>OU342684.1:25708862-28563293 GCA_910589285.2 Mythimna ferrago
CAGCTGGCAGCAGCTAGTTATTTCATAATCTTGTAGTTTTAGAAAGTGCTAAATAACCTGTTGCCATCCATCAAACGAATTTTTGGTTTATTAGGTGGGAAATCTTCAAATATCTTGCCCCACTAATGAGCACAGGGCAAGAGCACTCACAGTAGAGCGAGAAGTGTCTGACATTTATTTACTAAAAGCCCGTTCTCATAAAGTTGCCCTTTGAGTTCCAGGACTGCGGTAATTCTTTCCAACAATGCCGCAGCTAGGAAGTGTCAGTTCAAAAGTCGTTTATTCCTGACCAAGCGGCTTGAGAGTTTGAAAGAATTGGGAAACAGTACTCACCATATCCAATTCCCTGGTAATCCCTGCCGGAGTCAGTTTCCTGATAGCTACAACCCGGGAATCTTTAAGTCAAGAGTGAATAGGTTACTTCTAGACATGCGTGGTCTATCGTCGACCACATCGTCGTTTTCCATCAGACGAGGTAATCGTCAGGTCAAGCCAAAAAAATGCAGCTATATCAAGTAGAAGACAGACAAGAGATCTTTGAACAATTTTAGTAGCAATATGGTTTACAATGAAATGAGAGTTGTTCTTGAATTGGTATAACTTCGCAACACAGAACCAAACGTTGACGGTCGTTGTGATGAGCATTCATCTCCTGAAGCCGTCATAAGGCAAACGCTGAAGCGTGCCAAAGCCGTGCTCGGAGTTTTCTTGATCGCATCAGGGATGAAGATATCCGGAGTAAAACTAAGGTCACCGACAAAACCCTAAGAATCACCTAATTTAAGTGGTGGTGGGCAGGGCTCGCAGAACATTTGTTTGATGAGGCCGAAAGGTTCTGTCTGGAGTGGCGACTGCGTGTCGAAAGACGCAGCGTTGGAAGGCCTCTCACAAGGTGCGCCGATAACCTGGTGGGAGTCGTGGGTCGCGGGATTCCCACGAACCTCACCAGTCCGATCTAATATGGTCGAATAATTCTTAGTTTGTGTTTTACTGTCAAGACTGCATGGAAGCCGACTGCACACTAATGTGCGAAATTGTATTTGAAACTGAGTTTCTGTAAATATTGTAAATATTAGTGTAATGCGGGAGACAACTAGTCTAAGAATATAACTCCAAATGTCTCGGTAACAACATACTGGTATAACGACATTTTCATCAAAAAAGAAGACAATCCCTAAAATGCAACATTTGGGCGCCAAAAAGTACGCAACATATTGTTAGAGAGGCGCTCATCATCATCATCATCATCATCAGTTTTTTTTATATTCCTGCTGCTGGGACTCAGGCCTCCTCTACAGGAGAGGGAATGGGCCGTAATCCACCACGCGTGCCCAAAAAGAAAGACATGTAACATTCACCAACCTGTACTGGAAGAGGCGCTCGTAAAGCG
Source organism: Mythimna ferrago (assembly GCA_910589285.2). NCBI lineage: Eukaryota > Metazoa > Arthropoda > Insecta > Lepidoptera > Noctuidae > Mythimna > Mythimna ferrago. Next base: position 25,710,253 of record OU342684.1, read on the forward strand.
GGAACTACATTAGACCCGACGACGCACATTTGGGCCACGTCTGATTGACGTAGAGTCGCGTTGCGTGGCGTGGGTCTAGTTGCCATATAAAATGTTTGGAGACCGACGCGTCCTGATTAGCGTACATGACCCACGTGTACCGAATGTACCTCTACCTTAAGTCGGAAGACACATCGACTAGAGACTGTCTAAAAAGTCAAACGACTTAGGTAATTAATAAGGTAAAATGAAACCTGATGTAGTCAACACTGGTTCAATAGGTCGCTTAAAGGATCTTGATCATTGTTTACTAATAGAAGAACCTTATAAAAAGTATCGAATTTAAGAAAATTCTCAAGTCATTTAACTCTTTAGACAGACTATTATTAGTTCTTTTCCGCTATCTCTTCTAACTTAATACTGATATTAACTGTCACTTCAAGAATCGCTCGTTTGATTAATCGCAGCGACAGACAGACAGACACAGGTGAGCTCACTCCGAACTAATTGCAAACACCGCTCTCTTTTGTTCAAATGATTGTTACCTTTGTGCCAAGATTACATTCACTCATTCACTGAAGCCATTCTCGAATGACACTAGCCGTCCATTTGTCAAAATCAGATCGAGCTGTCATTGAAATCGTGTTTAAAAGTTATTGCGAGTGAAATTGGAGTATATTGAGATGATTATAATGTAAATTATTGGCGGTTTGATGTGGAGTTCTGTGGGTGGCAAGTTTTTTGATAAATTTTATTCAAAACTAGCTTCTGCCCATATATATAATATATATCATCATATATTCTATGTCTGTGTGTGTGTCCATGTCTGTGTGAATAAAGCAGTTCTCTATCAGTGAAAATATTTTCGCAATCGCACCAGTACTTTCACATATTACCTCAAGGTACCTAAAGGTTGTCTGATAGACATCGCTGTCAGCGATAAGACCGCCATTTTACCCATAAATTTAAGTTTATGTATAAGTTATTTTACTTTTTGGTGTACAATAAAGTTTCTTAAAAGTATTCTATTCTCCAGCAAACAGAAAAACATAAAAATAAAACTTAGTCTCTTTATAATATTAGTAAGTATAGATGTGTCTAGATGTAGATATGGGAGAGAAAAGGCAAATGGTTTGGTTTTAATTATTCAAGTTTTAAAATAATACCTAAACATGACGTATTGGTTTTTTACAAGTTATGTTTTTGATGGCATTATAATCTATAGCTTCTCTAATACCCAATTACTAACACTTTCACTAGACATAAAATAATCTCGGCTTACTTACAAATCAAAAGAGATAAATTCAATCACATGAGACTTATTCACAGCTTCCCAAATATCAGTATAATCAGTTAGAGTCGTTTTATTCTTGTTACCTGCTCTCCTCACCAGCTGAATGATATTTGATAGCGGTTTGAACTTGTTAGCGATAAATATGGCCTATTCAAATATCAATTTTATTTGTTCCTCTGTGTTTGGCCTAAATGATATCAGATTGATTTATTTTCATTGATTCAGATCTGTTTTAAATTGTCGTAGAAACTTTTGATTTCAGTCACGGATTTCTGTAGATATCAATCCAAGATACATTTCGGCTCATACCTACGTGATTTTGATGTTATATCGTTCTCCAGATATTTTGGGAACACAGATATCTTGTGGGTATTTTTTAGGTTTCTATTAGAATCAAAACAAAATTTTGTAAACTAATATAGTAAAGAGCTCTGAAAATCTGCTAATTTGCGTGAACGGGCCTTTCGAAATGAACAATATTTTTATTTTAAGTTATGTGACGAAATTATTTTCTAAAAACTTTCAAAGTTATGTGACGAAATTATTTTTCAAATAAAACGTATTTCCTGGAAATGGTTTTGTGAAATATTCGAGTAAATGACAGAATTACGAAATGCCAGCAGAGTTCTCAGGCTGTCTTTCTTTTTTCGCATGGCCTCTACATTAAAGGTTGCGTTGGATAAAACAACAAGCTTTTAAACTATGCTCGCGTTGACGATAGACGAGTGGGGAAGGGCCCTCTTAAGTAACTGACTGGCAGGCGTCATTTTGTCAACAGCTTTAGTCAAATGATTATAGAATTTTTCATAATAAGCTTTTATTGTGCGGTATAACAGTACTGATTGACCCAGTCCTGGTTTAGGCCATGATCAGTAGCCCCGATTCACGTACTGAAAACCGTAACGATATCGTAGCGATTTAGTCGTTTAGACCATTTCCGTATTCACATCCATCAATCGAGTTTGCACGACACCGATTTTAAAGTCGTTTGAAATATGTCGATTTAAAAAAAATATGTATTACATTTCCTGGTAGAATACTTATTAATGTAACTGGAAAAAAGTCGATAGATCGTGAATACCGCTTTTGGATAGGACTTCGATCGAACGACTATCAAACTTCAACGATATTTGGCTTGTTTGATTTTACGTGAATCAGGCTAAAGGTTAGGATGAGGCCTTCTTCTGCGAAGTAGTAATGCTAGCGAAGGAAAGGGCTGCGACTAGAGAGAACGGACTTCTTCGCTCCGAGTGCGTCGGGACTCGCAGGGCGATTTCTGGCCATCGTAGGTGCGGGCTTGCGAACGATAAGCAGTGAATAGCTGGTCGTCCACCAGTCCCGTAAGGACCTGGCCTGAGTCAAGGGAGCATTATGCAGCTCGCTAATATCTACCAACTTCGACCACACCCCAAAAACAAACCCTTCAATTATAAAATTGCGTGTAACGCTAAACGCCTCAACACTCGTACTAATTATTATATTTGTTCCTACCACTATTGTACCAGCCTCAATAGCTTGAAAAGGTACAGCATAATGCTAAAGCCACAGCATAATGCTCAGCATAATGCAGGCTAATGTGGTCAGATATTCGTACTTAAGGTGTAATGTGAGATGCTATAGTGTGCCAATCCTTTTAAATGAATGGCATTGTTTTAAAAACGCTTTGATTATAAATCTGCGTTGAGGAATGTGAAACGGGTTTGAATAATAATACACCTGATTGCTTATTAGATTTGAATTTTTATCACATAGTTTTGAAGTTTTTAGGCTAGAAATCAAGTGCGGGCTTGCGGACGGCGAGCAACGGGCAGCTCGTGTCTCAAAGGCGTTTGCGATATTCGCGAGGACCGATGCCTGTCTGTGATGCGGGCTTGTTCGAATGAGTTACTGTGGTCCTGGAACGCAAAAGGGCATCTGAAGGAACACAGATGGGTTTTAGCCCTCTTGCTCCCGCTCCACCCAGAGCAGGTGAAGTCATTTCTTGTTTTTCCACAAAAATAGTTAGTCTTCCTGAAAAATACCAATGTCGGACAAAAAAAAATTAACGAAAACTTTTCTCAGCAATGGTTGAATAATAAAATGTAAATGCCAAAAACCCAAAACTAATTTAATCGATAAATTTTGTTTGGCTTAAGGCGTATAGTTCCTTGAACCATCTGGCCGAAATTATGTGAACGCAACTTTCGCACTTGCCTAGGCGGCAGTACGCAAATCTGTGCATTTATTTGCGGCCAGCAGCGCCCGGAAAGCGCTTTAAATCCATTTTCTCTGCGAGATATTGATTGATTTACATATGCAATGTTCACTTTGAAGAATATTTAACCACCAATTTTTATGTGTAAAAATGTTTCTAAAGGTCCAAGCCGTTTCGAAGGAGTAGGGAAAAGTTGTGAAAAGTTGCGAAATTGCTAAATTTTTTTTTTTTGACAAAAGTATTAATTGCACGAAAAAATCAAATGTTGATATTATTGTTCATGAATCTATAATAAACATATATTTTTTTCAAACCAATTGACTTAGCCGTTACGGAGGAGTAGGCCTCAGAAAATCACTGTTTTATGGCACTTTTCGGGCGCTTGGCCCTTAAAGATCTTAGTATCCAGACCAAAATAATTACTTACAAAAAAAATAATACACGCAAAAATAATGACAGAGACCCTCAGGGCACAAACATCAACACGCACGATTCAAATAAAGAACACACCACAGACAATACGCCTCATACCTCAGAGCTGTCATAGAAAAATACCTTAATATTGGGCGCACGAGAACGAACCAATTAATGAGGTCCTATTCATCACTCGTTGTCACCTCCATCGGTCAAGCACAATACGGCAGTTTGTACGACAGTCCGACACAGAAGGTAGTTCACACGACAGTAATAAGCCTCCCACTGTTTGCTTAGGAAACTCTATGGATTTCTTGGTTTATAGAAGTTTGAGACTTATTTTAAGAGAGGCAAGGTTGGATTTGGAGTGAAGGTAGTGTTTGTTCGAAGTGTTTGAATTTGTTTGTCGAACAAGCATGGAGTATGGAAATATAATTTGAATATAGAACAAGTTGTGTCTCTGTGAAAAGTGGAGCATGTGATTGGAGTTTTTTCAGGACAAGAATAATTATCAAGGCTTGTTTAGTATAAGTACTAGGACTAGATCAATTTGCCTGCAGCGGTCTTCTCGTCCGATTAATAAACTAATGCGCTTCACCATCTAAAAACCAACGCCATATTTGCATAATATGCAAAATTATAATGTATTTTACACAAGGACTAAACACTACAAAAACTGGCAAAGCGTAAGTCGGACTCGTGCACGAATGGTTCCTTACCATTATCTATACAACCCTAGACGTAAAAAATCACTTTTGTTAAATGGCTCCTATTTAACGCCTTAAATATTCATTTTAATTGAATTATTAATTTTTAAAGTAAATATCCACCTAAATATTTTGTGAATATTACAAGCTTCTACCTATGGCCGTCATTAACCATTCAATTGTGGTAATTAGAGACACAATAGTAAGACAATAGGTTGCCGAATTGAATTTTGCCGTTCGCTTGGGGTTAAATGAATTAATATCGAGCAAAAAAACGGAAAAAAGTCTAGTTATCACGGTCCATGAGATACGGTCTGGTGACAGACAGACGGACTATGGAATCTTAGTAACAGGGTCCCGTTTTTACCCTTTAGGTACGGGACCCTAAAAACAAAACAATATCAAATTAGTAACACTCAAACATTATCACTTTATATTATCACATTCTCTCCCCAAAATAGTAATAATACATCATTGGCCGCCTGTAATCGCCCGCTGTTTTTCTTGTTAATTGGACGAGAAATCAAAGGAAAGAAAGGGAAGTGTCAAAGAAATGTTTTCTTTTCCTTCATTCAATACGTGATAACGCTATTAATATTAGAAATTGTTTCTGTGTTAGGGTCGTGCGGAAAAATAGAATCAGATGAGCTTGTTCCCAAGACTATAAGTACTAAAAATATATACATATTTTTTTACTTCCGCACTAATAGGTATTATAAAGTGGTTAAAAACATTTATGTTTCTTAATCAATAATCTTTAACCGACTTCGAAAAGGAGGAGGTTCTATGTTCGGCTGAATGTTTTTATTTTTAGAATGTTGTTGAGGCTGCCCCGGTTCTGTAGTGCGTCGAAGATGTTTGCACAGAATCGATCTAACGGCTTTCATGCGATTATTCGGAAGAAGCCAGCATCTTTGGCGGCTAGAACCCGGGCCAGTGGCAACAAAATTCTAAAAACAGTAGCGGTGCTTTCCCCCTTTTTCAGGCATTTTGTTTTTTTTTTTTTTTTATCTGTTATAAACTAGTACTTGACTGCGATCCCGCCTGATGGTAAGCAGTGATGCAATCATTGATGGTGAGGCGCACTAGTTTATTGAGAGCCTATTCACTCTAGCCTTGAAGACACCCAAATTATAATCGGACGGGAAGACCGCAGCAGGCAGACTGTTCCAGTCCTTCGAAGTACGCGGTATAAATGACGAGGCGAAACGCTTAGTCCGGACCGTAGATGTTTCAACAACGTAAGGGTGGATACTCGCCGTGCGTCGGTTTGTCCGATGATAGAAATGAGATGGCGAAATCAAGTCATGCAATTCCTGCGCACACTCTCCAAAATGCAATCTGTAAAACACCGAAAGACTGGCTACCCTACGCCTGTGCTCAAGGCTTTGAAGATTGGACTTAACCAAATCTGGATCACCAATCAGCCTCTTCGCACGCCTTTCCACCGAGTCCAAAGCTGCCAGGTGGCACTTTGCAGCACCAGCCCATATGTGGCTGCAGTACTCCACACACGATCGGACCTGTGCTTTGTATAACATTAAAAGCTGTCTCGGTGTGAATTACCGCCGGACTTTTGCGAGAACGCCTAGTTTCCTAGCAGCTACTTTGGCTTTGGACTCAATGAACCGCCCAAAATTGAGGTCGGAGGAAATTTCGACACCCAAGAGCTGAAGGCGGTCGGTACAATCCAAAGATACATTCTGAAAGGTAGGAGCCGAGGTGAACGGGCTCCTTTTGGCGGTGAACAGACACGCCTGTGTTTTGGCGGCGTTGAATCCCACCAGATTGGTTTCGCCCCACTTGGAGACTGCCTGAAGCGAGATATTCGTACGCTCTACCATAGCCTCTCGTTCGGATTGGATTTGCTCTTTACTAGCCCGAGCACCTGGCAGGTATCTCTCTACAACTGTGCTATCATCTGCATACCCATAGATACCGGGCATCAGCAGATCATTAATATGCAGCAGGAAAAGAGTTGCAGAGAACACTGACCCCTGAGGAACTCCGGCATTAGTCGTCATGGGCTCTGATGAGCATCCATCGACAACAACTCGAAGAGACCGTTCTCTCAGGAAGTCTTTTACCCAGTTAATCAGACCAGGAGAAATGCCGTATGCTGGAAGCTTACTCAAGAGGCTAGCATGCCATACCCTGTCGAAGGCCTTCGAGACGTCTAAGGAGACAGCAATTGCTTCCCCATTCTTCTCGAGGGCTTCGCCCCACAAGTGGGTGGCATACACTAGTAGGTCCCCAGTAGATCGATTGCGGCGAAACCCGTACTGTCGGTCACTGAGGAGATCGTTACCTTCTAGGTATGCCATGAGGCGCGAGTTCAACACACGCTCCATAATCTTGCAGAGTATGGAGGTTATCGAAATCGGCCGATAGTTGGTAGGATCGGCACGACTGCCCTTTTTGGGCACGGGTTGCACGTTGGCAAGCTTCCATGACTTGGGCACTATTCCAGTCCTAAACGAGAGGCGATACAAGCGTGTCAATACAGGAGACAACTCGGGCGCACAAGCCTTGAGAACAATCGCTGGTATACCATCTGGTCCACTAGCTTTATTTACGTCTAGACGACACAGTGCTCTCAGAACTTCTTTGTTCCTTATGCGAACCTCGGGCATCGAAGTGTCGCAGTGAGGTAGAGTCGGTGGAGTAGCACTGCCAGTATCAAGACGAGAATTATGGGCGAAGAGAGATGCAAAGAGACCTGCTTTCTCTCTCGCCGTATGAGCCAGTGTTCCGTCAGGTTTAACCAGCGGAGGCAATGTGGGCCGACAGAAGTTCGCTTCGACCGATTTGGCAAGAGACCAGAAAGCTCTGCTACCGGATGGCTGTGCAGAAAGCTTTGTGCCAATATGGGCAATGCGGTCAAAGCGAGCCTTCTTTAGTGCCTTTTTGTAGGACTTGGCAGCACGGTTAAAGGTTCTCTTTGCTGAGCTCAGATCCGGAGATTTACGGTCACGAGCATCAACCCAGGCTAGAAACGCCGAATGCTTACGCTCTTCAGCTTGAACGCAATCAGCGTTGAACCATGGGTGAGCTGAGCTTCCGATGGGTACGTCACTATAAGGAATGAAATATTCCATAGCTTGACGCACCACATCGGACACAGCATCCGCACACCTCGACGAATCCTTAGAAGAGAAGCAGACCCGCTGCCAAGGGTAAGACGCAAAAAAGTGACGCATCTCATCCCAATCTGCTGACTTGTATCGCCACATTCGCCGTTCACCACGAGAGTAGCAGTCAAGTGGGGAGAAGGACGATACAGACTTCACCAGACAGTGATCTGAAGTTCCAAGTGGTGAAGAAACTGTTACGATACATCTGTCTGGGTCGGTGGTCAGCAGAAGGTCCAGACAGTTGGCAGTATGACCAGCTACATCAGGCACCCTAGTCGCTTGCTTCACCAGCTGGGACAGGCCCATCGATACCGCAAAGTTTCGCGCTTCTCTCCCAGCATGGTCGGTCTTCTGGTACGGGAAAAGCCAGTCTTGGTGACAGGCATTAAAGTCCCCCAGAGCGACGAGCTGCGCATCAGGGTGCCGATGCAGAGCCTTATCGGCGGCCTCACTGAGGTGGTCAAACATTCGAGTTGTCTCCTGATCACCGCTGTGCGATCGATAGACACAGGCATAGACAATTTTGTCCATGCCAGTGTCCACCAACAGCCATAGCGTGGAAAGAGTTGTGTCCTCAAGGTGACGGAGACGCTGACAGCAGATGTCATTACGGACGTACACACAGACCCCAGCACGCTGCAGGAAATGATGCTCCAATGAGTATCCCGGGTAGTTGAGGTACGTCGCATCTGCCGGACATCTAATCTGCGTCTCCGTCAAGAAAAGCAAGTGTGGCTTGTCAGTCTCTAGATGGTGGTGGACCGCATCGAGATTGGAGTGCAGTCCTCTAATGTTTGAGAGGTGCACTTTGAACGAGAGGACGTGCATCCGCTGTTAACACTTGCTTCTCTTTTTACCTTTCATTGTTTTTTTTTTAATTTGGAGTGAATAGGAATGGTGGAAGATGGCAGTTGAGCGAGGTGATGCGATGTTAACCTCGACAACACAACCAGAGTTGCCGCACTAGTGGAGGTTTGATCTGGAGACTGCGGGGACGCCCGAACCCCCCCAGGGATCGCCATCGGGTCCTCTCACCCGGTCGCCAACCGGCACGATGGGGCCACCCCGGGATTTTTCGCAGTTGGCGGGGCAGCCTTTCGTGTGTGGCTGGCACACTACTTGGGCCCCCAACTACCTACGGTCGGCCAGCGGAGCACCGTGCTTCGGATCCCGCTACCCTCCACGATCAAACCTCCGACGCAACAACAGCTGGTGCATCATAACCGGTATACATCGCAACACAACTGCTCAGACCCAAATTCCACCGTACGGCTTCACCAGACATCACGCCGGAACACGACGGATCGCTTGGCGGCATGGCTTTGTCTGGTGGGTGGTAACTTTAAAGCCGGCAGCCGATGCTTTGGCCTACCACCGCGTTTACTGCTCGTTTAGCACTACCCAGGGGACACGTGTAGGGTGGTCAGAAATCAAGTAAATCCTACGGACGCGAGCAGCTCATCCCCCAAACGCGAGCAGCTCATCCCCCTTTGTTGAGAAGATGAAGCTGGAGTCATCTTCTGTGCTGAAGGCTAAGAATAGTATCATCATCATCATTTCAGCCGATACACGTCCACTGTTGGACATAGGCCTCCCCCAAGCGTCGCCACATCGAACGTTCCTGAAGGCTTAGAATAGTATAAGTAATTATAATAATATAAGATACTAGCTTTTGCCTGCGGCTGCGCCCGCGTACATAAAATGTAGCCTATGTCACTCAGGAATAAAGCAGCTTTCTATCGGTGAAAAAATTTTAGCAATCGGACCAGTACTTTCAGAGATTACCTCCTGCAAACAAAAAAAACAAACTTTACCTCTTTATTAGTGTAGGTTTACTGACTAACACGACACTTTGTGTCCTTCAGTTGCGCTTTGCATTCTAGGACCAGGGATTTAAAAACACCTTCATAAAGGTTACAGAATTATAAGTGTTACATGTTGAATTGGTAACAGAATCAAATATGTAACACTTATAAGAGTGTTTTCAATGTGTTAACCCAAAACACTTATAAAAGTGTAACCGTAACATATCTGTAACAGATATAAAAGTGTTAACAGCATTAATAAGTGTAACAGGTAAACGCAGCGTTGCCAAATTTGCAATTTGCTTATATAAGGTACTGCAAAATTAACTTATACCTAAGGCTATACTAAAACTGATTATTTCAGTTACACATATTCTTATAAAAGGTTACAGTTTCATTCGGTAACGTTATTGTATCTGTTACATTTAAAAGTGTTTTTCTGTTAAATCTGTTTTAAAAAACAGTGTTAAAATACATTACGGTTACAGTTTGAGTCCCTGTCTAGGACCATAGGTTTTCTTTTCAGAAACTCTGTGGCCTTAGTGAGCCTCCCGGGCGATAATGAATGTAAGAATAGTATAGTACTCGTATATACAATGCGTTCCAAATGAGAATAGGATCGCCCGCCATGTTGTGACGTCACGATTTACTGTCAAATCGAGGAAAGAAATTTTTAAACATTAATTAATTTACGAAAAGTTTAATTTATTTATGAACTGTGAACGAAAAAAGTTTAATCAGAATCCAGTTCTTCAATTTTACTCATTTCTAAGTTCTTCAATTTTGCCAAAGTTTCTTCGATTTGACAGTACGACGAGACGTCAAAACATATGAATCGGTCCTATTCTCATTTGGAACGCGTAGTACCCACTGTGCTGCTAGAATTATTTATGGTAAGTACTAGCTTGCCAATAATCGTGCGCACTTATGGCGACATCAAACGATGCCGCCTTCGCGCAGTCGCGGTGACTTCAAATAAGATGTATCTGCAGTTTGATGTTACTGCTGCATGCGACTACAAATTAACTTGTATTCTTAACAAATTCCCTTTTTACTTCAATGTTTTTTTTTTTTTCACAGAACTGAATCGTAAGTAAATACTTGTATTTTTGTTTATTTCCATTTAATCTTCTTCTTTCTTTTATGTAAACAAAAACACGCGCTACGATTGTCTTTAGTCACAAGAGACGCATCTAGAGATATGTAGTTGGGAAGCGGGGAATTTCTCAAAAGGAAACCTGCGATCCTAGAACGCAAAAGGCAACTGAAGGACACAGTGTGGTTTTTTTTTAAATTGATATAAACTTGCTTGACTGCGATCCCTGATGGTAAGCAGTGATGCAATCTCTGATGGTGAGGCGCAATAGTTTATGAGCCTCTTCACTCTTGCCTTAAAGACACTCAAATTATAATCGTACGGAAAGACCGCAGCAGGCAGATGGTTCCAGTCCTTCGAAGTACGCGATATAAACGACGAGGCGAAATGCTTAGTCCGGACCGTAGACGTTTCAACAACGTATGGGTGGATGCTCGTCGTACGTCAGGTTGACCGATGGTAGAAATGAAATGGCGAATTCAAGTCATGCAATTCAACAATAAAAGTCTGACAGGCCCTTTCGCTTCACCCTAGAGTAGGAGAAATAATTTGATGTCTTCACACTCGAAAAAAAAGTGATAGGTCGGAAAAGTTTAATCAGCTCCGAAAATAATGCCCACAATCGGATCAAACCATGAACAGTATAAAGAATTCGGTATTTATATCCTCTTCGTGGTCGATGGTCTACCATGGGCTAGGTATATGCGGAAACCAAGTCCTGAGAAATAGATACCAAGATTTTGCCCTACAATCGGACCACACAGCCTTAATATTTTAGTAAGTAGTCGTCTACTAGTGCGTAAAAGTGCTCACCTCATCCCCGCTACAGTTTATTGTATTCATTTTATAAGGTTAATTAAGCGACCCCCACGAATCGCCAGTTAACCCCTGTTTATTTATTTCTTAATAAGTTTAACTACATCATTCGTGAATACGAAAAGAAGAAAGTTGACGCGTTAGAGATGTGGTGCTGGTGACGATTGCTAGGAGTATCGTGGACAGAGTTTAGTACGAATGATTCCATATTAAAAGAACTCGGCATCAGACAGCGCTTATCATCCACAGTGCAGTCGCGCATTTTGAACTTCTTCGGCCATGGTATCGCGTCGTGGTATGACTCTATAGAGCGTCTCGTAGTGCAAAGCAAAGTTGAGGGCACCAGGCCGCGTGGTAGATCATCAATCAGATGGACAGACCAGATCAAGGCTGCAGCTAAGTGCTCGGTTTACGAATATACCCAGAATGCGCAAAAATGTATGAATGGCGCCGCATTACAAAGATTTATACAGATGCTCCTCGTGATTCACAGTGATGACCACGACCACTCTGATAATAGTGTACCGACTAAGAAGAAGTGTACATACCTATTGAAAAACTTCGTTTGATACACGTGGTACTCAGCTCCATAACATACCTACTCACCTACAACTTGGCCAAATTCCGCTTCGGTCAGAATGATAAACTTTCTCCATCTAAGTATATCAAAATTTATTTGAATGGAAAAAAAATCCACGTCAATTTTAACCCTTCGCTGTGCGTTCAAAAATAACCGAAGCAGAGTAGAGTCGCTACTTCAACCGTTCAAAAATGCTTGCAACCCAGAGTAGTTCTTTTATACTTAACCCTAGAGTTAACTTAACTACCTCTAACTCCGAAGGTTGGATAAATGAAAGAAAGAAAGAAAACTATTTTTATTTGGCATACACACTCGTAGATACACAGTACACACAATGTAGTAACAGCGCGTAGACACTAATCCTAACTAATATTATGAATGTGAAAGTGTGGATGTTTGGATGTTTGTTACTTAATCACCCAAAAACGGCTGAACGGATTTGGATGAAATTTGGCATGCGTATAGCCTTTGACATGGAAAAGAATATAGGCTACTTTTTATCCCGGAAAAACATCTTATTCCTACGGGAAAACACGTTTAGAGTGCGATAACCGAAGTACACGCGGACGAAGTCGCGGGCGGACAGCTAGTTGTTAAATAAAAAAAAAGGAACGGTGTCTCTCATTTGATATACCTAAATGACACTTTCTTGGCATTGACAGTTGAACTCTACGTTTGCGTTCAAAAATGCTAGTGTATCTAACCTAGTATCTGATGACGTCATTAAAGTTACTCTAACCTGTTTGAACGCAGGACTGCGGTGTGGCGGTACCACACGCGCGGCACCCTCTGCGTCGTAACGAAACGCAGCGTTTTTTCTTCGGCCAGTGCGTGTTACCAACGAGCGGCCAATAAATCATGCGGCGGCCGCCCCTTGATTTAATATTGTCATAATAATAAAAACGCGCGTTAACGCAGCGACGAGTTTGTCAGCTGATGGCGCATAGATGCGATGTTGAGGTTGAGTAGGTAGAATGATGGACATAGGCAAGTATTTTGTCAAATCAATCTATTGCGTCTGCGTGATTATTCAAAATTGGGTTTGAAACGCAAAGGTCAATTGAAGGAGCACAGGTAGATTTTAAAAGGGTGTAATAACAGTACGCGTTATTCAGCACACGTTATTCAGACTCGTCTTATTTTTGATTCCGAGGTCAGTCTGACCCATATCACACTACGCGACACGGCGAGCCATCGACTAAAACTGTCGTAATATCGACTGGTGTAATAGGCTCTTTAGTCAGTAAAAGTCTGAGACCCTCTCTCGCTCCACCTAGAGCGGGAGCCTATTTAAAAACTCTACCATAGCAGGGAAAAAGACATAGGCCCCTCTCAAGCTGCATCACAACATTTAATTTTTTGCCTATTGCATCTAGTGTAACTCAGTCACCAGTCTCAGTCGTCCATCTACAAAATCTTATACATCCTAAAAATATTTTGAGGTTTTTCTTTAGTAAGTGTAGAAAATTTCTCATCTATTCATCACTAACTTCTGTCAGCGGCTTCGCTCGCGCGGAATATGTTCTTCACTCCCTTATATCAAAGCTTATTTGTTATTCTGATGTATAAACTATAATATTGTATAGTTTTATCAAAATCCCTTTAGGAGTTTGAGTGTAAAGGAGCAAAAACACACACATACATATATATTTGTACATACAAACTTTTGCCTTATTTTTAGGTGGGTAAAAATCATCCAATGACATCCGCCCTTGGGCGGAGCGGGAGATAGTCTCAGACTTTTACTGACTAAAAAACTCACCCTGTTCCTTCGTTGCCTTTCATACCGGGGCCTTTACAATATTAGTGTAATAACCATCTTGGAAGAGATCTTTCGGACCGGTACCTTAATGAATTAAATAGTCAGGTTCTGAACTTATACTGGTTGGAGAGGAAGGCCAAAGATTTTTAATTTATTTGTTTATATCCTCTTTACAACTATTTTTACAGGCCTTAACCTAATGTAACAGTGCAGCTATCAACTATAATTTTTTTTTTTTTTATCTGTTATAAACAAGTACTTGACTGCGATCCCGCCTGATGGTAAGCAGTGATGCAATCGTTGATGGTGAGGCGCACTAGTTTATTAAGAGCCTATTCACTCTAGCCTTGAAGACACCCAAATTATAATCAGACGGAAAGACCGCAGCAGGCAAACTGTTCCAATCCTTCGAAGTACGCGGTATAAATGACGAGGCGAAACGCTTAGTCCGGACCGTAGATGTTTCAACAACGTAAGGGTGGATACTCGCCGTGCGTCGGTTTGTGCGATGGTAGAAATGAGATGGCGGAATCAAGTCATGCAATTCCTGCGCACACTCTCCAAAATGCAATCTGTAAAACACCGAAAGGCTGGCTACCCTACGCCTGTGCTCAAGGCTTTGAAAATTGGACTTAACCAAATCTGGATCACCAATCAGCCTCTTCGCACGCCTTTCCACCGAGTCCAAAGCTGCCAGGTGGCACTTTGCAGTACCAGCCCATATGTGGCTGCAGTACTCCACACACTATATAATACTTAAACCTAATGAATGTATTGTGATGAATATATTGCTTCAAGAATTACATGATAGCTTGACTGATGACAGGACGATATAACAGGATAAAGTATGTTGTGCCGACAACAGGTAGGTAACATGGAACAAGGGCAGAAATATTATGGAAGCTAAAAGACTGGAACTGAATTCAACAGGCAAAAGACTAGCTGCTATTGCTAAATAATAGTATTTATAGCCATGAAATGGTTTCGCAAATTAATGACACACATAACGCTCAAAGATGACAGACCCACATGCATATAAAGTGTCTCATCTGCATCACAAGTCTTTGCCCGCAATCCGTCTCCGCGTTTTATAGCTGATGACCTTTTTTGCCCCACTTCGGCAAAGCTTTTGACACCTGCGCGATAGCTACTTTAATTTGCCCCGGGTCGGTTAATGCGGTAGAAACATCAATAACACTTAGCACCACGGCGGTCTTACAGTCCGGCCGTCCGTAATTAGGGGTTAAAATTGACACGTTAGCAAAATGATGGGATATGGGGAATACGTTACGTTTTATTTTGAATTTTTAATGTAATTTTTTGATGGTTTCATTTTGAGGGTTAATTTTTTAATGATTGAGGTTTAGGATGGTTTGATATTGATGCTGTTTGAGAGAGAGATAGAAGTATTGTTTTCAATAATGATATTTAACTTAATCTCGTTAGAATAAAAGCTTATCCAAAAAAAGTAGGGATGTGGCTAGGCAGTTCAATAGACAGAATATGGTCGATGGGGTCGAAAGATTCTGGAGTTGCGACCGCGTGCCTGAAGACGCAGCGTTACAAGGTCTTTTGCTAGAAAGAAATAAAGAAAAAGAAAGAAAGAAAAACGTTTATTTGTGCCTCACACAACAAATAAACTAAAAATACACAATGAAAAAGAAAAAAAGGAAAGACAAAATCAGGTGGACTATGTGGACCGATGATCTGGTGAAGGTCGTAGGAATCCGATGAACGAGAGATGCACAGTACCTACCGGTCGTTGTGGCGACACTTGGGGGAGGCCTATTTCCGACAGTGGACCTTTTTCGGCTGAAATGATGATGATGAGATTGTTTAAGAACAGAGAGAAAATATTCATCCATAGTAACACTAAGTTCAAATACATAATGAATAAAATGATATCTATTCCTTTTTAAATGACTTTTAAATGTATGTAAATATCTATGCATCCGACTTAATAAGTATATTTTATTGTTTTATTTATAAACTAACTGACCCGGCGATCTTCGTAACGCTTAACAGTCAATGAATGTAGTATACATATCTTTCGATATAGTCAACCGATTGCGATGAAACAATCGCCAAAGTAATTTAAAAAAATCAAAAATCATTTATTTCAAATAGACCATTTGCAGGCACTTTTGAATAGTCAAATGTCGGTCAGTCCAAGAAAAGTGGAGCTAAGTTGCACGTTACAAAGCGTAGGCCCGTATTAATAAACGATGCTCAACTCCGTCCTCAAGTGCGATATCATTTGATCCCCGATTATACGATGACAGAAGCTTAAGATCATTTCTAATTAATAAACAAATGAGTACAGAATCTCAGTTACCAAGATCAGCTCCTCAATGCTCTGTACTCAATGCTTACTCAATGTGAACACACTTCGGTCACATTGACCGAAGTTTATAAATATTTTTTTTGTCATAGTTTTGGCCTGGGTACTAAGTTCTTTAAGCCATGAAGTATATAATCAAATTCGTCTCGTTTCGTTACTGATGTGTCGTAAGATTAATTGAAATACTTTTATTTTGTTAAAACTTTGAAGCGCTGTATCACATAACGAAGTAGTTTGCTACCCAAGATAGGCTTAAATTGTAAAAAAGTCATGGATGTATTTTCCAACTCTTTACAAATGTTTATTTTGCAACTTAGTGGACACAAATAACATAACGCAATGTAGCGTTAGTACTAACCACAGAATTCGAGGCATTCCAATACATTTTTGATAAACGATATCGCATAGGCCAATAAATTTTAATATTGTCATAGTCTCTATTTCATCATAATAATTAACTTCACTTAAATTATTTTCAAACTCCATGTTTGGCGCTACCGCTAATCACAACCTCAAGTCCCGGTCGGTCTGTACTCATGATTTGGCAGCTCAAGTACAGAGATCTTTGTAAACTTAAGATTCGAGTTTCGTTTATTAATCAGACAACACTCGGCTGATGTCGTAAACCTAAGCTGAGCTTGAGCTCGAACTTAAGCTGGAGCTTGAGCTTGTGAATCTCGTTTATTAATACGATCAAGACCTCAAGCTTGGTATCAGGTACGAGATCTTGGGCTGAGGAACGTTTATTAATACGGGCCGTAGATCTCTATGGAGAAGAACGTGCAAGAAACTCCATGGACACTCTTTTAAATCACACACATACATTATACCACGTTACACATAATTTTAATGTATAACAGTTATCTATATATCGACTCAGTACAGTTTACGTGTTGCCAGTGATGACATATGGCTCCGAAACGTGGTCACTCACAATGGGCCTCATCAGAAGGCTTAAAGTCACCCAAAGAGCAATGGAAAGGGTTAAGCTCGGGGTTTCCTTGCGTGATCGAATAAAAAATGAAGATATCCGTAGGAGAACTAAGGTTGCCGACATAGCACAAAGAATTGCCAAACTTAAGTGGCAATGGGCTGTAGTGTTAAGACTTATAAATGCGTGTTCATCTGTATTCTAATATTAAGAATCAATCATATTAACCATTGTACGTACTCTCTATGCGCAGTAATATACGAGATTCCAATGAAGACACTTGTTTTACTCATCTTCCCGAACCGACAACCTTACAGGGCAGGGCACATTGCTCGCAGAACAAATGGCCGTTGGGGCCAAAAGGTTCTGGAGTGGGGACCGCGTACCGAAAGACGCAAAGTTGGAAGGCCACCTACAAGGTGGACCAATGACCTGGTGAAGGTTACGGGAAACCGATGTATGCGAGACGCACAGCAACGTTCGTTGTGGGGACGCTTGAGGGAGGTCTATGTCCAACAGTGGACGCATATCGGCTGAAATGATGATGATGATGACAGTTTACGTGGTGCGCGCACAAGTAAAAAATTCTACAGATATGTAGGTATAGGTAAGACTTTTTTCTTGAATTTACTTTAATGTTGAGCTACTTGCGCACGTTCAGGCCCCATTTGCTTATAGAGTTCCATTATTAGTTCTTAATATTAAGCTTATCAGCAAAACCCAGGTCGTGTTGCTGATAACATCGTATCGCGATCATTAATCTGCCTGGATCCTGAGAATGTCTCCCTGCAATAATTAAACGCACCACCTGCCTTGTATGCCACCTTCTTGTGACTGTGTGGTGGTCAGAAATGCCAAAAGCCTGCTTGCCCAGTATTGGAGAATGCCTGTAACCAAATTACGCCAGGAATTTCTGAAAAGAAAACTTTTGGTTCTAAAACGCAAACAGCAACTGGAGGAAACTGTTTTTTTTTTTAGGTGTGAAATTATCCAATGGCTTCTCCCGCTATAGGGTGGAGCGGGATGTAATGGATCAGGGTGGGAGTATTCTAACGACCTAGTTTGTTTCCGAACTACAAGACTAGTATGATGATGAGGACATATCGCTCGAAATTTTGATGGATTGGATACCTACTTGCTTGTGTTCACGTTTTTATCTACTAAATAACAAAAACATTAACGTAAACCTTTTCCTGTAAATTGCATCAAAACTAGTTATGAAATGAAGCAGCAAGCCAATAAGCATTACAAATATTGTAAAAGTGTCGGCGAGTGGTGGTAACATCTAGCTATCTCTTTCTTACTCCCATTATTTAATGGCGCTGACGTCACATTATAGTTGGTACATCCTTTTTCCCCTTCCACTAAAATTGAAAATCCTCTGTGTTTGCTATTTTGGATAAAGTTACGTTATCGATACTCATAGCTGGAATTTAATGCGAAATAAAGACAACACTGATTTGGAGCATTACACCAAGTCTTTCGCAACACTCCCTGAGGGTTATTCTGAAACATCTTTTTACAACCCAACCCAGCAATCCGCATTTCGATATGCAACTTCTTGCTGAGCACAATGACAAAAAGTCGAAAAATACAAGTCGTCCAAATGAAAAGTAATAATTTAACATTCCCGTTGGCAACATCAATCAGTAGGTAAAAAAGTCAGATATCATCTATAAAAATTATCCGTGGCACATTTAGTTGCGCCCGCCGCGGTATGGCCGGAATGTCCACGCGCATGCGTCGAATTTGTTACACGCCCTCGTTATACGCCGAGGTAAAAACTGTGGGACTTGACGGATTTTTGGGGATTGGGACAAGGGAGAGGCGATGTCATCCACTTCAGTCTGATCTTCGAACTAGCATATCTTGTATTCATCAGGCTTTCATCATCCGGCTCTATCATTAGATCAGTTCAATGGTACCTCATAACCAGAGCACATCTCATGACAATTCTAATGAGCCCAAAGGCGTTTCGTATATCATCTTTGCTACAAAGATCGATTAGCCAAAAAGTAACTAGCCACAAAGATAGATTAGAGCACTACAAATTGGTCTCACTTGCTAACAGACGAAAAATGGCAGATCTGGTGCTACTGCATAAAATGTTTAATGGAGCCATAGACTGCAGTGAACTGCTCAATAAAGTAAATGTAAACGCGCCATCTCGCCTGCCACGGAAAAAAAGTTACAATTTATTTTACGTTCCTGGATCAAAATCCAATCTAAGACACTTCGCCTCTCTTCCAAGACTCTGTAGGCAGTACAACGACTTGTCGAAGCGTTTCAACTTGGACATAACCCTGCCAATCTCAAAGTACAAAAAAAGCCTGACCACCGCAAAATAACAGTGATTGTAATAATAATATGATTAATCTTCCTATGTTTAATTTTTATTTTTTTATTATTCTTATTTAATTCTAATTATTAATTTATAAGCTTTGACTTTAATCATTGTTACTAATTATTCAATTCATAATACCATAATATTAATTCAAATTGACTATTGACTAATGTATCCCTTTTGACCTTTGTACCTTGACCCTATTTTTTAGTTTTAATTTGACATGATTTATTGGAATGTGTTTTTTGTCGAATCTGTTTGGTATTTTTTTTTTTTTTGTGAAATTCATTTTTTTTTATATTTCACCTAGTTATATGTGCATGCTGTGGTCTCCTGTAACTGAAGGAGCACACGTTGAAGGACCCCTTGCCTAATGATTTATACTGTGTCTGTGTAACCTTTGTTGGAGATCCTAATAAATAAAATAAAATAAAATAAAGACGGCTAAGATACAATGATTTATTACATAGTTCCTTCCCGTACCTTCCGGTTTCATCATCAGATCAGTTTGATGTACACTCTCCCCCTCTTTTTTCAATCAGTCATAGTCGACACATATAAACAAAGCCATTTTACTTGATAAGACAGTTCTGCTATGATCATGAGGAGTTCCGTTCAATATCTCCGAAATCCATTATCAGATCATGACAATATTTCAAAGAGACCAATTCTGGAGTATACTCGTTTTATTAAAAAATGGTCCTCAATTGACGGCGAAATCGGTGAACATATATAAAAAAAATACATGAGCCGAACCGCCGAACCTTCTCCTTTTTTCTGTGAAATTGTTAGATACTATATTTTAGTGTATTTGTGTGTTTTTATGTTTATTCCATTGTAGTCTAAACCAATAAATACAGCGATTCACGAGGAAGATAGGTAAGTGTATATATGATGCATGTATAATTTACAGTAGAGAAAAGCCGAGAATTTCAGAGCTTTCTTCTCACTAGTTCATATAAGCGATAAACCAAGAATAAGCCCTGAATCTCCAACAACTCAAGGTTTTCGACCATCAACACATATTTACCTCAAATCATTTTTCTTTTACAAATCGCTGCCCATCTCAGACTTGCACCACACCGCCTCACTAATGACGAGTTTGGGAAAAACGTTTAACTCCGAGATTGCGCAGGAGTCATTCGTTACGGCGCGCGGCGACACTCGCTATAATGATCTAACACCACATATGCACTGTGTCTAGCTCGATTTTGGTAGTTTTTGTAATGATTTATATAGTTTTGCGAAAGATGGAGCTACTGGTGGTGGCAATGAGCACTTGTAGTATTCGTAATTGATTTTTAATTTCAGTAAGTTTAGTATCTAAGTATTTGTGTTTCCGCGCGCCTCAAGAAGTTGTCAGTAACCGTAGGGGCCCAGCAAGGTCGAAGCCTACTGGGGCCAAGGGTCTGCTTCTGACAGGAAGGCTCGGCCCCTGTATGAAAGGCAACGAAGGAACGGGGTGGGCTTTTTAGTCAGTAAAAGTCTGACATTATCTCCCGCTCCGCCCAAGGGCGGGGGATTTCATCTGGATGATTTTAACCAATTTTTACCCACCGAAAAAAGTATCATTCTGTAATAGTAGTTAGTAACTAGTGCGCATCACCATCAACGATTGCATCACTGCTTACCTTCAGGCGGGATTGCAGTCAAACACTAGCTTGACTCCAATACCGCCTTATTAAGAGCATATTAAGAGCATATTCATTATAGCCTTGAATACGCGTAATTATAATCGGATGGAAAGACCACAGCAGGCAAATTATTTCGGTCCTGTGTTTGTATGTCATGTGTGTGTTTAATACACCTGTTTAATCTCCACAAGTGAGGCTTCTTGAACAGTTTCAATCAGTGTTTGTGCAGCGTCTCTCTGCAGACCATATCCCACCTTCCGTCTTGCATCACGTTCCCTGTTACCTGTTCACGTAAGTAATGACAGCGTCAGCGGATGGCATTGTCTGAATACTGGGCTAGGCAAGGATTTTAATTTAGAAAATAAACTATCTTGGTATCGACACGCTAAAAAGAAATATCTGTCAGTGCTGAATTAGAAAATAGTATTCCTGATGCGGTTTCCTAAACTGCTACATAAGTAAGTATGTAATTCTATTACACACGGTTGTTGGTGTTTTTAATATGGCGTTTTTTTGAAGTGGGTAGTTATGAAAAGACTTCTCCTGCTTAGAGTGGAACGAAAGGGTATGTCAGACTTTTACTGACTGATACCCAATTGTCCTTCACTCGCCCTTTGCCTTCTAAGGCCACAGTCAATCTTTCAAACTTTTCCGCAGCCAACGAGTAAACCTATACACACAGATAAACTGTGTCCGTAACTGGAAAACGAACAACATGACACACTCGGTAATGAGTTCTAAATGCGCAGGAGATGACGGATCTGAGTCTCACGGCCTCGCGATTAGCGGTCGGCTAACATCTGCCATTATCTGGACATTATGACCAATGTGTTCAAAGGTCACCGTATGAGGTGTGTCATTTGGCCGTTTAAGCTTCCTTTTAATAACTAGCTTTTGCCTGCAGCTTCGCTCTCGTCAACTGACTACTATATTCTAGGCTATCCAACTCTACCGCACTCTACCCCACTCTACCCTACTTGTGTTATAAATAGTGAAATTTTGATCGTTTTAATCTCGTGGAGGGTCGATCCGGTACAAGAAACACTATCGATTTGTAAACATAAAATGAAAAAATAAAGTACCTTTTTTTCAAAACTCGTATAAATTTACTCATGTACGAAATTAATTTCTTTAAGAAAACGTCAGCTGAGCGAGTCCAATGACCTGTAGGTAGTAGTCGGCGTTGCGTACAAACTACCTACAGATCATTGGACTCGCTCATTTGCACGCACATCTCATAGCATTCCAAAGTTGCTGTTCTTACGATATCTTTTCAGTAAGTCCTGCTTGCTTGATGGTCGATGAGGATGAAAGGTTCTAAACCTATATTGAACCTGCGCGAAAAATATCCGTTATCTATGAAATGAAATCAATCATCATCATTTCAGCCGATAGACGTCCACTGTTGGATACAGGCATCTCCCAAGTGTCGCCATAACGAATGGTCTTGTGTGGCTCGCATCCATCGGTATCCCGCGACCCTGAATAGGTCATCGTTCCACCTTGTGGGAGCTCTTTCAACGCTGCGTCTTTCGGTATGTCGCCACTCCAGTACATTTCGTCACTATTGATCATCTGTTCTGTGACCAATGTGATAGTGTTAGACTTTTACTGATTACAAACCCACTCCTGTTCCTTCTTTGCCACTGGCTCCAGGGCCCCGGGATATCTTTCGCATCACCCATCACTGTTGGGCCCCTACGGCTACCACTTAAGTATGATGTTTCTTCGATCTACGAGTATATCGGTAAAGGTTACCGACATAGCTCGAAAAATCATCAAACATAAGGTTCTCCTGCGGATATCTTCATTTCTGATGTACCTCATAGCGCGAGGAAACTTCAAGCATAGCCCGATCCATCGCCCTTTAGGTGACTTAAATACTACATATCAAAACAAGATCTTGTTTTATTATAGACATTAACGCTTTTTAACAGTGAGAAGTTCCCATAGAAACAGACAGATATAAAAAACTAAATAAATGTTGACCAATTAATAAACTGAACTTGTAACGTTATGTTTGGTCAGTAATTAACCTAAAGTTAACCTTACAATAACATCGAGTGGGACCTGGAAGATGGTACATGGTGGATATCCCACCCATACGTATAAAGCGTTTTGGGAACACATTTGTTGTGAAAAAGTGCACCGGAGTCTGTGTTTTCTGATAGCTACAACTTAGTGGTCTTTATGTCAAGAGTGAATAGGTTACTTCTAAGCAAACCTACTCTATCGTCAACCACATCATCGCTTACCATCAGGTGAGATAGAGGTCAAACGCCAGCAATCAAATCAATAATTAAAAAAAAAAGAAAAGCAGAAAAAAGAGCAGTCAGAATTTATTTACTTCATATCGCCACTATACTTTTCTTATAATTAAGATCCAATCATACAATTATTACTAATTTGAAAGTAAGAAAAAGCTAGTCTGACGTCGAAATCCTGATTCAGTTCGCCGACCGACCTCACAACCTACCTAATTACAAATATTT
Source organism: Mythimna ferrago (assembly GCA_910589285.2). Lineage (NCBI taxonomy): Eukaryota > Metazoa > Arthropoda > Insecta > Lepidoptera > Noctuidae > Mythimna > Mythimna ferrago. Next base: position 25,733,776 of record OU342684.1, read on the forward strand.
GTTTACAATCAACAATCATAGAGATAATTAAACTTAATTATATTCTCTTTTCTCTCAGAAGCCACACACCACTATGGTGTTTCACCACTGAAGAGTTTGGTACAGAAGGTCAGCTTTGTACAAAGAGTTCAGGCGCGTAGGTATGTATGGTGATTTCGTTCCTGTTTTAAAAAATTGTTAAACTAGAAATTATTCCTGTATTATGGCTGCATTTACAAACATCCGTGGTCAAACACAAGCCAAGAGGTTTTGTATTAAATCCTGCATCGTTGAACTGTTAATGACTCAGTAACTGAATCCAGACAAGTATTAGCAGAATTAACTATTTATTATTTCAGTACTTAACTGATTCGAATTAGGTCAGTTTAGTATGAACGGAGGTCTCTAAATATTACAGGTTTTCTTTACAGAGGATGCTCAAAGGTAGCCCACGAAATTCATATAAAGTTTTTGCATTTTGCTGTCAGTTTGAAGTTGTATTTTGATTTAAATAAGATAAATATGACTGATTGACCGTTCAATGTATTTATTTACGGAATTATAATTATAATCATTGAAATCATCAACACAACTCTTTCAGTTCGTCTAACATAATTGAATGGGCGCTTTCCCCTAAAATACCACAAAATTCAAACCGTTGCCGATAAACCAATATCAGTCGGGACTGTCGAGAGTAACGAAAGTGATTGGCGCGATTGTACTCGCTAAGATACATTGACGTAGTGTGTCACTGCGTGTGTGCGTTTTCTCTCACAGCATGGAGCTAACCTTCTGTGCTCATATACTCTGTGTCCTCTCGGCGGGCGCTCGCTTCATTAATTAAGCGATGTCTTCATCTCCGCGGCGCGGCTCACAGAGGTCCTCTTAACAATGCTATCGGGTTACCGCATAAGATGTGGTGCACAATGGTCCGACGTTTCTTTATCGTTTTGCCGATGTTTCTGGGCTTCGGGTAAAGATAGGTCTTTTGAAGTTCTGGCTGATTGGCAAGCGTGGTGTTGCCAAGACTTCCTCATTTACTGGCACATAATATTATGCTTATATTTCCGTGCAGTGGTGTGACTAAAATACACTGATATTTTACCAGTTATGTTTAAATCTCTAGATAGGGTGAGCCTAGTGCCATTAACAGGCTTTTAGTTACAGGAATGCGAAACAGGGTGTAAAGTCCCGTCATCCTCCGATGAAAAGGGATCCTCCAACCAGAAGAGTGTTGTGCCTGATTCAGGCAACTGCCCGGCTGTTACCTATATATGTAAGTTGTAAACGCACGGTAAATTAGAGTTCCCCGTCCGCCCGACCGCGATGCAGGATTTGGAATTCTAGCTGCTATGTAACGTGTGTCGCTCGAGCCAAAAATAATTGACACCACCGCAGGATAAAAAATGAAGAGTCGACGTTCTAAGATTGAAATGCCTGTAAAATAAAGCGGATTGTGAATTCTTTCAAAGATTGTGGAGTCGGATATTTTTGAAATCGGTCATGTTATGCCGTAATTTCAACCGACAGACACGGATAGGCAATTTTTTTATGGAAATCATCATATAACTTCTCCTCCTTCGGGAGTAACGAGAGGGAGGGTCACAATTTTTCTCCGTATCTCTTCCAGAGCCATGATGGACCTTTCGAACAAACCCTCTACCTACACTGACTGACCCTGTTTATTTATTTATTTTATTCTTTATGCACAAAGGCGAACTTAAGGCCCTATGCCTCTTCTATCTATCGGACTCCCGTGGTCCTCATCAGGTTGTAAAAGTGTTGTAGCTAGTATGTGGGTAAAGCAAATAAATAATAATATAAATGGAATGGAGTAGGTACGCCACAACATCACCAGACCACCTGGTGAAGGAAGGTTTCATCATCCCAGGCCTTGATTTAGAAATATTCACAAACTGATACCTATTTAGTTATCACAGCGCCCCAGCCGCCGCCGGGATTCTGATCCCGCTTTGCGGTCACTGTAGGCACGGGCTTGAGGACGGCGATCAATGGGTAGCTCGCTGTCCGAACGTCCGGTAACTGCCCGGATCGAGCTCAAGTCGTCGACGGCGCGCACTGTTCCTGCGCGCCTCAAGGAGCTGTCAGCAACAGCAGGGGCCCAGCTGGGTCGAAGCCTACTGGGGCCAGGGTTATCCGAAGGGGAAGCTCAGTCCCGGTACGAAGGAACGGGGTGGGCTTTTAGTTAGTAAGAGTCTGACACTATCTTCCGCCCAAGAGTGGGGGTTGTCATTGGATGATTTTTCACACCATAAAAAAAAATACCTACTCAGTTATACCTACTTTATATTCAAAATTCAAGTTAATTAAGCTATAAAATTAAACGAGAATGTCTATGAATTACTGGTATTTGCCACCTGCATAGTTTACGAGAAAATTAAAAATTGACGACACGATTAAAGTTAGGTTCTAACTTGCATCGTGTCGTGTTAAAAAGGTGTTATCGTTAAAATACTTCTTTAATAACGTAATCATATATTTTCTATTGATTATAATTGGTTTGGTAGTCTAAGTACTTTACCTGCTTTAACGACAAGGTATTCTATACCTTACCTGCTTTAACGACAAGGTATTGTATTCCTTACTCGCATTAACGACTAGGTATGATTCTATTAATTAACGTGAAATTTAATTTCCAACCAGAAAAGAACATCACACTAATAAATTATTAAAGGCGTAATTTTGTATGTGTGTGTATGTTTGTCACTTTTTCACTCTCGAACGGCTAGACATAACATAGCATAGTCAGCCTTTTTTTGTTGTTCCCACTGCTGGGACTCAAGCCTCCTCTCTAGAAGAGGGAATGGGCTGTAATCCACCACGCGGGCCCAGTGCGGGTTGGTGGATGTCACGTGTCCTCTAATTTTTTATTCAAGATCATGCCAGTTTCCTCACGATGTTACCCTTCACCGTTTTGAGAACAGTGGTGATGAAAAAAAATTACACAAAGTAATGTGCCTGGCTGGGTTTGAACTCGCAACCTACAACATATAAGTCGAGGCTATTACCATCACTGATGCACCACGTCTCTCAACGTAAACTTTCGGCTAAACGTGTTTGGATGAAATTTAGCACACCATTAGACCATATACTGGAATAGCATACGAGTATAGGATACTTTTGTATCATGGGAATATGTTCCCTTTTTTTTAAGGTGGAAAAATCGTCGCATGACATCTCCCGCCCTTGGGCGAAGCTCGAGGGCGTGTCAGACTTTTACTAAAATCCCACTTCTGTTCCTTCTTTGCCTTCGTTCCAGGGCCTCGGGGTCCACTTTCGCACAAACCATGGCCCCAGTAAGTTGTTTCGACCCTGCTGGGCCCCTACGGTTTCCTGACATCTCCTTGAGGCGCGCGTGGAACAATACGCGCCGTCGATGACTTTGGACTCAGTCCGGACGGTTATCGGACGGTCGGTACCCAGTGCTCGCCGTCCGAAAGCCCAATAATTATGTTTCCTTGAGACAATTTTCTACTTTCAAACGGGCAAACCCGTTGACTGCAGCTAGTTATAAAATTAAATTAACTTGAAAACAATAACCGCCTATAATTACGAAGTTCATTTGCTAAACAATTTTTAATTAAGTCCGCGTTTACACTGTAGTTTTCTTGTCGCCCGTCAATTGTCAATCATGTGTCCTAAGCTTAAACAACACTGTCGGCGGTCTGTGTGTAGACCGATGGATCTCAAAATTAAGGTCAAGAATAGACAGATACATACATTTGGTAATTTGCACTAATTATATGATTTGTGTATACGAGATCGCCAATTCAGTATTCTAAACGTAATAATGAGTTTCTTTTCTGTTATTATTTCGTTCATTAAAGTTTATTTGTTACTAATTATTCTTTCATATGGCTAATAAAATTAGACTTTCTAGTGCTTTGAAAGCCAGAATGCTAAAAAATAGCTTACCATGTTGTACTTTTTTAAAAAAAGCACTGAAAATTTCAGGTCGTATCGCATCCAGTGAATGGCTGTAAGAATGTTATTTGATAATTTCTTACCCAAAAAAGGTTGTCCCAGTCATGGAAAGCTTTGATGGAGTCAGTGATAAGCAGATAACCTAATAATGCACGGATGCAGCCATCATAGTATATGCTGAGTTAGGCGCCTTTTTGGCTTCACACAGATTTTTATTTTTATTTATATTTTTTATTTCATAAACTACGTAATTTTAGTTTTGATGATTCGTGTGAAACACAACTTTATTTCTATCTTTCTTCGTTTCTGTCTTTGTTTTTTACTCTTTCATGAAAAGTCATATTTGAAACAATATTAGCCTGTCTTGTCTTTCCTCGTCCCAACTAAGTTGCTGTCGGATTGTAGTCAATTGGGATGCAGCTGAACCTCACTATTTTGCACGGGGCGACTGCCTCTCAGACCTCCACAGCCCAGTTACTGGGCATCATGATACTCCTTGATAGACTGACGGTCCGGCTAGGTAGGCACTTCCTATACTAATACTCGTATACACAAAAACAACTAAAGGGACCTAAAACCTACAAAAGAATTACTTGGGCATCAAAAAATCATCTACGTCGGTATCAATGGGAAAAATTGCCTGAACGAAAAGACATGCAATCCAAACAAAAATCAAGGGCGAATAGACTTCTACTCTTGATTCATTTTGATTCATTTTGATTCATTTTGATTCATTTTGATCCATTTTGATTCATTTTGTTTCATTTTGATTCATTTTGATTCATTTTGATTTATTTTGATCCATTTTGATTTTTGTAAGCAAGCGGTGCTCCATTGTCGACCACAACGTCGCTTACCATCAAGTGAGATAGTGGTCAAACGCAACTAATGTTGGGAAGAGGTAAAGTTTGATGTTTTTTTTTTTTTGTTTGTAAGAAGTAATCTCTGAAAGTACTGGTCCGATTGCTAAAATTCTTTCACACTGCTTTATTCCTGAGTGACATAGGCTATATTTTATGTACACAGGCAAAGCTGTGGGCAAAAGCTAGACAATAATTAAAAAAAAAAAAAACAATAATCCGCTCATAAACTTTGAGACTCGGCATAAAACACTACGAGTACTAATCTACTTCAGCCTATAGTTCTGAGCATTCGCGTAATTTCACTTTATTATTAATTATTAATTATCTGCATTACAGTAATTACACTTCACTTCCACCTGTTTGGAATGAAATATAATAATGGCGCGGTTCTTGACGTAAACACTATTGTATGGTTATAGGCTAGAGCCACGCAGAAGTAGCTCGGCGTGTTGTTAGAAAAACGTGTTTATTTCATTCTGGAGTAAAGTTTTGAACCTAATGTTCAAACGCCAACTAACTTGAGGACTTCCTTAAAAGTTTTGTTTTCCTATAATATTCAATAGTAATTTATTTTGAAAAAAAAACTGGAAAAGAAAAAAAGATAGTAATATTTGAAAACAATGCTTAATCATCATCATTTCAGTCGATCCTTAATCGCGAATAAAAAATTCTGTTCTTCAACAGTACCATCATTGCTGTTAATCGATAAGATGAATATTATTAATTTTGAATAGTTATAATTTTTTATTTTGTTTAAAATTTAATTAGTGTACTATACTTAAACACGTGATTGTGCTCATGATAATTAACGACTTTTACTATAGGAAAAAAATCAGCTTTTCAGTACATTTATGTTTGCCTAATGTACTGAACAGCTGATATTTTTTTCGCGATTTCGGCTTTGCTCCTATAGTAAAAATTGTCTGTTATCATGAGCACAATCACGTGTTTAAGTATCGTACACTAATTGCCAGTCACCCTATATAGACTAAAAGTTAGTTGATCTTATCCTGCTACAGTCCTCCTGTCCGATAATAATTTAGGTGTCTTCAAGGCTAGAGTAAATAGGCTCTCATTAAACATAATCAGTTCTTTGGCTACAAACACAGTTTGCCAGAATGTAAGGGTGTGTCCTTGACCTAAACACCTCAGTTACCAGGTCATAAAATCACAAAAAAAAAGATAGAGAAATGTCCACTGACGGTTTCGTTTATCAAACCATCAAGTGTTTCCTTTTCCAGTGTCAAGTTTAGAAAGTATTTAGTTTTTGATACAGAAAACAGTCGCATAATTCTCGATTGTAATGCGGATTTAACATATTCTAATGATTGTGCAGTATTTGGCAGTAAATGTATCGAGTCAGCCTACTCAGCAAGCTTTTCTGGGGTTACAAATGGTAATGAAGTTTTGAGCTACATTTTACGCCAATTTCAAAGATTCCACTCATTGTCCAGTGTCTACAACACTTGAGATACAAAATTACACCAGTTTTACATCACAATGTCCACACAATTAGTGTATACATAATTAAAACGGACGCTGAACTTGAGTCGAGAAAATCCCGCAATCAAATTTTTGACTTGGTCTCGCTGATCGGAGTTCATTTAGTCGATGACCCTACATTGTCACGTTAGATATTCAGGCCGTCTCACCTGATGGTAAGCGATGATGTGGTCGACGATAGATTTTTTACACCCCACTTCACACATGTAGAATGAAAGTGATCCAAGTCAAAAAACCTGTAAATTCTGATTTTACTACAACTTGACCTTTAAAAGCCTACTCTAAATACTTGTGATGAAAAATAAACAGAATTACAAGTAAGAAAGAAACACTGGAGAGATACATCGAAATTTATTATTGACGGCTACGCTGCGTGTCGCGGGTTTCGATTCTCCTACGTAGGCCTTCAGATAGTTTTCCGGCTTTGGGTTTCATATGTATGTGAGTTTACATAATAGTTAACCCATCCACGATACAGAATTAATTCCTAGTGTACCTATGGCATAATAACATAATCTGCTTTTAATATTACTGCTAATACTCAGGGCTCCATCTCGCGGGCCGAGTGCGGGTTGGTTAATGTCACATTTTTTTAAATTTTTGGTGCTAGGACATGCCAGTTTCCTCACGATGTTTTCCTTCACTGCTCTCAAAACGGTTTGAGAGCAGTGGTGATGAAATAAATTACACAAAGTAATGTGTCTGGCTGGGTTTGATTGAACCTGTGACTTACAACTCGTAAGTCGAAGCCATTATCACTTGACCACCACTGCTCCGCTACAACGATTGGAAAAAAAACTGATTAACACTACATGTTGAACATTCTTGCTAATTTCTCACGAATTGGAATTTTTGAGTTAGGTCACTTTCATTCGAAGGGATAGGTTTTATTAGTTTACATTTACATAACAAAGTTTGCAATCTTAACAAGAAAACCAATGTTTTTTTACTCGTAAAAGCGAAAGAAAAAAAACAAAATTGTCAACATAGCACTAACATATCCGACTCCTACATTGTAGTGTGTGACATTTTGTATAATTAGATGCAAGCTGCTATTCTAACTAGCACCATATAAATACGTCGTAACGTTAAATATTTTTATTACAAAACTATTCAAAAGGATAATCAACGTAATTGTTTTAAATCGTATTCAACTCTAGTGTTTCTTTTTCTTAGAATGTAAAAAATTGGAAAAGAAACGGTACGTTTAATTACCATTAAAATGTTATTAATTTTATTTAATGACAATCGACTGTGCTATCAATATTTATATGTATAAATTAATATATTTCTTGACAAAGGCAGGCCTCCCACTGAGTTCTATTCTTGGTGAAATAAAGTTTTAAAAATGTATAGTCAGATATCTGCAGTGCATTCTACAAATAAGTGTCAAAAACTTTGCAGCAGAAATCCAATAGTCCACAACTAATTTATTTAATACTTTAGATAATAAGCTACAAATTAAATCAGTTATGAAACAAAGACAATCTTCTACAAATAAATTTTAGATACTTTAGCATCGGTAGAGTTGAATTGAACTTTTGATCTCTGACTGAACAGTCGGAGGTCAAAACTTCAAAAGTGAATTACATACCGCAGATCTAATTTTTGTTACCTTACTACCCGACACTGAGTTTGCAGTTTGCAAATGGCAAAATCCTTACTTAAATTATAATTTCGCAGGTTACTCAGGAGGTAAACTTGAATGAGTCAATTTTTGGTAGACCATGTAACATCTTCTGTTACATGATCTACCAAAAATGTCATAAAATATAAGTAAGTATCCAAGTTTTGTGACCGAAGTTGATCTTCCTACTCACCAGATCCCTAATCTAGCTCACGCCCCTTAGTCTTCACGATTTAAGTTTTTGTAAAAATTTTCAGATGGTCAATGGGGCCGAAAGGTTTTGGAGTGGCGACCAAACACCAGAAGACTCAACCTTGGAAGGCTTCCTACAAGGTGGATGGATGACCTGGTGAGAGTCACGGAAATCAGATGGATGCAACACCTACAGAACCGTTCGATGTGGTGACACTACTGTTCTATCCATACATGGATTCGAATAGAGGATACTCTTTATTATATGTATACCCCATACTGAACATGTGCAAAATTTTAAATATAGAAAATTACATAAAAAATATTTACATTTTCCTTTCGTCCATGGTCAACAAAAATATAGCAACAAAAAGCCAAAACGGCTACAATTAAGTAACTCAACACTGCTCTCTACCGACCCCAGTAAAAGATAGCGCAAATATAATGTTAGCGAAACGGTAGAGTTACCCAGCCAGGTGGTCGGGCTTGACGCTCTGAGGCATGAGTGCAAAATATTGTGTTACATTCAGTACCTGCATCCAGTCGGCCTATAGACCTATATCTTGGAGGATCAGGTTTCGACCAGTAGCTGAACAGGATCACTGGATATTAATAGATGATCAGTCTATTATAAATTGTGAACGACCAAGGTAGATCGATGACCTGGTATGCATCGCAGGAATACAAGGGATGCGAGATTTACAGGACTACTCGTTGTGGCAACTCTTGGAAGAGGCCTATGTCCGACTGTGGACGGCTTTCGGCTGATTTATAATGATGATAAAATTATTAATCGGAGAAAATGTTTGTTAAAAATCAAATTGTAATGTTGTTTTGTTTAGTTACATTTAACAGCTCGATTCCGTAACTATTTTAACTAAAATTATTCTAATGTTACTTAATAAAAGTAGTATGTATGTATGTGTGTCTGTGTGTGACATATATTTATTTACTCCTTCACGCTCAAAAGACTGAACGGATTTAGACGATATTTGACACATGGAAGACCAGGTTCTGGACCATATCCAATGCTCTATGTATTGAATACTCCTGGATTTTTATCCCAGGATAATTCTCTCTTGGCTACTGGCAAAAGCCGATAATTATATTTTCTATTTTTTTTCTATTTAATACAGATTATGACAGTTTACGGCAGCAGTTTACTTTTGAAATAACTTGCCTTGTTTATTCATCAGTTTACAATTAAAATATGCCACAAATTAGACCTGCAAAGTCCGCAGGACTTACTATTTTGCATCTGGCCACTTGACCTAACAAAAACTACAGTTTTTTTTTTTTAAATCCTTATAATACGAATCTTAACGATACCTCAATCATTTACGATGAGTGGCACAAGACCATAGCCAGGTAATTCACACAAAAAAATTCGTCCATTCACTAATAAAGTTCTTGATATTCGCTATCCGGTTTCAGGTTATTTCCAAGTACTTCGGAGGTGGCTATCGGCATTCATCCAATTGATCGGATTATAAAATGGCGAGGGAGCGGGCGGTGTCGCGTTTCCGAATCTGTATGCGACGGTGCGACCACAATGAGCATGCCGTTTCGCGGTAAAACGTGTTAATAATGTGGTGGAGACGCAAGTTATAGGGGATCAGCGGGTAGGGACAGTTGCTGGAGGGAGGAGAAAGAAAGAAAGAAAAATATTTTATTTGGCACATGTACACGGATACACACAATGTAGATATAAACATTTAAAATAAAAAAATAACTAACATTGTGTGCCTCGTGCCTGCAGGTGAATGATACACCTCGATCTGATACAAGAATTTATAACGATAAAATTTCAAGTTTGTATTCCTCGGGGAGATTGACAGAGACGATGTGGAATTCTACGGTGAATTTCCTGAAACACCATTAAGTCAAATTGAAAAGCATTTATTTTAAATAAACCATGCAAATTAATTTGAATAGTCAAATAGTCCAGTCAATCAGAAAAAAATGTGCTAATAGAACATTCCAAAACGTAGATCTCTATGTACAAGAAATTCCATGGAGTCCATTTTTAAATGGCTCTAAATTACCTTGAAAAGCATTTGACGTTAAAATCCTAACTACCTAGGTATGATTTTAAGTAGGTCAAAATGTATGAAATTGACAAAAAACGTATGCGTAGCTACTACGTCGTAGACGTCATCAGTGCTACGCTATCCGCTACAATTTCGTAGTCAATAGCCAAATTGCTACGAAACATTTCGTAGCGATTTGGCTATTGAATTCTGTTTCCTTCACCTTTTAATCGCTACCGCTTATACCTTAGACAGCAGTAACTCGATACTAGTTCCCGCGGCTTTACATCCCGACCCTAATTTCATGGCTCATTAGCACTTTTGCTCATCCTTTTTTGCAATAACCTGGTGTGTCGTGGAGCATCGCTGATTTTTCGTGTGCTGTCCTTTATAAAGAACCACCGTATACCTTGAGTATCAGTTACTACGAGTAATTATAAAAGCATTGGGCTGTTTAAGCGAGCTATTATTTAGCGTGTATTGGATGTCAGTGAATTGATGTTGTAAAGCTGTTTTGTGTTTCATTGAAGCGGAAAATTTTTAACTGTCTGCTTGTTATTTTTAGTTTTAGTTTGTTTTAAATGAACCAAACCCATTTCTATAATTATGAGAAAATATGTATGCAATTTTTTTGTTTGCTAAATTAAATACTTTTTGTTCTGGTAAAAAAATAAATACGTCTTGATCAATAATAAAGATAAAAAGCTTCAAAGTTGCTAATAAGAAACTTTGTGTTTTTGTATTTTATTTATTTACGTTTGTATTTATTTAGGTTTTTTAGTATAAATAGTTTAAGTTTTTTATACATATGTAAATTTTATCTGATGATATAAGAAAATGAAGTTTGACGTGGTCTTTGACTTCTAATAGAAAACAAAACGCCTATAACTTTGTTCTCCGTTAGAATGGATGTTACACATTTTAAAGTTTTTACAGTATTCGGCAGCAAATATATTAAGTCAGCTTTCTCGGCAAGTTTTGGTGAAGTAGACGATACTACAATCAAAATCCTCAATTCATTTTACTGAGATTACGCCTTTTTCTTTTTCCTCTTCCTTTTGTTGAGTTGCACAGACGCTAGAGATACAAATATACACCAACATTTCTCCACAATATTCACTAAAAATCAATTTGCGAATAAATACAATTGTAACATCTACTGAACTTCATTCGAAAAAATTTACACTTACCTTCTATGCATAGAGCTATGCCTTTTGCAAAGTAAATGTTAAACTGAAGAATCCATACTGGTATAATAGTGAGATGTGTGTTTGTTTATGAATTTTGGTATAGATATAGATCGGAATCATCTAGAGTACGTTTTATTGTGATAATTTCCGACTATTAACGCAGGTAAACCCACTGGCCACAACTAGTTAACACATAAGTCTGTCCTATAGGCATAATTGTCCCCCCATAGGGCCAGGGCGTCGGGTCAGACCTCGTTAACATTTCTGCGTACAATTAGGTACGGCGGCCTGCGCGGGCGCCGTTAGAACATGCCCAAGTTATTCTCTGTACTATTAACTTGTTAACTTATGTTAGGTATATATTGTACTAACTTTGATATATTTTTTTTTTTAATGAGAATATTTATTTTATTTTGCAAATGTTACAAAACATATCTTATTTATTAAAATTAATTGCTAGGAAAACTTGATAACTTGAACTTTGATATCATGTTTCTTTGTTACTTTCTCTATTTTATTTTAATGTCTAGTTTTTAAATGTTTTATTTGATTTTAATTTTATGCACATAGGGAATATGCCTGAAATAAACGAATTAATAATAATGAAAACTTTTTTTTTTTTTTTGTTTTGTTTTGACTGGCCTGTTGGTCAAGTGGTTGGTAACCCTGACTAGTTACTATGCCGGAGGTAGTGGGTTCGATTCCCACCCAGGACAAATGTTTGTGTGATGAGCACGATCATTTGTTCTGTGTCTGGGTGTAATTTATCTATAATATGTATGTATTTAGAAATATATAAGTAGTTTATTAGTTATCGCGTACTCATAACACAAGCTCTGCTTAGCTTGAGACTAAACGGCGCTGTGTGATAGTTGTGGAATAAAAAATAAAAAATAAAATTAAAAAAATATAGTTCAGTAATATGACCAATAGGTATTATATATTAATAATAATAAATATACTTAAGCTTAAAATAACAAATTTTGATTGATATTTAAAATGTGTTATGATATTCAGTAGCAGGATCATCAAAATCAAAAAATCTAAATCAAAAATATTTTATTTCACATAGGCCTACATGGGCACTTATGAAACGTCAGAAGCTAGTGCACGGTTCCAAATTGGTCGTTTCCTATGGAGAAGAACCGGCAAGAAACTCCATGGTTACTCTTTTAAAACAGTGGTTGTTTTTGCAATATTGATATATATTATGTAAGAACAGTGTAGACCAGTCAAATATTGTACACAAAAGCACAATAAAAATTTTCTCAGTAAAAAACAAAGTAAGTCGTAATAGGAAGTAGTCTAAGAGTTCGTGGAGTATACAGTGTTCTCACTTTCACAATACAAAAAGAGGCTATACAAAAAAAAAAAATCAGGAATAATATAATAATTACAACTATCAATAAAATGTTAACAAAATAAATTACTAACAAATTTATGATAGCTGAAATATAAATAAAAAATAAAAATATTGTAAAAGCAATGTGTCAGAGAAAAAAAAATTGTATATATGTAATGAAATGACCTCCTTGGAAATGACATTTCATTTTTTTAATTTTTAAGCTGTGGATACGGGGTGACGTATCATTCAATGACAGATGATGTTTAGATTATTTTGTGCATTTTATTGTTATAAAAACTTGTAGAGAGATAATTAAAGGGATATAATTGAGGAGGCGATATTATTAAACTTTAAATGTCGTAAATATTAAAACAGACTCAACTAGACGGTAAAGACAAACCGGTGGCATATTTTTCAAAAAAACTAAACGAATCTCAAAAACGAAAAAAGGCCATATATTTGGAATGTATTGCTATGAAAGAAGCAGTTAAATACTGGCAACACTGGCTAATTGGAAAACATTTCACTATTTACTCAGACCACAAACCTCTAGAGAACATGAATATTAAATGCAGGACAGATGAAGAATTGGGTGACCTCACATATTACCTATCTCAATATGACTTTACAGTAAAATATATACCTGGTAAAGAAAATATAGAAGCAGACTGTTTGAGCCGAAACCCTGTATTAAAATCAGAAGATAACAAGGAGGAACTATTAAAAATAGTTAATTTAATACAAATAAAAGATATAGTTGAAGACCAAGAAAAAAATGAAACAATAAAAGAAAAGAAACAAAATCTACTACATAAAAATAAAATCTACTATAAAAAATAAAGAAACTTGAAAAAATTATACTCTCAGAAGAATTTAGTAAAAAAATTATAAAAAAGGTGCATGAAGATTTATGCCATATTGGAATCAGACAATTACAGAAAAAAATAAGTCCACTATATACAGCTAAAAACCTAACAAAAAATATCATAAATATTTGTAAAACATGCGAAATATGCATAAAAAATAAATCAAGATGTCAAGGAAAATTTGGGTTAATGTCACAACTGGGACCAGCAACAAAACCATTTGAGATAATGTCAATGGATACTATAGGTGGCTTTGGAGGATCTAGGTCAACAAAAAAATACTTACACCTTTTAGTAGACCACTACACAAGATATGCGTTTATTGTGACTTCAAAAACACAGAACGCAAGTGACTTTATAAAACTAACAAAGAAAGTACTCGAGACAGATGAGATTGGAATACTTCTAACAGACCAATATCCAGGCATCAATTCAAAAGAATTTAAACAGTATTTGCAGGAGAATAACATCAAACTAATATTTACAGCTGTGAATACGCCATTTTCGAACGGCTTGAACGAAAGATTAAACCAAACAATAGTAAATAAAATAAGATGTAAAATAAATGAGAAAAATAATAAGAGAACATGGACAACAGTAGCAAGAGAATGTGTACAGAAATATAATGAAACAGACCATTCTGTTACAGGTTTTGCACCAAAATATTTACTGGATGGTACAAATGTCAGTATTTTACCAAATGAAATTAAAACAATAGAAAAGGAAGACAAGTGGATTGCTGATAGAAGATTAGCATTAGAGAATACAATAAAATCTCACAAGTACAACAAGAAAATATTTGATAGAAATAGGAAAATACAAGAGTTCGAGATAGGAGACAGTGTATATGTAGAAAATGGAAATAGACTGAACAGGAAAAAATTTGACGAATTAAAAATAGGCCCTTTCAAGATAATAGAGAAAATATCGAACTCCATTTATAAGATTGACACTGGCAACAGAAAAACAGAATCAACTTTATTCCACATAACAAAATTACAACCTGTTACGGCAGAAGATGAAGTAGAAGAAAACGAATAGGTATAAAGATAGCTTGCAGGTGCATTGTTTGTATTATATTACTAGCTTTTTCCCGCGCGGCTTCGCTCCCGCTCTTCCCTACTTCAGCCTACTATACCCTACTCTACCCTACTATACCCTACTCTACCCTACTCTACCCTACCCTACTCTACCCTACTCTACCCTTCTCTACCCTACTCTACCCTACTCTACTCTACTCTACCCTACTCTACCCTACTCTACCCTACTCTACCCTACTCTACCCTACTCTACCCTACTCTACCGTACCCTACTCTATTCTCTCTACCCTACTCTACCCTCCTCTACCTTACTCTACCCTACTCTACCCTACTCTACCCTACTCTACCCTACTCTACCCTACCCTACTCTACTCTTCCCTACTCTACCCTCCTCTACCTTACTCTACCCTACACTACCCTACACTACCCTACTCTACCCTACACTACCCTAATTTTCATTTTTTTTTTCCATAAGAACCTTCTCCTCGTAATAACGAACACAACAAAAAAAAAATTAGCGAAATCGGTCCAGGCGTTGTTGAGTTATGCGCTTACCAACACATTTTGCGATTCATTTTTATATTATAGATTTAGAATTTTCGTTCCTATGGGGGGGAGATGTAATGAAATGACCTCCTTGGAAATGACATTTCATTTTTTTAATTTTTAAGCTGTGGATACGGGGTGACGTATCATTCAATGACAGATGATGTTTAGATTATTTTGTGCATTTTATTGTTATAAAAACTTGTAGAGAGATAATTAAAGGGATATAATTGAGGAGGCGATATTATTAAACTTTAAATGTCGTTTCTTTGTTTTCAGGTGAGATAAAAGTGTAATTTTAGTTAAACGATAATTGTTATACTGTAAAAGCATGTTGAATAAAACAAAACTTTGTTTTCAGAGAAACAATTTGTGGTTTATTTCGAAAATCCTCAATAAAATCCATTATATATACAATTATTAAAACAAAGGTGGAGCAGTTATAGACAAAATATTGATGATTTACCAGGGGGCCACATGTGCAGAGGCAGTCATTGCCAAACAAGCGTGTCTTGGACATAGTCTTTAACCTTGTAATATGCTTTTTCGGTTAGGACACGCTTGATATGAGATTTGAATTTTCCCTCACTAAGTTCTGTTACCGCCTTTGGCAGCTTATTATAAAAGCGAATGCTGATTACTAAGAATGACTTGCTAGTCTTAGGTAGTCTCCATTTGGGTAAGACAATTTCGTGTTTACTACGTGTATTTTTGTTGTGAAAATCGCTTCTAATTTTAAAGAGTCCTAAGTTTTTACGAACATACAAAATGCTTTCCAAGATGTAAAGAGAAGGCAATGTAAGTATATCAATTTCTTTGAATTTATTTCTGAGGGACTCGCGAGGGCCCATTTTATAAATAGCCCGGATTGCTCTCTTTTGTAATATGAAAATTGAGTCTACGTCAGGTGCAGGTCCCTACAGTAAAATGCCATAAGACATAATACTGTGGAAATAAGCATAGTAAACTAACCTAGCTGTGGCTACATCTGTCAATTGCCTTATTTTTCTTACTGCATATGCAGCTGAGCTTAGTCTTCCCGAGAGGGTTCTAATATGAGTACCCCACTGCAGTTTAGAATCGATAGTTATACCCAAAAACACGGTTTCTGTAATAACATCCAGTTTTTTGCTGTCAAGAATTAGATTGACGTCAATTTGAGGGACATTTGGCAATGAAAACTTTATACATTTAGTTTTATTTGCATTTAATAAGAGATTATTAGCTGCAAACCATTTCGAAAGGACAGCCAGACTCTCGTTGACATGCAAGACATCCCCATCTTTTCTGTCTACTTTAAAAATAAGAGAGGTGTCATCAGCAAATAGAATTATATCGGATAAATTAGCCACCATGAAGCGAAGGTCATTAATATAAACTAAAAAAAGGAAAGGGCCTAGAATTGAACCTTGAGGCACGCCCATCTTTACTAAAGACCCCGCGGACGTCACCCCATTAATGGATACTTTTTGCTGCCTGTAAGATAAATAGGAAAAAACAAGATCAGCAGCTCGTCCACGAATTCCGTAATGATGTAATTTACAGATCAGAGTATTATGGTCAACACAGTGAAATGCTTTAGAGAGGTCACAGAATATGCCAATAGCATCCTGGGACTTCTCCCAGGATTCCAAAATGTGACTGATGAGTTTCACTCCTGCATCTGTTGTTGACCTTCCTTTCGTGAAACCAAACTGATGACTATGCAAAATCCTATTTGAATTAAAATGAGACAACATCTGGTCGAGCATGATCTTTTCATAGATTTTACTCAATGCTGGAAGCACAGATATTGGTCTCTATAATTAGAGGGATCACTCTTACTACCTGATTTAAAAATTGGTACTACTTTACTGTGTTTCATTAAATCAGGGAACGTACCACTGTCTAAACACTGATTAAATATGCCTGTTAGGACAGGAGCAATTGTTTCAATAATTTCTCCAAGAATCTTAACGGAAATACCCTTCTTCTTCTAGTCTTCTGTGTTTTTTATGTTAAGACTTTTGAATGCTTTTATTATTATATCCACAGAAATACGCTTAAATTCAAAGTTTGGTATATCCTTAGTGAAATGTTCTTTTAAAAAAGATTCAGCTAACAAAGACGAAGAAGGGAGAGATTTCGTAACTTCTATTGGGATGTTGGTGAAAAAGTTTTCAAACGTCTCAGCTACTTTTGACCTATCCGAGATGATTTTATTATCAATTTTTAGTGAGAATTCATTCCGATCTCGTTGGCTTGTCTTTCCAGTTTCCTTGTTTATCACCTTCCAGACAGCTTTTATTTTATTATTAGAATTTCCAATTATCTTACGTATTGATTTAGATTTAATTTGGGCACAGACTCTTTTGAATATCTTTGAATAGAGTCCAACATGGTTATGCAAATTAAGATCAGACGACAAGGATTTTTCATGATATAGCTGATATAAAGTGTCTCTGATTTTTCTTATTCCAGCAGTAGCCCATTCATTAAATTTGGATTTATTACCGATTTGAACTTTTTTGACTGGACACGCCTTATTAAATTCTTGGCATACTGTAAAAAATAATGTTCCATAGTTTACATTGGGGTCTTGCGAATCAAAATTGGCTGTTGAGAGACTACTGACGACATTGTTATTAAAATTATTTAATTTATTTTTGGTAAGCGGTCTAAGCTCTGCAGTTGAATCTAATTGAAGCTTTTTGACTAATTCGAAAGATACAAGTTGACCACTATGGTCAGACCTCACGTCACTAATTATGAATGAGTCTTTTATAACACAATTAGTAAATATATTATCTATGCATGAAGCTGAGGTAGGTGTTATTCTGGTTGCCTCATTAAAAATACATTTTAGATTAAAAGAACTAAACAAAGAGAGAAGTTTACATTTATCTGGTGAATTTACTAGTAAATTAATATTTAAGTCCCCACAAACGAAAACTAATTTGTTGTCTCTAATAAGTTTATTTAGTATTTCTTCAAATAACTTCTCCCACACTGGGTAAAGTTTCAGACTTTCACTGACCAAAACCAACCCGTGTTTCTTCAGATGCCTTTATGTTCCAGGGTCGCAGTGACTCTCTGGGGCCACGGTTATCTTTGGGGCCAGGGTTATTCGAAAGGGACCTCGAGCCCCGGTATGAAGGCTAGAAGGAACGGGGTGGGCTTTTAGTCAGTAAGAGTCTGACACTATCTCCCGCTCCGCCCAAGAACGGGGGTTGTTATTGGATGCTTTTTCCCAACATAAAAAAGGGCTGCAGTGACTCTTTCGAAGAATCACCCAACCCGCAATATCCAACCCTCATAAGTCAATACCTCTGCCAATATTCTCGCTCAAACTCCAACTGTGGTTCTCCGTTCTCAAAAGTGAAAGCTATACGAGTAATTTCGGGTATTATTTGCTTGGTTGTAGGTTGCAGGTCCAGGTGGGCTGTCACGCACTGGTGTAACGAGACGCCACCGACACCCGACACCCAGAACTGATCAGTTGTACTGTCATCAACAGCGATGGCTTATAGGTAGATATAATATGTACATTTTCGGTAGTTTTTTAAATTATTTATTTTAATATTTCCGGATGTTCAGCTGTGTGCCAAGTAGTTACAAGGATATCTTGGCACTGAAATGTTAATTACTATTTTAATTAAGTACTAGTTATTATTTTAAAGGTATTAATTTTTTCTCAATTTATTCCAGTTTTTTAATACCTTTGTTCCACCAGAAATACTAATTTTGCTCTGCAGTATGGTCTTATGGGTGATTTAAAGAAATATAACCACGAAAGAGTCAAGGAGGCCTAGTGAGCGAGCGAAGAGAGCAACACAGAGGAGGATTAACATATAAGTAGTTACATTTTTGTTGCTTAATGCTTAATGAATAAAAATGAAAAAATATACTTAATGAATTGTGGTGAGGGCTATCCGTCGCGGTTTTAGCACTACTGCAAATTATACTGCATTGTAAACCTAAAACAGTACGGGTACGAGCGGGTTTTCCCGTAAGTGTGATGAAACTACCTTCCTCCATATGAAGGCTGTCTAATAGTTCAGTCGCAGCATTACCGGCAACACAAAGCTTCGGGACAACACAAAGCTTCGGGTTTCTAGTACATATATATCTACCGAAGTAACACGCTGCGAGTGATAATGATGTTCGAAGTATTTCAAATCTCCAAAATATTTTTTATTCATTACATATGTATGTAATTATAACACAAAGTTCCCTACCGCGTTTGTATGTATGAACGCGTTAAACTCAAAAATTATTAACGGATTTTCATGCAGTTTTTACCAATAGACAAAGTAATCTTTGAGGAAGGTTTAAGTGTATGTACCTATACTATAGCTTAGAAAAGTTGAGGATTTCAAAGACGTCTTCGTTCGAAACTAGAGCGGGTCACTATTTTAATCGTTATCGCTGAATAACTGTACTTTCTGGCCATACTTTTAACTAAGTTAAACGACAATGTCCATTTACAAACATGATACCATAAATAATAATTCGGCATTATGTACCCGCGATTTTGCTACAGACTGTACTTTACCACAGATAACGTAGAGTAAAAAATCCGCAAATCCCCGAGGATACGCGCGGAGCCGGATCGCGTTTCACGCTAATGGAGCGTGCACGCGATCGAGCTCGCGGTCATGTGCCTAGCTCAGGTATCGATGCTGTATTCTGGTAATTAAAAAAACTTTTGAGGTAAGTAGATACGCTTGGTAGGTGATCTGCAAAGAC
The DNA here is from genome assembly GCA_910589285.2 of Mythimna ferrago. NCBI lineage: Eukaryota > Metazoa > Arthropoda > Insecta > Lepidoptera > Noctuidae > Mythimna > Mythimna ferrago. The sequence continues at coordinate 25,753,630 of OU342684.1, forward strand.
ATAAATAGTTTTAAGTAAGTAGCTTGCTGTACAGATATTTTGTGTTTTTTCTGCCTTTAGTGTAATGATCATTAATTTTTCAACTTTATTCACGTCCGTATACTTTTTTTTTAAGTTTTTTAAAACTATTTTGGTGTACAATAAAGTGTATCCTATTCTGCCTGAATTCTTCCTCTTATAAACACTAGAGGCAATGTTTCTGGAGCATTTTTTCGAGGGTATGTAATATACTGCATTAACATTAAAATGTGCTATATTCTAATGGAAAATATAATGACTGTGTCAAAAATTTATTTGCTGACTTTCTTTGCCCTTCATGCTTTACAAGAAAGACAGATATCAATATTTTTCTTTTTATTCATAGGCTCTATTGGTGTTCCCTCTTGATTCCATTAAAACAATAAAGGATGCATTTTGGAGAGTGTGCGCGGGAATTGCATGACGTGATTCCAACATCTCCTTTCTACATCCCGACATACTGCGAGTCCACCCTTAAGCTGCTGCGGTCTTATAATTTAGGCTTCAAGGCTAGAGTGAATAGGCTCTTAATAAACGCGACTCACCATCAACGATTGCATCACTGCTTACCATCAGGTGGGATCGCAGTCAAGACCTGGTTTATATCAAATAAAAAAAAGGTATCAAGAATTAAAAACTCAAAAACTGTTCACTTTACAAAGCGTCCAAATCCACCTGTTTCCAAATCCCCTCAAACGAAAAGTAAGTTAACAAAGAATCCTATCAGCAGCGTGATTAGTAAATCGTGTGGCGTATGTAAACAGACAGACAGTGTTTGTGTTGATGAGATCTGGCGAGTGGGCGACGTCGCGCGCAATTACTTGTCAATTGAACTGGAGGCGCGGGCACACGCGACGCGCACGGGCAGTAAAGAGGCAGAAGGACAAGAACACTGAGTCTGTCTAATAAGTTAAACGACTTGGGTAATTATTAGGATTTAATGAAATCTGATGTAGTCAACACGGGTTCAATAATCAAGGTTGATTAAGAGATAGAGATCATTGTTTACTAACAGAAGAACCTTTTAAAAAGTATCGAATATAAGTATTTTTTAAATGATTAAATATTATACAAAATTCCCAAGTCGGTTGACTTATTAGACAGACTATAATAGTTCTATTAATACTTAGGTCCAAAAAAAATCGGGTATCTTTGGACCGAAACCGCGGTCCCAACTTATAATTTGAGCAGTATTTTGGGACCACAAGGAAAACAATATTAAAGTACAACTAGGTACCAAAAAGCCGTATTTATTTTAATTGTGGTCCCAAAATACTATTCAACAAAAAAATACACTACTGTACACTTTGTACTATTTTTCTGTTTCCTTCCTCTTTTCTTGTATTTCCATGTGTGTACATAAATAGTTAAATAAATAAATAATCAATAAATCAAATATTTTTATACGTATTTTTTTTTGGTGGGTAAAAATCATCCAAATGGCATCCCCCGCCCTTGGGCGGAGCGGGAGATAGTGTCAGACTCTTGCTGACTAAAAAACCCACCCCGTTCTTTCGTGCCTTTCACTGCGGGCTGAGCTACCTTTTGGAGCTAACCCTGGCCCCAATAGGCTTCGACTTAGCTGGGCCCCTGCTGTTGCTGACAACTCCTTGAGGCGAGCGGGAACAATTGGAAGGTATTCGAAAGAGTTATCGCAGTCAGGTAGGACACTTTTTCTTGCTCTGCCTAGAGTGGGACTGTGGGATATATTTGATGATTTTCTTTTTCACTAAAATAAGGGGCAAATGAAACAATAAGCGCGAAAGTTTGTGAGTTTGTGTGCGTTTGCTACTTTTTCATGTTCCAACGGCTGTATGGATTGGTTCACGGGCATAACATGTCCTGGAACAGCACACAGGATACTTTTTATCCCGAAAGTATGTGCCTTTGGTATAATTTTCTACTATCATGGGCGTGGTGCCGCTGTCAACAGCTAGTTTCTAATATTTGAAGACGAAGTAAAGAAGTAATGTATGATTTAATCTTCATTTATAAAATTTCTTGATATATCTATACTATATTATATAATAATGGTAAAGTTTGTTTGTTTTTTTGTTTGTAGGAGGTAATCTCTGGAAGTACAGCCCCCCTAGCCAAGTTACAATCGAATTCCGTTCTCTAATCGGTAACGCCTCGGTGACAGCAATTGTAGAAAACGATAAGTTGGTAGCCATGTTGACGCGCCTGAGTCGGCCGCTCGTTCTACGATGTAGCGTTTGTATAACAAAGGATGTAGCGTTAAATATTGTAGAAACGATTTTGAACGATGTGAACTTGGCTACGAATTGTCTATTCGTTTGTTCTTACCACGCGACTTTACGTTGAGATGATGTCATTCCCATACGTTTCATCACTTTTCGATAGCGTTAACGATTGCAGAATAACAACTTGGCTAAGCGTGCTGGTCCGATTGCTAAAATTCTTTCACCGATAGATAGCTGCTTTATTTCTGAGTGACATAGGCTATATTTTATGTATGCGGGCGACGTCGCGGATTAAAGTTAGTATATGATATACTAAAGAACTCTAATAAAAGCAGCATTTCCATCTAGTGAGATTACAAAGGTGAAAGTTTGTGTGTTTTTGGGTGTGTACCCACACCTATGTTTGATTTTCGCACTCGAAAGACTGAATAGATTTCAATAAAACATGGTACGAGGGTATACCATGTCCTGGAACAGCAAAGGATACTCTTTATCCCAAGAGTCCCTTGGGATGGCCCTTGGAATAATTATCTATCGTGCGGGTGGAGTCGCTGTTAGCAACTAGTTTCTAATATTTAAAGACGATTAGACTCATCTCCCTTCGTTTTGGCTGCACAGCAATCAGATAGAAAGTATTTTAGAAGGTACTTAATGAGTTCTGAAAGTCGTCTAAAGATCGCTACAGAAAGCAGGACAGTTTAACTAATGGTTTCTATACGGATTCGTTAATAATGATACATGTATTTCAGATCACTTAGTGTTAGTAATCGTCATGCTTTAATTTGCACAAAATAATTTGTGGTTTGCTTTACAATTGGCAATTCATACTTCTCAGAAAATCTTTAGAAACCTCAACAGGAAGCTGACACATTCTTCCAATCAAAACTGTCCAGATTTGATTAATGAATCATGCAAATCCATTGAAACTTTAAGTGGACATGTAAGAATATAATTATCATTTAATGTAAACCTAGACTGACACCTAGGTGAAGCAGATCTACTCCGGATTGCCACTTAGACCCGTAAAAAGTAAAACTTTTTTAAATAGTGATACATTACATTTTAATGAATTAAAAATTGGGCAAGTTCGAGACGGACTCGCGCCTTGAGGGTTCTGTACAAACTTCCCTATGTAAATGATTTTTAAAAAATTGTGTCATTTGCAGGTGATAAACTTTTAAATTCTGTAACGTCAGTCGTTACTCAAAAAGATAAAGCAGTTGCACGTTCTAAAGCCTAAACTTCGTCTATTTAGGTAGTTAGGTAGTATGTTTACATTTTGATATTCATCTAAACCGGTGTTAGATAATTTATTAAATTTAAAAAAATTTAGTGTGTATTTTATACGATTTATTTTAAATAAAAAGACATATCAAGATTGTCTATGTTTAGTAAACTATCTAAACAGATGGTGTATAGATCTAGTATAAAAGAATTTGAAAATCTGCATAAAAGCTTTAAATCAAAGCTTTGGCTGACTAAAGCTTTCGCCCAAACTCAAACTACTGCTATTCCTGCACACAACACTTCCCGCAGCCGCTGTCGCCGTGAACAAACTAATTAAACGTCAAGCATCGGGAGCCGAAACACAAACAAGCGTGTTTGCCCACAGATCGAGACAACCCTGTCGTTAATATTTTAAACTGGCAACATTTAGCGCGCCCTCATTGGTCGACAGCAGTGGCGCGAAGCGCTCGTCATTTATTTTAATTTGTCATTTGATTTGACAGCTGATGTCAATGTCAACTTGATGTAAATTGAAGTTAGAGATTACTGTTTTGAGGGGCACTGACCAATTGCTGCTGTTGTACTGATTGGAGGCAGTAGCGGATTGAATGGAGCTAGAAGTGGGTATGTCAATATTTATGTGTTGATGATTGGTTGTTTTTGTTTTTATTTTGATTAGATACAAGTGGCACGGTAGCTGAGCATTCCGTGGTTTGAAGTTGTCAGATAATTTAATGTGATTATCAATCTCACCTGAATAAATTGGTTCATTTAGAAGATTTTAGAGAAGAAATTTCGAACTCCAAAACTTTTTCTGAGATGGGATATCATCTCAATACTTGATCTACTCTGGAGTTGAACGCAAGGGCTTGTCAGACTTTTACTGACTAAAACCTTTGTCCTTCAGTTACCCTTTGCGTTCAGGGACCACGGTATCCTTTACAAAAATTCCCTGTTAGAACTCCAAAACCATGAAATTTTGTGAGCACCTACATAAAACTAAAGTCAAAGTTTCCAGCACCAAAAATTCTTTATGACTTCAAGCGTAAGTTCAGCAAAAGCACAATAGGTTGGAACCCAACACTGGCAGCGCTCAAAACAGCGTGAACAGCTAAAAGCCTGCCTACCCCCATGTCCTTGTATTCAGTAGCGTAACTAGACGAGGGCGAAGTGGGCCAGCCTATGGCCTCATACCCGAAGGGGCCAAAAATTAGGGTTTTTTTTTATAATTGATAGGCTCGCGTTTGACCACTATTTCAGCTGGTGGTAAACGAAGATGTGGTCGAACACAGGGTTACGACAGCCTCTGTCTCGTTTTCGAATTTATGAAAGACTAGGTTGTACCAGTGGCTTCACCCGCATGTAAATAGATTTCTCCTTACAAAATTTTGACCCCCGTTTCATCTCATTAGGAGGTGAATTTTAGGGAATCCTCTCTTATTGCTCGTCTCCGTCATAAAAAGAAACCTTGTTCAAAATTTTACTACTAACTGTTGATTAGCAGTGATACAATCGTTGACGGTGATTAGAACTAGTTTATTAAGAGCCTAGCCGTTAACTCTGGCCTTGAAGACTCCTTAATTGTCTTTTCTTCAAAAATCAGGGAAATTGTTTATTTCACTTTTCATTCATTGATGAAGCAGGTGAAGAATAAAGCCTTCGGCAAACAGCCCTTCTTGATTACCTACTTGCCTCGAAGGGATATATTAAAAGACTCGCGAATGTGCTTCGCCTACGTCTAAATGTATCCACGTTACGCCTCTGCCTATATTGTGGGGCGCGGAACCGTCGGTAGGAGTTACTCACGGATGGGTGAACGTATGTGGGCTTATCGTGTTTGTTTGTGGTTGTTCATGGTTTTAATTTGATGTGCTTTTTGATGGTAAGTTGGGTTTGGGATCTGATTTGGTGTTTGTGCGGGTTTCTTTATTGAGAACTGACTGCATTCTAGGGTCAAAAACGATTTTTCTTTTTTGAAAAGTTAGATGGATTACTTATGAAAGTCTTCAACATTATAAAATTGTGAGACCATCACCCTAAAGCTGTGATAAAAATGATTTATTAATTATTAGTGTAGGTTCCTCTAATGATGTTCTGCGTTTGAACAATCCCAATAATTTTCAAGATCGCGCCTGCTTCAATGATTTCACACACATTGTCCAGTTGCGCAGATACTTGAAATAAAAAACAACACTAAGTTAAGCAATATCCACTAGGAATCAATTTGCGAATAATTAAAACAGACACCAAACTTTTCTCGGAGAAATCCCGCAAAAAAAAAAACCAGTTGAACAGTTTATCTGTTAATCACTTTTGTCAATCTTGCTACCAACATCGAAAAACTAACAACTCTCAGAACCTTTTTTTGTGCTTGAAAATCATCAAATGACTTTTCTCGAGTAGGGTAGAGCAAGATATCATGTCAGACTTTTACTGACTAAAAACTATGTTCTATGTCAGAATTTACTGCCTAAAACTATGTTCTATGTTAGACTTTTACTGACTAAAATGCACCACCTATGTTATGCAGCTGTCCTTTGCATTCCAAAACCGTAGTACTCTTTCAAAAAACATTTCTGTGGCAACTCTCAGAACTTTGCCGCCAATTTTTCCGCAACACAATTTGAAAATGGAACAAAAGTTCATTTCGATTCGCTGCGTTCTACAACATCACTTTATCAATCTCTCATTGTGAGTCGTTGAATGCACTATGTTTAGTTATTCTCATCATAAATCAATGAAAAGCACGGAATATGACTCAGTTGGCATAAAAAGCCACCGTCTTTTGTGCCTTTGTGCCTTACGGAGTTTCAAGAGGATTTGAAAGGGTTCGAGGGCTTAATGACTGCGTTCACAATGAACCAAAACATATTGATGTTTCACGTCATTCAGTATTTTGTTACAAATATAATAATGTTTTATATCAATATAAATTGTTTTTATTATATCTTTTGCGGTCTTGTACGTGAAGTAGCGTATCCTATTCAAATGATTTTTAAAGGAGTATTTTTAAAAGCGATCTTACAGTTCACTTGGGTGATTGTGAAGAAATGATGATGAGAGGATCTCAATGACTCACAAGTGTGGTGAGGTTTTTTGAGTCATTTTTATTCTTACAGATTTTTAATATCGCATACTAATTGCTGTAAGCGGCTTCGCCCGTGTGATTTAAAAAAATGGTTCTAAGAGAAATACGGAATTCAGTCCACGGTACTCCGAGAAATCTCCTCCAGCACCACATCTCTAGGGCGTCTACCTTCTTCTTCTCGTAACAATCATTTATTAGATTATAATTTCTCGATATATTATGAAAAAATCGTTATGTATAATAATAATAATTTATTTAGTGAACAACTGAGATCTATGTGGTTAGTAACAAATATTTCTTACAAATCGCGACAATGTACGGTCGACCAATGCGAGAAATCACATCCAATTTCATTAGTTTCCAACATAACCGTATCGTGCATAGAAAAAAATCTCTCGATATTCTACAATCTTACTGCGTTTACAATGTTCTGGTGACAAATACAATATACCTATTATAACTAGAAGTTTCGATACAATTTTGGTTTTGGTGTGTTTTCAAGTTGATTTGACACGAAGAAAGTAAGATCTTTAGTTGATCTTACTTTCTTATAATATAATTGTGGTAGAAATTGTAATTAATCATAGTTTAGCCTCCGGCAAGTAACCAAGTAGGTGGGGCTGTTTGCCGACGGCTGTATCTTCAGCTGCTTCATCAACTTACGAAAAGTTTTGATATGACACACGTGACGTGACACACGCTTGCAAGGCTTCTACGATCAATCCTCTTATGTCTGCCTACTCATTCACAGGACAGCTTCAAGACAATATACAACATTATTTTTAATACAAGGTGTCGTTTTGAAGCTGCAAAATATTTCAGGAGGTAATTATGTTAGTGATTCTCGACCCGAATCAATAATAAAATAAGTAGGTATTTTTTTTTTTTTATAACCGCGCTTTTTTTCACACACACATAAACACGGAACAATAAAGGGCGTTTTCACACACACTAACTCGCAACGATAGTTTCATAAATAATGTATCATCCAGTCATCATCCCGCACGCCACACCCTAGCCACGCTCCCGCGGCCATCGATCAATCGATTTAGTTTAGTGTAATTAAAAAATTAAATAACTAGTATTACTGATTATTGACCAGGTTTCGTATTTTTACATGATTATTTATGAGTTTTATTACAACCTCCTGAAATATTGTGCAGTTTTAAAACTGCACCTTGTATACATATATACAAGGTGTAAGGGACAGCCCTCCACAAACTTTAACGGCTTGCTCAGTAGACGAAACTGAACAACCTTCCACAAAAAATTATTTCAGGAAACGAAAAAAAAAATCGGCCTCGCCATATAAATTGTCCAATCAAGTTTATCATTTTGTATGGTGAGGCTGATTTTTTTTTTGTTTCCTGAAAAAAAATTTTGTGGAAGGTTGTTCAGTTTCGTCTACTGAGCAAGCCCTTAAAGTTTGTGGAGGGCTGTCCCTTACACCTTTTATATGAAATTATTGATTTATTTGATTAATTATTAAATATTATAAATTACCTGATTCAGTTTGTTCAGAAGCAGTAACTGAATTGATTCCAATAATTTTTACACCATGTTATATTTTTTCCCAAAAATATTTTAAAAAGGTCACAAGTTGGACATCACTGACACTAAATACAAAACAGGTCATAGCGGGTATGAGGCGCCAGCGCACAGCTGGGTGCGGAAACAAAACTACCCCTCAGTCACCCGGGTGACCCGGTGACCATGTATTTATGTCGCCAACCCGGTACCATAACTGGCTTATAACTTTGTGATTTTTCATAGTACAGTTTCGAAAGTTTTGTACTTACATAGGTTCTTTACATAAAACTACTAGGCGCGTGTTTCAGGTTTTACTTATTATACTAAAAATAAAGTTGCAATGCGAAGTGAAGTGTTACTAACATAGTTCTAAATCATGATTACTAACTAAATCTATACTACTATACATATAAATAAAATTGGAGTGTCTGTTTGTAATATTGAAATAACTGCTTTTTACTACATGCATGTGAATATATCGTCGGCTTACTGCAAGAACTCATTAACTGACAAATTTGTGTTTGTAGATATACTTTGAATAAAGCCATTTTTAGTAACTAAACGTGGCTTTAATCAAAGTTTTGTATTTTTCATTTAATGAGTTTTAGCAGTAAGCCGACGATATATACGGTACATACACCAAAACATTTTTTTTTACAATTTTTGTCTGTTAGTCTGTCTGTCTGTTTGTCTGGGCTAATCTCTGAAATGGCTGGACCGATTTTGACGGGACTTTTTTTGGCAGGTAGCTGATGTAATAAGGAGTAACATGGCTTTATTTTAGAAAAAATAAATTCAAAATCTTGTAGTCCACGCGAATGAAGTAGCACAGCTAGTTATTTAACCTCTCAATCGTGGAAATTACAGCCACAATAGAAAGACTCAATACTCAATACTCAATACTTTATTACATTCCATATTGTATACATAGGTGGTATAACATATTTTGAAGATCAATATGGACCCTGTCGGGCACAGTAAAGTTAGGAGAGAGGATGAAGGCTAAATTACAATGCATGGAATTTATTATTATTGACAGATCTAATAGATGTACTTAGTTATGTATGTATATGGTGTAATGTTATAAATTATGTTTATTTTTGTCATCGTTATTATTAAATTGTATATGCATGTTTATTTATTATGTCTACGTAAATATAAGTATTGGTAGATTTTGATAGAATTTTATTTATTTTTGTAGTAATTGTTATGAAATTATGTCATTATTGATTAATTTATGAATGTAATGTCTTAATGTAAGTAAATTAAATGTCAAATATTTTAATTTAGTTTTGTCGTCATTATTTTTAAATTATGTCAGATATTTTATTTATATTTGTAGTCATTATTATTAAATTATGCTATCATTGATTAATTTAAGTGTGTAATGTCTTTATAACTAAATTAAATGTCAGGTATTTTTATCGTCATCATTATTAAATCATATATTTATTTAAATTAATTATGTATAAATTTAATTTAAATTTTATTCACCATAGTATCTAAATTATTTTGCGCTTCTGTAAGTACTTACATTTATTACAGTATAATTAATAGTTTTTATTGTAGGCGATGTTTATCGTTATAGTATTCGTCTATAGTATAGTAGCATTTGTCTATTAGAAACTGTTTCAGTTTATTGATAAACATATTATTACTACCTGCATTTTTGATGAATTCTGGCAACTTATTATACATTTTAATAGACATAACAAATGCGCTAGAAGAGTGGATTTTCAATCGTGAAGCGGGTATGTTAAGCCTATTTTTATGTCTAAGAGTAATTTTAGTTTGGATGTCCTGTCTTTTGGTATAGAATTGTGGATATTTTCGAACAAATTTGCAAATTTCCAATATATAAAGACAGGGTACGGTTAATGTTTTTAGCTCTTTGAAGTAGGGTTTACAGGAGTCGGTGTCTTTAATATTCATTAATATTCTTATCATTTTTTTCTGTAAAGTGCACAGTGTCGGTGCATCTGTGCTATTTCCCCATAACATAATTCCATACTTGAGCCATGCAAATGCATATGAGTAATAAGTAACTAAGGCTGTTTTAAGATCTGTTGTTTTTTTTTTTGTTTCTCTGAGGGCGTATGTAAACTTAGATAATTTAGCTCTTATTTTTTTAATGTGGGATTTCCAATCTATTTGTGAATCTATGTCTAGGCCTAAAAGGGTGAATTTATTTACAACTTCTAAGTTTTGTCCGTTGTAATTAAAGTTAATATTTATCGGTGTTTTTTGTCGCGGGACAGAGAGAAGACAATAGGTGCGCGAACGCCGGCGTTCGCTTGGGCCGAATATTGGTATGAATTAATATAAATATTTATTATATTAGTCCACAAGGTATTTGTGATATAGGTAGGTACTGTTACCTGAAGTAAATTAATTATACAAAAAAATAAATAAAAAAGTAACCGACTTCACTAAAAACACTAAAAGGATCAAAATAACTTTTCTCGGTATTGTTTGTTTCTTATTTAACACGGCGTTTCAAACGCGAAGCCTAAAGTCTGTCTTATAAGTTAAACGACTTGGGTAATTATTAGGATTTAATGAAATCCGAGTTCAATAATCAAAGTTGATTAAGAGATAGAGATCATTGTTTACTAACAGGAGAACCATAGGAAAAGTATCGAATATAAGTATTTTTTAAATGATTAAATATTATACAAAATTCCCAAGTCAGTTGACTTATTAGACAGACTATATCCGATTATTGAAACAAAAGACGTGATTGATATATTATATTATCAGATACCTAAATAGTAAGATGTATGAAAGTAGGTTAATAGGTGAATATTTTTATAAATAAGTACTTTAGTAACATTCAAAGAATTTGGGTGCTTCTCTTTTAAAAAAAAAAAGTTCCACCTGACGGCTATTAGGATAATTTTCACGATGTATTTTGTTATACATCCTGACGTATATACTCGTGTATTAATTTACACATGTTAAATAAAAGGTTTCTGACTTGTTATTTATTTAAATTAGTACCTACAGGAGGCATTAGAAAACCTAATAGATACGTGACAATTAAACTAGCGTCGACTATGTTCCACACACCTTCCTGGCAGAAAGAATACACATCCTGCATTATTCCAATTTCTTTGCGAACACCTGACCAGCACAACTTATCAAGTTACCATTTTGGAATAAACTATAAAGGTGGGTCTATGCTAAAGGAGCCGAGCACAAGGAGAGCATGAGCCGAGTTCAAATTAGTGTAGAGTGAATCGACTCAAGATGAGCCAAGCTCAAATTCGTGTACTTTGGACCAACTCTAGGGGAGCCAAATGCGAGTTGAGCACGAGCCGAGTTCAAATTAATGTAGAGAGGACCGACTCTAGAGGAGCCGAGCTCAAATTAGCGTAGTGTGAACCGACTTTAAAGGAGCCGAGCTCAAATTCGTGTAGACGGACTCTACAGGAGCCGAGCTCAAATTAGTGCAAAGTAGACCGACTCTAGAGGAGCCAAGCTCAAATTCGTGTAGTGTAGACCGACTCTATAGGAGCCGAGCTCAAATAATTAGTGTAGTGTGGACCGACTCTAGAGAAGCCGAGCACGAGCGACACTACACGAATCTGTGCTTGGCTCGTGCTCGGGTACTCTAACGTCGGTCTAGACCCACCTTTACGATATACGTGGTTACATTTAGTAAATATTCAAACGCCACGCATAAATTAAAAACATTAACACGGCCACTCTGCAATGCATCGACCATCGACCATAGATTATATAGAGTGCGATAACGATCTCACATTCTCACAGGCAGCTTTATGGTCTATTTGCGTATTACACTTTGACAAATGAGATGGTAGGCGTACAGAGAAATTATCATAAGAACGTATGCAAATTGTTTACTATTTTTGCTAATTATTTTGTATTTGTTTCATTTTATTCCCATGTTCTAAGCCATTGAATAACGTTAAACTTTTTACCATGTATATTGAAAGAGAATTAGTTAATTAAGGGCAGGTATTTTTGAACATTCAGATCGGATCAGAACATTGGGCTGTGAAAAAGACGGATGAAAAAAGATTGCATGTAGCGGAGACGAGAATGTTGAGATGGATGTGTGGTGTGTCGTGAATGTTACGAAATGAGTATATTAGAATAGAATAGAATAGACTTTATTGTACACCAAAAAGAACTAGAGGAACTTTGAAAGTGGTGCCAGGGACTGAAAGTTGAAAGGGAATGGTTTGTCTTGGTATGGTCATGTGAAGAGGAGGGTGAAAAGCATGTTAATAAAAAAGTTATTGGAATATACATGTAATAAAAAGTTATATAGAGTATACATGTAGATGGATGGAGAGGGAGAGAGAGGCCAAAGAAAATATGGATAGATTGTGTGAAGAGTGATATAAAAGAAAAAGGAGCTAGCGATAGTGTGACAAGATAAAATGGAAGAAAAAAACGTATATCGCCGACCCCAAGTAATATGGGATAAGGGCAGGAAGAAGAAGAAGAGGATTTTTATACGTACAAAATTTGGTAAAACTGTGTATGGAAGGAAAACTCATACTGCCTCAAATCCAAGGATGAATGAAAAAGACACCTAAATGATTATTATATAGGTGTCTTCAAGGCGAATGAGTAGGCGCTTATTGAGCTACTGCGATTCACCATCAACGATTGCATCAGTTTTTAGCATCAGGTGGGATCGCATTGACTGCAATTCCACAAGTACATGTTATTAAAAAATATATATTACATGACTATAACTAAAACAGACAGCTAATTTCTGCACTTGAACAATTTAAGTAATTCCATCACGCACTAATTCCAATTCTATAAATTAAAGACATTTAAAACCATTGATATATTTTTTAAATTACAACAACTAAACGAAAACACAGAAAGTTCACAAGAACAACCCAGACATAACATAGAACAATATAAAGTACTAAAAACTTTCACGCTACACTAAATAGGAAAACAACAGTAATAAATAAAACAGACATTAAATAAATAATACATTACATGCAGTTTGTCTTTTGAACGACAAGTGTAAACAAATGGCGAGTTTATTACTGTATTGGAACGTTGTAGCCAAGTTTTTATTATCATCCCCCTTCTGATGCGCTTAACGATAAAGTATAGTGAGGAAAATCTATAAATAATTAATGGGTGCAGAAATTATTTAAATGTACTTGTTCAACGGGAGAGTTTAGATTTTAGTCGTTATACAATGTGCAGTCGTGAACGGCATTAGGAATAGGGAATATGCATGAAAAAATATATCTATTATCTAACTGGTTATTTTTAAGTAAGAGTAAGTATCTAAAAATATATTGTGCATTTACATTTACATTAAAAGCGCGGAATATATTTGTGTAATATTTATTAATAACTAAATATATTATACAATTTTATACATTCCTGATCCTGTATCCATGTAGTTCCAAATTACTTTACCTTTCCTTTTCGCGTTAAATGATTCCCTACCTTTGTCTTCACACCCGAAATACCTGGACGCTGGCGGATGCACAAGAGTGCTAAGCCATAATCTCCTGTCATTGGAATGGGAGAAAGAAAAAAAAGCTCGGAATATCAATGCCAATTTCGGCCATTTTATTTTTGCGTAATATGGAGAGATGGTATGCAAATGAATATTTGTATAATGTATTACACATATTTTGGTGTACTTTGAGATTCTACGCATAATAAAACTAGAGCAGGAAGAACATAAGAGTGAGTTAGATTTGGGACGACGGCGCTTCTATTCTTAAAAAATATGCTAAGTAAACTACATATAATTTCAGTGAAACCAAAAAAAAATGATAAAAGCTCTAAAGTAATTAAATTTACTAAAAAACAATCTAAAATATGGCGTCAAAAAACTTCTTCATATCGATGTCGACTGGTAATGTGCCCAAAAGACTGGCAGCATTGCTACGCTGTATGGCAATGATTATCCTCTGTCCGAGGTACCTAAAAGCCAGAACTGTCAACAAGACGGTTCGACAGATCTTTTTATAATTTGTGAGTACTCGGATACACAAAATAGAATATTAAAACTTAAAACAATATCAAAATTGGCTGAAAAACAAACGAGATATAACAATTTTAAATAAATACCTATATCTGTCTCTCTCGTTAAAATGCCGTGTTTCAAAAAATTTTATTTTCGTTAATTAAACAATTTTATCTACTTAGCTGTGAGCCTGCGACAGACGGAGTGACATAAATTAAAAACGTTTTGGTGACCTAAAGATGAAGAAAACTAAATAAGTTACCTAGACGATAAATTAACGAGCTTCTTGCTAAAGCTTGTCGACTAATACTCATATCGAAAATATCAAGCCATTAGGTAGTTATCATATTACTTATAAAATATAAACAACATCTCAACCTGTCGAAAGGAAACCATTTTATTCTATTTAGTTTTAAAATAATCGTCCCGACGGATGCTCGAAAGCTTTCGAGTCATTCCTGCAAGTCACCGCCGACATGTGGCGACTTTGAAATTGGAACGCACCTCGCGAGCGCGCGTATTTACTTTTTAATTCTTTTTTTTTATTAATCGAAGGAGTCATTAGATTGTAACTCATAACGGTCAGCTCTTTTTTATCGTCTGACCCAAAGACTTGTCAGGTGCCTTTTTAATATTTCGATGTAACTTATTTGGTGCAAAAACTTACAGAGACATTAAGGACTGCAACTGTCTTTTACTTTAATCGTTTGCTCGAAAAAGGCTACATTAAAGTTAATATATTATTGTCTTTGTCTAGAACTGTCGAGTGATGCCAACCTTACAACATGAATTTATAGATTCAAATCGATAGTTTGCATAATAATATTTTAAATTATCAGTGGTAAGAAATTGTGATACAAATAAGAACCAGTTTGTTTGAAATGTTTTGTACACGTCAATTATAAAGGTAATTTAGAAAAAGGAATTTATTTACCTTTAATTACTACAGTTAAAATAGCTTTAATAGAAACTTTCAGATTCGTATTTAAAAAAAAAAAACTATTTGAATTTGGAAAGAAATAAGTAACTGGGATTACCTACTTATTTAGCTAATAAAGCCCAAATAACGCTAAATTGTGGAGATAGTTAGTGCTCAACTTCAGTTTATAGCCGTGAAATTGTAACTTATTTTAAAGCGTTAAATAAAATTATTTCAGCGCCAAAGTCCATTAAATCAGCTCTACATTTCACAACGTTGAATAAAATTGCTTCTAAAATAATTTCACACAAACTTATTACAGTCATCTTCATCATACAGTGATTGATCATCTAAACAAAAGAATCGATCGGACGATCCCACAAGACGCGCCAAAACTTCGCGTTCCATTTTATGAATTCAAAAATCATACCGTCAGTTTTTAATATCAGATCAAAGCGCTCGATCTATCGGCCTAATATTTCATAACAAATTACAAAGACGTCTCAATACATGACACGGATTCATCGGGCGCCCGCCGCGCCCGTCCGACTCCGAAACAAAAACAAGCCGTCATCTCACAATGGACCAACAAAAAACCAGTATATCGGTAACACAATCTATACATATTAAACATACAATACAAACAATGCCATGCTGATTGAAACGTCAAGCAAATGACGTCCCGATTGATTCAGATCGCTGCATTGTACTTATTAACAACGTAATTACGGCACGCTGAGATATAACTATTTATTTTGTGTCCAAATTTATTATTGAGCCGCCAAAAAAACAGATCACGATGCAATGATTCGTGATTTTTGTACGTCCGTCCCTTTCTATCGAGTTTTATATCGATTTCCATATTGAGATCAGTGATGTATCGACAAAAAAAAGTTGTTTGTTCTTTTTTTGAATCGAAATTGTTTTATGATGTTGGCATTTTGTGCGTATAGCTTTTTAAAATGCGTTGTAACAAAAGTTGCCAGTGCGTGAGGTTTTTAACGGGTCTATGGACAATGAGTTTGTAATAGAGAATTCGATACTTTGTTACATGATAGACTATTGTAATACGTTTTTTGATTGATGGAACACAATGTCAGCCATTACGGTATCATAAACAGTTTAAAAATATCTATATTGTGTTGCATCATCGTCCTGCCCTCATCTTATGTAACTTGGGGTTGCTGTAACAGTTTTCGTCTTCCATTTCATCCAGGGGCCTTACTATTATGTGTTAAAATGTCGATCGTGCGAGCGAAATCGAGGAGCTATACATCCTATAGCTCCATTCTTTTAACAGTTCAGTATAGGGCCTCTGTTAACCGTCATGCTATCACTAATTCCTATGCTATATCGTTCCTCACACAATCCTTCAATCTTCACTTCCAGATATTCCACTGATGTAGTTATGTTTTATATCTCCTTATATAGCTTGGACTTACTGCCGATTTGGACAGAGTATATTTACGGTGTCCGAATTGTCACATTTTTATTTCAATATTTTTTTCATTGACGAATCGGACACATACTGTTTAGTACAGTCAGATAAAAAGTTTTAAAATATAATTATTAAGCTATTGCATAGCTTCTATCGCGGGCCTTGAGCGTGGAGACCGAATCCAGAAATTCCGTAACGAAAATAACCTAACACCCGGGGACACATTTGTTTTTTGAGCGTGGTGACCGATAAGAAAACAAATGAGTGAACAATCAATCAAAATTCAATTCAATGTGTGAAAGTGTAACTTCAATTAATATCAAAGAAAAAAAAACAAAGGAAAAAAAATACTGCATAAATAAAATAAATAAATAATTATAATTGCATAAGTTGATAAAAATGCTATGCAATAGCTTTACCGCGGCAGTCCCCGAGTGCCACACGTCTTTTTTTTATTTTTTTTTGCTTAGCCCACACTGTCCCACTGCTGGGCAAAGGCCTCCCTCCACTCCTTCCAACGATCACGGTTCCTCGCTTTCTCATTCCAGTTCTTAAGGAAGCTATCCAGGTCATCCCGCCGTCTCCTTCGTGGTCTGCTTCGGCCCCGCGTCGCTGTGTCCAGGCACCAATCCTGCGTCTCACGCGCCCACAGCTCGTTAGACATGTGGCAGACATGTCCTGCCCAGTCCCATTTAAATTGGGCAGCCTTTTTAGCCACATCAACGATTTGCGTTTTGGAGCGTAGTGTTGTGTTTCGAACATGATCGGTTAATTTAACACCTAGTATGCTGCGCTCCATTACACGCTGGCAGATGTGTTGATGTCTGAAAGACTTCTTCCAGGGTACTGGTGAACAACTTTGAGGACAGCGGGTCGCCCTGTTTGACTCCCTTTTAAGAATTTCGAACATAGGACCTACTCTCTCTAACTTGATGGCAGCTGTGCTATGGCTGTATATATTTTGCAGTAGCTGTATATACGTGGATTCTATATGTTGCTTTGTAAGGGAATCGAATATTTCAGAGTGTGTGACGCTGTCAAAAGCCTTACAATAATCGACAAAAGCAACATATAGAGGAATTTTAAATTCCTGATACTTTTCGACTACTTGTTGAAAATGTAATATCGAAACTATATATAGGGACTACTTATCGAAAATGTAATAAATAGGGAAAAAAGGCGTTACCACAACTATTTTAGCTTTATGATACATTTTAATACTTTTTTTTGTCTGACTGTATTAAGTAGCTTAAATCCGTCCGAACCATCAGTGAAAAAATATACTACACTTAATATCATAAGAGGTAAAGTTTGTTTTGTGTATTTTGTTTCATTGTCACAGAAAGTAGAAAGTACTGGTCCGATGGCAAAATTTTTTTTCAGTGATATAAAGTTGCTTTATTTCCGAGTGACATAGGCTATATTTTATGTCCGCGGGCGAAGCTGCGGGCGAAAGCTACCAACACTATTTTAGGCTGGATTTAAGGCTGCAACTTTGGGTAATTTTCTTTATAATGCATTTTAAAATTTTTTTAAACTGACTATACTGAATAGCTTCAATAAATTTGGTGGTGTCCGATTATCAGTAAAAAAGTATTGAAAAAAAAATGTGTCAATTCGGACATAGTGTCCGAATAGTCAGTAAGTCAAGTTGTGAGTCAATTTTTACTGTGGCTAATATGAGATGCTGATCTTTCATGTCTGCAAATCGAGATGGGCGTGTCTGCGTGTCTCACCAGCGATGTACTCGTAATGCTGATCAAGCGATACGCCATTAGAAATCAAGCGCTTCGTGAGACTCAAGTCATGTAGTTACACTCTTACACGATATTGAAATATAGATACAAAGATGAATTTCATTATAACTTTTGGAAAATTTACTTCTTTTTGACACAATTGTTTTCGTTTTGATACAAGTGGAGAAACTTTGTCATTGCGACCGAGTTAGTATTCGTCTGAGCCGCAAGTGAAGGTGTCATGAAACCCAGTGCTGCAATGACAAATTTCCACGTGTATCAAACGACGTTTTTCAATATACTTACGAAGAAATAAGTAAACGAGGGTTGAACAGCGACTTGTAGGGACAACGCGGCGCCCAGCCTGATACGATAAAATATGGTGGAGGCGAGTTTGGGTACTTTTCCGCATTAGTACGAAAAACAGCAAATTACTTGCCTAAAACCGGTAGAGGTAAGAGCGGGTTTCAAGTAAGTGTGTTGAAAAGTATCGTCCGTGTGAAAACTTGTTGTACCATATTTTACATTATTAGCCGTTTTTTTCTACTTCTTATTTAAACCCTTTTTTCATGTGTGAAGCTAAAGGAAAATTTTACTAATACATACAGAACTTTAAATAATATTTAATACAGAAATCAGAGTTA
Source organism: Mythimna ferrago (assembly GCA_910589285.2). Taxonomy (NCBI): domain Eukaryota; kingdom Metazoa; phylum Arthropoda; class Insecta; order Lepidoptera; family Noctuidae; genus Mythimna; species Mythimna ferrago. Next base: position 25,772,417 of record OU342684.1, read on the forward strand.
ACTAGATTCTTACTGTGCGTACTGTTAAATACTCTTAAATCATCTGCTTTCCAACTTTCAACTTTACGAACGAAGAAGAAAAAGTTCTCCCTGTTATCAAAATGAGTAAGTACCAATAAGTTGTTATAAAGTTTAATATGTTTCAAATAAGAATAAATATGATTGGCGCCATGAGTAGGGTTGCCACTATAAATTTTGGTAACAGGACTTGAGATTTTCATACGTTACTACAAAATATAGGAAGACATTTATTTATTTGTATATCCTTTTATTTGCGCGTCTTTGACATAACTCGACATTCAAGCGTACAAATTAAATTTTCCAAAAATAGGTGTAAGTATGATTGTTGACTACACCGTGCACCGTCTTTAGAAATTCAAAACCATAGATAACCAACTGTTCTCTTTAGGTCATCAGTAATATCTACACTAATAGATATTATAATGAGGTAAAGTTTGATTTTTTGTTTGTAGAAGGTAATCTCTGAAAGTTCAGATCCGATTGATACAATTTTATTCCTGAGTGACATAGGCTATATTTTATGTACGTGTGCGAAGCCGCGAGCAAAAGCTAGTTCATTGATAAAAACAATTAAGCGCGTACGTCAAAGGACTGGAACAGTTTGCCTGCTGCGGTCTTCCCGTCCGATTATAATTTGGGTGTCTTCAAGGCTAGAGTGAATAGGCTCTTAATAAACTAGTGCGCCTCACCATCAAAGATTGCATCGCTACTTACCATCAGGTGGGATCGCAGTCAAGCACTAGTTTATAAATCTCAATTTAATGATAAATCGTCCAAAAAAATGTCCTTCTAGAAGCTCTTCTGGAAGGACTTTTAAAGTCCTGCTAGCAGGACTTTAATTTGTATGAAATTTGACGCTCGTCCTTCTGGCAGCACGCCGACTGCTGGCAGGACGACTCAGACAAATTACTAAATCAGGGGAAACAAACATTTTGAACTACCCACTTTTAATTATTTATTTATTTGAAATAAACGATAAGGTAGGTAACATAAATTTATTGTTCTAATACATTGATATGTTTATATTCTTTTGGTAGGTACTCAATGTTGTAATTACAATTGTAGAATTCATTTTTTATTTTATAAAGTATTATACCATTCAATACTTTTCACGCGGTTTCGTCTACGTGGACGCGGGAAAAAGTTATTGTGTTTCTTTCTATATAATTATAATTCTTCTGTAATTGTGTTTGTCTCCTCCTAAACAATTTGATCGTTTTGGACGAAATTGTTATTGATATTGATAGCTGCAATCGGGTTCTAATTGCTTTTGCGTTAGATACGTCGGCTGATAAAAATTAAACTCGTGATTGATCATTTTACAGTTTTTAATCAACAGAAAAATAATAAAGAAAAAAAAAAACATTAATCTGCAATTCCGTTTGTTACATGGTATGCGAAACAATTGCGCTCTGTTTGAGGAGCACAGAAGACGCATCGCTTTCCGCATAATAATTTTTACAGTAGTAGCTGGCTTTCTGTTGTCTTTTGTGGTTGCGAATTTTGAAAGTGCTTCTTACATGTGATCTTCTACAAAACGAATTTGATAATAAAATGTTAGCCACAACAATAAGATGTTGCAAATGCATCACCAAATTGTTGACGACCCCACGCGTTATTCGTTCCCGGCGCATCGCAGTGAGATTCTAGCGAGCGCACGCGATCTCCACGGCTAAATATCGTGGCCATCTCGCTCACAATGATGCTAGAATGATGCAACAAACACTCCTACAATCAGAAATAAACCGAATATCAACTTGTATTTTTACAAATCCTACCAGCAGGACCGATCACGTAATATTCATTAAAAAAGGTGCGTCCTACCGGAAGGACTGAAAGTCCTGCTAGCAGGACGCTGGACGATTTATCATTAAAAAAAAAATGTTTTTACGCGACCTTAATTTTCTGACTTTTGATGAGAAACTATCATTGTTACGCCAAATATCACCACATGTTTATCACGGCTCAATCTACCTGGCTTTTTCCTAATTATTTTTGAGTTATCTTCTAGCGTGATTAAGCGCAGATGACTATCAGAGTTAACGATTGTAGATTTATCAACTTGGCTAAGGGCAAGTTGATAAATCTACAATCGTTCAACCTGGCTAATCATTACAAACAAAGAAATCAGAGGCGTTACCGACTGTAGACAGAGATTCGAAACGAAACGATCGTAACTTGGCTAAGCCTGCTAGTCTATCTGCCTTCTACAATCCAGAGACTGGTGTCAGATCTTGAGGTTTAACGACTGCCATAGACACACATATGACACCTGGAATCCACAGCCTAATGTGAAGTCCGAGGCACGGAAGAGTCACAGTATGAGTATGCAATGGATGATCAGTTCACAATAAATTGTATTCCGAAGGCGTCCCTCTTGATGCAGTGGTGACCTATTGGTAACGGCCCCAACTTACGTGTTCTTCAAACCCGTCACAACTGCTGTCAAAACGGTGACGAAAAACAACGTGATAAAACCGGCATGTCCTAGAACCAAAATTCGAAGATATGTGACTCCCGCACTAGACCTGCGTGGTGGATTAAGGCCTCCTACACAGAAGGCTTGAGTCCCAGCAGTGGGAATATTAAAATACTGATTTAAATGCCTCTTGATAACCCTAACCATCACCTGTTAATTGAAAACTCAATGTTGTCATGTCGGCCGTCACACGAGATGTGTCTTACTTCGGTGTACTTTAGTAAACGCAGCCATTACATGCCGCTGCGAGCGATATGAACTTATAAACTTGTAACTTGTATGAAATGGATGACAGCGATTTTTTATGAACACTTAATTGAATTGTAGAGGCTTGTACTAACGATAAATGGTTGTTTGTGAGTTAGTTTGTTTAAAAAAGGCGTCCTGAGGGACATCTGCAAGTTAGTATAATGGAACTGTGAATATAAATTGCTAAATATTATAGTTTAAAGATAAAGTTAGAAGAAAAACATTTTGTTTATTGAAAAAAATACATATTTTACTTTTTTTATTTCTACATTTTAAAAATGACTTGAGCAATTGTCTTAAATCAAATTTTCAGGTCAAATACAAATATGCAATAATGTTACCTATTTTATTGCTTTAATTTGATGATGAAAGGGCCCTTTTCTACACAACTCTTATTTATCTATGTCCAATGGCAATTGATGATAAATCAACCTACAAATATTTAAGTACGTCGTGATGGCCCAGTGGTTAAAATACCCGCCTCTCATGCATCAGGTTGCGAGTTCGAAACCGGGCAACTACGAATTTGATTTTTCAATTCTTATGTACTTTTCTAAGTTTGTGTAGGATATTACTGCCCGTGCCTCGGAAAACACGAAAAGCTATTGATCCCGGTTGTCATTCATAGCTCTTTGACAGTCATTACAGGTAATATAATCAGACCCCAGGAAGTCCCAGTTACGGGGTGGTGGAGTTGTGATAGACAGTCGCTCTGATAAGCAGGTTCGAATATGGTTGGACTGCAAATCGAGCTAGCAAAAGGTTAAGGAAATGAAGAAATACTTACGTAAGTACTTCCCTCTTCATCGCCATTTTATAAGCTTTAACAGATTACCTACAATCTCTACCAAATCATTGAAAATCCCTGCGCTAATTAAAACTCTGTCAGTCGGTGTGCGCGGGCGCCGATAAGATCAGATCTGTCGATATATTTGCGTTGCTCCATTTCGAATGCTGCCCAGCGTGAGACTTTACTGGGAACTTAAGATATCTTGAGATTTGTGTATGATATTATATATCTATGTAAAGATTTATGCCACTCAAGCTAATCAAAGACATGCCTTTTGCTGCAGTTGTACAGATTACATGACTGCAATTTTTTTTTACATAATGGAAACTAGAGCTTGACTGCGACCTGATGGTAAGCAGTGATGCAATCAATGATGGTAGGTCGCAGTTTATTAGGCCTAGAAGACACCTAAATTATAACCGGATTGGAAGATAGTGCAAGCGCGCTTCTAAGCGGACAAATAAGATACGGCCGTCTATGTCGCAAAAAACCTGTATTTCAACATTTTCAAGGGAATCAAAATTCATAGGGTACTTCTTGTTGATCCAGAATCTTGAAATTTGGCATAAAGCAAGGTCTTACAGCACAGATACATCTAAAAACAATATTGTTACATGACAAATAAAAAACATTTTTTTGTGATTCGGAAAAATCCTCGAGATTTCATTCGGGAATTGAACTACATATTTACATGGGCGAGTTTGTCCGGAACCCTCAGCGCACGAGTCTGACTCACATTTGCAGATGTTTTTAGGTGGAACGTAAAGTTTAAAGCATAAAGCATAATCAGCTTTTAATGTTCCCACTGCTGGGACTCAGGCTTTCTCTCTTTGAGAGAGAAAGGGCCGTAATCCACTCCGCAGGCCCAGTGCGGGTTGGTGGATGTCACATTTCTTCTAATTTTTGATTCTAGGAAATGCTGGTTTCCTCACGATGTTTTCCTTCACCGTTTCGAACGCAGTGGTGATGAAATAAATTACACAAAGTTATGCTCTCAAAGTCAAAGTTATGATATGTTGTTGTTAAGTTATGTTATGGTTTTGAACCCGCGACCTACAACTCGTAAGTTGGGGCCGTTACACTCGGGCGCCACTTCTCTCACGTAAAGTTCATTCAATTCTATTCTATATATATATCTAGGCCTATTTTCTTACCACCCGTATCAGTCCAATTTATATCATACTTACGACTCCTTAAAATTGGTAGAATTCCTCGTGGGCCTCTATTAGTGTCGTCTGGTCTGCGTCGACGTAATGACGTGGGGCGAGTGGCGCCTGCGCAAACCGCTGCGTCACTGTCTGGTGCTGTGGCAGGACGCCAGTAGGACAGGTCGGAGGATCATGACGAAGGGAACGAAGGGAGTAGGTGTGTTTCTGAAGTTTAAGAGAAATGACTCCTAACATTTATCATACTATTTCTACAAGACTGGTATTATTTTTTTAAATAAATTAACCAAATAAGTAGAAAAAAATATGCCTTCTTTAACTAAGAACTTTTAAATGATTGACAATCTATCCTTACCTACATATTATAAACCAGCGACTGTCTGTCTGTATGAACGCGATAAACTAAAAACTACCAAATGTATTTTCAGACGGTTTTCTCCGATAGAGTGATTCATGAGGAAGGTATAATTTGTAATACATGCATATTATAGAAGAGAAAAGTCGAGAATTCCAAAGATTCCTGCGAAGCTGGGGCAGGTAGCTAGTCACACTTTTCACACTTGTGTGTATGTTTGCTACTTTGATTAAATATGAATAAAACTTAACACAAAGGTAGGACATACCCTGGAATAGTACATAGGATACTTTTTATCCCGGGAGTATGTTCCCGAAAGGTTTAAAATATACGTCCCTTTTCAACACTGACTTGTTTCACTGTTCTCCGTGGTGCTGTGTCATAACCCTTGATCACTCACTTACACAACATGCCCGTTGTTTCCCACATGCCACAGTTTGACAGCCCAAATGTGACGTCACTACGAGCCAGGCGCCACCTCGGACCCGGAGGAAATGCCCTTCTAACCCGCGATAAGTGTGAGCATAACAAGGTGTATTCGACATCTTTGGTATACATTCAGGTAGTCCTAATATTAATATCTCTGCTTAGTCTTAGATACCAATTCTAAAACATTCAAAACGTGTAGGATTATTTCAAATGAAAAGTCCGTGATAAGGCCTGTCATACTGTATGGATCAGAATGTTGGGCTGTGAAAGAAACGCATGAAAAAAGATTGCATGTAGCGGAGATAAAAATGTCAAGATGGATGTGTGGTGTGACAAGAACGGATAAAGTGGGAAATTAGTATATTAGGGGAAGTTTGAAAGTGGCGCCAGTGACTGAAAGGTCGAAAGGAAATCGTTTGTCTTGGTATGGTCATGTAAAGAGGAGGGAGAAACGTATGTTGCTAAATGAGTTATGAGTTCACATGTGGATGGAAGGAGAGGGAGAGGGAGGCCAAAGAAAAGATGGATGGATTGTGTCAGAAATGATATGAAAGAAAACGAGTTAGTGATATCGTAGCGAGTGACAGGACTAAATGGAAGAAAAAAACATGTTGCGCCGACCCCAAATAAAACGGGATTAGGGCAGGAAAATGATGATGATGATGAATTTCAAATGAATATATGAAAATGCTTATGTTCTTTACATTTACAGTAGGCAGTGGCTTCAACCGAATGATAGTACTCATAGATAATGATCACAAGGGAACACATTCCCGGAATAAAAAGTATCCGATGTGCTGTACTTGGTTGACTCATGTGCCAAATATTCAAATCCGCTAAGCTGTTCAAAAGTAAAAAGCTGGGCAAGTGCGAGTCGGATTCGCGCACTGAGGGTTCCGTGCAAACTACAATTCCCGAATGGAGTCTCGAAGATTTTTCCGAATTGCAATTTTTTTTTTGTGACGTAACTGACAACAAATTTACTGTTTTCAGATTTATTCCTATACCTGTGCTATAATACCTTGCTTTGTGCGAAATTTCAGGATTCTGGGTCAACGGGAAGTACCTTATGAATTTCGATCTTTGAGAGTATCAAAATATACTTTCTTTTGCGACTTAAACGGCCGTTTTAATTTCAACTTGATACCTCTACGCGTTCTTGAGATAAAGGGTCTTGACAGATAGACAGACAGACAGACGGACGGACAACAAAGTGATTCTATAAGTGTTCCGTTTTTTTCTTTTGAGGTACGGAACCCTAAAAAGTAACAAAACATACCACTCACAAACTTTTGCCTTAGTATGTTAAAGCGTCAGAGGTTAAAGCTTGATATGGTAGGCGTTCACTAACAGAAAGAACAATAAATAAGTAAAGTTTCTGTATCAAATGTGCACCGGTGCATAGATAGGGTGAATCCAGGGTCCTGAGATGCAAAAGACATAAAAATATATCGTGGTTAAAGACTAATGATGCGAAAACAAATGGCTATTTAAAATGAATCCAACAAATCACAGAAGCTAATGCGCATTTGGCCATTTGCCGCATTAATTTGGCGTCAATTTTCGTTTCAGAATCTGGGCCAAAGTAAGACACGTAGGTAGCATGCATCTATCTAATGGCCACATGATTGTTTTTAGGGTTCCGTACCCAAAGAATAAAACCCTATTACTAAGATTCTGCCTTTCGTACGTCTGTCTGTCTGTCCGTCTGTCACCAAGCTGTATCTCATGAACCGTGATAGTTGACAGTTGAAATTTTCACAGATGAAGTATTTCTGATGTCGCCACAGAAAGATGAAAGATCTTTCATCTTTTAGAAAATAATTGCCTTGTGGGCGGGGCAGACGTGCCACTAAGTAGGGCAATGCTCATATTTTAACTACCAATAGCAAACTTGCGATCTAAGTGTGCGTGGTCTGTTAGTTGAGAAATGCGCGTTCGTATTGGTTTACTGCCTATAGTGGAGTTAAAGGGTGTGAGACAAGCGGCGACATTCGTTGTAGTACAAATCGGAAAGTATTTTTTCTTTTTAAGTTCTTCTATTTATTCTGTGGTTGCCGCTATAACAACAAACAGAATAAAATAAATATTTAAAAGGACTCCATTACAACAAAAGTAATTTTATTGCCGTTTTTTACTAAGGACGGTACGGAATCCTTCATGTGCAAGTCCGACTCGCACTTGGCCGGTTTTTTATTTCTAAAACAAAATAACTATGCGTAATTGAGCATTACTCAAAGTTTATTCAATGGTTCTATTTTTATATACTTAAACTACCAACAATTTGATGATAAATAGATATGTATTTGTATAAAAACTTTGACATTGATCAATCGTGTCAATGACAAGGTGCTTTTTTTGGTTTTTCCAATACGTACTTATACGGCAATTAAGTACACACTGAATCCACATTGATTTCTTATTAATTTTTATCTGTTGAAGCCATTATATAAGATTATTCTAAACGTTAACATTTTTACAACTGATTAGTTTACAATAACTTTAAGAAAACCACTTAATACCTACAGACCTATGTTTTTTTTTCTTAACATGTACTTAGCTCAAAAACTTCAAAGCCAAACTTGCAAAAAAAGATAAACAAAGAGACAAGTCGTTACTTGTCAAAAAAAAGTGTCTAACGTCTTAGGGTGAGTTGCACCATTTAACTATAACGATAACCAAACCTTAACCAGCCGTGAAACGTCCGCCTATTGGTCAATTCGACAATTTGACAACTGTTAACGGCTTTGTTATTGTTATAGTTAAATGGAGCAACTCACCCTTAGACACTTTTTTTTGAGGTGAGAAATCAGCCAATGACTTTTTTTATTGATATAAACTAATGCTTGACTGCGATCCCACCTCATGGTAAGCAGTGACGCAATCGTTGATGGTGAATAGCACTAGTTTGTTAAGAACCTATTCACTCTAGCTTTGAAAACACCTATAAGTTACTTCTCCCGCTCTAGGGTGGAACGAGAGGGCGTATCAGACTATAACTGACTAACCTACGTCTGTCTTTCAGTTGCCCTTGGCGTTCCAGGACCAGGGTTTCGGATATTCCCCACGGCCCTAACGGGCATCGGGCTTACAGTTTGGCGGACATTTCTATGTTAGGCACTTTTATGTTTATTTGAAGGACTTTGTGTTTATCTGCACGAGATACAATATAAACAAAACCTTACTTAACCCAATAGAATCCCGATACTGCTTAAAAGATTCTACCACTACACAAACAATTTTAACATCCCCCAGATTCTCCAAAAATCCGATATTAAAACAAAACAAAACACAACCGCCAACTGTCATCTTCACACAGTTTTTACAAGCCACGAAGGGGAACATTGCAAAAACTAAGGGAGCCTGATTACAAACATTATTATAAAATGACATTGGATTAATCGGGGGCCACCTTGCGGCATTCATTAACACAAATGGATTCACGACTCGTTCGCGGACAATAAAAATCGCATTTACACACAAAAAAACGAATTGATTAATGACATCAGTAACTTTACTATAATATACGGTAGAGCTGCCGAGATACACAGTCATCACGAGCGACACGCAAAACTTGTCACCTTTTACATTTTTATCACCAAAAAAATATGTTTCTTCAAGATTAATCGGTGCGTGTTTCATGTTTACATAAATAACTGAAGATCGCTATAATTAGCCACCTAATTTCAATAAACTGATTTGAATTCGGAATTCGCGTCAAAGAGTTATTGTTGACAGCTTTATTGGCGCGAAATTACCTTAATGGTTTTCCAGTTAAATGTTCCGTTAAAGACGATGGCCAAAATACTAGCCGATTTAATTGGTACTAAATAGCTACTGGAAAGCATGACCAATTCGCATGCTAGCGAAAACATAGACATTTAGATTCTTATCTTAGACTTCAGAATATAAAAACTGGCATTTTGTATGTTATTGCATTGCGCACGAATCCTAGATAGCATTACACTCTCACCTGTTATGAATTAATTTCATCGTTATTTTTAAGTACATATCTGTGTAATGATGAAGTTCTTCATTTTTTGTCTTATCTGTAATTAGAAATACAATAGAAAGACAATGAGAGAGTGAACGCCAGCGTTCGCTTGGAGTTTAATAGATTAATTTACCAACTCAGAAATCAAGTAGACCATTTAACTTCAAACATTTAATAGCCGGGTTGCGATAATGTTTGAAAGAGCTACCGTGGTCCTAGAACACAACTGAAGGAACATAGGTGGATTTTAGTCAGTAAAAAATCTGAGCCGTCGTACTTCACCTAGAGCGAGAGAAGTTATTTGAAGGAAATTGAAGGCTCAATTACATTTTTTTGTTTTTATAATATTATTTTAGCTCTACCTTAGATACTGAGCAGTAAATACAACTAATTACTGAATGTTATAATTTTTAAAGAGAGCAGTGGTGGCCGAGTGGTAACGGCTTCAACTTACGAGTTGTAGGTTGTGGGTTCAAACTTCCCAACCAAGCGCATTACTTTGTATAATTTATTTCAGCACCACTACTCTCGAGACGGTGAAGGAGAACATCGTGAGAAAACCGACATGTCCTAGAACCAAAAAATCGAAGACATGTGACAATTACCAACCTTCACTAGGCACGGGTGGATTACGGCACATTTCCTCTCCTCCTGGCCTCCTCTCTAGGCCACAGTCAAAGCAGTGGAAACATTAAGAGGCTGATTAAGCTTATGCTTACTGAATATTCAGTAACTTACCTACCCTTTAGTTATTCCCTTTAATTCTTTAGTCTTTAGTGTTAAGGTTAACACCAAAAAGTATCAACAGTTCACGAAACAATTTTCTAGACTCATCAAATGCAAGAATAAACAAAAACAACTCGACTACATCCCATAAATTACACCGCTCATCACAACGACATCCAACAGAATACATTAGCCATTTGTTACGCGACTAGTTTGTCAGTGTGTCACGCGACAATCAGTCACACGGCGCACAAATGCACCGTACATTTTGTGCTAGCGACTTTTTGATGTAACAACTGCGATAAATATGTATTTCGCTGCTTCCGATATATAAAAAAACTATGTTTTGTTGCTAGTAAAACCTAAATTGCTCGAGTTACGACTGGCTCTCGATTTACGAGTCCGTCGTGAGCTGTATAATGTATAAAGGTTGTTTTTTGACGTTTTGTTTTCGTGTCATAATACAGTGTAGAAACGTTTGAGTTGTTTTACAATTACTATACTGCATTTTGAATGTTTTCATTGTATATTTTACCATCTTGACGTGGATGCAGGTCGGCTTACATTGTCATAGACTGGTCGTTGGCAAAAAGTGCTATAGGTACTAGGTACTTATTTATTTAGATCATACCTACACAGAAATAACTCAGATCACAGTATTACAAATATCTTTTTCTCGTTTGCTCCTTCAGTTTTAGGAGACCACAGCATGTACAAAATAGCTGGATGAACGATAAAATAAAATTGTACTAAATTAGTTTGGAAGATAAATCGATTAAATTATTATTCTAAGACATAAAATTATTGTTAAATACAAATTAAGACTTAAAATTTTAAGAAGTAGGTATATCTTAAGCGTTGTCTTTCAAAACGGCTTTTCGGCGAGATTTTAGTTTAAGTACCAAAACTGCACACAAATTAAATACAAAATATATATATATTTTTTTTTTATATTTAAGTTTATTATTTATAAATCAAAATATTTTAGCGGCACATCCTCGGAATCTTAACTTAAAATTTTTCTATGTACCTATCCTACAAAACTCTATCAAAAAAGGATCGTAATTACAATTCGTAAGTACGTGCGTAAACTATCATAAGTAATCTAGATATCATCTAGAATTTAATTTGTGTGTGAAGAGAAAGCTACACGAATTTACTTTCTCTCTCTCACACCAAAACGTTGCTAAACTAAAAAAAATATTGATATAATAAATCATCTTTAAAAAACTACCCAGAAGTGATTAAGACTTTTTGCTTCGAACATAAAAAGCTGCTACTTGTTCGGTAGCTTATCTTGTAGAATCTGTTCTCTCCAAAACTCTAAGTAGCAAATAGGTGGCTATTAGGCACAATAAAACTAAGTCTAGGCTCAAATATACCTAATACTAGCTTTTGCCTACGGCTTCGTTCACGTACATAAAATAATAATGCGATAAGGTCGCCCATTATATGTGTTTTACTTAGATATAAGTTTTTTTTTAGTTGTTTCTTTATATAACTACTTACAATAAACTGGGTAGATATATACTTTATACTGTATAATAAATAAATAATATTTTATGTACTCGAGCTCTGCTGTTTTATTCCTGGCTGACATATTACAGCTTATGTCGCTCAGGAATAATCTGACGGTAAAAAAAAAATTGCAATCGGACCAGTAGGTACTTGCAGAGATTACCTCCTACAAACAAAAAAAAACAAACTTTACCTCTTTATGAGCTTGATAAATACCGGAGGGACTGGCCCGCAATGGCCAAAGACAGATGTGTGTGGAAAAGGGAGAGGGAGGCCTTCGCCCAGCAGTGGGACATAAATGGGCTAACTAACTAACTAACTAACTACCTCTTTATGATATTAGTGTAGATAATAAATATTACTTACCTACCCCACCAGTACTGAGATAGTACTACATGTATAGTAGTTTTTGCACAGTTAAAGACTAATTACTTAGATTTTATTAGCAAGATTTATTACTATACGTTTTACTTTCCAGATCTTGCGGACGGTCAGTTCGGCTTTCGAAGGGGTGCTCCATGGTGGACACCATCATATGCGTGCGAACTCTCACGACGAGGGATGCGATGTCCCGGGGCAAGGCCGTCTTGGTCAAAGACACCTTTGGATATCACCAACGCCTTTAATATCCTGCCCTGCCCTGCCGGGGTCAGTGTGATAGTGACAGTCGTGAAGAGGTTCCAGCAGTTGGGACACGAGGTGGCACTGCACTGCACACTCCGCTACCACGACAAGTTGCAGAGTTCTGTGGTTCTGGAACGCAAGGCAAAGAAGGAACATAAGAGAGGATTTTAGTCAGTAAAAGTCTGTCATTGCCCTCTCACTCCACCCTAGAGAAGGAAATCATTTAATGACAATATCATTTTATTCACCTAAAAAAAAAATATTTATTTATTTCCTTACAACTATCATTCGATAGTGCGGTCTTAAAATTAAATTTAATACAATACAAAACATGAAAACAAAAAATAATCTAGTACTTACCTACATCGATACTATCACTACATGACAACACAATCGATAACAATACCTTACATAATAAATTCTATAGATATAAAAAACACAATACTTAAAATATACAAATATATATCTCTAGCCTACCCTAAAATGGAGCCGTATTGCGCCTGTTCCTAGTCTGAAAGTAATTCTAATAATCTCAAACCTACTTTGTTTGTTTAAACATCTAAATTGAAGCCCATTACAGAAATCTTTCAATCCGACGGTATCTCAATTAAACCACAATTTTGTAGAAAATACCTCTTAACTCAAATCGTCAGTGGGAGGATACCGGCAGCCCACTTGCGCAGGCGCACCTCAACGACTTAATGAGGATCACTCGGCTTCCGTATAATAGCCGCTTTTTGTGCAGAACGGCTTATTATCTTCAATTTCTGACCTTGTCTACGTTATCAGGGAAAAACTTAGTTTTTTGTGCACATTTGCAGTACCTGCACCAAAGTAAATCTTAATGATTAAAGTGTAAATGGCAATTAGTATCATTTTTCTGACTAACTGACTTCTTGTTAATTTAAAAGTGCCTGTATTTTATTTGAAATAAATGCTTTAATTCTTGACAAAATAACTTTTATTTTTAAAATAATTCTATCGCATTTAACTTATAGGTATAATAAAATCATCATCATTTTCACCCTCAGGCTTGCGGACAGTGAGCAATGGGTAGCTCGCTATCCGGCCGTCCGGTAACTGTCCGGGCCGAGCCCAAGTCGTCGACGGCGCGCACTGTTCCCGCGCGCCTCAAGGAATTGTCAGCAACAGCAGGGGCCCAGCCAGGTCGAAGCCTACTGGGGTTATCCGGAAGGGAACTCGAGCCCCGGTATGAAGGCTTGAAGGAACAGGGTGGATTTTTTAGTCAGTAAGAGTCTGACACTATCTCCCGCTCCGCCCAAGAACGGGGGTTGTCATTGGATGATTTTCTCCAACGAAAAAAAATACATTTTCACCCTATGTCATACAGTCACCGTATTTTTTTCTTCTATTCTATTCTTTCAACCGTCACGCAACCACTAACTGCCTTTTCTTTCATATACCACCTCACAAAATCCATCTTATCTTTGGCCTCCCTCTCCCTCTCCATCCATCCACATGTATACTCATACTCTTTTAGTCACTTCCGTTTCAACTGAAGTACACACGTGTGGTTTTGTTTAGTAAAAGTCTGACATAGACATGTCTCCCTTTCCACCCAGGGCGGGAGAAGTCATTGAGAAGTGGGATACCTTAAAAAAAAAAGAAAAAAAAAATCTACTTCAAAAAGTTTTTTTTTTAACTATGTATCTACTATGGTTGTCACTCGCGGTTTCACTCACGTTTTAGGTTACTGCTCCGCATCCATGAGTCGTAGCGTGATGTTACATAACTTATACCATTTGTCATAATCCTGGCTATCCTATACAAAAAGATTTTTCCAATCCGACAAATAGTTCCGGAGATTTGTGCGTTTTAAAAAAAAAAACCTGCGCTTTATTTATTTAACAATTCATGTACACACATAAAATACAAGATAAGAAGAAGGAAAAGAAAAGGGAAATAATAATGGTTCCGAAAAACAATTTAATCTCCAGCGATCTGTGGCCGACTATTATTCTAATTAACTAGCGTTATAATGAATTACCGACAAAAAACCCAAAACATAAACGAAAAAAAAAATCCAATTTAACAACAAATACGAGCATGTTCAAATTACATTTTCTCCTAAAAAAAAATGGATCTTCGAATAAAAAAACTAAACTTCCGAATAGACTACTGAACCTCCGACAAAATTACTAAGTTACCGACAACAGAGGTTTGGTCAAAATAATCATATTTTTAAAACTTGCATGAACTGTTTTAATTTCTATTGTTGGTTATCAAATTTATTTTTTAGCTCTCAATAATGATGAAAATACCTCAACTGTTCGGCCCGCGCGATCGGGTTCGGATCTACTACGTAACTACATTTTCATAATAAACTGAGTTTTGTTTTATTTTTATCTTTGTTCTTGCTGACATTATAAAAGTTAGGAAATTTGTCGATTAATAATACAGTATAATATTCTAGGAAACCAAAGTCTACTTGGTTTTCGATTAAGGCATGAATAGGGGTACGTATCAAAATCCCGAAAGTTCATTATACCTATGGCTGAGATACCGACGTGCAAAACACCGAAATTCAAAATACCGAAAGGTTTAAATGCCGATAGTCGTTATATCGAAACACAAAATACCGATGTTCAAATGCCCGAAAGGACGAAATCCCGAATAGACGAAACAACTTGAACGTAGCGGTTGGTCACAGTTCTAACGTTACCTAACCTATTTCACCCAGTTCAAAGTGCAATCAAAATACAATCTACCTGTGACTAGACTATTAGACAATGGTAAACACATTTTTACGAGAGATTGTGGCTGAAATAGGTTAGGTTAGAATTGTGACCAAAAGCGCGCGAGCCGAGCGAGCGAAGCGAGCGGCGCCGCGGCAGCGGCCGGCGAGTGCTACTTCTCAAAATAAAACAAATCGGGACCTTAGGGCACCCCGACACGGATGAGTCGGAATTTTGAACTTCGGGATTTTAAACATTCGAACAAATGAACTTTCGGGATTTTAAACTTTCGACCATACGACCATTTGGCGTTTCAATTTTCGGGATTTCGTCCATCGGTAATTTAAAATTCGGGATTTTTATACGTAGGTACCCATGAATACGACTGTTTTAATTTTTTAACGCCTGAAATAGGTACCGATATCGAAGCATACCCGTGGTAAGTAAAATTCATGATATAAGATGCAATTAAAAGTTATTGTTACAAGTACATTTTTATATTTTTTATAAGTTTCTGTATAGCCACTGAGAATAATATTTTCAGTATAATGTGACAGTTAAAATAGCACCACAATCTATGAAATATGAAAGGTAATTTATGAATTAATAGTAGGCAAGTAAAGATAAAAATTACAAAGCAAAGTTTTCAGTAGAACGTAATTTATGCTGGTAGAAAAGTATTATAGTAATAGACAGTCATGTTTATTTTTCGAAGATTTCAGTATCTCATTCGGTCGTTTCGTTATTTTTATTTGGACAAAAGTAGTCGGAAAGTTAGTATTTTAGGCAGTAGATTTAATATTTTGAGTAAGGACAATTCTTCTTTTTTTGTCGGAGCTTTTATTACTACCCAAAAGAAAAGTAGGTTCGAAGTTGATGCTTAGAAAATATCTCTTCCAGCATATCCACAAAAAGAGAAACAACATCTACTAGGTATCGACCGCGCACCGAAAAACGCATTGTTGGAATGCGGTGGATGCGAGACGCACAGGATCGTTCGTTGTGGCGACACTTGAGGGAGGCCTATGTCCAACAGTGGACGTCCTTCGGCTGAACTGGTGATGATGATCTTTTAGTACCGTCCTAATAAAAAGAAGATCAGCGAAAGCATTAATAAGTCGATACAAATAAAGAAACCTTCATTACTTAACAAAACACTTCAATATTTTTTCATCTTGATAGCAGTAGGCATATAAAAAATCTTCAACGTTATAATAATCATCAGAAAACAGCAAACACCGCGCTTTATTCAATCTTCGAGTCAGTTATCAAAACGCCGGCAAAAGAAACAGCGACAAAGAAAAGAATTTGATAAGCAAATAACCATCAATTCTGATACAATATAACATCTATATTGAATTCGCTAAATCCAATCAATATACTGTTTAGGGTGGGGTGCCACTGTAAGCGGGTGGCGAGTGCCTGTCTCTATAAAAAATATCAACTGGGAAAGGGAACTAAATAAAACACAGTTGTACTCCTTTTTCTTATAATTTCTTCATAAAATATGCCTACGGCTCAGAAATACATTAGACTAACATACAAACTTTTATATTACATTATTTTGTTAGGTAAGTAAATGTGATTTAGAACTATCTATGTTTGTAAACTTCACTTTGCACTATATTATTAGGCATGTCATGGCGTATGTTTGCAATACTATTACCCTATTATGCACCTGAAAAATCAAACATATTAGTAAAATTTGTGGAGCCAAATTTTTCCGGGAGTTAAAGTTCACACTACCGAATAATCAGTGGAACTTTGCACTATATTTTATTCGTATGCAGTATTCGAGGTGCATGTTTGCTTAAATTATTATCCTAATACGTACCTGAGAAATCAAACACATTTATAAAGTTTGTACCTACAGTCAGACGTTACAGAGAATCAAAAATACTACCGAACAGTGGAAAAGAACTGCTAAATCTAAAAAGCCGTCTCACCCTTCACGAGATAAATTATACAAGGCGATGATGTTATTGATTTTAATCAGCTTCTACAAACCCCTAAAGATAATCCGCCCGCTAAACGCTCCCACTGCGACCGCCCCCCGGGGGCGCAAGACGCGTAACTCCCGGGGGACGTCACTTCTCAGTCCTCAGCCCCTGTTATTGTTTCAATCTCTCCCGAACTCCGAGCGAAATGAAAAAGTTGCCGCAGCCATCAAACGGTGAATATTTATACTATAACAACCACGCGTTTTCGACAACTAACAAGTTTTGATCGAAAGCTTGAAGAGTTGAAAATTTGGTGAGATGATGTACTTATGTTTTCTTTTGATTTTGCATGTTTTTTTTTTTTGTGGCTTTTACTCAGGATGGAAAAAATTGTCTTCCGATTTCCGAAGTAAGATGTCTTGAACAGGTTACGTCGAAATATACTTAGCCTGATAATCTTTGAAGTTGAATGTAGATTTTGACACGAAGTAGCTCCGGTAAGGTTGGTCCTTACCGGAGCTACTTCGACGGGTCCATCAATGAGATGTAAGATATGTCGTTTTAAATGTTGCAGTAAGTATATACTGCGTTAGGCACCTTTTTGGCCTCGCACAGTTTTATTTTTTATATATAATCATCATCACCAGCCTTTTTTAATGTTCCCACTGTTGGGACTCAAGCCTTCTCTCTAGGAGAGGGAATGGGCCGCCACCACGCGGGCCCAGTGCGTGTTGGTAAATGTCACATGTCTTCGAATTTTTGGTTCTAGGACATGCCGGTTTCCTCACGATGTTTTCCTTCACCTTCACCTTATTTCAATATTACAAACAGACACTCCAATTTTATTTATATGTATAGATAGATATATTAAAATTAAATTGTCTGTTAAGTACTAGTATACCACCTCCTTCACTTCAAGAACATGTTCCCATAATTTAATATCACTTTACCTTAAAACCTTGACACGATTGCCGTCAGAGCAACTCGGACATTAAACTAAACGGTCCATATTACTTATGTGCTAATATCTAAAAATATTATCCTCACAGTCGTACCTAATGTTACCGCTAATATACTCATTATATATGACCTTGTGCCCACCGTAAAAATCTGTTTATATATGTATTTTATAGCTTTATATACATATAATATCTGTATCATGTAAATTTTAAGAAAAAAGGTTTTCATCTCTCCCGTCAAAACTGCTGAAAAGATATTCTTTTTAATACACTTACTCAAAAACTCACTCTTATCTCACCGCTTTTAGACATGCAATATACTGTTTTCTGCACTACTAGTACCTGCCACATTTTTATTACATTTATCGTATCAGGCTGGGCGTGCGTCGACCCCCACGAGTCGCCGGTCAACCCCCATTTATTAATTTCGTCGTAAGTATAATGAAAAAGTTGTTTGATACACGTGCAAAGAATCATGGCCAATTTGGACTAGAAAAAAAAAAGTGTTGGTAACGAAATGAGATTGTCATCATAACATAATATATTATCAATGTAATTATCTGGTGGGTTCAGTTTATTTTTAAAACTAGGAGGAAAAAAGATATTCATTTTTTAATTATTATTTTTTTTTCAATAGAACGCGTCATAATATCTATAATCATGAACGCATCCTTAATGTTAACATTCATAGAGAAGTCCATAGTTTTTAAGTAGTCGACATCGATTTAATTTCTAAATAGAAATGAAAAAATACATAATTGTTAGATTATAGCTGTATTTGATTTTGTTATTTATTTAATCTAAGATAAGACACTAACAGACCTTTTTGTTTTTTATTATATGATTGAATCAAGTTATGAGTTAAAAAATGATTTTTGCTTCTAAAAATCGATAATGCCGTAAATCGATTGAATATGGAGCCACCCTATTTTTGACAAACAAACAACATATTGTTTGCTATTGTCTCTGCGCAGACCGTCTTGTAGTTTTGGCAACGACTGTGTTCTGTGTGATCTTGTGTTTTCCCTATAATTCTAACCATAACTTGCTTTGCTTACGGACTCCGATCGAATCTTCTATACTAGTCAACTTGACATTCGTCTTTTGGACTTTGATTTCATCTAGTTTTGGATTTGTCAGTGAAGTGGAAGTAGTCATGTCTTCGCTCATTCTGTTAATAAACTGTGGATTATGCGTTAATCGCATTGCACGGCACATTATCCTAGAACAAGATACTAGAGTGGTGTCTTTTATTGCTTAAAGGATTTCGCCTTGTATCGTAAGTATTCAGATATCAACTTACTAACATCACAACTAATCGTACGATATTTCATTTTAGTACATCGTCATCGAAGTGTTTTACATACTGTAATATTTATTTAAAAAGTTCCTTCCAAGAAAAAAGAAAAAAAGTACTTTCCAAATGGATTCTTCAGCAATTATTTCATTTTACAGATTGAGGACCTGTTTAGATGCTGTGATGATGAGGGTTAATCAAATTATCCATGGAGAAATATCAAGCCATGACAACCAATTACCCGGAAGTAGTCGAACTCAGGTGGTGGGTCACTCTAGAATCTGCTTGATGTGTGGATGTTCAATCCTTCGAAGAAAAAGTGATTTAATATTACGCAACAATCCTTCAGAACTGCAACAAATGATTACTACCTGCATAATGAATTCTATCCAATCACAAAAGGTAATTTAAACAATTGTTTAGTATTACTAAGACTAGCTGTTGTTTTATATAGTAATCAATTGGATTTGATGTTTATAACACCTAGATCTTATTTTTAAAAGAAACAGCATTGCAACGAAAGCTGGGTTCATAATTAACCTGTCAAATACCGTTAATTAGAGACACAATAGAAAGACAATAGCAGTGCGAATGCCGGCATTCACTTAGAGTTTTATGAATTAATTTAAGTTTGATATTGCCAAACTGCCGCAAACAAACAGTGATCAATGTATGTGCCTATTTTGTATGAGAACAGACAGTAGAACAATATAAGACAGGTTTTAATAGTATTTTTAGATGAGTTTACCAATTCTCTCTTTTGTTTTAGCTAACTACAAATGACAGAGTGTGTCATTCGTGCTGGATGAAAGCAAAAAGAAATGCTCTGTGTATGCAGACAGAACAAAGAGAAAATGAATTAGTTGATTTTTCTTCAATAAATATGGTAGAAGCACCTGAATAAGTACAACATGACATTGAGACACCTGAATTACATTCAGCAATGGAGCAGTCTGAGATGGCTGGTAATGAACAAGGATCTGATGAAGTGGATATTGTGTTATCTAATTCCAGTATATCATCTTTAACATCACCTGATTGGGTTCCAGCAGTACCATCAGTGGCTACCGAAAATGTACCTGCATCATCAACTATTACACTTTCGAATTACAGACGAGCACCCGATACTGCTGCTCAGTGTGTATTTACTTATTGCACTAATCGAGACTTACATCGAATTTCAATAAAACAATATTACAGGAAACAATATTATATGTACATTTTAATAAATAATAACACATCTGGGTTAGCTCGCATTAGAGATTATTGATGCAATTGTCTAGTTGGTCGACGCACACTAGGATGTTGTGCTCATGTTATGACCATCGTTTGGTTTCTTGGATGGGCCAGATACGAACAAAATGTAGCTGCTCCTGCTGCATTTCTTGATGATATATTCATAAGAGAATTGTAATAAAGAATAAAAAAATACCTAATCAGTTTTTATTTTTCTACTTAGATAATTAATTTTTACCAGTTTTTTTACCAGTTTACCTTAGTGATTGTGATCTTGCAAGTGAAGAGGATTAAATGATAGCAAGACAACACAAAAATTCTTTATTTAATTTTTATGTTAGCATGTTTAGTAAGATTCTTACATGTGAATAAAGATAACTTGAGCTTTTTTATCCATATTCATTTATTTGCATCTACAATGTTTTAGAACAGATATAGTGTGTCCTCCAAATAAATCTAAAGGCTTATGACTTAAATTCGATAAATTAAGCACTGTTTATACAACAGTGGGACACCTGACCCCAATGAGTTTGGTTCATACATCGGTTTTGCCCGTGCGCGGGCTTATAGGTGAATTTAGAGGATAATTTCATAATGTTTAACCAGTAGGTATACTAGTCTGAAAATGGCTACTAGGCTGTACTAAGTTTTAAAGTCTATTATTGCCATCGACCCTGTCCAATAAAAACAGAGCAACATTCCGCTGCGTCTATTTATTAGGTACAGTCGAGAATCTTGTTTGTCCGTAGGATATATAAATTCTTGGGGTACACCGTACAGTTTATCCTATTTGGCGCGAAATGGACAAATGACATATTTGACGTATTTTTTTACAGCTACAGATTATTAATAAACCACATAACCTTATAAAACATTTTAATTATTTACTAGTTTCCCCGTACTTTTAAAAATATATTGAATGCCGTACTTAGTAATGTTCATTCAGGCCAATCAAACGATACATGTTTCATCAAGTTACGATTTACAAATTTTTTATAGTCCAAGCATGTTAAGAGATTGACCATTGTTCTTTGACACTGCAGCCCTCGGCTCCATAACACATGACAATTTTTTGCACTTGTATCAAAATGTAATATTAAAGAAATCCCGTATTGAAAAGCCACATACCATTCCAATAATACTCATATATCAGCTATATATACAGGTAACGTAATAACCACGGCGCTTGTAGATAATTTCCCAAGAGGTTTCAGGTGTACACGTAACATACAATTTGATAGATTACACTATACAGGTAAACTCTGTATGTGGGTCGTATGTAATTGGAGACTATCGGAGACAATTGAGATCCGATCATGTAACAAATGTATATAAGCCTAGGTACGTTACATAGAACCAGTAGTAAAGATAACAGGTAGGCCCATAATAGCACAACACATGATATGCACCGTGACGCCCACGCCGGGCCCTGATCTCGTTTGAATGGAAATGGGATGCCGTCGGCTCCTTCTGAGAAGTAGTAATGCTAGCGAAGGAGATAGCCACATCCTTGAGAAAACGGACTTCTTTACGCCCCAAATGCCGGATAGAAGACACCCCGGCCGCTCTACGCGCAGGTTTGCGAACGACGAGCAATGGGTAGCTCACCGTCCGGCTGTCCGGGAAGGACCAAGTCTGAGTCGTCGACGGTGTGTAGTGTAACAGACGCGCCTTCAAGAGATGTCCAAGTAAGGCCACTGTCCGTTAGAGTCACGAGGAATTTCTGAAAAGGATACAATGCATGGTCCTGAAATACGAAGGTCAATTGAAGAGACAGGTGTGACTTTAGTCAGTAAAAGTCTGAAACTCCCTCTAGCTCCAACCACGATGGGAAAAGTTTGATGATGTCAAAATGAATAAAACATAGTTTCTGTGAAAAGTTTCGTCGAAGCCGTTTTAAAAAGAAAATAGTTCCTATGCAATGTTTCGTCAAAGCCGTTTTAAAAAGAAAATAATTTCTTGGCAATGTTTTGTCAAAGCCGTTTTCTAGCGGTCATCGCAAAGGCTTCTCAATCTATTATCACTTCATCACCATATCACCAACCTTTATAAACCTCCAACATGTTGGCGAACATATCCGTCGTGTCAGCTCGTTTCCGCGCCACCGGAAGTCGAAGTCCCGTCGCCGGAAATCCATGAGATTGGACAAAAATTGGCAGCGCTCGCGCCTTGTGATCGAATAACGCGCTGTGATTGGCGCGCGATGATGTGTTAACGATATTCTGGGGATGGTGAGTTTTTTTGCTTATTTCCTCTGGGAGATATAGTGTATGGTGGAGGAAATAGGGGATGAGGTTGTTATTTTTATATAGGTTAGGTTATTGTTAGAAACATGTTTGGTTAATAAATTCGCATCTCCAAAAATAAGCATACGCTTATTCAGCCTTGTAATGCTGTTACCATTGCAGGCTGGGATACAAGCCTACTTCCTTGGAAAGGTAATCCATCACGTGGGCCCAGTACGAGGTTTTGCATTACCAATGTTCTTTCGAGAATCAGTCCTGTTTTTTTTTACCCTATGTCCCATTGCTATGCAAAGATCTTCCCTTCCTTTCAAAACGTCTCTGTCTTGGGCGTTCTCTGGTCAACTTTGCCCCGCGAACATGAGCAAACCGTCATACTACCTTCACAGCGATGCATCTTGACAAAAGTGTATGTAGGTACATCCTGTAAATAGAGCCAACTATTTCAAAATGATATGAAAATAATCAGGTACGTCCATCAGTGGAATAATTTTCTTCAATAACAAACACTCAAGTAAAAATGCCGTGTTGAATAAACGATGAAGGAATGAAAAAGAAATTTAATTTGAATACAAACCTACCGCTGCACATTTTATTACAAATACTGCAATTTCTTCAACCAAAACAATACAACATAATATACAAATAATAATAATATACAGGTTAGGATGGTGCGGGTGACAGCTGTCGGATTCATACAATGAAGCTACCTATCCTTTTCTCTCTTCTTAAAGATGGATATTTTCGTCCTGCTGTCAATCCTACTAATGGTATGTAAAAACACCTTAATATATTAAGCACCAAAAAAAACATTTAAAAATATACCCCATTCAACACAAAATTAACCACTTTCTTCTTGAAAAAAAACCAAGATTCTAAAAACCAACACAATCCCTTTAAAAACCAGAGAACACATTGTCACATTAATGGTAGCAGTTTTTATCAACCCCATAATGATGTTTTATGGGAAAATTATACGAGGAAAGGTCTCAAATAGGACCAACATACCAATACGGGGCAGTTCATTCAATTTAATGCACTTTTTTGATGTTACCTGATGAGAAGAGCATTTTATTTATGAGGTGTACAATAATTTAAGTCATTATCATAAATGTCAAGTTAATATATTGTTTATAAGAAATTATTGCATGGTTTATTACTTCATCTATACCGTATTGCCCCTTCGGCAATATTGGTGAACGATGTGAGCATAAGGCGGTTAACCCTTATGTGGATGGATGAAGTGTCGAAAGTCTTTATTACTATAATAATAAAATGGTTTATAAACTACTGTGAAATCTGGTTAACCTTTCGAATGTCTTAAGTTACACAGTCCGACATAAGGTAATTGTCTTTCTATTGTGTCTCTAATTACGACATTCAAAGAGGTAAGGTCCTATCAGGCTCTTAACCTTAACCTTTACCCCTAGACAACCCAATGAAAAACAAGTTATTCATGAAAATCTTTTTGTCATAGCAAGCTTTTATAGCGCACTATACCTGTATAATTAATACTCGTCAAGACAAATCATACGAGTCCAAACTAGATGCGGTTGTGTCGTTTAACTACCGAGTTCCTACGGCCACCTTTTTTTTTCATCATCAAATCAGCTCCATGTCATAATAATTTTATATTGTCATCCGATTTACACATGCATGCAAAATTTCAGCTCAATCGGTAACCGGGAAGTGGGTCTTTAACTTGCAAGATTTGATGACAGACAAACATCAAGACAGGTAAAACTAAATAAAAGCTTGTAAAAATAAGTTGCAATCATAATTCAAGCAGTGTAATTGTGCTATATCCTAATTATTTGTACATAAATAATATGGAAATCGACGCATTATACTGGTAGCGTATTGGTATAGTATACTAAGCACGTACATACAAGATTTATCCAAATAGATATTTTTTTATCTTAAAATAATTAATTAATAATAAAGAATTAAAAATAAAAAATAAAACTGAAATCAATTGACTACAGTTTTTTTTTTAGTAACCGATTCTGAACATATGTATATATTACTTTCAGGATTACATGATGATTTATGTTACGATACATGTTCCGTTTCAGTGTATTTATTATATCAAACTAAGCCTTCACCTAAGTGGGATGCACCTTTGTTTGATTTACCAATAGAAACTCACACTCTTCTCTCACACTGGAAATATGGCTTTGTCTGAATAAATCACTGTATTTACACACAATGAACCTCACACATTTACATATTATCTATAGTACCTATGTCTGGTATCACTGTCTGCCATTGTACCCATAGATTTAGGTTTGTTGTGTCATTCTTGTATCACAGATCAGATTTCAGAAACATCCAAAGAATGTCGTCTCATTTGTAATATTTAAAGCACAATTAACACAGAGTTGCCTTCTGCTTGTCGAAATATGGTACTTACGACCCTATGTCGGTGTCCATTTATCGGATGCTGGAGTAATTTAAAAAAGTAGAAACAGAATCCGAGATAAAGCAGCCGGGGTCGTCAAGAAAAGCTAGTGCAGAGTTAGAGTAGAGTAGTTAAAATAGTTACTAGTCACAAACTGAAAAATCGCAATTCAAATGTAACGCGGCAAAATATGATACTTATTTTTTCTTTATGATACTTGTTTTGTTTTTTCTTTGCCTAGTAGGCTAAGGTCATAAGACCATATCGCCTCATCATCAGTAATAAATATTTGTTGAGTTACATTACAACGCGGGTGCAATGTTTTTGCAGTATTAGACAGGAAATATTATCAGTCAGCTTTCTCGGCGAGCTTTGCTGAGGTAGTCAATACTACATAAAATACTCTCCGCTATTTTACCGAGATCGCGCCCCTTTCAAAATTCTACTTATTTTAATGTTCGGTTAAAAAAGTGTCTTTTTGATTAAAACCAAACTTACATCACAATATCTACTAGGAATCATTTTGCGAATAATTAAAACAACCACTGAACTCCCGCCAAAAATACCGAACCATTTTAAACAAAGCTGTTAATGTATTCGTATATACAAGGTGTAAGGGACAGCCCTCCACAAACTTTAAGGGCTTGCTCAGTAGACGAAACTGAACAACCTTCTTTTTCAACTTTTTTTTTTTCGTTTCCTGAAAAAATAATTTGTGGAAGGTTGTTCAGTTTCGCCTACTGAGCAAGGCCTTAAAGTTTGTTGAGGGCTGTCTCTTACACCTTTTATAATATAAGCAAAATAATAATTATTATGTTTCGTACGCATTTTTATCAATGAACAAAATGCATAATATAATAAATTATGTTCTGTTGGGTTATTAAATTGAAAATTAGATGTAATCTCTATTATTCAGACTGAAAGACTTTGTATCCATGATCAAAATATAATTTAAAAAAAAAACTTCAAAATGGTTTTGGAACCACGGAAACACTGAATTAATGAATATACTTTTTGTTTAATATTATTTTTCCGAACTTTTACTGACGTGATATTGTTTTAATAATTATTTCTAGTAATTATTAAGATTTTTAATATAAATAATAATCTTTTCCGCGGTATTGTAAACTTTAAATTAATTTATTTAAATAAGTAATATCATTCTCGTAAAATACAAAGAGAAATTCTTTCCAGTATTCAACTAGGTAATTTAAAGTTTGCACAAGCAATAAATAATTTAAAACAGTGATAGATGAAGGCTGCAATATAATCCATTTGTAACTATTTTATAGAAAGTATCTTAGTAATAACTAAAGACGTGTACAGACATTACTTCTAAATGTAACGCGATAAAAAGTTTACATTACTAACACCGTAATTTAACCCTTATCACGATATGGAATCATGTTGGATTGTAATTAAATAATCTCTCTATATAAGTAAACCAAGAACTTGCGTGCTTACCTGTAATATACATGGACTTTCGACCTAAAGATATCAGCATTTAATCATTAGTTTTATTAAAATATCTACTTATAATAAACTTTATGGTACACTAAAAAAGTTACACAACTTTTTACACGTACTTAAATCTGTGGGTACAACGGCAGTCTTATCGCTGGCAATGATATCTTCCAGACAACTTTTGAATGGACTGAAATAAAAACGTTCCTCGCATTAACGTAGGTAATAGTGAGAAAAAAGCAAAACCAAATAACGACTTAGATATGAAATTGGGATGAAATACAACGGATAGAATATAGTCCTTGAATCGGATTTTCAAATTGGCAATGTTAATGTGTTCCATAATCGTACCTACAGCCTGGACTGAAAACGATTTGTCGTATAGTTCAGTATCAAATTCTCCGATGATAAAGACATAAGACTAGCAAGAACAAGAAAAAGTTCAAGAAGAAGAAAAGGAAGTTCAAGATGCTTATCCAAATCTTTGATAATATTTAACATAATTGTAGTAGTTGAAGTCGCTGTACCAAGAGCTTGATGATTTCCCACTTTGACATCCACCAATTCGCACTGTCCTAGAGAGGAGTCTTGAGAAGTGGAAACATTATAAGGCGGATCATCAGATACCAAGGCAAAGATCGATCAAGACCGGCTCGATTCCTAGCGAAAGGACTGTCCCGCGCTATCAGAAGACAGAAGTGTGGAAAAGGGAAATGAAAAACTTTTGCTTTGCGGTGTGGCAAAATAGGTTAGACAAATAGGTCTTGACTAGAAAAGACAGTATCATCCAGAAAGAAAAATTCGCCACAAAAAAAAAATAATGCTTATTCTTATTCTTTAATGTACAGTAACGCCGCAAAAGTCCATAGGAACGCTAAAGATTACATTGCTACGAACCGAGCGAGCGCGATACTTCCGTGCGTATGTGTGCGCATGTATGAGTATCCACATTCCACAGATAACACACACTAAGGAACTGTCGTCGCATTGAGCTTAAAAACATTATTATTTTTCTGTTCTTACCATAGCATTAATAAAATTCGCCCAAATACGTCATGTGCTGGTAGCCGTGTGAACTAAGTGTTGGATTCGCAAATCACGTAACCCGAGTTCAAATCATGGTCGGTCCGTTGCAGTTATTTCTTACTTTGAAAATTCCCAATCTATATTGATATAGTTGTTTTTTTATATTTCTATGAAAAATACTATTGCATTTTTTGCACTAAATAGTTGCAAATTACGAATGTGATCTATTAACCACAAGAAGAATCACATTCGTAATTTGCAATTATTTAGTTGTTACATCTTTTCGATGTTATAAGGTGGAAATAAAAAGACGTGTTTAATAAAAATGTTTATTCTTTATATTTACAAATTAAACATTTATGAGAATTGTGACGTCGAATTGTTACCTAGACAAAAAGTTATCTTGTAACCGTTATCTATGTTACGCCTAAGATTGTTTGTTGGAAGTATACCCACTTAGACCATTCATAATATGAATAACGTAACAATGAACGGATATTCAAATTTTAATAAAATAAAATATAGGTAATTGTTTATATCCAGTTATTTATTGAAAAGTGATATATGATTTGGACTTTGTAAACATTTTATTTTTGTGTAACGTCACAATGAATGTATTGAGGTCATAGCTTAATTGTTCATTTTCTTGACGAAAAGAAGATTGAAACCAAACCTCAATTTCTGTTAAAAGAACTTTAGTTCTCACAAGATAATCGTCAATTAGATGAGAAAAATAAATTGAACTATAGTATTATGTTAAAACAGTGCGGGTAGAAGAATAAAAAACGAAATAGACTCATGATTATTGTCAACAAAATTGATAGCGAGTTCACTGCATTCTTAAGATGAGGCGATGGCACAAGTTAAAAGATATAGCTGTTTTAAACGAAAGTAAACACAATATAATACAGTGTTTGTTAACGAATAATCACAGATATGTTAAAATAAAATGGTAGGCCATTTAGTTTAGTTAACATTAAATATTTAGTGCGAAACGTAATCGTTCTTGTTTGTGCCTCTCTGTCAAGTACGGCTTTTTAGCAGGTTTTCTGTGATGCACGCCTTCAGCGTGAAGTGCACGGTGAACAGTATCCATCGAGGTGTCATATAATTCCGCAAAATGTCTCGTTGGTGCGAAACCATTCGTTTCGTATACGTCCACCATATGTCGTCGCTGCGCCTCGCTAATAAGCTTCGGTCTCCCACTTCTCTTTCGACTAGCAAGGCTACCTTCTTCCTCATATCTTTTTAGCCAAAGATTTACAGTACTTTTCTAAAATAAAAAAAAAAATATATATTAGGCAGCTATACCTACTTCACTTCATTTTCATTATATAAAATGTTAATAATCATAATTATTGAATATAATTTTAAAATAAAACTGCATTTATTAATCCAATAACCAATCCAATAAACCCAACGATTTACGTATTTCTCTTTTAAACCTCATAAAGATACGATGAATGGATTCATAAATGGCATACGTTTTAATTAGAAGATTAATTTGTAATAAAGTTACAATTCATTAATAGCTATTATACTCACATTCAGTCCGGTTTCTTCAGATATTTGTGTTTTATTAAGACCACTTTTATGCAGCCCAATGATAGTCGCCCTCACTTCAATACTAATATTAGCCTGCATTTTGCGAATATTACAATACTGTCAACCTCACGTCAGTAACCAACAACTACAACCAAACGACAGTTCATTTCGGTTAAGTTAAAACTCATGTCTACCTCGCAGAAATCTAATTCTTTATTTAGTTTTTTTGTGATCTACCTTTCTAACTCTAAAGCCTGCAATACACGTTGGCCGAGCTAAGACCAACGCGAGCCTTGGCGAGCCTAAGCAAATATAGGCAAATTGACACACGGCAAGCGCCTCTACACGTTGGGCAAGCGCCTCTCTACACGTTCGGCAAGCTTGAACCAATGCAAATGGCCAATAAGACGAGTTTTGAGGAGACGCCCACATGTTGGGCCCTGTCAGTTGTTGTTGTGCATTTAAACAATATGGACGACGTAGAAGTCATCGCGGCTGCTGCTATTTATTTAATAAGCGCTTATATTTATTATGTCACTGTATACCGCACTAAAGTTGTGAAAATGAAAAGACAAAAAAGACGGTGGTGGATGTTAAGCCTGCTTTAAGTGGGTTTATATGACGTATAAAACAACATTTTACACCACCTGCTCGATAATGTCGTTCTAAACGTCATACAAACCTCACTTAGAGCAAGTCATTCTATCCATAGGGAGATAATGCAGTATGGCCGATCCCTAGGGAATAATGAGATTTGAATTTGGAACACCAAAAGTCGTCAACATTGTGAGTTAAAATGTACAAGCATCGCATAAGTTGACTCGAAATTCAAACTGGCCACTAACAAAAAAAGAAAATAGAATAAAACGTGCTTGACGGGAGCGTTATAGAAAATTGAAACAATAAGAATCTTGGAGTAGTGAATTTTGTTTGTTTGATGAACTTGTAAATAATTTAATACTTATATTTCTATAATATATGATTTGGTCGACCAAATTGTTTTTAGGGTTCCGTAGTCAACTAGGAACCCTTATAGTTTTGCCATGTCTGTCTGTCCGTCCTCGCTTAATCTCTGTGACCGTTAGCACTAGAAAGCTGAAATTTAGTACCAATATTTATATCAATCACACCGACAAAGTGGTAAAATAAAAATTGGAATAAAATGTTTTATTAGGGTAGCCCCCCTATATGTAAAGTTGGAAGTTATTTTTTTTTTAATTTCAACCCTAACGTGTGATATATTGTTGGATAGGTATTTAAAAATGAATAGGGGTTTACTAAAATCATTTTTTGATAATGTCAATAATTTCGGAAATAATCGCTCCAAAAGTAAAAAAACAATTTGTCCCCCCCTAACTTTTGAACCATAAGTTTAGAAAATATGATAAAAATCTGAAAAGTAGAACTTTATAAGGACTTTCTAGGAATATAATTTTGAACTTGATGGAAAGAACAGTTTTTGTACAAAAAAGACAAAAAGGTTGTACAAAATAATTTCTGGACTAAGTTTGTAGTATAATCGTATATGCAAGCATTTTTTTTAACTTCGTTTACATATTTTATTATTCTGAACGTTTCTTCTTTCAAACAAAAAAATAATTATTAAAATCGGTTCTCGCAATCCAAAATTACCACGGAAAACTTCTTCTGGTGCCTATGTATTAATTAGTAACCCAATTCCCCGAGAGATGGCACAGTATTGGCGGTATTATCTTATAACTACATAAAACTTCTATCAGGAACATGCTGGCAATTTAGAACAAAACTAAAATTCATTTTTTAAACGCCATCTATCAAAATGTTAAGGTAAAAACCAGTTCATAAATGGTTCGATAGATGGCGTTGCGTAATGACGTCATCTTTTTAAAAGTCGATGTTAATATTTTCCGTGCTTTCATGACCTACCGTGGTAAAAAATCGTTGCTTCTTAAATATACCTATTCGTAATTTTACGAGTGCACAATCGCTGAAATTTCTACTACTTGCATACTGTTTTAACTTTTAGTTATCACCGTCCTTTGTGGGCCCGTTTCTAGGGTTCCGTACTTAGTATGTCAACGTAACAAATAGCCTTTTTTTAAACTCTTAAGTGGGAACACTAATTGTGACGGACGGGAAACTACGGAACCCTACATTAAGCGTGGCCCGACACGCTCTTGGCCGGTTTTTTTATTATCTCGCAGAAGGTGTAAAAAGTAGAGTATGCAACACGGGGATAAAGCAGTCTTTGTCTTGGGCGGCTTAAATTGCTCACTTCACTCAGGTTTCTTTATTAACTCCCTCGCAATGCTCGGGAGTTAATTATATAAGTCCCTCACTATCGTTCGGGATTGCAATCAGCAACCTTCGTTTCGTTCGGAATTCAACATGCCGCCCGCGACTTAGAGACACTGCTTTATCCCCTAGTCACATAAACTACTATTAAAAACACAAATATCAGGAGATTTACTAACAAAATCAGTAGATCAGGAGAAACTTGACAAAATCAGAAAATCTCCTGGAAAATCAGGAGGTCTGGCAACACTGGCGCGGACAAACATGTGAACACTATTGGCCGAGCGCGCGCGAGCGCCTTTGATTTGTGCAGAAAAACCAACACCGCTCCGAAGTGAGGCAAGTGATCACGAGCGGCTGCGAGTCGTGACAAGCTATTCCAAATGAGGTCTATACACATTGGCGCACATTTGCTTTGATTGGCGCATGTCTACTCAACCAACTAGGCGAGCGACACCGAGCGATGGCAAGACAAGGCAAATATACTGTCTACATATTGGTATTGGCCTTCACTCGGCAACGCTCGGCCAACGTGTATTGCAGGCTTAAGAAATGTGTGAACAAGTTAAAGAATAATTTAATATATGTAATGCAAATACATAACTTCCAATCGGGTAAGAACTTACAAAAAGTCAATAATTGCGTGGGATTTGAACTTGCGGCACACTGATTTGCGCTTCAAACTGTGTGCCTATACCACTGGGCCATCTTGACTTATGATAAGTTGATGAAATTGTGAATTTCAATCATTTGTTGGCGAAACTTGAAAATAAAAGGTCGTAAGTCAAACTAAACGTCAAACGAATAAGTTTTAAGAATTCTTATGGACTTTTGCAAGTGATAGTACACACAATTTTAACAATAAATAAAAATAGGTCAGTTAATGTACATAGGCGAGCTTAACCCACAAATGGCTTTTCTCACGAGAGCCGTGGTGGCTGAGTGGAAACGGCCCTGACTTACGAATTCAGCTCGTAGATCACGTGTTCAAACCTAGCCAGGCGCATTACTTTGTGTAATTTATTTCATCACCACTGCTTTCGAAACGGTGAAGGAAAACATCGTGAGGAAACCAGCATCTCCTAGAACCAAAAATTCGAAGACATGTGACATCCACCAACCCGCACTGGGCCCGCGTGGTGGATTATGGCCCATTCCCTCTGAACATTTTAGGAACATAATAAGGCCGACCATGCTATGCTATGCTTTTTCTCACAGCAAACCAATTATGCCAATGAGAGAGAAATGCTTCTCCATTGTCTTCAATCAAAGGTCGACATAAATGCAAATCAAATTCATACTCACTGATGACCAACAAATTGTCGCCATGTCTCCCATCAGCAAACAGTCGCCGCGTCTGAACCCGCACTTACCAATCATCTTTTTGTTCCCGCTTCAATAAAGGAATATAATTGCATTAACAAAGACGGGCCATCAGTTCGTTGAATTATTGGCCCAATAAAATTTGAAGCTCTCGATATATCAGCATTGTTTTTGTTTAAGGTAACTCAGTGGGTGTAGGGGACTTATTGTAGGGTGTAATGGTATATTGTGGGTGAATGCAGAAGGTATAGAAAATAGAGTCAAATGTAACCAATTTGTCTACCGTAAACCAGGCATACATACCTACTTCAGTCAGTAACGTACCCCACTTGCAAAATTAAGACGCGCATTTAAAATTTGGTGCATATTTGAGCCGTTCTGGTTACTCAATACTCAATTATTTATTGCATTCCACAATGTACATGCATACGTGGTAGGTGAAAAATTAGACACAATTGTGAACCCTGTAGGGCACAGCAAAAGACAATATTAAATAGGATGAAAAGAACTTATAGGCTAACTTATTCTAACTATAATTTCATACAACATTCATAAAATTATATTAAACATTCATTTCATTATATTAAGCATTCATTTCATTACATTAAACATTCTTTCCTTATATTAAAATCTTTATTATTACTATTATTAGGTTAGGTTATAAGTATGACGGCGATGGCGCAAGTTTTTTTTGCATTAAATAGTTTATGTAATTTTAAATGCGTGTCTTAGTTTTTCAAGTGGGGCACGTTATCAACTGGGACACGTATGTCTGGTTTAACCAATGCTAAAATATTAAGTTTGCAGTTTGCATAAATTTCTTTGCATTGCTAACATCCCTTCATCTGTTTTGTTAGACCATAAACCTGTGATCTATCTGCCTGGAGCGAATATGATGTCATTTTGCCTTTTTATTTTGGAAATCATCAAATGGCCGTAGTGACAACAACTAACAATCCAGACTACTGGATTACTCAACAGACTTGCTGTGGCCCTCGCAAGCGGCAACTGAAGGAATATACTTGGGTTTTAGTCAGTAAAAGTCTGATACTCCGCAGCAGAGCGCAAATAAAAGCACTAGTTGGTTCAATCACAATGAAAACTGACAGTTGTAGGATAAATGTTCCTCAAAATGTAATAAAATATGTGTGTTGTGTAATATCCGTTGTTGTGATATTTGTTTGTTGTTGTTTTCATTGCGAGGTCTTTCTTCTTTTATTTTTTATTGCAATGCTAAAAGTGGGTCTACTTTTCCATACTTTTTTGTGTCATTTCGTCAGTGTCACATTTGCTGTAACATTGTATGTCTTTTGAATGATTTACCGGTAGAATTACAAAGTAGTGGCAAGTTAATATTTCTCGTAAACCCATAGATTATGGATTATGTCGGGTTATGAATGCTGATCCGAATCGCCATTGATGTTAACATACCCCCCGTGAGCTGACTGACTAATGTAGCCGCTGAAATATTGACAGTACAATAAAAACTGCATATTTGGAATACTGCCGGTATTTTATTACAAATATAAGGTGGTTATCACACTGCCACGCACCGAATAAACAGTTTTCATCGGTCTGGCTGTATTTTTGTCTATCAGCCTCTTTGCCCTTTTTTGAGGTAGAAAATCATCAAATAACTTCTTCCGCTCTACGGAGGAACGAGAGGGCGCATCAGACTTTTAGTGATTAATACCCACCTGTGTCCTTCAGTTGGATACCTTCCAAGGCTACGGTAACTCTTTCAAAACGTGGCCCAAGCGGGTATCGGCCCTACTCATCATCATCATCAGCAGTTCAGCTGAAAGACGTCCACTTTTGGACATAGATCTCCTCCAAGTATCGCCACAGTGAACGATCCTGTGCGCCTCGCATCCATCGGATTCCCGCAACCCTTACCAGGTCATCGATCCACCTTGTAGGAGGCCTTTGAACGCTACGTCTTCCGGTACGTGGTCGCCATTCCAGAATCTTTCGGCCCCAACGGCCATCCGTTCTGCGAGCAATATGCCCAGCCCATTGCCACTTAAGTTTGGAGATTCTTCCTGCTATGTCGGTAACCATGGTTCTCCTGCAGATATCCTCATTCCTGATTCGATCAGGCAAGGAAACTCCGAAGCCCTACCCTAGTAGCAAGTAGTAGTAGTAGTAGTAGTAGTGGCTACACTACTACTAGCTACTAGCTATAGTAGTAGTAGTAGTGTAGCTAGTAGTAGTAGTAGTAGTATTTAATTTTTGTGGCCTACCACAAAAATTTAATTCCCCTCGTTACAAGTTTCTTTAATGAAGATTCCCACTCCAAACAATCTTCTTATTACACCTTGCGTTCCCATCATGTTATAACATTTCAATTAGTATTTAAATTACTGTTTTTACTATATAACAATATCAACAAAAAAAAACATAGCCTTATTAATTTCAAAAGTATCTAATCATGCTACCTTTACTGTTACCGAACCTTTTTGGTACAACTTAATTGATACGTTCTATCATTCTGATTATGAACTCTACTTGGGTAAAGGTAAGGTTGGTTTTCGGATGGGTGGGTGTTTCCCCAGTGGCCTAGTCTGGGCAGGATATTGCGCCGGGCGACAACTCCATGTCGATGATAATGTATTAAGTCGCCATTCTCATTACGTGGCGGATATTTGAGTCTGATAGTGTGTTGATAGCATGGCGGATAGTTCTCTGTTTTTCGCTTGGAGGTTTCATCAACCAGTCTCATTATTGCAACTGGATTTATTATTTAACTAGCTGCTGCCAACGACTTCGCCTGTGTGATAGAACATAATCCAAACACTAACAACCTTGCAGGACTGTTACTAACATCATAAACAACAAGTTTTGTTCTACGACTTTTTACAAAACATAATTCATTTACCTACCAAAAAACAAACCTTCAAGATTTTGATGTTCTCTTTAACACATTTAAACTCTGTATTTTGCTGTGTCGCGACGCAAAAGCATCAAGCACCCACGCCGCCCGATCCCCGCTCTACTCTGCTATTATACTATCGCTTGCTTCGCATAGAATTCGTAATATTTAGAACGTTCAATTTCAATATTTTTATTTTTGTATGAAAATCTGATGAACTAAAATATGATAAATTTTTAAAAGTCATAGAACAAAAGTTGTTGTTTATGATTTTAGTAACATAGTCCTAAGAATTTGCCAGTGTTTTACTAATAACGCTTAATATACCTTTTAAGCTATAATAATATATATTAGTTCAAAAATTTATAAGTACTTAATTACAAAATAATGATTTCGTGAAATAAATATACACCATAAGCAAATAAGGGCTATATTTCACCGGGACACCATAGTGGCGCGACCAGTTGCACCGTCATGGCTTCCCGGTGAAATATAGCCCTAAGCTACCAAACTAGACACCATACAGACGCCAGAGTCGCCACACGTCTGAGCTGGTCGCGCCACCAACTTAGTTGCGCAACCAAACGGACACCAAGTGAGTAACTCTCTATAGAGCTGTATACATTTTGTTGGTGGCGGTGACTGGTCGCACCGCCATGGACTTTCGGTGAAATATAGCCCTAAGCTACCAAACTAGACATCATACAGACACCAGTGTCAACACACGTCCGAGCTGTTCGCGCCACCAACTTAGTTGCGCAACCAAACGGACACCAGGTGAGTAACTCTCTATAGAGCTGCATACATTTTGTTGACAGCGGCGACTGGTCGCGTCGCCATCGTGTCCCGGTGAAATATAGCCCTAAGCTACCAAACTAATCATAGACACTATACATATACCTACCAGAGTAACCACACGTCCGAGCTGGTCGCGCCACAAACTTAGTTGCACAACCAAACGGACACCAGGTGAGTAACTTCTCTATAGAGCTGTATACATTTTGTTGGTGGCGGTGACTGGTCGCGTCGCCATCCTGTCCGGGTGAAATATAGTTATAAAGAAAACAAGGTAAAACTCTTTCCCCTCAACTAAAATCGATTTCTCCCGCGCAACTTTCAAACAAAGAAATCTGAATTGTCATTAAAATAAATCTCAAGTTCGTATCTTCAAGCTATTCAGCGGAGGGTGGACAGCAATCAAGTTTATTGAGTTTGGAAGGCAGGCCTGCGAATCATTTCACTATAATGCGATATGAGGGGACAAGGGGACTCGAGTGAGACACAAATTGTTTTTTTTTAAGGTCACTACGTATTTTTAAAGTTGATTTCTGCTGTTTTAAAGTAATGTGTGCTTTTGTTTTTGATAGAGTTGTACCTACTTTTATTTGGGATATTAGGTGAGTAACTAATACTTAGTACATTTTTATATTGAGATAGTTTGTCTTTGCCACCGATGCAGAATTAGGAGTCTTTAGATGATTTCCAATAAAAAGATAATACCTAACTCTTCCTAAACGATTTGGCCAGAATTGGAAGCAGGAAGCGCGGGCCCGTGAAAGATAGAAGGAGTGGAGGAAAGGCTTTGAGCAGGAGTGGGACAGAATAGGATAACAAAAAAAACGAATGATGGATAATTATGATGAATTCATGAAAGTTATCGCTATGTACTGTGATGTGAGGGTGAGTAGTGACTGACTGGCAAACAAACGGTTATTTATTTGTAAGATCAATACGCATTTTTCATTAAAGTCGTTTCTGCTCCAGCTGATTTCTTACTGGCATTTTATATTAGACTTCTTACGGCTGATATTAATTAGTATATCAGTTATTCCTACAAAAATATTACCTACGTATAATAATAATAATAATATCATTTTAGTATATATCACAGAATGATGATTTTTACTGCAACGAGTGTCGCCGCTTGTCTCACACCCTTTAACTCCACTAAAGGCAATAAACCAATACGAACGCGCATTACGCAACTAACAGACCACACACACTTAGATCGCAAGTTTGCTATTGGTAGTTGAACTATGAGCATTGCCTTACTTTGTGACACGCCTGCCTGCATTCTAACCTCTTTCATCTGTTCTGTGGTATATATGGAGTATATATACCACAGAACAGATGAAAGAGGTTTTGAAAGAGTTTTCTGTCAGTCAAAGATTTGCTGACAGAAAACTCGCCTATAAACTATATTTTAGTATTTATACCTTAATTTTTACTGTCAAATTATTGTCAAACTTAACATTGATACAGATCAATGTTATGTTTTTTGTGCAATAAAGAATCAAGTAAACAATAATTAATCAACTTTTCACCAAATTAACCCGCCGCAAATGTAACATAATCCCATAAAAAAATATAATAACTTATCTAATTTCCAAAACACAATCATCTAACCAAAGCGTTTTAGGAACATATTCATGAAACGTACAGCTAAGGAGTGGAATTCCCTGCTGAAGTCTGTGTTTCCTGATTGCTATAACCTAGGGGTCTTAATTCAAGAGTGAATAGGTTACTTCTTGGCAAGCGTGCTCCATCGTTGGCCACATCATCGCTTACCATCAGGTGAGATAGTGGTCAAACGCGAGCCTATCTACAACGTGATAACGTTAAATGCGCAAAACCTGGAAATAGTTTGATCAAAATAACGAGCAGAATCAATTGAACCACTTTTTAATATAGGTCACATTTTTCAAAAAATCTTGCTCTGTCTATTTATTAATAGGTCAAGCCATCACGTGCGCAAGCCCGCCAAAATAGGAAAACAAACACAAATGGTTTTCATCCATTTTAACTTTCTCATAAGCGGTATAATATAATAATTCTTATTTCAAAGTAGATACTCGAATTTTAAACAAAATAAAACAATTTAATTTAATTTTTTTTCTCTCTGAATTAGGGTCAATTAATTTAAAAACTCATTTGGGGTGTTTTAGGTTTTGCGCATTTAACGTTACAAGTATAATAAAAGAAAAAAAAATACCATTGCTAACTAGAAAAACAGTACAAAACAATTCCACACCACACAATGGCAGTCCAGTCACCCATCCACCAATATTGACCGTAACGAACCCTAATATTTCGCGGAACCACAAATATGCCACAGAACAAGAATCCAATAAGCAGCAAATCCCCGAGGAGCTGGAGTGTGGACACTAAACGTCGTGGCTGACACTCTCTGACACTCGGCGGCTTGACAAATAACGGGTAATTGAAAACGGACCCCTGGTTGTGGTGCAAGAGACGAACTGTATCGGATTTAAATTCAAAGCTTAGAGCGATACGCAAGACAAAGAAGGAATATAGGAGGGGTTTTTAGTCAGTAAAAGTCTGACTCGAGCTGCCTTGCCTTGACTTCTACCACAAAATAGATAGGTACAGAAGACAATCTCATGTATGTACTTCACTTTTTATACCTACGCTAGGTGGACGCAGACTAATGAGCGTTTGAGGCGGAACTGTTCGACGTGTGGTCCGAGACCGAGACCCGACCGAGATATATCGTGTCCGTGACCGGCGTCTATGTGTGCGTTGCTCGAGCGCGCTTTGTATGTAGATTGACTTCTGTACCTATCTATTTTGTGCTTTTACTCATCTCCATAGAGAGGGAGAAGACATTGGATGATTTGACTAAAAAGATAACTTTCAGCGTCAAAACACTTACTCAAAAATCCACTCTTATTCCTACCGCTTTTTGAAAAAAATTGGTATGCAATTTACAGTTTTCCACACTAGTGCGGAAAAATACGAAAGCTTACACTCGTCACAATATATTGTAATTATCATATCGGGCTGGTCGCCCAGCAGCTCCCACTCGGGAGAGCTGCTGGGCGACCAGCAGCTCCCCCGAGACAGGCCCCGTTTATTTATTTCTTCGTAAGTGTATAGAATAACGTCGTTTGATACACGTAGAAATTCACTGCAGCACTCAGCTCCATAACAGCCTCACCTAAGGCTCGGGCGAATATCGCCTTGGTTGCTTGCTGGTTATTTTTTTCTTATATTCAAATGTGTACTATTTTATACTTAAGGTCGTAGAAGAAAACCCATTCCTGCAAAAAAACACAAAATCCCTTACGATATTCTTCCTAAAAAGAGTCTACATGTGCCTACCGTGACTTAATTTAGAATCCCCCGCTTCCTCTTCTTCCTTGCCCCAAACTACCTCAGCGAAGACCGCCGGGTTCACGAGTGTTGCCAGAAACAACAACATTACGACACCAACCCTGCAACCTTAGCCTTTTATAACCACGGCTAAATAGCCCTGTCGCGGCTACACGAGCGCCCCCTTCGTTGTTCTTCGGGGGACTTAAGCGTAGCAAAACAAATGAAGAGCATTTGAGCATTTTAATGTAATACCCTTGTTAATAGGACGTAGGTCGGGTGAATTTAAATCCTCGATGATGTTACACGGTTATGAGGTTCCTCACCAATCCGTCTATCGCAAACGCAATCATGGCTTAAAAACTTCGTTTCCTCCAATGCAATATTTGATAAAGATGCAACAATTTGTTGGCATTCAGTCATCCCGTCACTCACTGGAATATTTCACAAAACTTATTCCATGAAATACGTGTTTATTCAAAAACCTTCAGTTTTTGGAAACGTTATTTGGAATCTCGATTATAAAGTGCAACATTGGTATCTAAGATATACATATTTTCTTTATTTTTTTAAATTTATGAGGACATTATGAAGGGCGCCTTGTCTCTATAAGTTAAAATTATGAATATGATGCAGCACATTGCAAAAAATTGGATTTCTCGGGCTATCCTGAATTATTCACCTTCAGGTGCGTTCAACTTTAATTTATTTTTGTGTTATAAGTATAATTTACGCTTCAAGTAAGTTGTGGTATGTTATGAAGTCGAATACGGTACAACGGGGTCTTTAAGGGTCTAAACAGACGGACCGCATTTCAACTGCAATCCAACTGCAAATTGCAGTTTAAGTGCAGTTTGAATGCAGTTGACACGACTGCAATAATACTGCAAACCAAACGTGCGGTCCGATTGCAGTCGTGTGAACTGCACACTGACTGCATCCGAACTGCACCATGCACGGGAGAGCGGAGCGTGCGGGCGGGTGCGCACGTTTGGTTTGCAGTCGTGTTTGCAGTTCTATTGCAGTCGTGTCAACTGCATTCAAACTGCACTTAAACTGCAATTTGCAGTTGGATTGCAGTTGAAATGCAGTCCGTCTGTTTAAACCCTAAGTCAAGAGTAAATAGGTTACTTCTAGGCAAGCGTGCTTCATCGTCGACCACATCATCACTTACCATCAAGTCAGATAGCGAGCAAGCGCGAGCCTATAAATATCACATAGATGAAAGTTTGTGAGTGTGTATGTGTATGATTGTTACTCCATCACGCTGAAACTGCTGGAGGAATTTTGCCAGAGGAATTTACTACACATACAACACTAATAATACAACTAATACAACATATAGAATACTCTTTACTGGGGTAAAGAGTATTTATTCCTGGGAGTATGTTCCCTTCGGATACAGCAGCAGCTGATCAGCTTAGGCTATGCGTAGTAGTCGTGCGTTCAAACCCAACCAGGCGCATTACTTTGTGTAATTTATTTCATCACCACTACTCTCAAAAAATTTCGAAGACATATTGTGACATCCACCAACTCGTACCGGGTCCGCGTGATGGATTACGGCCCATTCCCTCTCCTAGAGAGGAGGTCTGAGTCCCAGCAGTGGGAACATTAAAAGGCTGATTATGCTATGCTATGCTACTATAATTTTCAACTTTTACATCAAATAAAAATGTAGTAACCAATCTAGCTTGCTTTTTGCGTACCCAAACACTCCTTTATCAACAAGGTTTTCAAAATTCGGTCAAGTTGTTTCGTACCAAGTTACAACACATACACCGGCCCGACTCACAAGCTCGCTTAACGCCGTCTCCCTAATAGGGTTATCTAAACCCCTGGTATAGTCCATATTGGATACTGTCGGCTCGGTTCAAAGACACATAATTGCGATTAGTTTATATTTTAGGCGTTTATAATTATCTAAGTACAGGTATGTGGGTAGAGATAAGTTCTAACTGTTTTTCTTAATAGGAAATTGGATACGTGTGAAATTAAATTGTAATTAATTTATAGGAAACTTTTTTTTTAGTCGATAAGAAATAATGCTTGACTGCGATCCCACCTGATGGTAAGCAGTGATGCAGTCGTTGATGGTAAGGCACGCTAGTTTATTATGAGCCTATTTCAATAGGCTCTTTCTCATTAACGACATTTTTTTTTCTTTTCGTCAAAGGCTTTTTCTCTTTCTTTTTTTTTTGAGATATCATCATACATCTAGGGTGTCATCCCATCAAATCTGATGTAGCTTTGTCTATTAGTGGAAAATAATCCACTGACTTCTCCCGCTCTATGGTGTTGCTGTCTACCAGACTTTAACTGACTTCAGTAGCCCTTTGCGTACTAGCACCACAGGTTTCCTTTTCATAGAAAAGGAGAGACTTTTGGCCGAAATGTGTCGTGTATCGAAGTTTCCGAGGATAGTCTACGCGACACCACGCAGCGGAACATGACGCCGATGTTACGTGTTTAATTATAAATAGTTTGTTTTTTTTCTTAAATATGTATTAGTATATTATTTTGTAAGCGTATTAATTGTGTATTTTGTCTATGGGCCTTAGTTGCCTGATAATAAAGAGTTATTTTTGTTATTATTATCATTATTATTTATTATAAAATCCATATGATCCTGGCAGGCATGTTGGACCCTAGCGGCTTTGCTGGACCGCTACGGTTTAGCCGACGTCTCTTTTCGCGCGGAGATTTGACGACTCTACAAGCCCGAACTCTTACCGGACGGCCGGACGACGAGTTACGTAACATCCTACTTAGTTTTTCAAGACATCACCAAAAGTTTCCTTTCAGAAATACCCCGTGAAACAAATTTAGCTCATGCACGCTGATGTAAATCAAACCGCAACACTTCCCGGTCTTCATACCCTCTACAATTAATTCATTAACTATTTAAAAAAAACAAATGAGCACATTACACGTTATATGATGCTCCGCGGGTATGCTCGTCACGTGTTACAACTAATTCGCGTGCTTCGGACGGACGGACGAACGTATTAATCTTAACGCCCCCGGATAATTGCAAGCGGGGTGCTGCGCTTTTGTTATAGTTTTTATATCACCG
The DNA here is from genome assembly GCA_910589285.2 of Mythimna ferrago. NCBI lineage: Eukaryota > Metazoa > Arthropoda > Insecta > Lepidoptera > Noctuidae > Mythimna > Mythimna ferrago. Next base: position 25,815,233 of record OU342684.1, read on the forward strand.
CTGATTGCTACCACTCGATATGGTTTTTTTTTTGTTTAAGTTGTTAAAAAAGTTTCTATTGTCATTTTGGTAGTTGTTAGATTATTCTTCTTCTTCTTCCTGCCCTAGTCCCATTTTATTTGGGGTCGGCGCAACACGTTTTTTTCTTCCATTCTGTCCTGTCACTCGTCACGCTACCACTAACTCCCTTTTCTTTCATATCACTTCTCACACAATCCATCCAGTTGTTAGATTATTATTTTTATTAAATTGATTTTTAATTTTCTCTCAATCTATCTAATTTTCTCGTAAAGAAATACTTATCCTACCTACTAGGATTGGACTAAGCGTTTCGCCACGCTGTTTATACCCATAAACGACGAGTCCTTCGCTGTACGAGGTCGTACATCGAAAGATTGGAACAATTTGCCTGCAGCGGTCTTCTAGCTCTATTATAATTTAGGTGTCTTCAAGGCTCTCTAGCCTTGAAGACTAAGCTCTGTTCTAAGCTAAGTTCATAACGAAGTAGTGCGATTCACCATCAACGATTATGTCATTGCCCAATATCAAGTGGGATCGCAGTCAAGCACTAGTATTAAGAATTCTACCAGTAAATTGATAGAGAAATCTTTAATATAACGATGCTTTTAAATGATGATTATGATGAAATAACAAAGAACTGATTGAAATATAAATCAATTTGCACTTAAAACACCCAAAGAAAAAAAAGCTAAGGTATGCTTTGGATTATAACGTTAAGAATGACTAAATACTAATAAGTATTTTGATATTTTGTGTTTACAGATCGAGTAAGAAACTACACATAGGGGAGCGTACCTAACTAGCATACTTGTATAAAATTCAATCTTTTTCACATATCTCTTTAAAGCTTATAGTCCCTTGAACCATCTGACCGAAATTACATGGACGCAACTCTCACACTCGCCTAGGCGGCAGTACGCAAATCTGTGCATTTATTTGCGGCCAGCAGCGCCCGGAAAGCGCTTTAAATCCATTTTCTGTGCGAAATATTGATTGATTTACATATGCAATGTTCAGTTTGAAGAATATTTAACCATCAATTTTTATGTGTAAAAATGTTTGTAAAGGTCCAAGCCGTTTCGAAGGAGTAGGGAAAAGTATCGAAAAGTTGCGAAATTGCTAAATATTTTTTTTAGACAAAAGTATTAATAGCACGAAAAAATTAAATGTTGATAATGTTGTTCATGAATCTTTAATAAACATATATTTTTTTCAAACCTATTAACCTGGCCGTTACCGAGGAGTAGGCTTCAGAAAGTCACTGTTTTATGTCACTTTTCGGGCGCTCGGGTCTTAAGGGGATGCATCTCGACATACATTTTTACTGTTTTTCATACAACCGCTCTTACGCGACTATGACGTCATTACACATTTTTCATTAGATATTTTGGAAACAGTATCTTGTGGATATTATATAGGCTTCTATGAAAATCAATTTATAAATTTCTGTAAAACTAATCCAGTTGAGACCTCTGAAAATCTGCTATTTGCATGAAATTTGACACTTCATAATTTACTCAAAAATGAAAAAAGTCAAAAAAGTACAACATAAAAGCCTAGCGAATTTTATCAAGATTCTAAATAATGACAATGTTTTTTAAAAACTTTTAAGGGTTTAAAAAAAAAACACGTATTTCCTGGAACAAGTTTTGTAAAATTTTCGAGTAAATCACGGAATTATTGAATGCCAACAGAGTATTCAGATATTATCACTCTTTTTTCACGTTGCCTTTTCGTCAAACATCACGTTGGATTGCGTTAGATGAAGCAACAAGCTTTTAAACCATGCTCGATGTTTACGATAGGCGACGCTATTTCTAGCATCATTCTGCGTCTTGTAACTCCGCCATCTTGATACGAATGGTCGCCATTATGCATAAAATGACAGTCGCGAGTCCATTGTCTATGGCAACCACAATATGTCATTTCCGTCGGATTTGTTTTACAACTTGTGTAGTGTTTTACATTATTTGTGTGTAGGTAGATACTTACATATATCTTTCAGATCATTGAAATTGTCTGATTGTAAATCTGCCTTCTATTATGACTGGCCTGTTGGTCTAGTGGTTAGTGACCCTGACTGCTATACCGGAGGTCGTGGGTTCGATTCCCACCCACGACAAATGTTTGTGTGTTGAGCACTATCATTTGTTCTGTGTCTGGGTGTAATTTATCTATAATATTTATGTATTTAGATGTTTATCACTTGTCTAGGCCTCATAACACAAGCTCTGCTTAGCTTGGGTCTAGACGGCGTTGTGTGATAGTTGTGGAATATAAAAATTCATAGGATTCGTAAAACAAATGTTTCTAAGTCCAATAGCTTTCCCGATGTAGGGTGGATTAATGAATTAAATGGACAAGATGGAAAATTGTTAATTTATTTCAGAGAAATATTGCCTGGACGTTTAACCTATTTGTTGGGCAGCTGTGCAAAATATTTAGGAAGGTAAAGGTAATTTAAGCATAATTATTCTAAACGAGTACTTTGTTTTTTTTTTCTGTATGTGAAGTTATTTCCACTACGCTACGTAAATATCACACTAGTTAGACGAAAGTATTCTAGTACGTATCTGTGTGTGTACGTTTGGTACTCCTTCACACTTAAATGGTTGAATGGATTTGGATGAAGTTTAGTAATCGGATAAGCCTAGAATAGGGCAGAGGATATTTTTTTATCCCGAAATACGTATAAACTCCCTTGGGATAATATTGGCTATATTTCTTTTATAGAGAAACTTTTAAGACTAGCAGAAGTTGGTTTAACCTATAAACATAACACTACAGATACAATGTGCTTATAGGAAAAAAATGTACTAAATAGTAGTTGTTAAGTAAATAAATACCGTTAAAACTTAAATTAAATTTTATTTATTGAAAAAGCTTTAGACTAACCCAAATTGTGATCCACCTAAATGATAAATCGTCCAAAAAAATGTCCTTCTAGAAGCTCTTCTGGAAGGACTTTTAAAGTCCTGCTAGCAGGACTTTAATTTGTATGAAATTTGACGCTCGTCCTTCTGGCAGTACGCCGACTGCTGGCAGGACGACTCAGACAAATTACTAAATCAGGGGAAACAAACATTTTGAACTACCCACTTTTAATTATTTATTTATTTGAAATAAACGATAAGGTAGGTAACATAAATTTATTGTTCTAATACATTGATATGTTTATATTCTTTTGGTAGGTACTCAATGTTGTAATTACAATTGTAGAATTCATTTTTTATTTTATAAAGTATTATACCATTCAATACTTTTCACGCGGTTTCGTCTACGTGGACGCGGGAAAAAGTTATTGTGTTTCTTTCTATATAATTATAATTCTTCTGTAATTGTGTTTGTCTCCTAATAAGCAATTTGATCGTTTTGGACGAAATTGTTATTGATATTGATAGCTGCAATCGGGTTCTAATTGCTTTTGCGTTAGATAAGTTGGCTAATAAAAATTAAACTCGTGATTGATCATTTTACAGTTTTTAATCAACAGAAAAATAATAAAGAAAAAAAAAACATTAAGCTGCAATTCCGTTTGTTACATGGTATGCGAAACAATTGCGCTCTGTTTGAGGAGCACAGAAGACGCATCGCTTTCCGCATAATAATTTTTACAGTAGTAGCTGGCTTTCTGTTGTCTTTTATGGTTGCGAATTTTGAAAGTGCTTCTTACATGTGATCTTCTACAAAACGAATTTGATAATAAAATGTCAGCCACAACAATAAGATGTTGCAAATGCATCACCAAATTGTTGACGACCCCACGCGTTATTCGTTCCCGGCGCATCGCAGTGAGATTCTAGCGAGCGCACGCGATCTCCACGGCTAAATATCGTGGCCATCTCGCTCACAATGATGCTAGAATGATGCAACAAACACTCCTACAATCAGAAAGAAACCGACTATCAACTTGTATTTTTACAAATCCTACCAGCAAGACCGATCACGTAATATTCATTAAAAAAGGTGCGTCCTACCAGAAGGACTGAAAGTCCTGCTAGCAGGACGCTGGACGATTTATCATAAAGCTACCTCATTAGCGGATATCGAATTATCTAAGGATTAAGTTATAAGAAGATTAAGAACGATTACTACGAACTAATCCACACTTGTAAAGACTGCACACAAATATAACTATTCAGCTATTCAATTCCAAATAAAACTTAGTAAACACAAACCTTTTAATCACTCATCTTTCAACCGTTAAAATTCTAATGACGCCACAACAAAACATTAGAAAGAACAACTTAACACCAGACATCTGAATAAATCCCAAATCAACATCCAAATCTCTAAAATGTTTTGTCACCAAATAAAAATAAAACTTGGCTGAATAGAGTTGTGTCTTGAGTCTAAAGCCAAAAGTAAAAAAGTTACGAGCTGTCAGTTTGACACCGCCGGCGCCGGGAATCCGATACGGCCGACACGTCAGTAGGCCTAGCCAGTAAATAAATAAATCAATTCATCTAAACACTGTTTAATTTGAAGGGAAACATCTTTTTGTTACTAATTGCTTGATGATTAATGAGTTTGTTTGAGTTCAAGAAATCGATAGCAGCTGAAAAACAATCGGTTACAGGTGCGTGAGTTATTCGATGTTTTTTTCCGCGTTACTTGCGTAAGTTTACCGAAACAATCGCACCTTTGAAATAGCAGTTATTCTTTGCAGTCACTTGTAAAAATAAAACCAATAAAAAACGATTACTTACCTAACCTATAAATTTAATTTTCTCACAGATAAAAAATCTTTAAATTGTTATTCGTATCTAATCTTGCAAATATTTATATTTGCATAACAATTTGATTTTTTAATTTGCCAGTCATATAAATATTTAGAAATAAATCAGTTGTCTCATTATTTGCATTAGGTGTCTTACAAGCCACACTTAAAAAATCAAGTGGCGAAATATTTGCATTTACATGCAGACATGAGACGCTTCATACAATTGGTTGTCCTGGTAATATTAACTAAAGACTAAATATTTTTTAGACATTACTCGTCTGTTTCATTAGTCAGCGATATATCCGTTAATTTGTTTGAGTTGCAATTAACATGTCGGGTCGACGACCGGCTTTACATTTAGTTGACTAAGCCTTAAAAAAATATTTAAAAAAAACTTAACGGCTGCGTTCATATTTGACAGCTCCTCCGCTTACTGATTCGTTCTTAAGAACTGACCATAAACAAACATTAACAAGCTCAATCACTGTATCGCGTCGTAATAAGGTTGAATTTTGAATTAGGAATTGTTAAATGGCGCTTAATTTAAATTTGTCGGTGAGTAATAATCGGTTGGGCAACGTCAATACAAACTGTTTAATCCATTGTTACGATAATGTTACAATTAATCAGTTGTGAGCTGTTTATAGTTGTTTATGTATCACGACTGATGACTGATTGTGAAATGAAGCCTGTTGCTTAATGTATCATTTAACGAGCATTAGGTGCATTGCATTTGACATTGAAAAACATGTCAGGCGGTAGGTAATTTGTTTTCGTGTAACAAAATCGGTAGATCTATATTTGGTCATTAGGAGTCATTGGGGCTTATTCTGAAACTGCTAGAGAATATACTTTATCTGCTCTTTTTATTTGAAACCGACAACCAAAAGATAAAAATTAGTTGTGAAAATAACAAGTAAACGTCTACTTTATGCTTTATACCATATAAATAGGGAAGAGAAATAGGGAAAGAATCCGGAAGAAAAGGAGGGTTTATTGTTCTTCAACAATCTTCATTTTTATCAAGGATACTATGATCCCAAATTAAAATGACCATTACGGGAAAATATCTAATAGATGGGCCTCCCCACTACATTTAATAATAATCTAGCTTTTACCCGCGGCTTCAGCCGAGTACTTAAAATATATCCAGGAAAAAAGAAGCTTTCTATCAGTGAAAAAATTATAGCAATCGGATTAGTACTAAAAACACAAACTTTACCTCTTTATAATATGAGAGACTGAGAAGTTTACGATAAGGGTATAAATCTAATCTAAAGATTTATACCCTTATCGTAAACTTCTCAGTCACATTCAAGAACTAAGACTTAATAGATTCAATAATATGTGAAGCAAAAACTTCCCCAGAAATCTTTATACACTGCAAAAGAGTAGCTTAAAGACAAAAAGACTTGGCATAGAGTTGCTCCAGTAATACACACTATTTACTTTAATAATATACAGTATAATTCGTATAGAACGACTTCGCTTATAACGCATAACCGTGTTTAGCGATGATGATATTTACTCAAGTTAGGTTTCATAGGTACACTATTTTGTTATTATACCTTTTATTCTTATCATCTCCCTAGCTTTTTTCCAACTAGTATTAGGCTGGCTTCTAGTGTAACTAAATATCTACAGCTGCTTGTGATTTACATTTCGTTTTTATACCTTTTGTTTTTATACATTTGGTTTTTATACCTTTTGTTTTTATACTGTTTGTTTTTATACATTTTATTTGTATACCTTTTGTTTTCATACATTTTATTTTTATACCTTTTGACTTTATACATTTTGTTTTTATACTTTTTAATCTTACCATCTCCCTAGCCTTTTCTCAACTAGTATGAGGTTTTTATGTCTTTATTTCCGTTTTTGAAATTAAGAATGTAAACAAATGTAAGAGGGTCAGTGACCGTTATTCCTCGTTTATCTGGCGCCTACTTTAGGTCATTATTAGATTAATTGATATCCGACTGTTAGCGTACTTTATACAGCCTACCCAAATGTCTTTCTTCAATATTGTTCATCGAGTCGTTGAGCTCCTTAGAACTCTAAATTGAGCTACTTGACATCTGGCAAATGTTTGCACTGTCTGAACAGGTCTACTTAAATCTGGATGCTCCTTTTCTCAAAACACAACCTCAGTAATCCTACATGATTCTCAAATGATTTGACCATTACCTACATGTTTATTGCAAGTTACTTTAAAAGAAACTTAACCTCTCAGTTTATTTCGTTGTTCATTTTCATCATCATAGAAAACACCGACCTCATCTACTCTAAATTGACGTTTTATTATAACCAATGCAATATTAACAACATTACTATTAACAATTTCAAATATAATTTGTCGTATCATCATCATTTCTCATTTCATACGTACTCCCTACTAACTGATGGATAAACTTTCAAAAAATTAAAATTTCTTAATTCTTGACCGAAGTAAGTGTCTTGTAAGGGTTCAGGACCATACATAGGTATATTAAGATCATACTTGAGTATTTTATCATCAAACAGCTATATCTCAACAAGGCACTTTTAAATTCAAATGGAATTCAGAGTTAGATTTCTTTCTCAACCTAGCATTTGCAATTCACACTTATCTCATAAATTCTAATCATCAGTTAGTAGATAGCAGGCACAGTTACAACTAGCTGCAATAAATAACATGTAAATTACCCACAGTTTTATGCAAGTGACATACTTCGATACCATAGACACCAATAAATAATAAGCCATAGACAAGCGAACGTTCGACTTAAAACCGCGAACTCAAGAAAAGGCGCCGCAAAAGACCAAATGTGACTGAATTAATATCAGCTTTTAATTAACGACAAATAAATATGTTTTGCACTTTAAAATATGGTCGTCTCACTTAATTGCGTAATTATTAGCGTTATTTCATCTAATTAAGTGCTAACCGTGCGACGTTTACGAACACTTACCTCGCCGACACAGCCTGAGCGCTCCTGCCTCGCAAAAAATATTTCTAATTCAGTTTTTACCATATATAACTTCAATAAAAAGATGACATTTAAAAAACCCGGAAGTTTTTAAACGTTTTATTAATTCCTATCGAGTGTTGTCATTCATGAAATTTTATATTGCCATAAAAGTTATCACTGATTAAGTAATTAAAACATTGTGATGCGATAATTGATCGCTCAGTGTTGCCATTTATTGAGCTGTTGTCTATGAATTGTGGAAGGAATTCGAGGTTAATGAATGCCCGCGGCAGCGTAAATGCATAGCTACTCTTAAGAGGGGTTGCCATAAATGTCGTTAGACGGATAGGGAAGCTTGGAAAAAATTGAATGGCGGGTTTTGTTTCTCATGCTTGATGAGCACGGGACGGGAAACAAATGTTGAAGGTTTCTAAAGTAGACTGCAGTTCTTAGAGTAGCACCTCTCATTCCTGCTCAACTATTACTGGGAGGAAAATACTTTGTAATTACCTAGTTATTTCTACTAAGAGAGGGGTACTTTCTTTATCCATTACGATGTCAAAATTTCCTACCCCTTCACTTATTTTCATTTTGGATGTACTACAAACAGCAGTAACAAAATTGCATTTAAATGTGGTCTTCGTATTTTTTTTAGTTGAGTAGTTCATCTTATATATAAAATTCTCGTGTCACAATGTTCGTTCCCGTACTCCTACGAAACGGCTTGACCGATTCTCATGAAATTTTGTGAGCATATTGAGTAGGTCTGAGAATCAGCCAACATCTATTCTTCATACCCCTTAGAGATAAAAAAAAATATATATATTTATATGGCAAAACAACGTTTGCCGGGTCAGCTAGTTTTAAATAAATTGAAATTATCTTATCTAATAACACAGAATATTTCATAAGTTTTGTTTAAACTGTCATAGATTTTAATCAATACAAATAATGTCATGGTAGACCTAAGGAGACATAGTCGAATATAAGTCTAAAAACGTCCATGTTTCCCTGACTTAAGAAATCTGTAAATAAGTACTTAATTTATAAAAAATCATACAAAACATAGTAGACACCTATAAAGTGTAATATTCCAAGTCCTCTAGATACATAATAATTTAAGATTTTACCGATAAGCATGTTCTTTCCATTAAGCGAGTCGACTTAACGAAGTTTGTCATAAGACATGTGTCGTTTAAAGGTTAAATGTCTTTACCATATCTAGAGAACAATATCTATAGCCGAGACCGATTGTCTGTCTGTCTGTGAGACTTAAGTTTTAACGAGATAAAGAATTAACGAACCAGAAATTCGAAAACTATATTTTTAAGAAATACTTAAAAAAAACCTAAAAAAATGCAGTTCTTTTTTATATTGCTTAACCTTTTAACTTTGATAAAAAGTATAATCTAATATATTTTCTAATTTATATTTAATAACAGTCCTAAGTGTCATTTTATAAACTTAAATAATGACTAAGTCAAGAAATACTATAGAAAAATAAAAAGCTAAAGGCTGGCGCGTAAATACAAATAGTGGACTGCACCTGCGTTTTGTCCTTCAGAACATTCAATTATAGTGAAATACACAGCCCACTATAATATAAAGTTAATTAGCAACAATATAAATTAAGTCGCTCGTAACGAATTACTAAAATTACAGATTATAAATTATTTATCTATGGAACAATTTAAACGTTGGGAACGTTCCTTTTCCGCCCGAAAAAGATTTGTGATTCTATTCGATTTAAATTTAGAATACGGCGTTTATTGATTTCTGTGGCCCTATCGCATAAAAGTTGGCAGAAGCTGGTAATTGATATCGCAAGAGCTTGGGTTTTGTCGATTAACGACTTTTACACGGTCGAACAAACAAGCTCTTTAGTCCAACATGAAACTTAAACTTCCAAGAAATAAGAAAAAGGTGCTCAACTGCTCACTAATGTGTACTTTTTGTCATCATTATGGGACAGTGAACAAACTTTCGCCCTATTATTTGGTATTCTGTGTAATTTATTAGCGCAGCGTTTTAAATATCAACTACACTAGTCAACGCTTCTAGAAATTGTCACATCCATTCTCTGAGTGAATTGAAACGGACAAGTTATGAGCTAGGCATTATTGAAATAAATTGCCTAACTTCAAAAGAATATCATGTTTAAAGGCATGAGACAAATTGTTGACCCGATTCTTTCTAAATATGGAAAACCTTCTGAGTAGAGGTTTTTCAAAAGACTTGAGTGCATTATAGGTTAATTCGGTGTTAAAAATAATACAAAGATGAATTGTTTACGAATATAATTTTATTAACAATTTTAATTTAATGACTGTAATGTAAGTCGATATCATATTTACAATTTGCATTTTTGTTTATTCATATAATACATTTTTACAAAGTTCTCTCGTTGAGTCTACCGCTAACTAGCCTATCGCTTCCCGCGTCTTGTTTGCGCGGGAAATTTATAAAAAAAAATACAACCGTAAAATGTTGCAAGTTGAAAAATGTAAAAAACGGTATTTTTTCGATATACGGGTAGTGATAGTGGTAGAAATGCTGTAAGAGAGATTTTCGCACTAAATTTTGTGCACGTAGATAGAAGACAATAGCAAAATTGTATAAAACATTTAATTTAAATTAGCTATAATAGCTGTAGACATACATTTGTAACTACTAATTTTAAATAGTTTTTTTTTTCATTCCTAAAGCAGTGAATTTGTTCAACTATCCATTCTTAAAGCGATTATTTACATTAAAATATTATACAATAAGTGATAATTTTATTTGGACACCAGTTTCTACGTCTTCAACAAATAACAAGCGGACCAAAACAATACGTATTTACAAAATAATAGTGTAATAATTTAAAACACAGGCCTTTGAGTCGTTAATTGAGGAATTTAGCAGAGTTATAGGCAGACAAGCTCCACGAAGCTATCCAAAACAATATGTTAATGTGTTTTACGGAGAAGACAGATGCAGTCGAGCGTTAATGGACTGAACTATGAATTGTTCGGAATATTTGTGACTGTTTTACAACCTACCTAATTTGTTACAAATAATATAAAATAACATGCTCATTGTGAAACTGGCACCGTAAAAACTTTTTCCAAATCGACCTTTTAAAGTTTAGTGAAATAGCTTTAACATCTTTCTTGTCATCATGAGATTACCAAAAGTGGAATCTTATAAACGTAGAATAGGTATATTGATGGTCTAATAAATTAATCAAAAACCAAAGTGGAGAAAATGTTGAACTATCATTCAATCTATCAAGATCTAATTTCAAAATGTAGAATTTGAAGATTAAATCATAGACACAAATATTTTATAAAGAGCACTTCAAATTTTGGAATCCATATTGACCATAGATTACATTCATTTTCTAAATTTAAAATAAACCAGCGATAAATAAATCTGTATTCGATTATAAATGAACGTGGCTGTAGTTAGGTACTTTCCTTTGCCCGTTTAGCATAGATACGATGTAGAACAAAGGTTTGATTGACACTATGACAGCTCAACAATGCCTAAGTGCAATTATTAATATGGCGTGATTTTATTGCAACATCCACTTACCACGATAACTAGACAGGTACCTACCTAACTTATTCTTGTGAGGTCGATTAGACAGATCCGATTTTTGAATTAGTTACAGCGATTAACTCTTAATTCTAAGAAAAAAAAATCCGACAGCGGCAGCGTCAGGATTTTTTTAAGCCATTGTGGCACCTAGCGAAGAACAATGACGCATCGTTTGCCTAGCGTCTAGTCCGAATGTCAATAATTGTGATGCCATTTGACGCGAACTAAAAAAAATAGCTCACATTTAATTCAGCAAATTAAAAAAAAAAATTACTTAGGTCGATGGATAAAAACAAGAAAAGATCGAACAAATAAAACCAACAAAATACGTTTGGATGACCATAAAAATAAACTAGGTATATAATATGCATATTGTCTCTTCTTTATCTACCCAAAAAGAAATGAACTTTTTTTTAATTTACCATAGACCGTTTCTCAAAGATTTTTTTTCTGTTTTCTTTTTTTTTTGGAATAGGCAAATAGAATAAATTGTTTTAACTTGTAAAATTTGACAAAGTGCTTTATAATTAGCAAGTTATACATTAAAACTGGTCGTCAATCACTCCAATTGCACCAAAAAACGAAAGGCCGTAATTACCTACACACGGTCAGGCATAGTTCACAAGTTACTGGATATCAATCATCATCGTCACGATTTACACCGATATTATAACACGGACTGACGTATGAATGCAACAAAATGATGGATTAAGGACCTCGGACGTAACATGGACAGGTTCGATCGATACTGGATAACTTAGAATTGTTAAAACAGTGGGAGATACACGAAGGACTTAATCCACAAGATTTATCATCGCTTCGTTTCTGTGGTATGTCGCATGAATCCTAAATGTTTTTCTTGTTAAAAACAGTAGGATTAGATGTTCTAGAGATTTACGCTCATCCTACAATTTATTAAAAGTTTTTTTCTTATCCCATTAAAGTTAAAAGAGTCAATAAGAGAACAATTTTAAAGGTGCAGTGAAGTTTTGAAATAAAATATCTACAGTAATGATAAATTTTACAAAGATTAGAAAAAAAATCCTTGTAAATCTGAACATCGCCTAATCTAATTTGTCTTCTATCTTTGTAAAAAGAGCATAATAATATAAGCGAATAAAATTTGCACAACAAAAAAAGACTGCATCAATATATATGTTGCAAACTTAAATCCGTTACATTACAAAATAATGGCTACAAAAGGTAATTCTTTTGTAATACGTGAATACTTACAGATGATATTTTAGTTTACCATATGGTCTGAGGTTTGAGTTTATACGCCATTCAAAATCATTTTAGACCTATGAATTTTATAATATCGTCGACCAAAACTAAACATTGGTACGGACAGTCTCATCAACTGGTTACCCCCTTTTTAATTTTGATGTGAAAGGGATACCTAATTGAGCATAGCAGCTATCTACCTTAACGTCATTGAGGTAAAATATCAAATCTTTTCCTTTAAAAATTTGGTAAATTGTATATTTATAAATTAGATTTATAATTTAAAAAAAAAGATTCCCTGTATTTACTAATCCACAAAAAACAGTGAAACTTTTATGTCAAACTTCGGCAGGTTTGGTACTTTTTTTTTTATTTGAACCCTATCAAAAGGGGAAATAATTTGTGTAATAACACAATGAGCAATTTATTTTGAAATGAGATATAGAAAATCTACAACTTCATATTATGAAAACAAAATTATATCTCAAAATGAACCTAATAACAAATAAGGCCGAAAAACTAAAATAGTGTCGAAACATGAGATTTAATGGAACTGGTTTTTTGACATTTTTAAATGAAAAAAAAAAACGTTTTATCTATTCATCAATAATTTAGCCGTTAATAAACAGCCGATTTACAAAAGATCTTGATCCTCGAATAAAATATTTTAAATTAATAAAATAATTTTGCTGTAAATAATTATTAAAAAGAAAAATGTATATAGATCCATAGAGATTTTCTTGTCATTTCGATAATTTAAATTTGATTTCAACCGTGAAAAACTTTTATTTACTGAGACGAATCCACTGGGAATTGCTACTTGAATTAGGCCTATATCTTTCGAAAGGTTTGTTCACTTTTAGATAAAGAAAAACTTTTCTTACAGCATTTCTATTAACTTATAAAAAATGATTGCGGCCTATATCGTAATAAATAATTTATGATAGATATATTTAATTACAATAATATGAAACAGCATCACTTTACAACGGGTAGTCGCGGAGTGATCGTGTCAGGTACAAACCTTCAATAATAGCGTTACGTTACTTCTACACCACAAACGTAATTATCTACATCTTTATAATTACTATAACATACAACTAAAAGCTAATATGATAAATAAAATCTATATTTACTGGTAAAAATAGTTAGGATGTATAAATATTTAGGTAAGTAAATGCTTCTCACGGAAACGTATCCATAATAACCGCAGCCGCGTGAAGTTATCAAATAAATTAGCTAACGTTCTGAGTGGGAGTATAAACACGAAATTATATGTAAAATTAACCCTGTTAAACCTTAACAACAAGTAACTTATCAGTACAGTCGAGTTACAGCTACTAGTCGGAGGCCTAGGCCTGGTACATACCTGAGATACGCCAATGCGGATACTTCGAGCACTCGCTTACACTTTAACGATACAAATATGCCCTAATAACTGGTTTACAATGCCTTAACATCACATACATCACGGACTTGCGCTCTAACTAAGATAATAGATAACTGTGGTCTATATTGCATCGTCAGTCACTGAGCGTCCACGCCCGACGGCGCCGCTGTTTAACACTATAGTCCGTAACTTTACTCTTCGTCTACGTTGATCTCCGAGTCCACAGAATCCTCGTCGTAAGTGGAGGAGGAGGCGAAGCCCTGCCCTAGCAGCGCCGAGCGGTTCTTGGCGGCGGCAGCTCTGTCTCTCTGACGCCGGTTCTTGAACCAGTTGCCAACCTGCGTCGGCGTTAGACCTGTGGCAGCTGCCAGCTCGCGCTTCTTGGTCGGATTCGGGTAAGGGTCCTGCAGGTACCACTCGCGAAGTAATGATCGCGTGCGCTCCTTGAAACAGTGTGTCTTCTGTTCTCCATCCCAGATGGTTCGGGGCAGCGGGAACTTCTTGCGAACACGGTATTTGTCAACGGGTCCAAGTGGTCGTCCACGTAGCCTCTCAGCTTCTTGATAGTGGGCCTCGAGCCACAAAGCCTGCAGCTTCGCATGACTTGAACGTTGAAACCGGTGCCGTTCCAAGATCGAATACAGTTCACGATGTCTTCCAGCATGAAAGGCGACCACAGCTCGCGCTCGCAGTACAGCTTCACAACGTTCTAGCTCAGCAACATTGGGATGGGCCACAGGTAGTGACCAGAGAAATCTCGCCAGCCGCTCCACGTCGCCACTTTCCTCGAGCGTCTCGCACACGGTAGCAACTTGCGCGGCGCTGAAGGAGAGCGTGGGCAGCGGCAGAAGAGGAGTAGGTGCAGCCAGTTCCACGCTGAGCTGCTGAGGAGCCGGTTCGGCGCAGGTAGCGGGCTCGGCAGCGCGCTCGGGCGCGGCGGGCCCGCGGTGCGCCTCCAGGATGCGCGCGTGCAGCGCCGCCGTCGCGGCCTCGTCCCACGAGCCGCGCATCGGAGCGAGTGTGCGCGCCGCGGCCGAGCGGCTCGAGTCGCGCCCGGCAGGGGCGGGCCGGCCGTGTGCCGCGATTGGCTATCGCTTACGGCGCGGGCGGCGCGCGGGCCAATCGCGCGCCTGGCCGCCCGGGGGGCCGGATAGCTTTCAACCGCGGCGCGGCGCGTATCCGGCGGGCGCGTTTAACTGTGGCGGAGGGGCGCGCGCCCCCCGCGCCGCCATGATCCGTCACGCACACCGGCGCGCCGCGGCCCGACGACCGCGCCTCGTGATCCGCGCTGGCCGCTCACCCGCCACCTCTATCGATTACCTGCAAACCTGCAATTAATAGCCTCCATACAACAATCCGGGTGGATTACATGCTAGTGTTTGTCCTGTGTGTCGCGCCTGATCGATAAAATAATAATTTAGCGCGTAATTTACATACTTACCTGCCCATAAATCACGGAACGGACACCGATGATAAATCACGCTGTTACCTATAGACTTCAACGACACATATCATTGGGCACAATCATTTTACGACTCCCTTACAGTAAGATATTTGTCAGAGTTATTTAGGTAGATTTTGCTACAACATAACAAAGTTTTTCTTACTACATAGAGTCCGTAGTTCTCTGTCCATGACAGTGCATTAAATCAATACCTATTATACCTATTTTATCGCTTACTTTGTTTACGGGCCTGTTGTGGCCTCCTAACATCGGTCATAATGTCTTACATATTTTCTCCTTTACATCTTAAAGTACTGAACTTTCAAAATCTGGATCACAGGTGAACCAAAACACTCTTACAACAGCTAACATTTCTGCCACAAACAGAATTCTCCGTCAAGTATCAAGATGATTCGGTCGCAGTAGAGTCGAGCGAGATTTCAGCGTGAAAGCCTTCCGAGTGTATTAAGTTATTGAACGGCAAACCACACCCCACTGTAACGGTACACAGGTGCCTCCCACCCTTCCACCCCACTCCCACCCCCAGCGCTGGGGAGGTTCTAGCCCACGCACATTACGTATTGTCATCATGTCGCCTTTTTATCTACCACTATTAATATTATTCCGATTTTTTTCTGTTTTGTTTTCGAATCTTTTATCACGCTTGTTATTTTTGCGGCGTGTGCAGAAGTGCCCACTTATACGAGATGACACGAGGCATTGACATCCACTTACTTATTGAATTTTAATACAGACACAATCACAAAAAAAAAAATTGACACAACTTCGAGAGTTGAGATTTTTTACTTCTTAACAAAATAGGCATCTAAATTGAGTAGCACAAATGACTGACGGGTATATTATGAATGAAGCATTATACGTAATATGTATTACTATGGTTTGCCACAGTGAGAAGTTACCTACGAACATCCGTAAGCCTACGATTCGTATAGCTGTGACTTGTCGTATGCCTAAGTAGATCGTAGAGTTCCGTCGGTCGCCGACGATCACTTGGTAGGTAACATTTGACCAGAAATTTTATGGATATATGAAATTTCTGATCTAGATACGGATAGGTATAAGTTTTTTTTTTTTATTCATATAAACTAGTGCTTGACTGCAATCCCACCTGATGGTAAGCAGTGATGCAATCGTTGATGGTGAGGCGCACTAGTTTATTAAGAGCCTATACACTCTTGCCTTGAAGACACTTAATAATAATATTGTACCTACCGATATTAGATACAATTACGGATATAAAACTATTTCGTATTATCCGCTAGTTTCTGAATAATAGGTTACGGATATTAGAATTTTAAAATTGATAAAGTAAAATACAAATAGCAATTTTTTTTCGGTTCTAGTTTAGATTATAATTTATTTGGTCAGGCAAAACCGAAAAAAACCCGTCATTTAGTCTCCGTCTTTATCGAAAATTTTATTATTGGTTTTGGTAATCTACACTGTTACAATAAAGAAGTAAAGTTTATTTTTTTGTTTTTTTGTTTGTAGGAGATAATCTCTGAAAGTACTGGTCCGATTGCGAAAATTTTTTCATCGATAGAAAGCTGTTTTATTCCTGAGTGACATAGGCTATATTTTATACCCTACCCTTACTCTACCCTACCCTTTTTACCCTATTAATTTTAAGTTTCTCGTGTAATTTTTATTTTTGGTGTACAATAAATAATCTATCTATCTATCTATATATGCGGGTGAAGCTGCGGTCAAAAGCTAGTCGTTAAAAATATTTGTCTGACAAGCCATGGTAAGGCCCCTGCTTGCCATGGCTTGTTAAAAGGTCAGGCTAGAGGGATAGAGCTATCCACCCAATAGGTATAGCTGCATCCCTTTAGCAGGTCAGTTTAGATCGTCAAATGGATCGTGTTAAGAGTTCGTGGTAGGGTCTCAGTATTTTTGTCCAGCTTTATCATTAGTCTTTTAGAAATATGTACTGGAAGGTGCAGGTGTATTTTTTTTCTTCGCACTGTTGTTTACATTCAGCTAGTGTCAAATTTAGAAAGTTTTAGATACATACAATCACTTTAGTTAACCATTAGAATTAGGATGTTACACCTAATGGTTTTGCAGTATTTGGCAACAAATGTATCGAATCAGCCTTCTCGGCAAGTTTCGCTGAGATTGTCGAAAAAACAGTAAAATTTTCAGCTCCATTTTACCAAGCCCCTGTTTCAATAATTCCACTTATTGTGTTCTGTTGTATATACAGTTGAGATACTAAACTAGACAGCAAAGCAGATAGAGGTTTTGTTTTAACTTATAGCATAGCACAGCATAATCAGGCGTATAATGTTCCTACTGCTGGGACTCAGGCCTCCTCTCTAAGAAATGGAATGGGCCGTAATCCACCACGCGGGTCCAGTGCGGGTTGGTAAATGTCACATGTCTTAATATTTTTTAAATTTTAAACTTATAGATAAATAAGTAAACATTGTATTATCAAAAACAGTAGTCAATTCGTTAAATTATCTAACTGCTTCTCAGGATCCATTATCTTCAGTACTGTCTTAAAACAAATAAATGATTTAAGCTGTTAGATTGTTCACAGTATCTACTTAGATAAGTTTTGAATTGTCAATTATATAATTATCTAAATCTATCAAATAGCATTTTGGACAATAAATTTGCAGTGTTTAAAACAAACTTTAAAAAATACACTCATGATAAAAATTACTAAGAATTGCTCGATCGCTGTATAACATACCTACAGCAATAGCATTTATTATTTTATAGTTAAAGTCATTATTAAGTAAACTATAGTGTTCTTAATCTACACTAATATTGTAAAGAGTTTGTTTTTTTTGTTTTTCTTTGTAGGAGTTACTCCTAGTACTAGTCTGCTTGCGAATTTTTTTTCACCGATAGAAAGCAGCTTTATTCCTAAGTGACATAGGCTATATTTAATGTAAGCGGGCAAAAGCTAGTGAGTAATTAATTCGTTAAGTCTAAAGGAGCGGTCTGTCAGAGAGTTGAAACCAATCTTTCAAAAGAAGAGTGCCATCAAGGATCTTCCGCATTTTTCGGAAAGCGTCAAAATCCGAAATCAAAAGTGAAAGAAGCCACCAAAAATATAATTAAGTAAGTAAGGGTATGTGTCACATCTGCGGGATTATGTGTAAGAGTTACTGCGGCCCTAGAAAGCAAAAAGCAAGTAAAGGAACATAGCGACGGTGAAGTGCCAATACCTGCTAACTGTAATTTTTCGAGAAGACTTCTTTTATTTCGAAGTAGATATTTTATTACAACTGCGACAAATTAAATTGTGGAAACATCTAACTAAACCGACGTGTCAATTTAAAGAACCTCTTAATGTTTTTGGGACAAGAAATTTTTGACTTTGACAGTCAGGAGTTGGCATTTTACCGTCGAAGGTGGGTTTTAGTCAGTAAAAGTCTGACCCTCCCTCTCGCTTCATCCAGAGTGAAAGAAAGAAAAAACGTTTATTCGTGCCTCACACAATCATATAAACTAAAAATACACAATGAAAAGAAAAAAAATATAATCAGTGCAAGGCCAAAACGGCACCTAACTCAGCATATCTACGTTATTTAAAACGATAAATAACGCGATGAGAGAAGTTACTCGACAAAAAAAATCTTGTATCTCCCTTTGTGTAAATCCGTATCTTTGGTATCTATATAGGTACGTTCTCAAAATATATTTTCTTCTTATTTAGAACTCTAACATATCAAGTGTATTCTATTTTTGCAGTTACCTTAAAAACTGTATTCAGGTCACTTAGCTGAACGTCCGGTGTGCCGCACTGATGGCCGGCAGATGGCAGCGGTGACCGATATCTGTGCTCATCGGTTTTTTTTACTTATAATCTGCGTCGTTAATCTGTTGAATGTAAGAAAAACGCAGCTCAGCTGTTTATGGCTCCCCGCTCCGGTGTGTTTTAAAGAGAGCATTCTAAGGTATTTGAAAATTTTGGCATAGCGTGTGGGTAGCAAACAAACAATTATTCTGTAATATTTCATCTTTTTGGGAAATGGATATCTAAATGAGCATCATGGTTACATAACTATCTACTAACACGTTTATAAATTCCAGAATTATCTAATCGTAAAAGAAGTTCATCTGAGGCTTTAACTAATAAAGCCTCGGCCTTCTTGACCATCAGACAAATCCAACATATCTATATGTCAAAAAGAGATCATAATATTTTTTTCTGATTAAAACTTACAGGTAATAAAATGGTCATGGGGAAAAATTCACAAATACTTACTTATATCGGATTGTCGCGACACTCCGACATTTTTCTTTTTGATACAACTTTTTGAGCGACAATCCCGGTGACAATTTGTCGTAAAAAACGTGTGAAAGCTTTATTGAACTGAACATTATCATGCTTTATTGACATACTAGCTTTGCCCGCGCGGCTTCGCTCCCGCTCTTCCTTACTCCACCCTACTATACCCTACTCTACCCTACTATACCTTACTCTACCCTACTCTACCCTACCCTACTCTACTCTACCCTACTCTACCCTACTCTACCCTACTCTACCCTACCCTACTCTACTCTACCCTACTCTACCCTCCTCTACCTTACTCTACCCTACCCTACTCTACCCTACTCTACCCTACTCTACCCTACTCTACTCTACCCTACTCTACTCTACCCTACTCTACCCTCCTCTACCTTACTCTACCCTACACTACCCTACACTACCCTACTCTACCCTACACTACCCTAATTTTATTTTTTTTAAGAACCTTCTCCTCATAATAACGAACACAACAAAAAAAAAATTAGCGAAATCGGCCCAGGCGTTGTTGAGTTATGCGCTTACCAACACATTTTGCGATTCATTTTTATATTATAGATTTGTAGAATTGTCTGACAAGCCTGACAGGAGCGTTAACTTCTATCGCGAAATCATATTTTGAATTTTGAAGGTTTTTAATTGACAAATATGTCAAGACGTCACCTGTCGCTTTTTGATATATTTGTCACTTTTATTAAACAGCCTAAGCGCGACAATTTTTTAATTATGTTAGTTTTTGACATATTTGTCGAATTGTCAGCTTAATTAACATGTTTTCTCTTCAGGAAAAGGATATCAGAGAACGAATATTATAGAGATATAAATTTAAAAAAGCTTTTGTACATCTAGGCAGATTCTCGTACCCCAAACTCACGTTAAAAGCTTACTGGTTTATCCCCGGTTCTATCTACCTCGTACGACCAAACACTGTCATTAGCGACAATGGGAGCACCCCTGACCCTCCGAGGCGCCAACCGTGACGAAAGGCAACATGAACAAGATTATATAATTTTAATTTATTTTCTACAAATGGCCTGAGAAGTTGTTTCTACAGTTTTTGCTGCAATTTATCGTAATGACCATTTTTGGTGCTGCTATGCAAAGCTACAATTGCAAATGGTGTAACTGCCATTGACCTGAATTGCTTACTATGTAACAGTCTACTTTTTTTGAGGTGGGAAAATCACACAGTTACTTTTCCCGGTCAAGGGTAGAAAGGGAGGCATGTCAGACGTTTCGTGACTAAAACCACACACTTGTCCTTCAGTTGCTCTTTTTGTTCTCGCTTCAGAAGACTTAATGAAATATTAGATATAAGCTGAAAGCTTATCTTGGACATAATTTTACTAGTACAATAATTACAAATACAAAAATATAGTATAATTTATTTTGTTGTGTGGTATTTGTCAATTATTTCCTATAAGCCTTTTATTTTTTTTAATTATATAAACTAGTTTTTGACTGCGATCCCACCTGATGGTAAGCAGTGATGCAATCCTTGATGGTGATAGTGCACCTCACCATCAACGATTGTTTATTAAGAGTTTTTAGGTTTTTATATCGTTAATAATATTTGTGTAAGTACTCTTTATACCTACCTACTGATGGCTAATTTTATTCATGTATTTTTGTCTGTATTACTTGTGCGAATCTCAGTTTAGTTTCATTCTTTACTTACATACTACATGTTGGAATAGTTATGTGAAGTTAATGTAACTAGTAGGGTACAACATGTAGTAGGAGGGCAATGTATACTCTTTTTGTTTAGTACCTAACTAAATGTAACCAATCTTGACATGTCTCTTAGCTAAAAGTTGTCTAAAAAATTAATACAAAAATGTATACAATTAGTTATAGATATAACTAAAATGTTAGGTAATTAACTAAATTTAAATATCTTTATAGGTCTTTTATACGATTTAAAAAAAAAATAAAAGAGGTCAAAATTGTTTACGTTTAGCAAATGCTGTATATCTATACTCTATTTTTAAATCCAATAATGACTTTTCTCTCCACAATAATCGATAATACGCACAACAGTTACTCGTAATTCGGCAACAATTTGCATTTTTGTTCCGGCCGCGTCTCTCCGGATCGCGGGCTTTCCGCAATTCCGCTTAACTACAACAACGCGCTAATCCGCTTACGAACGTGAATTTATTTAAACCAAGAACTTACTGCGAAGCTCGTTTAGATTTGACAAATAGAATTTATTGTGAAAGTTACCAGTTTTCGTGCTAATTTCAACTCAAATCTCATGGGTTATTTAATAGAGATTAATTGTATAATTTGGCCTGAAAAGATAATATATCACAACAAATCTAAGAAGTATCGTTTGACGTTTTGCACATTTCTATTATTATCTTTTCCGTAAAACCATTGAATTATGAAACTATTTTTATGTTATCACAACATCAACTCCACTTTTTTTGAAAATATGTTTTTTTGCACTGTTAAAATCGTAAGAACCAGTTCTACGTAATGGTATAGGGCATCAAGTCCTACATCTAGGAAGAGAAATATCCAATCGTATATGACAAAAACATATCGGGTATGAGACTTAAAATGATGATAAGATTGTTAACTCCGCAGCTTTACGCGCACTTAATGTTGTTCTAAACTTTATTGTAATTATGTGTAGTGTACTACCTATTAATCCCATCTAATAATAATAAAAAAATACAATTGAGTTTGTTTCAATATCTTTAAAGCAACTATGACAAAAATACATTTAAAGTTTCTATCCGCGCGTTTTTGCCTCTCCTGTAAAATTTACTTTTTGGCACTTACTTTGTTTACCTCTGAGGTACAGATTTTACTAGTAGGTAATACTCGGCTTTTGTTACTAAATTACGCAGTAATGTATCTGATATTTGAAATGAAAAAAAAAGAAGTAACAGAACTTTATGTTAGACAAAATACAATACTTTACCCTAGTAATAATAGTCACAGAATTAATGCCGTAGAGAAAAAAAAATAGACAGAACCCTTATTATTATAGAAGGTGCAGATATTTTTTACCTACAACAATATCGATGCATCTTTCTTTCCTCAGAACATTTATTAACCGACATCAAAAAGGAAGAGTTTATACAAGGTGTAAGGGACAGCCCTCCACAAACTTTAAGGGCTTGCTCAGTAGACGAAACTGAACCCTCCACAAAAATATTTTCTATTTTCTTTTTTTTTTCGTTTCCTGAAAAAAAATTTTGTGGAAGGTTGTTCAGTTTCGTCAACTGAACAAGCCCTTGAAGTTTGTGGAGGGCTGTCCCTTACACCTTGTATATTCGGCTGTGTGTATTTTTTTATATACATTTTCTCAGTCAATTGTGAATCGATTTTAATTGTTTTTTTATTGAAAGAATATCTTCTTGAAATGGTCCCATAGAATATTCATTGAATTGATGATGAACTTCGCACAGCAGAATGTCGTAGGTAATTTGTAAAATTGCTTTGTTTATACATTTAGTCTATGACTGACTGGAAGAAGAGCGGGAACACATCAAACTGATCTGATGATGAAGCCGAAAGGTAGGTTACAGGATTCTTTAATAAATCAATGTATCCTAACCATGTTTGGGAATATCAGAATGGTCCTGAGACACACTTAACTGATATGATGATGGAGCCGGAAAGTGGAAAGTAATAATATTCAAGCCGTGTTTTAACTCATTAGAATTGTCATGAGATGTAGGTACTCTGGCTATAAGTGGTTTTAATGGTTATGTTTACATATAAGTCAGTAATGTTATGAAGAAACCCTTCCTCAAGCCTACATTAAATCCATAATCCAAATATCTATTAATAAAAAAATTGTTGAGTCAGGTCGTACGTTTGACCTGGCTCTAAAATTATGTCCTAATGATATAGCTCTTAAATTACCAACCTACCTATGTACGTAGATGACAGGTAAGTATTTATGAAACTCATTAGTTATAAAAAGTCATCCATTAAATATTTGTTCATACAGAATTTTTGTAACTATGTCTGTCCGTTATTACTTTACGGAAAGTAATTCAATAGTATTTTTTAAACGATTTTATTTATCTTGACCTGTTTATTTTTTTTTGGATTTTTTTTTCGGTGGGTACCTAAAAATCATCCAATTGACATCCCCCGGCCTGGAGCAGAGCGGGAGATAGTATCAGACTCTTACTAACACTAACTCCCTTTTCTTTCATATCATTCCCTGCATAATCCACCCATCATTTCTTTTAAGGAGTTGTCAGCAACAGCAGGGGCCCAGCTGGGTCGAAGCCTATTGGTGCTAGTCTAGTTCCGAAAGGAAGGCTCGGCCCCGGTATGAAAGGCAAGAAGGTACGGTGTGGGTTTTTTTAGTCAGTAAGAGTCTGACAATATCTCCCGCTACGCCCAAAGGCGGGGGACGTCATCTGGATGATTTTTACCCGCCAAAAAAAAAAAACTTCGTTTCTTTGGCCTCCCCTCCCTCTCCATACACATCCACATGAGTACACTCATAACTTTTTTAGGAACATGTGTTTCATCCTTCCTCTTCACATGACTATACCAAGTCAGTGGTAAATTAGTATATTACCTACTTGATCAGCAGGATTATGCCAGCCGAGAACTTGTCAGCACATTTCCAGCCCTGCAATTGACATTATAAAATAAAATCAAATCAAAGCATTTACTTCAATTTAAATAAACTATTTACAATCACTTTTTAAACTGTCAAGATTCCAATCAGACAAATTATGCTAATAGCCCATTTTAAATCGTAGATCTTTATGGAGAAGAATATGCAAGAAACTCCAACTCCTTAAGTATTAAATTTTAATATCGAGGTGTTTCTAATAATTAGAAATATCTCCATTACATATTTCTTGTCACTTCTATTATGTGAAAATAATGTAAATGCCGTTAACAGCTAAAAAATGGACTAGTCTCAACTGACAGCGTCCGTTCACGGACATGACGCTAGCGTACCTATCACCATACAGCTCGACCATTTTGAAGGAAACTTAACGATTCAATACACGCGCCACCATCAGTGAAACATCATAATATCCAGCCACGATCTTAGACTAAAATCCTTGCCATTTAAAAAAATATAGGTAGTTACTAAGCTTTATACCTACTTAGACTATATTTATAAAATCACGTACGACTCAATCACCTCCTACGCAGGTCGTGCAGAAAACGGAACGATTTATTTTTAACTATATATTACGTCTAGGGATGCAAGGTTTAAAAAAATATCGATACATCGATATCGAATTAAGTCGATGTTGATATTTTTTTAAGTTGACATAAACTAGTGCTTGACTGCGATCCCACTTAATGGTAAGTACAGTTGCCATCACGGATCTTGAACACTTGCGCAGAAGTCAAATATTCGGTCTCTTTAGTGGTGCGAAGTGCGACGCGGGGGCGGGGAGTATCAGTGATTGGCTGGCCGCGCCATCGCGTCATAGACGTCACTCCTGATTCGTTCACTGCGTTGCAGCATGTATCTAACAACGAAGACGATTGGCTCACAATGTACGGAATGCGCAAAGCGATCCCCACTCTGACGCCGAGCGTTCAAGATCCGTGATGGCAACTGTAGTAATGCAATCGTTGATGGTGAGGCGCACTAGTTTATTAAGAGCCTATTCACTCTAGCCTTGAAGACACCTATTGGTCTGGTAGGCCGATATATCGATATTTTATCAATATTTCTTCTTTTTAAAAGCTTATATAAATCCAATGTAGTTTTAGTTCTATCAAAAGTTTATTCATTAGTATGTAGGTAAGTATGTATAATTTTATACCTTACATGAAACTTATGTGAAAAAATACAAAAAATAGGATATTATTTCGTTATCGATTCTTTTTAAAACCTTGCATCAACATGCAAGGTATACCTATTGCATATGCAATAGTTTCTGTTATACCTATTGCTTATGCAATAGTTATAACAGAATCATTTTTTTTACAGTCAATGTTGCCAATTACAGCATTTTAGTGGTACATGTTTTAATTTGGTGAGGTTTACAATATCTTAGTTTTTGAGATTACGATATGCTGAATTTTTCGATTTGTTTATGTCGATATATTTAGACGTCGGTCTATCGATATTTATCGGTTTTCTAAGGTATTGTTGCATGCCTAATTACATCATGCCTAAAGCGATAGACAGACGACGTTTGATGTCCACAGTTCGATGGCCGGACGTGTTACAATGTGTTTTGGTAACTTTACACGCTAAATGTATCGTTACATTTAGATGGTACAGGAATATCTCGATGGTAAAGTAACCCTGGCTTGAAGCCAAGTTGGAGGAGTCACCCCTTTGAAAACAGTTATATTTTGATATTTAATACTTTTGTCCAACAAAGCTAAACATGCGTGTAGCGACATCTATGACGCCTCATAGGAACTAAAATTAAAAATCCTACATTATTAAACTAGTGGCTGGAAAGACCTCACGGCGTCCTTATCTTCCGCATGACGCAGGTCCTCATCGGACATGGCACGTTCGGGAGGTTCCTGTACCGGATTCATGCGGAAGTGACGCCCGGGTGTCGCCACTGTGCGGAACACCCGGAGGACACGGTGGATCACTAGTAGAGGATACGGTTAAGAACGACCTTCACCGGTTTGTTTAATGGATGAAACGTATTTTATGATAAATTTAGTATATTAAATAATATAACGCGGGTGGGTTGCCTGAGAAATTCCTGGCAAAACAATTTTTTTTTTTTTTTTTGAAAAATGCACCGGTGTTTTTAACGAATAAATTTAGTTCTAACCGAAAGAGTGAAGCTTTTAGAACATAAAAATGTTGGGTTGCCTATTTGTTTCCTGGCATAACTATGGGTGCCAGGTATAAACAGGTCTGTATAAACAGGTGTGTTTATTTTGATATACAACAAATTCTATATCAAAATAAACGCTGTTTCATTACGAATACGATGTTATAGTGTTGTCTGCAAAAAATCTGGTATGAATAACGGTTGTGCATATTTCTAAGAAAAAAGCAAATTTTTAATTTTTAATTAATAATAGTCTGGCCAGGAATTTCTTAGGCAACCCACCCGCGTTATATTATATAATACACTAAATTTATCATAAAATACGTTTCATCCCTTAAACAGACCGGTGAAGGTCGTTCTTAATCGGATCTTAGACTAACACAGTTGAGGTGTGCCTTGCTTGGGCGGAGTATTACCGTGCCCTGGTGGGAGCGATCGGCGGCGGAGACCTCTCGCGCCGGACCTTGGTTAAGGCCATGGTCCGGAGCGAGGAGGAGTGGCAGGCGGTCGCCTTCTTCTGCGAAGCAGTAGTGCTAGCAAAGGAGGAGGCCGACCACATCAGGCAACGGCGCTCTCGCCGCCGGGATTCCGATCCCGATTTACGGCCACCGTAGACGCGGGCTTGCGGACGGCGAGCAATGGGTAGCTCGCTGTCCGACCGTCCGGTAACTGTCCGGACCGAGTCCAAGTCGTCGACGGCGCGCACTGTTCCCGCGCGCCTGAAGGAGTTGTCAGCAACAGCAGGGGGGCCCAGCTGGAACACAAAGGCAACGAAGGAACAGGAGTGGGTTTTAGTCAGTAAAAGTCTGACACTATCTCCCGCTCCACCCAAGAGCAGGGGATGTCATTAGGTGATTTTCCCACCGACAAAAAAACCCTAGGAAATCATTTCCAGTTGTTATAGTCATCGGAATTTTTTTAAATTTTATTTGACGTTTTTCTTGCTGACTAGCTAATCTTTTCAGCACACCACGAGCATCGTGTTCCTCCCGCCGACACGAAAGGAGAATGTACCTATATCTTAATACTGGGTCGCGAGAGGGCGTCGGAGGGTAGTTCGACGTAATCCGTGCAAATGGAGCTCTGAAGCACCCCTTGATTGAAAAGTTTCGCGCTCTACATTTTAAACACAAGTTGGTAGCTTTTCTATACCATACCTACGTGTTTTGTAGAATAGGTATTAAGGTTTAGGGTTTAAATATAATTAATCTACAACACTATTTTTAGTATACGTGAAACCTGAATATGGTTTGTTCAGAATCAGTAACTGAATGTATTCCAATAGTTTTTACACCATGTTATATTTTTCCCAAAAATATTTTAAAAAGTCGCAAGTTCGACACCACCGACAATGAGTAGGTACAACACAGGTCACAGCAAGTGATAACGGGCATTAGGCGCCAGCTAACAGCTTCATGCAAGAGCAAAACAACATTCTTCTGAGCATTGATGCTTGTAAGACTGAAGGCCACCTAATGGGGCACCTGCGTGCAGTGCATGTACTGTTGCCAGGTGTGCGCGGAAGGTGGAGAAATTAATTAAATATTGTGATTATACTAACATAGCATAGATTATACTAACATAGGCTTAGTAATACTAACGATTTTATGGGTAGTCCGCCTGATTTAAAGATAAATAAATAAATAAAACCACCCCTCAGTCGCCCGGATGGCCCGGTGACTATGTATTTTTGCTGCCATAACAAGCTTATAACTTTTCGTGATACAGTTATGAAATTTTGTACATAGATTCTTTATACCTCTAAAAATACTAGACACGTGTTTCGGGTTTCGCATAAACTAAAACTAATATCTGTTATAAAAGGTGTAAGGGACAGCCCTCCACAAACTTTAAGGGCTTGCTCAGTAGACGAAGCTGAACAACCTTCCACAAAATTTTTTTTCAGGAAACGAAAAAAAAAATCAGCCTCATCATACAAAATGATAAACTTGATTGGACAATTTTTATGGCGAGGCCGATTTTTTTTTCATTTCCTGAAAAAAAATTTTGTGGAAGGTTGTTCAGTTTCGTCTACTGAGCAAGCCCTTAAAGTTTGTGGAGGGCTGTCCCTTACACCTTGTATATACTTATAAAATTCTTTATCCTGAATGTCTGACTGACGGATCAACGCCCAACCTAAACCGTTGATCGTAAAGACCTGAATCTTAGACGGCATGTTCTTTGTATGACGTAGACATCCGTTAAGAATGGATTTTTGAAATTCTACCCCGAAAGGGGTGAAAAAGGTGAGCAAAGCTTGTATGAAGACAGAGGCCTACTTACACACGGGTGGAGCCGCTGGCAGAAGCTAGGTAGGTCTATAGAAGGAGAAATTGACTGACTGACATATCAACAAGCAGCTGCTAATGGAACTAGGAGCGTGAAATTTTACACAAAGCTTTCTTTTATGATGTAGGTGAGCACTAAAAGAGGATTTTCCAAAATTCAGCCTCTAAGAGAATGAAACAGAGGTCCAAAGTTTATATGGAGAAGCTTACTTTCAAGCTGGCGAGGCCGCTGGCAGAAGCTAGTGATGAATATGGTGCTTTCAAAAAGGTGTAGGAAAACATCAGGCATAATATATCCTAGACCCAAAAATTCGAAGTTATGTGTGCTCTTAGATAAGCGTGCTCCATCTTTGACTATATCATCGCTTACCATCAGGTGAGATAGAGGTCAAACGTGAGCTTACCAGTAATAAAAAAAAGTACTAGTCTGTCTAAAAAGTCAGACGCTTGGAAATTTTTATAACAAATTAAAAAATCTGTTATATACAAGGTGACCATACAAAATTATTAACTTGATTGGACAGTTTGTATGGAGAGGCTGAATTTTTTTTCATTTCCTGAAAAACATTTTATGGTGGGTTGTTCAGTTTCGTCTACTGAGCAAGCCCTTAAAGTTTGTGGAGGGCTGTCCCTTACACCATTTCTTTTTATAAAATTCTATTAGTAAACAATGATCATCTCTTTGCAACCTTGATTGTTCAACCAGTGTTGACTACATCAGATTTCAAGAATTTGATTATTTGATTAGATTACCCAAGTTGTTTGACCTTTTAGACAGACTCTAAACTCCACTGGGCCCGCGTGGTGGATTACGGCCTGTCCCCTCTCCTAGAGAGGAGGCCTGAGTCCCAACAGTGGGAACATTATACGGCTGATAATGTTACATCACTATTAGGTTGGAAATTAGTTTTTGAGCGTTTGGCGATTATCGCATAAGATGGTACTTAAGGCCCAAGCGCCCGAAAAGTGCTATAAAACAGTGACTTTCTGAAGCCTACTCCTCGCTAACGGCCAGGTTAATAGGTTTGAAAAAAATATATGTTTATTATAGATTCATGAACAATATTATCAACATTTAATTTTTTCGTGCTATTAATACTTTTGTCCAAAAAAAATATTCAGCAATTTCGCAACTTTTCGCAACTTTTCGCAACTTTTCCTTACTCCTTCGAAACGGCTACTTCAAAGTAAACATAGCATATGTAAATCAATCAATATTTCGCAAAGAAAATCGATTTAAAGCGCTTTCCAGGCGTTGCTGGCCGCAAATAAATGCACAGATTTGCGTACTGCCCCCTAGGCGGGTGCGAAAGTTGCGTCCACATAATTTCGGCGAGATGGTTCAAGGGACTATAAGCCTTAAGTAATGATGTGATCGATGATGTAACCTAAACTATTAGTCAACACAGGCAAGAACTACTCGTACTAGAGCTAGTTAGACTTATTTTTGGTTTTTGCAACCCATCGAAAAGTTACCAGTACCTTTACCATGAGTTTAAAGCAATAGTATTTGTCGATACTCGATACCGACTACGTAAATATTTTGTATGGCAAATTTTACAGCGCCTCTAGCGGTCACTTACGGAACCAAAATTTGCCATACAAAATATTTACGTAGTCGGTACCGAGTATCGACAAATACTATTGCTTTATACTCATGGTAGAGGTACTGGTAAATATCGCCGTCAGAGAGTTAACGATTAGTCCACCATTTTACCCATAGATTTAAGCTGTTGTAAAAAGTTGTGTAACTTTTTTAATGTACTATAAAGTATTTTTTTTATGCCCTACTAGTTTCTTTTAGATCAGTACTTCTAGAGATTACCTACTACAAACAAAAAAAAACAAAATTTACCTACCTCTTTATTATATTAGTGTAAATTTTTCACAACATTTTATATCATTGTGTTAGATACATTTAAAATACTTTCATACACCAATTCGTCCACTTTTCATTTATATTCGTTCCTAGAAATTGGTATAAATAAGTAGTCCCCACAATACAGGTCTACCTTTAATATAAAACTAGTCTATCAATTCAATTTCATAACATTTACAAATATATTAATTTGCAGAGTGCAAGTAGGTAGCCATAGAGACGTAGAGGCAGAGGTGGGCCGGCAAAGGTGGAGAGGTATAGAGCCAGTGATAAATCATAGTAATGGACGACGGTACAATCACAAGATGTGTCCCGTAAGGTGACCACACAGTACGGGACTGTTTTCATTTTTGAAGCTTTCAAAATAGTACGGTAGATGCCTTAGGAATGCAAAAAATACAAACCAAAATAATTTACATACATTTTTGAATTGTCGAGAAGTCAGTCAAAAATAAACGCTAATTCCAGATTCCAAATCGTAGAGACTCTGAACTGACTGAGGAAACACTGGTAGGTTTTAGTAAGTACATTCCGACATTATCCCACTCCACTGTAGCTCCACAGAGCGCGACAAATTATTTGATTTCCCACACAAACAAAAAAATACACAAAAATTCTTTATTTTGAGGTTTTTTTTTGTTGTTACTTTATTATACCTACATACCTAATTATATTAAAATAGGTACTTCCAAGACATTTACTAAATTACCTACATACGTATTTAAGACACAAAAATTAAATAAATACATAGTGATAAAGCCTCAAAAGGCTGCAAAAAATAAAGCAGCACTTTCTCTCCAAAATCATCTGGTTTAAACTCAACATGGTCTACTACCTATGAAGGCTAAGCTTTCCCTTCACCACTTTGTCATAATCAGAAACCTCATGACATCTGTAATAACATACCTATGTCATGAGGTTTAGATGTAATAATTAACTTCAATTAGAAAACTGAAACTAGAAAATTAAATCTGATTCTAGCTAGAAAAATGAAGCTAATTGCTGTTGTATAATTATGCAATTTCTAGCATAAGTATACAACCTTAGATTTTGTTGACCCTTAATTCATTTAAACCTCAAGCGAACGCCGACGTTCGCGCTGTCATTGTCTTTCTATTGTGTCTCTAATTGACGGTATTCGAAAAGTTAACCTGAAAACGGTCTAGCTCCACGGGGAATTTCTGAAAAGAAACCCCGTGGTCCTAGAACGCAAAGGGCAACTAAAGGTCACAGGTATGGTTTTAGTCAGTAAAAGTCTGATACCCTCTCACAAGTGTCCATGGTGTTTCTTGCACGTTCTTCTCCGTTCATCTACGCTTTGAAACGTTTAATTTACGAGTAGCTTCTCTTTTTTGACTGACCGATATTTTGACAAATCTATGTAAAGTGCCTGTAAATGTTTTTTTTTAATAAACGATGTCTGATTAGATTTCAAAAGGCGTCAAATAACCTTCTTCCTGACCCTTCAAAGATACCTACACCTCTCCAAAAACGTAGTACCCAAATCAAAGTCTCCAATATTCCCAAAATCATGGCCAGCAAACTTTCAGACCACACCCCCTGAAGATTTTATATGATCCAAACAAAGGCTCCGCTGAAAGGGGCCCGCGCGGTATCGATCTACCCCCCCCTCTCCCCCCTCCACTCGGAGCCGGTAGCTCGATACCAATACCACGGTGATACGATGTACTTAACAGAGCACCTCTAGTATCGATATCGATGGTTTCATGTCTGTCGTACCGTGGCCCGATTTTTATATGATGTTGGATGTTATTAGTTTGTAGATGATTAAAGTTAGATTGTATTAATTTGAAAGGTTAGCATACTGCCGTACTAGAGAATGACCTTGCCCTGGAACACAGGACAACTGAAGGCACTAAGGTGAGTTTTGGTCAATAAAAGTCTGAAATCTCTCTCGCGCCAACCAGAGCCGAAAGTTATTTCATAATTACCGACCCCCAAAAAAAGTATGATTTGAAGTTTTGCTTACGGAACATATTACTTTTGAATACCAAAGATTGACAGGTTTTCGAGCTAAAGTAGTCTGACAAATACTCAACTTCAAATTCTCAATTCAGAAGCTAGGGGGTTATTTTTATGTAGGTAAAGTTTTTATGCAGGCGTCATTTGTGCTTCATCGTCATTAAGATAGGAAATCTTTAGGATTCAGAATTACTTTTGGAAAGAGTGGCCCTTCATTGGAATATAAATGTATGTAGAGGTATTATGCCATTATATTGGTTTAGCCTATTTTAAGTAGGATTTAATGAAAGTAAGTTTTAAGTGTTGTAGTCCTCATGTGCAAAACGTTTTACGAAGCCGCTAGCAGAGCTGCCTGCTGCTCTCCTATTAAATAGCAAAGAAGGATGACGCAAGTAAGTAAGGACCTTATCACACCCAGTTTATCGACACCTTACTAATGACATGTTTCTTAACCCTACAAATTCTACGTCACCGAAATAATCTAACAATACACTATTGCATAACGAAATGAAAAAAAGAATACTATGAGAATATTGCCTAAAGCAATCATCATTTGACAGACAAGAGCGGGAGACATCCTCAAAACACTCATACATCACAATGGCCTATTCTAAAAATGGCCGTCAAAAATCCCACGTCCCAATGAAGAGTTCAATCGTCTAACAGAACTACATGCAACGAAATAATAAAGTATACAACAGCTACCTCCATGAATACAATATGCTATTTTGCATTTTGTAAATTTGAAAGTAAAATCTTCCTGCGCTACTGTCTCGCAACATAGTATACACAGTTTTCTTTTGACAAACAAACCTTCAAGGAAAACTCATCCTTATTCCGTGACAGTTAACCGTGCAAATGCTGGCAGTGGGTTCAAAAGACCCGTAAGAGTAGATTTGTTCGGCAGACAATACATAATATGTCATGAAGCGCAGTTTACGGTCGCGAGGTATCGCTAGCGGTTTGACACATCGCTTAACGCGAATGATTTGTGAAGGGGTTAAAATCCTTGGGTGTGAGTGATCACACTGTGTGGTGTACCGAGAGGTACTGTTGCTAGAAATTCTAGAAAATATAACAGCAATTGAAATGAAACTATGTTGCTGTACCTACATGATCATAATTATGTAAATGCAACAACTTTATGACAGGAAGCATATTGTGAAGATAAAAAAAATCAATAGCTCGTTGTTTTGTGTCGTCTCATTAACTTGTAGTGTTATTCACATTTGTTTTATTTTATAGATGTTTTTTCTTTGTTATTTTTGCTGATAGGTTCGCGCTTGACCGCCATCTCACCCGATGAAAAACGACAATGCGGTCGACGATAGAGCGCGCTTACCTAGAAGTACTCTCTTGACTAAAAGATTCCCGGGTTGTGTAATGACATCTATGACGCCACAGAAGAACTAAAAAATACGAAATCCTGCATCACACAATCAGAATTCCGCACGATTTGAACACATAAAACAGCCTGAAATCACCTATCGGGTAGTTGACCAAATAAGATGAAACACCCGTCTGTTCGGAGGATACTCCCTTTTCAATGAAGGTGTGTGGGACTTCATACCTATGGTGTTTTCAATATCGTACGGATTTCATCGCGCATACCGTGATGAAATCCGCATGATATTAAAAACACCCTTACTCAGTTCTGCATAGCTCCAAAAATGCAAACATCTCCTGTCATAAAGAATCTACACATTCAAATTGAATAAAGAACAAATTCCTACAACATCAAGAGCTACATTAACTCCTGCACAGATCAATGTCTGCGTGCATTTTCCGCGTCAACTACCTAACCCCCTCGTGCCTCTAATCCGCGAAATAGCCGCACCGCATCGCCGCATAACAAGAATACCAAAAATGAAACTAGTGTGATCATAGAGTCCGTAACCCTTGGCCGCTGGTGCCACGGTTAGTTAGACAGGCACAGGGTTGAGCGTAATGGCACATGAAATCACCCGGAGTGCAGTTAAATGCGATGCAATGGTGACATCAAAGATGAATTTATGATTGTAATGGAGTTTTTGATGAGTTTTGTTTGATTTTGGACATGTGAATATGGATCTGGAGTTTGTTTGTATGATTAAAATGTTGCATTAAGTGAAAAGTATGCTTCCTCATTCTTAGATTTTTAATTGTCACTGAGTATTTTTTTCAAACAAACGTTGCTCTTCATTAGGGTTTTTTTGGCATGCATGCGTAGTATAACTGCAGGACGAAACTATGCATCTTTAAGATGTAAAAAACCACACCAACCATCCTATGAACAAATATCTACACTCACATACGTACAAAGACACCCAGACCCGGAACAAGTATCTGTCGGCCATAAAAATATTTGTTCCGCGCGGGACTCAAACCCAACACGCAGCGCAGCCAAATCTCAAAAAAAAACGTGTCGTCAAAATTAATAAAATTAATATAGTTAAATGATATAGTTTTGCTAAACTACTAAAAATCAGTCCACAATGGCAACAGTAGATTTTTTTTTGGTGGGTAAAAATCATCCAAATAACATCCTCCGCCCTTGGGTGGACCGGGAGATAGTGCGAGACTCTTAGCACGTCTTAGTGACTAAAAAAACCCACCCCGTTCCTTCGTGCCTTTCATACCGGTGCGGCACACAGCAACAGTAGATGGTTTTTTTGTTCCGTTTAGTTACGAAATACCTCTTTTATCTTTTCCGTGAAAAATACATAACTACAGTGTAATTTCAAAGGAAGCAAATAAAAGTAGAACTAAACTGCGCACACGTGTGTCACGTACGCCGATCTGGGCGCGTCGGTCTTCATACATTTTATATGGTAACTGGACTTGTAGAGCTACACTAGATCCACGCCACGCGACGTCGTTCTACGTACAAATCAGGCGTGTTACACGTGTGCTTCACTCTAATGTAGTTCTAGAGGACACCTATATCCAGGTCCGAACAACCTTCAGTGGAAATAATGATGATGATGGTGGTCTAAACATTCTTCAAAATCAAACCTCCTAAAACGAATTCTCCAAAGCCCTTCAACTCCAAAGACAGAACACCACAGTCCACGATAGACGCTGGTCATATTTATTAGCATGACAATGTAAGGTTCGCGAATAGAATACTGCAGAGGTACCGGAACACCCACAAAGGGACGTTCGGCCGATGGCGACCAGCCTTCCGTCGTTACGCACTGTTTTGTTATCGGCTAGGCTGTGGCCTGGGGTAAAGGAATCAGCGGGCGAGAAGATCCTATGATAAATATGAATGGTACAGAACAGTGTTCTTTGAGGCGATTGATCCCCGGCCACCGTAGGCACGGGCTCGCGGACGGACGTTACGGAGCAAAGGGTATCTCGCCGTCTGACCATCAGGTCAGGACCGAGCCCGAGTCGTCGACGGCGCGTAGTTTACCACGCGCGTTTCAATAAAACGTCAGCAAAACCGTAAGTGTCCGGGGTCTAGGGCCGCGGGGAATTACTGGAAAGGAAACTCTGGTTCTAGAAAGCAAAGGGCAACTGAAGGAAAAAGGTATGGTTTTAGTCAGTAAAAGTCTTACATGACCACTCGCTCCACCTATGAGCGGTAGAAACTGTTTGTGTTCCCAGTTTTTAAGTTTTATTTAACACAATATTGAAATTTTTTATTGAACAAATAAATCAATCAAGTCACTGGATGCTCTCCCACTACAAAAAAAAATGTTCTTGACAGAAACACAAACGGAGCTCGAAGCATTAAACTACCAAAGTATAGTGTTATACTTAAGTACTATAGTTAGGTAAGCTTTCCCCATTTATGCAGCATCTTCACACGATATGTCAAGTGCTGGCTTCATATCAAGAGGAATATTTTTGGACTTTACTCTCCGATTCCCGGTATGTTTTCTGTCCGCTGCCTCCCATCCTCCAGACCACAGCTTAACCCCATACATTCCGCAAGCGTCCTTTGTTCAAGCTGCAGTTTAGCGAAAGCAATTTCGTGTTTTATGCGCAACCAGCAGATACAACGCGGCGACATACGAGATGTGAATACTTGCTGTTACACCGAACTAGGGAAACTAGAAGAGAATCACTCTTTGCTAAAGTTTAATTTTGGAGGTATTCGGAACAGGCTGTAAAGTACCACCTCCTTTAGAAAGGGAGGATCCTCCGACTACTACGAGTATCTAGGCTACTCGATCGAGAAATTTTTAGGCTGTTGTATATATTTTTTTTTTATTAATATTGATAGGCTCGCGTATGACCACTTACTACACTACTACTACTTTTATCACCTGATAATAAGCGATGATGTGGCCGACGATGGAGCACGCTTGCCTAGAGACTACTAGGTTGTAGCTATCAAGCAACATAGATTCCGGCAGGGAATTCCGTTCCTTAGCCCTACGCATAATGAATATGTTGACGTGAGAATTAGGGCTTCCAAAATTACGGATATATCAATTACGTAACTAATTACGCAACTTTTTTCTCCAATTCCGTAATTCCGTAATTTTTTAAATTTTTTTGTAAATATTGTAGATAGAGTATCTACAATTTTTACAATTATATTTTATCACCTCAAATTCAAGGAATTATCAAAATGAACACAATAGTTAAACAAAAAAATATTTATCCACGAACTTATCATCGTACATCATAATTGATGTACGATGATAAGTTACGGACAGTTTGACTTAACAGTCAAACCATGTTTTTCGTCCCGAATATAATTTAACTTCTTGAAAATGTGATCTCATAAATGAAAAGGCATTTGAAGTTTTGTCACCCAGGGAACTTCTTAGTTTATTACAAAAATATCTGGCGGATGAAAAGACTACCTCAGCTTCAACACTTGTAGGCGTTATCGAAAGCAAATATTATACGCTGCAGTCAAAAAAACTTCGCAACCGCCGCCAGCGGTGTCGTAAATACATTTCTACCCTAATAATGATGATCTGTGTTTACTGTTGAAATTCGTTTATTTACAGTCACTTTGATTATTGCTTTGTCTAACTGTTGTGAACAATCGACAATTGAGCAATGAAACTACACTTTCATTTTAGTTAAGATAATGAAGAGCATAGTAGTTCCCCGTGGTCATAGGAACTTTTTGCCAAGGACTTCCCGGCCCTACCGACTCACCAAGTTGATATATTTGAACTCTATTCTGTACGTTTTAGAACTATTTTTCGCAAGATTTAACAAATGATAAAATAAACTGCGGGGCATCCCCTGTTTGTATAGTTTGGATGTAGTTATATCGTATCCTGCAAGAAGTGGAGAAGAAGGAGATAGACGTTCTAGAGATGAGGCGATGGAGGAGAATGCTCGGAGTATCGTGAACTGAATTCCGTACCAACGAGTCTATACTCCGAGAACTCGGTATCAAGCAGCGTTTATCATCTTTGGTACAATCTCGTATCGTCACCTGTTTTGGTCACGTATGCCGCCGAGGGGAGGTGGCTATTGAGACACTTGTGGTCCAGTGAAGGGTTAAGGATACCAGGCCACGAGGAAGATCACCTATAAGGTGGACTGACCAGAAAAAAGCTGCAGTGAATGGGTCATCATCACTACACGAATGCACGAAGAATCAGAGAGAAGTGGCGGCGTGTTGTGAAGATTGCCACCAACACCTGAAGGGTTGACCACGACCACTCTGTCAAAAGTGATACCGACAGCGAAAAAGATATCATATAGTGTTGCTACACTATAACTGGTATGGATAATGCTTTTTTATTGGTTGACTATTTTGATTGTTTTCCGATACCAATAATTACGTAACTACGGAATTGACATCTTCAGTTACGGAATTGAAAATACTTTAAAATGAGTTCGTAATTACGTAATTGCGTAATTACGTAATTACGTAATGGAATCCCTACGTGAGAAGGCGTGACGAGTTGGACTCCGACCCAAATAATAAGCCAGAAGTAGCTCCACACTTCTCTGTCCTTATTGAAAAAAGTGGGAGAATAGGAAGAAGGCCTCTGTCTTGCCATTAGGATACAACAGTCATCATCATCTCCCTGACCTATAAGCTTGGGGTCGGCTTCAAGTCTAACCAGATGCAGGTGAATATCTGTGTCTCCTTGAATAGACTGATGCTCAGACTTTCTGGCGTCTGACTATCTGTAAGGACTGTCTAAGATCTATGAAGGACCACTGGAACCCACGGCTCTACGTGTTCTCCGAGGCATGGGGTGTCTGGAATGTCTTAAAGGTCAACTTAGAAAAGTCGATATATAAGTCTCATCAATAAATAATAATGTTGCAGCCTTACTTCTTAGGAGCAGTGGTGGCCAAGTGGTAACGGCCCCGACTTACAAGTCGTAGGTCGCGAGTTCAAACCCAGCCAGGCGCATTACTTTGTGTAATTTATTTCATCACCACTGCTCTCTATACGGTGAAGAAACCGACATCACACCGACTGACATCGTGAGGAAACCAGCATGTCCTAGAACCAAAAATTCGAAGACATGTGACATTCACCAACCCGTACTAGGCTCGCGTGGTGGTTTACGGCCCATTTTCTCAACTAGAGAGGAGGCCTGAGTCCCAGTAGTGGCAACATTAAAAAGGCAGATTATGGCTATGCTAGTAATCTAGTATGCTTACTTCTTATACAGAAACTGGTTCATCATCCGCCAACATCTAAAGGGTGAATGCCATGACTGCTTCTTTGTCATCAGACAGGACCCTGTTAGACAGGTACACCGGCATGTTAAAAAGACACAGAACTCCTTACTAATCAATGTTACTTATTTGTATGACAGTCGGCCACTAATGATGAGTATTTATGCGATCACCCGTCCCCGGACAATGGGTGATTTAGTTGCGCGCGCGCCGCCGCACCTATTAGAGAAGCGTCGTCGTATTTCAGCGAGTGATTAGTTTATGTGACGGGTGAGCCGGTGCGCAAGAGTTGCGGTTTTGGCCGTATTACGTGTTGGGAGATAAAGGTTTTTAAGTGGTGGCGAAATAAGGGTTCCGGAGACTTCTAATGAAAAGGAATTTCTATAGATTCTATTGCTATGCTTAAGAGGTAAAGTAGGTGGGAGATAACCGTGGAATAACGGCCATTGACCCTCTTACATTTGTTGACGTTCTTGATTTCAAAAACAAAAATAAAGACTAAATATAAAGCTATCTTGAAATAGAAATGACATGAATGAAAACATGTATCGTGATCCTTTATATGGTCTCGTAATGAAAAGCAATTCATTGTTTGTTTTTCGGGTACTTACGCAGAGACATTAGGAAACTTGGTCAATGTACTTTATTCCACGATTATAGTTTTTTTTTTTCTTATTATTTAACATTTCTTATCCACAAAGATACTGTCACTGCAACGAAAATTAACCAGAGAAGCTTATTTTTATCACTTCTTCGCCAACTAACTTCCTTATCTACATACCTGTATTCTACGCCATACCAATGTAAAAGTTTGCACGCTTTTCTGTCTCCTCAACTCAAAATGCTTTTGTCCATTTGTCCCTTCTTATTTAGATACCTTTGTTTCCTTCTAACAATTGTCTACCTACATGTTGGTGAAGTCACTGGCAGTGGCAGTTCTGTTTGCCAAATTTCATCCAAATCTGTTCAGACGTTCGAGTGTACAAGTAACAAACATACATATACATATGTGATTTATATATTGCTAATTACTGAAATTCACTATCTTCTATCTGCCTTAATACGTAGTAGGCCCCTCAATGGTTTTGGCACAAAGACAGCATTCATTCCCCCATGAATCATCGCTAAGTCTGCGGTCGGGATCAGGCTTGCAGTATCTCGCGACACCCCTCGGGTTATTGCCACACTGTCAATGCTCTCACCTGGTTACTGGAATTATTGTCTGTTTCGCAAAACGCAAGTATATTCAGTAAATGAAGAGGATGTTAATACCAAGCCAAGCCAAGTAGCTGTGGGCAGGGCATATTGCTGTCATTGGAGCCGAAAGCTTCTAGAATGGTGACCGCGTACCGAAAGACGCAACGGTGGATGGCCGTCCACAAGGTAGACCGATGACCTGGTAAGTATCGCGGGAATCCGATGGATCACTTGGGGACACTTGGGGAGGCCCATGTCTAACAGTAGGCCTGTTTCGGCTGAAATGATGATGATGATAAAATGGAGCTGAGACAAATGTGCATGTCGTACTAGCTTCATGAGTAATCTTACTATTCTTGTTTGTACTAATTTTAATTCACAGTACATGAAACCAGCAAGCAACATTTTTAATCATCTACAGTCTATTTCGGTAACGGCCGTACGTAACTGGCATTTGCTACGAATAGCCAAAGAACAACCTTAACAAGGAACCACCCAATCTTCTCGGTTTTCATGAGCGTGAATGTTAATATGTGGCTATACAATATACATGTATATCACAGCTGAACATAGACCTCAAGGATTGAACGAAGAACTTTTTGGATAACGCTGGAATGCCTCCCACAACGTGGGTGGATGATCTGGCGAGAGACACAGGACCGCTCATTGTAGCGATACTCGGGGTAGGCCTATGTCCAACAGTGGACATCTTTCAGCTCAAATGAAGGCCTCTCATTCTACTTAATGTAGTTACTTCCCACATAACCCGTGAAGTTTATAACAGTGATTACATTTAGTATTCTTCTGGGTGATCGCATTAGCGAAGTGCATTAGCATGCGAAAAATAAACCAACGCACATGCTGCCTGACGCTCGCTCGGTTAATCCCGAGAACTGTGGCCATTGTTATATGCGGTACGATACGGGAAAAGCTTACGAAACTGCCTCAAAAACATTATGCTCTAGGTACCTTACTCAAAAAGAAGTTGTTCCTGGAGACATTTTATAATTTTAATCTGACTAAAAGATTTCTACATAGACAAAATCGTCTAATTATTCTACTTCTATTTGCAGACTAACATTTAAATAGTCATTCAAATAACTTGGATATATTACATAGAGTGATTAGTAAATTATAAATGTGATATTGGTCTTTATTTTGCAAATAAGTTAAAAAAACTTTTGCACGTAAATTTTTTCATCAGTTCAAACTAGATGAGGCCGGTGTTTCTCAGGGTAGCCTGATAAGAAACACCGAAATAAACTCAGGGTTCAAAATTTCATGTCACACACAGGTGGCCCATATTAATTTGTTCCAAAAATGTAGTTTTTTCACCGTACTTTAGTTATTCAATAAGAGTAGAGCAGTGTTATTAAGCCACGAAAAACTGTTTCTGTAAGTCCACTTTTTGTTGCTATTTCACTTCTTCCAAAAATGATGGAATATGCCAGCCATCATTACATAGGGTTATTCGTAAAAAAAAAATTCAATGACCTGTAGGTAATTCGTACGCAACGCCGACTACTACCTACAGGTCATTGAACTCGCTCAGCTGACTTTTTCTTAAAGAAATTAATTTCGTACATGCGTAAATTAATACGAGTTTTAAAAAAAAGGTACTTTATTTTTTAATTTTATCTTTACAAATCGATAGTGTTTCATGTACCGGATCTACCCTTCACGGGATTAAAACGATCAATATTTAACGGGGTATAACAGGTTCTATCAAGCCTATCGTTTATTCGTTCCGTAAATCAATGCACACGCACCCCCGCCATAATTTCCCGCGCAGATCCTCAGCCCGTTCGCATTAGCATTCAATAAGCCATAATGCCTTGTAACAACACCACACCGCGTAAGGATTTCAACATAACATCAACAGCGCCGAATTAGATCTTATGAAGGAATATCTTGGGGATGTATTTGAATATTTGGCGGGAAAGGTGTTAGTTGAAACAGCTGTTGATATCCCAAGGAAGGGTGGGAGTGGGATGTTTCTAATTATCTTCCTACTGGTATAACATGGCTTTTGAATTTGACACATTTCTGTACGTATACCTACGCCTCAAAAGTTCAAATTCGAGACGATCATTTCATTGGAAATGGTTTTTCCCCTATCAGAAGTATAATTCGCCAAAAGGCGTCCCACAGGGTCAACCACTTCCTTGATGAAAGTCATGAAATATGGTGACACTTGGCCTACCCCTACATTTTATTTTTATTTTATTTACTTCTTCACACTAAACTGATTTAAAGAGGCCTTGATTCTATTAAAAACACCAAGAATGCGTGTCATAAAAAAGGCCTTAAATACCTAGCTCGCCAGGGCTACGAGATGCCAGGGTAATCATAACCACCACTGCCCTAGAACGCAAAGAGTAACAGAAGGAACACAGGTGGATTTTAGTTGGTAAAAATCTAAAACGCCCTCTCGCTCCACCCAGAGCGAGTCAAGTTAATTAATGATGATTTTGATGATCTAAAAATGTATCTTACAATGATTTAAAAAAAAAGTATCTAACTCAGCGTCGCGTGATCAGTAAACCGTCAATGATGATAAAGTTACAACATGATCTGGACCTTTCATGAATTTAAATTCACACATGGATCTGCAATATTATAGATATGTGTTAAGTATTATAGTTAAGCTAGCTACTAACCCAACAATAAAACATGGTAGGCCCACAGTCGCCCCGTCATTGTCAGCTGTCACTCATACCAGTAAGCGGATTTGTACTCCACCTCCTTGTGTGGGCCAAGTTATAAGATTATAGCGGGTTTGGGAAGCGATTCCAGTTTTGCTATACCACTCAGAAGAAGGTTAATATTCTTCGAGAGTTTATGTATATTTGTTAGTGTATCTGTAGCTTAAACGGCTGGATGGATTTCGTCAAATGAGCTATCATTAGATTTGGTTTGACTGCCAAAGTCGATGAACTATGATAAAAAAACAATATGGCCGCCACCGTTAGATTAGTGAGGACAAGATGAAGACGTATTTTTTTCGACATGATCGGGATATCAAATAGGGATCAAGGAATTGATTGCAAAAAAATATTCACTAAAATGTAGGATACGAATAAAAAAAATATTTGTATTACCTATTTTAAGCAAGTGTCCAAACAGCAAACTGTAAGTATAGAAAATTTCCTTAATAATATATCTGAGCTATGCTTAGCTTATCTCTTGGTCTGTCCTCGGGGTTATTTATATTGATGATTATATTATTTTTGTGATAGGATTTGAAGACAAGAATAGGAGATATTGTGGTGAGTCAAAAAATAATGACGATCAATGACCTTGTTATTTAATTGCCACTTTTACGTATTTGTATTTTGGTTTTTTCTTTTCTTGCTAAGTTTTTGTAGTTTCTTCTTTCTTATCACTGAATCAGTCATCATCACTTAAGAGAAAAGCTGGAAACCGATTTCTCTCACATCCGTCGTCTCCCTATTTTCCTTTCCGCTCCCCGCTACCGCTCATAGCTTCCCCCTCACCATAAACATATCACAATAGTAGTCTGTCGTTACGTTTTGCAGACTTTCTTCATGTGACACACAATTACTTTCTCTGTCGCGGTGTTGCTGCTGACAATTTTCTGGTGATGTTACTGTGTAATTACTGTGGCAACACTAAAATAATGGCGCGAAGTGAAAAAACGGAGTTTTATTATTTTTTTGTTGCTTTTTGTTTAGAGTCTTACCGTGACGGTGATTATGTAACAAGTAAGAGCATATAGTTGTGCTATTCTTTATTCTTTCATTGTGCACACAATGTTAAAAACAATTTTCAGGATAAATGATACAGGTCCACAGACGAGCTTATATAACCCTTAATTTGGTTTCCTTACAGCAAACCTTAACGCTATAGGAATTTTGCACATGAAAACAGCTACAATAATTAAATCCTACTCAAGAAGTATACGGCACACACATAGGTATTTTTTTTCGTGAAATACATCCATTAGGTACTACATTATTCACCAACTCGCACTGGGCCCGCGTGGTGGATTACGGCCCATTCCCTCTCCTAGAGAGGAGGCCTGAGTCCCAGCAGTGGGAACATTAAAAAGGCTGATGATGATGATGATGACATCCATTACTTCCGGCGACTATTTATTTATATAAACATGGTTACATATTAGATTTTTACTAAAAATTAATGCACCAATTTTGAATAAAATTTATTCAAAATTAGTGCATAAATTTTTATGCATAAAGCATTTAATGCTTTCCAACAATGCTTGCTTATTCTATGCTCTGGGATCCAA
Source organism: Mythimna ferrago (assembly GCA_910589285.2). Classification (NCBI taxonomy): domain Eukaryota; kingdom Metazoa; phylum Arthropoda; class Insecta; order Lepidoptera; family Noctuidae; genus Mythimna; species Mythimna ferrago. The sequence goes on from OU342684.1 coordinate 25,859,834, forward strand.
AATGTTGATCTCTCTGATCCGTTGAATTTGGAAAACGAAAATAATATGCCCAACACTACCCAGTATAAATAATGTAGTATTGTTAACAATCGATTTACTAATCTCCACAAGTTTTTACAAATTAATAAAGAGATTGAACTGTATATCAAAACGAGGGTGGATTTCCTAGTATTCCATATATTCTACTTAACTACAAACTCTGAATCAAACCCTAAGTTTGTAGTAATAAAGTTCACTTTACAATATTCACCGATTGTTCACAAATTATATGCAAAATGGAACTGATTTTGAGCTAGACAAATTAAAACTTTATTTCGTTGCAGTAGCGATCTAATGCATTTTACAACTACAAAAATCAACGTACACTCACAAAACTACATGTAATACCTTTATGCACATTTAAATAAGATCTATAATCGTCTGTAACTGCATCAATGTAAGGGTAAAAGTAATATTTTCCCAGAATTAAAACACGGGGTGCCAGCTAATCGGTTGTGGGACTTTACTAAGCTCATCGGGTTACTAAAATAATGTTTATGTTTACTCTAAGCTTATATTTGCCATAGGGTCGCCATTAAAACCATAAACCCATACGATTCACATACAACCCCATGGAGACTCCCCCTGCCTTGCACACAGCTCAACGCAAATCCATTTTGGTGAACTTTACTAATAGATTCTGTTAAATTGAAACAGACGTAAATAAAATGTAAGCATATTTGGAAATGTTTTTAGCTAATCCACTGCATAGGAAACATAACGAACCATCAATTTGTATGATTTTTGTACACGCTTTCAAAATTTATTTATTTCTTTATATTTGCGAATATTGACATATGCTTGCACTGACTAGATGGGTCCACTCAAATCTGTATGGTTCTTTCCTCTAAAGATCATCAGAGACTCTCTAGTCCGCAAGGTTCTCATATGATTTGACCATTACATAATTGCTGTATGGGCTTTAAGAGAAAATTTGACCCCTGAGTTAATTTCGGTGTTTCTTCTCAGGGTAGTCAGCTAGGAAACACCTGCCTCATCTAGTTTAAATTGATAAAATAAATGACGTGTAAAAGTGTTTTATTAAACTTATTTGCAAAATAAATATCATTTATTATCTGCTATAACACATAAAATGCATCGTCCATGTAATTTTATGAGGTGTTAAATTATATCAAATAACTTCTCCCTTCTTGGGTGGAGCGCGAGAGTGTCAGACTTTTACTAACTAATGCCCTTTGCATTCAAGGGCCACGGAAACTCTTTCGAACAAACATGCATCAGCCCTGAATCGTGGATATCATGGATTTTATTTCTAGAAAGAAGATATCTAGAAAAAAAAAAAATGTATCAATATTTATTTCAGCGCCTCAATTAGCTTAAAACCTCTTAATTTAATATTTTGAGTTAAAAACGTCTCAAACTCTACTTCGAAGCCAAATTTTGACAAGTTTTAATACCAAAGTAGGGTTTTTTTTTATCTGATATAAACTAGTGCTTAACTACGATCCCACCTGATGGTAAGCAGTGATGCAATCGTTGATGGTGAGACGCACTAGTTTATTAAGAGCCTATTCTATCTAGCCTTGAAGACACCCAAATTATAATCGGACGGGAAGACCACAGCAGGCAAATTGTTCCAGTCCTTCGATGTATGCCATATGAACGACGACGCGAAACTCTTAGTCCGCACCGTAGAGGTTTCAACAACGTAAGGGAGGATACTCGCCGCACATCGGGTTGTCCGATGGTAGAAATGAGATGGCGGAATCAAGTCATGAATTGCATGACTTGAATTGCAATTCCCGGGCACACTCTCCAAAATGCAACCTGTTGGGTTTGATCAATACTTAATTCCAAATGCTTTAATCAGAAATCAATCACTTCATTGAAATAAGATTTATAAACCTCACTCTGATCTTCTCAGACAGACATAATAAGAGCTTAATAACACCTATGATAAAAAGAAACACAACAGCTTGTTACATCTTTCTTCTCAGTATCCTTTATGCTAAAATGAGTTTATCAACAATGCATATACGCAGATAAACTTAAATGCGGATAATCCGGCGAAATGTGTCAAACATCGCAGGTATCTGTGTCGCTAAGAATGGCGGATTGTCCGCCACGCATTATGTGGGATTAGTAAGGTGTTTAGACGAATACGCGATGAAGCGTGATGGCGGGAGATAAAATATTAAGCTTAGCATGAGTAAGAGTAAGGGATAGAAAGGTTTGATTAAAATATAAGCAGAAAAATACAAAGATGACCAGGATTTTTTTAGATTCTGTGGGGGCCTACATCTCAGTGTGATTAAAGTCTCAAGATAGATCAAATTCCAATATTTTGAAGCCTGAAAACAAAAGAAAAATAAAATTCACTATAATTAATTTAGGATTGGCTCGTTGGTGTGACATAAACCAGCGATATCTAGAGAAGAATACACGTTGAAATGTAATGATGGAAGGAAATATTAAAAGCAGAGCATGTGCAGGAGTAAGAAATCGAAAGATCTGAACAGACTTTTCGAAGTAATTGCTAATGATGGTTAGGATTTATTTGGATTTGGTGGAGGTCGTCGCCCCAGACATATTAACTAATGTCTCAAGCCGAAGCGTATCCGAGTCTAAAAGGAAACAAATAAATGAAGTTCGTCGAAAGACACATTTTGTTTAGGATCTAACTCTCATCAAGGAATTTAGCACACTTATTTTTTAAAGATCGATGATAAAAACAAAATAAATTTCAGTTTCATTATCTCCTGAACTTTTTCCAGAGCATACTTATTATTTAAAATCACTACAATATGTATAACATATCAATAGCTTAACCCTCGGCCGCGTGGGCGCGGACAATGCGGATATTATCCGCGGTAAGCCTGTCTGCTGTCCATTATACGACTGCCCGACAACAGAGTGGTCCGACCCTGTTCATATTGATATTATACTCGCGTTTGATGCACCTGGTGACAGTAACTAAATTATGCTAGTATTCAATGTTTTGCTATTATGCTTTTAAACCAGCACTTTGCCAATGACTCTGTTCAAATTTTAACACCTTTTTTATTTGGAAAAACTCTAATAATGACAGTCTTTATTAATTATTTTGATTAGATTTTGCACCAAGTATAAAGTTTTTTTTAACTAGCTTTTGCCCGCAGCTTCGCCCGCGTACATAAATAGCCTTTGTCACTCAAGAATAAAGAAGCTTTCTATTGGTGAAAAAATTTTTGCGATTGGACCAATACTTTCAGAGATTAACTCCTAAAAACAAAAAGAAAACATAAAAACAAAAACCAAACTTTACCTCTTTATAATATTAGTGCAGTTTTTATTTTAGTTAACCCAAGGAATAAGGTTACGCCATACACTAAATACTACAGAATACTAATACATTTGACATTTCCAAAACCTCACTCAACACTAGCGCCTCTAGTGGAGAATGCAATAGCGATATCCCTCAGTAACTCATTCGGACGCCATGAATGAAAAATAATGCAATCAAAATGATAATAACAGACTGCAAATTGTAAAAACATTGAATACCAAAAACTTATTTTTAAAAAAGCTTGTCACGAAGTTAACTTTTACTTACAAAACTAAACAATTGTATATTCCTGAGAACATCGTAAATGTGGTATGGGGTATACAAATTCATATGACAATCGGAAATGGCGGTCGTCCGATCCATTGTGAAATAAACAGAAGTACTCATACAATTTGTTGTTCGTGGATATCTTTCTTAAGATTTTCTTACGTTTCAGTTTGCTTCCTGTATCGCTCTTAGAAAACATGCGTAGATTATTTTATTTTATACTCGTAAGTTATTTTTTCTTTAAAGGGTTGCAAAGATCAGAAACTAAGGGTAGTTTTCCTTGTGTAGTTCCTACCCACATTCGTTTTCTAACAGTTTATGTCATAACTATACAGTTTTTACTTTTCCATCATGGTTATCACTGATTGAATGCCTGTTTAGTTAGACAGTCCGTTGTACTAAGTATATAGTACTTACAAGCTAATCCTTACTTCCTTACTAATATTATAAAAGCGAAAGTGAGTTTGGTTGTTTATTTGTTTGTTTGTTTGTTACGTCTTCACGCCTAAATGGCAAAACCGATTTTGATGAATTTTAGTACAGAGATAGTAGGGACCCTGGAGACGGAGAAAGAGGGAAGGTCTTTTATGTACGCGGGCGAAGCCGCGGGAAAAAGATCTAGTAAATAATAAATAAAACTATGTACCATCGGGACAAAAGGGTATGACTGGCCTGTTGGTCTAGTGGTTAGTGACCCTGACTGCTATGCCGGAGGTCGTGGGTTCGATTCCCACCCAGGATAAATGTTTGTGTGATGAGCATAATCATTTGTTCTGTGTCTGGATGTAATTTATCTATAATATGTATGTATTTAGAAATATATAAGTATGTTTATCAGTTGTCTAGTACCCATAACACAAGCTCTGCTTAGCTTGGGACTAGACGGCGTTGTGTGATAGTTGTTAAAAAAAAAAAATTGTGCTCATGATAACAAACAATTTTTATTTTTTATTAAAAAAAAAAAAAAAAAAAATGGTGAAGCGAAAAACTCATTGAAAAACTCCACAACATCCATAGAGTAGCTAACAGTGCCCTGATTTTCACAACCACAGTTTTTTTTAAAATAAATCTTATTAAAACAGGCCTAGGTTAATTTACAAAACAGTAGCCATGTCAAAACAGCCATTATTCAGCCAGCAACTAGTAGCTAAGTAACCGGAGAACCTGTAGGAACCGGCTCGTACCGGAATTATCCGGTAATAGCGAGTAATTGGGCGGAATAACCACGTTAAACTGTAACTAGAGCCGCGCCTTGTTTAGCTAACCATCGGGCTTCGATTTACAATCACGAATTACCATGTGGGTGGACTGTTTTAACGAGGAAAGGGGACATTGTTGTTTACTAGGTTATTTAATTTTTGAAGTGTCCGTTTGTTTTTAGGAGCTTTAAAATTAGCGTCTCCATTAAACAATGGATGGGGCGAAAGGTTAACACGTTTTTCTGACCCCAGGTAACATGTGACAAGGGCAAGTACATCATAATTAGGAGCAAAAACATTAAATAACAATTAGCTATACATACAAATTTGTTTTTAGCAAAGGATATAGTTTTTCAGAAACTTCATACAACCAACCCTATGAATGGAAACTAAAAAGATTTTTTTTTTATCCTAAATAAATTAGTGCTTGACTGCAATCCCACCTGATGGGTAAGCAGTGATGCAATCGTTGATGGCGAGGCACACTAGTTTATTAAGAGCCCATTCACTCTAGCCTTGAAGACACCCAAATTATAATCGGATAAGAAGACCACACCAGGCAATTAGTTCCAGTCCTTCGATGTACGCGGTATAAACGAATGTACTTTTTATAAACTCGTTTAAATAATTGTTTTTTTTTAATTCAAAAGCAGTTTCTGATACCGAATGACTTCAAACTTGGCACATAAAAATCATTGCAACATTTCATATTCAATCCCTCTCAAAAAACATAACACCAGTAGCAAAACCGACTCCATAAAATAATAATAGCACCAGAATCGCATTACAAAAATCATATTTAACAAGTAACTTTCACACCCCATCGGTTCAATATGGCGGCTGCCCCTCCATGGTTCATGGCTACATAATTACGCGTTCACACAATGGGCCAGCAGTGCCAGTACAATGGAAGCATTGAGATGTCGCCGACGGCTTGGGGTTCCGGTGTTCGTTCAAAAGTAAATATGGCGAATGTATCTTTTTATATATGGTAACATTTTATTAGGTAAAATGTATGACGGCTTTTTTCGCAGGAAAAATGTTGCAGGAAATATATTCGCGACTATTACATAAATTGGATTGAAACATGACAAAATGTAGGTAAAATAAGAAATGGACCTACATTTCTGCTTTACCCTTCAGAAATGCGCATTACGTATTATCTACACATGTAGGAACCCCCTTAGAAAAAAATATTAAGTATACTATAAGCAAGTATAATGAAAAAACTAGTAAGTAGATGATCTATTTCTAAAAATCATTGCAAGCTAATATTATAAATACAATGATCACCCTTCACTGCGGAAATATTAAAAAAAAAACTGTGGCTCTGAAATGCAAAGAGCATTGAAAGACAGCTCGAGCCCCGGTTTATAGGCTTGAAAGAATAGGGTAGGTTTTTAGTCAGTAAGATTCTGACACTATCTAGCTCCGCCCAAGAGTGGGGGTTGTCATTGATGATTTTCCCACCATAAAAAAAATGCAAAGAGCAACTGAAGGAACAAAGATGAGTTTTAGTCAATTAAAGTCTAACACACCTACTCGCTTCACCTTAGAGCGGAACAAATTATTTGTTGACTTCCCACCTCAGAAATCCTGATAAAACTACTCTTTACCGCTAAATCAAAAATCGACAATCCTAAAAGTTGAAAGTAAAAACTATTTACGGTAGATACTACATATGTAATGACTCTACCCTAGATAATTTCACATATATCCCCACAACAAATACGGACATCTGCCACGCGAGGACATACGTAACAACTATAATAATAATTTAATTAATCAATTATTATCCCCACGAGACCTCGGCACTAACACTGTTCACTCATAGTTCGCTCCATGCCTGCTGAGACGCCATTGTTGCCAAACTTTGAGGAGTTTCCCGCCAAATGTTGCGAAATTGACAGTATAGGTTGATAAAATAAGAAATATTGCTAAAAATAAAGGCAACTAAACAAAAATGAAACACTAAACAGCCTTTGTCAAAATAATAATTATTACTTTATACTTTTGATTGATTGATAGACCACTTTAACTTAATACAGGACAAAAATTTATAAAATAATTACCAACAATAGGCTGTCTTATCGCCCAGAGCACTTCTTGCAGTCAACCTTTGGATATACCTATTGGATGAAATAGATTTATGGCTGTCAGTGTACAGCAACATAATTGTATCCTGGTAATCTTTGAAAGTAACCTAGTATACATATAATATGGTAATAAATATTTAAAAAAATACAAACTATGAAAGAAAAATACATAATAAGTTCATTTTACAAGCATAATTTATTATTCCTAGCCTTCAGCGTAATTTTTTAGAAACAATCATTTGAAAATCACCAGCATTGAAATTTCAATGGCTTAAATTACTGGGATTTTATAAACCGTTTGATTTTTAACCATTGATAGGCTAGTAGTAGAGCTAAACAACATTTTAATTTAAATATAGCAAATACACATATAATTATTCCGTCGGGTAAGTAAATTGGATACACGTTACCTTTGGTAATTCATACCATACCCATAGCGCAAATAATCCTAAATTGCGGATAATGACCCAACAGCTACAAAAAAGAAACAATCAGCATTCCAAACTCAAATTATACAAAAAAAAACTCTAAACGTCAAATCAAAACTTTTTAAACTCGACAAAGCAATGAAACCATACACCATGCGGCCGCGTTCGGCCACAGATAATTGAGCATTTTTGTAAGGATCCTCAATTTTTGGATGTGTCGTATTACGAGTTACTCATAGTCTATAGAGTAACCAGACACTACCGGGTGCTCTTGATTCGTTTACAATAGGATATGTCTAGAGGAATTATAGAATTTTGGGAATCTGATAAAATTATTAAGAACTTTTGGATTTTAAATATCTGGGCGCAGAACAGAAAATAATAGAGTATTATTAGTAGTTGGTAAAGAAGACTTTTATACTATATGTTTTTTTTTAAGATTTGTTATTGATTAAAATTAACAAGAACATTATTAGATTTTGAAGACCATTTTATTCCACACGCTTCCGCTGCTTCAGGTCGCCCTTTAAATATATGTTACTAATTGCCTTGTGCAATAAGACCGCCTATTGTACACATAATCTTTTGTAAATGTTTATCCTGTATTAAGCTAAGGTGTGCAATAAAGTTATAAATAAATAATAATAAATAATAAACACTGTTATTAACTCGCTAATTTAGCTGTTTCATCACCTTTCAATCGTGGAAATTACAGACACAATAGAAAGACAATAGGTGCGCGAACGCCGGCGTTCGCTTGGGGTTTAATGAATTAATGACCGTCACACCCTATATCCGCATTTAAAGATAAAGTTGAGAATCCAATACTTAGAGTGATTTTTTATTTTTGTATTTTTTTAAAATTATTAAGTAGATCTGTATTTTTTCAGTCTAAACCAAACACATCTAAAAAGCGAAGACATTTTCATAAATGATCATGAAACCAAGGGGGAAATAAGTTATTTTATTGTAAACCGACGCTTGAAAGGCAAAAATGACTAAGCGACATTGAGTAAACTTTACAGAAGAATGATTTGAAGTTAAAATATTTAGAAAAAAAAATTGTTAGTTAAAAAAAGCCGTATTATATTAAATACTATTACCATGATGTTAATATTATCTAAATCCGATTATTTCGTTTTGTTTAACATTTTTTTCTAAAAATTTTAATTTTAAATCACTCTCCTGTAAAGTTTACCTAATGTCGCTCAGTCATTTCTGCCTTTCAAGGTCAATATGTATGTACATCCTCCATAAAATAATATGGCATTCATACATTCAATTGACTGGCCTGTTGGTCTAGTGGTTAGTGGCCCTGACTGCTATGCCGGAGGTCGTGGGTTCGATTCTCACCCAGGACAAATGTTTATGTGATGAGCATGATCATTTGTTCTGTGTCTGGGTGTAATTTATCTATAACATGTAGGTATGTATTTAGAAATATATAAGTATGTTTATCAGTTGTCTAGTACCCATAACACAAGCTCTGCTTAGCTTGGGACTAGACGGCGTTGTGTGGTAGTTGTGGAATATTATTATTATACTTCAATATTCGTTTCGTATATCCAAGTTGTAATCAGCCTGGTGTAGGTATTTTAACAATTATTACCTACACAATAGGTGTTCAGCGGTTCACATCGCTGTATTAACATTATGTATCATTACAAATGCTCTCATCAAGCCACGGTGACAATGTGAGATCGGTAAATTACATCCGGATATATTATAACATCACAAATAATGTAGAATGTTCAGGGTCAGATTTTGATAACAGATTTCAGGGTGAAAAAAAGCTTTAAGAAAAAAAAAATAAAGACGTCACGAATGAGCACGATAATATAGGAAAAACGTAAAAGAAAATTATTGTAAAAAGGTTTACCTAATTTTTTTTTTTATTTTACGTTACCTAACAGCGCTTGTTGGTTTTTTCAGTTACACACAAAAGCACTAAGACATCTTTTTTTCGAAGGACTCCAGATAATCCTTAGTGGTTACATGAATGCAGCGAGGCATACAAACTAAGTAAACTAGACACACCTTTATCATAAATCATAAAACATTCATTTCGCCAGAGATTTATGGTAGGTATATTGGGTGTTAAAAAAAATAGTGCTTTGCACATCTCGCTGATAGGAGGCATACGAAAATTAAATGTTAAGTATAATTACAATAAAATAATTCATAAATACAATAAAATAAAACGATTTTTTTTTATTGATAGGCTCGCGTTTGACCACCATCTCACCTGATGGTAAGCGATGATGCGGTCGATGATGGAGGGCGCGAAATAGTCGGATTTAGATAATGGTATATGTATTATATACTAATATATACCATGATATGTAAGCTTCACGTAGGCGTATAATGATGAATACGCGTCTATGAAGCTAGGTACGCGTCCGTGGACAGTAGGTCTAAGGCCTATCTTTATCCTACTGCAAAAATATTCAAAAGCAATCCTAAAACCACGTATATTATTATAGACTAGCTGTGCCCGCGACTTCGTTCGCGTGGACTACAGAATTTTGAATTTATTTTTCCTAAAATAAAAGTAGCCTATGCCTCCTTATTACATCAGCTACCTGCCAAAAAAAGTCCCGTCAAAATCGGTCCAGCCATTTCAGAGATTAGTCCGGACAAACAGACCGTATATATATTCACATGCATATAGTAAAAAGTAGTTATTTCAATATTACAAACAGACACTCCAATTTTATTTATATGTATAGATAATTATAATTTGAGCCAGCTTGAGCCATATTTTTTGTTGTTGGTATTACATTTACAACGGTAAACAAACTATTCATAAAAAAATCATAGAAAACTATGTAACCGAAGTAATTATACAAACTAATCTCACTCTAATCTACGCACATAAGAACCCATCGCCCTCGAAAATCATCCGCCATGACGGATTGAAATCATTACCTTACAGTAAGTAAGCTATCCGAAGTATCCACTGCTTTTAACACTTTGAATATTACCTCCATTTGTAATCTTTTAGATACATCTGCCAAACATGAGCCATTCTGTGTTTCTTTCATTATTATTGTGAAATAAAAAAAAAATCGTTCTAATTTCAAATGTTGTGGCTTGTTCGTTTTATGAACCCGTATGTCACTGACGACGGTACAGCTGCAGGAGCTTTTATTCTAGAAAATATCATGCCAATATCATTTGAATTTGACGTAGAAGAGATTTTTCTAGGTGAAATATAAGTCTGTCTAATAAGTCAACCGACTCGGGAATTTTGTATAATATTTAATCATTTAAAAAACTTTTTATAAAAAAAATATAACCGACTTCACTAAAAAAAACTAAAATGATCAAAATATTTTTAATTTCGGAAGTCGGTGTTTTTCTTTATTGTTTGTTCCTTATTTAACACCGACTTCCGAAATTAAAATTATTTTGATCATTTTAGTTTTTTTTAGTGAAGTCGGTTATATTTTTTTTTTTTTTAAGTTTTTTATTTCATACTTTTTAGTTGCAACACACTTACAGCCAGAGTACTTTTTTCTCATGTCAATTCCAATTAACTCAAACCCTGCTAGAATACATCATTTTCATATGAAGTTCCCGTGTCTACCTTCCACCTTCCGGCTCCATCATCAGATCACTTCGATAGTACCTTATAGCCAAAGTGCATCTCATGACATTTCTAATAAGCCCAAACACGGGTAGGATACATTGATTAATTACGGAGTTCCGGTGCCTATCTTCCAGCTCCATTACTATCATCAGGTTACTTCGATGATACCATTTTCAACATAACTATTCAGAACTATTCATTTATTTGTATTGTCATAGTCGCTTAACTATGTTCATTGTGATATTTGTTTGAGTGTGAAGTTCCGTTGGCAATTTCTGGTCTTCTTAACCAGTTCCACCTCATCAAATGTCACTTTTTGACTGTAAATGCTTAATTCCTTGATGAAAATATCAAAATGACTATATATGTAGTTGCCTATAATATTTGAGGAGTTCCCTCGATTTAGCCAAGATTCCATCATCAGATCCCGACTTGGTGACTATGGGACCATTTGGGAAGTATACTCTTTCCAACAAAAAAATAATTTTTCAAATCGGTTGGCAAGCGACGAAGTTATGCCCGAACATACATAAAAAAAAAAAAAAACATCCGAATTGAGAACCTCCTCCTTTTTTAGAAGTCGGTTAAAAAATGGGACCAATCTGGAAGCATTTTAAGGGGAAAATAAAAATTTGCAAATCGGTCCATAAACGACGGAGTTCTGAGGTAACAAACAAAACAAAAATACAACCGAATTTAGAACCTCCTCCTTTTTTGGAAGTCGGTTAAAAAAAAGCTAAAATAGCTACACCAGCCCCCCTAGCCAAGTTACAACCGTTTCGCTTGCGTCGAACGCTTCGAGTTGACCTTGCCGCCAATTATTTTGTTCTGACCACGTGACTGAGCGTTAAGACGACGTCATTCCCGTACATTTGAAGCTTTCTACAAGCGTTAACTATTGCAGATTAGCAACTTGGCTAGGGGGGCTGGCCAGGGTTTATTGTATCTTTCAGTTTCGATTCAAATTACCTAGGATTTTCTCAAATGTAAAAATAAGCCTTTTATTTTTTATCGACCTTAATTTCTCAAGTATCTATGCAGCTGGATAATAAATATATAACACAATTTTAAATAGGTAAATTTAACAGTCAAAACCACATTTGCAAGGGATATTTAGATAAATTAAAGATGATTGCTCCGACAGAAATTATTTGCGGCTGCGACCCGAAACGATGAAGTCGTTCCCGCAAAATATATGCGCATATTTATAGACTTAAATGTGCGTTAATCGACGACATATTGGAGGGAAATAAAATATTGTGGTGTGAGTGGGAATAATTTTTATTACAAGGTTTTCAGTTTTAATATTGTAAATGCTAAGTAAGTGGATCATGAATGATATTTTATCGCATTCAGGTAGGTAGTCTTCATACACATATACAGTTTAGCACAAATGGAATTGTGATTGTTACCATTTTTAATCTATTAAAAACTATTTTTTTATACTATCGCACCGCCAGTTTGAGCGGAGGCGGTTACAACTCAAAAATCAAATTATTGATAAAAAGGCCTTTAAATTCTAATAATTCAGGTATGACACGCTACGTATAAATAGATAAAAAATGGGTCACCTGTGGACAAATAACTAAATTGCAAATATGACCATATCCAAGCTTAAAGTATGATGAATTCTGAAATGAATAGCATAATTTTCAGATTTTTTTTTTATTGGTGACAATATTTGAGCGCCGTGCGATATATTTTTATAATCTGTTTTGTACAAGATATATTTAACGTAAAAAAAATCCAAGAAAATGGATAAACAGAATAATTCTATATTCATTTGTGCTAGCGAACACATAAGTACTAATATACACAGTGGTCTCTTGGTGAGGACTACGGGAGTCTGCGATGATGACAAAGACACAGATCCGGTGCAGTGGTAATGCTTGGAAGAGGCCTATGTATGTCCCTCCAGCAGGAGACATTTTTGATGCAATTAACGTTGCCAGGCGTCCGGATAAAGCCGGACACGGTCGGGCTTTTTAGTTGCGTGTCCGGCCAAATTAGGAGGAGTCCGATCCGTCTGGTTTTTGTTAGACTTTTTAAATTTGACTATTTGGTTTACAATTGTCGTTTGAGTTCTGCCTTACCTTGTCTCGCTAACACAAGCAAAGCAGACATACAATTAGTCTAGCAATTACATCACTTAATTTTATTGTTTTTTCATTAGCATTTAAAAGGATTTTATGAATTTGATTGTTATTAAAAAGTCATGTTAGACTTCAAAAAAAATGTCGGCCTTTTTGAACAAATGTCTGTCGTAATGAATGTTTTATGTAATTATACTTAGAATAAGTTAGTCTACAAGTTCTTTTCATCTTATTTAATATAGTCTTATGCTGTGCCCTGACAAGGTCCACAATTGTGTCAATTTTTTCACATACCACCTATGCATGTACATTGTGGAATGCAATAAATAATTGGGTATTGAGTCATGCTTTTAAAATAAAAATACAATACTTGTGGTGCAAATGTGAACAATAATTTATTTTAGAACAAATTCATTTAAAACTAGCTTTGCCCGCGCGGCTTCGCTCCCGCTCTTCCTTACTCCACCCTACTATACCCTACTCTACCCTACTATACCCTACTCTACCCTACTCTACCCTACTCTACCCTACTCTACCCTACTCTACCCTACTCTACCCTACCCTACTCTACCCTACTCTACTCTACTCTACCCTACTCTACCCTACTCTACCCTACCCTACTCTACTCTACCCTCCTCTATCTTACTCTACCCTACCCTACTCTACCCTACTCTACCCTACACTACCCTAATTTTCATTTTTTTTTCCATAAGAACCTTCTCCTCATAATAACGAACACAACAAAAAAAAAATAGCGTAATCGGTTCAGGCGTTGTTGAGTTAAGCGCTTACCAACACATTTTGCGATTCATTTTTATATTATAGATTAACAAAACTTGTGTCATATCATGCCTAGATACATTTCTACAGTAGGTACAACAGTTAAACAAATTATTTCGTGGATATAATTGCGCCCTGAGAACCGAAACGTCCGTTCCCATTTTGTACAATTTTACCTCATGCTCATGTACTTACATTTAGTTAATTAAAACTCAAGATCTGATAAAGATGTAATATTATAGCGCTGTCGAGTGCTTGTGCTTATCAAGTAATAGATTTTTTGAGAGTATTTCATATTGTTTTAACTATCTGATAACATTTCTACAAGATACATCTTGCTTGAAAAATTGTTGACTTTCACGGATTTTTTTCTTGTAAACCGTCTCGGATTACTTACCGAGAGTTTTTAATTTATTAAATTATTCATAATGTAGGTTTTTTTAGAAGAAAGAGATAACATGGCAGAATTTCTTGGCTTACATCAATAAGATTAATACTCCAGATATTATAGTATAGATATTAAGAATATATAGGTAAGCATTGCGATACAACGTGGTAACACCGCCAGTCTTTTAGGCACATTTCTAGTTAACAGCGATGCGGATGAATTTGTTGACGCCATGAAGGTACATTACTTACATTAAAAGTTATTGATTTAAGTGTATACTTTTGAAAAAGCATTTGAAATGCATCATTAATTTCTCAAAAATTGCATGTCTTAATTTTGCTAAAAACTTTAAATATGAATCTAATTATAACATGCATAAAATAACTGCCGTGGATGGTTTATTTCATGGAAAGGACAATAACTTTAGAGCAATGTAATGCAGAGCAAGACCATACAAAATAAAAAAAACTTAAAATGGTTCTCCTGTACAATAGCAATAATGCAATTGAACTCGTACTTGCCCTTGTTTTACTGCAGGTGCGATATGGTTTTTACCTATATCTAGCAATTTTTTCTAATGATGTCTATTAAACTAAAATACCTAGATATATAATATGTCTACAATTAATTATTTATTTATTTATTTAGTACACGGAGGACTTACAGCTAATAAAACCAGACAAAAAATAAAGGAATCCATAATCACTAGAAAGCCAATTACAACTCCTCACGTGTAGACATTATAGTATACATTAAATATGGTGTAAGCACAAAAACAAAAAGCTGCGCTTCTTAGTTAAGTAGGATACAGCAAAAATCCTTAGTTTGCACTTAAAAAACTAATTAATAAACTATTAAACCTAATGCTACTTGAACATTTTGAGACTTAGCTCCTTCTGGCCGAGTTCACACTAATGGTGAATGGATTCAGATCATATTCCTTGCATATGTCATTGAAGTTACTGCTTGCACGCACTTTTAAGTACAAGTTGGTACTTATTTAATAAATAGAAAAGAACGAATTTATATTTTTTGAAAGTCTGAATTTACTTTGATGAACCATTCAATCGTAGATCGAAAGACCAAATGAAGTTTAAGTTTAGAAATAAGTTCAACCGTTCTTCTTGACAGGAAAAAGGCCTAGAACAAAACCTCTCACCGTCGGAAATAGAATCGTGATCTAATAGTAAAACTGCCACCTGTCTTATCTCTTCCAAGCTCAATAAACAGCTCCGCCATTAAGATAAGAAAACAATTTAGTTTTTACTAGGATACTTTAGATAAAGAACCAAAGAGGCGAACTTTAACCCCTGTTAGTGCTTGTATCACGAAATACTTAAGTCCTCAAACCACAAAGTTTTGATATTGAATTTAATTGACTAATTAAGACATTAAAGTACCTACTAATGGCTGCTGGATTTTTGAAGTCATGACGCAAGACAAATTCTAGTATGAAGATTGAGACAAAAAAATAGGCAATAGATTATGAAAAACACATCCTTAAGAGGTTCCTTTTCCACTCGCTTACCGTCAACATCGAGCATAGTTTAAAAGCTTGTTACTTAATCTAACGCAATCCAACGCGATGTTTGACGAAGAGTGAACGCGAAAAAACAGAGATAACGCCTGAAAACTGTATTAACATTCGGTAATTCTGTGATTTACTCAAATATTTTACAAAACTCGTTCCAGGACATACGCGTTTTATTTAAAAGTTTTTGAAGAAAATTGTCGTCATTCAGAATCTTGATTAAAGCTAGACTTCTATTGTTATATGTATTTATTTGTCTTTTTAATTTTTGAGTAAATTATGAAGTGCCGAAATTCATACAGAATAACAGATTTTCAGAGGTCTTTATTGGATTAGTTTTAGAAAAAAATATAAATTGATTTCAATAGAAGCCTAGATAATATCCAAAAGATACTGTGTTTCCAAAATATCTAATGAAAAATGTGTAATAACATCATAATCACGTAAGAGTGGTTGTATGAAAAACAGTGAAAATGAATGTCAAATTGCATGCCCTTAGGAGTACATTAACATTGGTCACTACAGAAGCCATTAAACACTAAGTTCAAACAAGTTACTAGACTTCTCCCTTCATCCACATATTGACACAAGCGCATAATAGGTGCGATCACGACCATCCCGACATGATAGCAACACCAAGTGTCCCGCAAATATTTGTCCCCAGCAATCATCGAGCCGATTTGTTCATAATCCGATGCGACGCCAGAGACACCATAAAAACATTATCGCGAACCCCATACAATGATGGGACAATGACAAAGGGACAAAGCCATTCATCCCTACACTCTGGCACTATATTTATTTACAGTGAATAATATACACATAATGACGGTACCTTGTCAATATATCTATGAAAACATCATGTATGTTAGAAAAAATCTTCATCTTTTTAGCAAAAGAGGCGATAGACATAATTATGTTACAAGAAATAGGGATCAATTAGTTCAACCAGGTTTCAGACTGGCTAAAGTGGCCTCTTCTTTCATGGGGTACTGTTTGAAATGTTATAATAAAATACCACCCCAAATATTAGAACTCAATGAAACGAAATTTAAATCTTGTATTAAACGCACACTATGCAGGCAAGCATATTATAAGTTGGAGGATTATATTCAAGATAAAAATGCTTGGCTCAATGCTGGTCCAGCTCCACTACCACTAGGGCGTACTAATTAGTTGATTAGTTGGAAACTAATATTATTATTTTTAATTTGAAAGACACAATTGCATTGTATAATGTAGAAGCACTTTTTCCAAGTTTGTGAATGTGAAGCACCATGGAGCATTTTTATTAGGTTACAACTTCTTTTTTGACATTACGAGCATGGCAGTTGAGAGTTTGTCATGCTCACTCAAATGTCTCGCTGTTGGTGGCACGTGTTATTGGGTCGTTCAGTTCCCTTCAAAATGGTTGAGCTGAGTGGGGCTGATGCACGCGTCATGCTCGTGAACGGGTGCCGTCAGATGGGACTGGTCATCTCTTAGCTGCCAGTGGCTTAATTCAGTTTCTATCTTTTAATTATTTTACATTTTTTATTTCATTATCGACATTGTGCTCACATGATAGAAGCAACAAGTAATATGTAACCAAGCATATGTAACACATAATATGATTTAAAAGAGTGTCCATGGAGTTTCTTGCACGTTCTTCTCCATAGAGACCTACTCTTTGGAACGTGCAATTTAGCTTCACTTTTCTTGGACTGACCGACATTTGACTATTCAAAAGTGCCTGTAAATGGTCTATTTGAAATAAATGTTTTGATTTTGATTTTGATTTTGATTTTGAATACAGATAATAAATAGTGTTTTTTTTTATTCGTGAACGCAGCCGTTGGGTGTCAGAATTGACGCCTGTCGTACTGTGGGTTAGTGAGTGTCCCCAAATCAGTAGGTATTTTAACAGGATAAAAGATGATTTATTTTTATTATTATCTGCATTTATTCACATCTTGACTTGAAATAAGATGCGTTTTAATTTGAATGTAATTTGCATCGCTTAATGTGCAATTATTCGTTATTAATTCCGATTGTTAGGTAATCTTAAGATTAACAACCTTCTTACTTAGGATTATTTTTAGAATAAGTATCTAATCGTTACATTAAATAGGTACGAGTAAATTATTTGACTTGATAAAAAAGATTTATAGACGTTTCTAGGTACTTATTTTTAAACTTATGAAGCATCGGCAGCAGAAGTTTCGTTAACAACGTACAGTTGTAGTAGGTATCATTTAAGTCCTTGTTATGTCCCAAAAAATCCAAGACCAGAGGTGTCACTATAAGACACGGGATTATTCCAAAGATATCGATCTTGCCCGATCAGCGGAGCCAAACATCGCCATTTGTGCGCTACCAAGACACAAAGGAGGATTACTTCACGATGTTTTGATTGCACCAGGGTCCCAACGTGTGATATTACACATTACCAACTTAAATATATCCCTGGAAAACAACATTTTAAATCTTATGTTTAAGAATTTAAGGTGGTATGCTTCAGGGCGATAACTTTGTGAAAATTGACGGAGCGTAATGTTTTAACGACTCAACACTTCTGAGAAGATTATTTCAGATCTTTGTGGCAGCTTGTATGGTATTTTGGCTACTTTAAGGTTTAAGACCCTGGAAACAGGGACAGCAGATAAGATTTAACATGTGAATGTAACACTTCGTTTTTTGGAGTAAGTAGAGATTTAAGTGACAGAAGCTGAAGGTGCGGTTTCGCATGTGCCAAGATTTACAGATTTAGAGATCGATATTTGGTCAGCTTACGGAGTCTCTGGTCAACTTACGGAGTCCAAGAATACCAGTTACCCTAATCTAGTTGGGCACCTAATTAACCTTTCGAAAACCGTAATTAGAGACACAATAGAAAGACAATGAGAGAGCGAACGCCATAAGCATGCAAAAATAACAATAGTTCAGAATCTATCAAATGTTGGCAGGATTCATTACAGTTCTATCAAACTTAATTTTCTAGCATCAATATATTCCTCCTCGGTCAGACAACTTTGTTTCCACATCCGCACACAAACTGGAACTATATTTCATCACAAAATGAAATCTCAGCCCAAAACACAACCCATCAACAGTTGTTACCATCAAATCGCACAGCGTGAGAGAAACCGTATCCAAGACAAAGGCTTATCCAAACAGTAGCTAAACCAACTTTCACAAAAAAACTCTGCAAAAGTCATGCGCATTACCAACAATGGTAGACCACAATACTACCCCAAATCTTATCATTAGTGGGCTAATCCTTCAACGAAGGATGGCGATAATGGTGTATAATCCCCTGAACCATTCATTTAAGTGAATACAGGACAGGAAGACGAACTAAGGTGTATAGAGAGCAATGTCTGCTGCAGTTTTGAAATTCGTCGCTAGATTTAAGTGTGTGAAAGAACTGACGACGTACCACAAACTCTTATCGACGACTTAAACTGAACTGCTAAAGGGATGGAGCTACATAGCACAAAATAGCTAGGTACAGAAGTCAATCTCATGTATGTACTTCACTTTTTATACCTACGCTCAGCAATCGCGCTAGGGTTAAAGCGTTACGCCGAACTAGGCCCTAAGTCTGCTATTACAATAGTGTCAGAATGGTCTATCATTGATTTCATAATTGTTGATTTTGAGTAAGTTTGGTAATATTAAAGATCAACCACTGACACTCCATTGAAAGAAGTGGGATAGAATGGTAATCTCGTACATATTTACAAATGAATGTCTTACGTATATACGCGGTAATCTGCAAAAATTTTGACATTTCCTTTGATCAGCGACCTACCATTAGAACGTCACTGTGCAGTCATTGCTTTTTATAAGCTCGATTTTGTCATTTTACCACAACTCTATTACGAGGTCATAAACCGATCAATGATCGATCATTACGAATTAGCAGATTAGGAACTTTTAGCAAAATGACAATGGGATCGTGTTGGAATGACGAATTTATAAAAATAGCAGACTTGGGCCCCTGTAAGAGTGCGACCGGGCGATTGAGCCGAGATAACATCATGTCCGTGAGCGATATCTATGTGTGCGTTGCTCGAGCGCGCTTTGTATGTAGATTGTCTTCTGTACCAATCTATTTTGTGTACAGGGTTTATAGTTGTATCCCTCTTTCTTGCTCGCAGGACAGGAATTTTAACACGACATGATAAAGCCCCAGAGAAGAATGTTATAACGGATAGGTATGGATAGTTGAACGCATTGATGAGCACGCTATTCAAATTTCAAAATCCACAAACAGCTTTGAAGCATGTCCTTAAGGTATGAAATGTTTCACAATAATTTACTTCAATGACAATACTCCATTATTGAACTCAAAACTTGCAAAACTTGATGTGTTAGCTTCAGGACATACTAGGGGTCCACAACCTAACTAAAGTAGACACCAGATGACCGTGGAATAACGGTCATTGACCCTCCTACATTTTGTTGACATTCTTAACTTTAAAAATAGAAATAAAGACATTAAGCTATCTGGAATCGACATTTATAGTGATCCTTTATATGATCTTGTAATGAAAAGTAGTTCATTGTAGGTATGTTTTTCGGGTACCTTCGCAGAGATATTAGGAAAAGGTCAATGTACTTTATTCCACGGTTATCTGGCGACTTTTATATAGAATGTTGTTAGCTATCCCAGCATCCTCTGTATAGACAACATCACACACGACGATGACAGTGGCACAGTCTCCTTGTAAAGAATCTTCACAAAGGAAAATTTAAACTGCAATTCCGGAGGTTCCAAGAATTCTGCCTGTCAAAGTAGGTTACTGGCCGTTCGGACATAATCCCTATGTCCGGCATCGATTACTTGCGTGTTCACACAATGAATAATCCTCCATTGTAGAAAAAATATGTCAAAATAATCTTTTGTTAAACCCGGAAGGATTAAAGTTTAAAGATAGTTAGATAACGTTTTTAATTAAGCATTCTTCGTTCGTTTTTGCATAACATAATCGTCTGATAAGACAGTGATAAGGAACTTTTGAAGAATGAGTGAGCATTTTTTTGTACGGTTGGTAGTTTGTTTTGTCATAAACATTCAGTGTATGGTTAAGCAGGGGAGTTCTTATACATCAAGTAATGTTTCTTCCATACGAAATGATTACAGTCTTTTGATGGGAACTTATTTACTATAATATATCGATAGTTATGTATGAACAAAAATTTTGCCCTGAGGCTATACCACGAGGTATTAACGGGATTCATTTTACGATCTAAACTGAATTGTTAAAGGAATGAAGCTATATAGGGTGCGTATATCTCTATATCTCTCTCACTCGCACGACTGACATTTCAACAGGTCATGGGAAGGCCCCTGATGTCCTATAGATACTTCTGTTGTGCAAATCGTAGAGCAGTAGGTACTTTTCAAATCGGTGACACACTGCAGCGTAAATGAAAACTCCCAAGCCGCTAAACACAGAACTGCAAGGCGTCGTATCGCGAGAGAGGCGGTGGTGCAGGACTCAATCGAATCATGGCCACGACCACTGCACACTGTTAAAAATGCACGACTGAGAAGAAGAAGGTACTTTTGGTTTAGTAACCCCTTTAATTTCCAGAGATTACTTTCCAAATCCCTTCATTTAAAGTCAAGTAGGTTCCAACCAAGGAACATTTAATAATAATGACTTTCAACAGGAATAACACTGAGACAAGAATAATAAGACTTCAATTCAAATCGAATATTTATTCCGAATATTGCTTGTAACTAAAATAAATTAGGTCCATTAACATTTTGCAGCCGTAGTCATCAGTTCACATGACTCCTCTATCAACGCACATAGTAGGAGTATGGAGCATAGGCGTAGGCGGAGTAGGGGAGCGCGTAGTCGTAGGTGCTGTAGGAGTAGGCGACAGGCGCTGAGTAGGCGGCCAGGGGGGCGCTGTAGGCCGCCACTGGGTAGTCGTATTCGAGCACCAACGGCTTCGGCTTGGCTGAGGCGAGAACCAGGAGAGCAGCGAACAGTACCTGAGGAGGAGAAATTGGGTTTATATGAGTTAAACAGAGAACTAGACGACATGCATTTGTATTCAGAACATGATTGTGAGAACCAGCAGCCAAAACACAGACACAGAAAGTAAGTGAACATTAGATACATGGTTACAGGTTGATGAAGGAATTCAAAATTATTTTAAGTCAAAAAGAGAAAATAATTAACAATAATGTAACCAATCAGCAGGGTAGTTCAATCGATGTCGGCAAAACCGTAGAGCCGATGCCCGCTAGCCCCATGGAAACGTTATTTAAAAAAGTTACCGTAGCCTTGGAACGCAAAGAGCGGCTGAAGGACAGAGAACCTAGTCAGTAAAAGTCTGACTCGACCTTCTCACTCCTCCGCAAAGTGGCAGAAGTCATTTAATGATTACCACATCAAAAAAGGGTAGTTCAATTGGAAATCAATTATTTGGTGGTAAATTCAGCAGTAGGAGCTCTTTCACTTTTCGGACAATTGAAACAAGAGAATGACGACGTCAAGCGAAGGTCGACGAAATACCTGGTGCTATCGACCAATTAAATAGGGACCTAATAGCCATAAAAGCCTGGTCTGACAGATTTGGTGTCGCAGTGAACCCCAATAAATGTCAGGCTATCATCATTGGAAGTCCTCGAATCATCGCTAAGGTGGACAGTGCAACTTTGCCACCAGTTCGTTTCGACGGTACGATTGTCCCATTCAGCACCGATGTAAAGGATCTAGGCTTGCGTATTGATAGTACCCTGAACTGGCGTACTCAAGTGGCTAGTGTTAGTCAGAGGGTTACTGGAATGCTGCGGGCTCTGTTTCGATTGAAGAACTTTTTACCATCTAGCACGAAGACAATGCTTGTGCAGACTCTGATTTTTCCAATCATCGATTATGGCGATGTGTGCTACTATGACCTGAATGCAGATCTCCTCAATAAACTTGACCGCCTTCTAAATTACTGCATTCGATTTGTTTTCAATCTTCGGAAATATGATCATGTTTCAGCGTATCGGTCGCTTCTAAAGTAGTTGCCCATACGTCAGCGCAGAGAGCAAAGGGCGCTCACCACCTTATTTTCATTTCTTGATTCTCCTAATTCCCCCAGTTATTTAGCCCCTCACTTTCAATACATTTGCGCTAACCACAATAGAAATCTGCGCTCATCTCATAACCGCCTTCTCCATTGTCCCACTCATCGTACTGACTTTCTTCACTATTCCTTCTTTATTCAAGCTATTTCTTTGTGGAATGCGCTTCCCCAGGAGATCAGGATGGCAACAAGCAGATTTACGTTCAAAATCAAAGATCGCGAGTTGATTCGTAAAAAGTTGGCAGTAGTTTCATCACAGCGTTAATGTTTTTCTATTGTCGATTTGGACCAATTATTTGACTATTTTAGTGCATTTATGTAGTGTATTAATTTGAGTATATATTGTATAGTATATTATATATACAATATTTATTCTATGGTTTATTAGTATATCTATTCTATGGTCTATTAGTATTTAAATTCTTGTATTTGCCTTTTTCTCACTCTTATTGCACCTACCACTACTTTTTCTCCGCATCACCCAAAGGTTGACTGGTAGAGAATGCCTAAGGCATTAAGTCCGCCTCTGTACCCATGTGCATAAAGTGTTAAATAAATAAATAAATAAATGAATTAACAACAAACAAAAAGGTGCAAATAAAAATTGGACTCAGAACCAGTATTTTTTAAATTTAAATTCAAATTCAAAAGTTTTTTGTTTCACATATGCCTAAGCGTCAGAAGCTAGTGCACGGTTCCAAATTGGTCGTTTTCTATGGAGAAGAACCGGCAAGAAACTCCATGGTTACTCTTTTATTTATTTAATAGACATACATATGTGACAATTTAAAAATCAATGAAAGAAATACTTACGAATTTGAACATCTTGAAGTTTGGTTGGTTTGGATGTAAGAGACGATAGGACTCAAGATCCAATGTATAATGATTAGCTAGACAATAAGGTCCTCTTATATATCATCGATCGAGTGTGGACGTGCCTAATAAGCGGCAGTACAAGCGGATAAACTGCCCAAATATCCTGCTCCGGCGCATTGGGCATGATGATCACGTGCATCCTTGCGTTGTGTCAGCGGCCGGAAAAAGTTATTAGAACAAGGATTTGTCCGACTCTTTTCTTAATAGACTACTGACGTACTGACCCTGTCTATCATTTCTGACAAGGAATCTCAGGTCACTTGTATTATCTTGGGCATTCCATAATTATGGCAGTAAGACCTCTCTTTGAGGAGTGCCTGGAAAGACAACACGGAGTACTTACCTTCCGCATGATGCAGGTCCTTATCGGGCATGGTCAGTTCAGGAGATTCCATCGGATTCGTACGAAAGAAACGCTCGGGTGTCACCACTGTGTGGACCGCCCGGAGGACACGGTGTAGCATACGGTAGAGGTGTGCCCCGCCTGGGCAGAGCACCGCCGTGTCCTCGCGCAACCCTCGACAGCATAACACACTCGCCTACGGCTCGTGCGAATTCCACCTCGGTCGCAATTGCAAACTTTCTGCACTTGTATCAAAATGTACTATTGTCTGATCTCCAACCAGATGTTATCAACTAACAGATTCCCCTTCCAAAATTATCTCGTCAATAAACGATAGATCCCTATTTGAAACTCGACTCAACATGATTAGCCTTCAATTTGGATAATACGAGCAAACCCGAGCTAACTCGAGCTCTATTTAATAACGAATTACGTCTAACGAACTCATGTAACAAAACTCCGTCATTTTGTCGAGCGATCCGCCATGATTAGTGAGTTGGTGCCTTTCGCGCCATTTTCACAGTAATGGCGACATATACTCCCGTTACAGAGTAATTACCGTCCTTTGAGAGCTGAGCCGAGCATTGCCGGTAAACACCGGTTTTTCGATAGTTATCCAGAGGTTAGTTTTACTTTTAATAGGGGTGTTCTGGTTAGGCGACATGTTGCTTATATAAGTATATAAGCACATATTTTAGTTAAATAGATCGCATTAGGATTGTATTTTAATAAAAATAATGCTCTATGTTGCAGCTACTTCTATAATATCCAACATACAGTGATAAATGATAAATGATCTTTATTTTGCAAGTAGGTTTTATAAAAACACTTTTACACGTCAATTTTTTTTTTTTCGTCAATTAATGCTAGATGAGGCCGGTTATTTCATATTCATAAATTATGTAAAGGACATAGGTATTGCTGTGAATAAAATTCTTCAACGGTTTTACCTTAGTCCTCGCAAAAAGGACAACTGAGAGAAAACTGTGGGTTTTAGTTAATAAAAGTCTCTTCCTCCTATTCCCTTGCCACTCCACCTAGAGCAGAAGTTTCGGTTCTTATTTAGAAAAAAAAATTCTAGCCATTACTGTCACAGCTAGGCAAGAGCCCCCAAGTCATTCTTCACCCGCGCTGTCTCGTACCAGTCCTCTTGGCGTAACACGTCTAAATCATCTCACCACCTCTTTCTAAGCCAGCCTCCACGGTAGTTCCTCCTCCTCCTCTGCAGAAACACAGTTCGGCCAGCTACAAACAAAAGGACTAGTTTTCTGGAGTTTCGAATTCGGCCAAAAGATGTCGTCCGTGTCAGTTTCGATTTCGGCTGCAAACGGTGTTTCGGTCGGTCACTAATTGAATTAATGCTAGTGCAGTGCCTCAGACAACACGTTCAGCCCTTGGCCCTGGTTTTGGTTGACATGAGGATAAGACATCAGCAGCATAAGTAATTAATCTATCTATATTTGGTATTCTATTCTTTATTTCCCGTCGCCAACGAAGGTAAGTAGGTACTCAGCTGGTTTTGTCTGTGTCGTTTGTATAAACCTACTGGTGAATTTTAATAGTACATTATGATATAAGTGTGTAATGTTAGTGATTACTGTCGAGGCGGTATTTAGACCCGAACTATGGCGAGGGTCTTAAGAGAGCCGAGAACGGTAATCATTAATTACTTACGTGTATCATACGAAATTTTTCAATACACTTGTGAAGAAAATAACTGTAAAAAACTAGTGAACTTTGTGACGGTAAAAATCTGTTTTCTTAAGCACCCATATTTTTTTATTTACATTTCAATACACTCACTGAAATGAATAAACGGGGGTTGACCGGCGACTCGTAGGGGACGACCTGCGCCCATCCTGATACGATAAATGTAATAAAATTATGGCCGGGGAGAGGTTGAACAAAAAGTTTTAACTACATTATAGCACTAGTGCGTAATGGATCAAAATGTGACAGTTTGGTAAGAACAGCCATTATGTATCTACTGTACCTAAGTGCAGTGCAATAAGAGTCACTCTCCAAGCAAGTGTATTGAAAACTATTTTACTTTAACATAACGCTTTGAGCAAGCCAATCATGTGTTTCATTTAGGTATAATAATTGTATTTCACTTTGTTCAGTTGTTTTTAATTTTATTCACAAAACTGACTTGTAGCGACATCTTTGATAAACAATTAGCAATAGTGAGAATAGTATAGTTAATGAAATATTATGACACGAGATGGCAGTGTAGAATCACAAATAACAACTTAGAAAAGAGAAAACCCTGAATTTTATTATTAATTATCCTAATTCAACCGAATTAATTTTATTGATAAATAAAATTAATAATCAATTAATACCATAGTTGTAATTAATTCTGTGATTATATTACAATATTTTTTTACAACTCTGTTGACGTTGTGTCTGCTGTCAGTGTCAATTGTCAAATCAGCTGTCAAAGTTGTTTGGGGTTTGGGGTTTGCTTTCGGTTGTATTTACGTGTTTATCGTTTGAAGTGATAAATAAACAACAACTTACAATGATCGGCGTGCGATTGAACACGTTTAATGACACTTCTGGTGAGCCAGAACAGGATGCTAACTCTGCATTAACTGAGTTAGACAAAGGTATTTATAACCTAACCTGACTTTCAAATGCCTACTGTACCAATTGTTCAATAACTTACGATATTTATCTTATTACAGGTCTCCGCTCTGGTAAAGTAGGCGAACAATGCGAAGCCATAGTCCGGTTTCCACGTCTGTTTGAAAAATATCCGTTCCCAATACTTATCAACTCTTCATTCCTAAAACTTGCTGATGTGTTCCGAATGGGCAACAATTTTCTTCGTCTATGGGTGCTGCGCGTCTGTCAACAAAGCGAGAAGCATTTGGACAAGATTCTGAACGTCGACGAGTTTTTGAGGAGAGTTTTCAGTGTTCTACATTCAAACGATCCAGTTGCTAGAGCTTTGGCACTTAGAACTCTTGGTGCGGTGGCTGGCATCATACCAGAGAGGCAGAATGTGCATCATGCTATACGTAGAGGGCTTGACAGTCATGACAATGTGGAGGTCGACGCTGCCATTTATGCAACTACCAGATTTGCTGAGCATTCCAAGTAAGTTCTTTATCTACACACTCCCCTTTTCAAGACTGTTTTAGTTTCTTCTGTATTTGTAATACAAATATCCTACAATACAATAACTATGTGTACCTTTTCTAATTTTGCTTCATGGTTTGCAGTAGGTAGGTTCTTTAGTTTCTACTTACTTAGCTAATATTAGAATAAAATTTCATTTGATCTGACCAAATTTATACTTTATACAAATAAATAAAGCTCAAAGAAAAAAAAACCGTATGGAATATATCCAGATTCATTACAAATAATAAAGGTTATGTAACATCACGCCACAACCTACAAAATTGAAGCAGTAACAACACACATGGATGAAGCTACAGGGGACAATTAGTATTGTAATGAAACAACTTCAAAACTTCGCCTGATAAAAATTGTGTTTTTTAATTCATTAAACCCCAAGCAAACACCGGTGTTCGCGCATCTATTGTCTTACTATTGTGTCTCAAATTGACAGTATCTGAAAGGTTAATGTGATACTAGTATTTATTATATTGTGATACCTCAATAAGTTGTTTATTTTCAGTGCATTTGCAGTTTCCATGTGCAATAAGCTCTGGGACATGGTAGACTGTGAGAGCACAGCTGCTGAGCGTAGAGCCAAGCTTGTGAGGGCTCTGAGAACTGTGCACGGAGGAGGTGAGTTCACCTATGTTTTACTATACTAGTGTAGTCTAGTGTTACCACTCAATACTTAAAAAAGTGTTACTAAATAATGGCAGTCTAGTTGGTTTCCGATTATCTTTTGTGCTAGTAGAGTTCTGTTTCCTGCTTTATATGTATTTACTATTTCTTCATAAAAACTTAGAAAAACGATCTAATCTATTTCAGGTTGCCTGGAAGAAATTGCTTAGTGCATGTGGCCACCAATTGATTTTTTTTATTTATTAGTTAAATCTAGAGATTTATTTACTTGGCTGTGTGCCAGGTTTCTTGTGCTAATCACTTCTATACACCGTTAAATTTTAATCGTTTTAATCCCGTGGAGGGTCGATCCGGTACATGAAACACTGAAGGTCATTGAACTCGCTCAGCTTACGTTTTCTTAAAGAAATTAATTTCGTACATGCGTAAATTAATACGAGTTTTGAAAAAAAGGTACTTGATTTTTTAATTTTTTCGGATTAAAACGATTAAAATTTAGCGGTGTATATGTCTTGATAGTCCTAGCGTCCTTCAGTTACATCCTTTCCTCCCTTTATTCTATACCATCATTTGGCAGTTACAAAAACCATCTTAATAATTAACATCTAATTTTTATATATTGTTCCCAAGCTGTCAGAGCCCAAGGTGTGCTGAAGCTGCTCCGTTCCTTACTGGAGCGGTTCCCATCGTCCAGCTCTGTGCGCGCCGCCATCGTTGCGCTCACGCATATCGCAGCGGATACCGTTGTGCATGTGCCTGATCAAGTAAGTTCAAATGGTATTTTGATGCAATGAATATTGTTGAACAGAATTACCTACTCACCTACGAGCCGTAACTGTAACCGTTATACATTACAGTAAACAAATTTTATAAGTGAGTACGTAGCTCCACAAAATAGATAGGTACAGGAGACAATAATAATAATATAATAATATTCCACAAACTATCACACAACGCCGTCTAGTCCCAAGCTAAGCAGAGCTTGTGTTATGGGTACTAGACAACTGATAAACATACTTATATATTTCTAATTACATACATATTATAGATAAATTACACCCAGACACAGAACAAATGATTATGCTCATCACACAAACATTTGTCCTGGGTGGGAATCGAACCCACGACCTCCGGCATAGCAGTCAGGGTCACTAACCACTAGACCAACAGGCCAGTCCCAATCTCATTTATGTACTTCACTTTTTATATTTATGTGGTCCGAGACGCGACCGGGATATCGTGTCCTTGAGCGGTGTCTATGTGTGCGTTGCTCGAGCGCGCTTTGTATGTCGATTGACTTCTGTACCTATCTATTTTGTGGTAGTTCGCTAGCCCGTTCTAGTTCGACGCGAGCCGAAACTTGTCGGTTTTTTCCGCGAACACAAAGGAGCTCGCAGTGAGCTCGCGGGCACCTAAGCGATCGCGCGTAACGCGTAAGTAAATACGCTTCTTGTAACCGTAAATCTGATTCAAAATGTTTGTATTTAATTGAAGAGTACAAAAACAATTCTCAGTTATAGGATTCTTTAAGCGGTCGATTATAGTTTTCAAGCAAATTAATTATCTATTAAAATATATATTATGCTGCATTAGCAATCGCTTCTGACGGAACAACTCATGTACGCGTCGCGAGTTCACGACAAATGCTGTGGATCCATTCAGTTACAGTAACTAAAACGAGGATATTTCTGTACGTTAACTACGTTACTGTATGTGCAACGGTTACAGTTACGGCTCGTAGGTGAGTACCTGGCTTTAGGTTATACATTGATAGATAGCTTTTCTTGTGTTTCTTTGCTTGCCAAACTTAAGTGGCAATGGACGGGCACATTGCAAGCAGAATAGATGATCGATGGGGACGAAAGGTTCTGAAGTGGCGACCACGTATGGGAAGATGGAGCGCTGGATAGCCTCACACAAGGTAGACCGATAACCTGGCGAAGGTCGCGGGATTCCGATGGATGCGAAACCGGACCGGTCATTGTGGCGACGCTTGGAGGAGGCCTATGTCCAACGGTGGTTCTTTCGGCTGACATGATGATGAAACAAAACAGTTATGGTGGGTTTATCTTTCTTCTCCTACAATCAGCTGTCTATTTCAGGTGGAACTACTTCTAAGTATAGCAATGAATGACGCTCGCTCCTCGGTCCGTCGCGCAGCTCTCCTAGGCCTCCGCAAACTGGCCGAACATGCAGCCCTATGGCCGGCCGACTGCGTGGAGAAGCTGGTCAGAGCGGCCACTGATAGCCAGGAGATGGAGCACACTATGCTGTGTTTACAAGTTATGCAGGTTAGTAGTAAATCTGGTCTTAAGACGGCCATTTCCGACTCGACTATCGTCAAAGTGATCATAGTTTAAAAGCTTGTTATTTCACCCAACGCAATCCAAAAAAGAGGTAACATAAAAAGAGAGATAACACCTCAATGCTTTGTTGGCATTAAATAATTTTGTCATTTGCTCGATTTGACAAAATTTGTTTCTTTAAAAACCCTAAAGAAAAGTAAAAATGTTTTCATACATATTTTTCTCAAAATAACAGATTTCCAGAAAAAAAGAATAACTCTGTTTCTCTTCTCATTTTCTATTGTATACGCAAGTGTGAGACACCAATAAAAGTTTTTTCTTTCGTTTCTTTTCTTTCTTTCTTTACACAAGGAATATTCAGGTTGTATTCTTATGTACAGAAACTGGTATCTTGCCCAGCCGTATGCGCAGCAGCAGCGAACCCTACCGGCGGGTGCGCAGCCCTACGTCGCTACTGCAGTGAAGCTACTCTCTCAGTGGATCTAACTCGCGCCGCCACAGCCGCAGATGTACTTACTAGATTGGTAGTGCACTGGTGAGTTTTTGTGTTATAAAACTTCAGGTGAAACTTTTGTTGCTCAATCAAAAAATTACATAAATTGTAATTAATGACACGAATAGATCAACGGTTTAAAGTAGAAAGAGAGTGGGACCCATCACACTCCTGCCCGAATTTCGTTTAGTCCAATTACTTCACCGCGTTGTTTAACAAAAAAGTACCTCTTTTTCATATAAGATTAAAAAAATATGTAGTAATTTATTGGAAAGCACTTCTTTCTTTCTTTCTTTACTTGATGGGGGTGAGGGAGGGATAGTCCGTAGAAATCTCAAAGAATCCATTAAATGGAAGGGATCTATGAAAATCACCTATCAACTCTTTCTCCTATTATTTATCAAGGAAATATAGAATGCTTCAGTACTTTGACTAAAGTCTAAAACTTGTGATTTAAGTTCATATTTCTTTGAAAGCATAACTTGATTTATTAAAGTAGCAATCTACAAAGCCTCGAGCACAGTAGTAGGGTAGCCAGCCTTTCGATGTTTTACAGGTTGCATTTTGGAGAGTATGCGCTCATTTCTACGTTGTTGAAATATCTACGGTCGGGACTAAGCGTTTCACCTCGTCGTTTATACCGCGTACATCGAAGGACTGGAACAATTTGCCTGCTGCGGTCTTCCCGTCCGATTATAATTTAGTTGTCTTCAAAGCTAGAGTGAATAGGGTCTTAATAAACTAGTGCGCTTCACCATAAACGATTGCATCACTACTTACCATCAGGTGGGATCGCAGTCAAGCACTAGTTTATATCAGATAAAAAAAAGTCAAGTTGCCCCGGGTCCTCAATACAGCCATAACTGTTACACGGTGTTCTAAATAGGCGATTCAACGAAACACAATCGCGAAATGATCCGATTCAGCTTACGCGAGGTCAACGCGATGCGACTTTATCCTATGTGCGTGCGAAGTTGCCGCAATTTATTTAAAACAAGCCACCGTACCGCAAGAGTTCGCGAGAAAACATCAAACCAACTGATTACGTCCGCTTCGCTTCACTTCGCACCCACGTGCAGTTGGTCACATAGGCCACAGCAAAAGAGTGTAGACACCGCGTTAGAACTTAATGACTAAACTTTGATTTCAGCTATGAAGAATGTCTTCCAGTGGAGGGGGGAGATTTGATGTTAGCTTTAGAAACTTTGGTTATAGCCACCGGAGCTAATAGCAACCAAAACAATATCAAGCCGCTTCGAGTTGCGCTGCGCTGCTTGGTAAGTAAATCATTATTATAAATACAACAGTTACCATATTTAACACTGAGGGTGATATAAATCAAGGTTACTTGCACTAACCCTGCAAAAGTATCCGTTCAACACGTTTTCCATGTTTGTAAATTTCTCTTTTCTGATAATTGGCATAGCATTTTTTCTTTTATTCTAGATGACTTCTTACAAAAGTGCAATACGATATTTTTAGTGTTTTAGCATCCATGAAACACCTAGAGAGACGTGTAATAAACGCAATCAGTTTAAAAACTTTTTTGACAGTTGCATCAATATGTAGATATGTATGTCAAAAATTAACTTAGTCTTGATGGATGCCCAAGTTACGAATAGTATTGCACCTTGGCAAGATCTGGTCCACCAGAGTATAAGTAGTAACTAGGACTGCACGGTTTCTAGTGTAAATGATCACCAAACACTTAGATACATTTAGATCAAGTTTATTATCCCAAAGGTACTTTTCTAGCCAATACAAATCAGCCTGAAATGCTAGTCATGTCTTCGAACGTTATAAGCAAAGATTTTCATATGATCAGCAAATCATAGCAGCTTAGAAGAATGTATAGGCATTGATAGATGTCGTTCACATAAATAACGAATAAGAAAGGACCGAGCAACGAACCCTGAGATACTCCGTTAGGCACGTTTACCTAGCAAGACTTATAATTGTTAAGAACTACTGCCTGTGGCCTGTTATTAATGAAAGAAGAGAACCATCTTAACAGATCCCCTCGGATGCCCATAAAGCTTAGTTTCTTTATTAAAGTATTGTGGTTGATCCGATCAAATGCCTTGCAGTTGTCAGTGTAAACCACATCGCCTCGTTTCATCACCTCGCTTTCCACTGTCCATAGCATCTATGATGAAGTAATTAAATAAAATCAAATTAGAAGTGGTAGACCACCATCATTTCTACGCTCGTAGACAGACTAGGTAGCATTTCAGGCTGATTTGTATCGGCTAAAAGAGTACTGTCTGGCTAATAAACTTGATCTGAACCCGTCTAAGTGTTCGGTGATCACTTACACTAAAAAATGTGCAGTCATAGCTATAGCTACTACTTATACTCAGGCAGGCCAAATCTCACCCAGTTGCAATACACGTGCAGTAGGGCATCGTTCCTATCTGTGTTGGGTACATGCTCTGACAAACTCTCAGCTTTTATAAAATAACGAAGGTCTGGCGGCCACGGGCTCTTACTCTATAACTAGGTGACGTTAAATGAATTTTTTTAAAGTTTTATTTGTTTGGTTTGTTACTTCTGTGATCAGACTGAACAGTGTAATTCTGTGAACAGAATGACAAATACGCGTCTATGAAGCTACGCGTCCGCGGGCTGTAGACCTTAGTTTTTCGGACTAAAGATTTTGTGCATAGGTTCAACTCAGCCGCGCTGAAGCCACAGTGTACGCATCTCGTACCGCCAACGTCGTGGGCACCCAGCTGGGCGCGTGCGGCGGCACGGGCGGGCCGCGCATGGTGGCGCTGCTGGAGGCGCTGGCGGCGCTGGGCGGCGCGCCGCACGCGCCCGCGCACCTACAGCCCGCTATGCCCGCGCTGCAGCATGCGCTACACCGCCTGCATCGGTAAGTACAACGTCGTGGGCACCCAGCTGGCGGGCCGCGCATGGTGACGCTACAAACACGCAGATGTCATATTACGCATTGCTGTCTGGAACCCCATAGAGTGGTGATCCCCGAAAGAGTAATGAGATCACTTAGCTCCAACGCGTGATAACGAATCCGCGGGTTTTGATTGAATTATTATTATTTCAAAGAAACCATTTTCAATATTGAAGCCATGCTGCGCAAGCTTGTGGGCTTCATCCAATTCAGCTGAAAAAAGAAGAGCAGTGTCATTAGCGTAAAATATTAGGCCCCTTCACCTTGGGCCTTTCGGTGTTTTACAGGTTGCATTTTGGAGAGTGTGCGCAGGAATTGCATGACTTGATTCCGCCATCTCATTTCTACCATCGGACAAACCGACGTACAGCGAGTATCCACCCATACGTTGTTGAAACGTCTACGGTCCGGACTAAGCGTTTCGCTTCGTCATTTATACCGCGTACATCGAAGGACTGGAACAATTTGCCTGCCGCGGTCTTCCCGTCCGATTATAATTTAGCTTTTTCAAGGCTAGAGTAAATAGGCTCTTAATAAACTATTGCGCCTCACCATCAACGTTTGCATCACTGCTTACCATCAGGTGGGATCGCAGTCAAGTACTAGTTTATAACTGATAAAAAAACAATTAAAAAAAATACCCTTGTTTTTTATTTAGATTACAAAAACTGCAAAAACAGAGTAGGCACTAAAATACTTCCTTGGGGAACACCAAAGACGTGATGTTTTGGTCTGCACTGAGGATGATGCCAGTCTTGACGCTTTGGGTACGGTCTTCAAAATAACTTTTGAAGAGATTCAGCTGCACTCTTCTTATCCCACTGTCAAATTTGAGCAACAGATTAAGAGTGGATACTGTATCAAAAGCCTTAACAAAATTAAGTAAAATAAATAAATAAAAGTTATACACATTATAAGTATTATTGCACAACATATAGAGCACTCATTGAGACCCACTGTATTGGAGACGATAGACTTCAGAATTACAAAGTCACATGTGTGTCAATAGCGAAGGTCTTGCTACGACTGGCTGGTTGGGGCCTCGATAGCAACGCATAGGCTAAGAAATTAAACAAATATAAGTTGCAATATTAATATTACACACAAGAAACTGAACAAAGCCACCATAACTGAAACTTCATAGTAGGGCATCGTCCCTGCCTGTGATGGGGACATGCATTGACAAACTATCAACTTTTATAAAATTACGAAAATCTGGTAGCCACGGGCTCTTACTCTATCAGTTATTTGACACAAAGATATATGTATCAGCATTGCAATTACATCAGCCCTGCCTTCAATAATAACCAGAATAGGGTAGAGTCGCTACTGCAACCGTTCAAAAAAGCTTCGAGTTGCAACCCAGGGTCGTTCTTTTATAACTCGAGTACTTATAGCTACCTTAGAGTTAACCTAACTATATAACTCCGAGCAGAGTAAGTTTGTGTAAGCAGCCGTAAATGACGCTTGCTTGGCATTGACAGTTGTACTCTACGTTCGCGTTCAAAAATGCAAGTGTAGAGTATCTACTCTGATGACGATAAATTGCAATGATGGTTATTTAATTATCATATTTTATGCGCGAATTGACATTACTCCATATTGCGACATGTATAAATTTTGGCGATATTTAACTATCATCATTGAATTAATTTTGACACACCTAGCAAATAATTGGAGTCTACCTCTCGCATGAAATATTGTATTTTTTTCCATGCATGCAACTATATTTGTACGCCTCTAGGCATAACATAGCGACCTATGAACTTTATTTAAGGTCTGTATCGACCTATACCTGTGTATCAATTGTTTAATTGATAAATGATTATTGATTTTTGATGTCATTAGAGTTAACTCTAACCTCAAATTTGAACACAGAGCAGTATTGATGTGTCAACTCTTTATTCATAGTGACAACGCGATAGAAAACCCGCCCGATGACGGCACGGCTCTGGTGCTGCTGTGCACAGTTCTGTTCCAAGAGCGAGCCGGCAAGGCGCTCACACACAACATTAGTGCCACTTGGCAGCACACTATTCTCAGCACCATTGATAAAGCTGATGGATGGGTGCGGTATCGAGTTGCTAGAGCGGCTTTGAGGTGAGTTTGACTTAGTTACTAGCTATTGATTTATTTTTTAAATTATGACAATATTTTATACTAAACAGCAAATAACACTTTTTTCTGATTGTGATTTCAGAAATAGTTACTTTTTAACATAAAAAAATAGTCAAGTACTCAATTATGAAGCTACAGTTTTTTTTTTTCTTTCTAAATCGACTTCTATTTTATTATCATCATCATTATTCTATTTTCATTTATCAATTTCATCTTATGTTTAAGTTTTTAATGTCACATTTACAAATTCTTAAAACCAATGATTTAAAAATAGCACCGAAAAAAATAATTTAGAACTAATTCAGTCTGTAACATCCATGTCTAGAAATACTTAATTGAGTTTTGCAATTAATTTATTTTGTAACATTTAAATTATTTTAATTTATTATTGTATAAAAAGCCAATATTTGTTGTTTTCAATAAGGTACGGTCACCACAGCCTTGCGGCGACCATATTGAAACGTCTATCGGAAGAAGCGCCCAGTGAGGCGGCGCACAGGTGGCTCACTGCGTTATACCGGGCGGCTGCAGCTGACACTAAGCTTATCGAAGAAGGTAAATTCATCATAATATATGCAAGTAGTATTTTATATATTCCAGTGCCACTTAAGTTTCAGAGATTCTGCGGACTATGTTGGTAAAATTAATAAAATAATAAATAATAATAAAATTTTATTCAAAAATATAAGGTAATACAGTAAAAACATTTTTTTCCTTAATTTATGTCAAGTTCACAAGTGCTATAAGCCTGAACTAGGTTATCCTGTGTTTCAGGCGAGAAAAGGTAAAATAATATAACTAAATAATCACAGTAATTATATAACAAAAAGGTAAAATATTCATCTAATAGGTATGTAAAAGAGGTGTAAATAGTATAAAAGTCTTACTTGCTAAAATCTTAATATATTATTTAAGCTAACTAATCATAATAAAAAGTGCATAACATCTTTATCTTAGTACAACTAATAACTTCTCTGTATCTTCATAGGACAAATTTTGTAGGGTTTCCTTGAGAGCTTTCTTGCAATTTATATAATTTAGGGAATAAATATTTGCTTTTGCATTTAATCTGTTATAGAGTAGTGGTCCCAGAAATACATAAAATTTAGCTGTAAAAGCATGTTTTGTGCTTTTTGTGGGACAAACTATATCTTTCCGTCTCTTTTTAGTATGTTCAGTGCTAAAGCGGAGGGCTGCGTGCTGTTTTAATACAGTGCTCATTATGAATAACTGCCGGACTGTTAGTACTTCACAAGTTTTGTAGAGCAGGTCAGTGGGAAAAAGGAAAGGGCGGCAAGTAGACACCTTGAGAATCGCTCTTTGGGCTCTTTCGATTGGTAGTAATAAAGTTTTGCCTGCTCCACCCCATGAGGTAATGCAGTATGTCAAAATTGACTGACATAGAGCAAAATAAACTTGCTTAATTATTTTTGGGTCCGCAATATGTCGCAACTGCTTAAACACGAATATCAGCTTACGAACTCTATTATTTAAGACTTCCATATGTTGTTTGAACGTAAGGGTCTCATCTATTATAACACCTAAGTATTTTATTTTGTTAGTCTTATTAATATTGGGACACATAAGCGGGCATTCTGCAGGGACTGTACAACAATGTGCATACAACGTTGAGGAATTATTTGAAGTTTGTTTGCGCATGGAAAACTTTATATAATTTGTTTTATCTGTATTTAGGGTTAATGAGTTGTGCTGAAGCCATTTATTTACAATATTGAAGCCGTCTTGCGCAAGCTTGTGGACTTCATGTTCAGATTCAGCCGAAAAAAGAAGAGCAGTGTCATCAGCGTAAGATATTGCTATGCCGTGCTTTAGTTTTAGATTACATAGGTCATTTATGTATATCAAAAATAAAGTAGGCCCCAATACACTTCCTTGGGGAACACCAAAAGACGTGTTTTTTTGGTCTACGCTGAGGACACTGCCAATCTTAACGCACTGAGTACGGTCTTCTAGGTAACTTTTGAAAAGTTTTAGCTGAATACCTCTTATACCCACTGTCTCAAGCTTGCGCAATAGAGTAGGAATATATACTGTGTCAAAAGCCTTGGCAAGGTCCAGGAAAATACCTACTGTATGGTTACCCTTGTCAAGTTCTTGCGCTAGAAAGTCAGTCAGATGATGTACGGCATCGGCAGTTGAAACTTTAGGTCTAAAACCAAACTGACGCTCCGATAAAATTGATTTGTCCTCTAGATATTTGAACAACCTTTTATTTATGATTTTTTCCAATATTTTAGACATAGCAGGCAGTAGAGAAATAGGTCTGTAATTGGTTACTTGTTCTTTACTGCCAGATTTATGAACGGGGATAACAACTGCTTTTTTGAGGCACTCGGGAAAAATACCCAAAGATAAACACATTCGAAAAATGTAAGTCAGTGGAGGTACTAAAATATTCCTGAACCGTTTAATAAGTTTATTTGATATTTCATCCCATCCAACTGCACATTCATCTCTCAAGGACATGATTATATTGTCTACCTCTGTCTCGTCAGTATCAAGCATGGCAAAGGATGATAGAGTGGAGCTACCCATGATAGAAGTGTTCCTTAGATAAGGAGATTGACCCCGGTTAATTTTTTCTGCTAGAGACTTTCCAACGTTAACAAAGAAATTATTTGCTATGTTGGCAGACGTCAGCTGTGACGAGTGCACTTGTAATAAACTTGAAGATGACTCATTTTGTTTCGAGGAAAAAGTTATATTTTTAATACATTTCCAGATCTTTTTACTGTTCGTTCCAGCCTTATCCAGTACAGTTTTATCGTAGTTGCTTTTAACCTTTTTAAGAAGATCATTACAAAAATTACGATATCTTTTGTACGACAGTTGTAGGACCGTATTCTCTGGATGAGATTTACATTTCATATGCAGTTTATCTCTGTGTTTCATACAGCGGATAAGACCTGTTGTGATCCACGGTTTTATGTTGCAATTTTTGTTGCTCAACTGCGATATGACAGTATTTTTCTGAATTGCATGACGTACATTTTCTATTACATACATCATACAATACTGCGGGTCAGCGGAATTATAGACTGGATCGAAATCGATGACGCGTAAGTCTTCTTCAAGTTTATTTATATTCAATTTCGAAACGATGCGAGTGTTTTGTTTAGGTAAATTACAATTTAGTGTTAGTAGGACAGCATTGTGATCCGTTATTATAGAGTTAATAACAAGTGCAAGTGAAGGGAAATTTGATTTAAGTATGATATGGTCCAAGCAAGAGCCACTATGATGTGTAGGAAAACTATGTGCGGGGAGCAAGCCATGATATGCGCATAGGTTGAGGTAGTCCTGAGCAGATGCGTCAGCACTTCCTGGAAGAATGTTTATATTAATATCTCCAATTACTATCGTGTTTTTAAAAGGTGATAGGTTTTGCAAGACATCATTGAGAGAGTCAGTAAAATTGTTAGCATTTTTGAACGAGGGCGAGCGATATAACGCTACTATAGCAAAATCTGATCCAATCTTCACTACCAAACTGTTACAGTCTTGCATATTTGGTTCCTCTACAGAGACCTTGAGATGATCTCTTACATAAACTATCACCCCATCATTTTGATTGTAATTCCTATCACTTTTGTACATCTTATACCCTGTGATTAGTGGTATATTATATTTCTTGGCAAGCCAGCATTCTGTTAAAACAATAATGTCACAATTAATGTTGAGCCGTTGTTGAAAAGCGGTAAAGTTGTCAAAATTCTTAAAAATACTGCGAATGTTTTGTGTTAGTACGGTTAACGGTGATTTGTAGCTGGAAAGATATTGTTTGCAGCTTTCAACTTCACAAAGTCTAGACTCAGATACAGAAAAATTATCTAAATCATTAATTAAATTGTTTATCATAATAAAAATATAACTAAAACTTTACTATATATAAAACTGAAAAACGTCTAAAATAAATAACTTATTAACGGCGCTCTTAGGCACCTTCATAATCTATTGAGTTGATAAACCTTTTTTCGGCCATAATTTTCGCGGGGCAGTCAGCTGCGCCTGTGTTGTGCTTGTCTGGCTTTTTGAAATGCAAGCAAGTAGCGCATTTTGGCTCATCTGACTTCTTTGGACATTCTTTGATTGAGTGGCCTTGCTCACCACAGTGACCACAGGTGTAGGACGTCTGCCGACATGATTTGGCAGCATGGCCATATTGCTGACACTTATAGCATCGTGTGACCAAGGTAAAATCTCTAACAGGGCATGATGACCAATTTACAAATACTCGTTCTTTTGTCATTAGAGCTTTGCGTATGACTGCCGATACTTCTACGACATAGTTACAATCGTCAGCGTCTCTCTTACCCGACTTATGGCTTAACTTGATTGAAGTCAAAAAGGTCTCAAGGCTGCAGTCCTGTAGCTTCTCGGCGAGATTTTGGTGGTATAAACAAGTAAAAACCTCGTTTTCTGACATGGACG
This sequence comes from Mythimna ferrago, assembly GCA_910589285.2. Lineage (NCBI taxonomy): Eukaryota > Metazoa > Arthropoda > Insecta > Lepidoptera > Noctuidae > Mythimna > Mythimna ferrago. The sequence goes on from OU342684.1 coordinate 25,899,880, forward strand.
TCGGAACTCCTATGATTATAACCCTAGGTTTCCTTTTATAAGGCTCGTCGACTGTTAGACCCGATTTTGTTAGCTGCTCCGATTGTCTCAGTTTCTCGATGTCGTCTTTCGTATCAGTGCTGATGATAACACCACCGTTTTTGGTCTTTCGCAGGCCTCTAACATGCAGCTTCATCTGTTCAGGGCAAATGATTTTTTGGACGAGAGATTTCGTCTCATCACTTGATTTTAATTTATCCTTCGGATAAATGGCCAAAGAACTAATGTTTGTCGGCTGGATGTAATGGTTGGCTCCTTTTTTGACCATGTCAGCAAAAGAAGCTCCCAGGGCAGGTTTTGATTTTTCTTCGACACTCAACTTGAGTTCCTTTAGTTGCTGTGAAAGGTCGAGTTGGGTTTCAAGAGCTTTGACAGCATTATGGGATTGGAAGGCTTTCGCTTTCATGTACTGGTACTGTACCGCCATTTGCGATGTGCCATGACCGATCTTCCGGCATAGGGCATTAATGCGCAATTTTTGGTCCATATTCAGCTTACCTTCCGCTGCGATAGTGCACACCTCCTGCAGGCTCTGGTCGATGGTCGTCATCCAGCTCTGAATTTCCGACGTCGTGACAGCTTCAAGAGTTTCGTTCTTTTGCTGCGGCGCTTGAGAGGGAGGAGCGGGGACGGCTACAGGTGTTGGCGGCGGGGAGCGAGCACACCTACTTCTTGGACTGAAGGGACTTTCCTCCATCGTAAAGTAGATTATTTATGTATTATTCACAAATCATTTTTAGAAAGAAACACCTCAAATCTAACGTATGAGTCACTTTACTTTACTTTAACAGCAATTTTATAAAAACTAGGTCACAATTTCACAAGTGATTATTTGTTTATACTAATATTGTTCGATACGTCTGTTCACTACGAACGTCAATCGATCGATCTAAATTGGCTCTCTAGTGGATGTTTTAATTCCTGATTCGAACACACAAGGAAACTCTAAGCGTAGTCCTTTCTATTATCCTTTTTGTGACTTTAAGCTTTTTGATGAGGGCCATTTGGCATTGCGGTGGGGTTGAAAGGTTTTGAAGTGGCGACCGCGTACCAGAAAACAGCGTTGGTGCCGGTTTCGTCAACAAGCTTCCATCTGACAAATGAAAGATAAATGTGTACCAGGTATCGCGGGTCTAGAAGAAGCCAGCTCGCTGTGGGAAGTGTCGAGCGGGTGGGGCGGCGCGGGAGGCACGGGGGGCGGCGGCGCGGGCGGCTGCGGCGGAGCCTGCCCCGGCTGCGGCGCGTGCGCCCCGCTGCCGCCCGCCTGGATGCGCGCGCGCGCACAGGCGCTGGCGGCTCTAGCACGCACTGCACACGCCGCGCGCACCTTGTGCACTCAGCCACCGCCTGCCATCGCGCATGTGTACTCACAGGTGAGACTCCCTCTGCTGTTGGGCTCGGCTGCGGCGCGTGCGCCCCGCTGCCGCCCGCCTGGATGCGCGCGCGCGCACAGGCGCTGGCGGCTCTAGCACGCACTGCACACGCCGCGCGCACCTTGTGCACTCAGCCACCGCCTGCCATCGCGCATGTGTACTCACAGGTGAGACTCCCTCTGCTGTTGGGCTCGGCTGCGGCGCGTGCGCCCCGCTGCCGCCCGCCTGGATGCGCGCGCGCGCACAGGCGCTGGCGGCTCTAGCACGCACTGCACACGCCGCGCGCACCTTGTGCACTCAGCCACCGCCTGCCATCGCGCATGTGTACTCACAGGTGAGACTCCCTCTGCTGTTGGGCTCGGCTGCGGCGCGTGCGCCCCGCTGCCGCCCGCCTGGATGCGCGCGCGCGCACAGGCGCTGGCGGCTCTAGCACGCACTGCACACGCCGCGCGCACCTTGTGCACTCAGCCACCGCCTGCCATCGCGCATGTGTACTCACAGGTGAGACTCCCTCTGCTGTTGGGCTCGGCTGCGGCGCGTGCGCCCCGCTGCCGCCCGCCTGGATGCGCGCGCGCGCACAGGCGCTGGCGGCTCTAGCACGCACTGCACACGCCGCGCGCACCTTGTGCACTCAGCCACCGCCTGCCATCGCGCATGTGTACTCACAGGTGAGACTCCCTCTGCTGTTGGGCTCGGCTGCGGCGCGTGCGCCCCGCTGCCGCCCGCCTGGATGCGCGCGCGCGCACAGGCGCTGGCGGCTCTAGCACGCACTGCACACGCCGCGCGCACCTTGTGCACTCAGCCACCGCCTGCCATCGCGCATGTGTACTCACAGGTGAGACTCCCTCTGCTGTTGGGCTCGGCTGCGGCGCGTGCGCCCCGCTGCCGCCCGCCTGGATGCGCGCGCGCGCACAGGCGCTGGCGGCTCTAGCACGCACTGCACACGCCGCGCGCACCTTGTGCACTCAGCCACCGCCTGCCATCGCGCATGTGTACTCACAGGTGAGACTCCCTCTGCTGTTGGGCTCGGCTGCGGCGCGTGCGCCCCGCTGCCGCCCGCCTGGATGCGCGCGCGCGCACAGGCGCTGGCGGCTCTAGCACGCACTGCACACGCCGCGCGCACCTTGTGCACTCAGCCACCGCCTGCCATCGCGCATGTGTACTCACAGGTACGTCTCGATCTGCTCTAACATGAGCTGAGCATGAGGGTTCGGCTTCCTGACTAACCGGATTCATTTCAATACAAATAATAATAAAAATATATAGTGTAGGTACAAGACGTGATGTCAAATGACAGCCAATTTATCTAATGAGATTGACTGTCCTGATCTCTTACAGAAACTGCGCTTTAATGTTCCCCAGAAATGGATAGATTTAATTTGCCTATCTCTATTCCTTCTTCCTCTGCTAACTACAGGAGAAACTGCGAGTAAGGATTTTAATGTTCTTTGTAAGGAGTTCTCTTTTGACCCGTTCAACACAAAAACCTATTTTGCACGCACTTAGCTGAATGTGAACTTTTTCAAATGCTGATTGTACATAAGGGATGTCTAATTATTCTTAATTATGTTCTGTTTTTTAAATATGTGCTTTTAGTAATCGTAAGTTTTCTATTAGGTACTTAACTGTTTCTACCCGTGAGAACCTGTAATTGGCTCAATGTTTCTTGTACTGCTGTTATCCATTTGTTATAACTGTTGGGTCTCCTAGCATTAAATAAATAAACAAAATAAAAAAATATTGTGCTTTCCGAGGAACATTATGTACCTAATGAATGGTAACCCATTTACAGACTGTCCTCAGCAAGCTTACTTAACACAGATGCAGCTTAATAGAAATTTAAACCAAACAAAAAACCGTGCTTAATATACATGGTATCTGATCGTCGTCATCCCTCCATAGAGCAACCGCGACCCATCGCTAAAGGCAGGTGCATTTTCGGGCGCGATCCGCAAAGCCGCGCGCGCGGTGTCTGCAGTATCACAGAAGTACGCCGCCATCGCACGCACGGCCTTCCACGCCGACGACTCCACGCTCCGCCACTTGCATATGTATCCTTTTTAAAGATCCCCGGTTTGACACTGGTGGTAGATTGATAACTCAATTATGGCGTAGAGCTAAGCTAAACGCTCCCACGCAAAACTGCAATGCGATCCGACGCCGCATCGCAGAAATTTGTGATATGCCATTTCTTGCGGCAAAGCATGCATCGGTTCAAGAGACCATACAATGTGCGATGCGAATTAATTCGTAAGTACTTGCGATACGTCTTGCGACCTCGCAAATTTTTATGATGTGATGTCGCATCGCACCAAGAGATGTGCTATGCGGTTATGCTGCGAGGATGTGAAAGTTAGCTATGTACCGGGATGAATAAGATGCAACGCAGCGAGGTAGCTGTGCAAAGTAGTTAGTAAGGTAGTTGCGCGCCTTTTGTAGGTACTCTGCTCTGCATAGCACGTATTAACATGGCGTTACAGTTCCTACAAAGAAATAATTACAATTTCAGATATTTACAATGAGTCGTACATCAATTTACCTAAACAGCTCACCAAAAAATTCTTAAATATTTCCTGAACAAACACACAGCTCTCAGCACACATACGGCCAACTAGCCCAGTTCCTGGACCGCATCGCGTCCATAACCCAGGAGCGGCCTCCGGAGCTCGACCACGTAGACCTGAAGCCGACCACGCTGGAAGAGATGATCGCTCTAAGAGCCAGTACCTCGCTCACGGATATATCTAGCAAGCTGTTCGATAACCCCACAACTAGTCCTGGAATCACTCACAGGGTAAGTAGAGTATATGATGGAAAATCTGTATGTATTTTTAGGCAATTGACTTGGCTGGGACACTACCGTGCCCCAGATATTATGCTTTTTGATCGTTGAAAATTCAGGCTTCTAGTTTTACCCTTAACGAAGTTAAAGGACCTCGGAAATGTCCTGAACTGCTTCAAGAGAAAGATGATACGATTGTGCCTTTTTGTTTGACCTTGTACCAAAATATCGATATGTTTTTATTTTTCTCAGCTTTACAGGTTAAACCGTTACACCGCTAAATTTTGATCGTTTTAATCCCGTGGAGGTTCGACCCGGTACATTTTTTTTTTTATATTGACAGTCTTGCTATGAAACACTATCGATTTGTAACGATCGTTTTTTTTTTTAAGTCGTATTATTTTACGCATGTACGAAATTAATTTCTTTAAGAAAACGTCAGCTGAGCGAGTCCAATGACCTGTAGGTAGTTAGTACGCAACGCCGACTACTCCCGTTACAAATCGATAGTGTTTCATGTACCGGATCGACCCTCCACGGGATTAAAACGATCAAAAATTAGCGGTGCAGTATACTTTGGAATATAAAATTTGCTTCATTTTTCTGACCGACTTCTTGAAACTTCTTCAAAATACTTTCTCAGTAAATGGTGTATCCTAACTAATATTTTAAATGTGAAAGTGTGGATGTTTGGATGTTTGTTACTTAATCACGCAAAAACGGCTGAACGGATTTGGATGAAATTTGACATGCTTATAGCCTTTGGCATGGAAAAGAACATAGGCCACTTTTTATTCCGGAAAAACATCTTATTCCCACGGGAAAATACGTTTAGAGTGCGATAACCGAAGTACACGCGGACGAAGTCGCGGGCGGACAGCTAGTTTAAAATGAATGCAGAAAACAAGAAGTTTGAGGACACGGCCTCTAAAACCTAACTTGACCCTTTTTCGATTTTGGTTATTCCACGATCCTCATTTAATGGATGTCGCTATAGCCCTGATTTTGTTTTTTCTTTAGCAAGATACAAGGCTGTGATTCAGCACTTTATAACCGACTTCCAAAAAGGATTATGTTTTCAAGTCGACTGAATATTTTTTTATAACTGAATTCAGCGAAATCTTCGTCAATATATTCATAATTTTTTAATCACCAAAATTGTTTGTTTATAAGAGTATTTTTACGCGAGGTCGGCCCATTTGGTGAAGATCTGATGAAAAACTTTGGAGAACACTATGGAACTCTTCAATAAATGATAGCAACTCTTCCGAGATTGCTAAAATCACATGTTTATTTATTGTTAACACCATTACATAACCTAACATCACGCTGTTACGTTCTGAAGAGATACTATCATCATCTGTCTACCCCTGTCTTGTGTTATTTGGAGTCGTGCAGCACGTTTTTTTCTTCCATTCGGTCCTGTCACTCGTAACGCTATAACTTCCTTTTCTTTCACATCACTCCTCACACAGTCCATCCATCTTTTCTTTGGCCTCGCTCTCCCTCTTCATCCATCCACATGTACATATAGTGTCAGTATGCTCCTAAATGTTTTAGTAACATGCGTTTCATTCCTCCTGTTCACGTGACTATACCAAGACAAACAATTACCTATCAACTTTTCAGTCACAGTATATTAGAGAACTTTTCAGTTTCTCTAATAGTCTGAACTTTTCTTACTTTGTCCATTTTCGTTACATCACACACCCATCTCAACACTAAATAAGCCTTTTGGATAAAACAGACATGTCTTTTGTCAATTTAAAAAATACCTGGCCTATTAGTAAAAATAAAAGTGTAAATTCTAATATTTGAAAATACTACGTAGGGAAAAACTGTCTTAATATGAATGATTTGCAGTTCACTGATGAGTCACTATTTTCTTGACGCGAATAGATAGAAAAGACAATGGCAATGCAAGTATAGTCTAAAGTTACTATACTTGCATTGCCTACATCTCTGCAACAACTACTCCTACGAGATCTACCGTCAATATGGCCGGGCCATTACCACTTCAATTTTACACAGGCAGAGAACTAAAGTTGCCAATACAAACAACTTTGCTTACAGAGATCTAATGGATCACTTCGTTCCGTATTCGACCCTCAAAGAAGTTCCATGCTTAGGCCTTTCCATAACTTGCTGAGTGACTTTAAACTTACGGACTAGTCGTACCGTGAGTGACTGTCTGTCTACGTCTCGATCCCGTATCTAAATCGTAATAGATAGTAGGGCGCACTGATTCAAATTCTTTGACGTGACGAAAAGAGGCGGCGAAGTTTCCCGTTCACTGGTCAGCCGAATTAAATAGCTTTTTTGGTCTCCCTGGTGTAGCACATGGAAGCCGTCCTGGCCGCAGTGCTGGCGTGCTCCGGCGGCGCCCTGTGGCCGCGCGGCGTGTGCGCGGGGCGCTCGGGCGGCGCGCTGTGCCGCGTGTCGCTGTCGCCGGCGTGGCGGGTGGCGCCGGCGTCAGGCGCGCCGCCCGACCACGCGGCGACGTTGCCGCTGTCGCACCGGCTGGCGCTGAAGCTGGAGGGCGTTGTGTTGCCGCCGCTGCCGCTCAGGTGAGTGGAGCTGCAGCACACGGGAGCCGTCCTGGCACAGTACTGGGGCGCTCGGGCGGCGCGCTGTGCCGCGTGTCGCTGTCGCCGGCGTGGCGGGTGGCGCCGGCGTCAGGCGCGCCGCCCGACCACGCGGCGACGTTGCCGCTGTCGCACCGGCTGGCGCTGAAGCTGGAGGGCGTTGTGTTGCCGCCGCTGCCGCTCAGGTGAGTGGAGCTGCAGCACACGGGAGCCGTCCTGGCACAGTACTGGGGCGCTCGGGCGGCGCGCTGTGCCGCGTGTCGCTGTCGCCGGCGTGGCGGGTGGCGCCGGCGTCAGGCGCGCCGCCCGACCACGCGGCGACGTTGCCGCTGTCGCACCGGCTGGCGCTGAAGCTGGAGGGCGTTGTGTTGCCGCCGCTGCCGCTCAGGTGAGTGGAGCTGCAGCACACGGGAGCCGTCCTGGCACAGTACTGGGGCGCTCGGGCGGCGCGCTGTGCCGCGTGTCGCTGTCGCCGGCGTGGCGGGTGGCGCCGGCGTCAGGCGCGCCGCCCGACCACGCGGCGACGTTGCCGCTGTCGCACCGGCTGGCGCTGAAGCTGGAGGGCGTTGTGTTGCCGCCGCTGCCGCTCAGGTGAGTGGAGCTGCAGCACACGGGAGCCGTCCTGGCACAGTACTGGGGCGCTCGGGCGGCGCGCTGTGCCGCGTGTCGCTGTCGCCGGCGTGGCGGGTGGCGCCGGCGTCAGGCGCGCCGCCCGACCACGCGGCGACGTTGCCGCTGTCGCACCGGCTGGCGCTGAAGCTGGAGGGCGTTGTGTTGCCGCCGCTGCCGCTCAGGTGAGTGGAGCTGCAGCACACGGGAGCCGTCCTGGCGCAGTACTGGGGCGCTCGGGCGCAGGGGTAGGCTTAGGTAAAGTTACGAGATCATATTTATCTCTAAAACTCGAAATCTCTACCTGGTCAAGTATCTATTCCACACATTTTAATCTGTCATAAAGACTAATTGCATGCATTTCCGAATTAGTTTCAAAGATAAATAAACTTTAATCACTTCAAAGTCAAGTAAATAACTAATCATAAAACTTTAAATGACAGAAACTAAAAAAATAATCAAAGCAATTACGTACAAAACGATAACAGCTCTAAGCAAAAAACTAATGTAGTTTATAAAACTTTTTTACGCGTCTCGTAATTTGCGTAAAAATTTCATTCATGCCTTTTCGAAAGCCAGGATTATTTTAATAGAAAAATGTTTGATGGGTACTTCAACACAGTATCAAATTTTGCTCATACAGACTCACGTTTTTATGTTTTTATATGAAAAATTGAGATAGCTGATAAGCCAGATACAAAAGCCGGAAGATTAAAGCGAGATCGGAGATCGCCTATCATTTTTACGTAGAACCGTGCAGAGCGCCAACGTTGCATTAAGTTACGTAGTGGTGTCAGCGTATCTTATTTTATGAATGAAACTTCAATTTTGCGCGATGCTTAAAGTTTAAATTTTATTTAATTTAATTCGTTTGTTTCCATGATTTAGATGTTATATGTCATATATTTTCACATAAAAGCCGGGCTTATTTACTTGTATTGCTCGCACGTCCCTGGTGGCTATGACACAGCCACGCCCCGTTTTTCTTTAACACTGTTTTTTTTGTATAGGCACAAACTACAGAACGCCATTTGGTATCCTTATAAACTCGTTGTACTTCCTCCAACAGCAAGCGTCAGCGTGTGCGTCAAGTGAAGGGCGTGCAGATCACTGTGACAGCCACACCGCACCCGCGTACTAACGAGAAAGTAAGTAGCTAAATATTCAAGGTTGGTACATTTATTCGTCATCATAATTTCAGCCGGAAGACGTGTACTGCTAGAATCCTCCACCTTTTCGTTTTGCCTCAAAAAAACTGTCCTTGTGCCGTCTCACTTATATTAATTTGCTCAATGTCAACTTACTGCGCCTTAACAGAGTCATGTACCCATTAAGATTCACGCTATCATTTTCGAGATTCCTTCATAATTAAGAACGATCCATTCTAGACTTTCTTGATTCCCAATCATTTTTTAATAAGTAGATAGGTAGCGAAAAAATAATAAATACTTTGACTTTGAAACTTCAGGCAAAGAATTTTGTTTCCTTTGACGTCAAAGACTATGTCGGACTTCTCTTTCATAATAGAAGTTTCGAAGCTTTTGTTAATGAAGATATTTTTTTGTTGTTGTCATGTTTGTACCACAGCTTTTTTTTTTATAATTGATAGGCTCGCGTTTGACCACAATCTCACCTGATGGTAAGCGATGTTGTGGCCGACGATGGAGCACGCTTGCCTAGAAGCAATCTATTCACTCTTGACTTAAAGACCCCTAGGTTATAGCTATCAGGAAACACAGACTCCGGCAGGGAATTCCATTCCTTAGCTGTACGCATAATGCATGTACTCCCAAAACGCTTTGTACGTATAGGTGGGATGTCCACCATGTACCGGTGGCGCAACGCCGTACGTCTTGTGGTCCGATGATGGAACGGACTTGGCGGAATTAAATTGTGTAACTCTAGAGCACACTCCCCGAAGTGTAAACGATAGAAAACATACAGTCTAGCAACTCGGCGTCGATGCTCAAGACTTTGGAGTTTTGACTTCACAAGAGTATCATTGCCTATAATCTTCTTGGCACGCTTTTCAATAGACTCTAGTACATCCAGCTGGTATTTGGCTGACCCATCCCAAAGATGAGAGCAGTACTCCATACACGATCGACACAGCTTTTTAGCTTTTTAAATACTTAAATTGCATGCATATTCCCTTTTTGCGGATATTTATACAGCTTCTGAACTTCACTCGAAAAATGCCTACCAGAAACTGGTAACTTGGCCTTAACACGAGCTCTTGACACGATCCATTTGACGACCTATACTGAACTGTTAAAGGGATAAAGCTATATCGTTGCGACTGCTGTCCCAATTTTCAAAAAAAAAAAACATTGAAATTGTGAGGGATTATTTAGCTCAATGAAATGCAGATGCCTTTTTTAAAGTACTGGTGCTCACTTGACAATCGAAAGTTTATAGGGTGTATAATTCCATCCCTCTCTCTCGCTCGGACGCCTAACATTTTAATACATCGTGGTAAGATCTCTTTTCTCCCTCCCCACAGACGGTAGACCTCACGAACATCCCGCCAGTTCTGACAGCGGTGCAGACAGTGACGCCGGTGCGAGACTTCTTCTCGGCGCAGCAGCTGGTGTCGGTGAACGCGCCCGGCCTCTACACGGTGGCCGTGGAGGCGGCCTTCGTGGACCATGCTGCACAGCTCTGGAATACTGGACCTAGGACCGCTATTGTTATTAAGGTGAGAAAGAGATGAAATTACGCTTACCGTATAGAGAAGGACGGAGTAACGTGAAATAAAAGAGTCAGTGAGTCAGTTTTGCATTTCCTTACTAAATCACACTAATATTAAAAAGGAAATAGTTTGTATGTGTGTTTGTTACTACGTCACGCTCAAATAGATGAACGAAATTGAATGAAATTTAGTACTAGGATATTTTATACCAATTGAAGTTATCTCCAAACTACGACCCGCGTGCCAAATCCAGCCCACCTGTGCCATCAATCCGACTTAATAAGTAAAAAATAATCAATTTTGATTTTTTACCTAGTTGTGGATCAATTGTTCTTGTACCCATTATTAATTTAAGGGTAGAAAAATTAAAATTGTTTTTGCCCTTGGAACATACATAAAAAATCGTTATGGCCCTAAGGCTTCAAAGTTTGGGGACTTCTGGTCTAGATTAATACCACAATGCATAAACGTCGTTTTCTTAAAGTGACATTAAATTCGCAATACGAGCAAATAAAACATTACCTACCCATATTGCTATGAAAAGATGATAGGCGTCAAGTTGTATTGATTTTCTCATTAAAAGTACGTTGAAGGTGTATTGCCGTGGTAAATATCAGATAACCATAAGATATCTGTTACATTAAATTATATCAGTATTCAACCTGTTCACTTGTCAATTGATTCAAATACCCCTAGGTCGTTAGCTAAACCCTAACTGGCTAACTTGGCTATTTGGGAAACTGTAAAGGAAAAACCTGTAATGGGTATAACTGATAGAAAATCCTAGATCCCTTAAACTCCTAGTTATCCAGGTTTCACAGTTTTTAAATTCCTTTTAATAACATTAAAAGCAATATTGAATAACATGATGTAATACTACCTCTTTACAAGGTCTGTATACCTGGCGATGACATAACGCGCGAGGTGCATGGCATCATCGTGTTTGTGAAGGTACACTCGGTACAATGGAAGTGTGACCATCATATTGTTTGTTCCAGGCTCACGAAGACCCCAGCACGAAGGGAAGCGTACAAGCTACGCGTAGTAGATTTTAAATAAATACCTGCAAGGTTTAATCCTAGTGTTTACGATAAGAGTGAGATTCACGCGCTAACTTGATTTTAGTTATTTCTTGGATATATCAGCTATGGATCTGATATATCCAAGATCTCTCTATGGATCTTTTGACAACTCAAATCTCTGATTCATCACCATCATCATTTCAGCCGCTTTCGACGTCCATTCAGTTGGACATAGGCCAAATGTCGCCATAACAACCGGTCTTGTGCATCTCGTATATGTAATAGTGATGTAACGAATATTCGCACATTTTTACATCGCATTCGAATTCACAACAAACATGCGAATAATTGGCAATTTTTTTTGACAAACAAAAAGGTATTTAAGTATTGATTGGACGGATAATGATAATACAACTGCGAATATTGATCGCAAATATTCGTCAACATTTAACGTTATTTACATCAGTTGTATTATCATTGTATATCCGTCCAATCAATACTTAAATACCTTTTTGTTTGTCAAAAAAAATTGCCAATTATTCGCATGTTTCTTGTGAATTCTGATAATATTCGCGAATGTGAATGCGAATATTCGTTACATCACTAATATGTAATTAGTTTAATAAAATATTATTTTAATTATAACATTTGTGTAAGTACGTACATTAAAGTGAGTTGAAGAACACAATATTATGCTTTTTAATTACGTCAACGTAGTGTGGTACAAGACAAAAGAAATCAGGACTAAAACAGTAACATAACAGGAAAAATAACTAATCTATGAAACATGAAACGTCTCACAAAGTCCTGCAATGTTTCATATCAAACTTATTTCTATTTATTGTTGGCAGCTGAACATGCCGGTCATCCACAGTAAATAAAGTGGATTTAAAAATAGGTTCTCCATAGATAGACGCAGTATTTGAACTAAATGTCCTACATGTCTATCAAGTGATAACCTTTCATTGTGCCGACACGCCAAGCAGTGAAATGACCAAATAAAAATATCGATAAGAAATTATCTAGCCGCGATAAGTTTTCATACTTATCACTCAGTACCTGAGCCGCAGACGGAACAAAATGCTCGTCCACTTGCTGATTCTCGCTCTTGTTCTACAAATAAACTGTTCATCGATATGTGATAGTGATGTTTGTGTGTGCAAAAGATACCAAAGTGAACAAAATGAAGAATTTGAAGGTGAACAAATTCAGTGCGCGTACAAAAACGAAGACATCTTACGAAGCAATTACACGCTGCCCGATATATCGCACTCGTTGGATTTATCGTTTATAAACATATCTGTAGTGCATTCGTCATCCTTATTGAAATCGAACACATTACTAGAATTAATATTAAACGATAATGTAATAACAAATATTGATGTCGACAGTTTCCAGCTACCAACACTTAAGAGGCTAGATCTAAGCAATAATCGAATAGAGTTTATAGACAAAGAAACTTTCAGAGGCGTGAAAAACTTGGAATATTTGAATCTACGTAACAATAGATTCACCACATTCACAAAGTTAATGTTCCATCATTTGAGCAGCCTCAATGAAATCGTTTTAGACAATAACAACTTGGGACCTGTCCTAAGAAACTCGAATTTATTCGATAGAAGCGGTTTTGGACTGACAGACAAAATTAAAAATGTAAGTATAAGTGGAATCAATCTGACCACGGTTCCTGACAACTTCTTTATTGACGCTTACGACTTACGAAAGTTAGTTATTTCAAATAACAGCTTAAGGGAAATGTTCGAAATACCGTACACTTTACAATACCTGGATCTATCAGACAATCCTATAACAGACATTTTCAGTGAAGATTTCACTGATTTAATAGCATTGAAGGTATTGAAACTGAACAATTTGAAAATTAAAACAGTTCCTGAATCAGCATTTCAGTATTTACCAGCTTTGAAGACAATAGAACTGGAAAGAAATCAAAATCTAACATCGTTCAGTACGCTAGCGTTTGGACGAGAAGTTCTTAATGATCCGGACAATTTTGGCCTAGAAAGACTGTCGCTGAAAGGCTCCAGACTGTCAAAATTAGACAAAGCATTGTTGACGCCTTTTGGAGTACTGATCGAGTTGGATTTACAAGGGAACCCTTGGCAATGCGATTGTGAAATCGTTTGGGTTAAACAGCTACAGATATCTGAAGAGTATTATGACCATTTAAGGTGAGTTTTTAAGATCTATTATATTCAAGCAAGCTAGATTAATAGGATAATCGAGGTCGTGGTTAGAAGAATAGTCTAAGTGTAATATTACTGTAATAAAACTGGTAATTCTCATAAAATGTAGGTAATAAAAAAACGTATTTAAACAATACGAAACATGATATCACCTAACAGCTGCATAAATAAAAATGATAATGTTCTTGACGCTAAACAGTTCATTCAGAAATGTAAGAGACAAACAACTAAAACCTAGATAATCCAAATCTCTGTTTCTAGAGTATTTCTCAAAACAGAAGAACAAAAATAGCTCAGTGACGAAGCCATTATTTTCATCTGACTCGTAAGTTATGCGCCTGACCTTGTTGCGATCCACCACAATGCATTTGAACCATAGACCACGGAATCGCCGCACAAACAGAAACTGAATAAATACCTATATTTATTTATTTGTCTATCATTCCTTCTAAACGCCTTAACCGATTTACATGAAATATTGTGGGTATATATTTAAGTGCGTATCTGGAAGGTTTGAAAATACTTTTGGACCCGGTAGGTGGCTCAGGTTCTCATTTTTTTTTCTAACGAATAGCCAGCTTTCGGATAGGGCGTCTGTTGGGACCGCTACTTTAAATATAGAATTCAAAATGTTTATTCAATTTTAGAACAACGAGAGTTCGTTTAACGTAATAACTCTATTACAAACATCACTAAGTCCAAATCCCATCGGGTTAGTACTTTGTTTTGGGCCTTTTGAATACAAATGTTCATTTAAAAATCAACTAAAAATACATGATGCTAAAGTCGAATTGGTGACACACTGACACGCTTGGTTCGTATAGGAAGTATGACTGTCGACTCAAGTCTTTTCATTGGAAGACACAAAGCTGTGGCCCGGTTCTTCCTCACAACTGACGCATACTGTGACGAAACAAAGGACTATTAAAGACGGTTTTAATACGAGTACGATTATGTGGCATAGGTACCGCAAAGTTAGGTATCAGCCTGTGTTTATTATTGTACAATATTTTATACTAACTACTCAAACCCCAAGCGAACGTTGATTTCGCGCCATTCGGTTAAAAAACCAAGCGTGCCTTCGCATAAATTAGAAAAAATTACGCGTCCTATTTGTAGAAAATTTATCAAAGAACTTAAATAATAATCAAACTTCTTCAAGTAGACTGTAAATAATGAAAGTAAGATCTATAGAAGTAAGAAAAAGCGCGCACGCCGCGAATTAGGTAGATATTAACGCAAAAAAGAAATATTTCTAAAAACAGTATCAAAATTGGTTATTAAATGAAGCAGTAAAAAAAAATATCATTTCATAAGGAAGATTGGGAGCAGTATCTTTTGTACACACGCAATCTAAAGGCGGTGACGTCACATTTCAGTATGTGCATCTTTGTTCTATTTTTGACAGTTTCCCCTTCCACCAGGTTTTTGAATTACTTTATATTTAAAAGATTAGAAAAATCTTTATATTTGCGATTTTGGTTAAAGTTGCTATGTGATAAAAAAAAACAGTCACCGAGTTTCTTTTTTGTTAAAGGTGGGAATCATCTAGGCTTCTCCCACTCTAGGGCGGAGCGAGAGGAAATGTATACGTTTACTGACTAAAACCCACTCCTATGTTCTCCTTTGCCTTGCGTTCCGGTGCCCCGGGTTTTCCTTTCAGAACCCATGGCCCCAATAGGCACATAGTATATATTTTTTTTAAATTGATATAAACTAGTGCTTGACTGCGATCCCACCTGATGGTAAGCAGTGATGCAATCGTTGATGGTGAGGCGCACTAGTTTATTAAGAGCCTATTCACTCTTGCCTTGAAGACACCTAAATTATAATATAATCGCACGGGAAGACCGCAGCAGGTAAATTGTTCCAGTCCCTCGATAAACGACGAGGCGAAACGCTTGGTCCGGACCGTATAGATAGACTTAACATATAACAAAGCTTATAGTCACCCGGTTGTGCTTCCGATTTAAAAACCAATGCTATACAGTACCCGTCGAAGCAACTCGATGATCTGTACGTTGAACTATAGATTATATTGTTTACTGTGCTGTTAGTCACGGCCGCGTGTTGACCGACCTTATCACAATGCAAATAACTTTATTTCAGTGGAGAAAAAATGTGATCAATATTTGTAGAGTTCGAGTGTTGTTTATGTTTGTAAATAGCACGTGGTTGGGCGGATAAATAAAGTGCTTTAAGCTAAAACTACATTAGACCGACGCACACATGTAACACTCCTGATTTGTACGTAGAACCATGTCACGTGGCGTGGATCAAGTATAGCTCTACAAGACCAGCAGGCTTACTCTTGAGGTCAATTCCGATCGGTCGACATTAAGGGTCAATTTATACTAGCGCAGAGTCGAAGCGCATCGAAGCGTCTATACAAAACTGAACATAACAAATTCAACCTTAACACCACATCGTAACGCACACATTACTTTTGAGATTTTTCTGCGCACTAATCAGCGTTGTTCACGCGCAGACGCGCGAATTCCGAAGAATGCATGCGTCTTTTTAAAATCTCAGAAGTAATGTGTGCGTTACGCTGTGTGGAGTTTAGGTTGAATTTGTTATGTTCAGTTTTGGATAGACGCTTCGATGCGCTTCGACTCTGCGCTAGAATAAATTGACCCTTAGATTGTGACGTTTTGTACCCTTGAATTCAATGCTAGCGCCAAATTGGTTCAAAATTGCGTGACCATTTTGAGAACTAAGTGAAATCGTATATGTTGACAATATTGTTTTCAAGAGTACCAAACGTCAAAATTGACATTGCAATCGGATTGACTTTAGATTGAAATTGAAATTAATTTGGAGAGTAAGCCTGCAGTTTCCTTAAAAAAATTATGGAGTCCGACGCGCCCAGATCGCTGTGTGTGCGCAGTGAGGTTCTAGCTTTAGTGACACCGGGTATCTTTTGAGGTACCTAACTAAAAGATCCCCCACCCATTCATGGGTCCCCCTACCCAATGATATGACATCTCTTACAACTCCAAGTCACTATATCTTTCCTTTTCGCAGGTCTGCTAGAAGAAATTTCTATGTGAAATAAGCAGTACCTTTGTACAAAGTTTTATAATATGTTATCTCCTTTTGTTTTTCTTTTTGTGTGTACATAAATAATAAAATAAATAAATAATTATCTTCGTCTTTGGAGGTTAAAATATTCTTCCCTACATGAGCCGTCATATTTATAATAATATAATATTCCACAACTATCACACAGCGTCGTCTAGTGCCAAGCTAAACAGAGCTTGTGTTATGAGTACTAGACAACCCGATAAACATATACTTATAAATTTCTAAATACATTCAAATTATTACATTCAGACACAGAACAGATGATCGTGATCATCACACAAACATTTCTCCTGTGTGGGAATCGAACCCACGACCTCCGGCATAGCAATCAGAGCCACTAACCACTAGACCAATAGGCCAGTCATTGACTGGTCTACTCTGTTCTTCTTCTATTAATACTGTAATATAGAAATATTGTAACATCAACCACTTTATATTAAAAAAAGAGTAAGCATGGAGTTTCTTGCCAGTTTTTCTCCATAGGAAATGACCAATTTGGAACCGTGCATTAGCTTCTGACATATAAGTGCCCTTGTAGGCCTATGGGATTTTTTTTTTTAATTAGAGAGTAGTTAGTTTCTTCAAAGAGTTCATAAGACATTGGGATAAAAAAATAAGTTTACTAATATTAATTATTTTTCAGGTGCGCAACCCCGTCAAATCTATTCAACGCTCGCATATTCGACCTGAACTCCAAATACTTCACGTGCACCAACACTCAACATCACATCGGCATAACAGTAGCAGTCGTCACATTATGTTCTATGATGGCCCTGATCGCCATGTGGATGTTCATCTGTCTACCCAAGAAGCAGTCCAGATGTAACTTCATCAAGAACATGTACACTCCATCAACAGCATACACTATGCTTCCTATGGCCACCAGTTTTAATAGTGAAAATTTAAGGTAATCTATAAAAGGCCTTAGATAAACGAATTTGAACTTTATGTCCGTGTAGTAATTTCTAGTGCTAAGTGAATAGCGGTGGCTGTGGGTGTTGAATTGAGTGTAGATATTGGTAATTCATAAGTGTTGATGTTAGTAAATGAATTTGTTATTTTGGTATATTTTTTTGGTTTGTTTGTCCTGTTTTTTGCTAGTAACAATTACAAGTTTATCGAAAATAGCACATTTCTTTACAAGTGGAGAAAGTTATTACTACCGAGGTGGAATTCGCTCGAGCTGCAGGCGAGGGAGGGTTGTTATGGAGCCGAGTGCTGCTGTGACCCACGTGTACGAACCGACGTTTTTCAATACACTTACGAAGAAATAATAAACGAGGGCTAACGGGCGAGTTGTAGGAGCCGCTTAGCGCTCAGTTTGATACATGTAATAATTTGTGCACCGCGCTAGTGCAGAAAAGGGCGTGTAGTGAGGTAGGGATAAGAACGGGTTTTCGGGTAAGTATATTGAAAATGTATTTAAAACATGACCCCTATAATATATCTCCGCAGCATAATATTTCAATGCATTGTGCATTACGTTGTGGAAATAGGATATCACATCTGTTTCACAAGTATACAGGTGGTTACGAGATAGGATTACTTTGATTGACTCAAAAACATAATCAAATCCTAATTCTGTATCAGTACTCCAGAACAATGTACTGTTTATCGCTAGCCGTAGATAACAATCTCGGTGACAAATCCAATGACGCTGTTATCGGTATAAAGAAATGTATAAGTTCCTGGAGACTGGTTGAATATTTGTTTTTATTGATTTGCTGATACAACATGAAAAAAGTGCAGAATGAAAATAATGTTAAATCAAGAAGAATCAAGTTGTTGATAAAAAATATTTAAAAGTCTGTCAGATAATGCACCAGGCAAAGAACCGGTGTCTTGGTCCCATTGACGACAATTAGGGCATTGGACTTCAGCAAACTGCCATAGACATCATAGACTCGCCCGCGTACATAAAATATAGCTTAAGTCACTCAGGAATAAAGCAGCTTTCTATCGCTGAAAAAAGTTTTAGCAATCGGACCAATACTTTCAGAGATTATATCCTAAAAACAAAAAACCATTAAAAAAAACTTTACCTCTTTATTTTAATAGTGTAATCATAGATATTCAACACCGTATCTTCTAGTCAAGTGTTGCGCATCGTGGTAATCCTTTGCCAATGACGGCATCTTGTCGCAGTAAGGTCGATTTTCGAAGCGTAATGTAGTGTGAACACTGATATGCATTGATTCTTTCTCTCATTACTATGAACAAGAAAAATGTAACGCCTATTCCGCAACTGTATTAAAATATTTGCCATAAGCTCCTTTCTACTTTATTGTGTCTTGCAGCAGAAGGAGTAGCATTGAAAGGCATGCCACAGGGTCGATCGATAACTAGGTGAGGGTGCCTAAAACACGGATGCGACACTCACAGGACCGGTCATTGTGGCGATACTTGGGGGAGGCCTATGTCCAATTGTCTTATCAACCGTAAGACAGTGATGAGGACGCAGCTAACAGTGTTAAAAATAAAAATCAGAAATACAAAATTCACTTTATATTATTTAAAAAATACAAAAGTGTACAAATTGTTTTACAACGATTACGATATTGTGCATACAAATTACATCTATAGGCAAATACTTTGTGCATTGTATTGAGTCTCATTCGGAAATATAACAAATCTATAAAATTAGCCTTTTATTGAATTATCATACAAATTAATTATTTTATAAATGCAGATGGCCACATATTAATTTCCATCTCACTGGGCTATAATGAAAAAAAACGCGTCGTTATTAATAAATATCTTTTTTTACGAATACAAACTTATAATGATTACCGCAATACTGTAAATTCTGTTTACTTTGGGCCAGCCCCCATAACCCAGTTACAACAGTTTCCACACCACCACCACGTGACTGAGCGTTAAGATGACGTCAGAACAAAGGAATCAGAGGCGTGGCCAACTCGAGGCGTACGACGCAAGAGAATCGAAACAAAACGGTTGTAACTTGGCTACGGGAGCAGGAGTTATAACTTTGACCAAGGCTTATTAACCAATAGGAACTCGGGACACTGTGTTTACTGTGATTCTATTGGTTAACGAGTTTGGGCCAAAGTTTACCTCAGGGTCAAATTAACCCGGCTTTACGGTACATACTTACAAATACCAAAATAAATAACGTCACAGTTTTCCTTTTCTGATCGACCATCAGCATAAACTGGCCTAATTTCATTCAGTTCTCTTTCATTTCAAAACTATCATATAAAACAATAAAATCATTTAAAAATGTCCTATTACACTAAATCATTTAAGGAATAACTAGACATTTGCTACAGTACAGTACTTAACACTAAGCAGGCACAAGCATTTTACAAAAGGCTGCTATTTGAGCATTGGAGTTCGCAGCAAAAGCCGCGTGGCCTTTAGAGGCTTAATTTCAAAATTGAGTAAAAATAAAGGTCACATAAATGTACTAGTATGAACTGTAAGACTTGCAATCAGTTTGTGTTCAACCCCCCCCCCCCCCATCCCCCACCCCAAAGAGGGGGTTTATATGTTTGACGTCTGTGTGCGAGTCTATGTCTGTCCGTGGCACCATAGACAATCGTGTCAAAATCAGTTTAAATTATGGGGGAAGGTAAAAGGGCATTCGTATTTAACATTATTAAAAAAATTGGATCGCGTTTTCTTAAGTTTTATTTAGTTTTTTTTATCTTCAGTCTAGTCGGAAACAGCGGCCTCATTTAATTTAATTTAACATAGAAATGTTGTTAATGTTATATTTAATCAACTTACTAGATATCATTTTAAAGGTTTTGGAAGAAGCAACTGTTGCGAATTGACTTGACCACGTTGATATGATATTTGATAAGGCTTTAAAAAATCGGGTCATTGTTTTAATAACAAGATAAGATCTTTGTAGACTTGAAAAATGTACTTATAGCAAGCAAGAGATTTATTAATTTACAAAAATATGTCTTCTAAGTCTCTTTACAAATATATCACAAAGAAACATTGGCAAGACATCCTAACATTACTTTCAAGCCTATTTGAGGCCATGAAAGCCAGAGTGGCCAAACTGAAAAAAAGAAACAATTTTTGTTTTTCAAACAAAATCAGTGTTAAAAAAATTAGTTGGGTCACTGTGGCTGTCATGACCTCAGAACCAAAGTGGCCTGTCATTTTTAAGATACTGATTTTATTTAAAAAAGAGCTGCTTTTTGAGATGGGATCAGTATAAAAAAAAATACAGGTCGGCCACTATAGGCATTATGGCCTCATAGTCTTTGAGAAATCGATAAAAAACCTTTAGCAGCAATTTTCGCTCCCTCCTAGCACACCTAAAGCTGCCACGATTACGTGCCAAACGATTATAAACCTTACGATATGTTACAATTAGCTACAAATTTCAAGCGCTCTTTGGTCAATTCAGCGACACATACACAAAAACATTCATAATTGTTCTAAACACAACCTCACTCACTTGCATTATGTAAAGAGTTCAAAAATGTCATAAAACCAGTCTTAAAACTGTCTTTTTTAACTTTTGATATATTTTAAAATGTTCATTAAAAAATAAATCGATAAATTTACTATCTCTTTCCAATAATGGCTTATTATTTTCCATAATAAATAATTATATATAAAATAAATATGAATAAAAAACAATCACTATTCAATAAATAAATAAACATTTCAAAATACATCACTTAATATTAAACCTACAATTAAATAGCTGCCTTATTACATATTTAATTACACAATAAATATAATCCTATGATATGGTATTATTAGATTTAATATAAGAATATACAATACATATTCTTTATTCGGTTTGAGACCGAATAAACAATTTTAATTTTAATTTAATTAATTTTAATATTCGAGATTCTGATCCATGGGTAAAATGTGGATTTACACTATGCATATTTATGCATTTAGAAAACAGGTCTTTTAAGTACTATTTTTTTTTTAATTTAGGTTTTTTTCAATACTTATAGAGTTTTTATAGACGTGTTTATGGATTACATAATATTAGGATATTATGGAGGTATGCGAAACGGTGTAAAGTTCCACAAACCTCAGTTAAAAGGGAGGATCCACCGACCAGACGAGTGTTATGTCTGATCTGGGCAATTGCCCGATATAAATCCTATTTTACAATTATGTTCAAATCGCGCAGAGAACTCTGACTGCGCGATGCAGGATTTCGTAGGTTAGTTTATATGTAGCGCCATAGATGTCACTACAATATAATCCAAAAATACGCACTGTGTAAATCTATCTTCATTCATAATATTTAAACTATTCCTTGTTACAAAATTGTGCTTAATACATTTCTTATTAAAATATGACACAATGTACAAATTATATTATAACTACTACCTATAAGATAAACATTAAATGCAGTCTAGTCTTTTTTAATTTAACAAAATGGCGACTAATGTTTTGTTACTTAAAATAATTGAGATTTACGTAAATTGAGATTCATTTGAGTTTTATACAGTTCGATTTAAGAATTTATATAAAAATGGAGTATTTACTTCAGTTAAAATAATGCTAAATGGCTATTTTATTGGTACATATAGCTCAAAGAGCCCACATTGAGAATCCTTTTACTAACTTTCTCCCTGCCACTTATTTTCTTGATCTAAATAAATACTAAAAACCTTCAGTTTCAGCATAACCTACATTTTGTAAGCTCGCACTGTGCTCGTTTTCATATGAATTCAATAACAAAATTTTCTATTCAACCATATTCCTAGTATAAAGAAAATAAGAAAGTATTTATAATATTCAACATTGTCACAATCTGTCATCTTTTTGATAGACAATCTTTTGCATAGAAACAGCATGTTATGCATGGCATAACTCGATAGCTTTAGTGAAATTACAGTCTAATATGTCAAAGCTTTGTACAAGCAACATCTCAGACCATAGTGATCACAATGAACTGTCTCAGTAGAATAGACAATGAACAGAAGCTCAACTACGCACCAAATTGAACACAAGCGTTGAGAAACATTCGAAGATTATTTAGCTAAACGCTCTATTTACATAATTAGTCTCTATACATCAAGAGCTGCCATTAGAATACTATTATAACGCTGAACTTTTATTTTCATTATAGTTATTACATTTTACTAGTGCGCTTATGACTGCAAAGTCAATGTCCAATCGCGCACATAATTTGCAACGACTATACAAACACTCGTTGAACTTTCCTATCAAGCTAGATTGTGAAAAAGACCTGCAAACAGTCAAAAACAAAACTTCTGTCCATTACCTAACCTAAAAGAACTCCGTATGTCATACGAGCCTAAAGTCGTCGCGACTACAATACTCCTCCTGTCAAACTGACGTTTCAGAGTTCAACCGTAAAATGAACCTGTTGCTCTTGGGGTCAACGACTTCTTCTGTCAATGAGAACTTAGGGAGTTGCTTTATGGTACAAATAAGTGAGATGTCACCTTGTCTGAGCTGGAACTCCACGTTGTCTGCTAGAGGTCTCGCTAGCAGTTCGTCGGAGATTAAAGACCATCTCTGTATCGGTCTGGTTTCCTGGTCTGCGGCTAGGACTGGTCCTTCGACGAGGAACGGTTCGAGGAAGGCGCGGGGAGACGCGTCTTGTGATAGACAGCGCGCTAAGTGGGCAAGGACCTGGAATAGAGATTAAATTATATTTTCTATTGTTTTTTTTTTGCTAGAAATTCAAGCATAGCTGTTTTGTGGTAATGCCCAATAAATATTTCAAAACCGTAAGTACACTGCCCTTTTTCCTTGACTAAGCTATTAATATAACTGACGCGACTGGTATTTCGTAAATCTATCTTCTAATCTTACACATTTTTCTCCATAGAGATCTACGCATTGGAATGTACATGATTTTTCTTATCGATTCCTTGACTTTTCAAAAGTGCTTTAAAATGGTTTATTTGAAACAAATGCTTTGATTCTTAATTCATTGTATTGGAAATTGAAGAAAAGGTGTGTAATAGGAAAATTCTGAACAACAAATGAGTTGGTCACTTTTTATGTGGCATTAATAGGCTACCTTTTAATTAAGGCTACTTTCGTCTTAAAGTTAGATAAAAAAAAAAATGTTAAAGTATTCAGTCTAAGAATCTATAGCAACATCTACCACTTTTGAAAAATTAACTTTACAAAAATTAACCTGACGTAAGCCCAGCAAGTTTTTCAATGGAGGATGCGGATCTGTACACGCTATTCTTTGGATGTCGTAACTTTATAATCTGCGCGTCACTAAGGCCTACTGTCTACGGATGCGTAGCTTCATAAGACGCGTATTCGTCATTATACGCTCGTTGTAAGCCTGCGTAAAGGTTAACACAAAACTATGAAACTGTGCCGGTTCGTCGACACAGTTTCATAGTTTCACGCAAGTGTACATCAAGCGTATAATGACGAAAACGCGTCGACGAAGCTACGCGTCCGTGGACAATAAGGGTCCGAGAGACAGAGAGCAGCACAGCGGAGAGGATTTTATTAAAGCACCCAAAAATTAACTTTAAAATTATTGATATAAAGTGCATATTTGCTTAAACCTGTCAAAAAATGCTCGCGCGTCCTCGAAGATGCGCGGGAAGCGTATCTTTGATGTACGCCATCCGTCAGAAAATGCCTGAGACCGCGCGAGAATTATTTCTCTCTGTCTGCGCTGACCCTAAGCTTTAATCTTTTGGGGAAAGTGATGAAGGTGTAAAAGTGCGGAGAAAGGCACAGTACCGAGTCGGCGGAGTGCCGCGGCTGCTGGCGCGTGGCGCGGAGGTACTTCTGCAGCGCGCGCGCCAGCGACGGGAACACCGCCGCCGCCGCCTCGCGCGGGCCCAGCGCGCCGCCTGCAGGGGGGGGGGGCGACATACTGATACCGGCACGAATCTTGAGCGTTAGGCAAAAGACCGGGGATCGCTTTACGCATCGTGCTCATCGGCGAGCCAATTACTTTATTTACAAGGTTTGCACTCGCCGCCTCCGAGTCTCACTTCATACTACTAAAGAAACCCGATATTTCACTTCTGCGCAAGATCCGTTCCGGTATCTATACTTATTCTATAATTTTCAAATAATAAGTTATAAAACAAAAACACAAGAAAGAAATAAGAAGACCAAAAATTCTGTTACAGCTATTTTAGGGGTTGATTAAAGTGATCTCAAATTACAATTGCCGCCACGGATCTTGAGCGCTGGCTTCAAGTTGCGCAGAAGTCAAATATTCGGTTTCTTTAATGGTGCGAAGTGAGACGCGGGAGTGGGGAGTGTCAGTGATTGGCTCGCCACGCCATCGCGTCATAGACGTCACTCATGATTCGCTCCCTGCGCTGCTGCATGTATATAAAAACGACGACGATTGGCTCGCCAATGTATGGAATGCGCAAAGCGATCCCCACTCTGACGCCAAGTGCTCAAGATCCGTTTTGGCAATTGTATAAATTCATGTTTTAATGATTGTTAGAGAAGGTACAAAAGCACTAGTTTGTCATTTAAAAAAAAAAACATTTTTAATTATTGTTCTCAATTATTTTTTGCAGCTGACCCTGTTTTGGGACTCCTTAGACTAAATAATACCTGTAACTACTACTGTAAGGTTATTATTGTAGTCAATATAAAAGTCATACTCACCATTGG
Source organism: Mythimna ferrago (assembly GCA_910589285.2). NCBI lineage: Eukaryota > Metazoa > Arthropoda > Insecta > Lepidoptera > Noctuidae > Mythimna > Mythimna ferrago. The sequence goes on from OU342684.1 coordinate 25,924,874, forward strand.
TAGACACCCTGACTCGACGCACATGCGCGAAAGCGTCCTCCGCAGCGCTGAGCAACCTCGCGCGTCTCTTGCGCACGCGGCGCTCGCGCTCGGCTTCCTCGTAGTAGCGCTCGTTATGTGCCGAGCCCGAGTCGCGGCGCCGCGTGCTGCCGCCCCCACACGACCCCGTCGTGGACCTAAAACATCAACACGTTAGTTTTAATACAGCGCTCCAGTCAGGAGCACGTAGTGATCCATGCGCGCCTGAAGGTCTCACAGGTCCTAAGCCTACTGGGACCATGGGTTCGCTTCTGAAAGGAAAACTCGGGGTCCTGGAACGCAAAGCAAAGAAGTCAAAAAGTCGAGTCGAAAAGTCTGAGAGGCCTTTGGCCTAGAGCAGGGGAAGTCTCGAGGGATGGTTTTCCCCTAAAAAGCCAGTCAGAAATGAACCTTTCTACCGCAGCCGTGAGACAAAAAAACACTGTTTTTTAGTTTTCCGAAGGTATTTAAGTCGGTAAACTTTGTTGTCCGTCTGTCTGTGATATTGCTGTAATTGACAAGCTGATAATATATAACTTAATACTCGGAGCCTTCTGGGGTCATCATCATCATCGTCATCAGCCTTTTTAATGTTCCCACTGCTGGGACTCAGGCCTCCTCTCTAGGAGAGGGAATAGGCCGTAATCCACCACGCGTGCGGGTTGGTGAATGTCACATGTCTTTAAATTTTTGGTTCTAGGGCATTCGGGTTTCCTCACGATGTTTTCCTTCACCGTTTTGAGAGCAGTGGTGATGAAATAAATTACACAAAGTAATGCGCCTGGCTGGGTTCGAACCCGCGACCTACAACTCGTAAGTAGGCTCTTAATAAACTAGTGCGCCTCACCATCAAAGATTGCATCGCTACTTACCATCAGGTGGGATCGCAGTCAAGCACTAGTTTATCTCAATTAAAAAAAAAAAAAAAAAGTCGGAGCCATTACAACTCGGCCACCACTGCTCTTTCTGGGGTAGCAGGAGTGAAAAAAAAACACTTCTAAGTAAGTAATCTAAAGATAAGGCTGTTTATGGTCCGTTTAGGTGCATATTTAAACACCCGCTAGGAAATCAAAACCTATAGAATCTGGCATTTTTTTGGTATGAAGCAAGGTCTTTTATGACGAGTACTTATAGAAAAGCCTGTAAATTGTAAAGTAATTACGTTAGAAAAAAACTTTATTTGCAGTTTAGAAAAATCAGTATTTTGGCGTCTATGATAGAATTTCTTATCGGTAGCTAGGAGCCCAACATCGGCATAGAGACTATACTGGGGTTGACATACGCCTATGTGTAACTCCCTAGCTTCCATTCTCTATACTTATTTTTTGATAGAAAAACATAGCCACAAAAAAAAAATCTCGTAAAAGAAAAAAAACCTTGACTTAAGCCATGAACTTGTAATTAAAATGAACTCGGAAGTCGAATCCGTGGCAGAAGCATTACAATTATCAACCAACCGAAATTCGGCAATCCGTTCTACTCTTTGAAATTCGATTCGACACAGTTTTTCTATTAGGCATAGCTATAGCTAATCCATTACGCCATGACGGAATACCAATTTTTATTGACTTCCTAACTGTTTCATCTCGGCCAAGATCCGATCTTTGTGACCTCAGAATTTTAGAGATAATTATGATAAAATAATGTAGCGAACTGTTGTTTCTTTGTTTGTGAAAAGATGGTACTTTCGACAGTTATGTCGTGCATCATTCAAATGGCACAATAATTACACAGATTTTGCTAGCTCTAGATTTCGCTGTTTTTTCCACTTGCCTATTGTGAACATCGAGCATGGTTTAAAAGCTGTTTCATCTAACGCAATCCAACGCGTTGTTTGATAAAAGTGCAAGCCAAAAAAAAGAAAAATGGCGCCCAAGGACACAAACTGTAACCGTAATAATGTGTTTTAACACTGTTTTTTAAAACAGTTTTAACAGAAAAACAGTTTTAAATGTAACAGATACAATAATGTTACCGAATGAAACTGTAACCTTTTATATGTGTTAATAAGTTTTGCCGAATCAAACTGTAACCTGTTATATGTGTTAATAAGTGTTAATATGTGTAACTGAAATAATCAGTTTTAGTATAGCTTTAGGTATAAGTAATTGCACAGTACCTTAAATAAGCAAATTGCAAATTCGGCAACGATGCGTTTACCTGTTACACTTATTAATACTGTTAACACTTTTATATCTGTTACAGATATGTTACGGTTACACTTTTTTATGTGTTTTGGGTTAACACATTGAAGACACTCTTATAAGTGTTACATATTTGATTCTGTTACCAATTCAACATGTAACACTTTTAATTCTGTAACCTTTATGAAGGTGTTTTTAAGTCCCTGATGGCGCCTGAAAACTCTGTTGGCATTCGGTAATTCCGTGATTTACTCGAATATATAATAAGTACGTGTATATAATAAATATAGGAAATACGTGTTTTTTTCTAAACCCTCAAGTTTTTAAGAAAAATTGTCGTCATTCAGAATCTCGATTAAATGTGCGAGGCTTCTATTGATTTATTTTATTTTTATATTTTTAATATTATCCTCGTATGAGTGCGTCCTTTTCGAGGTACATTTTCATACAACCGCTCTTACGCGATTATGATGTTATCACACATCTTTCTCTAGATATTTTGACTACACAGATATTTTGTGGATACTCTCTAGGTTACTATTGAAATCAAAATTATAATTTTATATAAAACGAATCCAGTAAAGACCTCTGAAATCTTGCGAGAAATTGGGCCCTTCATAATTATAACATAATTTTATAGAAACCTGAGGGCGGGCACATTTAATGAAAATCCTGAATAACGAATTTTTGTTCCAAAAGCTTCGAATTTCGCGGGCATTCTTTTGTTTTAGATGTAAAATCATCTAATGACATTTCTCGCCCGCGGGACGGCATGTCAGACTTTTACCGACTCCTAGTTTTTTCGTTGCCTTGCATTCCAGGGCCGGGTTTTCCTTTCAGAAGCGAACCCATAGCCTCAGTAGGCTTCGATCCTGCTGGGCCCCTACGATTTGCTGACATAATTATGTACGCGCCGTCGACGACTTGGGTTCGGTCCGGACGGCGTGTTACCCATTGATTGCAAGCCTACGCCTGCGGTGGCTGGAAACCAAGATCGGGATCCAGGCGGCTGGGGCATGAGGGCCGTTCCTTCGCGTTACGGCCGTCTCCTTTGCTAGCATTACTGCATCGCAGAAGGAAGCGACCGCGTGCCATTTCACCTCGTTTCGAACCATGGCCTGAACCATGGGCTGTACCAGAGCCCATCTCGAGAGATTGTTGCCGCCAATCTCCCCCACGAGGACACGGCGGTGCCCTACCGACACGGGGCACACCTCTAAAGAGTAAGATTACTAAGCAAATGATCTGAGATTGCCTCAGTATAACAAGTTCATTTATAACTCACCTAGCTTGTCCAGGCTGTACATTAGTAGACCCATCCACTTCATAGAACTTTATACTAGACTGGGCTTTCCTCTGTGATTTAGCTATTGGAATCTTCTCCAAATACGGGTTATATATTGGAAACTCCGTATAATACTTCTGTAGGACCCATACTGCAGCTCTCTGTATGCTCAACTGTCCAATAGCATAAGACCTACTTTCGCCATCAGGACTTCTCACAATCTTCACATAATACACAGGCTCTAAATGCCTGATTTCCATTAAAATAACAGCTATATAATGTATAAAAAGTAGAGTATCTGCAAAGCTGGATACGTAAGACACTAAGGCATTGTAATCCATTGCTTCCTCGCCTACTGCGAGGGCTTTCGTTGCCTCAGTTATCTGCACAATGTAGAACAACCAATATGAAAATATACAGACGGCCAAAATGACTAATGTCATCGCTCTGAACACAAATATTCTAGGTAAAATTGCATTTCTTGGCCTCAGAAATACAGCCCATACTCCTATGGCAAGTAATACAAGTTTGAAAGCTAAAGACAGCAGTATGCCTTTGCATTCAGCTGTGCATGATAGCAGCTGTATTCTTTGACTTGGCTGTATTGCAATGTTGTCTGACAACCCTGGGAAAAACCCAATCTTCGGGAGCACTACCATTGCTAACGGACTGACAAATGAAACAAAAGACAGTCCTAGCGCTACTGTTGTCCCAAAATATCTTGTACAAACAAAACCTATGCCATTATCTGACTCCATCGGCCAGTTGCTCACATCTTCCATAGACTGGGACCCTTCAGAAGTGTTTCCCGTGACCGCAGTAGTGTTTTCTCCCCAGTTTTCATCCTGTGGCAAGATTTGGACCTCAATGACTTCCTGGCCATCTCTACCCATCTCTGGGTTAATATTTACACTGGTTTGGAATGGTGCCATTGTGTTATCTGAAGATTCTTTTCTTTGTGACTTGGTGCTCCTGAAATTGAACATATTTTAAGGATCTTCTACTTAACATAATCTTTAAACAAAAGGCTTCAATTATCAATGTTTTTATAAAAGTATACAAATAGGTCAGAATTAAGTTAAACAGAAATGACTCCAGATGAAACTTAATAGAAGAGTAGCAACTTGCCCATTGATCCCATATGTTGGTCAGAAAAGAGGCATTTCTTACATTTGATTCCCTTTTCAATACAAGATAAGTAACGAACAAACTCCATCTACTTATGTATTTATTATTCATACAGATTCTAAGAGATGTTGCATACAAAAACATCCTGGTTCTTGACCAAACATCCATGAAACAGTAGTTAGTTAACAGCATTTACATACACCTGCTACGCATACTTTATGTTTTACAATAATTCAAAACAACTTGAGAATATTAATGAGGGCAATTTTATACATGGGTCTTTTTACTTTTTGGTTAAACTTGGATAGCTCTAGAGCCCTCTGCCTAGCAATGAAACTATTAACTGACAACATAGTAATGTAATTTGGTTGAAGACTTGTAATTATTTGATCATATCACACTGTAATTAACTTAGGGGAATTTCCCATCGGAATGGCAGCAAACTTTCTCAGTTCTAAAGGGAGAACATTGAACTATGGCAGGTTTTTTATCTTTATTACTTCTTTAGCATCTATAAAGTTAAGAGCCAAGCCTGGAGGCCTATCATACCGGGTGCTGCGATGCGTGTGCTGCCGGTGCCTCGAGCTTCTTCGCGACCGGCCGCTCACCTCAGACCTCACCGACTCCGTTTCCATTGTACAGCCTCCACTCCCCTACCCTATCCATCAGCACTGCACCAAAAACACCTGCACCAACACACAATCATGAAACCACCAAAATTACTAGCAATTAAAATGCTTCACGGAGTATGAACACGGAGTAAAACAAATTGTCACACAGAAAACGTATCGCTACACCACTACAATATGACGGTAAACTTAATAAGATCGATTTTAAGAAAGTTTTCATTGAAAATACCTTTGCATTATCGAAATAAACGGGAAAATTCCAATTAGAGCGTCTTTCACGAATGTCGATCAAACGGACTCATTCATTTTGTAAAAGTCAAACATGTTGAAGATATGCTAAACAGAAATTAAATATCGGAAGTCTCTTTTCATCTTGTACGTGTTACTATTTCTATCTCTCCTGCATTTCGAAGTTGGCGGGACGCACTTGATCTGGTAGCATTATATTTTATTTCTTTCGCTTTCGTTCAGAAACTTACCACAGTTTGAACAAAGTTTTTAAATAATTGTATTGGTCGTCCTTATTTTATTCTTCAATAAATAAACCAGCTGTTGTTATCAGTTGTAACTCACAATATTAATTTGCTGCTTTATTTGGAACAGTACCGAAAATTTTATAATGTGCTTCAGTTGTGTGTTGTGTTGGATTAAATTGGCGCTGATTTTAAAAATATAGAGCAAGTGATTACGCCAAATGATAATGATAAGATAACACACCCATTCCACATAGATAACTAACTGACTACACGTATTTTTACCATGAAGTGATTGTTTTTGTGCAAATATCATGGAGGTCCAGTCAATTCCGACCATGAATCGTGTGGAAAGAGGTGAAAGCAGGGTAGACGATCTGCATTTGGACAGAGTGGTGGCCTCACAGCCTGAGATTGGACCAACACCACCCGATGGCGGGTATGGGTGGTTGATTGTTGTGTCTGCAGTGTTATACCATGTATCAGTGCCCGCGTTGCTGTCGATGTACGGGCTTATCATCCTGAAGGCGATTCGTGAGGAAGGTCATGAGGAAGAGGATGTTATGAAGATATGGGACGTTGATATCGCGCTGGTGCCAGTTATAGCTGTGGTGATAAGACTGTTATTAGAGTCATGGTGTAGAGCCGTGGTGAAGATCTTCCACATGCCGAGGTTTATGGCTCTATCTGGCCTGTGTCTCACTGTGGCCGGGGTCTTGCTGTCCAGCTATTCGACGGACGCGGCAAGTAACGATCACATCATCAATGTATTCTCCGGTTTACTTATAGGTAATTACTCTCGCTTTATTCTCAAGGCCAGTGTTGAATACAATCAATAGAATAATAAAAACGTCTTTAAGTAAATGGTTTAGTGCATATTTAAGAGACAGAACGTGGTAATAAATACTATTCATTACTTCGTTCTGTCTCTTATAAGTAAACTACTATAAGTATTGGACAGTCAACCGCACAAGTGTTAATAAATTGATATTAACAACGCTTTATATCATAGTGGTACGATTGATTTTTGTGGCGTAACTTAGCGCACATGTAATTATTGATGTGCGGTTGACTGTACCTATTTTACCTAGCCAAGTAGGTATAGTTCTTAGAACATTGAATGGATTTATTGATCTAATCGTCCTAGATAGATTATGATAAAGAAATATGTTCTCTTAGTTGATTCGTACCTACTTTTGAAAAGAGTCATCAGTAGTCTTAGTCATAGAATAATCGCGTTACAAAGAAAACTCTTGTGATGACTTAAACTGATTGTGGTAAGGATGTACCGGAACCACCTCCCGACTTACTGAGGAAGGTACCTACTTGATTATTCACAGTACGAGGAAATGGCTAAAGCCTTTCTTCGAAGAAAATTGCACAAAACATACCTACCTACAATTTTATCTTCGTTTTTAGAAATATTTTACTTAAATTAAGCTGAACCACTATCTCCATCCGAGGTGCCACCACGGATTATATCTACACAGGTCTATGAATCACTTGTTTTTTATCGTAATTGATAAAATCATTACAATCAAAACGAGAAGCATCCATTAAATTAATGTGTTTTCAAATTACGAGGGTTTTGCGTCGTTGACGTTTGTGAAGAACAATGGATTTTATTATGAATATCAAGTTATAATGTTGTTTATACAGTTGGTCAGTTATTTCATGGTTGAAGAAGGTCGCATAATTACCTAAGATAACATGAACATGTAAATCTTCACCTCATTCCGGGAGAAGTTGACTTGATTCATCAAGACACTTCTCCCGGACTCGTCACTTTTTTAAAAGAGTAACCATGGAGTTTCTTGCCGGTTCTTCTCCATAGGAAACGACCAATTTGGAACCGTGCACTAGCTTCTGACGTTTTATAAGTGCCCATGTAGGCCTATGTGAAATAAAATATTTTTTATTGATTGATTGAAGAGATCATCAACAGTCAGCTCAGGCAGCATGCTAGCATTTTGAACATCAATAAACCAGATGATTTACAGCTTACGCTTAAAGCTGCATAAGGGCTGTATAAGCGTGTAAAACACAACTTTTTTTTTAAATAATAAATAGGCTTATTTAGGCTGTATAATTTGGAGCCCTTTTGGCAGTTATTTGGGCCTATACAGGCTTTATATCTTAACTTACGCAACTTAGAGTTTACACCTGAACCTTTGTACAGTTCTTATACAGCTTGTTGGGCTACTACTTATAGATACAGACTTAAAAGAGTATACTTAGGTATAAAGCAAAACAAAGGCTCACCATCTCTAAGAGCTTATGGGAAAATGCGCTGGATAGAGCAGTATAGGTACTATCGGATGCGCTTTAACTGAGCAGTATAGATACTGCCTGCTCTATCTAGCGCGGGATTATGTATTCGAAAAAGTTACCGTGGCCCTAGAACACAATGGGTAACTGAAAGTTTAGAGACACTCGTTTCATCCTCTTTCGGGCGTCGAGGTTCAAAAATTCTTTTTTAATGCTCGCCTACGTCATAAAAGGAAGCCTTGTTCAAAATTTCACGCCCCTAGTCCCAATTGTTTGGACTGTGCGTTGAAAGTCAGTTTCTCCTTTTACCCGACTACGGCAAAGTCAAAAGATGGTTATGATTTTGACAGGCTATGTATGTATCCCACCTAAAAAGCCCATCCTTATATCCAAGTCGTCGACGGCGCGCACTGTTCCCGCGCGCCTCAAGGAGTTGTCAGCAACAGCAGAGACCCAGCCGGGTCGAAGCCTACTGGGGCCAGGGTTATACGAAAGGGAACTCGAGCCCCGGTATGAAGGCTAGAAAGAACAGGGTAGGTCGTTTAGTCAGTAAGAGTCTGACACTATCTCCCGCTCCGCCCAAGAGCGGGGGTTGTCATTGGATGATTTTTCCCACCGTAAAAAAGGTACGAGGTGCAAAGTGATACAAGTCACGAAAATTTTGCTAAGTAATGAGTAATGGAACCACGGAACGGAGATGCTAAAATATTATCAATTAGATAGAACGTCAACATTTTGTATATACCTACGTTAGAATGTCACCTATCTATCCTCGACATATTTGTTTCTCTTATTTACATAAACGTCGGAAGCACCTTGATGTGAATGGCACCTTGATGTATTGGCATTGTTCACGTAGATAGGCGGGGAGATAGTTGCAACTCCTCTTATCCTACAGTTTGCTAATACGTTCTTATATCCAAAATGGGCCCCACAGTCAGATAACAGTAGGTTTAATTAGGATTAGAAGAGATTTTCTTGCCAAATTCTTACGCTGCCTGAACATGACAGGACAGTGCAGAGGAGGACTATTTATCAGATTCATATAGGTACTGTAGACACTCGACAATGACCGATTAGATACGTCTAGTTACACCGAATCTTTCGACTGTAGACAGAATTGTTTGTACAAAATATTTGAATTAAGTAGGAACCTATCGGTATCGAGTCGTAGTTTCTCTAATTAACCGTGTTGCATTTGTTTCAATTCATTAGAATTCACTGTATTCGATAAAAACCTAATTTTTCCAAATTACTTTGACATGGATATTTTTCGCCTTTTATCGGAAAAATAACTATTGTTTTCAGGTATCGGATGCGCTTTAACTGGGCAGCAGACCGAAGTGATCATAACGCACTTCTTCCGTGAGAAGCTGACCATGGCTCAAAGAATCGTTCGCATGGCACCTTCTGTCGGCAACTGCCTTGTCCCAATCCTCGTCGGGTACTTATGCACCGTTTACACCGGAGACGTGGTCGTCATGATTTACGGGGCCATAATCATGCAGAACTGCATCTTCTTAGCCTCTTACACAAGACCTATCTACATCGAAAAGGTCATAAGACACACCTATAATATGCTCAGAGATGCAGTAGAAGACGAGGATGAAGTTATCTTCTCGAATCAAGCTCGTCTGCATGAAAACAAAAACGCTCAGAGAACGAACACTCAAGAGGAACCTTCTCAAAGTACACCACAAGAGGAAGATGGCACTGACGTAGTTGTCTTCAACTCTAGGAAGAATGCTAAAGAGATTCTAGATCCAGCAATCCAGTATAGAGAGAACAGATCAGTTTCGGCTAAAGAGCCGAGATTCTCGTCAGACTTTAGCTCAATCTACGACACAACTCCTAACCGGTTTTCATCAGATTTTGGGACTCTGGACATTACTAGTTATGCTCGAGGAGTCAACGGGTATCAGGAGTTGGAAAATATAGACAGTCAGGTCCCTCGGCCCTTATACAGGGAGACAACGGTTAACGCGCCCGCGAACAGTGTTGTTTTTGCAGCAGAAGTATCACCGGGCACGGCTAGAAGGACAGCCTCAATGAAGAAGAACTTCATCACTATTACGAACATGCTGATGGACATCAACTTCTATTTGTATGCACTGCTGCATCTATGTACGACGTTCTCGATTCTGGTGCTGGGTGTGGTCTTCCCACCTTTGATTTGGGAGCAGAATCCGTCGATGAATATTTGGTCGGTGAGTGTCCTATACTTATTCATATTCTGTTCTCATTTCCCTATTTCTAAACTCGCTGAAGAAGTGGCTTGGCAATAATAAGAACACAGCCCTCTTCGTAGCTATCTACTTATGAACCGCTAAATAACCTATACACTATATCATCGTCAGTTACTTCGAAACCTTTAAAATTATTTACGACCAAATTCGCTATGGCAGATATATATGAATTTGTTAAAAACGTTTGTCATGTTCTTTTCCATCTTTCAGGTAGCAACACTGATAGGAGTGGCTCACGGGTCAGCATTATGCTTCATAATGCTATGCGTCGTGTTGCCGAAGTCCATTAACGAGAAGGCAAGATTGTGCGCCGCGTTCTGCGTCGCTGGTGCTATGGGCTTTTATGGTAAGTGCCTGGATACTAATTTTTTTTTTTACATAGATTTCATCCTGTCCAAATCGATCTGTTCTCCTATTTTGTTGTCACGCTCTTGATAGAGCGATTACTATCACGTGTAGATATCACTTCCATACGGTCTTCTGATTGACTTCAGCAGGCCTAGTCAAGTTACGCCGGTTTCGTTTCGATTCTCTTTCGTCGATCGCCTCGAGTCGGCATCGCCTCTGATCCTTTGTTCTGACCACGTGACTGAGCGTTAAGATGACGTCATTATTTAGATTGTCAACTTGGCTAAGCCTTCTGGCCTCACAATGATTTAGCACTTTCTGTGCTAAGCAATATCCAGTTACATTTGTGCAAAGGACCGTTCATGACATCTTTACTTGGTCAGACCATCACTCGGGCGATTTTTCTCTCCCTCTGGCACCCTCCAATTCCTCTTGCGCGAGACAGATCGTTCAATATTCGATAAGATTAAAGCGATATCCTTCGACATGTTTTGATCTCGGCAAGACTTAATATATAATCTTGAAGTTAGCTAATCTTGTACCTACAAATTTTCTTGGCAAAATTTTCCTGTAAATTTTGCAACGTATGTTGTGAGATGTTCACAAATTTCACTATGAAGCCCCATTTTATCTCAGTCCTGACGATTAACTGGCATCTGAAAAACAGCTAAATTTATAATACTACAATTGATTAGCGATATCAGCTTAGCACTAATTACCCCTCCTTTTTACAGGTATAACACTATCAAGCAATAAAAGCCTATTAGTAGTATGGTGCATGCTTGCCAGTTTCGCGACCGCCGCCTCCAGTATACTCCAACAGCCACTTTACAACAGTACTCTGAACGAGTTTGACACAACAGCCACCATGACAGCTTCGAATACGATCGTCGCCATCTTTATAATGGCGTGGTCTTTAGCCTATAATTACGATTATAGAACGTGTTTCTTGACGGCCAGTGTTTTGCAAACTACAACAGCTTGTATGTTCTTCGCTTTATCTTTTAGGAGGAGGCGATAATTTTGTATTTAGAACGCCTGTTTCATAGTTTGCTTTAGCAAAATACATTTGAAAAAGAGATCGATTTTTCTTATAAACTAAATAAGTTCTAGCTGTGTCCGGAGATGGTAAAATATTTTATTGATACTAGGGGTCAGATAACTGGCTTTTCATCATAAAAAAGAGAACCTGATTGCAGCGCCACCTACCGGGTTCAATTATTTTCCCATTCACACAAAATTTCATCCAAATCAGTGAAACCGTTTAGAAGTTAGGTGACAGACACACGTACAGAAGAATTATATATAAAAAGAAAGATAATTGTATTTAAGAGTAGCCTTAAAAATAAAATTATGTTTTAGTATTTTATAGTAAAAGGTATTTTTAAGAGATTTATTTTTTCTATATAATATGTAATAATATAAATTAGTCAAAAAAGAAATGTAAAACTTAGACTAAGGTGCTATTATGTAAATAACATAACATTCTTGCCATAACGTCATAAATATTAACATTTTATGAAAACAACAAATAAATAAATTATTAAAACCACAAAATTATTTAGTAAGTTGTTTATTTTTAAGAGATCACATCTGTTGCAGTCTGTGTAAATAAAATAATAATTATGTATCACATCTAATATGGTACAAACGCACTAGGCAGAATAGCTGCCTGCGCTAAAGACAATAAGTCGATAGGAGTCTTCTACCTAGTACGTATCTACCACTTTCTACAGAATATCATGTGACAGAGGGATTTATACGATTTTATATCTTGTTGACATAAATATAAAATTGACATTTCAATACAAGAAAACGTAGTTAGATTACCGGTCTTCTGCTATACAAAATAGTAATGCAGGAACTATCAATTATGAACTCTATTGACAAGACACAAGGTTCTCAATCAACCAAAAATATGGAAACAAAGAGTGGTTGTATTTTAGAATACCATTATTTATAGTAAAGGCGTAGTGAAGAATAAGAAGTCACCCTCCCCCTCCATCCCCTTTAAATCCTATATACACGTTGAAACATTCCTATTCTACTCTATAGAAATAAGTACCTTTTAAGACCCCTACATCAAATCTTCGCTACGCCAGTTATTGTAGGCCTGTAAGTGAATTATTTTAGTATGTTACTGACCACAGATCTTATAAAATCTTTATTTTTTAGTGTTCTTAAAAACAGCAATAAAAATCATGGAATTAGCAAGTGCTTATCTAGACGAAGTTGTAATATCACATTGGCAGGTAAAAGAAAGAAAATACTTTTTTTTTTAAATAAGCCTATTCTATTTTATGCTGTTGATAAAATCACTAAAAAGTGTTAGTTACGCAAAATTATGTTTTTTTGTTCCAACAGATCACTTACAGGACTTCAATAAATAATTCAGTAAATAAATATGATATGTTCGTAAACAGTAAATCATTTTAAAGACTATTCTATTTTTATTATTGTAATTTATAATTCGAATAAATAATAATTTTACAAAGGACGTCATTTTAATTAAATTAATGTGGAAGTACCCTCACTTTTGTTGCACCTTAATAATAATTAATTTAAAATGAATTAATACGTAAATATAGGAATGTTATATTAATTAAAAAGCAACAGAAATTAAATGCAAGTCGTGAAATTTCATTTTTAGTTTTACTTTTTTTTTTCGAATTGTCGAATCGAACATCGTGCCTAACTTATGTGACGTCACTGCTTAGCAATTAGAATCACAATCCACGATTTGAATTTAGAACAATTTTGTCTGGCTGTTCCGAATGAATAACTGATACTTTAAAACTGTTCTTTTTTTAACTCAACAAATCCATCATTTCATTATCTGTTAGTTTTTTGGCGTCACTATTAGGCGAATTATTATTTGCCGTAGGGAGTAGAGATTCGAATGCGGACCAATCTTGTTTCGCTTTGCTTTGATTTTGGTTGTTGGCCCATTTGTTGTTGAAGTTAGCGGGGCCAGCTGATGACGACGAGAGGTTGTCGAAACCTGCGAATTGGTTCTGATAGGAGTAGTTAGAGGCCATGGATGGGCTGCTGTAAGTCGGGCTGCTAATTGGCACCCCTTGGTTGGTAGGATGCGATGCTGAAGAAGGGAGCGGTTTCGCCAACTGGTTCAAATTGGACTGCAGTAATGTTGTGGTCAGGTCCATCGGCTTCGTGATTGATTTTCGAGGACCAGGGATCGCTTTTGGTTGAGGCTGAGTTTGGTTGTACTTTCTGACAATTTCTTGCTGATGCGCTATCCTGGAATAATGGAAATATTTGGTTGATATATTTATTTTAATGATTTGCCCTATACTAGCAATTAGGGTGCGACAAATACGTAAACTGACATACACAAGATACTCAGAACCGAGACAACTACATATCGCCATACAAACACTTTTTACGCGCAGGAATCGAACCCACGACACAACACAGCAGCCAATAGCCCAACTACTGCGCCAACAGTACAGAAATGTCTACACTTAAGAGAAATTATAAAAATGCATACAAGTAAATGTGTTTTACTGGTCAACTACTAAATTAATTTACGAATTTACCTAAAATCTCGACCAAAACGATTGGTTTTTTGTTCTTTTTTCTTTTTGGACCTGGAAAATGATCCCACTATTGAGTAAGAACTAGTACTGGTCAACTGATACGAAACTAATAATACTTTATCTAGAGATGCGCCGAATAGTGTTTTCACCGAATAACCGAATACTGCCGGATAATTCGGTTCCCTGTTCCATAATTTTGCGTTCCATATTTTCTGATATGGTTCCGGCACCAGCGGTTGGGCCACCATCGATTGCCGCGTCATGGTCGGTTTCGATTGTGCAACAAACATTACAGAAATTATTTCTTACAAAGTGGGATATTAAAGGCCAAAAAACAATACATAAATTTGATTTTTAGAATAAGACTGGTTTGTTTTGTTTGGAATGATTCAACCGACTCTGCAATGGAAAGGGCTATGCTCGGGGTTTCCTTGCGTAATCGAATAAAAAATGAACATATCCGCAGGAGAACTAAGGTTGCCGACATAGCACGAAGAATTGCCAAACTTAAGTGGCAATGGGCAGGGCACATTGCTCGCAGAACAGATGGCCGTTGAGGCGGAAAGTTTCTGGAGTGGCGACCGCGTGCCGGACGCGGCGTTGGAAGGCTTCCTACAAGGTGAACCGATGACCTGGTGAAGGTTGCGGGAAACCGATGGATGCGAGACGCACAGGAACGTTCGTTTTGGCGAAGTTTGGGGGAGGCCTATGTCAAACAGTGGACGCATATCGACTGAAATGATGATTCAACCGAATACGAATACCTCCGACCGAATATAAAACGAATATTCGGCCCATCTCTAATCTTAACACATTACGTTTTTTTTTTCTCAGGAATAAAACTGCTTTATTCCTGAGTGACATGGGCTATATTCACGGAACAGTAAAAACAGTGGAAGAAGTAAGTAGGCGTGGCACTGTCGCCGCTAGTAAGAATCGCGTTGCGCACTTGCTGTTCAAGCGCTCTCATTATCTAACTAGACTGCGCAACATAATAATTAACGAAAAATAATATTAAAATGCCTTATTGTCCCATACTGTACTTTAAAAACCATAGTCTGACTAAAAATCTAACTCATGGAGGTGTATCATACCACCGAAAAGTATTATTTTCGGATTTATTTTAATAAAATGAAAAAATAAAATTACGTGAAACATTGCGCAGGATATACAAACAAAACTAGTTCTTAGCATTCATCACTACAAAGTTGATTTTCTTTTCTCGGTTATTAGCTTTTCTGGAATATTCGTTAGTCTACCTATACTTTTGACGCTATCCAAATAGTGCGTGACTTTATCGATAAAATCAATCGATATGTATAATATGTATTACATTGCCTTTTTAAAATATATATTATAGTTTAATAGTTTTTGTAAGTAATATAATACAGATAATTATTAAATTAATAAATATAATAAAATAAAAATTGTGGTATGATATTTGTGATGTATTTTAAATAAATTTAGTTAAAGAGTTAGGAACAACATAGGGCGTTTGAATTATACTTAATATTCTTATGTTTAGCAGTGGGCGATGACGATGATTTCAACTGAGATGATGATAATTGATGTACTATGCAAATAAATACCCTTTTTACTACGTTTAAAAATTGCCTTTAATCATATTAATTTCATAATTTTAATACTATCACACTATCGCATACAATTTTTTTTTGCATGATATGTTTTAAATACGTTTTCATACAATCGATACATATTTCGATCGAATAAGGTCACTTCCCTATCTGAGTAGCAGCGAGCGCATTCGCGTCAGTGATACGCCATTCAAATACCAATCTTATTTTTACGCTCTTACAGTTCATACTGCATATTATAATCTGAACAATGCCATCTAGCGACGAGTGGCAGTACTTGGTAGTCAAAGATGTATTTCTTTCTTGTTTTTGTCAATTTGATTTATAGTCTTCTGAAATTAAAGTTGCATTTCGTATAATTTTTTTTTTGCATTTCGTCTACGCCCTGTTTTTGTTTTCAGCCAATCATATTTTTAGGTTTGCAGTAAGAGTAAATTGTAAATGTATGAGTTTGGCGACACCGGTTCTGGAACAAACATTTTCTCAAGCTACTTCCACTGTTTTTACTGTTCCGTGGCTATATTATATGTACACGAGCGAAGCCGCGGGCAAAAGCTAGTCATATACAATTATATTTCACTAAAACTGTTACCAAATCTCGTAAAACTCATTTACCTCTGCTTATCTTCCATAGTGAGATGTCTGCCGTTGTCATTGACTGTGGGTAAAGCAGGTTCCTTTTCTTTAGGCTGGTTGAAAGCGAACGGGTCGATGCCCAGCCCTGTGAACATCTTGTCCAGGTCTGACGGAGGAGCTGGCGCGTTCACCAGCGTGTCGTTTGATGGGGCGAGCGTGTGTTCCATTATCCTGAAAAGGAGAGTGATATAAAGAGAACAAAGCTTTGGATGCTCTGATATAGTGGTCGTAATCGCAAGAGCTGAACTTCAGGTCTTTGGATCCATCCCATACCCAGCCTCAACCACCTTTTTTTTAAAGTGTGATCTAAGAATAATCCAATGGCTTACTCTCCAAATTAATTTCAATTTCAATCTAAAGTCAATCCGATTGCAATGTCAATTTTGACGTTACGTGATTTGGTACTCTTGAAAACAATATTGTCAACATATACGATTTCACTTAGTTCTCAAAATGGTCACGCAATTTTGAACCAATTTGGCGCTAGCGTTGAATTCAAGGGTACGAAATGTCACAATCTCAATGTCGACCGATCGGAATTGAACTCAAGAGTAAGCCTGCTGGTCAGGTCGGACTGAGAGTTCGTTCGCGAACTACACAAGACTACTAACTCTATATTGGAGGCAAACATGGCGAAAGTGGTATAGTAAACATATATTTATACTTAAAAAACATATATTTAACTGATTAACATCCGTACTCATAATAAGGATCAGTTAAAAACTAGCGTGAGGCAACCGCTACGTAGTGGCCTGGCATTAAGCTGAACTGGACCTATCTGGCACAGCCGTGAGATACACAATGACGATGTATGTATTTAGGTTTAAGTAGTTATCATTATGACTGGCCTGTTGGTCTAGTGGTTAGTGGCCCTGACTGCTATGCCGGAGGTTGTGGATTCGATTCTCACCCAGGACAAATTTTTGTGTGATGAGCATGATCATTTGTTCTGTCTGGGTGTAATTTATCTATATACGTATGTATTTAGAAATATATAAGTTAGTTTATCAGTTGTCAAGTACTCATAACACAAGCTCTGCTTAGCTTGAGACTAGACGACGTTGTGTGATAGTTGTGGAATATTATATTATATTATTGTTATTTCATTGTATACCTGTGTGTCAAATAGATATGTTTTCTTTCTTTTTTTCTTAATATAAATCACTCTAAATGCACTTCTGCTTAACTCTTTGGAACAATTAGCCGTGATTATACACCTATTGTTTGTTTCAAAAGATATCATACAAATTGATTCACTCACTTGGCTTCATTATTGATAGAATTCAATTGCTCCAACTTAGCTCTATGCTCCGTCTCCATCTTCGAAATCATCTGCTTGACCAAGCTGATCAGTGCGTTAAACTGGTTCAGGGTGAGGCCGTTCTCCACACAGAGAGGGATGAGGAAAGGGAGGACTTTGGTAGCTAGCACCTCCTTGGTGATGCCGAGCTTTGAGTGGCTTAGAGCTAATTTGTATATACCTGGAAACAGAGATGGAAATGTTTATGGTTTCTTTTCTTTAAAACAGTTAGGAGCAAGTAAACAGACAGCCGTAGGCAGATCGAAACCCTTTTCTTTGTGTAGATTTTAAGGGAGATCTACATTGGGACCACGTGGGTTACATACGACGGTCTGGGCGTGTCAGTCTCCATAAATTTTATATGGCATCTAGATTTGTTGACATTAGATCCACGCCACGCGACAATACTACTAATAAACTCAGGCGTCGTCGCCCTCGTGTTCCTCCACCTAATGTAGTTCCCGCTTGCTTCCCTTTTTTGTTTTGGTTCTGTTCGACTTTGTAGTCTAATAGGGTAGTTTCCAGGGTCAAAATAATTACATTTTATTTAGTCCGTATTTTAGATTGTAAAAAAATATTGGACACGTATTTTTTCTTTTTTTGATTAAACAAAAAGTAACAAAGATATAGCCCATTAAAGTTACGTGTAACGCCACGCCGTGCTGCATTTTTTCGCACCGTGACGTTACACGTAACTTTTATGGGCTATATCTTTGTCATTTTTGGTTTAATTTACAAATAAAAAAATACGTGACCCTTATTTTTGAATAATCTAAAAGACGGACTGATTACATTTTTAAGGCAACTAGCCTATTTCCACCTAGTAGTCCTTGCTGGACCATTGTACGTAAGTTATAGAGACCTTCATTCCAACCAGCCCACCTCTCTCCAAAAGCAGATGAGGCCTCTCAGTTTATTCAGGGCGTCCATGGTTTGAGGACTACTTACTACTATACTTTAGATATATACATATTTCTAAAACACTAACAACCTTGCTTGGCTGTACTACTAACATCATCAACAACAAATTTTGTTCTATGATTATTTATAAAACAACGTAACAACGTAAAATTCGGAACTACTACTTGAAGTCCTCTCAACCTTAGTTTGTTCTTCGTCAGAATTGTTATTAAGTTCTCTTTAAGATTTGATATTTTTCATAGTATTTATTAGTTTATTATTTTAGCATATATTTAAGTATGTATTTTATTATATATAAATAACTTTTTTTTTTTCCGTTTTCATTAATTGTTATTTGTTTATTGTGCAAACCTACCACAGTGATCTCTTTTTTAACCCAAAGGTTGACTGGGAGAGAATGCCTTGTTGCATTAAGTCCGCCTATGTACCACTACTGTACATGAAGTTTAAATAAATAAATAAATAAATACATTTACCAAAAACAAACCTTCAAGATTTCGCTGTTTTATCTAACACATTTCAACTCTGTGTTTTGCTGTACCTACCTACGCTCCCCGCTACCCTCCACTATTGTACTATCGGTTGATTCGCATAGACTTCGAAACATTTAGAACATTCAATTTAAATATTTTTATTTTTGTATGAAAATCTGATGAACCCAAAGTTTGTTACTTTTTTAAAAGTCATAGAACAATAGTTGTTGTTTATAATGTTCTTAACATAGTCCTGAGTGTTTTACAAACACCCTGTATATATATCTATATTTATACTTTTGGATACTCTCAGTCTAGTGTCTAGATAGAGTCGAGCATCATATCAGACTACCGATGAACACCCAAGGGGTTAACATGACTCTGGGAGCTCGGGAGAAACAACCACATTCGCGCGTACTCTCAACTTTTCCGCACATGTAGCCAAAAAGGCGCGCATGGAACCACTGCACGCCAACTGTTCTGGTGCGTATTTTTTTTGGAATACACACCGCTGCAGGATACATTTGAGTAATTACTTGTTGAAATGTAAATTATTTGATATTATGAGTTTCATAGGTACAATAAAACTTGTGACCCTGCTATGATAACTATCACGATTCGCTTTCTAAACATAGACAAGGTAATTTTTTATTTACTCTTCACTGTCCATGACGATAGTGTTACCATTCTTTCTTTTCTTTTTTAAATAAACTTAGCGTCACACTAGGACTAACTAATTGTATGTATAATGTTAAATGTATGTGACTTCATAAATATGTAAAGACACCCGGACTCGGACTCAGAACAACTATCTGTAGACCATACAAATATTTGTTCCGAGCAGGGATCAAACCCGCGACACGCAGCGCAGTAGCCAATCGCTTAACAACTGCGCCTACCATGCCGTCAAATGTCAACGTGCGTCTATTGAAGGAGATCACCTATATTCTAGACTTAATTTGTTATGATGCATGCCTAAAATAACCATGCGTCCCGTTGTCCCAAAACAAAACTCCGGGACGCAGAATAGTTCTAAAACTACGCGAAAATTTTAAATTATGGAGTTCATCAGTTTCAAATTCCTTCATTGCACTATAAAGCGAGAACTACATTAGACCGACGCGTTACGTGGCGTGGATCTAATGTAGCTCTGCAAGAATGTAAGGAGACCGACGCGCCCAGATCGGTATGTGGGGATACGTGTGCGCAGTGTAGATCTACCTTTTGAGTTCGCCACACGATTAGAACAAAACTACAACAGTCCGAAATTAACTATCAGGCAGTGGCCCGGACCTGACACAACATCCGCCTGGTCAGAGGATCTTCCCTTTTCAATGGAAATTTTGCGAGACCCTGTGGCGCATACCTATTAAGTTCTGTTAAGTTACTTTTTCTAAATAAAGAACATCAAAAAGTTGTGTTTATTTTCACTGTTGACCAAACCCTTATCGAATTTTGAGTAAAAAATTGAACGTCCAGTTTATACATACCCAATATCCCCATGAGCACGGCCGGTTCCCTCGACGGTAGCTGCGGCAAGAACGGTATAATTTCGTCCAGCACCAACCATTTGTCCAAGTGCTCCAACAGTTTACCCAAACACAGCAAACAATTGACTCGCACTGACAAGTAATTTGTACTTAAACATAATTTCTTTATTCGCGGCAGGAGCGCGTTCTTCATCGCAGGGTAGTCTATTAAAGAGGCGAAGGTCGGTAGCACTGACAGACACAACTCCTGGATCTGCTGAGCATCAGATTCTAAAGCCCTATACAACATTGGCAGGATATCTGTCTTCACTTCTTCTCCTGGCGTCAATTTTAAAAGCAACTCCATCTTCTGCATAAATATAAGCAAAATCTGTATCGGATCCTGTATCAACATCACTGGTTTCAAAGCTGGTAGAATGTATTTGATGTATTCTTCTTGGGTACTGTTTTCTGCAATAAGCAACACGTTTGGTAGAACGAAAGGAACCATTGGTGGGTTGATGAATTCTTTTGTTAGGCACGGCAGAACCCGGTAGATGCAAATACGATGAGGCATTTTCTGGATGATTTGTGGTAAACCCTTGTAGAATTGAGACTTTTGCAGGTTGTCCCATTGGAATAAAGAATCTAAATAGTTGAGGGTTTTCACGCCAACGTCCTCGAAGTATGGTACCTGTGAAGTAAAAAAAAATTGTTTTAAGCCAGTTTAAAGCTTAGTGTCCTCCGCGTCGCCGTCGGAATCTGAGCGTACGCAGAGTACAGGTCGCGCGGTGAATTAAGATCGCTCGGTGAAAGTAGTGGGGGCAATCGGCGCATGTGTACAATTGCGCACAGAAATTCTTAGTATGTTAGGTTTTTAATTTCGTATGTTTGAACCTTAGTAACATAACTTATAATAACACTAGTTTTTGCTTGTAATTTATCTTGTAAGTAAGTAAATACAGAAAAGTTAAAATTTTAAAAATTTAAATAAAAATAAAAAAAAATCATTTCGTTAGTTTCTTTCTTAACGTGACAATCCACGTCGTAAACCATTTTTCTGGCTTGCCGTTTTAAAACTTTATTTTTAACCTTTTTTTTAACACAAGCTGTACGCAACAGTACCCAAGTACAACAGTATCCAATGAGACGCGAGAACGCAACGCGGGAATTGAAGAGCGACCGATCTACCAATGACGTGCCGTCGTCGGCGCACACCCGCCCGCACGTCGCCAAATAGACCTCAGAATTGAATACTGCGCATGCCCCTTCCACTTTTGCCGAGCGATCTTAATTCACCGCGCGACCTGTACGAGCCGTCGGTATTTACAAAATGCCGATAGGGTGCGTCTAAATGTTTCGGATTTTACATCGGTACAAAGCAACGGATCCGTCCGCTTCATACCTCCGATCCCGACGCAGTGAACACTTAGCTTCAAATTGTAAGTAGATTAAAATATGATTAGCGACCGTAATACGTATTTATTTACGGAATTATAATCTTTAAAATCAATACAAGCCTCTTAGTTCAGCTAACTCTATTAAATGACTTTTTCATGAAATAATAAAGTTTTGTCGCGAACTGCTCTGACGCTTTAACTTTGTGTGTGAATTTATTTTTACTGGAATATGTCGAGAATTCTATACTTATCTCGCTTACCTTCAAAAATTGATGCGAGTCAGGTCTCAACTCCGGCGTAGCATTTAACATCAGCTTCACATATTCCCGTAAGCCGTCCGTGACGCACAACAGCCTCGTCGTCGGCAGGTTTCTGATCTCGTTCACAAATCTCTTATACTTCGAGTAATCATTCCCTACGTTACCCAGCGTCTGATGTCCCGTACTATGCAAGGCATATATCACCATACCTAATGAGTATATATCACTGGCAGGGGAGTGAGTAGCTGAAAGAATATACTCAGGAGCCAAATAATCGAGCACTGGTTGAGTTAACGCATGCATAGCAGGACAATACTCTTGGAACGGCCAATATGGAGCTGATCCTGGTCCTCTTTGGTTGGCAATACAGAAATCAAAGCCAAATATCTTCCAGGCACCTTGTTGGTTCACGATAATGGACTCTGGACATAGGTTGTGATGGAGAAGCTTAACATCATTATGTAGGAATGTCAGTCCTTCAGCTATCTGCATCAGACCATATTTAATTTCGAGCTCATACAACTTATAGTTAACGAAGTGGCTTGGTACGGGCTGTGGCATGTTTTCCATGTTGCCTAAAATATTGGCTAAGCTGGCGAAGACAGGTTCTGTGGCAAAAGCGATACTCTCTCTGCTTTCTTCAAGGCTGTGCTGTACCGTGAGGATCTGTGGATGCCTCAATTTCGTCAGCTGCACAATGCCACGTTTCAAAGTTTCCAACATGATGTCTCTGTCAGATTTTGACCATCTTTCTAAATGTTTCTTTTCGAAAACGAATATTGATGCCTCTTGCTTTGTTGATTTCTTGTAGCCTTTGTAAATTTTCCATAGTAGACCTATGAAACAGTAATGGTGTCTATTATCAAGAAAAACCTTTAAACTGCCTATATCAGATATTTCTGACACACACTCTAGTTTATTCCGCCAGAGTACTTTTTTTTGGTGGGAAAATCATCCAATGACGTCCCCGCGCCCTTGGGCGGAGTGGGAAATAGTGGCAGACTTTTACTGACAAAAATCCCACTCCTGTTCCTTCGTTGCCTTTCGTACCGGAGCCGTAACTTCCTTCCAGAAGCAGATCCTTGGCCCCAGTAGGCTTTGACCTTGCTGGGCCCCTACGGTTTGCTGACAACTCTGAGGCGCACGTGGAACAATATGCTCCATTCACGCCTTAGGCTCCGCCAGGGTACCTCTAACACCAAATACTCTATCTTGTTAGCTCTTCTGTCACCTATGAATATTGAAGAGCTAAACGAGATAGACTACTCAGTCACACAACCCTGGCAAATAGGACATGAAAACACTCGTTAGACCCAATGCAAGTGGTTAAAGGGTTAAACTTTATTTGGATTTTGATACTTTTATTGTTATTTGTTGTTTTATATGGGATATTCCCCATTCTAATCTTGTAATTAACCCTTTCAGTTTGGAAATAAAATAAATGTAATATAGCATTTCAATGTTATCTTTATTTCAGTGTTTTGAAGAGGAAGAATGGGTTTATTGTAGCTTGAATTTAGTATTTTGATGTTTTTAAGAAAATCCCAATTGGTATCCCAGTCATAAGTGTTAAATTTTTTTTTTATTGTTTACTAGCTTTTGCCCGTGCGGCTTCGCTCCCGCTCTTCCCTACTTCAGCCTACTATACCCTACTCTACCCTACTTCAGCCTACTATACCCTACTCTACCCTACCCTACTCTACTCTACCCTACACTACCCTACTCTACCCTACACTACCCTAATTTTCATTTTTTTTTCTATAAGAACCTTCTCATAATAACGAACACAACAAAAAAAAAATTAGCGAAATCGGTCCAGGCGTTGTTGAGTTATGCGCTTACCAACACATTTTGCGATTCATTTTTATATTATAGATAAATGATGATAGTTTAACTTCATCTACATTCATTGACTGGAAAATACACTGTTATAATAATACTGCCAACTTCTTATGAATTAGCTCCGTGTTAGTAATAAAATACACATTGGAAGTTATTACAAACATAAACATTTTGTATTTGTTTGTGTTTATGATCAGTGATTCAGTTATCTGTTTACTGATAAATACTATTTACTTATTTAAACTTAGGTATAATTTATTTTATAAATTACTATTGAATATAATTACATTATTTCATGAACTAGTCCATGATCAGCTCAGGCTGATAAGAATTTCCTGTAACTATCCTGTATAATTAGATAATATATAATACAATAAACTAGAACTCTGATTTTAAAAACTATGTGACAAAAACTAATCAATTTCTGTACTATACAATAATAGAATTTGTGGATTTTTGGGGATGGGCTAGAGGATCCCTAAAAACGATACATTTCCTAACATTGAGACTTTGCATGACTATTTCTTAGATTTAAACCTTTTCAACAGAAATAGACGGGATTCCAAATCACAGTCCTGTATAGTACAGTTAAGGCAATTTTAATGGAACAACTTCCAAAATATCTAAATTATATTCAAAGCTAAATTCAAAATACTAGATATTATCTTCAAATACTGCACTGTTTCCTACAGTAGGTCAACCAACTCACAGTTATATTTAAGTCTTTCCTAAAAATCGCCTACAGATTCAAATCTGTTGTGACCATAATTGTACACAAAACACAAATAGAACCACATCTATAGCACTCCCAGCTTACCTATATCACTGAACTGAGTAATCAAAGTGTTCAATAGCAAAGCAAATAAGGTACACAATAGACACCACCTGAGTCTGCATACAAATTATAGATACATCAATGATTTTTTTACCTGGACCAGCGCTTGCAATGAATTGAGTAGCCTCAAACTCTCTTGTCACAGGATTTCCTGGTAAAACACCAGATAAATGCGAAACTGTGTTGCTGACTGATGAATAAAACTTGTTAAAGACCTCCATGTTCGAGTTTTTATACTTTTAACTTTTTATTGTATTGTAAAAATAAAAATCATTACGGAGCCAGACAAAAATGTACGGACATGAAATGTCACTTTGACATATTGAGTGACATATATATTTTGGTTCGGAAATTATTTGTCGCTTTTGTTTCAGGTTGTGGAATGGAAGCAGTTTGTGCTTCGCTGAAAATAATATTGAAATCGAAGAGAAAAAATAAAAATTAACAGCTGTGGTGAAGAAGGTAGAGAAAGGAGAGAATAGTGTTGGGTAAATAGCCGGATGCTTTGAGTTATTATCGATTATAATCCATAAGTAGCCATTAATAGCCTTGCAATGGATGATAACCCTGCTATTAATGTTTTGTTAAAAAAATAAATGCTTTTTTTTTGTTTAGTGTAAAATCTGTGGGATCATAAATTGGGTGCGTGTACGCAGTGTGATTCAATGTATTGTAATTCTTTTTATTTATTTTCACTTTTTGTATGTGAAAAAGTGTTAATAATAAAATAAATACACATTTTTGGGAAATTCACTTTTGTTAATTTAGAGACCCAATACTACAAAAACCATAATTACTATTGACACATTGCTTTGTGATTTAACCATCTACCTAATTAATTACTTGATTTAACAAAATGGAGTACTATATTCTATTCTCCGACGTAGCCATGTCTGGCCGAGCTCGCCCTTGGCTTGGCGCTCAAGCACGCAGCATATCAGGCATGAGCCGATGCTCGTATGCACAAGACGAATGACGTAAGCCAGAAGAAGAGAACTTTCAACAGAGCTGCCAAGTCTAGCAAGAAGGTGATGCGGAGGTCTCGGTTCGACCACATTAGCCGCATCGGGAACAAACTAGCTTCATACCCTACGGGTAGTAAGGCGTTTTGGTCCCTGGCTAAATCGGTTGAATCGAACTTCTGCCGCTCCTCACTACCACCACTGCTGAAACCCGATGGGTCGCTGGCACATACCGCTGAGGAGAAAGCAAATTTGTTTGCCTCACTCTTCGCGGAATCTTCGCGTCTAGATCGAGTATGCGATACGAGTATGTCGGATATTCGCATCCATCAGAAGGACGTCCGTAGGGTGCTACGTAACCTTGACGTGAACAAGGCTAGCGGTCCAGACGGGATACCAGCAATTGTTCTGAGAACGTGTGCGCCTGAATTGTCTCCGATCCTGACACGCCTATTTAGGCTTTCATTTGAGGCTGAAAAAGTGCCGATTGCATGGAAGCAAGCTAATGTACAGCCCGTGCCCAAGAAGGGGGCTGACCCAGCTAACTACCGACCAATCTCAGTAACGTCCATTCTCTGTAAGACCATGGAACGTGTACTCAACACTAAGCTCCTGGCATACCTAGAAGCTAATGATATCCCTTAGGATATCAACCGTCAATACGGCTTTCGCCGAAATCGGTCAACTGGAGATCTTCTAGAGTATGCCATCCACATCAGGAGTGAGGCCATCGAGAAGCACGGGGAAGCGCTTGCCGTCTCCCTCGATATCTCGAAGGCTTTTGATAGGGTTTGGCACGAAGGCCTTATTAGTAAGCTTCCATCTTTCGGTTTACCCGCTGGATTATGTGCTTGGATCGCAGACTTCCTGAGTAACCGGTCCATCCGAGTGGTTATCGATGGCTGCTCGTCTGGTCAAATGGCTATTAATGCCAGTGTCCCTCAGGGGTCAGTACTCTCGGCAACATTATTCTTACTGCACATAAACGATCTGCTCAAGCCCGGTACCTTTGGGTATGCAGATGACAGCACTGTTGCCGAGAGTTACATATCCAACGCGCGAGCTAGTGGGTCACAGATCCAGTCTCTTCGAGAGGCTATGGTTGAGCGCTTGAACTTGTCCTTGGAGGCAGTCTCCGAATGGGACGATGCCAATTTGGTCAAGTTCAATGCTGCAAAAACCCAGGCGTGTCTATTTTCTGCTAAAAGGAGCCAATTCAGCCCCGCTCCAACTTTTCGGGGTGTAACCGTGCTATTAACCGACCATCTTGACCTTCATGGTGTTACGCTGACATCAACACTCAACTTTGGGCCATACATCGAAGCAAAGGCTCAACTGGCTGCAAAAAAGCACAGTACTTCATGCCGGAACAGCTGCTGAAACTTTATCAAGCTCAAGTTCGATCGTGTATGGAGTATTGCTCTCATCTTTGGGACGGATCTGCCCGATACCAGCTTGATGCACTTGAGGCAATTGAGAGGCGAGCCAGAAGGATAATTGGCGATGATACACTCGTCGAGTCGAGGCTTCAAAGTCTCGACGCAGAGTGGCTAGCCTGTCGGTTTTCTATCGGTTGCATTTCGGAGAGTGTGCGTCGGAATTGCATAACCTAATTTCGCCTAGCCCGTTCCATCATCGGACTACCAGACGTATGGCTATGCGCCACCGGTATATGGTGGATATCCCACCAACACGCACAAAACGTTTTGGGAACACATTCATTGTGCGTGCGGCTAGGGAGTGGAATTCCTTGCCGGAGTCTGTGTTTTCTGATAGCTATAACCCGGGAATCTTTAAGTCGAGAGTGAATAGGTTTCTTCTAGCTAAGCGCGTTCCATCGTCGACCGCATCGTCGCTCTCCATCAGGTGAGATAGCGGTCAATCGCGAATAAATTTTAACTGATACGTAAAAATGTAAGGTACAATAAGTAAGTTACTTATTAGCTCTTTTCTGTGAATACGACGTAGGTAAATTATAGACAATGGAAAATACCCGAGCGGTTAGTTAGTAGGTAACATGCATCCCCGTACCCCCGTTTCTCGTGCTATCTCTTTCTGGCGCTAATATTATTCGTGCTAGAAAGAGATGCATGAACTGCACTACAGCGACGCCAACCGAATCCGGAATCAGTACGTCGACTGATATGTTTCGGTGAAGAAGTCCTTTTTCGTGTGTTGTTGGTTTGTGTGTATAATCATAAAATAAATAAAAAATATTTTTATATGGGCCAGATTAGTTTTAAATTGCACATTTATTTACTACAAAGAAAGATGATGAAAATGAAGTCTAATCTGACAGTCCTAAGCCTGAAAACCATGAAGGGAAATTTTCAATCACTGAAATAACATTAATAGCAGGGTTATCATCCATAATTGCTATTAATGGCTATTAACTGAGTTTTAATCGATTATTAGCCAAATGATATTAACCGGATTATTATCATTGCCCATCACTAGGAGAGAAGTACGAATCATCGGCTCATAAAGTTACAAGTGAGCAGAATTTCCGAACGAAGTTTCTTTGGATATTTACAAATATCGCTTTATCAATGGCAATATACTTTAATTATTTATTAACTTTGGGATCCTGTTAAAGAAATATGATAAAAACAACTGCATATTATAAGATATTTAATGTAATAACAAATGTCGACGTTGAGTAAAATATGCTGAAGTTGAATCATAAAGACTAACTTGTTCAGAATAAACCACAGAACAAAGTATTTTGTCATGAAATAAACTGTAGCTCTGTAGCTATTTTTGTAAACGAATTAATGTGTCATCATCATCACTGCAAAATGTTTACGATTCCAATTTGTTTTTGTAAATGAATCATTATATAGAAATAATTCAATGTGATAAAGGAAAATAAACGCAAAATGTGGCGAGGACGTTCTATAACCGTAATGTCCATATTCCTAACAATTATACCATCGATATTATCAGAGAGCGACCCTTATTCGAAAGAACCATATCGACCTCTTGGTCCTTTGGTGAAATGCAGTTTCTTACCGTTGGAATTCTTGGATTGTGACGAACCAATCGACCATAAAGGGAATTACACTGCCAGAGATGCCATCGGTCACGGCTGCGTGAAGTTTGGAGGCGTTAGATACGATCAGGTGAACAAGACGAGAGTGCAGTGCAAAGCTTTGGATGGAATTGAGTGTTTCGGAAGCAAGAGCTTTCTAAGAGACGGTTTTCCTTGCGTGCGATACTCAGGACACTATTTCACGACCACGTTAATCTACAGCATATTATTAGGTTTCTTAGGAATGGACAGATTTTGTCTTGGGCAAACAGGGACCGCAGTCGGAAAACTTCTTACATTAGGGGGTTTAGGAATATGGTGGATAGTGGATGTAGTTTTGCTTATTACTAACAGCTTGCATCCAGAAGATGGAAGTAATTGGAATCCTTATGTTTAGAATTTGCAATATATGGATGAATTTATTGTGAGACTTAAAACAATATTATTGTATAAATTTAGATACTGTAAATAATTGAAGGGTTAAGTGGACGAAGGTGTTATCTGACAAAATCAAAACATCCGACTTTTTTGCATGGATATAGGTTTTCAATTTCAAATTTCAAATTTCAATCGTGGAAATTACAGACACAATTGAAAGACAATAGGTGCACGAACACCGGCGTTCGCTTGGGGTTTAATGAATTAACTGATGGTAAATTTATTTTTTATTATTTTTTAATTCGTTACATAGTTACAGATACTAGCAAAGGTTTTAACTGGCAATCAAGTATATATTTCAGATTTGAAATGTGCTAACAGCAGAAATATTACCAGAGAATTGTAATAGTAGTTAACACCTTTGTCCACTTACCCCTTCAATTGTTATGTGCTTGAAACTCAAGATTCTAATACAGATGGGGTTTTCATACCAAGTATGTAATCCTTTTTTGAACAAATTCATCAATCACTGATTACTATTCAGATAATCATATCATACACAGCTAACTTCATTTTTATCATAGCTTATTTTCTGTGTCCCCAAGGCTTATTAGCCTCCTCTATCTTTTTCCATTCCACTGTTTGTAGCAATAAATGATAAAGATGTTTTGCAGATAGGTTGAAAAAAAAAACAACTTTGACATATAATTTTCTTCATCAGTTTTAAACTAGATGAGGCCAGTGTTTCCTAGCTGACTACCCTGAGAAGAAACACCAAAAAAACTCAGGGCTCAAAGTCCATACAGCAATATATGTTAAGGTCAAAATCATACCAGAACCATGCAGATTATTGTCTCAGATGGTCTATTGATGACAAAATAACAGATTTGAGTGGACCTGTCCAGTCAGTGTTTATAAAGCTCAACTAAGGACTACTAAGGAGCTCAACAACTTGTGATCCAGTCCTTGCCTACAACCTTTGTCATCAGCCCATCTTTTTCTCTGCCTTCTAAAAGATCCTTTTTTTTCTGCTTGGCCATGCTATTTTGTTTTGGGTCCACCTTTTATCTGAAGATAGGCAGGTTATCTTTTGGGGCATAGAGAAAGAATATAAAAGAAACCCCAATTCAGTCAACTTGCAGCAATACTAGATGCAAGAGAAATTGTGGATCAGGAATACTAATTAAATTGCAGTTTAGCCTTAAGTTTTTATTTTTGAGTTTTGAGCTTTATTTCTGATGTGCAAAATTTCTAATAGATATGCTATAGAAAATTCCAATTTAAAAAATCTTTTGTAAGTTGTGTTTGTGATAACTATTTTTATTTAAGTGTAAATATTAGGATGTTAAGAATGTGTATGTAAATAAAGGATTGTAAAGTTAATTTGATTTGTTTCTTTTTACTTGGCAACAGGTGATTTTTGTTAATGGAATGAAACAACAAAATTGGAAATTATTTATAGTTTATTATAACTTAAGCCACCAGGGCTGAAGCAGTGCTTGACTCATACTTCCAGTTTGGTGGGAGCACGCTCTTTGTCTTGTAGTAGCGGGCTAGCCTGTGGATTCTGGACTCGACGAGAATCAGCCTGAATTTGCTGTCCTTGTCTTTCCTGTTGCGTTCCAAGTGCTTCCTCATGGCAACGGCTTTCTTGATCAAGTAGTACAAGTCCTCCGGTAGATCGGGAGCGAGACCCATGGCTTTCATGATACGCAGGATCTTTTTGCCAGTGACGAATCTGACTTGTGCAACTCCATGGGAATCCCTAAGCATGACACCTGGAATAGATGGAAATGAATGATCTTAATTTAACATTTCAATAATTAAATTAAATTTTTATTGAAAAAGGTTCAAAGGTTCTTAACATGAAAAGTGGACATCACACAATTTGTAATGGCAAAAATGTGTAAATGTGTGGCTTATTTAGATGAAATTTTTCACACATATAGACCATATCCTTGAATAGGATAGGCTTTTTATTGTACCAGATAGTTCTCGCGCGATATGAAAGAAAAGGAAGTTAGTGATAGCATGATAGGTGACAGGATAGAATGCAAGATAAAAACGTGTTGCACTGACCCCAAATAACATAGAACAAAGGCAGGAAGATGAAGATGATGAGAGTAAAGCAACTGACAGAAGCTAAGTGTTTATAAAATTAATATAAGAAATAATGATTTTGAAAAGCTCATTGTAGCATTTAGTTTTTTTTATTGTACTATATTAATTCTTTCTATATCAGAGAATAGAAAGCTGTATACTGGATGACAGCCTGGTAAGAGATGCAAAATCTTGTACCTATATAAATTAGGCAGTGTTCAACAGATTTTCAGCCGAAACTGAACCAATGTTCAACTCCCCTGTTAGTTACGGCCATAATCAAAACTGATATGGTAGCAGAAAAGCTGGTAAAAAATTATAACGTCTCATCTTGAAATAGTTATCAGTTTATTGAAAAATCAGCAGGCTAAATCTTGGTAATCACATGCCGTGCTGTTGATCTGTATGATATAAACTAGTGCTTGATTGCAATCCCATCTGATGGGTTTTTTTCTAGGTGGGAAATAATCCAATGACTTTTCTCACTATAGGGTGGAGCGGGAGGGTATGTCAGACTCTTACAGACTAAAACCCATTCTTGTTCCTTGTTTGCCTTCATTCCAGGATCTTATTTTAAGTAGTGATGCAATTGTTGATGGTGAAGCGCACTAATTTAAGAGCCTATTCACTCTAGCTTTGAAGACACCTAAATTATGATTGTATCCTGTGGAACCTGCATTCCTCAATGAAAACTAATTTAATTAACACATTTTGTATGATTAGATTCGGTCTGGTATATGAAAGGTTCTGTTAAAAAAAATATTGCAAATTCCAGTAGTGCCTTTTGCCAGGTGGTGAAAAAGCTGTTGCTGGGCTGGCTGTTTAAACATATACATTCTTTCAACATCAGCAAATGATCTGTTTAACTAAAGAATCAAAACAGGGCTGCAGATTGCAGCACTATGGTTCTGGTAATTTTAATACTTTCACAAAAGATCTTACTATCAGTTTAGGGGCAGGTTTGGTGATATACCGTTATTATTGCTCAAAATCACCAAGAACTCATGACTTTGTCACCAGAAACATTTTAAATCACATTTACAATCCAGTTTGTCACTTACCAATTTGGGAGGGAGTGAGGCCTTTCTTGCCAAGTTTGAAAATCTGTTCCTTCACATCATCAGCAGTCAGTTTTAACCAGGTCGGTACACTTCGCCGGTATGGCAGCGCTGATTGGGAAATACCCTTACTGAAAACATAAAATGAACACTTCGCTGTAAAGCCATGTGGTGACCACTCAATCGGTAGGTTATGTTAATGTCACAAAAACTTTGTATAATGAAAAATTTATGCTGAATTATTAGTATAATGTTGTTCACTATAAATTACACATAAATTTACCCAGGTGCGTGCATACGACCCATGGCTGCGGCTTTTAATAAAAATCGCCGATCTGACAACGACAACAAGGGAAAACGAAAAGATGGTTACCGGAAAGCGGTTAGTCATTCAGTTCTCATTCTTGTTACATTATGATCGTTCTTCATTCAATAGTGTTGTAGCTGACCAAAAACCGGAAAAGCAACTAAATTGTTTTTGATTGGTTCTGTTTGCTTTATCGTCTTTGATGTTACAACATAAATTGTTATGTCATTAGTGTCATAAATGTCAGAATCAAATGACAGTTGTCCATCCTAACCAAAGTACCAAACTCAAAAGTCAATCAAACATTGGAGTTCTCAATATCTGGTCCCAAAAATGACGAACCCCTACGGCGTATCCGATGCTCAGTTTAACCTCATCAAGCAGCAAGCTGCAAGGCGTGCTGGACTCCGACAGGAGTTCATGAAACAGAAAACTAACCCATTCAAACATGCAACAGAAGCTGGCTATGTCGTGAGTATTAAATTACGTAATTTTATTATTGAAGAGTTCGAAAGTATAAACAAATGATAACTCATAACAGATTACTATAAAGGTATATGTTTAAATTTTCAGTTTGATCCAGCATTACAGAAGTTTCTGTCAATGAAAGTGACCACACTGGAACACTTCCGTGCCAACACAAGAACTAGCTTGTTTGGAATCTGCGCTATTATAATTCCCATGTTTACTTACGGATACGTTATCTGGAAACACAGGACGGACCGCGAAGACCAAATAAGAAAAGGAGAACTCCGTTACAAGGATAGAATGTTCAAATTGCAGTAATGGTTGAATCCAGTGTAAGATAAAAGAATTGTGTAGAAATTAATAAAATCAAGTAACTGTTACATTACTTTTATTTATTGTAATTATTGAGGTAACACTTTTGTTACTTTTGTTAATTGTGACAAAAAGCACATAAATATGATTTAACCAATTTATTTTTTTATTAACACACCACTAAAAATGCTGGCTGTTTTTCTTAAAACACTTTAAAACTTGAAAAATAAAACATGTTGTCAATGTCATAGTTTCACTGATTATTAGAGCAATACATTTGAATTTCATCATAATATTTGAAAATGGCTGATAAATATGGATTTTCTGATTTGGAGTGCAAAATTATGCTGAATCAAATTGAGAGGCGTGATAAATATAGAAAAGAGTTTTTGAAGCAAAGAACAGATCCTTGTAAACATTCTAGGCAAGAAGGCTATGTTGTAAGTAATTGACTCAGAAATATAGAATACTAGCTTTTGCCCGCGGCTTCGCCTGCATGTAACATATTTAGTCTATGTCACTCAGGAATAAAGCAGCTTTCTATCGGTGAAAAAGTTTTAGCAATCGGACCAGTAGTTCCAGAGGTTGCCTCCTACAAACAAAAAAACAAACTACCTCTTTATTAAAGTATAGATTGTAAATTGTGGAGTAGTTGAAGTATTAATATGGTAAGAAGACCTCAAAACAAGACATGTAATGAGGCTTCCATGATAATGGGATTAGGGCTCCCTTCTCCAGCTCTGAGTTAACACTAACAGTCAGCGGGTCCCAGAACTAAATGCTAACACTTACCCAAGTGATTAGCTTCAATGGTTAAAAAGAAGGTGTTTGGTCTGAATTGCAGAATACTTTTCTTGCGCACGAACGTCTTTATACCGTAATAAAGACGTTTTCAATACACTTACTCGCAAATCTGCCCTTATCCCACCGCTTTTAGACACGTAGTAGACTGTTTTCGGCACTAGTGCAGAAAAGTGCGCGTGCCACCACAATTTTATTTCAGTTATCTTATCAGTAGGCACGCCATACTGTTTTTCGCACCAGTGCAGAAAAGTGCGTGTGCTTCACCACAATTTTATTACTTGCATATCGCATGCTTAATCAAAAAGAGACGTAACTCAAAAAAGTGGATATTTGAAAATTAAACTTTATTTTCTAACGTATTTTTTTCAAATTAAAATATGACTTTTTTTTGTTAGGTCTGTTTATGATTAACACGGAACAGTAAAAACAGATGATTTAAGCATGCGATATCGTATCCGGCTGGGCGCGCATCGACCCCCACGAGACGCCGGTCTAACCCCTTTTGTTTATTTCCTCTGTAAGTGTATTGAAAAAAGTCGTTTGGTACACGTGCAAATTTGTCTCTGCAGCCTTCGTCTCCATAATACACTCGCCTACGGCTCGTGCGAATTCCGCCGCGGTCGCAATAGCAAACTTTCTGCACTCATATCAAAATGTGTTTACTATTATGTCACAGCAGTAAGAACGGTTTTTTATTTAGGTAGATACTGTTGTGCATATTATAACCCCTCAAGCTATATTATATAAAAAAAAACACTGACATTACGCGGCTTTTCTTTCGTTGGCTAAGTGGTTGACCAATTGGCTTATGCGTTGTGTGTTGCGGGTTCGATTCCCGCGCGGAACAAATATTTGTACAGCTTACAGTTGTTACGGGTCTGGGTGTCTCTATGTGAGTTTAAAAGTAGGTACGTGAATGCATTCATGTTACAGCCTGAATAATTCCTAACGTCGCGTCGGGTATAGTTAAAAAATAAATTTACGAATCTAATGCCAGTCACACACGGTCAAACCTGTAGTCCAATCGGTATGAAGCTACACAATCGATTTTCAATAGGTACTTCTGGTTTGTTCAAACCGATTGGATCATACAGATTGGACCGGGCATGGGGCTGTCCAATCGGTATGATCAAACCAAAAGAATTGAAATTCGATTGTGCCGTAACAACACACAATAACATATTCCTCAACTATAACACAACGTCGTCTAGTCCCAAACTAAACAGAGCTTGTGTTATATTTCTAAATACGTATTATAGATAAATTAGGTACACCCAGACAGAACAAATGATCATGCTCATCACATAAACATTTGTCCTGGGTGGGAATCGAACCCACGACTTCCAGCAAGTCAGGGCCACTACCCATTAGACCAACAGAGTCTAGATTATTTTTTTATCTGAAATTAACTTGTGCTTGACTGCGATGTTATGATAAACGTAGGTACACTTTAGACAGTAGGTAGGTACCTACTTTAGTTGTACAGGACTTGGTAACTGTGCAAGGCTGCTACTGCCAAACTTACCTTTGCCAAACTGTGTCGGAGTCTGCTTTCGTACAAAACAAACCGAATGCAACTGGACACGAGTATTTCAACATAGAGCGCAGAGGCGTAGCGTGCAGTAATTCAAAAGTGGGCGAAAGCGCATCAGCGAGGCCTTTTTTTTTCATTAATTCGAAAACTGCGACAGTCACAACCCAGTGTTTGACCACATTGTCGCTTACCATTAGGTGAAATAATGGTCAAACGCAAGCCTTTAACTTATAAAAAAAAAACTGTCGTTCTTAAAGCCTCCACAGGCCCCGTTAGGTGTGGGCCCTTTTGGCCCACGCATAGCTACGCTATGATAGACCGAATACTAATCTGACGTCTACAATCTAGTAATTGGGTAACATGACACCCCATGACAAGACTATTATCAGATTTCTTGCATTACGACTATCTGTAACGACTATCAAAGGTCTACAAATGACAGTCGGGACCAACGGCTTAACTTGCTTTCAGAATTCACTGAGGAATTTTGGCAAGTTAAGGCGTATAGTCCCTTGAACCATCTGACCGAAATTATGTGAACGCAACTCTCGCACTCGCCTAGGCGGCAGTACGCAAATCTGTGCATTTATTTGCGGCCAGCAGCGCCCGGAAAGCGCTTTAAATCCATTTTCTCTGCGAGATATTGATTGATTTACATATGCAATGTTCACTTTGAAGAATATTTAACCACCAATTTTTATGTGTTAAAATGTTTCTAAAGGTCCAAGCCGTTTCGAAGGAGTAGGGAAAAGTTGCGAAATTGCTAAATTTTTTTTTTTTTGACAAAAGTTTTAATTGCACGAAAAAATCAAATGTTGATATTATTGTTCATGAATCTATAATAAACATATATTTTTTTCAAACTAATCGACCTAGCCGTTACGGAGGAGTAGGCCTCAGAAAATCACTGTTTTATGGCACTTTTCGGGCGCTTGGCCCTTAAGATCGTCAGCCATCCACAGACCTTTGGCAAGCATTGCTTAATAGAGAATAGCTAGAGCTGCTGGTATTATTTGAACCATGAGCTCCTCAGCATCTTAACTGTAACTAGGTACCAGGGATGTTACGGAGCTTCGACTCCGACTCCGTTAAGTCGGAACTACCTGAGCTATACAACAGGGGCATGGCTACCGCCGTATCAGTGATACGGGGCCCCCCAGCTACAGGGGCCCTGAAATATGCCAAAATTCATAACTGTTTCATAGTAATTGGGTTGTGGTGGTCTGATAGGCAGTCGCTGCGCGTACAACAGGTGTTCAGCCGCATCCGGTAAGTCTGGAAGCGGATTCCAATCTAATTGGGAAATGGCTAGAGATATAATGAGGTATAGCATATTAGACGCCTACCAAAAAAGGCAGCGCAATTACTATTAATGAAGCGGTACACTGTGAAAATTAAACAATCAATTTACACTTCTACACTAATAGTACAAAGAGGTAATGTTTGTTTTTATGAGGTAATCTCTAAAAGTACTGGTCCGATTGCTAAAATCTTTTCACCGATAGAAAGCTACTTTATTCCTGAGTGATATAGGCTATATTTTATGTACCTACGCGGGCAAAAGCTAGTAGCTAGTAAACAAAAGCAATCGTCAACTTGTAATTAAAATTAAGTATATCTACCAATAGTAATAATTATATTTGTTTTTAGTTCGACAAGGGAATCCAACACTTCATATCGATGAAGGAGACTAGTCTGACTTACTTTCCGTTTAACGTGAGGACGATCAGATTCGGATTGCTGACCATTGTGTTACCAATGAGTACGTTGGGCTATGTGTTGTATACTGTCCGGACTAAACGTGAGCGCGAGATACGATGCGGTAGACTTAAACCCAAAGACCGGTCATGGAAACTAGCATAGAAAAGGAAGAAAAATGCTTGCCGATTGCTTAAAACATGGATTTTTGTTTAATCATGTTATCATTGTGGAACCAATTCAACCCTGGCCTTTTCTCTGACGGGGTTCGACTTGCAATAAAACCGGATGCGGCTAACCTGCCAGTAATTTATAAAGAACGACTGTCATTATCCTCCACACCAGTGTACCCTTTCGCAAGACTGATGTCACAAGCATGTTTTAGATTCAGACTTGTACCTAGAGCGACTGTTAAAGATCTACAAATGACGACCAACAGCATAACGAGATTTACGAGGCACGGAAAATGGCAGAAAACTTAATTCATTTGCCGTTCTAATGGCGGAAAAATTAAGTCTAGAAATTAATTTAATAACAATTATGTTATATTTAATGAATACCTTAATGTATGAATTAGGAAGACATAATGTAAATAAAAAACGTTATGTTAACTTAGTCTTATTATATTTATTTTAATATTCTATTAAATTAACTGAAAAAGTCCATAGAACAATAGCATAGCTTATTTATTAATAATATTAGGACCTATGCACACAGTGTTTTTATACGCGCGAAAATGAATAAATGAATTTGAATTTAAAAAAAATACGCGCATTTCTGGTTGACGATGTACGTTTATGGTACGCGCGTATAAATAACGACTTGTGCCTAGGCCCTTTAGCGTGGGATATAAATACTAGTAAAGCTATATTAAAGCAGTTCAGTTAGCGGTCATCCAGGGACTTATCTCGAGCTATGACGGAGTCGTCAAACTTCACCATGTAAGTTGTTCCCTTGTGCCAGTGGGCCGTTACTTTTGCGGGCTGGAACAAAATGGATGCAAGTTAAGTTAATAATTTGGATTAAGCACACTTGTTATAATTTTTACTATTAGGCGGGCAAGCCGCTGGCAGCAGTCACGCAAAAATTGATTAACAAATATAGATGAAATCCAAACAAATACTTTAGGTA
Organism: Mythimna ferrago; assembly: GCA_910589285.2. Classification (NCBI taxonomy): domain Eukaryota; kingdom Metazoa; phylum Arthropoda; class Insecta; order Lepidoptera; family Noctuidae; genus Mythimna; species Mythimna ferrago. The sequence continues at coordinate 25,963,484 of OU342684.1, forward strand.
TTAGCTCGATTTACACAGACTACTTTTTCAGAGGCGTAACGGGGAGTAATTTAGACGTGGGCGAAGGCCTTTTTCTTTCATTATTCGAAAACGAGACAGCGACTGTCACAACCCAGTGTTCGACTACAGTCGCTTACCATCAGGTGATATAGTGGTTAACTGGTCAAACGTGAGCTTATAAATTATAAAACAAAACCCTCGTTGTAAAAACCCTCGCACATGCGAGGCTCCTTTGTGTGCGAGGGACTGGGCGAGAGCCCACTTCGCCCATGTTTACCTACGCTACTGTTCTTTTTATTCTAGTAAATTACCAGGAGTCCAGAGGAGTTAAATTGATAGAAACCTATTTTTAATTACTCATACATTTTTAATTTCTCTCAGTACCAAATCCTCTACGTAGGCGCAGTCGCGTTCAGAAGCTAGCAACTAAATAATTAAGTGACACTTACAAATCCACTTTTCGTAAGCACAGCTTCTATGATCCCAGCATTGAATGTGGCGCAGTTTAGAGAGCCTTTGTCCTTTGGCACGCTTATGAATTTGTTGATCTGCAATCAAGGTTTAATACAAATTGTTATCATGATTTAAAGTTACAAGGAAATAAAAGAAACAGGTTTTTTTATTATTGGATCTCTTCAGATCTATTGCACAAATGGTTATTGTCTTAGAAGAAGTTATGTAAATCTATGGTAGGCACCAATTCAATTTGCCATAAAGTACATTGTCCTTTTGCTAATATCTTTGTGTAGGTACAAAATGTAAAGGATCACAATAGATGTTGATTCAAGACAGCTTTGTCTCTTTCTTTCCATTATTTAAATTAGGAATATAAATAAACATAGGAGCTTCAATGACTGCAATTGCAAATTTAATTTATAAAATCATTAAGTATGTATGTATAGTACCTGTAGCTTGTACTTGAAGAGAATGAGAGCAGTTGGAAGACTGAGAACAGTTGGAGGCCTGAGAGCAGTTGGAGGACTGAGAACAGTTGGAGGACTGAGAACAGTTGGAGGACTGAGAACAGTTGGAGAACTGAGAGCAGTTGGAGGCCTAAGAAACAAATATTACTTACAAGTGCATCTTTCTCAATGATATAATAAGTTCTTTCATCATCATTAGCATGTTCCAACTTGTCAGCTTCCTTGCCAAACAGGACCTGAAATCATCAACATATTTATTTTAATTTTTTTTTTATTATAGATTTATTGTGTACACACAGGTATGAGTTACAGTAACTATTGATTAACAGGCTATAGATTCAAAGCATTTTACTTCAAACTAGCTTTTGCTCGCGGCTTCGCCCGCTTATATAAAATATAGCCTGTGTCACTCAGGAATAATGCAGCTTTCTATTGGTGAAAAAATTTTAGCAATTGGACCAGTACTTCCAAAGATTACCTCCTACTAACAAAAAAACAAACTTTACTTCTTTATAATACTAGTGTAGATAGAAAAGATGAATGCATCTTGATTTTGCCAGTTTTTGATGAAGCTGGAGTAAAACTAAACCTTCTTTTTCTTGGCTAGCTCTTACTGTTGCACCGCCTGGGCAAAGACCTCCACCAAATCCTTCTCCTGCTCTGTCTCAAACCAGTCTTTGTTGTAGGTGTCTTACCACCTCTTGATGGCTTTCCATCTGCATAAAACCCACTGTATAGGAACTCCGGCCCAGTGACCTCTGTGCATTCGGCCGATGTGACCTACTACCTACCCAATCATATTTGAATTAAATCTCGAGAACAGTTGGACCGATTTTGCTAATTCTTTTTTTTTTGTGTTTGTTATTGTGAGAAGGTCTTGTGGAAAAAAAATGAAATCTAGGGTAGTGTAGGTTAGAGTAGGGTAGAATATGGTAGAGTAGGGTAGAATATGGTAGAGTAGGGTAGAATATGGTAGAGTAGGGTAGAATAGGGTAGAGTAAGGTATATTAGGGTGAAGTAGGGTAGAGCGGGAGCGAAGTCTCGGGCAAAAGCTAGTATATGTATAATGCTACACTGTCTTACCTTCCATAAAGTAGATTTCACAAAGAGTAGCATATTCAGAAGCTTAATTTCTCGTTTACTATTCCTCTCTCTTACAAAGTATAAATCCAAAAGTCTGGTTCCTACATCATGACCAATATCTGATAATCTGAAAGAATAGAATTAAGTACAAATTGAAATATATTTCTTTTTTTAAATTTGATAATGTGTCCAGTAGGGATGAAAAGTAAAGAAACTATTTAACTATAATATTGGACAATATTAGGTTTATATAGTTAGCTGAAAAGAGGTTATATAAATAAATAAAAAATTACCCATGAAGAAAATATGATTAATAAATACATGGTATTCAAGTATGTGATACTTATAATGTTCCCACTGCTGGGATCCAGGCCTTCTCTCTAGGAGAGGGAATGGGCCATGGTAATCCACTATGCGGGTCCAGAACGGGTTGGTGGTTTCCAGCAGTGGGAACATTAAAAAGTTTATGCTATGTGATACTCAGATAAAATTATGATTGTTTATGCTTATTTGGCAAAAGTGGATAGAAACTTACTTGGTTTGGAGTTCGTGAATAGAATGTGAACGATTCTGACAATATTGGACTATTTCTGAGAACAAAAGTGAATAAAATGCTAAGGAAACCTCCCCTTTGCCTTTGCTGAGCGGTTTGTCGAGAATTGACGATTTAGATCGACTTGACGACATGGTTTACTCAATTTACACTTTATCTTATAATAGATAACTAATTTACTTTAATTATGACTTTATTAAACCTAATAATTTCACTGGAAAAATGTAATATCGCAACGCAACTAAATACTGAATTTAGGAATTAATTAGGGTGCCAAAATAACAAGTTTTGGAACATTTCTCTGTTGTTTTCGCACCTACACTCGTAGCGGAAGTAATATGTTTATTACTTTCTAATGCAACAAATATTCAATTTACTATTTAGTATGTTCGGAACACATTTCTTATTAGGTGGAGCACTGTCAGTGTCAGTCACAGTCTGTCAATGTCAATAGTGTCAATATGAATTATTTTAGGTACCTACCTATATTTTTTTTTTGTACAATTGGAGCTCGAGATAGAAAGAGAAGAAAGAAAAAGTGTTTAATTTACGTCAAACATGGCGCATACTTTAAAATAAAATAAATAATAGGATATTATAAAATCTTTGAAAAATATCGACTAAAGTTAAAAGTTTAAACTAAGTAAGATATGCGTCACATCCACGCAAAACGGCCAGCGCTCAGCGAAATCAAGAGTTCAGAATCACTACGTTCTAGCAAAATGCTGGGGCTTATGTAAGACAGAGCCACTGCGCTGATTTTCAGCAGCGAGATCATGTCAGTATACTCTGAAGAGGTACTGCAGATGAGTTCACACTGGTATATCCTCATTTAAGTTCATATACTTACTCTTACTTAATTACAGTTTTTTTTTTTTTATTCTGATCTAGATTTAGATCGACAGAAAGGTATTCAATTGGTAAAGGAATGTTCAAAGATAGCCCGCGAAATTTAAATTTCCTTTATTTTTTTTGCATCATGCGGGTCATTGTTGAGTAATAGTTAAGTTGATTAAAATATGATTGGTGGGCGTAGTACGTATTTATTTACGGAATCATAATCATTAAAATCATTATAACCTTCTAAAAAGACGTACGATGAAAAAAAAAGTTAAGCTGACGCGTGTAACACCCGCCTGCCCTGTAGAATACGGGCGCTTCCTCTTGAAGCCTGTGGTATCTGTTTTTCGATTCTGATTCAGTATATCCGCATCTCTTCTAACCCAAACGTCACACATCGATGAAACTTTGTTAAAGTGATCAGAACTTCGACCCTGGTTTTGACGTTAAATACCGATGTGTAATAATGCACTACGTAGTTAGAATCATTTGAGTCCAAGTCTATGTCATACAATCCAATCTGACTAGTTATTTTCCAGTTAAGCTGGGGTCGGCTTTCTTCTTCTTTTTGTGTCAATGTTTTCATGTTCTCAAATAATTATTTTTCTGACCAGTATTTAGCAACCTATACAGCTCTATTATTGGCCTCGTATAGATCCTGGAAAGTGCAGGGTGGGCAGCATAGCAGATGACGTATGTTGGTTTTCTGTCTCAATTGGATGCCCCTGAATAGGTACCTACACCTATCAGAATTTTATATGGAGTGAAAGCGTCTGGCCTCCACAACCCGGTAATTGGGTGACACGATAGCCCTTGGCAAGACTGGTTTCAGGCTTCAGAGTACCTACGAGTATAACCGCTGTTAAATAGGTTCAAAAAAGTTACCTTGCTTTAGTTGCCCTGGGCAAAGAGCATCTGAAGGATCACAAAGGTGGTCTTTAGTCAGATAAAGAGTAACATTCGTTCTCGCTCTACTCAAAGCGGGAGTTGTTGATGATTCCCTCTCCTTACAGATGAAAGAGAGTAGTTCTCCCCTCTTCCCCGCCCCAATAAAAGCCTTTACAATGCGTTCCAAATGAGAATAGGATCGCCCGCCATGTTGTGACATCACGATTTACTGTCAAATCAAGGAAAGAAATTTTTAAACATTAATTAATTTACGAAAAATTTAATTTATTTATGAACTGTGAACGAAAAAAGTTTAATCAGAATCCAGTTCTTCAATTTTACTCATCTCTAAGTTCTTAAATTTTGCCAAAATTTCTTCAATTTGACAGTACGACGAGACGTCAAAACATAGGAATCGGTCCTATTCTCATTTGGAACGTGTAGTACCAACAGTCTATCGAGCTTTCCGAATCTTACGTAAGTAAGTAAGTACCAATGTATTGATCATGGAGATCTTCGATGATAAGCGTTGCTTACTACGGAGTCCAATACGGAGTCGGACAACGTTCTCGTATTTGGGGATGTAACGGAAGTGGTTATATCGGAACCGAAGTTCAAATGAAACACTATACTAAAACCGTTGACTTTATAATATCGATGACTAAAACTAATAAAAAATACACTCTGATGAATATACGAAGCGCAAACTCACAATGTGCCAAATACGAAACAAAAATAGTGAAAAATTAATCGACAGAAGACACTAGGAGGGAGTTAGTTACCCGCGTGAAAAGTATTGTCTTATGATAAAAGTTCCGATTAAAAAATTGAAACCGAAAGGTGCAAAATTAAACGGAAGTTCCGAACTTTCGGAATCAGACCTCCGTAACATCTTAGCCGTAGGTAAACCGCTGAACATGACTTTGGAATAGATACTACACGCAGTAGTGTAGGTAATGGGTCTAAGCGAAGTGGACCCCCGCCTACGCGAGGGTTCTCTAATTCCGAACGCCGGCGTTCGCGCATCTATTGTCTTACTATTGTATCTCAAATTGCCGGTATCTGAAAGGTTTAAGAACATTTTTTAAGCTATTGCATAGCTTCTATCGCGGGCCTTGAGCGTGGAGACCGAATCCAGAAATTCCGTAACGAAAATAACCTAACACCCCCCACTCATTTGTTTTTTGAGCGTGGTGACCGATAAGAAAACAAATGAGTGAACAATCAATCAAAATTCAATTCAATGTGTGAAAGTGTAACTTCAATTAAGTAATATCTAAGAAAAAAAAAACAAAGGAAAAAAATACTGCATAAATAAAATAAATAAATAATTATAATTGCATAAGTTGATAAAAATGCTATGCAATAGCTTTACCGCGGCAGTCCCCGAGTGACACACGTCTTTTTTTTTATAATTGCAAGGCTCGCGTTTGACCACTATTCCAAAGAGTATGTAATCACTACGTTCTCACTATTCCACCTGATGATACGACGATGTGACCGAACACTGGGTTGCAACAGTCGCTGTCTTGTTTTCGAATTTATGAAAAAAAAGGCCTCGCTGATGTGCTTTCGCTCACGTCTGAATTAGTCAACGCTACGCCTTTGGCTACAAGTGCCCCGAACATAGAAATACAAAAAACATCTACACAGTCTCTTAATTTTCACCTGTGTTGAATAATTCAGAACTGCTTGTTATATATCCTACTTTTAAATCATGCAATGTGATATCACACTACGTAACTTTTCGTCATGCTAAGTTAGCAGGGTGAACGGACAAGTAATTTAGACTACGGAAGGCCGTTAATTTTTTTTTTGGTTTTCTACATATATATCCGTGGTTTTCTATTTATTAAGTAAGTAGTAGGATTGCTAGATAGAGTTACCATAGCCCTAGAACGCAAAGGACCAGGGCCCGATCTAACTATTTAACCGCTCCGGGCAAAGATAATTTTTACACCACCTGCTCGATCATGTCGTTTTACACGTCAGACAAACCTCACTTAAAGCAAGTCATTATACTAGGGAGATAATGCAGTATGGCCGATCCCTAGGGAATAATGAGATTTGAATTTGGAGCATCAAGAATCGTCAACATTGTGAATTAAAATGTAGGCGCATCGAACAAGTTGACTCGAAATTCAAACCAAAGAGTATGTAATCACTATGATTCAAACTGGCCACTAACAAAAAAAAAACAAAGTAAAATAAAACGTGCGTACTGACGACACGGGAGCATTATAGAAAATTGAAACTATAGAATCTTGGAGTAGTGAATTTTGTTTGTTTGATGAACTTGTAAATATAATACTTATATTTCTCTAATATATGATTTGGTCGACCAAATTGTTTTTTAATTATCTCACAGATGGTGTTAAAAGTAGAGTATGCAACAAGGGGATAAAGCTGTCTTTGTCTTGGGCGGCTTGAATTCCTCACTTCACTCAGGTTTCTTTATTAACTCCCTCGCAATGCTCGGGAGTTAATTTTATAAATCCCTTACTATCGTTCGGGATTAAAATCAGCAACCTTCGTTTCGTTCGGAATTCAACATGCCGCCCGCGACTTAAAGACACTGCTTTATCCCCTAGTCACATAAACTACTATTTCGCCGCCCTTTACATACACAAAACCATTATAGACAATATTTATCTAGGTTCTCTAACCTAGATAAATATTGTCTATAACCAAATATCATCATAATATGTTGGAAATATGCTCCAACTGCAAATGAGCGTGGTATTACGTTTGTATGGAAATTCATCCTTCGCCGGCCCCATAAGTCATGATGAGTCATAAGTCTTAAATATTTCCACTATCCAACTTGAAGCAAGTTGGAAGGTGGCACATAAAATTCTCAACCTGCCAACTTGGGTGTGGATGGCTAATGGCTAGGTTGGAAGAGAATAGGTCAATTTTAGCGCCCCTCATTTTTTGCCGCTCTGAGGCCTAAGTCTGCTATTTTTATAAATTCGTTATTCCAACACGATCCCATTGTCATTTTGCTAAAAGTTTGTAATGTGCTAATTCATAATGATCGATCATTGATCGGTCATTGGTCTTGTAATAGAATTGTGGTAGAATGACAATATCGAGCTTATTATAAGCACTAATTGCACAATGACGTCGACCTACCGTCACTGATCAAAGGAACTGTCAAAATTTTTGCAGATTACCGCATTTATGTCAGATAATCATTTGTCATTATGTACGAGATTACCATTCTATGCCATTTCTTTCAATGGAGTGTCAGTGGTTGACCATCGGAAAGTAACGCCATTATATTAGTAGATTACCAAAACTTGTCAAAATCAACAAATAAGAAATCAATGATAAACCATTCTGACACTATTGTAATAGCAGACTTGAGGCCCTGGGCAAATGCCTGGCTCGCCCCCCCTTAGATCGGGCCCTGCAAAGGACAACTGAAGGAATACAAGGGTCTTATTTACCATGATGTATTAAAATGTCAGTCGTGTGAGCGAGGGAGAGGGATGGAGCTATACACCTATAATACAGCTCCACCCCTTTACTAGTTCAGTTTAGGTCGTAAAATGGATCGTGTTAAAAGCTCGTGGTAGCTTTGACAGTGGTTTCAGTCAAGAAAAGTCTGATATTCCCTCTAGCACCATCTCTGATGATTTTCTATCTCAAGAAAGGTTGGTATTGGTCCAGGAGGTGACGGAAATGGCGACAAACTAACCCGTATTGAATTGGGATACGAGTAAAAGGCTTTTACCTTACCGATGCTAGGTTGGCGAGTTCATGGTGACTAGCACTAGGTCCTAAAATGTGCACGTGTATGGTGGTTTCCCCAAATGTGCTTTTATATTTTTACGAGCAACTTCTTAAAGTGACAAGCACGTTGGTTACAAATTGATGATAGTAAAGTAAAGACTGGCAGATAATGCCTAAGGCATTAAGTCCGCCTTTGTACAGTTTTTTGTGCATAAAGCTTTAAATAAATAAATAAAGTAGTCTCAAGATTCCTACTGATTCTGATTGGCCTCTTGGTCTAGTGGTTAGTGGCACTGACTGCTATGCCGGGGTCGTGGGTTCGATTCCCACCCAAGACAAATGTTTGTGTGATGAGCACGATCATTGTTCTGTGTCTGGCTGTAATTTGTCTATATTGTACCTCAGTTGTATAGTACTGATAGGTGTGTGGTGTGAGGGCCAATTTGTTTGTGCCCTCACACCACATGCACAAGCTTTGCTTAGCTTGGGAATAGATGGCATTTTGGAATATTATTACTATAATTACCTACTTATGCATGTTGTATACCTACCTACACCTATTAACTATGTACTTATACAATTCTGATAAGCTCGTGCATGCAATTTTGTACGTACAAATGTAATGATCTCATTATGAATTATATCCGCGGTTGATATCTTTAATTTATGCCCTAATTACGATCACTTAACTGTTAGAAATTGGGTCACTTACTTGACCCACTGTCTAGTGTGTGCTGTATAACCTCAATCGTTAGTCGATTGAGGTTATACAGCACACACTAGACACGTAGTATCTCCACAATTTGGGCACGCCACAATCTTGGCGGTAAGTCTCCTCTTTGAGGCGTGGCTGGAAAGACCTCACGGCGTCCTTACCTTCCGCATGACGCAGGTACTCACCGGACATGGTTCGTTCGGGAGTTTCCTGCACCGGATTCATGCGGAAGTGACGCCCGGGTGTCGCCACTGTGCGGAACGCCCGGAGGACACGGTGGAGCACACAGTCGAGGTGTGCCCTGCTTGGGCGGAGCATCGCCGTGCCCTCGTGGGGGCGATCGGCAGCGGAGACCTCTCGCGCCGGGCCCTGGTTGAGGCCATGGTCCGGAGCGAGGAGGAGTGGCAGGGGGTCGCCGACTTCTGCGAAGCAGTAATGCTCGCAAAGGAGGAGGCCGAACGCATCAGGCAACGGCGTTATCGCCGCCGCCGCCGCCGCCGGGATTCTGATCCCGATTTCCGGCCACCGTAGGCGCGGGCTTGCGGACAGTGAGCAATGGGTAGCTCGCTGTCCGGCCGTCCGGTAACTGCCCGGACCAAGCCCAGGTCGTCGACGGCGCGCACTGTTCCCGCGCGCCTCAAGGAGTTGTCAGCAACAGCAGGGACCCAGCCGGGTCGAAGCCTACTGGGGCCAGGGTTATCCGAAAGGGCGCTCGAGCCCCGGTATGAAGGCTAGAAGGAACAGGGTGGGTCTTTTAGTCAGTAAGAGTCTGACACTATCTCCCGCTCCGCCCAAGAGCGGGGGATGTCAATGCATGATTTTTTCCCACCATAAAAAAAAAAATCTCCACAATTAGTAAATTATTATAAAAACGTTTATTTTGGAACAGGTTCGAATTAAGCTAGCTACATTAGACCGACGACGCACGCGTGTAAGACGCCTGATTTGTACGTAGAACGATATCGCGTGGCGTGGATCAAGTGTAGCTCTACAAGTCTAATTTCCGTATAAAATATATCTGTACCTCAGAGGTAAACAACAGTATGTACCAAAATGAAAATTTTACAGGAGAGGCAAAAACGCGCGGATAGAAACTTTAAATGTATTTTTGACATAGTTGCTTTAAAGATATTGAAACATACTCAATTGTATTTTTTATAATTATTATATGGAATTATTATATATTACACATAATTACAATAAAGTTTAGAACAACATTAAGTGCACATAAAGCTGAGGAGTAAACAATCTTATCATCATTTTAAGTCCTATACCCGATATGTTTTTGTCATATACGATTGGATATTTATATATAATACTAGCTTTTGCCCGCGCGGCTTCGCTCCCGCTCTTCCCTACTTCAGCCTACTATACCCTACCCTACTCTACTCTACCCTACTCTACCCTACTCTACCCTACGCTACCCTCCTCTACCTTACTCTACCCTACTCTACCCTACTCCACCCTACTCTACCCTACCCTACTCTACTCTACCCTACACTACCCTACTCTACCCTACACTACCCTAATTTTCATTGTTTTTTTTCCATAAGAACCTTCTCCTCATAATAACGAACACAACAAAAAAAAAATTAGCGAAATCGGTCCAGGCGTTGTTGAGTTATGCGCTTACCAACACATTTTGCGATTCATTTTTATATTATAGATAGATTATCTTCCTAGATGTCATAGGACTTGATGCCCTATACCATTACGTAGAACTGGTTCTTACGATTTTAACAGTGCAAAAAAACATATTTTCAAAAAAGTGGAGTTACTATTGTGTACCTTTGAGGTACAGATATGGAGATCGTTGCGCCCGGATTGGCGGGTGTCGCACACGTGTGCGCAGTATAGTTCTACAATAATTTTGTTAAAATACAAAAAATTTAAACTTAGAACTAGTGTTAGTCTGTCCAAAAAGTCAAACGACTTAGGTAATCTAATGAAATAATCGAATTCTTGAAATCTGATATACTTATTCAACACTGGTTGAACAATCAAGGTTGCAAAGAGATAATTATTGTTTACTAATAGAATCTTATGAACAGTATTGTATTTACCTAATATATGTATAACAGATTTTTAATTTGTTTAAAAATGTCCAAGTCCTACTTTCGTGCAATATAACTGAAAAAAAAATTGACGTTTGCCTCAGCCAAAAAACCGGACGCATTATAAATAAAACAAATAACTAATTAACAAAAAAAACTTTACTTCATATAAAGCATTATTATAACAGCATATTATAAGCTACTCCAATAAAACAAACTGTTAACATAAGATTAAAAAATAACAAATGTTAAATCATTCGTCCAAAAGTACATTTTCGTTACGACAATCCTAAATATTGTCAATCGACTACATTTTTGTTTGTTGTTATCTTTTAGTCTTATGCGATGACCTTAAAATTATTTAAATTACAAGAACTCGTGTTCAAATGGTTATACAACATGTCGGTATACTTCAAACCGAATGGCGTATTAATACCATTGCCCAATATTCAAATGTTAATAAAAATGAATGAACATGTCAATATTTTTTTTTTTTTAGAAAATCGATCTTTTGGGATTATAACCTGACATTTATTATGTGAGATGAAGCGCAGGATAGTATTTGTGCCGCGCAAACCTGTCAGGCTTTTGGTAATTTTTATTATTTTGTCCACTTACCAAATCCTACACTCGAATAAATCTAGGCGTTATAAAGATTATCATAAAAATTTGTAATTCAGAACTTAAATTATTACCATCACGTTTAATTGAAAATATTATAAAAAAAGATTGTGTAGCGCACACAGATTTTTGATAGCGTTCCTAAGGGCCTGCGCTCACTTGAAGACAAAACAGTCTTGTCGCAGACGCCGTAGTAGACAAAACAGTACTGTTTTGTCTACTTCCTTAGCCAAGTTGCTAATCTGCAATAGTTAACGCTTGTAGAAAGCTTCAATTGTACGGGAATGACGTCGTCTTAACGCTCAGTCACGTGGTCAGAACAAAAGAATTGGCGTCAAGGACAACTCGAAGCGTTCGGCGCAAGCGAAACGATTGTAACTTGGCTAGGGGGGCAGTTTTGTCGCAGACAAGCATAGATAAGGATAAGTTGTTGACAAGTCTGTCTATAACGTCTTGTCTCAAGTGTGCGCAGGCCCTAACACTTTCAATAATATTTTTTGTTTTAAGTTAGGGTGCGTACACATTAGTAAATTTACTTTATCTCAAACTTAGGGTGCGCACAAATTAGTAAATGTACTTTACGTCTTTAAGATACATATACATATGTGAAAATGCACCTTATGAACACTTCGTTAACAGTACAGTACCTTCGTGAAAATACTACTAGCACTTTTCGTCTAGACAAAACATTTTATCATGTCGGTAGGTCAAAAGTTCAGCGCGCATATTTCAATGTATTTGTATCGCATTCTTAGAACAAATTCAAGTTTCACATTTTAAAGTTGTCCGTGCTAATGGACGGCTCAATTATTTAAATTTTAGAATGCACTTGTCGATGGTTAGCATCTTTATTTAAATAAAAATAGTTTATTTGCAGTAAATACAAGATTTTGGGGCCTAATGTAGTTTCACTAAGTGGCTATTGCGAATTCTATATTTACGTAGAAAAATTGTATCTACAGTCTAATTTTATGGTTTCGTTCAGAAACGTAATGGATAATCCTTTCAAAGGTTTCCTCTAAATCCATCTTAACTTTACATTTATAGAGTACTCAAGGTAGAGGACGTTGCATAAATGGATCCATTCTGGAGATGGATTACCTTAAACAATTATAATGTCTAACGATTACATGGTGTTGCAGGTACAATATTTTTAACTTATAGTTAGTAAAGGTTAATGAAACAAGAGTTTATATCTATACAGTTTGAAAGAAACAAAATCGTAGGGATCATTTTCGAATTCTTTGGTTCATATTACACGCGTAATGTATAAAAACGGTCCAAATGCTACAATTGGCTATTGTGGACAAATCTATTGCCCGCATTTTTTGACCATAGTGCTAATCTTTTACAAAAAGATGCTACACAGTACAAGCCACGATTACAGTTTTGTTTCATCCTTCGAATGCCGTTATTTCTCTTTTACATTAAAAACTGTGGCATTTGGATCATAAACATACTTTATGGGCATATATTTTTACAATATTTACATCGGCTCGTAAACGAGTCATTTAGCGAGAGCTAATTTATATTTGTTTGTAAATAAAAAAAGGATTCCTCAAAATATAGGTATTTATAACTTTTTTTTTGTAATAGAAAAATCTATAATTTGCATTGCATTATGTCAGTGGTTTTCAAAAGCTGAATTTGAGACACATGTTTTTTTTTTAATGTGAACATTCATTTTTTCAGGTCAGTGGGACTAGGTCAAGATCATTTTCAGTATGCTGCAAAATAAATTGTTCTTTCACTTTTACATTTCGACGTTTTATGATTTTTAAACAGCTATGTTTCTAACAATATGTAATACTACTGCATGTTTTACCTTTTAGAAATGAGTAAAACACATAATTCCTGTATTACCATAAATTAAACCTGTTACATACCTATATTTGCAATGCAAATGATATTTTTTTCTGATTCAATGTTATTTTTAGTGCTCGTTATCATTTCCTTTGAGCAAATTATAATAATCTTGTTTTTTTGTTTGTAATGTATGAAAATATAATTATGACTTTAGGTACTAGAAGAGTAGGTAGGTTATTTGACGTTTGCTTATAAACATTATCATTTAAAAATTGTGTACTTGGTAACATATTAAAAAAAATACATGTACTTATGCGAAAAAAAAATCTGCTTGGAATTTGATCTTATTGAAAGTAATGAGACAATTACCTACTGTGTTTACACATTTTTCTATGTGCTAAAATAAATAATTAACAGAAAATATATAGACAAAGTAGCATCATTAGCCTTTAATTAAACCATTCGTCGGATTAATCCGACAAATATTTTGATTGTCTCGTTCAACTCTCAAGTTCGACGAAGTTACTTGTATTGTAGATGAGTGATGGAGTATTTGGTTATAAATATACGACGGCGGAAATGGATACGAAAATATTTGTCGAATTAATCCGACACAAAAGGATAAAAAGCCACGGCCCAAACAATTGATTATTAGAAATACAAATGTTAAAAGTACACTATTTTTTAATATTTTTAGTAGCTGTTGCCAAAAGTTGCCATATATTTTTGTTAGTATTATTCTATGTGTTAAATTACACAATCACGATTTAAGTAAGTATTGATAATTTCAGGTCTAAATATAGAATGATGACCATAGCGTCAACTATTTATGAACGATAAAGCATTTGAGAAGCAGGAGAATTTACAACTTTAAGAACATGTTCTGAAATCTGAAGATAATCAAATTGTACTTACTTTTTGTTTGAATGCATTCTTGTTTTTTATCTTACAACCACCAAATAATAGTAAAATGAATGTTTATAAGTAAAAGTACAACTGTAAACTGAACGGACCAGCTTTTACCGTCACACCTTATCTATACAATATATATAAAATTATGCTTACACATTGTATATTACTAAACTATTGTGAGTCAAATATATACACTTAGTTCTTACTCTCCTAGCAACATGTGGACTGCACTGTCTCAGCTTCAAGGAGATTAAAGTCCATACCGTTGGGACGGTTGAAGCCAGTCTTGATCCCGTCCCATCCGTCTTCAACCTTGTATTCACCGGTTTGGATGCGGTTGTATACCTCTTGAGCGACTAGCACAAATGCTTCTTCTACATTCAGACCCGTTTTTGCTGAAGTTTCCACATGATGTAAACCTAAAAATATAAGGAAAGTTTTAATAAAATAATAATCTCTGATTGCAGTGATTTTGTCTTATCAACCTGATAAAGTCAAAATTTGATAATTTGTATGTTTATTACACAAAAATGTAAAAGTACAGCCAAACAAGGGCTGAGACGAACTGTAGTGTGAGCGTCTGGGCCCCAAACAAATTGCCAATGTAACATTGTACATATGAAAATGTATTGAAAGTTTTGATAGTGTAAAAATATAAACATTTTTTTTTCAACAGAAATTACTTGAATTTGGATGAAAATAACATAAAAGGTCCTTTTCACAAACAAAAATTTAAGGGTCTCAGCAGAGGCAATATTATAAGATTGACTGTACTGTTTATGCTTATAGGTATATTCTGAACCTCTAAAACCTTGAGGGTGACAGTTTCATATATATATATTGTGGGCCCAGGTCCCTGTTTTTATGTTTCGTCTCTGGTGTCTGTCAACTGCTAGTTTATGTTTTTATTACTGTACTATGTGATAATCACATTGAACTTTCCTTTGTCATCTTAAACTCTATAAATGAACTTAAATGACCATTTCCTGTTGACCTTTCATAGCCAATAAAAGATATTAAGATAGTGTTAACAAGAATAATTCTTAATGTACGAGACCAGTTTATAGTATTTAAGTTGTTAGATGATTGTAGGAATTTATGAATGAATAAATTATCAATATCTGTGCTTAAAAAATTACCTAGTTTTAGAATTGGTTTCTAGTCCTTGAAATTCTATTATGTAAGTGTTTAATAACACCAGTGTTAACATGAATATTGTACTAGGCTAAGTAAAATAGTCCGCAAAACAATAAATCAGTTAGACTGGAAGAGATTTCTTTTTGAGGTTTTTTTTTAAGGTTGTCTGGAAGAGATCGCTCTCAGCGATAAGACCGCCGTTGTGCCCGTTAATTTAAGTTTCTGTTTAAGCTGTATTACTTTTTGGTGTACAATAAAGTTTATTCTATTCTATTCTATTTCTTTAGAAATAAGCATCTCTTATGTCTGAGTATGGTTTCCGCACTTAGTCCTATGCGGGCCATTGTACGTGGGTAAGCATCACCTCCGTCTTTTCTTTTATTATTGTGAGTACATAAATTGTTATATATATAAATATAACATTACAAACTGCTCCCTTTGTAAATTAAATTACATATTCACAAAACACACATATTAGGACGAATTAGCATACTTTACTATTGACCTACATTGAAACAGTGATAGATAACATACTGGCACAAACAGACACTATTTTTAAGATGATGAAATAGTTGAGCAACTCACCATTCTCTTCTGCAAACATTCGAGCCTCCTCACAAGTAACTTCCCTCCTGGCTCCATTCTTGTTGTCTGTACCCACCAAGTCCACTTTGCAACCAACCAAAGCAAACACTGGCCGGTGAGGCTCTATGTGCCTCTTCGCTTCCATCATCCACAGGGGTATATGCTCAAAACTAGATCTATTGCACACATCGTACACTAGTAACGCACCAACTGAGTTCCTATAGTACGATTTCGTTATAGATCTAAACCTTTCCTGCCCCGCCGTGTCCCACAACTGCAATTTAATTCTCGTGCCATCTTGCACTTCTATAATCCTCGCGAAGAAATCCACACCCACTGTAGGATCCGACAGCTAAAATTTAACGCGCAGTTTTAAATCACGAATTGTATAAATAACACCAAAACAAAGGCGATTGTATGTACTCACCTCAGCGAATTTCCCATCTGTGAAATATTTCAAGAGAGAACTCTTGCCGACTGTACTATCACCAATTAAGATAAGCCTAAATTGGTAATCGAATATTGGATCAACCATTTTTTAGATGCACTTTCAATAACATCAATTGATAGCAACAAAGGTCTCGTCAAAAATTACGTATTTTAGAAAAAGTGACAAGACAAACAAGAAACATCAGTCAAGTCATATCATATCACTGCACGAGTTGTCTAGTTTGTCTATGCTAACTATTTCTTATCATTTGTAGAAAAACTAAAATAAAAACAGTATATACAAGACAAAATAAGTAATGGTGAATCAATTTCAACTACTTTTATTATAATAATACTTGCTAATTATCGAAATTTTATTCATTAGAAAATTGTTTTTTGGCTATAGTAAAACCGTAAACTTTCTGAAGCAAGCACATACCTATTCATTTCCTTTCATTAATGAGTGAATGATTTCTGTTACGAAACAATCATTGTTTATGTCATTCAATGTTCGTTCAATCGTTCATGCCAGAATTTTTCAAGAAGTGTTTTAAAAACTAAATTGCGCGCTTATTTCTCGCAGTAAACTCCAACTGCGTTATTTAAAGCAACAGTCGTTGTAATTTAAATTGTTTATCGGTTGTATCAATAAAATGTTAACGTAGTGTAAATGAAAGAGAAGCGATTAACCTATTTTCATATGGTTTTCGCTGCCGGCCATTCCAGCTCCAATAGTTTTTGGGCAAAGTAATTAGTAAGTTTACAAACTTTCTATTGTATTCACAAAGGTTTGACTCTATTTGACCCTTTTCTGTGATATTTGTAAACTTTTTATTACAACATAACCAATCTTTTTGTTACTGATTCTTAGAAATTCGATTCTATTTTTCATTGAAATACTTTTTGACATATTTTTTCAGCTAGTTACAATATTATGATGAATACAAGCCAGAGTTATAAAATGAAGGAGAATGCAACGGAGCACGGCGATAGTAAAGCGAAATCAACTCCCATTGGTAGGTTCTTATTTGAATTTCAAAATAAAACATATGGCTTATGGAGTCAGGTTTGTTTCTTCATGAAATAATATTTAGTTCTATGATAAACAACCAAGTGACAGCGTTTCGTGGCGAAAGACTTCATAATACTGCTATTGTAGATATAAAGTGTTCAACCTGCTACTGTTTTTTGGTTTACAATTTCATTAGTTATCATACATTTTATATCATAAAGGCAGTTTGTGAGAGTGATTGTATGTTTGTTATATCTTCACGCTGTCGCGAATGAATGTGGATGAAATTTGAGTTATGGGTAGAACAAGTACTGGAACAGCACTGATAATTTTTACTCAGGAATAAATGTTTCCTCGGGATAATTTTCTACTGTCAAGTATGCAAAGCCAATGTCAGCAGCTAAAACTGAAATAAAAACAATTAACTGAGTATCGGTATATGATTGTGTAAATTTTATTATTTTTTTCTTTACCTCCTAAATACAATATCAATTTTTCATGGAAATGCTAATGCCACAAGTCACTATGCTGCAGCAAACAACTGAATTATAACAGGTTTCTGACATGTTCCTAGTCAACAGATAGCAGGTTCCTAGTCAACAGATTATAACAGGTTCCTAGTCAGCAGCTTATAACAGGTTCCTAGTTAGCAGATTATAACAGGTTCCTAGTCATCAGTTTATAACAGGTTCCAAGTCAACACTAACAGGTTCCAAGTCAACAGGTTCCAAGTCAACATTAACAGGTTCCTAGTCAAAAAATTTATGAGTTAATACAAACATTTTTCAACAGCGATGGTGGCCCCAGAATTGAAACAGTATGCAGATACTGATACAGAAATAACAAAGACTTGTGCGGTGTTGGGATGTGAAGACTTCAAGAATTTAGATGCCGAGTCTTTTTTTAGGTAAAAATTGTGAAGAATTGATTGAAAAAATTAATATAAATAAATTGACTGATAGTAGGGTAGACCGGGGACAATTGAAACAATTTTACTTAAACCGTGTGCAGTGACTTATCTATTGTACCTACATCCCTCTTATTTATACCACTGAAAGGGTCGTTATCTAGTTCCTAAATTAAACATAATCTGTATCTCTATTTCGAATAGTTAACCTACAATCACCTATTTAAGAAGACCGGGCGCAGTGGTTCTATTGACCCCACCCTAAGGACGGTTGAAACAGTATGTAGGGATAATTGAAACACTGGAAATATTTTATGAACTACTGGAGCTTTTTAATCAATCTTAACAAGTTAACATGCCACTAAATTGTTTATTGAGATCGTGATAAATCCGTCATCGTAACATAAATATTTCAAAAATTATACATGCAAAAACTTTTTCAGTATAAACAACTCAAAATATATCTTATTTAAATAATTTAAGTGCTCTAATCTGTGCTATTGAATACTATTTCACATTATTAAAAGACTTAATATGTTATTATGCTTATAATAGCACTTACATGGGGGAAAAAACAAAGTATTCCAGTCTCATACAAAACAGCCTGTTTCAATCTTAACAATGTTTCAATCATGACAATGTTTCAAGCATAAAAATGTTTCAATCATAACCATCGTTTATTGACCCGTATAGGTTTAACTCTTCTTGTGAAATTTAATTTCAAAGGAGATCAATCAACATCATTCAAGATCAATCAATCGATTTACCGAATAGCAATTCCTCATATATTATGTTATTATTATTATAATGAAAAAATATAGATCAAACTTAATGTCATGGGTTCAATTTTAGGGTCGTCAGAGTTATCGAGTTGCCCATCAGATGTAATTTTAACTAATAGGTAACCCAACCCCAACATAAAATAACCATTTAAACCACTTTTTACTTGTAACCATTAGGTATTTTAATTTTATAATACCTAGTGATTGTGAGTAAAAAGTGGTTTTAAATGATTATTTTCTTTCATCGTAATACTGTTATTTTTTTTAATTCTGTGCGTTTTTATATTTTTTTGTGATTGATATTTTAATAAACACAACCTTTTTCTGTGCAGTCGGATAAAAACGTGGAATATGTGGGGACGTTTGAAACGTTTCAAACGTCCACAGATAAGTCGTTTCAAATGTACCCATGTCACATCTTCTAATTCAATACTCAATATTTTGCTATATATTGACTTAAACATTAATTACCAGTAATAAACACAATCTTAAATAGATAAACAATACCCCAAAATAAGGAAAATTGCCAAAAAAACAAGACTTAAATATGAAAACAACAAAAGTTAAAGATCCGGAATATTTACTTTTTGGCACGAAATTCGTCGAAGCGTCCTGTGCACGACTGTGTCGCTCGCTGGCTCGAGCCATTTTAAACATAAAACCGAACATAGCCGACGATGCAACCAACGACGCGTCACAAGCGTAGGTATTATAGTTTACGAGAAATTGAAGTTGTTGCAATCATGACCTGTTTCAATTGTCCCCGGTCTACCCTATACTTGGTCATCTTACTGTAAATACAACAACTTTCAATACATCTAAACTAACTAGCAGTACAGATGAGCATTGAACTACTGCATTTCTGTACTGTAAAGGTAGAACTACACGGCTTACACATGTGCCACACGTTGATCTGGGCATGTTGGTCTCCATACATTTTATATGGAAACTAGACTTGTAGAGCTACACTTGATACATGCTACGCGACGTCATACTATTGTTACGTACGTGGTAATCAAATGCCACTTTATTCACCACAAACAATAACAAATTAGTCCAGTCAACAATAATCCGAATCGCAATTAACACTAGAGTACCGTAACACTATCGCTTAGGTCGTTAGGTAAAATCACTTCACACACTTAGGTAGTTCGCTCTTGATCGCAGTCGAAATCACAACTGACTCGCTTCCGGCCGGGGGCTCGTATTTATATGCGGAGCCAAGAAAATTCTAGATACCGACATCCAGAACAATCGAATCGCTTCTCGAAGTCATAAATCATTTTTATTGCTTGTGGTAATAAGAGTCACTTTCATGCGAATTTCGACTCTATTGTTAAAGTCGGAAAGTACCATTTCCCTTATCGGTAGATAAATACCTAACTACTAGTGGTACTTGCTTTGTGGATGTTTCGAGATTTTTCTAAGCCTGGCTACGCACAACCATTCTAGATCTTTAGAACAGCAATGCGTTTTAATTATTACGTGCTACTCGTTATTTTCTCGGAGATATGGCGTAACACTATAAACAAGTGGTGGTGATCGGCGGCGGAGACCTCTCGCGCCGGGCCTTGGTTCAGGCCATGGTCCGGAGCAAGGAGGAGTGGCAGGCGGTCGCTTCTTTCTGCGAAGCAGTAATGCTAGCAAAGGAGGAGGCCAACCGCATCAGGCAACGGCGCTTTTGCCGCCGCCAGGATTCCAAAGTGTTATAGTGTTAAAGTAGGGAATAACAAAACTAGCGAGATTAACAATGTCGCTAGTGTTTTAGTCCATAGTTTGGGGTTTTACTGGAATTAAAATGGCGATGTTGCCAGCGATCTAGACACGACCTAGAGATAATATAATAATATAGTTAAATTTTTTTATACTCAATGTTTTCTCTTTATACATAATATGCATGGTAGGTGTTTGTTTAAATACCTATTAAGTTTGTAGCGTCATATATTTTTTAGGTGGGAAAATCATCCAATGACATCTCGTCCCAGGACCCCGTGTTGCATTTTCGCACTACCCATTCCCTCCCAGTAGGCTTCGACCCTGCTGGGCCCCTAAGGTTTGCTGACATCTTGAGGCGTGCGTAGAACAACACGCGCTGTCGACGACTTGGGCTCGGTATGGACGGTTACCGGACGGTCCGACAGCGAGTTACTCCTTGTTCGCCGTCTGCAAACTCGCGTTTGTTATGGCCGGAAATCGGGATCCCGGCGGCTGGGGCATGAGGGCCGCTCCCTCGCGCGTGAACGTGCGGCCTCCTCCTATGCTAGCGTTATTGCTATGCAGAAGGAGGCGACCGCCTGCCACTCCTCGTTTCGAACCATGGTCTGTACCAAGGTCCGGCGCGAGAGATCGTTGCCAGCGATCGCTCCCACACGGACACGTTGGTGCTCTGCCCAAGCGGGGCACACCTTGCTCCACTATGTCCTCCGGGCGGTCCACACGCGGTAGTTACACCCGCACGAAACCGGTGCAGGAAGTTCCTGAACTGTCCATGTTCGGTGAGAACTTGCGTCATGCGGAAGGTAAGGATGCCGTGAAGTATTTTCAGCCATTCCTCGAAGAGGGGTCGCCACATAGGAACTTAAATTCAGAATCCTGCATTGTGGTATCAGAGTTCTCCGCGCGAAGCTATACAACAGCCCGAAAGCAACTATCTGGCAGTTGCCCGGACCAGACAAAACCCGTCTGGTCGGACAATCCTCTCTTTTCAACAGAGGTTTGCAAGACTACACCCTGTTCCTCATACCTCCATAACTGATGACCCTTGACTATAAACGTCGGCATAGCTTTCGTGCAGCCACTACACCGTGACGTCAACATCACTTCCTCAATCTTACTATTTTAGTCGTTTATAAGTATATTGTAGTTACTGCAGTTGTAAATAAAACATACTCCATAATTATCTTTACTTCTTGTGACCAGATTTCCGGAAGACGCGGGTCTCAGACAGATATGGACGGACCTGACGGGTCGCAACAACTGGACGCCGACCGACTTCTCCTATATCTGCATGCAACACTTCTCCATTGACTGCTTTAAATGTGATGAGGATGACCAGATGGTGCTGGTGGATAAGGCAGTACCATCGCTTAAGTTACCCAGACATGTTTTAGAGGTGGGTAGCTTGATATTTTCTTAAATTTAAAAATTTCTGGCTTCATGGAGCATTTTTTTTGCTGTTCGTCCTTTTCTTTTGCCTTATTTGTCCTTTTCTTTTGCCTTATTTGTTTTTGTCCTTTTCTTTTGCTTTATTTGTTGTTTCGTTTTACCTGTCTCAAAATTTGCACTGAGGTCTTCTGATAGACAACCTGAACTCGAATTCCGAACTTCTTTACCCAACTAAAGTTTTGAAGAATAATTTTGATAAAGGTCAGTTACAAATACTGTGTTTTATTTATAAATGTTTTTCATATGTTGATTTGGTTACTTTTAAATCCAATCCATCATTACCAATGAAGCATTTAACTTTGTGTAACTAATGCCATTTTGTGTTAGGTTGAATACATAGATGAAGAAACACTAGAAAATGAAGAGGACGAAGACTACATGACCACCGATGAAGACGAGGGAAAGGCTGCCTCTGCCCCCAACAACACGTCTTTAGACCTCAACATACCTCAAGCAGAACTAGATAATATCGAACTGCTCAAACTGTTCACTGAAGTCCAAAGGCTACAGAGACAAGCTGTCGGACTAAAAGACAAACTTAAATACAATATGAAAGTACACAACAGACAAAATAGATTTCTCAAGAGAATAAGAGAAATCATAGAGATGAAGAAGAAGGTATTGAATCAGAAACGGAAGAAAAAATGCAGGATCCTACTGTCATTGCAGGATAAAATCAAAGAAGATTCTACAGGACTGGTCTTGGCTATGCCAATGAGACAGACAGAAGACTTGAAAAACTTCGCGTTGAGTATTTACAAGTATTCGCCGCAAGCTTACATTTATATTAGGAACACGTTAAGAACGATGCTGCCAAGTACAGAGATACTGGACTCGTGGATCACGGCGGGCTACCAGCCCAGAAATGTGTTAGCCAATAGCAACCTGATAAAAGTGGTAGCCGAACAAACGGACACGCAATTGTCGTGTAAAGTAATGATAGGATAAGTGTAAATCACGGAAATATTGTTTTTTTTTTTTTAATAAACTAGGAATTTTTCCGGTTTGCTGTTGTTTTATTGAATGGTTAAATTTTATTTGGTCTCGGAAAGCACGCTACCGTATGGTTTCCCAAAAAAAGTCGTCGTTTAGAAAACTCAACATTTTTAGAAGACTTGTATTGTAAAGGAGGACTTTACATTCGTCCCTGTGGTATCCCTTTTTAGGCTTAAAGAAAAACGGAACCCTCATAAGATTACTTTGTTGTCTGTCTTTCTCGGGAACGCATGGAAGTATCGAGTTAAAATTAAAGCCATATATGCTAAGGTCTGCTGGTCCTTGAAACCGAAAAAAAAAAAAACAAACTTCTAAGTTAACAAAAAAAAAAAGATACGGCCGTTTATGTCGCAAAAAAACGCGTATTTCGACACTTGAGGGCACCAAAATTCATAGGCTACTTCCCTTTGACCTAAATTCCTAGAATTTGGCATTAAACAAGGTCTCTTACCACAAGCATAGGAAAAAGTCTGTAAACTACATTTTTTAGTTACGTCACAAAAAAAATGCGATTCGGAAAAATCTTCGTAACTCAATTCGGGAATTAACTGTTTTTGTACGAAACCCGCAGTGGACGAGTCCGACTCGCACTGGCCCAGTGTTTTATTTCAATAACGATACTTTTGTAAAAACGCGTCCTTGCGGCATTTATACGGCGCTAGAACACTTCCCTGCGGGACCCCTCACCTTGAGATCATTATGTTTCTAAATTTTTATATAGGTATTGCAAGACCCAGTTTGCTATGTTTGGTTGTGGAAAATATCAGACATTACAAAATAATATCGTGTTTTTAGAAGCAGGTTCTTCCATATAAATAGTTTTGAAAGGTTATGATATTGTCGAATACAGCGGATAGGTCAAAAATAGGTGATTCCAAGTAAAACCTGCTTTATAATGGACGAGCGGTTGATAATTTTGTGGGAAAAGGATATTATACCAACCTTCTTATAACTTTTTAATACATCTTTGAACCTATAAAACCCAAATTCCAATATTACCTTATTATCAATTAAAACTCAAAATAATATTTTTTTTACTCAAAAGCGAAATAATTGTGTATATTGAAACAGTTGCGTTAGACATCATTTTATAGAAGTACTTAAATAATAATAATATAGTTGGGAAGTCCTCTACTTGAGTTGATTTTATTTATCAGTCTACTTGTAGGCATAGCACTAATCCACCCCATAAATATTGCTGCTAAGGATGAGTGCACCAAAAACAGAAATTCCCACCGTTCGTTATAGATGCCATATAACAATGTAAACGTAGCGACATTTACATTGTTAAATGACATCTGTAGGAAAATGCTGTTAACTTCAAGGACCATCCTTAATACTTGCTGCAGTAGGTACTCGTAAGTCGCAAGGCTGTATGGTGATTCAACCGGTGTCCGTTAGGTGGAGCTGCCATAAAATTCTTATTAGAAAGGGAAGGCGAAGTCTGAACCAAACAAACGCGTTGTTCCGAGTCAGTGCCGAGATTCCCTCCGCGTGCACGGCGGTACGGCGCGGTATCACTCCGCACGATCTTACGTCGCGCGTCAAACCAAAATAAATATCCCATCTGTTCAAATATTGTGCAAGTTTTTTTTTTATTGTTTCCCCAAAAACGTACGTATAAGGATGTGTGTGTTTTACGTTCCGCCATATGTTACACCGTAAGAGGCCCTAAGTTTTTGTTATTTTTGTGTTCGCAAAGTGCTCGAGTGGTTTTTGTTTCGTATTGTGAATGGATTTATAAACCCGATTATGAGGAAGGACGCTTCATAAGGTACGTTTTTCTTTAAAAATCTTCATTCTATTTTAGTTATTAACGTCGTCTACGATTGGTCGGTTGTATTCCTGTGTATTTTAGCCAAAACAAGGTGAATTGGACGTCTAAATTGTCTAGAATCCGAGCGTCGCGAGTCGCCAGTAACTGGACTTTCGCAATATTTATTCCTTATGCGTGTTTCCATGCCTTAAACGTAAGGCCCAACGCCATATGAGCAGCGATCGTACGCGCTTGACATACGTGTAATATTTTTAATGTTCACCATTATGCTGCGATATGCAATTATACCATATAATAAAATGTTAATGTCACATTCAAATCATGTGTCTAATAAATTTCTCCTCGCTTTTTATGGCCTGGAAGTAATTTTCTACTTGTTACGCCAATTGAAAGTATCCGTTTGCCGATTTCTTTTGTGTACAATTAATTACTGTATTGTTGTTTGGAGTTATGTTTTTTTAGGTGCAGTAACTAATGTTATTTTGCGCTCAACTGGTTTTCAAGTGGAGAACATATCTTCACGCGAACTCATTTCCGGGTAGACAACACGAATGGCTGTAGCATCGACATTTGTTTCCTTCACTTCCATATTTAGATCAATGCGTATAAAATTGAATATTTAGAAAAATAAATGTTGGGTATTGAAGTAGCAGGCACTTACACCAAATTAATCCTCGTAGAGTAGGATCGAATTAAGATAATCTTCCTGAAGCGTTACAGTACTCAATGAAATATTAAATTAGGTACAGCTTTCATTCGTTACATCTTTAAGTGTTTCGAATGCGTCTTCCCTATCTTGTTAATCTTACATGGGGGATTAGCCGTCCTTATTTGCTCCCTCGCTTAGTTGCTCGACATCCGTATCGGAAACACTGCATGCCTCCATGCCCCTCCGCACTTCGTCTATTTTGGATCGAAGCATTTCGAAATAAGGATTGCGGTCAACCCACTATCCGGAATTCTTTACTTTCGAACTAATTCCATTACTAAAATAATTAATAACATTAAAAAAATAGTTTCCATGAAAATTGTGGAATGATGTGGAATCAACGTATTTCCGATTTCTCAGAATCATCCCATGTGGGTGACGATTCGCACGAAAACATTGCTCTGACGAATGATTTCTGATTGACCTATTTTGTTTGCATAAAATTAATTTGGGACTCGGAAACGAAATGCAAATTATGTCTTATTACCGGAATCAGATTCGTTGGTTTGTAATGTTTGTAAGAAAAGAACCATCCTACTAGACTTTCTAAGTGTAGCAGATGATCCTAGGATGGAATTAAGAAAGAATGAAAGAAAGATAACACGATTACACACAATGAAGTAACTATCAATAAGAAACTTATACTAAGAATTACGGATACTTGAATTAAGTAAGCATATACCATCTTATGGGTAAGGTGAAGTAAAGGGCGATGATGATGACTATAATTCACTTCAAACGTTCATTGTAGTGCTCGATTAGGAGAGCCAAGTTGACCACGGGTCATTTACGGCTGACAAGCACCAGTGAATCGAAGCTACCCAAAATGGCAACTGTGCCGAATATGGCTACAAGCTAGCTACTATATACTTTGGCAATAACTTCTAAGTTCGACGTAAATTGTGGTTATATACTCAGAAGTTTATTGAAAACAGAAATTATGTTGGAGTAGGTAATGGTACTTAGAATGCTAGAATTATGAGATCCATCGCCCACGTCCGTTAATCCGTTATTCTCCGATGAGTCATACAAAATTGCTATAAGAATATGGTAATTCCACAACTTGTTATGTTTTTTGATTAATATATAAATTAATTTGCATTTACACGTGCAGAATATATTAATTTAAATCAAGATGCGTCTCATTTATCTCAATAGATGTGTCTGTATTCACAATAGATTCCTAAGAGACTGCATTTCCGCTTTATGGTATTAAATCTCTGAAGACCTTTAACGTTAGATGTTTCATGAATCCACAGAGATTATTAATTTAGATTTCCGTGTTCGGACTGATCTCAAATTCTCAACACAAGCTTCCCAAAAGACCCAGAAATAGAATATCCTTAGAACTTGCTCTATTAATTTATTAATATAAATTCATTAGCAAATATAATATTATGAAATGATCTATAAATATATTTCGGTTGAAATGAGTACAGAAAATAGAAAACTCATTTGGTGTCCGTAAATAGATCGTTTTGTGAGGATTTTATTGAAGATTTTTCCAGTTTTAAAAACAGTACATTGTTCATACCGACATAGGACAATAGTGCCATCCATACCGGACATATGGCTATGCGTCACTCCAGAATACTCAAAATTGCTTAGGAAAGAATCAATCAGTGTCGAAGTGACAAAAACTTACTGCGGGATTGTTTCAAAGAGTTACCACGCCCTTGGAACGCAAAGGGCAATTTCAGGAATAGGGTTGGGTTTTAGTCAGTCGTAGTCTGAAACTTCCTCTCGCTCCACCTAGGGAAAGAGGAGTTATTAAGAATTCGCACCGTAAAAACTTCATCGGACGGCGAGCAAGGAGTCTACCGGCGCGTAGTATTCCAAGCGCGCATCACAGAGATGTCAGCATACCGTAGGGGCCCAGCAAGATCGAAGCCTACTGGGGCCATGTTTTGTGTGAAAGTGTACCCCGAGGCCCTGAAACGAAAGCAAACAAGGAACAGGAGTGAATTCTAGTCAGTAAAAGGCTGACAAGCCCATTGGATGATTTCCCACTTAAAAAAAAACATAAAAACTTATTGCAAAATCAGAGCGGAAAAAATACAAAACAAAGTAAGCAGTATCACAATTTAATAACACACCAATTAGGTTGTTAATAGGGTAAAAATCGATCTACAAACTCGTGAGCCGGCTACGCCACGTCTCCGGCAGTCAGTGCTAGAAATCGCCTCGAGTTTCGCAACGTCCATAAGTCCACACGATGCCGTTAACCGGTATAACTGGCCACTTGTTACTCGCTATCGTAATTTGAGGGACTATTTTTGGTTTGGGTAAAGCTGGAAACAATTGGGTAATTTGTTTTTCAGTTCTATAAATGGTAATTGTACAATTTAATACCGAGTAACCCGTTACATCATCGGGCTACAAGACGTATGACGATGCGCCACCGTTATGAGACACATTATGCTGGAATTATCTGCTAGGTTCAGTATTTTCTGATGGGTTGGGAGTCTTCAAGTCAAGAGTAGATAGGTTACTTTTCTGAGCGTACTTCAGCGTCGATGATATTTTGCCTACCGTCAGATTTCAGATGTGATGAAGGTTTTTTTTGAAATGATATAACCAGGCGAGTATCCACCCTTACGTTGTTAATACCTTTGTCCAGACTGTTTCGCCTCTTTGTTAATACCATGTAGGTACATGGAAGGATTGGAACAATTTGCTCGCAGTTCCCGTACGAATATAATTAAGGTGTCTTCGAGGCTAGAGTGAATAGGCTCTTAATAAAATAGTGTGCCTCACCATCAACGATTGAATCAAACCATCAGGTGCGATCGCAGTCAAGCACAACAAAATTCTTAGAGCGTATTGAGAGATAGGTACTAGTTTTGTAATAAAATTGGTTACTAGATAAAAATCTTCCAAATTATAAAAATCGTGAGCGTGTCAGGATTGTAAAGCGAACATTACACGGTAGGTTTTGCTGTCAGTTTTGCCACAGTCAAAACCTTGTTTGACGAAAAACCTACCGTCTAATGCGTTGCATGACGGTTTTTAGTATCTACTGATTGAAAAAACCATCATTCACCATCATTCATGATTGATGGAAATGAATGACGCTTCCACGGTCATTGTAATGTTCGCCTATGTAATGTGCAATATTTATTGTTAGGATTTATTATCAATTTGAGTGGGTGGGTAGTTTGATAAATAGTGTGGGACTCACCTGAGACTGAGATTGTTTCTAGGTCAATTAGCATAAAACTCGATGAGGATATGCAAAGTAATACAATCTACTTTGCTCTACACGACGGAATACACCAGTAAGATGAGCTCGGACTGCGAGAGTGTTCCAAAGAGTTACCGTGGTCCTGGAAACCAATAGGCAACTGAGTAGGTTTAAGTCAGTAAAGTCTGTGACTCACTCTTGCTCCATCCAGAGCGGTAAGTGTTTTTGATGTTTTTCCAGTTTATTATTTAGAGCCACTTGTGTACCCCTGCAGGGCAAAGGCTTCCCTTCTTCTGCCATTCTTCTCTGTTCTCCACTTTTGGCCAATACTTTAGGTAGGAGTCCAAATCGTCACGCCATGTCCGGGGCCTACCGCGTCGCCACATTCTGCTGTTCGATGATTTTCCCAACGCTCCGCCCAAGAGCGAGAGATGTCATTAGATGATTTTTCCACCAAAAAAGGGTCCTATATCATACATATAATTTCCATCGTTTCAGCTACGTATATAATCTCCTTATGTGTGAGGTTCTGCTGGAAATAAGCTCCTTTCAGCGCTGACTTGAATACAGATAAGGTCTTGATATCCACAGTCTTGTGTTCGTCTTTGAAGCTTTGTTATAATGTCATGTCTTCCTCAATTGAGGGTAGGTGGAAATAGTAATGTTCATGGTGTAGTGTTTGATCTTCGGACTAAATAGTTATTTTACTATTATCTAAGCTTATTTTCGTGTTTTACAGGATGCATTTTCGAGAGTGCGCAGGAATTATATGACTTGATTCCATCATCTCATTTCCACCATCGGACAAGCCGACGAACGGCGAGTATCCACTCTTACGTTATTGAAACCACTACGGTCCGTACCAAGCGTTTCGCCTCGTCGTTTATACCACGTACATCAAGGGACTGTAACAATTAGCCTGCTGCGGTCTTCCCGTTCGATTATAATTTAGGTGTCTTCAAGGCAAGAATAGGCTCTTAATAAACTAGTGCGCCTCACCATCAACGATTGCATCACTGCTTACCATCAGGTGGGATCGCAGTCAAGCACTAGGTAGTTATATAAAAAATTAAAAAAAAAACGCAATACTATTACAAAGTTAAACATACCGTTTTGCTGTCCGTTTAACCGATTTTGAGTTTTATTGCGTTGCAGGCATGATAAATGACGGCTGCAGCAAATAGTTGGTAATGTAACCACTTTTGCTTTTAATGTCATCCTTATGCATACGGAATAGAACTTAAAATCGGTTGAACGGACAGTAAAAGAGGTTTGTTTATATGTGTCATTTTATGAATGGAGTATATTAACACATTATGCGTACAGCCAAAGAGTGGAATTCCCTGCCCGAGTCTGTGTTTCCTGATAGCTACAAAGGCAAGCGTGCTCCATCGTCGACCACATCATCGCTTACCATCAGGTGAGATGGTGGTCAAACGCAAGCCTATCAATAATAAATAAAAAAAATATTTAAGGCTTACTTAGACACAATCCCAAACTTTTAAGCAAAGTCTTCATTTTTCAGTTTCTAAAGCTGTGTATCTCTTGCAATTTAGGCTCATTTTTACCTAGCAAATATGTCCTGAACGGCACAAAAGTTCAAAAAAAAAAACGTAGCTATTTTCATACATTGCCAAGGAGCACAATACTGCGTTGACCTATGAAAGGACATCGCCAAAAAGGTCAATCAACGTCCTTCTACGAGGTCACGGCGAAATAATATTATAACTTGGCAAGCTGGCTGTAAGTACAGAAGATACGAATAGATCTACAGAATGATAGAATACGCATAATTAAAAGCATGGCGTCATTTTAGGGTTCCGTACCGCAACAGAAAAAAAGAAATCCTTATAGGATCACTTTGCTGTCCGACTGTAAAGACCCTTTATCTTGAAATTGCGTGGAGGTATCGAGTTGAAATTAAAACTTATACTCAGGTCTGCGGTCCCTTGAAGCTATGTAAAAATCAAATTTTTGAGTTAATGGAAAAAAAAGATAGGGCCTTTTATGTTACAAAAAAGTGTATTTCGACACTCTCAAGGGAATCTAAATTCATAGGGAGTACCCGAGAAGTACCCGGTGATCGAGAATCCTGAAATTTGGTATGAATCAAGATCTCATAGCACAAGTATAGGAAAAAATATGAAAACTAAACTTGTAGTTAGGTACTGTCAAAGACAATTCCACCTGACCACCGCTATTTTCATTTTTGTCTGCATTCGAAGCGAAAACTTTAAAGGGTTTGGTTTGGCGCCGCGCCACAGGATTTAAGCCGATTTTTTTTAAGTGATCATGCAGAAATGACCGCGGTGGTACATCACAACAAAAACATTTTTTTTTGTACGGAACCCTCAGTGCGCGAGTCCAACTCGCATTTGCCCGGATTTTTTCATAAAAAATATGATTAATTGCCGCAAAGCGAGCAGTTATAACGATAAATAAATCGCATAGCGTTGGCATATGAGCGTCGTTCACCTACTTACCCACATATTTTTAACGTAGGTTGTACGTAGACGTACATCACCTGAATATTTATTTATTGCCGTCTGACTGGGTCAGCAGGACACCATGTGTATAATTTAACAGAACTATAGAATAGAATAAACTTTAATGTACACCAAAATTGTAACAGTTTTACAGAAACTTAAATCTATGGCAGTCTTATCGCTAACAGCGATATCTACCAGACAACTTTAGGGCTATATTTCACCGGGACCTAATCTAAGCTACCAAACTAGACACCAGAGTCGCCACACGTCCGAGCTGGTCGCGCGATCAAATTGGTTGCGCTACCAAACGGGCACCAGGGCCTAAAGTCTAGCAGACTTTCTTACAATAGTGTCAGAATGGTCTATCATTGATTTCATAATTGTTGATTTTGACAAGTTTTGGTAATCTACTAATACCTATAATGGCGTCATTATGACTTTCCGATAGTCAACCACTGACACTCCATTGAAAGAAATGGCATAGCATGGTAATCTCGTACATAATGACAAATGAATATCTGACGTATGCGGTAATCTGCAAAAATTTTGACAGTTCCTTTGATCAGTGACCTACCATTACGACGTCATTGCGCAGTTAGTGCTTTTAATAAGCTCGATATTGTCATTCTACCACAATTCTATTACAAGACCATTGACCGATCAATGATCGATCATTATGAATTAGCAGATTACAAACTTTTAGCAAAATGACAATGGGATCGTGTTGGAATGACGAATTTATAAAAATAGCAGACTTAGGCCCCAGGTGAGTAACTCTCCATAGAGCTGTACACATTTTGTTAGCGGTGACTGGTCGCGCCACCATGGTGTCTCGGTGATATATGTATAGCCCTTGGCCTTAGGATGGACTGTAAGAACTTAAAAAAGGGGGTAGTCTGCGGTTTATTTAGTGCACAACATACTAGACTGTACATATGTTGTACATACAACATATATAGGACTAAAACTAAATTAGCTAGGTAGGTACCAAAGTCTGCACTACGTTACTTTCATGTAGAACCTAGAGCCTTGGTTGGCGCTGTAGCTGAGCTATGGGCTGCTACGCTGCGGGTCGCGGGTTCGATTCCCGTCAGCCACAAATATTTATATGGCCTAAAGATGGTGTTCCGGGTCTAGGTGATTTGTGTATGTGAGTTTACATGTTTGTGAACGCACCCACGATACAGGAGTAATTACTATTAAGGGATAACGTTTTTAAGTAGCTTTGAGAAAAAAAGTTAAATCCATCGCTATTACTTATTATTGATAGCCGGGTTTTCAATTGAGTATTAATTTTAAGAACTTATCAAACCCTACTTTTACGACCGATTTTTTCAGGCGAAAGTAGAGTTCGACAAATACTCAATTTCAAATGATTAATTCAGAAATAAGGAATAAGTCCCAAACTCTCAAAGTAAGAATGATAGTGACCACCGGTAGTTTGGACCCTATTCTTGATACCGGTTGGGCTACTATTTTTTTATATTTTTAAATGTTTTATTTATTTTATATTAAAATATTTAAAAATGTCATTTATAATACTGTAATATTGATGAATAAACGGAATAATAGTGATAAAACTAAAAACCATAAAAGTCGTTATAAATAGGTACAATAAAAAGAAATATAATTATAGTTTTTAACACGATCGGATTTACTAACACCTACTTACCTACACATAAATTACATGTTTCAAAATCGCCTATTTGTAAGCAAAATTAATGTATGTTACGAAATTATAAAATTAGGTCCACAAAGTAGTAAATATTAAAGCGGGAACTACATAAGACCGACGCACACATGGACCACGCCTGATTTGTATGTAAAGTCGCGTCGCGTGGCGTTGCTTATGTAGCTCTACAAGTCTAGTTTTTTTAATTTTTTTTTATTGTTGATAGGTTCGCGCTTGACCGCTATCTCACCTGATGGAAAGCGACGATGCGGTCGACGATGGAACGCGCTTACTTAAAAGAAACCTATTCACTCTCGACTTAAAGATTCCCGGGTTGTAGCTATCAGGAAACACAGACTCCGGCAAGGAATTCCACTCCCTAGCCGCACGCACAATGAATGTGTTCCCAAAACGTTTTGTGCGTGTTGGTGGGATATCCACCATATACCGGTGGCGCATAGCCGTACGTCTGGTAGTCCGATGGTGAAACGGGCTAGGCGGAATTAGGTTATTCAATTCCGACGCACACTCCCCGAAATGCTGTTGTTTGTGTTGTGTGTGTCTGTAATAGTTGTAATATAAAATGCGAAACGCATCTAGATCGGCACACGTGGACCACGTGTGTCCATTGTAGGCGGGAAATACATTAGACCGATGCACACGTGGGCCACGGCTGATTTGTACGTAGAGTCGCGTCGCGTTGCGTTGCTAATGTAGCTCTACAAGTCTAGTTACCATATAAAATGTATGGAGACCGACTCGCCAAATCCGCGTACGTGGCCAACGTGTGTCCAATATAGTTCTACCTTAAAGCGGGAACTACAGTTGATCGAGCCATGCCTGGTTTATACGTAGCTTCACGTGGCGAGGATCTAATGTCCAAGTACAAGTCCAGTTGCCATAAAAATATGTATGGAGACCGACGTGCCAAGATTGGCGTACGTGGTCCACGTGTGCTCCATACGTGAGCCACGCCTGGTTTGTACGTAGCGTCACGTGGCGAGGATCTAATGTAGCTCTACAAGTCCAGTTGCCATAAAAAATGTATGGAGACAGACGTGCCAAGATTGGCGTACGTGGTCCACGTGTCCTTCATACGTGAGCTACGCCTGGTTTGTACGTAGCGTCGCGTGGCGAGGATCTAATGTAGCTCTACAAGTCCAGTTGCCATAAAAAAAATTATGGAGACCGACGTGCATTGGCGTACGTGGTCCACGTGTGCTCCATACGTGAGCCACGCCTGGTTTGTACGTAGCGTCACGTGGCGAGGATCTAATGTAGCTCTACAAGTCCAGTTGCCATCAAAAATGTACGGAGACCGACGTGCCAAGATTTGCGTACGTGGTCCACGTGTGCACAATGTAGTTTTAGCTTAATTTGTACGTAGAGCTGCGTCGCATGGCGTCGCGTGGCGTGGATCTAATGTAGCTCTACAAGTCTAGTTGCCGTATAAAATTTATGGAGACCGACGCGCCCAAATTGGTATACGTGGCTCACGTGTGTCCAATGTAGTTCTACCTTAATTCTAAATAGTACTTGTAGGTCAATCTAGATGGCCGATAAATGCCGGCTAGCCGCATGTTCAACTTAATTACGTTAGGCTGTGGTGCGTGCAGGAAATTAAGTAGTTTTGCCTAGAAGATTAACAATTTAGACATGTCATGTTAAATAGGGACTGGGTGTCTAAATTTTAAGTAATTAGGCCGTTTTGTGAAACTAGAGCTTAAGTAGAATAATTTTTGTTTCTTGTCTAGCAAGTTTTTGAGTTTATTTTGCTTTTTTGGGTATGTCAAATCGATATTAGGTATTCAGTAGATCTCTGTTGAAAATGACTGTGGAATATTAAAGACTAGCTTTTACCCACAGCGTCGCTCGCGTACATAAAATATAGCCCATGTCACTCAGAAATAAAGCAGCTTTCTATCGATGAAAAAATTTTAGCAATCGGACTAGTACTTCCAGAGATTACCTCCTACAAACAAAAAACAAACTTTACCTACCTCTATATTATCTTAGTGCAGACCGCAGGTATTATATATATAATATAGATCTTATTAACTGTTTCTGTATTTAATATAGTCCTGTTCTACTACAACGTATGCTTTTGCTGCACCAAAAATACTAATTGTGCATTAAAATATGCTATTCTGTATAATTAAAAAAAAATAACCACAAATGGGTTGGCGGGGTCTGTTTTCGCTTGCTTCGTTCGCTCAATAGACCACGCCATCCTCTTCTAACCTAACCTGTCCGAGTCTGGGAACCCAAGTTCCTTAACAATTATAAAAAAATCATGATGTTTGGTGTACAAAAAGCAATTTTAGTGAATAATAAGATTTTTGATGCACAGTTAAAAATATCCCTTAAAATAATGAGCAAATGTGGTCGGAACCGCGATATTGTTTATAAGAAAGAAGTTGTTTGCTTTGCCCTATAATTCAAGAGAAATGTGAGAGGATATCACTAATTCATTTATCAAAACATCATGCAGCACAAAGGCAGGGGTGGACTTAATGTCCAGGGCATTCTTCACCAGTCAAGCAAGGGAGAATGTCATTGTCAATGATTCATGAGACAATAGGTTATCGCATTCTCTTATATATTTATGACAGTCATTGAATAGGTATACCTAAGGTATGAGTTATAAACTTACTACAATTTATTCCATTTGAAAAAAAAAGGTAAGTACCTAGAATCTTGATGTCTCTTTTTTATTTATTTATTTATTTTATAATTTAAGTACACAAAATATACAAAAGAAGAGAACATTATAATAAAACTTTGTACAAAGGTACTGCTTATTTCACAAAGAAATTTCTTCCAGCAGACCTGTGAAAGGAATGATTAGAAGAGATGTAGACAGTAGTGTGCAGAAATAAGTAAAGAAGACTTAGTGATCTATATTTTTATTAACAGGTTATGACACCATTGTGTTATAAAAAAAAGTTGAGATAGCCCACCATCTCAACTTTTTTTTTTCTTACTGTTGTTAGGTTTGCGCTTGACCGCTATCTCACCTGATGGAAAGCGACGATGCGGTCGACGATGGAACGCGTTCACTTAGAAGAAACCTATTCACTCTTGATTTAAAGATTTCCTGGTTGTAGCCATCAGGAAACACAAATACCCACTAACCTGATAGAAAACGACGATGTGGTCGACGACGGAGCGCACTTAGAAGAAACCTATTCATTCTTAACTCAAAGATTCCCTGCTTGCAGCAGGAAACAGACTCCAGCAGGGAATTCCACTCCTGAGCTGTAGGTACGCTCAATTAATGTGTTCCCAAAGCCTTTTTTGCGTTTAGGCGGCGCATGTACCGGTGGCGTATCGCCGTACGCCTGGGTGGTGCAACGGGTTTGGCGGAATTAGGCTATCTACCGACCAACTGATCGATCGATCTGGTCTATCGGTCTACGGACAGATTTACCATCTAGAATCTAGTACCTAAACCAGCATTAGATACCGACAAGCACGCCGTATTTATTCAGACATTGGAGGTGAATCTTACATCGTTACAGGCTATTTGCAAGCTAAATTACGTTCCAGAGGTGTTTTTCTCGCTTCGTTCACGTAAAATTAAGATTGCGGTTAGTCCCTAAGGATTTTTTTTCCGAAGCAAACGATGGTCGAATAAACTGAACCTGTGGTTAACGGAAGCGGGAACCTTTCTCGGATACACAGATTGGCGCCGAGGAGAGCGGACGAATTGAACGGCAAACCGGAATCGCAGTTTAATCTATGTTTAATAGGATTTAACGTAGATTAAGCTGCAGTTACTGGGGTTTGTTTTGGGCGAATTGCTTCCTGATAAAAGTTGTTATTTGCAATTGGTGAAGATAAGCTAGGTAAGCATGTAATTTTTTTTTTGCTAAATCATGTACATGAAAAAAAAAACATCAATAATGAAGTTATGAAGCAGAAGCTTTATAACTTCGTTATTGATTTTTTTTTTTGCTGCGAATTAGAAGTCCGATATGGTCTTTGACATCAAAAGCAGTACCCCTAGCCAAGTTACTAATCTGCAATAGTTAACGCTTGTAGAAAGCTTCAAATGTACGGGAATGGCGTCGTCTTAACGCTCAGTCACGTGGTCAGAACAAAAGAATTGGCGGCAAGGTCAACTCGAAGCGTTCGGCGCAAGCGAAACGGTTGTAACTTGGCTAGGGGGGCAGGACACCCACCCGAACGGCCGCCATAGACAATTGCGTCTTGTCGAGAGAAACAGATTTTGTTTAAAATTGCTATATCTTTGCTTTACTACCAATAGAACCAATTTTGATATTGTTTTCACAATTTTTCGTGGATAATTATTTATTTCTTTATTGCACACCTTAACGTATCATAGGACTACATTTAAGTATAAAAATAAGTGTACAATATTAGTGTACCTACATTATTCCCTATTGTTAAAAGTATTCACAAAACCATCTTTACCTTAGTCTGCCGTGATTGCCCGAGATAGATATCGGCAGGCGTTTAATAGGCGGTCAATTAGTGTTTATTTTTGCCCATTTTTCATTTGACAAGCGACAGACATGTTCGACCCAGTCCCACTGAAGCTTAGCGGCCTTCTGGAGTTCTGGGTAACGTCCCTAATTCTGGGTTTGGCGTTTTTAATTCCTCAGGGATTCGTTATACGAAAGTAAATTTGTTTAAAAAAATTGGGCCTTTTAGTACTTATCCGCTTAGGAACTTTAGAGTAGGTAAAATTACCTAGGTAGGTACTGAAATAATATTGGTCCGGGTTTTAAAAACTATGTAAAACAAAAATACGTCTCTTCAATTAAAAAATGGGTGCAAAACAAAGAAATTAAATATACACCGTGAAATTTTAATGGTTGTTTTCCCGCGGCAGATCGACTTGCCATAAGGAGTACTTTCGAAACATAGAGTAAAAGTAAAAAAAAAATAAAAATGTTTTTGTTTTAAAATAATTTAAAAAATATTCAACAACTCGAAAAAGTGAGAAAAAATAGTAACACTAGACGTAACTTGTAGGCACTCGCGTCGCACGCGCGCGCTTCATAGGAAAGCAATGCACAAATTAATGTTCAAACAAAAATAAGCTCCCGTGTATGTGGTGATACGGCATAAAATAGCTTGCACGCAACAATGCAATGCAGTTCTAATATTTTATTTATTTATGAAACGATTATATTACTAAGACAAAACCATTTCGCTGCGGGAAAACAACCATTAAAATTTCACGGTGTATACTACCAACAAAAAACATAATTTCCATATTTTTTTCAATA
The DNA here is from genome assembly GCA_910589285.2 of Mythimna ferrago. Classification (NCBI taxonomy): domain Eukaryota; kingdom Metazoa; phylum Arthropoda; class Insecta; order Lepidoptera; family Noctuidae; genus Mythimna; species Mythimna ferrago. The sequence goes on from OU342684.1 coordinate 26,001,719, forward strand.
AACGGTTGATTTGAAGATAAATTAGTACCTTATAGGTATATGATAATAATATAAATAAATGACAATAAATTTATTTCACACAAAAAAGTAATTATACATTATACAACTGTAGACATAGCCTTATTAAAAGGTCACAAATATATGGGTATAGGTAGTCTGGACTCCAAAACTAGGTGTGCGCCTGTAACTAGGAGTCAATGAATCTCCGTTATAAATAAAGTCATATTTATATTAAAAAGGGGACAATTAAATAGTAAGAAAATGGTGGCAAAGAAAACAGAATCTAATTTATTTAAGAAATAAATAAAATGAGACAATAACACTATATGATGAGGTGTGCATAGTATTAAAGAGGGCCCTTCTCCACTGACCTATTGTCAACGTCGACCATGGTTTAAAAGCTTGTTGCCTAGATAATATCAACAAAATATCTGTGTGTCCAAAATATCTGGAGAAATATGTGTAATAACATCATAATCACGTAAGAGCGGTTTTATGAAAATGTACCTCGGGTTGGCCTATGTGCAGGGTTTCCTTTTTTTTTGGTGGGTCAAAATCATTTACTTGAGCGGGAAATAGTGTCAGACTTTTACAGACTAAAAAACCTACCCCGTTCCTTCGTTGCCTTTCATACCGGGGCCGAGCCTGCCTTTCAGAAATAGACCCTTGGCCCTAGTAGGCTTCGATCCTGCTGGGGCCCTACGGTTTACATAAACCGTAGGGGCCCGAGATCTCGAATCACACATGTACGGTGTGTGATTTAAGATACATTAACAATAAGTGCTTCCGTCAATACCAACGCATTCATCCTAAGGGTTCTAATTGGCCATTCTTTATGGGGTTAGCAGTTCAAGAGATGTCATCTTCTAACCCATTGGGTTTAATATCTATATATTGGCAAGTTCACGGATGAGCGTCACCCTACAAATGGTACCTGTTGTGTAACTGAGTGCGAGCCAGAATTACCATAAACATGTCTTGTTGCACGCCTGGCTGGCTCCAGAAACAAACCGTATATTGTGAGGCTGGTGAGCCAAGTGCTTCTCGGTGAAAATCGAGGGGATTTATATTATTGGGTCCATTGGTTGATGCTCGTAGCTTAGAAAAAGAAAAGAATAGGTTGTTAGATTGGTGTCTCTACGATAGTTGTGGTAGTCATCATCATCATTTCAGCCGATACACGTCCACTGTTGGACATAGGCCTCCCCCCAGCGTCGCCACATCAAACGTATATTGGTTGTGGTAGTGCGAGGTTGGTATTGAAAGTAAAATGAGGAGGATATAGTTAATATCTAATAATAATTTATTTTATCATAAGCCTTCCTTTACAAAATTAGTAACTCAAGACCGGTTGCTCGCCGTCCGGCAGTTCTGTAGTCGACCGGACAGAGCCGTCGTTGACAGCGCGTAGTGACCCACGCGCTCCTCAAAAAGATGTCAGCAAATCGTAGGGGCCCAGCAGGGCCGATGCCCGCTAGGCTGATGGGGATTTTCTGAAAAGGAAATCCGTAGTTTTAGAACGCAAAGGATATAGCTTTGATATGACTTCTCCCGCTCTAGGATGGAGAAATCATTGGATGATTTCCCACCTAAAAAAGGTAATGAATAAACCTAAAAAAACTAACAAGTAATTAATTAGGTCAATTTTAAACGCTCTGACTCAGGTACTACGTGTATGGCCCTTAAGAGACGGTGAAGCATAGCAATCAGCCATAAAATAAAATATTCAGCAGCCATTTTACTAAATGGCGGACATGGCGGTACAGAAAAAGTATAACAAAAATAAAAACAAGTTGCAAATCTTGGGTAACAATTTCCCTTTTGGTATGATACAGGCTGACATTAACAGAAGAAAAATATTGGTCAGCCAGACAAAGGTAGAGTAGCATTGTAAATCATAGAATCATGGGTATCACCCACAGTAACCGGTATTTCATGGTGCAATTTTTTGACAAGGCCAGTCTAAAGTCCGGAAAATTAAAGCAGGTTACCTACTAGCAAAAAAACGAGCCAAGTGCAAGTCAGATTCGCGCATGAAGAGTAACTAAACGACTTTTTTACACAATTAATTTTATTCTGTTTTTAGTATTTGTTAATAACAACAAATGTATATCAGCTCATATTCTGTAAAAAAATTCAACTAGTAGCTATCTCGGTTCATGAGATACAGCCTGGTACATCAAGACAAACACATATGTCCACTTTCAGCTCAACGCCATCCTTTCAAAAATACTACAGATGTCATTTCAAATTCCTTTTCAAATGTTCAGTGATAGTAAAAACAGACATACCTACTGACATTCAGCTCCAGCGAACCTCCATTCTAAGTGCACATTACGAAGCAGCTGGAACGCGTACAAAAAGAGCACCTGTAACAGATTTTTAACGTCGAAACGTTTCAGTGAAGGAAGAAAGTTTCACCAGATACGAGACTTAATGGTCTCTTTTGAGTTTTCGACTCAAAGAGTTTTGGTACAGTTTTTAGGGTTCCGTATCCAAAGGGTAAAATGGGCCACCGTAGGCGTGGGCTTGCAGACGGCCAGCAATGGGTGGCTCGCGCTCTGGCCGTCTGGTAAGCTCCCGGACCGAGCCCAATACGTCGACGGCGCGTACTGTTCCAAGGAGCCTCAAGGAGTTGTCAGCACACCGTATTGGCCAAGCTAGGTCGAAGCCTACTGGGGTCAAGGATTTGTTTCTGAAAGGAAGATTCGGCCGCGGTACGTAAGGCAATGGGTATTTAGTCAGTAAAAGTCCGACTCCGCTCCGCCCAAGAGCGGGGGATGTCATTAGATGATTTTCCCACCAAAAAAAGGGTAAAACGGGATCCTATTACTAAGACTCCACTATTCATCTGTCTGTCACCAGGCTATATTTTATTAACCGTGATAACTAGACAGTTGAAATTTTCACAAAATATGTATTTCTGTTGCCTTTATAACAACGAATACTAAAAACAGAATAAAATGTGTTTCTTTCTTTTATTACTAAGACTCCGCTTTCCGTTCGTGTCTGTCACTAGGCTGTATCTCATGAATCGCAACAGATAAACAGTTGAAATTTTTACTGATAATGTATTTCTGCTGCAGCTATGACAACAAATACTAAAAACAGATAAAAAATATGTGGAGGAGGTATGGAGGCCTCCATACAAAAAATGTGTTTTTTTTTTTACCGTTTTTTTGCTACAGACGGCACGGAACCCTTCATGCACGAGTCCGACTTGCACTTACTTTTTGTTTTGAGTTTTTTTTATTTAGTGAGCTGTGAACACTGTGAAATTAACGGGTAGAATCTTGATCAAACCATGTGGTGTTAGATTTTCGATGGAATTAATCCTTATTGAAATTCATGGGGGATGCTGCAATACGTGTTCGGGCTTATGCGATTATGATTATGAATGTGTTAAATATTCATTTGGGATACTAAATTTTGTGATAGTATTTTCAGAACTATTTATTTGGTCCGCAAAGAAAAACACTTGTAATTTTTAATTGTACTCTAATACGATACTACAGAATACAGTGATGCCCGATACACACATGGACTGAAAGGGAACTGGTTTTTGTATTTTTGTAATGATTTGTGCCTCTATTTAGTCCGAATAAACACGTTTTCTTTCTTTCTTATTCCTGATCTATTTTATTTTTTGGTATTTTTTATTTAAGTTTCTAAGTTTTTATTTTTTCATTGTGGGTCTGTGTGCTAAGTAAAAGTGTTTTGTTTTATTCTTTATTTATTTATCGACTTCGAGTTGCATCGTAACATCTTCCTTTATGTGTTTTTTTAAAAACGTTGCCTCCACACTACGAATAAGATAGGTAGGTACTCCTGTATCGAAGGTGCGTGTACAAACATATAAACTCGCATACACATTGACAAGACGGTACAACTATCTGTGGGGTATAAAAATATTTGTTCCGTGCGGGAATCGAACTCACGACACGCAGTGCAGCAGCCAATCGTTCAACCATTGCGCCAACCGTTCCGTCAAAGGGGCTGTTCAAGTATTACGTACCTAAGCAGATTTTTTGCAAATATTAACTCCCCCGCCCTTGTCAGCAAAAGTAAGCAAAGCTCTGACCGGAACTCCCTATAGTGCTTACGTAATACTTGAATGGCACAAAAACAGCAACATCAAAATCATCTCGTATTCCTTCTAACAGTAATCGCTCCAATGGCGTCAGTGCATCACTCGATCCAAAGTCGACATCCAGTTTCAACCAGCGTTTACCGGTTTTGACCGGTATCGGGCAGTAATTGCATTATAAATCGGTGCACAGGCCCGTGTTTCAGGCACAGGCTACCTTCGTTAATGGGCTAGCAATTAAGATATTAAATGGCTCCCTCAAACACTCGATTGCAAGACCCTTACCATCATCATCATCATTTCATTTGCCGATAGACGTCCACTGTTGGACATAGGCGTCCCCCAAGTCTCGCCACAATGAACGATCCTGCGCGTCCCACATCCTTCGGATTCCCGAAACCTTCACCAGGTCATCGGTCCACCTTGTAGGAGGCCTTCCAATGCTGCATCTACCGGTACGCGGTCGCCGCTCCAGAACCTTTCGCCCCAACGGCCATCTGTTCTGCAAGCAATGTGCCTCACCCATTGCCGCTTAAGTTTGGCGATTCTTCTTGGTCACTAAAGATTGGGCTTTACCATGACCTGTTAAAATGCCAAGCGTGCGAGCGAGAAGGAGAGATGGAGCTGTACACCATAAACAACATTATGTTTAGTTCATGCGAAACCTGAGTAGAGTTTGTTCAGAATCAGTAACTAATTCGATTCCAACAATTTTACACCATGTTATAATTTTTCCCAAAAATATTTTAAAAAGGTCACAAGTTGGACACCACCGACACTAAGTACAACGCAGGTCACAGCAGGGTATCAAGCAGGTATCGGCAGGCAGCAAAACAACCTCTCACTCGCCTGGATGGCCCGGTGACCATGTATTTGTGCGGTCGACCAGGTAACATAATAAGCTAATAACTTTGTGATTTTTCATGATACAGTTATGAAATTTTGTACATAGATTCTTTACATGAAATACTAAACACGTGTTTCGGGTTCCGCATATACTAAAATTATGTTGTATAGCTGGGATCACTTTAACAGTTCAGTTTAGGTCGTGAGATGGATCGCGATAAGAGCTCGTGGTAGGGACTCTCTCTGCTCTATTAAACTAACTGCTCTCGGACCCACGTTTCGCTACAATAAGCTTTCTTGCAAAAAAATATTTGCTTATAAACAGAGTCAACTTATGAATATTCTAAGTTGGGTATTTTTATGCTGCTATGGGAATATTAGAAAAAATGCGGAGGTTTATGTTGATTCTCACGTTGATTAGAATAGGTACGTGAGACGTTGGTTCTTCTTTTTTTAACCGACAACAAAAAAATTTGACGTAGGCGTATTCCATCCATAACATAGTCGGCCTTGTAATGTTCCCACTGTTGGGACTCAGGCCTCCTCTCTAGGAGAGGGAATGGGCCGTAATCCACCATGCGGGCCCAGTGCGGGTTGGTGGATGTCACACATCTTCGAATTTTTGGTTCTAGGACATGCCGGTTTCCTCATGATGTTTTCTTTCACAGTTTTGAGAGCAGTGGTGATGAAATAAATTACACAAAGTAATGCGCCTGGCTGGGTTTAAACCCGCGACCTAAAAATCGTAAGTCGGGGCCGTTACCACTCGGCCACCAATGCTCAGTAAAAAATAAAATATTTAATAATTTATTAAAATTTCATGCAAAACAAAAGTGCAAAGAACTATTTATTATATTATTATCCAGGTAAAAAGCCCTTGGTACCTATCTATTTTACTAATAAAAATAAAATAAATATTCAAGAAAAAAAATTAAGCATGATTACGATGTTTGCGTTATATCTCGAGATGCAAGCGATTGTTCTGATTGTGATGTAAAAAAAGAAAAACGACTCATTTTAATAGTTTGTTAACTGCTTTAATGTTAACATAGAAATTGAAATTTGTTTTAACCGTTTTATTTGTCTCATAAATCAGACTGTGGCGGCGAGGGCATGAAATTGATTTGTCACGTATCAGACTGTGACACGTTTACAACTTAAAGTAATCACTTCCTATATTCAAAAGAGTTGTGGAGGAATATTATTTGTCTCTGTAATTATGTTTCGTATTTAGCTGTTATAATTGTAATTGTCACTTCTTTTCTTGCATATATTTAGTGTTATATATTTTAGTGTTAAGTGTGTACTTACTTTGTTTTTCCCACGGATATCTATGGTTTTTTCACTTTTTTTTTACCCACACCAAATGCAATTTTGTGTACTTACAGGCAATAACTGTCTAAGTTGCCTGAAATAAATCTCAGAATGCGGTAAGATCGCTAATTGTATCTATATATTTTTAATTTAAGGCTCAAATTATCGTAATTATTTTGTTGGTGTATAATAGTGTAAAAATCAAAATAGGTAGGTATATATCGAGAAACTATTAATGATATAATGATAAGTGCTTTTGATTACACTTTCATTCTCAGATGGTTTCATAACGTAACTGTCTAGATCTATTCTAGCTTACTAACCATCAGTAAATTTTTAACACGCCACTTAACAATCACCAACTTAACTATCACTTAGAGCTTGAAGCTATCAAGCTCTAAGTGATAAATTACAATGATAACGTTATAACCACATGTTGAACAAAGATGAGAATAAAACAGAACCATTTCTGAGCTAGAGATGAAATATTATTACAATGTTTGCAAAATAAATGGTCGAAAGTGGAAGAAAGACTGTGGTTACTGGATATTCGCATGGATAAGAAGTTAAATGTGTTATATAACATGCGTTGTTAGTGTCTGTTTGTAGCAGCTTATCTAGAGGGAAAGAAATAAATCTGTCTGTGATCTGAAGGCTCTGGATTCGTTTTCCAGATAGTGTATTTAATGGAATTTTCTGGTGATGCAACGATTTTTTTCCCGTTGAAGTAAGAATATAGACACTTGGATAAAAGTCTTATTCTTTTCGATCAACAGTCGAAGTTGACTCTCTATGGTCTAGATTAAAAACTGCAGTTGAAAACCAGAATCAGGCACTATAGTTGTCCGCTATTTTAGCGCAGCCATGAGGCACGCTATTTTCTTTTTTTTGTGACTTTTTTATTGCTTTATCTAACCTGCCCCCCTAGCCAAGTTACAACCGTATCGTGTCGAATTCCGTTCTCCAATCGGTAACGCTTCGGTGTCAGCAATTGTAGAAAACGATAAGTGGATAGCCATGTTGACGCACCTGCGTCGGCCGCTCGTTCTACAATGTAGCGTTTATTTAGCAAAGGATGTAGCGTTAAACATTGTAGAAATTCATTCTATCATTTTGAACGATGTGAACTTGGCTACGAATTTTCTATTCGTTTGTTCCAACCACGCGACTTTATGTTGAGATGACGTCATTCCCATTTCATCACTTTTCGACAGCGTTAACGATTGCAGAATAAGCGTGGACTAGTGTTTGTTAGCATTGTGTTTTGCCAAATAAATCCATTTTTTAAAATTGTATTTGTTTTAATCGATCAATTACGATTGGCTACATCTGTTTTCTCATGGGTTTTATCATCCGTGATTAGGTGGCAATTCAGAAATCAGAAATGTTTATTTCAAATAGACCAAATTACAGGCACTTTTGAATTGTGAAAATGTCGGTCAGTTAAAAAGGTGAAGATAAATTGCATTTGACTTACCTACCTATCTGTACATGTATCTGTTCACCCACACATCGCAAGTGTTACAGCCATGTCCAACACAATATCAGTCGTTACACCACTCTCACTGCCCACATATAATAAATATATCGCCAACATATCGACATATGATGTAACAAAGAGACTGATCGAGGAAAATGTTCGAGAAAACGTCTGATCCTCACGAGTGACATATGACAGACTTGTGGGTTCAAGCCAAAGGTGAGAACAAAGGTTTACATTGTACTTCAGACCTTGCCGCTATCATATTTGGTATTTTGATGTCAAACAATAAGTAATCAAGTACCTAGTGTATAACAAGTTCACATAAGCTTAGCCTGAGTTCTGAGTATACCTACATGTAGATGGATGGAGAGGGAGAAGAAGGCCGAAGAAAAGATGGATGGATTGTGTGAGGGGTAATATGAAAGAAAAGGGTGATATTGTAAAGGGTGACAGGACAGAAGGAAAGAAAAAAACGTGTTGCGCCGACCCCAAGTAATATGGGATAAGGGCAGGAAGAAGAAGAAGATAAAGCTTAACCTATAACTAATATTTGTGATGAAACTCAAGAAATGGGAGCAACTATTTCACATAAATAAAACCACAGCCCTACAGGTCAGGAATTTTTACTTCAAAAAAAGAAAGAAAACTGATCTTGATGTCGCAATGGATCCATTTTCTTCTACAATAGAAGCCGTATGAGAGGATTGGCTGAATTTATGAACGGAACGGGAACTTGTAGTTATCTATTTGAAGAGTAAATGCCCACTCACACGCCAATTCACCTTCACCGGTGCCAGAGGCAGCCTAGCTGGGGATTGCGAATTGCGATACCTACGTTAACTACTTACTGAGAATTTTCTAGATTGGTATAAAATAAAAATGTTCGGATATTTAGTTTTCAAGGAGTGGCGAACTGCCATGTTGCCTGATAGTTGCATCCTGGAGTCAAGTCGTCAAGTCAATAGTAAACAGGTTACTTCTATGGAAGCGTGACCTATCATCGACCAGAAATCAAAAACGTTTATTTCAAATAGAACAGTTACTTATAGGCACTTTTGAATTGTCAAAATGTCGGTCAGTCAAACAAGTGAAGCTAAATTGCACGTTCCAAAGAATACCACATCGTCACTTACTGCAGGTGGAAAAAAAACATACGTGGAGGTATAAACATAATCTCCGTTTTATCTTTCCTGGATCGCCAAGTCAAGAGTAAATAACAGGTTACTTCTAAGAAAGTGTGAGCCATCATCGACCACATCTTCACTTACCATAAAGTTCAGATAGAGGTAAAAAGAAGCATGGCAATGTTTGAAAGACTTACCACGACCTTCAAATGCAAAGAGTTATAGAAAGAACAGATGGGTTTTAGTCAGTTAAACTCTGACAGGCTCACTCGCTCCCTCCAGAGTGGAAGACGTGGGTTGATGTCAGGAAGAAAGAAAGAAAATCGATTTATTTGGCATAACACAAGCCACACAAAGACTATGTTAGGTTAGAAGAGAATAGCAATTTGAATGTGTCTTAGACATTGTCTCTAAATAAAGAAATGAGGATGGAAACATCGATTCTATTAGATAAGTGCAGCAATTTGAAGCAGGCGAGTCCCATCACAAAGCGATCCAATCCCGGGCCATCGTCGATTGTCAACCACAAGCAACAGAGTCCACACACGACTTGACACGACTAGTTTTCTCGCAAATTACATCTCGCAAGACGCTACACTTCCCGCCAATAAATCAGCTCACCCCAGCGCCACTAAATAGATAGGTACAGAAGTCAATCTACATACAAAGCGCGCTCGAGCAACGCACACATAGACATCGCTCACGCTCAATTCAGCTCATTGCGAGCATGTATGCATCCGCTTGAGACACACGTCTGTGAACTTTTTTATGAAATAATGGAGCAAAAAACGTTATAACTGTTTAGTGGACGGATTGGATTATCGTTTTTTAAAGCTAGTTTTAATGACGTGATTAGGTAGTTTGCTTGTATTTTGATAGTTTGTTTTTAAGTATGATTTTAAGCCATCTAATATTTTTACAATTGATATTAGTTATCTATCACCGCGCCCGAGCGCGCTCGGAGAGAGCGGCGCCGTCCCTAGCGCAATTGCTGAGCGTAGGAATCGAAAGTGAAGTATATATGTTACGCTCAAAGATCGAAAACGCTTAGTGAGCGGAAAAATGGCTCACAACGCCTTGTGGTCACAGTAAAACATCCACATGACGAAATTCGTGTTATGACTCTAATGAAAACGCGCACGACGCGTTGTGGCAATCACAGAAAGACCAAATAGCGAAATTCGTGTCGTGGCTGACATGCTATTCGATCTCAACGCGTTGTGGCAATGAAGAAAAGCCATGACGCGTATGGAATATTATTTGATTACGACGCACACTACTTTCTAATATGGATCCTATTAGGCCAAGACTGGAAACGTTTTGGTAGATGTCCTTAGGAAATATTTTTTATTTTATAAAATCACTGCATAACGTGTTTGTTGTTGTGTTTTTAAATATGTTAAATAATTATATAAATTAAAATAAAACGACATTTGTTATTTATTGAGATTACTTTATATTTAAAAAAAAATCAACGTATTAGGTAAGTAATAAATTACTGAACACAAAATATTAATCATTTGTAAATTATACATATAATAATACTTATAATTCACTTAAAATAATTAGGGATTTTAATTTTTTTATCACCATTTAAAATTCTTTCAAGTAATAAAAATATTTAACACAAACATAAATGTTTATTGATCATCAATAAACAACAATAATGTACTTAAATTCATTACTTATATTAGAAATTACTATGATTGTGAAAAATAAGTATTTGATTGCTATTTATTTTTACAGGAACTATTACTGTGGCATTTTGAGTTGCATTTTATATTCTTGGAGCGCCACTTGCACTTTTTATCAATACAGTATCTTTTGCAGTGGCACATTATAAACCCTTGCTTACTTCCAGAAGATAACATAGTTGCTGAGCGAAGAGTTAACGATGAAGTTGAGGGCACATCACAAATGTCACAAAATGTACAACCTGTCCGTCGTGATATGGTTAAAACAATGAATGCTCAGAACGCGTCATGGCTTTTCTTCATTGCCACAACGCGTTGAGATCGAATAGCATGTCAGCCACGACACGAATTTCGCTATTTGGTCTTTCTGTGATTGCCACAACGCGTCGTGCGTGTTTTCATTAGAGCATAACACGAATTTCGCCATGTGGATGTTTTACTGTGACCACAATGCGTTGTGAGCTATCTTTCCGCTCACTGAGCGTTTTCGATCTTTGAGCGTAACATATACATGAGATTGACTTCTGTACCTATCTATTTTGTGCCAGCGCGTTGAATTAATGGCTGACTTACTTACACTGGAGGGCAATAAAAAGGTTAACGCAGTTACGGCGCTTGTCTTTTCTGTTATAAATATTAAACGTGTAAGATAAGTATTCTTGTTACTTAGTCAACTTAAGCGTTGAAGTCCTTATTTTAATTTGCAAGGAGACCGGTTTTCGTGAATTTTAGTGTAGTTTTATCGGGACTTTTTCTTGTGGCCATGTAATATTTTTCCAATTATATTAGGTACTAGCTTTTGCCCGCGCGGCTTCGCTCCCGCTCTTCCCTACTTCAGCCTACTGTACCCTACTCTACCCTACTATACCCTACTCTACCCTACTCTACCCTACTCTACCCTGCGCTACCCTACTCTACCCTACTCTACCCTACCCTACTCTACTCTACCCTACTCTACCCTCCACTACCTTACTCTACCCTACTCTACCCTACTCTACCCTACTCTACCCTACCCTACTCTACTCTACCCTACTCTACCCTCCTCTACCTTACTCTACCCTACACTACCCTACACTACCCTACTCTACTCTACTCTACCCTACCCTACCCTCCTCTACCTTACTCTACCCTACTCTACCCTACTCTACCCTACTCTACCCTCCTCTACCTTACTCTACCCTACACTACCCTACACTACCCTACTCTACCCTACACTGCCCTACACTACCCTAATTTTCATTTTTTTTTCCATAAGAACCTTCTCCTCATAATAACGAACACAACAAAAAAAAAATTAGCGAAATCGGTCCAGGCGTTGTTGAGTTATGCGCTTACCAACACATTTTGCGATTCATTTTTATATAATAGATTTATTACCGCACCCGAGCTCGCTCGGACAGGGCAGCGCCGACCCTAACGTGACAGTCGAGCGTTGTTAATTTGGTATGAAAAGTGAAATTCATACTTACATGAGATTGACTTCTGTACCTATTTATTAAGTGAAGTGGGAGTGGGCTGGCCACGTCGCATGAATGCACCCGGACGGATGGGCGAGGTTTGTCACTCACTGGACGTCAGAGGGAAGTCGACGTCGTCGAGGTCGACCGCGGCGAAGGTGGTATAACGATCTCGAGATCGCCTTAGACAGGGGTTAGGAAGGAGAAAGGCGAGAGCTTTGCCTAGCAGTGGGACACAATATAGGCTATCAAAAATTAGTTTTGGTGCTTGTATTAATATATAATATAATAAGTGCGTTGGGGTAAGATCGGCATAGGGGTAAGAACGTATAAATATAAAATATACCACTTATTTAGCTTTATTTTTAATGCTAATCATATTGCGTGCCGCGTCATTAAGTTCCACCTTGCCCAGTAATGTGGCTGGCATTAAAAATAAAGCTAAATAAGTGGCATATTGATTTATACGTTCTTACCCCAGTGCCGATCTTCCCCCAACCTAACTTATACATCTACGAAAGAGAAAAGATTTAGGTGACTCTGTTTCAGTAGGTATAGGTTAGGTTATTCAGATACAAGCGTTATTACCAAACTGGTATCACAATATTCACAGTTATAGTCTGTCTAATAAGTCAACCGACTCAGGAATTTTGTACAATATTTAATCATTTAAAAAATACTTATATTCGATACTTTTTATGAGGTTCTTCTGTTAGTAAACAATGATCTCTACCTCTTAATCAACCTTGATTATTGAACCCGTGTTGACTACATCAGATTTCATTAAATCCTAATAATTACCTAGTTGTTTAACTTATTAGACAGACTAACAGTATAATGCTCGTTTTCCTGCGATAACACATTCGTAGAATTAAAGATAATTTAAGTTCAAACTGGATCCAATTTATATTTGCGCAGAATAAAGCTTTGTAAGTAGATTACTTTTACGACTTAATTTTAAACATGGATGCACTGGAAAGTCCTCTCTTTCCGGAGAATATAAAATTGTAGGTAAATCCCAATGAATACTGTTATTTTCGTTTAAATTTCAAAACGAGAAATTTTAACTGTAGTTGTAGTTATTAGAGGAATATGCTTTCTACATACAGAAGTTATGGTTAGGAGTAGATAAGTAGGTAGTCACTATGATCAGGATCAAAATACCAAAAAATAAATAAGCGAAAGGATATTATATAAAATCTATTGATAGAAAATCTACTTAAGTACTTACCTACCACAGTCAACACATTCTTGATTTAAACCACATTTAACCATACCATAAACGACTCCATTTTCTTTAATTTGACAGATAACGTCACGACATGGCGACTGGTCAAATACACTTATTCCTAATTTGATTTCAAAGTTGCCGGAAGACGCAGTCAAGTGAACATTTGTTCTAGCGAATACCTACAAATAAAATAACAAGGAATTAATAATATTGCGCCAGAAACTTTTCCTTTCCATCGTTTATTTCACAGTTAAATGTCTGAAACAGTTGAGACTTGTTCAACTTCAGTAATTGGTTCCGCGGCTACCGTTACAACCATCCAACATTTAGTTCAGGGTTGACCGACTTTGTGAAGTGATAGTGTACGAATAAAAAAAGAATCCATTTTATAATGATGGACCGAGCAATATTGAGGTCACAGATCTATGTTTGATTAGTCAACATACCTAGATCTTAATAATTCCATGCTATAAAACAGACTAATTTCACATCAAAGAACTTTCGATTTTTAAAAAATCATTCAGATCAATGACCGTAACTCCAAAGTCTTTAAAAAATTGGTATTAATTTTGAAATCCTCTTTCAGATATTTACACAAAAAGCGGTCGTTCTCAGTAACATCATACTTCGATACGTTTTTGTTTTGTTTTTCCATTTGTGGAGCATCCCTAACTAGAACGGTGCTCTTATAATCTGTGCGCGGAATTGAAAAATGGAAGTCCAACCATCCAAGTGCGTAATTTTGTGCTGGAGACCTTAATATCTTGCTCGTTACGAGCGAGAGGAAGTGAGTATCTGCTGCTGTGAGCGACTTAATATCTGCATAGTGAAGTCTCTGGATGGATGACTGAATGTTTAAACCTAAGACCATGTAATGTACATACCTACCATGTTCTAACAAATAAATGATTATGATTATGATGTTTGGATGGATCAGGCTGCATGGGTAATTGAACTTACGGAATGATGGACTTCTTTTGGTTAGTTACCTAACTTCGTTTTCCGCGGGTTTATATTTTTAGTGAGTTTGGCTACCAATCTTACTATTTATTTGATCAATGGCAAAATCAGCCTTTTAATGTTCCCACTGTTGGGACTCAGGCCTCCTCTCTAGGAGAGGGAATGGGCCGTAATCCATCTCGCGGGCCCATTGCCTGTAGGTGGATGTCACATGTCTTCGAATTTTTGGTTCTAGGACATGCCGATTTCCTCACAATGTTTTCCTTCACCGTTTTGAGAGCAGTGGAGATGAAATAAATTACACAAAGTAATGCGCCTGGCTGGGGTGAACCCGCGACCCACAACTCGTAAGACGGGGCCGTTACCACTCAGCCACCACTGCTCTCCTATTTGATCAATGAGACTACATAATCATACCAAAGTAATAAAGAAAATCTAAGAAATAATAAAGAATCTATCTACCTATAGTTTTAAACAGAAAAAGGTACAGAAAGCCATCTGAGGATAGATCCATAGGTTCCTCATAATCATTACACTCGGTCCAACATAAGACATAGATAAATAGAAAAAGATATTGTAGCTGAAGTGGATTTAACGAGATCCTACGGCAGACATTCTCATAATCCACACTCTAGGGAAATTTGATGGTCATAAAATTTCACATAGCATCAATAATAGTCATGGTCCACTACTAGTAGATAGAAAGAAAATACATTTATTTTATCACATCCCACCAATGCCTATGCACAAAAAATTTTGAAAGAAAAAAGAAAGAAAGAGAAAGAACATTGACAGCTAAGAACTGTAGGTAACTGTAGGCTACATCGCTACACCGTCCCTCTTTTTTTTTCTGAGACGCATATACGAAGTCCGTCAGATGTGTCGTACATGTGTTACCCAGAGTTTACTCTGGTACACAATTTTTAACCGCGCTTACCATCAGGTGACCTAGTAGTCAAGCGTGACCTTATCGATCATCATCATCATTATTTGATGTCAGCGCAACATGTTATTTTCTTCCATTCTTTTTTACCACCCGTCACGCTATCACTAACTCCCTTTTCTTTCATATCACTCCTCACACAATCCATTCATCTTTACTTTGGCTCCCTCACCCTCTCCATTTAAAAATACTTCAGGTCTTCAAGCTCGTCGTTACTTTTTGTTTCCTATCTAAGTATAATTTTGTCTAGCAATCAATATCCTCATTATTATTTTAGGCATCTAGTAAGTGAGATAGTTATTTTAAGATTTCTAATGCTGAATATAGACAGGGATCAGCCACCTGTGTTCCGAGATCACTATAATTAGGTCGGTTTGAAGACGCGAGGGAGACAGGACTAAAACAAATCCCTTGGAGCTTATGGCTGGAGTATTATGGTGCTCTGACGTCATTGTTCATGTCTGGTTCCGATGTATTTCTAAATTCTTGTAAATAAACAACATTATTTCTAGTTTATATGCAAAACCTGAATATAATTTGTTCAGAATCAGTAACTGAATGGATTCCAATAGTTTTTACACCATGTTATGTTTTTTCCCAAAAATATTTTCCAAAGTTTACAAGTTGAACACTAAATACAACACAGGTCACGGCAGCTCATAGCGGGAATTAGGAGCCAGCAAATAGCTGGGTATTGCAAAAGCACTCCTCAGTCGCCTGGATGGTCCGGTGACTATGTATTTTTGCTGACATAGCAAGCTTATAATTTTGTGATTTTTCATGATACGGTTTTGAAATTTTGTACATAGATTCTTTACATAAAAATACGGTTTCGCATATTCTATTCTTAAGTCTAAGTGCCCCATCACTTAAAGACGAGCACTATATAGGCACTATTTTATACGCCTTACCAGCTAATAATTAAATCACAGAAAATAAGAATAAGAACAGAACAGAATGAAAAAAAAAAACGGTTCGGTAAATTTCTATTTGGACAAACAGAATTTAACATTAAACTTACTTAAGTTACTTAAAAAATCAGGATACAGTTTTCAGTTTGGTATTTTAGGAACCTTGTCGCAGTTGCTTTTGGCTCCTCTAAGTTAAGCAATTAAACTAACTACAGTTTTTAGTTTTCTGATTTATTCTACTCAATTATAAACCTGGCTCCATTTTTCGAATTGCCATTAGCGGTTCATTTAAAAGCTAACTTTTTCAGTATTGCCTGCTACAAATTCATTGTTACCGGCCAGTATTTCAATATTTGCTTTGGTATTTCAATTTAAACCTGCTATATTTTTTATTTTACCTCGGTACGGCTAGGGTTGCCAGGTCTTGAAACCGAAAAGCCGGACATACTGTGTTATTTAGCTGGTCTAACAGGCCGACATTTTTTTTTTTAAGTCTAATATGACTTTCTAGTAACGATAAAATTTATCTTAAATCAAAATCTTTTTAAATTATAATGAAGAAAACAATAAAATTAAGTGATTTAATTGCTAGACTAATTGCATGTCCGCTCAGTTTGCGCTAGCGAGATAAGGTAAAGCAGAACTCAAATGACAATTCTAAACAAAATGTTCAAATTTAAAAAGCCGGACGGCCCGGACTCCGCCTAATTTGGCCGGACACGTAACTAAAATGCCAAACCGTGTCCGACTTCATCCGGACGCTTGGCAACGTGGTACGGCTGTGGAACTAAATCATTATTATCAGGGTCCTATGTGTCCGAAACCCGCTAGCAAACGTTCCCGCTCAAAGTGATTGATGAAACGTAATGACACATTGCCTGGCCACCGTCGGGCTGACGGTTACACTGACTTCTGTGGCGGCCATTTTTATTTTTCGCGCTAGACGTAACTGCGTAGCAACTAGCGTGTATTAGGTACCTATATCAACCTGTATGATTTTCGGGATATTAAGCTCGTAGATAATTGGAATTCAGGCTTGAAATCGACTGTCCCTACGTAAACACTCGAATCTGAAATTTTGCGTTATTTTTTGTTTTTGACGAAATGTTGTTTTCTAACGAAATCAGAAACATTTATTTCAAATAGACTAGTTACAGGCACTTTTGAATTGTCAAAATGTCGGTCAGTCAAACAAGTGAAGCTAAATTGCAACGATTCTTAAAACCAACATATGTAGGTAACAAAATTTAGGCATTTACAGGTCATTAATGACAAAGTTATCCATAAAATAAACTTCAAATAGCTCTCCTGTAAAGTAAGCTTTTTCACTTTCGATAGTTTACCCAGGGACAGTCGAAATAGAGATAGAATATCGTCAAACAATTACATGTTTACTGTTTATAGACTTGAAAAGAGATTTTGAGCCCTTGAGTTAGTTTCGGTGTTTCTTCTCAGGGTAGTCAGCTAGGATACACCGGCCTCATCTAGTTTAAACTGACGAAAAAAAAAAATTACTTTTTTTTTTAAATCTATTTGCAAATTAAATATCATTTGTCATTTAAACTTATTTTAAGTGTATATCTGTGGTGTATATATATTCCTTTTAACCCAATGGTTGACTGGTAGAATGCCTTGTTGTATTAAGTCCGCCTATGTTCCGCTTCTGTGCATGAATAAGTAATACGACCTTACCTATTAAATATGCATTATTCTTTTTTTTTGTGTTACTACTGGTTGGTTTCTTTGGGTTTTCATTTTCTGTAACATCGATTTATTTCTAACCAGGAAATCTAATAAGAAAAAGTGTTTTTTCATTATAGGATTAAGGATTACGTGCTGTCTTTTTTTTTTATTATTATTGATAGGCTCGCGCTCGACCATTATTTGAAACCCACTATTTCCATTATTTTAAAGTATATTTGAATTTATAACTGCCTGCCGGAGTCTGTGTTTCCTGATAGCTACAATTTAAAAGTCCTTAGGTCATGAGTGAATAATTTAGATACTTCTAGGCAAGCGTGCTCCATCGTCGGTCACATCATCGCTTACTATCAGGTGGTCAAACGTGAACCTATCCATAAAAAACATATGACAGCGAGTTCATAGATTGGAAGACCTATTATATAGCCTACTAGCTTTTGCCCGCGCGGCTTCGCTCCCGCTCTTTCCTACTATACTCTACTCTACCCTACTTCACCCTACTATACCCTACTCTACCCTACTATACCCTACTCTACCCTACTCTACACTACTCTACACTACTCTACTCTACCCTACTATACCCTACTCTACCCTACCAAACTTCACATAAACCATCTATTAAATAGTCCGAACAAGCCTAAACATTTGGTTTGGATAGGTGAGCCCGTTCTTGAGTTATAAGATTACAACGAAAAGTGGCATTGATTTTTGTATTATAGACTGATGTCACTCAGGAATAAAGCAGCTTTCTTTCTGTGAAAGTATTTTAGCAATCGGACCAGTACTTCCAGAGATTAAATCCTACAAACAAAAAAAAAACAAACTTTACCTTTTTATTATATTATATATAATAGACTGTACCTAGAAGTGTAGATTATAGTAGTTATTATGATGATGTTATGTCAGTAGGTACCTCCTCAAGGTTCTGGTTAGTCAGATTTATCTACCAGGAAAACTATGGTAGGTAATGTCAGGTCATCAGTTTACACGGGATATAAACAACGGATATCTGCTTCCTGTGTTCTCGTTTATCTGTCAAGGTTATGACTTACACCACGAGAGCTATGATTATTATAGTTTGGTACATCAGGGAGTTTGGGAGTTTACCCAGTACATTTACACCAGGGCTGCCATCCGTCCGGGATTCCCCGGATTTGTCCTAATTTGAAGGCGTCCGGGGGGCGTCCTGCAGGGGTTTATAAAGCTGTCCAGGTGAAACCCGGACTCTTTTGTTGCCAGAGCAAACCCATTTAGAAACCCACCCAGAGCGGTGTCCGGGGAATAAACCATATTTAGCCCATATGTCCGGGATTTTTGCTGTGTTTATCCGGTGTTTGCAATTAAGGTGATGGCAGCCCTAATCTACACTAATATAATAAAGAGGAAGTTTGTTTTTTTATTTTTTGTTTGTAGGAGGTAATTAATCTCTGAAAGTACTAGTCCGATTGTTAAAATTTTTTCACTGATAGAAAGCTGCTTCATTCCTGAGTGACGCAGAAGCAAGTATATGTATATAGAGAGGCCGTATAGGCTTTATAGCAAGCCTGTTACGATGAGGGGCATCAATATTTTGTTCCGGATTAAAGCGGAAGTGACGCCCGGGTGTTTCCACTGTGCGGAATGCCCGGAGGACACGGTGGAGCACACAGTCGAGGTGTGCCCTGCTCGGGTGGAGTATCGTCGTGCCCTCGTGGGGGCGATCAGCGGCGGAGACCTCTCGCGCCGGGCCTTGGTTGAGGCCATGGTCCGGAGCGAGGAGGAGTGGCAGGCGGTCGCCGACTTCTGCGAAGCAGTAATGCTCGCAAAGGAGGAGGCCGACCGCACCAGGCAACGGCGCTCTCGCCGCCGCCGGGATTCCGATACCGATTTCCAGCCACCGTAAGCGCGGGCTTGCGGACAGTGAGCAATGAGTAGCTCGCTGTCCGACCGTCCGGTAACTGTCCGGACCAAGCCCAAGTCGTCGACGGCGCGCACTGTTCCCACACGCCTTTAGGAGTGGTCAGCAACAGCAGGGATCCAGCCGGGTCGAAGCCTACTGGGGCCAGGGTTATCCGAAAGGGAACTCGAGCCCCGGTATGAAGGCTTGAAGGAACGGGCTGGGTCTTTTAGTCAGTAAGAGTCTGACACTATCTCCCGCTCCGCCCAAGAGCGGGGCTTGTCATTGGATGATTTTCCCCACCAAAAAAAGGGGTACCAATATTTTGGAAAGGGTGGTTACCTACAGGTATCTCTTGTTATGTAAGCGGTGATGTAGTCGATGATGGAACATGCTTTCCTAGAAAAACCTATTCTTTCTTGACTTAAAGTGAAAACACCAGGGAAGCCCGCAAAATTCGAATTTTGATTAAAGTATGATTTGGGATAGTAACGCTTGTTTATTTACCTAATTACAATCATTTGAATCATCAATACAACCCTCTCAGTTCAGCTAACTCTTTAATAATTGAAGGACTTTTCATGAAATAGCTATTCAACAGGGTTAGACCCCCAGGTCAAAGCTATCGCAATCGCCATGTCTTTGTATCGTATAATGTGATAAATAATAAAGTTAGTAGTGGATGACAGAATAAATTCTCAATAAAGATGTACACAGTACATAATTGTCTCTTTCCGTGTATAAGTGTCGTGTCGTGTCGTGACACGCAACAAAAAAGTAACAAAAAAAGTGAAATGGCTACGTCTATCCATCTGTCTATTAGGGCTAACGAACTATGAGTAACGAAGAATAGAAACTCCGGAAACCAGCAGCAAATATATTTACTTATCTAATTGAACAGTTTAGTTACCTAGCTTTTGCTCGCGGCTTCACTCGTACCTATGTAAGAAGAAAATCACCCCCTAAGGGAACATAGTTTTGAAATAGGGTAGGTGCATTTTTCCTGTAGTGCTATTTTAAGGCATGGTCTACCTGTGCACATGCCAAATCCTTTCAATCGTTCAAGGTTGAAGGAGTACCTAATAAACATACACATACATAGAATTGTGATGACAAATTCTTGAGTCATCTCTGTTTCAATGATAAATGATATATAAAAATGATAAATTATATTTATTTTGCAAATAGGTTTTTATACACTTTTTTACACGTCAATTTTGATTAGATGAAATTTTAATGAGTCTTTGTCTTATAGTGTGGCAGGTGCAGGGTGGTTTTAAAAATAGATTAAAGCCTTTCAAATTAGATATACTAAAAAAAATGCAGACTACAAACATACTATGTAAAAGATCCAACTTTGAGGAATTTGTTGTCGAGTGGAAAATCCTGCCAGTGCTTAAGAGGGTAAGTAGCTCTATTAGTGGCTTTGGATCATTACTGCCACCAAGAGTACAAAATCAAGACCGTAAAACTAAGGCCTTAAAGTGCAAAACAATGGATGACTTGTAATAATTACTATGGACAAACATACAATAAAAAAGTTCCAACTATATTTGCCGATGACATATAGTCAAGGTTGAGATTAAGGAGGAGCTCAGTCTAATGCTCGGTGACCTCAGTAGAGCTTCCGAAAGAGTGGGACTTAAAATGAACATAGACAAAACTAAAGTCATGGTAAACAACCATGTAGTACCTTATTAATAAATATTCGTCAACAATCTGCTATACAGTTTGGCAAAAGTATTAAATTATTGTATTTATTGAAACACAATAAAGCTATTATTATAATGGTGTCAGGAAAAAAACTGGCATGTAGGTAGGTAATACTCATTAAATCCACCAAAGCGCAAGTGTATGGACCCCTGGGCACTCTAACGCGTAGCAAACCTACTGGGACCAAACAGTCTAGCGAGTTTACCACCGATTCAAATAGAAGAAGAAAGAAACAAAAGATAGTTGTCTCTAAAATCCCTTCACAAAGATTTCTATACAATAGCATCACCACCAATACACTTATCACATCAGTAATTTTAATTTCTTTAATCTTTAAATCCGATGCGGTTTCCCAACCATCGCACACGTACTCACATCACTTATCGCCTAGTGTTCTGATCACTACGGGGCAAGTAGAGCATGACGCCATGATTCATATTGTTACTTATACACTTTATATGCTACACAAGTTACTCCAGATCAATTTCCACAACTGTTATAGCCTTATGGGCTATTATTCGTACTCTGATTTTGATGGCTCGTAAACTAAACGCTGAGGGGAGATTGTGATCGATATGTGTCAACTTACCCCTTCGTGGAGGTGTGTTATGTCATGTTCCCCTATGTACAATTTGTGTCAACTTGCCTAATATGTGGGTTTATGTTATGTTGATAGCGGTTTCATTTAAGTAGTTTCGGTAGAGATTTAACTGACGATTTTCTCACAATATAAAAACATATCTACCATTCTAAGTAGGCCTATAATTTTAGTTCTGATATCTTGAGGTCGTTTTGATGGCGCTCCCATTCAACTTTGTTGAATAGGGACGAAAAGCACCTGACGATTTTCTCACATTATTTATTTATCTTTAAAAGTAGGTCTTTTCCAAGTAAAATTTGAGTTAAACCGGCCAAAGTTTTAATCCGATTTAGCCGGATTTCGACGGTTTAAAAGATTAGAACTCGATGAAAATGGTTTCAACAATACGTTGTAGTTGCAAGGTTCCGAAAATCGACATCCAACTAACGGACTAAGCCACACGGCGACTTTTTGTAGCGAAGCGGTCGCGGGTTTTGTAAACGCGCTACAGCATCATTACTAACGCGCGTTAGCGATACCAACACGCTACAGCATTGCGACTGTAGCGATGCAAACGCGCGACCGTGACGGACGACATTAGAGAGAAAACTGAAGGAGTGAAACTTTCTACATACAAAAACTTCATTTTTGTTACTGAATCGCGTTTACATCGCGACAGAAGTTCGACTGAGATCGTGATGTGGGCGAGGGCAAACAGCTGGCGACTGCTTCGCGATTATATCGATGTGAACGCGCGACAGCACCGCTACTGCATCGCTGCAAAAAGTCGTGGGCGAGGTGCCTAAGGGAAATTGAAACTCTGAACGTCTTTGGTAAGACAGTGTTGACTCTACGAAGCCGTTTGCTAAGCGTGGTTGGATCACCATTTACATAGTATTATTCTCTCATCTTCTGTATAATGTTGTACTAATATCCTCCGTAATAGTTAAGGGTTCGTCCAGCTTGTATTTACAAAAACATGCTTTTATACAATCAACATTACATCAAGCTTACTTTCTCTGAAGCGTTAGGTAGTGATTATAGCAACTTTTACACAACCTAGGAGTCTTTAAGTCAAGAATGAATACGTTACTTCTAGGAAAGCGTGCTACATCATCCGCTATATCATCGATAACCATAAAAAAAACTACTATCCCACCTAGATAGTAGTTTTTTTTTTGGTGGGTAAAAATCATCCAAATGGCCTTCCCGTGCCCTTGGGCGGAGCGGGAGATAGTGTCAGACTCTTACTGACTAAAAAACCCACCCCGCTCCTTCGTTGTCTTTCATATCGGGGCCGAGCCTGCGTTTTGGAACTAGACCTTTGGCCCCAGTAGGCTTCGACCCAGCTGGGCCCCTACAGTTGCTGACAACTCATTGAGGCGCGCGGTAACAGTGCGCGTCGTCGACGACTTGGGCTCGGTCCGGGCAGTTACCGGACGGTCGGACAGCGATCTACCCATTGCTCGCCGTCCGCAAGCCCGCGCCTACGGTGGAGGTGAGATAGTAGTTAAACGCGAGTAAATGTGAATGTTTAAGTTCCATGTGAAACAAGCCTTTAACCGGGTATCTACAATTCCAGATACCAGATCGCTTCAGAGAAATTTCAGCTAAAAAATTTAATAATATTTAACCCGACCCGATCCTCTTACGTTTATTGACATGATCGGTACTTACTTAATTTCAAAAACGAATATAAATACATATTATGTACGTGAATCTACTTCTGTTACTTTTTGGTGTTCAATAAAATTAATTTCTATTCTGCTCTACTCTACTCTTTTCTATTATATTCTATTGTCATCATCATTGTTTGTTTTCCGGGTACTTGCGCAGATATAGTATTATAAAAAAGGTACTTTATTCCATGTTTTTCCGGAGCCTCATATAGTAGATAACCAGTTCCACAATATTTTATTTAAAAAAAAAAAACGCATTAAACACAAATATGCGCGTTTAAGAAAAATATGAGGTGCTAAAAACATTGTTCTGTGCCAGGGGTCGTCCATATATTATGTCACGTGCACAACCTGAGGCGGAGGGGCAGGGAAGAACAATTGTGACTAAATGTGACGTGAATTTGAATGAACGACGCATTCATAATCATAAAGGTAACATGTTTTAGTATGCGGGGTAATGTGACAGTCGGCGGATAATGGCGATCACGTGATGTAGTCAGGAATTGAAGATTATGAGTCTGAAGAGAAAATGTGACAGTGTTAAATAGACGCTGTTTTTCTTATGAAGGATTATGTTAGCACTGTTTTAGTATGCAGCATTCATAGGCAGTTTCAGAAAGTTTAAAATAGCTTTTCGTGTCGTATTTAGGTAAGTGGGTACAACTAGTGACCAGCCATGGCTTCGCGCGGTTACATATATCTAATATATAAAAATCTCGTGTCACCGTGTTTTTTTAGAACTCCTCCGAAACGACTTGATTGATTTTCATGATTTTTTTTGTGTATACTTGGTAGGTCTGAGAATAGGCTATTTTTTGCCCTGCTAGACTATCCCAATTTTCGTTGATAATTTATATGGTAGAACAAAGTTTACCAAGTTAGCTAGTTATTTATGAAAACTTTCCTCGTTGATTGTTCTTTCTATTCGAAATTCGTATTAAAATTGGTTGCGCAGCGGATAAACAAACAGACGCAGAAATCGACTTTGTTTTGAACTTTGAACCTTTCCGAGTTGACTGTCAGCAAAAAAGACGTGAATGTCTTTTCCAATTTCCTGATACTGAAAAGAAAAACGTTAAAAATACAACAGTGCGTGTTAATAATAGTGATCGTCCTAACCTTCGACCTACCTTGCTCTAATATTTACAAGTCCCCAGTGCGTTAACCCCGGTCGAGGCCAAACGAACGACACATTAGGCTTATACAATCAATTGTTACTACACGACGGTTCATTAATTTCATTAATCAATTCTACACGTACAGCCGCGGCGTATACGCGCGGTACTATCGTGCGGGTGTATCGTCGAGTACATCAATCATTCGATCGCCTGATTGATGTCCTGACGGCCGCTGACGGCGGACACGCTATCGGCCCGACCGTACGACCCGACCACGCGACTGTACCTCAGCTTATTTATGGATGGGCCTTCAGTTTCATGATCAATATTTATTTGAAAATGGAATCTGAATTCGTAATATTGTGCTGTGTAAAGTAAATACAATACCAAAGTTCTGCTTCTAATTTTTCATGTTGAAGTGTTATACAAAAGTCAGAGTTCCAGATTGCCTTTATTTAAAACTAGCTTAGGTTCAATTTTTTTTTCTGTCAACTATTAGGCAAACACACGACCCTGGCGAATAGGACACGAAAACACGCGTTCAAACGCGTCCACACGCGTCCACACGCGTCTGCACGCGTCTACACGCGTCCACACGCGTCCACACGCGTCGGACCAATCCGGAAAAGTGGTTATGAGGTTAATATAGGTATTCCACCACAGGGAATAGATAGGCACCTACTTTTTAATTAATATAAACCAGTGCTTGACTGCGATCCTATCTGATGGTAAGCAGTGATGCAATCGGTCATGGTGAGGCGTTCTAGTTTATTAGGACCCCATTCACTCTAGCCTTGAAGACACCTACATTGTAGAAATCGGACGGGAAGATTGCAGGTAAATTGCAATAGCATAGTCGGCCTTATAATTTTCCCACTATTGGGATTCGAGCCTCCTCTCTAGGAGAGGGAATGCGCCGTAATACACCATGCGGGCCCAGTGCGTGTTGGTGGATGTCACATGTCTACGAATTTTTGGTTCTAGGACATGTCGGTTTCTTCACGATGTTTTCCTTCACCGTTTTGAGAGCAGTTGTGATGAAATAATTTATACAAAGTAATGCGCCCGGCTTTGAACCCGTGACCTACAACTCGTAAGTCGGGGCCATTACCACTCGGCCACCACTGCTATGCGAAACTTGCAATACATCATCATAAGGAAGACAACTCAACTACAAAAATCATAGTAACGCGATCCCTCTGCGGCTTTTCACTCACATTGAGTGATACCAGCCGCCGATAGCGATTTTATTCCCTAGCCAGATTGGAAAAAGGGAATATTTTCTGAAATATCTTCAAAGGGATGTGGTCGACATATGTGAAGATTTGTATAGGGAGTGTTATTGCATGTTTTTTTTGTGCAAAGCTTAGTTTCCAACGTTGACATCTGATTTACATTTTATCGAGATATTTCTTGTGACGAGTTTACTAGCTGACGTGTTGGAATAAATTGTAGGTTTTTAGTCTTCTGTTTTGCTACTAGAGCATTTGCCAAGGTGCTGTTAGTTCTTAGTAGACTAGCTATGTAAATAATTCCGCGTTTTATGCCTTTGTAGGGGAATTAACTCAGTAGGAAACATCTGAGATATTAAATTCTTTATTTGTTAAGTTTCTTAGAGGTGCTTTGTCTCAACTTACAATTCTTTTTCATATTTTTTTTAAACACTTCAGTGCGTCGAATTCTCTTAAAACCAGACGTTATTGTTTTTTTACATTCATAAGTTCGAAAAATTGCAGACGCCGTATGATTGTAATAAATCTTTATTAGATTACTAGCTTTTGACCGCGGCTTCGCCCGCGTACATAAAATATAGCCTATGTCACTCAGGAATAAAGCAGCTTTCTATCGGTGAAAAAATTTCAGCAATATGACCAGTTATTTTAGACATTACCTCCTACAAACAAAAAAACAAAACTTTACCTCTTCATAATATTAATGTAGATAGTGTAGATTTTTCGTTGTGTTATGAAAAAAATCGTTTAGTACGTAGTAGTGTTCCGTGTCTTATTTAGAAAGAAAAGTTTACAATTACTCGCGATATTTTACAAAATTACGGAGTTCGCAATTTTCCGGTGACATAGACATACCAACCGCCGGGACTAGAGTTGCCAGGTCCGTTTGGATACAAATCGGGACAGATGGTAACACAAATCGGGTTTTAGGGTTTTATATCGGGACAATTTTTTTTTTTTTAAATAAAGATTTTTTTAACTTGGCAAATCATCTAATGAATTCTTCCACTCTGGGGTGGAACGAGAGGGCGTGTCAAACTTATACTGAGTAAAACCCAGACTTCTTCAGTCGCTGTTTGAGTTCCAGGGTTTCTGATTTATCGGGACATTTAGCGTCCCGATCAGGTGCAAATCGGGACGCGTCCCCAGACCCCTAAAAATCGGGACATCCCGCGCAAATCGGGACGCCTGGCAACACTAGCCGGGACAGTCAATCTTCTAAAATGATCTTAACTCCGAAAACCGCTGCGTCATCGAGCGTTTAGATGCGTCCCAGTTTATGTAAGAACTTTGTAAGTAGAACTCCAAACTTGGGTGATACAAAACTGCGAACATTTTCACCATAAGAATGGATGATTTATAAAGTAATAGCTTCTGCCAGCGACTTCGCCTGCGTGAAAGTAGACAATAAAATTCTGCAATCAGTGGTAAAGTAGCATTGTACTGGTGAAAGAAGGTTCAAAATCGGTCGTCGTTTTTGAGTTTATTCAATACAAAATTAAATATAAAATCGTTCCTCTTTATAATTGTAGCGACATCTATGGCGCCACATAAGAACTACGAAGAAAGTACGAAATCCTGCATCGCGCAATCAAAGTTCTCCGCGCGATTTGAACATATACGACAGCCCGAAATCATCTATCGGGCAGTCGCCCACCAGACTATAACACCTGTCTGGTCGGAGGATCCTCCCTTTTCAACGGAGGTTTGCGGGACTTTACTCTCTGTTCCGCCTACCTCCAAACTAGCCACTAGCTCAGGCAGTCAAGCCCTACGTCGCACAGCACTGCTCCGACTCACTGGAGCCAGCAGCACTACTCCGACTCACTGGAGCCTGCAGCATCATCCCGACTCACTGGGACAGCACCACCCCGACTCACTGGGGCAACATCCCGACTCACTGGGACATCATCACCCCGACTCACTGGGGCATCATCCCGACTCACTGGGATAGCAACACCCCGACTCACTGGGGCATCACCGCAGACAGTTCCGACTCACCGAGAACTATGCGGCATCGGTTCCAACCTACGCTGGCCTGGCACGCATCAAGAACCATCGATCTCCGATCTCCGGAGGGGAGTGATGTAGCGACATCTATGGCGCCACATAAGAACTACGAAGAAAGTACGAAATCCTGCATCGCGCAATCAAAGTTCTCCGCGCGATTTGAACATATACGACAGCCCGAAATCATCTATCGGGCAGTCGCCCACCAGACTATAACACCTGTCTGGTCGGACTCTCTGTTCCGCATACCTCCAAATAATATTTGTATAGAAGTTTAGTGTGTAATTTGTCTCATCAAACACTCACTTACTCATACAAATGAGTAAAAGAGTGAGTGTTAGGTGAAATAGTGATCAAACGATAGCCTATCCATAATTACAAAAAAAAAGTATAGATGCACCATGCCTTTTACAAGGCGTGGTGTGCAAGGTAAAATATATACATGGGTACATTTTTTGGATTCTCTTTCCATCTGATATGTCTTCATTGGAAAACTACTGCAAAATATTGACGCAGAAATTGATTCGGAATTGCTAATGGAGATTTCTCTTTTTGATTAGCTATATCCCAATCTGTACTGTGTAGTCGAGACAACGAAGTTCCACGTTTACGACGGACATCCAGATAGACCCCCAAGTCCTCCATTCTTTTTGGAACGGTATCGATGCTTAGCATTTCGCCTCGTATAACCACGTACATCAAAGGACTGGAACCAATTTGCCTGCTGCGGTCTTCCCGTCCAATTATAATTTAGGTGTCTTCAAGGCTAGAGTGAATAGGCTCTTAATAAACTAGTGCGCCTCACCATCAACGACTGCATCACTGCTTACTATCAGGTGGGATCGTAGTCAAGCACCAGTATTTAACAATAAAAAAATAAAAAAAATCTGTTCATTTGATGATTATATGAATTCTCATCACATGCCAACGGGGTCGAGATGCGACGTAAAACTCTCTTATACCAATAAATATTTAAACTGTATATACACATGGGTGCTCACGTCACGGGCACAGCTGCGCAGCTTGGTATAACAACCTATAAGAAGTCAATTTTATCGATGACGAGATTCCGCCCAAGAATAGGCCCCATCCCTTTCCCGTGGGTGTGATAATGGGCGCGTGTGAGCTGCCTACGTCACTCGCTGTTTAGCTAAAAAGTCTGCGTGGGTGTCATAAACGGTTGGTTATCGATAAGTAATCAATTGGTTATCGTATAACATATAGGTTTAAATTTAGAGCCTCCAAGAATTGTGAGAGATCCTGTTAGAGGGATTCTTGAATATTGCCGAAATCATCCAAGTGTAAAATTGATATGTACCTTCCTGCTATAAATGTGTTGCCAGGGTCTGTGTTGCCAATAATGACATATACCTCTGAAATAATAGCTCACAATAGGCTTAAAATCATAGGACAATGGAAAGGGCTATGCTCAGGATTTTCTGGATTGATCGAATCAGACATGAAGGAATCCGCAAGAGAACCAAGGCTACTGATATAGGCCGAAAAATTGCCAAACTTAAGTGACAGTGGGACGGCACATTGCTCCCAGAATGGATGGTCGATGGTGCTGCTGAACCTTCCTACAAGGTGAGGGTCGCGGGAGTCAGATGGACGCAAGACGCACAGAACCGGTCGTTGTGGCACTTTATGGAGGCTTATGTCTAGCTGTGGACGTCTATCGGTGGAAATATTGATATCAATAAACATGTAAATTATTTGCTAGTTCTTTCTTGTTTCCGGGGATAAACTTCTAAGCACTTGAATTTAAAGACCGGAGAGTGTGAAATTTTTACCATACTAAATCCACCCCGGTCGTCCACCACCATCGTGATATGCTTTTCGAAGCTCTACCGATCGTCCAGAGTTGGGTAAACAAACTTAAACTAATGACCCACTTGGACTTGCGCGTCTACAACGTTACTGACGAGCTGGCCTGACCTTCTCCTCGGCAGTTTATGAAACCATAGCGCCTTAGGTTCATGAGGTGCTATAACTTAACCAACTCAGGAAGTATTTACCTACTGATCCAATTACGAGAATTATTTTACTAATAGAAAGTTATATCTACTATCGCCGACTCTGTTGCATAGGTCATGGTCATGAAGCCGCAAGACCTTAGTCGTTGAGAAAAATAAGTATTGAAGAATGATTGGAAATATCAATACATGGTCTGAAAAACTGAGTGCTTAGACGAGGATTTCAGTGTCCTACAGACCGTACCAGAGGTTGCCGATACTCAAAACAAAAAGTCCAGGTAAGTGGCGTAGTTAGATGACCGATGGCCTTAGGGCAAAAAAAACTGAGGCCGCTCTTTTTTCCTACAGGAGCCATCAAATAATTGCTTTTGCTCCCTTTTACCCTCTACACTCTAGTGTTAGACTTTTACTGACTAAAACCAATTGGCAGAATTAGTGTTGCAACCTTTTTTATTTAGATTTCGAAGTTGTTCTCTCAAAACAATAAATCCAGGACAGTGCTATAACAAACGCGGCCTGGAGGCAAAAAAATCTGGGGTCCCTTTTTTTCCGAGCAAATCATTGAATAATTACTTTTCCGCTGATTTTTACTGACTAAAACGAGTTTTCATAATTAGTGTCGCAGTCTATTTTATTTGCATTTCGAAGGTGGGAGAATGTTTTAGCTCGTTCAATAAGAGGTTTGTTAATCAGGTTTGGGCCCTCCATGACCTTCGGGGACCCAGGACACTCCTAGCCACGCCTAGCCCTTAGGTATCTACGCCAGAAGTCTAGGGATCTCCAATGGATGACACTGATATATGATCACTGTTTGTGAATATCAAAGAGCAGTGTTTGCAACTGACATAAATATTAACTGTAAATATTTATGACAAAAATACAGTCCCGTTGACGGCATGCTACATAAAATGTGGAGTATATCAGCTGCTTAGTATTCCATGCGAGGAGGGTGACTCAACTCATTGACTAAGCATACTGCAGTGGGTTTGTTACCGCAGAAATGTTAGTCGAGGCAGGTGGCTTATTTATAAGCTACAGTTGGTTATTGTCGAACTAAGTGTGATGTTAATATCAACATTTCTTAGTCCTTTTCGAGGTACTTTTTCATACAACCGCTCTTACTTGATTATGATGTTGTTACACATCTTTCTCTAGATATTTTGAATACACAGTTAGCTTGTGGATATTATCTAAGCTTCTATAGAAATCAAAACATAAATTTGTGTAAAACAAATCTAGTAAAGAGCTCTGAAAATCTGCTATTTTACGTGAACTTTGGCCCTCCATAATGAACTCATTTATTAAAAATATAAAAAATTACATCAATAGATGACTTGCACATTTAATTGAGATTCTGAAGACAACAATTTTTCTGAAAAACTATCAAGGGTTGTTTTGTTGTTTGTTATTGTTGAATGCCTACAGAGTTCTCAGACGTTATCTCTTTTTTTACATTGCCTTTTCATCAAACATCGCGTTGCATGGCGTCAGATGAAGCAACAAGCTTTTAAATCATACTAGATGTTAACGATAAGCGATTGGAAAAGGAGCCTCTTAACCAATAGTACAAGGAAGAAGGGAAAATCGTACCTATTTAGATCTATGTATCGAGTTTTGCTTGAAAGAAACCTGTGATCCTAGAACGCAGAAGGCAACTGAAGGATATAGGTGTGGTTTTAGGTGCTAAAATACTGATTGTGATACTCTCCCGCTCCACCCTAGAGTGGAATAAGTAATTAGGTGATTTCCTCTATAAAAGAAACCCTGTCAGACAGTTAAAGAAGATTTCTATTGGTATTTCGACATTATCATATTTCTTATATTTGAAAAGAATTGTGCAAGACATTTCAATATAATCTAGGTACAAGTTGACCTTTGATTCATTCGAAATTTGGTTGCTTTAAGATGCTGCCAGAAAAATAAACAATTCACGCTTCGCATGTTGTAACAACGTGTTTATTTTTCTTTACAAAGGTCGTCCAATGAATCTTATTTTTCTGTTGCTGTGAGCATGTTTAAGACACCGTTTAATTTTTATCGAAGTTCATTATTCTGTAGAGTTTTAGTTATAATAGTTATTTACTCAACCACACCGAACCGACCGAAGTTATTAAAACTCTTTGCTAAGCCCCAAGCTTATATTTTCGTCCATAATTAGCGAAACTAAACTCTGGCCGCTTAAGCACCCACTATTACTCGTACTTCGTATTTTTTAAACGAAATTAACTTAATAATTTAGTTAAGAAAAGCTTTCGAGAACAAAAGAGAATGAAAAGTAATTATTTTCTTTTCTAAACTGCTGTTAAAACGCTTCAAAAGATAGCGTAGGCCGGTTTTTGAGAGCGTAATTATGGCAATAAAAACATTGGAAAAAGTTCTCGTCAATATTTACTTGGGATATTTACGGTTGTTTGATGGCTCCTGTTTGTTTTCCAAAATGGCTGACTTTTGTTAAAATTTAGCGGCCATTAAAAGGGTACTTCTAGGTAGTTATATACATTTACATAATAATGTCGAACATAACTTCTAATCAATTATGTTTCTCGAAAACAATCAAATACCTAGACGCAGTTTATAAAGTATTTACTTGTATAGTCCAGACGCAGTTTCTGGGAGTGATTGGGTGATATGGCCTCTTTTGAGTTTGGATAATGGGAGATATGGCTTCCTTTGAGTTTGGATTAAACTGAACCTAAAATTCCATATTTGGACTTAGAACCTTGATTTTGTTTCGGTGTTTCTTCTCGGGGTAGTCAGCTAGGAAACACCGGCCTCATCTAGTTTAAACTGATGAAAAGAAAATTGACGTGCAAAAGTTTTTTTTGGGAACCTATTTGCAAAATAAATATCATTTAGCCAAATAAACAAAATCATAGCTTTGAACTGAAGAATAACTGTGTTAGTTGTTATTGTCCTACGTATAGGTTAATTTCTTTAATACTCTGTTGAAGTATTTTGAAAGCGTGACAATAAAACTCTAGGTCTTTTGTACTAAGATTGTCAAGAAATATATTACCACCGCTCCCCACAGCCAGAGCGGATTCCTGGTTCCGCGCCTGCTGCAGTCTCACAGTGTAGATTCTAGTTAAAATAATTAAGAAGTCTTGTTTAGTTTTAATTCAAGTTAATTAGCTTGTTAGTTTTTTTTCAGGGGGTTGAACAAGAAACACTGAGCAATAAATTTTAAGCTAGGTTGGTTACACTTACATGATTACATAGCAACATGTTTTAGTTAGTAAAAGTCTAACACTTCTACCCACTCCAACTTGACCAGGAGAAGTTTTTCCACACGTAAAAATAAGGGGCCCCAGATTTTTTTTTGTCCCAGCACCCCCGCTGTTAGTGACCTAGCTACGCCCCTGTCTACTAGCACTCCTAGTTGCACTTATCACAGAGATTTAGTCGTAAGTGCCGCGTATCCATTGAAAGGAAGATCAGCTGGCAATCTTTAGATAGTGAATGGATCGCGGCCTTAAGCACTTAGTCTTGTTTCCTTTGTCGACGCTCTTGTTCTACGATTGGAGCTTTACAGTAGGGAGGGGCACTTATGCTTTTAATTGATAGCTATATTTATTACTAGTTCTTTTCTGCTTTGTACAGCAGAGGTCATAAGTGCAGTTGCACTACTACCGATGCTAGAATGTCTAAAATTTCTATAAAGGTAGGTACCTAGTAGAATTTCAATGACAGTTTCTTAATTTTCTTAATAAAATGTCAGAATGGTCTATCATTGATTTCATAATTGTTGATTTTGACAAGTTTGGCAATCTACTAATATAATGGTGTCATTATGACTTTCCAATGGTCAACCACTGACACTCCATTGAAAAAAATGGTATATGATGGTAATCTAGTACGTATAATGACAAATGAATGTCGCTGACGTACTTATGCGGTAGTGCTAAACTTTTGTCAGTTCCGTTGATCAGTGACCTACCATTAGAACGTTTTTGTGCAGGCATTGCATATAATTTGTTACGAAACCGCTCGGTATTGTCATTCTACGACAACTCTATTACGATACCATTGACCGATCAATGATCTAATGATCTGAATGAATGGAATTAGCAGATTACGAACTTTTAGAGCAAAATGACGAATGACGAATTTATAAAATTAGCAGACTAGGGCCCCAGACCTGACATAACATCCGTCTGGTCGGAGGATTCTCCCTTTTCAACGGATGTTTGCGGGAGTTTACACTCGGTTACCTCCAATACGGTATAGTTGGTGCAGTGTTTGAGAAAATGGCTTAATTAAAAGGGTAAATGCATAATTTAATTAGTAACTTACAAGAAAAATATCGAAAGCAATTAAGTCTAAACAAGCCTTTACTTTTCATTAATTCAAAAATTTTATATTTAGCTAAAATTGCAAAAAAAAGGCCGGCATTTTTTGTTGGTAATCAATCGTGTGTCTCACACGAGCGGCTCCGATGCGCGCCGACTGCCGAAACACGATCAATCAGTCGCTATCTCCTCGACACGAGACGAAGCCGACACGACACGACACGGCCCGACTGCTCGAGCCACGCACGACCGCCTCCAATACTCCAGCTTTCCTTCATACCCTCGCTTTTCCCTTTGACTTAAAGCAAGCAAAGGAAAAGATGCAAAAAGATTAAAAGTCCGTTTTTCCCTCCAAATGTGTCAAATGAGGTTAGATGGAAATATTATTAATGTTGCCTGTGCTTTTGTGATGAAAAAGGATTCCTTTTTATCTTAACTTTTGTTTGTGAAATACTGTGACTTGAGAAATTGTGGCGCTAAAATATGCCACAGTCTCAACCGGATGTTTTCTTTGAATTTTATTGTTTGCACTCATTTGGACCGACTCGTTTCTTTATCCACAATCTAATGTCATTCTTATCTAACACTTATAAAATCAAAGAAAGCAAGTCATCGAAAGTACAAAGCAATATTTGCGGGCATAAAAGAAAGTGTGCCCGCCTTGGCATAATATTACGGCGTCATTACGAAACATAAACAATGGCGGAAAAAAAATAAAACGATAGAACGCAACCGTCACGGGTCAGTTGATTTAAATTGAGTGGGAACAATCTCCGTAATAAATTCTTTAACGCCATAGTAAAAGCATGGACCATTCTTTGTCCAAAAACTGTCATGGTTCGAGTATTTCACAATAAAATGTATTGTTCAAAATTCGCATAATTCCTACATGTGTGATCTTAAACAATTTTATTGTCTGTGGTTTTAGAATTGTGTGATTTTCGCGCTGAAATATTTATGTTCCTAATTCGAAAATGTCGTTTGAATTGGAGGCATCCATTTTGCATGCTTGTTACTCAAAAGCTTGAACGTTTAGGAACCATTGAATTGCAGCAGTAATAGCGTAATGGTAATATTTTCCACCACATTTTCCCTCCTAATCGTCTGCAATAATAATTCAATATGATACGCAGTTATCGTCGTTTGAAAGGATGCGGGTGGTTCAAAGGAAAAATATCTGTAAAAGTTTTTGTGTAGGTACCTGTTCAAAGTACTTGCCTACAGGAGGGAAATGTCATTATGTATTCTAAAAATTTTACGCGTCGTTTGCGTCCGGAATACCAATATTTTCACGTTGTTTCTCATATCCCTTACGAGTTTTTTTTCGGATACATGATATTAAAATATTTATAAATCCATGTCCCGTTTACTTTTTCGTGGTAAACAGCGGGCATAGTAATGGTAATGCTCTCTTAAGAAGCCAGTTAGGCGTTTACTTTTTGAATGAAAGTGAGTGGGTTTAATCCGTTCAGTAATCCTCATTCGTGGGTGTATACAATGAATATTCTCAACTCCCACAGTTTCTACATTATAAAGCTCTTTGTTTTGAACTTGATACTTAATGACATCTTTAGAATTGACGTTTTATTAATTCTTCAGTTAATTAATTGGATTGCTTTTCTCTCTTTGGATTTTGTGTTATTTTTACAAGCCTCAATCTAGTCAACCCACACAATGTTAAATTATTCCACAATAAATCTAAAACCAATTTTCATGCCCACACAAATAAAGTAACATTGAAGTCCCAGAAGGACCTCATAATACAATATTTTTCCTGCATGAAAAACATACTTTTCCTTCATTCTTACCACAGTATAGAAAAGCCATCGATCATGTTTTCCTCCATAGAAATGACATTTATCATAAATATTACGTATACGCAGTGAGTCGGGATTATTCCGTGTATTCAAAACGAGGGTCCATTTTGTATTCTTTGGGCCAGAGGCTTCAGTTTTCGACAGTCGCACAAAAATATTGGTCGCGTGCAGACGTGACCCAGTTACTGAGCCGAGATTTATTAGTTATGACGCGACGGTTGAATAACTTATGTTTATAATTAATTATTATGTGTTTGTTATAATAAAGGCTGTGTTCGAATTTTTGTTTTCTTTTTATGTTTATAGTCTATTCGTGACTAATGACGGACCGGTTGCGGTTTCTGAATTGAGTATTGGGATTTAAAGTCTTGTAAAACATCCAACGATATCCTAATTTGTGCTAAAATTTAACATGTTTTTAGGCTCAAGACACTTGTGGGAGGCCTATGTCCAACAGTGGACGTCTATCGGCTGAAATGATAATGATGAGGCTCAAGTAGAGTTTGACAATAATAATCAATTTCGAAATTAAAAAATCGGTTCTTAGTGTTCATGTTTTTTTCATTCAATATCTAAATCTAAAATTAGAATTTACAGAAGTAAATGAAGTACCTACATCTATAGATACTTAAACAATAATGATTTTGATTCAGGTTTCGCCAAAGATTGAATTCAGACAGCAATAGGAAATGGAAACTCGAGAACTGCGGTGGGGCTGCCGATTACAATGCTACCACATTTCGCAATGTAAATTAGATTTCCTCGCAGTGTACGTAGATACTAAAATGTGACATGACACATTGAAGTAAAAATAGAAATCGAAGCAAAAGGAGCCTTTAATAATTGAGGCCGTCACAACAAAAGTGGTCTAACCCAATTTTTTTTTCATATCCTGGCCTGTTTACGATAGATTATAAGTATTTAAAAATTGTTAAAATTAAATTCTAACGGCGTAACTCTAGTTTCACCAATTGTCAATATTCAATAGCAAATAATCGTCAATAGCATTTATACATATAATAATGCAAATGCAGCCTCAGCATATTATTTTCATTCTGCCTCTCAAGGTTACGCCACTTTTGCACTGACGTTCTCATTTAAAAAAAAAACAAAATCGAAGTACCTACAACGTAACATCTATATTCTGCAAATGAAGTAGATTGGAATTTAATCTAAGGCGAAAATGCGATATGGTTTGCTGCATTTTCCTACCCATACTACTCCACTTTAAAACTTCAAAGCCCTCTTCAAACCTGTCTAGACGAGAAAAAACCAATTAAATAAAAAGTAATTACACTTCTTAAGCTTGTTCAACTTGAAATTGATACAATTACGAACCATAATAAAAACTTTTTTTATATTTTCGTGCCTTGGGTCTTAAAACTTCAAAGACTGGTTGTAAATAAGCTTTCTCAATTCAAATTACCAATTATGACAATATAATAGACAAAAGGAATGCTTGAGTGGCCCCGGGTCACCTCGGGGTCATGCATAGGTGACCTTTGCTTTAAATTCAGAAGGTATTCGATTCGCGCAAAAATTAGAACTTTCTCAGTGAATCCAAACTCTTTGCAGCCCACATTGTGAATGAAAGAGCTTACCAGCACGCTAACTACTAAGAAATAAGATTGAAGCACGATAAGATATCACTAAACCAGCTACAAAATCTTAAACATTTTTCTTAGTCGAGTATTTCAAGGAACGAACTTCAACTAACGCAGTGAGACTAAAAGGCGTGATTAACGATCACCGACACGACACGACTTTGCACCTTACTTCGTTTGAACATGGTTCTTTTTGGAATGTATTAAGGAAGGAATAGAGGGGTTACCCCATGGTTCTTGGGCAGGAAGTGACGACGGTAATAAGGAGTTTTTATGCATGTTTCATTATTTGAATACGGACTGTTTATTTTTAAGTTCGTGTGAAGCGGAGATTTTGTCGTGGCCCGCGTTTCCTTGCGTTTTAATTGCTGTGAGTTTATAGCCTTTTTGTGTTATGGGGCAAGCGCGACGTGTAATGCATGCACATGGATTCACGTGTGTCAGGAAGGGTTTTTTAAATATTCAAGAATATACCAACTTTGAGAGCCAGTTTGTGACTGGGAAGGAAGTGATAAGGAATTACGAGTTCTATTACAGAAGTTGACGTTGAAATCTTTCCTAATTTGGTGGTTTTGGTCAATCAAACATAACTTACATATTATTATATAATTAGATGTAATTTCCTGACTCTTGAACTAGTTACAAACTGCTTCACAGGGGCCAGTGTAACCCGTATTTTATCAACAAATTACAACAGAATAAAATAATTAAAAAGTTAAAATGGAAAAATATCTAAAATTACGGTCAATGTCAAATATTAAAATTATTAATGCTTGTGCACATGTCCACAAACATTCTGCTGAAATAATACCAAAACTTTTACAAGCTGTTAAAAAAGAAACGGACCCTTGTGTAAACTTCAAATTCAAGGGGAGCCATCCATAATCCGTGATCACCATTCACTTTATATCCACAATTTCAACATAACTCGATAGTACACGTCGTGCTCGACTAAAATAGCATTACAATCGATCGACTAGCGCTCGCTCTATCAATTTTTCACAACACTGGTTCTGGGTTGCCATCACAAAATTTTACGGGCGCGTCTAGTCACAATGTTGCTAATATAATTTTACAGTGGCTGTTACGTCGCCTGCGATTGTCTTCCAAGATTGATGTTCGGTTACATACGTTTTTATTAGAATTGGGTAGTAAATTCTGTCTGTTTTGTATTTTTATGTTTTCTTTCTTCGTTCTCTCTGTAAGCGGCTACGTTACGAGATATTGGTAATGTGTTGCCATTTTCTGTTATACATTTTCTTGGATTTGAAGACATAAAATGAGATAGAAACGTTATGTTAAGGTAGGAGCAAAACACAAAGGTACCTTGAAGACTGAACTTAAATGTTACAGGCTTTATCTTTTTTTTAGGAGGAAAAACCACCCAATGGCATCCCCCGCTCCTGGGCAGAGCGGGAGATAGTATCAGACTTTTACTGACTAAAACAAACTCCTCTTCCTTCGTTGCCTTTCGTACCGGGGCCGAGCCTCCCTTTTGGAAACAGATCCTTGGCCCCAGTAGGCGTCAACCCTGCACAGGCTTTATCCTAAAGCCGAAATGTGGCCAGTACAGTAGAAAGTAAAATAAAATACACCAAGTTACATCGCCGATTTCACTTTCTATTTCAATGACCACAATAATGTTCTTTTTTTCATCAGATTTGCATTTTTATACGTGCATACAAATATAATAATGTTCAGTATGCTCACCACGTAATAATTATCTGATGAATCTTAATAGTACTTTCGCTCTTACGACCTAAAGACAGACTTACTCCATATTTATACTTATTATGCTTACCAGCAGTTTCAAATGAGTTTGAACATAAATATTTATTAGGACAAGATAGAGATTATGTACCTAATAAAGTCAACAATATCTACATATCTGCTTTTCAGTCATTACAAGTATATGGTCAAAAGACAATGTGTCAGGTCAATTAAACTAAAAAAGCAAACCAACACTCAATTCCTACAAACACCTCGCGAACAGGAATTATGATAATTTTACGACTATCCTACAGAAATTCACCCTGTCTATTGTCAGCGTCAATACTTTGGCTGTAGACGCAATAAATCAAAACATCAAAAAAAAAAAAACAGAAAAGAAAGGCGGGAACAAACTGTCATGGCGTCTCACTTGACGATTTGTTTTTTCCCGTTGAGTGAAAGGTACCGTTGAAATTGTTTCAGTACGTTGAAATATGTCTTGAGTAAAATATGTGGTAACTGCCTTACGAACACAGTTAATGTTAATGATTAATTAAACTTATGTAAACAACTTGCTCCATTTGCTTGTACACGCCTGCTGCAATTTGTCTTGCATCTTTAGTGTTAAGAAAACTGGCTTTATGAGTAATGTAATTATAATTCATTAAAATTTGCGGAAGACAAAAAATGTTTTTGGAAATAAAGAAATATCTTCACGTAAACATTTACGTGAAGATATTTCTTTATTTCCATTGCATAAATATGAACAACAATTTCGTGTTTTATTGCAAACATGGCCGTTAAAGTTTGTACCTATTATCTTTTGAACTGTAGTCTGACGGTTCAAATTATAGAAATAGCTTCACGAAATCGACGCGCTCAGACAACCACCAGACGGTGCAATAACAAACCAATTTGTCAGCCGAAACACTGCAAAGACAAGGCTCGATTTATTATTACAATACCAACGTCAAACGTCATAGTCAATCCTTTGGAGGCGAATGAGTAGACAGAGTTATAAATACGCAGTTAATACACATTGTTATTCAAAGAGCGTACAAACGCGGAAACCCTTCACTAACCCACGAGAATAGCACAAGAATTACTAAGACAAATAGCCAAGTAATCCACTACCCAAAAGTAACATAAGATTAAAGTTGCCAGTTAAAATAAACACGCCGAAAAAGCAATCAAACTAAGTGTTGGATAGCTAATCTTTCAACGAAGCGGTCAGATCAGTACGATCCATAGAGTAAACAGAATTACATCTGTCAGTAGTACAGATTACTAAGCGAAGCGGTTTTATGTGCGTTGGCAACTTTTTTAATTAAACCATCATGTAAAGAGCGCGATTTTTCTGCATGTAACATTGGCTTTTTGTGGTCGGTTGTTCTGTTGGTAATCACTTAATCAGAGATAATGACGGATAATGTTATGTTAATTAATGTTTGTAGCTTTATTATTAAATGCTAAGTTTTAGGATTTCGTTCATGAAAAACTTAAGATTGGCTTTGGAGTTTACCTAAGACAGCTCATCGTAACTGGCATGGTAGATAGCAAACAGCACAGACCGCTGGCCAAAATGATGGACAGGTCTGAAGCCCTACCACGACCTCTTAACGCGATCCATTTTACGATCTAAACGAATTGTTAACGAGATGGAGCTATTTAGGGTGTTTATCAGTTGTCTAGTACCCATAACACAAGCTCTGCTTAGCTTGGGACTAGACGGCGTTGTGTGATAGTTGTGGAAAAAAAATCTCTCTTTCTCTCTCGCACGATTGACATTTTAACACGTCATATTAAGGTCCCAAGTCGGCTCCACATTGGATACTCGCTACACTACATGACTCCAAAGACTGACACTGATGGCGGACATCATCAGTTATAGGCTGATCCAACGGGAACTTCATGACCTATGAGGAACACGACACGAGGAGGGAGGAGGAGAGACATTAAATTTGGAATAAACAGTAACAATATTTATGAAATTCAGGGCAATTAGTCTGCTCTTTTAAAGTCTGAAAGTAGCTTACAAGAGAACACTTTTGTTGAATTCCTTTGTTTCATAATTTTAATTTAAAATGAAGAACTTAACAAGGCGAAAACTTAGTTGACCCTGAATCAGAATATCTTGAGGTGCTTAAATACTTATGATAGTAATTCTATTAATGTTTATCTAAGTAAAGTCATATAAATATTTGGACAGAAGTCCCGACGGTAGTTAGATACTAAAAAAGGGTACTATCAAACTGTTTATGACTAGAGAAAATCTTAAAATTACACAGCTTTTGCCCTACCTCAAGTCCACAAGTAAATCACTCAATTAGAGACACGTCTACTTACCTTATCAATACATATAATAAATCTGTAAAAGTATTTAGTTTTGCGCGCATCGCGTAAAATGTACGAAATTGATATAGATAACTAACTTTTATAGATTAAAATTTCGTGTAACTTGATATATTACTTAGGCTTTGTTTCACCGCAATCGGTTGACTATATCGAAAGTTATACTACATTCATTGACTGTTAGGCCCCTCGCCCACTCATGGCGGTAAGTCCCTTCTTTGAGGCGTGGCTGGAAAGACCTCACGGCGTCCTTACCTTCCGCATGACGCAGGTACTCACCGGACATGGTTCGTTCGGGAGTTTCCTGCACTCGATTCATGCGGAAGTGACGCCCGGGTGTCGCCACTGTGCGGAACGCCCGGAGGGCTCGGTGGAGCACACAGTCGAGGTGTGCCCTGCTTGGGCGGAGCATCGCCGTGCCCTCGTGGGGCGATCGGCGGCGGAGACCTCTCGCGCCGGGCCTTGGTTGAGGCCATGGTCCGGAGCGAGGAGGAGTGGCAGGCGGTCGCCGACTTCTGCGAAGCAGTAATGCTCGCAAAGGAGGAGGCCGAACGCATCAGGCAACGGCGTTATCGCCGCCGCCGCCGCCGGGATTCTGATCCCGATTTCCGGCCAACGTAGGCGCGGGCTTGCGGACAGTGAGCAATGGGTAGCTCACTGTCCGGCCGTCCGGTAATTGTCCGGACCAAGCCCAAGTCGTCGACGGCGCGCACTGTTCCCGCGCGCCTCAAGGAGTTGTCAGCAACAGCAGGGACCCAGCCGGGTCGAAGCCTACTGGGGCCAGGGTTATCCGAAAGGGCGCTCGAGCCCCGGTATGAAAGCTAGAAGGAACGGGGTGGGTTTTTTAGTCAGTAAAAGTCTGACACTATCTCCCGCTCCGCCCAAGGGCGGAGGATGTCAATGCATGATTTTTCCCACCATGCGCGCGTCAGCATCGCTAGTAACGCGCGTTAGTCGCATTTGTAAGCGCTAAGTATAAAAAAGATGCCAACACGCTACTAACGCGCTACAGCTTCGCGACTGTATCGATCATGCGAACGCGCTACAGCATCGCTACAAAAAGTAGTCGTGAGCGAGGGGCCTTAGGCGACATGAGGTTCGCCGGTTCAGTTAGTTTATAAATAATAATGAAAACACTTCGTAGAAACAATGACTTATTCAGTAGTATCTATTAAGTAATTTGCAGTTTCATGAGTGTGAATTGATTATAACGTTATGCCCATATTCCTGTGTGTCGACACGCAGTCATATCCGTACGGCAAGTAACTTGAACGTAACCTCCTGTACAGTAACAACAGTAAATATTTAACGACAACACATAAGCAGTTTACAAAACAGTAGAGCATTCCGTACATAATCTAAAAAACAATAATCCTTTAACGGTCCGGTCACGCACGACTGGCGGTTTTAGCAGTAAGCGGCGCGGCGAGCGAGGCGCCATCGGTAAGTGGGCATGAGGCGCTATGAGTGACGACACGTGGCGTGCTTCAAACATTTTCATATTTTCGATTTTACCGCTCGCCGCTCCGGGCTTAGCTCCCGCTCACCCTCACAGCGGCAAGATCGTGAACGGGCCGTAACACATACCGTATTCAAGACCTTTTTGCTCACCTGCCACCTTAAATGTGGGTTTGCGGACGACGAGCTACTCATTGGTGGCTCGCCGATCGGCCTTCTGTTAAGCGTCCGGACCGAGTTCAAGTCATTGACGGCACTTAAGTCTCCCACGTGCGCCTCAAAGAGATGTCAGCAAAATCGTAGGAGCCCAGCAGGACCGAAGAGTACTAGGGCCATGGGTCGACTTCTGAAAGGGGCACCCGAGGTCCTGGAACTTAAAGGGCTACTGAAGAAATATGGGTGTGGTTTTAGTCAGTAAAAGTCTGACACGCCCGCTGAACACTCCGTTCACTATCCCGCACTAATTCTGCAGCAGTACGTAACAAGTAGGTATGAAGGTAACACAAGTATCTTATATGATACAACTATCTTACTTCATATGATACAACTGTATTCAGTACTTTAAGAACTTTAGAACTAATAATTTCAAATAATATTCATCGCGAACCTAGTCACCGCGCGGAAAATCTTAACATCGAATCTAGAAATCGACGCTCATCTAACAGCGCCATCATTTGGTCAAAAAATAAACAATATTTCTAACACTCGCTAAGCCCTAAATATGGGAGAAGTCATTAGATCATTTTCATTAAAAAAAACCTGTTTGTTGCTATTCCAAATATTTAAACCCTTAACTGTCAAACGACTGATCTCGCGCCGCAGATTAAAAATACTTTAAAAGATTACGCAACGAAAACGGAAGCGTCCGATTCGTCGATTTGATTTAATGAAAATCGGGATAGTGATGTGCTTAACTAGTAGAGAAGAGGGGTCCGCAGCCGTCTGTTCTAATTTTAGACCAGAACGATAGCCGGCTTAAATTTTTAACGCGCTCAGTTTCAACACGGAAAACTTCATAGGTATGCACGTATAAACTTTTTGGTACACACTCGCGGTCTTTTTTGAATTAAAAGTTTCGCATTGTTGAGCAAAATGAAAGAGATTATTTTCATCAACTTTTGAATGATGGTTTGAAAATATTTTTATTTTTTTGCGCACAGATTTTCGGAATATTTTTTATGTTATGCGCGTTTGATCTGAAAATCTGCTTTAGAGAAAAGAATTGTAGTGGATGGAGTGTGTTATTTGTTGGTGATAGTAATCCATATAATTTTATTCTTGCTGGACGTAAAGACTTAATGCAATGAGACTTGAAGAACTGTATGCGTTCTTTGCTTGTCGCATCCATCACATCGGTGGACGGTCTCCTTCACAAAATTTTCGGTACTTTTCATGGGAGATCTTCAATGTGTCTATCGTAATAATTTTATCCGCCAAACGAGATAGCTTTGTTCATCATTATCATCATTTCAGCCGAAGGACGTCCACTGT
Organism: Mythimna ferrago; assembly: GCA_910589285.2. Taxonomy (NCBI): domain Eukaryota; kingdom Metazoa; phylum Arthropoda; class Insecta; order Lepidoptera; family Noctuidae; genus Mythimna; species Mythimna ferrago. Next base: position 26,046,375 of record OU342684.1, read on the forward strand.
TGGACATAGGCTTCCCCCAAGTGTCGCCACAAAGAACAGTCTTGTGCGTTTCACATCTATCGTACTCCCGCGACTCTCACAAGGTTATCTATAATATGTATGTATTTAGAAATATATAAGTATGTTTATCAGTTGTCTAGTACTCATAACACAAGCTCTGCTTAGCTTGAGACTGGACGGCGTTGTGTGATAGTTGTGGAATATTATTATTATTATTATTATCAGCCCACCTTGAGGCAGGCCATCCAATGCCGCGTCTTCCGTTATGCGGTCACCACTCTAGAACTTTTCGGCTCCATCAATCATCCATTCTACCAGCAATGTGCCCTGCCCGCTGCCACTTAAGTTTGGTATATCTTCGTGCTATGTCGGTAACCTTGGTTCTCCTGCGGTTATCTTTATTCCTGATTGTTTTGTTCCGTGAGATAATTTCCCCACTCATTCAGTCTCCATTTCAAAACGTTCCAATCCCCCAATTAGATCTATTTCACTCACAAAGCACTCAATGCCTTCCGTCACAATTTACATTCCAAATAAGAACCTAGTTTCTTCACGTCAGTTCTGCTAAGAAATTACCTTGAAATTATAATTGCAGGCTTGAGCGAGGAGGAGGGAATAAAAAGTATGTCTAGGGACATATAACAAAGTGAGCTAGGACGTCTTTGAGTTCCCTCCGTAATTGTGCGCGACTCGAGAGAGTTTCCAAGTCTCGCTAGCGTTGCTTGGAATAGAGACTTTAGTGAAGTTGCACATTCAAAAATGTCGTTAAATTTAAATTCAATATTTAAAATGTAACGACATTTTTTATGTGAGCTGCAGAAGGTAAAACGAAATCCCAAAATTGTCCACGAAACTTTGACAATTGGTAACTTCATCATTGAATCAATCATCCATAATAATTGCTACTAGAAAACAGTACGCGCAGTGTTTTTCCATTTAGATCGCCATTCATTAATTTCTAATCAATAGTTTGTACAATATTTCCATAAATTAAGTGACGTTTTGGGATATAAACAAACTTTGCTGTTTATGAATATTATTTATTGAGACTTTACTTCAATAATAAAAAGACCTTTTCTAATAAGCCTTTTAAGTATTTGTACTAATTAACAATTAGAGATGTATAAGTAGAATGTGACTTGAGTTTTCCTTTGTCGTCTGTCGAAATCTGAACACAACTCGCGCCGTTTTATCACAAAATAGATAGGTACAGTAAACTATCTACATACAAAGCGCACTCGAGCAATGCACACATAGACACCGCTCACGGATACGATAATCTCGGCTCAATCGGCCGGTCGCACTCGTATCACAATGTGATGTCATGACTCGTATAGTTCAGCGCAACGCGTTGACCCTAGCGCGATCGCCTAGCTTATTTATAAAAAGTGAAGTACATACATGAGATTGACTTTTGTACCTATCTATTTTTGGTTTTATGTTCAAAAATGATCTTGGGTTGCCACAAATATACAATAATTTCAATGTCAAAAATGAATGTTGCAACCCCACAAATAAATAATTGAAATAGTCGATTATTGTAAATGACGCTGCACACTAACCCTTTAAATGGCCGCCAAAATTACCATAAACAAACACAAAGGCTGGACAAAGCGTAGTGACATATCGTCATATCTGAAGCCCCTGCGACCGGTCGGACTCGCCATCGTCTAATCCGACTGATCGGGCCATCAGCACGAACTCAAACACACAACTATCAGCGAACAATGTCGGTTTAGGATTTGTGGAGCTAACTTTTAATAACTTGCAACCCTTTGTGTGATATGTGTGTGCTTACCAGTGGCGTAGGTACCTACTCCCAAAGGGGCCCCAAATCAAAAGTTTTTTTAGGGTACCGTACTAAAAACGGGACCCTATTACTAAGCTTCCTACTTCGCTGTCTGTCCGTTTTTCACCAGGCTGTATCTCAAGAACCGCGATAACCAGACAGTTGAAATTTTCGCAAATTATGAATTTCCACTGCCGCTATAATAACAAATACTAAAAACAAAATAAAATAAATATTTAAGGGGGGCTCCCAAACAATAAATGCGATTTTTTGCCGTTTTTAGGGTTCCGTACCTCAAAAGGAAAAAACGGAACCCTTATAGGATCACTTTATTGTCCGTCCGTCTGTCTGTCTTTCTGTCTGTCTGTCTGTCAAGACCTTTATCTCGAGAACGTGTGGAGGTATCGAGTTGAAATTAAAACCATATACTCAAATCTGCGGTCCCTTCAAGCTGTAAAACCAAACTTCTAAGTTAACGAATAAAAAAGATACGGCCGTTTATGTTGCAAAAAAACGTATATTTTGATACTCTCAAAGATCAAAATTCATAGGGTACTTCCCGTTGACCCAGAATCCTGAAATTTGGTACAAAGCAAGGTATTATAGCACAGGTATAGGGATAAATCTGAAAACCGTAAATTTGTTTATACATACGTAACAAAAAAAAAAAAATGCAATTCGGAAAAATCTTCGAGACTCCATTCGGAAATTGTAGTTTGCACAGAACCCTCAATGCGTGAGTCCGACTCGCACTTGTCCAGTTTTTTTTCTACGGACGGTACGAAACATTGCGTGCGCGAGTCCGACTCGCATTTGCTTAGTTTTTTACAACGTAGGCCCTTTAACTAGAACAAAGACATGAGACAGAGTCACGACAGGCCTCCTCGAAACGTATGACCAGACTGGATAGATGTCTTCCACGTCAAGTAAGACAGAGACTGATGAGCTCGATTATTGAAGTATTCTGGAATAAAAATAATAGGTTAAGTATTTATTGTGATCTTATGTGTAGAATGCTTAAACGAACGGAGCGAGTTATAAAAATGGAACATCTTGTCATTTAGTAATTATTCATTCATTACGCATTTTTTTGTATTATTAATAGGTTCGCTTTTGACTACCATGCCACCTGATGGTAAGCGATCATGTAATCGACGATGGAGCACGTTTGCCTAGAAGTATAACCTATTCACTCTGGACTTGAAGACCCCTAAGTTGTAGCTATTAGGAAACACTGATTCCGGCAGGGAATTCTACTCCTTGGCTGTACGCACAATAAATGTGTTCCCAAAACGCCTTGTGCGTGTGAGTGTCTACCATATACCGATGGCACAATGCCGTACGTCTAGTGGTCCGATAACGGAACCTCTCATCAATAAGAGAATTGATGTTTGTGGATAACATGTTACGAATTTTTACACATGTCGGGGCCCCTGTAGCCTAGGGGCCCGTATCATTGATACGGCTGATACGGCGGTAGCTACGCCCCTGGTGCTTACACAATACGTTCTGTTGATACATTTGATACTGAAAGATTTGTGAGCAGATCAGTGCATATTGAAAAACATAGTAACTAACAAATAAAGTGACTTGCTGGCTCTGACGAGGTTTACGATTTGATATTTGCGTATTTTTTGAGGTTGGAAATCATTCAATGACTTCTCACGCTCTAGGGTAGAGTGAAAGAGCGTTTCATACTCTTACTGACTAAAATCACACTTGTGTCCTTCAGTTGCCTCTTGCTTTCTAGGATCACGGGTTTCCTTTTTAGAAATTGGCTGTCGCGGGTGTCGATCCTGCTGGGCTCCTACGGTTTTGCTAAAATCGCCGTCGTCGACTTGGTCCGGACAGTTACCGGACGGCGGACGGGCGGACGATGAGCTACCCATTGCTCGTTTATTTTTTTATATGTATAACAGCCCCAATTTACGAGTTGAAGGTTGTGGATTCAAGTACATTTAAGCGCATTACTTTGTGTAATTTACGTGAGAACATTAAAAGGCGGATGCAAAACTCACATGACCGGTCATTATGGCGACACTTGGGGGAGGATCATTTACGGCGCTCACAGCGCCCCAGCCTCCGGCGCCGCCGGGTTTCCGATCCCGATTTCCGATCACCGTAAGCGCGGGCTCGCGGACGGCGAGCAGTGGGTAGCTCGCTGTCCGACCGTCCGGTAACTGTCCGGACCGAGCCCAAGTCGTCGACGGCGCGTATTGTTTCACGCGCGCCTCAAGGAGTTGTCAGCAATAGCAGGGGCCCAGCTGGGTCGAAGCCTTCTGGGGCCAGGGTTAGCTCCGAAAGGTAGCTCAGCCCCGGTATGAAAGGCATGAAGGAACGTGGTGGGTTTTTTAGTCAGTAAGAGTCTGACACCATCTCCCACTCCGCCCAAGGGCGGGGGATGTCATTTGGATCATTTTTACCCATCAAAAAAAGGCTAAAATCATTTAACACCATTAAACACAGTTTTCGTAATCTATACTTACAAATTATTACCTGTAACAGTTGGTCTTCATCACAAACTAATGTTGTAACTTGTAAGAAGAATGTATTATTGAGTCGATCACAAATCAAAGCAGTTACAAAGAGTGTTTACTCCAGTTTAAAATTGAACTATGTGACCCACTTTGTAAAATCGTAAATCGTAATCCGGAAAATGCTTGAAACTTTTATAGGCTGTTGAAATTAGGACAAGTGGGAGTGGAACAATGAAGCAATGTATGGTTTATGGGAATTTTTGTAGCAAAACATCTGGTACGGTTATGGGCGGAAGGGAAAGCAAATGGCCGGTAAAAAGCAACTGAAGAAACTATAAGAGCTATACTGTTGAAACTTAGTAAGTAGATGTATTCTGTGAACCGCTTTAAGATTTTCACACAAAAATAGAAAAAGAGCAATAAATTTTGGGGGTCCCCATACTTAGAACTGAAACTCAAAAATTTTTTTTTCATCAAACCCATACGTGTGGGGTATCTATAGATAGGTGTTCAAAAATGATATTGAGGTTTCTAATATTTTTTTTCTAAATTGAATAGTTTACGCGAGAGACACTTCCAAAGTGGTAAAATGTGTGTCCCCCCCTGTAACTTCTAAATAAGAGAATGATAAAACTTAAAAAAATATATGATGTATATTATCATGTAAACTACCAACGAAAATTGGTTTGAACGAGATCTAGTAAGTAGTTTTTTTTAAATACGTCATAAATCTAAAAAAATACACTATTATTAAAACATCGATCAAAGTTACAACGAACTACAAGAACTTTTATATTATGTTACTTGCTGCTACGGAACCCTCCATGGGCGAGTCCGACTCGCACTTGGCCGGTTTTTTAGTACCTATGTTCCTTCCGTTTATTAGGTGTTGTATTTCGTCTTCTTTCTTTATTAATTATTGCATTTTGCAGGCGTTATAGATTGAAGGAAAAGCTACGTGGCCCTGGAAGGGAAAAGGCAACTGAAGAATAGAGGTTTTTAGTCCGTAAAAGTCTGTACCTTTACTGTGTTTTTTCCCTACTTGTTGCTTGTTCTGTCTTTCGTCTTTTTTCTGCACTATTTTTTGCATTGCGCAGGTCAGTGAGAGGTATTATGCTTATTAAAATATCATTTGCGATTTATGAGTTACTAGCATTTGCCAGCAGCTTCGCCCGCGTGCATAAAATATAGCCTATGTCACTCAGGAATAAAGCAGCTATCTATCGGTGAAAAATGTTTAGCAAACGGACCTGTACTTACAGAGATTACCTCCTAGAAAAAAAAAAAACAAAAAAAAAATTTACCTAAATAGGTAAATAGCCATTCAATAAGGTTAGATGAACTGAAGGGATTTGCATTGATATACACCGTAAAATTTTAATCGTTTTAATCCCGCGGAGGGTCGATCCGGTACATGAAACACTATCGATTTGTAAAGATAAAATTAAAAAATAAAGTACCTTTTTTCAAAAGTCGTAATAATTTACGCATGTACGAAATTAATTAGAAAACGTCAGCTGAGCGAGTTCAATGACCTTTAGGTAATAGTCGGCGTTGCGTACAAACTACCTACAAGTCATTGAACTCGCTCAGCTGACGTTTTCTTAAAATTTCGGTGGTGGGAAATCATCCAATGGCATCTCCCGCTTGATGGCGGAGCAGGAGGGTGTGCCAGGTTTTTACTCCTATGTTCCTTCTTTACCTTGTGTTTCAGGATCTCGGGTTTTTCTTTCAGAAGCGAACCCATGGCTTTAATAGGCGAAAATAAATACGTGTTATGGTCGCAAACCATATTTTAATCAACTTAGAACTTGATTTGCAATAAGCACCAACATAAGAAAATTTTAATTTCGCGACTGCCTTGGTACTTTCATCATCATCATTTCAGCCGATAGACGTCCACTGTTGGACATAGGCCTCCCCCACGTGTCGCCACAATGAACGATCCTGAGCGTCCCGCATCCATCGCGTTCCCGCAACCTTCACTAGGTCATCGGTTCACCTTGTAGGAGGCCTTCCAACGCTGCATCTTCCAGAATGCGGTCGCCACTCCAGAACCTTTCGGCCCCAACGGTCATCTGGTACTTTCAATTTCTAATAATTAAGTAATCGATGGCACTTACTAACAAGATAATTAGTTTGTATAAAAAGTGTTGAGGATACCTTGTCAAGCGGTCTACTGTCGAGAAATAAACTCTTCGAGAAAAAAAAATAAAAATAAATAAAGGCAATTTTGTTAAAAAGTAAAATTTTGTTAAAGGATTAAGCATGTAATATTTATTGTACACATACTGAAACCTACTCATACTTTTACTGTATATGTGTTGCTTTGTCAATAAATTGATTGTAAACGAGCGTTTCTCGCCATCAAACTACCTATAAAGTTTGGCGAGTTAAAAAAATATGTTAAACAATTGTTAAAAGTTATGAGAGAAATAAATATATAAATAAAAAAAAAAAAGCAATGCCCATCAAGACGGTTTCTAGCTCTGTGGCAGCTAACTATGACCACTCATCTAACAATTCATTTCAAATTATACAATGCATTATCCAAGCTGATGATTAGTACATACTAATAGGTAATTGTTTGCGCAACAAAATTTAATTGATTTTCACGCATTTTTAGCGCGCGGTAATCGAACCGGCGTCCATTATCGTGGCTATCGGGTTGCGACACTTCCGCTAGGTGTTGGGGAAACAATGTGGTTGATTTTGTTCGGTAGAGGTTTTCACGTGGTTTTGTCTGTTTGGAAAATATGGAAATTACCGTAATGTTAGCATTATTATATTTTTATATACTCGATTTTCAACTGTACACTCGAAATAAGGTTCAGTTGAAAACCAGCGTCAGGCTACTACCATGTAGTTGTTTCGCATTTTTGCTGAACTGGACCTATTTGGCGCAGCCGTGACTCGTGAGACACATATTGTTAGTTGTCTCTTTTTTTTAAATGTAATCATTAGTGTCTACATGTTGTCACTACATTGTATGTATCTACGAGTGTGTATGCCAAATAAAATAGTATTCTTTCTTCTTTCTTTCTTTCTTTCATTAACATTGGTAGCGGACCTGTGGTCTTAGTGTGAGTTTTTAGAGTTCCTTACCTCACTCGGCAAAACGGAAAAATCTAACACACCCTCCCACCCCGCCATTGGAGAAGTCATTGTATGATTTCCCATCTTAAAAAAAGTCGGCAGAACGGAATTCTTATAGGATCACTTTTTTGTCCGTCTGTTACTCTATATTTCTATCAAGACCTTTTATTTCAGGATTGTTTAAGCTGTCATTGATATCAAATACTCAGACCTGTTACCCCAAGCATCAGTGAAAAAATTACGAAGTCAACGCAATCTAAAGATAGTGGCCCGTTTATATTGACACTCAGTAGGAAATCAAAACTTATAGGGTGCTTCCCATTGACCTAGAATCCTGAAAGTCAAGAAGTAAGATCTCATAGCACAAATATAGGGGAAAAAAAAAATGAAAAAATACATGCTTTTGTGACAAGGAAAATTCTTCAAGACTCGATTCGAGAATTGAATTATTTACATAGTTAAATTTGCACGGAACCCGAACGCGAGTGCGACTCGCATTTGACCTTTTTTTTTTGTAAAACTGCATTAGCGCTGGTGACAGTAATGGAAATTGAAATTTTTGTCTAAACACAAGCGAATGATTACGTTAACTTTAGACCCTCTGACTGTTAATTGTCCATTAATATTAAACGAAAATAAAGGGGCCAGGATCGTAGCTCTGGGCTATTTGGGGTTATTCCACTTGTAAACGACCCTTGTACCTGTTGGCTTCCCTCTTCTGATTGCTGTGGCTGAGGGTAGAAAATAGATATTATCTTTACTTCTCCTCTTGTTGTGGGCTCCAAGACAATTGCATAGTTTCACTGTCGGTATCGCCACTGACTGTCGATTCTTATGCCGGCCATACACGGTCAAACCTATCGTCCAATCTGTATGACGCTACCAATTGGATCAAACCGATTTGACCGTGTGTGGGAGTGGATTGGTATGACAACATGCTGGCCATACACCATCCTACCTATCGTCCAATCGGTTTGACCCTATAAGTTTGATCCAATCTGTAGTTCTTTGTGTGGATCATGTGTGGGAGTGGACTGGTATGAGTCATACCAAACCACTCACACACACGATCAAACCTGTAGCGTCAAACCGATTGGACGATAGGTAGGCTGGTGTATGGCCGGCATTACTCTCCTGCTAGCGGTAGGTATCGACGGCCCTGGAACAAAAAGAGCAACTGAAGCATAAATATCCGAACTGAAGCAATGGCAATCGCGATGGCGGTCATATCGCTGACAGCGATAAGACCGCCATTGTATCTTTAGATTTAAGTTTCTGTGAAATTGTTACTATTTTGGTGTACAATAAAGTTTATTCTATTCTATTCTATTTTGAAACAACACGGCTGGGTTGTAGTCAGTAGAAAAGTCTGACACACCCTCTCTCTCCACCAAAATTACATCTACACATAAATTAAAGTCATTAAAAACATTACTTCCTTTTGGACTTCAGCGCAGTCCTGTAAATAAAAGCTGGGAGTAGAATAGAGAGTAAGACTCTCTACTTTATTCCCAACTACTACCACTACAAATTTTATTTGACTAGACAAATTAAACAATAACTTAAATAATTAAAAATAATATATACACTAAATGCCTAGCTAAATATGACGTCATAAAACTCCTCCTCCGTCGGCTGTAGAGAACCTCAAGCGGCGAAAATACAACAGCCTCGTCGGCAATTATATTTTTGAGCCGTTTGGGGTTGAAACTCTCGGGCCGTGGGGTCCGAGTGCTCATATGCTCTTTAAAGAATTGTCAAAACGCTTAATTGACGCTTCGCGTGACCCAAGGGCTGGCTTCTACCTCGGTCAGAGAATAAGCATTGCCATACAACGTGGCAATGCCGCCAGCCTTTTGGGCACACTTCCTACCACTACTATACTACTCAATATTTTTTTTTATTATTTATTGGCCCGCGTGGACCGTTCATTGTGACGACACTTGGGGGAGGCCTATGTCTAACAGTGGACGTCTTTCGGCTGAAATGATGATGATGATGATGATGATGATGATGTGACCACCATGTCACCTGATTGTAAGCGATGATGTGGTCGACGACGGAGAACGCTTGCCTAATAGTAATATGGCCGTAGTACTTACTCCAGCCAATGTATTTACTCGTATTTTTGTATCCACCTCAAGAAGTAATGTTATATTAAATTCATCTAATTTAATTATATCTTTTCAGGTACGCATTTTGGATTCTGATCTTCTCAAAATGGCAGATGGATTCGTGGTGTTTGCAGTAAGTGGTTAAGATCCGGTTGTAGTCTCTGAGTATTTTGTATGATCTCCGCCCGGTTCTATGTCGATTTCGTCACCCCGTAACAGCGGTTTATTGTTATAGAACTACAAAAAAAACAATAACTATTCAATATTTTTGTTTATGCGAGGTCCTTTTAAAAAACAAGTTTTCAAGCGGGAATAAAACAACCCCTCAATTGCCCGGATGCTCCGATGATCATGTATTTGTGCGGCCAACAAGCTTAACTTCGTGCACAGAAATCTTATTGCCTTATTATTAAGATTTCTGTGACTTCGTGATTTTTCATCGTATAGCTACGAGCGCTCAAGATCCGTTTTGGCACTGTAGTATCCGAACAAAAAGTTTCTCTGTAACGTGTGCCGCATCACAATTGGACGCCCGTTCGCGCGCTGTAACTGCGAGCAAAAGTTCAGGGTAAACAAACAAACAGATGTTCCAATACTGTTTCTATTGAAGTGAGTAGTTACGTGAGCTTGTTGCTCAATATGCTATGGTTCGTTTGCGTTTATGGCAAAACTTACACGGTTTTTATTGAGTGGAAAACCATCAAATAATTTGCCTACAGCGTTCTTCCCGCCCGATTATGGTTTAAGTGTCTACAAGGCTAAAATAACTGGGCAAGTGCGAGTCGGACTCGTGCACCGAGGGTTCTGTACAAACTTACATAGATAGGAAAACTGTTCAATTTCCGAATCGAGTCTCAAAGATTTTTACGAATCGCTCTAAAATTTTTTTTGTGACGTAACAATAAATTTACAGTTTTCAGATTTATTCCTATACTTGTGCTGTAACACCTTGCTTTATGCCAAATTTCAGGATTCTGGGTCAACGGGAAGTACTCAATAAAAAAAAAAAGAATTTTGTTTCCTTTGAGCGTCGAAATATACGTTTTTTGCGACATGAACGGTGTTTATGATAAATTAAACAAAGGAATTTTCTGGAAAAAAAAGGTTTTTTTTGGACTTTTTAACAATTTAACAATAATAGTTTTTTAGCAGAAGGAACAATGATAAGATGGCTGGCTTCACGCGAATGAATGTAGAATTTTTTGATTGAATGAACGATCTGTTTGAATTGAGCGACTGTGTCGTAGACAAACGGTCATATCTTTTTTAACCCCCGACGGAAAAGAGGGGTGTTATAAATTTGAGGCGTTTGTGTGTCTGTCCGTAGCATCGTACCTCTTAAGCGAATGGACTGATTTTGATGCGGTTTTTTTTATTTGATAGCTGACGTTATCTAGATGGTTCTTAGATAAAATTAATGAAGATCTGTTAAAGTGTTCAAGGCCATCAGCACGATTGTAGGTTGTGGCTGGGATCTTAAACACTTAATGAAATACTTTACTAATAAACACAAGTACATACTTATGTGACCTAATTATGTCACTCAGGAATAAAGCAGCTTTCTATCGGTGAAAATATTTTAGTAATCGGACCAGTACTTTTAGAGCTTACCTCCTACAAACATATAAATAAACTTTGCCTTTTTTTTATTATATTAGTGTAGATATCTCGGCCATTCTTCTGCTTGTTCTGCTAAATTGCTTCGTATAGACCTAGCTATACGGGTTAGATTCCCGTGTAGCGTAGGGGTAGGTACCTACGCCCCTACAAGTTCATGGTTAGTTTGACTCTTGAACAGACGAATTAAACATGATAATGGACGCATGATGTCATATTTTATTACCAGTTTTCGTCAAAGTTATAATTGGAACAGTTCTTTTGTTTGACTTTGATGAGCCGTCAGTTTTTATTTATATGTCGTGGAGAACGATTTTGAATTACAGAGTCTTTGTTTTGTTATTATTATGGTACCTACCAAAGGGTGTAACGCAGTGGCGTCATTTTTTATACGTCACGAGGCCAGAGTCATGAAAAAGGGGCTGCGACCCATGATGCGAGCGCAGTTTAGCTTGCACAGTTTCAAGGGTCACACACCTCTAACATGAAACTGTCGGTTAACCCGTGTATTCGTAATTATTTAGTATAGGTACTTACAACACTATTGTGAATTATAAAAGTGACATTATAACTAATTGTGAAACTGACATTATAAGTAACTAGAAAATTCAAGTGCATAGTTATTAATATCCCATCAAAATGAACCCAGTACCACTGAATCTAAATGATGACGGTCATATCGCTCAGCCACTCCTGGCGCCGTCATATATGTTTCTTTAGTTGTTAAATATATGAGTCGTTTGTTAGTCTGTCTTAAAATAGAATTTAGATTAAGATAAAGGACGTATTCATTCGGTTTTATTATTTTGCACGTTGCATGGGAATGGAGGTAGGTAAACATTGCATCATCTACCAACTGTTTTATTAACCACTAGAGGATTACGGGCCTGTAAGTATATTGACTCTTTTTTACTCTTTTTTACTGGCATGTTTGTCTAGTGGTTAGTGGCCCTGGCTGCTATGCCGTAGGTCGTGGATTCGATTCCCACCCAGGATAAATGTTTGTGTGATGAGTACGATCATTTGTTCTGTGCCTGGGTGTAATTTATATATAGTATGTATATATTTAGAAATATATATGTATGTTTATTTGTTGTCTAGTACTTACTCATAACACAAGCTCTGCTTAGCTTGGCACTAGACGGCTTTGTGTGATAGTTGTGGAAAAAAAGGTGCTACTGCTATATTTCGCTGAGACACCATGGCGGCGTGGTCAGTCGCCGCTACCAACAAAAGGCATACAGCTCTATAGAGAATTACCGGCCTGGTGTCCGTTTGGTTGCGCAACCAATTTGGTGGCGCGACCAGCTCGGACGTGTGGCGACTCTACCATCTGTATGGTGTCTAGTTTGGTAGCTTAGCGCTATATTTTACCGGGACAACTGCAACAACTGCGCAACTGGTCGCGCCGCCATGGTGTGATGTCCCGGTGAAATATAGCGCTAAGGCCAGCTGACCACGGACGCGTAGCTTTAGGATAGAACAACATTAGACCGACGCACACGTGGACCACTCCCGATTTGTACGTAGAACGACGTCGCGTTTCGTGAACCAAGTGTAGCTCAACAAGTCTAGTTTCCATATACCTAAAATGTACGTGTTCCATAAAAAAGCCCGATGTTTTCAATGTTATTTTCAAAACTTTGCAAAAAGCGGTCAAATCAAAAAGCCAGTTTTCCGGGACCGCTGGTATTATTATACGTTTAATGTTTACTTAAAGCATACTTATTTCATACTAGAACATTATGTGTGCAATAAAGAAAACAGCAAATAATCAAAAAACGCAAAGAAAATAATTTTCAATTTCATTTCACGTTTCCATTTAAATACAACAAAATTCGTCATGTCGAATTTAAACCGATATTAATTATTTTGATAACTTAATTAAAATAAATCCGTTTACATTATTCAGTTAATTTTAAGACGAATACGAAAATTAATTCAACTTGTGGTTGTATCAACCATTTGTAATTAAGTTGTGTTACAAATATTAATTGTGTTGAAAACCGTTGATACATATTAATTTATGTAAGTGTGGGTAATGTAAGTTGAAAGGGTCAAATTTAATTTAATTAGACTAATATCATATAGGTTAAACTTTATAATATGTTTGTTGAGTGTGTTTTTAGGGTCCCGTAACCAATGGATAAAAACTGGACCGTATTACAAAGACTCCATTGTTCGAAAATTGTTTTAAGCCAAATGCGGGTTCCGGCGTCCGTCTGTCTGTCACTAGGCTATCCCTCGTGAACCGTGATAGCTAAACAATTGAAATTTCCACAGATTTGTTTTGTCGTTACAAAAAAAAAAAAATATTTAAGTGAGAGCTCCCACACAACAAAACGTGAGTTTTTTTGCCGTGTTTTGCTACGGACGGGAGGGAACCATTCGTGAGCGAGTCCGGCTCGCACTTGGCCGATTTTTTAAAATTCAATTTGATTTTTTAAGTTAAAATTATTAATAAACATACACGATGAATCCATCTCCTAGAGAGGAGGCTTGAGTCACGTTATGAGCAGTGGGAATATTATAAGGCTGATTATGTAATGTTATTCATGATGCAGGAGAACCAAGGTTACCGATATAGCTCAAAGAATAGCCAAGCTCAAGTAGCAGAGGGCAGAGCACATTGTACGCAGAACAGATGGTCGATAAGGACGAAAGCTTCTGGAATGGCGACCACGTACCGGAAGACGCAGCGTTAGAAGGCCAGCGGGAAGGGTAGCGGGAATCCGATAGATGCGTGACGCACAGGACCACCTGTTATGGCGACTCTTGCCTATATTGTCTTTCAGCTGAATTTATGATTCATGATGAAGTTCCACCGTAGGCGCGGGCTTGCGGATGGCGAGCAATGGGTAGCTCGCTGTCCGGCCGTCCGGCAACTGTCCGGACCGAGCCCAAGTCGTCGACGGCGCGCACTTTTCCCGCGCGCCTCAATGAGTTGTCAGCAATAGGGCCCAACTGGGTCGAAGCCTACTGGGGTTAGGGTCTGTTTCCGAAATGGCTCGGCCCCGGTATGAAAGGCAAGAAGGATCGGGGTGGGTTTTTTAGTCAGTAAGAGTCTGACACTATCTCTCGCCCCGCCCAAGGGCGGAGAATTGGTTGACACTGGCAACACTGGTGACAGGTCGCGAAAAAACGACCTCTTAGATAAATAATTTTTAAATATTAATTAATTCTGTTTATTTTGCGTAAATCTATTCTTTAATTTAGATTCTAAGTATAAAGTGACATACTCAGTGTTTGTATCGTATTTTTGACGCGATAATTCATCCAAAATCGATAATCCGATCGACCAGCTGTCAAAGTTTGGACTGTTTGAACTGCTGATTTGAATTCATCAAACCCGGGGAGTATTTGGTTTTATTTTATTGTTTAGTATAGTTATTGTCTTACACTATTCAACACTTATACACTGCTCAGGTTTCTGAGCTACGTCCAGCACACACCGGCACCGTTTATGTCTCCTTTTGCTTGACAAATTGTGGAAGCAGAATCGACGACGAAAACATTCGCCCAGACAAAACACTCACTGCATTAAGTACTTTACATATTTACTTAATTATCTGCTTGGTTGTTTCTAATCTACTCTTAGTTTCTCTAAAACTTTGAACTGTATCTATTGTCAAACTGTCATACTAATGTTTCCTATACTTAATTTAAATTTCTAAACTATTTTAATAATTTAATATTACTTATAGTAGCTAATCCAGTACTTACATTAAGTTTAAATCCATTCAATAGCTCTAATTAATTAGGTTTTAATTTAACCAGAATTTATTTTTCATTTTTCTTCTACCTACATGTTTTTTTTTTTTTATCACTTCTATAATCCTATCTTTTTAATATTTCTTTATCATTTTTGTCTGGATAACTGCTTTTCTCTCTGCTTTACTCCACCGGCTCCACTCCACCGGCTCTACCTCACTGCGACACTTCGATGCCCGAGGTTCGCATAAGGAACAAAGAAGTTCTGAGAGCACTGTGTCGTCTAGACGTGAACAAAGCTAGTGGACCAGATGGTATACCTGCCATTGTTCTCAAGGCTTGTGCGCCTGAGTTGTCTCCTGTATTGACACGCTTGTATCGCCTCTCATTTAGGACTGGTATAGTGCCCAAGTCCTGGAAGCTTGCCAACGTGCAACCCGTGCCCAAAAAGGGCAGTCGTGCCGATCCTGCCAACTATCGGCCGATTTCAATAACCTCCATACTATGCAAGATTATGGAGCGTGTGTTGAACTCGCGCCTCATGGCATACCTGGAAGGTAACGATCTCCTCAGTGACCGACAGTACGGATTTTGTCGCAATCGGTCTACTGGGGACCTACTAGTGTATGCCACCCACTTGTGGGGCGAGACCCTCGAGAGGAATGGGGAAGCGATTGCCGTTTCCTTAGACGTCTCGAAGGCCTTCGACAGGGTATGGCACGCTAGCCTTTTGAGTAAGCTTCCAGCGTACGGCATTTCCCCTGGTCTGATTAACTGGGTAAAAGACTTCCTGAGTGAACGGTCTCTCCGAGTTGTTGTCGATGGATGCTCATCGGAACCCATGACGACTAATGCCGGGGTTCCTCAGGGGTCTGTTCTCTCTGCAACTCTATTCCTACTGCATATCAACGATCTGCTGGTGCCCGGTATCTATGGGTATGCAGATGATAGCACAGTTGTAGAGAGATACCTGCCTAGTGCTCGGGCTAGTAAGGAGCTAATCCGATCCGAAAGAGAGGCTATGGTAGAGCGTACAAATATCTCACTTCAGGCAGTCTCCAAGTGGGGTAAAGCCAATGTGGTGGGATTTAACGCCTCCAAAACGCAAGCGTGTCTGTTCACCGCTAAAAGGAGCCCGTTCACCTTGGCTCCTACTTTTCAGAATTTATCCCTGGAGTACACCGACCGCCTTCAGCTCTTGGGGGTTGAAATTCCCTCGGACCTTAACTTTGGGCGGTTCATTGAGTCCAAAGCCAAAGTAGCTGCTAGGAAACTAGGCGTTCTTGCAAAGGTCCGGCGGTACTTCACACCGGGACAGCTTCTAATGCTATACAAAGCACAAGTCCGTTCGTGTATGGAGTACTGCAGCCACATATGGGCTGGTGCTGCAAAATGCCACTTGGCAGCTTTGGACTCTGTGGAAAGGCGTGCGAAGAGACTAATTGGTGATCCAGATCTGGTTGAGTCCAATCTACAAAGTCTTGAGCATAGGCGAAGGGTAGCCAGCCTTTCGGTGTTTTACAGGATGCACTTTGGAGAGTGTGCGCAGGAATTACATGACTTAATTCCACCATCTCACTTCTACCATCGGACAAGCCGACGAACGGCGAATATTCACCCTTACGTTGTTGAAACCTCTACGATCCGGACCAAGCGTTTCGCTTCGTCGTTTATACCACGTACATCGAGGGACTGGAACAATTTGCCTGCTGCTGTCTTCCCGTCTGATTATAATTTAGGTGTCTTTAAGGCAAGAGTGAATAGGCTCTTAATAAACTAGTGCGCCTCACCATCAACGATTGCATCACTGCTTACCATCAGGTGGGATCGCAGTCAAGCACTAGTTTATACAAATTAAAAAAAAAAAAAAAAAAAAAAAAAAAAAAAAAATTTTCTCCCCCTTATCACAAGTTTTCAACTAACTAAACATCTCCTCATATACTCAGCTGTTTCTTGTCTCATTCCAGGAGCCATTTGGGGTAAATTATAAGCATGATGACCCGTGGAGCAACTGTTCGTGACATGAACGAGAAACTGAATGCCGTGCTGAAAGAACTAGAAACGTCAAGAAAGACTTGCAATGACCTGCTACGGGAAAGGGAGGAAAGCGAGGTGGAAGTCATGAAGATAGTTGATAAAAACACTCAACTGAAAAGGCAACTTGCTGAACTGCACACCCAGCATGTGGACATACTACACCAGCATAACTATCTCCGTCAACTGGTGTCAGAGTTTCAAGAATGCAGAGACACCCATGACCAGGCACTGAATCGCATATCAGGCCTTGAAGCGGAATTGTCCAAGGCTCGCAAGACTATATCCAGCGTTGAAACTTTGAGAGCGAGTGAACAGGTTGCCAACACCAATAACCTCTTCGACAAGTTGATTGGCAGTACCTCCGAACGTGAGTGTAAGAAACCCACCGTTACAATAGACTTAACTGGGGATGATACCCTAACTGAATGTCCAAGGTTAGGTAGTCACAATAAAATTAAGAAATATATTAAAATCACTAAGAACATTAAAAAGTATAAGAAACTCTTGAAGACACAAAGTGTTTATAAATTTAATATTGAACTCAGACAGCAGCGTTTTAATTTACAAAGGCAATTAAAAGAATGTAATTATAATTTGGAAAATGGCAAAATCATGTATGATTTTGAAATACAAAACCTACAAAAGGAATTATTGAGTAGGGAGAATACGATAAAGGATATATTTAGTAAATATGAGTCTTGTCAACAAATGTTAAGTGAGCGCATGCAGGAGGCTTGTGAGTTGGTGGACTTGGTGAAGTTCAATGCAGAGAGGTATGAGTCTTTGACTAACAATATCACCTGTAGTTGTGCACTCGCTCCGCCACCTCCCACGTCTCAACACGAAATTCCTACATCTAATGTTGTACCTAAAAATTCAGACACAATAAATCCTTATCAAAGTAACATTCTTATGTATTCAGATAGATTAGGGACAGGTTTTGGATCTTTATTAAATAACCGTTGCAAACATACCATTATCAGTCATTGTTATCATAACCTACATTTTAATGAGCTTGTTTACAAAATAAAAAATTCTAAAATTAATGAGCAGACCACAGTAGTGCTTATGATTGGAAATAGTCTTAGTGTAACTAAAAGGGACATTGTTAGTGGTATTGAAACCCTGCTTGAATTAAAATTAGGTAAATTAATATTATGTGCATTGCCTTATTCAAACAGTCTAAATGATCATGAAAATGATTATATTTTTAGCCTTAACAACTTGATGCATATCCTGTCATGCCGTCATAGTGACCGTTTATTGTATTTTGACACTAACAATTTTGTTAGTGATTTTGTTTTGATACGGGAACATATGTTTCTTCCCAAAAAAAGTCGACACTTATTGGCTACTTTGCTAGCTTATAATATACACATAATACACGCAGTTAATGATAATTTAACTGAGACTACGTTAAGCGACGAATCAGTATTATCTAGTGTACCTAATAATACTGTTATTGATTCTTCTTTTTCTTTAAACTATTAGAAACGACAAAAGGGAAGCCTAATAACATTTCATTATACCATCAGAATATAAATCGCTTCTCTGGCAAAATTCTAGATGTAGAGATGTTAATAGATAAATATCATATGGATATCCTATGTTTTTGTGAAACTTGGTTAAAACCAGATAGAATGATGTTCAATGTGAATAGTTTTTCAGTTGCCAGTGCGTACAACAGATCATCAATAGGGGGTGGTACCTTGATATTATGTAATACTTCTTTAAGATATAAGGAAAGGAAAGATATCACTGCTTGCTCTGTTGATCGCTTATGTGAGGTAGCATGTGCAGAGATTGAAGGCCAAACTTTCTTATGTGTGTACAGACCACCTGCATCAAACCTAGCATCTTTTCTGATAATAATTGAAGAAATACTAAATAAACTTATTAGAGACAACAAATTAGTTTTCGTTTGTGGGGACTTAAATATTAATTTACTAGTAAATTCACCAGATAAATGTAAACTTCTCTCTTTGTTTAGTTCTTTTAATCTAAAATGTATTTTTAATGAGGCAACAAGAATAACACCTACCTCAGCTTCATGCATAGATAATATATTTACTAATTGTGTTATAAAAGACTCATCCATAATTAGTGGCGTGAGGTCTGACCATAGTGGTCAACTTGTATCTTTCGAATTAGTCAAAAAGCTTCAATTAGATTCAACTGCAGAGCTTAGACCGCTTACTAAAAATAAATTAAATAATTTTAATAACAATGTCGTGAGTAGTCTCTCAACAGCCAATTTTGATTCGCAAGACCCCAGTGTAAACTATGGAACATTATTTTCTACAGTATGCCAAGAATTTAATA
Organism: Mythimna ferrago; assembly: GCA_910589285.2. Taxonomy (NCBI): domain Eukaryota; kingdom Metazoa; phylum Arthropoda; class Insecta; order Lepidoptera; family Noctuidae; genus Mythimna; species Mythimna ferrago. The sequence continues at coordinate 26,065,538 of OU342684.1, forward strand.
AGGCGTGTCCAGTCAAAAAAGTTCAAATCGGTAATAAATCCAAATTTAATGAATGGGCTACTGCTGGAATAAGAAAAAGCAGAGACACTTTATATCAGCTATATCATGAAAAATCCTTGTCGTCTGATCTTAATTTGCATAACCATGTTAGACTCTATTCAAAGATATTCAAAAGAGTCTGTGCCCAAGCTAAATCTAAATCAATAAGTAAGATAATTGGAAATTCTAATAATAAAATAAAAGCTGTCTGGAAGGTGATAAACAAGGAAACTGGAAAGACAAGCCAACGAGATCGGAATGAATTCTCACTAAAAATTGATAATAAAATCATCTCGGATAGGTCAAAAGTAGCTGAGACGTTCGAAAACTTTTTCACCAACATCCCAATAGAAGTTACGAAATCTCTCCCTTCTTCGTCTTTGTTAGCTGAATCTTTTTTAAAAGAACATTTCACTAAGGATATACCAAACTTTGAATTTAAGCGTATTTCTGTGGATACAATAATAAAAGCATTCAAAAGTCTTAACATAAAAAACACTGAAGACTTATGGGGTATATCCGTTAAGATTCTTGGAGAAATTATTGAAACAATTGCTCCTGTCCTAACGGGCATATTTAATCAGTGTTTAGACAGTGGTACATTCCCTGATTTAATGAAACACAGTAAAGTAGTACCAATTTTTAAATCAGGTAGTAAGAGTGATCCCTCTAATTATAGACCAATATCTGTGCTTCCAGCATTGAGTAAAATCTATGAAAAGATCATGCTCGACCAGATGTTGTCTCATTTTAATTCAAATAGGATTTTGCATAGTCATCAGTTTGGTTTCACGAAAGGAAGGTCAACAACAGATGCAGGAGTGAAACTCATCAGTCACATTTTGGAATCCTGGGAGAAGTCCCAGGATGCTATTGGCATATTCTGTGACCTCTCTAAAGCATTTGACTGTGTTGACCATAATACTCTGATCTGTAAATTACATCATTACGGAATTCGTGGACGAGCTGCTGATCTTGTTTTTTCCTATTTATCTTACAGGCAGCAAAAAGTATCCATTAATGGGGTGACGTCCTCGGGGTCTTTAGTAAAGATGGGCGTGCCTCAAGGTTCAATTCTAGGCCCTTTCCTCTTTTTAGTTTATATTAATGACCTTCCCTTCATGATGGCTAATTTATCCGATATAATTCTATTTGCTGATGACACCTCTCTTATTTTTAAAGTAGACAGAAAAGATGGGGATGTCTTGCATGTCAACGAGAGTCTGGCTGTCCTTTCGAAATGGTTTGCAGCTAATAATCTCTTATTAAATGCAAATAAAACTAAATGTATAAAGTTTTCATTGCCAAATGTCCCTCAAGTTGACGTCAATCTAATTCTTGACAGCAAAAAACTGGATGTTATTACAGAAACCGTGTTTTTGGGTATAACTATCGATTCTAAACTGCAGTGGGGTGCTCATATTAGAACTCTCTCGGGAAGACTAAGCTCAGCTGCATATGCAGTAAGAAAAATAAGGCAATTGACAGATATAGCCACAGCTAGGTTAGTTTACTATGCTTATTTCCACAGTATTATGTCTTATGGCATTTTACTGTGGGGACCTGCAGCTGACGTAGACTCAATTTTCATATTACAAAAGAGAGCAATCCGGGCTATTTATAAAATGGGCCCTCGCGAGTCCCTCAGAAATAAATTCAAAGAAATTGATATACTTACTCTGCCTTCTCTTTACATCTTGGAAAGCATTTTGTATGTTCGTAAAAACTTAGGACTCTTTAAAATTAGAAGCGATTTTCACAACAAAAATACACGTAGTAAACACGAAATTGTCTTACCCAAATGGAGACTAGCTAAGACTAGCAAGTCATTCTTAGTAAACAGCATTCGCTTTTATAATAAGCTGCCAAAGGCGGTAACAGAACTTAGTGAGGGAAAATTCAAATCTCATATCAAGCGTGTCCTAACCGAAAAAGCATATTACAAGGTTAAAGACTATGTCGAAGACACGCTTGTTTGGCAATGACTACCTCTGCACATGTGGCCCCCTGGTAAATCATCAATATTTTGTCTATAACTGCTCCACCTTTGTTTTAATAATTAGATATACATTTTTTTTTTTCCTCTGACACATTGCTTTTGCAATATTTTTATTTTTTATTTATATTTCAACTGTCATAAATTCGTTGGTAATTTATTTTGTTAACATTTTATTGATAGTTGTAATCATTATATTATACCTGATTTTTTTTATATAGCCTCTTTTTGTATTGTGAATGTGAGAACACTGTATACTCCACGAACTCTTAGACTACTTCCTATTACGACTTACTTTGTTTTTTACTGAGAAATTTTTTATTGTGCTTTTGTGTACAATATTTGACTGGTCTACACTGTTCTTACATAATATAATATCAATATTGTAAAAACACCCACTTTTTTAAAAGAGTAACCATGGAGTTTCTTGCCGGTTCTTCTCCATAGGAAACGACCAATTTGGAACCGTGCACTAGCTTCTGACGTTTTATAAGTGCCCATGTAGGCCTATGTGAAATAAAATATTTTTGATTTTGATTTTGATTTTGAATGTCATTTGGAGAAAGTTCATGATGAAGTTAGAAGTTTTAAAATTATAAAATCCTTTACTGAAATTCTTCGAGATTGTTGTGTTTGTTTAACGAATAACACACAATTACTTTGTACTAATCTATATTACATAAAAAATACTTACAAATCTTGTAATGTCTTAATGTTACGTGTTTACTTGAAGAAATCTAATTACATAATAATCAATCTTCGAAGCGAGACGTGACTAATTGAATTACAAACTGGTTTCTGTTTGTAAAAGCAGATAAGTAGTGTTCATCCTACGAGGTACTATCTTATGGTAAAATATTTATTATTTACTAGCTTTTGCTCACAGCTTTGCCCGCATAGATAAAATATATTCTATGTCACTCAGGAATAAAGCAGCTCTCTATCGGTGAAAAAATTTTAGCAATCGGTACAGTACTTCCTCAGATTACCTCGTAAAAACAAAAAAAAAAAAAACATAAAAACAAAACACAAACTTGACTCCTTTATTATATTAGTGTAGATTTATTTATTTAACAATTTACGTACTTACATACAATAATAAAAGAAAAGAAGAAGGAAATAGAAGCAAAAAAAATGAGGATACAAAGGTGATGCTTATTTTTAAAGAAGTCTCCTCCAGCATACCTGCGAAAGGTCTTTTATTTTCTTCATTCAATTTTTAGGGTTCCGTACCTCAAAAGCATAAAACGGAACCCTTGTAGGATCACTTTGTTGTCTGTCTGTCTGTCTGTCAATACCCTTTGTCTCAGAAACGCGTGGAGGTATCGACTTGAAATTAAAACCATATACTTAGGTCCCTTGAAGCTGTGAAAAAATTTCAGATCAAACTTCTAAATTAACAAATAAAAAGATACGGTCGTTTATGTATCAAAAAACGTATATTTTGACACTCTCACGGGAATCAAAATTCATAGAGTACTTCCCGTTGACCTAGAATCCTGTTTGGCATGAAGCAGGGTCTCATAGCAGAAGTATAGGAAACAATCTGAAAACCGGTAGTTCCAAAAAAACCTTTTTACGATTTGGAAAAAACTTCGAGACTTACTAGTTCAGTTCCCGAGTCATAATAGGTAAGTTTGTACGGAATCCTCGGTGCGTGAATGCGACTAGGACTTGACCGGTTTATTTTTTCTTTTGGCTTCGCACGGAGTGGGCAATTAGCCACTGTCATCAGTAAAATCTATCTATAATATAATATAATAATAATTTAATATAATATTCCACAACTATCACACAACGCCATCTAGTCTCAAGCTAAGCAGAGCTTGTGTTATGAGTACTAGACAACTGATAAACGTACTTATATATTTCTAAATACATACATACTATAGACAAATTACATCCAGACACAGAACAAATGATCATGCTTATCACACAAAGATTTGTCCTGGGTAGGAATCGAACCCACGACCTCCGGCATAGCAGTCAGGGTCACTAACCACTAGACCAACAGGCCTCTCTACATCTACACTCGTAGTAAGACTAGAACCATTAACTACCCTTTCGTAAACCTACCATTCCGTCACAAAATAAAACAAAAAACGGTCTCAAATCGCACAATCTCCGTCTAACAACATAGCTCTTCAGTTCCAGTCACTCATATTGTAGCATTACCTACGCACTTACTGTCTTACTGGCAACATTGATCGATAGTTTTATGAAACGGTAACACTAACTGTTGCCTCGAATACCCGCGTTTTATTACTGTTTGAGAATTTAAACACGGGTAGGGTTGGCAGGAGTATTAATTCAAATAAAAATATAATAATATACGCAGTATCTCTAAGTAGTCTGTGATCATAATAAGAATAGTAATAATCGTAAGTAGGTAATGTAGTGATAGAAAAAAATAGTTTTTTATATAGGTAGTTCTAAAACTATATATGAAAAAAAAAGTTTTATAAAGCCCAAACATATAGGCTTTTTATTTTTGATGCGTACTTGGCCAAATATGGCGGGGAGTCCATCCGTATTTATTGTTATTTGGATTTAGAAGACAAAATTATTTAAAGAAAGGAACTACTTTTATTTTAGCAAATATATATATTTTTATTACACACGATGACATTCTCAATTTTATTTAAAGTCTGACTGAACTTGATCATCAGGTCTGTTCAGCTTTAGAACTTAAGGTTCTACATAGACAACGTGACATTCTATAGGAGTAAACCAGTGTCGAAATGGAACAAAAAATCTCGTGACATTTCCAACCGTAGGTGGTTTAATCGATAACCTAACCGATAATCTTTTTCGTTGATGAAATATCTCTTTGTTTACTGTTATTTAATATAAGAGCTTTGTGCATTACACATCTAGGAACTACCGTAGGTGCCGAATGAGGAATGAAATTTAATTAATTTTTTTTGTTCCACCTTCAGCACCAAAAACCTATTGACCTAAACTATTTGTTCCGAAAGTGGAATAACTTAGGTGCCAAAACCAATGGTGCGGAAAAAATTGGTGCCGAAAGAAGAATAGGTACTTCGCTTCTCTGGCAACCCTAACCACACTACATAAAAATAATTAAGTATTATTTGAAATTGTAATGTTGATTGTTGAGTTTATTCCGTAAATTCATTTAGTAATGCGTTTTTATACGAGTGTTTGGAGGCTGACACTAGTTACCTAAAATATGAAAGTGGATTTGGATACTGTTGTTTCGTGCGTGTGTCAATGACATAGTATTCATTATTATTATTATTATTATTTTAGTTTTTTTTTTTTCTGATCGGCTACTGTGGCAGGTATGAAGTTGTCAAAAAATAAAGGTCCGTTTTGGCATTTGTATTTAGATTACCTAGCGGCTTGTTCGGTGTAGTGTAACTACTACTAAAATAGCTATCACACCCGACTCCTAAATATTATATTATTGTTTCTTTCAGTTTCGTTCCAAGTTACATGGGTCTAGGGTCTTTCTCAAATGTCAAAACGGTCCTTATATTTTTTAACGAGTTTATCAGGAATTAAATAAGCTCTATTTTTCCCCGAATCCTTCTTCAATAGTTCGGCTTACTGAGGCAGGAATCGCCTAGTAAAAAGAGGAGCAAAGGATTTAAAAAAGTTTCAGAAAATTACTACAGAATTCTGGCGATTTTTCAAGGCGTCTTTCTACCGGAAGTTTCAAGATCTTTCGTGAATTTTCTTGGAATTTTCATAGGACCTAATGCTCTTTACAACTTTCAAAGATATCATTAACTGGAAAGCAGACAAAAAACTGGCCAAGTGCGAGTCGGAGTCGCGCACGAAGGGTTTCGTACCATTATCTACACTAATATTATAAAAAAGGTAAAGCTGCTTTATACCCCAGTGATATAGGCTATATTTTATTAACGTGGGCGAAGCCGCTGACAAGAGGTATTCTATAATGTAGAGCAAAAACGAGAGTAAAAATAAGAGTTTGTATTTGTTTTTATAGCGGCAACAAAAATACGTCTTATGTTAAAATTTCGACTGTCTAACTATCACAGTTCATGAGACAGACGGACAGCTGGATCTTATAGTATCTAATAGGGTCCCGTTTTTACTCCTTGGGTACGGAACCTTAAAAAGTACGTCAGGTTCTGGTTTTAAAATACCTCTCTCTAATTCTGATTGATTGTTTTCGCTTCCAGTGATTTCACAAAATTCTCCCGTATAAACAGAGTCGTTTTACAAAAAGAATACAAATAAAAAGAAACTTAATTAATGTAATAACAAATAAACAAAAGGTTATCTGATAGCAGTGTCGGGTGGGATCCCTTCCGTGATTTTAAATAAGAGCTCATTACCTTTCAGGAGTCGTGATAAAGAGTCCCCGGGGGACAGAAGACCCCTCAGCTTCACAGGATTTGTTTTAACGAACACTACAATTGAGTTGAATTGAGAAAGAAACAATTCAATTGAACTGGAAATAATAAAGCAGAGCCGTTTAAGTCGTTCTATTACTGAGGAGTGTGAAGGAATGGCGTCCTCGGCGCGAACAATAAACTCTTCATAGAGCAAATTGCGAGAAGAACGCAAAATTACATCGAACCATTTTTAAACTTCTGCAATTTAAAATAGGGTCGAGAGTCAGACATAGCGTTCCAAAGCACCTGTGACGTTTAAGGTGCTCCATAGACAACTGACAGCTTCCGTCAGTAATCAGGTCACGTTCCTTTTTTGAAACGCGCGGTTGTCGCGTTCGGTTCAGCGTAGAGAAATTCTATCGTGTATGAGCCGCTTTGTGCGCTGTCTATGGGCTTGCCTAAAATAGGTTTTATTGTGCCCTAATACGATTCGCACGTTACTTTCATGGAACGTAGGTACAGCACTTAACGCTGCGAAGTTACGGAGTCAGTCGATTTAATTTAGTGTAGGTAATAGTGAGGAGAAAGGAAGTGAAGGCCTTCGGTTCTTTTATTCTGATTTTATAAAATGCTCGTCTTACTCGGTTCGCCATTTTCCGCGCCAGTGCCTCCATCCGCGGTGACACAAAAGCTGTGAACGATTATGGACGTGGAGCGGAATTCGCGGAGTGTAATGTAGTCCCTGACGTACTTGAGACTGCGCAGCCGAGGACGTCCCGTAATTGTCTAATTTTCGTCTTTTACACTCAAATGAGCATTGGGAACAGCTGTTAAGGATATAATTTCAAATAGTTTCAGAACGCCTTGAATATTTTAATAAGAATAAAGGGACAATGAATTTTGGAAGGATTATGTTCGTTGTAGTAATTCTGAACAAAATTAAATGTAAATGAGAGCTCCATTTGTGTTTTAAATCTGGAATTTTTGGGGAAATATTATTGAGTTAAGGAAATTGGAGCCTGAAATGTTAATCGTGCGGTATGCAATTTTACCAGATTTCTGAATTCTTGATATTGCGGTTGTAGTCAATTTTGTAAAGTAAAAACGGAGAGTTGCATTTTTTTTAAAAATAAGTACCTACCTAAGTAGAGGTGTCCATGAATCTTAGCCAAAATTACTTATATTATTTAGAGTAGTATTAAAAGGGATTTAAGTATAAATAAAAAAGAAAAGTAACTCACAGTTCTTACTTAATTAAACACAACCCACCAATTTCTTCATTCAACAGTTACTTTCTCCAACTAATTGTTTTCATTAAATGTAACTAAGTGTCCGGAATACAAACAAACCTTGGTGCATTGACACACATACAATTTATGCGTGCATTCCTTTGCGTCCATGAAAGTACAATTGACGTTTGACGTTTTGATTTTTTAAACCAGGTCGTCTGTCAAATGAAAATGATTGTCATCTGTCATTATGACAGTTCATTTTAGCGGTAAATCTTGATAATAATTAATTCATTCTATGAATAAAACAATATTGTTGATGTAAAATAAATACTAAATGATCGTAAAGGATGTTCCGAAAATATTGGTTTGTTAGCGGTATTTGAAAATTCGGTTTTAATATAATTTGAACACGCTTTTGTATTAGTTCGTGTTCATAATTACCGTTATTAATATTAAATAAAATTATTTGTACGTGCTACAAAATAATTTATCAAATTGCAATCAAATATTAATTACAGTTCTAACATTATTCGTTGAACTAAACAATCTCTGACGCTTGCAGACGCTATTAAATTCTCATCTCAACTTAAGACGGAGAAGCTGTGATAATATTACGACGTGTCTTTACGAGGTAGGCAAACTACCAAGTGGAGGCATATTAAGTAATAACTTTGTGCTAAGACTCAAGAATTTCAATAACTACTGGTAAAATAGAGGCTGTGAAAGTGTCGCAAGGCAGCAGTGATCTCCCCCCTGTTAACTTTAGTGCTCGCCAGAAATCGGGGGATGGCAGCTTAAACTTTATGGCATTTAAAACTTGGTGAATATTTTGAAAGTTTGTCGTTATTGTTGTTCAGAATATTTTGGTGTTTAAACAGGTGATAATGTTGCCTTGATGTTTCTTTTGTTTTTTTTTTTTTTAACATAGATGCAGGACGCACAGGAACGTTCGTTGTGGCGACGCTTGAGGGAGGCCTATGTCCAACAGTGGACGTATATCGGCTGAAATGATGATGATGATGATAGCGTGGGTTGGATGACAGCAGGACGGAAATATGCATCTTTGAGATGTGAGAAAATGATAGGTAGCTACATTGTATGAATCTGACAGCTGTCACCCGTACCCTCCCATAGCAATTGTAGTGTAGTATTGCTTGATGTTTGAGATACCTGTGCATTGTAAGTTCTATTTTTTAAATATAGTAAGGTATAAAAGGAGGTGATATCTGAGTTTTTATACTAGCAATTACTCCTATATCGTGGATACGTTCACTAATATGTAAACTCACATAAGTACATAATACACCCAGACCAGGGAACAAGTATCTGTAGGGCATACAAAAATTGTATGCCCTACAGATACTTGTACCCTGTTGGTTGGTTGGTTGTTCGTTGTTGCTATCGACGTCAGTTTGCGGTAAGTAGAGAACCGTGTGAAAAAATACGGAAGAAAAAGATGTTGCGATTTACGATGTAAAAGAATAATACAATCTTCTTTCGCGAAAGATTCGATGTTTATAAATAACTTACTTGCTTCTACCAGCGTCTTCACTCGCATGAAAGTAGATACATAAAGCATTTCTTGGCTACAACACAAAACGTGCACCAAAAAACAAATTACACACATATTATAATAACAATAATAAAATATTCCACAACTACCACACAACGCCGTCTAGTCTCAAGCTAAGCAGAGCTTGTATTATGAGTACTAGACAACTGATAAACATACTTATATATTTCTAAATACATACATATTATAGATAAATTATACCCAGACAAAAAAAAACCTCTAAAATTTCTCTTCAACTAAAAATAATAAAGAAAGAAATCCCTATAAAGCCTTGATAAAACAGAGATCTAAACCATAGATCAGATAGAAGAAGGAACTGCTCCGAACCGCATTTTCAATTGCGTTAGCCCACCTCTACGATTTGCGGAATGATAACGACCAAGTCCCATCGTACGTCATGCAGAGTAAAGGGTGGCAACACTGCTTGTATAAGTAATTATGCCATAGGTTGCCATCAGTGGCGTAGTTGACTTAAGAGAGGCCCCGTATCAATTTTCTTTTTTCGAGACTGATTAACTGGATAAGTTGATAAGTCCCGACTGAAAATGAGCTCGTTTAATACAGTATTCTGGACTAACAGTCTCGGAAAAAATATTTGATACAGGCCCCCTGTATCAAATATTTTACTAACTAACTGGATAGGTTGACAAACTCCGATTGAACCTTCGGTGACGGTCAAAAATATAAGAGGCCCGTTTTGACTTTTATATTTTTTTACTACCTAGTGGCTTGTCCGGTGTACTGTAGCTACTACTACACCGGACCCCTAATTATTATTTTATTGTTTCATTCAGTTTCGTTCCAGTTTTTATCAAACGTCAAAACAGGCCTTTTGTTTTTTTTAACGTTATGGGTAGGTTAATTTTTTATTGTGTATTATGTAGAAAATTCTATGACGAGCGGAGCGAGCTATAATATTGAAACATAATCACTTATTAATAATAAGCCTCTTAACAAGAAGAGAATTTAAGATTGTGGGTGATAAGTTGCGAATTATTGCACACTTCGGGGCCCTTGTAGCCTGGGGCCCCGTGTCATCGATACGGCGGTAGCTACGCTCCTGGGTTGTCATCCTATACATATTCATGGGATCCCAGGGAATCAGTAGAGTACCAATTAGCGCTGATTGTGCATTACGCTTTTCATAAATGTGGGGGTTATAATGGCTATGGGACTCTTGTTTGCCGCGTTTCCAACTAATCCGTGTTTTTAAACTTTTTTAATCTAAAACATTGGGTGTTAAAATTTATCGACGTTAAATATGATGATGTAAGCTGTAATAATTTTGTGAAAAATAAAATTTAATTACGATTTTTGTTTAATACCTACAAAATCTTATGAAACAAAAATGCATACTTAATTTTTTATTTTTTGAATAAAATTAAGCTACTTCTAAATACTGCATAAGTTCGACGCACACGTGTAATACGCCTGATTTGTACGTAGAACGATGTCGCGTGGCGTGGATCAAGTGTAGCTCTACAAGTCTAGTTTCCATAAAAAAAAACGTATGGAGACTGACGCGCCCATGATCGTCGTGTGGTACATATTGCGCAGTGTAGTTCTGGCTTTAAGTTCTTTTTTGAGGCGAGAAATCATTAAATGACTTTTTCCGCTGTACGATGGAGTTAAAGGGCCAGACTTTTACTTATTAAAACCCACCTGTGCTCAGCACTCCTTGCTTTTCAGGGCTACGACGGTTACACTTACAAAAATCCCGTGGCCCTAGTGGAAAATTCAGGGACTAACTTATGGCTATAAGTTAGTCCCTGAATTTTTATTTTTATTTTTTTTAATGTATTTTTTTTAATTCTAATGTTCGATTTGGTTTAATGATTTAATTATTTATTCTCACCTATGTTGCTGTGCCCTTACAGGGTCCATAAATGTACCTTAGCTTTAAGCCTATTGTAACATCCTTAATCACATTATGGTATGCAAATAAATGTAATGAAATGAACATATTTTAAATAGTCTTTTTACTTCCGCTTCTATACTTTATTTAAGATCGACACAGCAAGTTTTCCCTATAATACGAAAATAACATCTTTATCGTATTCAAATATTCGGTAAAAATATCGTAAATCTTGCCAAAGCGGATATTATCCGTATGAAATATTTTAAATCTTGCGTCAAACATCCAGGCGATGATTGACATGCTATTAAGTAGGTACCATCTAACAAAAGGAATATATGTATATATAAGTGCATTATATAAGCTGACAAGATATGGGGAATTTTGCCATCAGCTTTTTAGCTCATATTTTATTTTAGCTGATTCATTTCCGCACACCATTTTATTTAAGGGTTTTCCCGGATCTGTTGTAAAAATGGGTGTCCCCCAGGGCTCAATTCTTGGTCCATTTTTGTTTCTAATTTACATAAACGACTTACCTTACCTCATAGAAGACAATCATAATATAGTGTTGTTTGCAGACGACACTTCACTTTTGTTTAAACTTAAACGTCAGCAGCAGGTTACTGACGATATAAATATAGCTCTTTCAAAAATAGTACACTGGTTTAATGTAAATAACCTGCTACTTAATGAAAAAAAAAACCAAATGTATTAAGTTTACCATGCCTCATGTGAGGCAAGTAGAAACCAGTGTGCTAATAAAAGGTAAAGAGTTGAGTCCTGAAGATACTACAGTGTTCTTGGGCATTACTCTAGACGCTAAGCTTCAGTGGGGCCCACATATAGACAAATTGTCGAAAAAACTTAGTTCAGCAGCATATGCTGTAAGACAAATTCGAAATTTAACTGATTTAGAGACAGCCCGTTTAGTTTACTTTAGCTATTTTCATAGTGTCATGTCGTACGGTATTCTATTATGGGGAAATGCCGCCGATATACAGACAATTTTCGTTTTACAGAAAAGGGCTATTCGATCAATTTATAAATTAAGTCCCAGATACTCCCTCAGAGATAAATTTAAAGAAATAAATGTAATGACTGTGCCTTCACAGTATATTTACGAGAATATTATGTATGCCCATAAAAATATAGACATGTTTAAAAAATACAGTGATATTCATAATTTTAATACAAGAAACAAACATAAATTTGTAGTTCCTGCAACCAGGCTCAAAAAAATAGGGGGCTCATTTAGATGCCAATGTATACACTTCTATAATAAACTTCCTAGTCATATTCAACAACTAAGCCTTAATAAGTTCAAATCATTTGTAAAACGTAAACTTTGTCAAAAGGCTTTTTACACTGTAAAAGACTATATTCAGGACGAAAAGGCTTGGGATTGACCTGCTCCAGTACCTACTACAACTGTTGTCATTTTTATTTTTCTTCTTTTGTATTTTTTAATTATTTTTATTTTCAAATGTGCTTCTTCTTTTTATTGTATTGGTTTTTTTACAATTTGACATTGGAAATTATTTTTATTTTACAAAATGACATGTATACATTTTAAGTAGGTACTTAAAGTATTTTTTTTTTCTTTGACATAAATATTTACTTTTCTAAATATTTTGTAAATTATCAATTTGCTTATATTATTGTAAATGTGAGGACTATGTTGATTGCTTTTTCTTTTCTTTTCAGTAATTTTAACGTATGTCTGGCAATTTGAGTGTTTTCTGCAGCCTACCCAAATGTCCTTTCTTTGGTATTGTTCGTCAAGTCGTAGAGCTCCTTAGTAGTCCTAAGTTGAGCTTTTCGAATACTGACAAATGCTTACACTGATTGGACAGGTCCACTCAAATCTGTATGGTTCTTTCTTCAAAAGACCATCTCAGACAAATCTGCATGGTTCTCATGTGATTTGACCATTACATATTTACTGTATGGACTTTAAAAGAGACCTTGACCCCTGAGTTTGTTTCGGTGTTTCTTCTCAGGGTAGTCAGATAGGAAACACCGGCCTCATCTAGAATAAAATGACTAAAAAAAAATTGACGTGTAAAAGTGTTTTTTAAACCTATTTACAAAATAAATATCATTTATCATTTATCATTTATCATAAAAGCCATTTGAATGGGCTGGTATTTAGAGTATGTCGAACATTGTCAGTTTTGGGACTTTGGGATTTCATGATTTTTGTCAGTTGATTCTGCAATAATATTATTTGATATTCAAATCATGAATATTCTTTGATAAATCGTGCAACGCTTTTTGGTTAGTCCATTAGCTTGGTGGGTTGTTTTGTCCGAAATTAAAAAAAATATAAGTATATTTATTGGTGACCGACTTTATTTATTATCTTACACTACAAACATAAAACAATAAATTAGAAAAAAATAAGCTGACCTACTAAATAATAAGTGCAAACAATTAAATTAAATTATAAATTGGGAATAATAAAAACAGAAAAATTATAAAATTAATGTAGGTAAATTGAAACAGATTAATTATTGCCGTTGAAAACTTTGATTTCTAAGTAATGGTCATAAAATCGGAAATGCCCTGTGTCTTTACACGCTACCTAGATATTATTGTTTCTTTCTCAGACAAGTGTACTTACAAAAGAAACCTGCAAATATCCTGGATTACAGTTATTTAGCATCGTATTGCAGTAAGTCTCGACCGGGGACTTCGCAGGCCCCAGGTTGCGCCCAGACCGCAAACTTTGCGACACTCCCTATTGTGTTACACTGATAAGTCACAGATGTAGAGACGACTGGAATGCTACGGAATAGGCTAACGCAACGCTCAAGTTGTTTGTGCAGTTTGGTTCAAGCGATAACTCAAAAACTGTTCGAATTGTATGAAGCATAGCATAGCATAATCAGCCTTTTAATGTTCCCACTGCTGGGACTCAGGCCTCCTCTCTAGGAGAGGGAATGGCCCGTAATCCACCATGTGGGCCCAGTGCAGGTTGGTGAATGTTACATGTCTTCGAATGAATAATGTGTGTGTCCCAGTAAATGGCGAAATATGCAAGATCACAATTCAATGAAAGGACCTTGTAGGAGTCGCGACCGAAGTGGTATGGACTGCTATGCTATTAAATTAAATACTTTAAATAACTTGAGATTTATTTATAAAACGGTAATTATGCTTAAGTTACGCTAAATGATATGCTATGCTAATGAGTACGAAAGCACCCGGTTTGCTGTCCGAATATGTACTGATGCCACACTGCACTTAGCGCGGCGTAATTGTGTAGCTAGATCAGCAAAACGTGTTCGATCGTAATGATTGTATCGAACATGCTCCCGAGGGGAAGAAATGAGATAAACTTATACAAAGCTAGTACGTTACGTGAGTGTGGGTTTATATGCTAAAGAAGGTTAGAACAATGCTAAATGATGATTTACAAGGTGAATAAAACAATCTATAGCTAAATGCTCAAACGGCTGAGTCATCGATGTAAAATACTGATTGTCTTTTGGCAATAGGCGAGGTTGACATGTCTCGCCTTTTCGAAAGTAAACTAGACCACCGTTTTGAAAAACGAGATACGCGCCCACTATCACTGACACTCGGCCCCATCTCGGATGGAGGCAGGTTTCGCGCACTGACACTGGAGCCCTTTTGTGGCTCGGATTGGTTTATACACACACTCACACTGGCTGGCACGCTCTCGGTCCGTCCCTGGATGGGCGAACCTCCGGCACGCTGACACCTTCTCCTCAGTAACCAAATTATGATTACTGCGACGGCTGCTGCTAGTAGTCCATACAACACAGTGTATTGATGTATATCATGTGTCGTAAGGGGCTCGGGCTGCTGAGCTGATTCCTTCATGGACTTGATTTGTTCATGGAGATATTTTAGGGAGTTGTTTATCATCATGGTTTCGTTGTCGGCTTCATAATCCTTAAAATGTTGGATCGGTAGCGTGAGATTGCTGATAAAATGATTTATTGGAGTTAATTTTGTGTCGAGAACATTTGGCTTAAGTTTGAGCGTATTTTCAAATTGCTGATAAGCGTAAAGCGTCACATCATGACCCTTTACAATACACTGCTGAGAAAGCTGAATGAGTCCGGCCTTGCTGACTCGGTGAACTTGTAGGCCGTCGTCACATATGACTCGCAAAGAGTAAGAGTCACAACAGAAATACAAGTAGGTAGAAAAGTCGTGTAGTGGAATCCATTTGTTTTCACAGTTACATTTTTTCATTCTGCAAATGGCTGGTTTCTCCTTTTCACAGAATTTGTCATCAGGCCCTAAGCTCCTGATGGGTCCCTGCAGATGGCAGAGATAGGTTTCTGCTTGATATTGACAGTTTTGAAGATCTCTGATGCTCGCTGTCAAATATGCATCTCTTCTTAGGTTGATTGCTACATATTCTGATATTGGTTTAATGGTGATCATGCTTTTATTAATTTGAACTGGAACTGGTATCAAATTGTAAAGCTGGAACGTGTCTCTGCTGATTAAGGGTAGGGTAATTTCAAATATGAAATATTCCTCCATCACCCTGGCTCTGACTTTCAACAATTTGTAGATCTTGTACAAGTTGAATTGAATGTCATCTACAGGTAATGCTAGCTCTTTAGATATTTGGCCAGATACAATTTGTAACTCTCCACGCAGCTGCTGTGGTGTCAAGAGATGTAGGTTGATTTGACCATGATAGACTTCAGTCATTGTGTCAAGAAAGGCCTCTTGAATTCGCTTTAAGTTTTGTATCATATTGATAGTTGCTAATGCTGCTAATGTGAAATCTTGGTGAGTAGATATTACGTCGATTTCTTTCTGTAATGTGTTGGTGGCGCTGTCTAAATAATTCAGGTGCTTATTGATCATCTTATGCTGTTTGGAAATTGTCTCCTCTGTTCTCTTTAATATATTATATTCCGCTTCAATGACCGATGTCTGATTCCTATAAAGCTGATTCAGGTGGTTTATATTGCTACTTACTAGGTCAATGTCATTCTTGTATTTTTCTGCGAATTCTTGATCGAGTACTCCAAACAATGAATTTGCAATGGAACCGACAGCGTTGATCAGCCCGCGTCGAGTTCGCAAATGCGCTCCAAAATGCTGATTAAGTAACAGCTGATTGTAATATTGTAGTTCATTGTACTCGTGCTGTACTTGCAAAATGATGACTCGACAATGACTCTGTGCTTGAATCTTTTCGCATGTTTGCTCAAGATATTTTGTAAACTGTGTTATCGCTTTATCTCCTTGCCAATAGGGAGACATATTATAATACGTGACAATTTTCCATTCATCACGAATAAGATGCATTTGTCCCAGTGGATCAAAATACATTGTTTGATTGCTGTCGAACGCTGTTAGTTTATAAGACGCTTCAGAGGATATTATAAGACTCATAAAAAATAATAGTGCTAGTGCTATGCTGTAGATTTTAGGACAACGGTTATCCCGCTTCCTTGTTTCCACCTCTCTTTCCTGGCTTTGCTGTTTTACTGCTCCGATTTTTTCCTGCACACTTGCTTTTTTGTCCGTTATAGGCAAAATGGATAGCTTTATAATTGGTCGTTTTATATAACCATTTTTTGTTTTTAAAGTCACTACCCTGACAACCCCATCCTTTCCTGGGTGGACCTCCACCACCCGACCAACAGGCCATTTTCCTGCAGGCATGTTGTCATCATGAATAGTAACCATATCCCCTATCTCGACATTCTTTTGTTCTTTAAACCATTTGCTGCGCAGCGATAGTTGACTAAGATATTCTGTTTTCCATCTTTTCCATATGTCTTGGAATGTTTTGTTTACTAGATACCATCTTGTCCTCGCATCTTGTGCTGTTTCTATGACAGTAAGACCTGCACGGCTAGTTAGAAAATGTGCTGGCGTGAGGAAATCAATATCCTCGATGTCTTCCGATATTGGGCACAGTGGTCTTGAGTTAAGACTTGCTTCGATTTGAGACAAAATGGTAGAATATTCTTCGAATGTCAAGGCTTGGTCTCCTATTACTCTTTTCAGATGCTGCTTAAGGCTTCTAATTGATCGCTCCCAGATCCCTCCAGCACTCGGCCAAGAAGGACAATTCCAGTGCCATTCTATGCTCAATTCTGCTATTTCTTTGTAGAAGCTATCGTTAAAAATTTGCTCAAAATGTTGCTGCTCTTCCTGAAGTATCTTATTGGCACCTACAAAGTTAGTTCCATTATCAGAATATATATGCTTCGGAGCTCCTCGTCTTGCTGCCATACGACGTAATGCTGCTATGAATGCTAAACTGCTAAGGTCGGAAACTAACTCAATGTGTACTGCTTTCGTAACCATGCAAATAAACAAGGCGATGTATCCCTTAGATGTTTTGATACCTCTACCTTTGTTTGATTTTACCCTTATAAATCCTGTGTAGTCTATTCCAGTGTGATAAAATGGAGGCGCTGGGTTAGTTCTAAAATCAGGTAGCTGTCCCATTATTTGCTGTAGTCTTTTGGGCTCTTGTTTTTTGCAGGTCACGCAATTACGAAGTTGTTTCTTGGTAGCTCTATTTCCCTTAATTATCCAATATTGTTGTCTCAATAAAGACAAAGATAGTCGAGCTCCTCCATGAAAGGTAGTTTCATGTGCTTGCTGGATAAGAAGCTCCGTCAATCGTCCGCTATAAGGGATGATTATGGGATATTTCATGTCATTGCTAATATTTGCATTTTTAAGACGTCCTCCGACTCTTAAAATGCCGCTATTGTCTAAAAATGGGTTGAGATTTATTAGCTTGCTATCAGAACTGAGTCGGTTACGCAATAAATTGTCGATATCCGATGCAAATTCCTTGCGCTGTATGTATTTAATTATAACTAATTTTGCTTTCCTTAGTTCTTGTAACGTGAGATATGACGGCCTTTGTTTACTTGTCGGTGCAAGTGCCCGTAATAACCACGCTATTATGCGATTTAATTTTATGAATGAACTATAGCGATTTAATAGATCTTCGATAAGGCTATTTTCAGAGTTGCTATTTTGAACGGTGAGGACTTGTTTCCGAATTTCTTCTTCGGACGTATACTTTGTTTGCTCCTGCTGCAGCTTGAATCCAGTTGTATATAGCCAAGCTGGTCCTCGCCACCACAAGTTATGCTCCATTAATTGGGAAGCCGATAGTCCTCTGCTTGCTGAATCGGCTGGATTTTCTTTTGTTGACACGTAATGCCAAACATCAGGTGGTATTATGCTAGTGATTTTCTTCACTCGATTCGCTACAAAAGGCTTCCAGCGGTCTGGGTTGCCTTGTATCCAGCTAAGGGTGACCTTTGAGTCACACCAAGCGATGATTTCGTGCTCTATGTTAGCTATGCTAGTGATGATTTTTTCCAATAATCTGGTTAACAGCTCCGCTCCACATAGTTCCAATCTCGGTAACGAAACTGTCTTGCTGTTTGGCACTAATCTAGTTTTTGCTGCTACTAGTACCACGGATACCTTTTCTTCGGTCACTATTCTGGCATATACAACACACGCGTATGCTTTCGGCGATGCATCACAAAATCCATGCAACTGGACAATGTCGCCGCGCTTGCTTTGTAACCAACGAGGTATTTTAAACCGACTGATACAGTCTATGTCTTCATTTATTTTTACCCACTCGTTCTTAATTTCTGCTGAGACTTCATCACTCCACTGAATTTCATCAAGCCAAACCTTTTGAAATAGTAATTTGAATTTGGTCGTCAACGGTGCTAGCCAACCTAAGGGATCAAATAACCTTGAAATTTCTGACAGGAGTTTTCTCTTCGTAAGCTTTGTTGTATCTGCTATTGCTGAGTTATATTGAAAGGAAAATTGATCCGTTGTTGGGTCCCATCTTAAACCTAATGTTTTTGCTGTTTCCTCAGTTTTGAAAATAAATGATGTCGCTTGAGTATTTTGGTGTGATAAGTTTATACCTTCCATTAATCTCTTGTCGTTTGCTGACCATTTTCTAAGTAAAAATCCTCCGCTGCTTAGGCACAAATTTAGCTCTGCTACGATGCTTTTTCCTTCGTCGATAGAGTCTGACCCCGATACTAAATCGTCCATATAAAAATCTTCCCGTATTATTTTTGCTGCGGTGGGAAAGTTATGCTGCTCATCTGATGCTAGTTGGCGAAGGGTCATCATCGCCAAGAAAGGTGCTGATTTAGTGCCGTAGGTAACGGTAGTTAGCTGGTATGATTTAATTGGTAGCTTGGGATTCGCTCGCCACAGGATTTGCTGTAATTTTTGATCTGATTCGTGAATAACAATTTGCCGAAACATTTTTTCAATGTCGGCTGTGAATACATATCGATATTGCCTCCACTTCAGTAACAGTGCCTGGAGGTCTCGCTGCAAGTTAGGACCTCGATACATGACATCGTTAAGACTAAATCCTGATGAGGTCTTTGCGGACGCATTAAATACGACACGTAACTTCGTAGTTGATGAGTCTGCTCGCTGAACACCATGATGAGGCAAGTAGCATTCCATTTGATTGCTGCTAGAAGTCGCTAATTTCATATGCCCCAACTCTTCATACTCCTTTAAAAATTGCTTATATTGCTGAGCAAAATACTCTTGCTTGCTTAATTTTTTCTCTAGATTTCTATATTGCGCTAGGGCTATCTCCTTTGAAGATCCTAGTTTTTCCCCTGCTTGCTGCTTCATCGGTAACCTTACTTCATAACGACCGCCTTCGAGACGTTTAGTCGTTGATAGGTAGTACTCGACGCATTGTTCTTCTTCTGCTGATATTTCATTTTGCTCATAGATATCCTCAATTTGCCAAAATTGATGAATATCTGCTGTATTGTTTAGGATGACATTACATTGAAAATGTGGTTTGACGCTGCCACATAGTATCCATCCTAGCTGGCTTTGCTGAGCTAAAGGTGAAGATGAATCAGAGTTTCTTATCAAGCCGTCTAACATGATAAGAGCATAAGCGTCCGCTCCTAGTAACAAGTCCACGGGACGGCTTATGTAAAACTCCGGATCTGCTAAATTAATATGTTCCAAATGCGACCACGAAGGTCTTTCGAATGATCGATTTGGTAGGTTCTTGATAAGATTTTTCATGATCAGAACATCTGTATGAAATTCAAAGTTGTTATACATCGATTGACATGTAATGCTGAGTTTGCCCTTACAGTTAGCATCCTTTTCTCCGATTCCAAAAATGACTCCATCAAATTGCTGTCGTTTCAAACCTAACTGTTGAGCTGCTTTCTCGCTAATTAGTGATATCTGTGAGCCCTGATCAATAAGAGCTCTCAGTACAAGCTGCGTACTGTCTGCTGACTTAACCTTCACTAGTGCTGTAGCTAGAAGAATCTCAGTATGATCTTGCTGAGATGCGTGAACATTGTTTGCTTGAGATATATTTTCCTCTTTTTTCATATAATTTGATTTTTGCTTCATTGGACCGGACGTTGAAATAGGTTTTTGCTGCGTAAAGCATTCATGCAATATAGTTTGGTGATTTTCCGAACACTTGCGACATCGTTTTGTCGAATGGCATTTATTGCCGTTATGGTTAAAAATGCAATTAATACAAATATTATTTTGCTTTAAGGTTTTAAGTTTCATTTCATTCGACAATTCAATAAACTTTTCGCAATTGTATAAATTATGCTCAGCAAAACAAAGAGGGCATTTAACTCCCGACACGTGCATGGCTTTCGTAATAGATTGGTTTGCTTTATAATTATTATACTTTCGATTATTTGTAGATGAATTTGAAGGACCGGCTTGCTGATGAGATGGCTGTGATTTCGGTATGACATCTTGACGTCGACGAGCTGATTCTAGGCTAGTGAACTTATTTTCTAAGAAATCTAAGAAGTCTTGAAGCACTGGTAGCTCCCTAGCGTTCTTTAACGACTCTATGTATTCGGAATAAGACTCACTATCCAACTTATTTGATAAAATATGAACGAGTAGAGGGTCCCACGTACTAATATTCACACCTAGGTTTTTGATAGCGTGTAGACTCTCTAATGTGACGTCATGTAATTTTTTAATGGCTGAAAATGATTGCTGCTGTATAGCGGGAAGATTCAGGAACACATTGACGTGGGATGTAAAGATGAGCTTCTTGTTGTCAAATCGATGGTTTAGAATCTCCCAACAGACAATATAATTGTCGGAGCTGATAGGTAAGTGCTGGATCAAACGCTCGGCTTCACCTTTCACCTTGCCTTTCAGAAATTGCATTTTCTGAGCGTTTGACAGTGCTGTGTTCTTGTGGATAGCTTCGCTAAATAGATCTTTGAACGACACCCACTGCTGATAATTGCCCGTGAAGACAGGAATCTCCATTTGTGGCGTTGATTTTTCACGATAGGATGTTGACCACATTTTGGAATTGATAGATTTCTTCATCCTGTTGAAGGTTCGCTCGTGGCTGTTGAATTGGAACTCATACTCGATCGGTATCTCCTCTCCTGACTCGCTAATGATTTCCCAATGAAGGTTATCAATGGTGCTCCAACGGTTCTGCAGAATTCGAAGAGCATCTTCAAACTCCCATTTATCGACAATTGTCTCGACATCAATATTGTCGACAGCTCTAACAAATGCCTTAAAATTGACCGACTGCTTATGAAGCATATCGTCACGCTTGCTGTTGGTTCCTCTCGATTCAAACTTCGGAGGCGCTGCTGCTGTTGTATTCCGCTCCGGTTGACTCATTGAAGTTCCAGCCACCTCTTGCTGTGCTAGTTCAGGGTATGCTGAATGCTGACCCCGTTGAATCAACTCATTTTGACTTTGGATGATAAGTTTTTTGGCTGTCATGTAAATTTCTTCCGTACGCTTGAACTCCGAATTGACAAAATATTTGTGATTGGTCTTTTCGAAAGGAAGAATTTTTTCATGATTTCTTTGGAATTCCTCCCAGTATTTCTCAAGCAACTCGATCTTACGCTTACAATAGTCAAAAGTTTTACGCTCAACGCTATCCTTTTTAAAATTCGTGAGTAGCTTCCCCAAGCTCTCCGAAATCTCGGTTTGATTGAAGTACAGTGTCTCCATCTCGCTGCTGCTGCTAATATAAGTAAAACTGAACGATCTTACTTGAGAAAGTCCTAGTTGCTGCTAGCCCGACGAGGGTTGCTCCCCAAGTCAGTGATTCGCTGGCGCTGCTGCTGTGAGCAGGACACTTCTGCTGAATTCGTAATCCACCAAGTACTGCTTTTGCTGCCTTGTGAGCTATTAACTCACACGGTAAGTTGTAACGAGCACCTTAACTCACTACACTGCTGCTAAAGTCGTTACCACTACAGTCACTGCTAAGCTAGTAAATACTGCAACCAACAGTTCACAGGTTCAGTACAAGTTCACTTCACTGCCGTTAGTCCCGAAAAACTATAAAACCGACCGCGAAATGATCCGGCTCGAAGGACCAAAATGTAGGAGTCGCGACCGAAGTGGTATGGACTGCTATGCTATTAAATTAAATACTTTAAATAACTTAAGATTTATTTATAAAACGGTAATTATGCTTAAGTTACGCTAAATGATATGCTATGCTAATGAGTACGAAAGCACCCGGTTTGCTGTCCGAATATGTACTGATGCCACACTGCACTTAGCGCGGCGTAATTGTGTACCTAGATCAGCAAAACGTGTTCGATCGTAATGATTGTATCGAACAGACCTTAAATGTTACAAGTTTTTATCCATCAAATAATATATTTATTTTATTATTCTTGAAAGATAAACAATTTATGAACCCTATAAGACCACATTTCGTAATAGAGTTACGGTTGACACAGTGAGACAACAGAGACAAGAAGCAGAAAAGTCAAGACCAATCATGAACAAAATATAATTGATTGAAGAATAAAGAGAAAAGAAGTTTTTTTTTACCTCACACACGCAACTTATTAAAACCAAATAATACATACTAGTGATGTAACGAATATTCGCATTCGCGCGAATGTTCACACATTTCTAGCGAACAATATTCGCGAATATTATTCGCCAACGCGACTATTTTCGCGAATATTGACCGCGAATATTCGTCAAAATTTAACATTCTTTACATAAGTTGTATTATCATTCTATATCCGTTCAATCAATACTTAAATGCCTTTTTGTTTGTCAAAAAAAAACCCAAATATTCGCATATTTTCGTGAATTCTGCTATTCACTAATAAGTACATATCTACAAAATAATAAATAGTATCTATCTAATAATAATAAAAAACAACAACAAATAAAGAACCACAAGATTAAATCTGTACGAGGCCACAAAAAGCTCCTACCACACATGCTACGATTTAAATCAATAAAAAATACTGCACTGGTATATTCTAGTAGGATCCGCTAATGATCAATAATGATGATGCCAAAGATATGAAACACAACGAGAAAAACTAGTTACTGTCGTTGAAACACAGTTCAGAGGAGAGTTCGATTTTGGTCCCGCGGGTCCACTTGACCACACAATTTATTTTCTGTATTTTTATTGGTTAACTGGATCCACATTCAAATTTTATTCTTGTTTAAAAATATGGACACGAAGTATCCATACTTCTTTAGATCTGTGTAAGAAACTTTACAATGTTGCCAATACGTGCGGGGTTCGAAATGTAACGAAATTCTAACTGGGTTAGTTAGCAAATATTGTGCTTCAGTTTTTAGATATAAAATGAAAGAGCAGATTTGATTAATCACATTAATACAACCAACTCTCTTTTAGTTGTTTTTTGTCCCACAAAAGTCTTATCCTTGACTTATTTAAAATTTAGAGACTTATTTTTCAAAATTGCTTTTCTTATAAAAAATACGTAGGTAAATATAGTAACTAGTCAAATGAAATTTACGATCAAACTAATATCATAACGTCGAGTTTTTCTTTAAAGGTTCCAAATCGTCCAGTGACTTGTCCTACTCCAGAGCGGAGTAGAAGGGCGCGTCGACCTTTTATTAACTAAAATCACATCCATGTTCTTTCTTTGCCTAGCATTCCAGGACTTCAGGTTTCTTTTTCGGAAGTCAACCCATAGCCCCAGTAGTCTTGGCCCCGGCCCGGCCCTGCTGTTTTGCTGACATGTCTTTGACCCGCGCGTGGAACATATCGCGTCGTTGACGACTCGGGCACGGTTTGGACAGTTCTCGAACGGTTGTAAGCCCACGCATATGGTGGTTAAAATTGGGTCGGGATCCCGGCGGCTGGGGCGTGAGGGCAGTTTCTTCACGAGTGCGGTCGCCTCCTTCGCTAGCATTACTGCGGCGAATGTTTATGAATGAACGGATTGATTAGGATGAAACGGGTAGACCATGTAAAGAAAGAAAGAAAGAAGGAAAACTATTTTATTTGGCATACACACTCGTAGATACACACAATGTAGTAACAACATGTAGACACTAATAAATTGTTATGTATGTATAAAACAAAAGAGACAACTAACAATGTGTGTCTCACGGCGGCGCCAAATAGGTCCAGTTCAGCAATAATGCCAGACAACTACATGGTAGTTGCCAGACGCTGGTTTTCAACTGAACCTTATTTCGAGTGTACGGTTGAAAATTGGTTTATATTTTAGTACTCAGTTATTACTGATTAGGTGTAGAAAATATATCAAATAATAAAAAAAAAGACAAAATAAAAAAAAATAGTAATAGGTCTATCTAATCGTGCATAATTACATGCGCAAACAAACAACCGGCTTTGAAGCGACTCAATCTCAAAACAATGCTACTCTTAGAATAGCACATAGCTATGACACATTTTACCGAACATAGAACCTTCTTCTTTTTGAAGTCGGTTAAAAAGAACATCCAGGTTAGTTATTCGGATAAGCTTGATAGATAAATTTAGCATCTCAAATCTTAAGTAAAGTTCAACATCATTTTGTCACGGTGCTTCTATAATATCCGTCAAAAGCTAAGCCGCTAAACAAGTCAGGTTTGAAGGCACGATCTGCTCATTATTTGTTACTAATCTCGTTATCTCGCCCAAATTGATTGTCTATGGTCAACCAGTCTTGTCTGTAGTCTGTAGGTTGTAATAGCTAATTCATTGCCAAGGCTTCTTGTGTAAGTTGTATCTTTGTAACCGGAACATTGTTTGTTTAGGAGAATTCATTTATGAACCTGCTAGCTACTGCCCGTGGCTTCGCTTGCGTGAATGTAGAAAATTATCCCATTCTAGTACATGGTCTTCCTTTCATTCAGTCCATCTTAAGGTTGTCTGTTATATTGACCATGGTACACTTAGTTTTTGTAACTGTTTATCCTGTCCACATTATGAGGTGTATAATAAATTATTATAAACTAGCTTTTGCTTATGGCTTCACCCGCGTACATAATATACACCCCTACTTTTTAATTAGTACACAAAAAAATGGGGCTGTATATCTGTAACCGTTACTGATCATATTTTTGTAGTCAAAAGTAGAAAAAACCGAAATCCTAAAATTGACCACGAAAAGGTAAATTCATCATAGATTCAATCATACATAACAATTGCTAGTAGAAAATACTGCGGGCAGTGTTTTTCCATTTTAATCGTCATTTATTCATTCATAATCAATAGCCTGCACAATATTTTTTTATTTTTTTTTATTTATAATAGATAGGCTCGCGTTTGACCACAATCTCACCTGATGGTAAGCGATGATGTGGCCGACGATGGAGCACGCTTGCCTAGAAGCAATCTATTCACTCTTGACTTAAAGACCCCTAGGTTATAGCTATCAGGAAACACAGACTCCGGCAGGGAATTCCATTCCTTAGCTGTACGCATAACGAATGTACTCCCAAAACGCTTTGTACGTATAGGTGGGATGTCCACCATGTACCGGTGGCGCAACGCCGTACGTCTTGTGGTCCGATGATGGAACGGACTTGGCGGAATTAAATTGTGTAACTCTAGAGCACACTCCCCGAAGTGTAAACGATAGAAAACAGACAGGCTAGCAACTCGGCGTCGATGCTCAAGACTTTGGAGTTTTGACTTCACAAGAGCATCATTGCCTATGATCTTCTTGGCACGCTTTTCAATAGACTCTAGTGCATCTAGCTGGTATTTGGCTGACCCATCCCAAAGATGAGAGCAGTACTCCAGTATTTCCAGCAGCAGTATTTCCATAAATTGAGTGACATTTTGGGATAAACACAAACGCTAATAACTTTGCTGTTTATGAATATTATTTATTGAGACTTTACTTAAATAATAACAAGGGCTTTTCTAATAAGCCCTTTAATACGATCGCTGCGGCAGTGATTTCTCTATACTTTCCTTTTTTTCCTGCGGTACAAGGTCTATACACCTGGTAATAAAACTATATACTTTTCTTAGCCGCACTGTAAGCGAGACGTATGCAAGATGTTTAAACCTGGTATCGCAGTCAACGTGTTAAGTTTTTGTACTAATTAAAAAATAGTGGTGTATAGCCTATGTCACTCAGAAATAAAGCACAGTTTCTATCGGTGAAAAAGTTTGGCAATCAGACCAGTACATTCAGAGATTACCTCCTACTAACAAAAAACAAACTTTACCTCTCTATAATATTAGTGTACATAGTGTAGATAAAATGGTCTACACGTACTTAAAATGATTCAGCCTTTTGAGCGTGAAGGACTCACAGACATACTCATTAGCTCTCGCCTTCCTAATACAAGTAATATTATCCTATTTTGACAAATTAGTCTCTAAATTCTAAACCAGTCGAGGATAAGATATTTGGCAGGATTTTTTGCGGACCTGTACCCCTAGCCAAGTTTCTAATCAGCCCCCCTAGCCACGTTATAACCAGTTTGTGTCGAATTCCGTTCTCTAATCGATAACGCCTCGGTGACAGCAATTGTAGAAAACGATAAGTTGGTAGCCATGTTGACGCGCCTGAGTCGGCCGCTCGTTCTACAATGTAGCGTTTGTATAACAAAGGGTGTAGCGTTAAACATTGTAGAAACGATTTTGAACGATGTGAACTTGGCTACGAATTGTCTATTCGTTTGTGACCACGCGACTTTACGTTGAGATGACGTCATTCCCATAAGTTTCATCACTTTTCGACAGCGTTAACGATTGCAGAATAACAACTTGGCTAAGCGTGCTGCAATAGTTAAAACGCTTGCAGAAAGCTTCAAATGTACGGGAATGACGTCGTCTCAACGCTCAGTCACGTGGCAAAAGAATTGGCGGCAAGGTCAACTCGAAGCGTTCGACGCAAGCGAAACGGTTGTAACTTGGCTAGGGGGGCTGGAACGCAAACGAACACAAGTGGGTTTTAGTCAGTAAACGACTGATTCTCCTTCAACAAAGAGCGGGAGGAGGTGAATGATTTACTACCTCAAAAATGAAGTACAAGATATTGTCTTTAACTTCTTAAAGCTACATTAGACCGATGCGCACGTGGACCACGCCTGATACGTATGTAGAACGCACGCGACGGACCTAGTGTAGCTCTACAAGTCTAGTTGCCGTATAAAATGTATGGAGACCGACACGCCCAGGCAGTCGTGTGCGGTACATGTGTGCGCAGTGTGTGGTACACGTTCCTCGAAGAAAACACATAGTAAAGACGTTATTCTATTACAAATTTCAAGTATTCATTCATAATATTATAGCAAGGCATAATGAGCCTTTTAATATTTCCACTGCTGGGACTCGGGCTTTCTCTTCAGGGAATAGGCCGTAATCCACCACGCGGGCCCAGTGCGTGTTCGTGAATGTCATGTCACATGTCTTCGAAGTTTTTGATTCTAGGACATGCCGGTTTCCTCACGATATTTTCCTTCAGTGTGTTTTGTGATGTTTTTCTTGTGAGCAGTGGTGATGAAATAAATTACTTAAAGTAATGTGCCTGGCTGGGTTTGAACCAGGGCCCGATCTAAGGAGGGGGGGGGGGCAAGCCGTGCATTTGCCCAGAGCAGTAAAACATGAGGGGCGGCAAAATTGACTTCTTCCTACCTTCCAACCTAGCTATTAGCCATCTACACCCAAGTTGGTAGATGGAGAATTTTATGTGCCATCTTCCAACCTACTTCAGGTTGGATAGTGGAAATATTTAAGACGTAAGTCTCATGACTTATATGGTTTTGTGTATGTAAAGGGTGGCGAAAATTATCTTTGCCTGGGTAAATAGCTAGATCGGGCTCTGGTTTGAACCCGCGACCTACAACTCGTAAGTCGGGGCCGCTACCACTCGGCCACCACTCAGTATTAATTCACATAGATAGAGCTGTAATAAAATCCTGTTTACCTACCGCATTACTGCCAAGTCCGGCCAACATTCGTGAGGAAACATGCCTTAATCCTTATGCCGGAGAAAAACAGTCCCTATAGCTGAGCGAGCGCTTAATACCGGATTAACTGAGCTACCCAATGCTCGCTGAGTATTAATGAGACGAGCTTTCTATGTGCTTAAGAAAGAAATAAATAATGATGATTGTTTCATTATTTTAGAGTTATCGACGGCAGCGTGGCTGCAGCGCTGTCGTCACGTTCTTTTGTTATTCCAAAAATAAAAAGCGTGGCCGCAGCGCCTAATTTGAAGGTACCCTTATTCCGAATCATGCAAAAATGCAATTTTTATAAAATGCGTGAACAGTCTAATGGCTAGAAAATGCCTAGTATGGTTTAATCACATAAAACATTTGATTACAAAAAGTTGCTAGTGTCGTTATTATTAATCTTGTTTCGGTGTGAGTAAGAGATGGTCCTGTACAGGTCTGTCTCTTACCCATACTGAAACAAGATTAAAACAATCTTACTAGGTCTTGGTCATCTGATCCTTAATCCAAAGAAGTAAGTACGTAACTTCCATTCCCTGAATAGTTTCAGGTTTTTTGTCTACTGTCAAATGTTGGGGAAATAAAAAAAATAAAACTTGGACATAGAGATTACAGTCCGATTCGAAATTACATTTATGCACAATAAAATACTGTGGTGTTGATGTTCACAATGCGCTCTATTCCTCATTCATACCCCAACTCCCGTCGCAGCAATTCTAAGTCCGTACAAACTAATCCGAGGACAAGTCGACGCATTCATCGACGGCTGTGGTGTCGTTAATTTGTTTTTTCAATCGAGTTTCCCTTTTAATTGTTACTGGAATAGATTTGGGTGCGGTTGTGTTTTG
This sequence comes from Mythimna ferrago, assembly GCA_910589285.2. Classification (NCBI taxonomy): domain Eukaryota; kingdom Metazoa; phylum Arthropoda; class Insecta; order Lepidoptera; family Noctuidae; genus Mythimna; species Mythimna ferrago. The sequence goes on from OU342684.1 coordinate 26,094,656, forward strand.
CGTTGAATAGTTTAAGTTATTGTTTTATTAAAATGTTTGCGTTCCAAAAACCGTCAAACTATAAAATTGTTTACAGTAGGTACAACGTTCCGGTGGACCATCGTTCTATTTTCTTGTGCGTTTTGAGTGAAAAATATACTGAACAGTTTATTATTTTTTCTCTTTGCGAATTGACCTGGCAAACATTGTTATATTAAATAACTTATCATAGAAAAAAATGGGTTGTGGCGTACGAGGATAAACAATAGCCTACGACCTACCGAATATACACAAAAATTTTCATAAAAATCGGCTAAGCAGTTTTGAAGGACTACCTCCTTCGAAACGGCTTGACCGATTTTTAACAAACACTGTGTTACGAAATTTTTATCTATTTGAAGATCTATTAGATATATATTTTTGCATCAATCGTGCATTTAATTTGGGCTTTTTTATTATAGATAAGTCGAGTTTGACCACTATCTCACCCAATGGTAAACAATGATGTGGGCGGCGATGAAGTACGTTTGCCCTAGAAGCAACCTACTCACTCTTGACTTAAAGACCCCTAGCTACCAGGCAACCCAGACTACGGCAGGGAATTCCGATCCTTAACTCTACGCTTAAAACCTGGGAAAAAATCTGAATGGTCATTGAAAAAATAACCCTGTATAATTGATGTATTTCTAATTTATTTTACAATAGCTCGGCGTTTCAATTTCCCGACCATCCAACTCGCTCAACCGCCGAACGTAAGTCACTCCCACGCACAATTTTCTCATTTCACCAGCCATCCTTCCACCATCCCCCTACTAATCCCTTCATCCACATCTCCATTGACAGGTTTAGACAGATTATCCCCCGTCGGAAAGTTGAGCGATTCGGCTTATAAGCTCCGATTGTTATCAACTTTTCTTTTAATGAAAATATTTTAATTAAAGTTTGGGAGAATATTTTCTTTCGGTATGTTTATGAGTTGGTTTTATGAGTTGTTGAGGTGTGTTGCTGTCATGTTTGTTTTTGTTTTTGATGTCAGTTTGTTGTTTTGTTCTAAGTTTGAATTTTGGAGTTTTAGCGCTTCTTGATGTTTTATGATTGTATTACTTTTGAGTTTGTTGATGGATTGAATGCATGACTGGCATGTGATGATGTCAAATATACTGTCTTATTAGGGAAACATCGTAATCGAAGCGCTTTTTAATAGAAGGAGTATTTTGTTTGCTAATTTAAAAGTATTTATGATAATATCGTTATAAAAATATTAAGATATTCGTAATATGGATTATCCTTAATAGAATAGGCATTATTGACATATTATCAAAAACACTTTTTAACCAGCAGGGCAAAATCCACTTTTTGCAAACGATGTTCCTAAGGCTCTATATGTAGGTATTATACCAGTGTGAAATCAAATCACAACCTAATAGTACCTAAATTAATTTGATTCCTAAAAAATAAAAATAAAATGTCAAGGTATCTTTGTATTTGCAGACGTACCTAACAAAACTTGTGTCCATCTCTATCTTGAATGCTGTGAAATGTCGGAGGCTTCCTAAAGTTTTGATTAATTTTCTGAAATACTTTTTACTTCCAACAGATTTTAATCTCACCGCCAACCTTGGGTAACTATGTAGTAGAGAATACTTAAGGCTACAAATATTTAAATTTTTGTTTTCAAATCACACTGCCATCACGAAATTTTTCAAGCTTTATTAATTTCTTCAAATTCAAATTAATTTATAAATTCTGTGAACATAGGCGTTTTTAATATTGGCAATTGTACAATCCATGTCCCGCCGATAGGCGGATCAAATAGAAATAAAAAAAAAAATAATAAAAATCAGTCTTACGAAGTTAGTGTCTAGTAGAATAAACTTATCCATGTACCTAGTTGATTTATAAGAATTTACAATGTTAAAGATAAAAGTACATGTATGCATGTCAAATATAAAATTATGTCAATAAAATATGTAAAATGTCATGAATATAGAGAAAAAAAATACACAGTGTCAGAAGATTGCGAAAAACACAAACAACAAAAAATACAATTAAAAATATTATAAATTATAAAATTTGTCACTAAAATTTGTCATCCAGATACTCCTTGACAGATTAATATACTTTGTCATTTAGTAGCTTAAAGAGCTTACTTTTGAATTCATTGTTATTCTTACTGTTTAGAATGTCAAATTATAAAATTGTCTTTATATAAAATATGTAAATTACCATGAATAAGTATAGGAAAAAAAATACACAGTGTCAGAAGATTGCGAAAAACACAAACAAAAAAAAAATACAATTAAAAATATTATAAATTATAAAATTTGTCACTATTTGTCATCCAGATACTCCTTGACAGAATAATATACTTTGTCATATAGTAGCTTAAAGAGCTTACTTTTGAATTCATTATTATTCTCACTGTTTCTAATATGACAAGGTAATTTATTATACTCAAATCATTCATCAACTCATTTGCTTTTTTTTCAACTATATAAAAAAAAACAGTTTGCTATCCACTGAACTATGAGAGCTATGTTGTGAACTAAACCTAAATATGACACATCCTCGCTGGAACTAGTCTGAACATTTTGACCCTGGACAGTTTGACGGGGAATTTCATTATTCTGCGAATTATTCGCTTTGAAGGATACCGCGCGACTGCGAAACTATTCAGCTTAGCGTGTGGACATGTTAATACCACTTTTTATATTGTTTTAATGTATGAAATCGTTCAATGACTTTGGCGCTCTGGAGTGGAATGCGTGTTAAAATTTTACTGACTTAAATCACACCTATGTCCTTCAGTTGCCCATTGCGTTCTAAGACCGTACAATAGGGTAGTTTCCAGGGACAAAATAATTACATTTTATTTAGTCCGTAATCCGTATTTTAGATTATACAAAAATATTGGACACGTATTTTTTCTTTTTTCGATTAAACAAAAAATAACAAAGATATAGCCCATTAAAGTTACGTGTAACGTCATGCCGCGCGGCGTTTTACGGCAACTAGCTTATTACCGGCACGGATCTTGAGCGCTGGCATCAAGTTGCGCAGAAGTCAAATATTCGGTCTCTTTATTGGTGCGAAGTGAAACGCGGGGGCGGGGAGTGTCAGTGATTGGCTCGCCGCGCCATCGCGTCATTAACGTCACCTCTGATTCGTTCCCTGCGCTTGCTGCATGTATCTAACAACGACGACGATTGGCTCGCCAATGTATGGAATGCGCAAAGTGATCCCCACTCTGACGCCGAGCGCTCAAGTTCCGTACCGGTAATTGTAGGTTTCTTATTCAGAAGTGCGCGTGGAAAACTACGCCCCATCGACGGTAAAAAAAAATGGCATTGGGCAGGGCTGAGGGCCCAGCCGGGTCAAAGCCTACTGGGGCCAGGGTTATCCGAAAGGGAACTCGAGCCCCGGTATGAAGGCTAGAAGGAACAGGGTGGGTCGTTTAGTCAGTAAGAGTCTGACAATATCTCCCGCTCCGCCCAAGAGCGGGGGTTGTCATTGGATGATTTTTCCCACCATAAAAAAAGGGCTGAGGGCACATTACTGACACAGACAAGCGTTGGAAGACCTCTCACAACGTGGACCGATAAGCTGGTGAAAGTCGTGGGAATCCGATGGATACGAGACGCACAGGAGCGATCGTTATGGCGACACTTGCGGGAGGTCTGCGTCTAACAGTGGACGTCTATCGGCTGAAACGATGATGACGATGCTTCACCATCAACGATTGCATCACTGTTTACCATCAGGTGGGAGGTGGGATCGCAGTCACGCATATCATAAAAAAAACCGGGCAAGTGCGAGTCGGATGAAAACAGTTCGATTCCCGAATCGAGTTACGAAGATGTTTCCAAACGCAAAAAAAGTTTTTGTTTTGTTACGTAACTACACAGTTTTGAGATTTTTTTCCTATACTAGTGCTATGAGACCTTGCTTCATGCCAAATTTCAGGATTTTAGGTCAATGGCTATACAAGGTGTCGTTTTGAAGCTGCAAAATATTTCAGGAGGTAATTATGTTAGTGATTCTCGACCCGAATCAATAATAAAATAAGTAGGTATTTTTTTTTTTTTTATATAACCGATAACCGCGCTTTTTTTCACACACACAAACACGGAACAATAAAGGGCGTTTTCACACACACTAACTCGCAACGATAGTTTCATAAATAATGTATCATCCAATCATCATCCCGCACGCCACACCCTAGCCACGCCCCCGCGGCCATCGATCAATCGATTCAGTTTAGTGTAATTAAAAAATTAAATAACAAGTATTACTGATTATTGACCAGGTATCGTTTTTTTACATGATTATTTATGAGTTTTATTACAACCTCCTGAAATATTGTGCAGTTTTAAAACTGTACCTTGTATATAAATACCATTTGAGTTTTGATTCTCATGAGAATGTGGAAATATATAGGGTGACTGGTAATTAGTGTACGATACTTAAACACGTGATTGTGCTCATGATAACCAGCAACGTTTACTATGGGAACAAACCTGAAATCGCGAAAAAAAATCAGCTGTTCAGTACATTTATGTTTGCCTAATGTACTGAACAGTTGATATTTTTTTCGCGATTTCGGCTTTGCTCCCATAATAAAAATTGTTTGTTATCATGAGCACAATCACGTGTTTAAGTATCGTACAGTAATTGCCAGTCACCCTATATAAACGACCGTATCTTTCGTATCTACAGACAGACAGACAGACAGACGGAAAACAAAGTGATCCTATAATGGTTCCTTTTTTTCTTTTTGAAGTACAGAACCCTAAAGAATGTACCCACACTGAAGACTATTGGATCGTGAACATCATTGCTTGCTTAGTTATTAGGTAAATTAGTTGGTCGTCAGCATACACACAAACCGAAGGGTCTCGGCACGTTGACGTAGTAATAGCATTGTTTGTTTACTTTGGAAGGATCCCGCTGTTCCGGTTCCGTAGTAGGTAGAATATCTTTGGATAAGCGGAATTTTAGTATTGTTTTCTTTTCTGTTTATTCTTCTTTGGAGGTATATTGACTGTCCTCTCATTCATTTATTATCTACTTTGTACAGTCAAGGGTTAAGTGTTGCACTCTACCAATGCTCATCATAATCATCATCATTTTAGCTGAAAGACGTCCACTGTTGGACATAGGCCTTCCCCAAGTGTCGCCATAATGACAGGTCCTGTGCTTCTCGTATCCATCGGATTCCCGCGACCCTAACCAGGTCAGCGGTCCACCTTGTCTTCTCATAGTGGCTACCAATAATTGAATTTGGAAATATTGTAAAAAAAAACTATTTGTTTTTTCAAAGAAAAACTGAGGAGTTTCTTTCCAATTCTTTTCCATAGGATATGACCAATTAAAGGGGGAGTGACACAGAATTTAATGCAGATGCAGCCAGTAGGACTACAAGCAAAGCCAAGCCATTTTTTAAATCCGTCAAACAAATCTTCACGCTCCGGGTGAAGCGAGAGAGAGTGTCAGCTTACTGACGTATTTCTTCAGTTGCCTTTTACGTTTCAGAGCCGCGGTAACTCTTCTGAACAATATGGCAGCCGCTGGAAGCCAAATACCATAGTCGGGAAAAGTGTAAGCAGTCGAAGATTTTGTTTATATAGGTGGGAAAATCATCCAATGACATCTTCGCGCCCTTGGTCGGAGCGCGAGATAGTGTCAGACTGATTAAAAACCCACTCCTGTTCCTTCGTTGCCTTTCATACCGGGGCCAAATCTTCCTTTCAAGAGCAGATCCTTGGCACCAGTACGCTTCCACCCTGCTCGGCTCCTACGGTTTGCTGACAACTCCTTGAGGCGCGCGGGAACAGTAACCGCCGACGTCATATTATTCAGGCTGTCAGTCAATAATAGGAGTTTCGTTAAAACCTGAACAAACAAGTTCATCTCAAGGGGAAAATCAGAAACTTTCGAAGGGACACGGAACAGCTTTGAAACACCCAATGAATTCCGCTTACCTGGAGATATTCTACCTATTACGAGTCAATGGGTTCCTCCCAAAAGTTAGCAAGCAAAGCTATTAATACAGTAATGTGCGGAACCCTTCGGATCGTTTGTATGCTGACGACCACGGAACCTAATGTTTGGGCATAACCGTTGGTGTTCTGCCCACGCAAGCCAATAAGTGGTATCTCAAAATTTTCGAAATTTCTATTTTGTTTTTGGATCAGATTTTTTTTTGGTGGGAAAATCATTCAATGATATCCCCTGCTCTTGGGTGGAGCGGGAGGGCGTGTCAGACTTTTACTGACAAAAAATCCCCTTCTTTGCCTTCATCCCAGGGTTCCGAGTTTCACTTTCGCACCACCCGTGGTGCTTTAGCTAGCTTGCAAAATTCCGTTTCAGACAGGTTCGTCAAAAACCCCGTAATTTTATTAAAACAATGAAAAAACACTATCCATATTGAATTTACTTTAGACATGCTAAAGAAACTGTTGATTTCTTTCCAAAGTGTCTACGCCTTAGCAGCAATACCTACCAATCTAAATGTAATTTAACATAAACGTGGGTATTTTTTACGTGGGAAATTATCAAATAACTCCTTTCGCTGTTAGTGGAGCGACAGGAGGTGTCAGACTTTTACTGACTAAATCCCACAATATTCCTTTAGTTGACTTTTATTGTAGGTCCTCTGAAAAATCTGCAGCTCAGGCAGGTATAGACAATTAGCAGGCGGTTGCCGACTTCTGCGAAGCAGTAATTCTCGCCAAGGAGGAGGCCGAAAGCATCAGGCAACGGCGTTCTCGCCGCCGCCGCCGCCGGCGTGGCGGGATTCTGATTCCGATTTCCGGCCACCGTAGGCGCGGGCTTGCGGACAGTGAGCAATGGGTAGCTCGCTGTCCGGCCGTCCGGTAACTGTCCGGACCAAGCCCAAGTCGTCGACGGCGCGCACTGTTGCCGCACGCCTCAAGGAGTTGTCAGCAACAGCAGGGACCCAGCCGGGTCGAAGCCTACTGGGGCAGGAACGGGGTGGGTCTTTTAGTCAGTAAGATTGACATTATCTCCCGCTCCGCCCAAGAGCGGGGGTTGTCATAATCACCATAAAAAAAAAAAAACAAAAAAAAAACTTTACCTCTTTATAATATCATTATAATCTACACTTACATATAATATTTACTATATGTAAGTGTAGATTAGTGTAGATGCAATTATGAAGAAGGAAATTATATTTTTTGTACAAAACCCTCGTTTTACCGAATGATTGAGTTACCCCTTTTAGGCTTTAGAGGGCAGTATGGCAGACGTGCTTTACGTGAATTAAACAATGATGCGAATTTTTGACGGTTATTTTAGGTACAATGGGATGCTGAAATATACATATGTATGAGGATTGCATGACTTAGTAAGTGAGATGGTTTGTTTGTATTTATGTAGGACAAGCGATATGATGGTTTTGTTTCTATGTTGGTAATTTTGCTACCATGGATGGCAAGCTACCCGTTGCTCTCCCAATGGATGTCTACACTCAAGCTGATTGGCTGAAAACAGATTTGAATTCCTGTAATTTCTTTTCTGCATTGAGAAATACAGGGTCAGAATTACGAGGTGACTCGAACGAGCTCGGAATTATAGAATTATAGGGTATTCCGACACGGTCAGGTTACTTGAGACTTCGTGGTTATTTTTTATAACGATTCTGAAATTGTGGCTAAGATTGTATCATTCAGACGCTCGTTAATTGTGATTGACTTAGTAATTTTGAAGGCAATATAGATTTTTAGAGGCGAATAATGCTTAAAAAGACTGTTTATTTAGAATAGAATAGAAATATGTACTCCCAAAAACATCTACCCACCCATAAAGAAAGGGGTAACTTTATCGATAATGATCTAACTTTAACTAATTAGTATTTAAGTACTACTGTCTACATTAAAGTTATAGGTAGCTACCTACAGTTGTTTATTATTCATAAACCTAAAAGCATTCACGTCAAATTACTAATGTATTTTATTATCTACTCATGCTAAACCCCACGCAACAATATTACGAATAATAAACTTTATACGAATTGTAATAATACAACTTGACACTCAATTTCGGTGAGAACACATTAGCGAAATGATATTATGTGCAAACATTCAGGGTTGTCAAACGTGATCAAAGAAGATACGAATAATATGTTCAAGCCAAATACCCATCAAGTCCGAGTTGGACTCGCGCGCGGTTTGTCAGTTCGATTCCAGTATCAGTTTTGAAGATTGTTCAAAAACACAAAAAAGTAATTATTTTGTGATGTATAACAGTTTTCGGACTGTTTTACTTCATTTGTGCTTAAAGAACTTGCTTGTGGACTTTCACGATAGATTAACATAAAGTATATGTACCTTATAGGTTTTGATTTCCTTGTTAAAGTCAAAATAAACTTTCAAACTTCAAAGGTTAGCAGACCTGATAATTTGATATTGATTTCAGCTTAATACCTCTATGCCGCGTTTTAGAGAAAAAAGGCCTTGACATACGGACAGACGGGCAACAAGGTGATCCTATGAGTGTTTTGTTTTTGGCGACTATTACGGAACCCTATGCTGCGCGAGTTCGACTCGCACTTGACCGATTTTTCATTTCACAAGACAAACAAGATTGTAACGTTATAGCAATATTTTGTTATATGGCAGCCCTGACCACAGTCGGCTGGTATTACTCGTTCAATCTTTAACAAAACAGTAATAACATTTACCTAGTGGTCACGCTGTTATGTGTCTGGAGGGCGACTGAGAGGACACTGTGAGAGGCCACGTGTAGTGATCGTTCTAGATCGGTCTCTTATTTCTTTTTGGTTTTACAATAGATTTAATTTATCATTTTATATATTTTGATAAATGATATTTAGTTTTGTAAATAGTTTTTTTTTTAAATACACTTGTTCATGTCATTTTTTTCGTTAATTTAAATTAGATGAGGCCGGTGTTTCCTAGCTGACTACTCTGAGAAGAAACCCCGAAACAAACTCAGGGATCGGTCTCTTTAAAGTCTACTCAAGAAACATGTAATGGTCAAATCATATGACAACCTTGCAGATTGCTGTCTGAGATTTTTTTCAGTGCTTGACTGCGATCCCAACTGATGGTAAGCAGTGCTGCAATCGTTGATGATGAAGCTCACTCTGATCTTGAAGACACATACTTAAATTAAAAATTCCCAAAAAAGCCGATACTGAACATACTACTTTCTGGATGTGCGTTTATTACCTAAAGTAAAGGGAAATATATCTATACTAATATTATAAAGAGGTAAAATTTGTAAATTTGTAAGTAGGGGGTAATCTCCGGAAGAACTGATCCGATTGCTAAAATTTTTTCCCCGTTAGAAAGCTGCTTTATTCCTGAGTGACATATTTATGGCTATATTTTATGCACACGGGCGAAGTCGATGGCAAAAGCTAGTTAGTAATGTTGTGATATTTCTTTAAACACTATACCATACAGTTTCCTATGCATTATGTCACCAGTATGAAGATGCTTGGAATACTTGGAACTATGTGGTATTCTGTTTTAAAACCATCGACGACCCATGTAAAGAACTCGGTCATCGATGTTTAAAACTCATCAATATATCTCTTTTTACCATATGTTACATGTGTTGATCTGACTTTAATTCACTTTTGTTTCTGATTATGAGCACTTGATTGCTGGAATTCTAATTTATAAAATGCTCACTTCTTCGAAGTTGTTTATGGAAACACTGAAGTATTTTCTGGTTATTTCGTTTATCTACATAAAAACACGCAGAGTATTGCATTGTAAATTCATTTTGATGCAAAACCGAGTCTTGATCCAATCGGCAGTCGTATTGCGGAATACAGAACAAACAGAAGCTTCACCCCCATTTGCCACCATTTGCAAAAGTATCTTATTCCTTTCCTAGGTTCCATTTTATAGAGTTGGATTTCTTTCTGCGCCAAGCTATTTCGGCCTTTTTTTGAGGTGGAAAGTAATCAATTCTCCACTTTGGGTGGAGCGAGAGGGCGTAGCCAATTTTACCTGATTAAAATCCTCCCTGTTCCTTCAGTTGCCCTTTACTTTCCAGGGTTGCAGTAACGGCACGTTCACGACCTTGCCGCTAAGAGCGGGAGCTAAGCGCGGTGCGGCGAGCGGTAAGATCAAAAGCATGAAAATGTTTGAAGCACGCCACGAGACTCCGCTCATAGCGCCGCGCGCCCGCTTACCGATTCCGCCCCGCTCGCCGCACCGCACGACGTACCGCTCGCCGCTAATACAGTAGTCGTGAACAGGCCGTTACTCTTTCGAACGATTCCACGAACCGCTTTTTAATACTGAAGTAAATTGAACCTTGTAGAATTTGTAGATAATGACTTGCTTTAATGATTTTTGGATGAAGCAAAACAGAGGGTTTTAAGCATATTTACCACTCCTCAGACTTCATGGCTTATCTATGATCTCTCTGCAATATCCATCCGAAAAAACGACAATATTGTCCGTACCTTTTCAACTATTTGTCCAAGTAGACCTTCTGGTCTTCATGTGCCTTCCAGTACGAAGCCAGGCAAGTGCCTCAAGTGGTCAGGTCAACCGCGGCGTATAATTAGGATCATCTCCTCAACTCGTCACGTCATGATTGACGCCGACTAAGCCGCGCTCAGGGGCGCCGACTCCGTGGGTGCTCGGGGCTCGAGCACCCATGAGAAATAAACAGTGGGGGCTGAGCACCCCTGAAAATAGACTTCAAGAGACAGATCAGTCATCGCTTTTTCGGTGTCTCAAGACGAAAGTCTATGACCAGTGCGTGTTGCCATTGATGACATATGGCTCCGAAACATGGTCGCTTACAATGGGCCTCATCAGAAGACTTAAAGTCAGTCAAAGGGCAATGGAAAGGGCTACGTTAGGAGTTTTCTTGCGTGATCGAATCAGGAATATCCGCTGAAGAACCAAGGTTACCGACATAGCACGAAGAATCGCCAAACTTTTAAGTGACAATGGGCAGGGCACATTGCTTGCAGAACAGATGGCCGTTGGGGCCGAAAGGTTCTGCAGTGGCGACCCCGTACCGGAAGACGTTGGAAGGCCTCCTACAAGGTGGACCGATGACCTGGTAAGGATTGCGGGAATTCGATGGATGCATGACGCACAGGATCGTTCATTGTGGCGACACTTGTGAGAGGCCTTTGTCCAACAGTGGACGTCTTTCGGCTGATGATGATGATGAATCACCTTATAGGAATGGGCGTTTTTTCATTATCCGACGACCCATTCAGCGCAGTGGTTTAGAGCGCCAGTTGAGATGCAAGGCACACACATAGTAATAATATTAATTAAGTACGCAGTATGCAAGTAAGACCTTTATTTTTATGTCGGTTGTTTAGTGTGCATTTATCTCCTTACACTTCGCCACTTTTTCGAGTCATCAAATGAGCATGAGCACCCATGAGACTTTCTAAAAGCCTGCGCCCCTGCCGCACTTTATTCACAGACCATTTCCTGTTCCATTCATATTTTAATTTAATAAAATAATAAAATATTTCTTCAGACATTCCCCTGTTAGGTTCGTCCTTATAAAATTAGTTAAAAGGACCTTTTTGAGGACCGCTTTGTTGAGTTCGTGGAAGTAAGGAAAATGTTCCAGTTTTATTTCTTGTGAGTATTATTTATTTTCAGGAACGATGTATGGACTACATAAAAGGTGTAAGGGACAGCCCTCCACAAACTTTAAAGGCTTGCTCAGTAGACGAAACTAAACAACATTCCACAAATTTTATTTTCAGGAAACGAAAAAATTGTGGACGGTTGTTCAGTTTCTTCTACTGAGCAAGCCCTTAAAGTTTGTGGAGGGCTGTCCCTTACACCTTGTATTTTGGAAACTATTATTTTGTAGCGACATCTATATTTTCACGTAGGAACTATCCTGAACCGTAGTATCAGAGTTATTAGAACATATATACAACAGTCTGAAATCAACAATCGGGCAGTTGCCTGGCCCAGACACCACAGCCGATTTTCGCTTACTTCTACATTATATAATACACTTGTACCTTTCTCGTAATGTTCTTAACAAATTAATGTTATGCACAGAATTCATAACCACAGTGAGTTTATGAGAAAGGGTAAAAAAGAAAGAAAGAAAAATATTTATTTGGTGATAATCACCAGGATCGCGCACCACATAAATTACGGTCGATAAAAAAAAACAATAACATTGTGTAGAGTCTGTCTAAAAAGTCAAACGACTTAGGTGATCTAATCAAATAATCAAATTCTTGAAATCTGATGTAGTCAACACTGGTTGAACAATCAAGGTTGCAAAGAGATGATCATTGTTTACTAATAGAATTTTATAAAAAGTATTGTATGTAATGTATATACCAGATTTTTTTATTCGTTTAAAAATGTCCAAGTCGTTTGACGTTTTTAACAGACTATACCTAAGTACCTCACGGCTGCAACACAAAATAGATAGGTACAGAAGTCAATCTACATACAAAGCCCGCTCGAGCAACGCACATATAGACACCGCTCACGGACACGATATCTTGGAGCGTCTCGGACCACTCGTCGAACAGTTCGGGCTCAAAGGCTCATTAGTGTGCGTCCACCGAGCGTAGGTATAAAAAGTGAAGTTCATACGTGAGATTGTCTTCTGTACCAAAGAGATTCATTAAATTCTAAAGATCCCTATCATCTAGTTATAGTTTGCTTAACCAGACCCCGTTTAAAACGGAACTCCCAATCTGTAGTCAGTTTGCAAACCCTGTGGAGTATCTATCACAAGATTGGGTCAATTAATTGCTTCCCTGTCACCCCTTACTCAAAGATTAGACAGGACAACCCAACGAGCTTATTAAACATATTTATACTAGACCAGTTGGGCCCGTGGTTCTGCTTGGCAAGATTTTAATTACAGAGAAAGAATACCTACTTGAATTTCCACTGATTAATATATACTGCCGTTGTTATTAAAAAGGGCATAACATATTTATTTCCGAAATTGAGTTAAATACACATTCGGAATCAGATTTTTTTTAGTGCGGGAAACAGAAAATTGCGTGCCCAAAAGCGGTAGGGATAAGTGCGGATTTTTGAGTAAGTGTATTGAAAAAAACATTCGACATAATTTTAATAGCCGTATTCACCTTGCCGCTTTGTTTTACAAAGCGTGACAATAACAGATAAGTTTAACAAACCAATTAACCTTAGATCGTTATTTTGTTAATCAATTGTCATGCAATCTATTTGCGGTGACAATTAACATTTGAATGAATTTCAATGTCATTCGGTCACGACACAAAATAGATAGATACAGAAGTCAGTCTCGAGTATGTACTTCATTTTTTATACTACGCTAGGCAATCACGCTAGGGTCAGCTCGTTGCGCCGAACTGTATGAGTGCAAACGGGCGTTTGAACCGAGATATCGTGTGACATGCAACACATACATAGACACCGCTCACGGACACAATTCGTGTTCGAGAGCGGTGTCTATGTGTGCGTTGCTCGAGCGCGCTTTGTATGTAGATTGTCTTCTGTATCTATCTATTTTGTGGTCACGATATAACAATATTTGCTAAACTTAGTCGCAATCTGTGACAAAAAATGCTATGATATCATAGACAACAATGCCAATAGACTGGTCTATTACCGTCTCGTATGACGTTTGTTAATGAGCACGCAACCTTGCATTAACATAACATAATCAGTCTTTTAATGTCCCCACTGCTGGGACTCAAAAGCCTCCCTCTCTAAGAGAGGGAATGGGCCGTAATCCACTATGCAAACCCAGTGCGGTTTGGTGGATGTCACATGTTTTTCTTCACCTCACATTTTTCCTTCACCGCTTTGAGAGCAGTGGTGATGACATGAATTACACAGTCATGTGCCGGCTAGGTTTGAACTTTCGACAGAAAATTTGTAAATAGGGACTGTTGCCGCTAGGTCACCACTACTCTAAAGGTAGCCATACACGTTAGGGTGTACCTGACACGTTTGCCTGTATAGTTACACCTGTCAGATAAGCTTGAGCTGAGTAGAGGACATGCACGTAAACCTGTACAAACTCTCAGTTGAAGTCATGGCCCCAGCAGCAGATCTTGATGCTGTAGCGCCAAAAGGTTTACGTCTTGCAGTCACCACACAACTGACGCCTGTGTCGCCTGCACAGTTAAACTGCACAGGTATACCCACGGGCAAAAACATGGAAATTCATATTTTTTCGGTTGCCTGTACCATACAAGCTCCGGTTTATCTGTAAAACTTAACTGTACAGGATATGGTTACCTTAACGCAAACGACAGTCTCTATCAATTTCACTAAATTAACCGAACCTCTCACAGTTAATACCTATCCTCTAACATCAAAACATTCAGTCCTTATCTATGTCCCCCAATTTACTTACCCCTACCTTAATAATATGCAAATCTCCACAAAGATCCGCTCTTGATACCCAAAGATTTAACAATTCATACTTGAAAAAGGAATCCGTAAAAAACTTACGTAAACTGAGTATTTTTCCTTTCAGCACGTTCCCCGAATAAAAAAGGGATCAGAGAATTCGGATCTTCAGCAAAAGTTTTCTCACCTTCAAAGAAAATACGGCATCAGGCTAAATAAAGTGATCTATGTCAAAATACCTGTCGATTTTTACATGCTCTATTTCAATTCTATAGACGTAGAGCATTGATAGATAGATATATACTCTTTGTTGTACATCTATTCATCTATACATATAAATAAAATTGGAGTGTCTGTTTGTAATATTGAAATAACCGCTTTTTACTACATGCATATGAATATATTATATACGGTCATTACACCAAAATATTTTTTTTTTACAATTTTTGTCTATTTGTCTGTCTGTTTGTTCCGGCTAATCTCTGAAATGGCTGGACCGATTTTGACGGGACTTTTTTGGCAGGTAGCTGATGTAATAAGAGTAACTTAGCCTTACTTTTATTTTAGAAAAAATAAATTCAAAATCCTGTAGTCCACGCGAACGAAGTCGCGGGCACAGCTAGTCATAAATACAATGGGTCATAACGCTAAAAGCGATTTTTTATAGACAACCTTTGGACGGATTTGACAGAGAAAGAGAAAAGATAGCAGGTAGTTCGAGAGCATTTACTGAGTAAATAATAATAACTCTTTATTAACAGGCAGCTAAGGTCCATAGACAAAATACGTAAATATAGTAAAAGGTAAAGTTAAAACCACATTGAGCACATGTGGGTCATGCACGCCGATCTGGGCCTCAAGTCTGCTATTACAATGGCGTCCGAATGGTCTATCATTGATTTCATAATTGCTGATTTTGACATGTTTTGGTAATCTACTAACATAATGGCATCAGTATGACTTTCCAATGGTCAACCACACAACACTCCATTGAAAGAAATCGCACAGAATGGTAATCTTGTACACAATGATAAATGAATGTCTGACGTATGCGGTATTATACTAAAATTTTGACAGTTCCTTTGATCTGTGTCCTACCATTAGAACGTCATTGTGCAGTCCAGTGCAGTCAGTGCTTTTAATAAGCTCGATATTGTCATTTTACCACAATTCTATTACGAGACCATTGACTGATCAATGACCGATCATTATGAATTAGCAGATTACGAACTTTTAGCAAAATGACAATGGGATCGCGTTGGAATGACGAATTTATAAAAATAGCAGACTTGGGCCCCAGGGACGTGTCGGTCATCATACATTTTATATGGCAATTAGACTTGTAAAGCTAATGAAGATCCACGCCACGCGACGCAGTTCTAAGTACAAATCAAGCGTGACCCGCGTGTGCTTCGGTCTAATGTAGTTACCGCTTAATACTTACAGAGTTGATTACTCTGTAGAAAGAGACGGCAACTGCGCAACCAAAACAGAGGCCACCAGCTCTTAAAGCGATCCATTTCACGACTTAAATTGATCTGTTAAAGAGATTTAGCTATACAGGCTGTATAGCGCCATCCCTATCCTCTTTCTCGCTCGCACGCTTGACATTTTGACACCTCTTGGTAAGGCCCCTGTCCTACTTGTCTCTTTACTGTAGGTTACTATTAACGACGAAGACACTGCAAGGTTGTGATGTAGGTCAATCGGAATAATAGAAAACTACTGGCTGCACGATAACCCTTATTCACTTTATAACTTGATAGGTTAAGCTCAGTCCATTCTTTACATCCATGCTACCCTATACAAACTTCTAGGAAGTTCGGGGACCTTCGGGGAACCTCGTAAGTATAGGATAGGAACATTAAAAGTGTCTCGTACGGCACCTGTCACACGGCTGGACAATAAAAACGGACCAAGGTGGATATTGCGGATGCCAAGCATTCATGCCGTGGCCCACATATGTACTCCTTTCTTTGTCCCCCACCCGCGAACCATATTGCTCTTTTTTATTTGCCCATGTCGAAATAAAACATTTGTCTTATTTATAGTGGGTGGAATTGGCACGGTGAAGTTATTATAGTGTCCGATGGTGACCACTTTTGTGTTATGGTTTCATAAAATTGAATGGGTACCTATTTATGATAGTTGGTAATAGGCTTACCCTCTATTACTGGTGAAGTGTGTTACTATAGGGTACACCCATGCCTAAGGCGGTTATCACACTGCCACGCACCACGCAGCGTAGCGCGTGAAAACGCACCTACGCACTTACTTGCGGGAGTGCAGATCTGCATCATCGTGTGGATTTTTTACGCACTCACGCGCACTTATTTCATACAAAATCACGCACGGCACTACGACACTCAGTGTGCCATACCTTGCGTGTCGCCCCGCACGCGCGTGTCTGTATGTTTCTCCGTATGTAGGTGTGTGATCTGCATGAATGCGCGTGGATGCATTTTCAGTGTGTTGGACTGTGCGTGTTTTCTGTACAAACGGAGATATGTACTTACAAGCAACGTTAAAACACGCATTCACGCACCCCGCGTGGCAGTGTAATAACCGCCTAAGGGCTGATTCATACCGAAATGGCAGTGACCGGCAGCGGAGTGGCGAGCACTTTTAGAGTGACACAATTTTAAACGTTATCTTCATCCTTAAAAGATCAGTATTGCTTGAAAGGTTGAAGACCAGTATGGCTTGGTTGCGGTGCCTCAAGGCTGTTCGCCATGTGCGTCTTGTCAGCATTCCTATTAGCGACCTTGCCACTTTTTTCAAAAGATTGATCATGGGGTGTCTTTCCGGTTCTTCCCCATGAGAAACGACCAATTTGGAACCGTGAATGTGAAAGTTTTGAATTTTAAATTTTGAATTTTGAATCTCGTGCGCGGCTGCTGGTAGCCAACCGCTACCGTTCCGTCGTGAATCTGTCTTATAATAGGCTTCAAGGAACACAGACGTGATGATTTTGAAGGATAGGTAAAGTTCTTCTTCCTATCATGTTCTCGACAGAGTAGTCGTGGTTATGTCTCGGTCAAGTCTTGCGCCACTTCTTCTCATGCGATGCGACGTCATGCAGTTCTGTGTTTGGTTGCTTGGGAGTTGTGTTTTAATGCTGGAGTGTATCACAGGTTTGATGAGATCCGTTTACTGTGTTGGAGAGCACATTGAGCTCATTATTTTAGCCACGAGCTCTTTAGCTTTCTAACCAAAAAAATATCGTGAGAAAAATACGCTTTGGCTTTACAAGACAGTAAAATAGCAGTTCTTTGACTTAATCCCCTTGTTATTCTTTCCTATAAGGGAAAAGCAACTTTATTTTCAAAGTAAAAAACTAAAGAAGTTTTTCTATATCATAGAAAACTTTTGTCAACAGTTTATTTTGCCTGGCTTCATTCTGGGATGGGATACAATCCGTTCTTCTAAAGAAAACTTGTAATAACTCGAAGGAAAAACTTAGTACATCAGCTTCTTTTCAGTAAGTTGTAACAACAGACTTACAAGTTGGAATGAAGAGGACTTTCTATAGGACACTGATTAGTTTTCTTACAGAGGTTTCGGATACAAACCAATGATATTACAGAGTCTCAGAGTGAGAACTTGAAACAACGTTATTCGTAGTTAGACGAACATTTTAAAGAGTTACCGTGGTTCTAAAACGCACAGGGCAACGAAAGGACATAGGCGGACTTCAGTCAGTGAAAGTCTGACACGTCCTCTTACCCCACCGTAAAGCGTGAGAAATCATTTGATGAAAAGGCAAATTGTGAGACAAATTGTGAGAAAAAGACATTTTGCGACCAGAAAATAATTGCGAAAGAGAAGTTTAGCGACTAAGAGGTCATACACACGAGCTGCATATTGCCAACGGCAGAGGTAACTATAGCCGTCGCCCTATAGTGATACTTGACACACACAATATTTGCCGCTGATCTTCCAAGAAGGAATTCCAAATTCAAAATATTTTATTTCACATAGGCCTACAAGGGCACTTATAAAACGTCAGAAGCTAGTGCACGGTTCTAAATTGGTCGTTTCCTATGGAGAAGAACCGGCAAGAAATTCCATGGTCTGCGGCCGCCGTCGACGCGTCGATGCCTGCTGTTACCACTGCCGTTGGTAACAAGCCGCTCGAGTGTATGAGGTCTAAGCCTAATAAACGTCTAAAATAAACCTTTGACAATTCTTCACACCCTACTTACCGAATTCAAAACATTCAACCGACATTTCCGCACTTATTCGCATTACTTTTCCTCGACCATAACTTGGGGATAACAAGACTTACAGCTAACTAAATTCACCCGAACATAACTAACTTACCGAAAATCACTTCCGAAAACTTAGAGTCAAGTGTGAACCTTTCCATAAAAAGGTCGAGTCCATCAAACCTCCGATATTGTCGTAAAGAATGACTTTATTACTGAACTAGGCATAGAGTACGGAATCGTCTGAAGGATTTTTCGAAAGGCTCTGGATCGCAAAAGGTAAATGAAGGGACACAGGTGAGTTTTAGGTGTAGTTTTGTAGCACAAGTGCTTACATAACTGGATAAAAATTAAATGTAGGATCATTGAAACGGGCGCGATCTCGGTAAAATGGAGCTGAGAATTTTATTGCAAAATTCTGGAGTGTGGTTCTGGAGTCTTATTAAAAAAAAAGTTATTTTTTGTGACGTAATCAAAAATTTACAGTTTTCGATTTTCTCCTGGCTTCATACCACATTTCAGGATTCTGGGTCAACGGGAAGTACCCTATGAATTTTGATCCCCTTGAGTGTCGAAATAAACGCTGTTTTGCGACATAGACGGCCATCATTTTTTTTACCGTTTCAAGGGACCGCAAACCTGAGTATATGGTTTCAATTTCAACTCGATACTTCCACGCGTTCCCGAGATAAAGGCTCTTGACAGTCAGATAGACATGTACGGACAACAAAGTGATCTTAAAAGGGTTCCGCTTTTTTTTTAGGTACGGATCCTTATAAAAGAAATACATTCAGCTGAACATAGAACCTCCTTCTTTTTGAAGTCGATTAAAAAAAACTCGCTCTCTGCGTTTCTGGGCTGCGGTAACCCTTCGAACAATCCAGTTAACACGTCGCATTACTCTATGGAATGAAACAGAATCTCCGTCATACATGCAAAATATGGCGGCGTTTTTTATTCTTCCACTAAAATGGTTTATGGACTTTTTATTGCGGATAGGTCTGGGATTATGAAGCTAAGGTAGGTTTATCACCTGCTTTTCATGGTGTGTTATAGAGTCAGTCTCCTCTTGCAAACGATAAAATGTATATTGATATGGCTTGTAGGTATTTTTCACCTGATAAATGATATTTATTTTGTAAATAGGTTTAAAAAACACTTTTACACTTCAATTTTTTTCGTCAGTTTATGCTAGATGAGGCCGGTGTTTCCTATCTGACTACCCTGAGAAGAAACACCGAAACAAACTCAGGGGCCAAGGCCTTCTTAAAGTCCATACAGTAAATATGTAATGGTCAAATCACATGAGAACCATGCAGATTTGTCTGAGATGGTCTTTTGAAGAAAGAACCATACAGATTTGAGTGGACCTGTCCAATCAGTGTAAGCATTTGTTAGTATTCGAAAAGCTCAACTTAGGACTACTAAGGAGCTCCACGACTTGACGAACAATACCAAAGAAAGGACATTTGGGTAGGCCGCAGAAAATACTCAAATTAAAACTTTTTATCTTCGGCGTTTACGTACATGGGGCGGTTCACTTGTGTCTAATTATCTAGATCTTAATTTCTGCTGCACTGAACTTAAATCACACTATTACTTTAAATAAAGACGAGAGTTTGTGTGTGTTTGTTAAAGCTAGAACTACATTAGACCGATGCACACGTGTGACACGCCTGATTCGTACGTAGAACGACGTCGCGTGGCGTGGACCTAATGTAGCTCTGCAAGTCTAGTTTCCATATACAATGTATGGAGACCAACGCGCCCAGATCGACGTGAGTATGATAACACGTGTGAGCAGTGTAGTTCTATCTTAGTTCTCCACGCTCGAACGGCTGATCAGATTTCAGTACAATTTATTATAGGATACTTTTAGACTCGGAAATATTCCCTTGGGATCATTTCCTACTATCTGTGTCTAGTGGTTAGCGACCCTGACTGCTATGCTGAAGGTCGTGGGTTCGATTCCCACCCAGGACAAATGTTTGTGTTATGAACATAATCATTTGTTCTGTGTCTGGGTGTAATTTATCTATAAAATGTATGTATTTAGAAATATATAAGTATGTTTATCAGTTGTCTAGTACCCATAACACAAGCTCTGCTTGAGACTAGACGGCGTTGTGTAATAGTTGTGGAATATTATTATTTATATTATCATGAGCGGACGAAGCATGGTCACAACGCACACAAATAGACCTATGTTGTAATGCATAATAAAAACGTAATGTCCAATCTCAATGAGCAATAACCGCACAGTAACGTAACAAGTACGGCACAGATGCGGTCAGCGGCTTGTGTTGCCAACCACCAGAACTGGCGACCAGCCTGACCGCTTTCATCCAAGGCCTGTCACTTTCTACCGTGAGCTATTGAATCAAGCCTTCCTACCACAAAATAGATGGGCACAGAAGTCAATCTCATGTATGTACTTCACTTTTTATACCTACGCTAGGCGAGCGCGCTAGGGTCAGCGCGTTGCGCGGAACTGTACGAGTGCGAGCGGGCGATTGAGCCGAGATATCGTGCCCGTGAGCGGTGTCTATGTGTGCGTTGCTCGAACGTGCTTTGTACTTAGATGGTTTTCTGTACCTATCTATTTTGTGATCCTACCTTTCTTCGTACGTGACTTCCACTATAATAATAGGTGGAAGAAGCATAAATTAAAAACCACTTTCAAAGGATCTTAATTAATTAAGGCAGGCCTTGATTCATGATTGATTTCTTTATTTGTGTCTTAATGTTACCCGGGTTTCCTAATGTTTCACCAAACTCCATTGACAAATTTTTGGTTAACAACCAACGTTTCGTATACTATTCATTTCACAAACAATTCATTCCACAAATGTTTTATTTTACAAATTCTTTACAAAGTTTTTTTTTGGCAAATGTCTCTCTTGATAAATGTTTAGGATGATATATTATTTAATCATACATTTATTATGTAACAAGATTCTTTTGGAAAAATATCATCATATCATATCTTTAAAATATGCATTAAAAGTTCCACCAATTGTGCAATAAAATATGTTTTTCTGGGTGGAAGGAAGATAAATCCCCCTTCCTTATAGTACTGAAGGATCGGTCGACGAAGCCCCGCTTTGCAGGCTCCTACTTCTGGGTGGTTAAAAAAAATAACAACGAAGGGGATGGCGGGAACTGTGTTCGCTCGCTTCACTCGCTCTCTAGACCCTGCCATCCCTTTCTAATCTAACCTGTTCGAGTCGGGGTGCCCCAAGTGTGAGTAACTGAGTCTTAACCATACATTGATATCTTCATTCCTGAATCGATCACGCAAGGAAACTCCGAGAATAGCATTTTCATATACTTAAATCGATGACTGGTGCCAAATAAATATATTTTCTTTCTACCAGAGCGCAGAGCTAGAAACATGAATTACAAAATAATGCCTTTAGAACCAAAACACGAATATAGAATCGTGATTAAAACAAATCCAATCAGAGAAATATGTTGTTCAAACACCCAAACCCCTTTCAAACATTATATTGTTCCCAATACGAAACGAACTCGGTCCTAACACTCTGTTAATTATAAAATTCAATTATCTAACTCCATTATATCCTGGATTCGGTTACACAAAACGTTTCGGACCCTTTTTGTCCGCAATAAATGATAATTTGGATTATGAGGAAGGACTCTCGTGGCCGGTAAATCGTTTACTGGTGGACATGGGCTGGAGCAATTGCTAGCACAATGCTCATTAGGGACACTGATTGTGATCACTTTGCTTTTATTAGGTGTCATTAGTATCAACAAGTAATCTTTTTCTTTCGCCTCTTTTCGGCTCGCGTTTGACCACTATCTTAACTGATGGAAATCGACGATGTGTCCGAAGATGGAGCGCTCTTGTCTATAAGTAACCTATTCACTTTTGATTGAGACACCTCAGGTTCTGTTTTCTGACCTTCCCTATTTCCTTCGCATCTTAAGAATTTAAACTTGATCACAAATACTAACTTATTAGGAACTTGCCGCTTCGCTCGCGTGGGCGAGGAAAATGATCCATTGAGATCCATTTGGCTCATCTCTACTGAGTGGCGTAACTATATCATCTGAGGCCCGTGGCAAATTCATTAGATGGGGCCCCCGATAAATCATGTTACGTTGTGATTTCATTTTAATATTTTTTATATATATTTTGGGTTACTTGTTCTGAGCTCGCGGCCTCTAAGAACAGACCTGATCATCAGACCTGGGGTCCGTGGCATTTTGCCAGTCTTACCTCCCTATAGTTACGCCAACTGTCTCTGCGTCACTGTGTGAAGTGTCTGAGTGCAAATGGCAAAAAAGGCGAATTGTTACTAACAATGAAAATAAGAAAGAATGCAGTTTTTATTTCAACTAATTATGACTAAAAACAATATATTTAGGTAATTTATATTAAACAATAACGTTTTTACTTCACCTAGATTTAACTAAGACTTAGTCATACAAACCAAAAGCAAAACCCTTTACTGATACGCAAATAACATTGCATGCAAACTGTACTTTTCACTCACCATTTGACAGATCGAGGTTATTGATTTTACTGTTCTTATTTGGAACGAATCCTCCATACATTGCAAGTTAATTTATTTAATTTAGCTTGTAAAAATGCATGTTATTACAATACAAACCCAGATCATGATCACCATGACGTAACTACACAATATACGCGTAACACATTATACAAAGATGGTACATGATGATTGACCTTAGCCCACGCGATGGCGATGGCTCGATGACTCACGCGCAGCATAGACAATGTACCAGTAATTGTTATTTGTTAGTTTATTAAGTACTGCTGTATTTTGGCGAGACTGGTTTTTGTTATGTTCAGAAGCATTGATGTGGATTAAATTGTATTCTACTAGCTATTGCCAGCGGCTAAGTCTGCGTGAAAGTAGATAATTCACAAAGTGATAAAGTAGCCATATAATATGGTGAAGATTTTTTTTTAAATCGGTCGTTTATAATGCGTACATCGAAAGATTTTTTTTTTTATAATGGATAGGCTCGCGTTTGACCACAATCTCACCTGATGGTAAGCGATGATGTGGATTAAAACAGTTTGCCTGCTGCCGTCTTCCCGTCCGATTATAAGGTGTCTTCAAGGCTAGAGTGAATAGCTAAACTTTAAAGTCAGGCTTACCAAGGCTTTCTTTTATTTATGATGTAGGCGAGCATTAAGAGAGGGTTTTCCAAAATTCACACCCCTAAGGGGATGAAACGAGGGTCCAAAGTTTGTATGGAGAAACCTATTTTCACGCGGATGAAGCTGCTGGCAGTAGCTGGTTCATTACAAACGAAAATGTAAAAATACCACAAAAAATACAAATCTTTCCTCTGTATAATATTAGTATAGATACCTATATTGTTAAAAGTATCCGGGATGTTAGAAGTTATGCCCTGGGGCTTTCTGTAACATTTTCGCTTTAGTATTTGCTTATCTAAGTTTCTCCTTGAGTCTCAGAGATTAAGTACTCTTTTGTGTTATTACCGATTGTTAAATTTGATTATATAATCTAGATTATATCTCGGTGACTTTTATAATCTTGTTGAAATCCTTTTCTATGTGGAGGAAAGAAAAGATAGATTCAGTTGAAAACCATCGTCAGGCAACTACCACGTTGTTGTCTGGAATTTTTATTGCACTGGACCTATTTGGCGCAATCGTGAGACATGAGACTATGTTACTATTCTTTTTGTAATCGAAGGACTGGAACAATCAGCCTGCTGCAGTCTTCACGTCTGATTGTAATTTGAGTGTCTTCAAGGCAAGGGTGAATAGGCTTATAAACTAGTGCGCCTCACCATCAAAGATTGCATCACTGCTTACCATCAGATGGGATCGCAGTCAAACACTAGTTTATATCAATTAAAAAAAAATATTTAACTTTCTACAAGTTTTTTTACACTGTGTGTATCTTTGTGTGCCAAAAAATATAGATTTCCATTCTTTCTTTTCTTCTCATACTTCAGAACTTTAATAATAGTGCACACACGCGCATAAAAGCGTATACACACGTCACTCTCTATAACCCAGTTAACCAAATTAACTTTCTTATCACCTCTACTTCAGAGATGGACTTCAAACGTCTTATCAAATTTATTCAATTGAGAATCAGGTCGTTGAGTGAATGTAGCGTCCACAGTAGCTATAGCATCTTCAAAGACTCGATGTCAATTGATTGTAGAATTGCTTCGGAAATCCTTATTATTGTAACAGCCGAAAGTTCTTCGTTGTGAATAGAATGCAGCCATTTGTGTGCTGATAACAGTCTTGGGGGTATCTGTGTTCTCAGAGGTCAGGAGGTCATCCTGTTAGTATTGATCAGTCATGATTGGGAGCGGAAGTAATGGTGTGTGGTATTCGTCATGGTGTTTATCGTGAGCATAGACCAATCTGCTGAGATATAGATTGTTTGGGGAAGCTGCGACTGCATGAAATTACTATTAAGGTGCTCGCCAAATAAACGTGGAATTACGGCTGTTTGGGGTGTGTGCAAGTGTGTAGGTAGGGCAGGAGCTCTTCAATGATAGGTATAATGTAATTACATTGTACAAGATTTATTTTGGTGAAAATTACAATTTTAGTTATAAGAGAGCGTGTTGCTCTTCAAAACGCTATTGTCCAAAGTCCTTTTTACGGAAACGGAAATCGTAAGCGCGCCATCCGCGCACAGTCGATGTCAAAACGCAGTTTTTTCCCAACGTCTTCAGTAGGTGGCGCCAGAGCCGCCGTCAACGCGATCAAATGACACGAGATGGCGCTGATTGCTCCAACATACCGGCCGCCTTGGAAGATCCATCTTTCAACTTGAAGTCTCGTTGTCATCATTGGTAGAAACTGGTAGCGGGCAGATCTTTGAACAGGCTCGTTTGATTGTACCTGATGATGTGCGAATTTCTGCAACCCTGGAGACACCGTCATTTCCTGGGAACACACGAATCACCCTACCCAATCTCCATTTAAACGGTGGCTGGTTATCTTCCTTGATGACAACAAGGCTCTCCTTAGCGATGTCATCGTTGTGTTCGGCCCACTTTGTCCTCCTTTGCAACTCTGACACATACTCCTTTGACCAGCGCTCCCAAAAATGTTGCCGCAACTGTTCCAGTCGGTTGTAACGACAGATGGATGGAGAGGTCGACCTCACGTCATTGCTAGCAGGCGCAGTCAACGGCCGGCCAATAAGGAAATGAGCAGGTGTGAGTGGAAGGTAATCATTCGGATCTGCGGACAGAGGAGACATGGGTCGGGAGTTCAGGACGGCCTCGATTTGTGTCAATACCGTACTAAACTCCTCGAATGTTAACTTAGCATTGCCTACAACCCTTCTCAGGTGATGCTTACACGACTTCACTCCTGCCTCCCATAAACCACCAAAGTGAGGCGCATAAGGAGGAATGAAGCTAAACTGAATATTATGAATACTAGCAAAATCAATTATTTCTTTTGTATTTTGAAATACGGTTGAAAGTTCTCTTTCAGCTCCAACGAAATTTTTACCATTATCGGAAAAGACTTGACATGGCTTACCGCGTCGTGATATAAACCGCTTGAATGCCAATAAATAATCTTGGGTGGACAAAGAGCTAACCAATTCTAAATGCACAGCTCTGGTAGCAAAACAGACGAATAAACATATGTATCCTTTGATTAATTTAGAACCTCTGCCTTTACGATTCAATATAGATATTGGTCCAGCATAATCGACACCACATCGCATAAAAGGAAATCCAGCCTCCAGTCGCTCAGCTGGTAAATCACCCATGTGTGGAGTTAGCGTATTTCCCTTCATGCGAGTGCAGGTTACGCACATATGCACCACTTGCCTTGCTAAATTCCGAGCTCCTAGCACCCACCATCTCTCACGCATGGCAGCCACGAGGAGTTGAGGTCCAGCATGAAGTAAACGTTTATGCTCATAGGTGCACAATAACAATGCAAGTCGATGTTTACGACACAACAACACTGGATGTTTTTTATCGTAATTAAAATTTGAATTACCGAGTCTGCCACCTACACGTATTATATCATTATCATCTAAGAACAGACTTAAACCTAATGTTTTATTCCTAGACTTATTACTACCACACAACTTTTCTTTGAGGTTATGATATTCATTAGGGAATGATTGTGACTGAACTAAACGTGTCAACACTGCAACTGAACGATTGATTTCGCTAACGTTCAATGAGCCGGTCTCGCGAACTTGACCGATACGCGATGCACGTAAGTTATGAATATACCGTAATACATAAGCGACTGTTCTTTGCAATCGATTAAAACAAGAAAACCTTTCAAAATCAATTATATTATTATTAATTTCTACAGATAATAAATTTGTAGTATTGGAACATTTTAATTCGGGTAACTTACTATCATCACATTCAACTTCATTTGAATTTGTAGTCAACCAACTTGACGTTGGTTCACGAAGAAAAGGCGGACCATACCACCATATGCTAGTGTTGTCTATTAGTGATTCAAAGAGAACACCTCTTGATAGTATATCAGCAGGGTTCTCCTTACTTTTAACATGAAGCCAAATAGTGTTGCTTGTCAATTCGCTAATTTGCACGACCCTATTTTGAATAAAGGTTTTCAATAAATGTGGTGACATCCGAAGCCAGCCTTGAACGATAGTCGAATCAGTCCAGAAATACACCTTATCGAATTTTAGTCTAAGGGAAATAATTATTTTATTATAAAGTTTGGCTCCGACCAAAGCTCCACAAAGTTCAAGTCGTGGAATACTTAACGCTTTTAATGGGGCGACTTTACTCTTGGCACATAATAAGCGAACGGTAACATATGACTCATCATTATTACTATATGAACGTATGTACGCACATGCACCGTATGCTGACTGAGAGGCATCAGTAAAAATATGTAATTCTGTATTTACGGCATCAGTACACATGACATAACGAGGTACAGATATTTTGGGCAAATATTGTAACGAATAAATAAAACTATGCCAAATACATGCGATTTGACTTGGAACTTCATCGTCCCAACCTATTTTTGTTAACCAAAATTTTCGTAACTGAGAATCAACTAACGTCAAATTGCACTGAACATCTGTTGTACTTGCCGCCATTACAGAATGTAAACAAATATTATTATTATTATAAACGGGACCGGAAATAATCCAACCTACTAACGAGTCTTGTAAGTATGGACCGGAGTGAAGTTTAATTTGGTTTGCTTTTAATAAATCCCAAAAGACATCCGCGCCTATTAACAATTCTATGTCACTAGGTACATAGAACGTGGGATCTGCCAGTTGAATATTGCTAGGTATACGTATAGTGTGTCGTATATCGTGTGTCGAAGGCAACTTCGAAATGATACTAGGCAACACTAAACAATGTAACGTAGTTTTATAATCGTATACTTTTGAACGAATATTAATATTGCACTTGTGACTGGACTTTGAAACGGATTGTCCAATGCCACAAACACGTATAGTGGACTGTATGATAGGTATTTTCAAACGATTACATAAGCTATGAGCTATAAAACAATTTTGACTGCCGTTGTCAAGTAGCGCTCGGACTGTATGATATTTGTTATCACTATCAGCTATATCAACTAACGCCGTAGACAGCAAGACAGTCTGAAACGAATTAGCATTACCCGTGAACGCGTTACAACTATAATTGTTATCAATATTGTCAGCTGTTTTACTAACGCTATGTAATACAGAAGACTGCGACAACGTGTTATTGATAACGGACGGTTGTAGCGACGACGAATTAGGAATAACGCTATTATTGTCAACGTGAATTAACGCATTATGTTTTTGTTGACATAATTTACAAGGACCGAAATTGCAATTTTCAATTGTGTGATTGTTTGTGCGTAAACAGTTACGACAAATACCTTTTAACTGTACTAAATTCAACCTTTCTTGTACCGACACGTTTAAAAACTTGACACATGAATATAACGCATGATTACCACTACATAACGGGCATGTCAGGTTACGTTTATTTATTTTACCTTTACTACCCGGCACGTCTTTATTATTATTCGCGCTCGGGTAACTATGCGTAATTTGAGAATTTGACTGTCTTTTATGATCACCTGTCGATTTACCTTCATTTTTATTTTGTGAATGTGACTGATTATTTTTACTGCTACCTGATTTAATCATATCTAACACGTCAGACCTATTATTTAAAAACGTTAATAAGTCTTCAAGTTTTAAAGACCTATAAGTTTTATTTGAATCAGAGGTTATAGTGCTTTTGTAACTCTCCCATTCGCGTTCGGTAGACGAATCGAGTTTACTGACAACTAAATAGATGATAAGCATATCTTCGAGAGTGGTGTCCAGGTCTTTTAGGGAATTTAGTGCTCTAATATTACGTAATACGGTATCTACCAACGTTCTAATTTGTGACGGACATTCCTTATTTAGTGAAGGTGCCGTAAACAAAGCCTTCACATGGTTATGTACAAGTAGCCTATTATTTTGATACCTAGCTTCCAGCAGCTCCCACGCGTGGCAATAATTGGATGCTGTAAATTCTAAGGAACTGATAACCTGCAAAGCGGATCCACTGAGAGACGACTTTAGGTATTGAAATTTCTGAATAGGATCTAAGTCACCGCGATCGTGTATCATTGATACATATGAGTTCCTAAACTCCAACCAACTATCGAAGGAACCGTCAAAGACCGGTAATTTTATTTGAGGTAACTTAATAGACACAGATTTACCAGAGCTATTGCACTGAGAATTATTTAACTCACATTCACCTATCATGTTCTTTGCTAAAGCTATAATCGAATAGTATTGTTCTTCAAATGTATCCCGATAATCTAAATGAGTTACTAGATCTTTCTCGTCTACCATTCTTTCTATCTTAGACTGCACGTCATTAAATTCGGAAAAGAAAATGGCTGCCGAATGAATACGCATTTGAATTTGCGTTTTAATCACGGAATCTACATATGATTTTTGGAGTTTATTAATGTAATTGGCAAATAATGTTAATCGACCTTTTATGACACCTCTTTGTTTTTTGAGATCAAATAAGGTGCAAGTATCATCCTCACTCATTTTGGTGGTTTATGAAAGTAAAATACAGCAAGTACTTACAGTCGTGTCCAGTCGTGTTCTCCTACCTGAGAAAGGGCTCAGCAATACCACTTGCTATCAATCCGATCTGCAACGTATAGGCACGATATTAACACAAGGCGAAGACACAGAGGAAGGAGGGAAAAGGGTGACTGGATAACCTGACCGTTGCTGGCTGCTGCTCAGTATTTTTCTGGCTGGGCTTCCAAGTGTCCTCAACGTACTTCAACTTTGAAGTTCCGCTCGCTTCCTCGTTTCTTCAGCCCGGCACGTGTTGTCGCTGATTTTCTATTTGGCTCGAAGGTCCAATGTTTGGGGCTTGTGTGCAAGTGTGTAGGTAGGGCAGGAGCTCTTCAATGACAGGTATAATGGAATTACAGTTTACAAGATTTATTTTGTTGAAAATTACAATTTTAGTTATAAGAGAGCGTGTTGCTCTTCAAAACGCTATTGTCCAAAGTCCTTTTTACGGAAACGGAAATCGTAAGCGCGCCATCCGCGCACAGTCGATGTCAAAACGCAGTTTTTTCCCAACGTCTTCAGTAGGTGGCGCCAGAGCCGCCGTCAACGCGATCAAATGACACGAGATGGCGCTGATTGCTCCAACAACGGCCATTGACATTTTTTGACATTCCTAATTTCAAAAACGGAATTAAAGACATAAAGCTGTCTTGAATCGACATCTATATCCTTTACCTTTTCTGAAAAACAGTTCATTGATATTTTTTTTTATGTTGGGAAAAAATCATCCAATGACAACCCCCGCTCTTGGGCGGAACGGGAGCTAGTGTCAGACTCTTACTGACTAAAAGACCCACCCTGTTCCTTCTAGCCTTCATACCGGGACCTCGAGTTCCCTTTCGGATAACCCTGGCCCCAGAAGGTTTTTTTTTTTATGGAAAAAATCATCCAATGACAACCGCGGGGGTTAACCTAACCCTGGCCCCATGCTAGGCCTAGGCTTCGACCCGGCTGGGTCCCTGCTGTTGTTGACAACTCCTTGAGGCGCGCGGGAACAGTGCGCGCCGTCGACGACTTGGGCTTGGTCCGGACAGTTACCGGACGGCCGGACAGCGAGCTACCCATTGCTCACTGTCCGTAAGCTCGCGCCTACGGGTGGCCGGAAATTGGGATCGGAATCCCGGCGGCGGCGGCGAGAGCGCCATTGCCTGATGCGGTCGGCCTCCTCCTTTGCGAGCATTACTGCTTCGCAGAAGTCGGCGACCGTCTGCTACTCCTCCTCGCTCCGGACCATGGCGCTCAACCAAGGCCCGGCGCGAGAGGTCTCCGCCGCCGATCGCCTCCACGAGGGCACGGCGATGCTCCGCCCAAGCAGGGCGGATGGTTTTTCGGGTACTTTCGATATATTGGAGATATTAGGAAAAGGTCAAAGTACTTTATTTTAAGTTTATCTGGCGCCTTGTATCTTTTCGAGGATATCAAATTCACATGACTTCCAATATTGATTATAATTATGAGTAGTGTAATTATGAATAGTTCATACTATTCGCTATCAAATCTCCTTCAATCAATACCGGCGTATAGTCTATAAAGGAGTATACGCAGGTATTTATGACTTCATTTATTTCTTCTTTTTTTTTTTAAATTCTGTGAATATTTACTTAGGGTAAATATTCACAGAATTTGCTTGCGTGAGAAGCACACGATTCTAGTTTCCGCAACTACGTTGCCATTCGGGAAATCCCGACAAAATACTCGTGAGTAAGTCATCGTTTACAGCAAATATATTGGAGGCCACTAACTGTGATTATGCTCACTGTTAGCCCCAGTATGCACGTGGACTCAATCTGCAGTATGCGTTCTTACCAAGCCGATAGCACGCTATAGCGTAGAATGCGTTATTTGTGTTTATAAAAGAGTAGACTTGCTACGCGTAGTACAATAATTCGGCCACCGAAAGTCAGCGACAACGCACTACGTAATAGCGTATAGTCGGTGTCAGTTAATATTATAGAAAAGCGATAAACTTCGTAACGATCGCTCACAATCAGTGGCCGACAATACGTTTAGTCCGAACAATTCCTAAAACCATAACACGACAAAACAGTGCCACACACAAAGGTTTGTAAATGAAGTATATCAAATTCTACTCAGCGTGTAAATTGAGAATTTCCCTTTACCCGCGATACATCAAAATTAATTTGTCGTCACTTCCTAAACCGCGAGGCAAGTTCTAAAAGGTTAAACCTCATAAAGGAAACGGAACAAGTTTCGGACCATAAAGGTTAACCGCAGCGACCTGTGGATCAAACTTTAACTCATAATGCTACCTGCTTATTACTTATAGTTCGCAGTAAGTTGTTATGTGGTTTACTTGTGGAATAGTTAAGTTCAAGGAGGCATGTACGGTAAGTATTTGATGAGACCGCTATTGTTGCCATGAGTATATCAAATTATGTCTATACTAGGGATGTAATGAAGCTTCGTAACCTTAACATATCGGATATTCGAAGTAAAAAATATATCCGCAACCGTATATATTTTTTACTTCGGATTTGAATGAATCTAGACCAGAAATTAAAAAAAAAAATACCGTCCGATTATAATTTAGGTATCTTAAAGGTTAGAGTGAATAGGCTCATAATAAACTCAAGCGCCTCACCATCAACGATTGCATCACTGCTTACCAGGTGGGATCGCAGTCAAGCACTAGATTATGTCAATAAAAATAAAAAAAACTTGCTATTGGTATTTTACTAATTGAATTTTGATAATCAGAAATAATTGTATCCGGAACATTATCCAAAACCGGTATAATATTATTCCTTTATCATTATCCAGATGTGACATTTTATATCCATAACTTACCTGGATAATGTTTATTTCGCATCTAATTATGTATTTATATTTGAGTAATAGTGAGTTATCTGTCCATCTTTGTATGTGAGGAGATATTAAAAATATGGCAGGGTCATACGTGCCTTTGCTATATTCTCTCTGTCTATTACAGTCACTGTCGTGGCGTAACTGCCGAGCCAATTTCAATGAAATATGGCGAAAAATTTGTACTCTCAAATCGAACGTAGATTATACGACATTAGGTTTGGTAAATGCGAAGCCCAAAACATGTATCTAGTATTTTTATGTAAATAATCTATGTACAAAATTTTATAACTGTATCATGAAAAATCACAAAGTTAAAAGCTTGTATACCAGCAAAAATACATGATCACTGGGCCATCCAGGCGACTGAGGGGTAGTTTTGCACTTACACCCAGCTTTTTGCTGGCTGGTGACCTTTTTAAGTATTTTTGGGAAAAAATATACAGCGGTGTAAAAATTATTGGAATCGATTCAGTTACTGATTCTGGACAAGCTATATTCAGGCTTCATATATACTAAAAATGATGTAGTATATTTCCAGTAAATCTATAAAACACCTCATAATATTATCAGCATTGTTGCCAGGAGCAGAAGTTTTGGCAATATTTTCCTGTAACGTTTGCCGTGCCTATGACAAAGTTGGCACGCAACTGAAGCCAGCAGCTTCAAATTTTCAAAGCCACTTTACGAAGGCTTTCGGTAAAGCACATCACACACGTCAAAGGCAAACCGAGGCGTTTTTGTGCAAAGTTGTATTACAGAGCGGCCCGTTCCGCAGGGTACTATTCTGGGACCTGTCGGATTTACAAAAAAAATGTGTCCTTTGATGCTGCTATCCGATTATGTTGAAAGGATTTTTGGGATTTAGTTTCACAGCGTCAAAAAACTTACTGACTGACATATCACAGCCAACACTACTGGGACTAGGAGACTGAAATTTTGTACAGGGCTTTCCTTTATGACGTAGGTGAATACTGTGAAAGGATTTTCCAAAATTCAGCCCCCAAAGGGATTAAATGGAGGTCTAAAGTTTGTGTGGACAAACCAATTTTAACGAAGGCGAAGCCACTTTCATAAGTTAGTTATATTTAAAAGGAGAAATTGACTGACTGACATATCAATGCACAGTCAAGACTACTGGAGCTACGAGTGTGACATTTTGTACAACGCTTCCTTTGATGTAGGCTAACACTAAGAGAGGATTTTGGAGGAGGTTGGTATGGAGAACCGACTTTCATATGAGCGAAGGCGCTGGAAGAAGCTAGTGATGGTAACATATATGTACAACAAACATAACGTGCATACTTATTTGTAAACAAGTAAACTGTAATTTATCGCTTTCTAATGTTACTTTAAGTATTAATTAATCTCAATAAGTTTCAAGTTAATCAAGCAAAATAGTACAACAAAGTTTATTTCAAAATTAAGTC
Source organism: Mythimna ferrago (assembly GCA_910589285.2). NCBI lineage: Eukaryota > Metazoa > Arthropoda > Insecta > Lepidoptera > Noctuidae > Mythimna > Mythimna ferrago. The sequence continues at coordinate 26,128,585 of OU342684.1, forward strand.
CCACATAGACTATGAAAATAAATCGAGAACATTTAAAAGGTCCACACGAACATTTAACACTTGAATAGGACCCAGACATTAAATGGTTGAAGGTCAAAGTTCGTTTCCCACATTATCTGAACAATATACCCAGTCTAGATCGGGCCGGGTCCCGTCTAAACAGCTGACATTCACTGCCCTTTGAATTGTTTCAACTTTTCACTTAAAGGCCGGCGTGACATAAGCTGCTGATTGGGTCATTCTAACTTGGACGTATGGCATTCTGGCTATCGCGGATCAAATCAACAGGGTGCTAAATATTGTATGCTCAAAGTACGGTCCTATTTTGATGTCGGTCGACGGACGGAGTGTATGACCACTTTAGTATACTAATCTAAAATTCTAAACTAATATTGTATTACAGAGGTAAAGTTATTTGTGTATACGGTCTATGGGAATACTGCTCTATTTGTGAAAATTATTTCTCTAATAAAACGCAATATTAATCGGTCAGGGCGCGATTTTGCTCGGTTTGACGAAATCGCGTCAGGATTCTTATGGTGAATAAAAATCAGTCAAGAATTATTTTAAACTAGCATGGCTGGCTTTCCCAGTGCGAAAGTAGAAAATCTCAGTGATTAAGTAGCATTCTATTGATGACAAAAAAAAATAATTAAATCGGTCTTGTAATTTTGAGTTTATTCATTACACACAAACATACAAATCTTTTCTCTTTTCTTTTAATATTGTGACCACGATTTTCCGAACATTTTATATTTAGTATTTTGTAGATAGTAAATTGAATTTTGTTATAAATTAATATTTGTCATTTTGTTTTTATTTTAATTGAATTGAACCGGACATTGTGTTATTATAATGTTTTTAATTAAAATCAATTGTTACTTTCTTTCCTTCTTCATATTCAAATTGTAAATGAAAAAAATTTAATAAGAGTAATACTATTGAATATACAATTAGCATCATTTTTTTTTTTGCAAGAGTTACTTCTTGCCAATTCAAAAGTGCCTTTATATGGTTTATTTTGAAATAATGATTTTGATTTTAGATCTTCGTAAAGGTTTATCAAAGTGCAGGTGTCTTTCTAAATGATAAGGTAAACACGTTGAATTAGACATTATCGAAGAACAACCTACTCGAAACTTTGCTGGCACATTGCCAACCGAACCAGAACGATAGATTGAAAGCTTCCAATGCAATGACGCACCTGATGCTTTCTTAAGTATGATATAGAATTATTAATCATGCATTTATGTGTTCTGGTGAGAGTCGCGGGAATGCAATGAATGCAAGACGCACAGGACCGTTCGTTGCGGCGACACTTGAGGTAGGCCTATGTCCAGCATAGATGTCAGCAAAACCATAGGAGCCCAGCAAGACCGACGCCTGCTAAGGCCAAGGCCTTCTCATTGGAAGGCTTCTGAAAAGGATACTCAAAATCCTAGAACAAAAAAAGGAACATAGGTGTGGTTTAATTCAGTAATAGTCTGTCACTCCTTCCTGTTCCGCCCTAAAGTGGGAGAAGAAGTCATAGAATGATTTCACATCGTAAAAAATATGTATGTATGCTTATTTTAACTATAGGCATACTTTTCTACCCTTGTTTTCTTAATGTATTATTATCATTTTTGAATGCACCTGTCATATTGTCTCTCCATCACCTTTGGTTGACTGGTAGAGAATGCCTAAGTCATTTAGTCTGCTTTTGTACCTTTACATTGCATGAAATTTTAATAAAAAAATTCATTTCATTGATTAATAAAAAAATTACATTGTGTTTAATCCATATATATCTTTTCTCATCAAACTACAATTTTATGAGACCTTCTTCGTCCTTCGGTACTGAAGGGTAGTCTCGTACAGAGAGAGGGTTTCGCCAATATTATTCAAAGAATGTAAGAACGTTTCTACATTAGTAAAAGGTGCAAAATCAATATTGACTTCACTCACGACGGCACAACCCCAATCATTCCCGCCACGGTTATCATAATTCCTTCAACTTATTTATATACTTCCGCAAGAGCTTCAAACATCACAGTAATTAGGTTACGTTCATATTCTTCTTAACAAACATGTTTAGTCTATAAACCGTTTGTTGTAATTTTTATTAAAATAATAAACTTTAAACCAACTGAATTGCGTTCACAAAATCTGTTCATACACTTACAATACAGGTCAACGACCGGCTACCTGTCACATAAAACTATGTTTATCCCACTCTAGCATGTTAATTTCTCTATCGTCTATTCCCCTCTTTCCTTGACGTAGAACGTGTAACTGACAGGCATTGTTAGGAGTTCTTAATCGTTGTTTTCCAACAAGATACTTAGTTTCATGCTTAGTTGGCGGTTTATTCGGGGTCTGTGTGAGAATTGGCACCGTGTCAACGTAGTCAGACACTGTGTGGTTCTGATTGTGTGTATTAAGTCTTAAGCCTTTAGGATTGATCGTTTTCCGTTTGCGGTTGTCTTTTACGTAATTTTGTAGTCTAATTATTGTTAGCTACTTTGGATTTGAAAGAGAATGTTATTCGCTGAAGTTTCAAGTCATTTTGTAACGGTATTGGTTGTACGCTTTTGTAAACTTATGGCGGCAGGTTGTCACTTCATTGTGATTTTGTTATGTTTCTTGTAGCGGTATTGTGCGGTACTGACGTATGTTTTGGTACCGTTTGTTACTTTACATACAATGTGTTATTGCGATTGTGTTGTTAACCAAGGATTGGAATTTAAGTTACCGTGGTAATTTTAGTTCTTTGCTCGTGCAGTTATGCAGTTAGAGGTGAGGAGTTGGTTCAGTGATTGTATATATTTTTATTAGTCTACTATTGATCCCGTCTTTGGTTACTGTTTTCATTTTTGTCGTAGCCTTTTTCAGATATAATAAATTCTTCACTTCTGCTTTATAATATTAGCATAGCATAGCACAATCAGTCTTTTAATGTCCCCACTGCTGGAACTCAGGCCTCCTCTCTAGGAGAGGGAATGGGTCGTAATCCACCACGCGGGCCCAGTGCGGGTTGGTGAATGTCACATGTCGAATTTATGGTTCTAGGACATGCCTGTTTCCTCGCGATGTTTTCCTTCACCATTTGAGAGCAGTGGTGATGAAATAAACTACACAAAGTAATGCGTCTGACTAAGTTTGCACCCGCGACCTACAACTTGTTAGTCGGGGCCGTTACCACTCGGCCAATACGGCTCTCAAATATATATTTTGTATAGACTATACTACAATTGCTCTAAGAAGGTGCAGGTGACAGCTGTCAGATTCACACCATGTAGCTACCTATACTTTTCTCTCATCTTAAAGATGCATATTTTCGTCCTGCTGTCATCCTACACAAGCTATGTAAAAAAGACCTTAGGGGTTAATCAAAGTTTGAATTTGATGTCTGAAGATTAGTGATCATTATCAGTAAAATGTTGGTTGGTAGAGTCTGTCTAATAAGTTAAACGACTTGGGTAATTATTAGGATTTAATGAAATCTGATGTAGTCAACACGGGTTCAATAATCAAGGTTAATTAAGAGATAGAGATCATTGTTTACTAACAGAAGAACCTTCTAAAAAGTACCAGATATAAGTATTTTTTAAATGATTCAATATTATATAAAATTCCCAAGTCGGTTGACTTATTAGACAGACTATAGTCATGAAGTAATTTGGTAATCAAGACAGGAAAGAGCTTTAAAGAGGATAAAATTTTCTGAATGTCTCTTGCTCAACTGCAGACGTTTATCTGCTTTATTACCTACGATGATGACTGTTTATAAACGAATTTTGTTCACTGTAATGCTTGACCGTTAATTTTTGTTTATTTAAAGTTTGCTTTCATTATATGTTCATAATTTCTGTAGAACGATATAGACGGGTCAGTCGATAGTTGTTCTCTTATCACATTTTTCACCTTTATAAGTAGTTAGGTATTCTCAATCTAGATCAATAGAAATTGGTTTTAATAAATCTATTTGACTGTTTGATCTAGGTAGGTAGGTACTAATTATGTGTGACTAGCTTCTACCAGCGATTTCCCCCGTGTCACCCTATAGTCAGTTTCCCATACAAACTTTGGACTCCAGTCTCACTCCTTTATGGGGTGAATATTGAAAAATTCCTCCCTTAGTGCTCGTCTATGTTATAAAAGGAAACCTTGGGCCAAATTTCACCCTCCCAGTCATTTCTGCTGTGCCTTGATATGTCAGTCATCCTTTGGTAGTTTCTCCTTAGGTATATACACCGTTAAATTTTAATCGTTTTAATCCCGTGGAGGGTCGATCCGGTACATGAAACACTATCGATTAGTAAAGATAAAATTAAAAAATAAAGTACCTCTTTTTCAAAACTCGTATTAATTTACGCATGTACGAAATTAATTTCTTTAAGAAAAAGTCAGCTGAGCGAGTTCAATGACCTGTGGGTACTTTGTACGCAACGCCGACTATTAACTACAGGTAATTGAACTCGCTCAGCTGACGTTTTCTTAAAGATACTAATTTCGTACATGCGTGAATTAATATGAGTTTTGAAAAAGAGGTACTTTATTTTTTAAATTTATCTTTACAAATCGATAGTGTTTCATGTACCGGATCGACCCTCCACGGGATTAAAACGATTAAAATTTAGCGGTGTAGGTTAAGATTATTATAAATAAATTGGCATTCTAAAAGCATATATTTTACGAATGCCAGTTTATTTAAGATCAATGTAAATCTTTAGCTTGTACCACGCATCCTTGTTTTATAAATGAACATCTTTGTATGTTTCATAATTGCAAATATATATGTATATAGGGATATATATATTTGTATGAGAGCGAGGTAATTTCTCCAGTAAACCATATCTTGTTGGCATGTTATTACGATCTAGGGGCCCGTAATGGTTCCTGACAGCAAACCGTAATATCTTACGGAAGTTAATGAATTAGTTGAGTTTGCAGGAATATGGGTTGTTCGTTTTATTTTTTAGGGTATGCTTTCCAAAAAATGTATATGCAAAAACAAACTATAAAACGGTGTTATAAATAATACAAAATGAGTCGAAATATGTTTTGCTTTAAAATATTAAAACATGCAACATTACAATTTATGTTCGAGACATTCATAAACACTCATTGATATCTTGTGTAAATATCGATGTGAACACTATAGAAATTATTTTTTCATTTAGATAAACAATTTAGTTTTAAAAAGCCTGCAAATTAGTACATGCATTTGGTAATTTACGCATTGCCATACACTTTTGAATGTATTAGACATACTTGGGCATTTGTCTAATGCTTACCACCAGCATTTTTACTTCATGAAAATCTTTAAAATGCTAATTATAGTTATAGGAGGTAATGTCTTGTTTTGATGATGTTGTGTTGGAGAACATCAAATCACTCCTCCCTCTCTAGAACGAGTGGGAGTGTCAAAACCTTTACTGACTTATAATAACCTAGACTTCTTTCTTCAGAGAAGGACGGACCTATGCAAGCCACATAGCTCTATCCCTATCTCACAACAGATTCATAATAATTTTAAGAAGTCATGGAAGGACCACAGATGACTACTTTCAGATCACACTTCACTTGTTTGGATAAAGGGTACCTTTTTTTTTTTATGGTGGGAAAAAATCATGCATTGACATCCCCCGCCCTTGGGCGGAGCGGGAGATAGTGTCAGACTGTTACTGACTAAAAGACCCACCCCGTTCCTTCTAGCCTTCATACCGGGGCTCGAGCGCCCTTTCGGATAACCCTGGCCCCAGTAGGCTTCGACCCGGCTGGGTCCCTGCTGTCGCTGACAACTCCTTGAGGCGCGCGGGAACAGTGCGCGCCGTCGACGACTTGGGCTTGGTCCGGACAGTTACCGGACGGCCGGACAGCGAGCTACCCATTGCTCACTGTCCGCAAGCCCGCGCCTACGGTGGCCGGAAATCGGGATCAGAATCCCGGCGACGGCGGCGGCGATAACGCCGTTGCCTGATGCGTTCGGCCTCCTCCTTTGCGAGCATTACTGCTTCGCAGAAGTCGGCGACCGCCTGCCACTCCTCCTCGCTCCGGACCATGGCCTCAACCAAGGTCCGGCGCGAGAGGTCTCCGCCGCCGATCGCCCCCACGAGGGCACGGCGATGCTCCGCCCAAGCAGGGCACACCTCGACTGTGTGCTCCACCGTGTCCTCCGGGCGTTCCGCACAGTGGCGGCACCCGGGCGTCACCTCCGCATGAATCCCGTGCAGGAAACTCCCGAACGAACCATGTCCGGTGAGTACCTGCGTCATGCGGAAGGTAAGGACGCCGTGAGGTCTTTCCAGCCACGCCTCAAAGAGGGGACTTACCGCCATGATTGTGGCGTGCCCAGCACTGGGTTGCGATAGTCGTTGACGCCATTTCACCATGAGATCCCGCCGGAGCTCTGTCCGTCATGCCGTGACCTGTCGCGGCAGCGGACTTTCACCCCGGCGTTGCATCTCCACGCGCATATCGTGCATGTGTGCAAGGACTGTTGCCTCCAGATCCCACGGTGGTAGGCCAGCTAGAAGGCTCGCCGCTTCGCGGGAGACCGTGCAGTATCCCCGCACCATCCTTATCGCCATGACCTTCTGGCAGGCGTTCAGTATGGCCGCCGGTCGCTTTTTCAGCGACGGCGCCCACACCGGCGCCCCGTAGAGGGCCATGGACCGAACGATCCCCGCGTAGAGCCTCCGGCAGGAGGCGTCTGGACCCCCAAGGATGGGCAGGAGCCGCTTGAGCGCAGCCCCAGCCCGGTTGAGTTTGGGAGCCAGACGTCGGAAATGCTCCACGAAATTCCACCGGCTGTCGAGGACGAGTCCCAGGTACTTCATCGTCGACCCGACACCGATGTGAACTCCTCCTACCGTTAGTTGGGAACTCAATGGCGGCGCGTTCCGAGACCGGCGACCGTGGAAACACATCGCCTCGGATTTGTGAAGCGCCACCTCGAGTCCCAACTCCTGGATCCTATCAACGACCATCGCAACCCCGCGTGTCGCTAGAGCGACCGCCGCCTGGTACGACTCTCCCCGCGCTAGAACCAGCGTGTCGTCTGCGTAGCAAACCACGTTGACCCCGTCAGGGAAGTCGCCGCGCAGCACGTAGTCGTACCCGATGTTCCACAAGGGTGGCCCTAGTACCGACCCCTGCGGAACACCGCACGACATCTCTCGACGTTTCCAGTCTCCCTGGTGACCGGGGTAGACTATAAATCTATCCGACAGATAGGCCTCGACCACTCGACAGAGGTATTCGGGCACCCGGTGGTACCGGAGTGCCCTCCGGATCGTACTCCAGGGCAGGGAGTTGAAGGCGTTGGCAATGTCCAAGGACACTGCCACGACACACCTGCCCCGGGACACCGCAGCCCCCGTCGTGAGGGCTCGCACGCGCATGATGGCGTCCACCGTAGAGCGCATCCTGCGAAAGCCGAACTGTCCGTCCGAAAGGTCCGGCCCCACCCGTGTTAGGCGCCCGACGAGGCGGTTTGCAATGACTCTCTCAAAGAGCTTGCCCACCTCGTCGAGCAGCACAATGGGCCGGTACGCGGACGGAGAGTCCGCAGGGCGCCCCGGCTTCGCGATGAGGACCAGTTTCCCCGTCTTCCAGCAAAGTGGGAACTGGCCCCTCTCCATGCATGCGCTAAAGAGCCCTCTCAGTCGAGGCCCGAGAGCCTCCATGGCCAGGACCCAGGCCTTTCCAGGCAAGCCGTCGGGTCCTGGGGCGGTGCTTTTGGCACTCAGCCTTCGCACCGCCACTCTCATCTCTACCTCGGTCACCTCTGGAGCATCGTCGTCGTCGTCGCTGTTGCGGTCCGCGTCAGACACCGCTGGCAGTGGAGGCGGAGCCATGGGCGGGGGGGAGTGTTCCCCCCGCGTAGGGAACAGAGCGTTCACCGCACCCTCTACGATCTGGGGCCGGAGACTCTGAGTCAGCGGGGGAGCCCAGGGGCGGAGCTTTTCCCGTACCAATTTGTACGGGCGCCCCCACGGGTCCGCGTTCAGAGACCCCAGCCACACGTTGCGGGCCTCCAGTTTGGCCCGCTTGATCTCCGTTCGGAGGGTGCGTTTTGCCGCTCTGTATCCCTCATACAGCTCCGCCTCTCTGGCCTCCGCATCCGGCAGGCGGATGCGGCGCCTGCAGTGTCTGGCGTACCGGCGTCGCGCGTGACTGCATGCGTTGCGCAGTGCAGCAATCTCCGGCGACCACCAGTACACCTGGCGCTTAGCTCGCCCCGGACGGATAAAGGGTACCTGAAGGAACATAATTGGTATTGATTTAAGATTTGATAGAAGAAATCTCTTCTCTCATCTGTTATTTGATTATAATAAATATTATAAGCTAGATAATGCGTTCATTAAGACATTGCGCATAGGTTGCCTAGCTTATTCTGGTGCCAATGATGTTAAACAGTAAAATTTGTTCTTATATTCTTTGTTGCACATAAATTACAAATTATAAAAACAGTAACAAAGCCGATGTACACGGGCGAGCTTAACCCAAAATTGGGTTTCCTTACAGCAAACCTTAATATATCTACAAGAAATTGTACACCAATAGTCCGCGTTGCGTACAAACTACCTACAGGTCATTGAACTCGCTCAGCTGATGTTTTCTTAAAGAAATCAATTTCGTGCATGCGTAAATTAATACGAGTTTTGAAAAAAGGTACTTTATTTTTTAATTTTATCTTTACAAATCGATAGTGTTTCATGTACCGGATCGACCCTCCACGGGATTAAAACGATCAAAATTTAGCGGTGTATAATAAGAGGATAACTGACACAAATGCACAATAAAAACCAAGTTAACATAGAAGAATTGAAACTTACAAACTAAAATAATTTACACAGACAGCACACAATACATATAAACATACTACATCTATACAACAACAGTAAAATTTGTTGTTACATTTTTGACATCAATTAAAAATGATCATTTGTTATTTGGGAAAGTCGAGCAGCAGCTGAAAGAATGTGTCCCAAGGAATTGAAAAACTATAGGTTGCCTCCTGTTTTTTGGTGCAAATAGCTGGAGGCCTCGCATAAAGAGGTGAGTAAATGACCATAATTTACCCTCATCTGTTACTTAATCGATTTTTTTTCACGTTAATTAGTGTTTTTTAGTCTAATAGAAGCTATTAGTAATTAAATTAAAGAACTCAATTTGTAAGTATTTGAAATAAAGTCTAAGATATGAAATGTTCGCGATCTCAGATAAATTTTATTATGTAACATCACTGGCATCAGATTTAGCTAGGCTATCTATTCGGAATGTCGTAATATACGCATTATTAAGCACATATTTATCATATCGAATAACAGCTAAGGGAAGAGATTTCTTCCCTTAACTGTTATAATTATGTTTTTCTTTTATATTTAGTTATTCTTAGGTTATTTTTGTTTATGTTTGTCTCTGTTATGGCCGGCGTCAAAATGCCACAGATAATCTTAACAACTCCTTTGTCTATGGTACAAGATGCATATTGTTAAGCTCGATACACACATGGCCTGACAAGGGAAACTGGCTTTTATATTTTGTATTTTTGTATTACCTATTGATATTGTATAAAATGTGCGTCTATTTTGGCGGAATAAACATATTCTATTTCTTTCTTTTGTTTCTTTCTTCTACGGATCTCTAAAGTTAGCAAAAGTCTGACACTGTGTCGCTCCACCCTGAGCCTACCTACCTACCTACCTAGTTAATTATTAACGTCGGGTGTATCATTAGTACCCTCGTTACCGAATATCAACTAAACTATTTGTTTAGGTTAGGATATTACACTAGTAGGTAGTGTTAGGTAAAATATCCCGGCAGGATTGCACACACGGAAATATGGGTAGTTAATAATGCGTTGTTCAAACAGAGGTGCGTAATTTATGAATTTGTTTACGTATCTGAACGGAAGTGGGAATACAGACGAAATATTCAAAATAATTTTAGGCTTTGAAGCGGCAGCATTTTAGATGGTTGGGTTATGAATCATCATACCCTAGTATTTTCCTAATTAACTTTTTTACTTATTTAACATATTATAACATAATCAGCCTTTTTAATGTTCCCACTGCTAGGACACCGACTTCCTCTCTAGGAGAGGGAATGGGCCGTAATCCACCACGCGGGCCCAGTGCGGGTTGATGAATGTCACATGTCTTCGAATTTTTGGTTCTAGGACATGCCGATTTCCTCACGATGTTTTCCTTTAGAGCAGTGGTGATGAAATAAATCACAAAGTATTGTGCGCCTGACAGGGTTTGAACCTGCGACGTACAATCTGTATGTTGCGGCCGTTACCACTCGGCCAGAGGCGGAGGTCGGTGGTAAATAACGAAGAGACAAAACTAATAAAGAAACACCGACTTCCGAAATTAAAGTTATTTTGTACTTTTCAGTCTTTTTTAACATTGAAGTCGGTTGTATTTTTTTTTCCCAATTAGCTTCCTGTCTAACCGGATGCGGCTGAATACCCGAGTGTTACGTGGAACGACTGTCTGTCGTCCACAATCCAATTATTGTGCAACACGATATTCCTTGGATGGTCTAACAGCGTTATCAAGTGGAATTCTTCACAAATGAGACCAATTCCAAAGAATTTGACCTTTCTTTGTAAGACAGAAACATGAATGATCTCTATTTCGGTAATTGAATATTCATCGTAAGATAGATATTGTTGGTTAGGTACCTATATGTTTTGTTGTTTGTAAAAAAATGTTTGTGTACAATAAAGAATAAAGAATAGGCCTATATTTCTTGTTATTATGCGGGCGAAGCCACTGGCAAAAGCTAGTACGTAATAAATCGAAGTTCGAAGGTTATTTTTGAAGTTGCCTGTCGTAAATTACGAAATGAGAAAACCAACTAAAGAAATTATACAAACACTAGATGTCCTGGCAGACATTGTCCTGCCCGAAAGTTGACGTCAGAGAAGAAAATTGAGAACCCGATTGCAGCGCCACCTACCGGGTTCAATTGTATTTTCAAACCTTCCAGGGACCCACTCCAATATACTACCCAAGTAGCACAACAAGCTGTATATCAACTGCATAAAGCTTCAAGGTGTACTCTAAGCTGTACAGTAAGCTGCTAAAAACCCTGTACCTATAAGCTTATACAGCTGATAAAACTGCAAAAAGGGCCTCAAATTATACAGCATTAAGTGTTAGTTGGCGAATAAATGCTGTATTGTAGCTGCATAACCAAAGCATAACTGCAGCATAAATGTCAAGTTTTACACTCTATGCTGTACAAAAGCTGTATATCGTTATATGATAGAGCATTAACTTTACAGATACTTACTTATACTGTGCTATACAGCAAATTGCTGTGAATCTGTGTTTAAGGTGGATCGTAAGTACATATAAAAACTTTTTATTTTTACAAGACTCGACGAATATTCTGAATGGGGAATCCGCCATCATAAATTTATATAAGTAAAATATGTTTAAGTGAACTTAACGAACTTAGTTTAATGGTGAATTTAAAGTGCCGATTTTATTTTATTGTGAAAATGTGTATTTTTCCCGAGAAAAAAAATACAAACATTTAGAAGTCGGTTAAAAAATTTATGCGCCAGGGAAATAATCAAATCTAACATAATTGAAAAATAGTAAATACGTATGTCGTGGCCAGATCTTGGTCAGATCACACTCAGTAAAACTGGCCAGACTGTTTTAAATTTTAAAGTTTGATGATATTTTCATCTTCGTTTGGCCTACTTTATTTAAACCTTTTATTGTCAATCAAATCCTACATCAATGATATGGCCAAATGAGGATTGATATAATATAATCAAACTGGTCAGATCGTTTAAACATTATTTAAACGATCTGGCCAGTTTAAGTTGGCCATGTAATGAAGTGATCAATTCTAAAATCTGGCACACACATACAAAGGTTTATCCGAATCGGTCAAGCTGTTTAAAAGGAGTTAGGTGACAAACACACTTATAGAAGATACCTATTTATAAAGTTAATTATATTAGCTTAGTTAATTGTAGCGATGTTGTGCGACTGAGACAGGTGTCGCCACCTGGTGGCGAGGCGCTGCATAAATTACCTACTGCGCCGCGCTAATGTGCCAGTGACAAGTGAATTATCGTGATAGACACTCGATTAGCTGCTCTGTTAACCTTCCTACATAACATATACGGATTATTTATGTATACATGTATAGTCTAGTCATTTGGTGCTATTTAGTGATTAAGGGTTCTATTTAGTTCTTGGAGTATTTTTGTGTCTTTGACGCTCTCGCAGCGATTTTAGAGTAATTGCGCTCAAAATTAGATTTTTGTCAATATTTCCATCTGATTCATGTTTCTATGAAATAAATTAAATTAGAAAATATCTTAGTGTTATGTATGTATTTCTTTTGTTTATAATGTTTAGTTTTGATGCACGAGGGTTGCAAAGTGTAATCGCAAATGTTTTAGCAAAAAAAAAAAAAACTATTTTAAATCATTTGGTAATTGTACTTAGGATGATTTCAAGGAGTTTTGAAAATTGGTAATTTAATAGAATTCAACTTGATCTTTTCGTGTTTCCACTTTGCCATGTCGTATATCTTTACCACTTGGGCCACCTAAACGGAAAAATTGAGTCAGAAGATTACAGTTTTTTGGCTACTAACAAAAAAAAACGCACCACTTACCGATTCTAAAAAATGCGAGAGATTGATATTATGGTCGGCTTTTGTCTTATAAAAGCTATTACAACTAAAAACGATAAAACGTTTTTGTAGACAATTTTCTTATCACTGGATTTAAAGATAAAAACGAAATTAGCCGAGTGACATATTGAAAATACAATGAGCACGCTATAATCAAAATTAGCCTGATTTTTATTTATCGTTTAAGCTTTTTAATCAAAATAGACATAAAACGACAGATGTGTTACAAATATGTCGGGAAAAAAATAGATTGGCGCGAATCGGCAATATGGCGCCATTTTAATCCGTCCTTCGAATGTCGTACCAGAGACAATTGGTTTGGCGAGAGAGTTTTTATTTAAAACAATTTACGGATTCCGCGCTGAGCGGAGCTTGTTTGTAATCCTTTCTCGCTGAAATGTTGTTTTATTGAAATAAGCACAGAAAATTAATATTTAATGTTCCGGACGTTATTTAAATGTCCTTTTGATGTTTATGTCTCTTTGATTATTATTTTGTATTGTTTGAATGATTTAAAGCTGAATTTGACAAATGTCATAGCCTCTGGGATAAGAACTTTCTTTCACAGATAAAATATAAACTTTGAGAACAAAACTTTGCTTTTGAAGATTAAATATTCTAAACGACTCTTAACCTATTTCAAACATTCGGCTTTACACACAAGAAACAATAGTCAATTACCAAGTTTCTGGTTCAACAGTCTGGCATTATATCCGACCCATTTATTCAAACCGACACCCGCTAAAGGTTATCTTACCCTACTTTCCAAAATAACCTAATCCCCACTTTATCGAGTGGGCAAAAAAGCCCGCGTAAACAAAATGCCATCGCGAAAATGGCGCCCATTTTCATTCATATTTCGTCCGTCGCGTTCCAACGATTACGGTTTGCGAGGCAACGGTCGGGTTCTTTTTTCGCGGCAATTTGGGCGGTATTTCCAGTGGACTTTTTGCGGCCAGTTTTAATCGGTGTTGCCATTTTAGAGAGCTCGCCGACGAGGGCGTTTCATTTGTCTGTCCTTTTTTGAAGCGTTGTTGTTTGAATGTCTCGGATGCCTACCTGCTGTGGAATATTTTTAATTTATGTTTTTGCTTGATCTGTTCTTTTTGTTGTTTCAGATGAGCATATCGTTGAATATGAGACGATGACGTGAAAGCGATGCTGCTGCAGCAGGCCTCGTCGTCGCCTGGTCCCAGCGGCACGGCGAGTCCTAAGCTAGCTCCCAGTCCCAGACCTAATCCAAGTCCTAGTTTTAATAGTAGAGCGACTGGTAGTCCAAGTTTGAGTGATGGAGCTTCGAGTTCGAATAGTCCCAAGTTGGGCGCCAATAGTCCCAAGCTGGGCGCCAGTCCGAAGTATGGCAGCCCGAGGTTGGGGACTGGGAGCCCGAAGCTTGGTCGCGCAGCGCTGGAGGACGAGGCCGCACTGGAGAGGCTGCAGGCTGAACTGAAGGAGGGCTGGACGGTGCACACGGGGAGAGATGGCAGACTGTATTATTGCAAGTAAGTAAGCAATCGGTCTCCATTTAGCCTCCTGACATAAATATTTATATTTCTGTTGATACTCAGAAAATTACAGTACATGCATAAATAAAAAAAAGGAATGAACAATTTTACATGAACAATTTTTGTAAACATTTTATTACACGATTTTTTTTTTATGTGCGAAGTTATTTTATGGCGGCCCGTATAATCCTTTGCATTCATTTTAATACGTCAATTTGGTTGATACAAGGGTCTTAAAAAATAAAATTTTAAGTACGAAACTTATTGCTGGGTTGTTCATAAAATATACATTTTTTTATTTATTATTAAGAATAAATTTCTTAATAATTGATTACAATCTAGCCTAAAAGACTATTAGGTAATTTAACTCTAACTTATATTAGTTAATACGGTTTTGCTTAAACTAAGAGTAGCGTCCTTTAGCACTTATAGAAGTCCATAGCACTTGCTTAGAGTCTGATATTGATAAAAACACTTTGTTCATGTGTTATATGTATAGCACAGCATTGATCACTATTATACACTAACTTTAAACACTACACTAACTCAAAAGGTTTAGGTCTCTTTAGTCTACGCACTAGGTCCGTATTGTCTAACAGCTGTATAGCCTCAACATTCACGTGTCGGTGAAGTGTGTGTTCGTGGGCTTCAGCAAATTTTTGAATAATGGAGGTGACGAGTTCCATTTTGAGGTCACGGTGGAGGTCGTCATTTCTGATGTACCAAGGTGCTTTTACAGCATCCCTGAGTACTTTATTTTGGAATTGTTGTATTATTTTGATGTTGCTCCGTTTAGTACAGCCCCAGAGTTGGATACCATACGTCCAAATTGGCATCAAAATATGCTTGTAAATTGTTATCTTATTATGTATTGATAAACAGGATTTCTTTCCGAGTAACCAATACATGCTTTTATAAAATATACATATACTTAAATACTGTAACGTTAAATGTGTTAAGTGTCACATGGTTTAGATCAGTTGAACTATACTTATATATAGCATGTAGGAATTTTATCGAATCAAAATAAAAATAAAATCCATTCAAGCTTGAGAAAATATAAGTGCTATTTTCATTCTACTAAACGTTTGTTGGGGTCAAAAGGTTCTTGAGTGGCAACCGCGTACCGGAAGACGCAGCGCGGAAGGCCTCCTACATGGTGGACCGGTGACCTGGTGAGGGTCGTGGGAATCCGATGGATGCACACAAGACCGTTCGTTGTGGCAACATTTTGCCCAACAGTGGACGTGTTTTGGCTGAAATGAGGATATTGATGATCATAGGGTTTACAAAATAGATAGACAAAAAAAAATTACATAGGTTAACACACTTATAGGAGATCTAAGCGCTGAAAGCGATCTTTATAAGGCATTTTTGATGGATTTATAATAGAGAAGGAGAGATAGTAAATCTTATAAAATTTTCTTCTGAATGATATGTCTTAATGATTTATTCACTGTGCTTGCACCATTGTAGACAAAACCGCGTGTCTCAGCAAGCTAGAATATATCTGTTTGAACAGTGACAGTGTTCGAAGCCGAACAAGAGATCCAATTATCGAGGCAAATGCAACCGCACTCAACTTTCAAAGTTCAGACACAAAGCAATTGTGGACAGAAGGACCATGAAGATTGGTGAATGGTAGCCAACATTTAAAATTGGTCCTTTTTAGGAGAATTTGTTGGTTGATTTCCTGTGTCAAAAAAACACAATCCATCTTTTCTTTGTCCTTCCTCTCTCTCTGTCTATTTTATTTATTTATTTTAATTAATTACAACGGTAGGACAACCAATTATAGTAACTAAACAAAAAAAAAACAAGAAAACAAATACCTAGTATAGATAAGTAAAAGTATAAACAACACTTGCATCAATCCCTCTCACAGTACTTCTGACATGCCAACAAAATCATCTTCCATTCATCCGCAAACAAATCGTTTGTTGGATAAGAATCCAAGAGATCATTTAGTGCAGCCAAAGTGCGAGGTATTGGAGACTGAGCACGGGCAACAGTGCGACACTGAGACACAGCAAACATTCTGTGCTTCTTGCCGCGGCAGTAATTGTCCGGGACAAAGAAACGTGCCAGCACAGTAAGTAAGTCAGGCGCGTCAACAGTGCCACGGAGCGTCTTGCAGGCTATGATGAGCTGATCTCGCGCACGTCTTACCTCTAGTGAGTTATATCCGAGGCAACCCAAAAGAAATTTTGTCGGATAGAGAAACCTAAGAAACGCTTTTTGCATTTTTTCTAGTAAAAGGGCGTAAGAACTTTGGTGGGGGTTCCACACGCAAGAGCTGGAATCTAACTTACTGCGCACGAGCGCATCTATCCAGCTAGTGATTATGAGGGTGGGTCCTGATACAATATACAAGATATTAAGTTATCTTAGCATAGATATCTTTAGGAAACCTAATTTACTGTAACTTGGTAAACTTGTTAACTTGAAGTTGCAAATAAACAATTTTATATTTATTATTTTATTATCTAATGAGAATTTTTATAACAGAGATTAACTAGATGAGGCCGGTGTTTCCTAGCTGACTACCCTGAGAGAAAATACTGAAATAAACTCAGAGGTCTGTTCTAAAGTCCATACAGTAAATAAGTATTGGTCAAAATCACATAAGTACCATGTAGATTTATCTGAGATGATCTTTTGAAGAAAGAACCAAACAGATTTGAGTGGACCTTTCCAGTCAGTGCAAGCATTTTTCAGTTTTCGCAAACGTCTAAGGTGCTAAGGACCTCAATGACTTGACGAACAATGTATTATTATATTTGTATCTTTGATAGGTCGGGAACGTTTCAGACCATCTGTTTCATGCCCTCGGTATGGATTGATACTTCTGATCATAACTTTACGGTCCATATCTGCACCTCTGTGCAATATAACTTGCTCTTCATTCGGCAGTCTGTCTAAGAATTCTGACGAACTAAGCACACGATGTGCAGTGATGTTAACTTGACAGACGAGTGCATTATATTATATTCAGCTCCTGAAACTGCTTTTCAAAGCTGTGGAAAGATAAGTTGCAGGTACTTTATCTTGAGCAAAGTTGAATATGCACACAAGTTTGAACACTTGACTTTGTGAGTAGCGACTCGCTTATGACTCGCACTGATGTACGCTTCTAATACGGTGATATGTCAAAACATCAATCACTGTGCTGTCATTATAGTTTCAGCCGTTAGATGTTATCACAACGATCAGACGTGTGTTTCGAGCATC
Source organism: Mythimna ferrago (assembly GCA_910589285.2). Lineage (NCBI taxonomy): Eukaryota > Metazoa > Arthropoda > Insecta > Lepidoptera > Noctuidae > Mythimna > Mythimna ferrago. The sequence continues at coordinate 26,145,984 of OU342684.1, forward strand.
CGGTGGTTCTGTGCCATATCTCCGTGTCATGCACATTCTTCTCCATAGAGATCTACGCGTTAGAATGTGCAATTGGATTTTTTGACTGGTCTGTTGGTCTAGTGGTTAGTGACCCTGACTGCTACGCTCCAGCGTAGCAGTCAGGGTCACTAACCCAGGAATCGAACCCACGACCTCCAGGTCGTGGGTTCGATTCCCACCCAGGACAAATGATTTATGTGATGAGCATAATCATTTGTTCTGTGTCTGGGTGTAATTTGTCTATAATATGTACCTATGTATTTAGAATTATATAAGTATGTTTATCGGTGACAACTACTAGACATAGTACCCATAACACAAGCTCTGCTTAGCTTGGGACTAGACGGCGTTGTGTGACAGTTGTGGACAAAAAAAAAATAGCATCATTTTTTCTGACGCATCGACTTCTTGACAATTCAAAAGTGCCTGTAAATGGTTTATTTGAAATAAATGCTTTGATTTTTTATTCTTATTCGGCCGAAGAACATATCCAGTTAGTATTGAAGAGGCTAGGAAAATTTTGGGAGAGAATATCTGCAAAAAACGCACATCTTTTATTGTGGTTTGTCCTGTGCGAGTCATACTCGTAATATTCTTTCTAAAAAGGGTCGATATATATCTAAGGACAAATATTTGGTGATATTTCAGCAAAACTATTTCTATCGTACCTTTTATTTATCTAACAAAACAACAATAGTTATTTGGAGACGGCAGTAAATGGAGGTTGAAGCAGCAGAGTTCGCAGGTTATTACCCGTGTATCGATGCCCGCAGATGATTTGATCGAATAAGAGGTGAAACGTGTCACCAATATCGTATCGGACTTGCTTATGATAGCTATCGAATCGATTTATTTATATACTTTTGATGTGATTCTTCGTAATGTGCTTGTCGTATTGGCTACATTATATTGTGATATCGAAAGGAGATCGCATGGGTTGTTTTTTTATGTAACCAACGAACTGGCTTGTAAAATCTAGGTACTTCGAAGGATTATGCTGTTCTAGAATAGGTTTGAAAGTTGGTAGAAAAAAGAATGTGTGTTGTTTTTTCAGTGTTGAAGTAAAACATTGTGCGTTCAAATAAGTAAAAATATAAGAGTTTGACTTCATAGAAAAATCCCTATACGAGCCTACCGACGAGCTGAGCTGCATTACAATATTTACGAATATTGTGGGTTTTTTTAGATGGACAATCATCTCCTCAATACCTATATAATTCAATGTACTCGCAAAATTGATATTTATGATTTTTACATCTAGGCACTAATACTATAAAGAGGTAAAGTTTTTTTTTTGTATTTAGGAGGTAATCTCTGGAAGCAATGGTCTGATTGCGAAATTTTTTTCACCGAGGGAAAGCTGCTTTATTCCTGAGTGACATAATTTATGTGGAAACTAGCTTTTTTTTACATTTTTGCTAATTTTTGAGCTTAGTTTTATGTTAAGCTCAAAAATTAACAACGCCAAACGCCCGGAGGACACGGTGGAGCACACAGTCGCGGTGTGCCCTGCTTGGGCGGAGCATCGCCGTGCCCTCGTGGGGGCGATCGGTGGTGGAGACCTCTCGCGCCGGGCCTTGGTTGAGGCCATGGTCCGGAGCGAGGAGGAGGGGCAGGCGGTCGCTGACTTCTGCGAAGCAGTAATGCTCGCTAAGGTGGAGGCCGACCGCATCAGGCAACGGCGCTCTCGCCGCCGCCGGGATTCCGATCCCGATTTCCAGCCACCGTAGGCGAGGGCTTGCGGACAGTGAGCAATGGGTAGCTCGCTGTCCGGCCGTCCGGTAACTGTCCGGACCAAGCCCAAGTCGTCGACGGCGCGCGCTGTTCCCGCGCGTCTCAAGGAGTTGTCAGCAACAGTAGGGGCCGGGTCGAAGCCTACTGGGGCCAAGGTTATCCGAAAGGGCGCTTGAGCCCCGGTATGAAGGCTTGAAGGAACGGGATGGGTTTTTTAGTCAGTAAGAGTCTGACACTATCTCCCGCTTCGCCCAAGAGCGGGGGTTGTCATTGGATGATTTTTCCTATCGAAAAAAAAAAGCTTAGTTTTATGTTTGTAATGTTATTGTGCTTTTTTGTACTGTTAGTTCATTTTCTGTGTTGCATCAAATAAATGTTTTATCTATCTGTCATCGGTAGGAATTTGTCTCCGCATCAGGTTGACTGGCAGAAAGTCCGTAATAGGGCATTAAGTCCGCCTCTGTACCTACTTTTGTAAGTAAAAATAATTAAATAAATAAATCTAATTACTTCTCCCGCTCTAGGGCTTTTACTGATTAAAACCACACCTATGTTCCTTCAGTTGCTCTTTGCTTCCCAAGACCACGGATCCTCCTTTCAGAAGTCGACCCATGTTATGTGCTTACACATAAATGCGTCTCATTACAACTAACAAACGTATCTAGTCAACATTACACATCAGCCACTATCGATTCCGCGCCACTAGTTCACAATAATCGGGTGCGTTGGACGGCCGGCCCGCAAAGAGCGGAGCGAGCTACATTACGGCCGTACGCAATACGGGCACATCTCACCAAAACATAAAACGGAGAAAATATGTACCTTTTTTTTAGGGTGGGAAAAAATCATGCATTGACATCAGGGAGATAGTGTTAGACTCTTACTGACTAAAAGACCCACCCCGTTCCTTCTAGCCTTCATACCGGGGCTCGAGCGCCCTTTCGGATAACCCTGGCCCCAGTAGGCTTCGACCCGGCTGGGTCCCTGCTGTTACTGACCACTGTTGCTGAAAATATGTACCTAATAAAGATCTAAGAGGTTTTTTTAAGGCTGGGAGTCCATCCAATAACTTCTCCCGCCCAGGTGGGCGTGTCAGACATTTGCTGACTAAAACCACACTTATGTTCCTTCTTTACCTCTTTTTTTTTCGGTGGGAAAATCATCTAATGACATCCCCCGCTCTTGGGCGGAGCGAGAGATAGTGTCAGAGTCTTACTGACTACAAACCCACCCCGTTCCTTCGTGCCTTCAGACCGGGTCTGAGCTATCTTTCGAAACTAACCCTGGCCCAGGAAGGTTCCTTCTTTTGCTTTGCGTTTCAGAACTTCGAGGTTCCCTTTCGGAACTCAAATCATGACCCCATTAGGCTTCGGCTTTGCTGATATCTTTTTGAGGCACGCGTGGAAAGAAAGAAAAAATGTAAACATTTTATTTGGCACACAGAGGCACACAGCGTAGAAAAAATTAAGTCGAAACACTACGCGCCGCTGACGACTCGGATTTGGTCCGGACGGTTACCGGACAATCGGACGGCAAACTACCCATTGTTCGTCGTTCGCAAGCCCACGCCCAGACACGTCTGGAAGTCGGGGTCGGGATTCTGGAATCAGATGCAGGAACCTCGCGAACTTACATTTCCTGCGTTATGCAGAAGGTGAGGACACCATGACGTCTTTCCAGCTACTCAAAGACCCCTCTTTACCGCCATGATTACGGTGTACTCAAAAAATCTAAGAGATAATTCTACTATTTTACCAAAGATTAAATAAAAAAAAAAGAAGTAAAAGAGTAGTTATTTTAAATATCGTAGCATGCGACGTTCTGCAGTTTCTTCATCATTATAGTAAAAGAGAGAGAGAGAGAGTTTTATGTATGTACTAGAAGCACCTTGTTTTCCAGATTCAGAATATGTAAGTGATTCAATTTTTCACAACGGGGAGATATGCCTGTTTTGCTATGCCCGCCAATACTGCAATGGTACAACTGCGTCGCCGTCGGCTGTGAACACGCGCTTGTGACGTCAATATTTTCCCGCCATTGTCAGCTGTTAGGGTTGCTAGTGCTTAAAATTATAATTTGCATTAATTAAATTAGTATACTTACGGCAAGTTTTTCTAGAATTCTGAGTTAGTTTCTTATTTTGCAAGGTGTAAAAAACGGGTTTAAATGTGACACCTATTATTACTAATTTGAACACAATAAATCAAGAAAAAAGCGACCAAGTGCGAGTCGGACTCGCGCACGGAGGATTCCGTACCATTATTTATAAAACGGAAAAAAAATCATGTCTGTCTGTTGTATGAGAGCCCCCTTAAATATTTTTTTTTAATGTTTTTTAGTATTTGTTGTCATAGCGGCAACAGTATAGAATCTAATACATCATCTGTGAATATTTCAACTGGTGACAGACGAACGGACAGCGGAGTCTTAGTAATAGAGTTCCATTTTACGCTTTGGGTACGGAACCCTAAAACCAAGCTTAAATGTATCTTCAATTACCACTAATTTGAACACAATCTAGAAATAAAAGACTCTCGAGGTTGCAAAAAGTGAAAAGACAAATCTAAGCGGCGAAAACGCGTCGCATTTTGGCGCCCGTAATTTCTCTGATCGTTCTTTTTACTTTCCGACCATTTTCACTTGCTACAACTGAGTTTTTTGCTCAGATTTTTCTTTTGCTAAAAGTGTATATACTAATAATTTATCTGTACAATTGTCTTCTTCTCTGTCGTTATCACTCTTGACAGAGTGGTCGTGGTCATCACTTCCGGTGTTGGTGGCAAGCTTCACAACACGCCGCCACTCCTCTCTGATGGCCGCCTTCTTCGTACATTCTTGTGTTGATGATGACCCATTCACTGCAGCTTTTATCTGGTCAGTCCACCTCACAGGCGATCTTCCACGTGGACTGTACAATTGTACATAATAATAAATCTGTAGAAGTTTTTAGTTGTGCGCGCATCACGGAAAATGTACGAAATCAATGTAGATAACTTTTATACATTAAAATTGTGTGTAGCTTGGTATATTACTTAGGATTTCTTTCAACGCAATCGGTTGACTATATCGAAAGATATACTACATTCATTGACTGTTAGGCGGTACGAAGTTCGCCGGGTCTTTTATAGTTAGTCTTCAGTAAAATACCTGAAAAATAATTTAATTTACTATTGACCTAGACTTTCCCATTACTGGGCAAACGCTTCCCTTCTTTCCTTCTATATTGTATGCGGGGAAGTCACGTGATAAGTGACATGACAGGTAATGTCATTATCATACATTTTGTTTTTAGCGTTTGGCGGAAATATTAACAGAATAGTACATTTTGATACAGGTGGAGAAAGTTTGTCATAGCGAAAGTTTGTGAGGCGGTATTCCTTCGAGTCACAGGCGAGGGTTATGGAGCCGAGTGCTGCAGTGACCAATTTCTACGACTATTTAACGACGTTTTTCAATACATTTAAGAAGAAATAAATAAACGAGGGTTGACGCGCGACTAGTTGGCGTCACTTCGCTCTCAGATACAATAAATGTAATAAATTGTGGCGAGAACGAGCCCGCGCAATTTTCCACACTAGTGCGAAAAACAGTAAATTGCGTGCTTAAAAGCGATAGGGAAAAAAAGTGTTTTCGGTAAGCGTATTGAAAAAATGGTGGACATCCCACAGCTAAGGAGTGGAATTACCTGCTGGAGTCTGTTTCCTGATAGCTTATAGCTAGGGGTCTTTAAGTCAAGAGTGAATAGGTTGGTTCTAGGCAAGCGTGCTCCATCGTCGGCCACATCAGGTGAGATAAGTGGTCAAACGCAGGCCTATCCATAAAGACACGGTGGAGCACACAGTCGAGGTGTGCCCTGCCTGGGCGGAGCATCGCCGTGCCCTCGTGGAGGCGATCGGCGGCGGAGAACTCTCGCGCCGGGCCTTGGTTGAGGCCATGGTCCGGAGCGAGGAGGAGTGGCAGGCGGTCGCCGATTTCTTCGAAGCAGTAATGCTCGCAAAGGAGGAGGCCGACCGCATCAAGCCGCCGCCGGGATTCCGATCCCGATTTCCGGCCACCGTAGGCGCGGGCTTGTGGACAGTGAGCAATGGGTAGCTCGCTGTCCGGCCGTCCGGTACCTGACCGGACCAAGCCCAAGTCGTCGACGGTGCGCGCTGTTCCCGCGCGGAAGGAGCTGTCAAGGAGCCCTCAAGGAGTTGTCAGCAACAGCAGGGGCCCAACCGGGTCGAAGCCTACTGGGGCGAGGGTTATCCGAAAGGGCGCTCGAGCTCCGGTATGAAGGCTTGAAGGAACAGGGTGGGTCTTTTAGTCACTAAGAGTCTGACACTATCTCCCGCTCCGCCCAAGAGCGGGGGTTGTCATTGGATGATTTTCCCCACAGAAAAAAGAAGCCCAGTTCTCTCTGTCTAGTTCAGTTAGAGAGTCATCTTTACTAAAGTAGTACAGAGTGCCTAGTGTGAGTTTTTTTTACGCGGTCGACACGTTTATGACGTTCGGTATTCCGATTGGCACGCTCCTAGTTCTTAACCAATCAGAGAGCCAAACGCGGTAACCGCATCTATTGCGTTAACGTAAATACAAATCGCACTCAGCGCACAGCTCATCCCACCGTAGCATAGCATAGCATAGTCGGGCTTATAATGTTCCTACAGCTGAGACTCAGGCCTGCTGTGTAGGGGAGGGAATGGGCCTCAATCCACCACGCGGGTTGGTAGATGCCACATGTCTTCGAATTTTTGGTTCTAGACACCGTTTTGAGAGCAGAGGTGATGAAATAAATTACACAAAGTAATGAGCCTGGCTGGGTTTGAACCCGCTACCTACAACTCATAAGTCGGGGCCGTTACCACTCGGCCACTACTGCTTTACATTCCACCGTATATAAACATAAACTTATCCCATATAATTATACAAACACATAAAACGAAAACTATACTGTCAACGTCACAAAGACAATAAACAGAAATCCGTCAGCTCGTATTAGTTCCGCACACAAGCCAAGTGTTGGAACAAGATCTGAATGTGATTGCGAACGTTGGCAGCGTGCTATTTCATTCAATTTGCATGTAAATACGCGTCGGTGAGTAAATAAACACGACTTGGCTGTTGGCTGTCACACTATGAGGTGTGGTTCTAAGGCTATACGAGTTTAGGACAAGGTCTCATCAATCTCCATATGTATACAGGGTTATTGTCCTGTTCTTGCCCAGCCAGGCATTACTATGTGTCATTTATTCCATCACAGCTGCTCTCAAAACGGTGAAGGAAAACATCGAGAGGAAACTGGCATGTCCTAGAACCAAAAATTCGAAGACATGTGACATTCACCAACCCCAAACCGCACTGGGCCCGCGTGGTGGATTACGGCCCATTCTCTCTCCTAGAGAGGACGCCTGAGTCCCAGCAGTGGGAACATTAAAAAAGGCTAGTGGTGATATTGGGTTTTTTGTAAAACACTGGCAACCTCCCAGGACTATATTACTAACTTTATAAACAGCAACTTTTGTTCTATGACTTTTAAAATTTAGCATATTTTTTTTTATTCATGTTCATCAGATTTTCACACAAAAATAAAAATATTTAAATGGAACGTTCTAAATATTACGAAGTCTATGCGAAGCAAGCGATAGTACAATAGCGGAGGGGAGCGGGATCGGGCGGTGGCGGTGCCTAAATGCGCTTGTGTCGCGTCATACAGACGTAGGTAGATACAGCAAAATACAGAGTTGAAATGTGGTAGATAGAACAACGAAATCTTGAAGGTTTGTTTTTGGTGAATGAATTATGTTTTGTAAAAAGTCATAGAAGAAAGGTTGTTGTTTATGATGTTAATAATACAGTCCTGCAAGGTTGTTAGTTTTTTTCAAATAACCCTGGATATAGGAAATAACGGAAAGAATTGCTTATTTTGGAGCTTACTTACGATATTTACAAACTATTTTATGAAGAACGTTTTATTTATGTTCTTGGATCTGTGCGTTCCCAAAATGGCGCGAAATCACGCGCGAACGCCTTCGCTTGGAGTTTGAGTAGACAGCCTAGCCAAGTTACAACCGTATCGTGTCGAATTCCGTTCTCCAATCGGTAACGCTTCGGTGTCAGCAATTGTAGAAAACGATAAGTGGGTAGCCATGTTGACGCGCCTGAGTCGGCCGCTCGTTCTACAATGTACCTAGCGTTTGTTTATCAAAGGATGTAGCGTTAAACGTTGTAGAAATTCATTCTATCATTTTGAACGATGAGAACTTCGCTACGAATTTTCTATTCGTTTGTTCCGACCACATGAATTAACGTTGAGATGATGTCATTCCCATACATTTGATAGAGAGAGTTATTACTTTTCGACTAGTGTTAACGATTGCAGATTATCAACTTGGCTAGGGGTGCAGGTCTTATTGCTAAGATTCCGTCTTTATTCAAATCTAATGAAGCTGTTAATCTTCTTTCGTTTCTCGGCACTAGTGTCAGTCAATCAATCAATCGAAGCACTTATTTCTAATAAAGCCATTCACAGGCACTTTTGAATTGCGAAGCAGTCAGTCTGAAATATGGTGCTAATTACACATTCCAAAGGGTAGTGCATCTCTATGGAAAAGAATGGGCAAGAAACTCCACGATAATATGTGTACTTGTGCCTGTATGTGGTTGCTGTATTATGGGTGCTATTGATTCTCTGAAATAATGCTTTTTATTTTATTTTTTATATTACAGCGACATCTATCACGACACATAAGAACTAAAATTCAAAATCCTTCATTATAGTATTAGAATTCTCCACGCGATTAGATTATAAAACGGCTCATAATCAGCTTACCATCAGGTGGGATCGCAGTCAAGCACTCACACACAAACACATAAAATTAAAAAAAAAACTATCGGGCTGTTGCCCGGTCCAGACACACACCCGTCTGGTCTGAGGTTTCTCCCTTTTTAATGAAGGTTTCCGGGAATTTACACCTAGTTCCTCATACCTCTAAAATATGATTGCTTTACTTCCTTAAAGAGCTTCTCATTAAACGAAGATCTTCATCAGTTATGCAAGTGCGAGTCTCTAAGATCTTCCTGGACATATTATCCGCTACGAAAGCTTATTGGAACGATGAAAGATAAGAGGGTCAACGTTCTCGCGGCCGGTCACCCACCAGATGGTCTACCACTCATTAAATCATCTACGAAACGTTAGTAAGAAGTTTCGCAAAAGTTACAACTTATCAGACGATATATATACACCCCTACTTTTTAATTAGTACACAAAAAAATGATTCAAAAGTAGAAAAAACCGAAATTCTAAAATTGACCACGAAAAGGTAAATTCATCATAGATTCAATCATACATAACAATTGCCAGTAGAAGATACTGCGGGCAGTGTTTTTCCATTTTAATCGTCATTTATTCATTCATAATCAATAGCCTGCACGATATTTCCATAAATTGAGAGACATTTTGGGATAAACACTAACGCTAATAACTTTGCTGTTTATGAATATTATTTATTGAGACTTTACTTAAATAATAACAAGGGCTTTTCTAATAAGCCCTTTAAGTATTTGTACTAATTAAAAATTAGTGGTGTATATTGTCTATTTATATATATATATACGATCACATCACGACGAATGTACGACTAAAGAGAAAAAGTCTTAGGCGACCATTACACGGTCATGCAGGCGTCAATCAATTCAATCAATCATGAATGACGGTTTTCGTCAATCAAAAATTTTACCGTAGCAAAATCTACCGTGTAATGTACGCCTTACATCATCGTTTAGTTAGAAAAAAAAAATAGCTCATAAAAATTATCAGTACCTCTAAATAAATGTCATTTATACATCTGACGTAGTGGTTGAGTAATTAACTGCTGTGCTACGTGTCTTGAGATCGACTCCTGCCCAGAAAAAGTACTATTTGGTCTTAGTGTCTTGCAATGTGCCGTAGTTAACTACTATTTTGTAATCAGTTTACAAATTACAACTAAAATTAGTTAACTACAAGTAGTTTGATTACATGTAGTTATGATTACATGTAACTTAACTACCATAATCTTAGTTTTGTAATCGCGTGATTGCAACTGCAATTTGTAGTTAGTAATCAAAATGTTTAACTATATTTTATGATTTTTTAATGTAATTTGTAGTTGTGATTACTAACTACAAAATGCAGTCGTAGTTATTAATCAGTAGTTAGATTATGTATTGCCCAACACTGGTGTCTTGTGCATGTGAGTTTAAATTAATTCATTAAAGACTAAGCGAACGCCGGCTCTCTCATTGTCTTTGTGTTGTGTCTCTAATCTAATTACGGTATTCGAAAAGTTAAATGGCTTTGACCCACGACACAAGAGTAATTTATACAGTGGGGCAGATATATTAATAAAAAAATAATGATAGCTTTTCTATTTATAGAGTTGCAACCCTAATCCCAAGCCATCATGGCGGACGCGCGTCACTCGTTCCCGCCTTCATTAGACGGATTGAATTGAGACAATGTACGCGATATCCGCTTGTAAATTATACGCACACATCCGCCTATAGCTAAATAATACACTTTTGATTATAGTTTTCCTGCTATGAAACAATGGGATAGTGATATACTCTCGTTAATTGATGTGTTGCAAAAGTTGTTACGTTGACAGATGTCACATTGTCACGGCTCTGTGATTGCGCGGGAAAATTTTGGCGGCATGTCCGCCATATTTTTTCGCTGGGAATTTAAAAAGGTTTTATTACACTTTTGTGATAGTAGGTATGGCAGTTTAATAACGTTATATTTTTAACAAAAGGTATGATTTAAACTCCTCGTTAAAATGCGTTGGATAGTTATGGTATTACCAGTTTGATAGGTTTTTTTAAGATTCAGTGTTACTGTCAGCGGCCTCGCCCGCGTGATTATAGAAAATTATTAATTTAATGAAGGAAACATATCCCGGGACAAAAAGTGTCCTAGCTGTATTTCCAGGACATGGTCCTAACACCCCAACCGCCGGGATCCCGATCCCGATTTCTGGCCACCGTAGGCGCGGGCACGCGGACGGCAAGTAAAGGGTAAGGGACCGAGCTCAAGTCGTTAACGGCGCGTAGTGTTCCACACGCACCTCAAGGAGATGTCGGCAAACCGTAGGGGCCCAGCAGGGTCGAAGCCTACTGCGGCCAAGGGTTTGCTTTTGAAAGGAAAACTCGGTCCTGGTATGAAAAACACCGAAGGAACAGCTAGAGTGGGTTTTTAGTCAGTAAAAGTCTGACACACCGTCTCGCTCTGCCCAAGAGCGAGAGATGTCAATGGATGTTTTTCCCACCTAAAAAAACCTCTTAAATAAAAAAAAAAACTTTACCACTTTATAATATCATTATATTGTAGATTATGAAATGTATGCTCATTCATTTCCATGCTTAAATTAAGCCTTCAACATCTTCGTATAAAGTTATTAACTTTTGCCCGCAACTTCGCCCGCGTACATAAAATATAGCCTATGTCACTCAGGAATAAAGCAGCTTTCCGTCGGTGAAAAAATGTTCGCAATCGGACCAGTACTTCCAGAGATTACTTCCCACAAACAAAAAAAAAAACATACAAACAAACTTTACCTCTTTATTATATTAACTACTAACTCTTGCCCGCGACTTCGTCAGCGTACATAACATATAGCCTATGTCACTCAGGAGTATAGCAGCTTTCTATCGCTGAAAAATTTTTAGCTATCCTCCTACAAACAAAAAAACAAACTTTACCACTTTATAATATTATTACCACTTTATAATATGATTATAGTGTAGATTATGAAATGTATGATCATTCATTTCCCTCTTATATTGAGCCTTCAACGTCTTCTTCGTATAAAGTTATTAGTTACTCATCACTTTCTCACTAGAAGGGAAGCATACAAAGCGATGCGAGAGGAATGCCAATTCATACTATCACTAATACGAAACTCAAAGGAAAATATGGAAGACATGTTTTAATATCCCCGGCGCTCGGCGATCATGGTTTTATATTCGTTCCAACACTAGCTTTTGTTTTTTTTTTTTTTTGCTGGGAAAAAATCATGCATTGACATCCCCCGCTCTTGGGCGGAGCGGAAGATAGTGTCAGACTCTTACTGACTAAAAGACCCACCCCGTTCCTTCTAGCCTTCATACCGGGGCTCGAGCGCCCTTTCCGATAACCCTGGCCCCAGTAGGCTTCGACCCAGCTGGGTCCCTGCTGTTGCTGACAACTCCTTGAGGCGCGCGGACACAGTGCGCGCCGTCGACGACTCGGGTTTGGTCCGGACAGTTACCGGACGGCCGGACAGCGAGCTACCCATTGCTCACTGTCCACAACCCCGCGCCTACGGTGGCCGGAAATCGGGATCAGAATCCCGGGGGCGGCGGCGGCGAGAACGCCGTTGCCTTTGCGAGCATTACTGCTTCGTAGAAGTCGGCGACCGCCTGCCACTCCTCCTCGCTCCGGACCATGGCCTCAACCAAGGCCCGGAAACTGAATAGATTCCAATTTACACCATGTTTTATTTTTTCCCAAAAATATTTAAGCCACAAGTCGGACACCACTGACATTAAATACAACACAGGTCACGGCAGATCATAGCGGGCATTAGGCGTGAGCACACAGCAGGGTGCAAGACAACTCCTATTGTTGTTGACATAACAAGCATATAACTTCGTGATTTTTCATAATACAGTTATCAAATTTTGTATATACTTAGATTTTTTACAGAAAAATACTAGATACATGTTTTGGATTTCGCATTATATACTAAAAATAATGTGTGTTTTTTGGAATGATGTATCTGAAGTTGGAAGAAAATTCAATCAAGAAGATTACCTTCTTCTTCCTATTAATATTGCAGGGACATTAATACGATTGCGCATCCCATACTTTGTTAACACCTGGAAGACTGGAAGAATTAGCCTGCTACGGTTTTCCCGTCCGATTACAATTTGTGTTTCTAATAGTGTTTTCAAGGTTAGAGTGAATAGGCTTACCATCAACGATTGCATCACTGCTCACCATCAGGTGGGATCACAGTCATGCAAAAGTTTATTTCACACTAGCTTTTGGCCACGGCTTCGCCCGCGTGCATAAAGTATAGCCTATGTCACTCAGGAACAAAGCAGATTCCTATCGGCGAAAATTTTTTAGTAATCATTCTCATCGGACGAGTACTTTCAGAGATTATCTCCTACAAACAATAAAACATACTTTACCTCTCCATCCTTGAGCACAGGCGTAGGGTAGCCAGCCTTTCGGTGTTTTACAGGATGCATTTTGACAACCCGACGTACGGCGAATATTCACCCTTACGTTGTTGAAACCTCTACGGTCCGGACTAAGCGTTTCGCCTCGTCGTTTATACAGCGTACGTCGAAGGACTGGAACAGTTTGCCTGCTGCGGTCTTCCCGTCCGATTATAATTTGGGTGTCTTCAAGGCTAGAGTGAAATAGGCTCTTAATAAACTAGTGCGCCTCACCATCAAAGATTGCATCGCTACTTACCATCAGGTGGGATCGCAGTCAAGTACTAGTTTATATCAATTAAAAAAAAAGACGCTATTAGGAGATTTCCTATCTCAAAAACAAAACAAGTTTTCAATGAAAAACATTTTTTCAAAGCATGCTTTTAGCGCGGTATGAAGACTTAAAGTCATCCAAAGGGCAATGGAAAGAGCTATACTCGGAGTTTCCTTGCGTGATCGAATCAGGAATGAGGATATCCGCAGAAGAACCAAGGTTACCGACATAGCACGAAGAATCGCCAAACTTAAGTGGCAATGGGCAGGGCACATTGCTCGCAGAACAGATAACAGTTGGGGCCAAAAGGTTCTGGAATGGCGACCAAATACCGGAAGACGTAGCGTTGGCAGGCTTCCTACAAGGTGGACCGATGATCTGGTAAGGATTGTGGAAATCCGATGGATGTGAGACGTACAGGAGCGTTCATGGTGGCGACACTTGGGGGAGACTTATGTCCAACCGTGGACTTCTTTCGGCTGAAATGATGATTATGAGGAATATTCCAAAAAGCTCAAACACGATAGGGTTATTTATTTATTTGTTAAAACTTCATGCAACACAAAGGTACAAAGGCGGACTTAATGCCTTAGGCATTCTCTACCAGTCAACCTAGGGTGGTGAAGAAAAAAAATCTGATCTATATCTGAGTTCCTTTGGCCACCTTCCGGTTCCATCATCAGATCAGCTCCATGTCATTATAATTTTGCATTGTCATCTGATTTTTATAAGCATGCAAAATTTCTGCTCAATCTGTAACCGGGAAGTAGATCAAATTTAATTTGCAAAATTTGATTAGAATAGAATAGAATAGCATTTATTCGGCGCAAGCAACACAATAATACCACAACATAAAATAATAATAAAAAAAGAGTACAGGCATACAATAAAGTTGCCGTGACTGTGCCCGAACCGAAAGGGTCAATTAATTACAGGCAAGCAAACATCGGGATAGGTGAAACTAAATAAAAGCTTTAAAAAAAAAAAAGCGTCATTGACTGACCTTTTCGCCACCACAGTCTAAAGATAGGCATTCTATTTTTAAAACTCCACCATAACTGCATATCTGAACGTAAAAAAACTCTATAATGTAGTGGGTATCGGAAAACGCTCTGAAACTGTTATCTAGGCAGTTTTGACGCTAAACCGCGCTCGATTATGCAAGCCTGTTCAATCCGCCATGAAAAACGGTATGTTTCCGATTTTCAACCACACAGAGCCTAGACCTGCTTTATTAATATTTTAATCGACAAAATGATTGCTGTAGGATAAAGCAAATATTTTCAATAGGTTTGTATGTTCAGATACCATTTTTAATCAGACAAAATATATATGTCTTTGCTTTATGCAAAAATCAACCTTTATTAATTTTGATGTGATTGAGAATTCAGAAGGATTTATTTTTTGTATTTTGCAATCGTATGAGCTTTACATTAACAAAATAAACTGAATTTGTTTATATTCACTGAAAAATATGTTGTAAATAGCTTGTGTCAGTATATATTTATTTTATCAGTTCGGGCGTTATTGATTCATAAAAATCAATATTTAATTAAACTAGCTGCTGTCGCGTGATAGTAGTAAATTATCCCAAAGAGACACACTTCCTGGATGAAAGGTCTCAAATGATCTTATGTACTTTCCAGGATATGGGCTGATCGTCTGTCGTATTTCATCCAAATCCCTTCAGTAATTCCAGTGTGAAGGGATAATAAATACACACAAACTTTCGCCTTTTTAATGTTAGTGTAATGATTGAATTGCACATAACTAGCTTTCGGCTTCGGTTTTGCCCGCGTACATAAAAGCTATTCAGGAATAAAGCAGCTTTCCATGCATCGGTACAAAAATTTTAACAATTGGACCAGCCCCCCTAGCCAAGTTACAATCGTTTCGTGTCGAATTCCGTTCTCCAATCGGTAACGCCTCGGTGTCAGCAATTGTAGAAAACGATAAGTTGGTAGCCATGTTGACGCGCCTGAGTCGGCCGCTCGTTCTACAATGTAGCGTTTGTATAACAAAGGATGTAGCGTTGAACATTGTAGAAACGATATTCTATCATTTTGAACGATGTGAACTTGTCTACGAATTTTCTATTCGTTTGTTCTGACCACGTGACTTAACGTTGAGACCCATACATTTGTTTTCGTCAAGCGTTAACAATTGCAGATTATCAACTTGGCTAGGGGTGCAGTACTTTCAGAGATTATCTCCTACCAACAAAAACAAACTTTACCCCTTTATAATACTAGTGTTATATCTATAATATTATTAAGACGTAAGATATCTGTTCTACGTAACCTCATCTATAAAAAAATCTCACTGTAAAAATTCTTCCATCTGGCAATACTAGCCTTATATTTGGAGTGTTGCCAGTTAATTACTGCGTCGCGAACAGACGACAATCGCACACAATGTGCCTGTATTGGGTTCACTGATGTTTCAATGTCGTTACCGAATCTCAGGAGTTAGGGCTTCGCCTGATATACGATGCACTAAAGAGCTCTATGACTCTATGAATTAGTTTTAAGAGTATGAATTTTGAAGCTTATGTTTGTTAAGAGGAGTCCTTATGAAACACTTTTCAACGCGAGATATTTGCAAACCTAAAATTGTGTAAAATTTATCTATTTACAATTTTGAAGAACATTTTTTTTTAATTAAATATACGTATTGTCGGTAGTTATATTTTTGAGCCGTTTGGGGTTCAACTCTTGGGCCGTAGGATCCGAAAGCTCATACGTTTTTTAAAGAACGCGCGTGACCCAAGGGCTGGCTTTTACTTCGGTCAGAGATTGCCATACAACGTGGCAATGCCACCAGCCTTTTGTGCACTTCCAGTCGGCAGTGATGCGGAGGAGTTTTATGACGTCATATTTTAGTAAGGAGTAGTCTTTAGTGTATATATTGTGTGTAATTAGGTTTTCATAGCACAAAGAATCGCCAAACTTAAGTGGCAATGGGCAGGGCACATTGCTCGCAGAACAGATGGTCGTTGGGGCCGAAAGGTTCTAGGGTGGCGACCGCGTACCGGAAGACGCAGCGTTGGAAGGCCTCCTACAAGGTGGACTGACGACCTGGTGAAGGTAGTGGCAATCCGATGGATGCCGGACGCACATGATCGTTCGTTGTGGCGACGCTTGGGGGAGGCCTATGTCCAACGTGGACGTCTATCGGCTGAAATGATGATGATGATGATGAATTAGGTTTAGCATAAATAATTTGTTAATATAAAGAATTCTAAAATTCTTTTCTTTCTATTCGTTCGACGTGTTTGGCTCGAATAACTTTGTGTTCATCTTAATAACCTTCGAGTTCTACTCCATTTTCGTCAGTATTTTCACGCGCTGTACAGGCGAAGGACGGGTGCTGGTTCGGGAGGAAAAGAGAGGGTGGGAGGGTGTCTTACGGCTCGTTAATTAAATCTTTGATTGCTGTTATTACAACGCAAATAGTTCCTTTCGTAACTTATTAGTAGAAGGTGTAGGCGCAGAGAGTAGTAGTGACCCAGCCTCTCTTATGAGATCGTGGGTTTAATCCCCGCCAGATGATTTTTTTCTTTGATGTTACTATCTCACAGCTGGGTAAAGGCACAAAATATATATGTAGGTACAGAAGTCAATCTACATACAAAGCGCGCTCGAGCAACGCACACAAAGACACCGCTCACAGACACGATGTCTTGGTCGCTTCTCGGATCACTTGTCGAACAGTTCCGGCTCAAACGCTCATAAGTGTGCGTCCATCGAGCGTAGGTATAAAAAGTGAAGTACATACATGAGATTCTCTTCTGTACCTATCTATTTTGAGGTAAAGGCCTCCCACAGGATTTTCTTTTTTTTTATTATTGATATAAACTAGCGCTTGACTACGATCCCATCTGATGGTAAGCAGTGATGCAATCGTTGATGGTCAGGTGCGTTGATTTTTCCAGCTGTCTCGAGTCAGTCCTCTTGGAATATCTGTGTCGTCTAAAATATTCCGCCACCTCTTTTTAAGCCGGCTTCGACGGTTCTTCCCATTTAGAGGAACCCACTGCGTGGCGATAACTATCCAGCGGTTACTGAACATGCAGCTGACGAGATTCGCTCAATCACATTTGAGCCTGGCAGCTTTTTTGCCCACGTCCCTTACGCCTGTTATGTTAGATACTTTGTGTATTTTACTTTCGTCACCATTGTTCTCAAAATGCCACTTATGAACTAAAATTCAGAATCGAGTATCGCGGTATTATAGTTCTCCACGCGTTCCGAACACATTTTCAACAGCCCGAAATCAACTGTCAGGCAGTTGCCAGGACCTAAATTCAGCTTCCGTCGAAGTTTGAGGGACTTATAGTAAATCATTTGATGATGATAGATAGATAGATATATTCTTTATTGTACACCAATAATAAAAATTACACTATGAACTTAAAACTAATAGCGTGTCACAATTGGCGGTCATCGCTAAAAACGATTTTTTACAGACAACCTTTGAATGTTTGTTGAAGAAGTGTTTTCAGTCACTCGAGTTTTGGTTTGAGCGGCCGAGTTTGGCCAACACATAGTAGGTTCTATGACAGGTTTCTAGTACTCTTTACTATTCTACAATACCTACTATTGGCTACCAGACTGAAATACGAGTACCCACAAGTTTCTCCTTCTATCGCTGTGAATAAAGTCCTCCCACACAAATACAAATCGACATCGCAAATCGAGAGTTCTGAGCCCATTCGACAACAATACAAAATGGTTGGCACTATAAAGTATTTCGGTATGATATTTACCCGATAGGGATTCTTCTTGACCCAGAATAGCTGTACAGAAGGTCCGTTATGTACAACGAGTAACGGCTCGCTCACGACCTTGTCGCTGCGAGCGTAGTTAAGCACGGGGCTGCGAGCGGTCGCTAATCATACGTAACCCACGCTTTTGTGTCATCTGATTTCGCTCCTTATACTGGAACGTTAACGGTAACTGAAGAACCCGCGCCGTGGCCGGAAGTCGGGATCTCGGTGGCTGGGGCGTGAGGGACGTTACCTCGCTCGTGCAGCCGCTTCTTTTGATAGCATTACTGCTTTGCAGAAGGAGGCGACCGTCTGCCACTCCTCCTCACTTCGGACCATGGCCTGTACCAAGGCCCGGCGCAAGAGATCGTTGCCGCCGATCGCCACAGCGGTGCTCTGCCCAAGCGGGGCACACCTCTATTGTGTGCTCCACCGTGTCCTCTGGGCAGTCCACACAGTGATGACACCCGGGCGATTCTTCTGCACGAATCCGGTACAGGAACCTCCCGTATTGACCATGTCAGATGATAACCTGCGTCATGCGGAAGGTGAGAACGCCGTAAGGTCTTTCCAGCCACTCCAAATTATTGCGTGCCCTTTCTTTTAAGACTTGAGGTTTACCCAACTATGATTGGGTGGCTTTCCAATCTTGTGGCGACGGTCAAACCACCTTCTGTAGCCATCTATATTGTGCCACAATCGAGCATTACAACATCTTTTCATCTCGCTGTCAGCTGCGGTGACCCACATGTGTCAGTGAGTGTGCCCAATGACGTACGTCATAGTTTTGCGGTTATGACGTGAGATCTATAATTGAACGAATTTATACTGTTTTGAATTGATAATTGATTCGTGGAATATTTAGTTGTGGTTTGAGATGAGACTTGTCAATCAACATTTACAAAGTAAGGCATTTTAATAGGTATATTATTCATCTTGGTTTAAAAAAAAGTTTAATGCGTTGCTAAACTATTACTGTGGTATAACTTGCGTGAAAGTAGATAATAATAGTGAGAAATTTTATTGTCTAATCCGAATGGTTCTCATATTGTTTGACTATTATATGTTTTCTGTATGGACTTTAAGAGAGACTTTGACCCTTGAGTTTGCTTCGGTGTTTCTGCTCAGGGCCTCAAGTCTACTATTACAATAGTGTCAGAATGGTCTACCATTGATTTCATAATTGTTGATCTTGACAAGTTTGGTAATCTACTAATATAATGGCGACATTATGACTTTCCAATGGTCAACCACTAACACTCCATTGAAAGAAGTGGTATAGAATAGTAATCTCGTATATATTGACAAATGAATGTTTTACCTCAAAGGTAATCTGCAAAAATTTTGACAGTTCCTTTGATCAGTGACCTACCATTAGAACGTCATTATGCAGTTATTGCTTAAAATAAGTTCGATATAGTCATTCTACCACAACTCTATGATGAAACCATTGACCTATCAATGATCTATCATTATGAATTAGCAGATTACGAACTTTTAGCAAAATGACAATGGGATCGTGTTGGAATGACGAATATATAAAAATAGCAGACTTGGGCCTCAGGGTAGTCGGCTAGGAAACACCGTCCTCATCTAGGTTAAATTGACGATAAAAAATACGTATACAAGTGTTTTATAAAACCTATTTATTACCGTTGGAGTTGATTGGAACAATGATTATAGTACACTTTAAAAAAAATTGACATTGAGGCCGCCGTCGACGCTTGGGCTCGGTCCAGACTAGTGATGTGTCGTTGTCGGCAATATTGCCTTGAAGTGGGAATATTGGTGGGAATTTAGCCGGGAATATTGCCCGAAGTATGAATATTGGTGGCAATATTGCTAGCAATATTGCCATATTGCCGACAATGGCACATCTCTAGTCCAGACGGTCGCATACTATGACGATATAGTAACAGTAAGACACGGTGTGTAAACAAATGAATTAACAAACAAATGCCCAGGGCACAATCGTCGTTCAATCAATCAACACGCGAGATTGGCAATATTGCCAGCAAAATTCCCACTTCGAGCAATATTGCTGACAACGGCACATCTCTAGTCCAGACGGTCGCATAGAGTGGTTCTTCATCGATATAGTAACAGTAAGACACGGTGTGCAACTTCTCAAAACCGTACCACAATGCACACGCACCTTTCGGAAGCTTTCATTGTATCAAACGGTTTTGATTCAGTGCCGACACTCCCATACAGAAGAGTAACTATGTACATGTGTATGTACGTACAAACTACGTACGTACTCGTTAGTAGAACGTTGCGTGAACCGAGAGGGGTGACCACATTGTGAATGGACACTATTTATAGGAAACAATGGACTCGTTTAGATCACAACTGTTATTTTGTTTGTTGTTCGATTTTTCCTTGTGTTCTTTTTTTGAATCGGCTAATCGGGAATTAGAATGGTGTCTGTTTTGCTGTCACAGAAGTTTTTCATCGGGATTTTTTCGGTTCTTTTTCGGTGGTGACAAACGATTTTTACATATGACTGGAAATAATGTGGGCATCGTCGTACTACATTGCTAGCGCATCGGTGTGGTATCTACACACGCACATAGAAACATGCTAATGACGCAATCAAGACTTATTAAAAAAATATCGAAATGGGTTATTTTTTATCGTAAAATAAATAATAAATAATTAATCAATAATTATTTTTTTTAATAATTGCTGAAATCGATTCTGAATAAAATTTTCAGGATATGCGTTTACTAGATATATCTAATGTTTTTTTTTTATTGTTGATAGGTTCGCGCTTGACCGCTATCTCACCTGTTGTCAGTTTTTTTAATTTTTTTAACTATAATATAAACTCTAACAATATCATTTAAGTATAATATAATTATTATACTTAAATGATATTGAACATTGATATTTAACTTTTTATTTATAAAATTCTCTTTCTTTATCGCATACGCATAAAACACAAGGGAACATCGATTTAATGATATAGAGTATAACCAAGCCCAACTTTTATCGTTTTCCATTAAAAAATGAAGAAGATCAGTTGAATACACTAACTCGATTGATTGATATATCGATCGATAGAGATAAACTCGTGAATGAGGGTTATTTATAGAGGTTCAACAAACGAGCACTCGTTACTATCCGCCGTTCATGTTTGTACTCGTCATAGGTAATTTTTAGAATTGTAAGAAATGCGGGTTTACTTCGCGATTGAAATTGTATGTACCTAGGTACGTGCTTCCGGCATGTCCTAGAACCAAAAATTCGGAGACATGTGACATTCACCAACCCACACTGGCCCTCTCCTAGAGAGGAGGCCTGAGTCCCAGCAGTGGGAACATTAAAAGGCTGATTATGTATGTATGTACTAGCTGACCCAGCGAACGTTGTTCTAACATAAATATAAAGAAAAAAATGGAGGGTGGGGTAGGAGGATAAAAAATAGCCTACAACTTATTCTAAGACCAACTAAATATAAACAAAAAAAAAACATTGTCGCAAATGATGCGATCTAACAGAAAATATCCGGGTACTTAAATCTTTGCGAGAAAAGTATGTTCTAACTTAAATTAAATAAATCTTATAGTGTGACGCAATTTGTTCTAACCATAATCAAGTAATTATAGGTAATGCAAAATATTAAAATATAGGTAGATGATTTCAAATTAAGAACCTAGTAAAAGAAAATAAAATTAGAAATAGGTCGGTCAACAGAGATTAGCCAGTACCTATAAAAAATCATGATTTTACAGAATCAAATTATGCTTAATCAAGATTTAGAAAACTCTAATTCTGTGACAATCATTCAACCTACGGCTCCAAATCGTACAAAAACCAACCGCTCAACAAACTACCAACTAAACAAAAAGAAAGAAAAAATTCACAAAACTTTCCACAAATACATTTCAAACTTTGGCCACATGACGAAAATCACGCTAAACCACAGGAAAAGTTGGTAAGCAGCATCCTAGCTACTGTTACTTGGGAAGCACTGAATAATTCATAGTTCCACTCAACTCCCTCCACTACTTTGAGGTGTATAGTCCCTTAAACACTTGGACAGAGTTAAATGCACAAAACAGATGAAAGAGATTCGACGGCGCGCACTGTTCGCGCGCGCCTCAAGGAGTTGTCAGCAACAGCAGGGGCCCAGCCGGGTCGAAGCCTACTGGGGCCAGGGTTATCCGAAAGGGAACTCGAGCCCCGGTATGAAGGCTAGAAGGAACGGGGTGGGTTTTTAGTCAATAAGAGTCTGACACTATCTCCCGCTCCGCCCAAGAGCAGGGGTTGTCATTGGATGATTTTTCCCACGATGAAAAAAAGATGAAAGAGGTTAGAATGGCCTTGTGGGCGGGGCAGGCGTGCCAGAAAGTAGGGCAATGCTCACAGTTCAACTACCAATAGCAAACTTGCGATCTAAGTGTGCGTGGTCTGTTAGTTGCGTAGCGCGTTGCATTGTTAATGCGCGTTCGTATTGGTTTATTGCCTATAGTGGAGTTAAAGGGTAGACAAGCAGCGACACTCGTTGTAGTACAAATCGGAAAGTATTTCCTTTCTAACTTCTTTCAACTTTTCTGTGGTTAAATGCGTACAAACTCGTACTGCCGCCCGTGCCCGCATAGAGCCCCGCTGACCTTTAAAACTCATTTTCTTCGTGAAATATTGATTGATTTACATTTGCTATGTACATTCTGAAAAACACTAAATCAGCTATTTTTTGTGTAAACATATTTCTAAAGATCAAAGCAGTTTGAAAGGAGTAGGAAAAACAAGCGAAGAATATAATGTTGTTAAATGTTTTTTTTATTCATACATATTAGCCTTACGAAAAAAAAAATGTTGATATTGTTATATATGAATCTATAGTAATCTATACACCGCTAAATTTTAATTGTTTTAATCCCGTGGAGTGTCGATCCGGTACATGAAACACTATCGATTCATAAAGATAAAATTAAAAAATAAAGTACCTTTTTTTCAAAACTCGTAGTAATTTACGCATGTACGAAATTAATTTCTTTAAGAAAACATCAGCTGAGCGAGTTCAATGACCTGTAGGTAGTTTGTACGCAACGCCGACTATTTACTACAGGTCATTGAACTCGCTCGCGAACACGTACAAAGCGTTTTGGGAACACATTCATTATGCGCACAGCTAAGGAGTGGAATTTTCTGCATGACTCTATGTTTCCTGATAGCTACAATCTAGGGATCTTTAAGTCAAGAATAGGTTACTTCTTGACAAGCGTGCTCCATCGTCGGCCACATCATCGCTTACCATCAGGTGAGATAGTGGTCAAACGCGAGCCTATCAATATTTAAAAAAAAACATTATTTTTTTCAAGTCTAGCTGTTACCGAGGAGTAGGCTTCGTAGGCTTCAGAAAGTCACTGTTTTATGGCACTGTTCGGGCGCTTGGGCCTTAATACCGGGTATCTATAGGAGCAGGGCAGGATTATAAGAACAGAGGTTAGGTCAGAATAGACTACAATGCGTCTCAAATAAGAATGGGAACGTCAACGACCTCTATCTGTCAGATGTTACTTGAAAAGTACGGTTTGCAAAAAAGTTTTATTTGCGTAGATATCTATAACTTTGTTTACCATGTCTTAGTTAAATCTAAGAGCAAAAAAAAACGTTATCCCTTAATTTAAATTAGCTACATACATTAATACTTAAAAAAAAAAGTTTTCTTTCTTATTTTCATTCTTGGCAACAATTCGCCTTTTTCTTCCATTCGCTACTACACAGTGAAGCAGAGATAAGCAGAATTGAAGACCTAAATTACGATTAAACCTTTTCGTTCATGAATCAGAAATAAATATAATTTTAAGAATATCTTGTTTTGCTCACCCTACCTAACAGATTCGATTTGATAGTTTTAACGTCACAAAATGGCGCTAAGTCGGTCCTATTCATATTTAGATTCCATAGTATTATCATAGACCGCTTTTAAGGAATTCGTGGCGATTTCAGGGTTCATATAGTGGAACTCAGTAAGTTGGGCTTAGCTTAAAGCCTGCTTAATGGGCCTACCGCAGCCTATACTGTCCCACTGCTGGGCAATGGCCTCCCTTCAATCCTTCTATTGTTCCCGGCTTTGAGCCACTTCTTGCCAATTCCTAAGGAAGGAATCTAAGTCGTACAGTCTACAACATAATTTTTAGTTTAAGCGAAACCTGAAAACAGTTTGTTCAAATTTTTATACAATGTTATATTTTTTTCCAAAAATATTTATAAAAGGTCGCAAGTTGGACCCCACCGACACTAATGCCATACACCATCCTACCTATCGTCCAATCGGTTTGACGCTACAGGTTTGAACTACAGACTGGATCAAACCTGTAGCGTCAAACCACAAATAAGTAAAAAAAGGTCACGGCAGGTCATAGCGGGCATCAGGTGCACAGCTGGGTGCGGAAGCAAAATAACCCCTATGCCACCCGGTTGGCTCGGTGACCATGTATTTATGTCGCCAACTAGGTTAGCATAACTTTGTGATTTATCATAATACACTTTTGAAAGTACATAGATTCTTTACACAAAATTACTAGACAAGTGATTCTGATTTCACACATGCTAAAAATAAGGTTTTATAATACAGTTTTACACGTTAACACAGTTTTCATAGTTAAAAAATACTCGAAACAAACTAAGCATAACAATTAAGACAACTTAGCAAAGATGGATCGTTCTCGTCACGTCATAACACGGGCAAACCCGTCACCCCCTGTCATCCCTTGAGCACATCACTACGAGGAAAGACATGTTGAATGGCTCGTGTGTTCCAGCTAATCCAGGGTCTTCAGTAACAACACCTTGATGGAATGTACACGGATTTGGTACAAGCGTTCATTGGGAACTGTGAAGAATGAAATACGATGTTTGATTTGATTGAAAAATGGCGTCAGTAAATTTTATGCAATTTAATTTAATAATAAAAAAAATATAAAGGAAAAAAAAACGTTTATTTGTGTCTGAATAATTATATAAATGAAAAATAAATACCTAATATGAAAATTAAACATCAATAAAATGTAAAAAAAAAAATCATTAAATGTACTGACTAACTGAAATGTAATTACAATCTAATGCAATTTAATGTAGGTTTTTTGTGATGTAATTTATCTGACATAATTTTATTGTACTTAATTGGAATAGTACGTTTATGATGTAAGTAGTGTACCTAAAATGAGTCTATTATTATCTACCTGAAATAAAATGAACTTGATTTGATTTCGATTTTTTCTGCTTTTTGCCTTTTTTTAACTCAAAAGCTACTAACCAGATTTCCGTGCAATTTTAGATACTAATAGACACAGTGATTCGTGAGAAGGTTTAAGTATAATACATGCATACTATAGTAATACATAATTATGTGTAATACATATTATAGTAGAGAAAGACCGAGAATTTTATAGATTTCTAATACTTCTGCGAAGCTGGGACGCCGCAGGGTATCGAAAGTACATAATTATATAATACTAGCTTCTGCCCGCGGCTTCGCCCGCGTACATAAAATATAGCCTGTGTCACTCAGGAATAAAGCAGCTTTCTGTCGGTGAAAAAAATTTAGCAATCGGACCAGTACTTTCAGAGATTACCTCTTACAAACCAAAAAAACAAACTTTATCTCTTTATTATATTGGTGTAGATAAAGAACAGATTTATGATTTAAACATTAACTAGTAATAATATCACAAGTTAATGTTTAAATTAAATATTTATCTAGTGATCAGGATGTTCGCAGTATTTAATAAACTCTTTCATAACGGACTCGTTTCCATGTATAACTGTTTCCGCTTTTGCTGAATATTTACGCAGGAAAATTGAATGTCAACTGTTTATTTAAAACATAATTATGGTTTGTTTGAATTTTAAACAAAATTTGTGTTATTCAAACCATACATTGTTAAGTTGTCAATATTTTTTTATGAATAACTAATCCAAAAGATAAGTTTCTGTATGTACGAGTATGACTAAGTCTAATCTCTGTCTGTGTGGTGCCAACTTAAAATCAACTGCCTGAATGTTGATGTATAATCAGTATAATGTCCTATAGAATTAGAACACTGCCTTCTCCTTCGAGGTACACGCGCAATGCCATGTTTATCATGTGTGTGAGCATACTAGCTTTGGACTCGGTGCAAAGGCGTGCGAAGAGCCTCTATTGGTGGTCTAGATTTGGTTAAGTCCGATCTACAAAGCCTTGAGCACAGGCGTAGGGTAGCCAGTCTTTCGGTTTTTTACAGGTTGCATTTTGGAGAATGTGTGTGGGAATTCTAGGTTGGGTAAGTCTACCATCGGATACCCAACATACGGCGAGTATCCACCCTTACGTTGTTGAAACCTCTACGGTTTGGACTAAGCGTTTCGCCTCGTCATTTATACCGCGTACATTGAAGGACTGGAACAATTTGTCTGTTGTGGTCTGCCCGTCCGATTATAATTTGGGTGTCTTCAAGGCTAGAGTGTATAGGCTCTTAATAAACTAGTGCGCCTCATCATCAACGACACTGCTTACCATCAGGTGGAATCGTAGTTAGCCCTAGTTTATATCAATAAAAAAAAAATCATGTGAACTGTAGTGCACCTCGATTTGTCGCATCATCACACCAGTGCAGGGGCCTAAGTCTGCTATTTTTATAAATTCGTCATTCCAACACGATCCCATTGTCATTTTGCTAAAAGTTTGTAATCTGCTAATTCATAATGATCGGTCATTGATGGGTCAATGGTCTTGTAATAGAATTGTGGTAGAATGACAATATCGAGCTTATTAAACTAATAACTAATTGCGCAATAACGTAATGGTAGGTCACTTCAAAGGAACTGTAAAAATTTTTGCAGATTACCGCATACGTCAAATATTCATTTGTTATGTACGAGATTACCATTCTATGTTATTTCTTTCAATGGAGTGTCGGTGGTTGACCATCGGAAAGTCATAATGATGCCATTATATTAGTAGATTACCAAAACTTATCAACAATTATGAAATCAACGTTAGACCATTCTGACACTATTGTAATAGTTGACTTGAGGCTCTGTCTACGGGACCCGCTTATACAGTATTCACGCAGATTATTTTTTATTTGCGTGATATTTTTTCGTATTTTTCTTTCATTTTGAATGCCATGCGGGCTCGAGATACAGAATAAGTATGACAAAGCGGTTCTTTATTCTCGTATAAAACAAATTTGAGTTCCGTTGTTTTATTTGGCGCCTGCTGAGCTGAGCTTACCGAGGACCAACTATGCTGCTGCTCTGTCAATGGGCAAAGTTGTATACTGTGTTACTCTACATTTATTTTGGAGCAAAGTTGTAAACTGTGTTACTTTCATTTATTTTGTGCCTTCTGTAGTTCTGTTTTTGCATGTATCCTGAAAGAGAGGAAATAATACAAATCAAATAAAAATTAAAGCAATTCAATTAAAATCAAATGAAAGTTAAAAATGTATGAGAGAAAAAAAAAGTTCTGGTGCAGAAAAAATTGGTGTGGAATCAGGATTGTTTTTTCAATACCTACTGTATATCGCGTAGTTGCGTTTTGGACCCTGGAATACAAAAGGCATAAGCCAGTAACGATGTGACTCGCTTCACCAAGAGTGAGAGGAGTTGTTTCATAACTTCTCAACTAAAAAAAACTGAGCAAGTACGAGTTAGACTCGCGCACTGAGGGTTCCGTACAATCTTATTATATGTGTGTGTCATCCAAACGTATGTAAATAATTTAATTTCGGGGTAGAGTCTCGAGGATTTTTCCGAATCGCTTTTTTTGCGTCATAAACGGTCGTTTCTTTTGTTTTCGTTAACTTAGAAGTTTTTACACAACTTCAATTGACCGCAGATTATATGGTTTTAATTTCAACTGTATACCTTCATGCGTTAAGGAGTTGTCAGCAACAGCAGGGACCCAGCCGGGTCGAAGCGTACTGGGGCCAGGGTTATCCGAAAGGGCGCTCGAGCCCCGGTATGAAGGCTAGAAGGAACGGGGTGGGTCTTTTAGTCAGTAAGAGTCTGACACTATCTTCCGCTCCGCCCAAGAGCGGGGGATAAAAAGGAGTTCCAGAGATAAAAGGTCTTGACGGACAGACAGACAGACAGATGAAAAACAAAGTGATCCTATAAGGGTACCATTTTTTTCCTTTTGAGGTACAGAACCCCAAAGAGAACAAAAGCTTTTTGCCATTTTTTTACATTTCAAGCTCCATAAGTGTGGTTTCAGAAATTAAGCCGGTATTATGATACCTATTAGCTAAAAGTGCTTTGGTACACCCTAATGTTGATGCATTTATGTGTTCTACTTATACCTAACTCAACTCATTTGTGAAAACGAGGGCAAATGGAACAATGAAAGTGGCCATTTCCGTAAACATCAACAAAACTACAACTGCCTACATAAATTATCTCCCTTTTTACAAACATTGGGTTAAAGTGAACCATCTGGTTTCAAGCGTAAGTAAGTGCGGTGCCCCTATTAATTTATTTAATAGGGTAAAACCAACAGCTATTGTGTCATCATCATCATTATAAACGCGACAAGCAGGAAAAACGAAAGGGGGCAAGCAGAGCGATGAGGATGGCTTCACTAAAGTAGAGAAGAAGAAGAAGAAGAAGCCTACTTGTCAGAACCAGCGCGGTACCGCGCTGGCAGGACCAAACATGCTGCTGCGTCCAGCAATACCCACGACGCAGCTGTACGTTTCGAGGCTACATCACTCCACGAAGGTTGAGGAGATCGTGGAGTATGTTCGAGTCAAGACGAACTGGACTTTGAGAGTTGAGCAGTTGGAGCCGCGCCATAACACTAATTTCAAGTCGTTTGTGGTGCGGGTGCCGACTCATCATTTGGACACCTTCCTCAAAGGAGAGTTTTGGCCGAAGGGTGTCGTGTATCGAAGATTTCGCGGAAGGATACCGACCTCGCAGCGGAACACGTCGCCGTCACTTCGTGTACAATAGTTTAGTTTAATAATTAGTTATAGAATCTTTTATGTATTAGTTCATTATTTTGTAAGATTATTTGTGTATTTTATCTATGGGCCTGAGTTGCCTGAAAATAAAGGATTATTATATTATCATCATCATCAGTTCAGCCCAAAGATGTCGACTGTTGGAGATATAGGCTACCGCCTAGTTCAGATACTGATAGTCCAAAGTTAGGTATTACAAATGGAAACCATTATTAGATAAGTTATTAATTTTCTTTTTCCAATGTTAATTATTTTGGTAACTAAATTTATTATTATACTAGCTGTCCGCCCGCGACTTCGTCCGCGTGTACTTCGGTTATCGCACTCTAAACGTGTTTTCCCGTAGGAATAAGATGTTTTTCCGGGATAATAAGTATGCCTGTTCTTTTCCATGTCAAAGGCTATATGCATGCCAAATTTTATCCACAACCGTTCAGCCGTTTTTGCGTGATTAAGTAACAAACATCCAAACATCCACACTTTCACATTTATAATATTAGTTAGGATTATATACTAGTTTTTGTCCGCAGCTTCGCCCGCGTATATAACATATAGTTTGTGTCACTCAGGAGTAAAGCAGCTTTCTACCGGTTCAAACATTTTAGCAATCGGACCAGTACTTTCAGAGATTATCTCCTACAAACAAAAATACAAACTTTACCTCTTTGTTACATTAGTGTAGAAAATATACAGCCCTAAATCAACTATCAGGCAGTTTTCTACATTATACACCGGAAAATTTTACAATAGGCCGTTAAAAATGTAATTAGTCCGTCTTTTAGATTATTCAAAAATAAGGGACACGTATTTTTTTTTGTAAATTAAACCAAAAATGACAAAGATATAGCCCATTAAAGTTACGTGTGACGTCACGCCGTACTACATTTTTGCGCATGGGGTGACGTCACACGTAACATTGTGTGATTAAACAAAAAATAACAAAGATATAGCCCATTTGTTATTTTTTGTTTAATCGAAAAAAGAAAAAATACGTAGGTATCCAATATTTTTTTATAATCTAAAATACGGACTAGACAAAATGTAATTATTTTGACCCTGGACACTACCCTGTTACTGCCATTAGAATTTCCATATACTTAAACTTCATATCAAGACTATAAATAATAGGTTTAGACTTTCTTGTCCTACTAAATCAAACTCGAATAACACATTAGAGGACTACCGAAACTTATAGATGGTCATAGTTTCAGCGCAGATTAGTAAAAAAAAAATGAATTTTAAACTCATTTCGTCTCAAAGGCTTGAGGTCCAATATCCCGTTACAGAGGGTACCTCTTAAAAGGGATATGGTTCAATATGCCTCGAAATAAATATGTTTATGAAGAATGATTTTAATAGATACCGATTACGGAATCGGATTTTTTTACTTGTAAACACTGGACATTGAAAATTGCAACATAGACAAACGTGTGTCTTGTGACAGATACAACCTACCGATGAATAATTGATTTCAATCACATAATATTATGGTGAAAGCAGCTTCGGAGCGTGGCCATATTTTTGCTAAATGGCGCTAAATTCAGTACTTGAGATGTGTTGATTAAAATATGATAAGCGACCGTAACATGTTGTTATTTACGGAACTAATCATTAAAACCATCAATACAACACTCTCTGTTCGCCGCCAAGATTCCGATTCTGATTTTCGGTCACCGAAGGCGCGGGCTTGCGGACGGCAAGCAATGGGTAGCTCGCAGTCCGACCGTCGTCGGTAACTGTCCGAACCCAGCCTAAGTAGTCGACGGCGCGTAGTAAAGGCCTAGCAGAGTCAAAGCCTACTAGGGTCATGGGTGATGCAAAAGAGATCCCCGGGGCTCTGAAACAATAGCAAAGAAGGAACAGGAGTGGGTCTTTAGTCAGTAAATCGCAGTCTTGCACTATCTTCCGCTCCAGCCAGGGCGATGATTTTACCACCTAAAAAAACACTCTCGGTTCACCTTACCCTATAGAATGACTTTAGCCATGAATTTTGCGGGCTGTCTTGGAGCTCCCCCCTTAAATGGCACTTCTGCTCACTATATATCGACGTTAAACCCAAGAGACCTCTTAATCTGTCGATCAGCGACTCAGTAATGTTTCTGAGCATATTGATTGGCCATTCAAGATGTTTCGGACCCTATCTACTTGCTACGCTACAGTTTATTTTAGTAGGTAATAATTGTGTAAGGGCTCTTGTGTTAGTGTGGGGTTAGTACTAAGGCTTTCAGTCTCGATACATAGTTGAGTCCCGGGACTATAAAAACGAGACTCAGAAAACAAGATTTTCGAGATTGCTTAAAACGAAAGAGATTTATATTTAAATACTAGGCATTTAGGCAATTAATACAAGATTATAGTAAAGAACTTTATTAAAAACAGCATGTTTTTCTTTTACAATGGAGTAAAATAACAATGAAGAGTTATTTTTTGCTTTTTAAAGTGAGCACGTAAAAATCATGATGCATCTAATGTGATTTCAGTACGGTGGGATCTGTTATTTTGTTACAAAATTAACCTGTGTCAGAAAAAACACACTCTGCTTCCACGCTGCTACATTGGTTTAAGAATTTGAAATCTATTTCCTATTCTGGAAGACGTTAAAGATGGTTTGTAAGTTATACATAGAGTTAAACGCAGAGATTACTCTTTTATTATTCTTATGTCAAATTGAAATTTTAGTAAACGGTTGATCAATGTCTTCTTTTGCAGTTAAACCTAGCTACATCCTAGGGATATTTAAGTCAAGAGAGAATAGATTACTTTTAGGCAAGTGTGCTTCATCGTCGACCACATCATCGCTTACCATTTGGTGACATAGTGGGCAAACAGGAGCTTATCAATAATTTAAAAAAAACCGTGAGCTATGGCATTTTCCCGTTTGGTAATCTTTCGTACTTTTACGTGCGGTTAAAGAGCTTTTCTGGAAATAATTTTTTTTAAAGTAAAAATTTAAAACGATAGAAAATACAAAATCTACGCATGTATCAAAAGTCTCGTTATTCCCGGGACTAAAGGCATCAGTCTCGAAAATTCGGAAAAAATCCGAGAGTCTCGGGATGAAGGCCCTAGTTATATATAGTATTTTTCGTGTAAAGGAGAATTCGTAAATAGATGTGGTTTTTATTTGGATCTTTTTTCTTTTTTTGATGTAAGCTTGTCAATTTGTTTGGGGGTGTAGGGTATATAAAGATCCTTGTTGGGGGGATGTACAAGGTGACAATCGGATTATGTCACGGGGATATGTAGTACCTACCTAGTGTCTGTCAGCTCTGTAACAGTTCGTTGTACTTATTCTGTTTGTTAAGCTTTGTTGTTATGGCAATTGAGTACTATAGTGTATGTAGTATTGTACAATATTTTATATACTTCAAATAGCATAACATACCATAGCATAATCAGCCTTTTAATGTTCCCACTGCTGGGACTCAGACCTCCTTCTCTCTCAGAGAGGTAAATGAGGCCTCCCTTCCCTCTCTCTCTGCCAAATAATATCACAAAATTCGTTCCATTTCCATCGTCATATATCGTGCCGTAATTTTGAATCTCTTTTATTTCACGAGCCGTTTTTAATCCACCATTGTATAGAATTATATCGTAATCAAAGTGAAACAATGGCGTCGTTTGTACGTATTCTATCGATTGATATGTTTCCTTTGTACGGAGTTCATTGACTTACATGCAATCAAATAATAATCCGTGTTCCGGAAGTAGATTACAGCCATTAAAGTTCAATTAAGTACAGCTTTGGTGTATGACGATTTGAACGTATTTGACGGTAAACACCGTTTATAGGTACCACAAATTTTTAATTGGTATAAATACTTAAACGGCCTATTAGAAAAGGTCTTGTTATTGTTTAAGTAAAGAGTCATTCAAGCTCGCCTGTGTATATCGGCTTTCTTACTATGTATAATCTGTAAAATTATGTACAATAAAGAATATAAGCTAGATTGACTCGACACTAAACCGAAGATATCCCGGACGTCAGCCTGTACGAAATTAGGATGGCTCTGAAGCATATAGACCATTAATTTTTAGTGTTTCGTACCACAAAAAGAAAAAAACGAATCCCTTATAAGGTCACTTTATTGTCCGTCTGTCTGTCTATCAGTCTCTCTGTCAAGACAAGACCCATTATCTCAGGAACACGTGGATGACCCGAGTCGATATTAAAACTATAAACTCAAGTCTGCGGTCCCTTGAAGCTGTGAAAATTTGAACTGAAAGAAACTCTGGAATGTGGTTCCTCTTGACATCATAAAAGCCGAAAGAAAATTTTTTTTGAAACGTAAAATTAGGAACTTCAAATTAAGTCCTCTCAATCAAGTTTGGGCTTCGTCATAATTATTATATTTTGAGTACTGTAAATTATAATTGTTATTCGTATTTATTAGTCTATAATTTTAGCATATACCTACGTATTTTATTATTAGACGCAACTTATTTAATGATACTACATACTAATTGAAATATCTGTTATTTATAAATTGTTCTAATCTACTACAGTGTTGTCTTTTTTAACCCAAAGGTTGACTGGTAGAGAATGCCGGTTACATTAAGTCCACCTATGTACCACTACTGTACATGAAGTTTAAATAAATAAATATGTATGAAATATCTTTAGGTAGGTACGGCGTTTATAATAGGAAAAAGTAAAGTTAAATTATTATATCTTTAAAAACAATTAAGTACCACGATTGAAATTTTCACAAAACCCACATCAAACAATATAACTTAACCCATCTTAAGGTCAAACTGATAGACAGTTAAACTGAACTACTCCTTCGTATATAACTATAATAATTTGACGTAACCGTAGCCCAGTTTAGATAACAGAAGCAGTTTGTAATTGACGTTATCAGATCAGTTGGTTCTACAGAGCAGGGACGCGCCTCCGTGGGCGCTATTAATATTAACTAGCTTTTGCATGTTGCTTCGCCCGTGCACATAAAATATGGCCTATGTGACTTACAAATTATTAATCGAGCGTATCAATAATAATAATAAAAAAGAAATAAAGCAGCTTTCTATCGGTGAAAAAAATTTTTGCAATTGAACCGGTAGGTACTTTCAGAGATTACCTCCTACAAACAAGAAAACAAACTATATTTCTTTATAATATTAGTGTACAAGTGTAGATAGCTGGCATTGTCCCGCCGCTGGGCAAATGCCTCCGTCTATTTCTTTTAACGATCATAATTTTGGCTTCTACTCATTTGCAACTCTTATCTATTCAGGTCGTCCTACCTCCTCCTTCGTGGTCTGCCGCGGCCACGTATCTCTGTATCAGGGCATCAACACGTGTTTTACAGGCCCACAGCTTGTCAGGCATGTGGTAGACGTGTCCTGCCCAAACTCACTTTAGTTAAGCAGCCTTCGGTGTCACATCATCATAATTAACTTCTAAGTAATATTCTGATGCGACAACATCACCAGGATGACCACAGCCTGCTTTGTCTCCATTCTGTTAAGACTGCGCTACTCACCTGGAGTGTCTATACAGCAGGGCTCCAATTATTAAAAAGAGACGGCTTGACTATTAAACCGATTTAAAACGTTTTAAATAAAATGTTACCGTTTTAAACCCCCAATAAATTGTTTTAAGCGGTTGAAAACTCGCTTACAAAAATAAAAGAACTTTGCTTTTTAATCGCTGGTAACATTGCGTCGATTCACTATGAGTTTACGCCACCGAGGTTATGAGTTTGGTTTTAAACCGAATCAAATTGTTTATTTATATCATTTGAGAACAAACAAAAAACGTTTATTTACCAACACAGAGTTTTTTTACGTATCAGAGTTTCAAACTCGCTAAGTATATCAATATCAGTGTAACCCACATTTAAAAAATCTTTACATTTAATTTTATCTTTACTTTATCCCGGTAAAATATATATAATTTATTAAGAAAAACGATCAACACCAACCGTTTTAAATCTAAAAAAATAAATGGTTTATATCGGTTCTTAACGGTTTTTTTTTTTCGTTTTAAACGGATTAGTTTCATTGGTTTTTATATCTATATGCCTGAACTGACAGAAACTATAGACTATTATAGAGAGGCTTCTCAAGTCTATAGTTTCCGTGTTCTGTGGCGCTATCAGATCGGTCGGCTCCTTGTCTTGTCAATATCCCGGAGTCTCGGAGTTTACGAAACTTTGTCTAAATTAAAAGTTATTTAGTTTAGATTGAACGTTAACTGGTCTGTTTTAATTGAGTTTAATGAATTGTTATGCTTTCTTTGGAGATTAGGTAATTTGGTAGCGTGTTTAAATTGATGGTAAATGAATTGGTGGATGGATACGAAGTTTTTTGTTGTTTAGTGCTTTTTTTTCGATGAATAAATATCATCCAGATGACATCCCCCGCCTTTTGGCGGAGCGAGAGAAAGTGTCAGACTTTTACTGACTGAAAAACCCACCCTGTTCCTTCGTTGCCTTTCGAGCCTTCCTTTCAGAAGCAGACTTAATATATTTTTATAAGTATGTTTATCAGTTGTTTAGTATTGTGCTTTGCTTAGTTTGTGACTAGAAGGCGTTGTGGGAAAGTTGTGGAATATTATTATTTATTACTAGCTTTGCTCGCTGAGTGTCTCTCCCGTCAGCTGACTACCTACACTACCCTACTCTACCTTTTTTTTTATGGTGGGAAAAAATCATCCAATGACAACCCCCGCTCTTGGGCGGAGCGGGAGATAGTGTCAGACTCTTACTGACTAAAAGACCCACCCCGTTCCTTCTAGCCTTCATACCGGGGCTCGAGCTGTCTTTCGAAACGAACCCTGGGCCCAGTAGGCTTCGACCCATCTGGGCCATGCTGTTGCTGACAACTCCTTGAGCCGCGCGCCTCACAGTGCGCGCCGTCGACGACTTGGACTTGGTCCGGAAAGTTACCGGACGGCCAGACAGCAAGCTACCCATTGCTCACTGTCCGCAAGCCCGCGCCTACGGTGGCCGGAAATCGGGATAAGAATCCCGGCGGCGGCGGCGGCGAGAACGCCGTTGCCTG
Source organism: Mythimna ferrago (assembly GCA_910589285.2). Taxonomy (NCBI): domain Eukaryota; kingdom Metazoa; phylum Arthropoda; class Insecta; order Lepidoptera; family Noctuidae; genus Mythimna; species Mythimna ferrago. The sequence goes on from OU342684.1 coordinate 26,181,979, forward strand.
ATGCGGTCGGCCTCCTCCTTGGCGAGCATTACTGCTTCGCAGAAGTCGGCGATCGCCTGCCACTCCTCCTCGCTCCGGACCATGGCCTCAACCAAGGCCCGGCGCGAGAGGTCTCCGCCGCCGAACCCTACTCTACCTAGTTATCTACCCTACGCTACCTAGTTACTAGGGGTAACTACCCTACCCTACCTACCCTACGCTGTCTACCTACCTACCTACCAATTTGTCACGGGGCAAAATCCCTCAGTTTTTCGACATAGTATTCGATATACAATGTCACTCTGTGTGAAGCCTTTTAGAGATTGAGTTGCAATGTTACGTGTGCAACTGAGTACGTCACATGTTGCGGTAACCGTCACTAATGCGGAATACTAAACCGAAACACCTCGGGTTTTGCGGTTTGCCCACATTACTTTGTCCCTAGATTCGAGAGCTTGCAATTTTAGATGCACTCATAACCCTCCGTTGCATTGCATACAACTTTGTTGCTTTGCCATAAATATTCTTGAAGGCGGAAAGTACAAAAAGAATATCTAACATTATTGTATACAAAACGTTACGCAACTAACAGACCACGCACACTTAGATCGCAAGTTTGCTATTGGTAGTTGAACTATGAGCATTGCCCTACTTTGAGACACGCTTGCCCCGCCCACAAGACCATTCTAACTTCTTTCATCTGTTCTGTGTTCATAAACCTCCGTTGCATTGCATACAACTTTGTTGCTTCGTCGTAAATATTGTTGAAGGCGGAAAGTTGAATAGAATAACTTAATTGTACACCAAAAAGTAACACAACTTACACACAAATTTAAATGTATGAGTACAATAGCGGCCTTATCGCTGACAGCGATATCTACTGGACAATAACTTTAAGTTGCAAACGATTCGGACACAATATATTCCTTACCTTAAGTGTGTTTGTACCAAATAAAAGTATTTCTATTTTATTATAAGTGGCTTAATTCAATTTCTATCTTTTATTTATTTTTATTTTATTATCTATGAGCACAATCTCACATAATAAAAGCAACAAGAAATATGTAACCAAGATTATATGTAACTCATAATATGATTTAAAAGAGTGTCCATGGAGTTTCTTGCACGTTCTTCTCAATAGAGATCTACGCTTTGGAACGTGCAATTTAGCTTCACTTTTCTTGGACTGACCGACATTTGACTATTCAAAATTGCCTGCAAATAGTCCATTTGAAATATTTTTTTTAATTTTTTTATTTTATTCTAAATCAGAGCTTGCAGTCTTCTGGGCCTGCTTTTTACGATAAACGCAGGAGACGCTCTGAGTTTCGGAAGTCACAGGATATTAGCTTGCGGACGGCGGGCAATATGAAGATCTCCGTCCGATAAGGTTGTGTCGACGGCGCGTTATGTCTTTAGAAGCTTAGATTGTGAGAAATAATGTTTTTCTTAAATAAAGACGTGTATTTTCAATCTCGTATTAAGTGTGAGAAATCTCGCTAATTTGTTCGGGAAAACGGTGTAATTATTTCATGTTTATTTAACATTCTCTGTTGTTCTGAATTAACATAAGTCTTTATTCAAATCAGATTCCTTGTTGTGCTGTCATTCAGATTGGTGTGTTTTTTATGTGGGAAATCATAGAATATTTTTTTCCCTTGGGTGGAGCGGGAGGGCTTGTCAGACTTTTACTGACTAAAACCCAGTTCTATGTTCCTTCTTTGGCATCGGGTTATTCGGCAGTAAAAGTCTGACACGCTCTGCCCAAGGGATGAAGAAGAAGATGTCCTTATATAATAATATAATGTAATGTAATATAATATAATATAATATAATATAATATAATATAATATAATATAATATAATATAATATAATATAATATAATATAATATAATATAATATAATATAATATAATATAATATAATATAATATAATATAATATAATATAATATAATATAATATAATATAATATAATATAATATAATATTCCACAACTATCACACAACGCCGTCTAGTCTATTGTGATGAGTACTAGACAACTGATAAACATACTTATATATTTCTAAATACACATATTATAGATAAATTACACCCAGACACAGAACAAATGATCATGCTCATCACACAAGCATTTGTCCTGGGTGGGAATCGAACCCACGACCTCCGGCATAGCAGTCAGGGCCACTAACCACTACACCAACAGGCCAATCAGGGAAAGTCATTACATGATTTTCCCACGTAAAAAAGAAATATCTTCCTGTCCTTGTCTCGTTTTATTTAGGGTCGGCATAACGTGTTTTTTAATTCCGTCCTGTCATCTGTCACGCTATCACTAACTCCCTTTTCTTTCATATCACTCCTCACGCTATCCATCATACACAACATTGTTTTTAGCAGAATCAGTAACTGAATGGGTTCCAATAGTTTTTACACCATGTTATATTTTTATATGGCAGCAACCCAGGGAACGAATGAGGAGTGACGTCTATGGCGCCATGGCGCGGCGAGCCAATCACTGACCCTCCCCGCCCCCGCGTTTCACTTCGCACCACTAAAGAGACCGAATATTTGACTTCTGCGCAACCGCTCAAGATCCGTTGTGCCTACTGTAACAACTGGGAGTGCAAAACAGCCCCTCAGTCGCCTGGATGGCCCGGTGACTATGTATTTTTGCTGACATAACAATGTGATTTTTCATGATACAGTTATGAAATTTTGTACATGGATTTTTTACATAAAAATATTAGACACGGGTTTCGGGTTTCGCAAATATGGCTCAGTGAAAGGTACAAACGTGCAAACACCTTATTTAACAAATCTATTTGAAGTCAAACGCAACGCCTGGATTAAAACTATCGTGTGAGTTAATCCGACGAACTAACTGCTCGTATTACCGACTCAGCATAGTAGCTGATTACTGACAACATTATACGGGGAATGATTTGAAATGAATACAGCTGAATACATAGCATAGCATAGCATAATCAGCCTTTTAATGTTCCCACTGCTGGGACTCAGGCTTCCTCTCTAGGAGAGAGAATAGGCCGTAATCCACCACTCGGGCCCAGTGCGGGTTGGTGAATGTCACATGCCTTCGAATTTTTGGTTCTAGGACATGCCGGTTTCCTCACGATGTTTTCCTTCACCGTTTTGAGAGCAGTGGTGATGAAATAAATTACACAAAGTAATACGCCTGGTTGGGTTTGAACCCGCGACCTGCAACTCGTAAGTCGGGGCCGTTACCACTCGGTCACCACTGCTCTACACAGCTGAATACTACCAGTATTTTACATGGAGGCATGACTCGTGACCCAAGGTAAAAAAATACCTTAAAAAAATATGTCTAAATAAAATTGAAAGCTAAAATAACTATTTACAAAAAAATACGTCGGTGATTCTGACTTTTTCGTCCGACTTCCGATTTTTTTTAGTTTTTAAAGTTGGTTATATGTTTTGGTAACAAAGTTTTCTTTTCTTTTTAGTTGTAATCAGGGCCGGTTTATGCATGTCGGGGCCCCTAGGCAATGCACGTCTCGGGGCCCCCTACCCTTTTCTGACTTCTTATTATATTTTGTGTCTTACACATTCATAATTACGTTGTTTTTAGGGTTCCGTAGTCAACTACGAACCCTTATAGTTTCGTTTAAATCGACAAAAATGGTTTATATTGGTATTAAACGGATGGGTTTAATTAGTTTTAAACCGGCCTTACATCTATAATCAGGTGCATAAAATATGTAACAAATAATAAAACTTACGTATAGATATAATAATTGTAACTTCAGTTTAACTTTAGTTTACACTATTTTAATTTTCTCATCGTTTCATCGATTTTCTCGAAGCCTGAAGTACTTCTGCAGTCTACAAATAAATATCAAATACTAAGATCTAAAATTGTAAGTTTTCAAACACAAACTGTAAAACTCTCTTTTTTTTCACGGCCGTAAAACTCTCAAGCAAATTCGTCGAAGTGAAAATTCAACGATTAAATAGTACGAAAATGTTGTCTGTGATACTTAATTGAACAAATCGGGGAATGCCCCGGTCCTGCGAACGAACTAGTACTGCCAATCTTATGAAAGTAGCGTGGCCATAGAATATGGTACCTTTAAAAATCCCGTAAAAATATATATTATTCTACAATATATTTAGCGGAAGATCTTCGTTTTATAAATTAAAAAAATATTTTAAAATATTAATTTAAAAAATATGCAGTGCTGTACACGGGCGTATAGTAATATATCGAACTACGTTTCGTTTTTCCATGTAGTTGATTGATTCAATTTTATGATAAGTAAATTGATCACAAAATTATCAACAAAAGCCAATGAATATGCTCTGCACTCACATGGTGCTAATGAAAAATTGTGTTTTATTAACTCCGTCTGTTGACAGCTTTTCGCATAATCCAATGCTAGGATTGCTCATCGAAATTTCAATTTATTTTTTTACTGTTTATAAAATATAGTCTATTATTTTCCTGAAGCGCGGGGCCCCTGAACCTGGCGGGACCCCTAAGCAGTTGCCTATAGTGCCTAATGGATAAAACGGCCCTGGTTGTAATATTAACTAAAAGCTATAACTTTGATAGAAAATGTGGCTGTACCTTCGTTTAGTGAATACAACTGCGCAACTTTTGTGTTCCTTCCGAGTCACGAGTGTACAGGTATGATGCTAGAGGTAGGTATTGTTTGATTGCAGTAAACGATGCATATTTATGCGATAGCAGCAATCGTGGTTGACTTGCTGTAATTTTTTTAAGACTTCCGTTGTCTCTCATCATCTACTCTAATATTTTATAGGGGTAGATAGATAGATATATCCTTTATTGTACACCAAAAATAAAAATTACATCAGGAACTTAAAATTAATAGGGTGTCACAATGGGCGGTCTTATCGCTAAAAGCGATTTTTTACAGACAACCTTTGGATGGATTTGACAGAGAAGGAGAAAAAAGATACGCAGGTAGTTCGTGGTGTACTTTATAAACTAATAAATTACATAAAATACATACACTGTATATACATCTATAATATAAAAATGAATCGCAAAATGTGTTGGTAAGCGCATAACTCAACAACGCCTGGACCGATTTCGCTAATTTTTTTTTTGTTGTGTTCGTTATTATGAGGAGAAGGTTCTTATGGAAAAAAAAATGAAAATTAGGGTAGTGTAGGGTAGAGTAGGGTAGTGTAGGGTAGTGTAGGGTAGAGTAAGGTAGAGGAGGGTAGAGTAGGGTAGAGTAGAGTAGGGTAGGGTAGAGTAGGGTAGAGTAGGGTAGAGTAGAGTAGGGTAGGGTAGAGTAGAGTAGGGTAGGGTAGAGAAGGGTAGAGTAGGGTATAGTAGGGTAGAGTAGGGTATAGTAGGCTGAAGTAGGGAAGAGCGGGAGCGAAGCCGCGCGGGCAAAAGCTAGTAATTATATAAATATATATAATTATGAAAGCAGAGAAATACTGTACTTAATAATGATGTTGAGGAGGAAAGGTAGTGATCCATAACCATATTTTTAAAAATTGTAAGTGTTTGAGCTTGCCTTACTGACACAGGAAAAGTAAGTAGTCAGTTTTTTTTTTTTTTTTTTGTTTGTAGAAAGTATTCTCTGAAAGTACTGGTCCGTTGCTAATTTTTTTTCACTGATAGGAAGCTGCTTTATTCCTGAGTGACATATGCTATATTTTATGTACTTGTGTGAAGCCACGGGAAAAAGCTGTCAGATTTATGTAAATGAAATTTAAATGGAACAATTTCGAAAACCTCTTTCAAATAAAAAAAGGAATTTTTCAAATCCGTCCCGAACATAAATTAAAAAAAATATATATAGACATCTGAATGGATAACCTGCTCCTTTTTTAAGTCGGTTAAAACCACCGTGTTTTCCAAATAACATCACACAAAATCACGAACACAAACTAATCCACCTTACGTAAAATAAATCAAAGCTAAATTCACTCAGAAAACCTTTACAAGGCGCATGGCGAAACGACGTGAACCCTTTCAAGTCCAAACAATCTCCATGCATTTAATCAGATGGCTACGTGCCGACAGGGTAGGCAGCTAACTAGGTAGGTGGCTAAGTAAAGGGCGATTTACACTTACGTAGTATCGAGTTTTACGTCAAGAGTGAATAGGTTAGGCCCTTCGTCCACGGCGCCTATTTGTAGCGAAGCTGTCGCGCGTTTCCGAAACGCGTGACAGCATCGCTTCTAACGCGCGTCAATCGCATTTCCTACAGAAGCGATGCCAACGCGCTACTAACGCGCTACAGCATCGCGACTGTATCGATACAAACGCCCGATTGTGTCAGATGACATCGAGATGTGAACGGAGGTAATGTGGCGTGTGAATGAAACGTACTACAGAATATAAGTCTGTCTAATAAGTCAACCGACTTGGGAATTTTGTATAATATTTAATCATTTAAAAAATACTTTTATTCGATACTTTTTATAAGGTCTTCTGTTAGTAAACAATGATCTCTATCTCTTAATCAACCTTCATTATTGAACCCGTGTTGACTACATCAGATTTCATTAAATCCTAACAATTACCCAAGTCGTTTAACTTATTAGACAGACTCTAAAAATCTTCATATTTGTACCGTTACTGAACCGCGTTTGCATCGCGATAGTATTGCGTTTGCAACGCGACTGAGAATCGTGGTATGGGCGAGGGCAAACAGCTAGCGAACGTGTCGCGACTGTTTCGATGCGAACGTGCGACTGTTTCGATGCGAACTTGCGACAGTATCGCTACGAAAGGCGCCGTGGACGAGGGGTCTTACATGCAGGTAAGCGTGCTCCATCATCGCTTACCATCAGCTGAGTAAGTAGAATAAAAAAATCAGTTTGGTCAGTGAGTAGTACCTACATGTTATGATATACTTAGGCACGTGAAACTACGTATCTTGTAGTAATATAATATTGTATATAGGTGTAAGTTTATATGTATACTAAAGTGTATGTACTTATGTTTGTTAATTTTTCACGCACAAATAGATTAAAGAATTTGGATAATATGTAGATTCGGGTAGACCGTGACCTAAAATAAGAAAACTGGCGAAGAGCGAGTCGGACTCGCGCATTGAGGGTTCCGTGCAAACTACAATTCCCGAATGGAGGCTTGAAGATTTTTCCGAATTGCAATTTTTTTTTATGACCTAGTTAACAACAAATTTGCTGTTTTCAGATTTATTCCTATACCTGTGTTATAAGACCTTGCTTTGTGCCAAATTTCAGGATTCTGGGTCAACGAGAAGTACCATATGAATTTCGATCTTTGAGAGTATCAAAATATGCGTATTTTTGCGACATAAACTGCCGTAACTTTTTTATTCGTTAACTTAGAAGTTTGATTTTTTCACAACTTAAAGGGACCGCAGGCCTGAGTATATGGTTTTAATTTTGACTCGATACCTCCACGCGTTCTCAAACAGACAGACAGACGGACGGACAACAAAGTGATCTTATAAGTGTTCCGTTTTTTCCTTTTGAAATACGGAACCCTAAAAAGGATATGTTTCATTCTTGGAGTAAGTTCCCTTTGGATAATTTTCTAAATTTATCACATATGAAGCAGTTAAAGTATTCTATGTACTATTTCAAGATTTACTTTACCTGTATGCCAAATTTCATCGAAATCCGTTCAGCCGTTCGAGCGCGAAGAGGTAACAAACAAACACACAAAATTTTCGCCTTTATAATGTTAGTTTGATAGTGTGGATTACATAGACTCCTTGCATAACTATGTTTACCTACTACTCGTGGTCGTGTAAACCGCCCTTAACTTGGGTGGGTAGTTAGCTAGGTGGGTGGGAGTGTAGGGCATCGAGTGGTTTGTATTCATTAGCGGGTGGTTCGCCGGCCGATACTTGGTGACACACGGCCTGGTCACGTGGGCAGCCACGTACTTGTCTAAAAATAATATATAATTATATATATTTTTTATTTGCAACTAACTGTGCCCGCGACTTCGTTCGCGTGGACTACAGGATTTTGAATTTAGTTTTTCTAAAATTAAAGTAGCCTATGTTACTCCTTATTACATCAGCTACCTGCTAAAAAAAGTCCTGTCAAAATCGGTCCAACCATTTCAGAGATTAGCCCGGACAAACAGACAGACAGACAAAAATTGTAAAAAAAAATATTTTGGTGTATGTACCGTATTCATATGCATGTAGTAAAAAGCAGTTATTTCAATATTACACACAGACACTCCAATTTTATTTATATGTATAGATGTATAGATGACAACATTAGTTTTATTACATATATGCGAAATCCGAAACACGTGTCTAATATTTTTAAGTAAAATATCTATGTACAAACAAAACCGTAACATGAAAAGTCACAAAGTTATAAGCTTATTATGATATCTAATTGTCAGTAACTACATGGTCATCGGGTCATCCGGGCGACTGAGAGTTTGCTCACCCAGCTGCGCACTACACCTAATGCCCGCTATGACCTACCGTAACCTGTGTTGTACTTAGTGTCGGTGGTGTCCAGCTTGTGACCTTTTTAAAACTATTTTTGGGAAAAAAATATAACATGGTGTAAAAATTATTATTGGAATCCATTCAGTTACTGATTTCGAATAAACTAAAAACAATATTTAATCAACAATATCTATAAAAAACCAATTCATAATTCGATACCCATCGTCCTCCGCTGTATAACCTGCATCACTCCCACCGGCCACCCTCTTTCCCACCCACTCATCCCCCAGAAATTACCTGGTCCACAACTGAAAAGAAATTCTCCACTTTTCACAGCGAATTTAAATGATTTGATAAAGTTATGTCGAGGGCTCGGCCCTTTCATTTGTACTCTTTTAAGTCCCACTTACGATAGATTAAAGGTGCCTTCCTATCGAATGCTAGGCGATGAGAGGACGTGTATATTTCGAAGAGTGTGTGTTGGAATATGCAGGGGTTCAGCACCGGACCGAGCCCAGACTTCGATGGCGCATAGTGATCCACGCGCGTCTCATAGAGTTGTCAGCGACCGTAGGGGCCCAGCAGGGTCAAAGCCTACTGGGGCCATGGATGATGCGAAAGAGATCCCCGGGGCCTTGGAACAATGACAAAGAAGGAACAGGTTTTTAGAAAATAACACTATCTCCTGCTCCGCCTAAGGCCCGGAGATGTCATTTAGATGATTTTCCCACTTAAAAAAAGGGTTCCAACAGGGTCGAAGGCTGCTCGGGCCATGGGTTGTACGGTTGCTCTAGAACGATGGTAAAGAAGGACAGTAAAAGTCTGACACCTTCCCGCTCCGCCTAAGAGCGGAAGTCATTGGATATTTTGCCATCTAAAAAAAGAAACCTCTTGCTACCTTGCCCATCTCTGGTGGTGTAGCACCCTAAGGCGCTGTGCACATGGAGACACTTTTTATTCCAGTTACCGACACCGAACACTTTTAGATCGTCATGAGTATGTGTTAAGTGGAAGCAACTGGACGCAAAAAATGTTTACGTATGCATAAGGAGTGGATTATTTCATACTGGTTCTATAAAAATCAATTATTCATCGGTAGCTTGTATCTGACACAAGACACAAAAGTGTCCACGTTTGCGGCCTGCCTTAATGTGCTAGATTCTCTTATATATTTCAAAACTTTAGTTTGTAATAAGATTTTTATTTAAAATGGCGATAGGTTTGCCCTCCAGACAGGGGTGAGAAAGTCAATGAAATGCGTAGGTTTTGTCTTTAAAAAGTAAATTGTGATTCTATTGAATGCTTGCGTCAATTTCATACGTATTTTGATTTGCGATCGCCCACTGTTGTATTGTTGTTGCATGCGAATATATCGAAAAAAAATCATTGTTTTATTTGAATTGGAAAAAAAAATTGATAAGGTTATGACTTTAAGTGCTGGAACATCTAATAAAAAAGGTAAGGTTGGCGCAGTGAGTAAGCGAGTGTCTGTTGCGTTACGTGTCGCGGGTTCATTTTCGCACCGAACAGACATTTGTATGGCCTACTGTGCCTACAGATCTTAATTGTTCCCGGTCTGGGTGTGTTGTGTACGTAAGTTTATATGGTTGTGAACGCACCCACGATACAGAGAGATTATTATTCCATTTATATATTTTTACTAGCTGTGCCCGCGACTTCGTTCGCGTGGACTACAGGATTATGAATTTATTTTTTCTAAAATAAAAGTAGCCTATGTTACTCCTTATTACTTCAGCTACCTGCCAAAAAAGTCCCGTCAAAATTGGTCTAGCCATTTCAGAGATTAAACCCGGACAAACAGATAACAGACAGCGTGCTCCATCGTCGACCACATCATCGCTTACCATCAGATGAGTCGGTCAAACGCAAACCTATCAATAATAATAAAAAAAAATTTTTTTCGAGGCTTATGACTATTAAACCTTAAACCATTGGCTGTCCACTCCCCACATGTCGACAATCTCGCGAGCCAAGTCAAGATAGGTATTTAGTTTGCTTATCCTTCTCAGCTTACACGAGGTTCTTGTCATGAGGGACCGCTATATTATTATCTCCAAAGATCAAATGATCACTAAAGGAATTTCCAGTTCTTTTATTTGTATTAAATAACTAGATATTGAATATTTAAGCTTTGTCTAAAACATTCATATATATAATCTTTTGATCTTAATCCTAAAACAATTCGCGTAAAAAATATTCAATGAGTTTCTGAAACTTAGCTAACACGTCTAGGTTTCAATAAAATTGATCGTCAATTTGGCCTGAATTGTTATTATAAAGGTGCTCCCACATCGGGAGCATTCGCGTCTAACGTTACAGATTTGATTACATCAGTGAAGGAGGAGAACAATGCACACCTTGTAATGATATAAAACGGGTACATATCAGTAATACAATATGTAACATCAACTTCGTCTGACATTATGGAATCAACTAAAAGCTAATGCTCAAAGTCGAATCTATAATGTTACATTCTGTTTTTACTGTTCCGTGGTTACATTACACGCGAATGCTCGTCAGTCAAGGAGGTAGTATTGTAATGTAATGCTCAAAGTCGAATCTGTGATGTTACACGCGAATGCTCCCGGTTGAGGGAGCACCTTAATATACCTTTGTTCATGTACTAAAACAAGTATTTTATTTTAAAGATCCGTCTACTAAATAAATTATTTCCATTTAAATAACCTATAAGTGAGTTTATCAAAGGCGCTGTCTTGTATTTTCAAGAACAAACAACCAGTATAAATAATTAAGTTTGTTATTGAAAAACTAAAGAGTTTCTTGGAAAGGGATCTTTAGGGCCCTGGTACACAGAGAGATTCTGTTAGTCTAGTGTTTATTTTTGTAATATCTTCTTCTCCCTGTCCTTATCCCATATTACTTGGGGTCGGCGCAACACGTTTTTTTTTTCCATTATGTCCTGTCACCCGTCAAACTATCACTAACTCCCTTTTCTTACAGATCACTCCTCACAATATTTTCTAATGTATCAACAATAAAAAAAAAAAAAAAAGTTTGTCCCCTTGTCTCGCGCGTGCTATAAAATTACTGTGTGTTCGATGTATGTGAATAATATTATTATAAATATACATCAAAATATAATTATACATATACATCCCAGGCAACATTTTTTTTTACTGTCTACAGTAAAATATACTTAACTATTTGTATATTTACTCTATCTATATAATAGCCTGTTGAGATACACTGAAGTAGCCCTGAAGATCATTAATAATGTAAGGCTCTAATTTAATATCTTCTTTTTGTTGTGTTACTTTTTTTTTTGGCCAATAAAGTTTGTTTTATTCATTGCATGAAATAGCAGATATTGTTTATCGCTTTTGTACAAAATGTGTGTGTAATATTTGATCAGGCGCTTGAACGCTGGTCTATCGTTTCGATTCGTAATGTTTAGCTTATCTTAGTCGGCCTTATAATGTTCCCACTGTTGGGACTCAGGCCAGGAGGTCCTAGAGTCCTAGACAGGATGACAGGAGAGGGAATGGGCCGTAATCCACCACGCGGGCCCAGTGCGGGTTGGTGAATGTCACATGTCTTCGTATTGTTGGTTCTAGGACATGCCGGTTTCCTCACGATGTTTTCCTTCAGCGTTTTGAGAGCAGTGGTGATGAAATAAATTACACGCCTGGCTGTCAAACCCAGTACGAGTTTGTATGTATTTAACTCCAGCTTGATGTTCAAGGGAATATAATACGCCTTAAAGTAGGTATTGAAGGGATTTGAGTCGAACCATAAATTATTCAGTGCTTCTCCAGTGACAGTGGCTGGCTTGCTGCCTACCAACTTTTCCTGTGGTTTAGCGTGATTTGCGTCATGTGGCCAAAGTTTGAATAGTATTTGAGGAAAGTTTTGTAAATATTTTCTTAATTTTTTTTTGCCACTACCCTTTTAAATGTGTAATTTTATGAAATCACTGTCTCTTACTATAAGTAAAGCGAAGTCTAATTTAGATCGAGTTCATAATGATCTCCTATTAACCCCAACTGACCGCAACAGTAAATCAATCACTAGTCCTGTCAGGCAATCAGCATATTTATCAATCGGCTGGGCGCTCCCGATTTCCACCACAACATCAACTGAGTTGGTTGATTGCACGGACATCTATGGTTGATTGCTTCATAATTACTCACAGCGTGTGGTGTCGGCACGAGATATACAACATTAGTATATGCAAAATCCGAAACACGTGTCTAGTATTTTTATGTATCTATGTACAAAATTTCATAACTATATCATAAAAAATCAATAAGTTATAAACTAGTTATGTTACTTGGTTCGCCGCGTAAACACATGGTCATCGGGTTGTTTTGCTCCCACACACAGCTGAACGCTGTGTCCTAATGCTTGCTATGACCTGCCGTGACCTGTATTGTATTTAGTGTCGGAGATGCCCAAATCCCAAATCACAGGTATATAGACAACGAAATGCCAAATCACCTGGATTTTGTTACCCCACCCAAAAATGACTACACTTAAACAGTAATAATAAGAGCTGGCAACATACCCCTAATTCCATTAAACCCGTCGCAGGCCTGCGGAATGTATCGGCGAGTTATCTTTTCGCGTCAGCAAGAAGGGTGGCTAATGGTGCCTGCAGGCTACGCGTACCTGTAGACACAGGCACAGAGTAGAAAGCTGCAGAAGGACAACTCCAAACAACGAACACAGACATCTTGACTGATCAATTCGACTTGACCATCTCACCTGATGGTAAGCGATGATGTGATCTACGATGGAGCACGTTTGTCTAGAAGTAACCTATTCACCCTCGACTTAAGGACCCCTAGGTTATAGCTATCAGGAAACGCAGACTTCGACAGGGAATTCCACTACTTAGCTGTAAGTACAATAAACGTGTTCCCAAAACGTTTTGTCCATATAGGTGGGATGCCCACCATGTACTAAGGATGTCAGAAATGCAATAAAGTATCGATACATATCGATATCGATATTTTTAATTAAAAATATAGATATATCGATGTATCGGTGCGATACGGAAAAAAAATGTTCTAATCTACTTCAGTCATTTTAAGTAGGTACATTACTAGATAAGTACTAATCAATACACATCATTTTTGATACATCAAGAACAACGATAAATAATATGATTTATTTATTAACTGAACCATAATTTGTCTGATACAGACAAGAAAAACTCTTTGATATATGTGCTCGGCTGTAACCCGATTTCGGTTATTGGGTACTGCGAGACAGCCAGCAGCCGTTCCACCCAACTTAAAAACCAACATAAGTATCAAATTAAAAAGCAGTTAAGCAGCAAATTGAGTCGACAAAATTAAAACAAAAAAAAATCTTTTTTGATTCAATTTCGATCATGGACATTTGAAATCGATAAATCGTTATAAAATATATCGCCCAAAAATATCGATTTGTCGAATTGAAAATATCGATATATATATATATTGTCTCATCTGATGATAAGCAATGAAGCGGATTTATTTATTTGTTTTCTCAAAAAATCATCTTCAGATAATCATATTACCTATAATCATCATCAAATGGCTTCTCGCTTTTCCCGCTTTAGAGTGGAACGAAAGGGCGTGTCAGAATTTTACTGACTAAAATCCACTAGTGTCCTAGAGTTCTAGTACTACAGTCACTCTTTCCAACGTTCCCATAGCTCCAGCAGGCATCGGCCCTACTGGGCCCCTTCAGTTTTGCTGACATCTCTTTAAGACGCGTGTGGAACACTATGCGCTTTCGACTCGGGTTTGGTCCTCATTGGACGACCGGACGGCGAGCTACCCATTGCTCATTTTCCGCGGTGACCGGGAATCGAGTCAGGATGTTCATTCAGTCACGGTTGCAGCCATCTCCTTCGCTTGCATTACTGCTTTGTAGAAGGAGTGACCGTTTCCCATTCACTCTCGCTCCAAAATGTTAAAGCGTGTTTATGTGTGTGCGCGTTTTCATTCGTTGTATGGAGTGGTCCTTCTGTGCTTATCTATTCTGTGGCACAAGGGCGATGCTCAGTTATACGAAAGGATTGGTACGTAGGTATGTTACAGGAAAAGGGACGGGGTAGGTATTAGGTAGTTCCGGTTGTAAGGGTGAAAATTGGGCAAACGAGTTCTGTTATTTGGTATGCGTGATTTAAGTGTGGCAGTGTTTGGTATGGTAGTAGTAACTCATCATCTTCCTGCCCATGTTCCGTTTTACTTCAAGTCAGCGCAACTCGTTGTTTTTCTTCCATTCTGTCCTGTCACTCGTCACTCTATCACTCCTTTCTTTTCACATCACTTCTCACATAATCCATTCAACTTTTCTTTGGCCTCCCTCTCCCTCTTCATCCATCACTCATAACTCTTTTAGCAACATGCTTTTCATCCCTCCTGTTCACATGACCATACCAAGACAAATGATTCCTTTTCAACTTTTCAGTCACTGGCGCGACTTTCAAACTTCTCCTATTATACACATTTCCCACTCTATCCGTTCTCGTCACACCACACATCCATCTCAAAGTTCTCGTCTCTACATGCGAACATTTTTCATCCGTCTTTTTCACAGCCCAACATTCTGATCCATATAGTATTACATATATACAAGTCATATCATGGACTATGAGAGTAGTAACTAATTACTACAAGTTTATTCTTCTTCTTTTGTGTTAATTTCCCTTAAATTTTGTCCGACTAATATGTAGCTGGGTGCACCTGGATAGCTCAGTCGTTGGCCTCATTTAAGTCGTGGAAGGTCCAGGTAGTTATGTATGCTGGGTGGGAAAAGAAGTGACACATATCCTATGAAGTATAAAGTAAAAAGTATACAGTAAAATCAAGGCTAGTTGCCGTAAAAAATGTAATTAGTCCGTCTTTTAGATTTTTCAAAAATAAGGGACACGTATTTTTTTATTTGTAAATTAATCCAAAAATGAGAAAGATATAGCCCATTAAAGTTACGTGTAACGTCACGACGTGCTGCATTTTTTCGCACTGGGGGACGTCACACGTAACTTTAATGGGCTATATCTTTGTTATTTTTTGTTTAATCGAAAAAAGAAAAAAAAAACGTGTCCAATATTTTTTTATAATCTGAAATACGGACTAAATAAAATGTAATTATTTTGATCCTGGAAACTACCCTATTGTGGGTGCGTTCACAAACATGTAAAGGTAAATTCTCATACACAAGACACATAGACGGCTCTACCGCAAGCTCTTATCGCGATCTATTTGACGCTCTAAACTGAACTGTTAATTGATGGAGATAGGGCCCTCTTTCTAGCTCGTACGTCTAACATCTAAATACATCATAGTAAGGGCCCTGAAATACCTATCTGTAGGCCATACAAAAATTTGTTCCGTTGCGCCAACTATGCCGCCAATAACAAAATTATCTTTAAAATTAATTAATTATAGTACCCAAATTAACAGCCATTATAACTTTTAACAAGGTTAAATTATCTTTTCTGCGAAGAAAACTTAATCCATACTTAATATTATAAATGTGAAAGTAACTCTGTCTGTCTATTACGCTTTCACGGTGAAACTACTAAACCGATTTTGATGAAATTTAGTACGAAGGAACCTTAAACTCCAAGGATAGACATAGGCTACTTTTTATCCGTCTTCGACTTCGGCTTTGCGTCCGCAATAACCAACATTCATGCGGACAACGCCGCTGGCAGAAGCTAGCTAAATAAATAAATAGAACTCAGAGTCCATGTTCCCTTTTATGCCATCGTCAATGAAAACGAAATCATAAAACTAAATTCAATCCAATATAATCTGTGGACGCTATCAGTCCTACCAACTTTACCAAACTTGATTATGATTACGTTAATACCAACCAAACAATAGCGCAAACAAATATTTTCAATGAATTTACAAAGTTTTTGACAAATTAATTTAGCAGTTTCTATTACCTAGCTTGATGGAGTCGTAAAGGATTTAATATTTTGTGTTTGTGATAAGGGATAAGCTAATAGCGTTTTAATTAGCGCGTAGAAACTTCGGCTTAAAAAGCTCAAGTCCAATTTATTCTTATTTTATGTATACTTTATTGTACACCAATATAATACGTATTACAATTTGAGCCTTAAACTTAAAACATACAATTAGCGGTCTTATCGCATTTTGCGATTTTTTGCAGGCAACCTTGAATGGACAGATTGCCTGAACATAAAATGGGGTTGCGCTTGGTGCATTTCAAAACGAACTAACTAGTTAAAAATTTAAAAAAAAAAAACAGAATACATACTTAAAACAAAAATAGATACATAATACCTAATACTATATTTATATCTTGAAAATTTATTTCGATTATTTATTCAATATTGTTTTTTTTTTCAGGTAAGTAAAGATTCCAGATGGCGACTGCGTTCGAGATTACGGTAAAGTAGTGTAAAAAAAAAAATATTACGAGTATAAGTTTACATATTAATCCGTATAAACCTTTCAACTTGGTCGGAGCATGACAGCTAAATAAGACGTCAAAATAATACACGATTTAATTTTTGTGTGGATTTTTTCTGCAAAAGTCTAAAACTCCCTCTCGCACCACCTAGAGTGGGAAGACTTATTTTATTGAATGATTTATCAACGCAAAACAGACTAGATGCTCTACCACGAGTTCTTAACGCGGTCCTTTTGACGACCTAAACTGAACTATTAAAGTAATGGAGTTATCTAGAGCGTTTATAGCTCTATCCTTCTTTTTCGCTCGCTCGCCTGACAATTCAACATGCCATGGTAAGCCCCTTATTTTTCTATTACCTATACTCTGTTCAAAATAACATTAGATATTCCTGAAAACCTTTTGTTACTGTCCGTTCAACCGATTTTGACTTTTATTACATTGGTGGCATGGCAAATGGCGGCTGCAGTAAATAGTTGGTGTTGTAACCACTTTTTTTATTTTAGTGCTATCCTTATGCCTGTGAAATAGAAGTTAAAATCGGTTGAACAGACAGTAAAAAGATTTCTTTAAACGTATAATCTTTACGCGAACGTGAAAGTACCTCGAAAGAAGCTTTTTTGATATTAAAAGAATCGTTACGAAACAAGAGAAAGACCGTACAATCTTCAAACCATATCAACCAAAAACCACTCAACCAGCTCGTAACCACAAATCGCTCGTCGCTTGTAACTTGCGTCGCCATGTTTTAAGTTTCCTCTAACTAATTTACGTGACGAGTTGACGAGATGGGATTAATAGAATTTGAGGGCGAGCCGCAATACAATTACGTCTATCTACGAGTACCTCGGAAAGTGGAAGGACCCTCAGATATAATGGATTAAAAGAGAACTTGGAGTTTTTATTTTTAGGGCTAAGTTTGAGAGAGATTTTCTTTTAGAGAGGCTTTGCACAGGTTGTGAATTTAGTCAGTGTCGAGTTTGGAAAGTGTTTAGCTTTTACAATCATTTTGAGTTCCAATAGAATGTGGATGTATAACATTCTGAAGCTTTTACAGTCATCATCATCATTTCAGCCGATACACGTCCAATGTTGGACATAGGCCTCACCCAAGTGTCTCCACAATTAACGATCCTGTCGTTGTCCATCGAATTCCCGCAACCATCACTAGGTCATCGATCCACCTTGTAGGAAGCGTTACAACGCTGCGTCTTCTGGTACGTTTTTGCAGTATTTGGCAGTAAATGTATCAAGCCAGCTTTCGCTGAGGTAGTCAATGAGATAGTCAGGTCCATTTTACAGAGATAGCGCCTGTTTCAATTATCCTACATATATATTGACCGATTGGGCAGACATTTAAAATACAAAACTACACCAATTTTACCTGTCTGAATATTAAGCTATTCTAAAGGAGTGACCAGACGGTTGCAAACTGGCGTTCCAACCAAGGTGACCTTGGTTTATGTGTTTGGTATGTGTTGCGGCTACATGTATGTAAACCACGCGCCAACACGTTCGGTGGTTGGGAAAACGCGCCTCCCAACCAAGAGCGTTGAAGGGCATGGTTTACAACTGCTGTCTACAGGAATTGAAACTAGCAAGATCACCTTGGCTGGGACGTTGGTTTGCAAGCAAGATCGAGGTCGGCTCAGGAAAAAGAGCAACTGAAGCAACACCTCTCGCTCCACCTAGAGCGGGCAAAATTTATTTGATATTTCCCACCTAAAAAAAGCCTGAAGTACCTACCTATTCTTCAAAACAGCCTTATCTTTACAAAACCTTTCTTGTTCCTCTTTAAATTTATTCAATAATACTTTTTTTTAGTCTACGTAATAAGTTTTATTAAACACAAAGCACACTAGCCTGCACTTTAACAATTATTACCTATATATGTTACCGGAAATCTGTATTTTTTTTTTATTAATTATAGGCTTGCGTTTGACCACCATCTCACCTGATGGTAAGCGATGATGTGGTCGACGATGAAGCACGCTTGCCTAGAAGAAACCTATTCACTCTCGACTTAATGACTCCTAAGTTGTAGCTATCTGTATAATTCAGGTATTCCATACAATACTTGGGGTATTATCCTTAGAAAACCTTTCTTGTCCACTTCTATAAGCATATTCAAAGATATATTACCCATCACTCTACTCTATATAACTCAGAAACAGTTCAAAAATCCATTACCACGTGCCGATCTATCACCACAGGCTCCCATTCAACATGACGGACATTCCAACACTACAAACCCCGTTCAATAGAAACTCCTACTACGAGAACATCAATAACATTTTTCTATTTAGCCCTGACATCGATCATTCGGTAATACCGGCTAGAAAATCTTCAAACGACTCAAATACGCCATATTAATAACTACTAGAGAGGAGGCCTGAGTCCCAGCAGTGGGAACATTTAAAGAGGCTGATGATGATGATGATGAATAACTAGTAAGTAACTGCTGCGTTGGCTTCACCTGGGTCATCATCATCATCATCATCATCAGCCTTTTTAATGTTCTCACTGCTGGGATTAGGGCCTCCTCTCTAGGAGAGGCTATAAGCCGTAATCAACCACGCGGGCCCAGTGCGGGTTGGTAAATGTCACATGTCTTCGAATTTTTGGTTCTAGGACATGCCGGTTTCGTCACGATGTTTTCCTTCACCGTTTTGAGAGCAGTGGTAATGAAATAAATTACACAAAGTAATGCGCCTTGCTGGGTTTGAACCCGCGACCTGCAACTCGTAAGTCGGAACCATTACCACTCGGCCATCACTGCTCTCACCGCGTAATGGTAGAAATTAATCCCAAAGGAATATAATCCCGGGATAAAAAGTATCCTATATGCTATTCCAGGACATGGTCTACCTAAATACCAAGTTTCATCGAAAACCGTTCAGCCGTTCGAGCATGAAAAAGTAACAAACATACACACAGCAATGTCAAAGTCTACTGGGGCCATGGGTTATGCGAAAGAGAACCCCAAGGTCCTGGAACGATGGCGAAGAAGGAACATAGGAGTAGGTTTTATTTAGTCAAAGTCTGACTCGTTCTCCCGCTCCGCCCTTAAGCTGAAGATGTCATTGAATGATTTCCCACCTAAAAACACAAAGAACAACGGCGGGCGAGGAAATTGTTGATTAAATTACTAAGTCTCTACATACATCAGATTTATATACTTATCTATACATATAAATAAAATTGGAGTGTCTGTTTATAATGAAATAACTGCTTTTTACTACATGCATATGAATATGTCACATTTTTTTAAATTTTTGTCTATCTATCTGTCTGTCTGTTTGTCCGGACTAATCTCTGAAATGGTTGGACCGATTTTGATGGGACTTTTTTGGCAGATAGCTGATGTAATAAGGAGTAACATAGGCTACTTTTATTTTAGAAAAAATAAATTCAAAGTCCTGTAGTCCACGCGAACGAAGTCGCGGGCACAGCTAGTACTTTGTACAATGATTTACTAAGTATTATCAAATCACGCTAATAGCCAGTCTAAATAGCGCAAAAAAATGTTCATAATTAGAAACTGAATTCACTAGATTTTTTACGAAAATAAAATAATCATTTTCATCACAATAGGCTAAAAAACCACTAGACACAGAACAGATGTTATGCCCCGTTGGGGCCGAAAGGTTCTGGAGTGGCGACCGCGTACCGGAAGACGCAGCGTTGGAAGGCCTCCTACAAGGTGGACCTGATGACCTGGTGAAGGTAGCGGGAAACCGATGGATGCGGGACGCACAGGTACGTTCGATGTGGCGACGCTTGGGGGAGGCCTATGTCCAACAGTGGACGTGTATCGGCTGAAATGATGATGATGACGCTAAAAAATATGCCCGCAAAATTTTGTTAGGGAATTTGCCATGATCCTTTTGGTCTTTACAATGTGTTATAACTCTAAGTAGGTACGTTTATATGAGTATTCTAGAAAGTCCCGTAAATGAAAATGTTATTTAATTAGTGTTGAATTTGAGCTTAACATAATATTTGTTTTATTAAGAAGTTAATTAACTTATTTAATGTGTTACGAGCAGAATCTACAGGGCTTATTAATTATGCTGGAGGATATTTTAAGTCAACATGACATAACGGTTGCGGTCTCCTTTTGGAGGTTAGGAGGGGTGGTGCGTACTACACCCACAATTGGCGAGTTTTGTTAAACACACGTAAAAGGGGCGACGCTATTGCCTTAAAGGTTTTTTTTTTGGTGGATAAAATCATCCAGATGACGTCCCCCGCCCTTGGGCGGAGCGGGAGAGAGTGTCAGACTCTTACTGACTAAAAAACTCACCCCCTTCCTCCGTCTGGGGCTAGGCTCTAGTTCCGAAAGGGAAACTCGGCCCCGGTATGCCTCTTCTTATTTCTTCTGCCTTTAGGGCCTGTCCGCACAGCGATATTTTACCGCGCGGAAAATATTCGCGCGGATTTATTTCCGCACCGCACCGCGTCAAATCTGCAAGAAATCACAGAATTTTTTTATCGCGCGTTTTTTTTATCGCCTGTGCGGAAACTTCCTTATGATTCAATGTGTTACAGAATTACGAAAAAAAAAAACCGCGCGGTAAAATACCGCTTTGCGGACAGGCCCTTAGCTACTGGCTAAGGCTTCTCAGAGGGTCATAGCTATCCGGATGGTGCGGGGATACCGCACGGTCTCTCGCGGAGCCTCTTGGCTGGCCTGCCGCTATGTGATCTGGAGGCAACAGTCCATGCACACATGCAGATATCGCTGTCAGCGATAAGACTGCTATAGTACCCATTGCTTTAAGTTCATGTAAAATATTTGTTATTTATTTATTAAAACTTTCTCCGCTATTTATGTGGAAAATAATTCCGCATCTTCCGCTTAAATGCATACTGACTAGAGGCCGCCCAGCACGCTTACTCTCCAAATTAATTTCAATTTCAATCTAAAGTCAATCCGATTGCAATGTCAATTTTGACGTTAGGTGATTTGGTACTCTTCAAAACAATTTTCTCAACATATACGATTTCACTTAGTTCTCAAAATGGTCACGCAATTTTGAACCAATTTGGCGTTAGCATTGAATTCAAGGGTACGAAACGTCACAATCTCAATGTCGACCGATCGGAATTGAATTCAAGAGTAAGCCTGCTGATGTCGAGATGATTCTACAGAATTATGGAC
This sequence comes from Mythimna ferrago, assembly GCA_910589285.2. NCBI lineage: Eukaryota > Metazoa > Arthropoda > Insecta > Lepidoptera > Noctuidae > Mythimna > Mythimna ferrago. The sequence goes on from OU342684.1 coordinate 26,203,979, forward strand.
TGTAGGTATATGAACGGAAGAATGAACAAAATCAGAAGTATGAGAAGGAAGAACGCAGATTATTAGTATGAAAAGACCATAGATATTGAAAGTTGAAAATGTGATTTAATTTGCTCCTTTTGGATGAGAGAGTTCAGTAAATAAAACACCTACTCTGGCGTATGGGCATCCATTTGAGCTCAGATCTTTAACCCAAAAAATGATTATCTATACATTTAATGAATCTGTAGAAGTTTTTAGTTGCGCGCTCATCACGTAAAATGTATGAAATAGATGTAGATAACTTTTATTTATCAAAATTGTGTGTAACTTGATATATTACTTAGGCTTTGTTTCATCGCAATCGGTTGACTATATCGAAAGATATACTACATTCATTGACTGTTAGGCGGTACGAAGATCGACGGGCCAGCTAGGTCTAGTAATGGTCGCAGATAGAGTATATAAACTCAAGAGTAAATGCAAATACTAATAAATAATATAGAGGGGAGCCATCACTCCAATAATAAATAGAGTTGGACATCTCAACTCTCTTGAATGCCTATATAGACAGCCCCAAAAGCGCCCCCACCACTCACCACTTCCTAGTGTTTGAGCTGGAGAGAAGAAGTTATATGAATTAAACGGCAAAGTGGTTGACACTGCCATAATCATAATCGTAAAGATAAGTCAAAGCTCATCGACATTACAAAAATACTCGACTACTGAGTGACGGGAGGGGGAGGAAATAACCGGAGGAACTCGTCATTGGACTGTATCTTACGTCACAGTGTCTTACTCTAACAGGGGATTATCCCGCGGCCGCCTCTGCTTAGAGATCTTTTGAGCCAGATTGATGATATTATTTACTTCCAGCTGTGACATTTATTTGAGAGATAGAATAAAAAGAAAATAATGAAACACTTGCCAAGTGCGAGTCGTGAGGACGGTGGAAGGGTGGGTTCCGTAGCGAAATATTTCGGAACTAACTTTTGACGGCAGGTTCAACCGCGTGAATGTCGGCAAAAAAGGGTTAAGTGGAAAAAGGTGTTAACTATCAAATAGTTCTAAATAAGTAATGTGCGTATGTGTGAGTGTGTGTTTGAAAATAATAAATTACATAGGTACTTGATTGATAGTTAAAACTTTTTACCAGTGTCTGTAAACGAATTATCTTTGGCGTGTTTTAAGTTCATGAATCGATTTGTCACATATGCATGTTCAAATTCACACAAAAAGTCTTTTTTTTTTGTCAAATAAAATCTTTGTCAGTCCTTTTTATCATCATCATCATTTCAGCCGATAGACGCCCATTGCTGGACATAGGCCTCCCCCATTTGTCGCCACAATGCACGATCCTGTACGTCTTGCATCCATCGGATTCCCGCAACCTTCACCAGGTCCTTTTTATACAAAGCGGAAATACTCACTGAATAAAAGTATAATTATATATTCTTCTCTAAGATCACACCAGGTTTACAAGCTTTTTTTTTATTTACCGATGTAGTTAAACTAGTAAATTAAATAAGTTTTAATATTTATATATAAATTTTTGTTTTAAATATTTTCAAAATAAGTAACAAGCTTTTATATCATATAAATTTTGTAATGACGTTATAAGTTAGTTTTAGAGAAAAAGTATATATTTTTCTTTTTAATGTGTTTAATTAAAAGCTTGTTTTTTAAGAACAGTTTTATTTTACTTCTTTGTGATTTAATGACCAACAAACAGATAGACAGAGTAACTTTCGCAGTTTCACATTTAAATTATTTATAAACGTTAATAAACTCATGATAACCTCAAAAGCACAACGCAATGCGGTGGTCTCTAGTGGCATCAACTGGCAACTGAACTGACAGGTAATAATTAATTGCTTTTAATCTACACTTCTACACTAATAAAGAGGTAAAGTTTGTTTTTTTGTTTTTGTGTTTGTAGGAGGTAATCTCGAGAAGTACTGGTCCGAATGCTAAAATTTTTTCACCGATAGAAAGCTGCTTTATTCCTGAGTGACATAGGGTATATTTTATGTGCGCGGACGAAGTCGTGGGCAAAAGCTAGTATAATATAAATTTAATTTTATTGGTTCCGCTGCCGCCAGCTGTTTCACCCTCATGAGACTAGAAAATAAATCTAAAGGAACGTCTCGGGATAAAAAAAAATCCTTGTACTATTTCAAAGCATGGCCATGGCCAACTAGTGTCTAATCTGAAAGAGTGACAAGTATACACACACATGAACTTACATCATATCTCGGTTAAATATTCACTGAGACATGATGGCATATGGAAGTTTTCGGTATGGATTGTTTAATAATGGAGTGGATGGTGAACATATTTAGGAATAAAAATATAAAATTTTCTTAATACTTTTCATTAAATCGATTACAATTTTAATATCAGCAATAAAATTTAAATCCTCTAAACATTTTCATTAACCTTTCAATCGTGGAAATTACAGACACAATAGAAAGACAATAGGTGCGCGAACGCTTGGGGTTTAATGAATTAAATCGGTTAAAATATCAACTTTCAATTGCTACAATGCTGATAGTAGACATTTATATTTTTTCCTGATTTAGTCAAATTCGTAGTCTGTTCACGGAACCCCAAAAAATAAAAACCCAAACAGACGCATTTAATTTCCGACGTTTGAGGTTTGGCCTCTTTAAATGATGAAAATAAACGTCGCCATTTCCCCGGCGCTCTTTTTAAGGATAATAAGATGGCCAAAATGTGGGTGTTTTTTTAAAACATGTTGAGACGGTAATAAATAAGGTTATTTCAAGAGTTTTGTGAAGATTTAATGTATAATGGTAATTGTGAGTAAGTTATGGAGTGAGGCTTTTCTGAAGTAATTCGTTTTCTGTGCTTTTTATACTACATTATTTTTAGTATATGCCAAACCTGAATATAGTTTGTTCAGAATCAAAAAAAGGAAAAAAAAAAAAAGATTTTTTCCCAAAAATATTTAAAAAAGGTCACAAGTTGGCAGGTAATAGCTGACATTAGGCGCCAACGCACAGTTGGATGCGGTTTGTTTTTTATTGATTTGGTTGGAGTTGGAACTCCTCATGGACGCCCAGACTGGCTCGTCCAATATGCAGTCTGGGCGTACGTGTCACATTTTTACTTTCGAAAAACCTTTTTAACAAAACTGTTTCAGAAACTTTCAATACAATTTGCGTATAGCTAAAGAATGGAATACCCTGCCGGAGTCTGAGTTTCCTAATAGCTACAATCTAGGGGTCTTTAAGTCAATTGTGAACAGGTTAAACATTCGAAGACATGTGACATTCACCAACTCGCACTGGGCCCGCGTGGTGGATTACGGCCCATTCCCTTTCCTAGAGAGGAGGCCTAAGTCCCAGCAGTGGGAACATTATAAGACTGATTATTCTATGCTATGCTTTAACACAGAGACTAAATACACAGAGAATTACAACAATTTCTCAGTTCTAAATACACATTATTGCCAAACACTGCAATTCCCTAGTTGCCTTACGTTTCGCATTGGAACCGGAAGCCATCCGGATTTGCAATCAGTAGCTGTTACCATAAATAAATATTTAAACTGTGTCCCTGTCCCTTGTTACCTGATGTGGTGGCACGGAGTATCGAGAAATGGAGTACTCGCATGAACTTCTGAACTATAGTCTGTTTCTATTAAGAAAATAGTAGCTTACTCAAATAATAATACTTTAAATAACCTACAGTCACCCCAATTAGCGTCGTGTGCGCAGTTAATATGGACATGACGTGAGTCGCCCACACATTGACTACTAAGCAATCGCTTTCCGGTACAGTACAGCAGGCCTAGCCTAGTTACGACCGTCTCGTTTCGATAGTCTGGCGTCGAACGCCTCGAGTTTGCCACGCCCCCGATTTCTTTGTTCTGACATCATCTCAACGCTCAGTCACCTGGTCAGAACAAAGGAAACAGTGCGGGTGCACTGAGCAGTGACTCACAATACAATGCCACTCATCATACACGCCAGACAACTTTGCAGTCTGAACCGTGGCCGGCTCGCTTTGAAAGCGGGTCAGACGGGAGTCACATTTTATTCTATATGTCCATAACGAGTCGGTAATACTTGGCGCTGGTTGTCCCCCGCCGGGATTTCTGGGGATCCCACATGGCGATCTTCCATGCAAGAAAATAGTGACTTATAAGTGCAATTGCAAAATAAAGGCTACTGTGACAAAACTTAGATCATAAAATTACAAAATATTAAACAGATTTCTTACAACACAGTATTTTCAAATAACACTATTTAAAATTATTTTAAAATTTAATGAGAACCGTCAGTTTCACTTTTATTTTTACCGGTGAGTTAGGTATTCCATTCACTTTTAAAATTGATGAAAGCGCGCCCATACTGTCTGAAGGGCCTACTTCAGCTGGTCATCGTGAATACGGTTTTTTATTTTACTATGGTCTAATTGGTCAAGGGACGTGGATAAGCTTAGTGACAACGATTACGTCACTATTTTCTTTTATGATTGTAGTATAGTCCTTTCAAGTCTTAGATTATATACCTCTAGATAGAGCCATGAGATTGCAAAGCATATAATTATACGAAATAAGTAAGAAAATTGAGACAAAACATAACATGCTCTGTCTCATTCGGCGTGCCAGTGTTTTGTTTGGCTCACTTTGAAAAGTGGGCCAAACAAAGGCCTGTCACTGTCAATAAGAGGTCGATTTGAGTCAATTTTTATCATGTTTTTAGAATAATTTCGGCAATTAAAGTAATCGTTTTTGTGTATCTATGAGAAATAGACTCAAATAGTTAAGTTTTTAGTGTATTTCAGTAGTCATATTTAAGGAAAAGTTTACGTAATAACCTCATCGAAGTTGAATAGTGCTATCTCATGTGCGGCCACGCGGTGGTTATATCTATAGCTAATAGGTAATCTAAGTTTCAAGTGCCTAATTGTTGAGTATTCCATTTGCTAACCAATCAGTGGTCTAATAGTATTAGATCCCAGTGAGAAGGAGCCCATGTTGAACACCAGAGCATTAACATTTTCCGCCGTAAATTAGACGACATCTTTGTTTCCGGTCACAGATTATATTAATGTTAATGATTAGTTAGATATTCATTTTGAAAGTGAGTATACCTACCTACTACTTGTGCTTAGCTGATTTTCGTGGTTCTGATTGTTATCGCTACCTATAGTAAAAGCGTCTCTTCTTAGAATCGATTTAATTTTTAGAATAAGATTACTTCGGAGGTAATTTTATGTTGTCGATCTAGCGAGGCTACTCGAGTTAAACTACGAACTTTGGATGTCTTCGCACCTAAAAAAAAGCTAGAACAATTTGTCTGACAAGTAAGATATCGATCCTAAATTAAATTTATTTATCCTGCTGACATAAAATTTGTAATCCGTTCTTTCTTCATATAGGCCTTTTATTTCATTCCTTTCGTCCTTTATTGACACTGATAGCTTTCGGGAATGGAAAAGTGGAAGTCAATCTTAATTTGTATATACGGGGGGATTAAAAGCTTAGTCTGGTTTATTCTTTTCTTTCTTTTTTTTATACATTGATCCACAATAAGAATTACTCTTGCATCGTGGGCGTGTTTAGTACGTCTATTTTCCTGAAATCACTCGAAGGGAATACAGTTCCCACTCTAAGCGTTCATAATTCCAAAGTACTAACTAAAATATAGAGCACTTAACAAACAGTATTACTTACTTTTACTTATTTACAAAACTGTAATACAGTTAATTTACCTAGTAGTTAAAATAATTCCATACATACTCACAATATCCATAAAGTAAACTTCTGAAATCTTTCATCTTCCTTTGAATAATATGTCCTCAAGCAATCCCCGAGATATAAGAAGGAAAAAAAAACATATTTATTCAGATAAATCTGCGGAGAATTAGAAAATGCCGGGAGTCTATACACTCGCTCGTTATTATCGTTCACGCAATCGCAGATCGTTACGTTTCTGCAAACAGGGGGAAGCGAGGCAGACTCGCTGAGAGGAGGCCAGTGGCTCTCAAAGTTAAAGGAACAGGACCCCCAGAGGGGTTTGATAGAGGAATGACTGCATTGGATTGTAGAATAGAATAAACTGTATTGTACACCAAAATAGTAACACAACTTTTACACAAACTTAAATATATGGGTACAGTGACGGTCTTATAGCTGACAGCGATATCTACTAGATAAGCTTAGGAAAATATTACTACCACTACTTACCTTAGGAGTAAATGACACTGAGTTGGCCTTTTGAATACCGAGTTTGGCTAAAGAACTTTGCAATGTGCACTTCCGTAAAGTTTAATTTGGCATGATGACAATAATAAATAAAAGATAATATAGATGTTGTAGCGACATCTATGATGCCACATAAGACCTAAAATTCAAAATGCTGCATCGCGATATTAAAGTTTTCCGCGTGATTAGAAGATATACGACAGCCTAAAACAAACTAGGTATTAGGCAGTTTCCCAGATCAGTGAAGATCTGAAATGTAGTCGTAAGAGTGAGTGGATATATAAATAAAATACTGCAAAATTTATGCTACATTCAAATCCGGTGCTTTACTCAAATACTGCCTCAGAAGACATGGTTCTTATAAAGTTTGAATATTACTAATTGTTTGAACTGTAATAAAAACTTTTACCTCCGAGATTGTTTCCCTGTTTTTTAAGTGTAGCCAACTAGTAAACATCGGCCTCATCTGGTTTATTTTGATAATAAAAATTGACTAAAAGTTTTATAGTTAGCCAACTTGTACACAAAAAACTTTGAGCACCATTGCTGCAGACGAGAAAATAAAAATATGAAATACCTTTATTGGAGAGGCTTTGGTTACGTCGTTTGCGAATGTCACGTTTTTATTGGATCCTAGATAAACAAAGTTAATTTATTCCATGATTATTGTCTAACAGACGGAAAATAAACGTTTTGTGATATTGTTTTGGCCTGGTAAAGATTTCTGGTAGAATGCTAGGAATAAGATTATTTTTTTGTGATTAATTTTGTATTTAGGTAGACTTTTATGTGATACTTGAGCGACATGTGTTTTCTTTTTTTTTGCTGTCGCAGATAAAAACGTCTACTTACAAATATAAGGCATGTCGTAGTAAATCAGTTTCACTTGACTGTTTTTAGGGTGTACTTTAACAATAAAATAAAAAAGGAAAGAAAATAATGTCCTTGAATAACATATAGGGTATTTTTTATGCTTTTTTATGCTAAAATTCTACTATAAGCTAGTAATACCTACATATAACAATATTTTTTTTTTTGAATTCTCCCTCAATTCATTATAATTTAATGAAAAAATAAGAGGAAGGGAAGATGGGAAAACGAAGGTCTTCTAATTTTTTAAAATATTATAGAGAGCCTTTTTTAAGATATTGTATAATATTATAATATATTAATATATAAAACTCTATCTGTTTGTTCTAGAAATCCCCCGGCTTGACCAACTTTTTTTTTTTTTTGTGTATTATTTGATAGGTCTGAGAATAGGCCGTAGGCTACTTTTTACCCTCCTACTTCAACCCCCATTTTTTCTCTTTTATATATCTTAATACAATAAAGAGGTACAGTAAGTTGTTTTTTTTGTTTGTAGGAGATAATCTCTGGAAGTACTGTCCGATTGCTACAATTTTTTTACCAATAGAAAGCTGCTTTACTCCTGAGTGACACACGCTATATTTAATGTATGCGGGCGAAGCCGCGGGCAAAAGCTAGTAATTTATAAGGCAAAACAACATTTGCCAAGTTATCTTAGTAAACAAAAAAATATCTTCTGAAAATGCTTAGTCCTTCATTCAGTAACTACCCTTTACCCCCATTCATCACAAATCTCGACCACTTGGTTACCGTAACCACACCCCTAGAGGCCATTATTATTATTAACATATATTTTATACTTTCTTCACCTCGGCTGGTGCTCAACCTTTTGGGTCGGTAAACAAAATAATTTATTTGAGAACTGTTTGCGGACGGAATGAGGAAGTTTGTTTTTCATTCAAATATTTTTGGTCTGCTTCAGAAATATTACTTGAAAATTTAATCAAGAGATCTTTTGAGCGTTTTTAGGGAATCATCTCTAAGATTTGCTTAATTAAGGTGAAAATCTTTTAAGGAAATTTGAGAATACCCAGTGATTTAAAGAAGAACTGGTCCACACCAGCAGTGGGACATAGTGGGTTCATTAGATAGATAGTCAAACAGTAATAAAGGTTTTATAGTAACAATACGTCGTGTAATGAAAATGTTACTTTTTTCGTTTAGAATCGCCTCGCGTTTTTAATACTAGTATGACTGTGTTCACACTAGTATTAAAAACGCGAGGCGAGCTGTTTGTGAGTGTGTTTGTTACTTTTTCTCACTCGAACGGCTGAACAGATTTGAATAAAATTTGGCACAAGGGTAGATAATGTGTGTGTGTGTGAGTGCGATAAGGCCGCCAATTGTGTGTGTTTTGATAAGGTTTCTTTTTGTTTTAATCTTGGTGTACAATATATGTAGTATAGTACATCAAGTAATGTCCTAGAGTAGCCCATAGAATTATTTATATCTCAGGAGTATGTTCTCTGGGGATTATTATTATGTTTTTTTTTTTAAAGAAAGCGCACACTACAGATTAATAACATAATTGGTTTTTTTTTACATAGGTAGGGAAAATTGCTAATAAAAAGCTTCCGCATATACACATAATTTTTTCTACTACCACGCGACCGAAGCCACTAACAGTAGTTAGTCCATTAATAAATAATTCATTGTGTTTTATTAGTTGATAATTCCTTCACCTCTGCTGGTATTTAAAGCGGCATCAATCTTTTGGGTCGCTGAACAAAATAATTTGTTAAAGAGCTTTGCTAACGGAGTGAGGGAACTTGTGTTTCATTCAGTTCTTTCTGAGGGTGATTTTGGTATAATATTTCTCTTAAAATATGGCTACAACCTGGGAATCTTTAAGTTAAGAGTGAATAGGTTACTTCTAGGTAAGCGCGCTCCATCGTCGACCGCATCGTCGCTTTCCATCAGATGAGATAGCGGTCAAAAGTCAATATATAAACAAAAAAAAAAATGTGTTACGGATTCATGCTTTACGGACACAGACTAGCTTCAGCCAGAGGCTTCGCCTGCGTGATAGTAGGAAATTGTCCCAAGGGAACATACCTACTCAGTGGCGGATTAGTCAAGTAGGTAATAAGAGTAGTAAATGCTTCGGGCCCCGCACATAGGGGGCCCCAAATGCGCCCTAATGCGGGGCCCCGCGTGGACGTAAAAAACATGTCAAGATACCTATGTCATATAAATTCTAACCAGTTCCAGATTTTAAATAAAGACCCACTGCCGAGCCGTGGTGGCCGAGTAGTAACGGCTCCGACTTACGAGTTGTAAGTCACGGGTTCAATCCCAGCCAGGCACATTACTTTGTGTAATTTATTTCATCACCACTGCTCTCAAAATGGTGAAGGAAAACATCGTGACGAAAACGGCATGTCCTAGAACCAAATCTTCAAAGACATTGGCATCCATCAACCCGCACTGGGCCTCGTGGTGGATTACGGCCCATTCCCTCTCCTAGAAAGGAGGCCTGAGTCCCAGCAGTGGGAACATTATAAGGCCGACTATGCTATGCTATGGACCCATCAAATTAAAACATCAATCTAAAAGATAACGGACAAACAGTAAAAGGTATGGTATGTAAAGTAATTAGCGGGGGTTTGGCGCCGCGCCAGCACTCGGGTATTGCTCTAGCTAGCCAGTATATGCATAAACTGGTACTAGCGAATGGTATTACTATTAGTGATATTTGATTGAGATGTGAGGGATGCTGGGGGAAAATTGTGAATTAGATAGATGAATAGAATAATTTTAAACAAACTAAAATAATTAGATTTAATGTTATTGATTTATTATTTTACTAAAACACATGGGACACAAAAAAACGCCGCTTCAAGCTTCTTTTTCAGGCGGTCTTTTTTGTGGCTTGTGTGCGGTGGTGTCGTCACAAAAAAACGCTTGAAGCGGCTTCAAGCTTCTCCGGACACACAAGGTGTCACGCGCTTCAGCTGTTTTTTGCGTTTTTTGAGGCCCGTGTGCGGGGACGCTTATTTGTTTAATTAATTAAATGTAGCAAAATTTTACACAACTAAGTACATATTTCATTTCATTAAAACATACTAAACTTGTAAATGTAATTTTTATTTGCAATAAAGTTTTCTGTTTATCTTTTATAGATATGTACGGAACAGGGTGTAAAGTGTTTATATACATACGTTGAATAGGGAGGATCCTTCGACCAGAGAGGTGTTGTGTCTATTTTGGACCCGGTGGTTGATTTTGGGCTGTTGTATTTGTTTTATTTGCGTAGAGAACTTAATACTGCGATGAATTGCCGGTAATATGGGAATATTACTGGCAATATTCCCACCAATATTCATACATCGGGCAATATTGCCACCAATATTCATACATCGGGCAATATTGCCACCAATATTCATACATCGGGCAATATTCCACCAATATTAAAACGAAACAAAACATCTCTAGTTGACACTGATCATCTCTTAACTGCCAGTGGCTTAATTCAATTTCTATCTTTTAATATTTTTATTTTATTTTATTGTCTACATTATGCTCACATAATAGAAGCAACAAGAAACATGTAACCAAGATTATATGTAACTCATAATATAATTTCAAAAAGTGTCCATGGAATTTCTTGCACGTTCTGCTCCATAGAGATCTACGCTTTGGAACGTGTAATTTAGCTATACTTTTCTTGGACTGACCGACATTTGACTACCTATTCAAAAGTGCCTGAAAATGGTCTATTTGAAGAAAATTTTTTGATTTTGTTTTTTTCGAATTTTAGTTCCAATGTTGTGTCATAGATGTCTGCTGCTGGGACTCCAACCCTCTTCTCTATGAGATGGAGAATAAAATGTTAGACATAAAAAATAAACAAATTAGTGATTGAACTTTTTAAACGACTGCCACCAACTGCTTCGGGGTGCTTGAAAAGCGACTGGTTTAGAAATGTTTAGTTGCTTTTTGGGATTGTTTTTTCTTCTCTCTCTCTTTTTCTTCTCTCTTTTATTCACTCTCCAAGAGAGGAGGCCTGAGTCCTGGCAGTGGGAACATTATAAGGCCGATTGCGTGGGTACATGTGTAAGTATTATTATTTTTAATATTTATATTGAGATAGTTATAGGAAATTATGTCAATGAGACATTCGACATTCATCAGGACGTATGACTTAAATACTTCTTAGATCCTGTTACAAATTCTTTAACTGATTGACTGCGCAAAAAACTTCACATAACACATTCACAGTTAATTACTTGAACAGAGGAATAAGATGACCTTACAAGCAATGAAGCAATCTGGGCTGCACAGTAAGTACCACTGGTGGCTCCCGTTATACTTCCAACTTGTAACAGTTCCAACTACACAGAAGTACGTAGGCATTAGGGTTGCCATGGAACTTCGCGTCCGCAAGTAATAGGTAATTATAAAACGAGCGAATAAGCGACTGATGATGAGATACTGTTTTAATAACTTGAGCGGTATCAATTTGAGTAAGCGACAAATTAACTAATGACAAATATTGATCGTCGTCGTTGACACTCAAATAAATATTAGGTCGCTCAAATATTATAAAGCATCTGATAATCTGATCACATTCAACTCAAATTGATGTTTGTAAGTTTTTGCTGTTCTGTTGATTTCTCGTCACGCGCAGTCAGTCGCTCATTTACTAATTCCATAATTCCGTAACTAGTCCCTGACAGACAAGCGTGATTTTTTTTATTTTGTATACACGGGGTTTGTGCATTTTGGGCCAGTGTCGACAAGCGTGATTTTTTTTTATTTTGGATACACGGGGTTTGTGCATTTTAAAATATTTAGTTTTTAGTCACTTTGTCTCTTTTGTTTGCCTCGATTATTAGAAGGTGGATGTAGCAAATTGAAATGTTTTTTGCAGTATTTGGCAGCAAATGTATCGAGTCAGTATTCGCAACCTTCGCTGTGGTAGTCAGTTACTACAATAACATTCTCAGCTCTATATTACCGATATCGCGCGCGCCTATACTCCTAGCCAAGTTTCTAATCTGCAATAGTTAACGCTTGTAGAAAGCTTCAATTGTACGGGAATGACGTCGTCTCAACGCTCAGTCACGTGGTCAGAACAAAAGAATTGGCGGCAAGGTCAACTCAAAGCGTTCGGCGCAAGCGAAACGTTTGTAACTTGGCTAGGGGGGCTGGTTTAATTATAAAACATATTGCCCAGCTGCGTAGACACATGAAATACAAAATTACTTACTCCAATTAACCAACAAAATATTCACTAGAAATTTGTGAGTAACAAAAAACCGGCCAAGTGCGAGTCGGACTCGCCCATAAAGGGTTCCGTAGCAGCAAGTAACATAATATAAAAGTTCTTGTAGTTCATTGTAACTTTGATCGATGTTTTAATAATAGTACATCATATATTTTTTTTACATTTATCATTCTCTTATTTTAGAAGTTAGAGGGGACTCACACACACACACACACACACACCATCACACATTTTACCAATTTGGAAGTGTCTCTCGCGCAAACTATTCAGTTTAGAAAAAAATTATACTAGAAACCTCAATATCATTTTTGAAGACCTATTCATACATACCCCACACATATAGGTTTGAACAAAAAAAAATTTTTGAGTTTCGGTTCTAATTATGGGGACCCCCGAAATTTATTGCTTTTTTTCTATTTTTGTGTGAAAATATTAATGCGGTTCACAGAATACATCTACTTACTAAGTTTCAACAGTATAGCTCTTATAGTTTCGAACAAATGTGGCTGTGACATACGGACGGACAGACAAACAGACATGAAGAATCCATAAGGGTTCCGTTTTTTGCCATTTGGCTACGGAATCCTAAAAAGAGCCACTGAACTTTACTCAAAAAAATCTTACCAAAAACTCTAGACAAAATTGGACTCATTTTATTTAAGTTTGTACTGAACCCTTGCACTTAACCGGTGTTTCTTTTCTTTCTAGCTTTTTTTTAAATCTTATTTTTTCCATCTCGCAGTCATCTCTGTAGCCAGCCAAGTAGCATCCCTAGAAGAAATCTAGATAAAAACCTAGGTTCACCTAAACAAGCCAGTATAAAGTGTCGCCTTGGCTTGCGGCCAAGCGCTTGCGGCTCCCACCATCTTTGTTTTACCTCTATTAAATCAACATTTTGTTCGCGCTCATGTTTTCGTTTTGGCAACCCCCTGTAGTTTGGTAGAAGCAGTAATTCATATTATGTTTATCATTGCAAAATTATTTTAATATTTGATCTCAATTAAAATAGAGTTTTCTGTCTTAGTTTAGTGTTTATTTAGGACGGGTTAGGTAACCCGTCAAACACAAAAACAAACATAGGTATGTTTCAACCCAATATTTTTTTCATTTTTTTTTTCACGTAGCCCTATATGCGCAATTAATAAAACGTTAGAAACTAGTGCACGGTTTTTTGCGGCATAAACGACGTTATCTTTTATCATTAACTTAGAAGTTTGATTTTTTCACAGCTTCAAAAGTCTACTGATTTGAGTAATGGTTTTAATATCAACTTGATATCTCCACACGTTCCCGAGATACAATAAAGATTATACAAAAGATAAGAAAGATTATATTTATTAGATTATGTGGTGTGCAATAAAGATTTTAATAAATAATAAAGGCTCTTAACACACAGACGGACAACAAAGTGATCCTATAAGGGATCCGTTTTTTTCCTTTTGAGATACGGAACCCTAAAAAATGGCATGCCCAACGATTTATGCTATGACTTTGTATTTTCCCGTTTTAATAGCTCTACATCTGTTAAGTATAACATAGCTTACAGTGTGCTCAAACTTATAGTTATTATAACTTCATGAGTGAGCATGTTATGATGACCATTCAGTAAATCCGCTACTTTACGAATGTTTATATTAACGTAAGACGCTTATTTTCGTAGCTTTGGTATAAAACAGAACATATTATTATTTAAATGATTAAGACATGCAGTAGATTTATGAACTTATGATGTAGGTTAATACCTGGTTGGTGTATACTCAGACGCATACTTGAACTACAAAAATCGCCTTTATTGCTTCTATACAATATTAATTTTATTATAAGCAGAAACCGAAACACGTGTCTAGTATTTTAAAGTAAAGTCTGTGTCTCAAAGTATCTATGTACTAAATTTCATAACTGTATCATGAAAAATCACAAAGCTAATAAGCTTGTTATGTCAGCAAAAATACATAGTCACCGGGTCTTCCAGGCGACTGAGGGGTGGTTTTGCATCTACACCCAACTTTTTGCTGGTGCCTTAAACCAGCTATGACCTTTTTTTTTTTTTTTTTTTTATGGTGGGAAAAAATCATGCATTGACATCCCCCGCCCTTGGGCGGAGCGGGAGATAGTGTCAGACTCTTACAAACCAGCTATGACCTGACGTGACCTGTGTTGTACTTAGTGTCGGCGGTGTCTAACTTGTAAACTTTTTAAATATTTTTGGGAAAAAATATATCTAACATGGTGTAAAAACTATTGGAATCCATTCAGTTACTGATTCTGAACAAAATACTTGCATATAAACTAAAAATAATGTCGTATAGTATAAGAATGGTGCTAATGATAAATTACGACGATGGACATGCAGTTGACTGTACTATCGCTTTGTGTGGTCCAATGGGTATCTGGATACCTACATTGTTTTGGTGTTTGGGTTGTTTGTTTTTTATAACACTACTGGTTCCTGCCATTGGCTTCGTCATGAAAATACCTACCTACTTTCCGTTGGCGCAGAATCCTGATTGGCGTAAAGCAAAATCTTATAGTACAGCTCTTCTTCTTCTTCTTCCTGCCCTTGTCCCATTTTATTTGGGGTCGGCGCAACACGTTTTTTTCTTTCTTCCATTCTGTCCTGTCACTCGTCACGCTATCACTAACTCCCTTTTCTTTCATATCACTTCTCACACAATCCATCCATCTTTTCTTTGGCCTCCCTCTCCCTCTCCATCCATCCACATGTAAATTCATAACTCTTTTAGCAACATGCTTTTCATCTCTCCTCTTTACATGACCATACCAAGACAAACGATTTCCTTTCAACCTTTCAGTCACTGGCGCCACTTTCAAACTTCCCCTAATATACTCATTTCTCACTTTATCCATTCTCGTCACACCACACATCCATCTTAACATTCTCATCTCCGCTACATGCAATCTTTTTTCATCCGTCTTTTTCACAGCCCAACATTCTGATCCATACAGTATGACAGGCCTTATCACGGACTTGTAGATTTTACCCTTCAACTTGAGGGGCTCCGTGGGTCACAAGTTGTTCCCGTGACCTGTCGCCATTTCATCCATCCTGCGTTGATCCGATGTGTTACGTCCCGGTCTACCTCACCATCCCCTTGGACGAGCGACCCGAGGTACCGAAAGTCGGAACAGATCGGTATGGGCGTTCCGGCGAGAGCTAAGGGCACTGGATTGGAGAGACCGCCGAAATCGCAGAACAAGTACTCCGTTTTGGTTCTACTCAATTTCAGGCCAACACTCTCCAATCTGTGCCACCACACCTCCAATCTGTTCTGGACCTCTAGGCCACTCTCGGCAACCAGCACAATGTCATCGGCAAACAACATACACCAGGGAGCCTCTTTCTGAATGTCCGACGTCAGAGCGTCCATTATCATCAGGAAGAGGTAAGGGCTGAGGGCCGACCCTTGGTGTAAGCCGACAGCCACATTGAAGCTTCCAGTAGTGCCCACTGAAGAACGGACTTGGGTACTGCATCGACTGTACATCGCTCGGATCAACTGCACATACTTCCCAGGCACACCTTTCTCCTTAAGGGCCCACCACAGAACCTCACGAGGTACCCGGTCATATGCCTTTTCGAGGTCAATGAATACCATGTGCAAGTTTTTATGCGCACCTCTGTATTTCTCGCACAGCTGGCGTATAGCAAAAATGGCATCCGTTGTACCCCGACCAGGCATAAAACCGAATTGGTTCTGTGAAATTTCACTCTCTTCTCTCAGTCGCCTTTCAATAACTTTCTCCCAGGCTTTCATAGTATGTGACATTAGCTTATCTATAATTGTTGCACTCAAGCACATCACCTTTGTTCTTAAAAATGGGCACCAAAGAACTGCTGCACCACTCATCAGGTATGGCTTCTTCCTGCAACAACTTATTGATGAATAAAGCTAACCACGTCCATCCATCCACTCGCAATAACTTCCACACTTCAACTGGTATTCCATCTGGACCAATGGCTTTACCATTCTTCATTCCATTTACTGCTATCCTAACTTCATCCATACTAACCATTCTCACTAACCCCACATTCACTGGTTTATTCTCTAACACACTACTCCAATTATTTTCCTCATTCATCAATCTTTCTAAATAGTCCTTCCACCTCTTTTTGATTTTCTCATCATCCGATATAACCATTCCAGTTTCATCTCTTATACATCTTACCTGGCAAACGTCTCTCGTCTTTCTCTCTCTTATTCTAGTAAGCCGGTAGAGTTCTTTTTGGCCTGCAGGACTGTCCAGTGTGTCATATAATTTGTCCTGGGCTCTTGATTTTGCTATGGTCACGGCTTTCTTCGCTTTCTTCTTTAAAATGTCATACTCACTCTTTTTTTCAGCTTTTAAACTAGCGTTTCCTGGCTCTACACGCTGCCATTCCTTGAATTTTCACTTCTTTTCTTTCAATACATTCTGAACTTCTCAATACTTTGAAAAACTCTGTGTGGGTAGACACAGTAGAAACGCTTTTTTTGTAAGCTCCGAGTTTTTTTTAATTTTAATTTATTTTATTTATATTTTTAATGATTTAATTGAATTTAAAGTACCCTTACCACCCTTTGCTCACTATATATCATTTCCAAGTCTCACTAATACACATTATACCTCTTTCTACTCACTTTACTTCATCTTCACTATGGACATAAAATTAACAACAAGCTTGGAAGATTTGGAGCAGTTGTTCAACTCTCGTATGTCAGACTATGAGAAGAAACTGAAGAAAGCAACTTCGGAGGTCCGACCAACAACTTCACTCGACATCTCAACGCTTGCAAGTGAGTTTGCCGATTTCAAAACTTTTGTTTGGCAGGCGCTCTCTAAATTTAAGAGCCAAATTGAGATGCTATCGCATGGATTTGACCGCCATGAAACCCTAATGCGGAGGAAAGTGCTCCTGTTTCATGGTGTACCTGATCATCCTGGTGAAAAGTTGCTTGACATCGTTCACGGAGTGTTAACCAACCAAATGGGCTTGTCAGACATTGGGAAAGAGCATGTCCATGTTTGCCACAGACTAGGCAAAGCACAAGGCAAAGGTCGGCCTATCCTGGTCAGACTGTATACATCTGAGCACCGTCACATCATTTGGGAGAGCAAGAAGTCCCTCAAGGGAACAGGTATAACCATCTCTGAATTTTTGACGCACATTAGACACCGAGTTTTCATGGACGCACGTAAGCACTTTGGCATGACTAGTTGCTGGTCAGTGGAGGGCAAGATAGTCATCATCACACCCGATTCTAAGCGGCACAAGATCGAGACTCCGGGCGAACTACGAGCCCTCATTTCACGGTTCCCTAAGGCTTCCTGCGACTCTGAAGGCGCGACGCAGTCTATGGGACTTTCTCCGCCAATTGGTTGCCCGCCTGAGGTTGCTGCTACACCCTCGAGAGGTCAGAGGAAGGCACGCCGACGAAATAATTAGTATGTTATTGTCCTATAATAACGACGGGTTGCTTCTCAATTTTGCGGGAGTGTGCGATTACAAACTTGGTTTCTATGTCGGTAGTAATCCTTCTTGTAATTTTGTTAATTCTATTTCACCGACACTGTAATTTTATATAATATATTAGGATGTCGGTAAACTTATTTTAATATTTACTTCTTTTTTTTTGTCTGAAGTGAACTGTCAACTGTCACTGTCAATCTGAATTTCTTTTTTAGCCTAGATACTAAGTTTTTTAAGCCATAACATTTTTTTTTGAATCGCGTTCCAGTTGTTTTTTGTTCCATACTGAGCATCTGAGCATACTTACCCGTACTTTGTTTTTCGTAATACGATTTATGTTATGTTAGTTTTATTGTTCTTAGTTTCATTTCTTTTTTTTTTCTTTTTCTGTATATTTTGTTAATTTCTTCCAACAAATCGGTGAGTCAGGGTGGTTGTTATAATAGCAAACAGCCGCTTATATTTAATTTAAACTTATTTTTTTATTGTATTTTATTTTATAATTATTGTATGTATTTATGAATAGTCTAGTCGACTTAAATGACAGCTTTTTCTCATGTTCTTCGACTTGTACTTTTGTAAGTGCGGAAAGTGAATCTTCGCATCGTACTTTACATGATAACATCTCCTCTGTTTTTTCTAACTACCCTAACAATTTTCACATAGCTCACATTAACGCTCAGAGTGTTCCTGGTCACTACTCCGATCTTCTGGCATCCTTTAGTAGCGGTCATCTTGATGCACTTCTAATATCAGAGTCTTTTCTCAAGCCTTCACTCCTTTCTACGCACTACTCACTCCCTGGATATGTTCTGGTCAGAAATGACAGAACTGGTAAGGGAGGTGGTGGTGTCGCTATGTACATACGTGCTGACCTACCCCACAAAATTGTTAGTGCTTCACCATCTCAGTACTCTGGGTCGGCTGAATCCTTATTTTTGGAAATAACCTTAAACCATTCTAAAATATTACTTGCGGTATTCTACTCCCCTAATCTACATATCAACTATTTTGATTCTTTAGAATCATCGCTAAATAATCTTTGTCCATCATACGAACACGTTATCTTAATGGGTGATTTTAATACCTGTTTACTCAAAGATGACTCCCGTTCACGCAAACTCTGTTCTCTCTTATCCTCCTTTAACCTTCAAATTCTTCCTCTCTCTGCGACTCATAACTCTCCAAATTGCACGCCCTCTCTCCTGGACTTAATGATCGTATCCTCACCTCATAATGTTGCTGAGTTTGGGCAGCTCTCTGCAACCTTTTCCTATCACGACCTCATCTATCTATCTTATCGTATCCGACCTCCCAAACGTAAACCTCGCTTCTGCTTTCTCCGTAATTTTAATGGAATAGATGTTGAGGCGTTGACGCGTGATGCATGTGATGTCGATTGGACTTCTGTCATTGAAAGCACCAGTGTCGATGAGAAAGTGACTTGCTTCAATTCCAAACTGCTGAGTCTCTATGACAAACATGCGCCACGTCGGCGAGTGAAAATCAAGCATGATCCTGCTCCGTGGATGACTGCCGAAATTAAGAGCGTTATTGTTCGTAAGGACAAAGCGAAGAGTAGGTACAGACGTAGACCTACGGAGCAGAATCTCGCTTACTTTAAAAATCTGCGTAACCACTGTAATCGTCTGTGTCGTGATGCAAAGAGACGCTATTTCCACGATTCTCTTGTAGATCGCACGTCCTCTGATGTCTGGAAATTCTTAAAGACAATCGGTATCGGCAAATCTCCTTCACATTCTTGTAAAGATTTAGACTTAAACGCTCTAAATAAACATTTTTCTCTTCCCCCTGTCTCCCTTAATCCAGATGTTAAAGCTTCCACTTTGCTTGAGCTGTCTAAAATGTCGTTACCGAATTGTCCAATTTTCAATCTTAGTCCTGTCTCCGAAGACGATGTAAAAAAATCTCTTCTTGCTATCTCCTCCTCTGCTGTTGGCCATGATCATCTGTGTTCAAGAATGATTATTCCTATTCTCCCTCAACTGCTTCCCATTCTCACTCATATTGTTAATTTTTCCTTATTTTCTGGCACATTTCCTTCAGCCTGGAAACAGGCTCATATAATACCGCTTCCCAAGATACACAATCCTTCATCCTTATCTCACTTCAGACCCATCTCCATTTTGCCTTTCCTTTCTAAAGCTCTCGAACACATTGTTCATGGCCAAATCACCAGGTACCTATCGACATACTCTATTATTTCCCCTTACCAGTCAGGCTTCCGCTCTGGTCATAGCACTGTAACTGCGCTTTTGAAAGTCACTGACGATATCCGCTGGGCTATGGACAACAAATCTCTCACTTTACTTGTTTTGCTTGACTTCAGTTGTGCGTTCAATTCAGTGGATTTCGACATACTTCTTGGCGTTCTTAATTCTATTAACTTCTCTTCCTCAGCGTTAGCCTGGTTTGACTCTTATCTTCGGGGTCGCTCTCAGTGTGTCCGCCTTGAAGAGACTTTCTCTGATTGGTGTGATCTCATTGCTGGTGTACCTCAGGGTGGCGTTCTCTCTCCTCTTCTCTTTATTATCTTCATAAATACTGTTACTAAAGTTATCACTTCCAACTTCCATCTTTACGCAGACGATTTGCAGCTGTATCGTCAATTCCTATTGACTGATGCAGACTCAGCGATTAATGCCATGAATCGTGACCTGGAGAGTATTAATCAGTGGGCCAAGTCTTACGGTTTACAGGTTAATCCCTCCAAGTCCCAGGCCATGATCATAGGCACTCGTTACTATCGCAATGCGCTAGATATTTGTTCTTTGTCGCCTTTATCTTTCAACGGCTCAACTATTGCGTACTCTGACTTAGCCAAGAATCTCGGTGTCACTATTGACAGCAATCTCTCTTGGCGAGCGCAAGTAAATGAGGTTAGCCGTAAAGTTCACTTTTCCTTCCACAGCCTTAAATCCCTTCAAAAGTTCTTGCCCTTTAAAACCAAGATATATTTAGCTCAAACTTTGATTCAGCCGATCATCGACTATGCGGATGCCTGCTACCTGGATGCCACTGAGGAGCTATTAAACAAGCTTGAGCGCTTGCAAAACCTATGCATTCGTTTTGTTTTTGGCCTAAGAAAATACGACCATGTCTCTCAATTCCGCAAGGATCTCAAGTGGCTCCCTATCCGTCTTCGTAGGAACACTCGGGTATTATGTCTCCTTTACAACATCCTTTTCAACCCTGCGTACCCTGGCTATCTGCGTGATCGTTTTTCGTTCACTCGACCTGCCGACGCCCCATGCAGATCCCACCTTAAATACCATCTTAATTTCCCATCCCATAATACTCATTTTTATTCCAACTCCTTCTCTTTTCATGCAGTACGACTGTGGAACTCACTTCCAGCTAACATCCGTGACGCTAAAAATATATCTATCTTCAAAAAACTAGTCAAAGATCATTACCTCTCAACCATCTCGTAATGTCTTATTTTATAGATATTTTTTTTTATTTATAATATTATCATATATATATATGTGTATGTTACGTATTGTATCTATTTTAGTGTTTTAATTACTGGTTATGTTGTATTTATATATGTATTATTATATAAGTTAATTTAGTAAATTCTTAATTTTCTCATTCGTTTGTATACACTGTGTCTACATCTCTCTTCCAACTCTCCTGTCGCAGGTCTGCTGGAAGAAATTTCATTTGAAATAAGCAGTACCTTTGTACTCTTTTTTTCTGTATTTGTCCATTTCATTTTTAAGTGTTTGTGTGTGTACATAAATGAATAAATAAATAAATAAATAAATAAATAAACTTCTGTCGACCACCACCATGTATATCTCTATCTATTATGCCCTTTCCTTTCGTCTCTCCCAAAATATCTTTCGCTGCATGCCTGATACACCCAGCTATCTCATTCCAGCTTTCATTTATACTTCGATCATTCATATCTCCCATCTCTATCGTTCTGTCCACCACTCGTTCCCTGAACTTATTCGCACAATCATTCCTCTCTAACATATGCCATTTTATTTTAGGGGGAGGATGCTCTTTGTGTTTGTTAGACAGTATTTTGACTACTGATGTCATAACTAGGAGTCTGTGTTGTGAGACTAGGTCTTCTCCTGGCAGTATTTTGCAGTCTTTGACATGCTTTATGTTGTTGCGCCGAACTAGAAAGTAGTCGATTTGGGTCTTATGACTACCACTTTTATACGTGATCATGTGTTCGTCTCTTTTTTGGAACCACGTATTGGCTACTGCCAGGTCAAATGCAGTAGCGGATTGCAGCAGCGTCTCTCCTTCACTGTTCAGACTACCGAAACCCCATCCCCCATGCACTCTTTCATAAACACCTTTCATTCTTCCCACATGTCCATTAAAGTCACCTCCAACTATCAATTCTTCATGAACAGGGATGTTCATTAAAGCTCTATCAAAATCCTCCCAAAACTTCTCTTTCACTGTTTCATCACATCCTACTTGTGGTGCATATACACTAACTACATTCAACATCACATTCTCTAACATAACTTTCACAACTATAATTCTATCATTAATCCTTTGTACTTCCATCACGCATTCTTTCAATCTACTGTCTAACACTATTCCAACACCATTTCTTTTTCCATCACTTCCACAATAGTAGAACTTGTATCCCTCACCAGTTTCTCTCGCTTTTGTTCCTCTCCATTTAGTCTCCTGCAAGCATGCTACATTTATCCGTCTTCTTTTCAATACATCCGCTATCTCTCTGGCCCTTCCAGTCATAGTCCCTACATTCCAACTTGCATACCTCAATCTCATTTCCCGAGCTTGCTTCTTGCGTTGCACCCGCCCGGGGTGGTGCAACAACCCTGGTCCATTTCCCACAGGAGCCGGATGCTGCCCCTGCGCGTCGCCTGTGGGGTACGCCCTAGCCCTATCGCGCAATCTATTTAAACCGAACATGTTGCAAAGGGATTTGGCTAGTTTTTTAAAGTCGGCCACCAGCCTGACACCAACCCTCCTTGGGAATGCTTTTGTTGGTGGTATACCCGCCACCATGCGGTGACCTCAGGTGCTCAACAGTATGCACGGTCTCAAAATGTCCCTTAGTCGCCTCTTACGACACCCACGGGAAGAGATGGGATGGTGTTATTCTTTACGTCCGGACACCATACGGAACGTCTTATAGTACAGCTATAGGAATAAATTCGGATGCAGTAAATTTGTTGTTGTCACAAAAAAAAACAAAACATTTTTTTTGCGATTCGGGAAAATGAAGACAAGAAGAAAAAAAAATAGAAAATAGGTACAAAGGTGCTGCTTATTTCTATAGAAATCTGATAATTGATTATCTAGGAGTAGGTACCTACTAGCTACTGGAGGTACTTAAACTTTTTCGTCTACGACTAAGAATATTGGGTTGTACCTACTACCTACTAACTTAAACATATTGTTTTTCAAGTGATTCTTGAGTAAGTACCTAATATAAGCTAACTCAATTGTAGCACATTTTCTAAGAATATGAAAAAGAAAAAGATTGAATTTGGCCCATCGTTCTAACAATTTGGCTGACTTAGAAGACATATTCTGAGTATGAAGGACCTTCTCTTGACACAATGAAATTTTCTATTAGCGTTAACGATTGCAGATTATCAACTTGATCACTTAACAAACAAATTCGCTTGAATTGTGCGGCGCGGCGCCACATCAAACCCTTTGAAGTTTTCGTTTCGAGTGCAAGCAAAAATGAACTTAGCGGCGGTCAGGCGGAAGTGTCTTTGATGGTACTATTCACGTCACACACAAACACAACATAGCATAGCATACCATGGTTGGCCTTATAATGTTCCCACTGTTGGGCCTTAGGCCCCACCACGCGGGCCTAATGCGGGTTGGTGGATGTCATATGTCTTCGATTTTTTGGTTCTAGGACATGCCGGTTTCTTCACGATGTTTTCCTTCACTGTTTTGAGAGCAGTGGTGATGAATTAAGGCGTATAGTCCCTTGAACCATCTGACCAAAATTATGAGAACGCAACTCTCGCACTCGCCTAGGCGGCAGTACATAAATCTGCGCATTTATTTGCGGCCAGCAGCGCCCGGAAAGCGCTTTAAATCCATTTTCTCTGCGAGATATTGATTGATTTACATATGCAATGTTCACTTTGAAGAATATTAAACCACCAATTTTTATGTGTAAAAATGTTTCTAAAGGGAAGCCGTTTCGAAGGAGTAGGGAAAAGTTGCGAAAAGTTGCGAAATTGCTAAATATTTTATTTTTGACAAAAGTATTAATTGCACGAAAAAATCAAATGTTGATATTATTGTTCATGAATCTATAATAAACATATATTTTTTTCAAACCAATTGACCTAGCCGTTACGGAGGAGTAGGCCTCAGAAAATCACTGTTTTATGGCACTTTTCGGGCGCTTGGCCCTTAAATTACACAAAGTAATAATAACTCGGCCACCACTGCATATGTTCGCACGAAGCCTCCCTTAGACTAACATCTTTTGACTTCAATAAAAGGAAAGTAACATTAAAAGGTCGAGTAAAATAGATAATACACTGTAAGTAGGAGGCACAAACACAACACTATTATTTAATTGCCACCACCCCACAATCAACCCCGACCTTGAAGCTTTCAACCCCAGATTCGCGGTCAATTCAATGTCTACAGAGAAATTAATTTTCTGCCTTCAAGGAACCCGAACTTGCCCGAAGTTACCCGAAGTGGGCCGAAGCTACCCGAATCGCTTCGTCAAGTTAAAGCCACAATGGCTGACTGATGATTGTATTTGGTCGCACTAATTTGACCTTTGGAGGTAAATCAAGATGAATGTGGAAAGATCTTTTATTTGGTAAAGGGTTTATAGGTGGGATGGGTATGTGGGTAACGACAAATTAAAACCGTTCAAGTTGATTCATATGCATATTTTATGCACCAGGATTCGAATTTTGTTAGTTTTTTGTCTTTACGAAGTATTTGTTTAAACTAAGTATAAATAAATAACGGTTTTTTCGGTAAATAATTTATATAATACTAGCTTTTTCCCGCGGCTTCACCCGCGTATGTCACTCAGAAATAAAGCAGCTTTCTATCGGTGAAATAATTACAGCAATCGGACCAGTACTTTCAGAGATAACCTCCAACAAACAAAAAAAAGACGTGTGGCACTCGGGGACTGCCGCGGTAAAGCTATTACATAGCATTTTTATCAACTTATGCAATTATATTTATTTATTTATTTTATTTGTGCAGTATTTTTTTTCCTTTGTTTTTTTTTCTTTGATATTAATTGAAATTACAGTTTCACACATTGAATTGAATTTTGATTGATTGTTTACTCATTTGTTTTCTTATCGGTCACCACGCTCAAAAAACAAATGAGTTGATGAGAATGTTAGGTTATTTTCGTTACGGAATTTCTGGATTCGATCTCCACGCTCAAGGCCCGCGATAGAAGCTATGCAATAGCTTAAAAACATAAACAAACAACCTCTTTATAATATTAGCGTAGATTAGTGTAGATAAAATTAGAAACTGACTGACTCAAACCAAAGCCGAAACTACTGACACTATAAGTGTAAATTTTGCACAAGGGTTTATGACGTAGGCGATCACTAAGAAAGTGTTTGCCAAAATTCACCCCTTAAGGGGATGACACGTGGGTCCAAAGTTTGAGAGTTACTTGCGCCCTGTAATTTTTGCTACCTCAAAAGATCAATTGTAGATTATTTTGTTAATTTTAAGCTATTGCATAGCTTCTATCGCGGGCCTTGAGCGTGGAGACCGAATCCAGAAATTCCGTAACGAAAATAACCTAACACCCCCCACTCATTTGTTTTCTTATCGGTCACCACGCTCAAAAAGTGTAACTTCAATTAATATCAAAGAAAAAAAAAACAAAGGAAAAAAAATACTGCATAAATAAAATAAATAAATAATTATAATTGCATAAGTTGATAAAAATGCTATGCAATAGCTTTACCGCGGCAGTCCCCGAGTGCCACACGTCTTTTTTTTTAATTATAACTTAGCACTGGAAACGCCATGAAGGACATGCTTCTGCAATGAATCAGGTTAGGTATCTCAAATGATATTTTTGTTCTAATTACGGAATCATACGTAAAATTTTTATAAAAATTAATTTCAGCTCATGACATCAAATAGTAGTATGGCCAATCTACGGCGGAACCAGATTGGCCGGTGTAAAAACAATCTGGCCAAATGAAGCCCCATTTGGCCTTGACCTATGAAATCATCCAGATGACAACCCCCGCCCTTGAGCGGAGCGGGAGATAGTGTCAGACTCTTACTGACTAAAAAACCCACCCCGTTCCTTCTTGCCTTTCATAGCGGGGCCGAACCTCCCTTTCAGAAACAGACCCTAACCCCAGTAGGCTTCGACCCAGCTGGGCCCCTACGGTATATGGCCTTGACCTGTCTCTAACACAGTAGCAGTGTGGAGCCGCTGCACAGGACATGCGACCTCTGCTATGTTGTCCATCCTGCACAGCCACCTGCTGTTTTCAGGATCCATACGAGGCCAATAACAGAGCCGTACAGGTTGCCAAATACTGGTCAGAAAAAATAAATAGTAAGAGTGTCGAAGTTTCGACACGTAAAGAAGAAAATTAAATACTTCATCATATCAGCCGAAGGACGTCCACTGTTGGACATATGCCTCCCTCAAGCGTCGTCACAACGACCGGTCCTGTGCGTCACGCATCCATCGCATTCCCGCAACCCTGACCAGGTCATCGGTCCACCTTGTTGGAGGCCTTCCAACGCTGCGTCTTCTGGTACGTGGTCGCCACTCCAGAAGTTTTCGTCTTCATCGACCATCTGTTCGTATCGTATACGTAAAGAAGAAAATCAAATACTTACGTACATATGTATAAGTACGCATGGATTACACAAAAAAGATTTCATGTGAATTTCATATTTTTTGGATGACGTAAAAGAAAATTCGAATATAATTTTGATCCTTACTTTCATATCCTTTGAGAATCACAAATGTGTCTTAAATTTATTTGTTTAAAGAAAATAGTTCTTTTACGTCCCAACATGAAATAAACTCAATAAATTTGGGTCCTAAGGGCGATGTAAGTAACGGGATACACTCCAGATATTATGGACCTTTTCTTGTATGTGATATAATATGTGTACGAAAAAATTTTTACCTTTGAGACTAAAAATCTTTATTTTATGAAATACCAGCAGGCTTGTTGAGAAATGGATTCTAACTTTATTTAAGTACACAAGTAGTTAAGTACAGCAGGCGCTAGCAAAGCACGCGCTACGAAATTGTTCGAAAGAACTACCGTGGCCTCGGACGCAAAGGGCAACTTAAGGAACGCAGGTGGGTTTTAGTCCGGGCTGGTGAACGGCGAACAATGGGTAGCTCGCCGTCCGACAGTCCGGCAACCGTCCAGACCGAGCTTAAGTCGTCGACGGCGCATAGTGTTCCACGCGCGCCTCAAGGTGTTGTTAGAATGTACAACATTTCATAACTGCATCATGAAAAATCACAAAGTTGTAAGTTTGTTATGTCAGCAAAAATACATAGTCAACGGGCCATCCAGGCACTGAGGGGTTGTTTTGCGCTTACATCTAATTGTTTGCTGGCTCCTAATGCCAGCTAGGACCTGCCATGGCCTGTGTTGTACTGTGTCGGTGGTGTCCAACTTGTGACCTTTTTAAATATTTTTGGGAAAAAAATATAACGTGGTGTAAAAACTATCCATTATCTATATCTAATCCATTCAGTTACTGATTATGAACAAAGTATATTCTAACTAAAAATAATGTTGCATAAACTGCGTTCTACAAAAAAGTTGTCATATTCTTTCATATCTTTCAGTTTCATACTCTATTTGAAAATGTATAAAAGTTATTCAAATAGTAATATCTATAACACGTCAGTGTATTCAAATCTATCGACAGCATTTTCTTTTATTGATAAACGTTCGCATCGCTGTGCTCGAGTGTACTTGCTTGAAGGCACAGGTACGCAAATAGAGGCACAGGTTCACAAACACAGGTACACTTCGACACAACACGGTTTGAACAGATATCTTGCGAACTACCGGATGCGTACCGCTCTCAACGAGGCTGCTAGCAAATATTGTACGTCGACTGTACTTGTTGTATTGTGTTTGTGTTAGATTGTATTGTGTATTGCAGGGGAACGTATTGATGTAAAAGAATTCTCGTTAAAAACAGGAACGTGATGTTTTGTTGTTTACAAAGGATTTTATATTACGACATTACTTTTGTATTAAAACTGTATAGTCTGTCTAAAAAGTCAACCGACTTGGGAATTTTGTATAATATTTAATTAAAAAAAAAAAAAAAACTTTTATTCGATACTTTATATAAGGTTCTTCTAGTAGTAAACAATGATAAATATCTCTTAATCAACCTTGATTATTGAACCTGCGTTGACTACATCACATTTGATTTTACCCTAATAATTACCCAAGTCGTTGACTTATTAGACAGACTCTAGAAAACATTATTTTTAGGTTATGCGAAACCTAAATAATGCATTCCAGTAGTTTTTTACACAATGTTATATTTTTTCCCAAAAATTTTTTTTTTTTTTTTCGATGGAAAAAATCATGTTATGACAACCCCCGCTCTTGGGCGGAGCGGGAGATAGTGTCAGACTCTTACTGACTAAAAAACCCATCCCGTTCCTTCAAGCCTTCATACCGGGGCTCGAGCGCCCTTTCGGATAACCCTGGCCCCAGTAGGCTTCGACCCGGCTGGGCCCCTGCTGTTGCTGAAAACTCCTTGAGGCGCGCGGGATTATATGGATTCCCAAAAATATTTACAACGGTCACAATTTGGACATCACTGACACTAATTACTACACAGGCGCCTGCAAATAGCTAGGAGCAAGTGAAAAACAACCCCTTAGTCGCCTGAATGACCCGGTGACTATGTATTTTTTCTGACATAACAAGCTTATAACTTTGTGATTTTTCTTGATACAGTTATGAATTTTTGTACATAGAATCTTTACATAAAATAGACACGTGTTTCGGGTTTCGCATATTATTATGTACCACCTACTAGTGCTTTCTCATAAGTAAATATAAGCGGTAGGTAACTAAACAGTATTACGCCACGAACTGCCTTTGGCTGGTGGCAGTCACGTTGGCACCCTCGTGCGAGTTGGGAACATAGCAGACAGACACGTGAGCTGAGACCTTCTTGAAAGGAAACTTAAGTATTATTGCTATATCGATAAACTTAGCCTGCGTAAAATTTGGGAATTATCCTGTAAGGACATACATTCTAGGACATGATCTGTGGCGTAGCTGGATGATTAACGGCCCTAGGGCAAAAAAAAACTGGGGTCCCTTTTTTTACTTATGTAATCATCGTGTAACTTCTCCTGCTCCAGCGAGAGAGTTGCAGACTTTTTCTGATTAAAATGAGTTGATCTATTTTGTTTAGATTTCGAAGGTAGTAGAATTTTTCGTTTGTTCAGTAAGAGGTTCACTAATCAAGTTTTGAGGGCCCCAAGCGTGGGGGCCCCGGAGCACTTCCCCGCCTAGCCCTTTGGTAAGTACTCCAGTGGACATGGTATATCCGTCCAACTGTACCTGCAGACGTGAAAGCTTATAAAAGTTGGGATAGGATTATAGTAAGGATTTACCTACATTGCGATAGAACTATGACGTACTGTGATGCGTTACATAGGTACAGGTACCGGCACGAATCTTGAGCTCTCGGCGTCAGAGTGGCGATCGCTTTGCGTATTCTATATATTGGCGAGCCAATCGTCGTCGTTGTTAGATACATGCAGCAAGCGCAGGGAACGAATCACGAGTGACGTCTATAACACGATGGCGCGGCGAGCCAATCACTGACACTCCCCACCCCCGCGTCTCACTTCGTACCACTAAAGAGACCGAATATTTGACTTCTGCGCAACTTGAAGCCAGTGCTCAAGATCCGTGCAGGTATCTGTAGATACATGGTGGACATCCCAAGGATTATTCCCACCCATAAGCACAAAACGTTTTGAGAACACATTCATTGTGCGTAGCTAAGGTGTGGAGTTTCCAGTGTGTCCTGATATCTAGCCACAACCTAGATGTCTTTAAGTTAAGAGTGAATAGGTTACTTCTCGACAAACGTACTCCATCGTCGACCACATTATCGCTTTCAGCCAAGTGAGACAGTGGTAAAAGTGGTAAAGCGCTTTTAATATTTTTGTTCTTGTTAATAAAGTCGTGCTGAACCGCATTTTATCGCATAGGTTTATATATAAGAGACGCTCGAACTATCAGCAGTAGCAGATGTCAGCAGTAGGTTCAAAATACCTTGGTTTGTTTTTTGTGACTGTTATAAGAAATATAGGCGATCGAGGGGTCGACGTTAGAGATACATACCTATAATATAATCATTAACATAATTTCAGCCGGAATGCATTCATTGTTGGATATAGGTCTCCCTCAGGTGTTGCCACAACGACTGGTCCTTTGCGTCTCCGCATCTATCCCCTCATCAGACTACCTTGTGTGATGCCTCCCAACGCTTCGTCTTCCGGTGTGTGGTCATCCAGAACCTATAGGCCCCATCGAAAGTTTTTTGAACGTTTCTCGAAATTTCAATTTTACGGCAGATTAAAATAGAGATTTAACAGTTGTATAACTCACAAATCACGTGCAGAAAACAACAGTCATATCTTCTGAAGCCTAACAATACACCCTGTTTTCGTACATCCAAACAACCGTACCAGCGAGCCACGCAATATTGCTCGCAAGTATGTAGCTCGGAGTTTGAGAGCTATGCGCGGTCCAATTCCGCAACTATTCCAATCAGATAAGCTCCATGTTCTGCCGAAGAGTTTGTATGGAACGAGTGTTCAGACTGGACGGAGGAAAGAGGATTTCAGTGTTGGAAATTGGAACGGAAAATGGCTGGCAACCTGTTACGTTGCATATTGTTGGAAGGTCAGATTAAATGGTTTAAATGTTTTGTCGACTTGTATCAATTACACCGTCAGTTTATGAACAAACGCGTAACATTGTGAACTCTTTATTAAACTAATATATAAAGGCGAAGGTTTGTGCGTGTGTGTGTTTGTTACTTCTTCACGCTCGAATTGGTGAAACTTGGCATACACATAGACCATGTCCTAGGATACTTATCTTGACCATGCGTTCCCTTGGAACATTTTTCTACGTTGAAGAAACCGACGCCGCTGGGAGCAGTTAGTCATAAAACTCGAATAGTCATTGTAGTAAAATCAAATTAAAAATTCACTGCAGACCATGAAAGAGATGGCGGGACAAACTATACCAATTTTGTCATTTATACATATTATTATAACGAAAGTTTATCAATCTCACCAGATTTATTACAATCTGTCGGGCTTTGTAATTGTCCGGTGACGTAGTCAAATGTTACCCATCATTCCGGTGGAATAGTTCGCCCGCATTTCGCTATTATGTTTCAAGTTTCCTGTCGGAGTGAGATTTATACCTGTAATTGGCTTGACTCGGACTCGGTACTGATAATTTTAAGAAGAAAGTTTCGAAGGAAACTTGAAAGCTAGTGAGTTTCTTAGCAATAGTGTTTATGACCACAATACCAAAGAGCCAGTTATGGCCGAGGCTACACTATCGCCGCGGCGATTAAAAAAAATGTGTGAAGAAACAGCCACATTAGGATGGTTATGGAAACAACGATTCTTTTTATAACAATCAAGTTTATATTGATAATCCAGAATATTCGAAAAGATGATTTTCTTACAATGTTATTTTCTTCGTAACGGTAACTAAGGAGTGCATTTTTAAAAGAAACTGCTTATATAGCTTACACGAATAACTCATCATTAATGTACAACTGATACAAACAAAGATTTATCAAAGAATTATGCACAATTATTAACTTTTATTAATTACTAAGTTTTGCCTGCAGCTTCGCGTACATAGAAAGAAAGCAGCTTCCTCTCGGTGAAAAAATTTTAGCAATCGGACCAGCCCCCCTAGCCAAGTTGCTAATCTGCAATAGTTAACGCTTGTAGAAAGCTCCAAATGTACGGGAATGACGTCGTCTTAGCGCTCAGTCACGTGGTCAGAACAAAAGAATTGACGGCAAGGTCAACTCGAAGCGTTCGGCGTAAGCGAAACGGTTGTAACTTGGCTAGGGGGGCAGTACTTCCAGAGATTACCCCCTACAAACAAAAAAACAAACTTTACATCTATATTATTTTAGTGTAGATTTAATGCACCGGAAACCGAAAAGCGAAATTGCCATATTGTTTTATTTTTAACTAGCTTTTGCCCACGGTTTTACCCGCGTACAGAAATTATAGCCTATGTCACTCAGGAATAAAGCAGCTTTCTATCGGTGAAAAAATTTTAGCAGTCGGACCTGTACTTCCAGAGATTACCTCCTACAAACAAAAAAAAAAAAAAACTTTACCTCTTTTATTATATTAGTATAGATAATTCAGGTTATTTCAACAGACCAAGAAGTTACCAAATGATTACATTAAATGCTAATGGAACAGATTTTAATTTACTAAAGAGTTTTAATGTCGAGCTGGTATATGCTGGACCCGAGGTCGGTAACAGTTCTTTAATTTGTCCTTTGCGTTCTTAGGCCATGGTAACTCTTTCAAATATTCCCACTCATAAAGAAAATGTTTGGCAACTGATCAGCCTTAAGGATGAATTCCCTTATCCCATTCCTTCCCAAAAACCTCATATCCAAACCGCACAGCAGCGCCTCTGACGGTGTAAGGAAAAAAACTACGATTCGAATCCAACGAGCCGACCGGCTAACTTATCTTACGCGCGCGCGATTAACAACCTCTGAAAATACCGTGAAATATCGTCTGAAAGTGCGTCCAAGATGATCCTGGATCCCATCACCCAGTGAGTACCTAACTTCCAATTTTGTACCATCCTTGTAGCCTGTTTTTAGAAACTTTCATATTGCGTCACCCAACGTTGACGCTACACCTATTCATACCTTTTTTTTTTTATGGCTGGAAAAATCATGCATTGACATCCCCCGCCCTTGGGCGGAGCGGGAGATAGTGTCAGACTCTTACTGACTAAAAGACCCACCCTGTTCCTTCTAGCCTTCGTACCAGGGCTCGAGCGCCCTTTCGGATAACCCTGGCCCCAGTAGGCTTCGACCCGGCTGGGTCCCTGTTGTTGCTGACAACTCCTTGAGGCGCGCGGGAACAGTGCGCGCCGTCGACGACTTGGGCTTGGTCCGGACAGTTACCGGACGGCCGGACAGTGAGCTACACCTATTCATACCTATTCAGCAACCAATGTTAAATGAAATATCAGACAAATAACGGTTTTGTCTACTCATCCCAATCATTATTAAAAAGGGCTACGTTTTGTTCGTGATATTAAGTCATAAAGGGAGGTTCCCTGTAGTACGGTCATCAAGCGAGTAGGGTCGGCTATTCTTACATCAATCCACCTAATTATAACAACCCAATATTGATTGTATCCCTGGGCATCCTACATCGACCTTGAATTCTATAATCACCACTTTGGGAACGATAACCCTGTTTGTTTTTTTGTTCTTATAAACTAGTGCTAGACTGCGATTCCACCTGATAGTAAATAGTGATACAATTGTTGACGGTGAAGCGCAATAGTTTATTATGATAATTTATTAAGAGCCTTTTCACTCTAGGCTTTACCTAAGTATAATCATAAACGGCGAGGCGAAACGCTTAGTCCGGACCATAGAGCTGTCAACAATGTAAGGCGCGCCGTACGTCTGGTTGTCAAGCGGTAGATAGGTAATGTCGGAATGAAGTCATGTAATTTTTGCGCACACTTTCCAAAATGCATTTCATTTTTCATAAGAACCTTCTCACAATAACGAACACAACAAAAAAAGAATTAGCGTGACCAAGGAAATCGATATTCATTTTTATAAATATAGATTACGATTTAACTCAAAAATTACTAGACCGATTTTAAAAATCCTTTTGCCAATAGAAAGCTAATTTGTTTTTATTTTTTATTTTTTTTATTTTATAGGCCTACATTTTTAATTTTGACGCGGGCGAAGCCGCTGGCAAAACCTATACGAATTAAACCACACAAAATTAATATAAATTATCACTTTCTAGACACATCGCTTTTCATATCATCATCTTTAGGATAGCATAGCCGGCCTTATAATGTTCCCACTGCTGGGACTCAGGCCTCCTTTCTAGGAGAGGGAATGGGCCCAATGTGGGTTGGTGGATGTCAAATATCTTCGAATTTTTGGTTCTAGGACATGCCGGCGGTGAAAACGGTGAAGGAAAACATCGTGAGGAATCACGATGTTTTCCTTCACCGTTTTCAGAGCAGTGGTGATGAAATAAATTACACAAAGTAACTAATGCGTCTGGCTGGGTTTGAACCCGCGACCTACAACACGTAAGTCGGGGCCGTTACCACTCGGCCACCACTGCTCTCAACATTTATTTATTTATGTATACACAAATACTTAAAAGAAAAGAACAAATACAGATACAAGAGAACAATGGTGCTGCTTATTTCAACGAAATTTCTTCTAGCAGACCTGTGACAGGAGAGTTGAATGAGAAATGTAGACACAGTGTGTATAAATACCAGTAATTAATAAAAGTTAAAATGGTTTAAAATAAAAATCATAAATAAGTAGATATATATAAATATATTAATAACAGTATACTGTACACATAAATAGGTACAAAACATACAAAAATTGTAACAATACAACATCAATATTAACATCATCTTTAATTCATTAAACCCCAAGCGAACGTTCGCGCACCTATTGTCTTTCTATTGCGTCTGTAATTTCCACGATTAAAAGGTTAAATCCAAAAAATCAGTTCAATATTATTTTTCTAGCTTTCTCCTACAAAACACCAAAACAAATCCTTCATCTCTCACCGTATTGTCCGGACAATTCCGAGACAAATCCTTAATATCGTTGATACCGGAAAATCGCCCGTGATCGCTGGAATCCGCAGGGGATGTCGACCTACTGATCGTCCTGCCAGATATTCTGGCCGTCTGGCAGACTCTTATCGCGTTAGAACCGTATGCCATGTTACTGGCAGATTCAAATTGAATTTTTATGAATATGGGTACGATTTTAATCTTTAAGAGGACTACACCTAAAATGCCGTTCTCGGACTATCCACTTTTTTTTATGTAAGTAGTTCGAGAAATATGTACAAAAATTGTAGAAAAATGTTAGAAAAAAAGCTCTTTAACATTTTTTATCTTTATAAAACTTGCTTCGCATTTGGCAGACCATCTAAATTTAATTCCTTTCTTGAGTACCTAATTGGTTCAAAGCGGTAATGGAAGCGAGGTTTGGTATGAATTTGTTGTAATAGTTGGCCATTCCCAGGAACGTACGAAGTTCCTTGTAAGGATTGTATGATTATCTATAATGCTTGCAAATATGAAGCAATTTACTGAAATCTGAACATTTGATTATAAAACTAAAACACTATATCTGTAAACTGCTTGCACAATATAAAGTATCACTCACTTAACTCACAAACGGTATATTTAGGTAGGTGAATATTTATGAGAATAGTCCGTACTTCAAACTTATTTCAATTATAAATCCTATCAAAATTTTAACTAGGGTTAAATTGCCCTCCCACGCATTCTGTGTATGTAAATTATATTTTAATGAATCTCGTTCGCGAGGAGGTAGGGAAATTATGGCTTTGCTACCTTCTGCCCGCGGCTTTGTCCGGGTCAACAGTGTTTTAAGTATATAATTTGTCAGTATTTTATATTCTAATATTGCTAAATATTGCTCTAAATACCAAGCAGTAGAATTATGTAATAGGTTGCCTGCTGACTTGAGGTCATTGATTTACAAAGGTACTCTATTTAAAGGCAAAGCAAAAATAAAATTTATTAAAATTTATTTTCAGGCATTAAAGGCCCATAGCAAAATCCTTGAAATAATCTAAAAAAATAATAACTACATATTATAAAAACTAAACTTATTTACGCGCTTGTTGCGCTTAATATAAGTAAATAAATGTTTATATTTTTTGTCTAAATTGGAGACAAATGATGATAAATAATCTTTATAATTCAGTCATTTATTTGTTTGTCGTACCTACCATTTAATTATAACATAAATTAAATTATGACAAAGCATTATTTGACTTCTTGATGATGATTTATAACGATAATAAGTATTTAATATTTATTCATATAATGACTACCTATTAACGATTTTTTGACATCATATTTATCATGTTGATTTACTTAGGTGTTAATTTACTGTTTCAAAATAATTTTTGATGTTGTAAATTAATTAATGTATGACAAAATTCAAACACAATGCAAATTGTTATATGAATAAATAACTAAAATGAAATATTATAATTTTTAAATACTTCTTTTTTAATTGATTTTAATTTTATTTCGATTTATTTATTATTATTGGATTTGACTTTAGTTGTATTTTGTTTAAATATAATTGCTTCGATTTAAATTTAGTCACGATTTGTTTTTGATTTATTTATTATACAATGTTTTGTTTTGATTTCGTTTTATTGCAATTTTATTTTATTATTATAATAAAATTTTGATTTTTTATTTAATTAAGGCCTTGATAAAATAAACACCCAGAATTTTACATTAACATATTCGAAGGATTCAATGACTGTGACACGATGTGAATAAAAGAAAAGATACGATGTTTGATCCAAAATACGGAAATAAACGGGACCCATGTGGAAATTGAGACATCGCAGTGAAACGCCGGAGTTGAGCTGATCCCAATTCCAGATAACTGCGATTACAACTAGACGGATGACTGTCCGGTGTCCGGGACATGTCCGGCCACCGTCCGGACAGCGTACTGGTACGGTAAAGTTACGGGCAGAAGTCGCAAAAAACTTTTAATACTAAAAATGTGACTAGACAAAATTCTTATAGAAAATACAAGACATGTAGATGCAAGGTGAAATATTTTTACGTAATGCTGTTCTACCACGGTCTGTGGGTGGATCCCAGGTTGGGTAACCCGGATGTTCCTTCAGTTGACCTTTGCGTTTTTTTTTGTTATGGTGGGTAAAAATCATGCATTGACATCCCCCGCTCTTGGGTAGAGCGGGAGATAGTGTCAGACTCTTACTGACTAAAAGACCCACCCCGTTCCTTCTAGCCTTCATACCGGGGCTCGAGCGCCCTTTCGGATAACCCTGGCCCCAGTAGATAAGTAACCGGGGGCCTTACACCTTTGCGTTCCTGGGCCACGATGAGTCAAACAATCCTGCAGCAAAACATACTGTGTTTTTTTCTAGGTGGGAAATCATCTAATCACTTCTTTCGCTCTTGGGCAGAGCGAGCGGGTGTGTCAGTAGTTTACTGCCTACCCACGTCCATACGTCACTACAGGGTGCCATCTGAAACTCTGATATCGTGATACCCAACAAATGCTGAGGTGGTCACTCTTTCGATGCGGGCACGCACGGCGCATTCTCTACTTTTGTTTTTTTTTTACTTCCGTTTAGTGATGTCTGTCCCCATCAAAGGTATTTCTATTCTAACCCAATCCTATGCTTCTTTTTCCTTCTTACGTTTCAGAACCTTTTCTTTCAGAAGCGAACCCCTACGGCGTGAAGAAGTCCGTTCACTCACCCGTGCGGCCGCCTACTTCGCTAGCATTACTGCTCCGCATAAGTAGGCGACCGCCTGCCATTCCTCCTCGATCCGGATATGGCCTATGCACAAACCGTGTTGAGTGGACATTCTGTCTTATTCATTTTACAGGTGTGCAGTACTAATGGACTGTGGGGAATCTTTATAGATTCGACCTGAGATTCCGTGAGGGCTACGGTTGGCAGGTCTGACGAATTGACTGGCTTGTCATTTTACTTGAGCAACGAGTTTGAGCATTTGGGGAATCGATTTGTGATGGCTTTTAGGCTTGACTTTATCGGTCTTTTATATTTTCGGGCGCAACTCATCAATTGAAATAGTTTTTGTGGTTTATTTATTTACTAGCTTTTACATAAAATATAACCTGCGTCACTCAGGAATTAAGCAGCTTTCTATCGGTGAAAAAGTTTTAGCAATCGGACCAGTACTTCCAGAGATTACCTACAAAAAACCAAACTTTACCTCTTTATTATAGATACTAATAGAGATTAGAATTTCTTGTAACACAAACGTACTAAAAAGGTGAAAGCTGGTATATGAGTATGTTTATTACTTCATCACGCTGAAATGTCTGAATGAATTTGGAATAAATATATAAACTTATACAGAATAATGTACCACGTTACAGTATATACAAACAAATTAATTATCTGTATCTACATTTTCTAAAATAATAAAGAGCAAAGATTTTTATTTTTGTTTGTTGATGAAACAAAGGGAATAGTCTTTTTATTAAAGTTTGAAAAAATTAAACTACTTCAAAGAAATAATAAACAAATTAAACAATAACTTAAATAATGTTTGTAATGATTAAACTTAAAAACTAATGTAATGGTACTTTTATCACTGAGTGACATAAAGACGCGGGCGAAGCCGCAGGCAGAGCTAGTAATTTTATAAAGGCGAAAGTTTGTGTGTGTATGTTTACTACTTCTTCACTCTCGAACGGCTCAACTGATTTGGATGAAGCATAGCATAGGCTAGACCACGTCTTGGAATAGCATATAGGATGCTTTATCCCGGGAGAAAGTCAACTTGGGACAATTTTCTACTTTCACGCGGGCGTAGCCACTATCAGAAGCTAGTATGTATGTTACAGATCTAAAGAATTGCCTTTTCTCTTACAACCAGCCTACTGAAAGTAACTACCTACTCAATTTGTACTTACAAAGATAAGTCTTGTAAGTGTACACTATCTTCAGCTTTAGACAAATGTTAATCTATTGTCTACTACTAATGGATCGGCGGTAATCTTCTCAGGTTTAGCCGAGGCTGGAGATAAAAGCACCTAAACTGTGGCGTAGTCACCAAAGGTTAGGCGGGGGCCTCTGGTTCGGAGGGAGCCCTGCTCGAAGGCCCACCCTGGCTCGGAGGCCCACCCTGGCTCGGAGGCCCACCCTGGCTCGGAGGAGTACCCAGGCTCGGAGAGGCCCCCAGAGTCGGGGGCCCTTCAAAACTAATTAACAAATCTCTTATTGAACTAGCGAAAAAAATTCTCCCACTTTCAAAATCTAAATAAAATAGGTTGCGACACTAATTACGGCAATTCGTTTTAGTCAGTAAAAGTCTGACACTCCTCCCTCTCCACTCTCCACTCAGAGCTAAGGAGTTATTTGACATTTATTTTCTTGACAACTTATAAAAAATCGGATTGATTGTTGTTTAATTTTTTGGTTTTAATAAAAAAATAATTTAGCGGAATTAAAATAAACATGAAGAATTTTGTACCTAATGTATTTTAAGATCTATTTTACCATGTTTCACGCAAATTAGATAGATTATATTATTATTCTCTTTTCATTATAACTTATTAAATACATTTTTAAATATTTCTTAAAAAAAACTAAATTAAAATAACATTTAGAAATACAAAAAAAAGTGATTATTATTAATGATTTCCCATGTAAAAAAGGGGCCACAGTTTTATTTTTTTGGCCCAGCGCCGTTGTTTACCCAGCTACGCCCCTGCACCTAAACTGGTACATTAGGACTGCTGTCGGCAGGTCGTCCGGATTTTGTTCGATAGAACAAACGGCCTACTGTAGATTATGTTGCGATTTCGCACGTGGAAAGCTTACACACACGTTATTTTGGAGATTGTAACTGAAACTCTCAATAGAAGTTCTTGAAATATGTTTACAATTTTAGAGTTTTCTTGGTCGATGTTTTCTGTCCCGCATATTACGAGTCGTGGAATAATTTTATCATATTATTAATATACTTTAAACATCGTGAAGAAACCGTCATGTCCTAGAACCAAATATTCGAAGACATGTGACATCCACCAGCACGCACTGGGTCCGCGAAGTGGATTA
Organism: Mythimna ferrago; assembly: GCA_910589285.2. Taxonomy (NCBI): domain Eukaryota; kingdom Metazoa; phylum Arthropoda; class Insecta; order Lepidoptera; family Noctuidae; genus Mythimna; species Mythimna ferrago. The sequence goes on from OU342684.1 coordinate 26,243,739, forward strand.
CGGCCCATTTCGTCTCCTAGAGAGGTCTGAGTCCCAACAGCGGGAACATTATACGGCCAACTATACTAATTAATATACTTTATTGCACACCTTAACACGAGCACTATTGGAAGGGTTCCTACAAGGTGGATCGATGACCTGGTAAAGGTTACGGGAATCCGATGGAAGCGGGACACATTCCTATGTGTGTCGCTTTCATCGGATCGGACCGTTCATTGTGGCGACACTTGGGGGAGGCCTATGTCTAACAGTGGACGTCTTTCGACTGAAATGATGATGAAGATGACACCGTAATATAGGACAGACTAGACAGTGATAACTGTAAAATATAAAAACACATAAGTATGCTACAATCGTGATTCCCCAATGGTTTTGAGAGTGTGCGCGGGAATAGGGTAGTTTCCAGGGTCAAAATAATTACATTTTATTTAGTCCGTAATTTAGATTATAAAAAAATATTGGACACGTATTTTTTCTTTTTTCGATTAAACAAAAAATAACAAAGATATACGTCACCCCGTGCGAAAAAATGCAGCACGGCGCGCGTAACGTTACACGTAACTTTACTTAATGGGCTAAATCTTTGTCATTTTTAAAGACGGACTAATTACATTTTTTACGGCAACTAGCCTACTGTCGATTTATGTTTTGATTTCTATTGAAGCCTAGATAATATCCACAAGATATCTGTGTATCTAAAATATCTGGAGACAGATGTGTAATAACATCACAATCACGTAAGAGCCGTTGTATGAAAATGTACGTAGGCATTTATCAAGTTTTGTTTACTTTTTGTTTGCACCAAGTGCAACCCCATTTTGTGTCCAGCAAATCTCTGTCGCGATAAGGCCGCCAATTGTATGTTTTTTGTTTATAATATTATTCCCTTTTATTAATTTATAATCTTGGTGTGCAATAAAGTATGCACACACGTACACTAATACACCGCTAAATTTTAATCGTTTTAATCCCGTGGAGGGTCGATCCGGTACATGAAACACTCGATTTGTAAAGATAAAATTAAAAAATAAAGTTCCATTGTTTCAAAACTCGTATTAATTTATGCATGTACGAAATTAATTTCTTTAAGAAAACGTCAGCTGAGCGAGTTCAATGACCTGTGGGTAGTTTGTACGCAACGCCGACTATTAACTACAGGTCATTGAACTCGCTCAGCTGACGTTTAAGAGGTAAAGTTTGTTTTTTTTTGTTTGTAGGAGGTAATCTCTGGAAGTACCTACTAGTCTGATTGTAAAAATTTTGCACCGATAGAAAGCTGCTTTAATCCTGAATGACATAAGCTATATTTTTATGCGAGCAAGCAAATAAAAAAATTCCCTCGGCTTGGCCGCTCCTAAGATTCCTCAATAAAGTTTGGAAAAGCCGAGTCGAGGCGGATTGATATCGTCTAGTGCTTCGTTACTAATGGATGTCTGGAAGCCTCTCAGGTAGGTCGAGGTTCGAGTTAAACTACCTAAAGTGATAAATTAAGCCGTCTACAGGATGCTCGGATTTCAGCTGATAGAATTAACGGCCCAGTAGATTATATTGCGATTCCCCATGTGGAATGTTAACACATACTGTATAGGTACGCGAATTAAAGACTAGAGATTGTTATTTGCTTTCAACAGCTCGCAATTCCTCTCAAATAGTGTCTTAATAATATGTAGATATTTTGTACGCAAGGCCGACTACTACCTAACCTAATCTAACCTAACCTACAGGTCATTGGACTCGCTCAGCTGACGTTTTCTTAAAGAAATTAATTTCGTACATGCGTAAACTAATACGAGTTTTGAAAAAAAGTTACTTTATTTTTTAATTTTATCTTTACAAACCGATAGTGTTTCATGTACCGGATCGACCCTCCACGGAATTAAAACGATCAAAATTTTACGGTGTTTAAATAAAAATCAATGCCACTTTTCGTTGTAATGTTATAACTCAAGAACGGGCTCACCTATCCAAACCAAATGTTTAGGCTTTGTTTGGACTATTTAGTAGATGGTTTATGTGAAGTTTGGTAGGGTAGAGTAGGGTATAGTAGGGCATAGCAGGGTAGAGTAGGGTAGAGTAGGGTAGAGTAGGGAAGAGCGGGAGCGAAGCCGCGCGGGCAAAAGCTAGTTGATGTATATTAATTATCATCATTGTAGCCGAAATACGTCCACTCCTGGTCATAGGATTTTCCAAATGTCGCCATATCGTAATAAAATTCAAATGTTTCTATTTCACGTAGGCCTACATGGACACTTATAAAACGTCAGAAACTAGTGCATGGTTCCAAATTGGTTGTAGATCTACGTCCAACAGTGGACATTTTTCTGTTGATATTATGATGATTTAATATTTTTAAATGATCAGTAGCCCGATTCACGTAATGAAAACTGTAACGATATCGTAGCGATTTAGTCGTTTAGACCATTTCCGTATTCACATCCATCAATCGAGTTTGGACGACACCGATTTTAAAATCGTTTGAAATTCGTCGATTTAATAAAAAAAGACGTGTGGCACTCGGGGACTGCCGTGGTAAAGCTATTGCATAGCATTTTTATCAACTTAAGCAATTATAATTATTTATTTATTTTATTTATGCAGTATTTTTTTTCCTTTTTTTTTTCTTTGATATTAATTGAAGTTAAACTTTCACACATTGAATTGAATTTTGATTGATTGTTCACTCATTTGTTTTCTTATCGGTCACCACGCTCAAAAAACAAATGAGTGGGGTGTGTTAGGTTATTTTCGTTACGGAATTTCTGGATTCGGTCTCCACACTCAAGGCCCGCGATAGAAGCTATGCAATAGTTTAAAAAATCTGTATTACATTATCCTGGTAGAATACTTATTAATGTAACTGGAAATAAGTCGATAGATCGTGAATACCGCTTTTGGATAGGACTTCTATCGAACGACTATGAAACTTCAACGATATTTGGCTTGTTTGATTTTACGTGAATCAGGCTACAGATGTGGACTTTCCTCATTATAGATTATCTAAAAGATAATTTAAAACTTCAATAGTTATGAATTCTACTTGAAAATTAACAAACAGATTATTTCGTAACACCATTTGTTAATTGAACTCACTGAATGTTATTATACCAGTTTATTACATGTTGTATTTGTACTTAATTAAACAAATAACTGTCGTTTGGATACAAATAAAATTAAACAACGACCTCTGGGGATCAATAGTTGGCACACTGCAACTGTAAGCCAATTTGTTATAAAACAACTTTTGCGTGCGATCCCGCCTGTCAGCGGGTAGTGATGGAAATTATGTTTTTTTCACCAGCTGCTGCTGAAAGCTGCTTTATTCCTGAGTGACATAGGCTATATTTTATATACTTGGGCGAAGTTGCGAAGTACCTGTCTTATTTTTTTGTTAATTGTTAAAGGTATGTACCTACAATAAATAATATGAGAATGAAAAGGAAGAATATCAGGACAATACAATAGTTTGTCAAATTATAAACTAGCGCATACTGAACCAGTACGGGTTCTTATCCATTATTTTAAAAGCGCACTTCTATCTCAGTTCGACGGCGATTTAATCGAAAATCAATGCATGCAAGGCGCGTCGATTTATAGCAAAAGTTTTGGCGTCGTCATTTAAATTGCTGCACTGGTGGATAATCTATGGGTTTTAGTTTAAGTTTGAGGCCAATCTGGATATCTTTTAACCGACTTTGGCCAAATGGAAGCCCCATTTCGATGAAACACAGTAGCAGTGTGGAGCCACTGCCAGGGACCGATAGCGCTTTCCTTTTATAGGGTTTTACCCCGGGTTTTGAAGGGCTAGGATATTTTAATTCAATTAAAAACCCCCATGGTTTTGCTGGATAGTTTTTTAGCTAACCTTCTCGAGGGAAACCCATTCATTGACTATCCCAAAAAATGATCTGGGTTTTTACAGTCGAATACAAAAAGCGCTAACAATCAGCTATCCCATTCTGAAAGGGAAACCCCTTCGTAAGCGCTAACCAATATATTAATTCAAGCGAGTTTGAACCGTATTTTTAGCACAATAAGAGCGATCTGAAGCCAATAGCAGCACGTGCAGACGAATTCGGCAACTCTAAGGCACACAAAGATAAGCCTACCGATCACCGCGTTATGCTAAAATATAACTTATGATCTTTCTTTTAAAATCTATCGTGTGCCGTGCCTCGTGTCAGTGAGTGCAGCGTTGGCGCAGCGCGTGTTTGTGTGCATGATGTTGTGTTTGTTTACTACATACTAATACGTCACGGGCACGGTAATAATATGATATTATTATAGCTATATAATAGCCAAGAAAAGATGCAGTGCATAGATATTTTCAGTATGACGAGACAAATAATTCCAACAAATAAATAAAAAGTACCATAACTGACCATAACTAAAAAGTGTAAAATAAATAACTTTTTCGGAAGTCGGTGTTTCTATAATAGTTTTGTCCCTTCGTTATTTAACATCGACTTCCGAAATTTAAATTATTTTGTACTTTTCAGTGAACATTGATGTCGGCAAAGATTATATGTGTATATCCTAGAAGTCGGTTATATTTTTTTTTTTTTGTAAAAAGTTTTTTTCGATATTTAGACTATTTTATATAGAACTTTTTGATTACGTTCTTGGATAAATACTCTATAAATAAATGCTCAATATTTTATAATCTTTATGGACGCCGGCGTTCGCTTGTTGTTTAACCGTAATGGCGCGAAATCACGCGCGATTTGAGTGGGGTCTCTGTCTGCATATGTAACGGTATAATATAATACCTAGGACGGGATGTGAATGTGACGTGCATTGTTAATAATGCTTAAAAATATATCAAAATGAATAAGTTACGGTTTTATAATAGGTACCTAAGTACCTAGTAATAGTAGTAGTAATAGCTTGATGTAGAATAGTACCTAATGATATTTCATTACTATTTTAATGTTTATTTACCCAACTTTATAGCGAAACGAATACGGATTGCCTCGTCGTCAGACGTTTTTGAATTTGAGAAACCGAGAGGTATCATCGGCAACAGTTCCGCAAGTCCACCTTAAGTAGGTACAACAATTGTATAGGAAGGCTCACGGTTCGTCCGCCAAATTCATGGGTTTTGGCCAATAGGCTGGCACAAAGCGTATTTTAGTTGTGTGCGTATTAATATAATGATGTACTAGCTGTGCCCGCGACTTCGTTCGCGTGGACTATGCCTCTGTGTATAGAAGTGTGATGCGTACACTAGGTACAGGCTATGCTAACTTGTTTTTAAGATTATTTTTCAGGAGTGCGGCCAGCGTGAGCTCTTTATGATTTCGCTAATAAAAAAAACTTTTGAAATGTATAAAGTACCCCTCAGCCAAACTCATTCATCTCATAATGATTCTAATAATCCCAAACACGGTTAGATTACATTAATTTACCATCTAGCGTCATCATCAGATCAGTTTGATACATCCCCTCCCCTTTTTTTTCAGTCAGTCATCGACTACACGTATACAAAGCAATTTTTGTTGTTACGACAGTTTTGCTGTGATCCTATGAGAAGTTCTGTTCCATATCTTCGAAGTTAATGATCAGATCATAACAATATGTCTATGGAACCAACTTGGAAGCATAACCTTTCAATCAAAAAAATAATTTTCAAAATCGGTCCACAATTGACCGAGATATCGGTGAACATACATAAAAAAAAACATACATTCAGCCGAACATAGAACCTCCTCCATTTCGAAGTCGGTTAAAAATAAGCAAACCATTCCGTTATTCTCTATATAATATATACCCATAAGGTATAGATATTCACAGGATAAAACCTATGAGGTCAAAGAAGAATTTTATTCTAGCCTGCCTACTCCTACTTAAAAGGGATAATTGCTGGCGGAAGAAAATTTTTTTTTTATTAAGTGGAAAGCAATAAAGCATTTGGGTTACCCATTAAAGGCTAAGTTAGCGCTTACCCTTACGATTTCGCTTGGGTTTCCTTCTCAATCGGCTTTCCATAGTATTTCGCTAAGTATTCGTACAAGTTTCCTAAATAAAGGGATAGTCGATCGTAAGGGAAACCCCTTCAAAGGGTTTTGAAAATTAATCCGCTCGTCCGGTCCCTGGCCACTGCACAGGGCATACGTCACCTGCTATGCTATTCATCCTACACAACCACCAGCACTATTCAGGATCTATACGAGGTCAATAACAGAGCTGTACAGCTGTTCCATTTGAAGACTCTTTTAAAATGATACATAACTTTCTGGAATTACATTTATATAGATACATATATATATATATTCCGTGGTTTTCTTTTTATCTAACAGGTACTAGCTTTTTCTTACGGCTTCGCTCCTGTAGGTCTATCCTAAAGAAAACGTGCATTTATTGATATAAAAATGAATCCAACGGCTCAACTATATAAACGAAAAATAAAACGAGTTGTCCTCTTGTGCCACAAAAATGCATTAGAAAATCCTTCCCTGAACTATTTAGCTTTGTAACTATATTTTTTGTTTTTTTTTAATATTGTAATTTGCAATATAGCTGCGTGGACGCTACTTGCCAGTCGGGTATTTGATTAGTTATGAAATATTACATCAGTACCTAAAATCATTTAGCCTTGTATTTGTTAAGATGGGGGCGCTCGGCGACAGCGATCTCTCGCGCCGGGCCTTGGTACAGGCCATGGTCGCTTCCTTCTGCGAAGCAGTAATGCTAGCAAAGGAGGCGGCCGCACGCGAGAAGCAACGGCCGTCACGCCTCAGCCGCCGGAATCCCGATCCCGGTTTACGACCACCGTAGGCGCGGGCTTGCGGATGGCGAGCAATGGGTAGCTCGCCATCCGACTGTCCGGTAACCGTCAAGTTGTCGGGAGATGTCATTAAATGATTACCCACCTAAAAAAAAAATACTATCTTTTGTCGTTAAGTATTACAAAAACATCGACATCTCGACGCTTCCCATCACTAAATCGATGTCGACAGTCAAGTATTTAGAGAGTCAAGTATTGCGCATCGCTTCTCGTCAGAATTTCAAGCGCTTCGTCGCAACTTTATACTTCTATGTTTACGTAGGTAGGCATGCAGCTGCTTCAAGTATGCTTGTGTACCTGAAGTATCGGTATACTCTAAAGTATTTGAGGTTGTGGTAACTGCTGCAATGTTGCTAAGACTTGCGAGTTGGCGACATATTTGTGCTGATTATATGAATGCCTCTTATAACTTCGCTTTGAAAGGTGCTCGTATAGATCAGGAATGAAAAAATCCGCAGGAGGACCGAGAATTACAGGTACAGACCGAAGACTTGTCAATATTCATAAGTGGCTGTGGGCAGGGTACATTGCTTGCAGAGCAGATGGTCGATGGAGCCGAAAGGTTCTGGAGTGGCGACCACGTACGTACTGTAAGACGTAGCGTTGGGAGCCCTCCTACGAAGTGGATGGGCGACCCGGTGAGGGTCGTGGCAATCCAATGCATGCAAGAGGAACAGGAGTGGTCATTGTGACAACACTTGGGGGAGGCGTATGTACCTATGTCCGGCAGTGGGCGTCTTTCGGCTGAAGTGATGATTTTCCATTTCTTTATTCAAAAATCAAGTTAATAGATATGTTAGCAATCCTTAACGATTGCATTAGTCGATAGTATTAGGCAGTCGGCTTCAAATTGGCGCAATGGTTGAACGCTTGGCTGTTGCACTGTATCGCGGGTTCGGATCCCGCACGAAACAATTATTTATGTGGCTTGCAGACAGTTGTTTCAGGCCTTGATGTCTTATGTATGTGAATTTACACGTTTGTGAACGCTCCCACGATACAGGCAAAATTCTTGGTGTGGGCAGTATGAAAAAAAATCAAGTTCCATGCCTGAACATACAGGGCCACGGGTTTATTTCATAGGTGAGGTTTTAGTCAGTAATATTCTGACAGTAATAGCCTCCCGCTCCGTCTTAGAGCGGAAAATGTCATTGAATAATTTGTCACTTTAAAAAAATTGCTTGAACGTAAGGCTATGTAAACAAAAACTTTATCCCCGGTTTCAGTAAACACGTGGCATTTACACATTCAATTAACGAAAGCGATAAACTTCCTCTCTCCCATAAAATACTTAGTGAAAACCATTTATTTGGGAGGAAACCTCACGTAGCCACAGTTGTCGAGGCCCCATAAAATACTCTGAGAGGAAACGTGAAGGTCAACCTGTTGCGCCAACAATTCTACTTTAATGTAAAGTACTATAAAAATGGAATGATTCTTTGAACTGTATAGGTTTTATTACTTCATTCTTGAATTAATAAAAAAATACGGTATTTTTAGATACCATTTGAGGTTTTTGAGGACAACTTTAGAGGTCTTCTGTATCATTATCATCATCATCAGCCTTTTAATGGACTCTACTTTAGGAGAGGGAATGGGCCATAATTCACCACGCGGGCCCAGTGCAGGTAGGTGAGAAAAAAAAAAAACAAAATTATAATAAATCCTTTAAGCCATGTCTTCTTATAAGCATAGCATAATCAGCCTTTTAAGGTTCCCACTGCTGGGACTCAGGCCTCCTCTCTAGAAGAGGTAATGGACCGTAATGTACTACGCGGGCCCAGTGCAAGTTGGTGAATGTCACATGTCGAATTTTTGGTTCTAGGACATGCCGGTTTCCTCACGATGTTTTCCTTCACCATTTTGAGAGCAGTCTTCTGCATAAATAGAAGCTTTTTACAAAATTATACCACCGCACCGTACGAATTGGACTCGCACACGGAGGGTTCCGTACAAATTTACCTATCTAAATAGTATCTAAGTAGTCCTGAATCGAATCTCGATGATTTTTACGGATCGCAAAAAAAAAGTTGTAATGTATCTGATCTACAAAACAGTTTTCAGATTTTTTCCTTTATTTGTACTATGAGATCTTGCTTTTGCCAAATTACAGGATTTTAGGTCAACAAAAAGTACCAGTTATGAATTTTGGTTTCTTTAAAAATATCGAAAGACACGTTTTTGGCGACATAAACATCTATATCTTTTTTTTCGTTAACTCAGAAGTTTATTTCTGTGCCTCCTGTGAAAAGTGATATAACTCGACTTATATCATTCCTGAGTTTTTTACACAAAACTTATCAAAAAATAAATTACGAATTGATATATGTCGAGTTATATCACTTTTCACAGGAGGCACAGATTTGATTTCATAGCTTTAAGGGACCATAGACTGGAGTATGATTTTTATTTCAACTCGATAACTCCATGCGTTCCCGAGATAAAGTGCAGACAAACAGGCAAAAATATTAAAATAATTAGTAAATTAAATAATAAAAAAAATAATTTCTTTATTTTTAATAATAATATTTTTTTATTTTTAGTTTCTATTTTTTTTAATTTTTTTTTTAGTTATTCTAATTATTATTTTTTATTTGTAATATTAGTATACAATAAAGTGTATATAAACGGGCAGACGGACAACAAAGTGATCCTGTAACGGTTACGTTTTTTCGTTTTTTTTTGATGTACGGAACCCTAAACACACTGCACGCTTACCTAGAAGTAACCTAGTCACTCTTGACTTAAAGACTAGTCTTGGAGTCGATCTTACAATAATCGAAGAACATATACACAAAAAATCTGACTAATTAGGAACCCCTCCCCTTTTTAAGTCGGTTAAAAATAAAACAACGAAGGGTAGACAACAAATTACTCTCGAATGAAGTACCTAAACAATCTTCATGGAAAATCCCATGATAGGGACACAATTAAAATTCTCTCCCCGTTTTCAAAATAGCGGAATGTTGAATGCAAATAATCTGGTAAGCGTAGCTATCATAAAGTATGGCAATAAAATAATAAGATCTTTATGCTCTCAAGGGGACTCAATCGGATTGAGGAGGGGGCTAGGATGCCGTGCAACTTGGTTTGAATAAGTAAATAAACAGACTATACTGTGTCTCAGACATTGATTACAGATTTTCTTTTTGTACAGTAATATTATTACTAATTGGATCGGTATTTTTAGAGATTGTAACAAACATGTGAGGAAACCGGCATGTCCTAGAATCAAAAATTCGAAGACATGTGACATCCATCAACCCGCACTGGGCCCGCGTGGTGGATTACGGCCCATTCCCTCTCCTAGAGAGGAGGCCTGAGTCCCAGCAATGGAAACATTAAAAAGACTGATGATGATGATGATGATGAACAAACATGTAAGTAAATAAAATATTAATTTAGATGGCAAAGAAAATTTTATGACTATATTGGAGACTATATAGATATTAAGTACCATTAATTAAATACTGTGCTCTAATAATATTACCTAATAATTTTAATTGAAACCGAAAACGAACTGACAAGCCTAAAATAATTCTAGAATTTGTAAAAAACATACTTGAACTAATTAATTGTAGCCTCATCAAACACGCATGACGAATTTAAGGGCAAGTCGATTCGTAATTTTACGTCACTCAAACGTTAAAATAATTCAGCCCCGGTCCAATCATAAAGTGGGCTACAGATATAAAACGTAATGTTCTCGGAGGGGCTCTTAATCAATGGTTGAACATTATTGCTGGGAGTAAACCGCACAATACCGCTGTGTGTACAACCCTTATTTCATATGGTGATTTGAGGGAGAGGCAGAGTTTCATGAAAAACTAGCTTTTGTCCGCGGCTTCACCCGCGTACCTACATAAAATATATATAGCCTTTGTCACTGAGAAATAAAGCAGCTTTCTATCAGTGAAAAAAATGTTGCAATTCGACTAATATTTTCAGAGATTACCTCCTACGAAAACAAAACTTTGTAGAAAAAAAAAAATTTGTAGTTTTACATTTTTCAGATTTTTTCATCATTTTTCCTCATGCCAAATTTTAGGATTCTAGGTCAACGGGAAGTACTCTAAATTTTTATTCCCTTGAGAGTTTCGAAATATACGTTTTTTACGACATATCTTTTTCCGCCGTATCTTTTTTTTTTCGTTAACTCGGAAGTTTTGTTTTTTCGCAGCTTCAATAGACCGCAGACCTGGGCCTCAAGTCTGCTATTACAATAGTGTCAGAATAGTCTATCATTGATGTCATAATTGTCGATTTTCACAAGTTTGGTAATCTACTAACATAATGGCGTCATTATGACTTTCCAATGGTCAACCACTGACACTCCATTGAAAGAAGTGGCATAGAATGGTAATCTCGTACATATTGACAAATGAATATTTGACGTTTGCGGTAATCTGCTAAAACTTTGACAGTTTATTTGATCAGTGTTTTACCATTAGAACGTTATTGTGCAGTTATTGGTTTTAATATGCTCGAAATTATCATTCTACCACAATTCTATTACAAGACCATTGACCGATCAATGATCGATTATTATGAATTAACAGATTACAAACTTTTAGCAAAATGACAATGGAATCGTGTAGGAATGACGAATCTATAAAAATAGCAGACTTAGGGCCCAGAGTATATGGTTTTAATTTCAACTCGATACCTCCACGTGTTTCTGAGATAAAGGGTCTTCACAGACAGACAGACAGACAGACAACAAAGTGATCCTATAAGGGTTAGTTTTTTTTCCTTTTGAGGTAAGGAACCCAAAAAAAAACCTAAAGGCAAGCCTTTAAAAATCTTTCGCTCATCTTTCGTAACTCGTCCCATTTCTAGCCTCATAAGGAAGTGTATTAGGCCCACTTGTCTTCTCTGAATCGTTCCTACTCTGTGAGGCTGCACGAGGCTTCTTTCTGTGAGCTCTGATGAATGGAACTCAGCATTTAATGATGGAGCAAATTAATGTGCCTTTTTTACGGAACTGAGCCTTTTGTGTGGCGTATGAAAACCGCCCAAATTAGGCGGTTTGTGGCAGACTGCTATTTTGTTTGGAGGAAATGTTTTGATGGATGTGTGGCACAATTTAAATTATTTTATTTCACACTAGCTTTTGCCCGCAGTTTTGCACGCGTAGGTACATAAAATATAGCCTAAGTCACTCGGGAACAAACCAGCTTTCTAACGGTGAAAAAATTTTAGCAATCGGACCAGTACTTTTAGAGATCCTTCTACAAACATAAAAATAAACCTTACCTCTTTATAATATTAGTGTAGATAAGCCAGACACTTACAATTGCCGTCACGGATCTTGAGCGGTTGCGCAGAAGTCAAATATTCGGTCACTTTAGTGGTGCGAAGTGAGACGCTGCGGGAGTGGCATTGATTGGCTCGCCGCGCCATCGCGTCATAGACGTCACTCATGATTCGCTCCCTGCGCTGCTGCATGTATGTAACAACGACGACGATTGGCTCGCCAATGTATGGAATGCGCAAAGCGGCCCCACTCTGACGCCGAGCGCTCAAGATCCGTTTTGGCAATTGTACCCATGGGTTGTTCGAAAAGAAACCCTGGTACATTAGCCACAGAAGGAACATAGGAGTGGGTTTTAGTCAGCAAAAGTATGAAACATCCTCTCGCCCCACCCTAGAGCGGGAGAGGTCATTGGATGATTTCCAAACTAAAAAAAGTTAATACATGATTCCGATTGGTCGTTTCCTATACAGAAAAACCAGCAAGATGACAACAAAGTGATTCTATAAGGGTCCCTTTTTATCAACTTAGGTACAGAACCCAAAAAAAAAACATAAAATAAATATTTATACAAAAGCTGCGAATATAAGATATTTACTTGTGCAAATACTCAAAGCTAAAAATCTGTATCGGTATCGATATCAGCACGGTAGTGTTTCAAAAGTAATGCGATATTCGTTGAAAACTGCCCAAAAATTCGGGAAGCCAGTGTAAAAATACCTAAAACAAACCCGAAAATATATACCCCAGTCTTTCATGGTTCCCGGTGCGAAATACCGACGCCATTTAAAACCCTTCAACAACCAGTTCATTTAAACTTGTGAAATATTCGACAACTTCATAAACTTCTGTTTTTCATTGAAAACACTCCCTTTCTCGAGTTTCGTTTTGTTTCATTAAAATGGGGTTATTTTTCGGAGCTGCCAGTGTTTTACGGGTGTTGAAATTTTGGATAAGTGATTAGGGAAAAGGTAAAATTTAAATTAACACACACTAAATGATCGCGGTGTATCATAATTAGCACGCTTAGCCAAGTTGTTATTCTGCAATCGTTAACGCTGTCGAAAAGTGATGAAACGTATGGGAATGACGTCATCTCAACGTAAAGTCGCGTGGTTGGAACAAACGAATAGAAAATTCGTAGCCAAGTTCACATCGTTCAAAATGATAGAATGAATTTCTACAACGTTTAACGCTACATCCTTTGATAAACAAACGCTACATTGTAGAACGAGCGGCCGATTCAGGTGCGTTAACATGGCTAGCCCCTTATCGTTTTCTACAATTGCTGACACCGAAGCGTTACCGATTGGAGAACGGAATTCGACCCGATACGGTTGTAACTTGGCTAGGGGGGCTGGTATGTGGGAACGTCCGAAAGATTAAAGATACTCTGCTCAAAATAACATTAGACATATTTTATAAAAACCTTTTATTACTGTCCCTTCAACCGATATTGGCTTTTATTACGTTAGTGGCATTACAAATGGCAGTTGCAGTAATAGTAGAGGATACGGTTAAGAACGACCTTCACTGGTTTGTTTAATGGATGAAACGTATTTTATGATAAATTTAGTATATTGAATAATATAACGCAGGTGGGTTGCCTGAGAAATTCCTGGCCAAACATTTTTTTTTTTTTTGAAAAATGCACCTGTGTGTTTAACGAATAAATTTAATACTAACCGAAAGAGCGAAGCTTTTAGAACATAAAAATGTTGGGTTGCCTATTTGTTTCCTGGCATAACTATGGGTTGCCAGGTATAAACAGGTATGTATAAACAGGTGTGTTTATTTTGATATACAACAAATTCTATATCAAAATAAACGCTGTTTCATTACGAATACGATGTTATAGTGTTGTCTGCTAAAAAATCTGGTATAAATAGCGGTTGTGCATTTTTCTAAAAAAAAAGTAAATTTTCACTTTTAAATTAATAATAGTCTGGCCAGGAATTTCTTAGGCAACCCGCGTTATATTATTTAATACACTAAATTTATCATAAAATACGTTTCATTCATTAAACAGACCGGTGAAGGTCGTTCTTAATCGGATCTTAGACTATAAATAGTTCGTATTGTAACCACTTTTTGCTTTCCATGCCAGCCTTATCCTACAAAATTAGAAGTTAAATTCGGTTGAACAGACAGTAAAAAAGATTTCTTTAAATGTCTAATCTAAACGCGAATAGGGTATAGAACTACATTAGACCGACGTACACGTGTAATACGCCTGCCCTCCTAGCCAAGTTACAACCGTTTCGCTTGCGCCGAACGCTTCGAGTTGACCTTGCCGCCAATTCTTTTGTTCTGACCACGTGACTGAGCGTTAAGTCGACGTCATTCCCGTACATTTGAAGCTTTCTACAAGCGTTAACTATTGCAGATTAGCAACTTGGCTAGGGGTACTGATTTGTACGTAGAACGACGTCGCGTAGCGTCGCGTGGCGTATATCAAGTGTAGCTCTATAAGTCTAGTTTCCACATAAAAGGTACATGGAGGGCGACCAACGCGCCCAGATCGGCATAATTGTGGCACACGTGTGCGGAGTGTAGTTCTACCATAGTTTTAGTTTTACCCTGGCACTATCTCAGTAAGTCTGAGACTCCCTCTCGCTCCACCCAGAGCGTTATTTGGTGATCTAGAAAAAAATGCATTTTCAACAAAGAATTTGAAATTAGAATCGACTAATCACTATTTAAACTTATTTATGACTGAACCGGCGAACTTCGTACCGCCTAATAGTCAATGAATGTAGTATATCTTTCGATATATTTTTTTTTGTTGAAGGCTTGTATAGGCAGTTTTTGTTACGCAGCTTCAAAATGTTGGAACAATATCCCCCCTCCAATAAAATTCAGTAGAAGTTGCTCGGCTTTCAAATCAAAATTAAAGTTATTTTTGTTCAATCATCAAATTGTCTTCCAAGATATTCGAGCCGACATTCCAGCCATTTGATATACAATATTTTATGGTTTGATCACCTATTTACCTGTCTCGATTTTAGCATTTGTTATTTATTTATTTTCACGCATTTTAATTATCAATTTTTACACATGTTTTAATTTTTTATACTTTTTGTTGTTTTATTGTCTTTTTAATTTTACTTATGTTATCAATTGTTTACACTTTTGTTTCTAATATTGTTAAATGATATCTCAGCTATATTTTCTGTGTTAAATGGGCACATAAATCTTTTTTGGACTACTTTTATAAATATAAATCGTAACTTGTTTTAGCTGGTCTATGCACAGATTTTTTTTTTGTTTTTTAATAAATATTTTCTGTTCGAGCATATGGCACCCAAGGGCTGCAGCTGAAAATCAGCGTCAGGTGGTGACCTTGTGTTACCATTTGGCATTATGCTTAGCTGAGGCCTTTTTGGCATTACTCAATGTACCATGTGTTTAATTATAAGGTGTTTCCGTTTTTGTAATGCCAATTAAACGCAATTTTATTTCTTTCTATATAGTCAATCGATTGCAATGAAACAAAGCCAAAGTAATACATCAAGTTACACACAATTTTAAAGTCTATAAGTTATCTACATCGATTTCGTAAATTTTACGTGATGCGCGCACAACAATTTCTACAGATTCATTATAGGTTAGATTTACAAATAAGAGTGGTTATGTGCATTGATTACTTCGTTTATTTTTGTATTAACAATGTTTTTATTCTTTTTTTCAGGTAAGTGGAGTTTCCAGATTAACTCATTTAAATGTAAGTAAGGACATGTATCTCTCTGATTTTTGTAGAAGCCATATTTGTCAAAATTGTCATGATATGTCTAAAATATCTATAAAATTATTAACTTTAGAGCAATGTAATGCAAAATAACACCATTTTGTATACCATACGATCTTAAAATGGCTGTCCTGCACACTTTCATTAAAAAACAACTTCCCTCGTATTATTTATGGTACGATATATGTATATAGATTAAATAAAATAAAAATTGGTTTAGACATAACTATTAATTGTATTAAAGATATGTCAGTTTAAATTTAAAAAAAAATCAATAAACGCAGTTTTTTTACATTCATAGTCCCACTGATGGCCTAACCACCCTCTATTTCTTCCATTATTTCCAGCTCTGGGCCACTGTTTTTTAATAACTTTTATAAATGAACAAATTTAAAGCAGCCAATCCGACCCAATCCTTCTTTTGCAAGAATTCCCAATAACCAAATAACTTTTTCTTTAATTAAAACCCATAAATTACTTGGGAAAACAATCAGACTGACAATGTATCCATTCGTTGAGTTTTTGTCGATTTTTCTCGACACCCCCCATTTTCGTGAGGGGATTAATTTTCGTTCGTTTTTATCCTCACTCGGATATAAACGGGCACCAGTGACCCGGATAAGTTATCGCCCTGGCTGGTACTAAAATGGTACTTTTAATTTGTTGGCTTTTTTTTCGAAATCCCTATAATGTTTAGACGTTGTTACCGTTAATTTTGAAGACTTTTAGAGCCGACGATTTTTCTTATTTATAAAGTAGAATACTTACTAATCTACAACATGCTGGAAAGTCCGCTTTTAATGCAGCCACATATGGGCTGGTGCTGCAAAATACTGACCATGTGACTGAGCGTTGAGATGACGTCAGAACAAAAGAATCGGAGGCGTGGCCAACTCGAGGCGTTCGACATAAGAGAATAAAATACAAACGATTGTAACTTGGCTAGGGGGGCAGATTTTGGGCACGCCACAATCATGGCGGTAAGTCCCCCTCTTTGAGGCGTGGCTGGAAAGACCTCACGGCGTCCTTACCTTCCGCATGACGCAGGTACTCACCGGACATGGTTCGTTCGGGAGTTTCCTGCACTCGATTCATGCGGAAGTGACGCCCGGGTGTCGCCACACGCACACACAAGCACACAGTCGAGGTGTGCCCTGCTTGGGCGGAGCATCGTCGTGCCCTCGTGGGGGCGATCGGCGGCGGAGACCTCTCGCGCCGGGTCTTGGTCGAGGCCATGGTCCGGAGCGAGGAGGAGTGGCAGGCGGTCGCCGACTTCTGCGAAGCAGTAATGCTCGCAAAGGAGGAGGCCGAACGCATCAGGCAACGGCGTTATCGCCGCCGCCGTCGCCGGGATTCTGATCCCGATTTCCGGCCAACGTAGACGCGGGCTTGCGGACAGTGAGCAATGGGTAGCTCACTGTCCGGCCGTCCGGTAACTGTCCGGACCAAGTCCAAGTCGTCGACGGCGCGCACTGTTCCCGCGCGCCTCAAGGAGTTGTCAGCAACAGCAGGGACCCAGCCGGGTCGAAGCCTACTGGGGCCAGGGTTATCCGAAAGGGCGCTCGAGCCCCGGTATGAAGGCTAGAAGGAACGGGGTGGGTCTTTTAGTCAGTAAGAGTCTGACACTATCTCCCGCTCCGCCCAAGGGCGGGGGATGTCAATGCATGATGTTTTCCCCACCATAAAAAAAAAAAAAAAAATAGGGGGGCAGATTTGGATCAGTCCAATCTACAAAGCCTTGAGCACAGACGTAGGGTAGCCAGCCTTTCGGTGTTTTATAGGATGTATTTTGGAGAGTGTGCGCGGGAATTACATGACTTGATTCCGCCATCTCATTTCTACCATCGGACATCCCGACGTACGTCCCAGCAGTGGGAACATTATAAGACTGATCAGATTATGCTAAGCTATGCTTATGTAGTTTGTACAGTAAGTACAACGGATCTTGAGCGCTCGGCGTCAAAGTGGGGATCGCTTTATCGTAACGTGATCGTATCGTGAATAATAAAAAGTTTTATTCCGCCATTAAAATATGCTCCGTATTCTGAGGAATAGACCGTATTAAGTCGAAAAGAATTTTAATTTCCTTTATTATTAACGATCTCAACATTTATTTTAAGTTTCTTTTAGGAAAACATAATTAAGTATAATGGCCAAAAAATAAGCCATATTTCTTTATTCATTAGCTTTAGTAATTACCGTAAAATATTGCATTGAGAATGTATCTGGTAAGTTTTATAAAGGTGAAATTATTTTGCTTCTGGCGTTTAATATATAAATAAAGACACTTGACAAACGATATTTTTGTTTATTACATTTTCAAATATAATATAATATTCCACAACTATCACAAAACGCCTTCTAGTCCCAAGCTAAGCAGAGCTTGTCTTATGGGTACTAGACAACTGATAAACATATTTATATATTTCTAAATACATACATATTATAGATAAATTACACCCAGACACAGAACAAATGATTATGCTCATCACACAAACATTTGTCCTGGGTGGGAATCGAACCCACGACCTCCGGCATAGCAGTCAGGGTCACTAACCACTAGACCAACAGGCCAGACAGAGAGACTACACAATAACTTTCATCGCACGAGTATCTGTAAAAATAGTGTCTACAGAAAAAGGACATAGACAAAATAAAACTTAAAATAATCACGTCACACTTTAATAATGTACAGTCAGGGAAATAAACCGATAGAGTCTGTCTAATAAGTTAAACAACTTGGGTAATTATTAGGATTTAATGAAATCTGATGCAGTCAACACGGGATCAATAATCAAGGTTGGTTAAGAGTTAGAGATCATTGTTTATTAACAGAAGAACCATAAGAAAAGTATCGAAATATATAAGTATTTTTAAATGATTAAATAATATACAAAATTCCCAAGTCGGTTGACTTATTAGACAGACTCTAAACAGATTAAACAAAAATTCCAAAGAGATGTTCCTTTGCCGGCAATATGGGAATATTACTGGCAATATTCCCACCAATATTCACACTTCGGGCAATATTCCCACCAATATTCACACTTCGGGCAATATTCCCACCAATATTCACACTTCGGGCAATATTCCCACCAATATTCACACTTCGGGCAATATTGCCACCAATATTCACACTTCGGGCAATATTGCCACCAATATTCACACTTCGGGCAATATTCCCACCAATATTCACACTTCGGGCAATATTCCCACCAATATCCCCACTTCACGGCCATATTACTGGCAACGACGCATCTCTACATATGACTGTCAAAAAATTACAGTTACACAAAACAATTTCTGCCAAAAAATGACTCTTACAACTTTACTAGACAGACAAATTCAGTTGAATGTCAATTTGCTTGGCAATAACTATCCTCGACTTTACATTTTTTCAAATACATTATTTATAGTAATCTCTATAAAATTTTATAAATACGTAATTATATCTGTGCACTTGATACCTAAAACAATGTCTGACTTTAAAATTAGCAAATCACACAAAAATATTATGAAGACGAAAGTTTGTGACTATGTTTGTTACTTCTTCACGCTCGAACTGCTGAACAGATTTGGACGAAATTTGGCTCACGGGTAGACCATATCTTGGAATAGTATATAGGATCCTTTCAGTATGTTCCCTTGGACAAATTCCTACTTGCATGCGAGCGAAGTCGCTGGTAGCAGCTCATCATCATCATCTTCCTGGCCTTGTCCCGTTTTAATTCGAGTCAGCGCAACACGTTTTTTCCTTACATTCTGTCCTATCACGCGTCACGTTATCACTAACTCCCTTTTCTTTCATATCACTTCTCACACAAACCATCCATCTTTACAGCAGCATCAGCTATAGTTATAAAAATGTGTTAGCGTTTAATGTTAAATGAAAATTATAAATTAATTGTCCAAGCTGTTTCTGTTCGTGACCTGCACGTTGCACGTTTATTAATTAGTTTTTGACAAAGTTTCTTTACATTGTATAAAAATTGTAATTATGAGCGCAGTATGTTTGAAAAACATCAGCAAACTTTAGCTAGTCGCTATTACCAATTTTTTTAACTACAACAAAAAACAAATTTGGAATATTTTCGTTATAAGTTTTTATAACCTAGTGTTGGATTGCGATCCCACCTGATGGTAAGCAGAGATGAAATCGTTGATGGTGAGGCGTACTAGTTTATTATGAACCTTTACTCGAGCCTTGAAGAAAACACGTATTTTCTGGAACAAGTTTTATAAAATATTCGAGTAAATCACGGAATTACCGAATGCTAACTGAGTTTTCAGGCGTTATCTCTCTTTTTTCGCGTTATCTTTTCGTCAAACATAGAAAGAAAGAAAATAGTTTATTCCGCCTAAATAGACGCACAAATAATTACAATATCAATAATACAAAAATATAAAATAAAAAGCCAGTATCCTTTGTCAGGCCATGTGTGTATCGTACTGGAACAACGCGTTGGACTGCGTTTGATGAAGTAACAAGCTTTTAAACCATGCTCGATGTTGACGAAAGGCGAGTGGAAAAGCAGCCTCTTAAGTAAAGATGTGCAACATTCATTTTAGTATTTAATACGAAACCCAAAACACGGAACCTAGTATTTTTATGTATAAAATGTATGTACAAAATTTGAGCTTATTATGTTACTTAGTTGTCGCACAAATACATGGTCACCAGGCCTTTCGGGCGACTGAGGGTTTTTTTTTTGCCTAATGCCCGCTATGACTTACCATGACCTGTATTGTACTTAGTATCGGTAGTGTCCAACTTGTCTTTTTTTAAATATTAATGGGAGAAAAAAACATTCGAATCAAACAATATTCAGCTTTCGTATATACTAAAGATAATGTTGTATCTTTTATTACTGACAGCAGGTACCATTGTAATATCTTAATAACTCTTCTAAACACTAAGACTGGTTCTGACGCTAGCTTCCGAAAACGTGAAATGTAGGTCCTGGTATGTCTCGTCTGGGTACAGCATAATAAATCTGAAATGACAAGAACATATTAAATGGAATTGACTTTTTCTTGGAAATTCTTGTTAGTTAAAATAATATTAGAGTTGGTACACAAATATGCCTTTTTTGATATTATTGAAGTCCTTTAGGCATTAGATGTTCTCTTACTAACAATTTTAGAGCCGTAAGGCTATATTTCACCGGGGCACCATACAGACATCAGAGTCACGTCCAAGCTGGTCGCACCACCAAATTAGTTGCGCAACCAAACGGACGCCAGATGAGTAACTCTCTAAAGAGCTGTCTACATTTTGTTGGTAGCGGCGACTGGTCGCGCCGCCATGGTGTCCCGGTGAAATATAGCCCTAAGTAGTTGTGGTTAATAAACAACCATTATTATTATTATTAGCAGTGGTAGCATTGGTAATGGACCTGATTAGGAGTTGTAGGCCATATGGTGAAGGAAAACATTGTGAGGAAACCGGTATATCCTAGAACCCAAAAATTCGATGACATTTGGCGTCCACTAATCCGCACTGGGCCCGCGTGCTGGATTACAGCCCGTTCCCTCTCCTAGACGGGCTGAGTCCCAACAGTGGGAACATTATAATACTGATTGCGACTATTGTTATTAGAAATCACTACCCCTAGCCAAGTTGCTAATCTGCAATAGTTAACGCTTGTAGAAAGCTTCAAATGTACGGAAATGACGTCGTATTAACGCTCATTCACGTGGTCAGAACAAAAGAATTGGCGGCAAGGTCAACTCGAAGCGTTCGGCGCAAGCGAAACGGTTGTAACTTGGCTAGGGGGACAGATCTTTATAGCCAACTGCCAAGTCATGGCGAAAAATCAAAATCAAAGCATTTATGTCAGCATTGTGGTCAGTCCAAGAAAAGTGAAGCTAAATTGCATATTCCCATATTCCAAAGCGTAGATCTCTATGGAGAAGAACGTGCAAGAAACTTACATATAGAATAGAATAGAATAGCATTTATTCGGCGCAAGCAACACAATATACAACAACATAAAAAATAATAAAAAAAGAGTACAGACATACAATACAGTTGCAGTGACTGTGCCTGAACCGAAAGGATAATATAATGCTTGGTTAATGGAAAATGTGTCTTTGCGCTAATAAATTATTGTTACCATCACTTGTACCGCATTTAAAGCAAAAAAATGGCTTTGATTTGACTTTGCTTTTTATGTGACTAGGGGATAAAGCAGTGTCTTTAAGTCACGGGCGGCATGTTGAATTCCGAACGAAACGAAGGTTGCTGATTTTATTCCCGAACGTCAGTGAGGGATTTATATATTTAACTCCCGAGCATTGCGAGGGAGTTAATAAAGAAACCTGAGTGAAGTGAGGAATTCAAGCCGCCAAAGACAAAGACAGCTTTATCCCGTGTAGCATACTCTACTTTTACACCATCTGTGAGATAATTAAAAGACAATTTGGTCGACCAAATCATAATTAGAGAAATATAAGTATTATATTTACAAGTTCATCAAATAAACAAAATTCACTACTCCAAGATTCTATAGTTTCAGTTTTCTATAACGCTCTCGTCAGTAAGCACGTTTTGTTCTATTTTCTTTTTTTTTGTTAGTGGCCAGTTTGAATTTCGAGTCAACTTGTTCGATGCTCCAAATTCAAATCTCATTATCCCCTAGAAATCGGCCATACAGCATTATCTCTTTAGGAATAGAATGACTTGTTTTAAGTGAGGTTTGTATGACGTATAAAACGACATTATCGAGCAGGTGGTGTAAAAAACTTATTTCAATGACATAGCAAATAAAATGAATAATACCAATTCAGATATTCTCTAAAAAAATACATATCTACATATAAATACAGAAAGCACATAAACCTAAATGAAAACACTTCTCAAGAACAAAGTTTACTAAGCCATGCCTACAGTCTTTAAAATAAACGACGAATAAAATCTGACCTCAAAATGACCTTCAGTAAAACGTTCACGAGCGAAAACCTCTTCCATTTTAACAGTTATTGTAATGAAATATGGCTACTGTCAAGCCGAGTTAACCTCTAAAACTTTACTATTGTTATTTCGGTGTTATCTATTTTCATCGGCAGCTTTGGCTTCAAAACAGTTTATACTATACCTTTCTACTTGAGTTTTAGTTTTACCAATTTGTTTGTTGTTTTTAGGTTTACTTTGAAAGAATTTTAAGTTGGTAAACTTTCTTTTTAGCGTCAAAAACAAGCCTGAATTGACTTGAAACATGATCGGGTCAGTGGATGCGTAGGAGTACCTATTAAATACAAAGTGTTTTGTGAAAGTAGATACGTACTGAATTCGTTGAACTTTTAGAAGAAAAATTGTTTGGACGCTTGAAGGTTATTGCTTTAAAAACCAGGCTTTTTAAAAGGAATATTTTCAACTTTTTTCTTCACTTTTATTGATAAATATGTGGGTTGTGGGTACAAAGTGCGCTCGAGCCATAGACACCACTTATGGACACGATATCTCGGCTCAATGCGAGCGAGGACTTTTTAACCGACTTCAAACAGGAGGAGGTTCTATGTTCGGCTGAATGTATTTTTTTTTCATGTTCACACATATATCTCGGTCAATTGTGAACTGATTTTGAAAATTCTTTTTTTGATTGAAAGGTTATGCTTCCAAATTGATCCCATAGAAATATTGTTATGATCTGATCATGAACTTCGAAGATATGGCACATAACTTCTCATAGGATCACAGCAAAACTGTCGTAACAAGTAAAATTGCTTTGTTTATACGTGTAGTCGATGACTGGCTGAAGGAAAAGGGGGAGGGGATGTATCTGACTGATCTGATGATGAAGCCAGAAGGTAAATTAATGTAATCTAACCGTGTTTGGGAGTATTAGAATCGTTATGAGATGCACTCTGGCTATAAGGTATTTAAGTATGGCTGAGGGGTAATTTTTAGTGGTGGCATAACTAAAAAGTGTAAAATAAAAAACTTTTTACAAAAAAAAAATAGAACCGACTTCAATGTTAAAAAAAACACTGAAAAGTACAAAATAACTTTAATTTCGGAAGTCGGTGTTAAATAACGAAGAGACAAAACTATTATAGAAACACCGACTTCGGAAATTAAAGTTATTTTGTACTTTTCTGTGTTTTTTTTAACATTGAAGTAGGTAGGTTGTAGGTATTTTTTTTTGTAAAAAGTTTTTTTTTGTACAACTTTTGACATAAGGTATGATATAACTACTCTCCTACTATGACGTGAGACATTGTTAAAATGATTCAGAAAAAAATAAAAATGCTGTTTGTCTTGTATAGCTCCGTCTTTGTCACACAACGACATCGACATTGTACTAGCTTATCATAGTAGGAGGGCTGTTCTTAATAAACACTGACCTTTGCAACGGCAGCTTCTTCATGATGGTCCGCAGCTGCCTGGTGTACGGCAACGCGAAGTATTCTGCTGCATCCACGTGCTGCACCACCATGTAGGCCCACTCTGACCACTCGTACAGCCTAGCTGGGGATGAAGGAGTGGGTTTAGAGCCTTTAGAGTAGGACAGGATTGACTTAGCGATTTTATGGAGAAAACATGTTTTTTTTTAGGTGGGTCATCATCTAATGGCTTCTTTCGCTCTGCTTCAGGTCGGAGCGGGACGTCGTGTCAGTCTTTTAGTGACTAAAACCACACCTCTTTTCCTTCAGTTACCTATTCTTTGCGTCACAGGACTCTTTCAGAAGTCAGTTCGCTTTGGCCCTGCTGGGTCCTACGGTTTGGTTGACATCTCTTTGAGGGGCGCTACAAGCTTTCGACGACATAGGCTCGGTCCTGACGAGTGCCAGGCAAGCTACCCATTGCTCGTCGTCCGCAAGCCCCAGACTTTGGTATCTGATAGTCGAGATCAATGATTTAGTAGCTGGGGGACGTGAGGATGTCCGTACGCTCAAGTGTGCGACCGTCTCCTTCGCTAGCATTATTGCTTCGCAAAAGGAAGCGACCGCTTGCCATTCCTCCTCGCTCCGGACCAAACCAAGGCCTGGCACAAGAGGTGACCGCCTCCCATCACCCCAACAGTGACACAGCGGCGCAAACCTCCACCGTATGCTGAACCGTGTCCAAAAAATTGATCCGTGTGGTGGTCATTATTTAACCACGTTTTCCACATAAGTGCATATAGGCAAGTTACCCTCAACTTCACTCTTCCGATAGAAATGTCTCAGGTCTGGGATGTCCAGGATCACATCCAAGTTCTCGTCTTCCAAGAGCATGAAGGTATTTTTCTTCTGCATTTTCAGCTTAAATGGGTACGTTATGCCGATGGTTGCTGGGGAAAGAAATACTACTATGAATGATTTATGAAAAAAAAAATATACAAGGTGTAAGGGACAGTCCTCCACAAACTTTAAGGGCTTGCTCAGTAGACGAAACTGAAAAACCTTCCACATTTCTTTTCAGGAAACGAAAAAAAAAATCCGCCTCACCATACAAAATTATTAACTTGATTGGACAGTTTGTATGGAGTGGAGAGGCCGATTTTTTTTTCGTTTCCTGAAAAAAATTCTTGCGGCTGGTTGTTCAGTTTCGTCTACTGAGCAAGCCCTTAAAGTTTGTGGAGGGCTGTCCCTTACACCCTTTATAATTTTGTTTACGTTAATTAATATCAGAAACTGCTTTTTGATCTGCCTCGAGAAAATTGATACCTCCTACGCATAAAGTCTTAATATAATTTTTGGAGAGCAGTGGTGACCGAGTGGTAACGGCCCCGACTTACCCAGACATTTGGCGCATTACTTTGTGTAATTTATTTCATCACCACTGTTCTCAAAATGGTGAAGGAAAACATCGTGAGGAAACCGGCATGTCCTAGAACCAAAAAATTCGAAGACATGTGACATCCACCGACCCGCACTGGGCCCGCGTGGTGGATTATGGTCCATTCCCTCTCCTAGTGAGGAACCCTGAGTCCCAGCAGTGAGAACATTAAAAATACTGATTATGCCTGTTTATTATTATTTTTTAATTGAGATAAACTAGTGCTTGACTGCGATCCCACCTGATGGTAAGCAGCGGGTATATTATGCATAATGCAACAACAACGGATAAAAGGCTGCCAGGTTCAAATGGGATTAGGTGGGTCACGTCAGCCGCAACAGTGACCGCTTGGCAAAGGTCGCACGCAGTGGGTTCCTGCAGAGGGAATGCGGCGTCGAGGCCGGCCTAGAAAGAGGTGGCGAGACGATCTGGACGCGTATCAAAGGGACTGGTTCGCGACGGTGCGGGAGAAGACTGGAAGGACTTGGGTGAAGTCTTTGCCCAGCCGTGGGACAGCAATGGCTAGAAAAAAAAAGTGTTTTACAAATTACTTACCTATATCATTAACAATATTACAAAAATGGTTCTCTTGAAAAAATACAATTTTGCCTTACGACCTTATGCGTGAGAGGTATCGAAATATTACAAGAATTCAGAATAAACCTAACAATAATTCAACAATAATTTAAACAGAACAACGCGAATTGGTTTCAGTAATTGCCAATGTTGATGAAAGTTTTCCAACTGGAATTAATTTTATTTAATAGTAAATAAACAGACTATTGTGTGATTGTGATTTTTGGATTTAATTTTGAGCTTTTGCATAAATAATATAATAGACATTATTTTATGAATGAGTTTGAACTATGTTATTACAGGTCCATTATGATTGTTAGTAATGTATTATGCGCATAATTTATTTGTTGTTATGGCGAGCCAGTCCTAACAACTAATATGCTATTAGGTACTAAGGGAAATTTCTGAAAAGGAAAACTATGATTCGAGAACACAAAGGATAACAGAAGGACTCAGGTGTGGTTTTATTCAGTAAAAGTCTGCCTCGCCCTCCCGCTCCAACCTACAGTGGGAGAAGTCATTGGATGATTTCCCATCTCAAAAAAATTATGTAAGTATGTAGCAAAATTTGCTTTTTAGGGTTCCGTAACCAAAGGGTAAAAACGGGACCCTATTACTAAGACTTCGCTGTTTATCCGTATGTCTGTCACCAGGCTGTATCTCAAGAACCGCAATAGCTAGACAGTTGAAATTTTCACAAATTATGTATTCCCGTTGCCGCTATAACAACAAATACTAAAAAAAAAAAATATTTAAGGTTACATAAACCATACGTGCCATACAACAAACGTGTTTTTTTTGCCGAATTTCCCCAAGGACGGTACGGGACCTTTCGTGCGCGAGTCCAACTCGCACTTGGCCAGTTTTAAAATTGTTTTCAGGAGCTGACAAGAGGAAAAAAAACTTCATCCATTCGACCATTTTCTTGAACTTTTTGAAACACTACAAGTACCCATTTGAAACTTAAGAACAATCTAGACATCCTGTTAAAGTACCTTTTCTTACAAAAGCTCGTATCACCTCTTACATCAAGTTTAATCTTTATAAACTTTTTTATAGGACGCCCTGTGCTCTTGATAACAATAGGGCTTCTAAACAATGAGCCCCAAGGATGAAGGGCTCGCAAGATATTCACGGGGCTCATTGAACTGGCACCAATTAGTGTGTGGTTGGACACGAACAACGGGACACGTGTCTATGGTACGACGGTGTATACACTTGTATATTGGTATACGATTAAGGAGTACCTATAACAGGGATGGCGAACCTATGGCACGCGTGCCAGTGGTGTCATTATCATCACCTTCATGTCAGCCGAAAAACGTCGACTGTTGGATATAAGCCTCTTCCAAGTGTCGTCACAACAAGCGGTCACCAGGTCGTCAGTCTACCTTGTTGGAGACTTTTCAACGCTGCGTCTTCCAGTGCACGGTCGCCAACACAGTGCAGTTATTATTCTATTTTTTTCAAGAATATTGGGTTGCGAATAAAACAGTTAAGTTAATAAACAACTAGTTTATTTTTCTATCCAGTAAATCGCCTCGTGAAAAGATTATTTGGCAGCACGTCATTGCTTTATTATGTTACTAGCGTTTACCAGCGGTTTCACCTGCATGAAAATAGAAAATACAGGCCTATGTTAATCAATGATAAAGTAGCTATCTGCTGGTGAAAGAATTTTGAAAATCGATCCTTGTAGTTTTAAATTAAATCGTAATACACAAACTACTTTTTTCTTTCTCTTTTTTAACTTTTTTCTTTCTTTCTTTAAAGGAACAAAAATCAAATCTATCCTCTTTATAATATTAGTAAAGATTTTATGTTTGATAGCACGATCAACCTAACAAAGGTTTGCCACCCCTGACCTGTAGGATGCTAGATGAGACAATGCTCGGAGGTGTGTGCTGTACTGGAACACGCTTCATCCATTCACATGTATTGAGTACACGTGTTAGAGAATCGAACTTGGGACCCTTTATTAAGCAAACAATAGTAATTGATTTGTATTTGATTCAGAAGGATCACTGCTGAATAAATAAGTGTCTATTTAGGGTTATTTGAAAAACACTAACAACCATGCAAGACTGTATTACTAACATTATAAACAAAAACTTTTGTTCTACAACTTTTTACAAAACATAATTCATTTACCAAAAACAAACCTTCAAGATTTCGTGGTTCTATCTAACACATTTCAACTCTGTATTTTGCTGTACCCACCTAGGTCTACCACATACGATCCCCACTCCCCTCCGCTATTTTTTTTTTATGGTGGGAAAAAATCATGCATTGACATCCCCCGCTCTTGGGCGGAGCGGGAGATAGTGTCAGACTCTTACTGACTAAAAGACCCACCCCGTTCCTTCTAGCCTTCATACCGGGGCTCGAGCGCCCTTTCGGATAACCCTGGCCCCAGTAGGCTTCGACCCGGCTGGGTCCCTGCTGTTGCTGACAACTCCTTGAGGCGCGCGGGAACAGTGCGCGCCGTCGACGACTTGGGCTTGGTCCGGACAGTTACTGGACGGCCGGACAGCGAGCTACCCATTGCTCACTGTCCGCAAGCCCGCGCCTACGGTGGCCGGAAAACGGGATCAGAATCCCGGCGGCGGCGGCGGCGGTGATAACGCCGTTGCCTGATGCGTTCGGCCTCCTCCTTTGCGAAGTAACATAGTCCTGAGAAGTTGCCAATATAAGCCTTTTTTGAGGTACGAAATCATCCAATGACTTTTTCCATACAGTTACTCGAAAACGCCTTCAGACACTGATACCGGCACGGATCTTGAGCGCTGGCTTCAAGTTGCGCAGAAGTCAAATATTTGGTCTCTTTACCGATACGAAGTGGGACGCGGGGGCGGGGAGTGTCAGTGATTGGCTCGCCGCGCCATCGCGTCATAGACGTCACTCGTGATTCGTTCCCTGCGCTTGCTGCATGTATCTAAC
Organism: Mythimna ferrago; assembly: GCA_910589285.2. Classification (NCBI taxonomy): domain Eukaryota; kingdom Metazoa; phylum Arthropoda; class Insecta; order Lepidoptera; family Noctuidae; genus Mythimna; species Mythimna ferrago. Next base: position 26,272,804 of record OU342684.1, read on the forward strand.
AACGACGGCGATTGGCTCGCCAATGTATGGAATGTGCAAAGCGATCCCTACTCTGACGCCGAGCGCTCAAGATTCGTGCCGGCGGCACCTATAATTTACTATTTTCTGCACTAAAAAAAGCACGCGAGCTTGCCCTCACACTTATAAAACATCAGAAGTTAGTGCACGGTTCCAAATTGGTCGTTTGCTATTACGAAAGTCATGTAATATTGTGGTATATTGTTCTCACTCTGTGAAGCGTGCAAAAATATAATTGATTTACCCGAACTCTATGAAAACGTCCGCCTATATTAAATTAATGAATAAATTGACGCGTAAAAGTATTATATAAAACCTATTTTGGAAAATAAATATATCATAAATAATATAAAGCTTGATTGAACTCGACCTGAATCATTAATTGCCAATCCACATTTAATTACTCAGTAATCAATTTTTAACAACACTCACCATTTCCTGTGAACCTCATCATGGTATCTGAAATTATATTTGACACTTAAGGGGCCGGCGACAGATGAATTTCCATACAAACGTAATACCACGCTCATTTGCAGTTGGAGCATATTTCCAACATATTATGATGATATTCGGTTATAGACAATATTGATCTAGGTTCCTACGTCGAGAATATTAGAAATATTGTTATTTTTAACACAGGTAAATGCTCAGCCAAATGGCATGTTTTGCCATTTACGCTTTAAAAAAGTGCGAAATACAATTCGCTTAAATTTCTTTTTGTTTTTTTTTTTTTTAAAAGAAAGACGTAGGAACCTAGATAAATGTTGTCTATAACCGAATATCATCATAATATGTTAGAAATATGCTCCAACTGCAGATGAGCGTGGTATTACGTTTGTATGGAAATTCATCCGTCGCCGGCCCCTTAATTTTTCATCCTGTCATCATCACCATCATCATCATTACAGCCGAATGACGTCCACTGTTGGACATAGTCCTCTTCCAAGTGTCACTACAATGAACAGTCTTATGCGTTCGCATCCATCGGATGTCTCATCAGGTCATCGGTCCACCTTGTGGGAGGCCTTTCAACGCTGCGTTTCCAGTACGCGGTCGCCACTCCAGCACTCCAGAACCTTTCGCTCCAACGACCATCTGTTCTGCTAGCAATGTGCCCTGACCACTGCCACCTAAGTTTGGCGATTCTTCGGATTAAGTCGGCAAACTTGATTCTCCTGTGGATATCTTCATTACTGATGCGATTACGCGAGGATACTCCGAACATAGGCCTTTCCATTGCACTTTGGGTCACTTTTAGCTTTCTGATGCGGCCCATCCTATAAAATTATCCTATAAAAATAGTAAAGTATAAAATTCTTGATGACAGGTCAACATTTATAAATGACAGACGAGACTTTCCGAAGCTTGGAGGTCGTTATGATGACCATCTATCCATGAACTGGCCTATGCCAGCGTTGCATATCCTTGAAGATTGACTCATGCGGTTAATTAACGATAAGATATGAAAAATTAATATTGAGATGAAAGTGTGGTGTGACGAGAATGTTGAAATGGAAGTATGGTGTGGATGTGTGGTATGACGGTGTGACGAAAATGGTGAGATGGGTATGTGGTGTAACGAGAATGATAAGATAGATGTGTGGTGCGACGAAAAAGTTGAGATGGATGTGTGGTTTGACGAGAATGTTGAGATGGAAGAGTGGTGTGACGAGAAAGTTGAGATGGATGTGTGGTTTAACGATAATGTTGAGATGGAAGTGTGGTGTGTCGATAAAGTTGAGATGGATGTGTGGTGTGACGAGAATGTTGAAATGGAAGTGTGGTGTAGATGTGTGGTATGACGGTGTGACGAAAATGGTGAGATGGGTATGTGGTGTAACGAGAATGATAAGATAGATGTGTGGTGCGACGAAAAAGTTGAGATGGATGTGTGGTTTGACGAGAATGTTGAGATGGAAGTGTGGTGTGACGAGAAAGTTGAAATGGATGTGTGGTTTGACGATAATGTTGAGATGGATGTGTGGTGTGACGAGAAAGTTGAGATGGATGTTTGGTGTGACGAGATTGCATATTATGGTGAGAAGTTTGAAAGTGGCGCCAGAAACTGAAAAGTTGAAACAGAATCGTTTGTCACGCTTGTTAGTAAAAGAGTTATGAGTATGACATGTGGATGAATGGAGAGGGAGAAGATACCAAAGAAAAGATGAATGGATTATGTGAGAAGTGATATGCAAGAAAAGGGAGTTAGTGATAGCGTGACAGGTAACAGGACAGAAAAGAAGAAAAAGAAACGTGTTATACCGACCCCAAAAAAACGGGACAAGGGCAGGAAAATAATATAAAAGCTGGTGAATATTTTAGCTAATAAAACAGTCCAATAAACTTACGCGTCTGTGGTTTGGTGATGTTGAAAGCTGAAATAATAGATGTAATTTGAAAATGTATAAAACATCAAAATTTTGCTTTGATAAGCAAATTGAGGTTGTTAGTTAAATAGCCCGGTTCATCTTTGTGTTTATTTATTTTAAGTAAATAAACACTACAAAAGTACAATTGTAAAGGTTACGATAAGAGTTACCGCCGCGCGACCCTGGAACGTTAAGGGTAAATAAAGGAAATACACCAAAAAAAGGTAATAATTATTTTAACCGATTTCGCCAGAACTGGTAGCAAGAAGCGCGGGCTCGCGAAGTTGATGTGTGGCTCATCAACTATGACGCGTTTACAATAACTCAAGGAGTGGAGGGATGCCTTCGCTCAGAAGTGGGACAGAAATGGCTAGGTAGGTAGTATACAGGTAGCACTTGGTGAAACAAGGATTTCTGGACAGTATTTATCATACAGTCTATTTAAATTTTGATTTTTTTTGTAAAATTTTTTGATAGCACAAAATGACTGTTTCCGTTTTCAGCCAGACTGGAAGAGCGCGGTGGCGCGGCGCGGCAATCCCAAAGATTAGAACTTCATTTGAGTGTCCACAGTGGGCACGCGGGTGCGGGAAGCGGTGCGGGTTGCCAATTGGCCACAGTGAGTGCGCAGGCGACTAGTGGATACCCTCTCCCTGAACCCGCACCGCGCTGCCAATCTGGCTAAGCAACACGCGCGCATTCCCAGTATTCCCACACCGCGCTGCCAGTTTGACCGATTACTCCAAGATAACATACTCCCGGGATAAAAAAAATATCTATCTATAAATAATATGTGCTATTCAAGGACCCCCGTCACCCGATCCCCTCCTTTACGCTATTGTACTATCGCTTGCTTCGCATAGACTTGGCAATATTTAGAACGTTTTTGAAATTTAAATATTTTGTATGAAAATCTGATGAACTAAAATATGATAAATTTTTAAAAATCATTCACAAAAGTTGTTGTTTATGATGTCAGTACCATAGTCCTGAGGGGTTGCCAGTGTTTTACAATAACCCAGTATAACTCACGTATTAGAGGCCTGGCACAGGGTTTCGTAGTCTCCTTCACTTGGTTTAACCTCAGCGGAAGTTCTATCACCAACGTCAATCTTTTCGCCGTACTTAATAAACTGCAAATCGAATTATTTGATATTAATTATATTGAAACAAAGATGGGCTAGTTAGTAGAAATGAATTCATCAATATAAACATTGAATTTAGTGCGGGTCGCGCTTCCCAATGCAACGAGGCCTTACGGCAATTATCACACTGCCACGCATCACGCTGGGCACGCCACAATCATGGCGGTAAGTCCCCTCTTTGAGGCGTGGCTGGAAAGACCTCACGGCGTCCTTACCTTCCGCATGACGCAGGTCCTTACCGGACATGGTTCGTTCGGGAGTTTCCTGCACCGGATTCGTGCGGAAGTGACGCCCGGGTGTCGCCACTGTGCGGAACGCCCGGAGGACACGGTGGAACACACAGTCGAGGTGTGCCTTGCTTGGACGGAGCATCGCCGTGCCCTCGTGGGGGCGATCGGCGGCGGAGACCTCTCGCGCCGGGCCTTGGTTGAGGCCATGGTCCGGAGCGAGGAGGAGTGGCAGGCGGTCGTCGACTTCTGCGAAGCAGTAATGCTCGCAAAGAAGGAGGCCGAACGCATCAGGCAACGGCGTTATCGCCGCCGCCGCCGCCGCCGGGATTCTGATCCCGATTTCCGGCCACCGTAGGCGCGGGCTTGCGGACAGTGAGCAATGGGTAGCTCGCTGTCCGGCCGTCCGGTAACTGTTCGGACCAAGCCCAAGTCGTCGACGGCGCGCACTGTTCCCGCGCGCCTCAAGGAGTTGTCAGCAACAGCAGGGACCCAGCCGGGTCGAAGCCTACTGGGGCCAGGGTTATCCGAAAGGGCGCTCGAGCCCCGGTATGAAGGCTAGAAGGAACGGGGTCAGTAAGAGTCTGACACTATCTCCCGCTCCGCCCAGGAGCGGGGGGGATGTCATTGCATGATTTTTTCCCACAATAAAAAAAAAAAAAAACGCATCACGCTGCATGTTGCGTGTCGTATGCGCGTACTTGTGGGAGTGCAGATCTGTATCATCGTGCGGGTTTTTTTACGCACTCATGCACGTAGTTGCGTTTTGTTGATTCAAGCAGGCTCTGACTCATTTCATCCAAAATCCCGCACGGCACTACGAGACTTAGTGTGCCATACCTTGCGTCTCGCCCCGCACCTACGCGCTTGTGCGCATGTTTCTCCGCTTGTAGGCGCGTGATCTGCATGAACGCGCGTGGATGCATTTTCAGTGTGTTGGACTGTGCGTGTTTTCTATACAAACGGAGATACTTACAAGCAACATTAAAACACGCGTTGCGTGGCAGTGTGATAATTTCCTTAGCAACGAGCGAGGCGACAGTGGTAAGCAGGCGCGCACCGCCCCGCGTATACCTATCGCTCACAGCGGCAAGGTCGTGAACGGGTCGTTAGGCTCAATGTAGGAGTATACACATTAAGAAAGAGACAGTCCTCATCGGCCCCACGATATAACAGTCTGTGCCTACTTCAGTTAAAAAACAAGTACCTACCTAAATTTTGATACAAATGGAGAAAGTTTGTCATTGTGACGAAGGCGGCATTCGTCCGAGCCATTGAAGAAAGTGCTATGGAATCGAGTGCTGCATTAACTTTCCACGTGTATCAAACGACATTTTTCCATACACGGGGTAGACATAAATAAACTGGGGTTGTCGCGTGCCTCGTGGGGCTTGTTTAGCACCCAGCCTGATAAGATAAATGTAACTAAATTGTGACATGCACGTTTACTTTTCCGCACTAGTGCGTAAATCAATAAAGACATTCTTTTTTTTCTTCTTCTTTCTCTCAAAAAGCTGTACGGATAAGAGCGAGTTTTTGAGTAAGAGTATTAGGGCCGAAAGGTTCGTGTACCGGAAGACGCAGCGTTGGAAGGCTTCCTACAAAATGGACCGATGACCTGGTGAAGGTTGCGGAAAACCGATAGATGCGAGATGCACAGGATCGTTCATTGTGGCGACACAGCCTATGTCCAACAGTGGACGTACATCGGCTGAAATGATGATGATGATGATTGAAAAAAAAATACTTACGTGATAGCCACTAGTTCGCTCTCCTGCAAGCCCGACATCTTGACGCAGGTGCCTCCACCATATGCGAAGACATAGTCAGCATACTTGGGTACGCCCAACCTGATGTTACCCAAGAGGACATGATCGCGCAAAGCCTTGTACTGTCGCTTGAAGCAGTCGAAGTCGGTCGTGTGGCAGGTTATGATGTACCGGTCTGGAAAGATAAAGATAATACGAGTTATTACCTATACGTACAAAGCGTTTTGGGAGTACATTCATTATGCGTACAGCTAAGGAATGGAATTCCCTGCCGGAGTCTGTGTTTCCTGATAGCTATAACCTAGGGGTCTTTAAGTCAAGAGTGAATAGATTACTTCTAGGCAAGCGTGCTCCATCGTCGGCCACATCATCACTTACCATCAGGTGAGATAGTGGTCAAACGCGAGCCTATAAAAAAAAATAATAATTTGTAAAACTGGGCAAGTGCGAGTCGGACTCGCGCACTGAGGGTTCCGTACAAACTTAGGTAAACATTTCAATTCCCAAATGGAATCTTAAAGATTTTACTGAATCGCATTTTTAGGGTTCCGTACCTCAAAAGGAAAAAACGGAACCCTTATAGGATCACTTTGTTGTCCGTCTGTCTGTCTGTCTGTCAAGACCCTTTATCTCGAGAACGCGTGGAGGTATCGAGTTGAAATTAAAACCATATACTCAGCTCTGCGGTCCCTTCAAGCTGTGAAAAAATCAAACTTCTAAATTAACGAATAAAAAAGATACGGCCGTTTATGTCGCGAAAAAACGTATATTTTGATACTCTCAAATATAGAAATTCATAGGGTACTTCCGTTGACCCAGAATCCTGAAATTTGACACAAAGCAAGGTCTTATAGCACAGGTATAGGAATAAATCTGAAAACAGTAAATTTGTTGTTTAGGTATCAAAAAAAATTTTGCAATTCTGAAAAACGGAAGAGTTCCGTTTTTTACGGAACCCTAAAAAACTGTTACTGTCCGAGATAGTGAAGACTAAAAAAAATATAGGTACTTTATGTATGTTTTGTTTGCTTTTACTGAATTTATATGAATGAACTTAGAATTTCACGAACAGCGACTTTATTCATTAAATGGATCTATTTGTAGAAGACGTCTCGTCTACTAATAGTTCGAAGATATTTCAGAGCGACTAATTTTACACTATAATTAAACTGTCTAGACGGTTGTAAGACACCAAAAAATAGATAGGTACAGAAGTCAATCTACATACAAAGCGCGCTCGAGCAACGCACACATAGACATCGCTCACGGACACGATATCTCGGAGCGCCTCGGCCCGCTCGTCGAACAGTTCCGGCTCAAACGTTCCTTAGTGTGCGTCCACCGAGCGTAGGTATAAAAAGTGAAGTACATACATGAGATTGTCTTCTGTACCTATCTATCTTGTGCTCCCACTTCTCCTGTAAGTCAGTGAGCAGGGGCGTAGCACGGACAAATTTAGGCGTGGGCGAAGGTACATCAGGGAGACCTTTTTCTTTCATAAATTCGAAAACGAGTCAGTGACTGTCGCAACCCAGTGTTCGAGCACATAGTTGCTTACCATCAGATGAAATAGTGGTCAAACGCGAGCCCATATACTAATATTATGAAGAGGTAAAGTTGGTTTTTGTTTTTTTTTTTGTTTGTGTTAGATAATCTCTGGAAGTACTCGTCCGATTGCTAAAGTTTTTTCACCGATAGAAAGTTGCTTTATTCCTGAGTGACATAGGCTATATTTTATGTACTCGGACGAAGCTGCAGCAAAGCTAGACTTTCATAAATTCGAAAACGAGACATTGACTGTATCGGGGCCAGGGTAAGTTTCGAAAGACAACTCGAGCCCCGGTATGAAGGCTTGAAGGAACGGGGTTGGTTTTTAGTCAGTAAGAGTCTGACACTCCCGCTCCACCCAAAAGCGGGAGTTGTCATTGATGATTTTCCCACAAGAAAAAAAAAGACAATGACTGTCGCAACTCAGTGTTCGAGCATATCGTAGCTTACCGTTAGGTGCAATAGGGGTCAAACGCGAGCCTATCAATTATAAAAAAAACCTTCGTTCTTAAAGAGCCTTCGCTTGAGCGAGGCCCTTTTGTAAGCGAGGCCGTGGGCGAGAGCCTCCGCCCACGCTACTGTCAGTGAGTTAGAGAAAACAAGAGTATATCATCGATATAATGTACTACGCACAAGATTAGGCGTGCCGAACATTCACTTTTGTCGACTCAGGTGTAACGTAGACTGTACACTTTGAACATTACACTATGTTGAACGAAACGTGTAAGTGCCACGAAATTCATGGCGCTTAAGACATTTTGAATGAGAAAAAAAAATCCACTAAAAGCTATCTTAGCGCATACATGTAAAACACATACATGTGAAGAAGCATGTCGGATAATGCCAAATAAAAACATGACGTTTAAATTATCGAAGAATAATAATGTAATTAGCTTTCAACAACAATAATAAGAATAGTTTTGATACAAGTGGAGAAATTTTGTTATTGTGACCTAAGCCGCAGGTGAGGGTGTTATGGAGCCGAGCACTGCAGTGTGAAATTTCCACGTTTATCAAATGATGGTTTTCATTACACATAAGAAGAAATAAATAAACGGGGCTTGACCAGTGATTCGTGGGAGTTGCTGAGTGCCTAGCCTGATACGATAAATTGTGGCGAGGGCGAGCACTAGAACTTTTCTGCATTTGTGTGGAAAACAGTAAATTGCGTGCCTAAAAGCGGTACGGTCATAAGCGGATTTTCGAGTAAGTATCTAGAAAAATAATAACGTAACTTAGCTCTATAAAACAATAATGAGAAAAATATTATAAGTACTTCTTTCAAACGACAAAATAAAATAATAACACAAAGAAAAACGTCTTTAACAAAAAGAACTTCATAAAAAAGATGAAAGTATCAAAAACGTCTACTGATGACTGGCAACATTTCGTACATCAAAATTGATGTATTTTTACGTATTGTCACCCCGGAAACGGCACGAAAAATATAAAGGGAGCTTTGTGTGTATCGCAATGATAGAGTTGCCAGCGTTATTTGTAACAGGAAGCGGAAGTGCTTTGGGAAAGATCGTGTCTGTTTTGTTGCGTTTATATTTAACGATATTCGAAACGTAACATTATGCCTGTATTTATGTAGTCTAGAGGCTATATTTCACCGACACACCATGGCGGCGCGACCAGTCGCCGCTACCAACAAAATGTATACAGCTCTATAGAGAGTTACTCACCTGATGTCCGTTTGGTTGCGCAACCAATTTGGTAGCGCGACCAGCTCGGGCGTGTGTTAACACTTGTGTCTATATGATGTCTAGTTTGGTAGCTTAGGGCTATATTTCACCGAGACTCCATGGCGGCGCGACCAGTCGCCGCTACCAACAAAATGTATACAGCTCTATAGAGAGTTACTCACCTGATGTCCGTTTGGTTGCGCAACCAATTTGGTGGTGCGACCAGCTCGGACGTGTGTTGACACTGGTGTCTATTTGAAGTCTAGTTTGGTAGCTTAGGGCTATATTTCACCAAGACTCCATGGCGGCCCGACCAGTCGTCACTACCAACAAAATGTATACAGCTCTATAGAGAGTTACTCACCTGATGTCCGTTTGGTTGCGCAACCAATTTGGTGGTGCGACCAGCTCAGACGTGTGTTGACACTGGTGTATATTTGATGTCTAGTTTGGTAGCTTAGGGCTATATTTCACCGAGACTCCATGACGGCCCGACCAGTCGCCATTACCAACAAAATGTATACAGCTCTATAGAGAGTTACTCACCTGGTGTCCGTTTGGATGTGTAACCAATTTGGTGGAGCGACCAGCTCGGACGTGTGTTGACACTGGTATCTATATGATGTCTAGTTTGGTAGCTGAGGGCTATATTTCACTGGGACACCATGGCGGCGCGACCAGTCGCCGCTATCAACAAAATGTATACAGCTCTATAGAGAGTTACTCACCTGGTGTCCGTTTGGATGTGTAACCAATTTGGTGGAGCGACCAGCTCGGACGTGTGTTGACACTGGTATCTATATGATGTCTAGTTTGGTAGCTTAGGGCTATATTTCACCGAGACACCCTGGCGGCGCGACCAGTCGCCGCTACCAACAAAATGTATACAGCTCTATAGAGAGTTACTCACCTGGTGTCCGTTTGGTTGTGCAACCAATTTGGTGGCGCGACCAGCTCGGACGTGTGTTGATACTGGTGTCTATTTGATGTCTAGTTTGGTAGCTGAGGGCTATATTTCACCGAGACACCCTGGCGGCGCGACCAGTCGCCGCTACCAACAAAATTTATACAGCTCTATAGAGAGTTACTCACCTGGTGTCCGTTTGGTTGTGCAACCAATTTGGTAGCGCGACCTGCTCGGACGTGTGTTGACACTGGTGTCTAGTTTGGTAGCTGAGGGCTATATTTCACCGAGACTCCATGGCGGCCCGACCAGTCGCCACTACCAACAAAATGTATACAGCTCTATAGAGAGTTACTCACCTGGTGTCCGTTTGGTTGTGCAACCAATTTGGTAGCGCGACCAGCTCGGACGTGTGTTGACACTGGTGTCTATTTGATGTCTAGTTTGGTAGCTTAGGGCTATATTTCACCGAGATTCCATGGCGGCGCGACCAGTCGCCACTACCAACAAAATGTATACAGCTCTATAGAGAGTTACTCACCTGGTGTCCGTTTGGTTGCGCAACCAATTTGGTGGTGCGACCAGCTCGGACGTGTGTTGACACTGGTGTCTATATGATGTCTAGTTTGGTAGCTTAGGGCTGTATTTCACCGAGACTCCATGGCGGCGCGACCAGTCGCCACTACCAACAAAATGTATACAGCTCTTTAAAGAGTTACTCACCTGGTGTCCGTTTGGTTGCGCAACCAATTTGGTAGCGCGACCAGCTCGGACGTGTGGTAACACTTGTGTCTATATGATGTCTAGTTTGGTAGCTTAGGGCTATATTTCACCGAGACTCCATGGCGGCGCGACCAGTCGCCACTACCAACAAAATGTATACAGCTCTATAGAGAGTTACTCACCTGGTGTCCGTTTGGTTGCGCAACCAATTTGGTAGCGCGACCAGCTCGGACGACACTGGTGTCTATTTGATGTCTAGTTTGGTAGCTTAGGGCTATATTTCACCGAGACTCCATGGCGGCGCGACCAGTCGCCACTACCAACAAAATGTATACAGCTCTATAGAGAGTTACTCACCTGGTGTCCGTTTGGTTGCGCAACCAATTTGGTAGCGCGACCAGCTCGGACGACACTGGTGTCTATTTGATGTCTAGTTTGGTAGCTTAGGGCTATATTTCACCGAGACTCCATGGCGGCGCGACCAGTCGCCACTACCAACAAAATGTATACAGCTCTATAGAGAGTTACTCACCTGGTGTCCGTTTGGTTGCGCAACCAATTTGGTAGCGCGACCAGCTCGGACGACACTGGTGTCTATTTGATGTCTAGTTTGGTAGCTTAGGGCTATATTTCACCGAGACTCCATGGCGGCGCGACCAGTCGCCACTACCAACAAAATGTATACAGCTCTATAGAGAGTTACTCACCTGGTGTCCGTTTGGTTGCGCAACCAATTTGGTAGCGCGACCAGCTCGGACGACACTGGTGTCTATTTGATGTCTAGTTTGGTAGCTTAGGGCTATATTTCACCGAGACTCCATGGCGGCGCGACCAGTCGCCACTACCAACAAAATGTATACAGCTCTATAGAGAGTTACTCACCTGGTGTCCGTTTGGTTGCGCAACCAATTTGGTAGCGCGACCAGCTCGGACGACACTGGTGTCTATTTGATGTCTAGTTTGGTAGCTTAGGGCTATATTTCACCGAGACTCCATGGCGGCGCGACCAGTCGCCACTACCAACAAAATGTATACAGCTCTATAGAGAGTTACTCACCTGGTGTCCGTTTGGTTGCGCAACCAATTTGGTAGCGCGACCAGCTCGGACGACACTGGTGTCTATTTGATGTCTAGTTTGGTAGCTTAGGGCTATATTTCACCGAGACTCCATGGCGGCGCGACCAGTCGCCACTACCAACAAAATGTATACAGCTCTATAGAGAGTTACTCACCTGGTGTCCGTTTGGTTGCGCAACCAATTTGGTAGCGCGACCAGCTCGGACGACACTGGTGTCTATTTGATGTCTAGTTTGGTAGCTTAGGGCTATATTTCACCGAGACTCCATGGCGGCGCGACCATTCGCCACTACCAACAAAATGTATACAGCTCTATAGAGAGTTACTCACCTGGTGTCCGTTTGGTTGCGCAACCAATTTGGTAGCGCGACCAGCTCGGACGACACTGGTGTCTATTTGATGTCTAGTTTGGTAGCTTAGGGCTATATTTCACCGAGACTCCATGGCGGCGCGACCAGTCGCCACTACCAACAAAATGTATACAGCTCTATAGAGAGTTACTCACCTGGTGTCCGTTTGGTTGCGCAACCAATTTGGTAGCGCGACCAGCTCGGACGTGTGTTAACACTTGTGTCTATATGATGTCTAGTTTGGTAGCTTAGGGCTATATTTCACCGAGACACCATGGCGGCGCGACCAGTCGCCGCTACCAACAAAATGTATACAGCTCTTTAAAGAATTACTCACCTGGTGTCCGTTTGGTTGCGCAACCAATTTGGTGGCGCGACCAGCTCGGACGTGTGTTGATACTGGTGTCTATTTGATGTCTAGTTTGGTAGCTTAGGGCTATATTTCACCGGGACACCATGGCGGTCTGCAACTGGTCGCGCCGCCATGATGTCCCGGTGAAATTAACCCCAAGGTATTCTTTTGTAGGTGGGAAAATCATCCTATGACATCTCTGTGCCCTTGAGCGGAGCGGGACTTTTACTGACTAAAAACCCACTCCTGTTCCTTCGTTGCCTTTCGTATCGGCGCCGAATGTTCCTTTCAGAAGCAGACCCAGGCTTGAATCCTGCTGGGCTCTACGGTTTGCTGACAACTCCTTGAGGCGCGCGTGAAACAATACGCACCGTCGACGTCTTGGGCTCGGTCCGGACAGTTACCGGTCATTCGGACGGTGGCTGAAAATCGGGATCGGAATCCCGAAAGTATAAGGGGTAAAGGGCAGATGTAGATTAAAATAAAGAAAAAAAAAAATGTTTCTTATTGTTTGTCATACATTAAACTAAATTACAGAGTTAGAGGTAACCCCAGTAACTTATAAAACATATTTGTGTTGGACCTATCTCGCTATTTTCCATAGTATATATTTATATACTATGGAAAATAGAAAGAGGTGGCGAGATGACCTAGACGCGTATCACGAGAACTAGTTAGAGACGGCGCGTGAGAAGAATGTCTGGAAGGACTTGGGGGAGGCCTTTGCCCAGCAGTGGGACAGTAATGGCTATTAAAAAAAAAATATATTTATATAGTGTTGAGAACTTTTAATTTCGAATAATAATAATTTAACCAAAAATTTTATTAATTTATACCTAATACTAGCGGCCCGTCCCGGCTTCGCACGGGCAATAAATATAGTACCATAGCAGCGCCATCTATTGATTACTTACTCAACCCAGTCGAAAGGTATCGACATCTGTTAGAATCATTTGGAGTTAACAGATAATTGTGACTGTCAAATAATAACAGACAAATAATTAGCAATAAATTAAAATTGTGACTATAATTTGAGATTTAAACTATCCTATCTCTCAAGTTGGATCGAACTGCACATGGTGTGCGAATTTTATTATAATCGGTTAAGTGGTTTAGGAGTCCATTGAGGACAAACATTGTGACACGAGATTTATATATATTAAGAAGATATGTTCCTATATAAGACATATAAAATGCAATAAAACAAGAAAACAATTTAATAGCAAAGTACAATTTTAACAGAATAAACGTTTTTGGTTAAAAGAAACCCGCTGGGCACAGAGTTATTCTGGCACAATTTTTTGAGTGCTAAAACGAGACAGAACTACTAAGTTGTTAAGAATGAAAGAGATAAATGCACAGTATAATAGTTCATATTACACTTCATAAAGCACTACATTCTTCCTTCGTTTATTTTCTAACAAACTCCCATCTTGATCCGACACCCGATACGCGAGCTTGCCATCTGTTCGTGGGCGCAAGTAGTGCCTACCCTGAGTATACACTCATGTCAGTGATATGCTTGTAAACAAAATATTTATACAGTTTTATGTGGTGAACACGTTGTGGATACTAGGCTGGAGTCGGCTTTGTTTGTGAATGAATAGAAGAGATAAAAGTTGTGTTTCTGTGCCAAAATTTGTGTACTTAATTTTGTGTTTGTGGTTCTTTGTTTAAAAGTTGCTTCCCGCGTCTGTCAACATTTCAGCCGAAAAACTTCTACTGTTGGATATAGGCCTCCCCCAAGCAGCCTGGAATAATCTTTCGGGCAGTTGCCCACCAGACATAACACCTGTCTGGTCGGACCTCACTTTTCAACGGAGGTTTGCGGGACTTTACTCTCTGTTCCGCTCACCTCCAAACTGGTGACCTTCGACAAAAAACACTTTGTCGGAGGTCTTCCAACGCAAATTAACCTTCGGTCTTCCAACCAAAACTAAAGAAAACGGAGGTTTGTATGGAGAAATCTAGGTGAAGCCGCAGACAGAAATTAGTTCAATTGGAGAAGGTTTGTTTACCTATATTATTTGCATACCTACTGATAAATAAGACACCTTTCTTCTAGCTATGGTGTAACCACTTCAATTTTAACTTCAGCAATAAGTAGAGTCCAGATGGAGTAGCAGGTACCTAAACACTCATGCACATATTTTGCCATTCTTTATTGTATTTGAAAATACTTCTCCCCTATTTTAATAACACAAATATTTATAGAGAATTTTAAATGAAATTTTAATATGCTAAACGTCTATTTAAATAGAACTGGGATCATCATCAAGCAGAAACGTAACATAAAAATTCAGCAAAACATTGAAAATGTTGGTATTTCCGGCTCTCATTACCTCTCTTCTTTTAAAACGAAAAAAAAAAAACGAACCGTGTATTTTCCAAACGGGGTCAAATGACACGCCGACAGATAATATCCTGTTTAAAAGGCAAAAAAACAATCGCCTCGAATTGAATGAACGTTAACAAAGTGTGTTTGAAAAATAAAACAGCTCTGGTACCGGTACCTACTCATAAATATTTATTGCTGAGGAATTTTTGATATCGGCCCCAACGAGGCGTAGGACCAACTTCGTTTATCACTCCTGCCTTCCCCCCTTAGGGGATAGATTAATAATATATGCCCCAAAATCCTGTATACCTGTGCGTGCTTAAATTCAGATTAATTTAATCTGCAAACCCTTTTCTTTTCCCAGTCTACCCGGGAAATATGTTGTCCGGATCAAGTTTGGGTAATTCCGTTTTTGTCCCGTTTTTCTTAGTGAATATGAAATAAGGGGATTGAGTTTTTGGGAGGGTTGAATAATATTTTGTTTCGTGAGACGGATTAATAATAAAAGATAAGGAAACGGGAAATTGTTGTTGATGAGAATTTTCTCAGCTTTTTTGTGATTGAAACGTGTTGATAGATGTTGAGAGAAAGTATCTACTGCTAGCAATTCTATTGATATTGAAATGTTTAAATTCCTGAAAAGGGTAAGCGCCGTCAAACGCCAGCCTAAAAAGAGGTGGCAAGATGATCTAGATACGTACCAGAAGACTGGTTCGAGAAGGTGCGTAAAAAGAATGTCTGGAAGTACTTCGGGACGCGACTTCATGCGTTACTCCTTAACAACTGATCAGATCGCGATGAAAAGTACACAGGTAGATCATGGCTTGTAATATGAAAAGAAATATTATTATTTCAGTAGTACTCAGAGCAGTGGTGGCGCCTTACTTTGTGAAGAAAAACATCGTGAGGAAACCGGCATGCCCTAGAACCAACAATTCAAAGACATGTGATATTCACTAACCCGCACTGGGCCCGCATGGTGGATTGTGATCCTCCTGAGTCCCAGCAGAGGGAACATTAAAAAGCTGATTATTAATCAAACTCTTTCGTGGAGTAGGTAAAATTCACGAATTTCTTGCGAGTAAATTAGCAATAACCTAAGCTCATTTTATTTTTTTTTTCTTCTTCAATACTTACATTGTTTAGCTTTTATTCTTATTATAATCCTATAACAAAGAACATGTAACGCACAACTCATCCCTACAAGGAACACTTCCTCATCTTATAAGGAAGGTCACAAACTATTGAAGGAAACAAGTTTAGCGTTAACATGAAGTCCTAACAAAGTTATGTCCGAGGATCCTCGTAACTATGTTAATACTATGACGGGGCATTTCGTGTCCATTTCTATATATAGCATACACAATATATGTCACTCCTGCTACACAGGGGTTTTAAAACACTAATAAACTCACAGTACCTCTACCATGAGTTTAAAGCAAGTATTTGTCGATACTCGATACCGACTACGTAAATATTTTGTATGGCAAATTTTACAGCGCCTCTAGCGGTCACTTACGGAACTAAAATTTGCCATACAAAATATTTACGTAGTCGGTATCGAGTATCGACAAATACTATTGCTTTAAACTCATGATAGAGGTACAGGACTGTAATATTAACATTATAAACAACAATTTTTGTTCCATGACTTTCTACAAAACATATCTAATTTACCAAAAATAAACCTTCAAGATTTCGTTGTTCTGTCTAACACATTTCAATTCTGTATTTTGCTATACCTACCCACGTCTATACGACGCGACGCAAGCGCAAGAAGTTTAAAACTTTGTGATTTTTCATGATACAGTTAAGAAATTTTGTACATAGATTCTTTACATAAAATACTAAACATGACGTGTTTCAGGTTTTGCGTAAACTGAAAATAATGTTGTGTAATAAATTTTCAATACACTTGCTCCATAAAGTGACTTTTATTGCACTGCACTTAGGTATAATGGCACTTGTTACCAAACTGTGACATTTTGATTACCATTACGCACTAGTTCTATAATGTAGTTAAAAACTTTTTGTTCAACCTCTCCCCCGCCATAATTTCATTACATTTATCGTATCATAACGGGCGCGCATCGTCACCAACGAAAAAAAAAAAATGGGCGCGCTTAACAGATTTTAACCGCCATAAAAGTTTACTAGTTTTACAGCTATTTTCTTCACAAGTGTATTGAAAAACGTCGTATGATACACGTGAGTAATTAATGATTACCGTTCTCGGCTCTCTTAAGACCCTCGCCATGGCTCGGGTCTAAATACCGCCTCGACGGTAATCACTAACATTACACACTTATGTCATAATGTACTTATACAAGACCCCCAGGCCCCAGCCCCTACAAGCGGAACTGGTAGTGTCGTATAAATTAGTCTATGGTTGTCCTGCGTCAACCGAGATCTAATTACAGCGTTCTGTCAGGACGAAGTCAGAACAATACAGCTCTAGACGACTGACAGTTTCGATGTGCATGTAATTCATTGTGTTGTTGGAAATTGTCTTTAACAGTTCAGTTTAGGTCGTAAAACGGATCGCATTAAGAGCTTCTGAACAAATCAGATTCGGTCCTAAGTCATGTATAGTAACTAATGCAGGTTTTCTTTTCAAATTCAGTAACATAGAGAAAAAAAATTGGTTGCCTGTAAAGTCGGTATACGGGCGAAAGTTTTACGTGACAACGACTTTGAGTGGTAAAATAATTTTAATGTGAATATTCATTCGTATAGTAGGAAGAAGGATGAAAATGTCTGTCTCTCTCGCTCTTAGGCGGGCTAACCATGCACGCGTGCCTCTCACTCGCTCTCATTGTGAGCGCATAACGTGAGCGGAGCGTAACGCAGTTTCTTGAAGTGTCACCCGGCAAACCAATTTATAAGACGTTGTCACGTCAAAACTTGTAATTGAATACTTGCCAATTAAAAATTTTAGCAATCGGACTAGTACTTCCAGAGATTATATCCTACAAACAAAAAAAGACGTGTGGCACTCGGGGACTGCCGCGGTAAAGCTATTGCATAGCATTTTTATCAACTTATGCAATTATAATAATTTATTTATTTTATTTATGCAGTATTTTTTTCCTTTGTTTTTTTTTCTTTGATATTAATTGTAGTTACACTTTCACACATTGAATTGAATTTTGATTGATTGTTCACTCATTTGTTTTCTTATCGGTCACCACGCTCAAAAAACAAATGAGTGGGGGGTGTTAGGTCATTTTCGTTACGGAATTTCTGGATTCGGTCTCCACGCTCAAGGCCCGCGATAGAAGCTATGCAATAGCTTAAAAAAAAAAAAAAACCGTACTTTTCCTCTTTATAATATTAATGTAGAAAAGGAACTGAACAATTTGAATAACAGTGATTTTACAAACAAAAAAACATAAAACCAAACTTTACCTCTTTATAATATTAGCTAGTATAGATATAGACAAAAAAGAGCTCTAAAACATTTTTTTTTTCCTTTAAAAATTGGTCATTAAATGAAGCAGCAATTAGCATTTTAAGAACAAGAATGAATGCGTGTTGGGAATATCTGACATTGACACGTGACATTGAACTATGACGTCACATTTCAGTGTGTGTATTCTTATTCTGTTACTTGTAAGTTTCCCCTTTCGCCAAATATGAAAAGGTTCTAACTTAACTAATTTTGAACGGATTTGAAAAATTCCACATGCGATTTTGGGTAAAGTAATTACTTTTTGGTATAAATAATTTTAAAATTAAGTAAACTACCAAATGATTCTAGCCCACGTATTTCAAGCTAGACTCAGACATATTCTCCGGAAGATATTCTCAAAACTGCCCATTAATCAAATCATAAACTCCATCAAATTCTCACACACTCAACAGTAACAATAGTGCCACATTACTCTAGCAGCTCAACAAAGCTCACAGAGCTTAACACTTAGCCTTGAGCAATATTACAAAATAATTGCGTCGGCATTGCTCCAGCTGGCTGGTTGAGGAAGGAATTATCAATCTACCGACGTGGATTAAAAGTGATTGCCTCGTGATTTGTGGTGCCACCGGGGTAAGGAAGGAGTGCAGACGCAGTATAAATGCCATAGAGTATCCCATCATCAGATCATCAGACGTACGGAGATGCACTACCGGTACATGTTGAATATTCTACACATACGCTCAAAAAAAACCGGCTAAGTGTGAGCCGGATTAGCGCATGAAGGGTTCCTTACCCATACGTAGCAAGAAAAAAGCAAAACAATCACGTTTGTTGTAATCTGTTTTTATAGCGTATTTGTTGTTATAGCAGCAACAGAAATACATTATCTATGATCAACTGTCTAGCTATCATGTGACAGACAGAAAGATAGAGTGACAGACGGACAACGGAGTCTTAGTAATAGGGTCGCATTTTAGACCTTGGGTACGGTACCCCTTTTTTACGGTAGGATAAATCATCCAATGACAACCCCCGCTCTTGGGCGGAGCGGGATATAGTGTCAGACTCTTACTGACTAAAAGACCCACCCCGTTCCTTCTAGCATTCATACCGGGGCTCGAGCTGTCTTTCGAAACTAAACCTGGCCCCAGTAGGCTTCGACCCAGCTGGGTCCCTGCTGTTGCTGACAACTCCTTGAGGCGCGTGGAAAACAGTGCGTGCCGTCGATAACTTGGGCTTGGTCCGGACAGTTAGACGGCCGGACAGCGAGCTACCCATTTCTCACTGCCACAAGCCCGCGCCTGTGGCTGGAAATCGGGATCAGAATCCCGGCGGCGGCGGCGGCGAAAACGCCGTTATCTGATGCGGTCGGCCTCCTCCTTTGCGGGCATTACTGCTTCGCAGAAGTCGGCGACCGCCTGCCACTCCTCCTCGCTCCGGACCATGGCCTCAACCAAGGCCCGGCGCGAGAGGTTTTATTGCGAACACATTAAGGCTGCCCGCCGATGTCCGATAATCTGTGACCGATTTTTTGTAGGAGAAAAATAGAATACATGGTAGCAATAGTGTAACGCACACGTCCTACAAAAAGTCGGTCAGAAATACAGAACAATGTTACATTCATCATTCATCATCATTTCAGCCGATACACGTCCACTGTTGGACATAGGCCTCCCCCAAGCGTCGCCACATCGAACGTTCCTGTGCGTCCCGCATCCATCGGTTTCCTGCTACCTTCACCAGGTCATCGGTCCACCTTGTAGGAGGCCTTCCAACACTGCGTCTTCCGGTACGCGGTCGCCAACAATGTTACAAATATAATAATATTCCACAACTATCACACAAACCTTCCAACTCTCCTCTCTCCTTCCTTCCTTCTAGTCCCAAGCTAAGCAGAGCTTGTGTTATGGGTACTAGATAGATAAATATGCAAAATCGGCCCGATTATCTGTCCTACAAAAGTCTGACGTGGGCGGGCGGCCTTATTGTGTGAACAGCTAAGGAGTGAAACTCTCTGCCAGATCCTGTGTTTCCCTGTTTCCTGATAGCTTTCCTGGTAGAATCGTAATATCATCACAGCATTTTTTATATATATTTTTTAATACCAACTAAAAAAAAACACTTACCAAAAAGAAAATCATTCTTGCTATTCCAAGCACAAGATACAACTGATAAACATACCAGGAACCACACAAGCATGTCAACTGATCTGAATAAACACATTTATTAAAAAATAATCACCACTTCGAGATGGCTTACCTCATTATCTGCACTAGTGACTAATGGTAAAGTACTTATTCATTGCAATGAAAGATCACTGTGACTCCGAACCTGCGCACAATTTGGAGACATATTTTTAATAAACTAGTGCGCCTTACCATCAGAGATTGCATCATTGCTTACCATCAGGTGGGATCGCAGTCAAGCACTAGTTTATATCAATTAAAAAAAACGAAAGATGAAAAAAGATTGCATGTAGCGGATATGAGAATGTTGAGATGGATGTGTGGTGTGACGAGAGTGGATAAAGTGAGAAATGAGTATATTAGAGGAAGTTTGAAAGTGGCACCAGTGACTGAAAAGTTGAAAGGTTGTCTTGGTATGGTCACGTGGGAGGACGATGGAGAGGGAGAGGAAGGCCGAAGAAAAGATGGATGGATTGGGTGAGGAGTGATATGAAAGAAAAGGGAGTTAGTGATAGTTTGACGGGTGACAGGATAGAATGGAAGAAAAAAACATGTTGCGCCGATCCCAAGTAATATGAGGTCTGGGAACGAAGAAGAAGAAGATCACGACACGTTACAGACCTTATATTTAGCGTAGTGGTTGAGCGATTAAGTATTGCCCTGTGTGTCGCGGGTTCGATTTCGCATAAAACCGCTATTTGTATGGCCTTGTTTAGATAGCCGTTCCAGGTCCAAGTGACTTACTTTTTTCTAGTTCTCTAATAAATTAAGTCAAACAGGGTCACTTTACTTAACATACATCTATACTAATATTAAAAGAGGTAAAATTTGTAAGTTTGTATGTAGGGGGTAAACTCTGGAACTTCTGGTCCGATTGCGAAAATTTTTTCACCGTTAGAAAGCTGCTTTATTCCTGAGTGACATAAGCTATATTTTATGTATGCGGGCGAAGCCGCGGGAAAAAGCTAGTCTTCTATAAAGATAAAAGGAGAAACTGATTAATTGACATATCAAGGCACAGCCAATACTACTGGGACTAGGAACTTACAATTTTGCGCAAGGTTTCTTTATATGACGTAGACAAACACAAAGAGAGGGTTTTCCAGAGGAATTCGCCCCCTGAAGAGATGAAGAATAGGCGTCCAAAATTTGTACGGAAAAAACTACTTTCACCAAGGCGAAGCCGCGAGCAAAAGCTAGTAGTAATAATAATAATAATTTATTTATTTCAGATAATACAATCCATTATTGTTAGTAAAGACATACACAACTTATAAGCTAGTGTTAGTACATATAATAAAAATCTGTCAATTCATAAATAAATAAAATAAACGTCAATAATAATAATAAATAATAATAATAATATTCCACAACTATCACACAACGCCGTCTAGTCCCAAGCTAAGCAGGGCTTGTGTTATGGGTACTAGACAACTGATAAACATACCTACTTATATATTTCTAAGTACATACATATTACCTCTACATAAATTACACCCAGACACAGAACAAATGATCATGCTCATCACATAAACATTTGTCCTGGGTGGGAATGGAACCCACGACCTGCGGTATAGCAGTCAGGGCCACTAACCACTAGACCAACAGGCCAGTCAATAATTAAATTACATAATAAAAACAATTAACAAAGATACACAACACACATTAGACTACTTCTGGGCACAGTTTGAAGATAACACTTGCGTCCTCGTCCAGTGTTTCAATATAAGGCCATCAGTCAGTAATAAATATATTTACACCCCTACTTTTTAATTAGTACACAAAAAAATGGGGCTCTATCTGTACCCGTCACTGATCATATTTTTGTAGTCTAAAGTAGAAAAAACTTGAAATCCTAAAATTTACCACGAAAAGGTAAATTTATCAAAGAATCAATCAAACATAACAATTGCTAGTAGAAAATACTGCGGGCAGTGTTTTTCCTTAAAAATTGTCACTTATTCATTCATTAATCAATAGCCTGCACAATATTTCCATAAATTGAGTGACATTTTGGGACATAAACCAACGCTAATAACTTTGCTGTTTATGTATATTATTTATTGAGATTTTACTTATAAAATAACAAGGGCTTTTCTAATAAGCCTTTTAAGTATGTGCACTAATTAAAAAATAGTGGTGTATAAAATAGTGGTGTATAAAATAGTGGTGTATAAAATAGTGGTGTATAAAATAGTGGTGTATAAAACAGTGATGTATAAAATAGTGGTGTATAAAATAGTGGTGTACAAAACAGTGGTGTATAAAATAGTGGTGTATAAAACAGTGGTGTATAAAATAGTGGTGTATAAAATAGTGGTGTATAAAATGAGAAACTGACTGATTGACATATCAACGCACAGCTGAAACGCCTGGGACTAGGAACGTAAAATTTTGTGCAAAGTTTCCTTATAACATAGGCGAGCACTATTGTAAGTGCAAAATTATAATGATAAATTAATGATATTTTTTTTGCAAATAGGTTTTTAAAAACCCAAATACACGTCAATTTTTTCGTCAGCTTAAACTAGATGAGGCCGGTGCTTCCTACCTAACTTCCCTGAGAAGAAACAACTCACGGGTCAAAGTTTACCATCAGGTGGGATCGCAGTCAAGCACTAGTTTATACCAATTAAAAGAAAGTCTATCTTAAAGTCCATACAGCAAACATGTAATGACTAAGACAGGACTTTTCAAAATCACCCCCTGAAAGGATGAAACAGGATCCAAAGAGTTTATCAGAAAACCTACATACATGCGGGTGAATCCACTGGCAGAAGCTAGTACATACACAAAATTCTTCCTTCTAAATGATCCTGAGAGCTCCTTATATAGTGACTGACTGACGAAGCAGGCAAGATGGGCTGTAAGATAATGTCAGTGTAAATTCCCTCCATAATATATGTAAATAGGGGACCCTTACGTAATTGTGTAACATAAGGACATGGCCTGCATGCGAAGGGCCTGAAACTTGAAGGAATTTGTGATCCAGACGGCTTGGGAACGATATAGGATCACAATAAAAGTAATTGCGAAGTTGCGAGACGGTTTTTAAGCGGACTTTTGAATTTTTAACGGGATATTTTTAACTGTGCATCCAAAATTTTATTTTTGACTAAAAATCACTAATTGTACATTAAATATGTATGTACTTTTTATAGTTTTTAACGGACTAGGGGCACTCCGACTCGGACAAGTTAGGTTAGAAGGGAATGACAGGGTGCAAGCGAAGTGAGTGAATATAAACCCCGCCGTCTCGTTTGTGGTTATTTTTTTTAAACTACCCAGAAAAATATATTTTAGTGTGATAATAGTATTTTTATTGGTACAAAGTCATGTTTTGTGTAATTGATAAATTGACGAACAGTTAAATAAAAGATACCCTTTTGAAATTAGTATAGCATTGGAAAGAATGCATGAATCAGTATCCATATCAATAGATATGGATTTCTCCTTCTTGGAGCATTGAAAAGAACTACATATACGAGTAATACGATCCTGAACTAATGGCTCCTTTGTTTTGTGTCTATTTCTTCATTTAGTATTAATAGCTGCTGTTAGCCACTTCACTCTAGTAATAGTTAGTGGATAATTATCACGAGGAAAAATACTAAACAGAAAAAAAGTGTGCTATTTCAAGACATGCTCTACGCGTATATTAAATTTCATCGAAATCCGTTCAGCCCTTCGAGAGTGAATAAATAACTAATATACACACATTCGCCTTTATAGTTTATTAGTAAAATTATATTTGAAAAAATAAATAATGATTGTAATTATTTATCCGAAATAAAATAAATTGAATTGAATTGTATAATTTAAACTATACGAGAAAATTAGTAAGTTGAAAAAAGAAAGAAAAGATAAGGTAAAAATGTCAAACTCATTTTATTGCTGCAAAGTATTGAAGCAATCTAGAACCTATGTCAAAAAAATTGCACCCAAGTCCATAGTCATTGCAATTTTTATATCGTATTGTGAATAGAATAGAAAACAATAGTTAATAGTAAACACTGATACTCTATCAGTGTTTACTAACTACTGTGCGGAAAGTAAACCATCGTGGGATTTGAGGGCGCTGCTGTAGATAAATATCGGTTTTGTTATGTAAGCAATATTGTGACGTCATTATAGTGCGACTGTTAAATCTTGATATTTTGAAACTATGTTAGACTAGATTCTTCCAGCGGATTCACCCTATAATAAAAATTATCCTATTGGCTGAATTTGCTCACCTAATGAAACTGCAAAGTTATAGCTTATGTGCTATTTTATTGCAATGTTTATGATTAAGTTCATCTGTCTAGTAGTTTTAGCGCGACACATCCATACATACGAGTACCTCCATCCATCTTCACAAACTTTCGCATTTATAATATTAGTAGCCTATTTATTGAATTTGCTCACGTGATGAAACTTAGCAAAAATATAGGTTATAAGCTATATTATTGCAACGTTTATCATTAAATTCATCCGTTTATAAGTTTTTGCGTAATGAGTAACAAACCGTTAATTGTGGCGACACCTTGGGGAGGCCTATGTTGAACAGTGGACGTCTTTCGATTGTAATGATGATGAACATTTAAATGCAAACACGGACCGGTAAAGGAAAATAGCGTGAAGAAACTGCTGTACTACCTATCTAGGTAGGTTCCACCAACGACCACTTACCCAGTTTCAACGAAAATGGTTCTATCACTTTGACTGGGATCGGTCTATTATCACTGACTAGAATATTGTAGCCAACAGCAAGTTTATGTTTACCCTAGTTAAATATAAAGGTAAAAATGGGACACACTACCACTTTCTCGTTGTCTTCCTCAGTACATTTTTTCCTTTTGCTAATCAATAAAAAATATGAACTTAATGACTATGAAAATAAAGTACACTTCAGAATTTGTAATGTTGCTTCGTAAAAAATCTATTTAGCCTGTAAGGGACCATCTCGTATATAAGATCCTTGGGATCCTTTGTTGTCCGTCTGTTTATCTGTTAAGAAGAAGCGAACCCAAGAACGCTTGGAGGTATCGAGTTAAAATTAAAACTATACACTCAAGTCTGCAGTCTTTTGAAGTTATGAAAAAATCAGACTTCTGAGTTAACGAAAAAAAAGATACGGCCGTTTATGTCGCAAAAAAGCGTATATTTCGATACTCAAGAGAATCAAAGTTCATAGGGTGAATCCGGTTGACCTAGAATCCTGAAATATGGCGTAAATCAAGGTCTCATAGAACAGGTACAGGAAAAAATCTGAAAATTGTAAATTTGTAGATCCGCCACAAAAAAAAATGTTTGCAATTCGGAAAAATCTTCGTAACTCAATTTGGGAATTGATTTCTGAAAAGAAATATTCTAAGTTATTCGAACCGCATTATAAATTTAGTAGTAAAGTAAATTGAGTATCAATACTCTTTATACTAGCCATCGAAAATATTGACCAAAACAAAATAAACAAATATCATCATGTTTGAATGAATTTCCGTTTAATTTATATATATTTGGAGATAACAGGGACAGGAGTTTACCTAGGAAGTCTAAAAACATTAAAATAAAAGTGTTACGTACCAAAAAAACAGCATACCAATGTTTCCCAAGTTCGTGACTTTGTTTTGATCAATAATGGTGTGATTTGCCATTTGTTATCTTTGGCAAAACTGTAATATATTAAATATTATTTCCCTTGCAGCTCAGTGAAATTTTTTATCACATTTCTGAAGATTTCAATTAAAAATCACAATAAAATAACATAATAAACAAACCCTCTGTCAACATGATATGACGTTTGGCATTTGACGGATGGCTGGGTTGGGTTGCTACTTAAAATCTTTAATGTTGTTTTCACTTTACGCCACGACGGTTCGTTTATCGCACAGACATAGTAAGTAACACAACAGTCGACTAACTGACAAACAGACGGTACTGTCATACTATAACATTTTACTATTTAAACTATTCATACTATCTTATGAATGAGTGAATGATTTCATTTCCATATCTTATACCTATATTTTGACTTTTTTGGGAGCTTTTGCTTTCAAAAGTTAAATAGATTACTATTTAAAATAAAGCAGCGTCTTAAAGTCGTGGGCAGCATGTTAAATTCCGAAAGAAACGAAGGTTGCTAAGTTATCCCGAATGCGGTGAGGGATTTATACAATTAACTCCCGAGTACTACGAGAGATACATATGTATCAGTAAGTAGTTAGTACAGCATAGGGACCCTATGCTAGATGTAGCTTTTTTTTATGCCAGGACTATGGTCCCTTGGGAAAATACATGATTTTTATATAGAGAAAAAAAATACAACCAACTTCAATGTTAAAAAAACACTGAAAAGTACAAAATAACTTTAATTTCGGAAATCGGTGATTCTATTATAGTTTTGTCTCTTCGTTATTAAACACCGACTTCCGAAATTAAAGTTATTGTGTACTTTTCAGTGTTTTTTTTAACATTGAAGTCGGTTGTATTTTTTTTGAAAAAGTTTTTTATTTTACACTTTTTAGTTATGGTACCACCACTAAGTAGTACCTCTCAGCCAAACTTAAATACGAGTACTTTATAGCCAGAGAGCATCTCATAAAGATTTTAACAATCCCAAACACGGTTAGATTACATAAATTTACCTTCTGGCACAGCATAATTTATGTATAATTATACTGTGCTTCTGGCTTCATCATCAGATCAGTGCGATACATCCCCTCCCCCTTTTCATTCAGCCAGTCATCGACTACACGTATTAACAAAGCAATTTTACTTTTTACGACAGTTCTGCTGTGATCCTATTAGGAGTTCTGTGCCATATCTTCGAAGTTCATGATCAGATCACAACAATATTTCAATGAAACCAACTTGGAAGCAGAACCTTTCAATTAAAATAAGAGTTTTCAAAATCGGTTTACAATTGACGGAGATATCGGTGAACATACATAAAAAAAAAGAAAAAAAAACATACATTCAGTCGAACATAAAACCTTCTTTTCGAAGTCGGTTAAAAATACAAAATTTTCCATGATTATTTTTTGTGAATTGTTTTTGATATGAGAAATACTAGTAGCATTGTCCATTTCAATTCTGGTATGCAGCTGCATAATTTCATCATGGTTCTAATTATCATCACAATCACGTTTGTTCAGAAAGATTGTCGGATCATTTAACAAGTCATTAATCTAATAACTTTAATATCCTGGCTAGCCGGGTCTCCACTAACGTCTAGCTCTAACATAGTGTAGAACAGTATATTAAGCGCAAGTTCGATCGTGTATGGAGTACTGCTCTCATCTTTGGGATGGGTCAGCCAAATACCAGCTAGATGTACTAGAGTCTATTGAAAAGCGTGCCAAGAAGATCATAGGCAATGATGCTCTTGTGAAGTCAAAACTCCAAAGTCTTGAGCATCGACGCCGAGTTGCTAGCCTGTCTGTTTTCTATCGTTTACACTTCGGGGAGTGTGCTCTAGAGTTACACAATTTAATTCCGCCAAGTCCGTTCCATCAGACCGTTTCACCAGATCCGTCTTGTGGTTCCATCGAACCACAAGACGTACGGCGTTGCGCCACCGGTACATGGTGGACATCCCACCTATACGTACAAAGCGTTTTGGGAGTACATTCATTATGCGTACAGCTAAGGAATGGAATTCCCTGCCGAAGTCTGTGTTTCCTGATAGCTATAACCTAGGGGTCTTTAAGTCAAGAGTGAATAGATTGCTTCTAGGCAAGCGTGCTCCATCGTCGGCCACATCATCGCTTACCATCAGGTGAGATTGTGGTCAAACGCGAGCCTATCCATTATAAAAAAAAAAAAAATTATGCTAATAGTCCGATATTTTTTTTATGATTGTTTGTTCTTGGTGTCTTCCCTATCACAAATCTAGTTATCTATAAAATACTCATCTCCACTAATATTATAAAGTGGTAAAAGTTTTTATACTTTTTTTTATTCGTAGGGGGTAATCGCTGAAAGTGCAGGTCCGATTGCGAAAATTTCTTCACCGATAGAAAGCTACTTTATTCCTGAGTGACATAGACTATATTTTATGTACGCAGGTGAAGCCGCAGAAGATAGTATTTCTAAATTTTTCGTCTTAGGGAGGCTGCAATTAAAATTTGGCGGCCGAATCATCAATGCAACTCTCTCGATGCGTTTTACTCTTTTGAATGACTGTTTCATGAAATAGTTAATCAATAAGGTAAGACGATCATTTTTAATTTCGCAGGATATTCTTGCGCTTTCAACTTAAGGTTGTAGTCACAGAGTATTTTGTATGGGTTTTGCCCGGGTCTATGTCGATTTCACGGCCGTAACAGTGATTTTATTTTATAAAAAAAAACATTTGAACTATTCAAGTTTTTTGTTATTGCCACACCCTTTACCACAACATGCTTTATTATTTTATGTAACTTTCAAATATTTATGTGATGTAATCTCGTAGATATACATGTTTGAAATCGTAAGTTAGAGTCTGATTCGTGACTTTTTTTATCGAGCCAACTAATTTATATCATGCTTTGATTTTTGCCCGCGGTTGGTCATATGGTAAATTTTATTGAAATAATTTTTCATGGTGGGTTCTTTTATATTTGTGGATTTCCAGAGGTTCAAAGAATTAAAAAAATAATAGAACCTTAAAATATGTTTTCACTTTTTAAGTGTAGTTTTTCTACCCAAATTACCTAATTCAAAAGGTGGGTCCACAACCTTCAAAATATCAAATTCCACAGCCTGTCAGAATTCCATTAGTGCTAAGTGCTAATGTGCGATGGTGACTATCTTTGCTATGTAAAATATTTACTGACTAGCAAGTGTACTAAAAATGATTGATCTTATAAATTAGTTCAAAATACGAATATTACTCCAAAATATACAAGAAATATTTTTTTTTTATTGTTAAGGCACGCGTTAAATTACTATCTCAGCGGATGGTAAGAAATAATGTAAGTAGCACGCTTGCCTAGAAGATGTCTATTCACTCTTGACTTGACCCCCAGGTTGTAGCTATTTAGAAATACATTAGTAAAGTAAACTATTCTAATAAATAATTAATTTAGTAGATAGAACGGAATGAAACAAACGGACAGGCAAACTTATTTTTTTTTAAGTTGGAAATCATCAAATAACTTTCCCTAGAGCGAAAGTATAATCAATCATAAAGTTCCTATTATTGGGACTCGGGTCTTCTTTAATAAGAGGGAATGGGCCGTAATCCACCACGCGGGCCCAGTGCGGGTCGGTGAATGTTACAGTCTCCGAATTTTTAGTAAAAAAAAAAATGGACATATCGATTTCTTCACAATGTGTTTTTTCACCTAGAGCAGTGATGGTGAAATAAATTACAAAAAAAAGTAATGCACCTACCTGGGTTTTGAAACCGCGACCTACAACTTATAAGTCTGGGCCATTGAATCCTGGACCACCACTGGTATAACCTTCGAATATGTCAGGATAAAACCGTCCTGTAATGTTATTTGCCAAGTGCCAAGTGTTTACTGCAACGCATAGTATGAGTAATATGTTGTAATCAATGGATACTTGGCAAAGCTATATTTCAATCCGAGTTGCTTGTCCAAGTTAGCGGCGCTAATAACTCACGGCTTGGCAGGGGCGAACTTGGCACTCGTATGTTAGGGTGTGGCCACACTAACGTGACAAGGTAGGTCTGATTAAAACATCAATTTATTTTTATCTTTTGATTTAATTAAATAGAATTTAAAGTGATACATAAATAAATTGTAATAATGCATAAAATTATAATTTTTTGTTTCTTATATTGTATTAATATACAAAGAGGATTTTTATCGTTATTATTAAATATAAACCAGCTAGTTACGAATATTATTGAGCTCTTCAGCTTTTGCAACATTTGTATGATTTAATCGATTATATGCAGACGTTTAATTTTGTAAAAAGGTAAAGAAAGACTTAAGAACTGTAATAGAACCTAGTGGCGATCACCCTTTAACAAACCTTAGGTTTTAAGTAAATTATATCACCAAATCAAATCTAAAAAAAAAGTTTTCTTACAATTAAAACAATACTTTGAGAAAACATAAGATAAACCCTGAAAAATATAACAAACTAATGATTTATTTATTGTGATTTTAATTTATTGTTTTATTTATTTTGACTTAGGTTATAATTTGAATTGATTCATTTATTTTGATTTTAATGTATAATTTTAATTGATTTATTTTATGATTTAATTTTATTTAGTTTGGTCCTGTTTTTCAAAATGAGATTGTGTACTTACTGGCTATGAACTCTTGTCTGATAATAAAAGTTTTTTTAATTTTTTTTATTAAAGAGGTTATTGCTCCGCGTACAAACGGTTCTTCATCAATGAATAATAAAGAAAACCGTGTTATTGCAAGTAATGTTGTGTGAAGAGTTCTCGACGTTCTTAGACGTCGGTGTATATGTTCTTGCCAGATCTTTGAATTGATTACTTCATGATATCGCCAACAAAAACTGGCCAGATGAAGGATTTTTAAGATAATAATAGGACAAACGAGGATTGACATTTCATCAAACTTTAACGTTTAACCTTTCGTATGCCGTAATTAAAGACACAATTAAAAAGTTATTGTGTCCCGCGTAGTTCCGCGTTCCGACCATACAACGGGTTAATGCAGTCTAGCCCGTTTTACCTGGCCATCATCATTTCAGCCGAAAGAAGTCCACTGTTTGACGTAGTCCTCCCCCAAGCGTCGCAACAACGACCGGTCCTTCGTGTCTCGCATCCATCGGATTCCAGAGACCCCGACCAGTTCATCGGTCCACCTTGTGGGAGGCCTTTCAACGCTGCGTTTTCCGGTACACCGTCGCCACTCCAGAACCTTTCGGCACCAACAGCCATCTGTTTTGTGTGCAATGAGCCCTGCCCATTGCCGCTTAAGTTCGGTTATTCTTCGTGCTCTGCTTTGCTTCGGCAACTCACTTGGCCATAATCATTTAAAATAAATCAAAACACAAAATTTGGCTATGATGGAGCGACATGGTCAAAATTGTGACAAAGCTCCTTAATAAAGATTGAAAAAAAAAAATATCTTGAAGTGTTCAAATTTTAAGTTCTGGCCACGACATGTACGAAAGTGTGTCCGTACCTTTATAGTGAGGGATAAGGAATGTCTGTACTTGCCTTAGTTTGCGCTAAACTGTTCAGATTAATGCAAGTTATTCTTGTTCCGGTGTTGTAGTTATTGGTAAAATATAAGTATAATAAATTTAAGGGTTACGTAACTGTGGGAATGTTTGAAAGAGTCGCTGCAGTCCTGGGCAAAGGCAACTGAAGGAACTTAGGTGGGTTTTATTCATTAAAGGCTAACACTCCCTCTCACTCTACCTAGAGTGGGAAAAATTATTTGATGATTGCCCACCTCAAAAAAAAAAAAAACCTAATGACAGGACGAAACGGAAAAAACACATGTAGCCAGGCTTGAGAAAATGATAGGTATCTGCAGAGATCGGTCAGAATTAGGTATAGTTATTCATGTACTTACATCGAAATGTTGATATGAATATGGATCTTCCCGGGATTTATAGTGAAAAACCTCGTGCGGCCAACAACAAAAAAAAAAAAACCTCAGAGATAGATAAGAAAAATAAAACCAAGTTTTTTTAGTTTATTGTTTTTCATTGAAAAAGATCTCTCTACGTCAAATGAGGTATGGTTAAAATAGGTACATTTTCTGCTTCTCGCCATTAATGCAGGACAAATACATTTCTGATAGTGCCATAAAAAAATCAGCTCTTGAAAATTAGTTTCGGAATTTAAGGCATATCCAGTTTATTCTTCCGCTGTATGAAATCAGTATAAGTACTTAAATAACTCTACCTAATTCCGACCTCTGTTAATTAGCCTAATTGAAGACAACTGACATTGGAAACGACGCAAGAATTTTTTTTCTGCCATATTTCTGATAGTGTAAAAAAAATCTGCTCTAAAATATTAAAATTAATCTCGAAATTTTCACTTTATTTTCCTTATTCTTCCACTGTATGACATCCGTGTAAGTATATAAATAACTTTACCTAATTCCGACCTTTGGTGATGACCTTAAGGGTTATACAAGGTGTCGTTTTGAAGCTGCAAAATATTTCAGGAGGTAATTATGTTAGTGATTCTCGACCCGAATCAATAATAAAATAAGTAGGTAATTTTTTTTTTTTTATAACCGCGCTTTTTTTCACACACACAAACACGGAACAATAAAGGGCGTTTTCACACACACTAACTCGCAACGATAGTTTCATAAATAATGTATCATCCAATCATCATCCCGCACGCCACACCCTAGCCACGCCCCCGCGGCCATCGATCAATCGATTTAGTTTAGTGTAATTAAAAAATTAAATAACAAGTATTACTGATTATTGACCAGGTTTCGTATTTTTACATGAATATTTATGAGTTTTATTACAACCTCCTGAAATATTGTGCAGTTTTAAAACTGCACCTTGTATTTCACCGGGACACCATACAGACACCAGAGTCACCACACCTCCGAGCTGGTCGCGCCACCAAATTGGTTGCACAACCAAACGGACACCAGGTGAGTAACTCTCTATAGAGCTGTGTACATTTTGTTGGTAGCGGCGACTGTTCGCGCCGCCATGGAGTCTCGGTGGAATATAGCCCTTAGTCTGGAGGTCGATCGGACTTGCGATATGATGGAAGAAGGGTGAAACCAAGACAAACAAAATTACGCAAGGACTTGAGTTTACCTAATACAAGGTTATACCACAAAATAGATAGGTACAGAAGTCAATCTACATACAAAGCGCGCTCGAGCAACGCACACATAGACACCGCTCATGGACACGATATCTCGGAGCGCCTCGGCCCAGTGCGAGCGCGAGTGTAGACGCTTGAGACACGCATCCGTGAACCTTTTTGTGAAATAATGGCGCAAAAAAAAAGTTACAACTGGGCCCCAAGTCTGCTATTTTTATAAATTTGTCATTCCAACACGATCCCATTGCCATTTTGCTAAAAGTTTGTAATCTGCTAATTCATAATGATCGATCATTGATCGGTCAGTGGTCTCTTAATAGAATTGTGGTAGAATGATAATTTCGAGAATAGTAAAACCAATAACTGCACAATAACGTTCTAATGGTCAAACACTGATCAAATAAACTATCAAAGTTTTAGCAGATTACCGCAAACGTCAAATATTCATTTGTCAATATGTACGAGATTACCATTCTATGTCACTTCTTTCAATGGAGTGTCAGTGGTTGACCATTGGAAAGTCACAATGACGCCATTATATTAGTAGATTACCAAACTTGTCAAAATCGACAATTATGACATCAATGATAGACCATTCTGATACTATTGTAATAGCAGACTTGATGTTTAGTGGGAGGTTTTTTAATTCATCATCGGACTTCGAGACGTACGGCGATGCATCACCGGTACTTGGTACAACCTACACGCACAATTCGGCACAAAACGTTTTGGGAACACATTCATTGTGCGTGCAGCTAAAGAGTGGAATTCCTTGCTGGAGTATGTGTTTCCTGATAGCTACAACCCGGGAATCTTTAAGTCGAGAGTGAAAAGGTTTCTTCTAGGTAAGCGCGTTACATCGTCGACCGCATCGTCGCTTTCCATCAGGTGAGGTAGCGGTCAAGCGTGAACCTATCAACAATAAAAAAGCATTAATTGCTGAATTATCGTTTTTTAAGCTACCAGTTTTGAGACGTAATTAGTTAGGTATTTGCTTGTACTTTTATAGTTTGTTTTACGTACGCAGAATAGTTAGATAGGTAGATAAGTACATGACTTTCTGACCATGTAATATTTTTACAATTTATATTATGTGTTTATCGCCGCGCTCGAGCGCGCTCGGAGAGAGCGGCGCCGACCCTAGCACGATTGCTAAGTGTAGGTATGAAAAGTGAAGTACATACATGAGATTGACTTCTGTACTTATCTATTTTGTGGTTGTACATATTGAAATAGGTGCTAGCCCCTTAGTGTTAAACTGTTGAACAGATTAGCTCTAGTTCTTGTTGTTGTTCCGGATTCAGTTTAGGGTTATGTACTTTAATTATGTGTGTTGTTTGTGAAGGGTTTTGCGATGAGAGCCCTGTTATTTGGTGCTTCGTAAACGGGGTGTTTATTGGAAAATTATATATACAATTATACATATATTACTATTGTGTCCCAGCTTCCGAAAGAAACTGGGGCCAGGGTTAGTTTCGAAAGACAACTTGAGCCCGGTATGAAGGCTTGAAGGAACGGGGTGGATTTTTAGTCAATAAGAGTCTGAGATAGTGTCATGCTCCGCCCAAGAGCGGGGGTTGTCATTGATGATTTTCCCAACAAAAAAAAAGCTTTCGAATCAAAAGCCGAGAATTTACCTCTCTGTCTACCAATACAGATTTATTGCGTCATTTCCCATATTATTTGTCTACAATTAGACTACTTATTTCTTAAAAAAAAAACACTGCCTAAGTGGATTTAAGTAAAATTAATTAAAATTATTTTTTTTAGATTGGGGTGTTTATGGGTGTGTGTTATTCTAGTTCCTTTATAGCGACATCTATGACGTTACATAAGAACTAAACTGTGAAATCCAGCATCACGCAATTAGTTTTACGCGCAGTTAGAACCTTATATTAATATACATCAGCTCGAAATCATCTCTGGGGCAGTAGCCTAGATCGGACATAACAACCGTCTGATCGGAGAATCGATAGAGGAAAAATAGCACATAATACACCTAAACATTATCCCGAACCTTCCCTGTAAGAATATCTTCGTGTATGTGGTAGATTACTGACGCCTGACTGCGCCTGGAGCGGAATCCCAAGCAGAGGTGACATGAAACGTATTAACGCTCCCCACTGACGAATACGGATAACGTGTCGCGAATAACGTATGGCGTAACCACATTTCCACGAATTTAGTTTATTTTGTTAATGGAAGGAAAAATAGCTATTTTTCTACGTGAAAAAATTTGATGATTAAAGTTTTAGCTGTATTTCGCCTTTTCCTATATTTTTTTTTGCTACTTTCTATCTTCTTCGTATCATTAGATACGTGTATAGTAAGTTAATATCTACACACCTCAACTTATACATCCACGTCCATATACTCTATTTTTTTTTTAATGGAAAATCGTTCGATAGCTTCTCCCGATCTAAGGTGGAGCGAAAGAACGTGTTAGACTTTTACTTGACGTATTAGGTTTTCTCTTCCCTCAAAGTTTTTGGGCCCAGTATGTTGCCACGTTTATAGCGGCGTCAGTAGCGTTTTTTAGGTCCAAAGTTTAGGTGTTGGAACATTTTGGGCACTCTAATAATTGGGTCATCGTCTGATCAGGAGCACTTAGCGCGAGTAGTCACTGGGTGATTTCCCAACACCAAAAAAAAAAGAGTTTTCATTGACAACCTGCACCTACTTATGCACCATTTTAATTACTTTTTCTTTAACTCCAATTTTTAATAATTTTTTTCCAAGAACGTCCATAATAAAGTAGGTTCCATAAAAGAATAAAGAGTAATTTCTTTTCTCAACCATGACACGAATATTGAAACTCAAGAGCTGCTCAAATAAAAATCTATCGAAGCTCGATTGTGTATGCATGGAAAAATTCTAATATTCTCGTAAAACGAGATGGCGAAGAAAAAATATTAAAATGTGAAACTTGGCGACGTTTCAATGGGGTGGTACCGAGGTCGGAGTCTATAGGAGTAAGAAGCTCTTGGGTTTAGAGCTTGTAGCTCATACATATTTATGTCGGACAAAATGATGTATCGTGGCTCTTGACTTATAAAGGCTATTAAGGTTACCACATTGTGCACACGTGAGCCACGTACGCTGATCTGAGCGCCTCGGACTCCATCAACTCCAAGCGGACGCTGTGTGTCTCTAATTGCAGTATTAAAAACGTTACAGCAACTAGACTTGCAAAGCTACCAGCAGTCAAGGAGTGGAATTCCCTGCCGGAGTCTGTGTTTCCTGATAGCTACAACTTAGGGGTCTTTAAGTCAAGAGTGAATAGGTCACTTCTAGGCAAGCGTGCTCCATCGTCGACCACATCGTCGCTTGCCATCAGGTGAGATGGTAGTCAAACGTGGCCTATCAATGATATAAAAAAGCTACATTAGATCCACGCCATGCATCGCGCCGGGAGGCGGCTTGGTCCACGTGTGCGTTGGTATAGTGTTGTTCTTGCTTTATAGCCTCCTGGAAAAGAAAGTATAAATCAGAAGAACAGCAACTATGTGTGTGTCAGAACTGTCCTGGTCTGGTTGACTGGTCCAGTTATAACGACTTTTGATGACTAAAACCTATGTCTTTGAGTTGTCCTTTGCGTTTTTCGGGTTTTCCCTTCCCATTGACTCTAGCGGATATTGGTCCCACTGGGCTCCTACGGTTTCAAATCAAATCGAATCGTGTATTTGCCTACAATGTTCGTATTGTACACAATAAAGATGTTATAAAAATATAGTGAGCTCGATACTTTTTGCCTGAGTTTTGAATCCATAAGATTGAGTACAATAATG
The DNA here is from genome assembly GCA_910589285.2 of Mythimna ferrago. Taxonomy (NCBI): domain Eukaryota; kingdom Metazoa; phylum Arthropoda; class Insecta; order Lepidoptera; family Noctuidae; genus Mythimna; species Mythimna ferrago. Next base: position 26,309,434 of record OU342684.1, read on the forward strand.
AAATTAATAATAAAGAAAATTGTTACAATATTGAGAGCAGTGGTGGCAGACTGGTAACGGCCCCGACTTTTTTTTGTAGGTCGCGGGTTTAAACCCAGCCAGGCACATTACTTTGTGCAATTTATTTCATCACCACTGCTCTCAAAACGGTGATGAAAAACATCGTAACAAAACCGGCATGTCCTAGAATAAAAAAAATTAAGACATGTTACATCCACCAACCCGCACTGGGCCCGCGTGGTGGATTACGGCCCATTCACTCTCCTAGAGAGGAGGCTTGAGTCCCAACAGTGGGAACATTATAAGGCCAACTATGCTATGCTATTTGCTGACATCTCTTTGAGGCACGCCTCGTTGACACTACGCGCCGTCGCCTCACTCTCACAAACTTTCGTACTCATTGGAAGTAATTAGTGTGAGTGAGTCATTACGAGATTTGAGTATGTTTCCAGAATTGTCAAAACTTGACAAATAGCCTGATAATATTTGAGTTCCAAGGCAATATGAAGCTGTCATCAAGGTTGACTACTTCCTATTAATGCTTGAATAATCTGTAGAAACACAGGTATATACACGGAACAGTAAAAACAGTATATACACTGCAGTATTGCAAATATAGATACCGAGACTCTATATCCTCAGATGTCTATATCATACTCGTTTGTGCCTACATCTTAAGACAATACAAGCGTGAAGACTGATTGAAGCAAGCCAGTGTCAGTGTTTACTCCAATGCTTCCAATATTCTACCCGGATTGTTTGACGACACAAATTTTGGGTCGGTGCAAATAGATGAACAGAAATAAAGCAATCCATATCAGATGTAAATAAAGTATAAAATTAGATTTTCGGACAACGCAATTTCGGATATAATCTGCATCGATTTTGTTTTCATTCGGAGGTTTCAGAAATTGTGTTTTATTAATTTTTTTTTGTAGGTGCGAAATCATCCAATGACATCTCCGCGCCCTTGGGCGGAGTGGGAGATAGTGACTAAAAACGCACTCCTGTTCCTTGGTTGCCTTTCGTACCGGGGCCGAATCTTCCTTTCAAAAGCAGACCCTTGGCCCCAGTAAGCTTCGACCCTGCTGACCTGCCCCTACGGTCGCTGACAACTCCTTGAAGCGCACGTGGAATAATAAGCGCCTTGATGTCTTGGGCTCAGTCCGGACGGTTAACGGATGCTCGAGCAATGAGTAGCTCGCCATCCGCAAACCCGAAATCTTTTTATCATGGAAGGCATATCACAAGGCCTATCATATCGCCGTGTATAACTACATCACTGTACTAAATAAATAAATCGCATCATTTATGTCGCTTGACACAAAGCAACTCGATGCGAACGTAACTTCGTTTCGCATCGCGCTATTGGCTTCGTACTGAAGAGCGAGGTAAACAGATTGCTGTAGCAGAACTTCGTTATTTAATTTCAACTGCAAAGCTTCAAGAGCCGCTCACTGTGAAAGAGTTACTCAGCTTATTTTGTTTTAGACTAGCCTCTACTAGTGGCTTCGCCCGTAACACACATCACCCTAGTCTTTTACCAACTAGCTTACCTACTAAAGGTTTTTTTTTCTGAAACTCCTCGCGGCTTTAGCGGGCACTGCTCCTGCTGGGCCTCTATGGTTTTGCTGCAACTTTATTAAGTCGCGCGTAGAACAAACACTACGCGCCGTCGAGCATAGATTTATGTTTCAAAATTGGAAACATGCTGCCAGGATATCTTTGGATCGGAGATATTAGATGGTCACTGTGAAAGTTAGTTAAGTTGCTTATTTTGATGAAAAACTCATTGTCATCTCCTCATCCATCAATTAGCTTGGTTGGCTACCAGTATAAACAGATGCAGCTGAATACCCGTGTACTGCCTATCAGACCTCTACAAGCCGGTTACTAGGTGTTTACGCCTGCGTTAATATTAAGAAGTGCAGTGTGTGTGATTTTTTGCCTTTCCAAAAGACTAGGCGCTCGCGCCGTACTGAATATGATTTTTTGTTATTCGTCCACCTACATTTTTTTTTGGTGTGTCAAAATTTTGCCATCCTTCGAACTATCTCGCGCTCCGCTTATAATATTGTAAAAATTCAGTAAACCCAAAATATATTATCATACCTCGATACGGGAGTTTCATTGAAGTTCCATTGGACCCCCAACATCTGGCGACCGTCGACCAAACCTGCAATTTTATCGGAACAAGTTCGCGACAACGTAACCACGCGCTGCTGGCGTAGTCATTGCGCCGCAGCCACCTTTGATTAGGATCAAGGATCATACCTGGGTTCCCTGGAGGTGCACGAGCCATTGCAGCCACCGCCGGTCAGCGATCAGCATTCAGCATCGTACCGCAGCCTCGGCCAATGCAGCTAAGTGCCCATTTTTCCTTGTGAAATCCCTTTTACCTAACCTTACCTTTTATACCCTTATCCATAATCAATCTATCCTGTACCTATTTAAAATAGCTTTTCTATGAGTGTATTGGTATCTGTAGTCAGTGTAGTATCTCTAAATATTACAAGAATACACCATACGCAGTTCATTAAGGTAATTTACGTCATTGATGGAACCATAGTTTTTTCATTCGTGTTTCCTCACAGGCTTATAACTGTTATAAAAGCATATAGTTCACCATTATCGCCAAACATTCCAGGTCGATTTCTCCGTGTAACGCAAACGCGGGACGCCTGCCGTGTCACCGTGTGGCAGCGGGACTGAACGGGAGCCCTACTTCTGCGCAGAGCCGGCCTCAGGTGACGTTAGGCGAGAAGCGTGAGCTAAGATTTTAGTTTTTTCTTTTTTACATATCGTGGACTAGCTTGTGTCTGTACATTTCCATAATCAAACAACTTATTTATTACATTTACAATGGGAAAAGACTATGGAAGTGAAGCTAGCACAAACGATCCTCGTGAACTACAGGATCTGTTAGTGAAACGCAGCTCCATAAAAGGTCAAATAACTAAATTTAGAAACTTTTTATCAAACATTACCTCTAAAGAAACGCTTTCTCAGATTGAGTTAGCTGAGTTAACATTAAAATTAAACAAATTTGAATCTATATATAGCCGTTTTGACGACTTGCAAAATCAGATAGAAGTGTTGCACTCTGAAAATTTATCTAGTGAAATTGATGAGCGTGATACTATCGAGCAACTATTTATATCCAATATTGCAATTGCTCAAAGTATTACACAAAAACATAACTCAAACCGTCATGATGAAAGTAATTACAAGGACTTAAATTCAAGTCAGATAACCACAAGTCCGTGTAATCATGATCATCATGATATAGGTTTTAAATTACCACAAATTCAAGTTACTAAGTTCGACGGGTCTAGTTTTCGTTGGCTTGAGTTTCGTGACACATTCCTATCTATAGTACATAATAATGACCGCATCGCTCCCATTCACAAATTTCATTATCTTATTTCGTACTTGACTGGGGATGCAGCGCGCATTATAGCTAACTTGGAGGTGTCAAGCGCAAATTATGCGTGTGCTTGGAACTTACTATGTGACAGATATGATAATACTCGCCAATTAGTAACTCATCATATAAATTCATTATTACATATAAAACCAATCGCAAATGAGTCTGATAAATCATTAAGATTTCTTGTGGATCATGTTAATAAAAATTTACGCGCCTTAACTAGTCTCGGTATAGGTTCGCGTGACTGGGATATTTTGCTCATTCATATAATGAGTCCCAAGCTTGATAGTTGCACTAGAACCAAGTGGGAAGAGTACCGGGGCACATTGGATGCCAATATACCTAATTTGCAACATTTTTTCAAGTTTCTTATTGATCGCGCTGACGTACTTGAGTCAATTAATAGCAGCCAATCGTATTCTAAACCTAAGACTCAGACAATTTCGAAGCCTATAGATACTAACCATAAAATAAAATCTCATCAGTCATACACTTCTAATAGTGAAGACAATAATATTGTTGAAATATCATGCAGCGTTTGTAATGGTAATCATCGTCTTTATGATTGTCCCACCTTTTTGGCAATGAGTGTGGATGACCGCATCACTGAAGTAAGCAGATTACAGCTTTGCCATAACTGCTTAAGGTCAGGCCATTCCGCACGCAATTGTCGCATGCATCCGTGTCGCATGTGCAATGCAAGGCACAATAGACTCTTGCATAAACAACCCACTAACAAAAATATTTCTAGTGTTGTCACTATTTCACCCGACACCACTGACGATACTATCGTTAATCTTGCAAACCAAAATACCCATCAAGTTTTACTGTCTACTGTTTATATTGAGGTAGCCAATCCCACGACCAATCAAACACTGAAGGTTCGTGCACTTTTGGATTGCGGTAGTCAGTCATCATTTATCACTCAATCTCTTAAAACAAAACTACTTTTAGAACCGACTACCACTTTGCATGTCAATATAATTGGCATAGGCAATAAAACTACCACTCAGGCTACAGAAACTTGTGTAGTCCAGTTGAAATCCTTGATGAAACATTTTACCATCACTTCTTCTTTTCTGGTATTGCCAGTATTAACCGGCAATATACCTAGAATGCCCGTTGACGTCAAAAAACTTAATATACCAAACGATTACTTTTTAGCAGACCCTCACTTCTACCAACCAGTACCTGTTGATGTTGTCATCGGTGCCGATATTTTCTGGGACATTATTGGCCGTGATCAACTCTCTCTCGGTCTTAATTCACCTGTATTGAGAAGTTCTCAATTTGGTTGGCTGATAACTGGTCCTATGTATTTTAATTCACCTACAAATAAAAACTTAAAGGAAAATACTACAGATTCTAATCATTCAGTCGTTTCTTATGTGTCGTCTGTTGACAAAATACATAAAGAACTCACCAAATTCTGGGACTTAGAAAATATTCCCCAAACTCAACCACATATGAGTCATAGCGAGAAGGCATGCGAAATGCATTTCTTATCGCACACCTTCCGTTTAGAAAACGGTAGGTTCTCAGTTAGTTTACCTTTAAAAGATACACCTGATTGTCTAGGTGAATCTTATTCACTCGCTAAAAAACGCTTATTAAATTTAGAAAAGCGATTTCGCAAACAACCACATGTGAAATCGCAATATTTAGAATCCATGCGTGAATACGCAGACTTAGGTCACCTTTCAGAATCTGCTATACCTATACCTTCTACATCTTACTTCCTCTGCCATCACGCTGTCTTCAAAGACAGTAGTGAGTCTACAAAAATTAGAGTAGTGTTCGACGGTTCAGCTCCTACTTCATCAGGTCAGTCTATAAATGATATCCTCATGGTCGGGCCTAATATGCAGGACTCACTGTTCTCCATATTAATAAGAGCTCGACAACATAAGTTTCTCCTCACGGGAGACGTCGAGAAAATGTACCGTCAGATCCGTGTCCATGAGGAAGATCGCAACCTTCAACTTATTTTATGGAGAGAGGATGAGTCTCTGCCCATCAAAACGTTTCAACTAGGCACTGTGACTTACGGAATGGCAAGTTCCAGTTACTTGAGCACTCGATGTCTATGGCAAATTGGTGAAGAATGTGCTGACCCTATGGTTAAAAATATAATCCAACATGATTTCTTCGTGGATGATCTCATTACCGGTTCTGAAAGTGAGGACACCCTACGTTATATTCACCAATCTGTAACCGAAGAATTAAAGAAAGGATGCTTTAATCTTCGTAAATTTAAGACTAATTTACCTTCATTGTTTGACTCAAATACTCAAAATAACGATAATCTTTTAATAAGTGAGTCAACTAGTACTCTAGGCATGGGATGGAACCCATCAACCGATCAGTTACATTTCCCTATAAAATTTCCACTTTCTACTAATAATAATTTAACTAAAAGATCTTTTTTATCGTCTCTTTTTAAAATATTTGACCCTTTGGGACTGATAAGTTCGTGTGTAATAAGAATGAAAATGTTATTACAACAACTATGGCTGCATAATTTAAGTTGGGACTCTCCAGTCCCACCTGATGTTCAAAGAGACTGGACCAACTTTATGCACTCTTTACCTTCCCTTTTAACTCTAGAAGTTCCGCGTCGTGTTCTTTGTAATGAACCCGCATATGTAGAATTACATTCTTTCAGTGATTCATCTCAACATGCATATGGCGCTTGCATTTATTTACGTTCCGTCAATGCTGGGAACGAGGTTACAGTCAAGCTGCTTTGCTCGAAGTCCAAAGTAGCTCCAATTAAAGGTACAACTATTCCTCGTTTAGAATTGTGTGCAGCCCTACTGGCAGCAAGGTTATGCAAGGCTGTTAGGGAGTCACTACGATATGAATTTCAGCATCAAGTACATTGGTGCGATTCGTCAGTAGTACTTGCCTGGCTTCACACTAGTTTTATAAATTTAAAAACATTTGTTGCTAATAGAATTACGGAAATCTGTGAGCTAACCGATGCTTCCTCGTGGCGCTATGTGCCCACATCTGTTAATCCTGCTGACCTCATATCTAGAGGAATCAGCCCAGACAAACTCAGCAGTACCAATCTATGGTGGTCAGGCCCTTCATTTCTCATGGAGCCTGAATGTAATTGGCCTATCTTAAAACCCAATAAAATTAATATTAATGATTTACCGGAAACCAAACCTAATTGTACCGGGTCTCATGTTGTTTCTCAAAATGAGCCTATAATTAATTTTAAAAACTTTTCTAGCTTAACTAAAATAAAACGGTCTTTCGCTTACGTGCTTAGATTTATCAATAATTTAAAACCTAATAAAAATAAAATTTATGGAAATCTAACAGTTGATGAATTAAATGATTCATTTATTCATTTGTGTCGTTTCGCACAGCAAGAATCATTTCTCTGTGAATATAATTTGCTATATAATAATAAGGTTTTAAGTACTAAATCAAACATTTTATCATTAACTCCATTTTTAAGCGATAACAAGGTTATACGAGTTGGTGGCCGACTAGGTTCATCTGACTATAATTACAATAAAAAACACCCGATTCTCTTGCATGCTTCGCATCATTTTACGAAATTGATTTTCGAATACGAACATAAACGTGGATTACATGCTGGTCCACAACTATTGTTAGCTATTGTTAGAGAATACGTTTGGCCGATTAATGGCAGAAACTTGGCTAGGCGCGTTTTTCATAACTGTCCCAGGTGCAGACGCTTGCAGGGCAAAACTATTGCGCCACTCATGGGGGATTTACCATCCCAACGTGTCACGCCCGACTTTCCATTTCAAACAGTAGGAATTGACTTCGCTGGCCCATTCTTAATCGTAAACAAAAGGGGGCGTGGTGCCTCGCTAGTCAAGTGCTATCTTTGTTTTTTTATTTGCCTTCGATATAAAATTTCTCACCTTGAAGCCGTGAGCGATCTATCAAAGGATGCATTTATCATGACTTTCCGAAGGTTTGTGTCACGAAGAGGCAGGCCAGTGGAAGTTTTCTGCGTCAATGGACGCAACTTTGTCGCAGGAGCAAAGGAAATTAATAACTTTTTTAAGATTTACCAAAACGATTTATCAGATTTTGCATGTTCGGAAGGTATTCAGTTTAACTTTTCACCTGCTTACGCTCCTCATTTTGGCGGCATTTTTGAGGCCGGCATCCGTTCAGCAAAATATCATATTAGACGAGTAATGGGTAATTCCCACCTAAGTTTCGAAGAACTACAGACTCTTTTCGCTCAGGTAGAAGCTGTTTTAAATAGTAGACCTCTCTATCCCTTATCCGCTTCTCCTAACGATTTCCAGTGCCTTACTCCTGGGCATTTTCTCATTGGCCGGGCTCTCACCGCTCTGCCTGAACCAGCTCTGGCAGACTGCTCCTCAACAAATTTGCAGCGTTATGCCAGATTGCAGCAAATATACCAACATTTTTGGCAACGCTGGCAAAAGGAATATATTGCTGAGTTGCAACTGCGTCGAAAATGGAAGACCAACACCGCTTCGGTCAAGATTGGAGATCTGGTTCTACTGCAAGAAGATGGCGTTCCACCCCTTTGCTGGAGACTGGGGCGCATTGAAAGACTCTTCCCAGGACTAGATGGTGTTTCACGAGTGGCCGACATCAGGACGATTAGGGGAACTTTACGGCGCCCTCTAGTTCGCATCTGCCCCTTACCAACCGAAGAGGACTTTCTGAAGGGTTGAAACTTCGGAAGTTTCAACGGGGGGAGGATGTTTACGCCTGCGTTAATATTAAGAAGTGCAGTGTGTGTGATTTTTTGCCTTTCCAAAAGACTAGGCGCTCGCGCCGTACTGAATATGATTTTTTGTTATTCGTCCACCTACATTTTTTTTTGTGTCAAAATTTTGCCATCCTTCGAACTATCTCGCGCTCCGCTTATAATATTGTAAAAATTCAGTAAACCCAAAATATATTACCATACCTCGATACGGGAGTTTCATTGAAGTTCCATTGGACCCCCAACACTAGGTAACACGATATTCTTTGGATGATGGATGGTCAGACTTTCTGGCGTCTCGAGCTGCAAGTGACAACCGGGACCAACGACGTTACGTCCTTTTCATAACACGCAGTGTCAGAAATATCCTAGATAAATAAGAAATATTGAAAAAATCAAGCACAGCATTATGCGTACAGCTAAGGAGTGGAATTCTCTGCCGTAGTCAGTGTTTCCTGATAGCTATACTTAACTTGAGGGTCTTTAAGTCAAGAGTGAAAAGCTTACTTCCAGGCAAGCGTGCTCCATCGTCGGCCACATCATCGCTTACCTTCAGGTGAGATAGTGGTCAAAGCGAGCCTATCAATAATAATTAAAAAAATCAAATTGGTACTTGCCCAGTTTTGAATCCGCAGTCAAAACCGCTGGGTTATCGCGATACTACGGAGACTCCGTGTGTAAGAATAGTAGAGAAAAATAAAACAATTCATGTTAAATGTAACGTACAATACACACTTATTCCCCAGGGAAACTACCTGTGTTTCGTGTAACCACTTATCTCATACTCAGTATACAAAATCTTAGCTCGCAATATGGCCTCTTCGTGATCATCTGTTTACGAGCGGGTTCCGCGGATACGGCGGATATTCGCGCCAAACGGCCCGTAGGCGGTTATTAGCTACCTGTTCAAGCTAGACGCCGGCAGAGGGTTAACTCGGATACTAAGGAAGGAGATACAGAAGGGTTACTTACTACAAATGCTGACACAAGACGCCCATGGTTTGTCTTACAGAAGTCGGAGCGTGAGGGTTGTCTACTGGGGCCAGAGTTAATTTGAAAGATAGATCAAGCCCCGGTACGAAAAGCAACGAAGGAGCAGGAGTGGGTTTTTAGTTAGTAAAAGTCTGACACTATCTCCCGCTCCACCCAAGAGCGGGGGATGTCATTAGATAATTTTCCCACCACGAAAAAAAATAGCGTGAGGATTGTCTCCTCCTTACGCTATCCGCCACCTCTTTTACTCGCATTACTGCTTCATAAAAGGGGATGGGCATTTAACTTACCTGTGTTTAAGCCATCTTTGAAGAGTGGCTTGGAAGACGCCTCGGCGTCCTCACCTTCCGCATGACGCAGGTCCTCACCGAACATGGTAAGTTCGGGAGGTTCCTGCACCTGATTCGTATGGAAGAAACGCCTGAGTGTCACAGTAAAGCATTCGGTGGAGATGAGCCTCGTTAGACGGAGCTCTGGCGGGCCCTGGTCCAATGCGAGGAGGAATGACACGTCGTTGCTTCTTTTTTTGAAGCAGTAATGCTAGCGAAGGCTGCAGCTTGAACAACCGGACTTCTTCACACACCAACCGCCGAAATCCTGTCCCCGATTTCCAGCCACCGTAGGCGTCGGCTTGCAGACGACGAACAAGGGGTAGCTCGCTGTTCCGCCTTCCGGTAATGAACATAGGAGTGGACTTTAGTCAATAAATGGCTGACACAATCTCGTGCCCCACCCTAGAGCGTAAGAAATCGTTGGATGATTTCCTCAAACCTCTTTAGGTCAAACTCCTTCTTCAACCTCCTTCCTCCTTCTTTTTCCTTTTTCAAACTCATTATTTAAATACTTGGAGAATAAGTGATCCTTCTGTGCCGTTCTGTACTGGTACAAAGAGAAGCACGGTCGTGGAGTGTTGAGTGCGTTAACTCCGTGCTCGTAGGAGTTACGCGAGGATCAAGCAGCTAATAAGCAGGTGATCACGCCATGCAGCTTTTAGGATTAGGCCGCGTGTAGTTGACGGTGGATGTTCACAGTTGGGATTTGTTTTGTGGTGGAAGGGAAAGAGAAGAGGTGTGAAGATAAAAGTTAAGTGGTACGCTGATGCTTTTGTAAAGACAATTGTTTCAGTACTTAATAAAAAATAAGACACTCAAGAAAAAACTAAGACAATGAGGGAGATGTCAATTGGATGATTTTCCCAACTTAAAAAAAGTTTGATCTATAAATTATAATAAATCTGTAAAAGTGTTTAGTTGTGCGCGCATCACGTAAAATGCATGAAATTTATGTAAATAACATTTATACATTAAAATTGTGTGTAACTTGATATATTACTTAGGCTTTGTTTTATCGCAATCGGTTGACTATATCTGAAGATATACTACATTCATTGACTGTGAGGCGGTACGAAGTACGCTGGTAAAAAATAAGTCGATTAAGAAAAAACTAATACGAGAGAAAAATAAAACTAATTTATTTTATTTTTCTAAAATGTTGTTTTTCTTTTTGTATTTTACGTTTATCTCTACTATAATTCAATTAGGTACTATATTTTTTTAAAGTCATTAGTTTGGACAAAATTAATTAGTGTTTACTGGTAGTCAATGCTCTAGATCTAGCGCTCATCCTCTAAAAAACTGTTACAATGACCAAAAAGCAATTATTTAAATCAGATTTTAATTCTCTACCGACGAATCCAAACTCTGTAACATTGATTTTATATAGTGCAACATTATTAAGACTGATATTATGATATATAAGGTAAAAAAAAAACCTAGGTAGCATTTTAACGTGCACTTTCAAATAAAATTATCGCTTGATTTTAGATATATTTCAGAATACCTAATTCCAAAATTTCAGCACCTGGTCTCCGAAAATCCCGGCCTTTTGGTGACACACGAGATTTTGGTGATATTGTATCATCAAAATCTCTGCCCCGACCTCCATTGTGAGGTCGATCCACACACCGCGAATCTCTAAAAGACTTCTCTGAAATATTCGCGTCACCCCGCTCGTAGGTAAATTACGACGACATAAATTACTGTCAGACTACGTCCTGTCTAGGTTTCGTGATGTGTAAATCGGCCCTCATCTGGGAGGAATAGATGTATGTTGATACTTCGAATCGGAATAAAATATGAAAAACTGGGCAAGTGCGAGTCGGACTAGCGCACTGAGGGTTCTATGCAAACTACAATTCCCGAATGGAGTCTCGAAGATTTTTCCGAATTGCAATGTTTTTTTTGTGACGTCGATAACGACAAATTTAATGTTTTCAGATTTATTCCTATACGTGTGCTATAAGACCTTGCTTTGTGCCAAATTTCAGGATTCTGGGTCAACAAAAAGTACCCTATAAATTTCGATCTTTGAGACTATCAAAATATACGTTTTTTGCGACATAAACGGCCGTATCTTTTTTATTCGTTAATTTAGAAGTTTGATTTTTTGTATATGGTTTTAATTTCAACTCGATACCTCCACGCGTTCTCGAGATAAAGGGTCTTAACAGACAGACAGACAGACAGACAGACAGACAGACAGACAGACAGACGGACGGACGGACATCAAAGTGATCCATACAACATAGTAATAAGGAAATGGATGCTTTCTTTAATATATTTTCAGCAAAAGTCTATTTATAGCATGTATTTTTTTCCGCCTAAAAACAGCGCGAGGACCTTTTAACACAACAAATTGAAAATGGTGATTGAAAATTGTGTACAAGCTCATATTTTTCATCTTCAAAGTCCCCCACGCAAACAAGAACAAAAAAAAAACAATTTCGCAGTTTCTTTTTAATTAATTCTCTCTGCGGTCGTGTTGCATCGTCGCGCCGATCCGTCTACCGTACAATCGGGGACAAAAGTCGATCATCATTTTAAACTGACTTCATAAATGCACATTCTGTATTTTGGATAAGAAGTGTCTCTAAAAGTCTAATTAAAAAAAAACATTATCTGTAACTTATAGTCAAAGTCTCTATGAGAAAACTCATTGCTGAGTTAAGCTCGCCTTTGTACATGAACTGTCAAATCACTGTGTACTATGTTCTGTTTTTGTATAACTGCACAATAAAGAGTTTTTTTCTGACGAAAAGCCAGTTTTCTGGCTGGACAACGTCCACCGGGACCGCTGGTATATACGAGTACATATAATAAATAATAATTATAACATTGGCTAGCAAGTTTTCATTCATAAATCTCGTTTTAAATTTTGCGTAGCGTTAACCTACTTCTGTCGCCGATTGTACACTAGGGTAGTAATATTCCCCGTAATTAAGAGTTCTGGCACCCCTGCCTTCCCGTACATTTATCAGGGAAGTTCAACCTTCGTGCGGCCCCCAACAATCATCACAGTATTGCATCAAGCAGGTTAATTACTTTGGGACTTGGAGAAGTGGTTCTTTCTGGTTGTTTACGCACTGTATGGTGGAATTAGGGAGGAGGAATATTCATGGAGGGCACTGTAGAGTGAAACAAAAGAGATACGTATCCAATTAGGCATGTGGCTAGACTCTTTTTGTGTCTTTTGAGTTGTGTGTGTTGAGAGAGAAAATGGGTGTGTGGAAGTTTTTCTGCCATATTTTTTTTTTTTTTGTGAATGGTTTTTACTATTCAGAATACAAAAGCACTTAGGAGTGGGTTTTAGTCAGTAAAAGTCTGACTTCTGATCATTTGACTATCAAAACTCTTTGACTATGTATATTGGCAAAAAAATTGCTTTAAATCCCCCTGACAGATTCCCTGTCGGAGTCTTTGTTTCCTGATAGCTACAACTTAGAGGTCTTTAAGTCAAGAGTGAAAAGGTTACTTCTAGACAAGCGTGTTCCATCGTCGGCCACATCATCGCTTACCAGCAATCGAAATGGTAGTCAAACGCAATCCTATGAATAGTAAAAAAAATGCTAACTTAGTCAAATCATAAACTAGGTTTCAATATTTTTTTTTTTTTCATAGCAAGCCTTTACAGCACTGTATATTATACCTATATAATTAATATTCAAGACCATTCCAAAAAGTTTAAACTCGATATCTGAGTTCCTAAAGCCACCTTCCAGTTCCATCATCAGATCAGCTCCATGTCGTAATAATTTTGCATTGTTATCTGATTTACACATGTATGCAAAATTTCAGCTCAATCGATAATCGGGAAATGGATCAAACATTTGCACGATTTGATTACAGAGAAACAAACATCGGGACAGGTGAAACTAAAAAATAAAAGCTTGTAAAAAACCAGCAAATTACCCAGTTTTGTTCAGAAACAAAAACTTAGCCACTCACAAAGACGAAGTGAGTAGCGAGGGTAGATGGAAAAACTTGGTGCAACTCGGATTGCCCTCTGCTGCGGGATCATATTTCTTTGTGTACTTCAGAGGACATTGCTTTCACACTACCTTTTCTTTACGTTACAGTATTTTTCATGTAATCTTCTCACGTATTTTTTCTTGATAACCAGTATTTATCCCTTTCAATATTACTAGTAACATTTCTTATAGTCTTAGGTGAAAGTCAGATTTTGTGACTTGCATTTACAAGTACATTATCAGCTTTATAATGGTCCCACTGCTGGGACTCAGGCCTCCTTTCTAGGAGCGAGAAACGACCATAATGCACGTTTCTGGGCCCGGAATAAGTTACTGTTAAAAACTAAGAGATGACTAGCCTCAACTGGCGGCGCCCGTTCACGATGCAACGTTAATCAATCAAATAAACAGATATATTACTAGCGACCCGTTCCGGCTTCGCGCGGGCAATAAATTTAGCCTATGTTACTCAGGGTGAATGTAGCTTTTCAATTCATTACAAACGTGCACACAAATATATAAATTTTCCCTCTTTATAATATTAAGTGTAGACTAGTTGACTTGTCGAACTTCGAAAGTAAATCTTTTGATATAGTCAACTGATTGCAATGATACACACAATTTTAATATATAAAAGTTATCTACATCGATTTTGTACATTTAAAGCCGAGTACAGACATCGGAAGGCGTGCGTCGCGAATGGGTCGTCACGTATGCCTCAACCTGAGGCATACGACGGTATATTTATGCGGGCGTCCCGAACGACACATGCTCAAGCTGAGCACGTAAACCACCACGCACGGTGATTCAGTATCGGCCTCACAAACAACATTTGTCCATCCACACGGAGCGCACGGCTCGTACTGAGTAGAGCTGTAGCAAACCGTATGTATTCGGTACTGAGTAACGGATACGCAACCTAGCACCGAGTAACGAAACGTTACTCACGAATGCATTTCGTTACTCGTATGTTTCGTACTTTCAATTAACTCGAGTACCATTGATGAGTGTATTCATGTATAGTAACGTCTGTAAACCATATGTATTCGGTACTGAGTAACGAAATCACGAAATGTTATAAATGAATGTATTTCGTTACTCGCATTTTTCGTATTATAATACGATTTGATTTTTGGTGTAGGTGATATTAGTTAGGTTTTTTTTTGTCGGTATTGCCATCAATACCATGCCATCCCCATGAGGAAAGTAAAGATTAACGTAACGATACGATAGTAACGAGTAATTATTATAGTAACGAATACATACGGATGCGCTGTTTTTCGTTACCTTTAAAGCTCTGGTACTGAGGCGGCGGCGTTCGCAACGATTGTATGACGCGAATGCTCACTGTGAGCGCACACACGTCTACTCAGTCCGAGGCATTCGAGACGAAACATTTGCGTCGCACGCCTTGCGATGTCTATACGCGGCTTTACGTGATGCGCGCACAACTACATATAAACTTTAACAGAATTATTATATATAGAGATTATGACAGTTCTTCAGAATTCCAACTTCAACTAAGTCCAACAGTTATATATGCGTACCTACTGTTATATCAGTTTCAGTCAAGGTTTATCCATATTACCATTTATTCATCAGCGCAACTTATTAAATTACCAACGAAAGGCTAACTTTTGTTGAGGCTTCCCTTCCGCTTTTAAACGTTTATCGACTAAAGTTAAGCTAGTTGAGATTGCAACCAACTTTGCAAATAGAAAAATAGTATCTTTTGCAACGCAATAAGGAAAACACGAGCAGGTTTATTTGGCACACTTGATCTTATTTGGGCATAGACATAACGAATGACTTCAAACTTATCTTTAAAATTTGCGATAAGTCCCCTCTTTGAGGCGTGGCTGGAAAGACCTCACGGCGTCCTTACCTTCCGCATGACACAGGTCCTCACCGGAAATGGCAAGTTCGGGAGGTTCCTGTTCCGAATTAAAGCGGAAGTAACGCCCGGGTGTCGCCACTGTGCGGAACGCCCGGAGGACACGGTGGAGCACACAATCGCGGTGTGCCCTGCTTGGGCGGAGCATCGCCGTGCCCTCGTGGGGGTGATCGGCGGCGGAGACCTCTCGCGCCGGGCCTTGGTCGAGGCCATGGTCCGGAGCGAGGAGGAGTGGCAGGCGGTCGCCGACTTCTGCGAAGCAGTAATGCTCGCTAAGGAGGAGGCCGACCGCATCAGGCAACGGCGCTCTCGCCGCCGCCGCCGGGATTCCGATCCCGATTTCCAGCCACCGTAGGCGCGGGCTTGCGGACAGTGAGCAATGGGTAGCTCGCTGTCCGGCCGTCCGGTAACCGTCCGGACCAAGCCCAAGTCGTCGACGGCGCGCGCTGTTCCCGCGCGCCTCAAGGAGTTGTCAGCAACAGCAGGGGCCCGGCCGGGTCGAAGCCTACTGGGGCCAGGGTTATCCGAAAGGGCGCTCGAGCCCCGGTATGAAGGCTTGTAGGAACGGGATGGGTTTTTTAGTCAGTAAGAGTCTGACACTATCTCCCGCTCCGCCCAAGAGCGGGGGTTGTCATAAGATGATTTTTCCCATCTAAAAAAAAAAAAAAAAAAAAAAAAAATCTTTAAAATTTCTTTTTTGTTTCTGTTTCTCTATAGAAGTTTAACTTTTCGAATACCGTATTTAGAGACACAATAAAAAGACGATGAGAGAGCGAACGCCGACGTTCACTTGGGGATTAATGAAATAATGATTGTTTTAAGTCGAAATACATGTCCTCTCAATCAAGTAGAATTACTTTAACTATTGCAGGCCTGGCCAAGTTACGACCGCTTCGTATCGATTCTCTTTCTTCGATCGCCTCCAGTCGGTTACTAACGTTAACGATTGTAGATTATCAACTTGGCTAAGCTTTCTGGGCACGCCACAATTGGTAAGTCCGCTTTTTGTGGACTGGCTAGAGAGGCGTCACGGTATCCTCCGCATGACGCTGGCCCTCATTGGACAGTGCGTCGGGAGTCGCAGAGCGATCAAAAGCCACCCTAGGCGCGGGCTCGCGGATAACAAGCAATGGGTGGCTCGTCGTCTGGCCCTCGGATAAGGACCAAACCCGAGTCGTCGACGGCGACGGCGCGAAGTATTCCGTGCGTACCATAAAGATGGTAGAGTAAAACGGTAGGGCCGATGCCTGCTAGGGCTGCCATGAGCATTTTCCGAAAAGAAAACTTGAGCTCCTAGAACGCAGAGGGAAACTGAAGGAAATAGGTGTGGTTTTAGTCAGTAAAAGTCTGACACGCCCTCCCTGTTCACCGTAGAGCGCCTCAAAAAACTCACGAAACTACTGGGAAAAAACCAAAGCCCAATATCGGTTGGCACGTAGATTACCAAATTCTTATCTACATATTATTGACAAGAATCTCCAAGGTTTTATCTCAATACCTTCACCAGTCACTGCTGACCAGAAGCCACCCCATCAATATCCAAATCAATCAGTTCCAACCCGCTTCAATCCCAAAATCTTCCGCCAATACTATTTTCAATAACGGTGCGGCCACACTACCGCGGCGCGTCTCGTTGACGCGGGTACGGTTACCCGGGTACCCGTTGGACGCGCCGCGTCACGCTGTAATGAATAGTTCCCGCAAATCACGCACCGAGCTAGCACGCAGTCATGTCCAGTATTAGTCGGGATATACGGGAAATTGAGTAAGAACCGGGAACTGGTTTTATGTTGAATGGATTTATTTTTTTCGTGTTTTTGTGAATCTGTAGGCTGTTAGAATTTATCCGATTAGTTTTTTGCGCGGTGTAGTAATCGTTTTAACAATATTAAGGCGAAAGTCTTATAAGCTAAAACAGGACTTGATGAAATTTTTCACTTAGGCAGACGACCTGGAATACGACTTAGATGTCCTGGTTATAATATATTTTTATTTTTTTTTTGTTGATATGTTTTCGCTTTACCGCTATCTCACCTGTTAGATATTATCACATCATCATCATTTCAGTCAATATACGTCCACTGTTGGACATAGGCCTTCACCAAGTGTGGCCACAACGAACGTTTCTGTGCGTCTCGCATCCATCGATTTCCCGCACCCTTCACCAGGCCATCGATTCACCTTGTAGGAGGCCTTCGAACGCTATACGTTACATATATATATACATATATATATGTATGTATATATATATCTGATTCCTGAACCATGTCTCCTTATGCTATTATGCTTACTTGCTGGTGGAAGGTAGAATGCTATAGATTCTGGTCTGGTTTCTAGAGAGTGTCTATTGATGACCATGGCAATCCTCATGTTGAGCTTCAATGTCTTACAAAATAGACGACATCTCGAGACGAGAAGCTTTAGGGTTTTTCTGTAGTCATATGATTTTATTGATACACATCAAAAATATATGCTAAAGCATCAGCGATTTAAGTAGCAGTGGGCTGGACACCTCGCCTAAAAGAATCTTACTGGAAGACGCAGCGTTAGCAGGCTTCCTATAAGGAGGACTGATGACAGTGACGTTTAGTTTTATAAAAAGTTCCTTTTAAACGTCGTTCCAGCAAGAGAGAGTACACCCCGAATTTTTCACTTCTTCTGCATCTTCATAATAAGCAATAATCAAGTTCAATGAGCCAGTCAGCCTTTCAGATTTATAATTAAGTACGTATCTGAGATCAGAGGTTGTGCGAAAAGAATGTAAATCATTAAAAACAAAAAAAAGATTTGAATCGGACGTAGTGCTAAACCGCTCTTAAGGTAGAACTACACTGCGTACACGTGTGCCATGTACGCTGATCTGGGCGCGTCGGTCTCCATACATTTTATATGGAAACTAGACTTGTAGAGTAACACTAGGTCCACGCCACGCCACGTCGTTCTACATACAAATCAGGCGTGGTCCACGTATCTATAGGTCTAATGTAATTCTAGCTATGTATCATAATCATCATCATCATCATTTCAGCCGAAAGACGTCCACTGCTGGACCTAGGGTTCCCCCAATCGTCGCCACAACGACCGATCCTGTGCATCTCGCACCTACCGCATGCCGGCGCCTCTCACTAGGTCGTCAATCCACCTTGTGGAGGCCTTCAAACGCTGCGTTTTCCGGTGCGTGGTCGCCAACCTTTCAGCTTCATCAACACATCCGTTCTACGAGCAAAGTGCCCTGCCCACTGCCACTTTCGTTTATCGTTCTAGCTTTAGAGTCACATAAAAAGACACATGTACCTAAGTCTACGCTTAAACTATAAGTACCGTATGTTTCCATCCCCATAACCGATACGGGATGGCAGCTCATGTTTAATGTAATGAGCAACTACGCCGCTAGCCGCACGAGACCACGCGCTACATAATTAAAGACGGTCATTACGCAGCTATTATAATCAAGTATGAAGAACACTCTATGATTTAATGATGCTATCGTTTAGTTGTAGGTAGAGCTTCTTGTGGAACGGAGTCGTCTAGGAAATGAACTGTTTATTTCTATTACTGTAATACCATTGCTGATTTTCCATTTTATTTTAGTTTTATTACTTTTGTGAGCAGTGGTGACTGATAGTAACTAGATCTGCCTAGTTCTACGTCGCAGGTTGAAATCCAGACAAGCACATTTTGTGTAATTTATTCCATCACCCCACCATTGCGCTCAAAATGGTGAAAGAAAACATCTTGAACCAAAAATCGGAAATTACAAGACATCTGCCAATAAGCAATGGGCTCGCGTGTTGGAATACTATCAATTCATTTAAATAGAGAGGAGGCCTTAGTCCCAGAAGTGTGAACATTATAAGGTGGTTTATGTTATTAGTATAACAATAGAGATATATGGAGAGAGAAACAGGATGGATGGATAGGAAGGCCAAAAAAATGGATGGATTGTGTGAGGAGTTATGTGAAAGAAAAGGAAGTTAGTGATAGCATAACGGTTAATAGGACAGAATGAAAGAAAAACACATATTGCATCGAGCCCAAGTAACACGGGATAAAGGCAGACAGATGAATGCAGGCATTTCAACGTTTAGATTTTGCAAAAAAAAATATAGAATTAGGTGCTACAATTTTTTAAAGATATTTTAAAAGTACCGTGAGAACTTTTGAGATCCAAAATAAGCAAAATAAAACCTAAGTAAAAGATTTTCTCTCCGTTACAACATAAAACGTCAAATAATAAATTCCTAGCTAATCTCTCTTGAATCTTTTCTTTTTCTTTCTAAAAGGATTATATCCGACGTCTTTATGTTCACGGCTTTGCAAGCAATTAAAAGTTTCACTTAAGATAATCGAGTCCCGGTGTCCGGGAGTCCGGGGGTCCGGACCGGACGGTTCTGGGTAAGAGCTCGGACGAGACTTTTCCCGACTTTACACTTTAGGTGACGCATAATGTGGAGGTAGGATTAAATGGAGTTTGGAAAGATGGTGTGAATTAGCATAACTTTTTGCGGGGTAAATCTATTATTGTATTATTTAATTGAAGTCTTTATGAAGATACCTGTTTGCCAAACTAAACTGGCACTGGGCAGAGCATATTGCTCGAAGAACGGATGGTCGATGGGGCCGAAAGGTTCTAGAATGGCGACCTCGCACCGGAAAACGCAGTGTTGGAAGGGCTCTCACAACTTGGACCGACGTACTGGTGAGAGTGCGGGGATGCGGTGGATGCAAGACGCACAGAATCGGTTATTGTGGCGACGCTTGGGGGAGGCCTATGTGATATGTCCAACAGTGGACGTCTTCCAGCTGAAATTACGAAGGTTTTTTTTATTGGTATAAACTAGTGCTTGACTTTGATCCCATCTGATGGTAAGCAATGATGCAATCTCGGATGGTGAGGCGCACTAGTTTATTAACAGCCTATTCACTCCAGCCTTGAAGACGACGAGAAGACCACAGCAGGCAGATTGTTCCAGTCCTTCGACGTACGCGGTTTGAACGACGAGGCGAAACGCTTAGTCCGGACCGTAAAGGTTTCAAAAACTTATAGGATTTTTTTGGGTAGATAAAAATCATCCAAATAACATCCCCCGCCCTTGGGCGGAGCGGGAGATAATGTCAGACTCTTACTGACTAAAAAACCCACCCCGTGCCTTCTTGCCTTTAATACTGGGGCTGCGCTACCTTTCGAAGTTAACCCTGGCCCCAGTAGGCTTCGACCCAGCTGGGCCCCTGCTGTTGCTGACAACTCCATGAGGCGCGCGGGAAGAGTGCACACCGTCGACGACTTGGGCTCGGTCAGGACAGTTACCGGACGGTCGTACAGTGAGCTGCCCATTGCTCGCCGTCCTCAAGCCCGCGACTTATGGGTGGATACTCGTCGTACGTTGGATTGATGAGTCTTTATTATCTCTTTAGATCATGGTAACGTGCGTAGGATATATTACGGCAATCCGACACGGCAAGAGAGAGATCAGGTGCAGGAACATTATCTCTACGCAGTTTCCGAGGTGCGGGAGTGGAAATGTGTTGCAATTTATATTTTCATTTTTCCTTTTGTGGGTTTTATTCCCATCGAGAACGCCCTTCATTTCGGGATTTTGTATTTAGGACCACTACATGATATCAGTTCTTCAGACTTATTCGTGTACAGATTTAGTAATATAATAAAGATGTTTTTGTTTGTAGGAGGTAATCTCTGGAAGTACTGGTCCGATTGCTAAAATTTTAACACCGATAGAAAGCTGCTTTATTCCTGAGTGACATAGGCTCATATAGTATTTTTTGTACGCGGGCGAAGCTGCAGGCAAAGACTAGTTTTTTATAAGGTAGGAAATCATTCAACGACTTCTCCCGCCCTTGGGCGGAGCGGAAGACACCAGGTATGTCAGACTTTTATTGACTAAAACCCACTCCCTCTCCTACGCTTAGCTTGAATACAGTATGGGTACAGCTTTTATAGCAACAGGAATGCCTTAACTGACGTATGACGGGGTCCGCTAAATTTTGCAGGGGTGTTGGATGATTCTAAAGAGTCACCGCGTCTCTGGTACACAAAGGCAACTGACGAAACACACGTGAGTTTTAATCATTATAAGCCTGACAGGGAGTGCTTTCTACAGACCGGGAAATAGTACATTTTGATACAAGTGGCTCGAGCCGTAGGCGAGGGTGTTATGGAGCCGAGTGCTGCAGTGGCACCATGTATGTTAAACGACGTTTTTCAATACACTTTGGAAGAAACTAAAAAACGGGAGTTGACGTGCGACTCGTGGGGGTCGCTTAGCAGCCACCCTGATACGATAAATATAGGCAACTAGCTTTTGCCCGCGGCTTTTCCCGCGTACATAAAAGACCTTCCCTCTTTCTCCCCCTTTTCTCACTTTTTTTAATAAAAAAATAGCATATGTCCGTCTACAGGGTCCCAACTATCTCTGTACCAAAATTCATCAAAATCGGTTTTGCCATTTAGGCGTGAAGACGTAACAAACAAACCAACAAACAAACTCACTTTCGCTTTTATAATATTAGTAAGGATATAATGTGGCGGGGGTGAGCGCCAGCACTTTTCCGCACTAGTACGGAAAACAGTATATCGCATGCCAAAGTGGCTTTTCGAGTAAGTGTATTGAAAAGTTAATTGTCTTCTCGGAAGTGTATAAAACTTTTAATTTACCATAGAAGTATTTCTTGCTACACAAACTGCAGTGTCCTATTTTATTTTGTAAGTATTGTTAGCGTGTTTGAATGCAATAAGGATCACTTATTGTGAACGGATCGATATGTAGCGTCGCACTGCGCATTATGGTGCATGCGACCGTTAGAACACCATGCCGGAATAATTAGCTGGAGAGATTTATGAAGGGGAACCGTCTCACCGTCATTATGGAGTGAGATATGGAAGTAGGCATTTACCTAATACCACAAAATAAATAGGTACAGAAGTCAATCTTATGTATGTACTTCACTTTTTATACCTACGCTAGGCGGTCGCGCTAGGGTCAGCGCGTTGCGCCGAACTGTACGAGTTCGACCGGGCGATTGAGCCGAGATATCGTGTTCGTGAGCGGTGTCTATGTGTGCGTTGCTCGAACGCGCTTTGTATGTAGATTGTCTTCTGTAACTATCTATTTTGTGTTAATACACACTGTTTGAGGACAAGTGATTGTCATCTTCCTGCACTTGTTACATTTTACTTGAGGTCGGCGTAACAGGTTTTTTTCTTAGCCACGCCATCATTAACTCTCTTTTCGTTCATATCACTCCTCACACAATATTCATCCAACTTTTGTTTAGCCGCCCTGTCCATACATCCACATGTATATTCATAACGCTTTTAGTAACATACGTTTTATCCCTCCTCTTTACATGGCCATACCAAGATAAACGATTCCCTTTTAACTTCAAACTTCCTCTAATCTACTCATTTCTCACTTTATCCATTTTCGTCACACCACATATCCATCTCAACATTCTTAGAAGAGATTATTGATATACTTGTGTTTAAGCACTATCTCTCCTGACGGTAAGCGATGATGTGGTCGACGATGGAGCACGCTTGCCTAAAAGTAACCTATTCACTTTTGACTTATAGATCCCCCAAGTTATAGCTATCAGGAAACACAGGCTCTGGCAGGGAATTCTCACTCCTTAGAAATGCACCCAGCGAATGTGCTCCCACTTGCTTTGGGAAAAGAAAAGTTATTCCTCCTTTTACTAGTTTCCCAAAAAGCGGATTAGATGTCCATTTTACTTCAACAAAACTTGTTTAAGAAGCACTCAAAACTGAATAAAAGAACCGCAACCCCAAATAAAAAATGCAGGCACATTGAAACTTCCAAGCTCACTTGCAACACGTACTAAAAGTCGTCCCAGTAAACATGGCACCCACCTAATCCACGTTGAATTTCAAATCTTTGGTAAATACTTAATCCTGCGTTTGTGGGACTATCAATTTGATCGCATCCCCGAGGCCACTCAAATCTGCTCGGGTCGCATATAAGGAGCAAGCTTAACAGAACTTATGAATAAAAGATGGCTGCCGACCACTCCAATGCTGGACTTTTCGGTCTTAGTGCGACTTTCGCTTATTTGGTTGGAAATTCTTAGTTTTGAGAAAGGATTTTAAATTGTTGATTTTTGGTTTGGGGCGACAGTTCCTACTAGTTCCTACTTTTGAATACCGTAATTAAAGATACAATAGAAAGACAATGAGATAGCGAATGGCGACGTTCGCTTGGGGTTTAATGAATTATGACGAATATTGGACTGTTTGAATTTTTTGGGATGTTTTTTTTAAAGACTTGTAATTCATATGATACACTCGAATATGTCCCATTAACATAATTTGCAACAAGTACCTTTTAATTGAGGTTTTTCCTGAAAAAGGTCGATTTCAATGGCTTTCGATGCTAACATAAATGGTGTTTATCAACACCATAATGATCACATTAATGTTGATCTAATACTCGTAGTAAAGTATTTTCTCATTGTACACAAAAATCCACTTAATAAGTCAATTCTTCCGGCTATATCGGTAACTTAGGTTCTGCTGCTGATATCCTCATTCTTGATTCGATTACGCAAGGATACTCCGAGCACAGACAGGCCACACAGTTAGCAGAACAGATGGTCGATGGAGCCAAATGGCTCTGGCAATCGCGTACCGGAAGACAAAGCGTTGAAAGGTTTCCCACAAAGTGGACGAATAACCAATGAGTGTCGCGGAAATCTGATGGATGTGGAACGCACAGGGCTGGTTGTTGTGGCGCTACTATGGTAGAGTTTGGAGAAGAGTACATTATTTTGAAACATTATATTTTTATAGAAGAGCGTTTTATTTTAAGATACTTTGAAATTGGTCTTTGGTTCCTTTAATAGCTCTTTGCGTTCCTGGGTCACGGTGAATCTTTCTATTCCGCTGCCTTTAAAGGTGTTATCACAATAGCCTAGTCGGCCTTATAATGTTCCCACTGTTGGGACTCGGGCCTCCTCTCTAGCAGAGGGAATGGGCCGTAAACCAACACGCGGGCCCAGTGCGGGATGAAGGATGTCACATATCTTTAAATTTTTGGTTCTAGGACATGTCGGTTTCCTGACGATGCTTTCCTTCACCGTTTTGAGAGCAGTGGTGATAAAATAAATTACAGAAAGTAATGTGCCTGGCTGGGTTTGAACCCGCGACCAACAAATCGTAAGTCGGGGCCATTACTACTCGACTAACACTGCTCTCCCATCTTTATCATTATAATAATTATAATTGTAACACACATAATTTCTCTTCTTTCTCTCTCTTCTTTCTTTAGAACAAGAAGGCAATACCCTACTATCAACAACAACACAAAGCTCTCTTAGCACAGAAATAAAACAAAAGCGAATACGAAACAATGCACTAAAAGTCAACAACCCCGAAACACCCCATTAATTCCACCAGCACCTAATTCTTTTACCCACAAACACACACAAAGCCGGCAATAGCCATGTGTCTCAATTTGTTAGTCTACTGCTTCGCTGAATATTCCTAACATAGAGAAAGGAATTGCTTCGGCTAGAGGCGGTAATGTCTCAGCTTTTCATACCAACCACTTACCATAACGTGTTTCTTTTTCGACAGGAGTAGGAAGTTCTCATGGATGCCCAGGCTGCCTCAAAATGAGTCAGTCTGGGTAGTTTCAGACTTCTACTGACTAAGACCACACTCCTGCCTAACATTTAAACCACAGACATGACGTCCGTGCCCTTGTTTGCTGGCTATATATTTTTTGCTTCTGAGCAACTCCTCGTGCAAGTGGTGTCACTCCAGAGCCTTTCACCGTTAAAGATAAATCTCATCAGAAGTCCAGGGTTGAAAAGCCTACGCATCCAAAACCAGGAATCTCCCGACATTTGCTGCCAAATATTTCAACGATATTGGAGCACATTCGAATTGAATTGATAAACAAAGTCACTATATTTATTTATTTATTAAAACTTCATGCAACATAAAAGTACAAAGGCGGACTTAATGCCTTAGGTATTCTCTACCAGTCTACCCCTGTGTCTGGTCTGTCCCAGGTGGTAAACAGAAAACATGGCAGGTGCACAAAAAAAACCAAACAGGGCCCAAAATCAATAACAGACTTTTCTTTTGGCTTTATTTTGTATCAAAAGCTAAATACTTTCTGAACTTGACACTGGCCAAAAGCCTAAAACGTCGCGACGTCAAAAAAATAAAACTGTCTCTGGCCATGACAGACGAGACGACTCGACGCTGCTCGACGCACGTTGCGTGGTTCGAATTTTATTAGTAGACTAGGTTCTGCTCGCGGCTTTGCCCGCTTGCAAGTAATTCTACATTCAAACTTTGAACCCTTTCTTCCCATTTGGGGGTGAATTTCGGAAAATCCTTTCTTATTCTTTGTAGACATCGTAAAAGGATCCTCTGTGCAAAAGAACAACGGCGAGGAAATTGTTGATGAAATTATTAAGTGTCTGTCAACTGAGCGAATCCAATGCCCCGTAGGTAGTTGTCGGCGTTGCGTATAAACTACCTACAGGTCATTGGACTCGCTCAGCTGACGTTTTCTTAAAGAAATTAATTTCATACATGCGTAAATTAATACGAGTTTTGAAAAAAAGGTACTTTATATCTTAATTTTATCTTTATAAATCGATAGTGTTTCATGTACCGGATCGACCATCCACGGGATTAAAACAATTAAAATTTAACGGTGTATAAGTACTTCCTTTTATAAGTTACCATGATATATACCAACGAAATAATTGACTTTGTTTTATTTAATCAAGATTATGGCTGATTAAGGACTGCAAAAAAAGTCGTCATAATTGGAAACTGAATTGACTAGATATACGAACATAAAATTTTGTTCGGGACTTCGCCATGATTCTTTCAGCGTTTTAGGTCCAAGGCTTTGATCTGGGCGTTGCTGATTCAATGAGTGACTCAGGACTTTACCTTTTATTCAGGGTTAATTGTAAAACACTAACAATCTTGCAGGATTGTATTACTAACATCATAAACAACAACTTTTGTTCTATGACTTTTTACAAAACTACATTTACCAAAAACAAACCTTCAAAATCTCGTTGTTCTATCTAACACATTTAAACTCTGCATTTTGCTATACCTACATACGTCTGTATGACGGGACGCAAGCGCATCAAGCACCCCCGCCACCCAATCACTACTCCCCTCCACTATTTTACTATCGCTTGTTTCTCTCGTTGTTCTATCTAACACATTTAAACTCTGCATTTTGCTATACCTACATACGTCTGTATGACGGGACGCAAGCGCATCAAGCACCCCCGCCACCCAATCACTACTCCCCTCCACTATTGTACTATCGCTTGTTTCTCTCATTGTTCTATCTAACACATTTAAACTCTGCATTTTGCTATACCTACATACGTCTGTATGACGGGACGCAAGCGCATCAAGCACCCCCGCCACCCAATCACTACTCCCCTCCACTATTGTACTATCGCTTGTTTCGCATAGACTTCGTAATATTTAGAACGTTCAATTTAAATATTTTTATTTTTGCATAAAATCTGATGAACTAAAATCTAATGAACTAAAAATATGATAAAATTTTAATAGTCATAGAGCATAAGTGATTGTTTATGATGTTAGTTACATAGTCCTTTTTTTTTATGGTGGGAAAAAATCATGCATTGACATCCCCCGCCCTTGGGCGGAGCGGGAGATAGTGTCAGACTCTTACTGACTAAAAGACCCACCCCGTTCCTTCTAGCCTTCATACCGGGGCTCGAGCGCCTTTTCGGATAACCCTGGCCCCAGTAGGCTTCGACCCGGCTGGGTCCCTGCTGTTGCTGACAACTCCTTGAGGCGCGCGGGAACAGTGCGCGCCGTCGACGACTTGGGCTTGGTCCGGACAGTTACCGGACGGCCGGACAGTGAGCTACCCATTGCTCACCGTCCGCAAGCCCGTAGTAACATAGTCCTGCGAAGTTGCCAGTGTTTTACAAATAACCCTGTATAGATAAGTAAAGATGTCACTTCTAGTCGCTTCTGACGCCTGTGATTCTTACTTTTCGTATTACCATATTGTGGAAGCTAGGTGTTTGTGTAAGAGGCAGTTCGTTCCGGATGCAAATCTACCACTGACGTAAAATATTGGGTGAGAATACCTGTCTTCTATTTCTATAAATAGTGGAAAACAAATTCGCTTTTCGCTTCTGTGTACGTGCGCGTTTAGGTCTTGTAAACGAGGTAGGTACTGAGATATCTTAGGAGATTGCATGAAAAATGTTACCTTGTTAGAGAGGCGTAGCGTGGATTAATTTAGACGTGGGAGAAGGCACATCAGCGAGGCCTTTTTCTTTCATAAATTCTAAAACGAGACAGCGACTGTCGCAGCCCAGTGTTTGAACACATCGTCGCTTACTATCAGGTGAAATAATGGTGAAACGCGAGCCTATCGGGATGGGTTTTTTAGTCAGTAAGAGTCTGACACTATCTCCCGCTCCGCCCAAAAGCGGGGGTTGTCATAAGATGATTTTTCCCATCGAAAAAAAAAAGCGTATCTACACTAACATAATATAGTGCTAAAGTTAGTTTTTTTGTTTGTAGGAGGTACAGTACCTGGTCCGATTGCTATAATTTTTTCACAGATAGAAAGCTGCTTTATTCCTGAGTGACATATTTAGTATACGCGGGCGAAGCCGCAGGCAAGAGGTAGTTAATTATAAAAAAAACCCTCGTTCTTAAAGAGCCCTCGCTTGTGCGAGGCTCTTTTGCCTGCAAGGCCGTGTGCGAGGGCCCACTTCGCCCACACCCACTTACGCCACTGCTTGTTAGCATGTAGGTTCATTATATACCTATTCTATTTCTATAAGTCTACTAAAAAAGCGTTCTGTGATCTATGAATTGGTTTTTGACCTAAGAAATAGCTTCTTTCTTGGGCAGTAAGGGGAAAATTCAGGTAGGGTAGGTACAGTAAGGCCGCAAAAGTCCATAGGAGCGCTAAAGATTACATTGCTACGAACCGAGCGAGCGCGATACTGCCGTGCGTATGTGTGCGCATGTATGAGTATCCACATTCCACAGATAACACACACTAAGGAACTGTCGTCGCACTGAGCTTAAAAACATTATTACTTTTCTGTTCTTACCATAGCAAAATTCGCGCATATACGTCATGTGCTGGTAGCCGTGTGAACTAAGTGTTGGATTCGCAAATCACGTAACCCGAGTTCAAATCATGGTCGGTCCGTTGCAGTTATTTCTTACTTTGAAATTCCCAATCTATGTTGATATAGTTGTTTTTTTATATTTCTATGAAAAATACTATTGCATTTTTTGCACTAAATAGTTGCAAATTACGAATGTGATCTATTAACCACAAGAAGAATCACATTCGTAATTTGCAATTATTTAGTTGTTACATCTTTTCGATGTTATAAGGTGGAAATAAAAAGACGTGTTTAATAAAAATGTTTATTCTTTATATTTACAAATTAAACATTTATGAGAATTGTGACGTCGAATTGTTACCTAGACAAAAAGTTATCTTGTAACCGTTATCTATGTTACGCCTAAGATTGTTTGTTGGAAGTATACCCACTTAGACCATTCATAATATGAATAACGTAACAATGAACGGATATTCAAATTTTAATAAAATAAAATATAGGTAATTGTTTATATCCAGTTATTTATTGAAAAGTGATATATGATTTGGACTTTGTAAACATTTTATTTTTGTGTAACGTCACAATGAATGTATTGAGGTCATAGCTTAATTGTTCATTTTCTTGACGAAAAGAAGATTGAAACCAAACCTCAATTTCTGTTAAAAGAACTTTAGTTCTCACAAGATAATCGTCAATTAGATGAGAAAAATAAATTGAACTATAGTATTATGTTAAAACAGTGCGGGTAGAAGAATAAAAAACGAAATAGACTCATGATTATTGTCAACAAAATTGATAGCGAGTTCACTGCATTCTTAAGATGAGGCGATGGCACAAGTTAAAAGATATAGCTGTTTTAAACGAAAGTAAACACAATATAATACAGTGTTTGTTAACGAATAATCACAGATATGTTAAAATAAAATGGTAGGCCATTTAGTTTAGTTAACATTAAATATTTAGTGCGAAACGTAATCGTTCTTGTTTGTGCCTCTCTGTCAAGTACGGCTTTTTAGCAGGTTTTCTGTGATGCACGCCTTCAGCGTGAAGTGCACGGCGAACAGTATCCATCGAGGTGTCATATAATTCCGCAAAATGTCTCGTTGGTGCGAAACCATTCGTTTCGTATACGTCCACCATATGTCGTCGCTGCGCCTCGCTAATAAGCTTCGGTCTCCCACTTCTCTTTCGACTAGCAAGGCTACCTTCTTCCTCATATCTTTTTAGCCAAAGATTTACAGTATTTTTCTAAAATAAAAAAAAATATATATTAGGCAGCTATACCTACTTCACTTCATTTTCATTATATAAAATGTTAATAATCATAATTATTGAATATAATTTTAAAATAAAACTGCATTTATTAATCCAATAACCAATCCAATAAACCCAACGATTTACGTATTTCTCTTTTAAACCTCATAAAGATACGATGAATGGATTCATAAATGGCATACGTTTTAATTAGAAGATTAATTTGTAATAAAGTTACAATTCATTAATAGCTATTATACTCACATTCAGTCCGGTTTCTTCAGATATTTGTGTTTTATTAAGACCACTTTTATGCAGCCCAATGATAGTCGCCCTCACTTCAATACTAATATTAGCCTGCATTTTGCGAATATTACAATACTGTCAACCTCACGTCACTAACCAACAACTACAACCAAACGACAGTTCATTTCGGTTAAGTTAAAACTCATGTCTACCTCGCAGAAATCTAATTCTTTATTTAGTTTTTTTGTGATCTACCTTTCTAACTCTAAGAAATGTGTGAACAAGTTAAAGAATAATTTAATATATGTAATGCAAATACATAACTTCCAATCGGGTAAGAACTTACAAAAAGTCAATAATTGCGTGGGATTTGAACTTGCGGCACACTGATTTGCGCTTCAATCTGTGTGCCTATACCACTGGGCCA
Source organism: Mythimna ferrago (assembly GCA_910589285.2). NCBI lineage: Eukaryota > Metazoa > Arthropoda > Insecta > Lepidoptera > Noctuidae > Mythimna > Mythimna ferrago. The sequence continues at coordinate 26,339,877 of OU342684.1, forward strand.
TCTTGACTTATGATAAGTTGATGAAATTGTGAATTTCAATCATTTGTTGGCGAAACTTGAAAATAAAAGGTCGTAAGTCAAACTAAACGTCAAACGAATAAGTTTTAAGAATTCTTATGGACTTTTGCAAGTGATAGTACACACAGCTGCATCAAATGGGATACCCATTCTCTCACTTTAAAGCACCTTAGAGGGAGGGGTAAACAGTTGAAGACGCTGACCAAACCACAAAAGTACTTAGGACCTGAGCTGCAGCCTCTGCATACGTCCTGGACAGTAAGGCGATTATCACACTGCCACGCACCACGCAGCGTAGCGTATGAATGCGTGTTTTAAGGCGTATAGTCCCTTGAACCATCTGGCCGAAATTATGTGAACGCAACTCTCGCACTCGCCTAGGCGGCAGTACGCAAATCTGTGCATTAATTTGCGGCCAGCAACGCCCGGAAAGCGCTTTAAATCCATTTTCTCTGCGAGATATTGATTGATTTACATATGCAATGTTCACTTTGAAGAATATTTAACCACCAATTTTTATGTGTAAAAATTTTTCTAAAGGTCCAAGCCGTTTCGAAGGAGTAGGGAAAAGTTGCGAAAAGTTGCGAAATTGCTAAATATTTTTTTTGACAAAAGTATTAATTGCACGAAAAAATCAAATGTTGATATTATTGTTTATGAATCTATAATAAACATATATTTTTTTCAAACCAATTGACCTAGCCGTTACGGAGGAGTAGGCCTCAGAAAATCATTGTTTTATGGCACTTTTCGGGCGCTTGGCCCTTAACGTTGCTTGTAAGTATCTCCGTTTGTATAGAAAACACGCACATTCCAACATACAGGAAACGCATCCACACGCGTTCATACAGATCACGGGCCTACAAGCGGAGAAACATGCGCTCACGCGCGTAGCTGCAGAGCGACACGCAAGGTATGGCACACTGAGTCTCGTAGTGCCGCGCGTGATTTTCTATGAAATGAGTTAGAGCCTACGTGAATCTACAAAACGCAACTACGTGTGTGAGTGCATGCAGATGATGCAGATCTGCACTCCCGCAAGTACGCGCGTAGGTGCGTTGATACGCAACATGCAGAATGATGCGTGGCAGTGTGATAATAGCCTTAGACTAATGTGCTGTCCATCGATCCGTCTCCACCAAGTTAGTGTCCAAACTTGTAACCACGGCTACTTCGTTAGCTGTTAATGTTATACTACACTTGGTTAATCAAGTTACAGTTTAGTCTATACAAGTCGCCAGATAACCGTGGAAAAAAGTTCATTGACCTTTTCCTAAAATCTCTGCGTAAGTACCCGAATTACAAACAATGAACTGTTTTTCATTACTAGACCATTACGATTCAAGACTGAAGAATGAGAGTTTTATGTCTTTACTAGCTGTCCGCCCGCGACTTCGTCCGCGTGTACTTCGGTTATTGCACTCTAAACCGAAGTACATTTTTCCCGTAGGATTAAGATGTTTTTGTGGGATAAAAAGTAGCCTATGTTCTTTTCCATGTCAAAGGCTATATGCATGCCAAATTTCATCCAAATCCGTTCAGCCGTTTTTGCGTGATTAAGTAACAAACATCCACACTTTCACATTTATAATGTTAGTTAGTATTTCCGTTTTTTAAATTAAGAATGTCAACAAATGTTGGAGGGTCAATGACCGTCATTCCACGTTTATCTGGCACCTACCTTAGTTGGCTAGGGTTTAATTTCAAAGATAAACTTGGCATCAAGATTTTTGAAACATTAATGTATTTTTTTTTATTCAATTCAACATAAGAAACTATTGGCGATTTTTTTCGATTAAAATTTAGTGTCTGTTTTAATTATTATTCAAACATAGTCTTAATGGATATTGAGATGTAAAATTGGTGTTGCTATGTATCTCAAGTGTCTACATAAATGCTTTATGTAGAATCATTGAAATGAGTACGATCTTGGTTGAGTACCCCTATCAAGCTTGCCGAGAAGGCTACAACGACTCGTAAAATCTGCTGCTAGATACGTAAATTGAATAAAAAAAAAAATGAACTTTAGAACGGCCGAAATCCACATTTTAATGGAACACAAAGTTCCATTAAAATAACACACACGATACAACGCAACAACACAACACAACAACACAACAACACACCACCACAACACAACACTGATCATTAAATTGAATAACACACCACTGGCTAAATGCACAAACCGTGCGAAGCCAAATAAATATATTCAATGATAAATCATTAAATTGAAAATCACAACACAACACTGGCTAAACGCACAAACCATGTGAAACCAAAAAATATATTCAATTCAATGATTAATCATTGTTGGTATCTTTATTAATAAGCCGTGATTTCGTTCATGTATAATAAACTGCTGGAATAATCTCCCTAAATTATTCCCAGACCAAGTCCAAGCGATGTTTACTATAGACAATTTGTCTAATTCAGCTAGTCCCAAAATCTTCTTGGTCAGCTTCGTTCCCAACTCAATTTGTCTTCACTCTAGTTAGATTTGATTATCTATGGTACAGAGCGAGCATGGGGAGGACGTAGCCTTCACTTCAAATACCACTTAATCTACTAAGTAAGTATATTACAGTTAACCGTTAGTTTTCGTTCTGTCCATTCAAGGGTTGTCTGGTAGATTTCGCTGTCAGGGGTATGGCTGTCATTGTACTCATACAATCACATTGTAGCTCTAATCACAGTAATTTTTTTTTATTTTTTTTACTACCACACAACGCCGTCTAGTCCCAAGCTAAGCAGAGCTTGTGTTATGAGTACTAGATAACTGATAAACATAATTATATATTTCTAAATACATACATATTATAGATAAACTACACCCAGACATAGAACAAATGATTATGCTCATCACACAAACATTTGTCCTGGGTGGGAATCGAACCCACGACCTCCAGCATAGCAGTCAGGGTCACTAACCACTAGACCAACAGGCCAGTCAATTTTTCAACAGGCCAGTAAAATTTAAAGGCGAAAGTTTATGAGTATACTAGCTTTTGCCCGCGGCGTCGCCCGCGCATGTACATAAAATATAGCCTATGTCACTCCGGGATAAAGCAGCTTTCTATCGGTGAAAAAATTTTACCAATCGGACCGGTACTTCCAGAGATTACCCCCTACATACAAACTTACAAATTTTACCTCTATAGAATATTAGTATAGATATATAGATGTGTATGTTTGTTACTTGTTCACGCTTGAACGGTCGAATTGATTTCGATGAAACTTGGTACATTGGTAGACCATGTCTTGGAATAGCACAATAGTAGATTATGTGTCTAGGGGATAAAGCAGTGTCTTTAAATCGCGGGCGGCATGTTGAATTCCGAACGAAACGAAGGTTGCTAATTTTATTCCCGAACGTTAGTGAGGGATCTATATAATTAACTCCCGAGCATTGCGAGGGAATAAAGAAACCTGAGTAAAGTGAGGAATTCAAGCCGCCGTAATTATCTCCTCGTCACATAATATACTATATTTTATTCCAGGTATATGTTCCTTTGGAATAATTTTATACTTTCACCAGTTTCACCGGGGGAAGCAGCTGACTGTAGTTTGTTCTTAATTCTTTATTGTATACAAAAACATAATAATGTATATAATTATATACAGTACAAAGGCGAGCTTAACTCAGCAATGAATTTTCTCCCAGCAAAAAGTTTTTAACTGTCAGTCAATAAAGAAATAATAAAAAAGTTGCATCAACATCTACCTAAAATCACTATATTTATATATTTATTTAATAAAGCATTTTGCACATAAAATTGTACAAAAGTGGACTTAATTCCTTAGGCATTATCTACCAGTCGACCTTAGGGTGGTGCAGTAATATAACTTGGCATTGCTCATTTAAAAGTACCCAAAAAATTGCTTGATATGTTATGAATCATAACAAAGTTTTTGTAAATAAAAACTTATGAGATCGCTATGCTTTCGATGTCAAAACCCAAATCATAACTCATCTGAATTGTGTGATATTATTTTGTCCCGTTTTACGAGAAGGTTGCGCGTGACAAACACGTTGTTTTCGTTTTATGACGGGTTTATAGTTAACTGTCACGCTACGGGATCACCTTAATATATTCAAAAAACGGCTATCCCGTAGCTTTTTACAAGATAAACTGATACTAGGCCTTATTAAAGTAAATTATGTAAATAACAAATAACGCAAATCGGATCACGCCAAATTATTATAGAATAATTTAAAATAAAACTGGCTAAGTGCGAGCAGGATTCAAGCACAAACAGTTCCGGCCGAAACATTATTGTTATAAAACACGTCCATTTATTATAGGTTTTCTAGTAATTTTATACTTACTTTTACAGTGTTATTTTCCGAGATGTGCTTGTCGCGACATCTATGGCGTGACATAGGAACTAATCCTGTATCGCACAATCAAAGTTCTCCGCGCGATTAAAACATATAGAACAGCTCGAAATCATCTATCGGGCAGTTGCCCACCAGACCATAACCCCTGTCTGGTCGAATGATCCTCCCTTTTCAACGGAGGTATGTGGGACTTTACTCTCTGTTCCGCTTACCTCCAAAGGGCTAAAGTCAATTTTCATCAATATCCTTAGTTTTAATAAGTTTGCTTCATGAGAGGACTCACGATGTGTGTAGGTAACAACTAGGTCCCTTAAAGGAACGTTTGAAAGTGCTACCGTGGCCCTGGAAAGTAACGGGCAACTGAAGGACACAGGTGGGTTGTAATCGTTGAAAGTCTGACACATACTGATAAATGATGATAATGATAAATTATATTTATTTTGTAAATAGGTTTAAAAAACACTTTTACACGTCAATTTTTTTTCGTCAGTTTATGCTAGATGAGGCCGGTGTTTCCTATCTGACTACCCTGAGAAGAAACACCGAAACAAACTCAGGGGTCAAAGTCTCTTAAGTCCATACAGTAAATATGTAATGGTCAAATCACATGAGAACCATGCAGATTTGTCTGAGATGGTCTTTTGAAGAAAGAACCATACAGATTTGATTGGACCTGTCCAATCAGTGTAAGCATTTGTCAGTATTCGAAAAGCTCAACTTAGGACTACTAAGGAGCTCTACGACTTGACGAACAATACCAAAGAAAGGACATTTGGGTAGGCCGCAGAAAACACTCAAATTGCCAGACATACGTTAAAATTACTGAAAAGAAAAGAAAAAGCAATCAACATAGTCCTCACATTTACAATAATATAAGGAAATTGATAGTTTACAAAATATTTAGCAAAGTATATATTTATGCAAAAGAAAAAAAAAATTCTTTAAGTACTTAAAATGTATACATGTCAATTTGTAAAATAAAAATAATTAAAAAAAATACAAAAAGAAGAAAAATAAAAATGACAACAGTTGTAGTAGATACTGGAGCAGGTCAATCCCAAGCCTTTTCGTCCTGAATAATAGTCCTTTACAGTGTAAAAAGCCTTTTGACAAAGTTTACGTTTTACAAAAGATTTGAACTTATTAAGGCTTAGTTGTTGAATATGACTAGGAAGTTTATTATAGAAGTGTATACATTGGCATCTAAATGAGCCCCCTATTTTTTGAGCCTGGTTGCAGGAACTACAAATTTATGTTTGTTTCTTGTATTAAAATTATGAATATCACTGTATTTTTTAAACATGTCTATATTTTTATGGGCATACAAAATAGTCTCGTAAATATACTGTGAAGGCACAGTCATTACATTAATTTCTTTAAATTTATCTCTGAGGGAGTATCTGGGACTTAATTTATAAATTGATCGAATAGCCATTTTCTGTAAAACGAAAATTGTCTGTATATCGGCGGCAATTACCCATAATAGAATACCGTACGACATGACACTATGAAAATAGCTAAAGTAAACTAAACGGGCTGTCTCTAAATCAGTTAAATTTCGAATTTGTCTTACAGCATATGCTGCTGAACTAAGTTTTTTCGACAATTTGTCTATATGTGGGCCCCACTGAAGCTATGCGTCTAGAGTAATGCCCAAGAAAACTGTAGTATCTTCAGGACTCAACTCTTTACCTTTTATTAGCACACTGGTACTCTTGCTCCACCCTAGACCGGGAGAAGTCATTTAATGATTTCCTCTCTCAAAAAAATGTCCATACAATCCAAAACTAAAGCTAGCTGGCCGTAATACTGGAGATAATAAACATTTCGTCCATTCAACTCTATCTTCAAATATCTGTTTTAAAATTCTCTTCCCTTTCAAAAGTATCTTGTCCAATTATCTCAAAAGCTCTTAAAAACCTCGAGTCCTATTCGAGACGGTCCTAAAATGTTATTCCGTAATACTGACGGTAATATTAACGGATTGAGATCCGTGTTTTGAATCCAGATAGTTTTATTTTACCTCGGAACTCCGGATTTTAAGGCTGATTTAGAAAGGGGCAATGTCAGAATGAGAATTACGGAAAAGTAAATGGTTTAAGGAGAATTAAGTCAAATGTTTATTTGTTGGAGTTAGGCCTAGTGTTCACGGATGCGTAGCTTCATAGATGCGTATTCACCATTATACGCTTGCATTTATGATTTTCTTTATTATTTCTGTGTTTGATTTTTCTGCAGTCTGTACGCAGAAAACAAGGGTGACGAGTTTATAGTGCTCCAAAATATTTTAACAAGATAAAATAAATGGTTAAGTCCTTCTCCTAGAGTCGCCTGAGTCCCAACAGTGGCCGACTATGCTATGCTATGCTATAAAATAAATGTGTGACGAGTTTTCAAATATATTTTTTTGTGGCAAATTGACACTGTGACGAGTTTACAATAACCCTACAAAACGATGGTCTACTGTCCACTGAAATTATTATAGTTTTAAATATTTCAATAAAAATAAAAAATAAAACTTGTGTGTAAATGTTTTTCTTTTTGCCAAAATTGGTACCTACTTTTTAGTACATTAAAATATTTTTTGATTGATACCTTTTCACTTAAAAATAATAAAGAATTTCTAATCAGAAGCTTCGTGACTCAATAGTCAGAAATCGTTGTAACTACTAATATAACGTAATATTTGTATGGAAGATAAAAATTGTAACGAAAAGACAGAAAAAAAAGATATCTTTTTTTTTACTTTACCATCTTACTCATACTTTCAATAACAAAACATCTTCCCAAACACAAACTTAGCTATTCCTAAACTAAGGTCACGCACCAAAAATATTTGCTTCTGCTTATACAAGGACAGCTCGGACCCTAACATTTACCCAATATTTAATGTCTGTTCTTTTTCTTTGCAGGTAAGTGTGACCCAGTTTCCAGGGTGCTGCTGGTGACACCTGGGGCCCTATCAAACGTGAGCACATCTATATTTACGAATACCCTCGCTTTGTATCGTGATACTGATTGTGGACACCGATATTCTTTAGAGTGTAGCAATATTTTTTTACCCAGTTTAGAGGTTGCCTTCGTCGCTTATATTTTGAGGATGTATCTAATTTCGGCTCATTTTAAAGGCTATGTTGGCAACCACTGCCAACGGTCGGGCGCTGGTACCACTCGGATTAGATTGATATCACTAATTAGTGTTAACTCTGGGACGGACCATATCCGTCGTACGAAGTTGGAGCATGTGCTAACATTATTATTAATACTTGTGCTGTCACACTCGGCTGTGGTAGAGGTTGACCACCACCTTGTTATGAAGAACCATATCCGTCGAACCAGTACACCTAGCCAAGGCGATAATCTGCAATCGTTAACGCTAGTAGAAAACTTCAATTGTACGGGAATGTCGTCATCTCAACGCTCAGTCACGTGGTCAGAACCAAAGAATGGGGGCGTGGCCAACTCGAGGCGTTTGACGCAAGCGAAACGATTGTAACTTGGCAAGGGGGACAGGTTGGAGCGTGTATTAACACTATAAGTCGATACACTTGTTTTATAAACCACAGACAATCAGCTTTATTTACTCGCTCACTTCTGTTCATCATCCCCTTCGAACTAAAATCAGAACGTCTGACAATCACGGATCACAATTAAAAATTAACTACTTTAACGTTACTGCAAACAGATACTCAGTTGATCATTATTGACAAGCTTGTGGCGTTGTTCATCAAAATATAGTTTGCAGTCACCGCTAAAACCACTAATGTAGTGGTTGCCGCCAATGTGCATAAATAATGTCGATGCTAAATCAAGCGTCGGTCGATATGTCGGCGTATTGGCACACCACTAATTCATATCGGCTCTGACAGTTTAATCAGTCGACCGTCTTATAAGGTCATTTTACATAGTACGGGTAGTATGACAGCAGGAGGAAAATGTGTATAGAAAAGGATAGGTAACTAACTTCTATATCACAAAATAGATGGGTACAGAAGACAATCTCATGTACTCCACTTTTTATACCTACGCTCGGTAAACGCACACTAATGAGCGTTTGAGCCGGAACTGTTCGACGAGTGGTCCGAGACGCGACCGAGATATCGTGTCCGTGAGCGGTGTCTATGTGTGCGTTGCTCGAGCGCGCTTTGTATGTAGATTGACTTCTGTACCTATCTATTTTGTGGCTATATTGTATGAATCTGACAGCTGTCACTCGCACCATCCTGTCCTGATAATGGTATAGTTGGTTGAAGAAAGTTGGTGAATTAGATGAATAATAGCACACTAAATCAAAGTTTGCAGAAAGAATCCTGCATTTTGAGGAGGCTGCGTCGGAATTACATAATCTAATTTCGCCAAACCTGTTTCATCATCGAATCACTAGACTTACGGCTTTGCGCTATTAGCACATGGACATGGACATCCCATGCAAAAAAACTTTTTGGAACACTTAACCATTAAAATTGTTTGTAACTTAATTGTTGGACTTAGACTTTGCTTCATCGAAATCGGTTGACATTATACTCGTAGAAAGATATATGAATGGTGTTCAAAAAGTCAAATAACACACCACATGCAATTGACTGTTAAGCGGTACAAAGTTCGCCGGATCAGCAAGTCAATATAATAAAAAAAAAAAAAAAAAAAAAAAAAGAAAAAAAAAATTTTTTTCTAATAAAAAAAAGTATTTATTTGGCCATATTATACAGCATAACAATAAAAAACCTAAAAAAAATACACTATTGCGTGCATCACTGTAGTTATGGTAGGACTGTGCCATTGTTGTTTTTTTTTTTTGTATTTATAATAATAATTATCTAAATAAAATTAGATTTATTTAAATATTTTTAAAAACAACATTAGTTTTAGTAAAAATCACAAAGATATACGCTCGCTATATGTTACCTGGTTGTCCGTATAAACTCATGGTTACCAGGCCATCCGGGCCACTGAAGGGAGGTTTTGCACCTGCACCCGGGGCATTGCGCTGGCGCCTAATAGCCGCTATGAACTGCCGTGACCTGTGTTGTACTTAGTGTCGGCGGTGTCCAACTTGTGACCTTTTTTTTTAATATTTTTGAGACAAAAAAAAACATGGTGTAAATATTATTGGAATTAATTCTCTGATTCTGAACAAACTCCACCGCTAAATTTTAATCGTTTTAATCCCGTGGAGGGTCGATCCGGTACATGAAACACTATCGACTTGTAGAGATAAAATTAAAAAATAAAGTACGTTGTTTTCAAAACTTGTAGATATTAATTTACGCATGTACGAAATTAATTTCTTTAAGAAAACGTCAGCTGAGCGAGTTCAATAACCTGTAGGTAGTTTGTACGCAACGCCGACTATGAACTCGCTCAGCTGAAGTTTTCTTAAAGAAATTAATTTCCTACATGCGTAAATTAATACGAGTTTTGAAAAAAAAGTACTTTATTTTTTAATTGTATCTCTACAAGTCGATAGTGTTTCATGTACCGGATCGACCCTCCACGGGATTAAAACGATTAAAATTTAACGGTGTATATTCAGGTTTCGCTTATACTAAAAATTGTGTTGTGTAAATAGTACTTATGTAACTATTTCTAGAAGAAAACTGTCTTGATTAACTTTTGTGTCTTAGGTATAATCCAATATACAAAAATATCCTGATCTCATAAAGCCATAATCCCAAATACATTTGGAAGTAAGTTAGGCCAATAATTTGCGACGCGAGACGTGCCGAAACCTCCCGTGGAACTCCCGCCAAGGATTAACACGTCGAATAGTTGGAAATTAAGTTTGTCTACAAACCGAGCGGAGTCGGGGCAAACAATTAGTTTTCGTGGCTATGTTCATTTCCTTAAGCCGTGATGGCGAGTTTCTCCGTTTAGATAGTAACTACCTTTTGCTGGCGGGTTCGCCTGAGTGAATGTAAATATTATGTACGAGTATACAACATTAGGTATTTTTAGTATACCTATGCAAAACTCGAAACACATGTCTAGTATTTTCATGTAAAGAATCTATGTACAAAAATTCATAACTGTATCATGAAAAATCACAAAGTTATAAGCTTGTTATGTCAGCAAAAATACATAGTCATCGGGCCATCCAGGCGACTAAGGGGTGGTTTTGGACGGAGCATCGACGTGCGCTCGTGGGGGCGATCGGCGGCGGAGTCCTCTCACGCCAGGCCTTGTTTGAGGCCATGGTCCGGAGCGAGGAGGAGTGGCAGGCGGTCGCCGACTTCTGCGAAGCAGTAGCATTACTGCTTCGTAGAAGTGAAGGAAAGGAGGAGGCCGACCGCATCAGGCAACGGCGCTCTCGCCGCCGCCGGGATTCCGATCCCGATTTCCAGCCACCGTAGGTGCGGGCTTGCGGACAGTGAACAATGGGTAGCTCGTTGTCCAACCGTTCTCGATGGGTCGATGGGTTCTCGTTGTGTTTGTGTTGTTGTTGTTGTATAGTCGTCGACGGCGCGCACTGTTCCCGCGCGCCTCAAGGAGTTGTCAGCAACAGCAGGGGCCCAGCCGGGTCGAAGCCTACTGGGGGGCCAGGGTTATCCGAAAGGGAACTCGAGCCCCGGTATGAAGTCTTGAAGGAACGGGGTGGGTTTTTTAGACAGTAAGAGTCTGACACTATCTCCCGCTCCGCCCAAGAGCGGGGGTTCTCATGATTTAACCCACCAAAAAAAATGGGGTGGTTTTGCACTTGCACCCAGCTGTTTGCTGGCGCCTAATGCCCGCTATGATCAGCCGTGACCTGTGTTGTTAAATATTTTTGGGAAAAAATAATTTTAACATGGTGTAAAATTATTGGAATCCATTCAGTTACTGATTCTGAACAAACTATATTCAGGTTTGGCATAAACTTAAAATAATGTTGTTTATAGTACCTATGTCACTCAAAATAATACTCTAGGGGCCCAGCAGGGTCGAAGCCTTCTGGGGCCATGGGTTCGCTTCTGAAAGGAAAACTCGGGGTTCTGGAACCCAAGGCAAAGAAGGAAAATATGAATGAGTTTTAATAATATAATAATAATAAAATAGCCATTTATTTCCAAACTTTGGGTATAATATACAATATTCTTTGTGTGCCTGTTATAGAATGTCCCTCCGTTCGGTGTGCCTTTTGGCGTAGGCCTCCTCCAACTTCTTCCACTGGACTCTGTCCATTGCCACCCTTGTCCAATATGGACCCAAGGTCAGGCGGATGTCGTCTTCCCATCGTCTCGTTGGGCGACCCTGTTTTCTGACGCCATCTCTTGGGTACCATAGGGTCATTGGCTTGCTCCATCTGAGATAAATGGGTTTTAGTCAGTAAATATCTGACACGTCCTTCTGCTCCACACAAGACCGGGAGAAGTCATTTGATGATTTTCCACCTAAAAAAAGTGATAAATTAATAATAATAATCATTTTTTTTATTCCAGCAAAATACATCCCATAGCCAAAATACATTCATATAAAAAAAAAAATATCACGACGCTAATAACACAATGAAATAAAATCACAATAAATAAAACAAACAATGAAACAAATCAAAATTAATAAAATAAAGCACACTCACCAAAAATTAAACTTTTCACCCTTGACTTAAATACCCCCAGGTGGTTGCTCGCCGCTACTGTTGGTACAGTGCAGCAGTGGCTGAGCGATTGGCTGCTACGCCATGTTTCACGGGTTAGTTTCCTTCCAGCGATAAGTATTTTTATGGCCTACAGAGTTTATAAACAAGTCTGTCTTGCATTTGCGAAACAAGTCTACTATCTTCCCCCCTAGCCAAGTTACAATCGAATTCTCTCTAACTCTAATCGGTAACGCCTCGGTGACAGCAATTGTAGAAAACGATAAGTTGGTAGCCATGTTGACGCGCCTGAGTCGGCCGCTCGTTCTACAATGTAGCGTTTGTATAACAAAGGATGTAGATTTAAATATTGTAGAAACGATTTTGAGCGATGTGAACTTGGCTACGAATTGTCTATTCGTTTGTTCTGACCACGCGACTTTACGTTGAGATGACGTCATTCCCATACGTTTCATCACTTTTCGACAGCGTTAACGATTGCAGAATAACAACTCAAGTGTGCACAGAGGGTAAGTAAATGTTTGTGAACGCACTCACGATACAAGAGTAATTGCTAGTATGGGGCAAAGTTTTTGTTTTTAAATAAGTTATCAGGAATCGCAGACTCCAGCAGAGAATGAATGATAGTCTCTGCTGGAGTAGCTGTACACATAATGAATTTGTACCGTGCATATGGGTGGAATGTCCACCATGTAACGTTGGCGCATCGCCTTATGTTTAATTGTCTGATGATGGAACGGCTTGGAGGAATTTAATTACGCAATTCCGACGCACTGGCTCCCCGAAATGCAAGCGATACAAAACCGACAGGCTAGCAAGTCAGCGTGGAGACTCAAGCCGTCTCTTTTAAAGTCTATACAATAGACATGTAAGATCAAATCATAGTCTTAGGCACTAAGATAACACACATAGCAAAAGACCACATAAATGCGCTTCCTCTCGCTTCACTGAAAGCGATTGAAGTTACTGATGATTTCCTATTCATAGTTGGGAAGAGGAATTGGCGTAACAACATCGACTTATATTCTAGTGATAGACAAGCCCTTTCATGGAAACTATGTGTCAAAATACTGAAAAGTTAAAACATAAGTTCGCTGCAGCGCTACATTGGCATTATGTCGTCTAACAGAACTATTAAAATATGCAGCGCTAAGATAGCTTTAAAGGACACTCTTTTCGCGACCAAAAGGTCTTAAGCGCCATGAATTTCGTGGCACTTACGCGTTTCTTTCAACATAGTGTAATGTTCAAGGTGTACAGTCTACATTACACCTGCCCCCCTAGCCAAGTTATAACCGTATCGTGCCGAATTCCGTTCTCCAATAGGTAACGCTTCGGTGTCAGTAATTGTAGAAAACGATAAGTGAGTAGCCATGTTAACGCGCCAGAATCAGCCGCTCGTTCTACAATGTAGCGTTTGTTTATCAAAGCATGTAGCGTTAAACGTTGTAGAAATTCATTCTGTCATTTTGAACGATGTGAACTTGGCTACGAATTTTCAATTAGTTTGTTCCGACCACGTGAATTAACGTTGAGATGATGTCATTCCCATAAATTTGATTACTTTTCGACTAGCGTTAACGATTGCTGATTATCAACTTGGCTAGGGGTGCTGAGTCGACTGAAGTATGTAAGTGTTCGGCTCGCCTAATCTAGTGCGCAGTACAGATATGTATATCGATGTGCAACATTTCCCCAGTAACATATCTGCAGCTTATTATGGATACAGCCAAGTTCTCAGCCATTTATTCCATAAGTTATGTATTACCCAATTATGTTAATGTTATTACACCATAATAACCGAATATCAGTCAGTTGGAATTTGATATGTTATGTCAATTATGTAATTTGCGCTAAGATGACAAACAGCGATAGTATTGACACATTAGATATGGTAATTTATTGCTGATACATAATGTGACAATGTCTTGAGGTAAGCACATATAAATTAACGTGAGTTTGATATAGCTACAATCTAGGGGTCTTTAAGTCAAGAGTGAATACGTTACTTCTAGGCAAGCGTGCTCCATCGTCGACCACATCATCGCTTACCATCAGGTGAGATGGTGGTCAAACGCGAGCCTATCAATAAGAAAAAAGTACCAGCTGTTAGTCTACATCACTAAAGCGAGAGTTTTTTTCTTTTAGGTGGGCCATCGTCAAATAATTGCTCCCGCTCTAGGTGGAGTGAGAAGGACGGTCAGAATTTTACTGCATAGCATAGCATAGCCGGCCTTATAATGTTCCCACTGTTGGGACTCAGGCCTCTTCTCTAGGAGAGGGAATGGGCCGTAATCCACCACGCGGGCCCACTACAGACTTTTAGTGACTAAAACCTGTTGCTACGGTTGCCCTTTTCTAAAGCCGTGATAATCCTTTTGAATGCAGACTTGTTTGTCTGTATATCTGCTGATGAATTTCTACTTACGTTAAATTTATATTTAATCGCCAAACTTAAGTGACAGTAGGCAGGGCTCATTGCTCGCAGAACAGTTGGTCAATGGGGACGAAAGGTTCTGAAATGGCGGCCACTTACCAGAAGACGCAGCGTTGGACACTTGGGGGAGGCCTATGTTCAGCAGTGGACGTCTTTCCGCTGAAATGGTTAATTTTTGTACCTTGCCACAATTTGTCTTTTCGTCACCCAAAATTTTACTGGAAGAAAATGCCATAAGGCATTTTAAGTCCGCCTCTGTACTTTTGTGTGCATCTTCACTAATACAATAATGAGTAAAGGTTGCTTTTTTATTTTTTTGTTTGTAGGAGGTAATCTCTGGAAGTACTGTACCCCTAGCCAAGTTGCTAATCTGCAATAGTTAACGCTTGTAGAAAGCTTCAAATGTACGGGAATGACGTCGTCTTAAGGCTCAGTCACGTGGTCAGAACAAAATAATTGGCGGCAAGGTCATCTCGAAGCGTTCGGAGCAAGCGACACGTTTGTAACTTGGCTAGGGGGGCTGGCCCGATTGCTAAAATTTTTGCACCGATAGAAAGCTGCTTTATTTCTGAGTGACATAGGCTATATTCTATGTACGCGGGCGAAGCCGCGGGCGAAAGCTAGTAAAGAATAAAATAGATAAATAAAATTGTTTCAGGTATTAAAAAACAGCCATACAGATAAGAAAGAAAAAGTCGTTTCAGCGCAGCATAACTTTCCTTATCAAAATCTTGAGGTGCGAAAACAAAGCCATTTAAAGAAAATACTTTTCCTTAACCTACTCGACTGCAGTCGTTGGAAAACTAAGTTTTTCCAGAGGTGTCACATAAAGGCCGACTTCAAAACAATTCTCCTTTGTTCGCAGTTCAGATTTCTTAATGACTGACAAGGAAAATAATGAGACAGATTCATTATTTAAACCGCAATATGTCCTCGTAACCCATTTTCATAACAGCTTGGCACTTATAAAGGCTTTGTAGGACCCCTCTTCTTCTTCTTTCTGCCCTTGTCCCATTTTATTTGGGGTCGGCGCAACACGTTTTTTTCTTCCATTCTGTCCTGTCACTCGTCACGCTATCACTAACTCCCTTTTCTTTCATATCACTTCTAACACAATCCGTCCATCTTTTCTTTGGCCTCCCTCTCCTTCTCCATCCATCCACATGTAGGACCCCATACCTATTCAAATTCCTCGAAGAAATGTGCAAAACTTATGCTAACACGTAAATTTTGCCAATTATTGTTTTATATGGCCCATGTTTTTAGAGTTCTGTAGGTATACAAAGGGTCTGCTTGTGAGACATAAGAAGGGTCCTATTTTCATGTAAATAAAACCCGAAAATTGTGGTAATACGTGTATACGTGTATATTTAACGAATTTTTTGATACAGAGTTCACAAAAGAATACGTGAGGTGAAATCGAATACATGATTTTCAAAAGTCGGGTAGTCTGTCTAATAAGTCAACCGCCTTGGGAATTTTGTATAATATTTAATCATTTAAAAAATACTTATATTCGATACTTTTCATAAGGTTCTTCTGTTAGTAAACAATGATCTCTATCTCTTAATCAACCTTGATTATTGAACCCGTGTTGACTACATCAGATTTCATTAAATTACCCAAGTCGTTTAACTTATTAGACAGACTCTATTTTCTAAATTGGTAGACGTCATTATGTTCTTGTTGAAGTTTGCTGAGCTGTAACTAGTAAAAGGATAAATATTGTCTATAACCGAATATCATCATAATATGTTGGAAATATGCTCGTATTACGTCGTGAGCGTGGTATTACGTTTGTATGGAAATTCATCCGTCGCCGGCCCCTTAAGGTGGTGCAGAAACATAACATGGCAGGTGCAACTTAATAAAATAATAGACAAACAGAAGAGAAAACAAAAACAATAGTAAATACATACTTAGATACATACATATGAATAAGCAATGCTGTAGTGAAAAAACAAATCCAACCAATCAGTGCTGTGATGATTCTACCAACTTCTTGCGAATATGCTCACGTGCCTTCACCTTAAAGGAAAATCAGCTGGTCGTTATCCTGATATTCTGAGGAAGCGCATTCCAGAGAGATATCGCCTGGACGAAAAAGGAAGAGTGGATAAGCCCAGAGCGGTGTGAGGGACATCGTAGAAGACGATTATTAGTAGACCGAAGATTTTTATTGTGCCCAGAGCAAAGAAGGGGAAGAAGGATTATCTAGAAAAGAGAACAGGGTAGTCAGGCTCGTAGTGCTCTGCGCTGACGAATGATGACATGATGTATTTTTATTGCCGCTATAACAAAAAACCGGCCAAGTGCGAGTCGGACTCGCCCATGGAGGGTTCCGTAGCAGCAAGTAACATAATATAAAAGTTCTTGTAGTTCGTTGTAACTTTGATCGATGTTTTAATAATAGTGTATTTTTTTTAGATTTATGACGTATTAAAAAAAAACTACTTACTAGATCTCGTTCAAACCAATTTTCGAGGGCGGTTTGCATGGTAATGTACATCATATATTTTTTTTAGTTTTATCATTCTCTTATTTTAGAAGTTACAGGGGGGGGGGGGACACACATTTTACCACTTTGGAAGTGTCTCTAGCGTAAACTATTCAATGTAGAAAAAAATGATATTAGAAACCTCAATATCATTTTTGAAGACCTATCCATAGATACCTTACACGTATGGGATAGATGAAAAAAAAATTTTTGAGATTCAGTTCTAAGTATGGGGACCCCCAAAATTTATTGCTCTTTTTCTATTTTTGTGTGGTTCTCAGGTTCACAGAATACATCTACTTACTAAGTTTCAACAGTATAGCTCTTATAGTTTCGGAAAAAAGTGGCTGTGACAAACGGACGGACAGACAGACAGACAGACAGACAGACAGACATGACGAATCTATAAGGGTTCCGTTTTTTGCCATTTGGCTACGGAACCCTAAAAATGATAAAAACCGACAGAATAAAATAAATATTTAGTGGGGCCCCCATAGTATCTATAGTACAACGGGCTGTTTTCCGCAACTCCACAACCAAAGCGCGTATTTTGCGTACGGGTGGGACAAATGTGTCATTCGATCCACCCCAGCTCCTCAAGGAAGGTCAGCAATGCCTTAATGTTACTGATGTGGGGCCCCCATACAACAAACGATCGATGCAACCCCATACAACGATGATTTCTTTACCGTTTTTTGCTACGGACAGTACGAAAACCTTCGTGCGCGAGTCTGACTCGCACTTAGCCAGTTATTTTTTGTTGTGCCCTATGTATGGGCTTATTGTTACTCAGCAGCTTATGTATAATCGGCTTTATAATGACCCTACTGCTACTCAGGCTTCCTCTCTACGAAAGTCTGAGTTATACAATTGACTGAATTTACAATTTCCGAAACGGATCTTGAGCGCTCGGCGTCAGTGTGGATCGCTTTGCGCATTCCATACATTGGCGAGCCAATCGTCTTCGTTGTTAGATACATGCAGCAACGCAGGGAACGAATCAGGAGTGACGCGTTTATGACGCGATGGCGCGGCGAGCCAATCACTGACACTCCCCGCTCCCGCGTCTCACTTCGCACCACTAAAGAGACCGAATATTTGACTTTTGCACAACTTGAAGCCAGCGCTCAAGATCCGTGACGGCAATTGTATGTTTATTGTGCGTGCAGCTATGGAGTGGAATTTCTTACCGGAGTCTGTGTTTCCTGGTAGCTACAACCCGGGAATCTTTAATTCGAGAGTGAATAGGTTTCTTCTAGGTAAGCGCGTTTCATCGTCGACCGCATCGTCGCTTTCCATCAGGTGAGATGGCGGTCAAGCGCGAAACAATCAACAATAAAAAAAATCACCATTGCTATCAAAACGGTGCAGGAAAACTTCGGGGAAAACCAGCATGACATTGTCGTTGAATCAAAAATTTGAAGATATATGGTATCCGCCAAACCGCCCTGGGCCCGCGTGGGGGATTACTGCCTCTCCTAGAGAGGAGGCCGGAGTCCCAGCAGCGGGAACACTATAACACCTCCCAACTCACCTGTCCTCAACATTTCCCCACAAGGGTGTTAATATAATCTGACCACATTAATCTCATCGCCCGTTTCCGCCGCTAGTTGCAAACTGGTTATAAATCAATTACAGTTATCATCCGCACGCCGACTTATGTTAATTTGTAGCCCGATTTATACGACGCGTGTTTGTGACGTCTATTGACGTTTACCCTGCACACACAGGCGCTATATTATA
Source organism: Mythimna ferrago (assembly GCA_910589285.2). Taxonomy (NCBI): domain Eukaryota; kingdom Metazoa; phylum Arthropoda; class Insecta; order Lepidoptera; family Noctuidae; genus Mythimna; species Mythimna ferrago. Next base: position 26,358,481 of record OU342684.1, read on the forward strand.
GTTCGCGCCGGATACATTTGGAATAAATTACATTGACCTTTTCGTGAAAGAACCCGAAAAATAAATAATGATAATTTTATTAATGCTAGAAAATGAAAAGGATCGTGATAGATGTCGTTTTAAAACAGCTCTGTCTTTATTTTCGTTTTTGAAATCAAGTGTCACTAAATAATATTGTGCTCTGATAATCTATATAATATAAAAATGAATCCATATTTCCTTGGTCACGCCATCACGCGTGAACGGCCGGACCGATTTTGCTAATTCTTTTTTAGGGTTCCGTAGCCAAATGGCAAAAAACGGAACCCTTATAGATTCGTCATGTCTGTCTGTCTGTCTGTCTGTCTGTCTGTCTGTCTGTCTGTCTGTCTGTCTGTCTGTCCGTCTGTCCGTCCGTATGTCACAGCCACTTTTTTCCGAAACTATAAGAGCTATACTGTTGAAACTTTGTAAGTAGATGTATTATATGAACCGCATTAAGATTTTCACACAAAAATAGAAAAAAAGCAATAAATTTTGGGGGTCCCCATACTTAGAACTGAAACTCAAAAATTTTTTTTTCATCAAACCCATGCGTGTGGGGTATCTATGAATAGGTCTTCAAAAATGATACTGAGGTTTCTAAAATCATTTTTTTCTAAACTGAATAGTTTGCGCGAGAGACACTTCCAAAGTGGTAAAATGTGTGTCCCCCCCCCTCTAACTTCTAAAATAAGAGAATGATAAAACTAAAAAAAATATATGATGTACATTACTATAAAAACTGCCAACGAAAATTGGTTTGAACGAAATCTAGTGAGTAGTTTTTTTTTAATGCGTCATAAATCGAAAAAAATACACTATTATTAAAACATCGATCAAAGTTACAACACATTACAAGAACTTTTATATTATGTTACTTGCTGCTACGGAACCCTTCATGGGCGAGTCCAACTCGCACTTGGCCGGTTTTTTGTTGTGTTCGTTGTTGTGAGGAGAAGGTTCTTAGTGTAGGGTAGAGTAGAGTAGGGTAGAGTAGGGTAGAGTAGGGTAGAGTAGGGTAGAGTAGGGTAGAGTAGGGTAGAGTAGGGTAGAGTAGGGTAGAGTAGGGTAGAGTAGGGTAGAGTAGGGTAGAGTAGAGTAAAGTAAGGTAGAGTAGGGTAGAGTAGGGTAGAGTCGGATAAAGTTGGGTAGAGTATGGTTTAGTAGGGTGGAGCAGGGAAGAGCGGGAGCGGAGCCGCGCGAGCAAAAGGTAGTACCTACATAATGATAATGTGATATCATACATTGTGCTAAAAGATCTCGCTTTTATGCCAAATTTCAGGATTCTGGGTAAACGGGAAGTACTCTGTGAATTTGATTCCCTCGAGTGTCGAAATATACGTTTTTTTTTTCGACATAAACGGCCGTAAGTATCTTTTTTTTTCGTTGACTTAGAAATTTGATTTTTTCACAGTTTGAGGTGACCGCAAATCTGAGTATATGGTACGGGACCCTAAAAAACTGGCCAAGTGCGAGTCACACTCGCATACGATGGGTTTTTTATTGTAATTATAAAATTGTGCGAAAATTGCCGACGAAATGACGTTTCTTGAATTGGATTTTTAACTTAATTCTGTGAAAATTTTAACTCTCTACCACTTAGGGTTTAGAAATATAACTCGCTGAAAGACGGTGTGCGGACAGCGGAGGGTAATGGAGAGTAATAAGGGTCCTGTTGACACCCTTCGTGTACGGAACCCTAAGAAATGAGTCAATTATTTAAGTACAGTAATTTGAAATTGATGGGCTAAAATTGTCTAAGCCCAGAGAGCTAAAATAATGATCTATTTCGTTCGTTTTCTTTATTAGAGTCTGTCTAAAAAGTCAAACGACTTGAGTAATTATTAGGATTTAATGAAATCTGATATAGTCAAGACCGGTTCAATAATAAAGGTTGATTAAGAGATAGAGATCCTTGTTTACTAACAAAAAAACCTTATAAAATGTATCGAATATTAAGGCTTATAGTCCCTTGAACCATCTGGCCAAAATTATGTGGACGCACCTCTCGCACCCGCCTAGGCGGCAGTACGCAAATCTGTGCATTTATTTGCGGCCAACAGCGCCCGGAAAGCACGCCACTGACCTTTAAATCCATTTTCTTTGCGAAATATTGATTGATTTACATTATGCAATGTTCACTTTGAAGAATATTTAACCACCAATTTTTATGTGTAAAAATGTTTCTAAAGATCCAAGCCGTTTCGAAGGAGTAGGGAAAAGTTGCGAAAAGTTGCGGAATTGCTAAATATTTTTTTTAGACAAAGGTATTAATAGCACGAAACAATCAAATGTTGATAATGTTGTTCATGAATCTATAATAAACATATATTTTTTTCAAACCTATTAACCTGGCCGTTACCGAGGAGTAGGCTTCAGAAAGTCACTGTTTTATACTTTTTTACTTTTGGGGCGCTTGGGCCTTAAGTATGTTTTAAATGTTTACATGTTGTACAAAATTCTCAAGTCGGTTGACTTTTTAGACAGACTATAGTTCACAGTTATACAAACATTATTTTTAGTTTATGCGATACCTGAATATGGTTTGTTCAGAATTAGTAACTGATTCCAATAGTTTTAAAAAGGTCACCAATTGGAAACCATCGACAGTAAGTACAACACGGGGCACGGCACTTTAAAGCGGGCATTAGGTGCCAGCAAGTAACTGGGTGCTAGTGCAATAAAACTACTCAGTCACCTGGATGGTCCGGTGACTATGTATTTTTGCTGACATAAAAGGCTTATTTATAACTTTGTGATTTTTCATGATACTGTTATGAAATTTTCGCATATATTAAAACGAATGTTGTATAATTACAGGTTAGTATCTACTTGGTTTTTGCAACCCAGACTAAAATAATGTATTTTACCTAAAAGCTCTGCAGTCGTCATTTCAACGCATTAAAGTTATTAAATCTGTGTAATGCAGAGGCGTAGCGTGGACTAATTTAGACGTGGTGAAGGCGCATCAGCGAGGCCTTCTTCTTTCATAAATTCGAAAACGAGACAGCGACTATCGCAATTCAGTCTTCGACCACATCGTCAGTTACGTCAGGTAATCTCTGAAAGTACTGTTCTGATTGCAAAAATCTTTTCACCGATAGAAAACTGCTTTAATCCTGAATTGTCACTCAGGAATTCATATTTTACTAGCTGTCCGCCCGCAACTTCGTCCGCGTGTACTTCGGTTATCGCACTCTAAACGTGTTTTCCCGTAGGAATAAGATTTTTTGTTTTTCCGGGATAAAAAGTAGCCTATGTTCTTTTCCATAGCAAAGGCTATATGAATGCCAAATTTCATCCAAATCCGTTCAGCCGTTTTTACATGATTAAGTAACAAACACTTTCACATTTATAATGGTATATATGCGGGTGAAGCCGTGGGAAAAAGTTAGTCTTTCATTAATTCGAAAAGGAGACAGCTACTGTCGCAACCCAGTCTTCGACCACATCGTCAGTTGCTATCAGACGAAATTGTGGTGGAACACAAGCTCGTCGATTATTATCCCTTATTTTTAGTAAATGCAAAACCTGCAATAACTAGTTAGTATTTTTATGTAAAGAATCTATGTGCAAAATTTCCAAACTGTATTATGAAAAATCACAAAGTTATAAGCCAGTTATGGTACCTGGTTGACGACATAAATACATGGTCATACGGCCAGCTTAGCTACTGAGCAGTGGTTTTGCTTCCGCACCCAGATGTATGCTAGCGCCAAATGCCCGCTATGACCTGCAGTGACCTGTGTTGTACTTAGCGGTGGTGGTGTCCAACTTGTGACATTTTTTAAATATAATTGAGAAAAAATATAACATAGTGTAAAAATTGTTGGAATCGATTGATCAGTTACTGATTTTGAACAAACTATACTTATTCAGGTTACGCATATATTAAAAACTAGCTTTTGCTAGTGGCTTCGCTTGCGTACATAAAATATAGCCTATGTCACTCAGGAATAAAGCAAATTCTATCGGTGAAAAAATTTTAGCAATCTGACCAGTATTTACAGATATTACCTACGAACAAAAAAAAAACAAACATTACCTTATTATTATATTATAGTGTAGATAATGTTGTAAATAAACCCTCGTTCTTAAAGAGCCCTTGCCTGCGCGAGGCCCGTTTGGGTTGGAGGCCATGGGCGAGGGGCCACTGTGCCCATACCTAACTACGGTACTGGTGTAATGTGAACATAGATTATAATGGAACGGAGTGGGTTATGGTAATGCATGGCTGCCTTTATGAAATGTGAAATATGAGTGTGTCTGTAGTGCATGATTGTCTAGTGAGGGTTTAAATATATATCGAGTCTTTTAAGAAAGAACATTATGTAGTAACGATAGTTTGCTCTCTTTGTAGAAAGGGGTTTTACATATTTAATTAAAATATAGTATTTTGATACAACTGAAGAAAGTTTGTCATTGTGACCGAAGCAGAATTCGCCCGAGCCGCAGGTGAGGGTGTTATGGAGCCGAATGCTGAAGTTACTTTCCACGTGTATTAAACGACGTTTTTCAATACGCTTACAAAGAAATTAATAAGCGGGGTTTGATTGGTGCTAAGCACCCAACCTAATACGATACATACAATCAATTGTGTCGAGGGCGAGCACGCGCACTTTTCCTTACTAGTGCGGAAAACAGTCAATTATGTGGAGACATTTTGAGGAGACTTTCAGCTATCAGGACCACTGACGTTATCAGGAAAAAAGCTCCAGTTTGGCGTCTACATCATTATGCACAGCTAAGGAGTGGAATTCTCTGCCGGGGTCTGTGTTTCCTGATAGCAACCTTGGGGCCTTTCAGTTAAGAGTGAATAAGTTACTTGAAGACAAGCTCCATCGTCGATCACAATATCATCTCTTACCATCAGGTGAGATAGTGGTCAAACGCAAGCCAAACCATAGAAAAAAAAATACTAATTAGGTTTATTCTGAAGTGATGACTAATTAAATCTGATTATTAAGCGATTCTTCGTCTTTACTAACACGTTTTCCTCACAATTCCCGACAAATAGACTTGGAATTTCCTTGTAATGTATTCAGCGTGAGTTTTTCTAGCCGTCTGTGGGTGTCGGCTGGGGGCCTCATTAAGCCACCATTTCAGTAATTAGAGGGCAACTTAATTACGGAGGCTCTGGACTGGCTCTGCCGTCAAGGAAATTGAGGTAGTAATAAATAAAAATCTTGCTAATCTAATTAAATTAAGAGCACTCAAACCCCAAGTGAACGCCGGCGTCCGCATAGATTATAAAACATTGAGTGTTTTATCCCCTCGAGCGCCAGGGGATCACGTGACCCAGAAAATTGCACTGTATACGTAAACAGCCAAAAAAATAATTAAAAAAAAAAATTTTTTTTTAGGAAAAGCAAATAATATAATATAATTTAGAATACTATATATAGAAACCAAGATTTTCAGCCAACTAACTTTCGTACAAACGTGTGTACAAACGAATATTAAGCGTTTTTCAAGGACTTCCAAGTGGTACAGACGTATGTACGAGTACAATCGGCGCTCGAGGGGTATTTATTCAAAAACGTAAATAAGAAGTTCTTCATAAAGTAGTCTGTAAATATCGAAAACTACCTTTTGCCCGCGTCTTCGCCCGCGTACATAAAATATAGCCTAATCACGGTTTATGTCGTACAGCCTTTTTTTTTATGGTGGGAAAAAATCATGCATTGACATCCCCCGCTCTTGGGCGGAGCGGGAGATAGTGTCAGACTTTTACTGACTAAAAGACCCACCCCGTTCCTTCTAGCCTTCATACCGGGGCTCGAGCGCCCTTTCGGATAACCCTGGCCCCAGTAGGCTTCGACCCGGCTGGGTCACTGCTGTTGCTGACAACTCCTTGAGGCGCGCGGGAACAGTGCGCGCCGTCGACGACTTGCGCTTGGTCCGGACAGTTACCGGACGGCCGGACAGTGAGCTACCCATTGCTCACTGTCCGCAAGCCCGCGATGTCGTACAGCCTGGTGACAGACGGCTGAACAGTGGACTCTAAATAATAGGGTCCCGTTTAGCCTTTGAGTACGGAACGCTAAAATATCTAGTTCTAAATGATTAGCTTGACTTGATTTGCTTATAAAAATTCGGACGAACCATCCGATTCTAACTCTTTTTTTAATTTTGAGCAATTGAAAATGTCAAGCAACATCTACAAGATGTTGCTCTAAATTAATCTACAAACAGATTTTGACTATGTAAGTTTACTTTTAAAATCATATTTAAATTGTGTGTTCATTTATACGCAGAATCTAGATAGAATTTCGAAACGGTGAAATACCAAAATAATCCTATGACTTTATATGTAGAAACTTGGCCTGCGCACGGCCGTGCGCTTAGATGTACTTTTAAAATTTCATTTTAGTTGTGTTTATAATACTTTTAAACACAGAATTTAGACAGAATTCCAGAACAGCAAAATCCCAAAATATTTCTGTTCTGAATACCAACCCCGTTATATAATAGCACAAACACCATCAAACCCTCTCTATGCCTCCACATTCACATAAACACCCGTACATTCGGCTAACTGGTGAACTATTCTGAACTAATTTGTGAGCAGTCCCCTTTCTAAGCCCTTGTGTTGTCGGACCAACCTGTGTGAGACAAGTATAGCACGACACAACTTAGAGGTTACATCGATTCCAGCACTGGTTCAGGCCATGAATAGAAGCAATTATAATTATATAGGGTGACTGGTAATTAGTGACCGATAATTGTACACGTGATTGTACTAATGATTACATACCACTTTCCCAAAGAAACTTTTTTTTTTAAGTCATTATTTAACCGGAATATGTACGTAGGTACCTACATGTTCACTGTGTGTGTAGTGTAGGTACACTGATTACATACACCGATGGGTTAGCAAACGGCACGGGTGAACTATCACTATTGTAGGTAAGGTACATGAGACAACGGGGTTACGCGGCTAAGGCTGAGAGGTCGCAGGTGCACGCGCGAATTTGCGCGAACAGCTGTTTTACTATTGTGATAAAACTAATGAGTATAAAAAAGACGTGTGGCACTCGGGGACTGCCGCGGTAAAGCTATTGCATAGCATTTTATCAACTTATGCAATTATAATTATTTATTTATTTTATTTATGCAGTATTTTTTAAGCTATTGCATAGCTTCTATCGCGGGCCTTGAGCGTGGAGACCGAATCCAGAAATTCCGTAACGAAAATAACCTAACCCCCCCACTCATTTGTTTTTTGAGCGTGGTGACCGATAAGAAAACAAATGAGTGAACAATCAATCAAAATTCAATTCAATGTGTGGAAGTGTAACTTCAATTAATATCAAAGAAAAAAAAAGCATAAATAAAATGAATAAATAATTATAATTGCATAAGTTGATAAAAATGCTATGCAATAGCTTTACCGCGGCAGTCCCCGAGTGCCACACGTCTTTTTTTCCTTTGTTTTTTTTCTTTGATATTAATTGAAGTTACACTTTCACACATTGAATTGAATTTTGATTGATTGTTCACTCATTTGTTTTCTTATCGGTCACCACGCTCAAAAAACAAATGAGTGGGGGGGGGGGGTGTTAGGTTATTTTCGTTACGGAATTTCTGGATTCGGTCTCTACGCTCAAGGCCCGCGATAGAAGCTATGCAATATTTAAAAAAAAATCCTTTGGGAAACTTGTTTGTAATCATGAGTACAGTAACGGGTATAAGTATCGGTCACTAATTCCCGGTCATCTCACACATATATTTTTTTTTTTCAATTATCACACAATGCCGTCTAGTCCTAAGCTAAGCAGAGCTTGTGTTATGAGTACTAGACAACTGCACTTATATATTTCTAAATACATACATATTATAGATAAATTACATCCAGACACAGAAAAAATGATCATGTTCATCACACAAACATTTGTCCTGGGTGGGAATCGAAGCCATGACTTCCGGCATAGCAGTCAGGGCCAACCACTAGACCAACAGGTCAGCCAATATAAGCAAAAGAAGTGGCTTCAATTATGAGGTGGATACGAACGTCAAGCCTCACCTTCCGCTGGAGACGATTCTGGCGTCGAAAGTTGCAGGATGACTACCAGCCACCGTAGGTGCGGGTTTGCGGACGGCAAACCATGGGTAGTTCACTGTCTAGCCGTCTGCTAAGGTCAGCCAGGTCAACTGCACGTTGTGTTCCACGCGCCCCTCATTAAGAAGTCATCAAAGTTGCAGGAGCCTAGGACTTAGGACTGACGCCTGCCAGGGTTGCAAATTATTTGAATGAGTAACCGTAGTTCTCGCAATAGTCAGTAAAAGTCTGATACTCCCGGGAGCAGGAGAAGTTACTTGATGATTTCACGAGTAAAAAAAATAAACGGTGTCGTCGATTTATTTGATACGTTTACTTCTACCATTCCCTCCTGTCAAATGTCACGCCCCACTCTCTTTTGTTTCCCTTCATTCTTCATTTAGTCCATCCATCTGTTTCCCCCTCTCCAAAATTAAACGTTACAAGCATTTTTTTTTTTGTATTTAATTACGCTTGCGTGTCGATGCTTGGTCATGACAATGCCAGTTTATTTTAGAATCGAAATTGCTTTGGTTTTCCAAAGCTAAAAGACTTATTTAAATAATTAGGCTGTAGGTGGTTACTTTAACTTATTTAATTAAAACTATGCTGTAATAAAATACGTACAAAAGCGGAATTAATGCCGTAGGCATTTCCTACCAGTCCCAATATCTACATTAATATTATAAAGAGGTAAAGTTTGCTTTTTTTTTGTTTGTATTCTGTGAAAGTACTGTACGCTTAGCCAAGTTGTTATTCTGCAATGGTTAACGCTGTCGAAAAGTGATGAAACGTATGGGAATGACGTCATCTCAATGTAAAGTCGCGTGGCCAGAACAAACGAATAGACAATTCGTAGCCAACTTCACATCGTTCAAAATCGTTTCTACAATGTTTAACGCTACATCCTTTGTTATACAAACGCTACATTGTAGAACGAACGGCCAACTCAGGCGCGTCAACATGGCTACCAACTTATCGTTTTCTACAATTGCTGTCACCGAGGCGTTACCGATTAGAGAACGGAATCCGACACAAACTGGTTGTAACTTGGCTAGGGGGGCTGGTTCGATTGCTAATTTTTTTTTCACCGATAGAAAGCTGCTTTTTTCCTGAGTGACATGGGCTATATTTATGGACGCAGGTGAAACAGCAGGCATAGCTAGTTATGGATAAAACGAATCCAATCAATCAATAATTGTGATGATTCTACCAATTTCTTGCGAATGTGTTCTCATGCCACTTTAAAGGAGAACCGTTGCCGTCTTGAAGCAACATTTTTAAGTGATCATAATTTCTTAAAACTGAAGGTGTATGCTAGAGTAAAAATACTTGGGTCACATCAGCAAGTGAGTTTTTTTTTTATGGTGGGAAAATCATCTAACGACATCTCCCGCTCTTGGGCGGAACGGGAGATAGTGTCAGACTTTTACTGACTAAAAACCCACCCCGTTCCTTCGTGTCTTCACACCGGGGCTGAGCTATCTCTCGAAACTAACCCTGGCCCCAGTAGACTTTGACCCTGCTGGGCCCCTGCTGTTGCTGGCAACTCCTTGAGGTGTGCGCCGTCGACGACTTGGGCTCGGTCCGGACAGTTACCGGACGGTCGGGCGGCGAGATACCCATTGCTCGTCATCCGCAAGCCCGCGCCTACGGTGGCCGGAAATCGAGATTGGAATTCCGGGGGCGGCGAGAGTGCCTTTGCCTGATGCGGGCGGCCTCCTCCTTTGCTAGCATCAGTGGGTCATATTTTGGTTAGAACCAAAACATTAGTTGTCTGACAGACCCACAATAACATCCTTTCTATCTCAATAATTTCTTTCGTAATGTAACTTCTAAGTCAAGTCGTACTATAAGGCCATTTATTTGTGTATATACACCTACTAGCCTCACTTGACGGTAAGCTTAGATTCAAATCTGTTGTTTGCCGTGGGATGGTATTTTCATCTGTAGGTAGGATTTTATAGAGGTTACTGATGAAAATTAAAGGGTGTGTTTGTACCAGAGTTTTTGCAAAACGTAGACGTGAATTGGGCTAAAGCAAACTTCGTTTTTCATGCTTTTAAAGGGTTAGGCGTAGGACTGTGTAATTTTTTGTTAATCCGAGATCTGGCTTTCCAACGAGGACACTGCTTGTTCATTTACCTGTGTTACCTTTTTTATAATCAGAGAAAACCAAAACACCAGGAAGAACTCAAAATCATTTATTTCACATAGGCCTACATGGCCACTTTTAAAACGTCAGAAGCTAGTGCACGATTCCAAATTGATCGTTTCCTATTGAGAAGAACCGGCAAGAAACTCCATGGTTACTCTTTGACAAATAAATATTGTTTCTACCATATTTCTATAATATAATAATATTTGGAAGGCCTCCAACGAGGTGGACCGATGATTTGGTCAGGGTCGCGGGAATCTGATGGATACGTAACACACAGGACCAGTTGTTGTGGCGACGCTTGGGGGAGGCCTATGTCCAACAGTGGACGTTTTTCAGCTGATATGATGATGATGATGATGATGACAATAATAATACATCATTTGAGAGATCAATCTCATGTAATAGATCATATGAGAGGACGGTCAATTTTGTACCTAAAACCACAATAAAAATTGTAATCCATAGGTTTGTATGTACATAATACAGGTCTTACTGATGATGTATCGCTTTTTACAATATTGAAGCAACTGCTAAGAAATATACATAAAAAATTTCTTCAAGAACAAACTCATCCATATTAAATAAAACTTATACAACCCTTTTCGTAAGATACAACTTACATAAATAAAAGAAAAACAACACAATATGTAAGGAACCCTTTTTGTGAGCCAGCCGCTAGGACCCGTGTCACGAAGACAGCCTATCTTAGCATAGGCTTGAATACTGAGTTGCTGCGATTCCACTCTATTGCCGAGATTCCACTGCGTAGCCGAGATTTAGGGCTTTGTAGGCTCTTACATAGGTCAAGGGTGCGAGATATGTACACGACGTACTTTGAATATTAGATCCCTTAAGTACCATAGCGGTCATTTACCTGATCAGTTAAAAACATTTTTGCTTGAGTCTTGCGGCGCGGCGCCAAATTAAGTTTTCGTTTCGAGTACAAGCAAAAATTGATTTCGCGGTGGTCAGGCGAAAGTGTCTTTGATGGTACATTAAATATTGACTAGATTCGTAAACTTTGAAAAATAGGATGTTTGTTAGTTTATTTTCATCTTCTCTATTGTTCCCTTACTGGCCTGAATGGGATGACCAGTAGCAGTATGCCTTTTGTACTGAGTAGTCGACTGCATATGAAAGTGCGGTCTCTGACTCAACTCACACTGGCGCAATGTTTTTCGCCTTTACAGTTTATACATCTATACTTTTCCAATATTAAGGCCGAACAATTTTTTTTTTATCAATGTAATCATATTTTTTTATCTTAAGAGACGTTAATATTTAATTTGTGTATAGATCAAGGGGTCTTTCCGGATCTAATGAAATATAGTAAAGTGATACCACTTTTTAAATCCGGAGACAGTAAAGACACTAATAATTATAGGCCGGTGTCCGTTTTGCCGGTTTTTAGCAAGATATTTGAAAAGGTGATGTTAAATCAAATGCTTAATCATTTTAACACCAATAACATCTTACACGATAAACAGTATGGTTTCACCAAAGGACGTTGTACGACTGACGCTGGTGTCTCCTTACTAAAACACATTTTTAATGCGTGGGAGGAGGCACAAGATGCTATAGGCATCTTCTGCGACCTGTCTAAGGCGTTTGATTGTGTGGTTCATGAAACATTACTCCTGAAACTGGAGCATTACGGACTAGGCAAAACAGCGTTAAGCTTATTAAAATCGTATTTGAATGACAGACAGCAACTAGTTCAAATAAACGGTGTCAATTCGTCGGGATTAAATGTGAAAATGGGGGTACCCCAAGGTTCAATTTTAGGTCCTTTTTTATTTTTAGTATATATTAATGATTTACCCTATTTGTTGAAAAATAAACTTAATATGGTGTTGTTTGCTGACGACACTTCTTTGATTTTTAAGATAAATAGAAGGACTAATAATCTTGACGATGAAAATAACGCCTTATTGCAGGTCCAAAACTGGTTCACTGCTAATAATCTAGTTCTAAATGGGAAAAAAACTAAATGCATAAGATTTTCCTTACCAAATGTCATAAGTAGTGATTGCGACATAGTATTGAACAATGAGAAACTAGAATTTGTTGATAAAACGGTTTTCTTGGGGATTACGCTTGACTCTAGGCTACAATGGGGTCCTCACTTAACATCTCTCGCAGGACGGCTTAGCTCGGCTGCATATGCTGTTAGAAAAATCCGCCAATTTACGGATGTTGATACCGCTAGACTAGTCTATTTTAGTTATTTTCATAGTGTCATGTCGTACGGTATCTTACTATGGGGACGGGCTGCAGACATCGAGTCAATCTTTATATTACAGAAAAGAGCCATCAGAGCTATTTACAATCTCCGCCGGTGCGATTCTTTAAGGGAACTGTTTAAAGATATTAACATAATGACGGTACCTTGTCAATATATCTATGAAAACATCATGTATGTTAGAAAAAATCTTCATCTTTTTAGCAAAAGAGGCGATAGACATAATTATGTTACAAGAAATAGGGATCAATTAGTTCAACCAGGTTTCAGACTGGCTAAAGTGGCCTCTTCTTTCATGGGGTACTGTTTGAAATGTTATAATAAAATACCACCCCAAATATTAGAACTCAATGAAACGAAATTTAAATCTTGTATTAAACGCACACTATGCAGGCAAGCATATTATAAGTTGGAGGATTATATTCAAGATAAAAATGCTTGGCTCAATGCTGGTCCAGCTCCACTACCACTAGGGCGTACTAATTAGTTGATTAGTTGGAAACTAATATTATTATTTTTTAATTTGAAAGACACAATTGCATTGTATAATGTAGAAGCACTTTTTCCAAGTTTGTGAATGTGAAGCACCATGGAACATTTTTATTAGGTTACAACTTCTTTTTTGACATTACGAGCATGGCAGTTGAGAGTTTGTCATGCTCACTCAAATGTCTCGCTGTTGGTGGCACGTGTTATTGGGTCGTTCAGTTCCCTTCAAAATGGTTGAGCTGAGTGGGGCTGATGCACGCGTCATGCTCGTGAACGGGTGCCGTCAGATGGGACTGGTCATCTCTTAGCTGCCAGTGGCTTAATTCAGTTTCTATCTTTTAATTATTTTACATTTTTATTTCATTATCGACATTGTGCTCACATGATAGAAGCAACAAGTAATATGTAACCAAGCATTATATGTAACACATAATATGATTTAAAAGAGTGTCCATGGAGTTTCTTGCACGTTCTTCTCCATAGAGACCTACTCTTTGGAACGTGCAATTTAGCTTCACTTTTCTTGGACTGACCGACATTTGACTATTCAAAAGTGCCTGTAAATGGTCTATTTGAAATAAATGCTTTGATTCTTGATTCTGGTTGTCAATTCAGTTTCCAGTTATGACGATTTCTTACAAAACTTTGATTGGCCACCAGTTTGATTTGATAAAACTTAGTAAATTATTTCGTCGGTATCTGTAGTGGTGACATACAAGTATGGTCATCAGGTGAGATAGTGGTTAAGCGCGAGCCTATCAACAATTAATTAAAAATAAAAACATTTAGAGAAAAATATATATGTTGTTATTCTATTACAAATAGATTTTTTATGAGATGGACGCTAGTGAACAAGCTTGCATCTCATATTTATCTTGGTTTCAGGCTAAGTCCGATCCAGTTCCAGACAAGCTCCTTCAATAAAAAATGCACTGCTTATCAAAAGTTATCGTCAGGAAGGCACGTGTTCACGAAAATCATTACGGCAAGTGGTTCGACCACGAAATGCCACTTATACGTACTGAGTACTCGACAGGCTCTCAAGTACCGTAATACTACGGTATAAGATGTTTACAGGATGATTTTATCTGGTACTATTTGGGAAAATTCAATTTATGAGATAGCTACATTAAAATTAGGAGCTATTAAATAAAATGTATCTAAAAGAACTACTGAATTGTATTGACCTGTTCCATGTTTTTCAACCGACTTCCAAAAAAAGAAGGAGGTTCTAAATTTGATTGCATTTTTTTTAATGTTTGTTACCTCAGACCTCCGTCGTTTATGGACCGATTTGCAATTTTTTTTCCTCTTAAATGATATGCTTCCTTGGATTGGTCCCATTTTTTTTCAAAATCCAGTTCTGATGATGGATTCTACGAGGAATCGAGGGGACTCCTCAATTATTATAGGCAACCATATAATTATTTTGGAATTTTCATCGAAGACTTAACATTTACAGACAAAAAGTGACTTTTGATGAAATCGAACTGGTGAAGAAGACCATAAGCCAACGGAACTTCATGCTCACACAGATATCACAATGAACATAGTTAAGCGACTATGACAATACAATTATATGTATGGTTCTGAATAGTTATGTTAAATTTTTTATCATCGAAGTGATCTGATGATGATGCCGGAAGTTAGGCACCGGAACTCCGTAATTAATCAATGTATAAATTTTCATAAGACAATAACTAAAGGTGCTAATCTAAAAGTCCCCGTAATTATTTTGGGTTAGCATTTCCAGTTAGTATCCTGCTAAAAACACTTGGTTCAGATAGTCCTCTATATTTTTCGGAATTAAAAGAAAAAAAACGAGCAATACAAAAAAAACATATTCTAAGCAAACGAAAGGTAATTTCCTGTACGTTCAGTGATAAATAATAATGATAATATTTAAATACAAATTCAAGCTGTCACATGAAAGTCTCGAAACGAGACATTTTCTTTCATATTTCTTCTGAGTTTTCGAGGGGAGGAAATAAACATGATTGGGTAAGTGATGTGTGTTCTTATGTTGTTCGTTTAAATTATATTAATGTCACATGTGCTTATGAAACATCTTTTGCGAAGGGAGAATTATTTTCAATTTTTTAAGAAGAATTTTTTTTAACCGTCTCTAAAAAACTGGGAAGTGCAAGTCGAAGCGCGCACGCAGGTTTCCGCACCCCCCAGTGAAAAAAACGGCAAAAAGAATCGCGTTTGTTCTATGGAAGCCCTCTTAAATATCTACTTTATTTTGTTTTTTTTTTTTGTATTTGTTGTTATAGCGGCAACAGAAATACATAATTCGTGAAATTTTCAACTGTCTAGCTATCACGGTTTTTGAGATACAGCTTGGTGACAGACAGACGGACTGACGGACGGACAGACAGCGAATTTGGGTCCCGTTTTTATCCTTTGGGTACGGAACCCTATAAAAGAGTGGCTGTTTACAACCCGTATATGTTTGTATGACAAAAACTACTCAACCGATTTGGATGTGTTTATCGTCAATTTAAATGCATATTTTTAGGGAAGGTTACGTATGTACTCGTAGGTTTGATAAAGATATTTGAAGTATCTATCTTAAACAACTTTTCAGTAACTAAAGGATCCCTAAAACGGTCAATTGACCGAATTGGCCGTTTTAGGGTTTTAGGGGTTTTGGTTGATTGAATTGATTGATTTTTGATTGATTGATTGATTGTTGATTGAATTGGTTGATTGATTGAATTGATTGATTGTAGGTAAATATTGTGAATCACAATTGTGATTCACAATATTTACCTACGTAATTGACGCGAACAGATGCAAAAATTGATTGTTTACTTTAAAGAATTTTGAGAGAAATAAAACCATCAATTCGAAAAGAAAATGAAGAAGAACGATTGAAGTAATTATATTATCATTCACGTAAATCATTATCACATACAGGAAACGGTTCGCGATTGCTGCGATCGCACTTTTATGTACCTATTGCTAATATCATTTTTTTTTAAATTACAATATACAGCTCACCCTGCATACCATCATTTTTCAATCAGCACCTTTGTGCTCTAATTTCAGATGACGGTTTTCCTAGTTTTGTTTCTTTGTTTTTTGCCACCGACGTTTGTAAAAAAAATCATTTTGAAGTAAACAAAGTTTAATAAATCAACGAGGTAGGGTAATTTCTTCATCCGATATCTGGAAGCCAAGAGTGACAATGTCTCAGTAAATACATAATTTTTTATATCAAGAAGACAGAATAGAATAGAAAAACTTTTTTTCGGGACAGGTAGCGGTCAACGGACAACGGTTACAAACTCAAAATAAAAAATAAAAAATACAGAGCGTGCCCCTACCGAAACGGTTGCCACCTAAGCAGTTGCTGGGCGTTAGACATCCAGCGCTGCAATGACACAACTAAGAAATTAATAAAAAAATAAAAAAATCTCCCGAACCACAAATTAGATAGGTAAGTACAGAAGACAATCTCATGTATGTTCCCACTGTTGGAATTCAACAAGAACTAAATCAATAAAAAAAAATGTACCCCGAACCACAAATTAGATAGGTAAAAACAGAAGACAATCTCATGTATGTTCCCACTGTTGGTATTCAACAAGAACTAAATCAATAAAAAAAATGTACCCCGAACCACAAATTAGATAGGTAAGTACAGAAGACAATCTCATGTATGTTCCCACTGTTGGTATTCAACAAGAACTAAATCAATAAAAAAAATGTACCCCGAACCACAAATTAGATAGGTAAGTACAGAAGACAATCTCATGTATGTTCCCACTGTTGGTATTCAACAAGAACTAAATCAATAAAAAAAATGTACCCCGAACCACAAATTAGATAGGTAAGTACAGAAGACAATCTCATGCACGTACTTCACTTTTTATACCTACGCTCGGTGGACGCACATTATTGAGCGTTTGAGCCGGAACTGTTCGATGAGCGGGCCGAGGCGCTCCGATATATCGTGTCCGTGAGCGGTGTCTATGTGTGCGTTGCTCGAGCGTGCTTTGTATGTAGATTGACTTCTCTACCTATCTATTTGGTGCCCGAACCCTCATTCATTAAATAAAATCGATAGAAAACACTTAACTCAAGCAAAAATAAATTAAGAAAACTTTCTCATCTATTTTTTTAATCAGAACACACCTCAAAAGATTTTTCTTTTAACTCCCCTTTTACCGTACGTTAACTACAGCTTACCAACAAGTATAAATTATACTGCCTTTCAAGTATAAAGCTGAGCTTTTCAATTCGCGAGTTTCCTCTTGAAACTTAGTAAATTTCAACTTGTTCATAAACTAGGTACATTTTTAACTTTGAGCAAGTAAAGTTCTACGGACAACTTTATAAGGCGGTATAAGACCTCTTTCGTACGTTAAACCAGATATATCTGGTGTGAACTGGCTATAAACTGGTGCGGGGCGGTTTGGACTAGATCGGGTGAACGGTTTGGGATTTGATTATTATTGATTTTTCGATTGCCTTTGAAGAGGAGTGATATTTTTTTGAATATTTTATGGGATAGCGGAGTTTTGTAGCGTATCGATAGTAATGTAAAAGTTATTAGGGATTTGGGAAAACAAAATACGATAGAAGTTATTCAATGTTGTATTTTCTTCTTGACCTCAAATAATATTGGGCAGCTATAAATCAAAAATGTTGATTGTAAAGCAGAAAAAAATGGTTCTATATGATCGGTGATACATAAAAATCTGTTAAGGCTTCTAATTTTTCCAGTAGAATAACAAATACGAGCATACAAATGTGAATATGAGAAATGTGTGCAAAATATTCTTTTTTTGCTTTTGCAAGAATTTGATAGAATCACTACACAGTATTCATTGGTTACATTCTTTAGTTGCATGTATGTGTGCATCTAAGTATGTATTCGTTATTGCTTATATCTTTTCTATTTGTCTTCTATTAAGTTGCATCTGCTATGCTATATTTCTACTTCACACTAGAGTTGACTGGTAGAAAATGCCTAAGGCATTTTTTTTTAGGTGGAAAAATCATCCAGTGACATACCCCGCTCATGGGCACATTTCCAGCCTTACAGTCAATTTAAACCAAATATCTCACTATGTTTTTCAATTAACTAATTATGTCACTGAATGATAACCCACCTAGCTTTGCTTGGTCACAAAATAATGCAAAACCAACAGCTGAGCGAGCCGGGTGTTTGTTCACCTCTTGACGTTTAATATCCGCCGGAAACGGTGCCTCATATGCACACACTTATTGTTAGCCACTAGACGAGGGAGGCAGAAGGACCAGACTTTGTGGGAGAATATGCTGTTGTTGGATTAACCGATTCACACGGCAGATTTAGAGCATATAGTGAAGATGTGCCCTGCTTGGGTGGAGCACCGCCGAGTCCTCGTAGAGGCGATCGGAGGCTGTCTCTCGAGCACTGGTTCGGGCCATGGCCTGAAAAGAGAGAGAATGGGATGCGGTCGTCTCGTAATGCTAGCAGAGGAGCTGGCAAGAGTAATAAAGGGAACGTACATTCTCATGCCCCAGCCACCCCGAAAGGAGGCGCCCCGGGCGTCGGGAGTCGCAGAGTGATCTCCGGCAACCAAAGTTGCGGACTTGCGGATGACGAGCAACGGGTAGCTTGCCGTTCGCGCGTCCAATAAGGACCGAGCTAGAGTCGTAGACAGCGTGTAGTGTTCCATACGCGCCTCAGTGATTTCAGCAACCTGAAAAGGAAACCCGTGATCCTTGCCCGAGAGTGGGTAATTTTTCACCTAAAAAAAAACAAGGAAACATAAAACATAGGAAGATTTTCGTCAATAAAAGTCTGACACAGACTCCCGTTCCACCGGGAGCACACGGCACGAGGGACAAGTCATTAGATGATTTTAGGATAACTAAGCTCTATGTTCCCAACAGGTAGTTACGTGTGGTATTATATTGGTTGGGTATTGTACAACAAACAAAACAGAAAGACTGAGCGAAAGTAAAAGAAGAAAAAATTAACTAATAAATTTACCTCCTTGAAGTTCTAAATGAAAAGTAATGGCACAGAACAAAAAGTTATTTACGTCAGGATTTAGGAAGGTTCTAAGAAAAAGAGAAGAGCAAGCTTCGTGTTTTTTAAATTATTATTAATGACCATGTTTAATCTCTGTTGTGGTTGACCAAGGGTTTGGATTTTTATTTATTTACTAGCGGCCCGTCCCGGCTTCGCACGGGCAATAAATATAGCCTACGTTACTCAAGGTGAATGTAGCTTTCCAATGGTGAAAGAACTTTTGAAATCGGCACAGTAGTTCTTGAGTTTATTCATTACAAACATACCTACAAAAATATAAATTTTGCTCTTTATAATATTAGTGTAGAATTGTAGATTCGTAGGAGAACCAACAGCTGTAACACATTAGGCGAATTACAGGTCCTCACGTTCTGCGGGCTTGCGGACAGTGAGCAATGGGTAGCTCACTGTCCGGCCGTCCGGTAACTGTCCGGACCAAGCCCAAGTCGTCGACGGCGCGCACTGTTCCCGCGCGCCTCAAGGAGTTGTCAGCAACAGCAGGGACCCAGCCGGGTCGAAGCCTACTGGGGCCAGGGTTATCCGAAAGGGCGCTCGAGCCCCGGTATGAAGGCTAGAAGGAACGGGGTGGGTCTTTTAGTCAGTAAGAGTCTGACACTATCTCCCGCTCCGCCCAAGAGCGGGGGATGTCAATGCATGATTTTTTCCCACCATCACGTTCTACTACACTATAATTAGCTGCTACTATCTAGTATGAAAATAGAAAATTATCCTAATAGAATATTTTCCTGGGATAAAATCTGTGGCCCTAGTGAAAAGGGGTATAAGTCCGATTTTGTCGAAAATGAGTTAAGTATACCGAAATGATCAGAAAAAAATGCTCTATCGCTTGGTGAAAACGGATCTAAGCTATCTATAAAAATAAGGAAGTTACTTTGTGTAAAAGGATTCAACTGACACCAAAAAAACTACAGAAGTTGATTTTAAGTGCATTTGTATCCTTTTAAACGGAAAAATAAAAATTTTGTTTCTTGTGTTTTAATCTAAATTAATATAAATCTTCCACATTTTAATTTGTTTGGTGTATATCAATACAACAACACTTGATCCCTAAAAATGGTTTAGTTAGTAATGATATAACTAGACTTATACCCGTTTTCACTAAAATAAAGGGAAAAAATCAAAAATAACTCTGTTTAGATCAGTATTCACATATGCTATTATGAAATTAATAAGTGTAAATTGATACAATTTTAGTTTTATCCTACGATTGTTTTCATTTTACGTGTTAAAGGATATAATTCGTCAATGAGGGGAATGGTGCGGGGTGGTGGAGAGCGCATTGTACAGGGAGGAGGCTGTGTTGACGCGTTGTAGAATAATTTCGATTATTACGCGAGTAAGTTAGATCCTTTTACACATATTTTTGGAACTTATTACAAAGTTAACGTATACTTTTTTAGGTTTTAGTCTAATTGTACCTTTTTACACCAAATAACTATGAACATTATGTGCGTTACGGAACGTACCTAACTCTCATGCATTTATTGATTTAATTGACGTTTGTTTTAGTTTGAAAAGACGTATCCTATATTATTATAAAACTAATTAGATGTCTAATAAATTGATTTTAGTCGAGTAATATTTTTAAAAGTTTATAAAGTTTGTTACTTACTGTTCCGTATGATTAGGTACAGTTGTCAGTTATTGGCGCAACTATTTAATTTGGTTAAAAATTACTTAAAAGTACTATTTCCTTTTTATAATGGCTGGTAGAGGTCGAATTATTCGGTTAATTCGACCTCTCGGATTGATCTTGTTCATAAAGAACTGGAAATAATGGATGACTCGTATTGCCTAATTGAAGAATCTATACCTATTTGTTCTGAGAATTATTCTCCAAAGGCCTTTTTCCAAGAATTATTCTCCAAAACCAGGATATTCTAAGGATTATTCTCCAAGGCCAGAATATTCTACTGATTATTCTCAAAAATTTCCTGTTTCAAAAATATTTCTCGATTCGTTCCAAACTATATTCTCCAAAGCCTGGTTTTTCCTTTAACTTTTACCCCAGGCCGGGGCACGACAAAGATGACGATTTATTAACTGATTCCGACGAAACTTATATCATGTGTCTTGATATTGTTTCTGTGTTGGTGGATGAGCTACCATACCCTGATGTCGATTATCCTGCTGAAAGCAGTGACGATTTCATACCAAATACATCCGAAACAAGTGGCTCGGATTGTTCAGTTGTAAATAGGCAAACAAGACGTCGACGTAATGTTATCATCCCTCAATCAGATTCCGACGTGAGGAATAATACATCATTTTGGGATAAAGAAGGTGTTACACAGGGTCGGAAACGAAAGCCTAGGAAAAGTATTAAAGAAAGAAGAGAAGATAGAGAAATTAGAAAAAAGAAAAGAAATTTAGGAAAAAGTTACCAGACAAATAAGGAAAAAACTGTTGTAGTAAAGAAAATTAAAAGTCTGCAACAGAAAAAAAAAATGAAAATAAGAAGAAGTTTAACTTATCAGAAAGGAGAGTTTCCTCAATTTCATTTCAAGATGCACGGCGTAGATGAATGGAATGTAGTTAATGTGCAGAGAAAACGAGGAAAATCACCGCTCCCATGTGTTTTTGAAACCGAATGTATACCCAAGTCATACGATGGGCTGATTGCAATTTCTAATGAAAAAAAACAAGACTTACTTTATCTTCTTCCATTAATAAACCCCAGCGTCAGATCCTTTTATACCAATTTATTAACAAATAATGATTATTAAAGATCAATATTCTCATTTAAATGATGGCGAAAATGATTTAGAATAAGATTTTCTAATATTTTTTGTTTGTTAGAATGTTTTTTTTTTGTTAAAAAGTTTTGAATTTTATTTATAATTACAATCAGAAACTTCAATAAAGAAAATAGTCTTGCTTTATTTTTCTATTCAATTTGTGTTTTTTCTGCAAATTAACTCATCGAATGCCGTAATTAGAGACACAATAGAAAGACAATTGCCTATGTCGAACTGTGTAACTTAGGACATTCAAAAGGTTAAGATACAAGTATTTCTTAAAATAATTTTTCTATTTTCAAATTACAGCAAGTCACTGTACTTACTGTTTTTTTTTTCTTTTAATAAACTTTTATTGTGATTTTTTTTTAAATATAAATAATGGATATAAAGTTACACAAAATAGTTCGTAATAGTCTAAATATATCATATGCCACGTAAAAAATGTTTGTGAAAAAGGGGTCAAGTATTTTATTTTTAAGATTTTTCTAATTTTTTTAACAGTGAATAAAAGTACACAACAAAATACAGGTTTTTTATATAGCAAACTATTAAATATTTTTTTGCATTACTTGGTTATCATAAAATTCATTCCAAATGCGTATCCCTTTTCACTAGTGTGAATCAACATTTCATTTATGGGAGAAGGGGTATAACTTATTTTATACCCTCAAGGAATTCATTTTGTGATTGGTATAAGTCACTATCTTAAAAACTATTAACTTTACACAAAAAATAACTCAATAATAGTAAAGAGCATAAATTGTTTACCCATAAAAATCATCACATGTATTTCATTTGGTAGCGGTTTGAATGACACACGAGGTCAAACACGAATTTGAAGCACGCGGAGTGTTTTTTACGTCTCCTGTAAAGTTGCATTTTTGGACTTAGACCCCTTTTCACTAGGGCCACAGAAATATCCTATGTACTCTTCCAAGAAATGATCTATCCGTGTACCTACAAAGTTTAATCGAAACCCGTTCAGGCGTACGAACATAAAGAATTAACAAACTTTCGCCTTTTCTACAATAATATTATAAAGTGGGAAAATTTGTATTTATGTGTGTGTGTGTATGTTTGTAATGAATAAACTCAAAAACAACTGTGCCGATTTCAAAAATTCTTTCACCATTGGAAAGTCTGCCAAGCCAGAACAGGCCGCTAGTATATTATAAAGACGAAAGTGTTATTTTTTCGATTGTACCACACTATTCCGACAATCGAAATCCCGACGAACGCTATCTCGACAGATCACTATCCCGACCTGCACTAGATCGACAAAACACTAAGTCGATGGAGTTTATCTCGACTGAACGCTATCTCGACAGTCAATTGGTCGACAAAACACTAGATCGACTAACTATTGGCCGACTGAATGCCATCCCGACGTGCAGTAGCCCGACAGCACGCTATGCCGAAATGCTTTATCTCGACTAATATCCACAGATAGAATATACAGCGGGCCGCCAAAATGCAACAGCAACAAGCGGAGTAACCCAGAATTTATAAGATTAAGATTCGACCATAAATTGATGAGTATTTATTAAAACTGTGACAAGATTTGTCAACTAACATATGAATGAATAACAAAAACATTCTTTGGCCCGCTGTGTTGGCAGAACGACTAGATGGATTTAGATTAATGAGGTTTCATTAAATTTGTCTTATATTCCTATGCTTGTGGGAGTCGAAAGTCTTCCAATGACAGCTGAAATAAACGGATGTACGTACGTGCTTAATTAAAGAGGGATTCACCTTTTTTCAAATCAAAGGTTCCTCCAATGAAGCCAGCGCCAAATACTTCGTAATTATTGGCTCGACTAATTGTTTTTATTCAATTTATAATTTTCGATAGAAATATTAATAAACCAAATAGTTTAACTGGATTTTGGCCTTTTTTTATCTTGCAAAAATTATGACATTAAAGAAGAAAAATAAACAATGAAAAACATTTGACTGACGAAATGTAAAATTTTCATTGTTAGGTACATGTCGCATCTTGATTTTCTAAAAAATAATTAAAATGAGTTTGTCACCGTGTGAATTTATTAAATCGAAGAAGGGCAAGGACCTACTCGTTGTAAACGGGTACTTGTTTTCCTTAAATAAAACTCGAACAAGTACATCATATTGGAGTTGCGTCCAAAAAACTAACGGTTGTGGTGTATATATAAAAACATTTAAAATTAATAATAGCCATTATTTTGAACCATCTAAAAACATTTTAGAACATTTACATATGCCAAACCCTGAAGAATGCGTCGTAAACGCATTGAGAGGTGAATTGAAAAAAAAAGCCAATAGCAGCAATGACTGCCCTACACAAATCATTCAAAGGACAATACAGGTAAGTAGTTCCAACCTCGCTATGATTTATAAGTACTTATGTACATAGAACTGGATTTCTACTGCCCCCTAGACAGTTCATTTAGTTCTCTCTATATCAAATCTGTTCATCTACAGAGCAGTTCGGTGATAATAAATGTTATTATTTTGTAAGTATTGTAAAGTATGGTCAGTGTCTAGTCACGGCGTCATTACCTTCAGCACATGTTTCAGGCGGAAGGTCCGTGTCCTCATAGGGGAGATCAGTGGTGGCCACCTCTTGCTCCGGGCCTTGGTACAACTTGGGAATGGGCGGCGGTCGCTTCCTTCTACCAAGCAGTAAAGCTAGCCAAAGAAATGATAGCACGCGTGAGAGAACAGACACCCTCACGCCACAGCTACCGAGATCCCCGGCCCCAACTTTCATCGAGCACACCAAAGGTGTGGGCTTGCCGACGACGAGCAATAGGTAGCTCGCTGTCCGGTAACTGTCCTGACTGAGCCCAAGTCTTCGACGGCGCCCACTGTTCCCGTGCGCCTTAAGGAGTTGTCAGCAATAGCAGGGGCCCAGCTGGGTCGAAGCCTACTGGGGCCAGGGTTAGTTTCAAGAGATAGCTCAGCCCTGCTATGAAGGCAGAAAGGAACGGGGTGGGTTTTTAGTCAGTAAAAGTCTGACACTATCTCCCGCTTCGCCCAAAAGCGAGGGTTGTCATTAGATGATTTTCCCACCTTAAAAAAAAAACATTATAAATAATACAAGCTGCGGGGGATAACAAAACATAATTGACAAATATCAACATGATTGTAAAAATAGATTCAAAAAATGGTTTATAAATGTTTAAATTTTTTTTTAGGAATTACCTAGCGCCAGTGCACCCTATATGCCCAGTAAAGATGCAATGAGGATGGTCATACAGAGGGAGAGAAATAAAAACCTTCCGCGCGTGACGCAAGACGTATGCAGCCTAAACATTCCACAAGAGCTGACCCACATCAACACAGAAAATTTTTTGATAGGGCATTATGTTTATGATGGAGAATGTATACTCGTCTTTTCAACTGAGCAAAATTTGTCAATGCTGAATCAATCACCGTTTTGGATTATGGATGGTACTTTTCGATGTTGTCCATTGCCATTTTCACAAATATATACCATACATGGATTGATTGGAAATCCAGAGGGAATACACGGTACTTTTCCGATGGTTTACGGTCTGCTTTCTAGTAAAACTATTAATTGTTACTTCATATTTCTAGAGATAGTTAAATCATACGCTCGGCAACGTATTAACATTTACTTGAATCCACCATGTATTCTAACAGATTTTGAAACGGCAGCTATGAAGGCTGTTAAGAGAGCCTTCCCTGAAACATCACAAAAATGCTGTTTATTTCATTTCAACCAAAATATATGGCGACATGTGCAATCAGCTGGATTGGCCAAAAAGTATGGTGAGGATTGCGATTTTGCCCACAAAATAAGGCAAATTTCGGCATTGGCTTTCTTAAAGCCAGAAGAGATCCCCGCGGCATTTGATGGGTTGTGCAGTGAAGTATTCCCTGAAGAAGCTAGAGACATTACTGAATGGTTTTCGTCATTTTATGTCCACGGGAGATATAATCAGACTTATGAACTAGGAACTATTAAACTCGCCAAAATACCACCAGCCTTCCCGCCAGCGACATGGGCAGTTGCAGACAGTATAGAGAAAAACGTTCCAACCACACAAAATGCGTTGGAGTCGTGGCATAATCGCTGGAACACTCTATTAAATAGAAAAAAATGGAACATATACAAAACTATTAATGAATTTATGAAAGAACAAAAAAATACTACAAACGAATGTGAAAGAATTAAAGCACAAATAGGGAAAAAAATTAAAAAAGAGAGCGAATACAAAAAAAAACTAGCCAACTTGCTGGCTCAAAAGTCCACAATGGATTTAAAATCATTTTTAAGTGCGTTGGCATATTTAATAAGCATTAAAAATAAATAGATCAACAATAAGAATTGAATTCAATCTATTAAATATATATATATTAGATTGAATTCTTATTTTTGATCTATTTATTTTTCGTTTTTGTGTTGTATATTTATATCCTGTTCAGCATTACATTATTTTGTTTTTTTGTAAAATATAATAATTTCATTTATTTTTTTATAATTCACCTTTTATTAAATAGTTGTTATTAAAATGTGTTTTTATTGTTGTGTTGTGTTATATAGATTCATTATAAAACTGATCTTACCAAAGGGTATTGCATGAAAGTGTCCCCACCCTCCAACAGACTTGAGACAGGTGTCATTCGAAGCGTCTAGTTAAATATAGTATTTTTTATTATGGCGACACATCTCTTAAGTATGGGGTTTAGGTTTTATAAAGCATTATACTTTGACCTAACCTAACCTAACCCAAGTGTTTTGGACCTTAAATATACTCATAACATAGTAGTGTAATATATTTTTGAATGCGGCTTTGAGAGCTCTGTACGATTCTCTTAAAAGGTCTCGTCTGGAAGTTTACGCTCCGTCCAGCACAGATCCAGATCAAAAACTCCGAGAGTTTTCAGCTTAAACTCCACAATAAGCTAGTTGCCGTAAAAAATGTAATTAGTCCGTCTTTTAGATTATTCGAAAATAAGAGACACGTATTTTTTTATTTGTAAATTAAACTAAAAATTACAAAGATTAAAGCCCATTAAAGTTATGTGCCGTCACGCCGTGCTGCATTTTTTCGCATGGGGTGACGTCACACGTAACAAATTTATTTATTTTTTGTTTAATCGAAAAAAGAAAAAAATGCGTGTCCAATTTTTTTTTTATAATCTAAAATACGGACTAAATAAAATGTAATTATTTTAACTCTGGAAACTACCCTATTGCTTCGAGTGCCTAGGGAGCTCCGTGAACGAATATAACGGTGGTTTCGTGGAAACTGTCCATACGGTCGAGTCTCAATTTTCTGTTTCGTTTCTGAGCTCCTCGATCAGCTCGATCACATAGAAGTTAAAAGGAAGAGGAGAAGAGAATCCCCCTTGCCTCACTCCACACTCCAGCTTGTACTCGTCAGAGAGAGTACCAGCCCAACTCACCTGATTTTTCTGTGCACTATACCAATACCTCAGTATAGAAACGATCTCCCTGGGTACACTGGCATCCTGTAGCTTGTCCCTCAGCTTGTCGTATGACACAATAGCACTTTCGGTTGAGAGACCTGACCTAAAACCAAACTGTGCATCGCTCAACTTTAGGCATGACTCTTATTGTCCTCAAACAGACTGTTCAATACCTTAGCTATAGTTGTAACCAGAGGATCGGCCTATAAATTGCGACATCAGAAGAGTCGCCAGTTTAATTTTACTAACAGGGATTACGATGGTATGCATTATTTTCTCATTTAAATAAGAGTGGGATAGATACAGATAAAAAAATAAAGCCAGCACTCTTGGAAGGTGAGATCCAGCGTACCTTAGAAGCTTGATGCAGAGATTGTCATGCTCTGGAAACTTTCCACTCACCAATTTCTTTTGTCACGGAAGCTACTTCACTAGCGGTAAATCTAATACTTAGCTTTGAGGCTTGAGCTCTATCATCGAGCATCGTCGGTGAGGCCGGCCTCAGTGGTGAATTCTCATTAAAATGACGCAGAAAAACATTTGCTATATCACCTGGGTCGTGGTATATACGCTCACGGGAAGGCTCGGTTCAAGATTTAACTGGTTACTTAATTTCCAAAACTTATTGAAGTTCTTATTTGTATGGTGCTCAGCAACAATATTCATTATAATTTGTTGCTGGTTATTTTGGCCTATTTTCGTAACGCATTTAAACAAACAAACTCTTCAACGTCGTAATATTCAAGTCTTGATGTGAGTATATTAAAATTTATGTCATAGTATAGACACACAAACAACAGAACCCTGTACAATGCCCAGTGCGATATATACGAGCACCCCGCATTTCTATCGCAATTTGTAGATGTTTCACACCTAAAGACTTCATAAAAATGTAGGTCCGTGTGTGTCGAGCTTAGTTAATAAAAATGGCAAACACACCCGAGAGAGAATAGTTTTAAGTTTCCTACAAATTCTGTCACAGTCGCAATAAATACTCATCAATTTGCTATGGAATCTTAATTTTCTAAATTCTAGGTTATTCCGCTTGTTGCTATGATGTCTTGACGTCCGGTCCCGTTGTTTATCTGTGGATATTAGTCGAGATAAAGCATTTCGGCATAGCGTGCTGTCGGGCTACTGCACGTCGGGATGGCATTCAGTCGGCCAATAGTTAGTCGATCTAGTGTTTTGTCGACCAAATGACTGTCGAGATAGCGTTCAGTCGAGATAAACTCCATCGACTTAGTGTTCTGTCGATCTAGTGCAGGTCGGGATAGTGATCTGTCGAGATAGCGTTCGTCGGGATTTCGATTGTCGGAATAGTGTGGTACAATCTATTTTTTCAATTATGAAAAATGTATATTTTACAATAGTCAATTTTTTTTTATGATTGTCGCTGGATGACTCGTTTTCGTAACTTCCACTGCTGGGGTGTAGTCGTAGGTTCAATCCCCGGGTCGGACAAAATGTTATTGGGTTACTCCATTTGGAATTTCTCAGAAGCATTCCGGAGTCTAGATTCCAAGTTGTCTTACGTTAATTCCTGCGTTGTGTATCGTTCGTCCCAGATATTATTTGCACAAGCATCATCCTAGTATCGATGTTTGAAGAACTCCGTGTTGTATAATTAAATTAGACCTGGCAAACTGCAGGCTTCATTGTTTATATTATGTGGATATAGGGCCAATGCATGCTAGAATGAGAGAAGAGCATCTTTCAATAACTAAGATCCGATTAAGATCGACCTTCACCGGTCTGTTTAATGGATGAAACGTATTTTATGATAAATTTTGTGTATTAAATAATATAACGTGGGTGGGTTGCCTAAGAAATTCCTGGCCAGACTATTATTAATTAAAAATTGAAAATTTACTTTTTTTTAGATAAATGCATAAACGTTATTCATACCAGATTTTTTTTGCAGACAACACTATAACATCGTATTCGTAATGAAACAGCGTTTATTTTTATATAGAATTTGTTGTATATCAAAATAAACACACCTGTTTATACATACCTGTTTTTACCTGGCAACCCATAGTTATGCCAGGAAACAAATAGGCAACCCAACATTTTTATGTTCTAAAGGCTTCACACTTTCGGTTAGTGTTAAATTGATTCGTTAAACACAACGGCGCATTTTTCAAAAAAAAAAAAAAAAAATTGTTTGGCCAGGAATTTCTCAGGCATCGGGAACCCGTGTTATATTTATTATTTAATATACTAAATTTATCATAAAATTCGTTTCATCCATTAAACAAACCGGTGAAGGTCGTTCTTAACCGTATCCTCTACTAATAGCAGCAAAGCAAATAATGAGCAGTGATGGTCCAGTGGTGAAGGAAAACATCGTGAGGAAATCAGGATGTTCTGAACCAGAAATTGGAAGACATCTGCCAATCCGTTCTGGGCCCGCATGGCGGATTATGGCCCATTCACTCTCCTGAAGAAGAGGCCCTAGTCCCAGCAGTAGACACATTAAAAGGCTGAATAAGCCATTTTCTAAATAGTTGACAGATAGCTTTAATAAAACAGACAAAGTATCAAAATTATGAATTCCCCAATCAATAATACTGAGTGCGCAATCACGTAGACAAAATACCGTCCCGTCAAATTAAGCAATAACTTACACTTCCGTCAAACATCGACTTATCTGTTACATAAAAAGGGCTATATTTCTTGGCGGGGCAATAAATTAGCTTGCTGAGCAATAACGCGGGTGCCGGCAATCGGCAATTAACCAGGGAACAACATTAACTTGACGTATAGCCGTCTAAACTGCGGAGTTAGCGGGGAAACTATTTACTATTTACCTGAAAGTTCTTGTATTAATTAACTAATTATGTTAATTAATGGCTTTATTTAAAGTTAGTCGTTGGCAACAAGGTATTTTTGGAGAAAAGGTAAACGTAGCTCTGCTGTGGGAAACAATTTAGAATTAAAAAACTTATCAAGAAATGACTTCTCGTGTGGTTCTTTCATGGGCAGGGCACATTGCTCGCAGAACAGATGGCCGTTGGGGCCGAAAGGTTCTGTAATGGCGAACACGTACCGGAAGTCGTAGCGTTGGAAGGCCTCCTATAAGGTGGACCGATGACCTGGTAAGGCTTGCGAGAACCCTTACCAGGACCGTTCATTGTGGCGACACTTGGGAAAGGCCTATGTCCAACAGTGGACGTCTTTCGGCCGAAATGATGATGATGATGATGTGGTTCTTCTCGACTCATCTTGTGTGAATCTTATCTATACATAAGGTCACTTTTTTTTCCTTTCCCACTGCTGGGAAAAGGCGTGAGGCCTTTCCAACACCTTCCAGACATTCTAATCCCGTGCCATCTCGAACCAGTCCTCGTGGTACGCGTCTAGATCACCTCACCACCTCTTTCTATAGAGTGGTGTTTTAGTCTATAAGAGTTTAACACTCCTTCTCGTTCCAGGCTAGAGCGATAGAAGATATATCTTGAGTTCCCACCTCAAAAATACAAGTTATGCAAGCTCACTCTAATTTGCTACAAAACGCGAATTTGTATTTTTTCTTTTTCTCTTCTGTTTATTTGCAATCAGTCGCCAGACTTTAAGCAAATGAGTTGCGTGAGATGTTGTTATTGGCAGAAATGGGGGCCAGCGCCCTTCACTCTGCTTAAAGTACGTGGTTTCTTTTGAGTCTTGTAACCACATTGGCAGTATTAAGCAAACCAGAGGCAAGTGGATTGGGTGGCGAGCAAGACGTTCTGTATGTTGCCTTTTATAGTGCTTTATTTCTGAGGCCACTGTTGGGGTACTTAAGTATTCATGGATTTCGTCGTTCCTCGTAAACCATGGAGCATTTGTAATTTTCCTTAATGTGCCATTTTGTACCCTTTGCAGGCAGGCAATATTGCTATTGCTAGCAACCCCCCAAATCTGGATACCGTATGTCCAAATGGGTTTAAGAATTGCGTTGTATATTAGGAGTTTATTATCCAGCGTGAGAACCGAGTTTATAAGCCAATATAAACTTCTAAATTTGTTGTTAACCTGATCTTTCTTTATTTTCATGTGATGTTACCATGTCAGACGTTTGTCCAGGTGGATTCCGAGGTATTTTACACAGTCCACCTGCGGCAAGATTTCATTTCCTAGTCGTACCGGAGGACAGTTTTCCTTCCTAGGGGTAAAAGTAATGTGGTTCGATTTCTGGGTCGAATGCGCCACCTTTGAAGCCATTTGAAAATACCATCCAGTATATTTTGTAGCTTTCGACTTGCTGTAACGTGATCATTGTCTACCGCCAACGAACGAATTTGTATATAACGAAGTTTATTTATGAGGATTTCCACACAATTTTCCCAAAAAATTAAAACCAGGCAATACCAACAACGGCATACAAAACAATTTTTTTTTACTAGCCATTACTGTCCCACTGCTGGGCAAAGGCCTCCCTAAATCCTTCCAAACTTTCTTCTCCTACGCCGTCTCTAACCAGTCCTCGCAGTACGCGTCCAAATCATCCCGCCACCTCTTTCTAGGCCGGCCTCGACGTCGCTTTCCTTCAGTAGGAACCCACTGTGTGGCTAAAATATAAATACAAAATAATACAAGACATACATCAGAAAAATGATCTACAAAAATCTGTATAAACATTTGTACGTACAGTACACAAGAAATCATGAACAGCAAACTTGTACAAAAACAAGAGTAGGCACCTAACAAAATACTTAACAAAGCACTTATTGCTTTTTGCTGAAAGCAAACAAATATAGCTCTTATTACAACGAGATAAGAGCTAAATAAATGTTATATATTTGTACTACAGTTGTATGTGACAAGTGAAGTCTGGCCTGGGCCTGTCATAATGTGAGACATTGTGAGGTAAAATATAAGACCACGTGGAGAATGGACTGAGTATTCTCACAAAATAAAACCACTTTGTACAAAAATATATATTATACAAAATATCTTCCATTTTGTTTTACTTGCAGCGCAAAGTTAGCCTAGTTAAAAAAAAAAAATTAAGCGGACAATGATACGTTAAATCTGTTTTTTTCCTTTGATCGTGTGTATTTATTAAGAGGTATGTTATGGTCGTGACAAGACAAGGGCAGCGGGCAGATAACAGATGAATTGTCGAGTTATTATTTTTTATTTCTAAAACGCTTTTGGCTCGCTAAAGTGATGACAAAACTCTTTCTGTAGGTCGTAGTGATGAAAATGACACTGCAAGACTGTGACAGAGACGGTTCAGTAACAGAAAGGGGTTTTTCATTACTTTATATTATAAATAGTCAATATTTATAATAATGTATCCTACATAATTATGTATGTTTATTCTTAGTAATACTTTATTTTCTTTACACACCTGCCAAAGTCATTAAATCTGCGTTTCTACCTCTGTGTTCTGTTATGTTTGAATAATGAAAGAACGAAAAACCATTCGCGTGCAATGATTAGTTTACAATTATCATATATATAATTATATATGGCGAAATATGTGTCACATCGGCGCAAAACGGCCAAATGCTCAGCATAAAGCCGTGGCCTTATGCATAGATAAAACTCAATCCATTCTCTTTGTCCACAAATTCAACGAACAATAAACATAAAATATATTGAAGGAAAAAAATATAGATTATTATGTTTCACAAGTCTCTCATTCTTGTGAGTTTTCAAGGTTCATAAATAAATGTCAACAATCAAATTGTTTTGTTTTTCTTCTTTAGTGACAGATGTCACCATTTTTGACAGCTTTACACGACATTAATTTAAAATCTGAGCTTAAAGCTCTCTCTCTCTTTTTCTCTGTTTGGTGTTTTAGGTTTATCTTTGCAGAAATAAAATAATCTCATCTTAACTATACTAAAAACAAACTTTTCTTGAGGATATATCTCCCTTATATCCCAAAGGAGCAAAGTATAATCATATAATTTTTCGAGGGAAAAAGTAGCACATTCAATCGTAGCGTTTCTTTTGTTCAGAAAAAAACTTCATAATCGAATCAGTACTTTAACACGTTAACAGCGGCAGTCATTTTTGTATTATTTCCATGCTTGTGATACGGGGCGTTTAAGACCTCGTATATAAAAACTATCATTACGATGGCTTTTAGACTCCGTAATGTTTAAGAAACTAAAAGCTTTTTTGGTTAAGTGTGGCACGAGGTCTAAGGGACCCCATATTAAAGTAGATATACCCCTTCATTCTGTTTTAATAGGGCAAGGCAATTGCGGTTCAAATTAAAATTATGGCTTCCACATGGCAGAGTTAAGTTTTGCTTAACCGCACCACAAGGAAGACACGTACGAGGCATATTAGACCTCGTTCTGCACTGAACGTGTTAACAGTTTTAATGTTCTATAAATAGCCTATAAAACTCACTTTATGATACTGGTTTCGAATTTATATGATTGCAGCCATATATTCAATGTTTGTTACATAACGTCAACAGTTTTCATAACTTCATGACTAGGCGTACTTAACTGTCAACCGAACTTTGACAGACACCTATTATATCTGTACCACACAACACAACACAAAAGTTAAGGCATTAAGTCCTTTAGTCCACCTCTCTACCTTTATGTGCATGAAGTGTCAAATAAATAAATAAACAAGTTATCCAACAGGAATATTTTTATGAAAAACATTTTACATTTTCCCACAATATAAAAAGTTGCTTGATCCTCATATCGTCCCGACTCATTATTCTGAGCGACGACATTTTATTAAAATTCTTGCAACGAGACGTGGACGCAACTTTGCCTTTTGTCATTCAGATGCTAGCTTGTAGGTAAATATGTGGCGGAGAGGCAGAAGCCTGGTGGAAACGGTTATTTCATGAAAATATATGAAAAATTTTTGTATGTTTGCAATTTTGAGAATATTTGTGGACATTTCTATAGGTGTAAAAAAAATTTAGATTTACCTACTTATTCTAAGAGTGTCAAATGGTAACTGTCCCGGTATACAAGTTATAGGTTCAAACCCAACCAGGTGCATTACTTTGTTTAATTTATTTCATCACTACTGCTCTCAAAACGGTAGAAAAACATCTTGAGGAAACCGGCATGTCCGATTATCCAAAAATTCGAAGACATGTGACATCCACCAATCAGCACTGGGCCTCCCTCTCCTAGAGAGGAGGCCTGAGTTTTTTCATTATGCTTAGTTTGAGCTCATAAGACATGCCACTTTATATGAATTAGTTGTAGATTTAAGCAACATTTATAACAATAGCAAAATAACATTTTTATTTAATTCTGATGTTATGCATACCTACCTACAGAGAGTGGAATATTCGCATTAGTGAAAAAGCTCTTTAAATAAAAATTTAAGAAAAATGTTTGGCACTGATTAGATTTTTCAAACCAAAGAGTGTTAAAAAAAATTTAGACTCCTTTTTTAAGAAAATTGAGATTTTATTATCAAAAAAGCTCACACACATAAATAACACAATCAAAAATAATTTCAGAATTTTAGCAAATTGTCGCAACAATTCCCGCCAAAACCGCAGTAATCTCTCATATCAAACCATAAATTGTAGAACCGCGTCTCGTTGACGTATTACAAAATGTCTGCCAATTCCCGCGCATTCCCGCGACGCCATGTTTTTTATTGGAGTTGCCGAGACTTGGCAGTTGGCTGAATGATGTTACCTTTGCTTGTAAAAAAGTTTCGTAGGTACTTTTCACCTGGTTTCTTAGGATTAATACACGAGTGTTTATTTTTGTTTTTGATAAAAAAAAATGTTGAGTGGTGCCTGTTGATCATGTCTTTGTGGTTTGTGAAAA
The DNA here is from genome assembly GCA_910589285.2 of Mythimna ferrago. Lineage (NCBI taxonomy): Eukaryota > Metazoa > Arthropoda > Insecta > Lepidoptera > Noctuidae > Mythimna > Mythimna ferrago. The sequence continues at coordinate 26,393,436 of OU342684.1, forward strand.
CTGAATGTTTGCGCAGGTTTATGTGAATATAGTATCTACATTTTGATACAAGTAAAGAAAGTCTGTCATTACAACTAAGGTGGCATTCACCCGAGTCGTAGGTGAGGGTGTTATGGAACTAAGGGCTGCAGTAACAAATTTCCACGTGTATTAAACGACGGTTTTCAACACATTTACAAAGACACAGGAGCTTGACGCGCGATTTGTGGGGGTAGCGCTCAGCCTGATACGATAAATGTACTTAATAAAATTGCGACGAGGGCGAGCTCCCCCACTTTTCCGCACTAGTACAAAAACAGTAAATTGCGTGTCTAAATAGCGTGGAAAAGAGCGAGTTTTCGAGAATTGAAAAATACTATATGGAACAAATCGTGGGCCATTCAGCTAACAACAGTATTACCTCCTCTAATTGCATACTCATTTACCTATCAACAATTTATTCCAACGAAACCCCACATCAAAGGAATTCTGGTTTATTGACTTCGATGTTCGGCAAACGAATACGAATAGCATTCGACTCGATTATTTGAAAATCGATTAATTAGTCGATTGACGTTCGAATCGAACTGGTTTTAGTAATGAATGGGGGTTTTCTGTTTTCTCTTGCATTCATAATTCAAATTTGTGTTGTAAGCAATAATGGGTCGGGTTATGCTGTTTGTGATGTAAATTGGCTTGTTAATAGTACATTTTGATGCTAGCGGGCAAAGTGGAATAGTTAGTAGTATAGTGGAATAGTGTAGCCTAAGTGGAATAGTTTTTTTAATTGTTGATAAGCTCGCGCTTGACATTATCTCATCTAATGGAAAGCGACGATGTGGTCGACGATGGAGCACTTCAAATCATTTACATATTTCAAATCGACCATTTACAGGCACTTTTGAATAGTCAAATGTCGGTCAGTGAAGCTAAATTGCACGTTCCAATGCGTAGATCTTTATGAATAAGAACGTGCAAGAAACTCAATGGACACTCAAACAAAGGTTTATTTATTAGTGATTAGATGTAGGGTAAATAAATTACATATTATATTGTGTGGTAAATAATAAATAAATAGGTGTGCAGATCAAATTAAAAAAAAAAGACAAAATAAATAAATAAAAAATAGTAATAGGTCTATCTAATCGTGCATAATTACATACGCAAACAAAAAAACCGGTTTTGAAGCGACTCAGTCTCAAAACACCGCCACGCCCGTCAGCTTGCGCAGTGTAACAGGACGCCAATTCATTATGCCTAGGCTAATTGTGACCATCAATCTATCCAAGGAATATCGTGTTGCCCAGTTACTAGGCTATGGGGGTATTACAGGCAGTAGCTCCATTTAAAATACTGGTTTTCAGCCCCATCCAGTTGGACTGGAAAATGATGATTAGCATTAAGGCCCGTTCACGGCCTTGCCTAGCTAAGCGCGGTGCGGCGAGCGGTAAAATCAAAAGTATGAAAATGTTTGAAGCACGCCACTTAGCGGCCCGCCCCCGCTTACCGGCGCCGCGCCACTCGCCTCTAAGACAAAATCGTGACCAGGCCGTTAGGCTGCAATTAAAAACCAAATGCTTGCCCTATTGCAGGTCTAGTAAACAAAAGTACCAAACCAATAAACTCGAAAAAAAAATGTAAAAGCCATGTAAAACAAATTATTTACAACCCACACACTACAACACAGAAACTCCTCAAAATTCAGAGCAAACCAACAAAAAACTGTGAACAGCGACAAAAGTAAATTACAGCGAGACTTGTGCTAAAAAAATTCATTCATACACGGGAATAACCCAGTTCGTGAGTTGACGGCAGGGTTGCCAACGCTGTTTTTAACCTACTACAAAAAAACGGAGGAATTTCTGATTACGGTTGTATTTGTTACCTCAGAAATCCGTCGTTTATGGACCGATTTGCATTGCGATTTAAAAAAGATGCAGAGATTTTTGGGAAATTCACTGCGAAACTAGGGCAGGGTACTTGTACTTAGTACTTATTATATACGTTAATCTGAATAAATATAAAAAATACATTGCACTCTGTTCCACATTCCTCCAAATATAGGGTTAATTTGAAAAACACTGGCAATCTCTCAGGATTGTATTACTAACATCTTATACAACAATTTTTGTTCTGTTACTTTTAAAAAATTATCATATTTTTGTTCATCAGATTTTCATACAAAAATAAAAATATTTAAATATTACGAAGTCTATGCGAAGCCAGTGATAGTACAGTAGCGGAGGGGAGTGGGGATTGGGCGGTGGGGGGGTTCTAGATGCGCTTGCGTCGCGTCATACAGACGTAGGTAGGTATAGCAAAATACAGAGTTGAAATGTGTTAGAACAACGAAATTTTAAAGGTTTCGTTTTTAGTAAATGAATTATGCTTTGTTAAAGGTCATAGAACAAAAGTTGTGTTTTAAGATGTTAAATAAAAATTGTATATGTTGTGGTAAAATAAAAATAGCTTCAAACTTCAATGGTTTTTCGAAAGAGATAATAGAAATAATGTGAGTTAGGCCTATACAAAGCTATTTTTATATAAAAGTGTGAAACGGCAAACGGTACCGTAAAACAGGGTGTATAGAGACTTAGGGATGAATGGAGACAAAACTTTGGTTTGGTTTTTCACTTTGAAACTATAATATCGGCCTCTAACAAAGCATCGATTTTTTAGAACAACAACAGCATTTAACTATATCAATTTTTTCATTAAAAGATTGATATAGTTAAATGCTGCCAAAAATATTAAAATATCGAGAAAATACCCTTTAAAGTTTTGTCTATATTCACCCTATTTTACTGTACTTCTTAGGTTTGTTGTGATGTAGTATTTTTTAAGCTTGTGTGCAGATTTTCTATAGGATAGAGTTGGCAACCTTAGTGGAGAGCTCAACACATACATACACACTGACTCGCGGGCGCACTCGACAGAACTGAGAGTTTATTTACATTTGTACTTGTTAGTTTAGTCTGTGAGGGCTTTATATGTTGTCCTGTTTTGATGCTTAATTGTTTTGGGGGTAGCAGAGCTGTGTGTATGTGTTTAATGAGGAGTCGGATGAAACGGAAAGGTACATTGTTTAATTATCTGTAAAGTTTTATAATTAATGTTTTTTGAATAAATGTAATTTCTCTCCTTGCACTATAAAAGGGTTTTTGGTCAACTGGACCCACTTGAATTGGACCTGCGGGATCAATCAATCTCTTCGCAAATATAGGAAACTGATCACTAATCTTGAAATTTTGTTGACAATGTAAGTCAATAAAACTTCAAGATTATTTTGATAGGCATTGAAAGTTCTATATGAACCTTAACATATAAATATTAGACGACATCTATAGTAGGGCTACAGGATCGGGAAGGACTGGGGCCTGGGTTATCCTGGGGCCAGGGTTATCCGAAAGGGCGCTCGTGCCCCGGTATGAAGGCTTGAAGGAACGGGATGGGTTTTTTAGTCAGTAAGAGTCTGACATTATCTCCCGCTCCGCCCAAGAGCGGGGGTTGTCATAGGATGATTTTTCCCATCAGAAAAAAAAAGGATCGGGAAGGAGTCGCCGTGACCATGGAAACCAAAGTGCAACTGAAGGAACACGGGTAGAGTAGAGTAGGGTAGAGTGGAGTAGGGTAGAGTTGGGTAAAATAGAATAGAATATAATAGAATAGAAATACTTATAATCGGAACAGACACAGCACTACAGTTAAGGAAAGAATAGAGTTTCCAGTAGAATAGTCGTCTGTTGACAGGAGCGAAGCCGTGCGCAAAAACAAGTACGATGTTTGAAAACCTTAAAATAGGAATAACTATATGAACGTAAAACTGAAAATACAGTTTCGTGAAACTAGTACGTAGTGATTTTAACTGGAACATGTAAATAAAACTAAGCACAATAGGCGTGCACTAACGAGCAGACGTGAGGCACGCGCTTTTACGAATACCTATATATAATGTAGGTAGACTTTTCCGGACATTTCATGTATACACGTTATACTGGATATAGAATGGTACCATCAAATATTATGTCCATTTGAAATATTAATATTTCTTGCTGGAAGTGAACAGTGGTGGCCGAGTGATAACGACCCCGACTTACGAGTTGTAGGTCACGGGTTCAAACCCAGCCAGGCGCATTACTTTGTGTAATTTATTTCATCACTACTGCTCTCGAAACGGTGAAGGAAAACATCGTAAGGAAACTGGCATGTCCTAGAACCAAAAATTCGAAGACATGTGACATTTAACCCGCACTGGGCCCGCGTTGTGGATTACGGCCTATTCCCTCTTTTCGAGAGGAGGCCTGAGTATCAAAAGTGGAAACGTTATAAAGCCGACTATGCTATGTTATGCTGAAAGTGATATTTGTGTTTGTCTTATAATAAGTTTTTATTTAAGCTGTGACACTGTCAAATAATTCCACCTATTCTGGATGGAGTGAGAGAGAGAATCAGACTTTTACTGACTAAAACTCATTCGTGTTCCATCGTGTCGATTTTCTTTCGCCGAACTCCTCGAGTTGGTCACGTCTTCGTTTCCTTTGTTCTAACTACGTGACTGAGCATTGAGATGACGTTAGAACAAAGGAATCTGAGGCGTGGCCAACTCGAGGAGTTCGGCGAAAGAGAATCGAAACGAAACAGTCTTAACCTGGCTAGGTCTACAGGGCCACGAAACTCGCTAATTTTTCTGCTTTCATTTGTTCAACAATAGAGTTATAAAGCAATGCTGCGCTACAATAGAGGTGCACTTGTATATAGCTCAATGCTGGTATTTTAGAGCGTGACTAGAGTTTTTAACTTTTCTGTGAATTTGAAAATGGAAACATCAGCCCATTTGCACGACTGTTCAGTAAATACCGTTGTAATGACTGGCGCTTTTCGAGTTTTTGTTTCGTGGCAATTAAAAAACACTTCCTATGTACGTCTCTTACAGGATTGTTTAAATGCAACCGGACTAAAGTATTTTTAATATGTAGTTCAGTTTGTATATACTTTAAATGATTGACACAAATATCGCCTTGACTTTAATGAGTCATATTTCATATCACGTTGACAGTGGCAGACATTTTTGTATTATTTACATTCCTGCGGCAAGGGATTTCATAGACCCCGTAACGTTTAAGAAACTAAAAGTTTATTTTTTGATACGAGGTCAATGTGACCCCGTATAAAATGTGAAGCCACTAAAATCTATTTGAATAAGTCATCTTCAATATTAGATAATATATATTTATCTTTTTCCTAAACTAAACTAAATTAAAGTTACGATTCCCGCACGGCAGAGGAGACTATGTTGAAGACACATACGAGGCTATGCCTTGTTCGTAATGAACATGTTGGAGAACCGTTCGGTATCCATTTTTGTTGGCAAATGAAAAGATTTTTTAATAAACTCTAGAATTGATTTCAACCTGAAATATCATCAATTGTATCTAATGTTTAAGTGGGGAGGTGTAACATAATTATCTATATACCTACCCATATAGATAATTATGTTACATGTGACATGTGCGAGGAGACTTAAGTCCCAACGATGGGAATATATAAAAGCTGACTAAGCTTATTAAGTATATTTTGCAACGTCATAGTGTCAATACGATACCAAATATCTTTTTGACTAGTCCTAGAAAAGACCTATTTTTTGTAAAGCATGCAAACTATTCATTGATTTAACTTCAAAACGAATCATCCTAAACGGATCCACTTAAAAAAAACTACCAATAAAACCAAGGATCATAAACAGTTGGCAAATAAAATGAAAGTTCACTACAATCCAATCAGCAAGGGAACTACTAACTACGCCGTAGCTCGTAGCTCGTAGCAGCGCTACGGATTCGTAGCACGCGCCGAGTTTCGTAGCGAGTTAGTGACCGTACAACATGAGGTAATGGGATTGTTTAGATATTTTGTTACGTGTTTTTATACGTGGGTAGGCTTTTTGATTTATCGTATAAGTTATGTTTTTGTTATAATGGGGGAATATTATTAATGAAGAAGGTGAAGGTTGCGGGAAACCGATGGATGCGAGCCGCACAGGAACGTTCATTGTGGCGACACTTGGGGGAGGCCTATATCCAACAGTGGACGTATATCGGCTGAAATGATGATGATGATGATGAATCCAAAACTAGCCCTGTTGACTATCTGTTCTGCGAGCAATGTGCCTTACTAAGTGCGGCGATTCTTCGGGATTTGTCGGTAACCTTGGTACTCCTGGATATCTTCATTCCTGATTAGATCACGTAAGGAAACTCCAAGCATAGCCTTCCCCATTTGGGTAGCTTAAAGCCCTCTGATGAGGTCCATTGTTAAGTACTGTATTATGATCCCAAATAAATCGTGTAATTAACGAATACGTTGATTTTCGAGTAAGCCATGCTTGTAAGAGGCGTTAAACAAGGTCAACAAATTTTTGCCAAATTAATGAGTCCCCTCTTAATTAAATTCTGTCTCGCAATTAATTAATGATTTTACGTATCGAACAATTTTTTACGGATTTTTCCTCTTAGTCAGCCGTACTACATAATTATGAATAATTGGTGATTTGCAATATTTATTAATCTATTGAAGTGTCTGTATGCCTTTTTTAAATTTTAGCCTGTCAGTCCGTCTATCTCTCTGTTTGATTGTGAGTTTGACTGGTAGATAGCTGATGTTATAAACAGTAACTTATGCAACTTTTCTTTTAGAAATTTATTTAGATTTCGGTAGAAAGAACTTCTTAAAATTGTGGCCAAATAGCTTTATGCTGTTTTACGAGCAGCTATTTATATGTACATATACATAAACAGTCCTCATTTGCTGCTTTTTCCATTAACCCGTTGTGTGTCTAAACGTGGATCCACGCGAGACACAATGGCTTTTTAATTGTGTCTCTAATTATGGCACTCGAGAGGTTAATGTAAACCGTATCAAAATCCAGCGTGCGGACATCTAAGGAGTGGAATTCCTTGCTGGAGTCTGTGTTTTCTGAATGCCAACCTAGGGTTATTTAAGTTAAGAGTAAATAGGTTGGCGTGCTCCATCGTCGGTCACATCTTCGCTTACTATCAGGTGAGATAGTGGTCAAACGCGAGTCCATCCGAAAAAAAATAAAAAAATATAATTTGAAGTATGTATATACCTATAAATTTATAATATTTAATATCTAAGAATGATTGATTTCTAATAAAACCTAGGCTTAATAAAAAAAATTGAAAAAAGTTGCTGATAAACAGACAGACACAGAAAGTAACTTTATTTTACACTCAGTAAAAAGTTAAAGAAGCCATTTTAAATACAGTATCGTAAGTGCAAAAGCGCCATCTACCACTAACTTGTTTCAAAGAGCTCTTTGCAGTTTCTACTTTAAGATCAGAGATTCTTAATTGCTATTTCTCGTTAAACAACATTGATCGTTGACATTTTCCATTTTGTACTGTAATATTAAAAACAAAATTAATTTCTCGTTTCCTCAAACTTCCAAGTATTGATTCTGGAACGTGATTGGGTAGCAGGAATTGCGTCTCGCTCGAGATCCCTTGGGATGGTGTCGGATGGAAGGCGCTCTTTGACTACTTTTTAATAACCTTTCTAGGATTGAAAAGATCAAAGAAGACTATTTTTAGCGTTTGGACGATAATATCAATCAAATCTTCAGAATCATGCAACGTTTCATATTTCTTTGACGCTCTGTAAAGAACCAGCCGTGTGGACAAAGTTACCTTAATTTTGGGTGAAATTTTTTAATAAATACTTTCTTACTACAGCCAGCTCTACCATAACGTCTTAAAATCAACGTAATTCTGTAATCAGAACGAGATGGAGCTATATAAGCCATATATCACTATCCCTTTCTCTGTGGGATTCATAATTATTTTAAGACCTCATGGTAGAGCCCCAGTACTACTTTGTTAAATAGAATGATAATGACAAAGTTCTCACTCAGAAGCGCCGGCTTAGAAAACCTCATAGGTCCTTATGCTCATTTGATGACTCAAAAAAGTGGCGAAGTTTGAAAAGAGAACAGATACCGGAATCAGTAACTGGCATGTGTTGTCCGCATAGTTAATAGATAATAAATTGAGACAACATCACAGACATTGTCCTGGCCCCAAACTAAGGGTTTCTCTTGTACTATGGAAACCAGAAACAACGAAGGTACCACACACACTCAGACTTAACCTTTTGAATGTCTTAAGTTACACAGTTCGACATAAGCAATTGTCTTTCTATTGTGTCTCTAATTACGGCATTCGATGAGTTAATCCAAATATCTGTTTCATCAACAAACATTTACGTAGGTGCGGGAATCTTTCTTTTCGTCTCAACCAGCACTCTAAACACTAAACGGGTGTTCGGGTAACAAAATACGCCCATCCCTAAAAGGCGATTACTGATCTGTTTCTTAATGTCTATTCTCAGGGGTGTCGACACTCACTGTTTATTTCTCATGGGTGCTCGAGCCCCCGAGCAAATTAATAATTTACACAAAGGAAAGCGCCTGTGGCGGTTTGACCTACAAATACAACAACAACAACAAATTCTATCAACCAAAACAATATTTATATAATATGTATTCAATTCTTCAACTTTCCTGTCGCAGGTATGCTGGAAGAGATTTCATTAGAAATAAGCATCACCTTTGTACTATTTTTTTCTGTTTCCTTCCTATTTTCTTGTATTTCCATGTGTATACATAAATAGTTAAATAAATAAATAAATACCACTGAGCTACCATAATCATTCACTGAAACAATAAATAAGTATTTGCATTTGTTTTTATTTGTATGATTAATTGTTTAGTACGTACGAAATTGGATATAAATTAAACATAGACTAGGCGGGTTAGGTTCGTCCTATATTCCTAGATAATTAATTTTCAAGGGTTCCTTCCCCTTAGAGCGACAACTAAACTTTATAATTAAATCTAATTGACCGTATGTCCGTGTGGGTAGTTTGTTTCAACAATACTTTTCGGTAACAACAGACCGAATTAATACCCCAGGGTTTGAATAGGAGCAATTTTGACAGGCCTGTTGGTCTAGTGGTTAGTGACCCTGACTGCTATGCCGGAATTCGTGGGTATAATTCCCACCCAGGACAAATGTTTGTGTGATGAGCACGATCATTTGTTCTGTGTCTGGGTGTAATTTATCTATAATATGTATGTATTTAGAAATATATAAGTATGTTTATCAGTTGTCTAGTACCCTTAACACAAGCTCTGCTTAGCTTGGGACTAGACGGCGCTGTGTGATAGTTGGGGAACATAAAAAAAAAATTGCATACAAAATTATTATGACTAGTTCATATTGTCTCACTGTTGGACAAACGCCTCCTTCCATTCTTTTCAACGATAACGGGTCTTCGCTTTCTCATTCCAATTCTTAAGGTAGCCAGGTCATCCCGCCATCTCCTTCGTAGTCTGCCGCGGCCCTGCGTCTCTATGTCCGGGCACCAATCCTGTGTTATACGTACCCACAGCTCGATAAACATGCGACAAACATCTCCTGCCCAGTCCTATTTAAGTTGGACAGCCTTAGTTACAAAATAAGCTCAATAAATGGCCTGTCTTGTAAAGACTTTGCCAAGAACAAAGCTGAAATTACCAGTTTTTGTACATTTTTCTTTCGAAGTTAAAAAGCCTGTCAAAAGTATACAATTATCATAAATCACTAAACAAAAAAAACTCACGCGAACTGAAACTACCACTTCGGGAAATATTCGAAACGCTGCGGATTCCAAGAAATTCGTGGAAATTATGAAAACTTTGTAAAGTAACAAATTATGCTAATATCCATTCACTTTTCGCTTTCAACGCAAAACTTACGTGACTATAACAGATATGCCATTTATGAAACTGCAGTGAAATCTTAGGTTTTATCTGTTGCAGACAGAACACGTCTTGTTCTTGACGATTCTGAGACTGTTATTTTAATTCAGCGCAGGCTGCCTGAATAAACAGTGGTGATCCAGTGAAAACGGCTCTGACGTACGAGTTGTAAGTCGTGGCTTCAAACCCAGCCAAACATATTACTTTATATTGTTTATTTCATCGCCACTACTTTCAAAACAGTCAAACTGATTGGTAGAGAATGCCTAAGGCTTTAAATCCGCCTTTGTACCTTTGTGTTGCATGAAGTTTTAAGTAAGTTTTAAGTTTTAGTTGACACTTCGCGTGACCCAAGGGCTGGTTTTTATCTCGGTCAGAGATTAAGCATTGCCATTCAACGTGGCAATGCCGCCAGCCTCTTGGGCACACTTCCAGTCGACAGCGATGCGGAGGAGTTTTATGACGCCATATTTTAGTAGGGAGTAGCCTTTAGTGTGTATAGTTAGGTTAAGCATACTTAAATATATATATATATTTAATTTAAGTTTATTATGTATATATTTTGTTGCTTTAAGTTGTAAATAAACTAATTAGTTTTAATAAATAAATACATAAATAAACCGATATTTTTAATTTGAAGACATGTGACATTGTTATAAAATTATAATAATTTACTGTGTACACCTACCACAGTGCTGTCTTTTTAACCCAGAGGTTGACAGGTAAAGAATGTCATGTTGCATTGAACCCGTCTATGTACTACTACTATACATAGAGTGTAAATAAATAAATAGTAAAATTCAAACATTTTTCTAAAAATATTTAATTCAGACAAGTCAGACCATTTAGTGGCATCGCTAAGAAAGTTTTGTGCCTAAAGAGTACAATGGCAAGGGGAGATCAGGACTGTCGTGTTTTGGTGAAATGGCGGATTGATGTTATGGATAAAGTTTGAAGTATAGTGGCTGTTACCAACGTCTTAATACGAAATGTCTGGATGAGATAAAAGGTTTTGAAAGACGTCGGAGTGGAGATTCTTATAGCGAAATTTAAATTTTCTTTTTGCGTTTTGCGTCGATTAAAATATGATTGGTGACCGTAATACGTTTAAATTTACAGAATAATAAACATTAAAATCATCAACAACAAGAATCAATAGGGTAAAATGAACTGGGAGAGGCTCTCTCAGTTCATTTTACCCTATTGATTCTTTTTTCTTGAAAAACGCATTCACTAAGCTTAGCTTATTTTACCACTTGTTTTTTTTTTTTGTTACTAACTTTTTATGGGTTGCCTTTTATTATTCGATAATAGTTCATTTTAATACAAGTGGAGAAAGCACTCGGCTCCATAACACCCTCGCCTGCGGTTCTGGCGCATATTCCGTCTCGGTCGCAGTGACAAATTTTCACGTGTATCAGGGACGTTTTCTTATATACTTACGTAGAAATAAATAACCGGAAGCTGTGCGGCGAGAAGCGCACTTTTCTGCGGAAGTGCGGTACTAGTGCGGAAAAACACAATTTACTTTTTTTATATACATTTTTTTTTTAAATGATTGCCTCCTACAAACAAAAAAAAACAAACTTTACCTCTTTATTATATTAGTGTAGATGACGGGATCGAGTTTTCGAGTAAGTGTATTGAAAATAATTAAACAGAACCATTCCGAAATTACCCACATATTTAATAAATTCGAAAGCCCAGTAAAAATCAAATCAATTCGCAATCACATCCAATAAATAAGTAACCGAACACTTTATCGTCCCACAGACGTTTACGACAGAAACTGAATCGTTTCGGCGTTAAACTGAAATGGCTGTAATTAAACGTTCTTAATGGAATCTGATTGAAATCGATTTTTCAAACGTTCGAATAAAAAACAAAGGTGTCTCTAGGTTTTATAGAGTTCTGTGTTTTGAGAGGAAAATTGGACTCCATCATTGATCATGCTTCTATTGTTTGCCTCACTATTTTATGCCCCACAGATGTCGATTTGTCACTATTGGACTACGATGGTCTTCCAAATTTTTTGTTGTATTTACTAAAGCTTTTAACTAATACGACCATAAATAAATTTGAACTATGATACAGTGATATGTGATTTGATGGAGAAGGAGTCAGTCATAGCGACATTATGCGATAGTATATGTGTGTGTGTAGTATGAGAAGAAAAAAAAACGTGTTGCGCTGACCCCAAGTAAAATAGGACAAGAGCAGGAATATGATGATGGATTCTAATGAAATTACAAGCAAAGGCGACATTTAAACCAGTTGCAGCGTGAGAGCCCAGACTTGGTAATTCACGCATCATACAAGCATGACAAAAACTTAATCTGATCTAGCTTGAAACACTCAAAGATGCGCTTGAGTTAATTGAGAAACGAGCCAAGAGGATCATTGGTAAGGATACACACATATAATCGAAGCTTTAAATTCTTGAGCATCGACGTCAAATTGCTAACCTGTCAGTTTTCTACCGATTGCATTCAAGGAGTGTACTTCCGCCCGATCTATCATCGGACCTTCAGAGGTACAGCAATGCACCACTGGTACATGATGGACATCCATTGTGCGTACAGCTAAGGAGTGGATTTTCCTGACAGTCGGATTCCTGATAGCTACAACCTAGGGGTCTTAAAGTCAACAGTGAATAGGTTACTTCTAGCAAGCGTGCTCCATCGTCGACCACATCATCACTTACCATCAGGTGAATGGTCAAATGCAAGCAAGCCTATCAATAATGATAAAAAAAATATATTTTACTTTGAATATACATTTTCTTCTAATATAAGCAACGCATAGACACAAATAATGGTGGCACAGCAACCTATAGACACCACTTCCAATCAAGTGAATCGTAGGAATGTTTACCGAATAAATACCGACTCACAGCAAAGACGAAAAAAGGATACAAACATACCGAAAGATTATTCTCTTTTATTGTATCATCGGATATCTATTCTCTCCACATTGGATATTAAATTCCGATCATTCAATAGGGAGCGAGATAAAAAATAAATGATATAAAATATTTCCGAGAACCGGCCGCCGTGTTTTATGCCCAGGGCGCTTCGAGAGCCTTTAATAAACTGTGAACGAGCTCGGTCCGGGGAAATGTATGAAATACCGGTTTTTTATATACCTTTAGGTACCCTAAATTTTTCTGGTGTAAAGGGGACTTGCGTGATTGATTCTGGCGATCGCCTTTTTGTGGTGATGTTGGTTTGAAATGGGATGGACCTTTTTAATTTTTTGTTTATTTTAACCGTTAAAGTTTATTATACTAGAATTTAATACAACAAGGCATTCTCTACCAATTAACCATTGTGTTAAAAGAGATAGCACTGTGGTAGGTGTGTGCAATAAAAAATAATAGATATTATAAGTAAAGTGAAGTATCATTAAATGCAAGTATTATTATAAGCCATGTAGGCTTATAATAATAAAATACATACACTTAGTTTTGCAGTCACATTTTAATTTTAAGAATACGAGTTGAATTTTACTCCGTGGGTTTAGCACACAGCTTGATAGAAACAGTATTTATATTGATGTTTATTACATCGGGATCAGCCTTCCTCGTTTATTGCTATACCTATTAATATAATTGCATCAAAATCTGTTGCGTGATTTATGAGAATTTAGTGGATAAACGTAACGTAAAAGTAACTTAGTAGTGATATTATGACGCCACATAGGAAAATTCAAAATGCTGCATCGCATCACAGTTTTCCACGCGATTGGGATATATACACTAACCCTAAAACAACTATCGGCCAGTTGCTGGGACCAGACTCAACACTCTTCTGGTCGGAGGATCCTCCCTTTTCAACGGCAGTTGGCAGGATTTTACACTCTGTCCTATATCTAAAACTTTGCCATATACTATGTAAAGATGAACCTATAAGTTATAATGCCAATATACGATCCGCAAAATGCGACGGTCTGTGGACAGTGCCTGCGGCCCTAATTCGATATCTGTGAAGCGTTCCGCGGCTAGCCATCCAAATTGCGGTCTCTATCAACAACACACAAATACTACAATATAGACATAAGGTAAGTTCTAGTACGCCTATCTGTTAAGGCGTAAGTATAATATAATATTCCACAACTATCACACAACGCCATCTAGTCCGAAGCTAAGCAGAACTTGTGTTATGAGTACTATACAACATATAAACATACTTATATATTTCTAAATACATACATTATAGATAAATTACACCCAGACACAGAACAAATGATCATGCTCATCACATAAACATTTGTCCTGGGTGGAAATCGAACCCACGACCTGCGGCATAGCAGTCAGGGCCACTAACCACTAGACCAACAGGCCATTCAAAGTAACAAAGATACATTTAAAATGCTTCGAATTGCTGAAGATCACAGTCGTAGATGGCTAACACAAAAAATTAGGTGGCTCAAACTTGTCACGATGTGATAGCTTGTGCGCTGTCATCAGTATAGCATCATTGTTATGTGCAGCTGTTCTGAGGCACGAATATGCTAACATTCATATTTAAATCATACTACTGATAGTTAGAACAATATATTTATGAAATCTGATGTGCTTTCTGGCTGAGGATCCAATATTATAAGAAAGTGTTTATCGGTTAAATTTAAGGCAGAACAAGTTTATTATAATTTGAAAAACCGTTAATCAACTTTACAAAAATGGCGTACCTTTATAATCGAAACACATGCCATCTTCGTAAGCTTTAAACGCGCTACCTTTCCCCAAAGGCTAATATAACTCCACACAAGCGAAAAGTTTCCCTGTCTCAAGCAACACGTTACAGTAACAAGTTACTGTAACAAGTTCGCTGCAAAGTTTCGAGCAGCTAATAACTTAGAACTACCCTCGAGCCTTTTAACATACGTCTATTGTAAGTTTTTTTATCAGAAAGCTTAGCCGGGGGACATTGTTATAGTTGGAATAAAGTTGGTTCTTATGGACTGGCTGGCGTTATGGACTGGACGTGTGCTGGGCATTTTAAATAAGTTTTGTAGGGATTTTTTTTATTATTATTGATAGGCTCGCGTTTGACCACCATCTCACCTGATAGTAAGCGATGATGTGGTCGACGATGGAAATTGTTATTGGGTAAAACAGTGTAATTTTTTTTTTTTTTCGATGGGAAAAATCATCTTATGACAACCCCCGCTCTTGGGCGGAGCGGGAGATAGTGTCAGACTCTTACTGACTAAAAAACCCATCCCGTTCCTTCAAGCCTTCAAACCGGGGCTCAAGCGCCCTTTCAACAGTGTATTATAAATTACACAGATATGTGGAGTGTATTTTAGAGGAAGTTTGAAAGTGGCGCCACTGACTGAATAGTTGAAAGGAAATCGTTTGTCTTGGTATGGTCATGTGAAGAGTGATGAAATCAGTTTAATTTTTGTCATCCTTTATTTATTTATTTAACAGTTCATGTACACAATTAACTTATAAAAGAAAAGAAGATGGAAACAGAAAAATAGGTACATAGGCGATGCTTATATCTAAAGAAATCTCGTCCAGCACACCCGCGAAAGAATTGGAAAAAAAGAGATGTAGACACCGTGTGTAAAAGTGAAAGGAAAAAAAGAGAAACAAACAAAACAGTTATTGTTGGAATATACCTACAATATTAAAATATACTATCATAAATAATATTTACATGCTAATCAAGTTTAATCAAGTTTTAAATCAATTTCAAAATTAATTGCATACATGTCATCAAATCATTTATAAAGTGCAAACTGTTACAACCCACGTGTCAACATAACATGCAGCTTTTTATGCTAAAATTAATAAAGATTGACGCTATAATGCGTGAGGCACTCGTTAACGCCGTCAAACGCTGTGTTTCACACATTGTGACGTCATTCAATGTGTCAAATTACGAGCGCCTGACGCTTAAATAATTATAATGAAATTAATTACACTGCCATGTGTACGGGTTTTCAGTGAAAGGTGCCATGTGAAAGGTAACAGCAATGTATGGGTGATACGCCGTGATACGTAGGTAGACGGCTTGCGCTGTATTCTTAAAGGCCCCAACCCTAATATTCTTTGGTACAGGCCATGGTCCGAACCGAGGTGTGGCAGACGGTCGCCTCCTTCAGTGAAGCAGTAATGCTAGCAAAGGAGGAGGTCGCACATGCACGTGCGAGGTCCTCACGCCCCAGCCGCCAAGATCCCGATGCCGATTTCCGGCCAACACAGGCGCGCTTGCGGACGGCGAGCAATGGGTAGCTCACTGTCCGAGCGTCCGGTAACCGTCCGGACCGAGCCCAAGTCGTCAACGGCGCGTACTGTTTCACGCGCGTCTCAAGGAGATGTCAGCAAACCGTAAGGGCCCAGCAGGGTCGAAGCCTGCTGCCAAGGCCAAGGGTTTATTTCTGAAAGGAAAACTCGACCCTTGTATGAAAGGCAACGAAGGAACAGGAGTAGGTTTTTAGTCAATAAAAGTCTGACACACCCTCTCGGACCGCCAAAGAGCGGGAGATCATTTAGGTGGAAACATACCACTTAAAAACCCTAATATTTACAGAATATATCTTTCCAATCGAATTGAAAGTCATATTTTCTGGTTTATTTACATTATAGAGAAGCTTATTTGGTGTCGTGATAGCCCCATGGTTAAGGTACCCGCCTGTCACGCATGAGGTTGTGAATTCTAAACTGGGCAAGTGCCAATGTGATTTTTTCAATTCATATGTACTTTTCTAAATTTATCTAAGACACTACTGACACCCCATACCCCGGAAAGCACGTAGTACCGTTGGTCCCGGTTGTCATTTATAGATCTTTGACAGCCGTTACAGTTAGTTAGACGTCAGAAATTCTGAACATCAGTCTATCCAAGGAGTGTAGCGCCGACCCCAAGTAATATGGGATATGGGCAGGAAGAAGAAGAAGAGGAAGTCTATCCAAGGAGTACCGTGTTGCCTAGTTACTGCATGGGTCGTGGAGGTCTGATAGGCAGTCGTTTCATGTAAAACACAGGTATTCAGCCGCATCTAGTTCGTCGACGGCGCGCTGTTCCCGCGCGCCTCAAGGAGTTGTCAGCAACAGCAGGGGCCCAGCTGGGTCAAAGCCTACTGGGGCCAGGGTTATCCGAAAGGGCGCTCGAGCCCCGGTATGAAGGCTAGAAGGAACGGGGTGGGTCTTTTAGTCAGTAAGAGTCTGACACTATCTCCCGCTCCGCCCAAGGGCGGGGGATGTCAATGCATGATTTTTTCCCACCTTAAAAAAAAAAAAAAAATGCCGCATCTAGTTAGACTGGAAGGCGACCTCAAGTTAGGAAAAGGCTAGGGCCATCATCATCTGATGATGGAGGCATTTGTGTCCAGTGTCATTGGAAATTGAATCTTAGATTATATCAGAGAAAGTTTTCTTTATAATAACTTAGTATATGGACCTTATGTAAGTTAAGGTGGCGAATTCAAGTCCGTTTTTAGGATTCCGTGCCCAAAGGGTAAAAACGGGACCCTATTACTAAGACTTCGCTATCTGTCCGTCTGTCTGTCACCAGGCTGTATCTCAAGAACCGCGCTATCTAGACAGTTGAAATTTTCACTAATTATGTATTTCTGTTGTCTTTATAAGAACAAATACTAAAAACCAAATAAAATAAATATTTAAGGGGTCTCCCATACAACAAATGCGATTTTTTTGCCGAATTTTCCTAAGAACGGTACGGAACCCTTCATGCGCGAGTCCAACTCGCACTTGGCCAGTTTTTTTTTTTTCAAGATGGCTACACAATAAATAGCTTTCGAATAATTTCGCAGCGAATCCATGTCCCATGCGATGCTGATTTCAAAATCGAACCTATTTCTATGCTGCGAAATATTGTACGTATTGTGAGAAATTTAAAAAACCCAGAAAATTTCAAAACAATGAAGCAAAAGCACAAACATTGTATCCTGTATATTGTGCCCACGATTGCAACTTACATGAGCAAACAATTTGTGCAGCACGTTGTTCAAGTAAACAAAGAGATCTAATCATGTATCCTGACCAAAATTTTGGCCCACAAACCCAACTTAATAAGCTCAAAAAATACTGGGAAGGCCTGTGGCCTAATTTCGACCAAGGATTTAGTTAATTATGAGGGTACGACACCAAAATATCAAATACTTTTGTCGTCACAGATGTTAGCGGACCCACAATATCTCTTTACGTCTTTAATAAAACAAAAATGCTTAGAAATAAACTGGAAAGAGTTACATAACTTAGTTACGGACTGACAGCGCTGTCCGATCCGTCCGTGTCCGGATAATTTAATATTTACGCCCCGGACAGCTGTCTGGTTTCCGCTGGCCGGTGTCCGGACCGCGTGTAAACCTGTTACGTCCTTTTGTTTTTAATTGTGCGTTTTTTAATAAAGTTGGTTTATATTTCGTTTTAGATTTTGTGTTAGGTCGATTGTGGGTTTATTTGCATGTTACGTGGATAAGGGACTCGTGTTGCAATGGAAAAATGGATTTAGCAACTAGTAGCTGAAAAGGAGATATCGCGCCGATGAATAAAATTTTACTCTTGGTGACATTAAGTTTCCATGCCATCGTTATTTTCTGCACTTATCTGAAAATAGATTCATTTTGGAGCAATGCTAAGATGACAATGATTTATACTCTTGCAGATTACCAAAATTTTACCTTACCTAAGGCAAAATCTGCAAGAGGTAAAATGTAGTCCACGAAAAGGTCTAAAAATTTCATACGTTTCAAACTGTAACAGTACCCAAACTGATTCTAAGTTTCTATCAGATTGGTGTTAGATACTTTTGATTGTAAAGAGTTAATAATGTAGGTGGTGTAGTTGTGAATATATAGCGTACCTGTTTTGTTCCTAGTCATTTCTAGCCAAAGGCCTAGACCAAGTCCTTCTAGATATTTTTCTCCCGCGCCGTCTCAAACCAGTCCTCGTAGTTTGCATCTAGATCATCTCGCCACCTCTTTCTAGACGGCGCTTTCCCTCTGCAGGAATTCACTGCGCAGCGACGCTGTCCAAGCGGTATCTCTGCATGCAGCTGACGTGACCCTCACGGTTGAAGGTCTACCTAAGTTTTTACTTGCTCATCGGGCAAACTTTGTACCGTCTAATAGTCAATGAATGTTGATAAACTATCAAAGGACGCTGTCTGCTAGCATTACTAAAACCAGCATAATTTATTTTAAAATGTCATTTTAATTAGAGATAGTATTGTATTCTGTTTTTTTTTAATAAAAAATTGATTAAATACTTTTGCTGCATCCCTACACAATGTACAGTCACACTAACAAAGAGTAAAGCCACCTAGCACGATACTATTTCTGTTTACAGCAGTACAAAGTAAAATGCAACATTCTGCTCTACTTAAACCTAATAACTTTCTAACAATTACATTGCACACACACTCCCACACACAAAGTTCATTCTACTGCACACTCATATACAACTACACATACACCCACTACACAGCCACACAGTGCTTAGTTCTGTTATTACGTGCACAGATTAATGTTCTTTTTTCTTGGACACACTATTTGTTCTGTCCTGAGTTCACTTTTATTCTATTTGTTCTTTATAAAGAACATGTTGTAATTTCAAACTGCAGTTCTACAGTGTAGCGACCTACATTTAATTAAAGGAGTAATTGAAAAAAGGTTTTTGATGTGGTCCTCTTGTGTTTTATAATAAATGTTTGTATTTAGAAGTTTGTAAGTATATTTATCACTAGTCTAGTACTCATAGCCTGACTGGCCTGTTGGTCTAGTGGTTAGTGGCCCTGACTGCTATGCCGGAGGTCGTGAGTTCAATTCCTACTCAGGACAAATGTTTATGTGATGAGCATGATCATTTGTTCTGAGTCTGGGTGTAATTTATCTATATTAAGTATGTATTTAGAAATATATAAGTATATTTATCAGTAATCTAGTACTCATAGCACAAGCTCTACTTAATTTGGGACTCGATGGTTCGTTCACGTGAACTTCGTACATCTGATCTCCGTGTCTCATTTTATATCAAATTTTAATTAAATAATATTAATAACGTAATGTAACGAAGCACCGAGCTGTGTACTCTGGGTAGGTATACCTACTTACAGTGCCGGATTAAGCCATTGTGGGGCTATAGCAAATACTACCAAAGGGCCCCCTAAATCCTTGGTAGAACTGCACAATTTAATTCCACCAAGTCCGTTTCATCATCGGACCACTAGACGTACGGCGTTGCACCTTCGGTACATGGTGGACATCCCACCAGTACTTACAAAGTGTTTTGGGATCACATTCATTATGCGTACAGCAAAGGAGCGGAATTTCCTGCCCAAGTCTGTGTTTCCTGATAACTACAACCTAAGAGTCTTTAAGAATAGAATAGACTTTATTGTACACCAAAAAGTAATACAGCTTATACAAAAAATTCAATTTGTGGGTACAATTATGGCGGTCTTATCGCTGAAAGCGATATCTTCCAGACAACCTTAGGATGGATAAGAGCTTAAAAGTAGTAGTAGTAGTAGTCTGTGATGTACTGCTAACTATATAAAAACACAATACTCAATTATAAATACATATAAACATACATATTATAATAAGTTACACAATTTAATTAGTAAAAAGGGTAGAAAAAAAGAAGTCAAGTTAAGTTAAGAGTCAATAGGTTACTTCTAGGCAAGCGTACTCCATCGTCGTCAACATGTTCGCTTACCATAGAATGAGATAGTGATCGTTTGATCACCTCCATTGTCTTTATGGAAACTGTGGACTACGTTACATCTCCTATGACACTGGTATCTTAACTTGTTTTTTAAGCGGGACCCACCCCGATGCGCGGGGCCCGTAGCGTTAGCTACTCTTGCTTCATGGCTGATTCGACACTGCCTTCTTAGTGACACATGGGAATTATTACAGGATAACATTTTCACGTTCGTATTAAATACTTTATATATTAATTCTGCAAAAGATATCACTCCACGCCGACAGATATTAATGAATTGCTATGAATATTAATATCTTTACTGATGTCGGAATTTAAATATTTACATATTCCGAGTGCAAGTATGATATCGTACAGTCCGGATGTCAACGTCGAATAATCTCGGTTTTTACAGCGGAACGACTGAAAAAACAAGCGGTATGTTTTATAAGCCAGATTTTTAATTGTACTTTTTAAAGAACCATATCATCTGTATTTATGGTATGTTCTTTATAAAGTACATATGGGGAATCATACTAATATTATGACAAGGATGAATATTGACGGTACGATTGGCGCAGTGGTTGAACGATTGGCTGCTGCGCTGTGTGTGGCGGGTTCGATTTCCGATCGGAACAAATATTTGTATGGTCTAAAAATTCATGTTCCGGGTCTGGGTGTATGCGAGTTTATATGTTTGTGAACGCATCCACGATACAGGAGTTAATATGTACTATAATCCTAGTGGGGAGTTTAAAAAAAAAAAAAACAATATTATTAAGGTGACATGTTGTGTTTGTTTGTAAGTATGTATGTTTGTTGCTTCTTCCAACAGATTCTAATAAAATTTGACTTAAATTATAGGATATTATTTTATCCCAGGAGTAGGCTTCCTTAGAACAATTTTCTACATTCACTCGGACAAAGCCGCTGGTAGCAGGGAATTGATTATAAATTAATCTCAGAATATTTTCTAGACTTGGTAGTCTGCATTGATTGCTACCTTAAAAGTCCATTTTATGCAGTGACAGGGTGGGTTACAGGTAATACGTCGAGTTCCCAGTAACCTTGTATTTAATAATAATTATATTTATTTATTATCAAAAATACTTTGACACAAAATGTAAAATACCAACAAACTGTAGTACAGTTACAATAATTCATTGAATTATTTTAACACTTTTAAACCCACTATAAGTTCGCGTGTTTTTTTTTTAAAGGAGTATATCATTAAATATGGACAGAATCCTCAAGAAAGCCTAGTTGCCAAAATTTACAACCTAAGATAGAGCCACTTAGCGCAGAAAAGTGAGGAGACCCCACACCAAATAATGAGACCAGGGAAGGAAGAAGAAGAAGAAGGATCAAATAACCCCACCCTGTCAAGGTGGAGCGAGAAAAAGAGTCAGACTTTTACAGACTAAAACGTAGCCGTGTTTCTTCAGTTTTTTTTTACGTTTTAGAACCGCGGTAACTCTTTCGAACCACCCTGTAAGTTTTTTAAAGACGTTTATAAAAAAAAAACAAAGTAAAAAATGTTTATAAATAGGTAGGTAAGAAAGAAAAAAAAAGTGTTTATTCAAGTCAAACATGGCGCATACTTTAAAACAAAATAATTAACAATATCGACTAAAAGTAGCACGTAAGTAAGATATGCGTCACATCCGCGCAAAACGGCCAGCGCTCAGCAAAATGCTGGGGCTCATGTAAAACAGAGCCACAGCGCTGATTTTCAACACCAGCCGTCGTCGACGATGAGACGCCGATCGGTCAGCAAGGATTCATTATACTTACATTCAATTCAAAAATAAACAAAGTAAAAACATAAAATAACAATAAACCAAGTTCGTCAACAGTTTAAGTCAAGAGTGAATAGATTGCTTTTAGGCAAGCATGCTCCATCGTCGGCCACATCATTGCTTACCATCAGGTGAGATTGTGGTCAAAAGCGAGCCTATCCATTATAAAAAAAAACCGAACAATGACCGTAATAATACGTAAAACAAAAAATAAAGATAAATAAAAACAGAAAAAATATATATACGGTACGTTATTTTTGCCATTAAACCCTTAATTTACTTCCCATAATACGTGCTTTATTCAAGAACAATATGTGCTCATTTAATATTATAATGTTCTCCAAAATTTTGACGCCATCGAGAAAATTAATTAATTAATAAACCTTCTCATATATTGAGTTTAGTATCTAATTAATTTGAGATTTAGTTAAAGGCACGTAGATCTTTGCTTCAGTCGGATAAATCTTAGATTGTGAGGAATTCATCTGGTTTGAAATACCTCGTTTATTCTTGTGGTTGAATTATTCTACTGCAGGTCTAGAACAGTTAAATCACACAAATTATTTTGACTCGGAATATGTATTGTGAAATTGCTAGCAAAAGGATGAATATAGTTTTTAGCGGAGTTTTTCTTTCGTTTTGTTTTTATCTACACTAAGGGTGAGTTGCACCATTTAACTATAACGATAACAAAGCCATTAACAGTTTTCAAATCGTCGAATTGACCAATAGGCGGCCGTTTCACGGCTGGTTATGGTTTGGTTATCGTTATAGTTAAATGGTGCAACTCATATAATAAAGAGGTATGTAAAGCTTTTTTTTTTGTTTTTATGTTTTTTTTTTTGTTTGTAGGAAACCTCCTTTCTCTGGAAGTACTGGTCCGATTGCTAATTTTTTTCACAAATAGTAAGCTGCTTTAGCTTGCTTGCTCTCTTTGTTTCTTTTACTCAGAAAGAGTGACTTAAGCTATATTTCATGTACGCACTATATAAAGTAGTGCTTCACTGCGATCCCACCTGATGTTAAGCAGTGATGCAATAGCTGATGGTGAGGCGCACTAGTTTATCAAGAGCCTATTCACTCTAGCCTTAAAAACACCTTATCGGCTGAATTTCATTCGCAAATTGATTCCAAATCGATAATGTGGTGTAAAATTGGTGCAGTTTTGTAGATTTCAGTCAAAAAAAATTGAAATTAAGAGCGAAGGAAGTCATATATTGATTGCCTACGTAAAAAAAAAACATCCTTTCGCGGTACATATTGCCGCCTAGTCCAGGAGTCGCCCGAACAGTTTAAACTTTAATTACGTCGTCGCCGTATCGTGACGTTCCGGTACATTTAACACGTTACCGGATCCGTGCCGGCTGGCCGATTTACGAGCGACAAACGCTAAGAAAACTATTGCTAAATATAATATAGTCTTGAGATACAGTTGGGCAAAATGATCTCTAATTTCTTTTCATTCTTGGCCAGAATTTAAACCATCTATCGGTTGTGGTAAGAAATTATTAAGTGTCTTCTCCCGCTCTAGGATGTGCCTAGAGAGAAGAAGACCAAAGAAAAGATGGTTGAATTGTGTGAAAATTGATATAAAAGAAAAGGGATATGACAGAATGGAAGAAAAAAATTTGTTGCGCCGACTTCATATAAAAATTGATAAGGCCAGATGATGATGAAACCACTTCGCTGCAACTAATGTAGCAAATTATTATATGGAACGGGCACCGCACGGCGGGGGTGCTTGAGGCGCTTGCGTGTCATCATTCAGGCAGGTAGGAGTAGCAAAATACAAAGCTGAAATGTGTTAGATAGAACAACGAAATCTTTAAAGTTTGTTCTTGGCAAATGTATTATGTTTTGTAAAAAGTCATAGAACAAAAGTTGTTGTTGATGATGTTAGTAATACAGTCCTGCAGGGTTGTTAGTGTTATACAAATAACCCTGAATTTGCAACACTGCCTAGTTTTGCACGGGTATAGAAACTAAATAAATAAAACTAGTGAGTTTTACCTATTAATATATCACTATACGCTTGAGATTCGGTGAAAAACATAGTGAAAACTATTGTAGCACTAGCTTTTGCACGCGCGGCTTCGCTCTCGCTCTACCCTACTCTACCTTATTCTACTCTACTCTACCCTACTCTACCCTATTCTACCCTACTCTACCCTACTCTACTCTACTCTACCCTACTCTACCTTATTCTACTCTACTCTACCCTACTCTACCCTACTCTACCCTACCCTAATTTTCATTTTTTTTTCATATGAACCTTCTCTTCACAGTAACGGACGTTTTCTTAAAGAAATAAATTTCGTACATGCGTATATTAATACGAGTTTTAAAAAAAAGGTACTTTATTTATTAATTTTATCTTTACAAATCGATAGTGTTTCATGTACCGGATCGACCCTCCACGGGATTAAAACGATCAAAATTTAGCGGTGTACAGATATAATACTTGGAACAAAATAGTCTCCTACAGAAAAACTCATTCTGACACAGGACCAATTCGTTCTATGCAGTGTTTTGTTTCTAGGAGAGCGTGTTGCAGCCAGTGTAGGTACAGTCTGGATACTCACTAGTGTTTTGTTTCAATTTGTTGGGACTTCTGTTTGTAAAGGCGTTATTAGGTTTTTCATGTCTCTCCGAGTGACCGGATTATTGCAAACAACGTTAGTTTTTGAAACGTTTCGTGATATTACAAACACACGTCAAATTGTGAACTAGAAATGATTGCTCGCCAGTTCATGTTTGATCACAATTTTTTGGCAATGCTGAGAAGTTGTCAGTCAAATAAAGGCGAAATTTTGTGCGGCATGTGTGTGGGTGTGTGTGTATGATCGTTCCTTTTTCAATCTTGCACTGCTCAAGGTATTTAGATAAAACTTGGTACACGGGTAGATCATGTCTTTTTTTGAAGTAGGAAATCATGAAATGACTTTTCCCGCTCTAGGTTGAAGCCAGTGGGCGTGTCAGACTTTTAACTGAATAAAACCACATCCATATTCCTTTTTTTTTTACGGTGGGAAAAATCATCCAATGACAACCCCCTCTCTTGGGTGGAGCGGGAGATAGTGTCAGGCTCTTACTGACTAAAAACCCGTTCCTTCACGCCTTCATACCGGGGCTCGAGTTACCTTTCGGATAACCCTGGCCCCAGTAGGCTTCGACCCGGCTGGGCCCCTGCAGTTGCTGAAAACTCCTTGAGGCGCGCGGGAACAGTGCGCGCCGTTGACGACTTGGGCTTGGTCCGGACAGTTACCGGACGGTCGGACAGCGAGCTACCCATTGCTCACTGTCCGCAAGCCCGCGCCTATGTTCCTTCAGTTGCCTTTTGCACTCTAGGACCACGAGTATCCCTTTCATACATTTTGCCATGGCCCTAGCAGTTATCGACCCTGCTGGGCCCCTACGGTTTGCTGCCATAGCTTTGAGGCGCTCGTGAAACACTACGCGCTGTCGACGACTCAGGCTCGGTCTTTATAGGACGAGAGGACGGCGAGGTATCCAATGCTCGTCGCCGTGGCACCTCTCCTGCCACGCCTCAAAGAGGGGACTTACCGCCGCAATCATGGTGTACCCAGGGTAAACCATATCTTGGAATAGCAATTAACTTTTTATCCCCAGCGTATGTTCCGTTGAGACAAATATTTTACACGCAGACAAAGCCACTGACAACAGCTAGTAAATAATTGAGATACAATAAACCCCTCCAGGATGAATATTGCGATTGTCGCCCTAAGCTATCAGTCAAACGACTTAAACCATATAATCTTTGCTTTCTACCGCAAACTATTCACCTCCAAATCCTCAAAAAACGGTGGTCTTAAACGTAATCCCTACCACAACACATCTAACAAAGAGATAAGGTATTTAGAGGCAGAACTTGGCAGTATTATCATACCATAACTTAGCAGTATTAGGGAGCTTGGCCAACAGAAATGTGCGAGGTAGCTAAGCGGTACTGTGCTATGAATACGTGTGATGAGGATACAGCTAAGGAGTAGAATTTCCAGCCGCAGTCTGTGTTTTGTGATAGCTTCAATCTGGGGGTCTTTAAGTCAAGAGTGAATAGGTTACTTCTATATTGCAAGCAAGCGATGATGTGTTCGGATAAAAAATAAACTATACAAAGCGGAGCGGTGCGAGGATGTGTAGTGAACTAACTCTTTTCAGCAATGCGCGAATAGAATATGATGTGGTTGAGTGATCGGAGGCAATGATAAACGGTAACAAAAAAAGTAATTTGTTTACCCATTTTATTAGTGATTGCACTCCACCTAGCTGAAGAGCAGTGCTGGCCGAGTGGTAATATGGCTCCAACTTACGAGTTGTAGGTCGTGGGTTCAAACCCTGCCAGGCGCATTACTTTGTGTTATTTATTTCATTACCACTGCTCTCAAAACGGTGAAGGAAAACATCGTGAGGAAACCGGCATGTCCTCGAAAAAAAATTTAAAGACATGTAACATTCACCAAACCGCACTAAACCCGCGTGGTGGATTACGGGCCATTCCCTCTCCTAGAGAGGAGGCCTGAGTCCCAGCAGTGGGAACATAAAATGATGATGACTCCACCTAGCTAGCTCGCTCGATTCTGGTGAAAAGCACCCTTACTTACAACCCTGCTAAATCCCATTCATATTTATATTTTCTAGCAAATGTGCGCCAAAGTGCTAAAGTAATAACTGTGGCTCGTTCAGGGTTGCCTCGTGCGGAGACCAAGTTTAAATTAGGCAATTAAGTAATATATTTTGAAACTAGAGCTAATTCAATGTTATAATATGTTTAGTATGAGTTGTTTTATCCTCGAGGAAGAGAATTTGTTGAAAGTTCAGTTAGAATGGCCTATTACTTTGTCTAGTTGGTCCTCTCAACCAAGTTCGGTCTTCGTTCAGAATTGTTATTAAGTTCTTTTAATGATTTGATATTTTTCATAGTATTTATTAGTTTAATATTTTGCCATGTATTATATTATTATTTATTTATTTATTTAATCATAGGAAAACCAACAGCTATAACAAATGGATAACAACAGTACAATAAACATTGAGCCAATTACAGGTTCTCACGAGTAGAAATAACTTAATTTATATTTTTCCGTTTGTACTATCTGTTATTTGTTTATTATGCAAACCTACCACAGTGGTGTCTTTTTTAACCCAAGGTTGACTGGTAGAAAATGCCTTGTTGCATTAAGTCTGCCTATGTACCACTATAGGGTAGTGTCCATGGTCAAAATAATTACATTTTATTTAGTCCGTATTTTAGATTATAAAAAAAATATTGAACACGTATTTTTTCTTTTTTCGATTAAACAAAAAGTAACAAAGATATAGCCCATTAAAGTTACGTGTGACGTCACCCCGTGCGAAAGAATGCAGCACGGCGTGACGTCACACGTAACTTTAATGGGCTATATTTTTGTCATTTTTCGTTTAATTTACAAATAAAAAAATATGTGTCCCTTATTTTTGAAAAATCTAAAAGACGGACTAATTACATTTTTATGGCCACTGGCCTATTGTACCTACATGAAGTTTAAGTAAATAAATAAATATTTACATTTAAGACACGCTATAATCTCTTAAAACCACCACACTTCACTTTGTTAGTATGTGTGTGTATGTTTGTTTCTTCTTCACTCAAACGGCTGGTCGGATTCGGATGAAATTTGGCACGAGGGTAGACCAAGTCCTTTGTACTATTCGCACGTAGGATTTTTTATCTCTGGAATATGTTTCATTATGACGATTTAAGACATACGCGGACGAAGTCACTAGCAGCAGCTAGTACTATAAAAATCCTCCCGATCATGGTGGCTATCTCAACAGAGATTAGCCAGATACGCAGGAGATATTATGGAACCAACACAGGTGCACCCTCTGTTCTTTTACTCTCGTAATAAGTAGAGTCTGAATTCGAACAATTCCGCGGCTCTCTTTAGAATACCTCTATCAGCCTTATAATGATCCCACAGCTGGGACTCAAGCCTGTTCTCCAGGAGCGAGAATAGATCGTAAACCACCACGCGAGCCCAATGCGGATTGGTGAATGTCGTATGTCTTCGAATTTTCGGTTCTAAGACATTTCGATTTCCTCACGATGTTTTCCTTCACAATTTTAAGAGCAGTACTCCTAAGCTAAGTTTATTTGATTAACAAAAGCTTTCTAATGGTTGTTTAAAAGTCCTAGAATTAACTAAACTTTTTAATGGTTGTTTGCCAGCCCTGGAAATAATCTTAGTCGTGCACAATAGCCTCACGATCTAGCTAATCCGGTATTGTTCAACTCTTGAGCTCTAAATGTGACCGCGGCCAGGCGATACCGTTCATTCTCACATCCTAATCCCCCCCTTTTTGAATGCCAGGGTCCCCTCCACAGGGTTCCCCCACTCGCAGGTAAGGAGGGAGTTTAAAGCAATCATTATAGTGCTTAAGTTTTAAGAGGGCATTTAAGAGGACTACAGGTTCTAATCGAGAGCTTTATAATGCGGAAAAGTAAGTATAGGATCTACTGCAATAAACAAAATCCGATTTTTTTTGTAAATATCTTATATAATAATAAAATAGCTTCTGCCACCGGTTTCGCCCACTTGAAATTTGGTTTCTCCATAGAAACTTTGGCCCCCGTTTTACCTCCTTTGAGCAGTTTCGTAAAATCTGTTCTTAGCGGATGTCTGCACCCTATAATAAACCTACCTGCCAAATTTTAAGTTTGTAGGTGTTACAGTGAGATTTCGTGATTAATCAGTGAGTGGTAATAATCATAATCATAATCGTTTATTTGCTAATATGGGTAATTATATAAAGATATTGAAAATATAGCACAGTCCAACCATATTACACCTTGAGGCATGCAAATCACAAGCTTTATTGATATAATACATTTTCTTGCAATAATATTATTTTATAATTAATAGCACGATTTAGTTTATTTCATTTCACCATAGCCAATAACAAAGAAACACAAAATGAAAGGTATTAAGAAGGAAGGTTGTAAGGTATTTTGCTTTTATATAGTTATCTACTTATTGTGGCCTCTCTAAAATCGATTACTACGTATGTAAGACGAAGGAGACTGGTCTCCGCGACACAGGGGATCCTAGTGTGCTAGAGGATACTAGTGCCATTTAAATTCGTGAAACATGTTTCTGAACAATAAAGATTATTATTATTATATGATCCACAGCATTGAACAGAATCAGCAATATATGATATACTAGAAGACAAATGCTAGATAGATAGTGTGTTAAAACCACGAAGATGCTACTATTAAAAAATACTTTTATCACACTAAAAACCGGACTAATAAACATGCAATCATTCTGATTGTTTGCCAGATTATAATTATTTTAAAAGCAACATTATAGCATATTTACCGTTATAGTATAATTTTATTATCAAATCTGTAGATTTTTAGTAAATTGTTAAAATATATGCTCATATTTTGCAAGCATTGTGTCTTCGTATCTCTCTCTTTTGAATGCAGTCCGAGAATGACCGCGCTGGTCTTGTAGTCCTCTTAAAGAGGGCATTTATGGCCTTTTGTTAGACATTTTTATATGTAGATTGTTATATTTTTGTTGTGGTTTTATATAGCTCTATCTGAATTTTTATGAAGGGTTTAGGTAAATAAGAATCTACTCATGCAAGTTATTCTTTAGCCCTCAATAAATATATATAAGACATAATCTGCCTAACATTTTCCAATTGGCTAATCTGACCTTCACATTCATTCATTCATTCTTCATTTCAATATGTATCTATGTATAAATGCAAAAGTTTTTGAGTGTGTGGGTATGTATATTCCTTCTTCATGCTTCACATAGCTGAACGAATTGTGATGAAATTTGGTACACGGGTTTACCATGTCCGAAAATAGCACATAGAATACTTTTTTTTTATAAAAACTTTTCTCCACCCTAGGAATACCTGTACCTTTTTGATGATTTTTTTTTATTATGGATAGGCTCGGGTTTGACCACTATCTCACCTGATGGAAAGCGATGATGTGGCCGACGATGGAGCACGCTTGCCTAGAAGCAACCTATTCACTCTTGACTTAAAGACCCTAAGTTGTAGCTATCAGGAAACACAGACTCCGGCAGGGAATTTCAATCCTTAGCTGTACCACAAAACAGATAGATACAGAAGACAATCTCATGTATGTACTTCACTTTTTATACCTACGCTCGGTGGACGCACACTAATGAGCGTTTGAGCCGGAACTGTTCGACGAGTAGTCCGAGACGCGATTGAGATAACGTGTCCGTGAGCGGTGTCTATGTGTGCGTTGTTCGAGCGCGCTTTGTATGTAGATTGACTTCTGTACCTATCTATTTTGTGGCTATACTGTGTGTGTAATTGATTCTTTTTATCCCGGAGTATGATCCCTTGGTACAATTTTCTACATTCAGTTCACAAAATAACATACAAAACCTTTCTCAAAACACACAATTTCAAATGTCCCTGTCTACCCACACTTCACACCTAAATTCCAAGTATTTCACCAGCAATTTTCAGGTCAGTTTTCAAGCATTGTACACTTTCACGAGCTTCATAGTCTCTCGGGGACGCTCGACGACACAACGCGAAATACCCGAGATGCTGGTAAATATAATAAAGTTTTACCACAGAGAAATCTGTGGAGATATTTCGTAGCGATATGAATGAAGATACAAAAAGTATTTGATGATTGAGTGGAGATTTTCTTGTTATTTTTTTACGTGGATTTTTTTCTTGTTCAATGTAGACTATGGTTTATTATGTCTCAAAGGGGTTGTGGGAAAGAAATACCGTGGCCTTGGAAAGCACAAGGCAACTGGAGGAACATCTTTATCGTTTTAAGGTAGGAAATAGGTTACTTCTAGGTAAGCGTGCTCCATCATTGCCCACATCATCGCTTACCATCAGGTGAGATGGTGGTCAAACGCGAGCCTATCAATAATAAATAATAATAAAGAGAAAAAAAATATCATCTCATGACTTTCTCCGCTGTAGGGCAGAGTGGGACTCGGACTCGGTTCGGATGGTTACCGAAAGGACGGTGGGTTACTGATTGCTTGTCGTCCGCAAGCCCACGTCTCCGGTGGCTGGAAATCGAGGTCAGGTTCCCGGCAGTCGGGGCTTGAGGACGTTCGTTTTTTCAAGCGAGCAACAGCCTCCATCGTTATCATTACTGCTTCGCAGAAGAAGGCGACTGGCAGGCTCCCCTTACCTTTTTTCCCTTTTTTTTAGGTGAGAAATCATCTAATGACATCTCCCGCCCTTGGGTGAAGCGGGAGGGCGCGTCAAACTTTTACTTACTAAAACCCACTCCTGTTTTGCTTTACCGTTATTCCAGGGCCCCGATGATCTCTTTCGCATCACCCATGACCTCAGTAGGCTTGGACCCTGCTAAGTCCCTACGATGCACATTTTCTCCCTAAATACAATTACCGTCACGGATCTTGAGCACTCAGCTTAAGAGTGGGGATCGCTTTGCGCATTCCATACATTGGTGAGCCAATCGTCGTCGTTGTTAGTACATGCAGCAAGAACAGGGAACGAATCATGAGTGACCTCTATGACGCGATGGCGCGGCAAGCCAATCACTGACACTCCCCGCCCCTGCTTCTCACTTCGCACCACTAAAGAGACTGAATATTTGACTTCTGCGCAACTTGAAGCCAGTGCTCAAGATCCGTGCCGGCAATTGTAGTTATATTGTGAATAATTTCATTACACTTAGAATATTTGTGTAGTAAATTAATTTTCATATCCAATCTCTTTTCTAAACACACTTTGTCATTTCAATTTGTATGGACTGGCCTGTTGTAGTGGTTATTGGCCTTGACTGCTATGCTATATTCCCACCCAGGACAAACGTTTGTGTGATGAGCATGATCATTTGTTCTGTGTCTGGGTGTAATTTATCTATAATATGTATGTATTTAGAAATATATAAGTTTGTTTTTCAGTTGCTTAGCACTCATAACACAAGTTCTGCTTAGCCTGGGACTAGACAGCGTTGTGTGGTAGTAGTGGAATATCATATTATTATTACATTTCCAAATACGATTCTTCAAACAAAGTAAGGACAGTTGCCTAAAAATCTTCCACCATCCCGCCCCTTTCACGTCCCCCAAATTGGTCTAATCTAGTAACGGTCCCTATTCTCTCCGCTCCTCGATCGAGGCGGACTCAGATGAATACAATAACAGTCACGTGTTTGAGCGGACACAATCAGCCGTAACTACGTACTCGTTCGGGGACCAGCGTCCGGTTCATTCATGCTGTATGGGGGCCATGTTTCGTGGAAGATTGAATTTCTTGTGTTAATAGATTGTGTTGGTTAAAGCTCCGATAAAAAAATTCTTTCACTAATGGAAAGTTATAGTGATAACACTTGGTCGGACTTGGTGGGATGGATTTGGTCCGGTCTGTCGTACCAATTTTATCATTATATACATTATCCCTCAAAAAAAGCGTAGCAAAAAGCTAATAAAATAACAGCATTTTACGTAACACTTTTAGGATACTTCAGTCTTTAAAAACGAAACCCATATAGGATTACTTTATCCTCCGACTGTCCGTCTGTCATGACTGTTTTTCTTAGGAACACGTGGAGGTATCAAGCTGAAATTAATATCGAATAGGTATTCAGATCTGCTACTAGTGCAAAACGGTGAAAAAAATCAAATTTTTAAGTCAACGTGAAGTAGCACAAATTAAAGAAATATTCTAAAAACTGTAGTAGTTAGGTACATCACAAAATAATTATTGCGATGTATCTGAGGAATGTAAGAAAAAAAAAGCAATTGTGTCATAGCGCTTTGAAAGCCAAATTAAAAAAAAAAACATTAAAAATACGTGTCAAAACCCTAACAAAAGCGCGCCAAACGAAAAAAAGTTTAAAAAACGAACGTGCCAGTCCCAACTAGAATTCCATCATGGCCGCCGTACGGGGTCGTTTGGCCGTACCTGCAATTTGTCCGGTCCCCCAGGCCGGTTCCGGCACGGGACGGTTATTAACCGTTTACCGCAGCCGCTTGGTGTTAACCGCTTTTTAGATTACTTTGCTTTATTTGTTTTTAGGCTGAAACTCAGGTACGGAAAAGTTTTGAGAGGAGGCTTTATATTAAAGCGTTTTTGATTTTAAATTGTGCTGGCTTGTTTACTTAGCTAGCGCATAGCCACTACAGTCAATTCGATCGAAAAAAAAAATAGGTTTTGGACTTTTATTTAAGTTGGGAAATCATCCAATGCCTTCTCCCGCTCTGGGTGGAATGGGTGTGTCAAACTTTTACTAACTAAAACCGTGTGTCCTTCAGTTGCCCTTTGCATTTTAGGACTACGGGTTTCCTTTTTTTAGATCTCCGCGACCCTAGCACGCATCGGCCCTGCTTGGCCTGTTTGCAAACATCTCTTTGAGGAGTACGTGCGCGTCGATTACCGGACTGCCAGACGGCGAGATACCATTGCTCGACGTCTGCAAACCCACATCCACTATGGCTGGTAATGTGCTCAGGGCCACGGCGACTGGGGCGTGAGTACCCTCGCACCGAACCGTAGCCTGAACCAAGTCACGGCGCGAGAGGTCGCTGCCACCGATTACCTCCACGAGGACACGGAGCGGCGGTGCTCCGCTCCGATTGAATAAGTACCAACTTCAGTTGATTGTATTCAATAGGCAATTCCCTCCCTGAAGACACTGGCAATAATGAAATTAACGCCTCCGGTCCTCTTAAACACTAGAATATTTGTGGGGAATTCCACAGAGTATCAAATATATAGCAGCAAATGTATAGAGCAGTGGTGGCCGAGTGGTAATGGCCCCGACTTACGAGTTGTAGGTCGCGGGTTCGAACCCAGCCAGGCGCATTACTTTGTGTAATTTATTTCATCACCACTGCTCTCAAAACGGTGTAGGAAAACATCGTGAGGAAACCGGCACGTCCTAGAACCAAAAATTGGAAGACATGTGACATTCACCAACCCGCACTGGGCCCGCGTGGTGGATTACGGTCCATTCCCTCTCCTAGAGAGGAGGCCTGAGTCCCAGCAGCGGGAACATTAAAAAGGCTGATGATGATGATGATGATCAAATATATAGCTTACTATAAACGAAACACAAATGAAGATATCCGCAGGAGAACCAATGTTACCGACATAACCCGAAGAATCGCCAAAATTACGTAGCAGTAGGCAGGGCATATTGCTCGTAGAACAGATGGTCGATGGCGCCGAAAGTTACTAGGATAGTAAGCACGTATCGGAAGACGCAGCGTTAGAAGGCCTATCATAAGGTAGACCAACGACCTGTAGCCCGATTCACGTAATGAAAACCGTAACGTATCGTAGTGATTTAGTCGTTTAGACCATTTCCGTATTCACATCCATCAATCGAGTTTGAACGACACCGATTTTAAAGTCGTTTGACATTCGTCGATTTAAAAAAAAAAATCTGTATTACATTATCCGAGTAGAATATTTATTAATGTAACTGGAAATAAGTCGATAGATCGTGAATACCGCTTTTGGATAGGACTTCGATCGAACGAAAACTTCAACGATATTTGGCTTGTTTTACGTGAATCAGGCTACTGGTGGGGGTCGCGTGAATTGGGTCTTTGTGATTACACCGGAATATTATCCGTATTATTTTTAGGGTTCCGTAGCCAAATGGCAAAAAACGGAACCCTTATAGATTCGTCATGTCTGTCTGTCTGTCTGTCTGTCTGTCTGTCTGTCTGTCTGTCCGTCCGTATGTCACAGCCACTTTTTTCCGAAACTATAAGAGTTATGCTGTTGAAACTTAGTAGATAGATGTATTCTGTGAACCGCATTAAGATTTTCACACAAAAATAGAAAAAAAGCAATAAATTTTGGGGGTCCCCATACTTAGAACTGAAACTCAAAAGTTTTTTTTTTCGTCAAACCCGTACGTGTGGGGTATCTATAGACAGGTCTTCAAAAATGATATTGAGGTTTCTAATATCATTTTTTTCTAAACTGAATAGTTTGCGCGAGAGACACTTCCAAAGTGGTAAAATGTGTGTCCCCCCCCCTCTAACTTCTAAAATAAGAGAATGATAAAACTAAAAAAAATATATGATGTACATTACTATAAAAACTGCCAACGAAAATTGGTTTGAACGAAATCTAGTAAGTAGTTTTTTTTTAATGCGTCATAAATTGAAAAAAATACAGTATTATTAAAACATCGATCAAAGTTACAACACATTACAAGAACTTTTATATTATGTTACTTGCTGCTACGGAACCCTTCATGGGCGAGTCCGACTCGCACTTGGCCGGTTTTTTGTCATAATTTTGTAGTAGGTATATTCCTTAAGGCCTCCAGAAAGGTGGGCCGATGCCCTGGTCAGGGTTGGGGGAATCCGATGGATGCGTGACTCAAAGTCCGTATCCATGGCTCGTTGTGGCGACGCCTGGGGGAGGCCAATGTCCAACAGTGGACATCTTTCGGCTGATATGATGATGATGATATTCCTTAATTCATTAAACCCCTCTCTCATTGTCTTTCTCTTGTCTCTCTAATTACGATATTCGGAAGGTTAAATTGCTCTATAGGAAATTCCATGTGACTATGCTTCATTTAGATTGATGGCGGCAATATAAAGTCAGCCTGGAAATGTGCAGTTATCTGTTGATCATCTGTTAGATTGGATTACTCTAGACAGACATGGAACGAGGCGTGACCTAGGAATAGGCATAGATAACTAGATAGAATTGATATTAATATGTAATAAACAAAGAAAGAATAATATTTACGTAACAGTCGCCAGTGACTGAAAAGTTGAAAGGCAATCGTTTGTCTTTTTTTTTTACCCAACGCCGTCTAGTCTCAAGCTAAGCAGAGCTTGTGTTATGAATACTAGACAACTGATAAACATACATATTTATTTCGAAATACATACATATTATTGATAAATTACACCCAGACACAGAACAAATGATTATGCTCCTCACACAAACATTTGTCCTGGGTGGGATTCGAATCCACGACCTCCGGCATAGCAGTCAGGGCCACTAACCACTAGACCAACAGGCCAGTCAAAGCTTGGTATGGTCATATACAGAGGAGATATGAAACGCATGTTACTAAAAAGTTCTGAGTTTACATGTAGATGGGTGGAGATGGGAAGCCAAAGAAAAGATGGAGGGATTGTGTGACGAGTGATATGAAAGAAAAGGCAGTTAGTGATAATGTGACGGGTGACAGGACAGAATGGAAGAAAAAAAACGTACTGCGCTGACCCCAAGTAATATAGGATAAGTTCAGGAAGAAGAAGAAGTCGCCAGTAGGTTCACGCAACTGAATACGACGTTGCGCCATCAGTACATGGTTGACATCCCACCCACGCGCACAAAGCGTTTTGGGAATACATTCATTATGCGTACAGCTAAGGAGTGGAATTCCCTGCCGGAGACTGCGGCAGGGAATTCCACTCCTGTTTTCTGTGTATCCTGATAGCTACAACCTGAGGATCTTTAAGTCAAGAGTGTATAGAGTGAATTTAGGCAAGCGTGCTCCATCATCGGCCACATCATCGCCTATCATCAGGTGATATAGTGGTCAAACGCGAACGGTGATATAGTGAGCAATGCCAGACAGAAATTATGATCGATTTTTAAAATCAAAATGGTGTAGCCACTAATCCTGAGCTCTTCCTAATTTAATCATAAATTAGCATCTGTAATACAGTTTCTAACTAACAAGAGCCAGAGAATTTTGTTCAGATAGATAAATATATCTCTTTATTGTAGACCATAAAAAATTACAATAGGATCTGAAAATTAATAGGGTGTAAAAATGAGCGGTCTTATCGCTAAAAGCGATTTTACAAAAGATAAGTATATAATATTGTAATCAATTATGCCAAAAAAAAACTTTATGTAAGAGTCAGGTATCTTGAAAGGTAGGAAATATTAGAATATGTTAACTTTTTCATCGGGGGTGTCCTCTAGAGGATTGCTTGAGAATTGACATTTTATTTTAACGTTTCTTGGTCGGGAGGTAAGTAAAACGTGGCCAACTCGATATACATTTTCATACAACCGCTCTTAGGTGATAATGATGTTATTACACATTTTTCTCAAGTAATTTTGGATTTACAGATATCTTGTGGGTATTATCTAGGCTTCTTTGGAAATCGAAATATAAATTTGTGAAATAAAACTAACCTCTGAAATTCTGCTGTGTTACGTGAACTTTGGCCCTCCATAATGTACTCATCTATATATCTACATCTACACTAATATAATTAAGAGGTAAAGTTTTTTTTTTTTTTGTGGGAGCTAATCTCTGGAAGTACTGGTCCGATTGCTAAAATTTTTTCACCGACAAAAAGCTCCTTTATTCATGAGTGACATAGGCTATATTATTATTTTATGACGCGAGCGAAGTCGCGGGCAAAAGCTAGTATATTAAAAATATAAAAAAGTACATCCATAGAAGCCTTGCACATTTAATCGTAATTCTGAATAATGACAGGTTTTTTGAAAAACTTTTAAGGGTTTAAAAAAACATACGTCCAGGAACGAGTTTTGAGAGATATTTCAGTAAGTCACGGAATTACCGAATGCCAACTGAGTTTTCAGGCGTTATCTCTCTTTTTTCGCATTGCCCCTTCATCAACACGTTGGATTGCATCAGAGAAAGCAACAAGCATTTAAACCATGCTCGGCGTTTATGATAGACTAGCGACCCGTCCCGGCTTCGTACGGGCAATAAATTTATGTGTATATCCTATGTTACTCAGGGTAAATGTAGCTTTCCAATGGTGTAAGAATTTTTGGAATCGGCACAATAGTTTTTGAGTTTATTCGTTACATACAAAAATACAAATCTTTCCTCTTTATAATATTAGTACAGATGAGTGGAAAAGGGCCCTTAACACACACTATTATAGAAGAGTTGTTATTATTTACATTTTAAGGTATGCACCATGTTTATCGCAAATAAACTGGTTTTTTTTTCTTTTTCTTTTCTGACCTAAAATCTTTCTTCATTATTCTTCACATTCCTCTCTCTAATATTACCTTGATAACCTTCAAGAAAACACCTTAATATAGCAAGCCTAGATACCGCAAGCCTACATTTTTATGAAAAAGAAAACTTGCCAGAAAAAATGCCACAACAATTTATGGGCATCATGATTTTCTTAGGAAATGTTGCCATCAACAAAATGTGAGTTAACCTTTCTAAATAATGAATGTAGATAATATAGAAAGTGTGCGTGCGACCTTAATGTTCCTGATGCGAAGTTGAGGTGTGTCGCAGTTCACCCGGAAACTTTGCCTCATGTGGACTCTCAGAAAACTCTTATGAGGCACCCTTTTTTAGGGTTCCGTAGTCAACTAGGAACCCTTATAGTTTCGCCATGTCTGTCTGTCCGTCTGTCTGTCTGTCTGTCTGTCTGTCCGTCTGTCCGTCCTCGCTTAATCTCTGTGACCGTTAGCACTAGAAAGCTGAAATTTGGTACCAATATGTATATCAATCACGCCGACAAAGTGGTAAAATAAAAATTGGAAAAAAATGTTTTATTAGGGTAGCCCCCCTATATGTAAAGTGGGTAGTGATTTTTTTTTAAACCCTTACGTGTAATATATTGTTGGATAGGTATTTAAAAATGAATACGGGTTTACTAAAATAAATTTTTGATAATGTCAATAATTTCGGAAATAATCGCTCCAAAAGTAAAAAACAATGTCCCCCCCCCCCTTTAACTTTGAACCATAGGTTTAGAAAATATGAAAAAAATCTGAAAAGTAGAACTTTATAAGGACTTTCTAGGAAAATCATTTTGAACTTGATGGAAAGAACAGTTTTTGACTAAGTTTGTAGTATAATCGTATATGCAAGCATTTTTTTAAACTCATCTTATTGTGACGGACGGGAAACTACGGAACCCTACACTGAGCGTGGCCCGACACGCTCTTGGCCGGTTTTATTATTAAGGTTTCCTTCTGAATACGAGCAAACATCATGCATATTTAAATAGATACCTAATCTATCCCTCGTTTTCTGAATTAAGAATTATTTGAGGAAGTTTTAGCGAAACTCTAAGCCTTTTTTTTTTCGCGGTGGGATAATCATCTAATGTCATCCCCCGCTCTTGGGCGGAGCGCGAGACAGTGTCAGACTTTTACTGACTAAAAACCCACTCCTGTTCCTTCTTGCCTTTCGTACCAGGACCGAGCTTCCCTTTCGGATAACTCTGGCCCCAGTAGGCTTTGACTCGGCTGG
Organism: Mythimna ferrago; assembly: GCA_910589285.2. Taxonomy (NCBI): domain Eukaryota; kingdom Metazoa; phylum Arthropoda; class Insecta; order Lepidoptera; family Noctuidae; genus Mythimna; species Mythimna ferrago. Next base: position 26,432,966 of record OU342684.1, read on the forward strand.
GCCCCTGCTGCTGCTGACAGCTCTTTGAGGTGCTCGGAAACAGTGCGCGCTAAACTCTGAGCCTGAAAATCAGATCAGTAGTGGAATTAAAGTTAGTGATATAGTATCGTACACCTTCGTAACTCATTATCATCATTCCAGTCTAAAGCCAAGTGTCCTGTGTGATTCGCATCCAAAATCCTTTGAGGATTTTAAGAATCTTCCTACTTTTGCGCACTAGTGCGGAAAATAATTGTGTTTCTAAAAGCGATAAGAGCGGGTTATCGAGTAAGTGAATTGAAAAGTATTCAGATACGCTCCCAATTAACAGCTGATCAAAACATTATTCAGCTAAATTAGACTGAAGATGTTTGTCCAATAAATATTTTTTTTTTTTATCAGATAACTGAGATCTATCTTATAAACAAGTAAAACTAATATGTATTAGTAAGCAGCGACTTTGTCCGCTGTACACATTAATGGACAATCGTGCCTATTAGCTAGGCACTCGGGATGCTGTGGCGGCTTCCACGCAGCCGACTGATGAAAGAAAGTCTTTTTGCGACGGATAAATAAGTTAATCATTGTGAACCCACTTGAAATTGCGATTTCCGTAAAACATTGTAGAAAAAAACATCCGCAGAAACTCGTGTATTGCCCCAGGGTAATAAATAAATTAGGAAATAAACCAAAATCCTTCTCCGTAATTCGGAGCAAACACCTTAAGCCGGCGTAGCTGCCACAATAATTTGGCCGGCATTACGCAGCGTCCCGCGTAACGCGTATAAACGCGTAATGCGTGCCGTTACGCTAGATTATGTCGCCTAACGTAAATATAAAAAGTTTCGACGATGTCTGTAATTGCGGTAAAGGTGTGGTCGTAGTGGTAGCGAGAAACTTTACTGTAAAAACTGATTATTGTGACTTTATCTCCCAAATATATAGTAATTCGTGTTTTGTCGTACTCGGCCAGGCGACTTCCGAACGATGAGCAATGTGTAGCTCACCGTCTGATATGGACCAGACCAAGGTTGACAGCTATTCGTGTCCCACGCGCTCTCCAACAGCTGGGGCTACATTATCGCTCGAATATTCGCGTCGAAATATCGTGATGAAATATTTATTAGGGATATACGTTATGTTATTATTGTTGTCAACAGCAGCGGTCAATCGCATTCCCACGCGTCTGCGGACAATAATTCGTGCGAAGTAAAATGACAAGAGTTATGGCTTTTTAAATAAAAATATAATTGTTACAAACTATTTGTTACATTTATGTGACGAGCACGATCATTAGTTCTGTGTCTGGATGTAATTTATCTATAATATGTATGTATTTAGAAATATATAGTTATCAGTGGTTTACAGTTGTCTAGTACTCATACCACACGCTCTGCTTAGTTTGGGACTAGATGGTATTGTGTGAAAGTTGTGTAATACTCATACAAGTAGATAATAACACATTTGCAAAACAGGACAAATATCAAAAAGATGGTGGCTGTAGCGGCGAAGTGTAGCCACTCACTCAAGCGAATTGAAGTCGCGACTAACTGAGTATCGTGATTGACGACTACTTTGCCACATTTGTCGCGGTAACGCGAATATTCGTCAAATCTCGATAATGTTGCCCTAGCAAAAAAGATGTCAGTAAAATTGACTGTCCTAGTTTTGCTAGTAAAGACTTCCTGACATACAAAGCCGTTCGTGTATTTTTTACTAATCGCTGGCACTATGTCCACACCCCACCCTCACCCTGGCTACAGGTTGGCGGACGAGCGGACGTTTTACTCCTACCTACATAAATTTTATCATGAATAAACTTTATCTTTATCTTTTGGTAACAAGTTATTTGATCAACGTAATTTTCTATGTTGTTTTAAGATGAAAGACCTCTTTTTTCTTGTAGTAATTTCCCTTCGTAAAGATATTGTTATACTCGTATGTTTAAGCTGTACGTTTGGCAGAATATACAGAATTTCTTAAAGACGTTATAAAGCTACTAATCACTACAGATATTGATTCTTACATAAATAACACTAGCTGGGCCTCAAGTCTGCTATTACAACAGTGTCACAATGGTCTATCATTGGTGTCATAATTGTCGATTTTGACAAGTTTGGTAATCTACTAATATAATGGCGTCATTATGACTTTCCAATGGTCAACCACTGACACTCCATTGAAAGAAGTGACATAGAATGGTAATCTCATACATATTGACAAATGAATATTTGACGTTTGCGGTAATCTGCTAAAACTTTGACAGTTTATTTGATCAGTGTTTTACCATTAGAACGTTATTGTGCAGTTATTGGTCTTAATATGCTCGAAATTATCATTCTACCACAATTCTATTACAAGACCAGTGACCGATCAATGATCGATCATTATGAATTAGCAGATTAAAAACTTTTAGCAAAATGACAATGGGATCGTGTTGGAATGACGAATTTATAAAAACAGCAGACTTGGGGCCCAGCTACCAGCTGTTTTCTGCGTTCTACATATATTTCTATTCCTGGATATGATTAATCAGTGTGCAAAGTTTCATTTAAATCTGTTCAGCCGTTCGAGCAGAAGAATTAACAAACGCTAGTGGATGCGTTTGTACACATACAGTACACCCATTGATTGTTGTTGGAAGGTTGCCTTTCTGCATTCTATACTTTAGTATCCTCCCTCCTTGCGTCGCTCGTATACGTCAATGCTGAGGGTCGTGACCTCCCTTCTTCGTAACTCTAACCCTTATGATATTCCTCCATCTGTTCCTGTCTCTGGCGGTGTGAAGGGCATTGTACATCGTAGAGTCAAGGGCGGTGCGGATCTGGTCGGACCAACGTATTGGGCTGCGCCCGCGAGGCCTTTTCCCGTCCACTTTACCGGTCACAATTAGCCTTTCGAGGTTGCCACCGTCTTCCCTTGCTATGTGACCGAAGTATTGCGGAGCCTTGCGAAGACACTCAGGCGACTACTATTTTAGTATCATTAGATTGTAAATAACAGTACCAAAACTTACTGGGTATTGTTTCTGACAAAAAGGCGATCGTGGGGCTCTTAAGTATTTTTTCTTGACTGATTTTGATTCAGTTAGGTGGATGCTACTGGCCCATCGCCAAGACTTGAAAGTTTGGCCTGTGCCAGTTGCACTTTTCAGTACAATTTTGGTAATCATTAGATCAAGGCGTGAATTCAGGCTGAAAGATGTTGATTGACTGCACAATAAGTTGTTCAGAAATGTATTTCATAAACCATATTATGTATTTCAGAATGCTGAGTGTCATCGTGGATGGATAGACACTTTTTCATTTTTTATTTATTTAAACTTCATGCATACATACACCGTAGTAGTACATAAAGGCATTCTCTACCAGTCAAACTTTGGCCTTTACCTTTTATTAAATATTTTTTTCTTTTGACCCGATAGTCTTCACAGGATTTTTGTCGTTAAGAGACCATAGACTACTTTAGTCAGCATAGACCAAGGATGACAAACCCTATTGGAGAACGTGCCACTAAAATGGAAAAAATAAATTCCCACATTTTTAGTGGCATGGGAAGTACTTTGTAATTTAATGGACCAACTTTGATACAGTAACGTACCTGAATTATGTTGCCGCGAGCCAAAACAAAATAAAAATAAGAGTAGGTACTTCTTCACCATGTCCTTTCGTAAAAACCTGGGATACATTTAAAATAACGTAATTATTAATCCCGAAAAACCATAATTTTCCCAAAAAACGTTCGTCAAAAGGCGACGAAATAACTGCTACACTCGTTCCTAAGCATAACGTTATTATTCCTTTATCTCAGTCATTGTAACGGTTCACAAAGGATGCCGCCACATTATACAGGCTTCAAGAACTCCTGATAAGGGTCTCAGCTGTTTTAGCGTAGGTTTATAAACTGAGGGTGGTTTATTGTTGTTTTTTTTAACCGTGTTACATTGTGGAAAGATTATTAAGCGTAATGATGAGTGAGTTTGAAAAGGTTAGATGATGTATTTAAAAACTTAAAATTAGCATTAACAAAAACACCTAGCTACAGCTTTGAAATGTAGTTATGTACATCTTGTATCCTTTCATTTTATATCCCTTCATATTTTGATACCCCAATCAGCTATATTTACAAAAACTCTGTTATCATTACCACTTTCACACCCCCTTTCTTCCAAATCTTGTAAATGGCTGAACCCATTTAGATCAAACTTGTCTAAAAAAAACTTATCTGATTGATCCTTTCTTTCAATGAAAAATTTCGCAAAAGTAGGTCCTAGTTTGCCTAGAAGAAACCTATACAATCTTGACTTAGATAAAAATCCCCAGGTTGCTGCTCTCTCTCCTTAGCTGTACACATAATGATCGTATTCTTTTCATTATTTCCTAAACACAAGCTTTGTTAAATACTAGCTCCTGCCAGCAACTTCACCCACGTGATAGCAAAAATTTTTTTCAAAGCAACAGAGCTGTTCCAGGATATGAATATAGCCGTGCGCCAAATTTCATCCGAATCCCATCAGCCGTTTGAAAATGAAGAACAAACTATACACACAATGTAAAATTAGTGTGATAGCAATTCATCTTTTAAAACACATTGTTTCTACCATACCACTGTCTCTCAAGTTCCGCTACCTTCGGTGGAACAAGGCCAACAGTTGTGCAGTGAGGAAGTGCAGCCAGGGTCTCTGGCACTTCGCCACACGGATAGCATCCTCGTTTTAAATAACCCCTATTTATTCCGCCATTATAGTCGCTGGCTAGCTCTTTGTGAATGATTCATGATAATTTGGTCGTTTGTTTTATTGTTTGGTTTCGTCTGTAGACAACGAAATTAGTGGGTTAAAAGAGGTTATGGTAACGGCGTAATTTTAGGTTACAGACGGTGTAGTTAGTTTAACACAACTAATAACTGCATGCATTTAGTTTGTTACGTTTAGTTTAGTAGTCTTGAATTAAGTTTTATGAATACTGACAAATGCTGGCACTGACTAGAGGGTTCCACTCAAATCTGTGGGGTGCTTTCCTCAAAAAAATATCTCAGACACTAATCTGTATGGTTCTCATGTGCTCTGACCATTACGTGATCATAATGTTCTCATGTGATCTGATTTTAAAAGAGATTTTAACCCCGGCCTCATCTAGTTTAAAATAACGAAGAAATTGACGTGTAGGTAAATGTTTTATAAAACCTATAAACCTATTTTTAAAATGAATATAATTTATTTTAAATAAATTTTAATAACGGCTGGTGCCCGTTACTTCGTCCGCGTCATGCCAGTTAGTAAAAACTTCAAGATTTTTTTTGCACGAAACCCTAATACTTTTTCTAAAATAAAAGTAGCCTAAGTTACTCCATAATATTATAACACTAGCATCTATAAGCTAAAATTCCGTCATAATCCATCCAGCTGTATCTGTGACTAGCTTTTAGCCTGCAGCTTCGCCCGCGTACTTAAAATATAGCCTACGTCACTCAGCACGCTTAGCCAAGTTGTTATTCTGCAATCGTTAACGCTGTCGAAAAGTGATGAAACGTATGGGAATGACGTCATCTCAACGTAAAGTCGCGTGGTCGGAACAAACGAATAGAAAATTCGTAGCCAAGTTCACATCGTTCAAATGATATAATGTATTTCTACAACGTTTAACGCTACATCCTTTGATAAACAAACGCTACATTGTAGAACGAGCGGCCGACTCAGGTGCGTCAACATGGCTACCCACTTATCGTTTTCTACAATTGCTGACATCGAAGCGTTACCGATTGGAGAACGGAATTCGATACGAAACGGTTGTAACTTGGCTAGGGGAGCAGGAATAAAGTAGCTTTCTATCAGTGAAAAAATTTTCGCAATCGGACCAGTATTTTCCGAGATTACCTCCTACAAACAAAAAAAAACAAACTTTACCTCTTTATAATATTAGCGTAGATTAAGATTTCCTCAACTTCTAGAATAGTGCTGCCAATGATTTTTACATTTCAACCGAAAGACAATTATAAAATCTAAACTTTCAGTACCTATAATAATATCTTTTCTTTCTTTCCAGCCACATCACGCGGACAGCTAGCTGGCTGCCTCCAGCTGAGAGCTGGCCCACTGGCAAGGAAGGCAGCGGCAGTGGCAGCGAACAAGATGAAGAGGAACTGCCTTACGGGTGGGAGCAGGCGCTCGACTGTCACGGAAAACCTTACTATGTCAAGTAAGTACTCCTCAAAAAACAAGGAGGCAACCGCATTTCAATCCCTTTCGCTCCGGACCATGACTTGAACCAGGGTCCGGCATGAGAGGTCGCCACCACTGATCGCCTTCACGAGGTGCTACGTCAAACCGGGACACACCTCCACCGTGTGCTCCGGGTGGTGCCCACAATGGTGACACCGGTGCGTTTGTTCCACCTGAATCTGAAACAGGAACCTCCTCAACTTGCTATGTCTGATGAGGACTTGCGTCATGCGAAAGGTGATTCTCATGGAGTCACTCCCCAAAGAGGGGAGGTACCGAAGAGAGATTACCCAAGTACGCTCTCTGATCTTTTACTCTCACAGTATGATGGTCTCATCGACTAGTATAACATCAACGGTGCGTCGCAACAAAAATAAACAAAATACTGTCAGTGCGTTACTCTTACTTACCATACGCCTTCAATGTAGACAGTCATATCTCGTTAAAACTCACAACAATTAAATTTTTTGTTTGTATTGTTTCTTTGATTCTCATTTTCTATGTCATACAAATATTAAATGACTAGCTTCTACTACATGTTTCACTCGCTATAATGCCAAAAATTATCTTATGGTAGAGCACTTTAATAATAAAAAAGGATCCTGTATTCTAATCCAAGATAAAGTCTACCCGTGTGGCAAGTTTAATTGACATCCGATCAGACGTTAAGACGTGCATAGGTAATAAGACTATTGTAACAATATATATTTTCTAAGCTCGTATCGTAATTTGCTATGGTGAAAAATACATGAAATTTATAATTTATAAATTTCTTGAAAGTTTCGAATGTTACATTGAATAAAACAACAGTATTTGAAAGAAACGGGAATATTCCCTGTTTTTTACAACGCTAGAAATGCCCTTGTATGTAAAATAAAAGCCTCACCTAAAGTAAGTTAGTCTGTCCCTATGGATCTCATGTAGGATCCAGTCCCTAGGGAATAAACCCTCGCAGCGCTCGAGAGTTAATTATAAAAATCCCTCGCTACGTTCGGGGTTAAAACTTAGCAACCTTCGTCTCGTTCGAAACCCAACATGCCGCTCGCGACTTTAAGACACTGCTTTATACCCTAGTCACTTAATCTAATATAATTCTACCTCTAGACAAACAAACAAACAGACAGACGGACAGATGATGTTACTTTCTCATTTAAAATATTGTTGTGGAAATATGAATTTGCAATGGTTTCCTTCTCATTTGCAGTCACGTCAATAAGACTACGACGTACGTGGCTCCAGAAGGCTGCTCCTGCGAGTCTCCCCCAGCGCCAAGAGACGTGGTGCTGGAGAGGGACCCTGAGCTCGGGTTCGGGTTCGTGGCAGGGTCGGAAAGACCAGTCCTGGTGCGGTTTGTGACTGATAACTCGCCTAGTGTGGGGAAGGTAAAGAATTTTTCTATTTTTAACATTGACAGCTAACTTTTTTTTATTATTATGTATAGGCTCGCCAGATGGTAAGCAATGATGTTGTCTATGATGGTGCACGCTTAGCATAACTTAGCATAATCAACCTTTCAATATTCCCACTGCTGGGGCTCAGGCCTCCTCTCTAGGTGGGGGAATGGGCCGTAATCCACCATGTGGGGCCAGTGCGTATTGGTGAATATCACATGTCTTCTAATTTTTGGAGCACGCTTGCCTAGATGTAACCTAGAACAGACCCAGGTGCCCCTAGGTTGTAGCTATCAGGAAATTCAGACTCCGGCAGGGAATTTCACTCCTTAGCTGTACGTACAATAAATTCCCAAAACGGTTTTGTACGTATGAGTGGTATGTTCATCATGTACCTGTGATGCAACGCCGTGCCTCTAGTGGTCCGATGATGTTAAAACTTGGTTACTTATTTAACTTAATCTTATTATGTACTAGCCCGGCAAACTCGTACCGACTAACATAACTAATAATATCTTTCAACATAGTCCACCAATTGCAATGAGACAAAGCTTAAGTAATATATCAAGTTAAAAATAAACTTCAATGTATAAAAGTTATCTGTATCGATCTCGTACATTTTACGTGATGCGCGGACAATTAAAAACGTCTACAGATTTATTGTACACCGTTAAATTTTAATCGTTTTAATCCCGGGGAGGGTCGATCCGGTACATGAAACACTATCGATTTGTAAAGATAAAATAAAGTACCTTTTTTTTCAAAACTCGTATTAATTTACGCATGTACGAAATTAATTTCTTTAAGAAAACGTCGGCGTTGCGTACAAACTACCTACAGGTCATTGAACTCGCTTAGCTCACGTTTCGTAAATTCGTAAATTAATACGAGTTTTGTAAAAAGGTACTTTATTTTTTAATTTTGTCTTAACAAATCGATAGTGTTTCATGTACCGGATCGACCCTCCAAGGGATTAAAATGATTAAAATTTAGCGGTGTATGTATGGATTACGAGTACCATTCTAGAAAATAACTTCATAAAACCTTATTCTTTTTTATTGACAGGCCCCCGTTTGATCACGAAACGAGGAAAATGAACACAAAGTAATCAGCCTATTAAATCCTATACTCCCAAATTCCAGCTGGAACCCGGAGACCAGATCCTTTGCGTCAACGGCGAGGATGTCAGCCTAGCGGCCCGAGAACACGTCATCACAGCAGTACGAGCCTGCACCGAACGGGTAACCCTGCGGGTCTGCCAGCCGGCCAGGAGTGGGAACCCTGCCAGGAGGTCAGCCCTGCTGTCGGCCGCTAAGAGGGCGCGGTTAAGGGCCAGGCCTCCGAGGGTCAGGTTCGCAGATTCTGTGCAGCTGAATGGTGCACCTATGTATCCTGTAAGTGTACTTTAAATATTGAAATATATTTAGGAACATGCATAACAGTTTTATAGGGTTTAACAACGTTTAGGTGCTGTGGGTAGATAGGTGAGACCCCTCGCTTTTTTTTCGAGGTGCGATATCTTCCAATGACATCTCCTGCTTTAGGGTAGAGCGAGAGAGAGAGCGTGTCAAACTTTTAATGACTACTTAATTGATACGGATATGTACGACACATTATAGGTAGTGTACGTAATTATCAATTATTCGCCCTAATAGATTGTTCATTATTAATTAGGAATCTAATTGTTATTGAGATTGTGGGTGCATTTATAATGAGCGTTTAAGGTATACGGTCTACGGTCTTAGCGACGCACGGCGCGGCGAGCGGGAGCGGCATCGGTTAGCGCGCACGTTTTCGCTATGAGCGGTGTGAGCGGTGTCTCGTGGCATGGTCAAACATGATTTTACCGCTCGCCACCCCGCGCTTAGCTACCGCTATCAACGGCAGGGTCATATACGAGCCGTTAAGATACCCATCGCGCAGGGCCCTGGTACAAGACATGGTCCAGAGTGAGGGGAATGCATGAGGTTGCGGGTTGGAAACTGAGCCAGTACCAATATTAATTCTTCAATTTATATACAGTACTTTTCAAGATTATCTTGGACATTACTAACACCCCGTACCTTGGAGAGCACGTCAAGCCGTTATCACGGTTATCAGTTAGATCTTCTTTTTTAAGCTATTGCATAGCTTCTATCGCGGGCCTTGAGCGTGGAGACCGAATCCAGAAATTCCGTAACGAAAATAACCTAACACCCCCCACTCATTTGTTTTTTGAGCGTGGTGACCGATAAGAAAACAAATGAGTGAACAATCAATCATAATTCAATTCAATGTGTGAAAGTGTAACTTCAATTAATAGGTATCAAAGAAAAAAAAACAAAGGAAAAAAAAAACTGCATAAATAAAATAAATAGATAATTATAATTGCATAAATTGATAAAAATGCTATGCAATAGCTTTACCGCGGCAGTCCCCGAGTGCCACACGTCTTTTTTAGGGTTCCGTAGCCAAATGGCAAAAAACGGAACCCTTATAGATCGTCATGTCTGTCTGTCTGTCTGTCGGTCTGTCTGTCTGTCTGTCTATCTGTCTGTCCGTCTGTCCGTCCGTATGTCACAGCCATTTTTTTCCGAAACTATAAGAGCTATACTGTTGAAACTTAGTAAGTAGATGTATTCTGTGAACCGCATTAAGATTTTCACACAAAAATAGAAAAAAAGCAATCAATTTTGGGGGTCCCCATACTTAGAATTGAAATTCAAAAATTTTTTTTTCATCAAACCAATACGTGTGGGGTATCTATAGATAGGTCTTCAAAAATGATATTGAGGTTTCTAATATCATTTTTTTCTAAATTGAATAGTTTACGCGTGAGACACTTCCAAAGTGGTAAAATGTGTGTCCCCCCCCCCTGTAACTTCTAAAATAAGAGAATGACAAAACTAAAAAAAATATATGATGTACATTACCATGTAAACTACCAACGAAAATTGGTTTGAGCGAGATCTAATAAATAGTTTTTTTTTAATACGTCATAAATCTAAAAAAATATTTTTTTATTAAAACATCGATCAAAGTTACAACGAACTACAAGAACTTTTATATTATGTTACTTGCTGCTACGGAACCCTCCATGGGCGAGTCCGACGCGCACTTGGCCGGTTTTTTTATTTATTTGACTATTTATGTATACACAAAAAATAGAAAAAGATCAGAAAATACATTAGAGGTACTGCTTATTTCCAAAGAAATTTCTTCCAGACCTGCGAAAGGAGAAATCAAAAAGAAATGTAGACAATAGTATGTAGGAAGCAAAAGAAGAATGTGTGGTTTTTCTTCTTTTCTTCCAGAAAAACTGGCTAAACGTGTGTGCGAATAGGTTTACTTGTGCATAACCCTGGTATACAGACGTTACGAAAGTTACAGGTGTATCGTATTTACTGGTCTTTGTTAGCATAGTCGGCCTTATAATGTTCCCACTGTTGGGACTCAGGCCTCCTCTCTAGGAGAGAGGAATGAGAGAGTGAATGCTCCGAATAATCCACCACGCGGGCCCAGTGCGGGTTGGTGGATGTCACATGTTTTCGAATTTTCGGTTCTAGGACATGTCGGTTTCCTCGCGATGTTTTCCTTCACCGTTTTGAGAGCAGTGGTGATGACATAAATTACACGAACTAATGCGCCTGGCTGGGTTTGAACCCGCGACCTACAACTCGTAAGTCGGGGCCGTTACCACTCGGCCACCGCTGCTCTTTGTTAAATTACGCGGAACTCTAGCGAAGTTTCAGCCTCGAAGTTAACATTGCTGCAGCTGAGTTCTAGTTTAAAAGTTAGGGAACAGTTAGCATCAGAAGCATACAGAGTCATGCGGAAAAGAAGGTAAAGTCCCTCTAACTATCATGGAAAGGGAAGATCTTCAGAACAGACGAATGTCGTGTCTGGTTTGGCCAAGTACCCGATAATTGTTCTTTAATACTTACTCGAAAACTCGCTCTAATCCCCTTTTAGGCACGCAATTTACTGTTTTTGCACTAGGGCGGAAAAGTCTGCAAGCTTACCCCTTGCCGAAATTTATTGTATTTATCGTGTCAGGCTGGGTGCTAAGCGACCCCGAAGCGCAGGATAAGGTAGAGCTGATTTATAATTATATAACCTAACAAGTATTCTTTCTATCAAAGTCAAAGTCAAAATATTTTATTTCACATAGGCCTACATGGGCACTTATAAAACGTCAGAAGCTAGTGTTCTATGTTTCTTTTCGTCAAGTCATTGAGCTCCTTAGTAGTCCTGAGTTGAGTTACTCGAATACTGACAAATGCTTGCACTGTCTGGACAGGTCCAATTTGTGAAGTAAATCTTCTTCTTCTTCCTGCCCTTGTCCCATCTTATTAACGACTCATCCCCCATCATCCTTGTCTCATTCTTATTGATGTTCTTTGTCTTTCTTTTTAATTTTTAAAATAAATATCAGTCAATATTTCTTTTTGGCGATGTCGGGGTTGGTCGTATAGTAAAAGTTAGTCATAATAGTGAGTGTGGCCGGTGTTTTCACCTATCGTCGTATTTCTTCTTCATGTTGTATAAACAAGCCAAGTCTCTATCAATAGATGTTTACAAATACTTTTTCAAACGAGTGATGATCGATATACTGGATACTAGCATTCGTTTCAATAGTTTTGTTGTGTATATTGGTTTTCTTGGAAGTGTTAATAACCAAAAATATTCAACAATTTCCAAACGGTCATTTAAGAACCGGTTATAGTTACAGAGTATTTTGTAGGTACTGGCCCGGGTCTATGTTGACTTGGCGCCCCCTTAACAGTGATTTAATTAAAAAAAAAAAATAGGAACTATTCCAGATTTTTGTTTTTGCCAATCCCTTTGTTGTTATGCTGAACCCTTAATTTGCGAGTCCAACTCGTACTTGGCCAGAATAGAATAGAGTAAAACTAAATTGTACACTAAAAAGTAACACGACTTATAAATAAACTTACATAATTATATGGGTATAATCGGTATAATGGCGGTCTTATTGCTGACAGTGATATCTTCCAGACAACCTTAGGATAGATTGTAAGAACTTAAAATATACAGGCCATTTTATCTAATTTATTTATTTCCTCTTTATTCCAGCCATCAGCCTTCTCCCTCGGTGATCTCTGCTTACCTCCAATGGCGAATGTCCTGAAGGTATTCCTGGAAAATGGTCAGACGAAGTCCTTTAAGTATGATACCACGACCACGGTGGCAGATGTGGTGACCAGCCTGAAGGATAAGCTGTGCATCACTGCAGAGGAGCACTTCAGCCTGGTGGTGGAACACGTCAAGAGCTTGAGGAGGAATAAGCTGACGTTACTGGATCCCAAGGAGTCTTTGGCTAGGGTAACTACATATAATTTAATTCTATAATTTGACCAGGGGTTGAAACTAAATAGCAGTGATGGCGATGAACGTAAAGTTCTTAAGAAGTTATATTCATGTATTGCATTCCATAATGTTTTATACGTATAGATGGTACGTACATAAAGGTTTATGATGTACAATTATGGATCTTGTTAAGGTAAAACACATTTAGTATATTTAAAATAAAATAAAAAATTTGGGTTAGTTTAAAACAAACGTAAACAATATACAATTTTAATAAATTAGGAATATTACAATAGGGTAGTTTCCAGGGTCAAAATAATTACATTTTATTTAGTCCGTATTTTAGATTATAAAAAAATATTGGACACGTATTTTTTCTTTTTTCGATTAAACAAAAAATAACAAAGATATAGCCCATTAAAGTTACGTGTGACGTCACCCCGTGCGAAAAAATGCAGCACGACGCGGGCGTGACATTACACGTAATAAAAATATGAGTCCCTTATTTTTGAATAATCTAAAAGGCGGACTACTTACATTTTTACGGGAACTAGCCTATTCACTCACAAATCAAATTATTACTTAAAAGTGAGTGAATATATTTTTTTCTGATTTCATAAATAAAAGTAGGGGAGGGACGGATGCAAAATATACAGTTACAAAAATGACAAGTTTCCATTTTAGTGAGAACAAAGATCGTTTTAGAATTTTCGAAAATGTAAAAAAAATCGTAGCCACGAAATACTTGGGCGCGATTGATTTTTTTTTATTTTTTTTTTTGGATGTAATCCTATCAGGTTTACGAAAAACCTATAATCTGACGGTCATGGGGCGATGTAGCTAAAACCATCGATAAGTGTAAAGTTTTCAACGTTCCTAACAAAATTGTCTTAGCAAACAGTGGTAAAACAGTTACTCATCGCTATAAAATATTAACAAGAACCTTACAATCTAACTTTATGACTCGCCCATTTGCTTATGCCACGCTCAAATTGTCAGATTATTGAAATATACACTTTTCTGCATGTACTTAAGCTACCTTGTCTTAATCTGACGTGCTCGGGTTTTTCCGAGGATCAATTTTTTTTTACTAATCTGGCGGGCTGCCTTCAACGAACCATATTAAAGGTTCGCAAAATCCCCATATCGCCGCCCCTACTAATAGTATGTACTCGTACCTAAGCAGGTATTTAATAATTTTATCAAAAATAAAAATAAAACGTTTATTTTCTCATTACAAAGTTACGTAGGTACTTATTAAGACAATAATCCTGCATCGCGGTATCAGAGTTCTCCACGCGATTAGAACTTATACAACAATTTCGGACAGACCAGACACAACACCTGTCTGGTCGAAAGATCCTCCCTTTTCTACGGAGATTTGCGGGACTTTACACCGTGCCTCCAAACTGGGATACGGTGATGCAGGATTTTTATACTTTAGTTCCTAATTGACAAGATAGATGTCGCTACAGGCCTGAATCTACTTCTTTTCTTTTTTCTGTTTCTGTGTCTCATATTCACTTTTGAGGACTAAAATAATCTACATAATAATACTATTGCATCATACTTAATTCATTAAACCCCAAGCGAACGCCGGCGTTCGCGCACCCATTATCTTTCTATTGTGTCTCTAATTCTCACGATTTAAAGGTCAAGATGCTGTCATTTCCCGTAATTTTCTTTACCTACCTATGCATAATAATCGTGTATAACATCAATATATTTCTCATCCCCAGGTAATCAGTTGGGTAAGTCATGTAGTCTTTCAAATAATAGATTGGTTTATGGGTTTATGATTTCCAATATGGTGACGGTTAAGCCATTCCTAAGACTGAATGGCTGTAGTAAAACCATTAGATTATTATTTGCTTTTAATCTTAGCAAATAGTTCTACAGATAGAATTATTTCACTCGGCGTCGGAACAATTCATACTGAGATTAAGGGTTATATTTCACCGGGAAACCATGGCGGCGCGACCAGTCACCGCTATCAACAAAATGTATATCTACAGCTCTATAGAGAGTTACTCACCTGGTGTCCGTTTGGTTGCGTAACCAATTTGGTGGCGCGACCAGCTTGGCCGGCCTTCTTGGTGATTCTGGTGTCTATATGGTGTCCGGTTTGGTAGCTTAGGGCTATATTTCACCGGGTCACCATGACGGCTAAGATCTGAGGTTAATGGTGCACTAGTCGGCGACTCAACTTGTATATGGTCGAAATTAAAATACAGCTTCATCCAACATCATGTGCGAAAATTAAAAACGCTGTGATAACACATACAAAGCTAGTAAGCACATACGAATACGCTCTTGCAATTGTATATGGTAATACCCAAAAGAGCGAGTAAAATTATATGAACAGACCTTTGGGCTAATGGGTAAATGTGTACCTTTTATAAAAAAAAACCTTCTGAATTTATTTGTTCATAATAAAATTATTTGAATTTTGAACAGACTATTTTACGATTTTCTCACATCAATTTTTTTACGCCATAAATGTGTATGTAACGAGTTCAAATCAGGAAGTTAAGAGGCTTATAGCTTCCACAAACTTTTGTCTGCAATCTCTCATCATCTCAATATAAATATAAACAATACAAATCTCTATCATTCTTTTGTTTCTAAATTACACCGAACAGTAAAGTATGTAAGTAAGTCATACTCGTACCTACTACGTTTTTATGGAAGAATGACCAACTAAGGCACCCTTACGAAGTTTTTTTAAAGTAATTTTGTACTTAGGGAGAATGTGAATAATAGTTAAATAATAATGCTGGCGAGCCTAATAATATCTAATGATAACCAGACAGAAAGGCAAGCACCGTATTTAGTGTAGGTAGGTATTATTGCGAGGCAAAGCCCTCTCCCTTGTTAAATGATATAAACTAGTGCTTGACTGTGATCCTATCTGATAGTAAGCAGTGATGCAATCGTTGACAGCGTAGTGCCACAAAATATATAGGTACAGAAGTCAATCTACATACAAAGCGCGCTTGAGCAACGCACACAAAGACACCGCTCACAGACACGTTGTCTCGGTCGCGTCTCGGATCACTCGTCGAACAGTTCCGGCTCAAACGCTCATTAGTGTGCGTCCACCGAGCGTAGGTATAAAAAGTGAAGTACATACGTGAGATTGTCTTCTGTACCTATCTATTTTGAGGTAGTGCACTAGTTTATTATCAGCTTTCACTCTAGACATCTGAATTATAATCGGATGGGAAGACCACACAGCAGGCAAATTATTCCAGTCCTTCGACGTCTCTTGTCCAGTTTTAACAGTCTCTTCTATTTGGTCTTCCAGATCGCAGCCCGGCCCGGCTCATACAAGATGCGCTGTCTCTTCCGCATCGTCTTCATGCCCACCTCGGCAGCAGAACTAGCCCAGCGAGACCTGGCGGCACTGGACTACCTGTACATGCAGTGCTGCAACGACGTAGCTCAGGAGAGGTAAAAAAAAAATCTCACATAGGCCTTGAATTAGGCTAGCCTGTAACTTAGGATCGTTACAGGCTAGTCTCGAATATAAAGACTTATCACTTAAGAGTTCATAATTCATCATCATCATTTCAGCCGATTTACGTCCACTGTAACACCGTTACTTTTTAATCGTTTTAATCCCGTGGAGGGTCGAACCGGTGCATGAAACACTATCGATTTGTAAAGATAAAATTAAATACTATAATAAATAAAATACTTTTTTTTTTAATAACTCCAACCAATTCTCGCATGAATGAATAAATAATGCAAACCATTAGTAGGCACCATTCCACAATAACAATAATAATGCGTTCACCTAGTCAACGTGGACTCACAAAAAATAGCCAATCATAGATCAAACACGCCCCCAAACCCTATTTGATTGGCCATGCGACGCGGCGCGCGACCCTTGCGCCCCGCCCTCCCCGCGCGCTAAGTGCATCGCGTGAGTCACACGTCATGGAATAATTCAGTTTCCCTCAAGACGGCGGACATAGGTGTGGTGTCGTCGCGCGAAAATAATGGCGTCTCGGAGTCGGAATTATGTGTATTCCAACCTGGAGTTGGTGACGAATTCGCGGGTCTTGATGCGCAGGCGACTCGACGTTTTACAGTGCCAAACCACTTTCAAACTTTGCGTTAAACGTGCAAGATTATGTATCCAAAGGAATGCTATGCTCTTGTGAAGTCTATCTAACCAGTGATGATTCGGAAGTGATTAGTTATTAGGTTTATAACAGCCCCTAAGATGACCCATTGACCCAGAACTCATATTAATTGTTGTAAATAATTTTGATTAGGTATCTAGTTATGAACAATTTAACGAGCCGTTTAAGAGTTAAATAAATAAAAATACAAAGGCGATTTAGGTAAGTAATAGAACTTTTTTTTAAATCATTGTAAGTAACAGAACTTTTTTTAAATCATTGTAATCAAAATTATTGATTCCACATTTTTAAATACGCCATAATTAGCAGGCCTGTAGAGGTTTATTTTTACATGTAATGTAATTAATTACCTAACACTTTTAGCTTATGCAATTATTTTATTAGGTATGTCTTAGGCACAAAGCAGGAAATTTGGAATCATTTTATTTGTTTTACGCGAAGATCAGCTGAGCGAGTCAATGACCTTACTTGATCGGGCAGTGTACGTCTACAAAGCCGCAACGACCGACGTAGGTACTATCTCGTGGCGTTACCAATTGTTTCATGTATTTTGCGAGTACTACCTTACAACTTTATTTTAAAAGTTACATCGCTCTACAAGCTTTGGATGAATAGTATTTTATAAGTGAAACCAGCGGTTCAAAGGATTAAAACGATTAAAATTTAACGCTGTATATACATAGGCCTCCCCTAAGTGTCGCCACAATTAACGATCCTGTGCGTCTCGCATCCATCGGTTTCCCGCAACCTTCACCAGGTCATCGGTCCACCTTGTAAGAGGCCTTCCAACGCTGCATCTTCTAGTACTGCGGTTGCCATTCCAGCACCTTTCGGCCCCAACGGCCATCTGTTCTGCGAGCAACGTGCCCTGCCCATTGCTACTTAAGTTTAGCGATTCTAACCAAGAAAGAGTTAAGAGTTATACTAGAAAAATGCTCGGTAACAAAGAAAAGTAAACTGAAATTGATTTACCTAAGATAAATGCCATCAACGCTCTCCCAATTACAATATAATAACTATAATAACACATTCAGGGTGCTGGTGAAGCTCCCACGCTGCTGAAGTGTGTCTGCAATGTTTGCGCACGCGCACACGCGCGGATTTTACGCAGTGCTGCGGCGCCACATCGCTTCGCTTATGTTCTTTACGTGTTGGAGTGCCAACACCACCCTGAATGTGCTAAGCAACAACCCGGACAGTCCCCTAATAGCTTCAAACTCAATTGCACGGGGAGCACATCTCCTGTAGAATTGCCAAACTTAAGTGACTCGTGAGGAAACCGGCATGTCCTAGAACCAAAAATTCAACCTGCAGTGGGCCCGCGTGGTGGATTACGGCCCATTCCCTCTCAGTAGGCCTGAGTCCCAACAGTGGGAACATTAAAAGGGCTGATGATGATGAAGTGAAAGCGGACCAGATGGTTGATGGGGCTGGTTTTAGAGTGGCGACCGCGTGCTGGAAATGGCCTGCCACAAGGTGGACCGTGCACCTGGTGAGGGTCACGGGAATCCGATAGATACGAAACAGGCATGACCGGTTGTGGCGCCACTTGGGGGAGGCTATGTCCGACCATGAACGTCTTTCACCTCAAATAGCCTCGAACTTAGTCTATTTTTTCTAAGTGAGGTTGTATGGCACTGTTTGACCACATTATTATTTCCAGGTTTGCACCAGAGCTGCAGCCTGACGTGGCGCTGAGGTTGGCAGCACTTCACATGCATCAACATGCGCTGGCGAACAATATGTCGCCGGCCAAGCTCACAGTTAAAGCCGTCGAGTGAGTATGGAGTCTATTTTTTTTTTTTTGGGACACATGAAGTGACTAGGGAGCCGTATATTTCAATTATTATTGCTACAGAGCCCACTTGTGCTGAACACAATGTCTTCAAGCGCCCAGCTATAAGTGATTAACTAATACTGATAACTAGAAGACCACAGATGTCATTTTGGCAAATCTGTGTAGAAGACGACGAATGACTTGATACGCGTTCTATTTTTTACTTAATCGAAAACCAGCTCTACAGCTTTTAGGCACGCAATTCACCGTTTTCTGCACTAGTCCATTTTTTTTTTCGTATGAGGCTAGGCGCTAAGCGACTCCCGGAAGTCGCGCATTAACCGATGTTTATCCATTTCTCTGTATCTTCTGTCATTCGAAAACGTCGTTTGATACGTCATATGAAGTCACTGCAGCACTTTCACCTTTGGCTCGGGCGAATTCCCCCTCAGTTGTAATGATAAACTTCCTCCACTTGTATCAAAATATACTATTTTGTAACAATTTAGTGACTTTATTTTTCATCCATTCTAGGAGAGAGTTCGGTCTGGAGCGGTTCGTCCCCAGCGGTCTGCTGGAGAGTATGAAGCGCAAGGAGCTTCGCCGGCTGATTGCACACTTCCTGAAGATGAACTCTCAGATGACAGGCAGCCAGCGACAGCTGACGCAACTGCAGGTAAGCTGTTCACACTGAGACCTAACATTCCCGTTTTAGGACATAGGGCTGATGAAATATGGCTGTGGGATGATTCGAAAGAGCTACTGCGAACCTGGAACGCACAGTTTTACGGCCTTGTCAAGACTTCAGTCTTAACGCCGCGGGCCGTCTCGTGGCGTGCTTCAAACAGTTTCATACATTTGATCTTACCGCTCGCTGCCCCGCGCTTAGCTACCTCTCATAGCGGCAAGGTCGTGAACGGGCACGTTAGCCAGTAAAAGTCAGATACGTCCACTCGCTTCACCCAGAGTGGGAATATTTGATAATTTCCCTCTAAACACCGTTACTTATATGCGACAATAAGATCGGCTCCATCACAGTCGAAAGACATCCAATATTGGACATACACCTCTCCCAAGTATCGCCACAACGAACGGTTCTGTGTATCCCATCCATCAGATTCCTGCGACTCCCACCAGGTCATCGGTACACTTTGTGGGAGAGCTTCCATCGCAATCACTACTCCAGAACCTTATAACCTTAAAAATCTACCTGTTCTACGAGCAATATCAGCCACGTACCTGCTCGGCTCCTCGGTAAAAGTTTTAACCTATTATTTTTATGCCACTTCCAGGCTAAGCTCCACTACCTGGACATCGTGGCTGGTCTGCCGAGCTACGGCGCCAAGTGCTTCAGCAGCAGCAGACCAGAACGAGTGCTGCTCGTGTCGCCGCGGTTCGGACTCAGTCAGATCGTGGGCAGGAGTAACTCTGTGGTAAGTAACATTAGTATACTTTATGAAGAGATATCTTCATTCCTTTTAGAAAAAATTGATGATAGTAGCCATAAGTATAGTGTTTTCAAACAAGATCTAAAGGCGCTGAATAACTCGACGGCGCGTCATCTTCCACGCGCACCTCAAAGAGGTATCAGTTGTATAATTAACGGGACCTAGCAGGATTGATGCCTGCTAGAGTCACATGAATTTCAGAAAAGGAAACATCATGTCCTAGAATGCAAAGGACAGTTGTTCTTTGAAAGACTAAATTAAATAAACTATACCTGTGTCCTTCAGTTGAAGGCCAAGCTATCCAGACCAAGACAGCTCCTGATTTATAGACTTTTTTTTTAGGAGGTTCTAATAGCCTTTATAAGGCAAGAGCCACGATGCATCATTATGTCCGACACAAATATGTATGATCTACACGCCCTAAGCCCAAGAACTCCTTACTCCCATAGACTCCGACCTCTGTACTACCCCATTGAAACGTTGCCAAGTATCACATTTTAATATTTTTTCTTCGCCATCATTAGATTTTTTTTCAATCGAGCGTTTTGTCAACATCATTTAATCAAAAGATAAACCAAATTTATTTAAATGAAAGAAACACCATATTCAGTTGATGAAACTGTCTGTATCTAGGTACATACATTCAAATGATTTTTTTTTAATATTATTTAAACATTCTGATTATCATAGTTTAGTATTAAACTTAAGCACTCATATTTTACTAAGTATATTTAGCCCTGTCTCACTTTGTTAAACAATACTCGATTCGCATCCCAACTACGTAAGCCAATCAACCTAATAACAGTGGAGAAGGATGGTTCCCCTTTCCAGCCTCAACCCATCGCCTCTCTAGAAGAGGTGGAAGGCATCAGAGTGAAGCGCGACTGGTCCAGCGGCGGCGCGGATGTGGCCATCTTCCTGCAGCGGGACCGAGTGCTAGCGCTGCTGATGGATGAGAAGGATGCTGCTGAGATGCCGCTTATCATTGCTGGGTATGTTTTGGAACACTTTTACCGTTACTTATTTCAAACACAGGTTCATGGACTAATTTAGGGCGCCTCCAATATAGACGTTTCATGTCGGACCACTGCTGCACGTTTATAGTGCCACAGCTGGTTGATTGCAGTACGTTAGCAGTCCAAATTCGAAGTTAATCATACGTAAACTCACAACAAACAAAACGAGTTGCAAACACAAGTCAGTATCGTGCATGATAAGGCAAGTGGACGCGGCAAAATGTCTTCGTCGCTTACTCGCTTGGATGGAATTTAAGGGGCCGGCGACGGATGAATTTCCATACAAACGTAATACCACGCTCATTTGCGATTGGAGCATATTTCCAACATATTATGATGATATTCGGTTATAGACAATATTTATCTAAGTTCCTACGTCTTTCTTTTTTTAAAAAACAGAAAGAAATTTAAGCGAATTGTATTTCGCACTTTTTTACAGCGTAAATGGCAAAACATGTCATCATGGCTTTTCCTGTATTAAAAATAACAATATTTCTAATATTCTCGACGTAGGAACCTAGATAAATATTGTCTATAACCGAATATCATCATAATGTGTTGGAAATATGCTCCAACTGCAAATGAGCGTGGTATTACGTTTGTATGGAAATTCATCCGTCGCCGGCCCCTTAACGCGCCGAACATGACCGATCACAGCGTGAGAACTTCCGAATTCAGTTTCGGTTTCGTTCGTAGTTTTGGCAGGGTTGCCGTCCAAACCGATACTAAACCGAAACTCGACCGAGACCGACATCAAACTTTCGGTCGGACACTACTAAACATTACGCAGCATTTACCTGACACTGGTTCATCAACAGAGGTATATATTGGGCTCCCATTTTGTCAATGCAGCTGAATATTACTTAATTTTTCTCTTGCAGGTATTACCGCTTAGTGACTGGTCACGATTTGAATGTCGAGCAAGAAAGGGAGCCCATGACAGAAGATATAGGTAAGTAAACTAAATACCAGACGTAGCCTTTTCTTTAAAGTATGTGCCAGAATGTGCCCAAGTTTTCCTTTTAGTATTATTAAAATAGGTACTGAACCTGCTGTTTTTCTGTTCCAGCTCCACCATACTTGTCGCAACACAACGTGGTGCCAGCTAAATGGAGCTACCTCCACTACGACGACCCCAACACGCTCTCCAAGAAGCACTACGCTATCTTCAGCATGCCTCCTCCGTACCACTCCACGCCCGACCAAAACAAGTCGCTCGACACCAACATGAACACTAACATCAACAACAGGAACCATTCCAACAACTCCAGCCCCCTAATAGGCTATGACTCCAAATCTGGCCTCTTAGGGCACGATGTTCACTTCGAGAAGTGCAAGAGGAACGATGACTTCAGACTTTTCGATCCCAACGATGCCTGCTACCTCGACGACGGCATGGGCTTCGACCTTCAAAGCGTTCTGTCCATGGAACTCTTAGAGAATGCGTCGAACAACCCGCGCCTAGTAGAAGCCAAAAACGAAGAGGTGCTAAGAAGAGTAGCAGAAATGCAAAAACTAGTAGAGAACTCCGAACAATATTTGACTGAGAATTGTGATTACGATGCTTATCATGAAAATTTAAGAGATGAGCTAGTTGGTAAAGAAACTTGTGTAGATAATGTAGAAAGTGATACAGAGTCTAATACTAGTAGGATGACGGATGACGCGCCGGGTATATTGAAACATAGTGATTCCTTGCTTTTGCTGACTGAAACTATAAATCAAGGGCTGAACGGTTTAAATGTACCAGAGAGTGGAAAAGACAATAATAGCTTAACCACCCGTCAATCACAAGGTCTCAGTGCTATTCTTAATAACTGCGGCCTGACTGATGCTTTGATAGCTCTGAACAATGATATATGCCACTCAGAGAGTGATAATGATTCGCTTTACACACCCACTAGTAGTCCGATACGTAAACATCAAAACAAAACGACTACAACCAAAGGTGTCAGGACTAGCTTCGGTTTAGTTAGCCCTGATGCACCGGTAGACAATAAGGAACCAAATCTAAAAGAATATTTGAAGCAACTTAGAGAAAAGAGTAGTAAAGAGGAAACGAGAGCGGCTGAGTACCCGTATCTATTTCAGGAAGGCGTAGTTGATAATGATGCTGAGCTTATAGATTTAACTTTGATACCTCCCCCACAAACGCCCGATGAATTAGACTGTGCTACGCAAGTGCCTCAAATTTTACCCGTAGTCCCGCCATCGTTTGCTGATGACAAAGTAAGTTCGCAAGAAAATTTGTCGAATGCACCAAAAACGAATGCGCTAGAAGAATTTATAGCTAATGTTACAATACAACCACCAACCGTGAGGGTCACGCCAGCAATAGAGTTGACTCCAGAAGAAATAATGTCATATATCATTCCACCACCACCGGCTTCTAACTCATCCACGTTAGATAGAGAACAAGTTAGTTACGCTAATCATAGTCAAATACTTAAAGCAAAAAACGAACAAGCGAATGCCGAAGCAAAACCGGCCAACGGTGATGTCGTGAAGGGAACATTAAGCGTCAGTGAGATTAGGAATATGTTTGCAGCAAAAAGCCTTAGCGACGCTAGAAATAGTCTCCTACTCAAAGATAAAAACAAAGTCTCGAATCAAACGAAATCAGACTCGCCTAAAGGAAAAAGAAAAAGTGTATCAGGTGATAAACAAGCGAACGGTAGAGCGCATGTAATAGAATATCCAACAGTTGAGAGGAAAGGAATGTTCTCTTGCTGTAGCAAAGACAAGAATAAGTCTGAAGAGAATTCAGACGAAAACGAGCAAGTTGAAACTAAAATACAGAACTCAGATTCTATTCCCGACGTTTGTGAAATTAGACCACCGCCGAGGAGAAAAAACTCTGACTGTAGGAAAGCGCCTGAAAGACCACCGAAAACGCCACCTGTACCTGCACCAAGACCTCGGTCCAACTCGTTCACGTGCCTCAACAACGAACTAACAGCTGTTGAGATCTCTAACAACCACTTCAGTACTTTGAACAACAGGAAACTGAACTACAAAGTAGTCTGTGACATAAACGAGCAACACACACAGAACGCACCACAATTGCCTCCGAGATTAGAAAACAAAGCTCTATCACCACCACCTCCAATACTGCTACCTCCCAAAAAGCCGCCACTACCTCCCGTACCAAGCATCGAAGTTCTACGACTGAAGAATGCCCAGAAACAATCACCTATTAGGAATCCAGAGCAACGATTAGCCAGCATTGGCTCCCCACACTTTCAACGTAACCTGAACACGTATAGGAACCTTGAAATCGAGAACAGATTGACTGAGGAAGAGACTCAAAACATCCGATCATCGCCGAACTACAGTTCTATGACTCTGCAGACACGTCATGTGAGATCAAACTCGGAAACAAAGAACACTATTTTGAAGAACAACACAGCATTATCCTTATGCTCACCACAGATGAATAGGCGGTTCAGTAACCGTCCTGACTTACTGAACGGTGCACCTGGCGAACGGGTCTTCAGTCCACCGTTATCTGAGAGACAGTCTTTCCGTAGAGACAGCGCCAGTCCCACTCCAAAAGTCCAAAACCATGTACGATTCAAGGATGACGTGGTAGATGACATTCCGACCCCACCTTCTCCTCCAACGGTGAAGTTCCCTGAGTTCCAGTCGGGGAACAATGGGCATGTATCGATAGAGAACCTGCTGTGTAAGACGGAGGTGGCGGTGGATGGGTTGCTGCAGAGGCTGCACCAGGTCGCGCAGAAATGCTCGCACCAGCACGCGCATGGAGGGGGCGAGGATATTGATGAGGCTAAGTTTCAGGTCAGTTCAATTAGTTAATTGTGATAGGATACACAAAATTTCTCCATGACGATATTTTTGGCTTACATACAAATTACTTATCATAGTCTCATTTTTTTTTATTGATATTAACTAGTGCTTCACTGCGATCCCACTCGATGGTAAGCAGTGATGCAATCGTTGATGGTGACGAACACTAGTTTATTAAGAGCATTTATTCACTCTAGCCTTGAAGACACCTAAATTATACTTACTTTAAAGCTATTTTCACATTATATTTATTTTGTTAAATTGTCTTAACCCTTTAACCGCTTGGGTCGGATTGATCCGACGAGTGTTTACGCGTCCTACTTCCCAGGTTCGTTTATTCCACCTTGTTTAGCTCTTCATTTCCCATAGATGATAGTCGTGACAGAAGAGCTGGCGAGATGGAGTATTTGTTCGGACGTGCTACCCTGTTTGTCGGATGAAATCCTGTAGTAATAAAACCTTTCCTCATTTAAGTTATTTTATTTTTGTGACGCAGCGTGCCCGCAGCGAGCTGACGGCGTGCGCCGTGACGCTGGTGACGGCGTCGCGCGCGCTGGTGGGCGCGCTGGGGGGCGCGCAGGGAGGCGCGGCGGCCACCGCTCTCGCTGACTGTCTCACGCCGCTGAGACGACTGTCTGACTTGGCACAGGTGAGTCATCAGGGAACATGAGGACATGGAGCGGCTGGATAGAAAAAGCTGTAGATTCGTTGAAATTATGTGAGATTGGAGGGAGTCTATGTCTCTGTATATGAACAGTAAAAGGAAAATCATAATTATCATCATCTCAGCCGACAGACGTCCACTGTTGGACATAGGCCTCCCCCAAGCGTCGCCACAATGCACGATCCTGTGCGTCCCGCATCCATCTTATTTCCGCAACCTTCACCAGGTCATCGGACCACCTTGTAGGAGGCTTTCCAACGCTGCGTTTTCCGGTGCGCGATCGCCACTCCAGAACTTTTCCGCCCCAACGGCCATCTGTTCTACGAGCAATATGTCCTGCCCATTGCCACTTAAGTTTGGTGATTCTTCGTGCCATGTCGGCAACCTTGGTTCTCCTGCGCATATCTTCATTTCTGACTCGATCACGCAAGAAAACTCCAAGGATAGCCCTTTCTATCGCTCTTTGGGTGACTTTAAGCCTCCTGATGAAGCCCATTGTGAGCGACCACGTTTCAGATCCATAATGTCATCACTGGCGACACACACTGGTCATAGACTTTCGTCTTGAGACACTGTGGTATGTTGGATGAGAAGATACCGCGTAGCTTCCCGAACGCTGCCCAGCCAAGTTGGATTCGACGGTTGACCTCTTTCTCGAAATTAGATCTATCCAACTGGACTGTCTGCCCGAGGTAGACATAATCGTCCACAACTTCGAGTATAGAATCTCCGATTTTGATAAGAGTAGAAAAGTAAAATATTCGTTGTGAATTGAATTAATGAAATTCTTTATAAGCAATGGGTCCTGCAAACTTTACTTTGTATGTACTTTGGCTAATTAATTATCCTATTAGCTGACCCAAAAGACGTTCTTCTGTCTTATTTATAAACTGTCAAACGCAAGAAGAATAATAGTCATCGTAGTTTTCTGATATTTTCTAATTTTCTGCACAATTTCATATTTTTCTTTAACCCTTTTCCTAACAATAACAACACAGCAGAAAAAGAATTAGCCAAACTGCTCCAGCCGTTCACGCGTAATGATGTGACAACGGAAATCGGTAATTTATTAATTTTTATTTAAGTAGCCATTACGATTTACATAAAATACTAACTACTGCACTTTATTTCTAGGCCCTAGGCAGACACACATCAGCGCCACTTCAAACTCGAAACCTGGTCCTTCGAGTCCACGACGTGACAGCGGCCTTCAAAGAGCTGGCCGGGGCAGAGATGGCACAAATCATCCATGAGTACAACGCCAAGAAGACCCAAGGTCAAGGGCAAGAGAATAACTCCACCTTGGAAGGTCAACTGGCACTGAGAGCTGAATGTCTGGCTAATGTCCTCGCGACCTTGCTGAGAAGCCTCAGGGTATTTTCTCCGTAAGTCCAAAAGGACCAATTCGTCTTTTGAGTCGAATGTTTAAACTGAGCATAATATTTATAAGAAGGGAATGATGGAAGAGTAATATAAGTGCAATGATAAACGGATGTGTGGAATTAGATAGGAATGATACTAATATTTGTATAGCGCAAATCATGACGTACAATCCGCTGGCGCATGCGTCGTTCAGCGATTTATTTTAAAAATCGATTTTAGATTTTAATTCGAATTAATCGACTCACAAATCGGTTACTAAACCATGACAGACCAAGTGACAAAATTTCTCTCAAGTGAGTTGAAAGTAATTGGAGAACTAATCTGAAAGAAACGAATAATTTTGACGTTCAATAACATTGAACAGTTCCGATAAAAGAAATAAAAAAAGCAGCTACTAAATACGAATGAAACAAACTGTAAATCCATTCTGTGTATAGATTTAATTTGTTAATCGATTTCTGTTGATAAATAAATAACCGTTACTAAAATGAGACCAAATAAATTTAGGTACGTTTTTTAAATAATTCGAAAGTTTTTTCGTAGTTGGCAACATTTGTGTTTTATGGCTCCTCTATACAATGACCCATCCTCCGCTGATTTTTATAATATTATTATAGATTCGTGCTTCTATGATGGACTTTCATAATTTCTTCGCAAATTAAGGAAAAAAAAGTTACTTTGAAAGTTATGTCACTGTATATTGGAACCATTAGTTGGTAGATTGTAAATTAAAATGTTAACGTTCACATTTGTTGTTAATATAATTTTCGTGAAGTAATTATAATTATCGCTTATTTTTAACTTGATGCATAGTTTCGGACTTGTGGTTGATATTAGATCAGTCTTTATGAATCTCTGGTTTATGATTATTAACCAAAAAAAATCATATCACGTCTAGGTAAATCTCTTTCTAGATATTATTTAAACCATATCAAAATGTACTAGAATGTATATCAACTTGTATCTCAAATCCTATTTTATGAATAGGAATAAACTGAATAAAAAACCTCTATGCCTCACGTTAAAAAATTTTACAAGCAGAAAAACAAATCCACAGATAATATCAGTTTTTCTAGCTTCTATTATCTATGATTCCGTAGACAAAGTGTTACCATAGTTTAATTAATTTTACCTTTATTACATATATATTTATACAAGAATAAAATGTATATTTTCTATTGTAAGATGTGTGATTGGATAAAAGGTGCGAGCTCTGTAATCCTTCAGTGTCTACTTACCATATCTTAATGTTTTAAGCAACTGTAATCAAAGATACCACTAATAAGTACCTATACTGTTATTCAGTGCATATTATCTCTTCGTTATTTTACACCTTTATGTACTAAAATACTTAAGAAATACTCCATTAAGGGTTGTAATGATATTATCGCGCGAATTTGCATAAAGTTTGGTGTTGCTAGCTGTTAATTTGTTCAACAATGTTGCCAGCAATCGTTTTTTGGTACACGCGATGTGCTGATATTAAAATATTGGTGCTATTTTGAAAAAAAAGTGTACGTTTTCGGTATTGTGATCGGTTGAACTGTAATAATTATTTGCGAGTACATAAATAATAATTATGTGATGCACCAGCGATTTGAATTTTTTATGTAAATATCAAGTAAGGTTGTTTTTGCAACGCAATATACTAAACTAAGGCAAAGTAACGCAAGATGTATTGATCATAATCTGTTTCTATTTCATCGCCTGTTTAGTACAATTTTTGTGTTATTTTCTCTGCTGGTATCCCAAAGCTTTTATAGGAACCAAAGACGAGAGTTTTCATATATTTTATGTTGTTTCTTGGTTTTGTTTACGATTATTGTTCACTTTTGGCTTCATATAAATTTCTTCATGTATTGAACAGACTATAGTTCTGAAATGTTGAATAGATTCTCTTATTTGTTGAATTGATACACATGTCGAAGTCATTATTGGATTAATTAACCTTTTGTTTTGTAATTAGAGACACTATAGAAAGACATGAGAGAGGGAACGCCAGCGTTCGCTTGGGGTTTAATTAATAAAGTTCCACGTTATATTTTTCTACATTGAATAACCCAAAGTGGTTAAAGCCTCACCCATATTTATCCAGACACTTTTTTTTTGCGCCACCTCTAACCAGCATTCATGGTGCACGGTCAGGCCATACCGCCGTCATTTTCTGGGTCCACCATCTGGCATCTATTGCGTGGTGACATTTGCCCAGCAGTCATAACGTAGACTCGGCAAACGTTATTCAGCCATATATGGCTAATTATCAAAGAAAAAAATAGGAGTAGGGTAGGACGGTAAAAAATTGCTTACGACACTGTTACTACCAAATATACACAAAAAAAAATATTCATAAAAATCGGTCCACCCGTTTCAGAGGAGTTTGTTAACAAACACTGTGATACGAAATTTATATACACCACAAATTTTTATTTAGTACTAGCTGTACCCGCGCGGCTTCGCTCCCGCTCTTCCCTACTTCAGTCTACTATACCCTACTCTACCCTACTCTACCCTACTCTACTCTACTCTACCCTACTCTACCCTACTCTACCCTACTCTACCCTACTCTACCTTACTCTACCCTACCCTACTCTACCCTACTCTACCCTCCTCTACCCTACCCTACTCTACTCTACCCTACTCTACCCTCCTCTACCTTACTCTGCCCTACACTACCCTACACTACCCTACTCTATCCTACACTACCCTAATTTTCATTTTTTTTTTCCATAAGAACCTTCTCCTCATAATAACGAACACAACAAAAAAAAAATTAGCGAAATCGGTCCGGGCGTTGTTGAGTTATGCGCTTACCAACACATTTTGCTATTCATTTTTATATTATAAGAATACATACTTAAAGGGCTTATTAGAAAAGCCCTTGTTATTTTATAAGTAAAATCTCAATAAATAATTTTCATAAACAGCAAAGTTATTAGCGTTGGTTTATGTCCCAAAATGTCACTCAATTTATTGTTATATATGATTGATTCTACGATGAATTTACCTTTTCGTGGTGAATTTTAGGATTTCGGTTTTTTCTACTTTTGACTACAAAAATATGATCAGTAACGGGTACAGATAGAGCCCCATTTTTTGGTGTACTAATTAAAAAGTAGGGGTGTATAATAGATTTTTAATTCACATTAGCCATCAGACTTCAGTACGTATCTAAGGTATTAATTTTATTTGATACTAGCTTTTGCCCGTAGTTTCCCCCGCATACATAAAATATACCTAGCTATGTCACTCAAAAATAAAGCAGCTTTCTATTGGTGAAAAAATTTCCCTATCGGACCTACCTCTTTATAATATTAGTATAGATAATATTATTCTTATTGTTTTCATTTTTTTTTACTGCATTTTTTGTATCAAATCAGAATAGCTGATCGTTACTCCACATTTAGAAGTTTCCATGTGTATCAATTCAACAACAGTTATGTGTATAAAATGGTTGCAAACATAGTTTATCGTTATACGAGATAACACACCAGTTTATTTATTGTTCCCAAGTAACAATGCAATGCATTTGATGTAATAAACGATATAAATATTTATTGCAATTTTATTTTCTTATCCCAATATTCTGTAATTTTTAGAACGTTAAGGAGAATGGGCGATTGATCATCATTGCTTTTTTTTTTTACCTGTTATAAACTAGTACTTGACTGCGATCCCGCCTGATGGTAAGCAGTGATGCAATCGTTGATGGTGAGGCGCACTAGTTTATTAAGAGCCTATTCACTCTAGCCTTGAAGACACCCAAATTATTTAATTTAATTTATTTAATTTAATTTAATTAATTACAACGGTTAAACAACCAATTACAGTAACTAAACAAAGAGTAAAAGTATAAACATTTAAACAACACGTACATCAATTCCTCTCACAGTACTTCTGACATGCCAATAAAATCATCTTCCATTCATCCGCAAACAGATCGTTAGTTGGATAAGAATCCAAGAGATCATTTAGTGCAGCCAAAGTGCGAGGAATTGGAGACTGAGCACGGGCAACAGTGCGACACTGAGGCACAGCAAACGTTCTGTGCTTCTTGCCGCGGCAGTAATTGTCCGGGACAAAGAAACGTGCCAGCACAGTAAGTAAGTCAGGCGCATCAACAGTGCCACGGAGCGTCTTAAAGGCTATGATGAGCTGATCTCGTGCTCGTCTTACCTCTAGCGAGTTGTATCCGAGGCAACCCAAAAGAAATTTTGTCGGATAGAGGTATGGGTAGTAACCGTGCATCCGCTTGTACAGGACGGTATAATCAGACGGAAAGACCGCAGCAGGCAAACTGTTCCAGTCCTTCGAAGTACGCGGTATAAATGACGAGGCGTAACGCTTAGTCCGGACCGTAGATGTTTCAACAACGTAAGGGTGGATACTCGCCGTGCGTCGGTTTGTCCGATGGTAGAAATGAGATGGCGGAATCAAGTCATGCAATGCTTTACCAAGCTGTGGTTTTTATCAAATCAAACGATAAAATAAGAGGGTAATTTTAACGAAAACACGGGTCGTGGGTACTTTGGACCGGGACCGCGGTCCCAACTTCCCCTAAAAAACCATTAAAAAAAAATACCCGGTCCAAAGAGCCCCCACCAAAGGTCCAAAGGGCCACAACGATCGATCCTGTGCGTCTCGCATCCACCGCATTACCGCGACTCTCACCAGGTCGTCGGTCCACCTTGTGGGGAGGCCTTTCAACACTGCGTCTTCCGGTACACGGTCGCCACTCCAGAACCTTTCGGCCTCATCGGATATCTGTTCTGTAAGCAATGTGCCGTGCCCATTGCCACTTAAGTTGGGCGATTCTTCTTGCTTCTGCTAAATCGGCAACCTTGGTTCTCCTTCGGATACCTTCATTCCCGATTCGATCACGCAAGGAAACTCCTTGCGTGGTCGCTTACAATGGGCCTCATCAGAAGGGTTAAAGTCACCCAAAGGGCAATGGAAAAGACTATGCTCCATGTCATTCCTGCAAATTTTATTATTTAGAAATATATAAGTATGTTTATCAGTTGTCTAGTACCCATAACACAAGTTCTGCTTAGCTTGGGACTAGACGGCGTTGTGTGATAGTTGTGGAATATTATTATTATTATACTTTTTTTAGTATTGGATACTATCCAATACTAAGCTACAAATTGAAAAAAAAACTTTGGAAAATTTTTATTTCGCCTGCTACCCGGGACTTTAAACAATGTTTTTTAGCTTACTAGCAAGACAACCGATAAAGACGCTGATTTTTAACCATCGCTCGTTAAGTGAAGTACGGAGTTCCATTAAACTAGATAGTGGAACAGCAATGGACGTTACTCAATAGCTTTGGATAGCCAATATCACGGTAATAATATCTACAGTAATCCAACTTCATACAAACGGACGAAACGCTAGCTATACCTACGCGCCTCGATCTCGCGGTACAATCGTGGTGCATACAGTCGCGACTGTGCTGCAGTGACGATCGGACGATGTGTTGTTTTTTTAACAATAATCGCGCGGTTTTTTCACTAAAAATAAGTTCAAGTACATATTTAATATGACGAGTAGGATATATTGTACTGTTTTTGGTTGCATGACTACGTCAATGACGCATCCAGAGATAACTTTTTTTAGATTACCTGGAAACTCTGAAAGGTACTTACTAGTAGGTCTGTATGTCTTTTAATGGATAAGTATTTCCTTTTATGTCCCGAAAAAAAAAGATTTCTGGATTAATAAATAAAGTGAATAGAGTAACGGAAAGTGATTGACACGAGTAAAATAGGTAGTTATAGGCGGTTCATGGTTACGGTAGGTACGCTTGTGTTAAAACCTCGTGGTGTGTTTCGTTTTGTTAGTTTGTATAATTCAAAGTAAAGTGGTATTTTATTATTAAAGTTGTTTATTGTACTGCGTGTATGAATAAGACTAGTAAAAAATAATTTGACCGTCTGTCTGTCACTAGATAGTTGAAATTTTCTCAAATTAAGTATTTTTGTTGCTGCTATAACAACTAAAAACCGTTTTAAGGGTTCCGTATCCGAATGGCAAAAACGGAACAAAAAAGAACACGCATTTTTATTGAAATTCTTCCTATTCAATTCACAAACTATTTTATTTGTTTATATAAAAAAGTATATTTACAATCACAAAACTAAATTGAAACACAAAGTAGGCAAATGTACCTAATTAAAATGCTGGAGGCGGGCAGCCCTATCGCATGTTTACGTACCGCGCGACTGTAGACATTTATTTCAAAAATACGGACGAGTTACATTACTGTATGATATTATTACCGTGCCAATATGTAGTAAAATCGAATTTGCGAGAGCGATACGCTAGTGATATCTACTTAGTTTCTCATTCTGATAAAACTAATGTATGTTGTTAGTACAGCAATCTGTTGTTCGTGTTGCTCTAGATTCAACTATCTACCTTTATGTCCAGTTTATTAGGGTTAAAAACGTTTGTTAAAATAAATATTGAAAACAGAATCTTCTTCTTCTTCTTCCTGCCCTTATCCCGTATTACTTGGGGTCGGCGCAACATGTTTTTTTCTTCCATTCTGTTCTATCACCCGTAAAACTATCGCTAACTCCCTTTTCTTTCTTAGCACTCTCCACACAATCCATCCATCTTTTCTTCGGCCTTCCTCTTCCTCTCCATCCATATTGAAAACAGAATGTTAATTCGAATATCTCATCCTTGATATTATAAAACATAATGGTGATTATTTAGGTCTGTTTAGTACATACGTTTTTCAGTTAATCACACCTGAAGAGTGATTCCTAAAATAATATATAATATAAATAATTTAGAACCCAGATATGGCTTACATTAGAGTTGCCTTTGTGAGAATGTTCGTCCACTAAGAGAAAAAAGTATTTCATGAATTTCAATAGAAGCCTAGATAATGGCTTCTATTGAAATTTCTGCAAAACTAATCTAGTAAAGACCTCTGAAAATTTGAATATTTGACACTTCATAATTTACTCAAATATTTTTAATAATAAAAAAAATATAACACAAGAAGAAAATTGCAAATTGCAAAATTTATCAAGATTTTTTTTTTATTATTGATAGGCTCGCGTTTGACCACTATCTCACCTGATGGTAAGTGATGATGTGGCCAAAAATGGAGCACGCTTGCCTAGAAGTAACCTAATTTTTTTTTAAAAATCACGGAATTACCGAATGCTAACAAAGTTTTCAGGCGTTATTTCTCCTTTTTTCACGTTGCCTCTTCATCAAACATAGCTTTGGGTTACGTTAGATGAAGCAACGAGCCTTTAAACCATCCTCGATGTTGACGATAGGCCAGTGGAAAAGGAAAGGCCTCTTAACCCTTAACCTTTAAAAAGTCTAGCTGTGTAAGAACCAAATGTCATCCAAATCCAGTTAGCCATTCACCACTTCGTCTTTTTCAATATTTGTGGAGTCGTTATTACCGAAAACAGGAAATCTTTAGTGGCTAATGAAAAATCTGAATTCGTACAAAAGGACCAAACATTTACGTCAGTGGTTCTGGAGCCCTATATCACAACAAAGATACTCTAATATCCAACAATTAATTGTAATCCGACAAAATTTATTTGTCTTATTTAAATTACCGATTAATCGGCAGAAAAAACATAGATACTTAAATGTATTCTTATGCCAATTAGCAACAGAACTATTTCTGCCGACAAGAACCTGCGTACTAGATAAAAAGAAACAAAAAACTTCAAGAGAAGAGAGATGTTTTAATTTATACAAGGTGATACGGTAAAGTAATTGGTCTTGGTAATTTAATGGGTTTGATAAAACTATACATTGTAGTGTACTAATTAAGAGGAAAGAGGGAATAGTAAAACCAATATGTTGGGAGATCGGATCCGATTTTTATTTAGTAAAACATTACAGATGTTTTTTTTTTCTGTAATCTTTTGTTGATATCATGATATGCTCGTATTTGTCGCCAACAACAAATTAACCCTATCTAATATTTCCGTGGCTTTTCGATTTTTAATTTTTCTTAGATATGTTTTATTTAATAATTTTATTTATTTATTTCATAATTAATTTACAGACACAGATCTAATAATATAAAATAAGAGATATAATAAAATACAAGAAGAAAACAAAAAATAGACTGGTACAAAGATGCTGCTTACTTCTTCAGAAATCTCTTCCAGCATACCTGCAAAAGGAGAATTGGCGAATTAGAATTGTTATAGCAAAGAGCTTTAACATAAAAAAAACAAATTGTACTAATTTAACCACAACAATAATGGAAAGCCTCTTTTTTTCTTTAGTAATTGAGATTGAGTAAATTTAAAAACTTGCAATTATAGGTGCTTTGAATTATATAATATATATGATATAATAGATGTAATGAAATGACCTCCTTGGAAATGACATTTCATTAATTTAATTTTTAAGCTGTGAATACGGGGTGACGTATGATTCAATGACAGATGATGTTTAGATTATTTTGTGCATTTTATTGTTATAAAAACTTGTAGAGAGATAATTAAAGGGATATAATTGAGGAGGCGATATTAGTGAACTTTAAATGTCGTTTCTTTGTTTTCAGGTGAGATAAAAGTGTAATTTTAGTTAAACGATAATTGTTATACTGTAAAAGCATGTTGAATAAAACAAATCTTTGTTTTCAGAGAAACAATTTGTGGTTTATTTCGAAAATCCTCAATAATATACCTTATAAAACGACATTTTTGTTAACTAAAAGAAGATGGACCGGCTGCAATTTGAGTTTACGATGATAGCTTCAAATGATGGCAAATCAAATGTATTAGCCATAACCTCAATATCTACAGAAGAAGGAAAATGTTATGTTTTACCTGATGAGCTGAAGCCGGTGATTCGTCATACATATATTGTCAAAATGAATACTTTCTCAAAAATAAAAAATAGTATAAAGAAAAGGTATCAAAGTAGAAAAATATGGATAAAATTGGATGAAGATCTTATGAAAACATATAGAGATGAGGAAGGTAATATGCAATTTTTAGATCAATATTTAGAAGAAATAAGCACAAAACAACCAATAGACAAAAACGACAATTTGCAACATATCTTGGAAAAATTAATAGAAACTACTACAAAGAAAGAAAATCAACATAACCTAAAACATATTTCAGAGAAATTTATTATTGAAAAATTCACAAGCAAGAACCCTAATGCAATGCAATGGATTGAGAATTTTGAAAAGGAGTGTGAGCGCTTTAATATATCAAAAGATGAAACAAAAATAGATATATTGAGATTATTTTTAGAAGGATCTTGTTTGGATTGGTATAGCTCGATGGCCATAAAACTAACAAGGCTGAATGGAATGAATGGAAAGACAAATTTTTAGAAACTTTTAAAAACCGAGGATGGGACATAGTTACATATGCTCTCGCATTTAGATATAAAGAAGGACTACTAATTGATTACGCTATTAGAAAAGAAAGGCTTATGCTAGACATAAACAAATCGATAGACTCCAAAACAATGATAGATCTTATTGCAACAGGTTTACCTGGGTTTATCTTAAATAGGTTAAACAGAGATGAACTCAATGACACTACTGATTTGTTCAATGAGATAAGAAAATATGAAGGTATGATGTAAAAGAAAAACTCAAGTACAGTAAAGAGTTGTACATTCCTTTTTAAAAATAAAACTAATGAGAAGAAGCCATGTAACACTTGTGAATCTTTGGACAAAGGAATTAGATATCATCCGGAAGAGTCATGTTGGTTCAAGAAAAATAAAAATGAATCTGAAAAAGTTTTTAAACCCAGAAATGTAAATAACAACTCCATTATTGAAGTAGATATAAATACTGAGAAAAAAAAAACGAGTAAGTACACCATTAATCAAAATCAAGCTCTTATTAGAAAATAAACTAGAAGTGAGCGGCATTTATGATTCAGGCTCACAGATCTCTTTAATAAATTCAAGACTGATTAAAATAAAAGAAAAAAAGGACAATGAGAATATAGCATATATGAAAACGGTTCATTAACCGTTTTTCACACCATTGTGTGAAAAAAACAGATGGCTTGATAACAATAAAAATAAAAATATTTGATTTAGAAGAAGAGGTGGATGTATACATAGTAGAAAATGAATATTTTGATGATTTTATAATCGGATTGGATATGATAAAGAAATTCAAACTAACCCAAAACGAGGACTTGCGGATAGAACAAAAGATAAGAACAAATAAAATAGATGAAATGTCTAAAGATAACAGAAATGAAGAAAAGAATATAAAAACATTAGCAATAAATTTTAATGAACACATAGAATCAGAAGATAACAAGGAGGAACTATTAAAGATATAGTTGAAGACCAAGAAAAAAATGAAACAATAAAAGAAAAGAAACAAAATCTACTACATAAAAATAAAATCTATTATAAAAAAATGAAGAAACTTGAAAAGATTATACTCTCAGAAGAATTTAGAAAAAAAATTATAAAAAAGGTGCATGAAGATTTATGCCATATTGGAATCAGACAATTACAGAAAAAAATAAGTCCACTATATACAGCTAAAAACCTAATAAAAAATATCATAAATATTTGTAAAACATGCGAAATATGCATAAAAAATAAATCAAGATGTCAAGGAAAATTTGGGTTAATGTCACAACTGGGACCAGCAACAAAACCATTTGAGATAATGTCAATGGATACTATAGGTGGCTTTGGAGGATCTAGGTCAACAAAAAAATACTTACACCTTTTAGTAGACCACTACAAAAGATATGCGTTTATTGTGACTTCAAAAACACAGAACGCAAGTGACTTTATAAAACTAACAAAGAAAGTACTCGAGACAGATGAGATTGGAATAATTCTAACAGACCAATATCCAGGCATCAATTCAAAAGAATTTAAACAGTATTTGCAGGAGAACAGTATTTGAAGAATTAACAATCCTACTTTATTAACTCATTTTAGACCTATTTCTATCCTCCCTTTTCTTTCTAAAGTTTTTGAGCACTTAGTTCATAGACAGTTATCTCTTTTCTTAGCGTCAAACTCGATCATTTCTCCTTTCCAATCAGGTTTTCGCGCGGGTCACAGTACTGTAACTGCGCTTTTAAAAGTGACTGACGATATCCGCTGGGCTATGGAAAACAAGTCGCTTACAGTTCTTGTCTTGCTTGACTTTAGTAGCGCCTTTAACTCAGTGGATTTCGATATTTTACTCGGCATCCTTAAATCTATTAATTTCTCTGCTTCCGCCTTAACCTGGTTCGATTCATATCTTCGGGGTCGCTCCCAGTGTGTTCGCCTTGAAGAGTTATTCTCTGACTGGTGTAGTCTCACTGAGGGCGTTCCTCAGGGTAGCGTTCTCTCTCCTCTTCTTTTTTCTATCTTCATTAACTTTGTTACCAAAGCAATCTCTTCTAGTTTCCATCTTTACGCAGATGACTTGCAGCTTTACCGACACTTTACTATAGCTGACGCGGATTCTGCGATTGCTGCCATGAATCATGACCTGTCACGTATCAGCGCGTGGGCTAAATCATTTGGCCTACAGATCAACCCAGCTAAATCACAGGCCCTGATCATAGGCAGTAGATTTGTCCGCAATACGGCTGTAGTTTCTTCTCTGCAGCCTTTAGTTCTTGACGGTGTCTGTATTGACTACACCGAAACTGCAAAAGATCTGGGTGTCATCATTGACTCCAATCTTTCGTGGCGTGCGCAGGTCAATGAAGTCAGTCGGAAGGTATATTTCTCCTTCCATTCACTCAAATGCCTTCAGGGTCTCTTGCCTTTGAAAACGAAAATCTCTTTGGCCCAAACACTTATTCAGCCGATTATAGATTATGCCGACGCCTGCTACCTGGATGCTACTGAGGAGCTATTAAACAAGCTTGAGCGATTGCAAAACTTATGCATTCGATTTGTTTTTGGTCTACGAAAGTATGATCATGTCTCTCATCTTCGCAAGGAACTCAAGTGGCTCCCTATCCGTCTTCGCAGGAACACTCGGATTTTATGTCTCCTTTTCAACATCCTACATAACCCTTCTTATCCCTCCTACCTGCGTGACCGTTTTTCTTACGCACGCCTTCGCGACGCACCGTGCAGGTCACACCTAAGATCCCTCCTTAAATCCCCTCCTCATAAATCCAGCTACTATTCCTACTCTTTCTCTGTCCACGCAGTAAGGTTGTGGAACTCACTTCCGCCTAGCATTCGTGATTTGAAAACGATCTCACTCTTTAAGACTAAAGTAAAAGAGCACTATCTCTTGCTTGATAATCGTTTATATATATATATGTATATATATACATATTTATAAATATTATGTATTTATTTTTAGTATAAGGTATATATAGTTATATAAGTATTTATTGGTTTAATTTAAGATTTCACTAACTCTACTCATTTCTGCACACTACTGTCTACATCTCTTATAATTTCTCCTTTCGCAGGTCTGCTGGAAGAAATTTCTATTTGAAATAAGCAGTACCTTTGTACAAAGTTTTCTAATAATGTTATCCTCCTCAGTATATTTGTGTGTACATAAATTGTAAAATAAATAAATAAATAAATCAAACTAATATTTACAGCTGTGAATACGCCATTTTCGAACGGCTTGAACGAAAGATTAAACCAAACAATAGTAAATAAAATAAGATGTAAAATAAATGAGAAAAATAATAAGAGAACATGGACAACAGTAGCAAGAGAATGTGTACAGAAATATAATGAAACAGACCATTCTGTTACAGGTTTTGCACCAAAATATTTACTGGATGGTACAAATGTCAGTATTTTACCAAATGAAATTAAAACAATAGAAAAGGAAGACAAGTGGATTGCTGATAGAAGATTAGCATTAGAGAATACAATAAAATCTCACAAGTACAACAAGAAAATATTTGATAGAAATAGGAAAATACAAGAGTTCGAGATAGGAGACAGTGTATATGTAGAAAATGGAAATAGACTGAACAGGAAAAAATTAGACGAATTAAAAATAGGCCCTTTCAAGATAATAGAGAAAATATCGAACTCCATTTATAAGATTGACACTGGCAACAGAAAAACAGAATCAACTTTATTCCACATAACAAAATTACAACCTGTTACGGCAGAAGATGAAGTAGAAGAAAACGAATAGGTATAAAGATAACTTGCAGGTGCATTGTTTGTATTATATTATTTAGAATTTTCGTTCCTATGGGGGGGAGATGTAATGAAATGACCTCCTTGGAAATGACATTTCATTAATTTAATTTTTAAGCTGTGAATACGGGGTGACGTATCATTCAATGACAGATGATGTTTAGATTATTTTGTGCATTTTATTGTTATAAAAACTTGTAGAGAGATAATTAAAGGGATATAATTGAGGAGGCGATATTAGTGAACTTTAAATGTCGTTTCTTTGTTTTCAGGTGAGATAAAAGTGTAATTTTAGTTAAACGATAATTGTTATACTGTAAAAGCATGTTGAATAAAACAAATCTTTGTTTTCAGAGAAACAATTTGTGGTTTATTTCGAAAATCCTCAATAATATACCTTATATAGATATAATATTCCACAACTATCACACAACGCCGTCTAGTCCCAAGCTAAGCAGAGCTTGTGTTATGAGTACTAGACAACTGATACACATACTTATATATTTTTTAAATACATACATATTACAGATAAATAAATTACACCCAGACACAGAACAAATGATCATGCTCATCATATAAACATTTGTCCTGGGTGGAAATCGGACCCACGACCTGCGGCATAGCAGTCAGGGCCACTAACCACTAGACCAACAGGCCAGTCGAATTAAAGAATCCTAGGTTACAACTTCTATCAGGACACACAGGCTGCGGCAGGGAATTCTGTGCCGAAATTGTAAGTACACACAACGATATTATGAGATAAATGTAGTATAAAAACTGGTGTGCGAGTCAGACGACACGTACGAAAACATTAAAAACAGCAAAAAAAAAACTCATATAATTTGTTTTTGGGAATAATTGATAAGTGAAAATTTCAACTGCCTAGCTATCACGATTCATAACATACAGCCTGGTGACAGACAGACGGACAATAGAGTAATAGGGTTCCGTTTTTACCGATTGGGTACTGACTCCTAATTAGGCAAATATAGGTGGGATGCACTACCAAGTATTTGTTCTCACCGTGTCCCCCCAGCAGTGCTTTGTATCTAAAGGATATCGAAAACGGCCAATTGTGTGAATGACAATATATTGACAACTAGCTGTGCCCGCGACTTCGTTCGCGTGGAGTACAGCATTTAGAGTTTATTTTTTCTAAAATAAAAGTAGCTGAGCGAGTCCATTGACCTGTAGTTAGTTTGTACGCAACGCCGACTACTACCTACAGGTCATTGGACTCGCTCAGCTGACGTTTTCTTCAAGAAATTAATTTCGTACATGCGTAAATTAATACGAGTTTTGAAAAAAAGGTACTTTATTTTAAATTTTATCTTTACAAATCGATAGTGTTCCATGTACCGGATCGACCCTCCACGGGATTAAAACGATCAAAATTTAGCGGTGTATATATTCATATGCATGTAGTAAAAAGCAGTTATTTCAATATTACAAACAGACACTCCAATTTTGTTTATATGTATAGATTACTTCACTCGTTTTGGCATCAATAATGTAAATATTGGCAATAGAAATAAACCGTAGGTACTTGGTACCTTATCAGAATCCTGTTTCCAATGCTCTTTTTTTGCTCAAGACGAGTTATTAATTATTTGTATTGCTACCAAAGTCTACAATAATTACCGGATCTTCCCTTTTCAACCATCTGGCCAGTTTCGAGCAATCAGTCACTTTTTGCGTCAAGTTAACACCAACTTCATTAAACTTGAATAAAAATATAATAAATGAAATCGCTCGATATTGCAGACGATAAAACTAGCCAAGAAAAAGAGACCAAATCAGGTGTGAATACCCATTACCACCATGTATTATTTTCGCACCTTTAATTGGAAAATATGGGGTATCATTGATAGGTGGTTGACCAGTCCGAAGCAGAGTCGGGGCACATAACCTACGTTCCTCGCTCTACACGGCCGGGGAAGGCGTTTGTCACGGCCACTAGTACTGGTAGGAGCGTAGCTAGATATGGGCGAAGAGGCCCCTCACCCAAACGGGCCTCGTACAAGCAAGGGCTGTTTAAGGGGCCGGCGACTGATGAATTTCCATACGAACGTAATACCACGCTCATTTGCAGTTGGAGCATATTTCCAACACATTATGATGATATTCGGTTATAGACAATATTTATCTAGGTTCCTACGTCGAGGTTTTTTTATAACCGAGTTTTAAAATACAGCCTATGTCACTCAGGAATAAATCAGCTTTCTATCAATGAAAAATTTTTAGCAACCGGACCC
Source organism: Mythimna ferrago (assembly GCA_910589285.2). Taxonomy (NCBI): domain Eukaryota; kingdom Metazoa; phylum Arthropoda; class Insecta; order Lepidoptera; family Noctuidae; genus Mythimna; species Mythimna ferrago. The sequence continues at coordinate 26,475,495 of OU342684.1, forward strand.
CTAGCCAAGTTGATAATAAAGGCCCTAAGGTCGACTGGCAGATAATGCCTAAGGCATTAAGTCCGCCTTTGTACAGTTTTTTTTGTTCATAAAGGTTCAAAAAAAAAAAATCTGCAATCGTTAACGCTAGTAGAAAATTTCAAATGTACGGGAATGACGTCATCTCATCGCTCAATCACGTGGTCAGAACAAAAGAATCGGGGGCTTGGCCAACTCGAGACGTTCGACGCAAGAAAAACGATTGTAAATTGGCTAGGAGGGCAGTACTTTCAGAGATTACCTCCTGCAAACAAAAAATCAAGCTTTAAACCTCTTTATAATATTAGTGTAGTAGTGACCACTATTTCATCTGTTGGTAAGCGATGATGTGGTGGAGCACTAGGTTGCAACAGTCGCTGTCTCGTTTTCGAATTTATAAAGAAAAATGCCTCGCTGATGCGCCTTCACCCGCGTCTAAATTGGTCCACACTACGCCACTGAGTACTGGAGCCTGTATTATTTTCACACGATTGCTTACGACCGGTTATAGCACATATAGAAAAATAAATTCAATAGAATAGATGCTAGATTGGTGGAAGGGTTCTGTAGGGATAGATTCTAGATCTGTGTGGACATGAATAACTCAAGATCAAGAAACGAAAAGGTTAAAGAGAGACAAAATAAATACATTAAGAGAAGAAATGTTACGGAGGGTTGATTCCAATTCCGAAAGTTCAGAACTTCGGATTGAATTAGCACTTTCGATTCTGATTTCAGTTCCGATAAATATTAATCGGAACTTATGTCAGAGTCGCGCGGTATTTATTTCGATTACTCTTTCATTTGTTGTTTCCATATATTTGGAATACCTATTGTTAATCATTTATACTTATCCGACTTTATTGATTAGTTTTTGTAGTTTTTCATTTGACGCTTTTATGTCCGTCTCCGATTTCTGCAAACCAAACTCCTGTTCCAATTTCGGTTCGGGAGACATTAAGATAATAAAAGTTTTGCCTCAATTGACTTGTCGGTTATCCGATGCATTTGTTCTTACAAGGTACTACTCCTAAGTTTATCTTTGTTTTCTTCTATTTTTTAGGTAAACAGATAATAATAAGTTGTTATTAGTAAAAGAAAATAAACCGCTCTGAATATCCCATATAAAGAAAATAAGAAGAAATAAATAGTCTTCATATTTGATCATTACATTTCGATCACAGATTGAAGAGTGCTCTCACTGGACAGCCGCAGTCGGATAGACTGGCAGCCGACCCCAAGCTAGTTGGCAAAAGGTTAGACAGATGATAATAACTGAAACTTCTTATATTAATTAACAAGTTTTCAATAACAATCATGTTTTTCATAGCAAGCTTTTATAACGCGGTATATACAAACATAGATGATTAATACTCATCAAGACCATTCTAAAAATCTGAAACACGATAACCCTATCTGAGTTCCTACGGCCACCTTCCGGTTTCATCATCAGATCAGCTCCATATCAAAATAATTTTGCATTGTCATCTGATTTACACATGCATGCAAAATTTCAACTCAATCGGTAACCGGGAAGTGGATAAAATTGCAAACTTTGATTACGGATAAACAAACATCGGGAAAAGTGAACTAAATAAAAGTTTGTAGAAAGAAACAACAGAAAGTGGTCTCCTTATAAAAAAGAAAAATAACTGTATTAATGATATTTATAAAAAGTAAAGTGATGCAAAGTATCTTTAAAATAAATATTCACAGAATAAACGGTTCAACGCTTATTAAATCAACCGTTACCAGTACAATAATTGCTCGTTTGAACCAACATTAAGTACACAATGTTGCCAACTAGAAAAATAATCGGTCTACGGATCTCCGATCAGCCTGCGACTAGGCTTACTAGCAAAAAGATGTCCACGATCGCTCGATAAAGAAACTGTGGCACAGTCAAAGCTATGCACCAAAAGAAAACTATACTTTATGATCAAAAGAAAACTACCTTTTTGCCTTACGAGAAATGGATATTAAAGTTAGTATCGACTAGAACTCTAGAACGTGGATCGGAAATTGATGGGATGGTCCTCGCCAATAAAATGTTTCTTGAGTAAAATTAATAAATATTTATTGAGGAGCATTAAATTTATGACTTCACACTCGGGCTGCCTAGTTACTTTGAAAATAAAATGGACTAAACAAATGGATGTTCTCATAAAGAGTTTCGCAAAATACTGTACTTATTCGTAGTTTTTTTTAATGATTTGAGAATGGGTTTCTAGGATATTGTCGAGATAAAGCTCAAAGTCGGAGAAAAATGGAAGAACGTCGGATATTCAGGCTAGAAAACTGGTTATTTAGGTAAACGTAGATATAGATCATTGTATCTACGTGTTAGACGGTGTATTCTCGAAAATCACTTCATGAAATTATAATTATGTAATTCAGTTGTGTTTTTGTGTGCGTTTTGTGTTGCAAAGAATATTTTTTTTATCTATCTAATTTCGACTTCAGTTTGGCGTGAGCAATATTCGACATAATCACGGTCGAAGTCGAAGCTATTCATCTCATAGCCAAGTTATAGCAACGCAATCACACTATGAGCCCAGCTTTAAATATCGGGTGCCACCAATGTTTACAAATAAGGAGAGTTGGCCTCCGTTTGTTCAACCCTGTGTTTTATATCTTATTTCTCTAGTTACGGGGCCTTTAAACGCCTGGAGATCTAGAAAAACAACACCTTTATATAACGTATATCTAATGGCTGTTCTCAGAAGACGAAAAGACCTGTTTGTGTTATTGTTGTGTTTGTTTCACTTGGTTAGCACTTATTTGCAGCTTACAAAGATTTTCTTACTTATGTGTAATTATATCAAATTGTTTCGGTGTGTGAGATATCAAATTATATCTCCAGCACAATACACAATCAATTAGTTGGAGATCCATCCTTTTTAATGTTCCCACTGCTGGAACTCAGGCCTCCTCTCTAGGAGAGGGAATGGGCCGTAATCCACCACGCTGGCCCAGTGGGGGTTGGTGAATATCACATGTCTTCGAATTTTTGGTTCTAGGACATGCTGGTTTCCTCACGATGTTTTCCTTCACCGTTTTGAAAGCAGTGGTGATGAAATAAATTACACAAAGTTATGTGCCTGGCAACAACAACTACAACTCGTAAGTTATTACCACTCAGCCGCCACGCCCTCTTTGTCCGTCTACAAGAGCACAATGTTATTTGATCACAATATGAGGATTTTCAACCGACTTAAAAAAGTAAGAGGTTCTATGTTCGGCTGAATGTATTTTTTTTTATGTATTGTGTAAATAAGGCAGACACAAAACTATTATACAAACACCGACTTCCGAAATTAAAGTTATTTTGAACTTTTGGTATTTTTGTTTTACATTGAAGTTGGTTGTATTTTTTTTTTTCTGTAGAAAGATTTTTATTTCTGGACAGTATATTTTTCTGAAATAAAAGTAGGTACGTAGTTTAATTTACTCATCACAACATTAGCTAATTTAGCTATCTACCAATGTAAGTCAAAATATTAAACCAACAAAAAAAATGTTTTTTTTCTGTTATTTACTCCATATGGGCACTTATAAAACGTCAGAAGCTAGTGCGCGGTTTCAATTGGTCGTTTCCTATGGAGAAGAACCGGCAAGAAACTCTATGGTTACTATTTAAAAAAATCTTCTGTTTCTTTCACATGCAGTTTAGTTTAGTTTGACAAAAAGACACTTCATTGTTATTAATTTTTTTTTTTGTTTGTGCTTGACCGCTAGCTCACCTGATGAAAAGCTACGATGCGGTCGACGATGGAACGCGCTTACCTAGAAGAAACCTATTCACTCTCGACTTAAAGATTCCCGGGTTTTAGCCATCAGGAACCACAGACTCCGGCAGGGAATTCCGCTCCTTAGCTGTACGCACAATGAATGTGTTTTGTAAATGTTGTATATTTAAATGTTTTGGGTCTGGATCTGTTTTTCATGTGAGTTTATATGTTATAAACACGATACGGGAGTAATTCCTAATGAGGAGCAACATTTATTTATATTTAAAAAAATCTTTTCTAATGATCCCATTTTAGCATAGGTAGGTATAGCGCTGCTGGGACTCAGGCCTCCTCTCTAGAAGAGGGAATGGGCCGTGCGGGTTCGTAGATGCCAAATGTCTTCGAATTTTTGGTTCTAAGACATGCCGGTTTCCTCACGATGTTTTCCTTCACCGTTTTTGAGACCGGTGGTGATGAAATAAATTACAAAAAGTAATACGCCTGGCTGGGTTTGAACCCGCGACCTACAACTCGTAAGTCGGGACTGTTACCACTCAGCCACCACTGCTTCCAGATCACATGATCCCATATTATGACAAGCTAAATACTAAGATCTACAGCATCTCTAATTGGTTGATAAAAGAGTCATTCCAGATGGATCACTCGAATTATAATAATGACAGTAATTTCAAGAGAAACATAATTATAATGATAAAGCTATTATGTGGACATGTCGGTATTCATATCAGCAGGCTGACTTGTCAGCCTGTTAAACAAGTTGATGTACCTAATATTTAAGTTAAATTGGACTTTGAATCGTGGATATTCATATTTAGGGTTCCGTACCTCAAAAGGAAAAAACGGATCCCTTATAGGATAACTTTGTTGTCCGTCCGTCTGTCAGTCAAGACCCTTTAACTCGGGAATGCATGGAGATATCGAGTTGAAATTAAAACCATATACTCAAGTCTCCACTCCCTTGAAGCTGTGAAAAAATCAAACTTCTGAATTAACGGAAAAAAAAGATTCGGCCGTTTATATCGCAAAAAACGTGTATTTCAATACTTTCAAGGGAATCAAAATTCATAGTGTACTTACCGTTAACCTAGAATCCTGAAATTTGGCATGAAACAACGTCTTATAACTCAAATATAAGGAAAAATCTGAAAACTGTAAATTTGTAGTTACGTCACAAAAAAAAGTTTTTTTTGCAATTCAGAAATCAATCAATCGCCGTTATAATTTTTTTTGATGACACGCCATAAATTGTAAATTTTAATGTACCTACTAACCTAATACTAATCTAATATTAAAAAAAAAATGATTTATGTACTGCCAATATTTGCACGCCCTACGTGGCAGAATGTGATGAGACCATTAATTTAATTCAACACCATAATTATGTACCATATTCTGGCAAAATAAATGAACTGAACTGAACTGAAAGAAAAATCTTCGTTACTCGTTTCGTACGTTTTCATAAATAAGTTTGTACGTAACCCTCAGTGCGTGAGTCCGACTCGCACTTGCCCGGTTTTTATTTATTAGGTGGGACATGGTCTGTGGAGAGACGCCGCACAAATACTGAAGGTCCGTCCAGGAACCCCCATCTGTGGAGATTGTCTTTGCTGCGCCCAATCTGGGTGTGGAGTCAGTTTAGAGTTTCCATGGCAACTCGTGTCCAGAAGAGAGGTTTTCCGATACGACACGATATTCAGACTGGTCTTATTTTTCATTCATAGTAAGACAGTCTGGCCCTTATTACACTAAGCGACTCGACTTAGACTGTCTGAAAATCGAGTGGTGTAATTTGCCCTTAAAGCCTCTGATGCTTCTGCATCTGACAGGTACCCTTAGGTAATAACATAAATAAGTTTTTTTTCCCTAACACCTATAGAAACAAGATGGCGTGCTAGTACTTAGAAACCACCCCTAGCGACATTTAAAGTTCACAATTATGACGGCGATAACTTCTTATACTATGGTCAGTAAGTAATTAATTGTTTTAATCAATTCGAAGGATATAATGTTTTATGTAATTACTATTTCCCGTAACTTCTTTAAAATATTGAGGTTTATTTATATTAAACAATTCAATTTTGAACCGAGTCAGTTATTGAAAGTATCTATGAAATAAAGAAGAAGCCCCACTTGCTACCGTCCTCGAAAAGGAACATTGACAATAAAGCTATAAAAACAATCGAATTTCTAAAAGGTCTAGGAAAGATAACTAAGGACCAGATATTACCCGACTACTATCCACGGTAGGGGCGGGCATGCGGACGACGAGCGATGAGTAGCTCTCCGTATATCACCGTCTGGCAACCGCCCGAACCGAGCCCAAATCGCCCAAAGAGATGTCAGTGAACCCTGGGAAGCCATCAGGGCTGATGCCTGCCAGGAACGTAGGGATTTTTCAGAAAACAACGCTCGTGTTTCTAGAACGCAAAAGGCAACTGAAGGACACAGTGATTTTAGTCAGTAAAACTCTGACACGCCCTCGCGCTTTACGCTAGAAGAAGTCTTTTAGAGTAAGATCCCAGGGCCGCCAGACGTCACGTATTTTCTGACGAAGGAAATGTGGACGATTGAGTACTGTTAGTGTCTACTAAGAACGAATGCCTACCTGCTAGCTTGCTTAGACGGCCAATTTTCAGGTATCAGGTAATCAAGGTACATAAAAACAGTACTTACTTCACGTAAATTCTCCAAGCTGATTTTTACGTATATTTTAGGCAATATCTTTAAAATCAAGTCGCCAATACTCCCAGACACATTCCGTGGGCCGTATTGCTTTACAGATGCTTTAGAGCTCCCAAAGTAATGATATAACTTCACGTAAATTCTCATGCTTGATTTTTATATATGTTCACCAGACAACTATTTTCAAACCTTTTACAAAAAGACACCGATCCAAAGGTCAATCGTCGACATTTCCTTCGTCAGAAAATACGTGACGTCTGACGGCCCTGGGATCTTGGACTATTTGCTTGACTTACCACATCAATAAAAAAGAAACATTAGTTTAAGATTATTAATAGAAACGTATAATATAAGAAATCTGAATAATATACTATATTATAATATTAGCTCTTTTTTTAATGGTGGGAAAAATCATCCAACGACAACCCCCGCTCTTGGGCGGAGAGGGAGATAGTGTTAGACTCTTACTGACCAAAAGACCCACCCTGTTCCTTCTAGCCTTCATACCGGGGCTCGAATTCCCTTTCGGATAACCCTGGCCCCAGTAGGCTTCGACCTGGCTGGGTCCCTGCTGTTGCTGACAACTCCTTGAGGCGCGCGGGAACAGTGCGCGCCGTCGCACTATGGAAAATGGTAGAACAAGCGCATATCAAAAATGCTTTTTACGAATATCATAATTTGGATAATATGGCTATTTTATTAGGTTCTCTAATAGTTAAATTATAATATTCATTAGGATTTTTTCACTTAATACGCGAAATTATTATTTTTTCATAGATAGAAATACATAGAAAACAGAAGTGCCAAACTCAAGTCTTTGCGTATACATGTTTCAATACCATATTGTGAAAAAATACTTGGTACAGATATGCAGTATTTTACATTTTTAGAAAGGTTATTTTATGCTTTTTGCGATACAGCTTAATGATTTTAAAAGTAAAGAAAAATATTTCAGTAATTACTTAAAAAGTGACATACCTTATTTTTCACTTATATTTTTTTTCGTCGAAGGTTTTCAATGTTACCCACGTTTGCCCAACCGCTACTTTTTGTGTTGACTAGTAGTCTAACTATTCATAAATAGAATGCAAAAAAAATCAGCTGCGGATATTTGCGGTTTTAGAAGATATGAGAAAAAAACTGATAAAAGTCAGTACCCGAAAATTGGTATCTTTTGCGGTTTACCACTGACACCATTCACATGAACAATATGGAACTTTTTGGATATTTTCTTCATTATTTCGTGAAAACAAAGGGACCTTATCAAATTTGCACTCGGTTTGCGTGGGAAATTACAAGATAATGATAATGTAGGTACCAATTCGATATTGTAAAATGAGTATATAAAGGGAAGCAAAAACTATTCGAACCATCTACATCAGTGTAACTTCAAGTGAAGTAAATCTCATCTACGCCTATTATTTCTGCAGATTGTGAAGTGTTAAAATGTCTTCCTTCAGCTGTACCAAACGAGACTTCATAATCCCCTATATCGAGGGTGGCAAGACCATGGAATCATTATCCAAAGTTTTAGTGGAAAAGCTCAGTGTTTCTGAAAACAACTTGTGTTTTATAATTAGTGACATACAAAGGCACATTCTTCCTATTTTCAACAAGCGCTGGGCCCTGGCATCTCGGAAAAAAGAAACATTTTTACAGAAGAATTGTACTTGGTTGGACTCAACGTATTCGTTAAATTTACCGGATTCTGAACAATATTCTACGCCATCAACATCTGGCCAACGAGGAAGAGCATGCGTGGCTTATGGAGACTCCTCAGAATCTACCAAGAAGAGGAAAAACACTCTTCTACTCCAAGAATATGGCTTCGAGCATATAAAAAACGCCTTTGTGCTACGGGCTTTACGTGAGTACACAGAAGCTCATCTTGTCGAAGAATTAAGAACCGCTGACACTCAAAAGAAATTAGATATCTCAAGTAAGTGGAACGACTTAGAGCATATGAAGATTCTTTCCGATACGGAAGCATTGAGTGCTTTTATAGATTTGGATCTAACAAAAGCACAATATATGTACCTGAAAAACTTAACCAACGAACGAAAGTGTTGTATATTCCCGCCTTACTACAAAATACAAGAAATAAAAAGATCCTGTTATCCACCATCTTCTACAATCGAAATCACGAATACTTATGCTAAAGTGATTAATATCCAAGATTTATTGGATCATACTGCTGCTAGAATTTTAAAAATCGATTCTGTTTTCCAAGAACAATATAGAACATTGATCCTTTATTGTAAATGGGGATGTGATGGTTCATCTGGTCAAAGCCAATACAAGCAAATACTTGCAGAAGAGTCGGAAACAATTTCAGATGCCAATTTGTTCATCACTTCATTAGTCCCCATCAGATTAGTTGATGTGCAATCGGGATCCGTTGTTTGGCAAAATCCGGTACCTTCATCTGTCCGTTTTTGCAGACCCATTTCTATTGAGTTTTGTAAGGAAACTCCAGAAAAAACCAAGGCAGTTGTCGATGATATTAAAAATCAAATTAGGGCTGCACAAGCATCACTTATAAACAAAGATGGTATTGCAGTAAATGTGAAGCATGAACTATTTCTAACGATGATCGATGGAAAGGTGGCTCAGGTCCTTACAGATACTCCATCTAGTTCCACATGCACGATATGTGGGGCTACTCCACGGCTAATGAATGACCTATCGTAAGTAACTGCCAGACCTGAAAACGAAAACGCCTACCAATACGGATTGTCCACCTTACACGCCTGGATTCGCTGCATTGAAATGATATTGCATATTTCCTATAATCTTTCGTTTAAGACTTGGGCTGCTTCAACTGAGGAAAATAAGAGATTAAAAAAAGAAAAGAAAGAACTTGTTCAAAAACGTTTCAGGGAGGAGTTGGGATTAATCGTCGACAAACCTCGGCAAGTTAGCGGGAATACGAACGATGGCATTACCGCACGAAGATTCTTCTATAATAGCACTTGCTCATCGGAAATAACAGGTGTAGATGAGGCATTGATTAAACGCCTATACATTATCTTGCAAGTTCTTTCTTCTGGAATGATGATCGACCCTGAAAAATTTGGGGAATATGCAATAGAAACTGCAAGAATCTATGTAAGTAGTTACGATTGGTATTATATGCCATCCTCCGTTCATAAAATACTCATACACGGAGAAAACGTTATCAAACATTTTGCGGTGCTTCCTATTGGACAGCTATCGGAAGACGCACAAGAGTCTCGCAACAAAGACTACAGAAACATACGACTTCATCATGCCAGAAAATGTTCCCGATCTGCTACAAATGAAGATGTCTTTAAGACGCTTTTATACACGTCAGATCCATATATAACAAGTTTGAGAAAACCGTACGTAAGAAATGTGAAAGAACTTGAAGAAGAGGCACTAAGTCTTTTAAACGTGGCACCTGAAAGTGAACCCACATTTACTGACCCTGATCCTGAAGTGGTATAAGTTAAAAATAATATTTATATTTAGTTATTACTTATATTTGTACCTAGCTACATCATTTCCTGAAGCCAGAGTATAGGATGTACCTATTAGTAATATGATTTTAATTTAGTAAATTGTTTTCATATATATACATATATATATATATATATATATTACTTTGCTTGTTGTAATTAACCATGGTTCAATCTTTTTAGTCATTATAAACTTGTATTCTAATTTAAATAAATTTTTAACTATTTTTTTTCGTGATTTTTTCCCATTTCTTTCATTCTATGCAAAAAAAAACATACATCGATATACAAGAAAACACTATAAACTACACATCATTCGAATCTCCAAACTTTACTGCATATTTGTGCCAAATTTCATCACGATACGACAAAAATTCATGAAGTTACAGATTTTTGATCCGATACCGACCTATATTTTCCATAGTGCGTCGACGACTTGGGCTTGGTCCGGACAGTTATCGGACGGCCGGACAGCGAGCTACCCATTGCTCACTGTCCGCAAGCCCGATAATATTAGCCCTGACTATTCGTTTCACTTTATTTTGAGGGTCACATCTCGGTACCTACGAATTTCGAAAAAATCTCATTTAGGCGATTCATGGGTGCCGAAAAGTGGCTAAACCATTTTGTGTAGATAAACACATCTATATTATCACTTGGAACTTCTGCACCCTATCTGCTACTTGTATTACTAGGTATTTAAAAGTCAGCGTGTCAGTTATTTGGTCAGTTTTTGCATGAGACCACCCCTCGCAGCCAAAGGTCATTACAGCTAATTAAACATAGAGGATATTATTAGCTAAATGTCAGCCGCGTGAACTTTCTTTACCGACACAGCGCAGACACCGTTAATTAACTTTTTGAAATGTGGCGGGAAGAATACGTCACTTCATAAAAGAGCGGAATGAGCTTTTTGGGAATAGCTCCATTTTCTTCTGTTTCATCTTCATCTGTGAGAGAGTATGCGAGAGTGTCCACTGTTACATGTTTATTGTTTAATCTTTTTATTTTATTAAAATTATATTTGATCAACTTATTACTATTCTATATAGAATTATAAAATCTAATATGTGACATTGATTTGGTGCAATAATAAAGTAATTGCATTTTTATAATTTTTACAGAATTCTTTTTGGAAATTTGTGGCAATGTTAATAGTTTTTTGAAAATTCAAGATTTCCCTTCAACTCAAACTCCTCGATATAGCCCGCAAGAACAAAAATAGCTTATCGAATCCCAATCACGTAACGATCGACCAGGTATACGTCCGTTAAACCTGGTCAATAAATTGCACTAAAGCAACTTTTAAAATAATAATGTTTATATTCCCCCGATTTCTGATTTAAGAATGAACATTTCTCAAATTATTATTTAAGGTTTGTTTTGTTCTTAGCTCAAAATACTCAATTTGGAAACTCGTTCCATATCTTTAATTTCATCCAAAATCAAAATATCTAATAGAAATCTACCAAGAATATATACTCATTATAACCTTCACTAGTTTCTCAGCAAACGGACAAAACAAAAACCTAATTTGTATCAGTAGTCGTTGAATTACCATACTAGCCTTCTCTTTAAACACCACCACATCCATGTTTCCCAATGTAAAACCTAGACTTAAAAAAAAGCATCTAGCTTCACCTAATCCAGTCTAAGCAGCATATCTGAACCTCATGACCGATGTCAATGAATCCCGCTTATTTTATCGCTAACCACCTAGTCTCCAACCAACATTCCTTCAAAACCACACGTTAGGCACAGCAAACTATATTAGAAACTATTGCAAAACCTCAGGGAACCACGTTTCGCTGACTTGCAGACTTGAATAGATTCCTCAAGTCTCAAAGTGCAGTTGTCGTAAACGCGCGCGTTTAGGTCTAGTTTCTTAGGGTTTGTGGTAGGGGTTGAGTCGGGAACGCATTCTGGAGTCGAGTTTAGGAGTTAGCGAGTGCAATGCGCCGCTCATGCAGTTCCCTAACCGGTTTCTAATCGTTGTATTTCGCCGCCGCCGATCGAGCTTTGTGTGCCTCGGAGAAAAAGTTAAAATAACTTCAATGAAAATGTTCCAGGTTGTTTCTTTGCTAACCGAAATTCTAACAATTTTCAGTAGATAATAAATTGAAGCTTTGAATACCTAACATCATGCATGAAAATTCTATATCTTCAGCCGCCTTTTACCTAAAATAATCCTATTATTTTATAAAAGCATAAAAATTGTATAAAAAAAACAATAATACCTAGAACGCTACAAAAACAAAACAAATACCTACTATACTTAACAAAAATTTGCATGTCATTATGTTATGATTAAATATGTTAAGCTACTATTGTATTAAAACCATTGTAAGAACTTTTATAACCATATTTATCTGCAAATAAATCTTTGACTTTGACTTTGACTTATTCGAGTAGGTAAGTGATGGAATTACCGAATGCTAACAAGTTACAAGTTTTCAGGCATGATCTCACTTTTTTGCAACGCCTCTTCATCAAACATCGCGTTGGATTGCGTTGGATGAAGCAACAAAAAAAAAGAAAAAAAATGTTAGGTATAGCTTTCTGTGGTTCTATGCCACCCGAAATAAAGTTATTATTAATATTATTATTATACCATGGGACAGGATCCTCTTACCACAATGAATTTATTAAAAGGTTGCCTCACTACAATGTCTAATTCAAATTAAAAACATGACAGAAACAATTAGGTTACTTAAAAATGCTTATGCGTCTTCTGGCTAACGTCACACTAGTCATAAAAAAATCTTGCGGAAATAGAAAGGTATGTGGGTACCGTTCGCTAGCTCGCAGTTATAGCTATTGTACAAAAATCGCAATGACACAAGACACAAATGGCTGCCTAGCAACACACGGGCATTCTATAGCATTCCTCACACGAAATAATGCACCTGACGACGATACGGAGATGTAGTAAGTACGCGTTTAAAGTCTTGGTATGAGCACCGCAGTCCTAGACAGAGGGGTAACGTGGACTAATTTGATGTGGGCGAAGTTGCATCATCATCTTTTTTAGGGTTCCGTAGGTTGAAAGGATCGAACCCTTATAGGATTACTTTGTTGTCCGTCGGTCTGTCTGTCAAGACCCTTTATCTCTAAAACTTGAGGACATATCAAGTTGAAAATATAACCATATATTTAGGTTTGCAGTCCCTTAAAGTTGTGAAAAAATTAAACTTCTAAGTTTCGACACTCAAGGGAACCAAATTTCTTGAGTACTTCCCGTTGTCCCAGAATCCTGAAATTTTGCATAAAGCAAGGTCTTACAACTCAAGTAGGTATAGGAATAAATCTGAAAAGACACAAACAAAAAAAAAGTTATTTTTATTGCCTTTTGGTCAAAATTTCGAGATTCCAATCAGGAATTGAACTCTTTACATAATAAGTTTGTCTTGCCCAGTTTTTTTTTTTTCTTTAATTCGAAAATGAGACAGCGCCTGTCGCAGCCTCGTCGGCCACATCGTCGCTTACTATAAGATGAAATAGTGTTCAAACGCGAGCCTATAAATTATAAAACTAAACCCTCTTTGTTAAAGAGCCCTCGCACACGCTAGGCCCCTTCGGGTGCCAGGCCGTGGGCGATGGTCTACTTCGCCCACGCATCACTACGCTACTGGTCCTAGACAACGATCGACTGAGTGGTTAACCGAATGGACTGCCCAGTGCCTACCGCCAGATACAGATACAGGTGGAGAAATATCATACGAATGAATGTGATGAAGCAGGGAGGTCACGATCCTCAGCACTGAAAAGTGCGACGCAAGAAGGAGGTGGATGTTACAGGGTAGGCTGTACAATTCAAATTCTTTTAAGTTTACCCCAATTGAATGGCCTGAAAAATCATTCAATAGGGTTTAGCTGGACTGGAGAGGGTTATATTGAAGATTTTAATGATTATAATTCTGTAAATAAATTTGTGCTACGGCCCCAATCATATTTTTATCAATGTACAACTTGACACTGATTCGTAAAATAAAAAAATCACGTTACAACTATTAAAATGGCAGTATGGCAAGTTTTAAATAATAAATAATAAATGGCAGGCTTTAAATTACAATTTTTAGAAAAACTTTTAAAATCTTTATCTAGCTACTTAAAACACATTTGTAACCAATTGTCAGTTTCTCCGAATACATGTAGAATAAATAGTAATTTGATAAACATTTATATAAGTATCTACAGTTTTAAAAAAATAAAAAAGACATAATAAAAAAACCCTAAGAACTAACTAAAATAATAAATGAATAAAAGTAATCTAAAGTACGGCGTCGAAAACCTCCTCCACATCTGTCGACTGGTAATGAACCCAAAAGACTGGTGGCATTGCCACGCTGAATGGCAATGCTTATTCTCTGCCCAAAGTAAGCCAGCCCTTGGGTCACGCGAAGTATTAACAATACGTTTGGAAATTAATAATTGATTTGCAACTTTTTATTGAGTAAATATTGTAAATGCTCGCGCTGTGTATGACGCACATCTGAAAACTACGTTTTTGGTATGACTGGATTTATTTAAGACTAGATTTTGCCCACAACTTCGTTCATATGAATGTCGGTAATAGCGGACGAGAAGTTGAAGTCGAAGCCAGATAAAAAAGTAGCCATATCCGTTCTTGAAGTTTAATACTACTTCGAAAAAATATTCATCAAAATCGGTTCAGTAATTTAACCGTGAAATCGTAACAGACAGACAGAGTTACTTTCACATTTATAACATTAGTTTGGATTTTTCAACCCACCAAACCTTACAAAACGTACCTCGATATCCGTCGATCATAAAACATCCTAATAGCCAATCAAATCGTCAGTTATTATAAGTGAACCGTGGCTGCGCGGGCGCACGGCCAGCGCGCACTTTCGCCCGCTCCGCATCGGCAGCCGGCGCAGGCGCATTTCTCCCCAAGGACATAGGAACCTGTCCCTGTGCCGACAGATGAGATTGTCCAGGAGGCTGTATCGAGGAGTATATGGCAGCCATAAATTAGGAGTTTGTTTAGATTAAACATGCTTTTTTTGTAACGTTTTTGTATTTGACCGGCCTGTTGGTCTAGTGGTTAGTGACCCTGACTGCTATGCCGGAGGTCGTGGGTTCGATTCCCACCCAGGACAAATGTTTGTGTGATGAGCATGATCATTTGTTCTGTGTCTGGGTGTGCTTTATCTATAATATGTAGATATGTATTTAGAAATATATTAGTATGTTTATCAGTTGTCAAGTACTCATAACACAAGCTCTGCTCTGCTTAGCTTGGAACTAGACGGCGTTCTGTGATAGTTGTGGAATATTATTATTATTATTTGTATTTATGCCTTAAAACACAAAGAACTGAGCGTTAAAATAATTATACTAGCTTCTCTCAACGACTTCATCCACGTGAAAAGGTAGAAAATCATCTCGTATTATTAGTGTGATGTCTTTAATATAATATAAATATACCCCCTTAAATTTTGATCGTTTTAATCCCGTGGAGGGTCGATCCGGTACATGAAACACTATCGATTTGCATATTTTGATAAGCTGAGCGAGTTTAATGGTCTGTATGTAGTAGTCGGCGTTGCGTAAAAACTACCTACAGGTCACTGGACTCGCTTAGCTGACGTTTACTTAAAGAAATTAATTTCGAACATGCGTATATTAATACGAGTTTTGAAAAAAAGGTGCTTTATTTTTTAATTTTATCTTTACAAATCGATGGTGTTTCATGTATTGGATCGACCCTCCACGGGATTAAAACGATCAAAATTTAGCGGTGTATAGAATTAAGTACCTATTTCGTGGCCCGATCTTAGAATTGATCACTTCATGAAATGGTCGACTAAAACTGCCCAGTACCCCTAGCCAAGTTGCTAATCTGCAATAGTTAACGCTTGTAGAAAGCTTCAAATGTACGGGAATGACGTCGTCTCAACGCTCAGTCACGTGGTCAGAACAAAAGAATTGGCGGCAAGGTTAACTCGAAGCGTTCGGCGCAAGCGAAACGTTTGTAACTTGGCTAGGGGGGCAGATCGTTTAAATGTTAACATTTGATGATATGTCCCTCCACGTTTGGAGGATTTCTAGATGATAAAAGATCTAAAGAAAGAAGGAACTTATGTATTGCTCTTGTAAGAACAGATACAAGCCTAACATCTCTACATTCAAATAAAAAGCCAATCGCAATTAAAAGGGATATTTTCATCAAAAATTTTATTCTATGCTAAAAAATACTTATTGTATACCAAATATTAATTAATAGTCTTTTCACAATTATTAAGGGACGTGGGGCACCGCGAGTCGGACGGATTAGGTTAGAAGAGGATGGCGGGCTCCAATGAGCGAGCTAAGCGAGCGAACGCAGACCCCGCCATCACCTTCGTGGTATTGAGTGCACAATTAGTATTTTTGATTAAACATATTTTGTAGAAAACAGGGATACATTGAGAAACAGTGGACACTACCGGAGGACAACGTAATTATTTTACGATATGATCAGTTATGATTGACCATATCATGAAATAATCATGCGATTAGCTTAAATAATACCATTTCATGAAATGACTCAACGATCTCTTTATACAACGTGTAACGTTAAATGCGCAAAACCTGAAAATAGTTTGATCAGAATAACGAGCAGAATCAATTAGACCACTTTTTTAATATAGGTAACATTTTTCAAAAAACTCTTCATTAAAAACTTCGCCCTGTCTATTTATGAATGGGTCACACTATTACGTGCGCAAACTCGTCGAAATAGGTAAACAAGCACACATAGGGGAATACAAAAAATTCAAACGATAATAAAAGTTCTTATTTCAATGCAGATATTAATTTTAAATAATGTAAAACTGCTCATATAATAACTTTAATTTTTTTTTTTGTAATGTTTTTTCTTCACAGAATTAAATTAATTTAATTAAAAATCATTTGGAGTGTCTGAGATTTTGCGCATTTAACGTTACACTTTGTATTTTATTAATACCTATTACAATGACGACAGTTTGTATGTATATGTGTATGTTAGTTATCGCTAACGATAACTATATTCGAAAAGCCCAAAATGATTGGCATGCGCTACTGTCATGTCACGTGGTACATTGATAAACGTTAGAAATAATGCCCGTTAGTGTAAAACCCAAACAGTGGAATTTCTCCACCGCAGTCATGTTTCCTGATAGCTGTTGACCTTTGGGTCTTTAGATTAAGAGGGAATTAACTACTTCGAAGCAAGCGTGCCCATCGTCGAGCACATTATAGATCACCGTCAGGTGAGACGGTGGTCAAATGCGTGGGTGTCATTAATAAAGATATTTGTTGAGTTTTTTTGTGCTTTTTTTTTTATTGTATAGTACGTTAGTATACTTCTGTCAACATGACGCTATCCCTAGGTTGGATTCCTTGCCAGCTTGCAACGAAAGATTCTGAGTGATTTTTTTTGATGCATGAAAAACCTATTAAGGCCTAAGCGCCCGAATAGTGCCATGAAACAGTGACTTTCTGAAGCCTCCTCGGTAACGGCTGGGTTAATAGGTTTGAAAAAAATATGTTTATTATAGATTCATGAACAACAATATCTATTGATTTTTTCGTGCGATCAATACTTTAGTCTATAGAAAATATTTAGCAATTTTACAACTTTTCCCTACTCCTTTGAAACGGCTTGGATCTTTAGAAACATTTTTACACTTAAAAATTGGTGGTTAAATATTCTTCAAAGTGAACATAGCTATAATGTAAATCAATCAGTATCTCGCAAAGAAAATGAATTTAAAGGTCAGCCGCCCACTATCCGGGCGCAGCTAGCCGCAATTAAATGCACTGATACGCGCGCTGCTGCCTAGGCGGGTACGACAGTTGTGTCCACTCAATTTCGGCCAGATGGTTCAAGGGACTATAGGCCTTAAGTACTCGTAGAACGGATGGCCGTCGAGGCCGAAAGGTTCTGGAGTGGCGACCACGTACCGGAAGACGTCGCGTTGGAAGGCCTCCTACAAGGTGGACTGATGACCTGGTAAGAATTGCGGGAATCCGATGGATGCGAGACGCACAGGACCGTTCATTGTGGCGACACTTGGGGGAGGCCAATATCCAACAGTGGACGTCTTTCAGTTGAGATGATGATGATGATGAACATACAGAGATTGTAAGATACAACTATCGATTTATTTCAGTATTGAATTCTACATTTATATAACAGATTATAAATTATGTGGACCAATAGGATTAAAGAAAAACAAACCTGTTGTCCCATAAGTGGGACGATCGGAAAAATAATCTTTCCGTTCGCCCCACTAGCGTCTAGGAGGACGAAGTTCATGAGACGAACGGGAACACTACTATTCTAAGAAAGGCCCTTTCTAGATTTTAATCATGTTCTGTCATCTGAACGATGTCAGTCGCGTAGCTAGGTAAGCAACGGCCCAGGGGCGATAAATAACTGGGACCCCTTTTTTAGATGGGAAATCATCAAATAACCTCTCCTGCTCTGGGTGGAGTGGGAGTGAGTTTTACATTTTTACAGACTAAAATGAGTTGCCATGATTAAAGTAGTGTTGCAACCTATGTATTCTCAGTAGTTACTGGCCCGAGAAAATCTCCAATGCAGATCTGTGGGGACGCAGTGATAAACAGCGAAAACCTCGATCGACCAACAGATCAAACACCGCAAATTGAACTGGATCAGCTACACGCTCCGAAGGAATCCTGAACATATGTTAAGGCAAGCCCTATACTGGCATCATCAAGGAAAGCGTAAACGTGGTCGCCCTAAGCAGACCTGGCGGCAAACGGTCATCGCAGAGGCGAAGAACATACACCCCTACTTTTTAATTAGTACACAAAAAAATGGGGCTGTATCTGTACCCGTTACTGATCATATTTTTGTATTCAAAAGTAGAAAAAACCGAAATCCTAAAATTGACCACGAAAAGGTAAATTCATCATAGATTCAATCATACGTAACAATTGCTACTAGAAAATACTGCGGGAAGTGTTTTTCCATTTTAATCGTCATTTATTCATTCACACAATATTTTCATAAATTGAGAGACATTTTGGGATAAACACAAACGCTAATAACTTTGCTGTTTATGAATATTATTTATTGAGATTATACTTAAATAATAACAAGACCTTTTCTAATAAGCCCTTTAAGTATTTGTACTAATTAAAAATTAGTGGTGTATACCTAGAGAAAACCTGGAGCGAAATGAAACGCAAAGCTCAAAACTGTGGACGCCCCTGCCCCATCTGGGGGACACAGGGACTTAAGCAAGTAAAGCAACCTATATTTAGTTTAGCTAATCAGGTTTTGGGGCCCCTGAACTTGGGGGGTCCCGGGGCACTGCTCCACCTAGCCCTTTGATATCTACGCCTCTGTACGCTGTACACAGGTACCTCAATAAACGTTGTTTATGCTGATATTCTATTAACACAGGTGCTCCGTTTATTGATCTACAATTCATTGAGTTTATTACCTGTGGCTACTATTGCCAATAAACTGAACTGTGGAACACGGCGAAATCGTAGTTCTCAGCTTTCTTGATCAAGTCATTAAACTAATCAATAAACTATCTACTCACAATACACCATTTGTATAAAATGATCATTTTTATCTGTATTGTAGTTTTATTTGTTCCTTAGTTTTAGTCTAGTTCCGAAAGGGAGGCTCGGCCCCGGTATGAAAGGCAAGACGGAACAGGGTGGGTTTTTTAGTCAGTAAGAGTCTAACACTATCTCCCGCTTCGCCCAAGGGCGGGGGATGTCATTTAGATGACTTTCCCAAGTAATAAAAAAAATTGGGCAACTGTTACATAAACCGAAGTAACTTTTTTTCTCGTTAACTTACAAGTTTGATTTTTTCACAGCTTCAATTGATACCTCTATGTTTTCCCGAGATCAGGAAAGGGTCTTGACAAACAGACAGACAGACGAACAACAAAGTGATCCTATAAGGGTTCCGTTTTTTCTTTTTGACGTACGCAACCCTAAAAAAAAGTTAAGATGTTTAGAAGTCTTCATACAAAACATAACTTTTGATTATATGATAGAGAATAAACTTTAGAAACTTGTAATACTTGTTTAATATGCCTTATAAAAAGGTAACAATCCGTTATGGAAGTCAAACAATTTAGATTAAATTATTAGTCCGGTCAGTAACTATAGCCGTTTCCAATCATTCAGATAGTTATTGCAATTTTACGGTACCTGGGCAGCCTGGAGGATGTAGCTGTACTGTTTAATGTAATGCGCAAGAGACGAGCCAGATAACTTAGCTTAACAATATTCTGATTAGTACTTAGCCTAATGTTGAGATGGATGTGTGGTGTGACAAGAATGGATAAAGTCAGAAATGAGTATTTGAGGAAGTTTGGAAGTGGGGCCAGTGACTGATAAGTTGAAAAGGAAAATTTTGTATTAGTCTATTCATGTGAAGTGGAGGGATGAAAGGAGTTATTTTTAAAGTATACATGTGGACCGATGGAGAGGGACTAAGGAAAGGATGGATGGATTGTGTCATGTGTGAGAAGTGATATGAATAAAAAGGGAGTAAGTGATGACAGGACAGAATGGAAGAAAAAAACGTATTGCACCTACTCCAAATAACACGGGACAAGGGTAGAAAGACGCGGCGGAGACCTCTCGCGCCGGGCTTTGGTTGAAGCCGTGGTTCGGAGCGAGGAGGAGTGGCAGGCGGTCGCCGACTTCTGCGAAGCAGTAATGCTAGCGAAGGAGGAGGCAAACCGCATCAGGCAACGGCGCTCTAGCCGCCGCCGGGATTCCGATCCCGATTTCCAGCCACCGTAAGCGCGGGCTTGCGGACAGTGACCAACGGGTAGCTCGCTGTCCGGCCGTCCGGTAACTGTCCGGACCAAGCCCAAGGCGTCGATGGTGCGCACTGTTCCCGCGCGTCTCAAGGAGTTGTCAGCAACAGCCCAGCCGACAGCCCAGCCGGGTCGAAGCCTACTGGGGCCAGGGTTATACATATATATACCTTACAGCAAACTTAACAGGTTTAATGTGGTACGAGGTCTAATAAGCCTCGTCCGTGTCTTCCTTGCGGTGCAGCTAAGAAAAACATAGTCTTCTCTGTTGTGCAAAGGCAGAGAAAACTATGTTTTTCTTAAAACTTCAATTTTGTTGAGTTTAGAAAAGAGACGAATATATACGTAACATGCAATAAAACAGAATGCAGTGGTATATCTACTTCAATACGGGGTCACTTTGACTTCGAACTGCACTTGGCGAAAAGAAAGATTGTATAAACGTTACGGGGTCCAATAAGCCCCGTACAGTAATAATTATCGTTTCGAACGAGGTCTTAAACGCCCCGTACCCCTGTACATACACAGAATGTGTAGCGTTTACTTACCTTTGCTTCTCCTTCAATCTGAAAAGGTCTCATTATCTTATTTATTTATGTTATTTCTGAAAAAAGTTAATCTAAATGAAAACTAAAATGTAAGTACGAAAATTGGAAAATTTTCTGCAGTGTAAAATAATATCAAACGTGCGTCATCATTTTCTGCGAAAGTATTTCTTCATAAGTGTATTTAAAAACGTCGTTTGATACAGGTGAAAATTTGTGACGGCGCGCACTGTTCCCGCGCGCCTCAAGGAGTTGTCAGCAACAGCAGGGACCCAGCCGGGTCGAAGCTTACTGGGGCCAGGGTTATCCGAAAGGGCGCTCGAGCCCCGGTATGAAGGCTAAAAGGAACGGGGTGGGTCTTTTAGTCAGTAAGAGTCTGACACTATCTCACGCTTCGCCCAAGAGCGGGGGTTGTTATTGGATGATTTTTTCCCACCATAAAAAAAAGGTGAAAATTTGTGTCACTACAGCACTCGGCTCCATAACGCCGTCGCCTATGGCTCGTGCAAGTTTCTCCACTTGTATCAAAATGTACTATTTATAATTTTATTTACATTGTTCACACATGATAGCGACAAGAAACATGTAACAGAGATAATATTTGTAATTACTTAACATAATAGGCTAGTTGCCGTAAGAAATGTAATTGTATGGAGCTACCCATTGCTCGCCGTCCTCAAGCCCGCGCCTACGGTGGCCGGAAATCGGGATCGGAATTCCGGCGGTGGCTGCGGCACTGTGAGCGCCGCCGTTGCCTGATGCGGTCGGCCTCCTCCTTCGCTAGCATTACTGCTTCGCAGAAGTCGGCGAACGCTTGCCACTCCTCCTCGCTCCGGACAATGGCCTGCACCAAGGCCCGGCGTGAGAGATCGCTGCCGGCGATCGCTCTCACGAGGGCATGGCGATGCTCCGCCCAAGCAGGGCACACCTCAACTGTGTGCTCCACCGTGTCCTCCGGGCGTTCCGCACAATGGCGACACCCGGGCGTCACTTCCGCACGGATCCAGTGCAGGAACCTCCCGAACTTGCCATGTCCGGTGAGAACCTACCTCATGTGGAAAGTAAGGGCGCCGTGAGGTCTTTCCAGCCACGCCTCAAAGAGGGGACTTACCGCCATAATAATAATGGCGTGTCCAGCACTGGGATGCGATAGTCGCTGACGCTGACCATGAGATCCCGCCGGAGACTTTTTGACACTTCAAAAGTGCCTGTAAATGGTTAATTTGAAATAAAATGCTTTGAATCTTCTTTTTTTTGTTTCAATTATACCTAACTAATGTTTGTGTGCCAACTGCTAAATAAATCTATTTTCTTTCTTTTCTTTAAAACAAATATTACAGAGAAGCATAATCGTATGAAAAAAACAAGCAATCGACTGTAGAGCAATAGCTTCAAGGCACTACAGTTGACAAATTCTTATAGCGATCATAAAATATATTGCCCACAAATTCTAGCCAGAGGCTATAAGCTGATACAGTCTTGGTACCAGACGCATCGATATCTTTCCAATTAGGGACGATTTGTTAGACTCATGAAGACTCTGGAGTACTACACGTGTTTACATTCATTGCAGAGGTAAGCCCGAATCGTGGTTCATTAGTAAACTACGTATACATATGTCATATGATCAGAGTTTCAACCGTGAGAAGGATTTTCTTGATTGAAAAATCTTGTTAGATTTTGTTGTTATCTATAAGTAGATATGTTTTAGCCAAAAGACTTTTGGCTTTAAGGCAGTATTATTTTTAGAGGTTGGAAATCATCAAAAAAAAGGTGTTTTTCACACAGGTCTACATGGGCACTTCCTATAGAGAACAGCCGGCAAGAAGCTTTATCCAATATACAGCTTTAAGATAAGAGAAAAGGTAGCTACCTATAGCGACATTGTATGAATCCGACAGCTGTCACCCGCACCATCATAAGTTATCTCTTTCACGGCTGAAATATAATATGATCTAGCAATTAGCTTAAAGCTCATTTTCGCTTTTTTTTGGGCTGATATATTAAGATATTAGGTGACCTGATACTATCTTCTGAACCACGGAAAATCCTGAACGTATGCATCGATCAAAAATTCATAATTACTCCACTTCCATTCAGACCCAATCCAGAAAAATCCCTTACTAATTACCATAAAAATGTCTCCACTCCCTTCGTCAAGTGGAAAACAATGCGATAATCATTACAAATCAAAACGACGAACAATAATCACGTCCAACAAACTACCTGACGGCCAGGCTCGCTAACACAAGAACTTGCAGACTCTGAGTACCAAACCACCACACCACATCTGCAATCACCATAAGAATTGAACACCCCACCGAAAACCCGACCTTCTCATATCGAGTTTAAGTGCAATTTTGATGGGCAAGTAAGTGGTGGTTACGGTGTTCGGGTTGATGAGCCGTGCTGGTCAATAAATGTATGTAAAAAAGTCCTCAGACTAAGACGACATTCTTGTGAAGAGTCGGTGAGACGTTAGCGACATCTAAATGGTTAGGACGCTGGCCTTAGTCGTCTGTGCAGTATATTATGAACATTTTTATACCATTCTATATCAATTGCTCTTAGTTTCTCATGTTAGTTGAGATGTTTCCACGTTCTAATTGTATTTTAAATAAGAACGGCCATTTTGTCCTTTTATGAATCCGTAATGGATCTGAACTCACCGTTCTCAGTAATTTGATATGGTTTGCAATTAATTTAAATGTGTCTATGATTATCCATCAATTGCCTCAGATGGACCTTAAATAGCTGGGTACCACGACGATTATTCATGTTTTTAAAAAAAAACAACCAAGTTTTTTTAATCACCGTGTCGTCTAGATACACCTATTTAGTTCTCAAGCTGGAAGTTGTAAAATAATTGCAACATAAACGAAATATCGAGCGAGTATAGAGAGAGATAGTAGAGAGAGTATATCACGCGATAGCAAGTGGACATGCATTAGAATCAGAAGCATTTGATAAATTATATTTATTTTGCAACTAGGTTTTACAAAAATACTTTTAGACGTCAATTTTTTCGTCAATTTAAACGAGATGAGGCCGGTTTAACTCGAAACCTATTTCACAAAAGTTCGTCGCATACTATTTAGCTATCCAGTCTTACAAACCCAATTTAACACGGTTCTAACTCGAAGCTAAGGTCTAAGACCTACAACAAGACGAATGGGACGCTACAGGACCTTATAAGGCGTATGTCAATTTATTGAACTTACCCGATCGCTCGTTCCCGCGCATACGATCCAAGATGGCGGTGGCGGCCATCTTTTTTACGCTTTTTATCATTTTATAATATATTTCTGTTTATTATTAGATGCGTGTGGTGTTTGGTTGGTAATTGATAGTTGCTAATGCAATTAGTAGCATCGTTATGTTTAATAAAAATATATGAAAGTTATTTTTTCTGGTGTTTATTATATTTCTTTTTATTTTAACTGTACTGACAGCTAAGAAACTGCTTGCTTCTCATTGAAGTGATAAACTTCTATAAGAACTCACAAATAATGAGCCCCTGAAATGCGAATGCACCTTTTTTCATCATCATCATATCAACTGAAAGCCGTCCACTGTTGAACAAAGGCCTCCCCCAAGCGTCGCCACAACGAGATGCGTGATTGATGCGTGAAGCACAAGCACCTTTTATTTAAATGAAAACTAACATGGCATGAATCGAGCGATGGAATTTGCAACAACAGAATTTTCGCGCGAAGTGACAAATTCCAGACAAATATTTATATTCTTATATATGCTGGTGTACTTCTGAACCTCAAAGGGTCCTAGTATTTTTTACTATTGTGATCCTAGGACCCTGTGTACAAAAAAGAAATCAAAAGTGTCAATTGCCTATCTTCCTACACGGATCGTTAACACCGCCGAGGGCAACGGCCAAATCGTAAAAAAGGTTTAAGATATGAGTGCCAGCACCTCTCTATTTAAGGCTTTATCGCTTATAACCATTTGATTTATAAATGCTAGAAAATAACGTTATTTTATCACGGTAGAGTGAACGAAAAAACAACGTGAAAGACTTTCTGAACTATTTTTAAAGTGAAATGATTCAGTGATTCTATTGATAGCTAGCTTATGCCCTCAGCTTCGCTCGCGTACTTAAAATATAGCCCTTGTCACTCAGTAATAAAGCAGCTTTCTATCGGTGAAAAAATTTTAGCAATCGGACCAGTACTTACTTTCAGAGAAAGCAAAAGAACAAATTTTACTTCTTTATGATATTGATATAGATGGCATTTACTATGTACTTTTCGATGTAACGCTAACGCCATACCCTAAGTCTACAAAGATATTAAAAATAATTCGTGATATAGGATATAGATCCATAAGTTCTGATGATATCAGAGATAGAGACACGCTTATGTCCAGAAATTAAACGTTTTGTGAAGACATTGATTGTATGTACAGCCAAGGAGTTTAATTTCCTGCCGGAGTCTGTTTCCCGATATCTTCAACTTGGGGATCTTCAAGTCAAGAGTGAATAAGTAACTTCTAGGCAAGATAGTCGTCAAGTGCGAGATATTAATAATGAAAGTATAAAAAAGAAAAGAAAAAAGATGGAAAGTGAAGATGAAGAAGTACCACCATACGAACTCACTCGGATGAAATCGAAAAAACGAAAAATTAATCAAAACATTTTTTTAAACGTTGGCCCCTAGACTTTACTCTTATGCCTTGATCACACGTACCGAGTACACGGGCGAGACAGTACTCTCGGTATGTGTAAACACAGCGCCGAGTGCTCGGCCTACCATTTATCTCTACAACTCGCTTACAATTCAAGGCATTAATTTTTAGGATGCAAAAGTTGGAATACTTACCATCGCGGTCATTTCTGCCAGATCACTTAAAAAAAATTCGCTTGAATCCTGCGGCGCGGTGAGTTTTTGTTTCGAGTGCAAGCAAAAATGAACTTAGCGGTGGTCAGGCGGAAGTGTCTTAGATGGTGCGAGCGTCGTCTTACGTAACACGCCTGGTAACTGACCATCAGGACTACACATTGACTCCTAAGGCCAATGTTGTTAAAGTCCAAAATAGTCCTAATGGTAATGGTCCAAGTCCTAATAGTAGTACCACAGGGTCAGACAAGAACCTTTCTTTTTGGTGGGTAAAAATCATCCAAACGACATCCCCCGCTCTTGGGCGGAGCGGGAGATAGTCACACTCTTACTGACTAAAAAACCCACCCCGTTCCTTCTTGCCTTTCATACTGCGTAACACCAAGAGCATAAAACAGAAAGCGCTTATATCAGACATTTAGAAAAAGATACTAAAATCAAAATGTTCTGTATTTAGTAGGCTTCCTAAGACTGTCTTTAGACGAAGTAGTATTTCCTAAAAGGGTTTTTTCAGGAAGTTGTCATCAAATAATCAAATTCTTCCGCTCTAAGGTGGACCGAGAGAGCTCGTCGTTACTGACTAAAATCCACATTTGTCCTTCAGTTGCTCTAAACCAAGGATGCATAGACTTATTGAGAGGGGCCACTTGGGCAAATGATGAACTAATGGCGGGCCACCAGCAAAAGTTAAAAACATAAAAATATCCAAAAAGTAGTAAAAAATAATAATATATTTTTTTTATATTTGACTCAAAACTTGTAGCTACACGTAAAATTGCTTGCAAACTTTCATTTGCAAGGCGGTTTCGATTTTTTGTTTTGTTATTCAATACCGAAAAAGTTAAATAAGTTAGCGCATTTCAGAGCATTTGTGCGCAACTCTTTGTACTTTGTAGTTTTATCAACGTAGCGGTAAAAGTTCAGCAAGACCCCTAAATTGAATTTGTTGCGAAAATATTGATCCTTTTGAAAATCGATTAATTCAATGGCATTGAATCTGGTCCAGTTTCAGCTGAAATGGTAAAAAGATTGCTAAACACGTTCAATAGAGGTTTAACTTTTTGAAACTCAGAAAATCGTTCACGAAAAGATTGTATCAAAATATCTAACTTTTCAACAAAGCTAAGATTAATCGCAGTTTTATTGAATTTTTCAATAATTTTCTTGTAATTTTGTCATCATCATCATTATGAAAATGATTGTAATTGTCCGAATTTATTTGTGTTCTTAAAAGAGCTAGCTTGCTGGCGGGCCACTGGCATATTGCCGGGGGGCCGCACGCGGCCCGCGGGCCGCGGTCTGTGCATCTCTGCCCTAAACGTTTCAGGGCCAAGCTACCAGGCAAAAGTCCAAATTTCCCATGAAGTCTAAACTCAACCAATTTGTTAAGCAATATTAGACAAATATTTTCAACTATAAGTCCTCCATAAGTTTTTTTTAGGTGTGAAATCATCCAAAGGCGTACGCTCTAGGCCGGAGCTGGAGAGCGTGACAGACTTTTTCTGACTAAAACCCACTCCTAAGTTCTTTCTTTGCCTTTATTCCATGACCCCGGGGTTCTCTTTCGCACAACCCATGGCTCCAGTTAGCTTCAACCCTGCTGGGCCCCTTCGGTGTTGCTGACATCTCCTTAAGGTGCGAGTAAAACACTACACGTCGTCAACGACTCAAGCTCGGTCCAGACGGATATCGAACGGCCGGACGGTGAACTACCTATTGCTCGCCGTGCGCAAGCCCACGCCTACGATGGCTGGAAATCGGGGTCCTCCAGCGGCTGGGGCATAAGGAAGTCCGTACTCTCATGCATGTAGCCGCCTCCTTCACTAGCATTACTGCATCGCAGGACGCGAGCGCTTACTATTCCTCCTCGCTCCGGATCATGGCTGTAGCAGGGCCCAGTGCGAGAGGCTGTTGGGCCCCTAACATTCTTCCAGCAAAAGAAGCTTTAATAAATAAAGCAATATTTGTAAATTGTAATAAACAAAATAAATAAAGCCGCGAGCGTGAACCACATACGTTTGTTAGACGTCGCGACAACTTGCGCGAGCGCAGTCGCCTCGCACATGAATTATTGAAGGAGATACAAATTATACTTGTCTTTGCAGTTTGATACATGCTTTAGTTATGTTAGTATTTGTATTAAATGTGGGCTTGAGAGAAAACCAGAACCGAGAGAATTCATGGAGTTTTAAGATCAGTGAGTACTGTGTTAGATCTCGTCCAATTTAGATCGTGGCTTTTATTTAGCTGTTTCTTTCGTTCCCCCACTGGTAAAGGCCACCTTTATATTCTTCCAGGTATCCTTTCAGAACTGATCATTGTAGCGACACCTGGGGAAGACCTATGTCCGGTTGAAATGATGATGATGATGATATTTTTCCTGAGCGATCTCTACCAGCTCTTGCGGTGAGTGTAGGAAGAAAAACAGCATTATAAGGACAAAAAATATCTTCTAAAAGTTACGTAGTTAATGTGCCCTCCAAATGGCACAGTGGCACAAAGAATATTTAATTTAGTCATTCTATTTTAGTTCTTAAAGTGTCTCCTTTTTAGATTGAAGTGTGAAACGGATAATTTTGCCAAAACAGCATTATACCTATTTCAACTTTTCTGTAAATTCTTACCAGTTAAAAAAAGACTCAGGAGATTAAATTACCAGATTTCTTCACGAAATACTTGGACCTAACAGCTTTACTTTTTTTTTTTGTTGATAGGTCCGCGCTTGACCGCTATCTCACCTGATGGAAAGCGACGATGCGGTCGACGATGGAACACGCTTACCTAGAAGAAACCTATTCACTCTCGACTTAAAGATTCCCGGGTTGTAGCTATCAGGAAACATAGACTCCGGCAAAGAATTCCACTCCCTAGCTGCACGCACAATACGTTCTAATACTGAAAAGGACTGAAGATGTATTTTAACTTCAACCAACACCGGTTAGTAACATAAGAAAAATCAGAAAAAAAGAATCCGTCACCATCCATAAATCCACAGTCGCTTAAAATCATAAACAACAACATTTTTTTCTATGCCTTCCCACCACGCAAACAGAAAAACAAGAGCCCAAGCTGGTTGATAGAATATTTACAATCGAGTCGGGATCGGTAGCCAGCCTGCGGTCAAGCGCGACTCGCGACAGCCCTTAGCTCAATGCTTGCATGCATTAATCTAGGATACTTACTTATAAACTACTATAACTTGAAACTTATCTATGGATAAGCTCCTGTTAAGGGTACTGCAAGTTTGCGGAAAAAACGCTGCGTTTTTTATTGTAAAGGCTACTGGTTTCTGGTTTTGCTGTATTGTAAATGAGGGTGCTTATTACAATATCAAATGAATGCAATATAGGTAAGTCTTGAGAGCAGTGGTAACCGAGTCATAATGGCCCCAACTTACGAGCTGTAGGTCGCGGTGAAAGAAAAGACCGTGAGGAAACCGGCATGTCCTAGAACCAAAAATTCGAAGACATGTGACATTCACCAACCCGCACTGGGCCCGCGTGGTGAATTGCGGCCCATTCCCTCTCCTAGAGAGGAGGTCTGAGTCCGAGCAGTGGGAACATTAAAAAGGCTGATGATGATAATGATGATAAGGTAAGTCTTAAGTACTTAGAACATGATTGTAATAATATATATTTTATTGAGTCTTATATCAAGTTAGGCATTACATTTTTTTAAGGTGTGTATCAGATTTCCTGGCTTCTAACTATCCGTAACGACTGTCAAAATCTACAAACGACAGGATTTTTTTTTTATGTAGGAAATTATACAATGACTTATTTTGCTTTAGGGTAAAATGGGAGGGCGTGTCCGACATTTACTGACTTCACCTATGTCCTTCAGTTGCCGTTTGCAGTCTAGGACCACCGATTTTCTTTTCAGAAAATCCCCACGACCCTTACGGGAATCGACCCTGCTGGGCTCATACTGTTTGCTGACATTTCTTTGAGGAACTTGTGGAACGCCACACGTTGTCGATGACTTGAGCTCGATTACATTAATTTTGATTGTTTATTGATTTTTTAATAGTTACCTGAATAAGAGAAAACGCGGTTGGCGCAGTGGTTGGGTATTTGGCTGCTGCGCTGCATGCTGCGGATTCGATTCCCGCAAGGAACAAATATTTTATGGCTTACTTATAGCTTTTATGGTTCTGGAAGTCTTGCGCATGTGTCGGTAGTACTCCCCATTATGAAAGTGGCTATAATTCGGATGAAATAGGCTAATGAAATGCAATTAGGCGACGATCTGCACCTTTCACATTTACTGCTTAGTGTTGTCGCATAACGATGTCATTAAATGTTTAGTTATTAGATATAATAATTAATTATACATCTTCTTAACGTTTTTATGGCAACACTAGTTAAATTCCTTGCCTGGCCCAGTATCCGGCCATGGCAATGACGTTCACTGATGCTGTCATTAGGTCCATAGGTGAACAGGTTACAGGGCACGTGATGCAAGATGGAAGGTGGGACATGGTCTGTGGAGAGACGCCGCAGAAACGCTGGAGATTGGAACCGTCCAGGAAACGTTTTTTTTATATAGCCTCTTTTTATAATGTAAATGGAAGAACACTGTAGACTCCACGAATTCTTAGATTACTTCATATTTTGACCATGTAGGACTCTGGGAAAAAAAAAAAGTTTTGACTTTGACTTTGAACCCGCATCTGTAGAGATTGTCTTTGCTGCGCCAAACGTGGGTGCGGAGTCTGTTTAGAGTTTTCCAGGTTGGCCATGGCAACTCGTGTCCAGGAGAGAGACTCTCCTTTCACCTGACAATGGTAAACTTAAACTTAATTATACATGATCCAGTTTGTAGCCACTGTGATACAAGTTTATATTCTTGTATATAAACTTGTATCACAGTGGCTACAAACTGGATGTAGGCATGTAAACAGATATCGGAATAGGTAGGGCTGTTTTATGTACTTGCCATAGGTTAGATTAATATGGATATTCCCCAAGTCCCGGGATTTGGTTGGATTATAAGTAGTAAAATTATAAAAACTATTCTTGCCTTCGGGACTAATGAAAGATTACACTTCCTTTCTGACGGGTAAATATAAGAAGGACGGGATTAAGGGTAGTATAATAAATAGATAAACTTGATTCATTAAACCACATTCATTTTCTTACGTAACAATTTCTTATTCAAGAATCAACAATCATTTAAACATTTTTATTCTGAAGTTGTACAAAAACATTAATAATCCCGTGGAATATCCATATTAAAATCAATTTTTGCAGTCAATGAACCTAAATAGCCCTACCTATTCCGATAACTGCATATAACATAGTCATACCTTTGTAATTATTCACATAAGCATAATGTCACAAGTTTGACAGTATTTTGCAAAAAAAAAAAAACGACGCACCAAAAACGCAACGTTTCCCCGACTCATGTGTTCGCTCCCCTACATCCCGAGAACGTGGTCAAGCCGCCTTAGAACCTGTCCTCTGGCAGTTATTAGAAGTTATTAAAGAGCGCACTTTTTGCCCCCTGTCGCTCGCACTGCCTCCAGATTGCACGTCTAATTGCTCGCTGCGTGAGAACAACAAGAGCAAGTGCGCAAAATGGATCGTTTTCAGGAGCTTTATTCATGAACTGCTTGCCTACATGTCTGAGAATCGTGCAGGTAACTGTTTTACTAAAAAACGTCCACAAGTAAACGTTGAGCCAATCTAGCTGGTAGACAACATGGACCTAGTGCGTAAACTAAAGAGAACTAAAACACTAAGTAAGGAACCTAGGTAGGCTAAATATTAAGATACAAAAAAACTAAAATTCATAAAATAATATTTCACACTATTGGTTATTTTCTGTTCGACTTCTGCACATTGCCCCGACTCAGTGACGCTCATCTTAGAATAGTAAAATCAAAATGAGTGATTTATCTTAGCACAAGCTCTGCTTAGCTTGGGACTAGACGGCGTTGTGTGATAGTTGTGGAATATTACGAGTAAATTATATTATATTTTTTAATTTACTTTTTGTGTCGGGAGATTTAAAAAAAATATATTTTTAGTATATGCAAAACCTGAATATAGTTGTTTGTTTGTTTGTTATTTTATCCCAAAAATATTTAAAAACTGTCACAAGTGGGTACCACCGGCACTAAGTACAACACAGGTCTCGGCAGGTCATAGCGGGCAGCGCACAGCTGGGTAGCAAAACAACCCCTTAATCACCCGGATGGCCCGGTGACCATGTGTTTGTGTGGACAACTAGGTAATAAAGCAAGCTTATAATATTGCCATTTTTCATGACACAGTTATGAAGAATAGAATGGAATAGAATAGAATAAACTTTATTGTACACCAAAAGTAGGTAACAACACATAAACACAAACTTAAATTAATGGGTAATCTATGGTAGTTTTGTACATAGATTCTTATAGCACAAAAATAAAGCTAATGTTGTAGATAACGCATCTTCATACAGTCTCTTATACAAAAACTAACGAGCATAGAAACTTAATTATGCACTTAGCTGTTAGGAGTTTTCTTGAGAAAAACGTAATGAAATGCGGGACAAGTAGGCACCCTGTTGAGACCTGTCCTGGTACAGACTTGTTGTGTGGACGCTATCAGCGCCTGTAACGCCATTAGCAGGCAAGCAAGCGCACGCTATCTATGCAACGTTCATGACATTGTGTGACACGCGGATTTGTCTGTCCTGCCCCCCTAGCCAAGTTAACCTGGAATCGGAGCTAAGAAATCTGAGGAGTTAGCCACGCCTCCAATTTCTTTGTTCCAACCACGTGACTGAGCGTTATCGTCAAAACAAAGGAATCCGAGGCATGCCCAACTCGAGGCGTTTGACGCAAGAGAATCGAAACAAAACGGTCGTAACTTGTCTTAAAGGACTGGATGGCACGGCTGGCGTAGTGGCTGAGCGATTGACGGCTACGTCTCGTGTCGCGAGTTCGATTCCCGCATGAAAGAAATTTTTGTATGGTCTACAAATAGGTTTTTCGAGTCTAAAAGTCTTTTTTGTAGTAATTCATATTGTGCAGCTGGGACTCAGGCTTCCGTCCTAGGAAGTTCCACATAAGTCTGCATTGGTACTTACAAAAAGTTAGAAGCTAGTGAACGGTTCCACTAGGCCATTTGTTAAGGAGAAGAACCGGTGAAAATTCCACAGATACTTTAAAAAAACATTGATTGATTTTTATAATTTTTCCTTAGTGTAATATTTAAAGACCGGTATGAAAATTGAGTGTATAATAGAAACGGAAAAAAAACATGTTTGCTGTATGACAGCCCAACTTAAATATTTGTTTTATTCTATTATGTTATAGCGGCAACAGAAATACATCATCTGTGAAAAATTTAATTGTCTAGCTATCACGCTTTATGAGATACAGCCTGGTGACAGACAGACGGACAGCGGAGTCTTAGCAAAAGATTCCCGTTTTTATGCTTTGGGTACATCATCATCATCATCAGCCTTTTTAATGTTCCCACTGCTGAGACGCAAGTCTCCTCTCTAGGAGAGGGAATGGGCCGTAATCCACCACGCGCGCCCAGAGCGGGTTGGTGAATTTTTGGTTCTAGGACATGCCGATTTCCTTACGATGTTTTCCTTCGCCGTTTTCAGAGCAGTGGTGATGAAATAAATTACACAAAGTAATGCGCCTGGCTGGGTTCGAACCGGCGACCTGCAACTCGTAAGTCGGGGCCACCACAGCTCTCAAGCTAAAAACGGAAACCTAATAAAAAAAATCCTTCAATGCTTTTCTTCAATGAAATCAAATACGGTGACTACACAAGTTCAAACTAATGGAAAAAATTGAATAGGTATAGTATATTCCATATTCCATCGCACCTAATAGCAAAATGATCACATTTCACACACAAGTTCTTTAAATGGAAACTCAACAAAACTAAGGGTTTATTACATAGTGACAGACGGTAAGATATATTTTATATGATCTAAATTAAATATTAGAAATACACGACACGAACGACGCTTCTCGTATTATTAATGATACGACCTACGATGCTCAAACTTATATTGCACACTTCGCAAACCTCATAATGCAAAGTCCTACTATGGTCATAAATATGGAATAATGAGGTTTTCTGTCACGGATGCTTAAAAAAGGCCTTGAGGTCTTCAGCAAGACATCAAGCATTTTGTAGACAAAATCTTTTACGTACCTTAGGCTCTGCGCAAATGTAGACAGTTTTAACTGTCAGTTACCGACACCGAACATTTTTTGATCGTCATAAGTTGTGTTAGGGCCAAGCGCCCGAAAAGTGTCATAAAACAGTGATTTTCTGAGGCCTACTCCTCCGTAACGGCTAGGTCAATTGGTTTGAAAAAAATATATGTTTATTATAGATTCATGAACAATAATATCAACATTTGATTTTTTCGTGCAATTAATACTTTTGTCAAAAAAAAATATTTAGCAATTTCGCAACATTTCGCAACTTTTCCCTACTCCTTCGAAACGGCTTGGACCTTTAGAAACATTTTTACACATAAAAATTGCTGGTTAAATATTCTTTATTTAAGATAAAGTGAACATTGCATATGTAAATCAATAAATATCTCGCAGAGAAAGTGGCTTTAATACGCTTTCCGGGCGCTGCTGGCCGCAAATAAATGCACAGATTTGCGTACTGCCGCCTAGGCGAGTGCGAGAGTTGCGTTCAAATAATTTCGGTCAGATGGTTCAAGGGACTATACGCCTTAAGTGAAAGAAACTGGACACAATAAATGTAAACGTACGCGCAGGGAGCGGCGATTTTATACATATAGAAATTAAATATTCATTGGTAGCTTGTATCAGACACTCATACACACACATACTTTTTTTTTATTTATTTGTTTTTCTTTTCCCTG
This sequence comes from Mythimna ferrago, assembly GCA_910589285.2. Classification (NCBI taxonomy): domain Eukaryota; kingdom Metazoa; phylum Arthropoda; class Insecta; order Lepidoptera; family Noctuidae; genus Mythimna; species Mythimna ferrago. The sequence goes on from OU342684.1 coordinate 26,510,497, forward strand.
AAAAAAACATTTTATTTATCTATCATATTCGACGCATATTATATCTATCATATTCGTCGCATATCATATTCAACGCAAAAGAAGAAAGTTCGGAGGGACTTGGGGGAGGTGTTCGCCCAGCAGTGGGACAGTAATGGCTAGAAAAAAAAAACATATTCGAATTTTTTGGTGCACAGCACCGTGCCGACGTCTTTGTCGACATTGTTATCGACCCGCGCTGAAAACCAGCGCCCGTAGACTTTTTGCGTTGCGGTCCGGCATTATGCTCGGAGCGTTCGGCCGTTGTGCTCGGAACAGTGCGCCTGATCTGCTTACCATCAGGTGAAATCGCAGTCAAGCACTAGTTTAGATCAATTTAAAAAAAAACTACCAATATTTTATTTCTTTCCATCTTTTTTTTTCTTTTCATTTTTTATTAATAATATATCTAGTTTATAGTACCTACGTATGCGCACTTGTGACTATGGTTTGCGGCTTGCGCCCCTCAAACTGTTAAATCAAAGGCATGACGAACATACAATTAAGATTGTATTATTTAATTTTATCGTAAGTGCACATAAACTGAAATTAATTAGGGTGAATATATGAGCCTGTTTAATATTTTCGACTTGTGCTTGTAAGAAAGGAAATTCTCACGAGATAAATTAAAATAAAAGAAAGGAAGAAATAACACATTCTCTTTACTTATAATGCTACAATCACTTTCTTTTTAACCGACTTCTAAAAGGTGAAGGATTCATCTGAACATTTTTTTTTATGTAGATAGGTATCTTGTTCACGCGATATTTTCACCAAAATAATGTGATCCGCTTTTGATGACTCTTTTTAGGGTTCCGTAGCCAAATGGCAAAGAAACGGAACCCTTATGGATTCGTCATATCAGTCTGTCCGTCCGTATGTCACAGCCACTTTTTTCCGAAACTATACTGTTGAAACTTGGTAAGTAGAAGTATTCTGTGAACCGCGTTAAGATTTTCACACAAAAATAGAAAAAAAAAACAATAAATTTTGGGGGTTCCCCACAAGTACTTAAAACTGAAACTCAATTTTTTTTTCATCAAACCAATACGTGTGTTGTATCTATGGATAGGTCTTCAAAAATGATATTGAGGTAACTAAAATTTATTTTTTTCTAAACTGAATAGTTTGCGCGATAGACTCTTCCAAAGTGGTAAAATGTCCCCCCCCCGCCCTGTAACTTCTAAAATAAGAGAATAATAAAACTAAAAAAAATATACGATTTACATTACCATGTAAACCGCCGAAGAAAATTGGTTTAAACGAGATCTAGTAAATAAAAAACACTATTATTAAAACATCGATCAAAGTTACAACGAACCACAAGAACTTTTATAATAAGTTACTTGCTGCTACGGAACCCTTCATGGGCGAGTCCGACTCGCACTTAGCCGTTTTTTAACCGACTTCTAAAAAAAGAGGAGGTTCTCAATTCGGATGTTTGTATTTTTTTTTTATTTTTTTTTTTTATGTATGTTCGGGCATAACTTCGTCGCTTGCCAACCGATTTGAAAAATTCTTTTTTTGTTGGAAAGGGTATACTTCCCAAATGGTCCCATAGTCACCAAGTCGGGATCTGATGATGGAATCTTGGCTAAATCGAGGGAACTCCTCAAATATTATAGGCAACTATATAGTCATTTTGATATTTTCATCAAGGAATTAAGCATTTACAATCAAAAAGTGACATTTGATGAGGTGGAACTGGGTAAGAAGACCAGAAATTGCCAACGGAACTTCATACTCAAACAAATATCACAATGAACATTGTTAAGCGACTATGACAATACAAATAAATGAATAGTTCTGAATAGTTATGTTGAAAATGGTTTCATGGAAGTAACCTGCATAGTGATGGAGCTGGAAGATAGGCACCGGAACTCCGTAATTAATCAATGTATCCTACCCGTGTTTGGGCTTATAAGAAATGTCATGAGATGCACTTTGGCTATAAGGTACTATCGAAGTGATCTGATGATGGAGCCGGAAGGTGGAAGGTAGACACGGGAACTTCATATGAAAATGATGTATTCTAGCAGGGTTTGAGTTAATTGGAATTGACATGAGAAAAAAGTACTCTGGCTGTAAGTGTGTTGCAACTAAAAAGTATGAAATAAAAAACTTTTTATAAAAAAAATAAAACCGACTTCGCTAAAAAAACACTAAAACGATCAAAATAATTTTAATTTCGGAAGTCGGTGTTAAATAAGGAACAAACAATAATGAAAAACACCGACTTCCGAAATTAAAATTATTTTGATCGTTTTAGTGTTTTTTTAGTGAAGTCGGTTATATTTTTTTATAAAAAGTTTTTTTTTTTATATATAAGACTGTTTCTAGTTTGTAATATTTTTATTCACCATTCTGGCCAAATGTTAACCGATTTTGATGTTTTTTTTTTTGTTTGGAAGTGTTTGTAGTTCGTATTTTTTTTTAAATCGTTGTCAAAACACAAGCAAATAATACCAGAAACACTGACTTCCCAAATTTTTGTTTTTAAAAGAAAAAACGTTTTTTAAACAAATTATTTCAGATTTCACACTACTGGGTAAAAAATACAGAATTACTTTATAACTTAGTAGATATTCGATTAATGACGTGTTTTACGATTTTTTTGTAAATTTATACTTTTAAAAAAGGCGGAAAATGTGCAAATATATTAAAATAACAAAACTTTGAGAACCACTTGCAGATTATCTCCGTTGATTAACCTGTTGAGTAACTCTAAGTTGACTAGTGAGCAGTGACTGCGCCGGGGGGAGGCCACACCGGTCTAAGGGTAATGTTATCACCACTAATTATATACCTCTACATTATAAGCTTTAATCTGTCTTGTAATCACGCCATAAATGAGCGGATTTGGACAGATTCGTGGGAGATGGTCAGATCTTGAATCTTGAGAGCAGGTGCGTAGCTAGCGCCGTATCAGCTGTATCAATGATACGGAGCCCCCGGATTACAGGGGCCCCGTATCCACTCGCCTGTCATCAACATCAAGCATGGTTTAAAAGTTAAGGTTTATTTTATTGTTTTATCTTACGCAATCCAACGCAATGTTTGATGAAGAGGCCACGCGAAAATATAGAGATAACGCCTAAAAACTGTTAGTATTAGGTAATTCCGTGATTTACTCGAACAATTTACAAAACTTGTTCCAGGAAATACGTGCTTTTTTTAACCCTTAATAGTTTTGAAAAAAAAAAATCGTCATTCTGATAAATTTTGCGAGGCTTCTATTTTTATTTTATTTTTTTTATTTTTGAGTACCTACATTATGAAGGGTGAAAGTTCATGCAAAGTAGTAGTAGCAGATTTTCAGAGGTCTTTACTGGATTAGTCTTACACGCGAGATATAGATAATATCCACAAGATTGTGTGATCTGTGTTTCCAAAATATCTAATGAAAAATGTGTTATAACGTCATAATCGCGTAAAAGCGGCTTGAAAAACAGTGAAAATGTATGTCGAGTTGCATGCCCTTATAGCTAGACACTATAAACTTATATACCTAGTACTTACATTACCTACCTAATCGCATCGGAACTCTTCCACAATTGGGTAGGTACTTTCCTGTGTTAATCTATACATATAAATGAAATTGGAATGTCTGTTTGTAATATTGAAATAACTGCTTTTTACTACATGCATATGAATATATATACGGTACATACACCAAAATAACATTTTTTACAATTTTTGTCTGTCTGTCTGTTTGTCCGGGCTAATCTCTGAAATGGCTGGATCAATTTTGACGGGACTTTTTTTGGCAGGTAGCTGATGTAATAAGGAGTAACATAGGCTACTTTTATTTTAGAAAAAATAAATTCAAAATCCCGTAGTCCACGCGAACGAAGTCGCGGGCACAGCTAGCTTACAATATTTTACTAAACAACAAATTAGAATCTATTCTTCAAAACAGTATCACAGCATAGCATAAAGTGAGGACGCGATAGGAACCTCTCGCTCTCTTTTGTACAGACGTACTTACAGATACCGGCACGGATCTTGAGCGCTGGCTTCAAGTTGCGCAGAAGTCAATATCGGGCCTATTTAGTGGTATGAAGTGAGACGTGGGGGCGGGGAGTGTCAGTGATTGGCTCGCCGCGCCATCGTGTCATAGACGTCACTCGTTATTCGTTCCCGGGCTTGCTGCATGTATCTAACAACGACGACGATTGGCTCGCCAATGTATGGAATGCGCAAAGCGATCCCCACTCTGACGCCGAGCGCTCAAGATTCGTGCCGGTACCTATAACCTAAAGGCGGTGACGTCACATTTCAGTATATGCAGCCTCATTCTGTGATTTGACAGATTCCCCTTCTACCAGACTTGAAAGGTTTCTAACTTCGTTAATATTAAACGAATTTTGAGCTGTGTTGGTCCATGGTAACGGTCCCGTCCCGACTTACGTGTTGTAGGTCGCAGGTTCAAACTCAGTCAGGCGCATTACTTTGTGTAATTTATTTCATCACCACTCCTCTCAAAACGGTGAAGGAAAACATTGTGATGGAAGCGGCATATCCTAGAATGAAAAATTTAAAGACATGTGACATCCACCAACCCGCACTGGACCCGTGTGTGACTACGACCCATTCCCTCTCCTAGAGAGGCTACCTGAATCCCAACAGTGGAAACGTTATAAAGGTGATTATGCTATGCAATGAACAGATTTAAAAAATAACTGACCTCTGGCGCGTATGGAACACTATGCGCCGTCGATGACTTGGGCTCGGTCCGGAACGTTACTGGACGGCCGGACGGCGAGCTACCCATTGCTCGCCGTCCGCAAGCCCAAAAAAATATTATCATTGCATTTTTAATAGAGTTCATCATCATTATTTTTTCAGCCAAAAGATGTCCACGACTAGACATAGGCCTCCCCCAAGCTAAGCTTAATAAAGTTAGGTATTTTATGAAAAAAAAAAAAAACATGAAAAATACTTAATTACCCAATCCTCTCCAAAGACATACCAAAGAGTTTTTACGTAACTTAACCCAACTGTTTCACAAAAACCTGTGCAACAAACGTTCGCCACTTCCTGACAGCAAGCACAGATCCATCAAGACTGCGTTCTCTCATAACCCATGGGGTTTACGTTGCGTCTCGGTAAACGTAATTACGATTTGTCATTTACATAGAAGTCTTGAACTAGCTGAGTTCGATGCGAACCCTCGCTGATGGCCGTGTGTTACACCGATGCGTTTGAAGAGCGGGGTTGGCGAATGTTCGCTGTTACAAGTCTACTGGTTAGACTCGTTGAAAAATAAAAGGCTCGTTTTTGACATTTGAAAAAGAGCCTAGAATGTAACTGAAAAAAACAATAAAATAATAATTAAGGGTGTAGTAGTACCTAATTATCAATTCCCATTTATATGTCTTGTTCTGTGTTTTTGTGTTGTTATTATTGCTGACATAATTTTAATTATTAATTTTCTCCTTGATATCTTATACAATTGAAAATTAACTTATGTACTAATTTTACGTGTTTATGTGTTTTAAAATCAAATGTTCTATATTAATGTACTGATTGTCTTTAAGTGTTACAGCACTTGAATAGTTATATAAAATGATCCTGCAAATTCCCAGTGCCTGTAATGTTGGCGATCCTAAATAAATAAATAAGAAGTAGCTATTTTTAGTAGTATCTACACTACACCGGACAAACCGCTTGGTAGTCAAAATACAAATATCAAAACGGGTCTTTAAATTGTTGACAACTTTAATATTTTTCTGTTCAAGTATTTTTCATAACGTTTAATGGTATCTATCATTAACTGGTTAGTACGGTTTGTCAGTACGGTTAGCGCAGTGGTTGAGGAATTGTCTGCTGCGCTAAGCGTCACGGATTTGTTTCCCGCACTGAACAAATATTTGTACCTATAATGTCCAGAACATTTCAGACAGATAATATCAAATACAACAAAACCCATCCTAGTTCTATAGTTTACAATATCCTTCCGTTTCTTTTATTTTATAGTCTTTTTTATTGTATACGAATTAATACAAACAACTGCTAATGTAATTTGTTACTATGTAATTTGTTAAAAAAACACTAGTTAAGTGCTTTTAAGTAAAAATTTGATTGTAAGTAACTTAATTTTCTAATTAACTTGGGTGTACAAGAGTTTGAATTTTTCTAATTACATGTTCTATATATGTATCTTTAATATGTTATTTGCGTTTACATTAGATCAATAAACTTCAATTAGGGATTACAGATTTTAATGGATTTCGTGGCAATTTTACCATCTATACTAATATAATAAAGAGATAAAGTTTGTTTTTTTTTTGTTTGTAAGAGACTGATAGTACTAGACCAATCGCAAAATTTTTTTCAAAGAAAGCTGCTTTACTCCGGAGTATCATAGGCTATTTTATGTACGGGCAAAAGCTAGTATTAAATAAAATGGACAGCTATCAAGCATAGATCTGCTGAGACAACTACCTAATTTCCGTTTAAATTCCAGTAAGCATTTTGTTTATTTACTTCAAAAACTTTCTTCAACAAAAAAAAAAAACTAACAGCAACACTTCGGTGTGACATGCATCCCCGCAGCTGTGTGCGGTGTGTACTTAGGCCACTCACACACGGACAGCATTACGTGAGCGAACATAATAAAGGCGTACACACACAGAGGCGCGCCGGGCAACGTCCCTAACTCGCTATGTGTACCTACCCGGCCGCGATAGTTATGTTTTATTTATACTTTCTTAGCTTAGGGGGTACAGGCAAGCGGCGGTGACTGAGAATTCCTTGGTGCCAATGTCCACTTAATGGAGTTTGAATTGAACTGGATAGAATCGTTGAATTTTTTTGTATAAAAATTGAATTTTGGATGGATTTAGCTTTTTAATTATCAGTTTTCTATGTAGTATTGTCAAATTAACCAATAAGCTAATAAGAAATATCCTAAGCATTAATATAATTTTTTACTAAGGATAGCAAGCACCCTATAAGTCGTTTTCAAAGTACTTAAAAAAATATTTAAAAAATAGCTTTCTAAAATGGAGTTGGAATTGAACTGGATACAATCGTTGAATTTTTTTGTATAAAATTTGAATTTTGGATGGATTTCGTTTTTTTATTATCAGTTTTGTAAGTAGATGGTCAAATTAACCAATAAAAAGCTAATAAGAAATATTTCTAAGATTTATAAAAGTTTTTACTAAGGACAGTATCTGTCCAAAAGCTCCATATAAGTCAGTTTAGAAAGTGCCATAATTGGCCTGAAGATTTATGATTAAATTTTAATAAAGATAGTATGTTTACTGTCCTTAGTAAAAATCTTTTTCTGGCTGTAAATAGTTTTCTATAAATCAACGTTTTTTTTTTATATTTTGTTGACTGAAAATTCCTCAGTGCCGATGTCGACTTTAATAGAGTTTGAATAGAATTTTTAAATTTTTATAAATTCGTCATTCCAACACGATCCCATTGTCATGTTGCTAAAAGTTCCTAATCTGCTAATTCATAATGATCGATCATTGATCGGTTAATGGTCACGTAATAGAGTTTTGGTAAAATGACAATATCGAGCTTATTAAAGCAATGACTGCACAATGACGTTCTAAGGGTAGGTCACTTATCAAAGGAACTGTCAAAATTTTTGCAGATTACCGCATACGTAAGAAATTCATTTGTAAATATATACGAGATTACCATTCTATCCCACTTCTTTCAATGAAGTGTCAGTGGTTGATCATTGGAAAGTCATAATGACGCCATTATGTTAGTAGATTACCAAACTTACTCAAAATCAACAATTATGAAATCAATGCTATACCATTCTGACACTATTGTAATAGCAGACTTTGGGCCCTGGATAGAATCGTCGATTTATTTTAATGAGAATTGAATTTTGGATGGATTTAGATTTTTTTATCAGTTTTATAAGAATTGTTAAATTAATTGTCAAAAAATAAAAGGCCGGTTTTGACATTTGATATCTTTATTATTTACGTTATGTTACCGTTATATCACATTATGTAACCATTATGTAATTACATTAAAACACTACGTAATTAATTAATATTTTATTGTTTCTTTAAGTTTCGTTCCAAGTGGGCTTTTTATTTTATGACGAGTTTTACATTGGTTAAACTCGTCATTTGTCGTCGTCATTGTCACTGGTTACCTTTTTATTGAAAAAGCTAATAAGAAATATCCTAAGCATTTATTATTACTTTTTACTAAGGACAGTATGCTTACTGTACCTAGTAAAAACTAAGGAGCTCCATATAAGGCGTTTTCAATGTACCTAATTTGACATGAGCATTTGTTATAAGTTTTTAATAAGGACAGCAAGCTTTCTGTTCTTATTTGAAACTTATGCTCCTTAAAAGAAGAGATTACTAAAGTACCTTTTTTTTTTTTTTTTTTTTATGGTGGGAAAAAATCATGCATTGACATCCCCTGCCCTTGGGTGGAGCGGGAGATAGTGTCAGACTCTTACTGACTAAAAGACCCACCCCGTTCCTTCTAGCCTTCATACCGGGGCTCGAGCGCCCTTTCGGATAACCCTGGCCCCAGTAGGCTTCGACCCGGCTGGGTCCCTGCTGTTGCTGACAACTCCTTGAGGCGCGCGGGAACAGCGCGCGCCGTCGACGACTTGGGCTTGGTCCGGACAGTTACCGGACGGCCGGACAGCGAGCTACCCATTGCTCACTGTCCGCAAGCCCGCGTCTACGTTGGCCGGAAATCGGGATCAGAATCCCGGCGACGGCGGCGGCGATAACGCCGTTGCCTGATGCGTTCGGCCTCCTCCTTTGCGAGCATTACTGCTTCGCAGAAGTCGGCGACCGCCTGATTACTAAAGTACCTGATTGGCTGAAAATATTTTTCTATAAATCAAGACTTGTTTTGCATTTTATTGTATATATATCTATTTGAAATTGTTCTTTTAAATTTCGAACTTATTAATTATAATCTAGCCGAAATACTGTAACTTATATATACGTTTACGCACTGTGTCTGTCTGTCTGGTCGCTATAAACTCAAAAACGGATTTACATCAATGGACAAAGGAATTATTGAGGAATTTTCAAGTGAATAATATAATATAGTAGCATAGTAGATAAAAGCCAAGAATTAGAAAGATTTGTAACAACCGTGTGAAGTTATAATAATTTCAATGGTGTTTACGAATACTTCTAAACAATTGTATTGTTTTATATTTATTTATATTCTTTGTCTAAATGGTTTTTACATCTGAGGGTTCCTTTATATTACTAATTATTACACTACAGATTATTTGACAGTATTCCTAATTTCTATACTTTTATAAGAATCCAACAAGAAAACATTCTCTAACGAAAAAAAATAAAATTTCACTAGCGCCATTTTTCCTTGACATTCACATCGGCATTAGGAGCGGCGTCTGTGTCACGTCTCCCGGCGCCGATGTGTGCATGCGTCCGTGTATGTGTGCGTGAGCGACTCTTGCGCAGGTAACCGGGATCGTCTGCGGTCCGCGGGATAGGCAGCGTCCATACTACTCGGTACTAAATCGTTAGATTTTTTTCGTCTTAGAAGATTCTTAGTGGGTTGGCTATTTAGATCTACTTTCAGAATTTGTGTTAGAATCCCTGCTATTGCAAAGCGAAGTAAAAAATAAACGTTAAATAAAGCAAGGTGTGAACTAAATTAATTGAACTTGAAGACGAGAATGCGCTTGGACTGCTATATGGAATGTAACTACATTCTGTTCTTTTTCATGAAATAGGCATTCTGATTATTTCTAATTAGTTTACAGGTTTATTGTACAATCAATTACGACAATAACAATCTTTTCATGCATTTTTATCAACAAAAACTACATACATTTACAAAAATTAAATCATTTAAAAATACTTCCGACGATACGCACATGAAAATGGCTACCCATTATCGCACGAAAGATCATGTATTAAAAAAAAATCGCATCACCAAAAATCTTACAAGAAATTAATTACAGAAAAAAAAGAAAGGGGTGTGCTCGGCCAGTGTGCGCGCTGACGTAATTTCACTGACGGCGGGAGTGCGCCGGCGCAGTGGCCGTCTGGCCCTCACGCGTCCCGGACGAGCGTTGAGTGCAACGCAACATAACCTTACAACTTGAACAAAATATCTTCACATCAAAAAAATTGAGTAACCATTGACAACTACACCATTATGTAAACGATTTTTTTTTCTAATTTTTGTGGTTTTTTTTTTGACGTTTTGTTTGATGTGTCGATATTTTCTTCAGCCACACATCACTCCACACAGTGTTGCACATCGCCGGTGCACGTGTGGTGACGTCAGCAGCGGCCTACCCGGAGGGAACGAAGTAAGTTTTTTTTTTATTCTAACACCCTTTCTAATAAGTTCCTAGTAAGTCGATTGTTGTATAAGAATTCTGGGAAAAATAGTCCATCTTTTCTTTCTAAGACATTCCTAACTTCATCTTACTTATTTGAAGTTTAGTTTAAAAATCATCTTCTTTCTCCGAAATACTTTTATGTTAATAAACTCGCAGACTTTTTTCTATGAATGTGTAAAATAAAATTTACCTAGGTACCTATTTGAGAAACAAAACCCTCATTGTTTTACGTTATTTCTAGATTATTTAACTAAACATCTGAACATAACTATAACTTTTAATACTTAGTTACCTAAGTCACCTCTTTAAATATTTTATATTTAAAGTAGTAATATCCAATAATAAAAAGTACCTCACTAATTTTACCACCTAGGCACGCACTTTTTTTTAATTTTCCTAAACACGTGACACCGCGTGAATATCGTCCAAACTTAATTTTAAAATTCGAACGTACCATAAACCAAAGCTACAAACATTAAAAACTCTTTAAAAAAAAGCATTTTTCCCGGCATTTTACCATTAGAAAATGGCGGCATGACCACGTCACCGCTAGAAGTGACGCGCGGCCTAACCTAGGCCAACATAGTGGATAGGAAGCACAGGTCAATACACCCGGTCACGGTCATACACTTTCCCGGGAATAGAATTATTCTTGTTTAGTCTTATGTAGGAATTCTAATTAGATGCTGAGCGTGGCAGACGGCGTACGGGTATTGTTTCGGTTTTATTGTAAGTACTAACAGTTTGAGTTTTGGAATTTTTAGTTTTTGAGTTGGTTTGTCGGATTTTTAGGAGTCTTTAGAATGTAATGTGAAATAGACAGAAAAAGAAATAAATCAGTCGGAAGTTAAAGAAAATGTTAACAGTTACTTAATTAGAATTTTATTGATATCTTACTAAAGACAAATCTTAATGCGAACTAAAAAAAACTGCCACTAAATTACTAATTAGGTAAGCATATTTTATAGTAAATTATAGGTACAAGTTGAAAAATAATTGCATTCGATTTTCAGTAATCCAAAACTGAAACAGGGCAGCGTATTACTAAAATTAAAAAAAAAAAAAAAAATCTACCTAAATAAATAAATGTTTTTTGTGTGGTTTACAAAAAAATCCAAACCCATTTTTATACATAGAGTTTAACAGCTTAAAAATAGTAAGTACCAGAATAGCTATCAAGATTCTCAGTACATAAATCTATAATATAAAAATGAATCGCAAAATGTGTTGGTAAGCGCATAACTCAACAACGCCTGGACCGATTTCGCTAATTTTTTTTTTGTTGTGTTCGTTATTATGAGGAGAAGGTTCTTATGAAAAAAAAATGAAAATTAGGGTAGTGTAGGGTAGAGTAGGGTAGTGTAGGGTAGAGTAAGGTAGAGTAGGGTAGAGTAGGGTAGAGTAGACTAGGGTAGAGTAGGGTAGAGTAGGGTAGAGTAGAGTAGAGTAGGGTAGGGTAGAGTAGGGTAGAGTAGGGTATAGTAGGGTATAGTAGGGTAGAGTAGGGTATAGTAGGCTGAAGTAGGGAAGAGCGGGAGCGAAGCCGCGCGGGTACAGCTAGTATTTTTATAAATTACCTTTTTTTATGAATTTTACATGTTTTTATTTGAAAAGCCTAGCAAACCAAAATAAAATTCATCCAACATTCCAATTCCCACAAAACGAAAAGCAAAACCACACTGCCAACCCTAGGCAGTGTTAAAAACAGTTTCTAAGTCGACTCGAGCGCACTCATAGTTGCATGTTATCCTAGGTCACTGGCACGAGCTTTCACGATCATTGACGAAGGCGCCCGACGAGGCCCGAACGCAGACGCCAGTGTCAAACGATAGACGTGCGATAGTGTTCGTAGTAAGTGACTAATTCATTCATAACTGGTTGGAGATATTTGGAATGGGTATGGCTTTTTGGTAAGCGGTCGTTTAGATACCACGTTGGCAGTTTAGGCATTCTTGTAACTTATACTTAAGCTATTCTGCTTACTTCGTAAGGGCACGTTGGATGCGCATGCGCCTACGCTACTTTCATACATTCCTTCTCAAGAATTTGATCACCATACCTTTTGAGAACGAAATATTTCAACATACAAATAGATCTATCATAATTATGTATATGACTAGCTATTCCCCCGCGGTTAAACCAGCGTCTTTGGTTACTGCTTACACTTCTTATTGGTAGTAACAGCGTGATGTTTATAGCATAGAATGTTCCTAGAACAATGGGCTATGAAACACTTAAAGATTTTTTTCAATTTGAACCAGTAGTTCCTGAGATTATCGCGTTCTTCCAATAAAATCTTCACTCTATAATATTACTAGCTTTTGCCAGCAGCTTCGCTCGCGTACATAAAATATAGCCTATGTCACTCAGGAATAAAGCAGCTTTCTATCGGTGAAAAATTTTAGCAATCGGACCTGTACTTCCAGAGATTACCTCTTACAAACAAAAAACACACTTTACCTCTATAATATTAGTATAGATTATTTTGCTAGCTACTGCTAGCGGTTTCACCCGCATTCATTAAACCCCAAGCACAATCTAAAAATCATATGATTTTTATACTGTGCCCCAAGCGAACGCCGGCGTTCGCGCACCTATTGTCTTTCTATTGTGTCTGTAATTTCCACGATTGAAAGGTTAAAATAGAAAAATCCCATTATTAGAAGTTTCTATTATAATTTTATTATTGGTGTACATGTACAATAAAGAGTATATCTATCTATGTATCTATTGACCCAAGGAAACGTACTCTTATTAAAAGTTACGGACGTGTACAAAATTTCATTCAAATCGATTCAGTCGTTCGAGCGTTAAGAAGTAACAAACAGACACACAAATTTTCGCCTTTAGAATATTAGTGTGATAGGTATAGTCTATTAAGCCTGTTGGTGCAGTTTTGCGCTGTTTACAAGCTGGTAAACTCGTTAAAAAATAAAATAGCCCATTTTGATACTTGAGAAAAATCCTAGAATATAACTTGAAACGAAACTGAAAGAAACAATACTAATACTCGTAATTAGGGATCCGGTGCAGTAAAGTAGTCTGTCTAAAAAGTCAAATGACTTGAGAATTTTGTATAATATTTAATCATTACAAAAATACTTAGGTAAATTTGATATTTTTTTATAAGGTTCTTCTATTAGTAAACAATGATCAAGATCTCTTAATCAACCTAGATTATTGAACCAGTGTTGACTATATTAGATTTCATTTTACTCTAATAATTACCCAAGTCGATTGACTTTTTAGACAGACTCCAGTAGCTATTTTAGTAGTAGCTACACTACACTGAACAAGCCGTTAGGTAGTCAAAATACAAATGTCTAAACGGACCTTTTAAGATTTGACTACTTTAGTCAACGTACCTAATTTTCCTACCGAAAGTTTCTAGAAACAGAAAAACAAGCCCTTTATTGGTCTATACTTTATCAGGCTTTTTTTAAGGCAGTAATAAAGAAAACGGTAGCTTCATAGATCCATAGATCTATAATAATAATAATAATATTCCACAACTATCACTCCGCGCTGTCTAGTCCCAAGCTAAGCAGAGCTTGTGTTATGGGTACTAGACAACTGATAAACATACTTATATATTTCTAAATACATACATATCATAGATAAATTACACCCAGTCACAGAACAAATGATCGTGCTCATCACACAAACATTTGTCCTGGGTGGGAATCGAACCCACGACCTCCGACATAGCAGTCAGGGTCACTAACCACTAGACCAACAGGCCTGTCAAGAAGCTACCGTTTACATATATACCGTTTATATACAGTGAAGCTCAGCTTCACTGTATCCTGCAATCAACCAGTATATGTCATCGTAACCAGTTTCTTTGTCATCTGTCAATTTCTGGGAAAATGAGGACCTGTTTCACATAATAACTAACTAACTAGTCTAAAAAAAGGACTAACAACTTAGGTTTTTTGTGAATTATACTGTACTTAATGAACTATACTGTATATATAATATAGTCTGTCTAAAAAGTCAACCGACTTGGGAATTTTGTATAATATTTAATTATTTAAAACATAATTATATTCGATACTTTTTATAAGGTATCTCTTAATCAACCTTGATTATTGAACCAGCGTTGACTACATCAGATTTCATTTTACCATAATAATTACCCAAGTCGGTTGACTTTATTAGACATACTCTACTTATTTGTATCAGTTGCATCATCTTAGAATTATGTCCTGTTGTGTTATGCATTTATACATATATGCATAATCAGCCTTTTAATGTACCCACTGCTGGGACTCAGGCCTCCTCTCTAGGTGAGGAAATGGGCCGCAATCCACCACGCGGGCCCAGTGTGGGTTGGTGAACGTCTCATGTCTTCGAAATTTTGGTTCTAAGACATCAGGTGACGGTTTCCTCACGATGTTTTCCTTTTTGAGAGCAGTGGTGATGAAATTAATTACACAAAGTAATGCGCCTGACTGGGTTCGAACTCGGGACCTACAACTCGTAAGTCGGGGCGACTGTCACTGTTAAATTTACTATGGCTGGAAAAGTGGACTTTTCGAGGACTATACCGAAATGTTTTTTACGGGAAGACAGACATCATAGGTCAGAGCAAAACGTTTTTTTTTTTCGACCCGTCACCCGTCATGCTATCACTAACTCCCTTTTCTTCCATATCACTCCTCAAAATCCATCCATCTTTTCTTTGGCTTCCCTCTCCTGCCCTTATCTATTTTAACGAGAAAAGTGTATTACTTACAATACTCAAATATAAAGGTGAAAGTTTGTGAGTTTGTTACTTCTTTATGCTCGAACGGCTGAATGGATTTCGATGAAACTTTGTACAAAAATAGTCCATGTCCTGTAATAGCATTTAAGTTACTTTTTGCCCCGGGAATATGTTCCCTTGTTAAATTAATTTACTCTGGCCGTGGTAATGCGATTTTTTTGGTAACAATACCAAAATGTTTTTTTTTATGACAAAACAGTAAGAAATATAATATGTCTAGAAAATATACGCAAACATGACACAATCTATAGTAAACAGATAAATGCTAGTATGTAATTTGCGATAACTTTACTCAATAGGTATTTTTTTATGTAAGCAAGAAATAGTAGAACTTCCAATGCTGCGTTATCCGGTGCGCGGTCGCCACTTTTGAACCCGATTAGGAGGAGTTAGGTAGCAAACAAACTTACAGAACAATTATTAGTATACATACTTATGTATAAAGATTATAATTTACAGAAGTTTTGTCATTAAAACTTTAGACTAAAGAAAACAGCTAAAAATAAAACACTATGCATAACAAAAACACAAATGAATCCTAATTATCCAATTCAAATTCCACCATTTGACATTAGCCACCATATTCCGCCATATTGTTTTGAAATAACCTAAAAAACTAACGTCAAAAGGCCAGTTAAGGGTTAAATGTGGACATAAACTATAACAATTTGTCCCTGCGAGGGGCGGGTATAAGCAGGGGGAGGGGGGAGGGACCCTACCTGGTGAGGTCATGAGTGACCACCAGACAGGTTTTTTGTTTCCGACACTAGGGATGGGGGACACTGTCAGCTGTTTGAGTTGAGATATCGATACTTTCGATCGTTTAGATTTTCCAAAGTTTAAATTTAGAATGTGTAATAATCTTCCTGCCTTGTCCTATCCTTACATGGCGTCAGCGTAACACCATTTTTCATAACGTTTGTAATAAATAAATAATTAGTTGCATAAACTATAAAATAAGCTATGGTAGATGGTTAATTTTACTGACCCCTAAAATACATTACGTATTGTGCAAATTAGATTTGGCAATTTTATTATGAAGTACGCAATATGTACAAGTTCAATTGATCTTTCGCTAGTAATCATTAATATGTCTACTTACACATGTTTCCTAATTATAAACAGCTACTTTTCTTTTGACTTTCTGGGACGCCAGCCCCCCTAGCCAATTTACAACCGTTTCTCTTCCGTAGAACGCCTCGATTAGGCCTCGCCCTCGATTCTTTTGTTCTGACTACGTGATTGAGCGTTGAGATGGCATCATTCCGGTACATTTGAAGTTTTCTACTAGCGTTAACGATTGCAGATTATGCATGACGTTGCCACTTCATCGACAGAGTTTCATAGTTTTGTATGTAAACTTCACGCAGGCGTACACCAAGTGTTAAATAATGAATACGCGTCTATGTAGCTACGCGTTCCTAGACAAAAAGCCTTAAGGTAGAACTACATTGGGCAGAGTGGGCCACGTAAGCCAATCTGAGCGTGTCGGTCTCCATACATTTTATATGGCAACTAGATTTGTAGAGCTACATTAGATGCACGCTACACAACGCGACTCTACGTATAAATTAGGCGTGGCCCACGTGTCCGTCGGTCTAATGTAATTCTTACCTTTAATTAGGTCAAAAACGCACCGAAGTTTATCGACATCGGCACATCCTTACGCACACATGCCGACAGCCGACGTTTCACTGCCAAGGTCCCGCCACCCCATGCTCTATGGAACAAAAACATTATATCGTCCAGTATTTTATTGTGGCCTTTGATGCCGGGCCTATTGAGACACGAAGGTCAGGATATGGTTTTCATGGTGACACGTTTAGATTCATGTTTCAAAGGATTATGGCTGTTGGCAATTTTTTACGTTTTTACCAGACTTCGGAGAAACGTATTTGAAGTTGCGTATAAACTTCTCTTTTGCAGTTTGCTGCTCAAATTGCCTCATACTTTCCAATTTAATTAAATAAAATAAAATTCAATTTAATTTAGGTGTCTTCAAGGCTAGAGTGAATAGGCTCCTAATAAATTAATACGCCTCGCCATCAACGATTGCAATACTGCTTACCATCAAGTGGGATCACAGTCAAGCATTAGCTTGGTGGTTCTATATATTTATCTCTTTATACACTTAATAAAATTAAAGTATCTCTGTTTGTAATGTCAAAATATTTTTTTTATATTAAATTCATACTAAAAGTAAATTCGATAACTATAATAAAATGGCGTTTTTCTTTTAATTTTTGTCACTCAATCTGTCGGTCTATCTTTCTGTTAGTTGCGGCTAATCTCCGAAATAGTTGGACCGATTTTGATGGGACTATCTCTGGTAGATAGTTGATGGTAAAAGGAGTATTTTTTAGAATTAAAAAAAAATATATAATTAAAAAATAATTAGTTTCGCAAAAACTTCTTGAAATTGTGACCAAATGGGATTGTGGTATTTTACGATTCTGAAGCGGTTTAAATACAGCTTTTTAGTGGGATTGTTCGAAAAAGTCACCATAATTCTGGAACGCAAACAGCACCTGAAGGAATATGAATAAATATTAGCCGGTAAAAGTCTGACACACAGACTGGGAGAAGTTTTGATGTTTTCCCCATACCAAAAAAAAAAAAACTTTTTCAGGTCTCAAAAGCCTTTCATACTCATAGGAATTAATTTGTGTTTCTATGGCTGGAATGAAAGAGTTTTGTAAATATCTAGCTAGGTCTACAATGAGACTGTAACTCTCAGCTATCCTATCACTGCATCCCTGTGGTAAACGGAGACGTGGTTGACGATGGAGCATACTTACCTAATTATAACCTATTCCCTCTTGACTTAAAGGCCCTTACGTTGTAGCTATCTGGAAACAGAATCACTTGGGATTTCCACTCCGTAGCTGTACACACAATGAATAAGTATGCGTTTTTTTTGAGGTTCCAAATCAACTAATGACTTCTCTCGCTCAAGAGCAGAGCGAGAGGGCATGTCAGACTTTTACTGACTAAAACCACAGCTATGTTCCTTCAGTTGCCTTTAGCGTTCTACCAGTATTCTCTTTCATACGTTTTCCCATGGCCCTAATAGCCATCGGCCCTAGTGGGTCCCAACAGTGGAACAAACACCGTCGACGACTCGGGCTACCGACTGTAGCTGGACAAGACGGCGAGCTACACATTGCTTGTAGTCCGCAAGACCACGCCTACAGTGACTGGCAATCGCGGTCGAGGTCCCAGCTGGGATGCTTATGGGTGAAATCGAATATTGTATCTATCTGCATGTCTGGTTTCGTAAAGCTCATCCCCAAAATAGTATACAAAAAACTGCACAGATCCCAAATTAAATTTTGACGCATAGCTAACAGTAGCTTTTACGGCGGGCACCCCACACCCCTCGACTCATAAACAGTGTTTGTTGTGTTGTGAATGTAACACATGGCGGAAACAGATGCCAAGTTATTAGTAGATACGACGCGTTATTACTTTAATTTCGGTAATTACTTGTCTTAGAAGATAGAGGTTATAGGAATGAGGGTAATGATGATCTTAGCCAGGACTCTTAGTGAGCAGAGTGCCTACGGGCTAGCCATAAGCGTAGCTTGGACTCATTTGGGCGTGGGCGAAGGCACATCAAGCAGGAGAGCAGTGGGGCCGAGTGGTAACGCCTCCGACTTACGAGTTGTAGGTCGCAGGTTTAAACTCAGCCAGGCGCAATACTTTGTGTAATTTATTTCATTACCACTGCTCTCAAAACGGTGAAGGAAAACATCGTGAGGAATCCGGCATATCCTAGATTCAAAAATTCGAAGACATGTGACATTCACCAACCCGCACAGGGCCCGCGTGGTGGATTACGACCCATTTTCTCTCCCAGAGAGGAGGCCTGAGTCCCAGCAGTGGGAACATTAAAAAGGCTGATGATCAGTCAGCGAGACCTTTTTCTTGCATAAATTCGAAAACGAGACGGTGACTGTCGCAACCCAGTGTTCGACCACATCGTAGCTTACCGTCAGGCGAGCCTATCGACTACAAAAAACCCTCGTTCTTAGAGGGCCCTCGCTTGTGCGAGGTCCCTTTGGGTGCCAGGCCCCGGTCGAGAGGTCGCTTCGCCCACGCCGAACTACGCTACTGGGGCTAGCTAAAACATCATAGGTACCATCGAAAACACTTCCGCATGACCACTGCTAAGGTCTTTTTTGCTTGCACTCAAATCGAAAACTTCAAATTGTTTAGTTTGGCGCCGCGCCGCAGGATTCAAAAGATTTTTTTTAAAGTGATCAGGTAGAAATGACAGCAATGGTACACCTGTACCTACCTTGCTACCTTGCGGCTAGACCAGCTGATCACCTGTTCAGCTGGTGCCTTACGTTCAGACACTTGTGTTCAAGTTATGCCAATAAACACTTACGAGGACATTCCCTCAAGCTATACATAGAGTTTATCTAGGAAGAAGATTTTGTAGTAATTCCTATGTAACCGAAACGCGTAACAGTATAGAACAGGCTCCTGGAAAATGTGGTAACAGCTCACACAATGAAACTGCTTCAAAAATCAGTTGGACAAAGTTTTTTTAAACTATTTACATAATACTAATAAGTAAATATAAATAACTAATAATAAATAAATAACTGCCGTTCACTCTCGGTAAGGTTCAGTTGAAATCTTTTTATTTTTTGAAAACTTTAAAAACGGCGGTGATGAAAACAAATACAACGATTTTTGAGTATGGTCGTTATTCTAAGCCCATGTTCAATGCAGCCAACTGCCCCATGTTTATTAAAAAAAAATCGATACCAACCTACAAAAAAAAAGCGATTAGAACTATTAAACTCGTAAACGATCTCCATTTAAAAACCTCCACGCGTTCTATAAATTCAAATGATTCCAACTGATACTGTAAGCGACTAAACATTACATATTTATATTCAACTCTCAACAAAAGGCACAGTCAGAGCTCTCAGTGTGATAATAACCACTCGATAGGGATGGGATGGCAAAGAAACCGGTATCACTCGATACCAAAAAAATAGACCGCTTTAAGCAAGTCTAAGGGCTCAAAAAAGTTGAAAAGATACTTGAGAATAAATGGCTGTTTGTTATTGAAAGTATGGACTGAGCTGATGATGTGAGCTTGAGGTATGCAGCGTGCTGTGTCTAGGATAATAATACATTCTGTTTGAATAATTTACATTAAAAAAATACATGACTAAAAATAATACCTACATAATTAAAATAAAAAAATAATTACTAATTATGACTCACTAAAAAAAACTAAAACATGGCGTCAAAAGTCTCTTCCACATCGCTGTCGACTGGTAATGGTACCTATACGTACAAATAAAAAAAATAAAAATATGTGTATCTATTTCATATCTTTGTCATCTTGTATGAAAACTAATCGATTCACCATCCGTTAATCTAATATCCCGTGTCACAGTGTTTAACACCGAACTCGATTTTTATGAAAGTTTTTATAGGTATAATATTCGGCAAGTCTTAGAATAGGTAGGTAAGCATAATAATCCACTCCCGATTTATTTATTTTTTTGTTAATTTATGTGGTAGAACATTTGAATATAGGTATTTGGCAGGTCTTAAAATAGGTCGTAGGCTTTTTTTTCCACCCCAATATTTTCTTTGCTAATTTATATGGCAGAACAAATCTTGTCAGCATGTCAAATCATATTTCATATTATGAAAAAATCTGGTTTAACTTACTTATAGAATTCCACTTGACAGTTCGTTTGTAAATAAAGAGACAGAACGTAATAAAATAATTGCTTTTACTAACCCTTTTATTGGTATAAGCACTTCAATAACGTATAAAATGATTAAAATCATTGAAATTTCATATCTTCTTGTTTATTCTTAGTCTAAATTACAAGGAATTTAATTTTAAACATGCGTGCAAAAGTAACATAACATTAACAAGTTATTAAATAAAATTATTAAAAAGACCAAAACGAATATATGGAATAATCCTTATTCATTGCAAAATTATTGGCACTAGAAACGACCACACCGAACTGGTATCGGTATAAAGATACCAAGTTTATAGCACTATTTTTTTACTTAAAGGCCTTGATATAAATAGGAGTATAGAATATTAATACTCGTTTAACATCATTGCAAGCCATTTTTATGATCAGTTCAATTAATTATTTGATTTTCTGTAGCGTGTTTGATAATACGGTTCATGTTTTATGAGCTTATTGTGTTAGTATGCAAGAGTACATAGCTAGTGCTAGGACTGTGGAATACCTCGATTTCGAAGAGTAACGTAGATGGCAACTGAAGAAACACGGTGAGTTTTAGTCAGTAAAAGTCTGACACTTCCTCTCCACCCAGAGTGGGAAAAGTTAGAAGAAATTTGATGTCTAATAGATTTTTCCATTACCGGTTCGCTTTTAAGCAGATCAGTAGGTACTGAAACAAAAGGCTAGGTAGTAAACGGAGTGGGTTTTTAGGCAGTAAGAGTCTGACGCTATCTCCCTCTCCGCCCAAGGGCAGGGGATGTCATCTGGATGATTTTTATTAAACGAAAAAAAGACTTCCTAAAAAAAACACTATACATACTGCTTTCAATATTACTCAAATGTCGTAAATAATTCTTATTTAACTATTCCTCCACGAATTGAAAATTCAAACGTGTCATGTTACTATTAATTTTGTATATACCTACATGTCACTGTTAATTTTGCATTAATATTTGAAACTTGTTACAATTGAATTGCCTAATCTGAGGTAATATACACCCGAATATTGAAACCGCAACCTGTACCCAAAATATTAATTCCGATACCGAAACTAAGCCTTAGTACTTAAGTACTTATTTATATAATTGCATCACTACGTACTCGCTCAATATATAGGAACCAGGATTTTTTTTTTAATTTCAACTTCCTATATTTGTATAACAGATTATTCTATAATATAACTTCGATTTATAATAATGGTTTTCATACCATAATGCTTAGCTTTTAAAACTCTGGGCTTCAAATTTCTAGCCCCATATAACGTTTAACATATCTCCGGATTATAACAGAGGACTTCATTTAGAACTATCCAAAAACAACCATAAGTTCAAATCCTTCTAATATTTATACAGCTTCAAAACTGACCTCACTAAAAACCTGTCCCAAAAGACCTTTCACTAATAAAAATATTCCCAATCGTAACGCATCGGACCGGCCCTTTTACCGGTACCGTGTTAAATTTTTATATCGACGTTTACCGTTTCACCACGCTTCTAACCCGTCCCTAGCGATAGACGTTTGAAATTCGAACAGCGTTCTGAATGGGAATTCGTAATCGATTTCCCAGTTGTAAAAATTTTTGGGTATGAAAATTTGAAATGCTTGGCAACAAGTGCTAATAGTCTATAGACTATACAAATGTGTGTGGAAATTGGTTCGATCTTTTCCATAACTATCTTATTATTTGATGTTTTTTAGAATAGAATAGAATAGAATCGTTTATTTCTGAGTACATGGTGCATGAAGATCTTAATATTAAACAGAATCACATATACTACCTTTACTGGTGTAGAAATATTAAATGAGTATGTAATTTACAATGCATATAGTTACAAATCATGCAATACTGAATAAAATTTAAAATTAAACCAACCAAATACAAAAAAAAAAAATACAATTAATATGTGTAACCACATTATTTTTATGCGTACATTATTAAAAATAAGACGTTATTCAATGTTAACTATTTTATATAATGTCAATATGAATAATAAAAAGTCATCCAAAAATATTGTAATAATGTCAAAAAAAATAATTCCGAAAATGTCAATGTTTATTATTAATACAATGTCAATATTTATTATGAATAAAATGTCAATATTTATAATTAATACAATACCAATGTTTATTATTAATAAAATGTCAATATTTATTACTTCTACAATGTCAATATTTTAGATTTAAAAATTCATTTACTGAATAGAAACAGTTATCCAAAAGCCAATCGAAAATTATTTTCTTGAATTTATTAGTAGGCAACACTCTAATGTATGCAGGTAGTTTATTAAAAATTTTGATTGCCATGCAATAGGAATTCCTGCTGTATAAGTGTAGTCTCTGTCTAGGTACCAGCAATTCGTTTGGATTCCTGTTCTGTACTCTTTTGGAAACGTGCTCATATAATGGGAACAAGTGAGAATATTTTTTTACGAATAAACAGATTTCATAAATGTATAGACAAGGAAGTGGAAGAATTTTTAATGATTTAAATAAGGGTTTGCAATGTTCCAAATATTCAGCTCCATAAACCGCTCTTACACATTTTTTTTGTGCAAGGAAGGCTCTGTTCACGTCTACTGAGTTACCCCATATCACTAATCCATAACGTAGCACTGACGAAACATATCCATGATAAGCTTTAAGAGCTGTTTCTGTATCAGCTATGCGTCTTAACTTTCGAAGAGCAAACACAAATTTATCCAGGCGTGTACAGACTCTTTTCACGTGCTCTTTCCAATTCAATTTTTCATCGATAACGATTCCTAAGAATAAAGTTGATTGTACAGGTTCCAATATTGTATTGGAGTATTGTATATTGGCAGGCTTTATTAAGGAATTATTTGTTTGAAACTGCACTAACTTTGTTTTTTCTATGTTAACCTGTAAATTATTACATTCCAGCCATTTTATAGCACATAATAGTTCGTTGTTTGTGTCAGTTTCTAAGTCATTTCTATTTAAAGTTTTTATGGTTAGAGTAGTATCATCCGCAAATAGTTTTGAGCTGTCTGTTGCCTTCTGTGACTAAAGCATACCTTTGTTTAAAAATTTCATATACACTTCAACAAAACAGCAAGGAATCAAGAAAATACAATCGTCTATACGCTGTTCAGAGTAACATTAGACATTCATGAAAACCTTTTATTACTGTCCGTTCAACCGATTTTGATTTTTATTACGTTGGTGGCATGACAAATGGCGGCTGCAGTAAATAGTTGGTATTGTAATCACATTTTTAATGCCATCCTCATGCCTACGAAATAGAAGTTAAAATCGGTTGAAGAGACAGCAAAAAAAGGTTTCTTTAAATATCAAATCTTAACGCGAATATGATATAGCTCTTACTAGTGATGACCATGTATTTTCTCTACGTTACAACGAATTTTATGCTTATTCTATCGAAATTCAAGAGTTCCGTTTATGCAATACATTTTATTGTTCCTATTCATAATGATGAAATATCAGTGTTAGCAGAACTAACCGAATGAAATAATTTAGCATAAATTTCAATCTCAAAGGACAGAAACCATTTCAAACAGGCTTTGATCTGAATTTAGCTTTCACAGAAATCTAAACTCATAATTATTTTACCACTAGCTTCTGCAAGCGGCTTCGCCTGCGTGAAAGTAGAAAATTATGCCAAGGGCTCATACTTCTAGGATAAAAAGTAGCTTAAGTGGTATTCCAAGACATGGTCTACCCGTGTACTAAGCAGTATCGAAATTCGTACAGCCGTTTTAGCATGAAGAACTAACAAACATACACACACAGAAACTTTCGGCTTATAATATAATATTAATGTGATTATACTAATTATATTATTATAAATACTAAAATAACTCTGTATGTCAGAAAAATCTACGTCTAAACGGCTAAACAGATTTGATGGAAGTTGCAATACTATTTCCTGGAATAACAAGACATGATATTTTTCATACCAGGAGTATGCTCCGTTGGGATAAATTATGGGTGAAGCAGCTAAAAGAATATTAGTAAAAAAAAAGCAAACAAAAAAAAAAGTAAGTAAGAAGAGAGAGAGAAAAAAAAAGAAGGAAAGAAAAAGAAAAAAAAAAGGGAGAGAGAGTAGGTAGTGTAGTAAGTGTAAGTAGTAGTAGTAGTTAGTAATAAAGCATAGTTCTAATTAGTCCACGTTCAATTAAGTTCTATCAGATATATGTATAGTCATAGCTTGATATTATTAACTCACAATACATCATTCTCCAGTGAACATCTTGATACCATTTAAAAAGATAATACAATTAAGCTTGTTAACATCAAACAGACACAAGTAAATAAAACTAGTACTGCCTATCAAAAGTACATTCATACCCATTTTATTACAGACTTTAAAAACACTTCATTTATTCTGCATAATGCATATATCAGTTTTAATAGTATTTTTACATCAACTCTCCTTATATAGCTGAGATGCCATCTCGAATTGACGTGAATCAAATTCCGCGTTCCGAATGGGAAAATTGAAACAATAGTGGGACCTGTCCCAACCCTATGCTAATATACATTGTAATTAGAATCCAGTCTAGTGTAACAGCTGTTTTATATCAGAATTTCAACCTTAGCTTCTCGCATTTAGAGTTGGTTTTCAAAAGTTAATAGTGTATGAAAAAGTTATAAAAATGTTATCATCGTCTATCTTTTTGAAAGTGATTGTAAATTTTCTGAATATATTCTGCTGGTTTTTATTAACGATTTTAATTATTTTAGTTTTAGGGAGGGGTTTAATATAATTTATGAATTTTTATGGCGTATCGATTGGGAATTTATTAATTTATGTGTTGTTTTGCGAGCAGTGGTGTAGTAGCCTAGTGGCAACGGAATCTTAATCTTACAGCCCATTCCCTCTACTAGATAGGAGGCTTGAATCCCAGTAGTGGGAATGGGAACATTATAAGGTTGATTATGCTATGCTATTTGAATTTGAAAGGTTTCGCAAAATAGATTGAGTGTTTATTCATGTGGTGATTACAACTTTTTTTTCTTAATAATTTTCTTTTTGGAATCAAGTTCATTCTAGCCAGCGTACCTATGGGCTAATACTTTACGTTTATGCTTCATTTCAAGTTCAACATTCAGTAGGGTAGCTAGAGTCACGTTCAGTAAACATAATTCTTAATAATACATGTTGAATGGTAGGTTCAAAAGTTCTCGTACATTTCTAAAGGACCCCACTTTGCTACCAGTTGCCTCCGTATTATGTTTTTTAGACTTTTTTGCTACCGTGTTAGTTATTGAATCTATATCAAGTTTTGCTTAAGATTTACTGTTTAACATTACGGAATATTTTCTAGTAAGTTTTCATTTTATCATGGCTTTGGTTTACCGGACCAGACTTTTGAGACTGGATAGCATTGTGTGATAGTTGTGGAATATATTCACCGATATTTGCATAGACTGCCACGTCGTCGGTTTACAGCAGATGCTAAATCTCCAAAACAAATGGACTCGATAAGTATTTCTTGACATCTTGGCCACGTTCGTGTCACTCACATGTCAGTCCTCAGCGGTAACGTAAAATTATTCCAAAATAATTAGACTACGACCCTTTTCACACGTGTTGTGTTGGTGCTGTCAACATGTACAAGTTTTGTGACACAGTAGGACTTTTTTGTGACAGAACTGAGAAGTGATGTGTGACATGACATGTGTTTTACACACAGCCACATGATTTGTCACAAACCCGACCACTAGACATTCTGTCTGCATATAATATTATTATACTAGCTTCTATAAGCAACTTCGCCCGCGTGAAATTACAAACTTTACAAAATTTGGACCCCCGTTTTACTCCCTTAGGTGGGGAGTTTCGTAAAATCCGTTCTTACCGGATGTCTTTACCCTATAAGGAACCTACGTGCCAAATTTTAAGTTTGTAGGTGTTATATTTCATGAGATTTCGTGATTGATCAGTAAGTGGTATAACGTTTTTATAAATATTATTGGGTTGTATTTGATTGGGTAGTTTATTTTGGTTCATTGGTATATTTCGCAATACGGAATATGCTTGCAATTTATTTATTTGCTAAATTAAATACTTTTTAGCTCCGATAAACAAATATGAAAAAAAATATCTTCATCAACAACGAAGTTTGATGATAGGTTTATAATATTTTACCATTGAATTTTTATAAATTAATTATCTACACTTATAAACTACTTAATAGCTATAATTACAGTAAATTAAAAAATAAATAAATAATAAAACCCTACGCTAAAATACACTGACTAAAATATGGCGTCAAAGAACTCTTCCACATCGCTGTCGACTGGTAATGTGCCCAAAAGACTGGCGATATTGCCACGCTGTATGGCAATGCTTATCCTCTGTCCAAGGTAAAAGCCAGCCTTTGGGTCAAGTTACAACGAAGTTATAAAGCTTGAAAGGGAAGTTGGACATGGTATTTGACATCAAAAGCCATGACACCCGTATGGCTGCCATAGAAAAAGGCGTTTTGGCGAGAGAAACAGATTCATTTGTTTAAAATTTGTTACATTTCGTTTGTTTTTCTACCAATTTCGATATTGTTTTCACAATTTTATTAGTATTCCATTTTTGTATACTTATGGATAAACTGGTTAGATTGCGATTTCGCGGAGTTGTAGTACCTTTTACCGACATTGCAGGTTTTTTTTTTAAACTTTATTCTCGTCTATCAGTTGCAAATCACAATCATTCATTCATTTCAAATGCAAGCGTTTTCAATGTTATATCAGACAAAGGCTAAAGCGATGGTTGGTTCCTATTATTTTCAGATATTATTCCTACTCCTATCATCATCAACCAAGTGACATTTTTATAAATTTTTGATAGATTCATAATTTTTCCAATAGAACGTATATATCTATTATGAGCACTTAAATCATGCCAATTTGGTGTGTAGTTCGTTCAACTGTTTTCTAACAGTGTATTTTCCGTGATTCCTGGGAACTTGCCTCTTTGCTAGTCAATAGGTGTCTATTAAGGTGCCAACGTTTTCCTCATTCCTCATTGGAACACGCTGTTAAATCTTTAGGACATCTTTGATAGATTGATTTGTTACTTGGGTTTCTACTCTCGAAAATTCTTATTAGATTTCAGTTCTATATGCTTAGTATGGTTAAGAAGCGCATCTTTAAGCATTGTTTCATGGTTTAGTGTTCCTGTTTCTTGGCTATTGGTTTCAAGAACATCTTTTGAGACCACAGTTTTGACTGCTCTTGTTAGTCTCTTCTTATAGCCAATAACTCTGCCATTCAATAAAGTATTTAACCTTCATAATAAAGGATTGCCCTTTAATTGGACCATTATTCACTGGATCTCCAACAGCATTGTAGACACCTATACGTATAGTTAGGGCATATATCTACAGTCATCGCTTTCAATCGTCATCTTGGTCAACATGTCACCTAGCAACACCAATTCCACCGGCTATTGGTTCAAATCTCGCCCAAAAACAGTCAAACACAAGAAGGACGAAACAAGTTTTACCAAAAACGGGTAGCCGGCACAACACAGGCATACCTCCCATATTTGTTCCACCATTCCACTTGACAAGAGCAAATACTATACAGAGACGCTGGAAAGTGGAAAAAAAAGATAATGAAAGAAAAACAAAAGAGAGTGTGGTGTGGAATAAGAATAGGACACTGTGTGTTAGTGAGTTTTATAAAATAAATCATTATGTATTCCAGCCACGACCGCTTAGCAATAATAATAGCGGAGCACGGGGTGGAGACAGGGCTGACCAAGAACTTATGGAAATAGTTTCAAATGATCCGGAATACAATATTTTTGAATTTTTAATGAAAGAGAATTTTGAACAGGTTTTTGTGTGAGTAGATTTGGCAAGAGCCTTTGAAAGCATTTATAGCGACACAGGCAAAATTATTGAAGTAGATTATACAAATGAAAGTAGAAATTATTTAGATGAAAAATTAGGGACGAAAACTGACAAGACAGTGAAAGATAAAAAAAGAAAAGTAGTTGTAGAATTGAAGTAACTTGTGTAAATTAAAAGTGAATATAGATAAATGGGAACTTGACAGAGTCTTTTAATTAAAACCATTTTGTTTTGAAGTATAGACTTTGCACGTATTCCATCAAAACAGACTTTAAATGCATATTCTAAATAAATTATGATAGAATAAAAGTCATTGTTATTTAACACACTTTAGATATAAATATCAGTGGTGACCTGGCTCTTGTACCTACTAAGATTAGATTTATTAAAAGAGCGGTGTGTAGACATTCAGAGAGAGGCAACCCTACTCAAATATCACATAGCTAATAATATTTGTAAAACTTAGAAATCGTGTAGTAATGAAGTATTAAAATACCATCATACATTAATGCCAGCAAGTTCGTTCAATTAACAACAAAAAGCTTGCACGAGAGCTTTACAAAAAGCTGACACCCCTAACGATCCAGTTGAACAAACGACGCGCGCCGTTGCGCTTGCGCCGCCCTCTCATTGGCCGATGCAACTCGCTGCGGCGGGCGTGCGAAAGAGATGGTGATACCTTTCAGCTGCGGCGAGAGTGAGATGGAGGAGTGCAGTCGACGGATGCGAGGGTTTCCGATCATTGACTCCTTTCAAGGCCATTGGCAAGTAACTTTTTTGTTGTATGTCATCGTAACGCTTGTAATACGGGCTAAAGTGACCTTCACTACTTTCTTTTGAGGTCGTTTTAGGGACGGACGCTTTTATATTTAAAGATGTTATTAATAAAGTGATCCTTGGAGAAAGTTTTGCCATGAAAACTGTGGCACTGCATTTTAAAATAGGTTTTAAATGACTGAGACTATTTTTTTAAGACTGCATCTAGCTGATAGAATTTCTGTTTCCAAGCTTATAACACCCCAGTATTATTCGATTTAGAAACAGGGGCGTAGCTTTACCTCTAAAAATATAATTTAAAAACTTTGTTAAATAAAATATTTTTAAGTTGTAAACAGTTAAAACTATGGAGAAGCGGAATCCAGGCTGCAATCATGAACTAATTGTTGTAGAAATAAACATTTTGTAATTCGAGGCCCGCAGGTTTCGGGGCCCCAAAATCAAGATTATGGATGCATATAATCGTAAAATTTTGTCCTCAAACTCAAATTCTTTTTAATGACAATTCGGCGCTAGTTGACTCTATTTTGTAATAGAAACTTTATCTCTGTCAGTTAAAATAGTTTATCCATTTTTGACTAGCCTATTGGTCTAGTGGTTAGCCCTGCTATGCCTGAAATCGCGAGTTTGATTCCGAACCAAGACAAATGTTTGTGTGATGTGTTCACGATCATTTGTTCTGTGTCTGGGTGGTGAAATTAGGGTGTTTATAATAATAAAATACATAATATGTATAACAAAACATGTATTTTATTATCATAAACAATTTTAGCATATAAATTATCTATACATCTATACATATAAATAAAATTGGAGTGTCTGTTTGTAATATTGAAATAACTGCTTTTTACTACATGCATATAAATATATATACGGGACATCAAAATAACATTTTTTACAATTTTTGTCTGTCTGTCTGTCTGTTGGTCCGGGCTAATCTCTGAAATGGCTGGACCGATTTTGACGGGACTTTTTTTGGCAGGTAGCTGATTTAATAAGGAGTAACATAGGCTACTTTTATTTTAGAAAAAAAAAATCAAAATCCTGTAGTCCACGCGAAGCTAGTAAATGATAAAATTATAAACGCACGTACCTTAAGGTAGGTCGGCTTATCTTTTTTGTAACTGTACCCATAATATTAGTTGCATAGCAACAACCTACACTACATGATACCAGCCGAAGATACCAAAATAACGCGACCTACGACACACACATTCGTTTCACACGTCGACGGAGCCTATCCAAGCCTATACCAATTCCGGTTCCCCATAAAAATAGATAAGTAACTTAAACAGGGGTAGGTAGATAGCACGGTCTTCTGTAGAGGTCAATGCTTTCTTATCTGTATGAGTTTAGTCGAGTTTTTAGAGTTTGATTCATCATTTTTCATTGTTAAAGTTGTGCATGATGCGCTTTGATATGCAACAATATTTTTAGTTTAAGCGTAACCTCAATATAATTTATTCAGAAACAGTAACTGAATGGATTCCAATAATGTTTACACCATGTTATATTTTTTTCCCAAAAATGTTTAAAAAGGTCACAAGTTGGACGCCACCGACACTAAGTACAACATAGGTCAGGGCATGAAGCACCAGCAACACCAGCAAACAGCTGGTTGCAAGTGAAAAATCACACCTTAGTCACCTGGATGGTCCGGTGACTATGTATTTTTGCTGACATAACCAGCTTATAAATTCCTGATTCTTTATGATACAACTAGCTTTTGCCCGCGACTTCGTCCGCGTACATAAAATATAGCCTATGTCACTCAGGAATAAAGCAGCTTTCTATCGGTGAAAAAACTTTAGCAAACGGACCTGTTCTTCCAGAGATTACCTCCTACAAACAAAAATCATAAAAACAAACTTTACTTATTTATTATATTAGTGTAGATTATACAATTTTGAAATTTTGTACATAGACTCTTTACATAAGAATACGTGTTTTGGGTTTCGCCTAAACTTACTAAAACGAATGTTGTATAATACATAGGGTGACTGGTAATTAGTGTACGATACTTAAACATGAGATTGTGCTCATGATAACCAACAACTTTTACTACGGGAGCAAAGCCGAAATAGCGAAAAAAATATCAGCTGTTCAGTACATTAGGCAAACATAAATGTGCTGAACAGCTGATTTTTTTTCGCGATTTCAGGTTTGTGGTTTGTTTAAGTATCGTACACTAATTGCCCTATATATATTTGTTTATAAGAGCTGAATAACATAATCATCTACACTAATATTTTTATAATAATAATATTTTATTTGCATCTCTTTAAAAGGTACAAAGGTTAAGGCCTACTACGGTTTGATTGAATCTATCCTTAGATATGGTGTTATTTTCTGGGGTAACTCAACCGATAAAGATATAATTTTTAAAAACCAAAAATACTGCTTGCGATCTATGTTCAATCTCAAGGCTACTGATAGCTGTAAAAAAAAATCCATTAAATAAAGCACTGATGTAATCGTTAGTGGTGAGGCGCAGTAGGTTATTAGGAAACTATTCACTTTTTGAAAGACCACAGCAGGCAAATTTTTCCAACACATGACTGTATGTGTAAGACAGGGAAGCTAAAAGATAACATAATAGATTTCAGGGAATTAGTTAAATCTCATAATATTATTACTATAGATACTGACTCATTATCAATAGGCAAAACATATGCTGATGCACCTACACTGGAATCTTATCATACTCTAGTTATACATGCCGTACAAAGACTTCCTCACGACACAAGTGTTTATAATAACTTTCTCAGTTTTATAGGAAATTCCTTTGTTTCCCTCATTCAACATAATTGAAGGCATATCGATACAGTCATCGCGAAAGAATTCAAATCTATTATCCTTTGATTCACTCCTTGTTGATTAAACATACTGTTCGTGTGATATATTTATATAGAAATTGATTATTATAGTTATATCTCGGAAACACGTGTCGTTTTCAATAAGAAGACATTCTTGGATTCATAATATATTTGTGGTTAGGCTATGTTATAGTCATTCATCATTGGGACCCTTGTTGGGGAGTACATACAGGTAAGGAAAGAATAAGTGAAATAGTAATAGTAATAAGTCTTTGTAAACCAGCTTGCCAAGAAAATAATGTGGTAATTACGACAATAACCTTTATAATTTCATTGCTCGTTGTAGCGCAATAAGGGGAACCTTCTTTATTCGTTTTTTTTTTTAGGTCACGGTATCATAAACTCGGACTCAGAAATGGGGTTAATTAAAACTGAAGCTAATTTGAATTTAGTATCCAAAGAAATTACTTTTTTACTCGCTTTTTTTTTAACTTGGCTTTTTATTTCAATACGACTTATTATTCCTCGGTAGTTCTTTGTCAGTGACTTGAAAGACATCTTTAATTTAAACTTTATGAACTGTGTGTAGATAGAAATCGGTCCTAACCTAAGATAATTTGAATTCAATTCCACTAGAAATAATAGGTGCTAAACATAACTCAGACAACAAGAATTTAATCAGTGTACAATCCTATCAAACCTGCCAAACGATTTGTAACCCTGTTGCAATAGCTATAAGTGTCATATAACTGTCCATTTATAACAATTCAATGGCCGTTGATGCACCCACGCTAAAAAACTGTTGAGTCACAATGTGAAATGAATTTAGTCGCACCAGCGTTACAATTTTATCTTATTGTCATTTAATATTACTAACCTACTCCTAGCACTCAAGTATATGAGACGGTTAATGTCCTACGTCAATAAATTGGAATTTGATAGTAAGTACTGATCAGCAAAAAAAAAAACTGTTATTAGCCTGGGAACAACGCCACCTAACTTAAATTGAAACCTCTAGAATACGCGTCACTTGGACCTTGGAGTAAAAAAAACTTTTAAAAGCATTCGATACGGTAGCTACTTGCTTCTAGTACCATTTTATACAGTAAATAAACAATTCTAACATTTAGAAACGAGCTGTTGATCTTATTTACTTGTATTTCATTTAAATATAGCATTCCTGAGCGTTTATTCTATAACATGCTTGTTTGAGATCTTTAGTCGAAATGGGCGTGCTCTAAGTATCCATTCTTGGCCCCTTCCTGTTGCCTCCTTTGAAAAAGATATTGTGAGATAAAAAAACACTTAATTTAATGTACATCTAGTTTAAAATAACAGTAGCGCTGTTTTCTCAGGTTAAAACTAATCCTACCTCAGCACACAATTTCTGTTTCTAGTTCCTACATTATTATAATGTAATATCACCTAAGAATCTTATGGGAAAAGAATGTGTGAATGAGTATCTAATTTACTTGGCTATCCAGAGCCTAGCTTGTGAGAGATAATACGGCACATATTATTTAAGTAGCGCTCGTTACAATTTTACCTTAGTATTCTGTGGGAAGCGGTGTAAATGTTTCTAGGAAAAGTTAGGCCTCCCATCTAGTTGCCTAGGTACTCTAATTATAATAATTGCAGAATGACTTCTTCATCTTCGTGCCTGCTGGTTCTGTTTGCTTATGCAAAAGGACTAAGAGATTTGTAAGTGTTATTATTAGCAATTGTGGTTAACTAGTTAATAATTATTTACAATCATTATTTGAGTTTAAACTAAAATTAGTTTTTCGAAATGCAAGGTATTGATAATGATTGAATTTCTGATCTTAGGAATCGTAATTAACTAACGGAAGACTATAGAAAACAGGTTTCTGAATTGATATAAATGATATATCTAATCAGCTAGTAGCAATTACCACGGAGATTTATTCCAACGACTTGTTACGAGGTCTGATATCGCCAAGTTTATCGAATGATATTCATAATATTTTTTTTTATTTTTCAGAAATTCCTGTTCCAAGATCATCGTGCTGTGTGGAATCAGTTGGATCTGGATAGCTACATTCAGTCTTAAGATTTAAGTATCTTCTTTTTCATTTATTCATCATCCATTTCATCGTTCTTCCCTTTCATAGTTAATCTCCTTGTCTTGATCTTGATCCCAGTAATCTGTATGTTCATTATCCTACCATCGTTAGTTCCAAGTTCTTTGTCCTTTGACTGCAAAGGAAACGATCATCAAAACATGTGCAACTACTAACCTACTTTTATTACTCAGACTATAATTAAATCGCCCTCAGTATTCCGTATTCCACCCTTCCAACCGGCATGCCAATAAACCACAATTAAACACCCTCCTAATAAATAGTTCACATAATCAATTTAGATCGACACTCGGCAATTTATTTACGTGCCATCGTCATTACTCAGGCGCTTCAACATGAATTAGCTAATATAATTCCACAAAGGCTGCATACAATTATTAGGGCATTATTTTATATCCTATAGAAACTGAATAGGTCCATGAATTAAACAAACGAACCCGATCCAAGATGGCGGCCGACTCGAGCGCAGCTTTTTCGTTCCTTTTTTGAATTTTGAATAGGCGGTCGTTGTAAAGGGGTGAGGGAGAGAGCGGATCGTATTCCAGTTAGTTAGAAATATAACACAGTGTCTAACTTGAACGTAGGTTTCTTATACTTACTAGGGAATAATCTTTTTGTGTCTGTACTCGACAAATTTTGTTTGAATGAAAAAGGATTCAATTCGATTTGAGCTGGGTATGGAGTTATCCCATACATATTTTTATTAATGTTTTAAGCTTGGATACTAAGTCCTTTAAGTCATGTCTTCGAATGAAAAGTTAATTGGTTTACCATTAGAATGTGGATGTACATATTCTAAAATATTTGTAGTATTTGGCAGCAAATGTATGAAGTCAATGTTCTCAACAAACTTCGCTGAGGTAGTCACCGCTACTGTAAAATTCTTAGCTCCATTTTACCGCGATCGCGCCTGTTTCAATGGTTTCACATACTTACCTATTGTCCACTTACACAGACAGCTGTTGAGATATAGGAATCAATTTTCAAATAATTAAAAAAGCTTTACTCGAAGAAATTCATTATCCAATGCAGCAGAAGATCTTGTATCTTAATCGTGTTGTTTTTAAACTACCCAAAAAAGCATATTTTAGTGCATAATTCGTATTTTTGATATAAGAAAATCATATTTTGTAATAGAAAACCAAAATACATTGAGAAACAGTGAAGTCAACTGTTGGACAATACGTACGTATGTAACTATTTTACGATATAATCAGTCAAGTTTGACCGTATCATGAAATAATCATGCGTATGATGAAATAGCACCATTTTATGAAATGGCCGATCTCATCATGAAGTGATCAATACTAAGATCTGGCCACGACAGTACTACTAGCTTTAGCTTTTAAGGCGTATAGTCCCTTGAACCATCTGACCGAAATTATGTGAACGCAACTCTCGCACTCGCCTAGGCGGCAGTACGCAAATCTGTGCATTTATTTGCGGCCAGCAGCGCCCGGAAAGCGCTTTAAATCCATTTTCTCTGCGAGATTTTGATTGATTTACATATGCAATGTTCACTTTGAAGAATATTTAACCACCAATATTTATGTGTAAAAATGTTTCTAAAGGTCCAAGCCGTTTCGAAGGAGTAGGGAAAAGTTGCGAAAAGTTGCGAAATTGCTAAATATTTTTTTTTGACAAAAGTATTAATTGCACGAAAAAATCAAATGTTGATATTATTGTTCATGAATCTATAATAAACATATATTTTTTTCAAACCAATTGACCTAGCCGTTACGGAGGAGTAGGCCTCAGAAAATCACTGTTTTATGGCACTTTTCGGGCGCTTGGCCCTTAACTTTCTACTAGCTTTTGCCCGCAGCTTCGCTCGCATAAAATATAGCCTATATCACTCAGGAATAAAGCAGCTTTCTATCAGTGAAAAAAAATTTAGCAATCGGACTAGTAATTGCAGAGAAAAACAAAAAAAAAACAAACTTTACATTCTTATAATATTAGTGTAAATAGTGTAGATTAAAGTCTGTCCCTTGTCTGGCTTTTCAATAAAAACATACCCACGACTTGTCAATGAAGTTAAAATTATAGCTTACGCAGCCAAAGGGCCTGTTAGCCACAAGGCCACAAGTGGCACGTCACCCCAATAGCGTGTTACGGTCACTTGGCTCTTCCCCAATTGACGCGAAATAATAAACGTTGTAGCCATTACTGTTTCCGGTAAACGAAAGTTTAGGATCCCTCTTAACGTAAGTGTCTTATGGGGTGTATGTTGACTTATGGTTATTAACCTTTCGAATGTCTTAAGTTACACAGTCCGACATAAGGTAATTGTCTTTCTATTGTGTCTCTAATTACGACATTCAAAGAGTTAACTAAATAGCATAGCATAGCATAATCAGCCGTATAATGTTCCCACTGCTGGGACTCAGGCCTCCTCTCTAGGAGAGGGGAAAAATAATAAAACACTTAAAATTACTTAAAAATTAAATATTTATTTGCATCGTTTCCTTCAAGAACGGCTGATTTTTCAAGTTTGAGCTTATCAGTAGATCAAGATATGGCGGTTTGACATATTTTCTATGCAAAAGCTATCAAATCGCCATTTTTATTCCTCACTAGCTGACCCGGCGAACTTCTGCCGGGCGACTTACCGCCTAATTGTCAATGAACTTTATGATAACTTTTAGCTAAACTGTCAAAGGATAACAAATAGACTGCCATTACCAAAACCAGCAGAATTCATTTTAAAATTACATTTTAATTAATTACTTTCGACCCATGATTGAGCTGAGCGTTGATGAGTCAGTGTATACAACATCGGGTTTAGTATATAATATGCGAAACCCGAAACACGTATCTACAGTATTTTTATGTAAAGAATCTATGTACAAAATTTCACAACTGAATCATGAAAAAACACAAAGTTATAATCTTGTTATGTTCCCTGGTTTAGCGCACAAATACAGGGTCCGCGATCCATCCGAGCGACTGGAGGGTTGTTTTGCTTCCGCAGCCAGCTGTGCGCTGGCTCCTGATGCCCGCTATGTCCTGCCGTTCCGACCTGTGTTATACTTAGTGTCAGTGGTGTCCAACTTGTGACGTTTTTTTAAATATTTATGGAAGCAAATATAACATGGTGTAAAAAATATTGCAATCGATTCGGTTACTGATTCTGAACATATATTCAGGTTTCGCATATACTTATCTACTAAAAATAATGTTGTATAATGAAGATTGTGCTCTATTAACCAGTAAATCTATAATAGGATACCTATAATAGGATACTTACTCACTCTGATAGCCTGCCATCGCGAAAAAGCTAAATAAATATCGTTCATAAAGCAATATTACAACTATCCCGACATTTACATCGTTCAGACTACCAGTAAAGTATATATCTTGCTTTATCAGCAGTGATAGTAAAGTCAACCAAGCGTGACGTGGGACCAGTGAACGGAAAGTACCAGCCAATCGCTGAGAAAATTGTTTTAAGCCAAATGCGGGTTCCGGCGTTTGACGAAATAGAATATCACTACTTTTGCTGGGGCCACGGTTATCGGAAAGGGAAGCTCGGCCCCGGTACGAAAGGCAGTCAGTAAGAGTCTGACACTATCGGTGATGATGCGCTTGTTGAGTCAAAGCTCCAAAGCCTTGAGCATCGACGCCGAGTTGCTGGCCTGACGGTTTTCTATCGATTACACTTCGGTGAGTGTGCGTTGGAATTGCACAATTTAATTCCGCCAAGTCCGTTCCATCATCGGACCACTAGACGTACGGCGTTGCGCCATCGGTACATAGTGGATATCCCATCCCATTCGTACAAAGCGTTTTGGAAACACATTCATTATGCGTACAGCTAAAAAGTGGAATTCCCTGCCGAAGTCTGTGTTTCCTGATAGCTACCTAGGGGTCTTTAAGTCAAGAGTGAATAGGTTACTTCTAGGCAAGCGTGCTCCATCGTCGGCCACATCATCACTTACCATCAGGTGAGATAGTGGTCAAACGCGAGCCTATCAATAATAATAAAAAAAAAACTATCTCCCGCTCCGCCCGAGGTGGGATGTCATTTGGATGATTTTTACCCAATAAAAAAAAATATCATCACTACTTTTTCTCTGCATCACCCAAAGGTTGGCTGGATGGAAATGCCTAAGGGTATATTTCACCGTGCAGATGCAGATCTGCACTCCCGCAAGTACGCGCGTAGGTGCGATGAGACGCAACACGCAACGTGATGCGTGGCAGTGTAATAATCGCCTAAGACTTTTTTACTATGCTATGTTGTACAAATGCTTCCTTTAGACACAATATATCTAAATTATATTATTATGATGTAGCTAGGACGAGGGCAGGACCCTTGCCCTAAGTTACATGCGGTCGGCGCAACACGTTTTTTTCTTACATATCTACTGTAGGTCAAACTTAAAATAACGTTCACACTCATCACTCATTTGAGGCGTTTTTGAACCTTGCGACTGCAAATGTATGTAAACTTGCCTTACAAACGACATACGGGAATTGCCCTTCTGGGCTTGTGAATCGTCATGCTATCAGTAACCCATAAAAATAAGCACTAAGTATAGTTAGACAAGAACAGTCAAAAATATGTGAATTTCGAGGCAATAATTTGATCAAGTTCAATAAAGTGGAATGTCCGATTTTCACTATAAATACATTATCAGGAAACCAGCATGTCCTAGAGCCAAAAATTCGAAGACGTGTGACGTCCACCAAGCCGCACTAGACTCGCGGCTGGTGGATTCCCTTTCCTAGAGAAGAGGTCAGAATCCCAGCAGTAGGAACATCACCTATAAGGCTGATTATGTTATGATTCTCAAGTCATATTTCATTCATTTTTCAGGTCAACCCACTACGTAAAGCAACTTTCTTGAAGGCACTCGACGACACGGAGCACTTGACTACTTCAACGTCAAGAATGTCACATCCCACATATGAAGATCTTCGTCAGCACATTCTGGAGTGTTCTAGAGGCATCTAGAAGTTCTCCAGACGTAACTGGGCTTGGTAACTCCACCACCGTTGGCTGTGCTCATGCGCCAACGGGGGCGAAGTTCCTACTCCTAGTTGCGAGGTTCTGCGTGAGAAGACTGAGAAGACAGAAGATTCAGTTCATAAGACAAAAGAATCAAAAGACAGAAGATTCAGGAGAAAGAAAATCAGAAGACAGTAAATAACTGCAAGCCTAGCCGTTTCGTTTCGATTCTCTTGCGTCGAACGTCTCGAGTCGGCCACGCCTCCAATTCCTTTGTTCTGACGTCATCTCAACGCTTAGTCACGTGGTCACAACCTGACTTTGACCTTGATAAAATGTATACCTATCATTGTTTTTAAACTGTCTGATTTAATCAATGATTTAACAGTTTCATGATCACCTGCATTGAAAGTTCTATTCCGTTGGCTACATAATTCTGGGGATTTGAAGCACTAAGAAAGTTTCTTAAAAATCAACTCAAAATATGGCAATTGAGTGAAAGTGTTACCAAATTTTATGTACATATTTGCTTTTGAAGTCTTTTTGGGCCAATTTATTAAAAACGTAAGGCTCTTTTTTTACCCGACTACGGCAAAGCCAAAGGAGGGTTATGATTTTGATTAATATTGTCTTACCCTAGGAATTACACCTGTATCTTGGTTGCGTTCATAAAGGACCTATTACACTGCGCTGAATATCGCGTGCGATATTCCGACTCGTACTATTTTTCATTCATAGAAACACAGTCTAACCCCTATTACACTTCGCGATACGTCGAACCATAGACTAGATACGTCGAACCATAGACAAAACGAGTCTGAATAACGCATAGTGTAATAGATCCTTTAATCATTAAACTCGCATACACAAGACACCCAGGCCTAGAATAACGAAAATTCGTGGCTCAGTGGTTGAGCAATTGTCTGCTGCACTGCATGTCGCGAGTTCGATTCCCGCACGTAAATGGCCAGCAAATAGTTGTTCCAAGTCTGGGCATACTGGGTCTTGGCTAGCCTAGTTTGTATTACTACTTGTTCAGTGGTCATTCTTCATTAGGTTGTCATAGTTAAAATAAGCTAACTTCTTACCTATGTATGGCTGATAATGCATAAACTGTATGGGCTATTAACAGCAGCCGTCGGAGAACCTCTCTCCTGAACACGAGTTGCCATGGCCAACCTGGAAAACTCTAAACAGACTCCGCACGCAGGTTGGGCGCAGCGAAGACAATCTTCACAGGTGGGGGTTCTCGGATGGTTCCGATCTTCAGTGTTTGAGTGACGTCTCTCCGCAGACCATGTCCCACCTTTCGTCCTGCATCAGACCTGTGACCTGCTCACGTAGGGATCTAATGACAGCATCAGCGGACGGAATTGCCGTGGCCGAATTCTGGACTGGAATATAATGGAATTTAACTAATTTTTCCATCGATACGCTAAGAAGAAGTAGTTAATAATAAAATATAACTTGTGTTTCTGTAAATCAGTGTTGATCACTAACCTGACTTGCCAGCCAGAATGAAAAATAAAAAGTTGAAAATTTTTGTTCAAAAATTTATTTTGATATTCTAAATGTTACCTCAAAAGCTGCAATAAATACGTGAATCAAGATATTCAAGGTTTCTTCCAATCTAGCTATAGATATTTTCTTTGGCTTGGTCTCGTGACGCGCAGGACCGGTCGTTGTGGTGACCCTTGAGGGAGGCCTGTCTTTCCGCTGATATGATGATGA
Source organism: Mythimna ferrago (assembly GCA_910589285.2). Taxonomy (NCBI): domain Eukaryota; kingdom Metazoa; phylum Arthropoda; class Insecta; order Lepidoptera; family Noctuidae; genus Mythimna; species Mythimna ferrago. The sequence goes on from OU342684.1 coordinate 26,551,584, forward strand.
TGATGATCTGCTTTCATAACTCTTGTATTAAAGTAATTTATAGTTTTTGGTTAAGAAAAGAATAAACATGTGATATAGCTAGTTTTACAGATTGTAGTTTATTTTACATCTTATAGTCTGTCTAATAAGTCAACCGACTTGGGAATTTTGTATAATATTTAATCATTTAAAAAATTCTTGTATTCGATACTTTTCATAAGGTTCTTCTGTTAGTAAACAATGTTCTCTATCTCTTAATCAACTTTGATTATTGAACCCGTGTTGACTACATCAGATTTCATTATATCCTAATAATTACCCAAGACGTTTGACTTTTTAGGCGCAAAATACACAGAAGCGATGAGATTCGGATACGATGCGGATGTGGATCGGATTTGTTGTCGCTTCAAATTTTATTCGTACAAAATATATGAAAGAGATGCGTCGTAAATTACACAGAAAGGATGCGGCGCGGATTTATCACTTGAGAATCGCATCCTTTTATTTTGTACGAATAAAATTTGAAGCGACAACAAATCCGATCCACATCCGCATCGTATTCGAATCTCATCGCTTCTGTGTATTTTGCGCCTTAGACAGACTCTCTCTATTTTTTTATTTTTTTTTTATTAAAGTTTTAAGTCGTAACTATCTTTTTGGATGGATGTTTTTCATTTTAGTGTTATCATCATTAAAAAAATACAACAACAATAAGATAATCATTTACCAGCCGAAAGACGTTCTTTCTCTCTCTCTGTTGAACAGTGTCGCCACAATGACTGGCCCTAAGCGTCTCGCATCCGCCGGATCCCTGCGACCCTCACCAGGTCATCCACCCAACTTGTAGTCTTCCAACGTTGCGTTTTCGGGTACGCAGTCGCTAATCCAGAACCATTCGGCCCATTAATCGGTCTACGTCTGTAATTTTGGTTTTCCTGCGGATATCTTCATTCCTAATTCGATCACGCATGGAAACCATAACCCTCTCCAATGCCCTTAGATAAAAATAAGAATAATCTATAGGTACAATAAGACAGTAAAAAAATATGGAAAAATGTTTTCAAGTAGCGCAAAAACTATCCGAACCGTTTCTGTTCAAACTTTGCACAAATAATCTTTACATGATTAGTCAAAAGGTGAATGAAACTTTTTCAATACATTGCTAGCATGTATTTTTTTATCTTTTCACCAAAAGTTAAACCTAGGCCGTAGGTATATTAAAGGACTGATAAATCAGGAGCAAAAATTAATAAAATAATAATAATAAAACCCTACGCTAATTACAACTAACTAAAATCTAACTAAAATATGGCGTCAAAAAACTCTTCCACATCGCTGTCGACCCGTGCCCAACCCATGTGCCCAAAAGGCTGGCGGCATTGCCACGCTGTATGGCATTGCTTATCCTCTGTCCGAGGTAAAACCTCCATATTTTAGTTAGATTTTTTTTTAATTTACTATATATGATAGTTTTTAGCTGTGTATGTAATAAGTTAAATTGATTTAAATAAATAAAAAAATAGCAAAAAGAATTATGTCTATCAACCGTAACCAAACGAAGTTAGAGACGATTTAGTATATTGCTATATTTTCTTATCAGGCGTTATTTTTCTTAAACAAAAATACTGTCTGTCTAAAAACGTTTCCCATTGTTACATATAGTTTTAGTTTCGGTTTTTATGATAAGTACGCATTCAATAGTGTCAATCACTTACAACTCTAACGCGTATATTTTCGATTCGTTTATTACTTATTTTTTTACTAGTTTTAGTGATGAAAAATTCCGAGTGTGAAAAAAATATAACAGTAATAACCAATTGAATGTGTTATATCATTGGATACCTCAAAATATTACGTATTATATTTCCATTTCATTATAATATAACGAAAATAGGTAACGCCTGACAAAAATATACTAGCAATGCTTCTATACGTTTCTTCGTTCGGTGACGGTTTGTTCTTTTGCTATTGCTTTCTCGTGTTGGCCTCTAACATATAACCTAGGTTTCATTTCTGACAAAAAGAAAAATGTAAATTATGCCAATAGTTTGCATTTGCATTGCTCTTTGAGCTATTAGTAATAACGCTACTTGTTATGGAGCGTGAGCAAGAAAGTTCACATACTTAGTATCAAACACAAGTCTGATTAGAATACAGGAAGAATTGCTGATAATATTACCACAAAATAGATAGGTACAGAAATCAATCTACATACAAAGCGCGCTCGAGCTACGCACACATAGACACCGCTCACGGACACGATATCTCGGAGCGTCTCGGCCCGCTTGTCGAACAGTTCCGGCTCAAATGCTCATTAGTGTGCGTCCACCGAGCGTAGGTATAAAAAGTGAACTACATTCATGAGATTGTCTTCTATACCTATCTATTTTGTGATAGTAGGTACCTACACCGACATTTCACCGGTTATCACATTTCACCATAAGTAGGTAGAAAACATTTTGGGAAAAAATTTATTGTGGGTACAACAGCCACGGAGTAGAATACTCTGCCGGAGTCAGTTGTTCCTGATGGCTGCAACCTTGGTTGATGGGATGGTTTTTAAGTCAAGAGTGAATAGGTTACTTCTAAGCATGAGTGATCCATCGTCAACCACATGATCGCTTACCATCAGGTGAGATAGTGGTCAAATGCGTGATCAATACTTATTTATAAAAAAGTTATGAAGTCCCTTATGGGCTTGCGGACGGCGAGCAATGGGTAGCTCGCTGTCCGACCGTCCGGACAAAGCCCAAGTCGTCGACGGCGCGTACTGTTCCCGCGCACCTCAAGGAGTTTTTAGTTGTCAGCAACGGTAAGGGCCCAGCAGGGTCGATGCCTACTGGGGCTAAGGTTCTGCTTCTGAAAGTAAGGCTCGGCCCCGGTATGAAAAGCAACGAAGGAACGAGGTGGGATTTTTATTCAGTAAAAGTCTGTCACTATCTCCTGATGTCATCTTGATGATTTGTAGCCACCAAAAAAAAAATTCTGTTATGTATCTACAAATAATAATATTTCACAACTATCACACAACGTCGTCTAGTCCCAAGCTAAGCAGAGCTTGTGTTATGAGTAGGTACTAGACAACTGATAAACATTCTTATAATTTCTAAATACATACATATTACAGATAAATTACACCCAGACACAGAACAAATGATCGTGCTCATCACATAAACATTTGTCCTGGGTGGGAATCGAACCCACGACCTCCGGCTTAGCAGTCGGGGTTACTAACCTCTAGACCAACAGGCCTGTCAAATATATATAAAATATGTCCGTGTATTTGCCATAACCCAGATATAAATCCAAAGTCCATACTGCTACTGAGATATTCCAACATTTTGTTCAAGTCTTCTATCAAACCTAGATCCTCAATTCCAGTAGCAGACGTACGCTACTGCTAGATGTAATATGCTTGCCTAGAAAAGTCAATGAGGTCTGTGATTTTGCTTCGAGGTGCTCATAGATGTGGCCAGAGCTACGACCACAAGAGGTTCGTGGCCATTGCGGTACCAGTCGCTCCTAAAAGAAAACCGGTCATGACTATAGTACCATCACATTCTGCCCCCCTAGCCAAGTTACAACCGATTAGTGTCGAATTCCGTTTGTCCAATCTGTAACGCCTTAGTGTCAGCAATTATAGAAAACGACTTGTTCCTTTTGGGTGGAACACAGGAGTGTCCTTTGGATGACTTTACAGCCACTAGACGTCTAATAACAGGCGAAGCATGTCTATCAACATGTAGCGACATCTATGGCGTCAGATAAGAACTAATCCTGCATCGCGCAATCAGTTCTCCGCGCGATTTGAATATATGCGACAGCCCGAAATCATCTGTCGGGCAATTGTTCACCAGACCATCATACCTGTCTGGTCGGAGGATCCTCCCTTTTCATCCGAGGTGTGTGGGACTTTTCTCTCTGTTCCGCATACCTCCAAACTGGTAAACAGAAATGACTTATAGATCTGATGTAGATCGCCGACCGACCAATCAGAACACAGTACCCCGCTCCCTCGTACCTCGGCTAGTTGACAGATTGTTTTGGTGTGCTAGTTTAAGGTCTAGTGGCTGTAAGGTTTTCGCGCCCACACTGATACAGACCCTGGTAAGGAGTGAGAGGCAATGGAAGGCGGCCACCTTCTGCGAAGTAAAGAGACGGCTGAAACTGTGAAGTGGAGAGAAGCCTCACGCCCGACCCCCGCTGGAGAAGACCCAGGCGTCGGGAATCGCAAGACGATTTCCGATCACCGTAGACGCAGCCTTGCGGACGGCGAGCCATGGTTAGCTCGTCGTCCAAACCTAACCGGGGTTGACAGCGCGTTGTGTTCTACTCGCACCTCGAAAGAGATATCAAAGAAATTGCCCTAACAAAGGAAGGAACACTGAGTTTTACAGAGGAAAATTCTAACACTCCCTCCCACTTCACCCAAAGCGGGAGACGTTATTTGATAATTTCCGACGTCAAAAAAAGGCATGTTCCTAAAGGATCACAAGATAGGGAGTCAAACGAAACATGTTTAATGACTTCTTTTTATTAAAAGTATACCTCTATTCTCACTACCATTAGACAGCCATCAGTCTGCTACAAAATCCATCAGCATTTGTCAGTATCTTACTTTTCTTAGTGAGTATTCCCACTGGGTTGTGACAACAGACAATTTTGATCTATATTTCTAATCAGATAGGGTTTAATTTACCATGACATGATTCATCCGAGATAAGCTATTTTATGTATGTGAGAATGTTTTTTTTTTTTTCTGACGTCACAACGCAGTGAAAGCGTTGCCTTAGCGTACTCAAATACTTGCTATGATACAGCAGATTATAATTGTGGCTATGACTCATGATTATATATCAGTTCTTGTAACTAAATCTATGTCAAAATATATTATAAATATTTATTATTTTTCCATTATATGTTTTGCTAGTCTCTCCCAACGCTTTACATACAAAATATCTCCTTACATCTTCTCTTCTTTTAGCCACCAATTTTATCTTTAAACATACAAACTAAAAAAATACCAAAGAAATTTATTTTTTCGTAAAGACACCCCCAAATTGACATCATAATACAAACGTACAAAAAGGAAATGAAAACAAAATAAAGTTGGCACCTCGACGATACTTTGCACACATAAAGTAAATAATTTGACATCCTATGCACTACGTACTAGGAACGGATTGAGCAAAATATAATACTTAATTCATTATGACAATTATGACTTGACTCTCAGGGGCCAAAACCATAACCCAACCGAAGAAAACCTACACCAGACCTGCGGGATGGTTCGAAGGAGTCATTCCGGCCATAAGGGCAGAAAATAGATAGGTACAGAAGTTATACCTACGCTAGGCGATCGCGCTAGGGTCAGCGCGTTACGCCGAACTGTACGAGTGCGACCGTGCTATTGAGCCGAGATATCGAGTCCGTGAGCGTTGTGTATGTGTGCGTTGCTCGAGCGCGCCGTGTATGTAGATTGTCTTCTGTACCTATTTTGGGTTAGAGAAATGAATTTTCCGTTAGCGATTTAAAGTGTACGCCAGACTGGATGCGTGGGTGCGGGAGAGGCGCAGCTCGGCAATCTCAAAAATAAGAACTTCGTTTGAGTGTCCATATTGGGCACGAGGACGCGGGATGCACAACGCGGGTCGCGCGCGTGCAACATTCCATAGCTCGTTCATACAAGCGTCCACCCCTTGTCTCTGCACCCACGCCGCTCTCCGCACCGCGCTGCCAGTGCGGTCAAGCAAATAGCGCGCGTTATTGTACCGCGCTGTCAGTCTAGCCGAGCACTATGTCAAGAGTTAGGGTCAACTCACACCGAAAGAGCGGCGAAGGGCAGCGAAGCGCAGCGACCTGTTTACCGTTTATATAATCCGCCGGAATTCCCGCGGCGCCGCGGGCATCCGCGCGACTCGTTCGAGTTTCTCATGCGATAATATATAGAGCTGCACTTGATCCACGCCTCGCACAAATGAACTTTTTATTCGCGTCTTTAAGTTAAGAAGAAATAGGTTCTTCTAGGCAAACGTGTTCCATCGTCGACCACATCGTCGCTTACCATCAGGTGAGATAGTGGTCAAACGCGAGCCTATACATAATTTAAAAAAAAAATCGTTATGTATTAAATATTTACATTACCTACGATGATGTCACGTGACAAGTGACGTGATAGGTATAGGACCTGGGGTCGGCATTAGGTAGAGTTATTCACGTACGTACTTGCATCGAATATTGATATTAATGTGGATCTTCCCGGGATTTCTAATGAAAAATAAATAATAATTAAAACCTCAGAGGTAGATAAGACATATAAAAAAAAAAAAAAAATTACATACAATTTTCAGTATTAGTTAATTTTTTTTATTGAAAAATATCTCTATACGACAACTTAACTTTACACACTTCCTCCTCGTCAATAAAACATAGCGCGCACTGGTGACTTTTGTCACAGTGACAATAATTTTTCTACCCATTTTTTGTAACTGTCACGTCTTCAAGTGCGCGCACTACAGTGCGTTTCACTTTAGAAGTTCCTTCGCCGTAATGTTGGCTCCCCTGTCTGTCTACAGAAACAAGAAGGGGAAAAAGAAAAGAGTTGCCTACTCTACCAAAATTGTTGCTCGAAATGCGCACTTTTTGGAGAATTATGAGGGGAGTGGGATTTTATTTAAAAAAAAAAAGCAGTTCTAAAGGAAAGTTGTGAGAGGTACAATATTATGGCGTGGCATTTTCGGTATTTGAAAGAATTGCAAAACAATCGGAATGGAGCCCAGCGTCCTATACTTTATATAAAAATAGTTTAGAAAATAGTTTTACAGTTTCCAAAAGAATAAAAAAAGAAAATAATAAGGCAATTGTTAATAGTAACGAAATATCAGTTAATCTCCCTAATATTAAGTAATTTCATTGCCAAAAATATTGCAACACTGTTTTTCCGTATTGCCAACATTACGGTGAAGGAACTTCGGTGAAACGCACTGTACAAGTTGGGTTCATAAGCACGGTGACTTTTTTGTCAAAAGACACGGTGACAAAGTCACGGTGACAAAGTCACCAGTGCGCGCTATGGCTAATGCAAGAAGATTTTTTTTCTGCTATATTTCTGATAGTGTCATATCTGCTCTTTAAAATTAATCTCGAGATTTGAGGCATATCCACTCTATTCTTTCGGTATATGAAATCAGTATAAGTACTTATTTATTTTTTTATTTATTGTCTACTTTAACAAAAACGGCTATCCGCCAATTACATTAGTTAAAGACACATTAATATACACCCCTACTTTTTAATTAGTACACAAAAAAAATGGGGCTGTATCTGTACCCGTTACTGATCATATTTATGTATTCAAAAGTAGAAAAAACCGAAATCCTAATATTGACCACGAAAAGGTAAATTCATCATAGATTTAATCATACATAACAATTGCTAGTAGAAAATACTGCGGGCAGTGTTTTTCCATTTTAATCGTCATTTATTCATTCATAATCAATAGCCTGCACAATATTTCCACAAATTGAGAGACATTTTGGGATAAACACAAACGCTAAAAACTTTGCTGTTTATGAATATTATTTATTGAGACTTTACTTAAATAATAACAAGGGCTTTTTTAATAAGCCCTTTAAGTATTTGTACTAATTAAAAATTAGTGGGGTATACAAATAATTCACAAACTCATCTCACAGAACTCCATACTGACATGATCGTCTTCCATCCGTCCACGAACACATCACAGTCAGGGTGCGTGTCCAAAAGAGTGTTGAGCGCAGAAAGAGTGCGAGGGACAGGAGACTGGGCTCGCGCAACAGTATGCCTCGCAGGCACAGCGAATAAGCTGTGTCTCCTGATGCGGCTATTTTTAACTGGGGCACAAAGTTGAGAAAGTTCGGCATGCAGCTCTGCACTTAAATAACTCTACCTAATTCGGACCTCTGGTCTGGTCTGGTGGTATTAACATCTCATTGCCATATATGTATTTTGTACTTAGTGTTTGTTGGTAACGCTAACAGAAAAGTCATTTATCCAAACCTGCTGGAACGCAACTGAAAGAACACGGGCTAGTTTTAGTCAGTAAAAGTCTGACACTTCTCGCTCCACCCAGAACGGGAGAAATTACTTCATAATTTCCCACATCAAAAAATATACACCGTTAAATTTTGATCGTTTTAATCCCGTGGAGGGTCGATCCGGTACATGAAAAACTATCGATTTGTAAAGGTACAATTAAAAAATAAAGTACCTTTTTTTTTTCTAAACTCGTGTTAATTTACGCATGTACGAAATTAGTTTCTTTAAGAAAACGTCAGCTGAGCGAGTCCAATGACCTGTAGGTAGTTAGTACGCAACGCCGACTACTACCTACAGGTCATTGGACTATCAACCCAATCAACCCAAAAAAGGCATTAATTATTATTAAAAAAGTATTTAACTTACTATGTAAATAAAAGTAGAAGGTAAACTGGAAAACGCGAATTAATTACTTTTTGATTACAAATGTGGGTTTTATAAGAGCAACTAAATTATACGTCTAAAATAAAAAATAACATTTTTTTTTTAATTTAAAACGCCGACCAAAAGTTTCACCGTCAAAAACTGATAAAATAAAAAGATTGATAAAGCACACTGCAGTTCATAAGATCTTACGCAAAACACTTAACATCCTATAAATGATATAATTTGTTGAAAGGAAGTCGAACCAGCGACTTAAACCAGCTCCTTACTAGGGAATGCTATCCGGATATTAGACCTAAACAAAACTCTCCGGATAACTGAATGATATGTATACGTATTAATCACATATCACAGTATCCGGATATCCGAATGATATGGATATTAATCAAATAGGACAGAGGCCTATGTCCAACAGTGGACGTATTTCGGCTGAAATGAAAATGATGATGATGACAGTAACCGGATATCCAATTTATCCAGATATAAAACAAATATTAAATCCGGATATCGTGTTTTCAACTATCCAAATAATGTTGATACTAAGCAACATATAAGAGAAGTAAATTGCCACACATTTTTAAGGGTATAAGTTTAGAAGTACTTAGATGAAAAGTTGGTGATATAACTCTAAAGCCGCGTTCAGATATCGCGAGGCGTGCGTCGCGAATGGTTCGTCAAGCATGCCTCAACCTGAGGCATACGACGGTATATTTATGCGGGCGTCCCGAACGACACATGCTCAAGCTGAGCACGGAAACCACCACGCACGGCGATTCGGTATCGGCCTCACAAACAACACCTGTCCGTCCACGCGGAGCGCACGGCTCCTACTGAGGCGGTGTTCGCAACGATCGTGCGACGCGAATGCTCACTGTGAGTATACACGTTCACACAGCCCGAGGCATGCAAGACGATCTATTCGCGACGTACGCCTCGCGATGTCTTAAGGACATAAGAAAGAGCAAGCCTTCATTCTACGTAAGGTTAATTAAATTACACCTAAACCCTAAATAAATGTAATATACAAACAAATTCGTATACCTCGCCTCTAGTACGTAGCACACAGTCTTTGAGTATAACTTAAATAAAAAAAGGTGGAAAATAACAATAACGCCGTAGTAATAATTATATGTAATAATGTATATAATAATAACTATTTACAAATGACTCGAAGTGATGATTACAATGTCTCCTATCGACCGCGCTCCTATAACGCCTATAAATATTGTTTAATAATTTATTTTCTGGTGTTACCTGAAATGAAAAATAGTATATTTGAATGGGGTCGAACACAGCAACATTATTAAAAAAAAAAAACAGATTCTTTCGTCTTGTTTTTGGCTCGGATACTAAGTCATTTAAGCCATGTCTTCTTATAAGCATAGCATAATCAGCCTTTTTAATGTTCCCACTGCTGGGATTCAGGCCTCCTCTCTAGAAGAAGGAATGGGACTTAATCCAACCACGCGGGCCCCGTGCGGGTTGGAGAACGTCTTCTTATAAATAGTTAATTTGTTTACTTAAGTCTGTCTAAAAAGTCAACCGACTTGGGATTTTTTTAGATATTTAATTATTTAAAAAATCCTTATATTCGATACTTTTTATAAGGTTCTTTTAGTAGTAAACAATGATCAATATCTCTTAATCAACCTTGATTATTGAACCAGCGTTGACTACATCAGATTTCATTCTACTCTAATAATTACACAAGTCGGTTGACTTATTAGACAGACTGTATTAGAATATGTATTTTTACATTCTGATATTTTTAAGCTATTGCATAGCTTCTATCGCGGGCCTTGAGCGTGGAGACCGAATCCAGAAATTCCGTAACGAAAATAACCTAACACCCCCCACTCATTTGTTTTGAGCGTGGTGACCGATAAGAAAACAAATGAGTGATGCTATGCAATAGCTTTACCGCGGCAGTCCCCGAGTGCCACACGTCTTTTTTTTTTGTAGTATTTGGCAGCAAATGTACCAAGTCAATCTTCTCGGCAAACATCGCTGAGGTAGTCACCACTACAATAAATTTCTCAGCTGCATTTTACAGAGATCGCGTCTGTTTCAATGATTGCACATATTTTCCAATTGCGCAGACACTTGGAATACAAAACTACACAAATTTTATATAACATTATACACTAGAAATCAATTTGCGAATAATTAAAACAGACACTCAAAGAAATGTGAGAGTCAGAATGGCGGGTATACGTCCGCGAAATAAATTATAGTAATTACTGTTAAAATGTTCCTAAAATGTACTATTCAGTACCTAGCTCTAAAGTATATGTACCTCCTTCAGAATAAAATTATTTCAAAATTAATGTACACCCGCCATATTGACGTCAAGATGGCGGGTGTTCTGTAATATTTTATTATTTAACCATTCCTCATAAAATACCAAAAAAATGTACCTTACTATTTAGGTACATTTTTTTGGTATTTTATGAGGAATGGTCCTCAAATAGAAAATACCACTTGATCAGTTGTAAATGTAGTGTGTCAGTCACGTGACACACGTCGTTGACATTCTAAATAACTAGTGCCATCTCTGATATTTTCGAAAATGTAATTTAAATGAAGAAATCTGAAAGAAAGAATCCAATCGCTCAGTCATCAAACCAAAAAGACTATAACTTTAGTCCAGGTCGATTATCATTATTGCTTCTTTTAAAACATGTCTGTTTCCTCAGTACGTTCTCCTCCACCCCCTTGGGAACACCCATCTCAGCTAACAAGCTGAGTAAGCATATAGTATGTACCTAAGTAGGTCTGCAGGCGGGAGAGTGCAGGTCCCGCTCGGCGCCGCCCGCGAAGCTGATGTTGAGGAGCATGGCCTCGAAGGGGTCGCTCCGCATGGCATATAGTATGTACCTAAGTAGGTCTGCAGGCGGGAGAGTGCAGGTCCCGCTCGGCGCCGCCCGCGAAGCTGATGTTGAGGAGCATGGCCTCGAAGGGGTCGCTCCGCATGGCATATAGTATGTACCTAAGTAGGTCTGCAGGCGGGAGAGTGCAGGTCCCGCTCGGCGCCGCCCGCGAAGCTGATGTTGAGGAGCATGGCCTCGAAGGGGTCGCTCCGCATGCGCTGCTGGTTCGCCTGCGCTGCCGACCCTGCGTCGCGGATTATGCGGGTTTCTTCTTTACCGTCCTGAAAAACAAACAAAAGTAAAAAATTGTGCTATTTGTGAAAAACAAAAAATATCAAAGTTAAGTATTGTGTGAGAGATTTCCCAGCGGATTTGGATTGTCTGATAGCTATCTGATCTTATATATAAAGACCACAAAAATGTGATCTTGATTTCGTAATGATGTGGTGTTTATTGAACAGTTTTTCCTTCTAGACCTAGCAAAATCGCACCAGCATGTCGGGTTCAGATTGATGGTGCGACAGATGTCCCCTAAACCGTCAACCCTGACCCATAAGGGTCGGAAGAGGGTATTATCCACCCTTCCACAACGTCAGGGGCGCCTGATACGGAGCAGGAGAGAACTCGTAGTATTGCCTTTCCACAACCTCCTTCTGCGAGATGACATTCTCACAGATGTTCGCGTCTCAAGACTGCACAGCCGACCACAAAACGCACTACAGTTAGCAGCGACAGGTCTTTCCGATTGCCACAGCAGTCTATGCAGGTACAACTTCCCTTACACGTAGCGGCCTTCATAGGCCCAGTATAAATTCTACCGCAAACCATTGAAGTTTTGGAACTGTTTGGTGGTCTTGGTCTATCAGGGCAACTTGAAGACGTATAGAAGAGTGGGGAACATGGTGGGATGCAGCTGGATGCAGTTGAGGATGCTGTCGTCGCCGCGGAGGCAGCGGATGATGTTACCGGACTTGTACAAGAGTGGGGTACCTCAGGGCGGGGGCTCCACAGCCGCACGACGGTCTCGATGCCGCTGGTGGCGAGCAGGAACATGGAGGGATGCAGCTGGATGCAGTTGAGGATGCTGTCGTCGCCGCGGAGGCAGCGGATTATGTTGCCGGACTTGCGGCACCAGATGAACAAGCTGCCGTCGTCCGAACTGGAACAAAAAAATTATATTATGAACACGTCATTCTACCATGACACCTAGCTCCAGACCTAGACACCAACCGCAAAGGCTGGTTCGAGGTGGCTCAAGAAAAAATCTACCGGCTGCGATATGTGGACTTTGATCCAATATTCAGACTCGTACATTTCCATCTTACTCGAATAAGAGGCACTGTACTGCATGCTAACAATGCACAAACTGTTTTATTTTTTGTACTTTTTTTTCTTTTACCTAATACCTGAGTAAAGTGAATATATTATAAACTAGCTGTGCCCGCGACTTCGTTCGCGTGGACTACAGGATTTTGAATTTATTTTTTTCTAAAATAAATAACTTTCTAAAATAAAAGTAGCCTATGTTACTCCTTATTACATCAGCTACCTGCCAATAAAAGCCCCGTCAAAATCGGTCCAGCCATTTCAGAGATTAGCCGGAACAAACAGACAGACAGACAAAAATTTAAAAAAAAAATTTTTGGTGTATGTAAAAAGCAGTTATTTCAATATTACAAACAGACACTCCAATTTTATTTATTTGTATAGATTGTTAAAAATAATTCTGTAGGAACAAGATTAAAATTAAAAGTTACAGGCAAATGTAATGCGTACACACCACATATACTAACCTAAATTAGCCTGTTAAAATATTTTGTAGCTTGTGTCTAAGTTTTTCTAAATAAACATTGTTATTATTATTCCAAGAAAATATTTCAGATGCTGGGTAGAAAATTTTTCCTAGTTCACTATGTTTTTCAAACTCACCCGGCTGCGATATAGTTGGCATCGGGGCCCAAAAAGCTGGCTTCCTTGATGTCGGTGGTGGTGTTGCAGTGTCCCAGGAACCGCTGCGAGTAGTCCAGGGCTGCAGTGCGGAGCTGTCTCTCTAGAACGCTGGTAGGTTGACTGTCTTCGGATTCCGCGGCTGCTGGAGTCGGAAACAGAATATAATATGACAATAGCAAGCTAATTGGCGCTTTATTTTGCATTACAATTAATAATAGTTTTATTGTGACAACATCAACAACGTCTTAACCTCACAGTTAAATAATAATAAATAATCTCATTAACATTCCATCCAGAAAGTGCCCCCTACCTTCATCAGGCGTCGTCTCCATACTCTCCAGAGCGACGTTGATGTCCTTCTGCAGTAGAAACACGGCATGGCTGGTCGCGTGCCTTGGGAACTTGTCCTTGAAGTACAGGAGACATTCGTGGGCCTCCCGCGCTCTCTTCAGGTCCATAAGGCCCTTGGCCAGCCGGAAGTGGGACTTGACGTGCGAGGAGTCCAGCTTGATGGCTTTGTAACAGTCTTTTATTGCGGCGTATGTGTCGCCTGACCTGGTGAGAAGAGAGAACGGGGTTAAGGTTTATTCTGAATAATATAGGAATTTTATGTAAAGTATTTCTTAATTTTCTAGGACTTGTGAGACCTAGATTACATAGTATTTCATGATCATCATCATTATCATATCGGCCGATAGACGTCCAATGTTGGATATTGGCCTCCCCCAAGTGTCGCCACAAAGAACGATTCTGCGCGTCCCGCATCTATCGGATTCCCGCAATCTTCACCATCAGGTCATCGGTCCACCTGGTAGGAGGTCTTCCAACTCTGCGCCTTCCGGTACGCGGTCGCCGCTCCAGAACCTTTCGGCCCCAACGGCCATCTGTTCTGCAAGCAATGTGCTCTCATTACCACTTAAGTTTGGCAATTCTTCGTGCTATGTCGGCAACTTTGGTTCTACTGCGGATATCTGCATTTCTGATTCGATCGCCCTTTCCATTGCCGTTTGGGTGACTTTAAGCCTTCTGATGAGGCCCATTGAGAGCGACCACGATAGTAGTTCACGAGGTTCAAATCAATTTTTTTTTTATTGTAGATAGTCTCACCGCTAGACCACTATCTCATCTGATGGAAAGCGACGATGTGGCCAACGATGAATGCATGCTTTATTAGAAGTAACCTATTCACTCTTAACTTCTTCTACTCTGATCTCCAGGGGCTTTTTTATGGCGGGAAAATCATCTAATGACAAACCCCGGTCTTAGATGGAGCGGAAGATAGTGTCAGACTCTTACTGACTGCAAACCCACCCCTTTCCTTCAAGCCTTCATACCGGGGCTCGAGCTATCTTTCGAAACTAACCCTGGCCCCGGTAGGCTTCGACCCAGCTGCGCCCCTGCTATCTGCTTATGACTGGCCTGTTGGTCTAGTGGTTAGTGACCCTGACTGCTATGCCGGAGGTCGTGGGTTCGATTCCCACCCAGGACAAATGTTTGTGTGATGAGCATAATCATTCGTTCTGTGTCTGGGTGTAATTTATTTATATCTTAGGTATTTAGAAATATATAAGTATGTGTCTCAATTGTCTAGTACCCATAACACAAGCTCTGCTTAGCTTGGGACTAGACGGCGTTGTGTGATAGTTGTGGAATATTATATTCTTATTATATCTCACGGAGCTTTACTATGATATGTTAAAATGTCAGGTGTGCGAACAAGAAAGAGGGACGGAGCTACACATACTATAAGCTATATAGTGTCCATCTCTTTAACAATTCTGTTTAGGTCGCCAAATGGATTCAATTCAAAAGTTTTTTATTTCACATAGGCCTACATGGGCACTTATAGAACAATTGCTTTTAGAGCTTGTGGCTTTTAGTTATCTTTAAAACGATACCGTTAACTTACCATCCACGCCGCATGAGCGCGGCCGCCCTGTTCGAGTATAGGATGGCGCAGTCGGGGCACGCGGCGATAGCCTCGTTGTAGAACTCCACCGCGGCCGAATAGTTGCCTTTGTTCACGTAGTCATTTGCCTGCAGGATAGACAGAGTAATGCTATTCATAACTTGGAAAAATTAGACGAAGATTTAGCTAGAGTATATTCGCGTTAAGACAATAGTAACGTCATCGTTGTTTCTCGTCTTAGCCACGCCCCTTGACCAGTTATATCATATTAAAAAAATAGAAAGCTGTGTTGAATTTTTATTTTTATTTATAACGGGTCTGTACTCTCTGAACTTCAATTGGTCAATATGAACCCGGCTTTCTATTTTACTGTGATCTAATTGATCAATGGACGTGACTAAGCTGAGCGACAATGATAAGTCACTATTTTCTTAACGCCAGTACACGATAAGTCACTATTCTCTGTAGTCTTTTAGTTCAAATTACCAAAAGAGATCAATTTATAGCTTTCCCCTAACGAAAAAAACACCGTTAAGTTACAAGCATTATTTGATAGCCTAGTTTGCATGGGGAGTTGTGTAAAAATTTTGTCCTCGATAAGTA
Organism: Mythimna ferrago; assembly: GCA_910589285.2. Lineage (NCBI taxonomy): Eukaryota > Metazoa > Arthropoda > Insecta > Lepidoptera > Noctuidae > Mythimna > Mythimna ferrago. The sequence goes on from OU342684.1 coordinate 26,567,355, forward strand.
TTGCCGAGCAAGACAGCATTGGTGGTGCCATGTTGACGTACGTCACCCATTCCGCGTATGTTAATCGCACTCAACGCTCTCTTTAAATCCAGTCCTAGGCTGGATCTATTCGCTGAAAGGTAGTGGTGGTTAGTTAGTAGGGGTTATTTAGTGGTGGTTAGTTAGTGGACGTTATCTAGTCGTGGTTAGTTAGTGGACTTTATCTAGTCGTGGTTAGTTAGTGGACGTTATCTAGTCGTGGTTAGTTAGTGGACTTTATCTAGTCGTGGTTAGTTAGTGGACTTTATCTAGTCGTGGTTAGTTAGTGGACGTTATCTAGTCGTGGTTAGTTAGTCGTTGTTAGTTAGTCGTTGTTAGTTAGTTGTGGTTAGTTAGTGGCGGTTAGTTAGTGGTGGTTAGTTAGTGGTGGTTAGTTAGTGGTGGTTAGTTAGTGGTGGTTAGTTAGTGGTGGCTAGTTAGTGGTGGTTAGTCGTTTTTAAAAATGTCCCTGGCATCTCACCCTCTCCTTGAGCTGGCGAACCCTGTCGGGCAGCTGTTGCGGCGGCGCCAGTGCGGTGTGCGCGGCGCTGGTACCGTTCGTGCCGTTGGTGCCGTTGCGCGGGGATTGCTTACTCTCACCAGCTCGGTTGCCGTGGTTGTGCTGGATGATAAAGCTTTCCACCAGGACCGGCCTCCGCGCTGAGTTAATGTCGAACAGGTATACCTAAGGTAAAAAAAAAAATGTTTTTTGTTTCGAAATAATCAGTTGTTGATGCACAAGAAGAGTTGAGACTGGTCACATTTTAGCGTGTTGCATAGTTTTTTTTTTTCAATATTGTTCTCACATAAAGAAATAACAAGAATAATGACATCAGGGTTCAGAATAGCTTGATTTAATCAAATTTCCATGGAGTTTCTTGCAAGTTCTTAGGTAGAGAGTTCTAGATTTTGGAACGTTAAAGGCTCAACTGGCTGCCAAAAGTTAGAAATCCTAGCAAAGGTACAAACTTTAACAAGACAGTGCAAGGTAGATCGTGTACATAGTGCTACTTGATGCGCTTGCGTCAATTGAAAAGCGAGACCAGAGGATCATTGCCAATAACACATTCGTCGAGTCAAAGCGTCAAAGTCTTAGTAAAGATTTGAAAATAGTTTAGTTAAAATAAATGCAAAGAATTTGAGCTTTAATTAATAAGATATTAGGCAGGCACTTTTGACTGCAATGCACATTTCGTCGTACAAGAGTGAACAATTAAAATTACGGCGCATACAATTTCATACAATGTTGCAACTTGCGTCATATTCAAAGCAAAATGCGTTTGAACGTAAATTCCACAGATCTGTTGAAAGACATATCACGAATAGCATAAATTCTACTAAAAATACTCAGCAGTCACATTTATACCTATGATAGCAATCGATTTTGAACCTTATTTCGACAAGAATAAAGGTCACTGAGATGTAAAATAACTACCTACATCATCTTTCATCGTGCCACGGATGTCCCTCAAGTTGAAGGGTATGATCTACAAGTCTGTGATAAAACCTATCATACTGTATGGATCAAAATGTTGGACTGTGAAAAAGATTGCATGTAGCAAAGACGAGAATGTTGAGATGGATGTGTGGTGTGACGAGAATGGGTGAAAAATGAGTACATTAGAGGAAGTTTGAAAGTGACGCTAGTGACTGAAAAGTTGAAGGGGAAGCATTTATCTTGGTATGTTCATTAGAAGAGGAGGGATGAAACGCATTTTACTAAAAGAGTTAGCGAGAATACATGTGGATGGATGGAGAGGGAGAGGGGGGTGGCAAAGAAAAGATGAATGGATTGTGTGAGGAGGGATATGAAAGAAAAAGGAGTTAATGATAGCGTGGGTGATAGAACAGAAAGGAAGAAAAAAAAAGTGTTGCTCCGACCCCAAACAACCCGGGATAAGGCCAGGAAGATGAAGATCCTCTTTCATGATGTAAACTATTTTGTCAAGTGAATACTGTCGCCATCTTGTTCTTTCTCTACCTATTTGTAATTACAGCGATATCACATAAGATAGGCAGCAGATAAATTTGGAATAAAGCACATTAACCCACCTATAAAAGGTGTAAGGGACAGTCCTCCACAAACTTTAAGAGCTTGCTCAGTAGACGAAACTGATCAACCTACCATAAAATTTTTTTTCAGGAAACGAATAAAAAATTCAGCTTCTCCATAGAAACTATCCAATCAAGTTAATAATTTTGTATGGTGAGGCGGATTATTTTTTTTCGTTTCCTGAAAACATTTTTTATGGTAGGTTGTTCAGTTTCGTCTACTGAGCAAGCTCTTAATGTTTGTGGAGGGCTGTCCCTTACACCTTGTATATATTGTCATTGTGTGTGTATTGTGTAATGAAAATTAAGACAAAATCCAAATGTCTTGAATTGACGTCTATTGCCATCCTTTAAATTTTCTTGTAATGAAAAACAGTTTTCTCGGGTATCTACGCTGACATATTACAAAAAGTTCAATGTAGGTACTTTATTCTTATCTGTTGCCTACTATAGTCACCTGTTCGGAGCCCAGGTTGACGAGTAGTTCATTGCCATCGTTGCTGAATGCAACGTATGTAGTCGCCTTTTTGGGGAACGTGTGTTCATTGGGCTCCATTGAGAGGTGTCCTGCAAACAACGGAGATAATTTTGTCTATTAACATTTTATTTACTTACTAGCGGTATAAATAGCTAGCTATTTATCTACCGTGTTCAATTGTAAAAGTAATATAAGTCTGATATCTCACCAGGCGCAAAGTAATGTACGGCGGCGCGCGGGATGTTGTTGTCGGGGTCGCCGTGTCCCGCTCGAGAGCAGCGCAAGTTCTGACGCTCCCACATCTGGCGAGAGGCTGGCGCGTTCACCTGCGTAAAAAGATCCATCATCATTATCCTTTTCCCTTCTGAAGAGAATGTCCTGGGTGGAAAGAAGGCCGCCATAGCCCACATACAATGGCCCAGTATACAAGGCGGCAGATAACCGTGGAATAAAGTTCATTGACCTTTTCCTAATATCTCTGTGTACTCGAAAAACAAACAATGAATTACTTTTCATTACTTTACTAGATCATGTAAAGGATCACGATACATGTCAATTCATGACAGCTTTATGTCTTTATTTCCGTTTTTGAAATTAAGAATGTCAACAAATGTAGCAGGGTCAATGACCGTTATTCCGCGGTTAACTGGCACCTACCTTAAGAACTAAGTGGGGAAACCAGATCACAAAGAATAACTAAGTATAGACTTGCCTCATCACTTCTCATGATGTACAGACAGAAGATGGACCATTGAAACCACATGATGGAAAGGCCCAATAGGCATAGTAAATGTTGGTAGACCAATGAGACGTGGTCTGATGATATCATTCAGATAGTAGGAAACGATTGGCTAAATACTGGCAAAGATAGAGCTGTGGAAGAAGATGGAGGAGGCCTTTATCCTTACAGGGTTTTTTTTTGTGGGTAAAAATCATCCAAACGACATTCCCCGCCCTTGGGCGGAGCGGGGGGGTAGTGTCAGACTCCTACTGACTAAAAAACCCACCCCGTTCCTTCTTGCCTTTCATAACGGGGCCGAGCCTCTCATTCGGAACTAGACCCTGGGCCCAGTACAGGGGTCCATATTTCAACATAAAATAGGTATCAATTTTACTAACATAATTTTAGCAAACTTACTAATCAATTATTAACAATATTTGAAATGTAAGCTAAGAAATATGGAATAAATGGCTATTATTATTATATGGGTTATTATATCTCAAAACCCAGGGGTCCTGGGCCTTTGCAAGGCGTACGGGGAGTCGACACCGACTCGCAGAGGCTCCTTTAATGCTTTTAATGAAATTGGTATCAATCGGCGATTATCCCTGCACGCGCTGTGCTAGTTCATCCAAGGACAACCCCCGGTTGGTGGGAAACTATTGCGACATATGGAAAACTAAAATATAGGGTTATGGTTTTTTCTTATTCATATGTGGACTGGTTACTAAGATGTTAAGACTATGACCTCCGCCTAAACAATTTTATTAATTTCCATCGATAAAAAGGCAGGAGGTGACTTGCACACTTAATAAATGGGCCCCAAAAACGGTCGCTAGCAAGAAGTGAGGTAGCAACAAGAGGGCATCATATCCTGAGGTGCTTGAAGACTGCAGAGGTATACCACGGGTATCAAATTATATTCATGTACATAAGCGAGCTTAACTCAAAGTTGAGTTTCTTCCAGCAAACCATTGAGTGATAGAGAAAGATCACAGTAGAGGGTAAGATCCAGTGCACAATTTTAAAATTACAAATAATATGAATAAAATAATACATAAACATGCCTTACACACATAAATACATAAAACTATTATATGTATATATGTAAAACGTCATTGTGAAAGGAAATGCTCGACTGACAGATAATGCCTAAGGCATTAAGTCCGCCTTTGTACAGTTTTTTTGTGCATAAAGCTTTAAATAAATAAATAAATGCTCTTTAAGTTTCCTTTTGAAGACATTCAGAGAAGGGCTGTGTCAGGGATTATTACTAAAAAACTATCCTCATCAGGTCTCACCTGTAACCTAGCCAGCTTGATCATCCTGGTGTCGTACAGGCGCACGTAGAAGTCGTTAGCCCCCACAGCCAGCTGGTACGGGCGGCGAGGGTTGACGGCCACGCACTTGGCTTCCGCGTATCGCCCCAGGTGGTTCAGAAGGTTAACCAGCACGTTTGCCGAGTCAGGGTTACAACTGTGCGAAGTGCGAAGGTCGTGTTGGCTGGGGAAGAGGTAAAATTTCGTTTTTAGCATTGAAAATCGTTTTGTGATGGTTGAGAATACATTTGAACGAAGAGAAAATAAATGAAAAACAGATAAAATATATTGCTGGACAACGCAGATAAAATGCTGCCAGCTAATTTGTGTACGGCGAGTATCCACTCTTAAATTATGGACACCTCTACTACAGTCCAGACTAAGCGTTTCGCCTCGTCGTTTATACCGCGTACATCGAAGGACTGCAAAAATTTGCCTGCTGCGGTCTTCCCATCCGATTATAATTTAGTTGATAGTGCGCTTCACAATTAACGATTTCATCACTGCTTACCATCAGGTGGGATCGCAGTCAAGCACTAGTATCAATTAAAAAAAGTGCACACAAAAAATACACACAAAATTTGCTCTTATTAATCATATCTTCTTCTTCCTGCCCTTGTCTCATCTTATTTGGGGTCGGCGCAACACGTTTTTTCTTCCATTCTACCCTGTCACTCGTCATGCTATCACTAACTTCCTTTTCTTTCATATCGCTCTTCACACAATCCATCCATGTTTTCTTTGGCCTCCCTCTCCCTCTCCACCCATCCACATGTATACTCATAGCTCTTTTAGTAACATGCATTTCATCCCTCCTCTTTACATGACCGTACCAAGACAAACGATTCCCCTTCAACTTGTCAGTCACTGGCTCCACTTTCAAACTTCCTCTAATATACTCATTTCTCACCTTATCCAATCTCGTCACACCACACATCCTTCTCAACATTCTCATCTCCGCTACATGCAATATTTTTTCATCCGTCTTTTTCACAGCCCAACATTCTGATCCATACAGTATGACCGGTCTTATCACGGACTTGTAGATTTTACCCTTTAACTTGAGGGGCATCCGTGGGTCACAAGTTGTTCCAATGACCTGTCGCCATTTCATCCATCCTGAATTGATCCGATGTGTTATGTCTCGGTCTACCTCACCATCTCCTTGGATAAGCGACCTGAGGTAGGCGAAAGTCGGAGCAGATTGGTATGGGCGTTCCAGCGAGAGCTAAGGGTACAGAACCGGAGAGACCGCCAAAATCGCAGAACAAGTACTCGGTTTTCGTTCTACAGTCTATGCCACCACACCTCCAATGCTCTGGACCTCTAGGCTACTCTCGGGAACCAGCACAATGTCGTCGGCTCTTATTAATCATATGGTCTGAAATAAAGGTTATTATTATTATAAAAGGTATTCGTCCTCTTCTGCCAATTATAATGGATGCGGATTGTCGTGTCATGGTGGCGAGATGCTTGACCTTGGTATAGTGGCACATACACTGCAGCAGTGAAGAGTTTAAGGAGGGGCTGTATGATATGATAACTTACAATATGAGGCATTCTTCTACCACCGATTTATATGCAGGTTGTTGCGTGCGGTCGCGAGATACTTGAACTTGGCATAGTGGCACGTTCACTGGCCTGCAGCAGCGAAGAGTTGGAGAAGATGTTGTATGATATGATCACTTACAGTATACGTCTTCTCCCGCCGACCACAGTAACGACCTGTTCACAACTTCGGTCTTAGCGGCGAGCAGGAGATAGTGTCAGACTCTTACTGACTAAAAAATCCAACCCACCCCGTTCCTTCAAGCCTTCATACCGGGGCACGAGTTCCCTTTCGGATAACCCTGGCCCCAGTAGGCTTCGACCCGGCTGGGCCCCTGCTGTTGCTGATAACTCCTTGAGGCGCGCGGCAACAGTGCGCGCCGTCGACGACTTGGGCTTGGTCCGGACAGTTACCGGACGGCCGGACAGCGAGCTACCCATTGCTCACTGTCCGCAAGCCCGCGCCTACGGTGGGCCCCGCTGTTAGCTGCCGCTCAGCAGCAAGGTCGTGAACGGTCTGCAAATGCGGGTTATCGTGTCACGGAGGCGAAATGTTTGACCTTGGCATCCTGGCACATGCACTACAGCAGCGAAGAATTGGAGCGGATGCTGTATGATTTATCACTTAAGTGCATGATCAGTTTCTCACCTGATGGAAAGCGACGCTGTGATCGACGATGAACGCGCTTTAACCTATTCGCTCTTGACTTAAAGATCACTTACAGTATAAGGCCGTCTTCTCCCGCTGACCATAGCAGATGAGGGTTGTCGGGCGCGGTGGCGAGCCTCTTGACCCTGGCGCAATGGCAGACACACTCCAGCAGCGGAGAGTTGGTGCTAATGCTGTGTGCGCGCACCGTGCCGTCGGCTGCACATGTTGCTATCACATCCGGAGACAAGAACTGGAGACAACGGATGTGGTTTAGGAGATGTTTTGTTTTGAATAGGCGGTAGGAAATTCTTCTTTATCTAAGGCTTCTGCCTCGAATTTTGCGGGCAGCGGTGCGGCGGCGTCGGCGGCGCGGGATCGGAGCGGGCAACGCAGACCCGTTCTCGAAACCAGCGGGCAGATCACGCGGCACTATAGCGGCGTAGTATTGTGTTCGTGGTTGTGTCGTCCAGATATTTGTTTTAATTCGCGATCGAAATGTCTAAATAACGGCGACAACATCTTTTTGATTCAATTTTATTCCTAACGCTCGATTTACTGTGGGCAAAAGAAGAAGTGAATCCCTACTATATATAGGGCAAGGAAAAGATAAGCTGAGTTTAATCTAAATTATGAAGAACAGAGACAATGTCCTGACAAATTCTATGACTAAAATAAATTGCATAACACTGCAATACAGGCGCGCGAACGGTCATCGCTTGACTGGAGCGCACCGCTCGTTGCCCGCCGCCGCGCCGCTGTTTCCGAGGGCCGGTCTATTTGATTTTACGCATTAGAAGCCCCGCTGCCCGCAAGATTCGAGGCAGAGGCCTTTGGGTTTTTTAACACTAGCGGTTTGCCAGCGGCTGCGTGCATCACGAACACACCGCGGCTGCAAAGTGAAGACGTCGCGAACGCGCGATAAATTCACGTTTTCAATGCATGTTTGTAACAAATTAACGACGTACACACATTACATTCAGTAATTTAAACTATACCGACTGCTCATTGCCTAAGGCCTTTGCCACACTTGACGTAAATCCCGTCGCGTGTGGCAAAGGGCACCAAGTGTTACCAAGGCGTAACTCATCGAATTCCGTAATTAGAGACACAATAGAAAGACAATTGCTTATGTCGAACTGTGTAACTTAAGACATTCAAAAGGTTAAGCTATCTCAACTATACAGGGCTCGAACTCAGTAACTCAAACTATAGCGACTCCTCATTGCCTAAGGCCTTTGCCACACTTGACGGAAATCCCGTCGCGTGTGGCAAAGGGCATCAAGTGTGGCAAAGGCTTGAGCTATCTCAACTATACAGGGTTATTTGTAAAACCTGCAACTTGTCAGGACTATGTTCCTAACATCATACACCACAACTTTTGTTCTATGACATTTAAAAAAGTAATAAAAATATTTAAATCGAACGTTCTAAATATTACAAGTCCATGCGAAACAAGCGACAGTACAATAGCGGAGGGAAGCAGGGATCGGGCGGCGGGGGTGCTTGATGCGCTTGCGTCGCGTCATAGAGACGTAGGTAGATGTAGCAAAGTACAGAGTTGAAATGTGTGAAATAGAACAACGAAATCTTCAAGGTTTGTTTTTGGTAAATGAATTTGTGTTTTGTAAAAAGTCATAGAACAAAAGCTGTTGTATATGATGTTAGTAATACAGTTCTGCAAGGTTGTTAGTGTTTTATAAATAACCCTGAATACCTACTTTTATATTTTTTCTCATTGTGCAGGAGGTGGTCAATCTTCGTGTTGAGGATGTTCGAATAGAAAAACTTGATGATGAAAGTATACTTGATTTTAATGTTCCTTTTACATTTTGTAATTTCTTAGCCTATAGCAAGCGAACGCCGGCGTTCGATTGGGATCTAATGAGAGTTAAGAGTAGACGTACTCGATCGCCGGTGGTTTCTTTTGATTTTAAAACGACCGCTTAAAACTAAATCGGGTTGGGGTCCATTCCGCGCCCCCCGCTCCTCCACTTGTCCGCCACGTTGTTGCCTGAAGTGTCCGCTAGATGGCGCCAGTTGTTCGTAGACACTCATACACAATAAAATACCCTTTTCTTCTTACAATACGACTTTTTGTCTTGTTGCTAACATAGTCCCATTCACGTAATCAGAGATTACCAGATTATAATTCAACTGAATCACTAATTAACGAAGATTATGATTAGTTTATAATTTATTTTTACATTTTTGGTGTGTTCAAATCAGAACTGGATTTCTGAATTAAAGGCCTAGGCCTAAAAATTTTTATTATTATTACTATACCTTGGTATAACTTTGGACGGCGTACAAGGAGCGGAAATCAACTCACAGTCGACAATGATATTAAAATAGGGTAGTTTCCAGGGTCAAAATTTTTTTTTTTTTTTTTTTTTTTTTTTTTTTTCCCCTACTCTGCAATCAGTTTTACTTTTAGCAGGTGTGTTGGAGTTTAAGTTCGTGGCGGTATGAGCGTGACTCCAGTGAGCCATCTACCCAATCACTTGCCAAGTCCACTTTAGCAGTTGGACTATGTTATGTCTTTCCTTTTCAGTCTTTTTGAGTAACTTCTGGTTTTAAGCACAGCAGCCAGATCGTTAGGGTGCCTTTCCAGTCTCTCCTGGTATTTTTGTGAATGTTTTTGTATTTCCTCCGAGACAGTATTCATTTTTAGTTCATCGTGGATTTCGGTGTTGGTAATGAACCAAGGAACATCAGAAATAGATCTTAAGATCATGTTTTGCATTCTCTGTATTATGCTAATACTAGATTTGCAGGCACTTCCCCATAGTTGAATTCCATAGAGCCACACTGGCTTAAGGATTACTTTGTAGATAAGGAGTTTGTTGTCAACACTCAATTTGCTATTGCGTCCCAATATCCAGTGTAGGTTTTTGTATCGAATATTAATCTCGTGTCTCTTGGTCTTTATATGGTGTTTCCACGTTAAACGGCGGTCGAGGTGTAACCCAAGGTACCTTACAGTATTTTGATGAGGTAGCGTCACGTTATCCAATTTCACGGGTGGGCAATCAGCTTTCCGCAGCGTGAAGGTGACGTGAACAGATTTACTTGCACTTGCTTTTATTCGCCACTTATGTAGCCAGGTTGTTATTTTGTCGAGACTTTCTTGCAACATTTCTGATGCCAAAGAAGGGTCTGTGTGGCTTGCTAGTATTGCGGTGTCATCAGCAAAAGTTGCTGTCGTAACTCCTTCAACCTGCGGTAGGTCAGCTGTGTAGATTGTGTAAAGAATAGGTCCCAAAACTGAGCCCTGAGGGACTCCAGCTCTTATATCGTAGAATCTAGACTTCGTTCCTGCTGTTTTTACTTGGAATATCCTTTCCGAGAGGTAAGATTTCAGTAGCAAGTAATACTGATGAGGAAGACTCGTCTTCAGTTTACAGAGCAGGCCGTTATGCCAAACCTTATCGAAAGCTTGTTGGATGTCGAGAAAAGCCGAAGAACAGTATTGTTTTTCCTCCAAGCTTTTTCTAATTTTATCGTAGACTCTGTGGACTTGTTCTGTGGTAGAGTGCTCCTGTCTGAAGCCGAATTGGTGATCAGGGATCACATTTCTTTCCCTTAGAATTGGCGATATGCGGTATTTCACCAACTTTTCAAATACTTTCGACAAGATAGGCAGCAGGCTTATAGGTCGATATGATGATACTTCCGTGGGTGATTTACCTATTTTGTGTATCATTATAATTTGGGATACTTTCCACGCCAATGGGAAGTAGTGGGTTCTCAAAATTCCATTGAAAAGTGACGTTAGGAACACTATAGCCTTTCGAGGAAGATGTTTGAGAATTTCCTTGGTAAGGAGGTCGTACCCGGGAGCTTTTTTGTCCTGTAGCTTTGAGATTACTCTCCAGACCTCACGTACTGTTATTGGGCGAGGTGGAAGTGTCATTTGAAAAGCTTGACCGAGGATGTTGTCAACTTGTTCCTCATTTAGTGAGTCCATGTCCTCATTCGGTGTAAAGACTTGCTCCAGGTGCTGGGCAAATGTATCTACCTTTTCCTGTGGTGTTCTCGCCCACCCTCTTGCAGTTTTAAGCGGCAGATTAGCAATTTGAGGTCTATTCAAGTTTTTAGTGAATTTCCACAGCGAATAGTTGGTGGATGCAGTGGCTGTCAACGATTCCAAACGGTCTTCCATAGTTTTGTTGTGCCAATCTCGCAGCATTTCTTTTAGATCTTTGGCCGCTCTGTGGAACATATTTTTGTCCTCAGTCAATCCACTCCTTTGCCATCTTCTGCGATATCTGCGTTTGTCAAGCAGCGCTTTTCTAATAGCCAATGGATAATTAGAATGCCTGCCATCCGGTTTAGGCTCTGGAGTGTTAATCCAACATGCTTTTTGGATTAGTTCCGTGATATATTTCGTGGCCTCTTCTATGTCATCTGGAGTTTTTAAGGGCACATTTAACTTTATATTAGAATCAATAAAATCTCTTAAAGACTCCCAGTCAGTGTCTTTTGTAGTAAGCTTTTCTGTAGTCTCAGATTCTATTATCAGTGTGCTTATGGTAAGTATAACTGGGGTGTGATCTGAAGAGCTATCGTAGCATGATTCAGGTTTTAGGTAGTGCCTAGGTAGTCCCTTTAATATGAAGAAGTCGAGGAGGTCTGGGGTTTTGTTCGGGTCTGTGGGCCAATAAGTGGGTTCACAGGTGGATGTCGTCAATAGATTATTACTATCTATGCTTACTTTGAGTTGTCTGCCTCGAGTGGTGGTGAGTCTAGAACCCCAGTAGGTGTGCTTTGCGTTCCAGTCACCACCAGCTATAAAACGATTTCCAAGCTGAAGAAAGTATCTTGTGAACATGTCATCACTTATTTTATGTTTCGGAGGACAGTATATTGCAGATAGAGTAATGTATCCTGTGCTATCTTCCACGGCAATCGTAGTTGCTTGAATATAATCTGTTCTATATTCTGGCAGAATATGGTGCTTTATTTTATTATTGACAACAATTGCTGTCCCACCATGGCCAGTTCCATCTGGATGGTTTGTCATGTAGCACTGGTGATCTTTAAATTGTATGTTCACATTACTTGTGCCATGTGCTTCGGCTACTAAAAGGATGTCAATCTTGTGTTCCAACATTAAGAGCTCAACTTCTTGTTTGTTCGGAGCTAAGCCGTTTATGTTCCAGGTGGCTATTCTAAACGCATTCACTTTGTGAGTCGATCGACGAGCTTAGCTATGAGCCCCATCAGAGTACTCATTTGTTGTAGGATCATGTCGAACTTGTCGGCTTGTTTTAAGAGCATGCTTTCGATCTTGTCTGATATGAGCAAATGGTTATTATTCTTCACAGGACTAGCGGGTGTGGAGCCATCTTTACAAGCTTTTGCGTAAGTTTTGTAATTGGTGTTTATTTTTAATATTGAGTCATCCTTTGTGTGATCTGAGTTTTCCACAGGATCGATTTTCTTAATCCTGGGTGGCTTTGCGTTGCTAACGACGGTGCTTTTGCTTCTCCGCATAAGGATCTCTCTGTAGACATCACATCCCTTATAGTTCGCTGGATGAGGCCCGTTACAGAGAGCACAGGTTGCAGGTGAGCTCCGGTCTTTTTTCTGGCAGTCGGAGGTTTTGTGTGATTGCCCACATTTGACACATCTGTATGGGCGCATACAGTAGTTCTTGGAGTGGCCGTATTGTTGGCATCGTTGGCATTGCACAACAGTCTTTCTTTTCCTGGGGTCTTCTATGACTACAGCTTGGTGGAAGATGTATTTCAGTTCTTTTACTGCCTTATTTTGGGGTCCAGGTTGTAAATTTACAAAAAAGGTTGAGGTTGGTTTCTTGTTAGGGCCAAATTTCACGTTAATGATCTCTCCAGATACAAGGTTACCTGTTCGTTCAATGTCTGTTTTTATTTCTTCAAGAGGTGTGGAGTGATGTAGGTTTTTAATTACTATTCTGTAACATTTCTCCTCCCTTCTGTTAAAAGTGTGTCCTATCAGACCCTTCTCACGAATAATTGAAAGGATATTTTTATATGTATTTAGTTCAGTGCAATTAACTCTCAACTGGTTTCTGTTTACTACCTTGTATGAGTATAGGTTGCCTTGAGGTTCAACGGTTTCCAACAATTCTGTCAACTTATTCACATCTTCAACTCCATATAAGATTATAGGTGGAGGTTTAGTTGGTTTCTTTTCCCTGGACTCTGTCTGGTGAATTTCTTTTTGGTCTACAGGTAATGTGTTGTATCTGTTGGTAATTTCAATTTTTTCAGGTGAGGGGGACTCTGAAACTTTTTGGCGTTTACTATTTCTCTTAGTCGGCACTCTTTGCCATTCTGGCGGTTGAACATCAGGCAGTTGAGCATCTGGGTTGTGCACATTAGTGAGGTCTATAATATTGTTGCTATTCTTGGTGTTTGGTGTAAATTCCAAGTGTGATTTACAACTTACTGAGGAACTTCTAGGTTTATTAATAAACAGCGAAGGATGAAAGGTTTGCTGTACAAAACGTTTTCCAGTAGTATTATCTACCACAGGGGCCTGGTCACCTACTCCTGTGGAGACAGGGTCAAAATAATTATATTTTATTTAGTCCGTATTTTAGATTATAAAAAATATTAGACACGTATTTTATCTTTTTTCGATTAAACAAAAAATAACAAAGATATAGCCAATTAAAGTTACGTATGACGTCACCCCGTGCGAAAAAATGCAGCACGGGCGGCGTGACGTTACACGTAACTTTAATGGACTATATCTTTGTCATTTTTGGTTTAATTTACAAATAAAAAATACGTGTCCCTTATTTTTGAATAATCTAAAAGACGGACTAATTAATTTTTTTACGGCAACTAGCCTATTATTCGTATAAAACCATACTAAGAGCTTTGATTTATAGACGTAGGAGCTAGATTTGTCTACATTCAACATCACCTGACACTCGCCCTTCTCCATGTACGTACAAGCCCACCTAACTTGCTGGAGAATGTTCAATGACTGGGATTGTTAATCTAGTGGTTAGTGACCCTGACTGCTGTGCCGGAGGTCGTGGGTTCGATTCCCACCCAGGACAAACGTTAGTGTGATGAGCATGATCATTTGTTGTGTCTGGGTGTAATTTTTCTATAATATGTGTGTATTCAAAAATATATAAGTATGTTAATCAGTTGTCTAGTACTCATAACACAAGCTCTGCTTAGCTTAGGACTAGACCGCGTTGTGTGATAGTTGTGGAATATTATTATTATAATGGTGCCCACAATTTTTTAAGCAGAATACTTCCCAGACTGACTAAGTTTTCGTTCTGTAATAAAATTTCTCTTAGCCACTCAAATTTTAATACTTTGACATCTCACTCATAATCTTTGTCCAGAGTTTCTAGGGATCGGAGCAACACGTTTTTTTTTTCTTCTATTCTGTCCTGTCAACCTTCACACTGTCACTAACTCCCTTTTCTTTCATATCACTCCTCACACAACCCATCCATCTTTTGTTTGGCCTCCCTCTCCCTGTACATCCATCCACATACATATTTATAACTATTTTAGTACCATACATTTCCTCTCATCAAGATAAAACATTCCTTTTTATTTTTTTTTAATCACTGGCGCCACTTTCAAACTTCTTCTAATGTAACCAACTCATTTCTCACTTTATCATTCTCTTCACTACACACTTCCATTCTCATCTCCGCTACATAGTCGGCCTTATTATATTCCCACTGTTGGGACTCAGGCGTCCTCGCTAGAAGAGGAAATGGGCCCACCACACGGGCCCACTGCGGGTTGGTGAAGGTCACGTCTTCAAATTTTTGGTTATAGAACATGCCGATTTCCTCACGATGTTTTCTTGCACCGTTTTGAGAGCAGTGATGATGAAATTAATTACAAAAAGTGCCTGGCTGGGTTTGAACCCGCGACCTACAAACCGTAAATCGGAGCCATTACCACTCGGCCACCAGTGTTCTAATCTCCGCTACCTGTAATATTTTTTTCATCCGTCTTGTTCAGCCCACTACATAATTTAACACAACAAATATATAAATATTCCATTGTGGAGAACTACAACACCCATATTATATTTTAGAGATCTATACACAGTCGTTCTATGCAGCATTGCTACAATTGCTATTGACACATCAATTGGTTTTGAATGGAAGTGACTCCGAACTAAATATTAAATAATTGACAGCATATTGCCATCTCAATCAGTCTTGTTCTCAAAATCTGCCCATTGAATTTTGAGATAGCATTCAGGACAAATTGACAAGCTGAAGGGGAATCGTTTGTCTTGGTATGGTCATGTAAAGAGGAGGGATGAAATGTATGTTACCAAAAGAGTTATGAGTATACATGTGGATGGGTGAAGAGGGAGAGGGAGGCCAAAGAAAAGATGGATGGATTGTGTGAAGAGCGATTTGAAAGAAAAGGAAGTGAATGATAGCATGACGAGTGACAGGGTAGAATGGAAGAAGAAAAACGTGTTGCGCCGACCCCAAATAAGATGGGACAAAAGCAGGAAGAAGAAGATTCAGGACTAATTGAATTTATGTTTCGTTCATTTTTCTTTAATATAAATTCTTTAAGGCCGCTATCCCACTGGCGTTTTACAAAAGTTGGCGATTCTCCACCGTCTGCGCAGCGCCAACGTTGCGCAGACGCGAGGTTATCGTCGCGAGTTTGAGATTTATTCAAGAAACTTGTAACGTTAGCGTCGCGTCTGCTTAAGGCCTATAGTCCCTTGAACCATCTGGCCAAAATTATGTGGACGCACCTCTCGCACCCGCCTAGGCGGCAGTACGCAAATCTGTGCATTTATTTGCGGCCAACAGCGAAAGAGCAATTATCTAATCTTGCAGTGGTGGCCTCGTTGAAATAGCCGCGACTTACGAGTTGAAAGTCGTGGGTTCAAACCCAGCCAGGCGCATTACTATGTATAATTTACTTCATCACAACTGCTCTCAAAACGGTGAAAGAAAACATCGTGAGGTAACCGACATGTCATTTGACCAATACATATTTACTGTATGGACTTTAAAACAGACTTCGACCCCTGAGTTCGTTTCGGTGTTTCTTCTCAGGGTAGTCAGCTAGGAAACACCGACCTCATCCAGTTTAAACTGACGAAAAAATAAATTGACGTCTAATTTTTTTTAAAAACCTATTTGCAAAATAAATATCATTTATCATTTGTCTAGAGAGCAGTGTTGGCCGAGTGGTAACGGCCCCGACTTACGAGTTGTAGGTCGCGGGTTCGAACCCAGCCAGGCGCATTACTTTGTGTAATTTATTTCACCACCACTGCTCTCAAAACGGTGAAGGAAAACATCGTGAGGAAACCGGCATGTCCTAGAACCAAAAATTCGAAGACGTGACATTCACCAACACGCACTGGGCCCGCGTGGTGGATTACGGCCCAATCCCTCACCTAGAGAGGAGGCTTGAGTCCCAACAGTGGGAACATTAAAAAGGCTGGTGATGATGATGATGATCATTTGTCTTAGACGAAAAATTCGAAAGCGTGACATCCACTAATCTGCACTAGGTCAGCAAGGAAGATAACAGCCCATTTCCTCTCTTAGAAAGGAGACTTTAGTCCCAGCAGTAGGTGATTATGCTATTTTTGTTATGGCATGAATTATTGCATAGTATTTATGCAATTAAAAAATTAATGTAGAGAAATGTGTAGGTCATGATGAATCATCATGGGTTATCAGCACTTAAGTAAACATAACATTCTCTTTATCACGGACGTAACTAGGTTATGAGAACACTTTTACAATCAAGGGAAACCTACAACTGGCGGGGACCATAGACACAACACCAACCATGACCGGATTGATGCTTTTAACATGTGGAGTTATTTTAATTCCCCCAAATGCTGTCCGCACAAATATGGGGTTATTTGTAAAAACTGCCAACCTGTCAAGACTATGTTACTAACATCATAAACAATAACTTTAGTTCTATGATTTTTTTAAATTTATCATATTTTAGTTCTTCAGATTTTCAAACAAAAATAAAAATATTTAAATAGTGTAATAGTGGGGGGGAACGGGGATCGGGCGGCGTGGGTGCTTGATGCACTTGCGTCGCGTCATACAGACGTAAGGTAGGTATAGCAAAATACAAAGTTGAAATGTGATAGATAGAGCATCAAAATCTTGAAGGTTTGTTTATGGTAAATGTATTATGTTTTGTAATAAGTCATACAACAAAAGTTGTTGTTTATTATGTCAGTGATACAGTCCTGCAAGGTTTTTAGTGTTTTATAAATGAACCTGTATTATAATTTTACTAGCTTTTGACCAAGGCTTTGCCCGCGTGGCATTAGGTACTTAATTCATTAAACCCCAAGCGAACGCCGGCGTTCGCGCACCTATTGTCTTTCTATTGTGTTTGTAATTTCCACGATTGAAAGGTTAAGGAAACGGGATAAAAGGTAGCCTATGTTCTTTTCCATGTCAAAGGCTATATGCATGCCAAATTTCATCCAAATCCGTTCATCCGTTTTTGTGTGTTTAAGTAACAAACATCCAAACATCCACACTTTCACATTTATAATATTAGTTAGGATATTTATACAGAATTATTTGTAAAACACTGGCAACCCTCTCAGGACTATGGTACTAACTTCATGAACAAAAGTTGTTGTTTATGATGTTAACCTTTCAATCGTGGAAATTACAGACACAATAGAAAGACAATAGGTGCGCGAACACCGGCGTTCGCTTGGGGTTTAATGAATTAATAATACAGTCTGCAAGGTTACAAGTAACCCTGTATAATTTGACATACCATACCATCCTATCTTTCATATGAATGGTAAAAAAGATTTCTACTTTTACCACCTGATGCTCCAATTATGTATGTAAAGTATTTATTTTAATAGATACAGCAAGATAATTACAATAAAAACATGACTACTCATTGTTGTGACTAAATATATGCTTTTTTAAATGCCTAGTCACTCAGTTTGATTATTGGCATTAATTCATTAAACCCCAAGCTTGGGGTTTAATGAATTAAATAGAAATGTAATAGTAATGTTCCAATCATATTAAGCATTGAAATTATTAAAATCCTATGACTGATATTAGTGGTTGGAATAATGACATAAACAAATGTTTTAAGCTGTCAATCACAAATGTATGTGTAGGTATTTTATACTGTACTGACTCACCTTCACAGAGAATATGTTCCCAGTATGTCCAGTAGCTATGTTCATGAGCTCTTTGTAGCGGAAAGGATCCCACAGCATTACATGGAGATCATCAGATGCTGATGCCAGTATTCTACAATTATATTCAGTATTTTGGTACCAATTTATAAAAAAAAAGTGAACGAGTGGTAATTTTACTGTACTTACGATCCATCGTGGTTCCATTCCAAGCAATTAACACAACCCATATGCCCGTGAAGCTCCTTTTCCAGGCCCAATCTGTCGATCATAGGTCGAGTTACTGTGAGCCGAGTCTGAAACTTCCTGTTCAATTCCCCCCGCTCCCTGGCTGCCACCAGCCCCACCGTGTTGCTGGCCCATGCGGGCTCTTCTCTTCTGCCCATTTTCGCTAAATAACTCGTCAATATGTCTGATCAACCATCACAATCAGACAGTTCATCAAACTAACTGCGGATTAATCTATTTATAGTGTTAGACATCGTCCTTTACATTACTAATGATGCACGCGAATATATCCACGAAAATAATGAATAGTTCAATGCGAAATCCACGATGAACAAACAAATACAATAAACAAAAAGCTTTATTCTCGAAAGAAGATATTTCTTACGAAAATAAAAGTGGAGCTGTCAAACAGCTGTCACCGAGTTGCCAGCGAATTCATTTCTTTTTTTAGTCTATGGAAAAATAGATTTCCATCATATGAAATTGCATTTTATTTTGGCTGTATTTTTATTGTCCATTTCTATTCTAATTCAAATAATTCAGTTTAAAATGAAATTACTGAGAAAATAATCATTTCCAAACATAATGAGTGATATACTACTAACAATATAATGAGTGATATACTACTTCCTGATAGCTATAACCTAGGGGTCTTTAAGTCAAGAGTGAATAGATTGCTTCTAGGCAAGCGTGCTCCATCGTCGGCCACATCATCGCTTACCATCAGGTGAGATTGTGGTCAAACGTGAGCCTATCCATTATAAAAAAAAAAAAAAAAATACTTCAATTGGTTTCTGGCTGGGAACGAATCTACGTATTTAATGAATAGAAAATGCAATGAATTCTAATGCAAAGATTTTATATATCCTTTCTAATGCAAAAAGCCAAAAAGCAAACTGATTCCTCTGTTTATTTATTTAATTGGCTGACAACACAAGATTTTACTTTTGTGCGTGACAGTGCAGTGTCAAAGTTAAAAAATAATTAGCGATGGGCTTACTCGTATTTTCGACAACAAGAGAAATGGTGGCTGACTCGAGTTGTAATCAATGGGTTAAATTATCAAGTAACATAGAAATAAAGTTGTCGAGTTAACTTGATCAACCGAGTCATCTCGGTTGACCTACATAATTCAAATTCGAACCACCGAGTGAACTCGTTTCACCGAGTTGGCCCAATTACAAATTATTATCGTCGATCTAACACCTTTAACAGATCAACTGAATAAGTCCAGAACGACGGAACATACACTGCAATTAATATAGAACTAGCATTTTCCCGCGGCTTCGCCCGAGCCTATGTCACTCAGGACTAAGGCAGCTTTCTATCATTTTGCATTTGGACCAGTACTTTCCGAGATTTCCTCCTACAAACAAAAAACAAACTACCTCTTTATTTTTTATAATAGTGTAGATTGAGCGGATGTGGTTCCTCAGTTCACGTATATATAAATAAATGTGCGTGTGAACTGAAAAACGGTATCTCGTAAAATAAAAATTACAGGATTTAGTAGTAGCCTTAAAACAATCGTAGAACAAATCTGGAAATTTGTAAACCAATATTCTAAAAACTACAGCCTTATAAGTGTGATCCTTCAGTTCTCACAGACCATCAGCCAGATCTTGAATAGCATCTGTAAAATTAAAATAGTTCGTTAATAGACATTCAGTAAAAAATTCGTAAAGATATTTATTGAATTATAAAATACAAAGCATCTAAGATAAAAAACATATAACAACTAAACTACATATTTTAAAAATTTTTGAAACAGAATTATTTTTGACGTGACAACGTCTTATAAATTGGTTTGCCGGGTGACACTTCAAGAAACTGCGTTACGCTCCGCTCACGTTATGCGCTCACAATGAGAGCGAGTGAGAGGCACGCGTCCCTTCCACTCGGGCATGGTTAGCCCGCCTATGAGCGAGAGAGACAGACATTTTCATCCTTCTTCCTACTATACGAATGAATATTCACATTAAAATTATTTTACCACTCAAAGTCGTTGTCACGTAAAACTTTCGCCCGTATACCGACTTTACAGGCAACCAATTTTTTTTGTGTGTTTTGTGTTTAAAATCCTTTTCTTCTTTTCTGTTTTCAATCGTATTTTTGTTAAAGTAGCACTTTGCCTGATAATTCGTTCATGCAGATTTTTTATAATTTATTAATATAGTTACGTGGTCATGTCAGATGGTAAACGTAAAGAATCATAGTTGATTTGCGAGAGGCGTCGCACGTCGCCGTCGTTTTGCGATTCAACTCGAGTTGAAGGAAAAACCAACTCGAGTTATCTCGTTTAATAGTTGATACAAGTAACTCGATTAAAATAACTCGGCTTGCCCATCACTAAAAGTAATTGAAACTTGTTGAATGACAGTGACATTTTGATAATTTTATTCGCATTGCGGAGTTTTGAGGAAATTCATTCATTTATTTATTACTGAATTTGCTCAACCGATACAATTAAGATTTTACTGAAACAATAAGTGTTTAAGGTAGCTCAGTTTTTTTTTTCTAATTTACTATATAGACGTATATTTCTGTTCCCTGTAGTACGAGATTGCATCACTGCTTACCATCAGGCGGGATCGCAGTCTACTAGTTTATAACAGATAAAAAAAAATATCTGCAATAAACCTGACGAGATTGTATTTTCTTATAAAGTGCATTGTTTAACTTAATCTCAACAATTGCAGGCTAAAAGATGGGTGAACGTAAAGGCCAGAATCTTTACTACCCCCCTGACTACGACCCTAAAGTCGGGGGGTTGAACAAATTCATGGGAACTCATGCTTTACGAGAGAGGGCTAGGAAACTCCACATGGGGATCCTGATCATCCGTTTCGAGATGCCGTACAACATCTGGTGTGATGGCTGTAACAACCACATCGGTATGGGAGTGAGGTACAATGCTGAGAAGACGAAGATTGGAATGTATTATACTACTCCAGTTTACCAATTTAGAATGAAATGTCATTTGTGTGATAATCATTTTGAAATCAAAACTGATCCTGGTGTAAGTATCATTTGTGTTGAAATAACATTATGACCTTAATGTTGGTATAACATGACTGTTTCTGCCAAATTCATTAACCTTTCAATTGTGGAAATTACAGACACAATAGAAAGACAATAGGTGCGCGAACGCAGGCTTTCGAGCAACTATTGTCTTACTATTGTGTCTTAAACTTGACGGTATCTGAAAGGTTAACCTTTCAATCGTGGAAATTACAGACACAATAGAAAGACAATAGGTGCGCGAAAGCCGGCGTTCGCTTGGGGTTTAATGAATTAAGGTAGCCATACATGCTAGGGTATGCCTGACAGGTTTGCCTGTACAGGTGAGTTGTACAGGTAACCCAGAGCGTGTATGTTGCACAACTGTGCAGGATTTCATACAAGCTTACGTGACAAGTATAACTGCAATTAAACATTGCTCGACCTAGAAGTATGCAGTAGGTCTTAATCATGTAATACATTGTATGCATTATTATTTATTTATCTTTATAATTCTTCTGTATGTGTGTTTGTCACTTAACTTCTAAACAGCTTGACCAATTCGAATGAAACTTTGTGTGTATATTGAGTGGGTCCTTGGATAGTTTGAAAATACCATTGAAACTGGTAGGCGGTGCGTACGATGGGGTTCTCAATTTTCTTTTCTCAAAATCCAGTTCTTGGGCAGCACAATGTCTGCCCCGCTATTTATACATTGTAATTATTATTTAAATAAATAATAATAATTTTTTATAAAAATCTTGAAATATCAATGATACTTTATATTATGGGTGTTAACAAGACTTCTTGTAAATTATTCCTAGTTTTAGCAGATTACCGCATACATCAAATATTCATTCGTCAATATGTATGAGATTACTATTCCATGCCACTTCTTTCAATGGAGTGTCAGTGGTTGACCATTAGTAAGTCATAATGACGCCATTATATTAGCTAGATTACCAAACTTGTCAAAATCGACAATTATGACATCAATGATAGACCATTCTGACACTATTGTAATAGCAGACTTGAGGCCCTGGTCTGAGCACCGTAGGTTAGGATGGGCAAGATACACATGTCGATGAGCTTGCGCTTCAGAGAGATCAGCAGATCACCCTTCATTAGTGTCTTCATGGACCAGTAGCTTTTCCAGGTGTTCTGGATTCTCCGATCAATCTCCTTTTCCTGTCGGTTTTTATTTTTTTTAATTACTCCTATATCCTTTTTTTTCAGAACTTAGATTATGTCATTGTATCCGGTGCAAGACGTCAAGAGAACAGATGGGATCCCACAGAGAACGGCCAGATTGTACCAGAAACTAAAGAGACCCAGAAGAAACTCTTTGATGATGCTATGTTCAGGCTGGAACACAAGACGGGAGACGAGGATACTGCTAAACAAGATAAACCGAGGCTGGGCAGGCTGGTGGGCAGGAACGAGTCGGTTTGGAAAGATGATTATGAAGCTAACTGTTCATTGAGGAGAAATTTTAGAGTGAGTAATTATTTTGCCAAATGTTTGGTAGTGGGCTTGGGTTCTTGATGCGCTTGCGTTCGTCATATAGACGTAGGTAGGTGTAGCAAAATACACAGTTGAACAGAGTTACAGAGAACAACAAAATCTTGAAGGACATGTTGGTATAGTTATCGGCATGGATCTTGAGTGCTGGCTTCAAGTTGCGCAGAAGTCAAATATTCGGTCTCTTTAGTGGTGCGATGTAAAACGCGGGGGCGGGAATGTCAGTGATTGGCTCGCCGCGCCATCGTGTCATAGACGTCAATCGTGATTCGTTCCCTGCTTGCTGCATGTATCTAACAACGACGACGATTGGCTCGCCAATGTATGGAATGCGCAAAGCGATCCCCACTCTGACGCCGAGCGCTCAAGATCCGTGCCGATAACTATAGAATAGAATAGAATATCGGTTATTTAATAAAAGTGGCACATTTAAAAAACTATAAATGAATTGTATTTTGTAAAAAGTCACAGAACAAAAGTTGTTGTTATGATGTTTGTAATACATTCCTGCAAGGTTGTTAGTGTTTTCGCAAAGGAGGAGGCCGAACGCATCAGGCAACGGCGCTATCGCCGCCGCCGGGATTCTGATCCCGATTTCCGGCCACCGTAGGCGCGGGCTTGCGGACAGTGAGCAATGGGTAGCTCGCTGACCGGCCGTCCGGTAACTGTCCGGACCAAGCCTAAGTCGTCGACGGCGCGCACTGTTCCCGCGCGCCTCAAGGAGTTGTCAGCAACAGCAGGGACCCAGCCGGGTCGAAGCCTACTGGGGCCAGGGTTATCCGAAAGGGCGCTCGAGCCCCGGTATGAAGGCTAGAAGGAACGGGGTGGGTCTTTTAGTCAGTAAGAGTCTGACACTATCTCCCGCTCCGCCCAAGAGCGGTGGATGTCATTGCATGATTTTTCCCACCATAAAAAAAAAAAGGTTGTTAGTGTTATTTGTAAAACACTTTTTATCACTTCACTTTTAATCTTAAATTTTAATATATTCTGTTTAATCAGAAACAAAGGCATTATGTTTTCAAGAATACAGTGTAAAATCTAAAATTTGTATCTACAACATCACTACTACTGAATGACTACTTCTGAAAGAGTGTTACTCAAAAATATGAGCAACCTGAGAAATCAAAACTTCTTAGGAAACTAGCAATACATGATTGAGTAAATCAAGAAATTCATGCTGTATTCACATTATACTTACTTTAGAGGTACGCAGAACAGGATTTAATGTCCCACATATTTCCATTGACAAGGGAGGATCCTCCGACCAGATGGGTATTATGTCTCTGGGCAACTGCCCAATAGATGATTTCTGGCTGTTGTATATGTTCAAACTGAGTGGAAATCTCTAATTATAATGTGATGCACCTCGATTTTCGATTTTTTATTTATATTGTACTAGCTTTTGCCCGCGCGGCTTCGTTCCCGCTCTTCCCTACTCCACCCTACTATACCCTACTCTACCCTACTATACCTACCCTACTCTACTATACCTACCCTACTCTACTATACCTACCCTACCCTATCCTACTCTACCCTACTCTACACTACTCTACACTACACTACTCTACCCTACTATACCCTACCAAACTTCACATAAACCATCTACTAAATAGTCCGAACAAAGCCTAAACATAGACTTTAGATAGGTGAGCCCGTTCTTGAGTTATGAAATTACAACGAAAAGTGGCAAAAGAGTAATGATAAATTCTTTCTAATGATTGTATTTAATTGCCCTTTCCAGAAAAGAAGAAAAGAATTAGAAGAAGCATCAATCAACGACGGCCTACTGTTAGCCAAATCGTCTCTCAACATAAATCTTCTGCCAGAAAATGAAGATGACAAGAACCTGGCTTCTCTCCTAGCTCTCCGACCTTCAAAAAGCATAGAAGAGACACAAACCAATACAAGAAGTAAGATCCTCAATACACCAGCTTTACCCAGTTCTAGTGGACTTCTAACCAGCTTTGGAGGGTTAAAAAAAGAAGAATCGTTAGGTAAGAGTACTTTGTTAACTAGACAAACTTTAGGTATCACTTTTAGAAGAACTAAGGTTGATAATAGTAGTCATTTGCATACGCGAAAAGATGTAATAAGTGAATTGTCAGGAGATAAGAGTGCTATTGAAAAAACAGATGATGTGACATCTTCAGAAAAGGCAGCCTCTACGTTTTCTGATGATGAGAAAGTCAATGAAAATAACATAATAGAAAGAATACTTACAAAAAATGAACCTGAGCTAAAATTTGAAATTGATAAAAAAGAAACAGACAAGGGAAAAGATGAAATTAACAATGATTCAAAAGAAAACTACACTATCAAAGAAAAAGAAACAAAAAAGATATCCTTAGTTTGTGATTACAGTTCTAGCGGAGAAAGCTCTGAAGGATAAAATGAAACAGAAACAGTGTAGAACTTATTTACTGCAATTTGAAAGCAAAAATAATGAATACGAGTTTATGCCAGGTAATAAATCACTGTATATACCTTTAGAAGGGATGAAACTGATCCATAAGGCCTTTTTAGGGGCGCAAAACTATCAAATAACTAAAGGAATGTCAGTCTTTTACTGACTATAATTCACCAGCATTCCAGAGCCGACTGACTGACTCTTTTTACCAATCCTGCAGTCCTAACGGATAAGGCCTATTGACAGTACCCCAAAAAGTTAAGAAAATGAAGATAAGGAGAAGATAGAAGATAGATAGAATACTTTTTATTGTATTGATATGATGTTATGAATTATTATAGTTTAATAGTGACATTGGTTCTGTGTTTGATAACTTCATAATTATTGGCCCAGCAATGTCCACTGAATGCATGCGATTATAGTCTTTATGGCTATACTACTTGAGTATATTTTTTGTTTATATTGATTATAGATTATACCTATACCTTATTCACGATAAGAAAGTAGTGACGTCATCCTACGCCTTGAGGCACAATGAAACGTGTATCTTTTTGTATAGTAAATAAAGTTATATTTTGAGTAACTCTTCTAAAATATGCTCGCACCGTCACATCTCGGTATAAACTAACCCTAAGCCGAGTAACAACGATGCGATGACGTCACTATTTTCTATTCGCGTCAAGCGAATAGGTTATTAGACAAAGGAATACCTTAGGGAACGAATATAATTTATCCCTATGTCCTTATTTTAAAGTCGTAATTTGAACATCGGATTACTGTGTGTTATTTATTGATTATTTAATAAGAAAATAAAAGTTCAGATACTTACCTCAAAGGTGTATAGTCTGCAAATACCTACTAAACTTAGTCTGGCCGCCTTTATACAATTGCCGAAACGGATCTTGAGCGCTCGGCGTCAGAGTGAGGATCGCTTTGCGCATTCCATACATTGGCGAGCCAATCGTCTGTTAGATACATGCAGCAACGCAGGGAACGAATCAGGAGTGACGTCTATGACGCGATGGCGCGGCAAGCCAATCACTGACACTCCCCGCCCCCGCGTCTCACTTCGCACCACTAAAGAGACCGAATATTTGACTTCTGCGCAACTTGAAGCCAGCGCTCAAGATCCGTGACGGCAATTGTACTTTTACTTACAATAATTTGTCTTTGTCTTTATTTAAACTTACAATAATTTTATTGTTACAACAGAGCGCCTGATGAATTCTATGAGTATAAAAAATGTACCTACATAAAAATTATATATTTATTGACTGAAATAAATAAAAATGCCAAAAATCAGAATCACATTTTATTTTCCCATTTAAAAAACATTCAAGTTTCATGATTAAACGTTCGATGTAAGCAATGTACCCTTGACTCGCGTTGGATGAAGCTTCCTTACATGTGGCCTGCCTGTTAAATAAAATTGGAAACATCTACACTCCGCCAAGCATTCTCAAATAGCTGTAAAGAAAGTGGGTCTACATTTTGCAGCTAACTTTTAAAAAACGTGGGTAAAATGAAGCTAAAATCGTCTCTAGTAGAATAGTAATAAGATTAGAAATAGCGACGCCCCATAGCTCTGTCCATTTTTACATCTCTCTGCCACTTTTCATTCTTAAGTGAGATTTCACAAAACTAAATCTAAAAGGCCTATTACACCACTCGATATTCAGACAGTCTTTGTCGATGTCGCATCGTGTGGCGTAGTAATAATAATAATGAAAAATAAGACGACTCTGAATATCGTGTGCTGAATATCGCGTAGTGTAAACAGCATACCAGAAGCAATACAATTTTTTTTTTATTCCACAGTCCAAAGATCAAAATTATCTACATTTTACAATTTCTAATAATAAGTGCCCTTTAGGAGGTCTAAAAAATGTAATTAATTTAAAAATTTAATTAAGGAAAATGTACGAAAAAAATTTTTGTAGCCAAAGGAGTGTTATGAGTTTGACAGGCTGCTTGTGTGTCTATTCAACTGTTCCCTAATAGCTCCTAAACTACTTATCGGAACTCGACAAATGAGGTATCGATATCGTTAGAACCGTCTTAATAGTCCGCTGAACATAAGCTAAGTGACGAAAAGATTAAAATTTAATTAGAAAAGATAGTTTATACGCAACGCCGACTACTAACTAAAGGTCATTGTACCCGTTGAGCTGACGTTTTCTTAAAGAAATTAATTTCGTTCGTGCGTAAATTAATACGAGTTTTGAAAAAAAGGTACTTTATTTTTTGATTTTATCTTTACAAATCGATAGTGTTTCATGTACCGGATCGACCCTCCACGGGATTAAAACGATTAAAAATTAGCGGTGTATAATGTGACTACGGCTTTTTAGTTCTGTTCTCGTTTCTCTAGCAACCTTGTTTATTATAGCATCCTGGAAATCTTGTTTCATAGTTTTTCAGCGTCGTTTTTTTGTTGTAAATAAATATATCTGTCTCCCGCCCTAAGGGCGTGAAGAACTTTGACGTCAAAGACCACATCGGACTTCTCTTTCTAATTAGCAACTTTGAAGTTTTATACATTCGTTGTTGATGAAGATATTTTAAAAACTCTTTCATATTTGTTTATTAATTAAAGCTAACAATGATTTGATTTTTTTTTTCTTTCATATTGCCTAATTTGCTTCAAGAAATAAATCACTCAAAATATTATCACTAAAGTATGGAATTATTAAGTGCAACCTAATATACTTCAATAACAACTGTGCTCTAAAGATGAAAACTAAATGAGAAATGCTTGATGGAGTAAACTAAAACATATTTTGTGCACCAAGACAACACATTTGTCTACTCTGAAACACTCAGGACACAAACGGATATCTATATATTGACACCAAAGAATCGAGAGACACCCAAACTCTGGTCACCCTATGGGCAAACAGAGCACAGTACCCAGCCGGTGATATGGTACGAGTTTTGTGACTAGATTCACATTTAACTTAGCGTTACATACGAAAAAAGACCGTGTTTTTAGTAATCATAAGATTTAAATTCACATGAAACTTGATTACTTTCGGCATTACCAATGAATATTGAATATGAACACTCTAAACTGAGTGATAAAGTTCATATTCGTAGGGAACGCTAACTTAGGCTCAGTAAAGTCATCTGTGAATCATGCCTTTAGATAAAAAATCGGCTTTAGAGAGCGTCGTTTGAAATATATAAGCCATATCAACGCCTGGGTACTTACTTTTAGAAGTCAAAATACTGGTAGGTAACTACTCTAACGGCAAATGATTATATGTATTTATTTATTAACAAATAACGAGCTTATATGCTAAAGCTTAGAGATCGAATACATAAAATAATATAATATAAATATTTATGTAATTTATTATGAAAATACTTTAAATTTAACATTTATTACAATATCAGTGAGTACTAAATTAATTAGGCAATGAAATTGCACAGTTTAATATAATTTGCGCTAGATGGCGACACTTTGGTCGCCGATAGTTTCTACAAATTCGTTTATTACAACATCCAAGTTACAGATCACGACAATTAGTTAATTTAAATATTTGTAGGATGTATTTATTCCGATGTTTAAGTACTATGCAAAAGCTGGCAGCGAAATTTAAAAAAAAAACTGTCTTTAAGCTGCAGCTGAAAAATATTTGGCGTCAATCTCGGGAAAATATGCTTAAAAAATCATAGGTAATCAAAATATGCTGACTAGACTTCGAGATCAAAATATATAAGTTAGGGTAGAAATATTGTTCAAATTATTGTCTTTAAAAAACAGACGTAAGGCTCAAGATGTTCTGATATGTCCCCTGCATTATTCCAAAAGAAAATCGATGAATAAGTTACAAATTATATATTTTAACAATCAAATATGAGATGATTTTTCATATGTATAATATAGAAATATCCCTGTTACATTATTCTATGTGTTAAACAATTTATATAAACACCTATTTCAATTTGGCAGAGGGAATGATTGCCTTAGTTATTTATATTCTGTTCATAAACAATTATATGGGGGCGTAGTACTTAGAAGATTCACTAGGAGGCGCCACTGGTATATGAGGTTGTTTTTGAGGACTGCTTCGGATTTTTAAGTTCTACATACAATTGAAGCACCTTCTAGTGACTAAGACCCAGTTTCGAGAAAGAAAATTGTTACTAAAAGAAACGTGGCAAATTGTCAATCGAGCTTTACACTACAATTGCTATGGGATGGTGCGGGTGACAGCTGTCAAATCCACACAATGTATCTACCTATCCTTTTCTCTCATCTTAAAGATGCATATTTTTGTCCTGCTGTCATCCTAACCATGCTATGTAAAAAAGACTTTAGTTACTGCAAGTTGAAAGAATTTTCAAAAGCCAATTGTACGAATTGTCTGGCGTTTAATTTATGACGCGCCTAAAAAATCTTTCCAGAAACCTGAGGTAAGTACTAACCCCCATTTCCAAATACAATATCAATATTAAAAAGTTTTCTTAGACTTTATTAGGTTGGTAGTACAAATCGTTGGCTACAATAGTACCAACCGTATAGTGTAGTTTATAATCAGTGTAGTAGTGTATAAGTGTTTTCCTATTCATTTGATGCACAGCGTTTGTCCTCTAAGGCCAGGATGAGGGCGCACTCGATCTTGGAATGAAGCCATTTTAAAACCTCTGGATCTGATACTTCTATCACTTTTTCATCCGTTGAGAAGTAGTTCACAAGCTCATCCTGGAAATATTAATAAACACACACTTTAATAAAGGTCAATGCAAGTCGGACTTGCCTACTGAGAGTTCCATACAAGCTTGTAATGACTGGCCTGTTGGGTTACCACTATTTTACAAATAACCCTTTTTTTATGGTGGGAAAAAATCATCCAATGACAACCCCCGCTCTTGGGCGGAGCGGGAGATAGTGTCAGACTTTTACTGACTAAAAGACCCACCCCGTTCCTTCTAGCCTTCATACCGGGGCTCGAGCGCCCTTTCGGATAACCCTGGCCCCAGTAGGCTTCGACCCGGCTGGGTCCCTGCTGTTGCTGACAACTCCTTGAGGCAAGCGGGAACAGTGCGCGCCGTTGACGACTTGGGCTTGGTCCGGACAGTTACCGGACGGCCGGACAGCAAGCTACCCATTGCTCACTGTCCGCAAGCCCGCGCTTACGGTGGCCGGAAATCGGGATCAGAATCCCGGCGGCGGCGATAACGCCGTTGCCTGATGCGTTCGGCCTCCTCCTTAGCGAGCATTACTGCTTCGCAGAAGTCGGCTCGCGCCTGCCACTCCTCCTCGCTCCAAACCATGGCCTCAACCAAGGCCCGGCGCGTTACAAATAACCCTGTTTAGGTATGTTTGTCAGTTATTTCATATTCATACCACAAGCTCGGCTTACTTTGGGAAAAAAAATGCAAAAAAGTCCCAACGAATTTTGAGATGTCAAGAAAATCCGAAAAGTAGTTTTTTTTCGCTTTTTTTCCTTTACTTGTGCTACATGGCCTTGCTTCTTGCCAAATGTCATCATTCTAGGTCGACATGAAGTCCCCTATAGTTTTGTTTCCCTTCATCATCATCAGCCTTTTTTAATGTTTCCACTGCTGGGTCTCAGGCCTCCTCTGTAGGAGAGGAAATGGGAAGTAATCCTCCAGGTCCAGTGCGGGTTGGTGGATATCACATGAGTTCGAATTTTTTGGCTCTAGGACATGCCGGTTTCCTCACGATGTTTTCCTTCACCGTTTTGAGAGCAGCGGTGATGAAATAAATTACACAAAGCCTGGTTGGGTTTGAACCCGCGACCTACAACTCGTTAGTCGAGTCCGTTACCACTGGGCCGCCGCTGCTCCCCGCGAGATTTAGTCTGACGTAT
The DNA here is from genome assembly GCA_910589285.2 of Mythimna ferrago. Taxonomy (NCBI): domain Eukaryota; kingdom Metazoa; phylum Arthropoda; class Insecta; order Lepidoptera; family Noctuidae; genus Mythimna; species Mythimna ferrago. Next base: position 26,598,299 of record OU342684.1, read on the forward strand.
ATACAAACCTGCTTAATGTTAAGCAGCAGTTTCTCGTTGGTGACGATGGGTGAGCCGATGACGTCATCTAGCTTGACAGCCCACTCCACGTGCCAGGAGCCGCTGGTGCCGCTCGCGCGCACCATGAATATGTGCCTGGAAGTTAATTGCATGGATATCAGAAATAACTCTTGACTGCTAGGGCCTAAGTCTGTCAGATCGACTATCACACTGTAATTTTATAAAGCCAATAGTTGGTGTGTTACATACGAGTATTCCCTCTTCAACGGCTGAACGGATATTAAACAATTTATATAAACACCTATTTCAATTTGGCAGAGGGAATGATTGCCATTAGTTATTTATTTTCTGTTCTTAAACAATTATATGGGGGCGTAGTACTTAGAAGATTCACTAGGAGGCGCCACTGGTATATGAGGTTGTTTTTGAGGACTGCTTCGGATTTTTAAGTTCTACATACAATTGAAGCACCTTCTAGTGACTAAGACCCAGTTTTCCCTCTTCAACGGCTGAACGGATATTAATGAACCTTGGTACACGGATAGATCATATCCTGGAATAGCACATAGGATATGCTTTTCCTGTGAATATGTCTAAGACATTTAATATTGCAATTTATCCAAACTGACTTAGTTTATCTATTTTCCTATTAAATTCGAATCCTATTCTAAAGTATTAATGATAAGAAACGTTTCTCATTCTCGACAGGATGCATTTTGGAAAGTATTCGCAGGAACTGCATGACTTGATTCCGCCATCTCAATTCTACCATCGGACAACCCGACGAACGGCGAGTATCCACCCTTACGTAGTTGAAGTCTCTACGGTCCGGACCAAGCGTTTTGGCTCGCCGTTTATACCGCGTACATCAAGGGACTGGAACAATTTGCCTGCTGTGGTCTTCCCGTCCAATTATAATTTAGGTGTCTTCAAAGCTAGAGTGAATAGGCTCTTAATAAATTAGATCAACGATTGCATCACTGCTTACCAACAGGTGGGATCGCAATCAAGCTCTAGTTTATTTAAAAAAATTCATTCTCTCATCTACGACATCACGATACTTACTGTGTGGATATAAGCAGGGTGCAGTTGGAGTTGGGTCCAAGATGCGCGTGCGCGATGTAGGCGTCGGTGTCGGCGTAGTGGCCGCGCCCCAGCAGCGTCAGCAGCTGCAGCCCCAGCGCCGCGTGCTGCGAGTATGGCCGCACGCCCTGGAGTCACGAGATACACGTTCCATCATTATACTAACTTCAGCCAAAAGACCGCTAAAGGCCTTTGTCAAACGACGCCATCACGCCTGCTCCTGTGGTCTTGAAAGCCTCTCTCAAACGATGCCACCTCGCCTGTTCTTTTTTTTTGGGTGGGTAAAAATCATCCAAATGACATCCCCCGCCCTTGGGCGGAGCGGGGGATAGTGACAGACTCTTACTGACTAAAAAACCCACCCCGTTCCTTCTTGCCTTTCATACCGGGGCCAGCTACCTTTCGGAGCTAACCCTGGCCCCAGTAGGCTTCGACCCCGCTGGGCCGCTGCTGTTGCTGACTACTCCTTGAGGCGCTCGGGAACAGTGCGCGCCGTCAACGACTTGGGGTCGGTCCGAACAGTTAGCGGACGGTCGGACAGCGAGCTACCCACTGCTCGCCGTCCGCAAGCCCGCGCCTACGGTGGCCGGAAATCGGGATCGGAATCCCGGCGGCGGCTGGGGCGCTGTGAGCGCCGTTGCCTGATGCGGTCGGCCTCCTCCTTTGCTAGCATTACTGCTTCGCAGAAGGAGGTGACCGCCTGCCACTCTTCCTCGCTTCGGACCATGGCCTGTACCAAGGCTCGGCGCGAGAGATCGCCGCCGCTGATCGCCCCACTTCGCCTGGTCCTAGTAGCGGTCTTCACCAGATTATTATCAGTCTTTGTGGCCTTCCGAAGATGGTTATAGATAGATATGTGGATTGATAGATGGTGTATAAGTAACATTTGGCTACGATGGAAGCCGACTGTACTAGCTAGGACTAAGTGTCCCCCGCACACGGGCCACAAAAAAAGCCGCCACAAAAAAAAAGCAAGAAGCGGCCAAAACAAAAGCTGAAGCGTGCGACAGCTTGTTGCCGGATAACTTCTGCGGTGACCCCCGCCGCACACGGGCCACAAAAAAGCAAGAAGCGGCCAAAACAAAAGCTGAAGCGTGCGACAGCTTGTGGCCGGATAACTTCTGCGGTGACCCCCGCCGCACACGGGCCACAAAAAAGCAAGAAGCGGCCAAAACAAAAGCTGAAGCGTGCGACAGCTTGTGGCCGGATAACTTCTGCGGTGACCCCCGCCGCACACGGGCCACAAAAAAGCAAGAAGCGGCCAAAACAAAAGCTGAAGCGTGCGACAGCTTGTGGCCGGATAACTTCTGCGGTGACCCCCGCCGCACACGGGCCACAAAAAAGCAAGAAGCGGCCAAAACAAAAGCTGAAGCGTGCGACAGCTTGTGGCCGGATAACTTCTGCGGTGACCCCAGCCGCACACGGGCCACAAAAAAGCAAGAAGCGGCCAAAACAAAATCTGAAGCGTGCGACAGCTTGTGGCCGGATAACTTCTGCGGTGACCCCCGCCGCACACGAGCCACAAAAAAGCAAGAAGCGGCCAAAACAAAAGCTAAAGCGTGCGACAGCTTGTGGCCGGATAACTTCTGCGGTGACCCCCGCCGCACACGTGCAACAAAAAAAAGCGCTTTTTTGTGGCCCGTGTGCACACTAAAAGATTTTGTATGACTGGTTTCAGGATAGTCACTTTTTGGTTTCGTGCACTAGTACTAGTCGTAAAATAGTAGCAATTGAAATAGTAGCGTTACTTACTTACTCTGTTTATAAGTACACGACCAGTTTCAGATTATTAGAGACGTCACACCATCATCATTTCAGCCGAAAGACGTCCACTACTGGACATAGGCCTCCCCCAAGTGTCGTCATAACGACCGGTGCTGTGCGCCTCGCATACATCGGATTCCCGCGACTCTCACCAGGTCATAGCTCCACCTAGTGAGAGGCCGCGCTAAAGCTGCGTCTTCCGGTACGTAGTCGTCACTCCACACGATTAATGACGTCTATTTCGGGCTATTGGTTTATTTGTTGAATATCAGGATCAGTACAGCACACTACCAACTTAGCAGAACTATATTTCTAACATCATAAACAACAACTTTTGTTCTATGACTGTTTACCAAAAACACACCTTCAAGATTTCTTTAATCTATCTAACACATTTAAACTCTGTATTTTGCTATACCTACCTATGTCGATAGGTCGAGACGCAAGCCCATCAAGCACCCCGTCACCCGATGCTCAATCCCTTCCGCCATTGTACCATCGCTTAGAGTTCGTAATATTTAGAACGTTTAATTTAAATATTTTAATTTTTGTATGAAAATCTTGTGAACTAAAATATGATTATTTTTTAAAGTTGTTTGTTACGATGTTAATACCACAGTCCTGAGTGATTGCCAGTGTTTTTCAAATAACCCTGTATATCGTAACTCAATCACTTCTTGAACCTCACCTCAATGGGATCGCAGTGTCTAGGCAGCCGGCGTCTCGCCAGCAAACGTCCTCCGCTTCGTTCCACGCAGGCCTTCAGGGCACTTTCAGCACTGCTCACATTCAGCTGCCTCGACAAAGATGCTCGTGCAGCCTCGCGGCAGACATCTGGTGAACAGTTCAAGATAGTAAAATGATGAATACCAAACAAAGTGAGAAATAAAAGGAGTGGAATTCCCTGCTGGAGTCTGTGTTTCCTGATAGCTATAACCTAGGGGTCTTTAAGTCAAGAGTGAATAGGTTGCTTCTAGGCAAGCGTGCTCCATCGTCAGCCACATCGTCGCTTAAGATCAGGGGCCCAAGTCTGCTATTTTTATAAATTCGTCATTCCAACACGATCCCATTGTCATTTTGCTAAAAGTTCGTAATCTGCTAATTCATAATGATCGATCATTGATCAGGCAATGGTCTCGTAATAGAATTGTGGTAAAATGACAATATCGAGCTTATTAAAAGCACTGACTGCACAATGACGTTCTAATGGTAGGACCAAAGGTAGGAGTTAGGATACTGATCAAAGAAAATGTCAAAATTTTAGCAGACTACCGCATACGTCAGACATTCATTTATCATTGTGTACAAGATTACCATTCTATGCCATTTCTTTCAATGGAATGTCAGTGGTTGACCATCGGAAAGTCATAATGGCGCCATTATATTAGTAGATTACGAAAATTTGTAAAATCAACAATTATGAAGTCAATGATAGACTATTATGACACTATTGTAATAGCAGACTTGAGGCCCAGGTGAGATAGTGGTCAAACGCAAGTCTGTCTATAATAATAATAAAAAAACAGAAACAGTTTAGATAGGTATAATCAGCCTATATGTTTGTGTGCAGACAGGTATAATCAGCCTATAATGTTACCACTGCTGGGATGCAGGCCTCCTCTCCAGAAGAGGGAATGGGCAGTAATCCACCACGCGGGCCCAGAGCGGATTGGTGGATATCACATGTCTTCGAAGTTTTTATTCTAGGACATGCCGCTTTCCTCACGATGTTTTCCTTCACCGTTTCAAGAGCAGTGGTGATGAAGTAAATTACACCACGTAATGTGCCTGGCTGGGTTCGAACCCGCGACCTACAATTCGTAAGTTGGGCCGCTACTGCTAACTGTCGGTTCTGCTACTGTTCAGCTTTTCCAATAAAAATGTGCGAGGTAGGGTAGCTAAGCAGTGAAGCTAACTTACGAAACTACAGTGTCTATCTCCACCTGAGTAAAGAAGTGTAGCGAAGCTGAGCGGAGCAGATAAAATGAGCTGTGAAGATGCGCTTTGTACGTGTATAAAAACTTAGCTTCTTTGAACCCTTTTTCAATTAAAGCTAGCTCGGTCATTTGAAAATCATACGATCCGGTTGGTACGTCTCATACTCAGCAGGCTAGATCAGATCATCTTAGTGTATCTGGCGTGGCCAGACATTAGAATGGATCACTTAATGATATGGCCAACCAAAACTGGTGATGATATGTCAATCCTCGTTTGGCCATATCTTTGATGTAGGATTTCTATGATAATAAAAGATCCAAAGAAAGTAGTCAAGGAAGTTTAAGTCAAGAGTGAATAGGTTACTTCTAGGCAAGCGTGCTCCATCGTCGGCCATCATCATTGCTTACCATCAAGTGAGATAGTGGTCAAACGCAAGCCTATTAATACTATAAAAAAAAATCATAAAGTGATCAATTTTCTACGATCTGACTACGAAATATCCACCAAGTCAACCGAAGACGATCACAATATGTATGTAAGCGCTCAGCCTGATATACAACCGTAGTTATAACCGTTCTTACGTGTTTTTGCATGACTCAAAATATTTTGGAAACTCAGACAACTTGTGGATAGGTATTATTAAGTTTCTATTGCAAAAATTGCGTTGGGCGTTGAATGAAATAAAAAGCTTTTATATCATGCCTACGTTGACGATAAACGGATCGGAAAGGGCCTTCTTAAAGCGCTATTAAGCACATCCCAATCACAAAATAGATAGGTACAAAAGACAATCTACATACAAAGCACGCTCGAGCAACGCACACATTGACACCGCTCACGGACACGATATCTCGGCTCAATCGCCCAGTCGCGCTCATACAATTCGGAGCAACGCGCGTCCGTGTGTGCGTTTATACATGGGATTGACTTCTGTACCTATCTATTTTGTGTCCCAACCTCCTAGACTTTTCTTTGTTTTGTTCAGATAGCACTTGAAAAATATTAATAAATACATCATGCTCATAATAATAAAGCAAAGAGGTATGCATGCACTACAATACTCACTCCTTACGACTACACAGTCGTCATCTGTCCACATCGCAGACGAAAACAAACGAGAAACACAGTTAATCACTACATATATACATACAATAATTACAATAATGTATAGGTCACCGGAAAAAAACAAACGCCGTAAGCTTGCAAAAGTACTAAATACTAATTAGATCAGAATGATGAAATCCGTTATAGTTTTAGAGTACAAACACCGGCCAAGTACGAGTCGGAATCGCCCATGAAGGGTTCCGTAGCAGCAAGTAACATACCTAATATAAAAGCTCTCGTAGTTCGTTGTAACTTTGATCGATATTTTAATAATAGTGTATTTTTTAGATTTATGACGTATTAAAAAAAAAAACTATTAACTAGATCTCGTTCAAACCAATTTTCGTTGGTGGTTTGCATGGTAATGTACATCATATATTTTTTTTAGTTTTATCATTCTCTTATTCTAGAAGTTACAGGGGGGACACACACACATTTTACCACTTTGGAAGTGTCTCTCGCGCAAACTATTCAGTTTAGAAAAAAAATTATTTTAGAAACTTCAATATCATTTTTGAAGACCTATCCATAGATACCCCACACGTATGGGTTTGATGAAAAATAAATTTTGAGTTTCAGTTCTATGTATGGAGACCCCCAAAATTTAATGCTTTTTTCCTATTTTTGTGTGAAAATCTTAATGCGGTTCACAGAATACATCTACTCATTAAGTTTCAACAGTATAGCTCTTGTAGTTTCGGAAAAAAGAGGCTGTGACATACGGACGGACAGACAGACAGACATGACGAATCTATAATGGTTCCGTTTTTTGCCATTTGGCTACGGAACTCTAAAAATGGTTCTGCCATTAAGATGTGTTATAATGGCGGGGTCATTGTTTTCGTGAAATTCCGATTATCTAGATTTCGTTTGTGAAATTCCGTATGAGGTACAAAAAAGTCAGGACAGGTACAAAATAGTACTAAATGGGTACTAAATATACGTGGTAAAATCATTCAAATAAAAAGTTGACCTCGCCATTATGCCGCGCGGTCGCACCAAGCTGATAGCCAACGTCCCATTCTCGAGGGCAATGCGCACGCTGAACCAGGTTGCTGATAAAATTGATATATTCTCATGTTCACTGAGTGAGTTCGCAAAAGTTACGTTACACTTGTTATGTTATAATGAAAATATATAATAATAATTTATTGTGACATTGAAATTGAAATTGACATTGAAATTGAAATTGACATTGAAATTGACTTTTAATTTATATTAAAATTGACATAAAAATTGATATTCAAATTGACATCGAAATTGACGTTAACATTGTGCGAGAAATTGTATGTTATATTAATTTTATTATATTGGTTAATTTATTAATTATTATTATTGCTTTTTTGGTAAATGTTATGAATTTAATCAAATGGACATGAAATTCTTATTGTTTATTTATTATTATTATTTTGACAACTTTGTCGCACTGGGTTGATTTGTTCCTTTCTGTTATTTATGTATTTGAAAGTGTTATTTTAGGCTTGAAGTGGAATTGGATTTACCTAATAACTATGAAATTAAAATTGTAATGAATAATTTTGACTACACTATCGCATTGGATTCGTCTGTAATGATGGGTGTATGTAAGTCTAATAAATAAATAAATAAATAAATAAAATAAAAAATTATGACTTTTACAAAATAAGTATCGCGAGAAATTGTACTAATTTTTTTCTAAATAAGACACGGTTATGGTGGAAACTAATTTTATGTGATTTATCTTATACAAAAAGACGATTTTTTCATCGTAAAATTATGATCTAATAAAGATTTGTTACTTTTGATTTATACGGTGTTTGCAATTGTCCGGTGGTATACATAAACATATAAATTATTAAAAAAATATGGTAAATATTAATCGTTATCTTTCAATTAAATACACTCATGCATATAAAGATAAAATTATTAATTTAACGTTAATTTATTACAAATATTTTTACAAGAACTCCTAAAAATTGCATGCTTATTATAAAAGGAAAGAGTGACAAAATATAAGTCTAATCTACTGAACCTTTTAACCATAGAAAAATAAATTGTTTTTCGATTTCAAAGCTTTTATGAAATATAAAGCATCTGTAAATTCTTTTATTGACAAAAAAAATTGTTAAGAGGAGCGCTCAAAGGTAGCCTGCGAAATTTAAAATTTCACAAAAAAGTCTTTCAATAGGAACTACTGAAAGGGATGATTTTAATGGTTTTTTTTAGTGTCTTCAAGACAAAAGTGAGGCTCTTAATAAACAAGTGCGCTTGACCATCAACAACTGCATCACTGCTTACCATCAGGTGGGATTGTAGTTAAGCATTAGTTTATATCATTAAAATCCGTAAATAATTTTGTAAGTAACATCTATTATTTATTGTTTGGACATACCTACCACAGTGTTGTCTTTCTTAACCTAAAGGTTGACACGTAGAGAATGCCTTGTGCCATTAAGGCCCTAACTCCCGAGCAGTGCAATAAAACAGTGACTTTCTGAAGCCTACTCCTCGGTAACGGCTAGGACAATAGGTGTGAAAAAAAATATGTTTTAATATTTAGATTCATGTAGTTTATGTGGCGGAGTTTTTTGCTGGTTCTTCTCCATAGCAAACGACCAATTTGGAACCGTGCACTAGCTTCTGACGTTTTATAAATGCCCATGTAGGCCTATGTGAAATAAAATATTTGAATATTGAATTTTTTAGGTACAACATCATCGACATATGATTTTTTCGTAAGACTTAAGACTTCGTAATAAATTTGTCAAAAAATAATAATTTTAACATGATATTTTTTCGCTTTGATCTTTAGAAATATGTTAACACATAAAAATTGCTGGTTAAATGTTCTTCAGAATGTGTATGGCATATTTAAATCAATCAATATTTCGCAAAGAAAATGGATTTAAAGGTCAGCGGGGCTCTATCTGGGCGCAGCTGGTCAAATGTTCAAGGAACTATACGCCTTAACTCCGCCTATGTACCTACCTCTACTGTATATGAAGTTTAAATAAATAAATAAATACCTATAACGCCGGTGAGTCATATTATGATCAACATAGAAATTTACCCTGATTTGAAAAATGCAAAAACCTAAGATTTCAAATTTACAGGCTACTCTGGCACTTTCACCCTAAGTAGGTACAAAAGTTTACATATGAAACAATAAGATTAAGAAATACAAAAAACATGAGTAAGGATCCAGACTCACCAAAAGTAGGTCTTGCAACAAGAGCAGTGAGGGCTAACGCGATGCTAGCTTGATTACTGCTGTCCCCTTCGATCACGCTTTCTGGGATGTCGTTGCTCAGTTGGGGAACTTCACCTGATGACCAAGTTTAAGTGATTAGCACCAGTTTTATTTAAGGAGTTTGGAAAAAAACATCACCGAACTTGACAAATATGGTTGCAAAAGTTCTTACAATGGTTATACATTAGTAACTTAACATATTCAATAATAACACAGTCACCAGCCTCATCTAGTTAAAACTGACTGAAAACGAAATTGACGAGTAAAAGTGTTTTTTTAATCTATTTGCATAATAAATATAGTCTGTCTAATAAGTCAACCGACTTGGGAATTTTGTATAATATTTAATCATGTAAAAAATACTTATATTCGATACTTTTCATAAGGTTCTTCTGTTAGTAAACAATGATCTCTATCTCTTAATCAACCTTGATTATTGAACCCGTGTTGACTACATCGGATTTCATTAAATCCTAATGATTACCCAAGTCGTTTAACTTATTAGACAGACTCTATCATTTGTCATTTACAGTGACATGCTATTTTGTTGTAGGTACCTACAATTAGATCATTTAGATTGAAAATGAAACTGAAGAAAATTTTCTGTCGTTTCTAAGAGATAAAAAGCTTTTTAAAGTGAACCATTTAACTTCTTTCGCTCTATGGTGGTGCGAGAGGGCGTCAAACTGTTACTAACAATAACCACCCTAAAAGGTTTGAAAATAGAATTGGACCCGGTAGCGGCGACCTACTGGGCCAATTGCCTTTCAGGGTAGTTGGAGCGCCCAGAGGATAACATGTGTTGGGGCCGCTAGCTGGATTTAGATAGATATATTCAATCCTATTGCCCCAAGATCCACTTAATTCTGACTGTAGTAATTAAGTATAATCGCTTCTAAGGAGGCATATGTCCAATAGCAGACGTCTCTCGACTGATTATAATGATGAAGAGTAACAAACCTGGTTTCCTCCTAGGAGTCTGCGGTTTCGGCAGGTCGTCAAACATGGCGTTGGTCCTAGTACTGGGACTCGCTCGCAATCCTAGCAAGGCTGCTGCTCCATCTTCAAGGCGGGAAGCCACATCCATCACCTTACGACCGAGGGCTGTGCCCTAGAGAGGAACAAAATCGGTTATTCTATCTTACAGCTTCGTTTTGTCAGACGCCACTCAGAAGACCACGCTCAGAGGTCATTCGAGCGTGCAAGGATTCTGTGAGGGATCCATTTCTGTGTCTGGTTCAATGTACCCAAAAAAAAAATCTGCTCAGTGCTGTAACCAGCGCATTGTTGGCGGTGCTCAGGCTTGGAGGGGTTCTGACTAAAAAACCCACCCCGTTCCTTCGTTGCCTTTCATACCGGGCTGAGACTCCCTTTCAGAAATAGACCCTTGGCCCCAGTAGGCTCTGACCCTGCTGGGCCCCTATGGTTACTAACAACTCCTTGAGGCGCGCGGGAACAGAACGCGCCGTCGACCTATTGCTCGCCGTCCGCAAAGGCTTGGAGGGGTGCAGAAATGATCAAACTAGAACCAAGTTTTGGATCATGCTTGATAGTTAGTACCTAGTATTTTATGTAGGTATTTTTTTTTAAGGAGAGCTTATAGAAGCTCGCACAGGACTTTTTAAAAAGCTAGTAACAGCACTAGTTCTCCTTTATAAAATTCAGCTGAGAGGCTTGATCATGGGACTATATCAGGATCAGAAGTATTTAAATCTACTTATCCTTTTTAGAAATATATGTGAGACTAGCTTCTGCCAGCGGCTTTGTCTTGCTTTTACAAAATCCTTTCTTAGCACTTTTAGCTGTGGGCTGACATAATATGTCAGTCAGTTAGTTTCCCCTTTTATATATATACAACATTAGTTTTAATACATGCGAAACACGTGTCTAGTATATTTATAAAGAATCTATGTATATTTCATGACTGTATCATGAAAAATCACTAAGCTATAAGCTTGTTATGTTAGTTGGTTGACCGCACAAATACATGGTCACCGGGCCAACCAGGCGACTGAGGGGTTGTTTGTGTCCAGAACCTAGCTGTGCGCTGACTCCTATTGCCCGCTATGATCTGCCTCGACCTGTGTTATACTTAGTGTTGTTGAGTCCAACTTGTGACTTTTTAAAAATATTTTTGGGAAAAAATTTAACATGGTGTAAAAATTATTGGAATTGATTCAGATACTGATTCTGAACAAACAATATTCAGGTTTTACATATACTAAAAATAATGTTGTGTACTTATATAGGTTTGATATCAGGTCAGGCCTTTATTAAAACTAGGTCTATAGTTCATATCCTTTACATAAATCCGGTTTTTCGGCACAAGACGTATATCTAACTCCTTTAGATTACTATAGCTATTTAAGCTTACCAAGCACGGCTCATAATACTGCTTCAGTCCCCTGGAGAAATCTCCAATGTTGCTGTACGGGTTCCCGAGGATGTTGAGCCCGAGGACCAGCACGTAGAACTGCTGCACCAACTGTGTCCAGTAGTGGCGGGAGGCCTGGTCTACCAGGGTGCAAGCTGAGATGGGAGCATTGCGGAACTCCAGGTAGGACATTCTAGAATACAATATGGGTTAGCATGTGTATCTTGTCATCCAATAACTGGGTCGTAGAAGTCAGACAAGCAGTCGATGTATGTAAAACACTATGCATTACAGGTCAGCAGCAAAGTGGTATTCAGCAGCAATAAGAATTCGTTACACTGGATGGTGACATAGTTGGGAAATGTTGGATGTTGATGCATAACCTTTTTTTGAAGTGGGAAATCATTAAATTACTCCTTTCACTCTGGGTTGAGCGAGAGGGAGTAATCAGAAATTAGAAACGTTTATTTCAAATATACCAATTACAGGCACTTTTGAATTGTCAAAATGTCGGTCAGTCAATAAAAAAGTGAAGCTAAATTGCATGAGTTGTTGAGTGTCCGAGAGACCGAGCTTGGAGCCTCCCTCATCCAAAATTCCCTTTTGGATGAAGTCACTGCAATTGGGGCTCGCATGCTGGAAGTCCCTGGAGCGGACAGCGGCCCTACCGCAGACGCTATGGCCGATATCCCAATCGATTATGCCTTGATCACACATACCGAGTAAACGGTCGGGACAGTGCTCTCGGTCGAATACTCGATACGTATAAACAAAGCGCCGAGTGCTCGGTCGAGCGCTTAACTCTCTCTCTACAACTCGCTTACATCACTGTCTCGCCCTTTTACTCGGTACGTGTGATCAAGGCATTAGAGAAAAATGTTTTAAAATTCATTGCAAGATTTATCCTGAACAAACATTGCAAGCTTGTAAAAAAATCACTTACTTTATAACCACGTCCTTCATATCACACAGCGACGATCCCCAGGAATTGAACAGATACTCCAGCAAGTCACTGTTGAACAGTTTAGGTCTATTCTCCTTCTTGTTGCCAAACTTCGTCTTACTAGGACTGTTGGCTGTCTCTGCAGAATACCCTCGAGATGACAGACTCAACACCAGCTTTACAGGAGATAAATGAACATACTCAAAGAGCACATTCTTCTGCGCATTTATCTGGCTCTTTATAGCGATCATTGGCAATGGCATATGAACTAACGCAAGGTCCGCCCTCAACCTTACAGCAGGCTTCTCCTGAATCTTCCAGTGGTTCAGAATATCGAAGACGTAGTTCACAAAACCACGGTCTAAGTTCACACAGTACTCCTGCACTAAGATCTTGACGTATTTGTATACGTCCTGGTTTAAGCTCGGTCGGTGTTGCTTTAAAGCTACTATTTCTATGCAAGGTTTCAGGCCTTTGCTTGACCTGACATCATTGGGTATCGGTGCTGGGTATAAAACACTTGGAAACACAGCTTCGTGTAGCTGATTGTCGATTTGTAATCTCTGGCATTTCAAGTGACAGTAGGTGTAAGTGTCGGATTTGCGTAACTGCAACCAAACGCCAGGATTATACGTCCTGCGTAGTTCAGAGAAGAATGGTTTTGTCATTTGCATCTTCTCCAGATCTAAGTGTATATATTCCTTTAACTGGCATTTCTTTTGCTCTGTTTGGTACTTATCTTCAATCCAGGATGTTAAGTCTGGAGATAACTGTTTCCATTTATGGTTAACATTAACTTCCCATCTTGGTAGAGTATCAGTCATGCTGACATAGGCCAGCTCCTTCACTCCTGTGTGAGTCGGTACACAAACTGACAAACTGATTCCTGATAAAGACATGTAGACCTCATAGTTACTCCTTTCTGCGTTGATCCGCATCCTGTACTGATAAGCTATTCGTTCGTCTTGAGCCAATGCAAAGACTCTCTGGTATCCATCCATATATGATATCCAGTACACTATGACCTTATCTTTCCTCATTTTCTTAGTCTTGGCGTGTGTTTCTGGGAGATCTGAACTGTCTGAGTCATCACTGCTGGAGGAGCAAGGTTCTGGAGACTTGGGGGTTAGTCTCTTGAGGGTAGAAGATAGTTTCGATGTGACGCTGCTGGTGGCTACCAAGGTTGAGTGCTTCACTGAGTGGAAGCTTACTTTTTCTTCACCATATCTGAGAAATATGAAATAGGTTAAAGAGTTTTTTACTTTGGAAGTTGTATCATTGGATGTACCAAACTATACAACATTGATTTTAGTATATACGAAACCCAAAACACTTGTCTAGTGTTTTATTTAAAGAATCTATGTACAAAATTTCATAACTGTATCATGAAAAATCACAAAGTTATAAGTTTCTTATGTCAGCAAAAATACATAGTCACCGAGCCATCCAGGCAGGGGTTGTTTTGCACTTGCACCCAGCTGTTTGCTAGCGCCTAATACCCGCTATGACCTGCCGTGACCTGTGTTGTACTTGGCCTTTCGAATACCGTCAATTAGAGACACAATAGAAAGAATGGCAGCGCGTTCGCTTGGAGTTTAATGAAATGAATTAGTGTCGGTGGTGACCAACTTGTGACCTTTTTAAATATTTTTGGGAAAAAATTTAACATAGTGTAAAAACTATCGGAATCCATTCAGTTACTGATTCTGGACAAATTAAATTCAGGTTTCACATAAACAAAAAATAATGTTGTTTATTTAAGTATAAACTTTTTACATATAAAATTTATTAACACCGGGAAAAGTATTTTTGTAAAATTATGATCTCTGCTGGTGGTAGCTAATGGTTAGTACCTAATTAAAAAAACTCAATCTCAGTACTACACTCACCCATCCTGTCCAAAAGCAGCATCATAACCTTTCCCCTTATTGTTATAAATATTCCACATCAGCTTCCTATCCTTGGCCGGATCATCCCAGGTATAAAGCAAGGACTGATAGGGACTCAGGAGCGCCACCTGCCCGGAGTCAGCCTGATGCAGCTTCAGGAACAGGTCGTCACATAAGTTGTCGATGCGGACTGGCGAGTCCCCTACAGTATATGGCTTGAAGGTTATGGTAAACGGACGGTCTGTCCCGCCTGTTACTTCTACGCATATTGCCGTCTGAAAAGAAGAATATTCTATGAAATGCTGTTGATATTTTGTTTAGAAGATAAGGAGCACAGCAAAGATAAAGAGACTGGGAAACTATAGGCTTGTGGTCTCTCTAAGTAAGGACTACAAAACTTAGTACAAGAAATGCGGTTACATAAAAATATTACTTATAATACATGAGTAAAAGATTACTTTATTCGTAAGCTTAACTTGAAAATCATCTACGACAAATATTTACATAATCCAAATGAAAAGATATATTTGACACCCTACTTCTCAACTTCTCACTCAAATGACAAAAAATGTCCATGTAAACATTTACATATCCGCATAATAATACGTAGATCATAACGGGAAACATAAACATGAAAGCCTTGACGTAACGGTTACATCAACGCGACCGCAGCCGGGGCGCGAGCACTAACTCAATTAGCACTCTTCACTTTCATCTCAACTTTTATAAGACCCGCACACAAACACACTTTCCCTCAGTTTTCAGCAGACTACAGTGACACAATGAACAAAATAGTGTTATTCCTAACATTCTCAGTGTTGTGTGTGGTTAATACGCAAAGTGAAGATGGCTGCAGGCACTCAAGATCGTACACAAGAGTCAAACGAGGGAGGTACCCCGGCCCACCGATAAGATTCTACAATCGACCGCCTATAACCTTCCCTATCAAAGGCGCCTTTTCCTACACACCCCCGCCGTTCATGCAGGATGATGAACCCCCGTACCCTGGCAGCAGACCCTACAAGGTTAGTAAACGGCCCACTAACCAAGGTTTAGGGGATGATGATATAAGTAACCTAGTTAAAAATCTATCTAAACAAGACTTGGACAAGATACTCGAATTTGCTTCCGAGAAAGATAAATACTCTTACAAAGGTAAAGATATTGACTTTGAATACAGTCGACCATTTAAGAGAGAAAATACACAAAGACCGACATATACCAAAGATTTTTATAAAGGAAATATTGATGTCAAATATCAAGCAGAGAAACCTTATGAGGTAGAATTTAAAAAATATGTAAACTATGTGACTGAAGCAAATCCTTACACGCAACAAGAAGACAGGAGAAACCCATATTCAAAAGAAACAGAATCTAATCTAGTGAGTTTTTATGGACCTCAGAACGATGGACCGCCACCCTTCAAAGCATACACTGAACAAGAAAATGCACCACCTCCATACCGTTTTGATCCTCAAGAAGAAGGACCTACTCAATACAAAGGTGTATGGTCTCAAGACAGTCAATCTAATCTCTATAAGCCTTTTGTCTTTCAAGATCATCAACCCGCTCAATTTAAACCATATGAACCACAAGACGAACCTATATATCCTGCATCAATTCCTAGTAACAGTCTTACTAGCCAGAATTTTGGACACCCTCAGGAATCTAACGGTTATTCAAGCTTGAGTAATTTAGATATTCCTGAGACAAATGAAGAAGAGAAACTTCCACCCCCAACAAACATGAGAGAAGATTTCGATGTTTCTTACACAAATAATGTTCCTACGGTAGTGAAAGCAGATTCAGATTCAGATTCCTATCACGTGCAGAGTTTCGGTGATCTGCCGCTGATGAACTATAATTCTAAGTTACATTCGGTCAGTTCCTATCATGTGCCGCATTATACTGTAAGTATGAGATTATTTAACAGGTCTAGGCAAATTCATTTATATATGATACTAACATCTGCCATCAGTTTCGCCCACATTAATGTACCAACAGATAGAAAAAAAAAACAGAAGCGGACTGTCTTAGGCATTTTGTATGAGACTACCTTTGGGTGATGAAGAGAAAAATAGTATTAGGTGCAATATAAAAGAAAAAAAGGCGAATACAAAGATATATAAATAAACTAATATACATACTATACAATTATATTATAGAACTAGCTTATGCCAGCGACTTCGTTCGCGTGAAATCAGAAACGGAGTATCCCAAGGGGGGTTACTCTCGAGATGAAAACTTCATAAGAGCCGATATAACTGACCTCACATCTTAAGTTATTGATTAACATTTTCGAATTAATTAAACACAAATATACCTCGGTATCAAATAAAAGCTACGTTTCACACGATCAGATTACAATAAGTTATCAAATATTTCTTATGATAATGAAAGTTGGGTTGGCCGATACCCGTGGATAAAGTCATAATTGGGCATTAAGTTTTTTGAAACAGCCGCTCTATTAAAAATTTAAGGATAAAGTATTATATAGTAATATGAAATAAGCAAGAAATGAAAAATATAAAGACTCGAAAACCCCAAACAACAACTTGTACATTCTGTAAAAGAATTCTTTATCTTAAGTATCTGTTATTTTGTTCCAGGTAACACAACCAAAACCACAATCCCTCTCGTCAGCACCATCGTCATCATTCGCATCATCACAATCTTACTCCTCATCGACTGGCCTGAAGGTATCACCAGCCGCTGCCTCCGTCAAAGCCCCACCTTTCGAACCAGCCCCACCGGTATCAGCTGCTAAAGAACAAAGTGATGCTCATCTGAAGGCTATCAAGATCTGGTCTCATAAGTCTAAAGGAGCGGCTTATACGTTGCATGATGATGGAACCCTGACGCCGGAAAGGCCGCGGCCTCCAAAGTATGGGAAATAATGTTGCTTTTAAGTTATTGTAATTATAGTTAATTTATTTTGTAGTTTGTTGTTTTATTAATATCTTGGAACAGTTTTTACACTATAGTCTACGTACTTTCAAGTTCTCACTTTTGGAAAAGATAAACATAGAAAAGATTCTTAATTCTATTTCCTATATCTAAGAGTTACAAGGATTAAATTGTAGTTTACGATCCATTCCACTTACATCCTACATATTTGACAGGCCTGTTGATCTAGTGATTAGTGACCCTGACTGCTATGCCGGAGGTCGTGGGTTCGATTCCCACCCAGGACAAATCTTTGTGTGATGAGCATGATCATTTGTTCTGTGTCTGGGTGTAATTTATCTATAGTACCTATGTATGTATTTAGAAATATATAAGTATGTTTATCAGTTGTCTAGTACTCATAACACAAGCTCTGCTTAGCTTGAGACTAGATGGCGTTGTGTGATAATTGTGGAATATTATATTATATTATTATTATATTATTTATTTATAAAGTGAAGTATAGAGATCAGAGTGCTATTATTTCATCAAACTCGTGTATGAAAGAAAAATCTTGGCCGAGGTAAAAAGTAGCGTAAAAAGTTACTTCATCTTATGTCATCTTTCTGCAGTTGTCCCATTTTATTTGAGGACGGCGCAACATGGTTTTTTCGTCCACTCTATCCTATCAGCCACGCTATCACTGACTCCCTTTTCCTTCATAACACTTCTCATACAATTCATCCATCTTTTCTTTGGCTCTCCCTCTCCAGCCATTCACATGTATAAACGGTGTAAAAATTTACTTGATGATACTTAAATGTTTCTTTAAAGAACCTAGAAATACAAATTTGTTAGTCATCATCAGTCTTTTTTAATGTTCCCACTGCTGGGACTCAGGCTCCTTTCTAGGAGAGGGAATGGGCCGTAATCCACTACGCGGGCCCAGTGCGGGTTGGGGTTGGGTTGGGTTTGAACCTGCGACCAACAACTCATAAGTCGGAGCCATTTCCAATCGGCCACTACTGCTCTTAATTAGTCAGTCAGTAAAAGTAAACTCACCCCCTTATCCATCCTCAACACAGTAAAATGATTCCTAGTGATCGGGAAGTGTTGAGACACCACAGTCGAGTCCCGGTACTTGCAGTGCATTGACATGGAGTCCGTCTGCGGCCAGAACGGCGTGCACTGCTGGGGAGACAGGTCGTTCCACAAGTCTGCTGCTTCGTTCTCCTCCATAAAGCGCAGGTGGCGCTTTGTGTCGTTGTAGACTAAGAAGTATGGGAGGAGAGTCACGATTTTTGTGAGCTGAGGACACAGCTCTGATAGGGTTACCTGTGGAAGGGAAAATATCTATCAGGGACGAATGTGAATATTTCTGAGCTCGCTTTGTTCACTCGTATTCTTTATGCTTGTTTTTCTTTTTCTTTCGTAAATAGAAACTTAAAAGGAAAACGAATCTCTGATTTCCTAGATGGGGTCTAAAATTGTTGAGTCAGGTTCTGTCGCTTTTTCATTTGACATTCTCTTAAACTTTTTTGTATATGAAGACTGGAGCCTCTATATGACCTGGTCACCCTGGGATAATGACCGATGAGTCACTATTTTCTTATCCCAAATACGCAATGGGGTATTTGGGATAAGAAAATAGTGACTCATCGTGGTCACTCAGTTCGGCCACGACCCTTGACCAATTAAATTGTAGTATATTAGAAAACCGTGTCCACATTGATTAGTAAGTAAGCGGAAATAGTGTGTGATAAAAAGTTTGGTTTTTATCCCATTAAGACTACTCCATTAATTTGCAGTTGCAATAATGAGTCATTATTTTTTATAATTGATGAATAGACTATAGGAGTAGTCTGCTACTTATCGAGTTACCTTACTTAAGCGTTTGATCTCACCCCTTGATAAATGCTGGGTTCACCCAGACTACACCGACAGTCTATTTACGTATTTTTAATTATTGTCAAGGTAAAATAAAAAGAGCTTGAGCACTAACATTGAGCAGCAGCCTGTAGTTGGTCCGCCTCTCGGTGTGCGGGCACACGACGAGGCCGGGCGCGGCGGCGGCGAGGCGCGCGGCGCGCGACCAGGCGGAGTGGTGCGCGCGGAAGCGCACGCGCGCGCCGCGCCGCCGCCCGCGCGCGCCCGGGCTCCACAGCAGCGGCTCCTCCGTCACCGAGTACCACGTGTCCGACTGCCCGCCCTGACAAATACATTGCAGTTTCTCACATAAAGAAACATCTGCCTAAAAGGAAAACCAAAAAAAAACTTGTAAAAAAAAAAACAAAATAAAAAAACAAATAAAAAAAAAGAAAAACAAAAAGTATGTACATAAATAGTTAATAATAGCAATAAAAAAACAAAAATAAAAACAGCCCCCCTAGCCAAGTTACAACCAGTTTGTGTCGAATTCCATTCTCTAATCTTTAAAACCTCGGTGACAGCAATTGTAGAAAACGATAAGTTGGTAGCCATGTTGACGCGCCTGAGTCGGTCGCTCGTTTTACAATGTAACGTTTGTCTAACAAAGGATATAGCGTTAAACATTGTAGAAACGATTTTGAACGACGTGAACTTGGCTACGAATTGTCTATTCGTTTGTTCTGACTACGCGACTTTACGTTGAGATGACGTCATTCCCATACATTTCATCACTTTTCGACAGCGTTAACAATTGCAGAATAACAACTTGGCTAAGCGTGCAGATACCTAAATAAAACAATTTTAAAGTGAGATGGGGTAAAAAAAGGGGCAAAATAACGATAAACGCTCATTCAAATATTCAGTTCTTAATAAAATCTATGTCCAAACTTTGAATTATTTGTATTCATAGCGACTAATAAAATCCGTATATTCCTAAAACACCCCATTGGGAGCCACAAAAGTCATATGTATCAATAATGTACAAGAGTGGATTGAAAAGCATAATCTTGTGAGAGTGTGTAACGCTTCTTTTTCTTAATGTCGCATTTTTTCTAATACTGTCTTATTGGTGGGCAAAAGCCTCCCCCAAGTTCTTCCAGAAACTCTTTCCCTGTGTTTGTCTGGCAACCTTTTTTATGTGGTTGACGTTAATTTAATTCAAAAAAGTATTTGATAAACTATAATATAACTAGCACTTAGCAAGCGATTTTGTTTGCAAGAATGTTTTTATAAGAACTTTAACAGTTAAACCGTATTGTGAAAAACTGATAATGACAATCTTTGACCTAGACGATGACGTTTAAAGTAAGATTGTTTTAATCTTGTTTCAGTGTGGGTAAGAGACAGAGCTATACGGGTTGTCTAATGCCATCTCTTACCCACACTGAAACAAGATTAAAACAATCTTACTTTGAACATCATGGTAACCCCGTTTATCGTTAATTTTGGTTAGACTTTGTGCCAAGTTTAAAATTTATTAACCCAAGAAATAAAAACCCTCCATACAATCTTTAAAACCTCCTAAATGTTCTATTGAGGATAGTTCTAAAAACAAATAAGGCGTCACTTGGGAGAGACCTACATATGTCTTTCGGATGCAATGATGATGATTCCGACCTCTGGTCATAAGAGTCTTGTTACCTACCTTCATCTGCAGCGGTAGCCCCGTCTTGTTGATGAGCCAGTGCTGCGCGTGCAAGAACACCTCCCAGCAGTCGTTGCGTTCCACTGTCACGCAGACCTGGACCTGCTTGTTGCCGCCTTCTGTCTCGCAATCGCTGCTCAGAGTCACCGTCTTTTCGGTCACATCTGTAAGAGAATACCCTGTATTATATGTTGTGCATCTCTGTGTTGGCGCAGCCTTATCGTATAAAACGTCGAATTACAAGTTGGCGCACCGAATTGAAAATCATCGCTGTTTTATAATGCGCCTATCTTATGTTCAGCCAGATTTCATTTCTGCTAAAACAAACTACGTTGCATTGACTGCGCACTTCGCGTTCATCAAAGCGGCTTAGTAACGTTGAGCACTTGAGCCCAATCTCAAACAGGCGCATCGTCGATGCGCTGCGCCTTTTGAAAGTTTAAGATTTCAAACAAAAATCTGCAAAATTTGACCTTGTATCGAAATGGTATCACTTCGAGACAATGAAATTGTGTACATAATGTAGTCCTCGTTTTTTTTTTATAGGTACCAATCTACAAGTTTTAGTTTCGCCAAAATCTTAATTACTAATCTTAGATGTTTCAATGTCAATCTCATCTCTTGCAACCACGTATCTGTAAGCTTGTTTCGAAAGATTAGATTTAGGAAACCAGAGTTGTTACACAGCATCAGCGACGACACTACGCGGGTAGTTAAAGATCGAGCAGCTGATGTTATGGGACTGCAGCATACTCACCTGGAGACAAGGTGAAGCTGCCAGTCCACGGCAAGCCCATGTACTGCATGTTGATGGTGATCCTGTGCGGCACGGTGAGCGCCAGCGTGTACGTGTGCGCGCGCTCGCCCGCCTCCACGCGCAGGCTCCAGCCCGCCGCCGCGCACGACGCCTGCATGGCGTACGGCAGCCGGTTGTACAGCGCCAGCGGAGGCACCACGCGGATCAAGTAGTTGGGGATCGAGCGGCTGATCTTCTGGGATTGGCAGCCTAGGAAAGGAACAAAAAAGTCAGGATGTTTCATTCTGCAGCAGATCTACATACGTATGTACTACATTCCATTCTCTCCCATAGATATTATATCCAATAGAGACATTGCCAAAATTCCGAAAGTAAGAACATTAGCGTCTGATTTGGTTATGGATACTGAAATTATTCCAAATAATATATGCTAGGCAAAGTTATAATAAGAATAATTGTATAACTTTACTGTATGAAAAGACAAAAAACAAAAATAAAAAGTTTTACCACTTCATAAATCTGGCGACTACAATAATACCAACAATAGCGGCGAGATGGGAATTTTGCAGGATACTCGAGCGCGTCAGAAAATCATATGGAGAGAAGCCTTGCACCTTATAATGTACCCCTACCACATGTGAACCGTTAATATTAGTAAAAAAAAATTTGATCCTCGAAAAAACTCGAGCACGTCAGATTAAGATAAAGTTAATTTAAGTACAAGCAGAAAATTGTATATTTCAATAATCTGACAATTTGAGTGAGGCATAAGCAAATGGGCGAGTCATAAAGTTAGGTTATAAGGTTCTTGTCAATATTTCTTTGATACGTTTTTTATGATAATTTTTTTAATAACGTTGAAAATTTAGCACTCATCGATAGTTACGTCGCCCCATGAAAACCATCAGATTATAAGTTTTACGTAATTCTGATAGGAGTACCTTCAAAATAATAAAAAAAAAACAATCGCACTTGAGTATTTCGAACCTGTTAGACATTCTTTCTTTTTAGAACCTATCTTCACAATCGAATTGGTCCCATGACGCTTTACTTTAGTAACTGCAAATTTGGCATCCGTCCCACCCCAACTGCAATAATTATAGACCTGTTTCTTGTTGCCGGTGTTCAGTAAGGAGTTTGAACACCAGCAAACGACCGGAAAAAGTCATGCTCAATGACATGCTTTAACCATTTCAGAACCAATAAAATCTTTCACGACCTGCAATATGGTTTCACCAAAGGACAGTATACGACTAACGCCGCGCTGGTGTCACCTAAATAAAACACATATTTGCGTGTTGAAGCATGGGAAGAAGGCCAAGATGCAATAGGAATGTTCAGTGATCTCTCAAAGGCTTTTATTGCGATAGTCACGAAATCTTGCTTTTAAAGCTAGAAATTTACGGATTAGGTAAACATAGGAGTGAAATCGTTCTTAAATGACAGGCAGCAGTAAGTTCAAATGAATGGTGTCAATTCACGGGCTTTAAAATTCAAAATGGGTGTACCGCAAAGCTCAATATTGGGTCCTTTCCTGTTTTTGGTATATATTAATTATATCTACCGCATCTATTAAAAAAAAAACAACAAAACAAACAGTCTTGAATATTTAAGATCAAAAGACGTACCATGAATATCTAAAAAAAAAACTAAGTACATAAAATTCGCGTTAACGATTGTTAAAAATAATAAATCTGAAATAGTATTGAACAACCAAGACTTTTATAACATGATTTAAAAGAGCATTCATGGAGTTTCTGGCATGTTTTTCTCCATAGAGATCTATGCTTTGGGAATGTGCATTTTAACTTCACTTTTTTGACTAACCTGATGTGCCTGTAAATAGTTTATTTAAAATAAACGAAAGATTTAAAAGTCTAACAAAAAATATTATAACCTAATGACTTCTTACCCTCAACAGGCAGTATCCTCATGGCAAATATCCTCTTGTCTTCTCCATCCTTAGCAGGACAGATCATGTCTCTTGGTGTGCCGACTTCGTTAGCCAACTCCATCCACCAAATTCCTTGAGTTGCTGTTTGATAACTCCTAAACAAAGAGCATTAAGAAACATAAATTTTGAATTAATGGCTTTCAGATTCTTCTTCTAGGTAAAATTTTTGCACATGATACCTATAACTGTTTGATTACCTTTGATGCAAAAGAAATTCTTAGGAATTTATCTTGTATCGAGGATGACTTTTGAGCATCCGCTTAAACCAGATGCACTTCATACAATTTCAAAATAAAGGTCAAATTGTGTAAAAGCAGTTTTTGGCCATCAATGTCATCCTAGGGTCAATCTTCACTGATACCTTTTTCTTTCACACAATACATCTTCCATCTTTTCTTATACTCCTTCCATCCACAGTTCATCAGTTCTTCTCCAAGGGCTTTCTCTCTCTCTTTGATTAAATTACTTAGTTAAAGAAACAACTTACTCAAAGTTCGAAGGCAGCAAGAACAGCTTACAATGATAAGCGATATACAGCGGTACGTTATAGGTCTCCTGAGGAGCGATGACGGCGAGCCGCATCTTGTCGTCGAAGGGGTTTGTGAGGGAGCCTATCAGCTCGGCGCCGATAGCTTGCAGGTCTGTCTTCTTATAGAAAAGTTCTAAGGCATAAGAGGTTTCGTTGCGGATCTGGAAGAAGCAGTAAGATTAGGAATTAATATCTGCTGTGTACCGCAGTGTTTTGTTTATCCTGGTGGAAGACGGGTGAAATCTTTGACGTCAAATTATATGATAGAAATACTTATAGCGATGTTGATGATTAAGAAAAAGGTATAATCTCTGTTGATATTGGTCACCTAGATCAGGAGTCACTTGGGAGCATTATTATAAACAGAGGGATAACTCTGATAGACAATAATATGGAAACACACATGAAGATAGGACAGAGTACCAAAACTAAAATATTGTGCTTTATTTAGGGTCAGATATCATTCTCTATTTCTTTTGAGGTCATTATCTAGTTAGACTTGAAACACGTGTACAGTTACAGCACCTACCTAAATGTTTAAAAAACTAGTGTATCCTAAGTAGGTCTAAAAATAGAATGACACAAACCTGTAATGGAGACCTGACAACAATTTTCTTGTTGTTATACTTGGAAGTCCTTTCCACTGCGATGTAGTAGCGTGTGGAGTTCTTGCTGGGATGCAAGACGTGAAGCTTGGACACGCTGCGTTGAGGGCATAGGATCTGAAGCAGTAACAGAACTTGAGTTTTGGCCCTTTAAATAACTTGTATGGTTCTCATAGATGTACTAGAAAACATTCAGCAGGGCAAATATCGGTACATATATAGTTGTGTTCTCCATCTCGGACAATACTGCACATGTCATGCTACATTGCTCCCTAACACTTGAATTAGACAAAAAAAAGAATCCAGTTGTATTGAGAACTTTCTCTTTTCTTGATGTCAGTTAAAAACCATCTCTGCATAAGAGCGTGCAAGTGCCGTATATCAGCTAGCCTTATTTTTTTTACTGAGTGTAATCACTGAATAGTAGAGTACATTTTGCTTAGTTGTCGTTGTATCCTTTTTTGAGCTTCACCAGGGAAACCCTTCAAAGTTCAAGCAGACAAGTGAACTCCATACGATGAGCTGAAGGAGATGGCGGGTGCGCTGAAGATCATGCTTGGCTTCTGGAGAAGATACAGCTTCACTGAGGAACCCTTCAACAATACTTACAGTAAGATGATCCAGGTCATGCAGTCGTACGGTGAGCGTGAGGTCTGTCAGTTTAGTGCGCAGGGCGGGAGGTGGTGGAGGTGGCGCTGGAGACCACGCGCACGCTTCAGGGGGTGACATGGCACCACCAGGGAACCCGCCTTCAAAACTGTATCCAACATAACATTAATTAATCAACACGATGAACGGTGCGGTTTACCAAAGGACGATGTATAGCTGACGCTGGTATATCCTTGTTAAGACTTGTTTTTAATGGGTGGGAATAAGTACAAGGTGCTGTAGGGATCATACCCGTAACTAGGGCGGTGCCTAGGCACAGAGCACTGACCTTGATGGGGCGCAGAAATTATCAAACCAAGAACAAGTTTTATATTTCATTTCATCAGGAGTAAGCGTGGGAAAAGTGTGTTATCTTTGCAATTGGCACATTTGCATCTGAATCACTGAAACAGTGATATACATCTATCATTTGGAACATTTGGACCATCGGTATCAGATAGATATTTATAAATGTTATGAATCGTGACCTGGTAAGTTGCGTCACACTATAAGTTTTATTTAATTTAATTTTGATTTGAGAATAACTTAAAGCAGATATGTTGGTTCAGGTCATTAATTATATTACACTATTTACGTTTTAATTTGAATTTTAAAACAGACTGGTGGTCACTAAAAGTTGAGTGTTTCAGTGTTCCAATTGTTCCAAATGATGCATTTAAAAAATTTCTGATGTTCCAATCTTTCGGAAAACTGAAATGTTTCGGAACAGTGAGTCGGTTCAGTAAAGAGTTACACACGTCTAATCAGAAGGTTACTGCTTTCCATTCTCCCTCGCTCCGTACTATGGCCTGAAATAAGGCTGGATGCTTCGGTCCCCACCATTGATGGCCTCCACGAAGACACGATGGGGCTCCACCCAAGCGACGTAAACTTTCACTGTACGCGTCACTGTGTGCTCCGGACGATCTGCACAATGGTGACACCCAAGCGTTTCTTCCCACCAGATCCGAAACAGGTACCTCCCGAAACACTCATGTCCGGTGAGGACCTGCGTTACCCAACTCGAGCTTCTTTTAGGGGGGGGTGGTTTCAGAAACTGGCATCGGGCTTGTGAAATTATGAAAGCCTAATTACGACTCTGATAGAGATCTTCCGAGACTTATGTAAGGCGTTTAGTTACGAGTACGGGATTAATACCTAAAACATTATTTCCGAAATTTGAGCGTTACGGACCGAACAAAACAGCATAAACTTAGTATCACCTTATTTGAATAATAGATTCAATCAGGAATCAGCATTTGGAAACAAGTTGGACCAGAATAACTATATAGTTACAACAGCACAAATGAGAGCAGAGCAGTGGTGTTCGAGTGGTAACGGCCCAAACTTACGAGTTGTAGGTCGCGGATTCAATCCCAGCTAGACCCCCGACTCAGTAGCGCCCATCTTTAAAATATTTATGGATCAATAAATAGATTTTTTTTAATGATTTTACGAGTAAAAGGCTGAAAGAGTAATTTATTAACTCATTTTTTACTTTTCTTTTATGTTGGGGGTTCTTTTAAATTTTATATTGTAAAAGATCATTAACAAACAAGCAATGTTTTATGTACCTACCTACCTATTAAAAGTTTAATTGAACTGCAAATAATTATCAGTTTAATGTTGTTATTACAAAAACATGATAGACGTACTCAGTCGATAAAAACTGTTTACTTTTAAAATTAAACAATGATTAAGGAAAACACGATTCAAAATCATATTGTATACAGGGTTAATTATTTGTAAAACATTTGCAGGAATGTATTACGAACATCTTAAACAACAACTTTTGTTCTATGGCTTTTACACAATATATAAATCATTTACAAAAAACAAACCTTCAAGATTTCGTTGTTGTATCTAACACATTTCAACTCTGTATTTTGCTATACTGCCAACCTACGTCTGTATGACGCGACACAAGCGGATCAAGCACCCCGCCGCCCGATCCTGCCCCCTCCGCTATTGTACTATCGCTGACTTCGCATAGACTTCATAATATTTAGAACGTTCAATTTAAGTACTTTTATTTTTGTATGAAAATCTGATGAACTAAAACGTTCAGCCATCCAATTGGACGCTTAGGGCGTTCGTTAAACGCCGGCATCCAATGAAATGGCTGAAGAACAACTAGCCATGTCGTTGACTGCAACGTTTAACCAAATGGCTGAACGTTCTGTAGTCATTTAGTTTAGCAGGGTGATCATGACTTTCTAAATTATATAAAACTACTTTTTAGTAATAATGTTCACCAAGTAACAGTGGAATATTATTAAATCAATAAATAGCTGAACTAAATTTGAATCACTTGGCTGAGTCAGATCTGTCATTTCGAAAGGGCTAACTTTCAATACGCCAATCTGTTAAACGTTGAGTGATTTCAGTTCAAACATCTATCGGCCTAGGCATCCAATTGGATGCCGGCGTTTAACGAACGCCCTAGGCGTCCAATTGGATGGCTAATTTAACCAGATGGCTGCGACATATACACCGTTAAATTTTGATCGTTTTAATCCCGTGAAAAGTCGACTCGGTACATGAAACACTATCGATTTGTAAAGATATGAAAGCGATTCCAATGACCTGTAGGTAGTAATCGGCGTTGCGTACTAACTACCTAGAGGTCATTGGACTCGCTCAGCTGACGTTTTCTTAAAGAAAAGAGTTTTTAAAAAAAGGTACTTTATTTTTTAATTTTATCTTTACAAATCGATAGTGTTTCATGTAATGAATCGACCCTCCACGGGATTAAAACGATCAAAATTTAGCGGTGTATATCGATGTTTTCCCCCACAGATAACCTAAAGTTGACCCTTCAGCACATTTTTATCATCAGTCTTTCTTATCACCAAGTCTTACTATAGAAAATAGCAAACTTTGTGTTAATATATCCAAGAACGGTCACCAGACTTGGACGTCCCGTCTTCATCTGTTGGAACAACTTTGAAGTATAAAATGTGTAAAATGCAGAGGGTGCTAGGTTTGGTAGCGCTGTGTGTGGGGCTGGTGCAGTCTTGGGGTAAGTCCAGTTTTTTTATCCTCATGTGCCCATAACTTGATAATTAGAGGCCATAATGACCATATCTCTAACATTCACGAGGAACTCAAGTAGCTCCCAATCCATCTTAACAGGAACAATTACCGTCTTATTAAAAAACAAGATTTTAATTAAAATCATTTTTTCATAGCAAGCTTTTATAGCTCGGTATACCTAAATAATTAATGCTCGTCAAGACGAATCATACGAGCCCAAACTCGATGGGGTTGTGTCGTTTAACTACCAAGTTCCTATAGCCACCTTGCAGTTGCATCATCAGATCAGCTCCACGTCATAATGATTTTGCATTGTCATCTGATTTACACATGCATGCAAAATTTTAGCCCAATCGGTAACCGGGAATTGGGTTAAATTTAATTTGCAAGATTTGATGACAGACAAAACATCGGGACAGGTGAAACTAAATAAAAGCTTGTAAAAATGCCTTAGTCCTAGCTTTAGTACAGGAGTTGTAGATTCGGCCCCGGTACGAAAGGCAACGAAGGAACAGGAGTGGGTTTTTAGTCAGTAAAAGTCCGACACTATCTCCCGCCCCGCCCAAGAGCGGGTGATGTCATTGGTTGATTTTTCCACCAATAAAAGTAAAAGAGTTGTGGCGTGTCTAATGTGTGGTTGCGTAGCAACGGGTCTTGTTTGTGTCAATCATTAAAATTATATGTATAATAAAATAATAAAAATTCCATGTACAGTAGGCACAACGGATCTTGAGCGGTTGCGCAGAAGTCAAATATTCGGTCTCTTTAGTGGAGCGAAGTATGAGCGCGGGGGCGGGGAGTGACAGTGATTGGCTCGCCGCGCCATCGCGTCATAGACGTCACTCCTTATTCGTTCCCTGTGTTGCTACATGTATCTAACAACGAAGACGATTGGCTCGCCAATGTATGGAATACGCAAAGCGATCCCCACTCTGACGCCGAGCGCTCAAGATCCGTTGTACCTACTGTATTTGAAATATTCAAATCTTCCAGATCCGTCAAGTCAATCAAATTAATATTCATTTTTAATAATTTATTTCTATATGGAATAACTCACAAAATCAAAGCTAACCTTAATTAAATAATAATAATAATAATATACATATTTGTATCGAAGTTGGGACCATAGTTATACTAGGGGTTTCGGCTGTCTAACTTTACTACCATACCTAGATAGTTCAGAAACTAGTGATAAACTTCATTTTTTATACCTACTACCTACTCTGTCAATAAAGTACCGGGAAAAGATCAATAATACACAAAATTTTTGTTATTCATCCAAATTTATTTTATCACCTTCAAAGTATGCCCCTTCAGAAAAGATACACTTACGCCAACGAATAATCCAATCATCAGAATTTTTTTTAAAAGCTGTTTCCGAAATCGAGTTCAGTTCTCGCCGCCAATTCTCCTTTATGTCTTTTACAGACTAAAAACGGGTGCCACGAAGTGGTAATTTGAGTTTAGGAAAAAGATAGAAGTCGGCTGGAGCCATATCTGGTGAATATGGTGGCTGCTCGATGGTATTTGTTAAATGTTAGGACAAAAATTCGTTCACAATGATTGCCTTGTGCGCTTATCGTGGTGCAAAATCCAAGAATTTTCTTTCCACAAATCTGGCCTTTTTCGTTGAATTTACTCTCTTATATGCTGCATAACGCTCAAATAATATTAAGAAAGAATTCTGAGTGCACGACACCGCGATAGTCAAAGAAAACAGTCAACATGACTTTGACTTTTGATCGACTTTGACGTGGTTTTTTCGGTTTTGGTTCAGTTGGAAGGCGCCACTCCGAAGCTTGTTGACTTGTTTGCATGTCAAAGTCGTAAACCCACGTCTCGTCGCCAGTAACAATGCGTTTCATGAATGTTGGGTCGGAATTGACTCGTTCTAGCATGCCCTCAGCGACTCTCATGTGATTGAGTTTTTGGAAAAAAATCAGGTCTTTTGGGACTAGCCGAGCGGCAACATGTTTCATATCCAAATGATTAGTTAAAATGTACGGATCGACTCGTGAGATACAGAAAGTTCGGCGGCTATCTCTCTCAAACTTGAATGAGGATTTTCAGTCACTATTTCCTTCACTTTTGCGATGTTGACTTCAGTTGCAGCTCAGAGGTTGATGGCCTACCAGAGCCAGGCAATTCTTCCAACACATCTCGGCCGCTTTTGAATGCTTTGTACCACTCATAAGCACGTGTTTTTGATAAAGTCGATTCACCGTAAGCCTTCTGTAACATTTTCAGTGACTCCGAACACGAAATTCCATTGGCGATGCAAAATTTAAGACTAACTCTTTGTTCGATGTTTTTGTCCATTATGAAATTCGCAATACACACTAGATATGATATAACTTAAAACAGCACTGTATTTAATATAAATAACAGATGTAACTCAAACTCCGCGCCAAAATGGAAAACAGTTGTGCCAATATGGCAACAACAAAAAAATCTAAAATTTGAATTTGGAACCATAAACAAATCATCCATTCCCGATACTTGTTTGACTGAATGTAAATTCCAAATCCAAACCTACCTTTTGTCTTAAACCTAGTAATAATCCAGAAACTATATGACATTTAGACCGCTTTTTGGAATAAGGCGGTAAGAGTTTTGGTCTCCTTTTCAAGATCCTACACCATCCATCTTCGGGTCTGTCGGTCATGCAGGCAGGAGGTATCCTGTCTGCATGACCGACTTTCTTACTCTCACCCTAGTGATACGTCTTACAGACCACACCTAAAATCCATTCCTAAAACCCATCCTCATAAATCCAGCTGCTTCTACTCTTTTCCTGTCCATGCAATACGGTTATGGAACTCATTTCCACCTAGCATTTGAGATATGAAATTGATTTCTGTCTTCAAAAGTCAAACATAAAAGAGCACTATCTATTCTCATATGTAATTGTGATATTATTTATATTAGCATTAATATAGTTGTATAAGTTATATGTATATATTGTTTGATACTTTATGATTCACTTAAGTAGGTACTCTTTTTCTCTTGCTTGCTTGCTGGTTTCATGGAAGAAATACCTTTTGAATTAAGCAGTACCTTTGTACTAATATGTGTGATTTTACAAGGTTTTATTTAGCTTCACCTGTCCCGATGTTTGTCTATAATCAAATCTTGCAAATTAAATTTGATCCATTTCCCGGTTACCGATTGAGCTAAAATTTTGCATACATGTGTAAATCAGATGACAATGCAAAATTATTATGATATGGAGATGATCTGATGATGGCATTGGAAGGTGTCCATAGGAACTCGATAGTTAAACGAGTTTGTCCCCATCGAGTTTGGGCTTGTATGATTCGTCTTGACGAGTATTAATTTTATACGTACAGACGGCGCTTTAAAAGCTTGCTATGAAAAAATGATTTTCATTGAAAACTTGTTTTGTATAATAAAATAAATAAATATTTTTCTCTTGTTTCAGATGTTGCCATATCTAAAGAAGATCTTCTAGAATTCTATACTAACAACGCCAAAACGTTGTCAGTACGCTTTGAGGGTCAAAAACTCGCCGCTTTAGCCTACGATCAAGTTCACAACATAATGTTATACGTCGATAAACAGGATGATAACGACGCTATATGTAGTTTTAATATAACTTCCCTGCAATACAAATGTTTAATAGAAAGAAATGGTAGAAGCATACGAGGTTTGGCCTTCGACCCCGCCACGGAATTAGTATTCTTTACGGATACTAGAGAAAAAAGTATTAATTGGATCTCATTAAAACCTGAATCCAATAACAATATTTACGGAAATCTTCTAATCAAGATACAAGATGGAATTCCTACTGACATCACTGTTGATAGTTGTAGAGGGTACGCAATCTTAACTTATAAAATTTATTCATTTTTCTCATAAGTACTTTATAAAAGCCAACTGGGATTTTCAATTTGCAGGTATATTTACTGGATCAATACAAACCTCGCAACGCCTACAGTAGAGAGAGCTCGATTGAATGGATCCGACAGAAAAGTTATTATGAATGTTATTCCAATGCCTGTCAACACCACTTATAAATTAGAACCACACAGCTTGGTTATTGATCAACAGGAACAACGATTAAATTGGGTAGAATATATAAGTAGTTCTGCTTACAATGTTTATGTTGCAGATTTAGAGGGAAACGGCAAGAACGGAAAATTCTATCATAGTTTTGGTAATGGAAGATTCTCACACCCGTTAAATAAAGTGGCCGTATCAAAAAATTCCGTCTATATAATGTACTCTGATGTGGTCGTTTGGAATGTTTCGAAAAGCACGGGACCCATCTTGAAATTCAACGTTAACAATAACTTGGATTATGAAATCCCTGTCGGTATAGCCAGCAACTACAACATCATGGACCTAATCCCAGAATCACAGGATTGTGAAGCACTAAAGAAACTGGTACGAAAAAACCCAGAAAATGAAGAGAAATTTTGTGTTCATGGCACGAAACTTAATGGACAATCTGTTTGTAAATGCACACCTGGGTACATCGGAGAGCGATGTGACGTGTCTGTGTGTGACAGCTATTGTATCCAAGGCAACTGTAGTTCCAATGATGAAGGACTGCCTGAATGCAGGTAAAACAGTTATTTCACCCCTTTTGTTGTAGTAAGGGCATGACTTTTTGTACTTTCATTAACTTTATCATGAGTGTTTACATTATTTTATGTCCTTTTTTGTTGTCAATGTGTGGACGATGTGGATTATTCGTCTTTTCAGTAGCTTTAGCGTTTGTTCTTTCTTTAGTATTGTTCGTTGAATCGTGAGCTCCTTACTGGCCCTAAGTTGAACTTAAGAATACTGACAAATGCTGGCACTGACTGGACAGGTTCATTAAAATCTGAGGGGTTATTTTCACAAAAGACCATCTAGTAATCTGCATAGTTCTCATAAGATTTGACTAATCTGGACTTTAAAAGAGACTTTTACCTCTGAGTTAGTTTCAGTGTCTCTTCTCAGGGTAGTCAGCCAGGCAACAACCTCATCTAGTATAAATTAACGAAAATAATTTACGTGTAATAGAGTTATCTATAACCTACTAGCTTTTGCTTGCGGCTTCGCCCGCGTACGTAAAATATAGCTATGTCACTCAGGAATAAAGTAGTTTTCTAATGGTGAAAAAGTTTTAGCAATCGGACCAGTACTTCCAGATATTACCTCCCACAAACCAAAAAAAAACAAACATTATCATTTTAGATTTGCAAAATAAATGCAAAATAAACATCATCCCAACCTCACTAACCTAATTTCATTCTCCCATTTCGGAAAGAGTATTTTTGCTTTTCGATATCTGAGTGCAAATACGTTTTTATCCGCTAGAGGATAAAGTAAATTGAATTTAGAAATCGTGTGCACTAAGTTTGAGAATTCAAGCTATTTATTTCTATCTCTAAGGTGCCAAATTTATCATACAACTTTTTTTGATTTGTTAAGAACTCGGAACCTCCTTTGGTGAACATTTTTTTTTTCATTTTTCATATCCTCGCTGAGGTGGGATGAAAAGTTACGTGTTGCACTCGAGTGCAAAGATTTTTCACCTCGTGCTCTTTTGATTGTCTCGCTAACGCTGAGGATTCAAATTTTTGAATCACTCGCTGTTCTCGTGTTTCAATTTTAGAATCCTAAGCTTGCTCGGTCATCAAAATTGAGCACGCGGTTATGATAACTATTATAACTATTATCATTGTTGCAGCTGTGACGTCGGTTATTCTGGAAAGAGATGTGAGATCAACGTTTGTTACGGCTACTGCATGAACCACGGTGAATGTTCCCTTAACGAAGAAGATGAGCCGGTCTGCGAATGTGTTGATGAATACGAGGGCTCGAGATGTGAAGCAGAAACAAGTCTCACCCAAGCTGATATATAGATACTATACGTTAATATGCTTAACTTAACCTAATTAAAACTAACTTACAAAATAAAAGCCATAAAGAACTAAAAAGCAATCTAAAGTAAGGCGCCGAAAAATTCCTCCATATCGCTGTCGACTGGTAATGTGCTTTGCCACGCTGAGTAGCAATGCTGATCCTTTGTCCGAAGTAAAAGCCAGCCCAGCTGATGTTTTCAAATTTTACAGAACCTGTCTCAATAGCTGCCATTACTGTAAAATCTAATTGATTAATTATTATTAATCTGTGGAAGTTTTTAGTACACGACCGTTTTCAAATAGATTTAAATAAGCGTTTGGCCATCATTTATCATTACAGAGTTGGCAGATAGAAGTTTCCTGTAGCTTTCGGTAACCGAATTTACCTACGAATTAGTTTTCTATTTAAATTATATAATAAACTGTACTTTTCGTGTTTTATTTTGTACTTTTGACTATTAAGGAAACTAAACACAACATATCTCATAATCTTCCTACCCTTGTCTCATGTTATTTGGCATCAGTCAAACACGTTCTTTAACCGAACTGATTTGGCTCGTTTTTAGGGTTCCGTACCTCAAAAGGAAAAAACGTAACTCTTATAGGATTACTTTGTTGTCCGTCCGTCGTCTGTCTGTCTGTCTGTCAAGACCCTTTATCTCGAGAACGCGTGGAGGTATCGAGTTGAAATTAAAACCATATACTCAGGTCTGCGGTCTCTTCAAGCACAAAAAAATCAAACTTCTAAGTTAACGAATAAAAAAGATACCCGTTTATGTCGCAAAAAACGTGTTTCTCTGAAAGATCGAAATTCATAAGGTACTTTCCGTTGACCCAGAATCCTGAAATTTGGCACAAAGCAAAGTCTTATAGCACAGGTACAAGAATACATCTGAAAACAGTAAATTTGTTGTAATATACGTAACAAAAAAAAATTTTTTTGCAATTCAGGAAAATCTCCGAGGCTCTATTCGGGAATGTAGTTTGCACGGAACCTTCAGGGTTTTTTACAATCAGTAAGACATGTATTTAGCAATAAATATAAACGTATGTAGCAGCTCTGAAACCGTAACTGAAACCAATATAAATATCTCGGATAGTTCCGGATTAAAGCGAAGTCTAGGCACTCTTTTAAATATCGCGCCGGGTCCTAGTTCAGGTCATGGTCCGGAGCGAGGAGGAATGGCAGACGATTACCGCCACATACGAAATAACTATTGCTTCAAGCGAAGGAGACGGCCGCGCGCATCTTCTGACAATCACTTTTTAAGTGGGATATCACAGTGTTATCTTTTTTAACCCAAAGATTGACTGGTAGAGAATGCCTTGTTGCATTAAGTCCGCCTATGTACCACTACTGTACATGAAGTTTAAATAAATATCATCAAATGACTCCCGAGTGCAGGGAGAGGGGATGTCAAACTGTCTAAAACCTTCCTGTGTTCTTCCAAATGCCCTTTGTGAGGACGAACGGTAACTTATTCGAATAATCCGTAGACTTGGCAGGACCGACCTGACATTCTGAAGATCGATTTAAATGCTTTTTATGGGCAGGTATAAACTAATTTACATTATATGTTGCACCCAGAGCGGGAATAGTACATTTTGTTATAAGTACAGAAAGTTTGTCATCGCGTACGCGCCGTAGGCGAGTGTGTTATGGAGCCGAGGGCTGTAGTAGCACAAAATAGATAGGTATATAAGACAATCTCATGTATGTACTTCACTTTTTATACCTACGCTCGGTGGACGCACACTAATGAGCGTTTGAGCCGGAATTGTTCGGCGAGTGATCCGAGACGCGACCGAGACATCGTGTCCGTGAGCGGTGTCTTTGTGTGCGTTGCTCGAGCCCGCTTTGTATGTAGATTGACTTCTGTACCTATATATTTGTGGCTGTAGTGACAACCACACGTACATGTGTATGAATATATGTACTATAATTTTTTCAATACACTTACGAAGAAAAGAAAACCCTGTTGAGTTGACCGGCGGGTCGACGCGCGCCCAGCCTGATACGATACATGTAATAAAATTGTGACGGGGGAGAGCACGCGCTCTTTTCTGCACTAGTGCGGAAAACAGTCTATTACGTGCCTAAAAGCGGTGTGATAAGAGCGGGTTTTAAGACTAAGTGAACTGAAAAAAGTTATTTGATGGTTTACCAAGTAAAAAATTCTAACGGTCTGAAGAGCACCATGTTTAACCTAGATTCTATGATATGAGATATAAAATAAATGAGATAGGAAGTTACTCACCAGTCCCACTCATCACTAACATCAGACATCATTGGTTTTGACTTCTTTAGTGGCTCGTCAAGAAGCTCTGCTGACGATGTGTCACAACCTAGACACAAACATTAATTTAAGAAAGCAGATTAAGCAGAAGTATGTAGGTTTTAAACAGGGTCCGATCTAACTATTTAGTCGCTCCGGGCAAAGATAATTTTCGCCGCCATTTACATACACAAAACCATAAGTCATAAAGTCTTAAATATTTCCACTTTCCAACCCAAAGTAGGTTGGAAGGTGGCTTCTAGAACTTGGGTGTCAATGGCAAGGTTGAAAGATAAAAATAAGTCAATTTTGCCACCCCTCATCGTTTTACCGCTCTGGGCAAGTGCCTGTCTTGCCCCCCCCCCCCTTAGATCAGACCCTGGTTTTATAAATCAACTAACTTTTGCCGGCAGCTTCGCCTGCGTACATAAAATATAGCCTATGCTACTCAGGAATAAAGCAAATTTCCATCAGAGAAAAAATTTTAGCCCACTTCCTACAAACAAAAAAACTTTACCTCTTTATAATATTAGTGTAGATGTATCCTACAGTTTTTCCTGAATGTCGTCGTTGTTTGTCTATTATGTCCCACAGCTAGGCGAAGGTCTCCCTCTCACTTTTCCACACACATCCGTCCTCAACCGTTGCAGGCCAGACCCTCCGGTAGTTATCAAGCTCATCTCTCCACCTTCGCCTTGGTCTGCCACAATGTCGCCTTGCGTTTAATGGGACCCAATAAGTGGGTCTTCCTGCCCACCGCTCATTTGACAAGTGGCGGACATATATTTTCGGGTGACATTTTTATCTTAGTTTTGGCGCGCAGTATAATATCCCTAGCGTGCAGTATTTTATACGGTCGGAAATTCGAACCCCCAGGATACTGTACTCCTAACCTTGCCGAATATGCTGGAGCCTGAATTATCTTTTCAAATTTATTAACTCAAAGTGGGTGCTGTTGCCGCCGAGGCCGACCAGACAAGAGATTTTTTTTTTCGCTGGTTAAAAATCATCCAGATGACCTCCCTCGCCCTTGGGCGGAGCGGGAGATAGTATCAGACTCTTAATGACTAAAAAACCCTACCATTAAAACGTCATTGCTTTAAATAAGCTCGATATTGTCATTTTACCACAACTCTATTACGAGACCATTGACTGATCAATGCTCAATCATTATGAATTAGCAGATTACGAACTTTTAGCAAAATGACAATGGGATCGTGTTGGAATGACGAATTTATAAAAATAACAGACTTGGGCCCCTGATGGTAAGTAAGCTATGATGTAGTTTACAATGGAGCACGCTTGCCTAGAAATAACCTATTCACTTTGACACATATAACCAGTGAGTTTTTAGTTACCTGGCGTGCTAGGCCGACTTGTGTCCACATCATAATCGGCAATGGCTATAATCCTCTCGTTGCCAGCCAAATCTGTCTCCGCTTTCGTTTTCAAATGGACTGTGGATCCAGGACCTGCAATTTTTAAAATAATATAGTATAATCAGCCTTTTAATGTTCCCACTGCTGGGACTCAGGCCTCATCTCTAGGAGAGGGAATAAGCCGTAATCCACCACGTCGAAAACAACATATTTGGTTTAGAATAAACCACAAAAGATTTGAGTGTAAAGAAGAAACAAAATTTTTCATCGTATCTTATCTTATTAAGGAAAAAAAACACACACACAAGAAAATTTATAGATTAGGTTTTGCAGACCTAAGGCCTAAATTGTGAAAATGACGTAGTTACAGAAATACGTATAACTAATTGCGTTCATTTTATTAGTATTGTTACGTACGTGGGTAATCAAATGCCGATTTACTGACGAGAGAACTTTATTTACCACAAACAATAACAAATTAGTCCTGTCAACAATAATCCGAATCGCAATTAACACTAGAGTACCGTTACACTATCGCTTAGGTCGTTGAGTAAAATCACTTCGAGTACTAGGGTAGTTCGCTCTTGATCGCAGTCGAAATCACAACTGACTCGCTTCCGGCCGGGGGCACGTATTTATATGCGGAGCCAAGAAAATTCTAGATACCGACGTCCCCGGATCTATCCAGAATTCCAGAACAATTGAATCGCTTCTCGAAGTCATAAATCATTTTTATTGCTCGTGGTAATAAGAGTCACTTTCATGCGAATTTCGACTCTATTGTTAAAAACGGAAAGTACCATTTCCCTTATCAGTAAGATGAATACCTATTACTAGTAGTACTGGCTGTGTGGATGTTTCGAGATTTTTCTAAGTTTGTCTACGCACAACCATTCTAGACCTTTCGAACAGCAATGCGTTTTAATTATTACGTGCTACTCTTTATTTTCTCGGAGATATGGCGTGTTCACGTTTAATGGCGTAACAGTGCCCCCCTCTTAGTCATGCTCGTCCCGAGCATTATTAGATCCGTGATACGGCGCCAATCTATCCACATGGACAACCTTGGGTTTCCCTCTTAGCCCTTTCTTGATGCGGTAGGTCACGTCATTAATCCTTTTTAACACGGTGTAAGGTCCCTCCCATCGAGCTTGGAGTTTCGGCGACTTCCCTTTCCGTCGAAGCGGGTTGTGAAGCCAGACCAGTGTACCTTCCTCAAATCCCTTGGCATTGGCATTACGGTCGTATCTAGTTTTCATTTTTACGCTGGTGTTCATGCTATTCTCACGAACTCGTTTATGCACTTCGTCCAATTGATCTTGAAGGTCACTTACGTAGTCCGTAACTGGCTTAGTCTTGTCAGGTGGCACGCCAGTTATGGCATCGACTGGAAGTCTCATCTCCCTGCCGAAATTCACTCTTGCTGGGGTATGTCCCGTGCTATCATGCACTG
The DNA here is from genome assembly GCA_910589285.2 of Mythimna ferrago. NCBI lineage: Eukaryota > Metazoa > Arthropoda > Insecta > Lepidoptera > Noctuidae > Mythimna > Mythimna ferrago. Next base: position 26,637,596 of record OU342684.1, read on the forward strand.
CCGATCGGTAAGACATCAGAAATAGTGGAATATACCGGTCCCAGTCCTTCTGATGGTCATCGACAACCTTAGCCAGGTGATTCTCCAGGGTTTGGTTAAACCTTTCCACCATTCCGTCCGACTGAGGATGCGCAGGTGTTGTGCGTGTCTTATAAATTCCCAGAAGAGTACACATTTCCTGGAACAGCGCGGATTCGAAGTTACGGCCTTGATCGGAATGGATTTCCAAAGGTGCGCCATACCGACATACTACTTCTTCGACCACCTTCTTCGCCACTGTCGTCGCTTCCTGATTGGGTATGGCGAAGACTTCGGGCCACTTTGTGAAATAGTCCTGGATCACCACTATGTACTTGTTTCCGTCATTTGTAACTGGAAAAGGTCCAGCGACGTCGATAGCGATGCGCTCCCATGGGGCTCCCACATTGTACAGCTGAAGCCTGCCCCTGCTCCTAGTCTGTGGTCCTTTCACCGATGCGCACGCTGTACATTTCCGACACCATTGCTCTATGTCATCTCTACAATTGAGCCAGTAATACCGCTGTCTCACTTTCAGTAGAGTTTTCTTGATGCCTAGGTGTCCTCCAGAAGCACCATCGTGTATTTCCTGTAGCAGGGGGACTACTTCACATCGTGGTACTATCACTTGTGTGGTCACCTCCTTGCCATCGTTCGATTCCCATTTCCTACAAAGCACATCATTTTCTAGGACTAAACTGTCCCACTGTGCCCAGTAGCTCTTTGTAACGGGACTATGTGACGATACTTCACTCCACTGGGGCCTTGTTCCGCTACGCTTCCAGTCCAGTATAGGTCGAATATCGTCATCTTCTTCCTGGGACTTCTTGAAGTTGCCTTCAGCCCTAATTAAATTAACGCGTTCTCGGGCTTCATTCTGCTGGCAGTGTCTGCAGTCCTCATTACATGGACGTCGCGACAGGGCGTCAGCATTGTTATGCCCTTTTCCACTACGATGTTCTGTTACAAAGTTAAATTCCTGCAGCTGCTCGAGCCATCTTGCAACTTGGCCCTCAGGGTTTATAAAAAAGTAGAAGCCATTTCAATGCAGCGTGATCCGTCCTCAACGTAAATTGTCTTCCTATGAGGTACTTGTGGAAATGCTGCAAGGTTTTAACCACAGCCAGCAGTTCTCGTCGAGTCACGCAGTAGTTTCTTTCTGGCTTTGAAAGTGCCTTACCGAAGTAAGCGATTACGACCTGTCTGTCACCTTGCACCTGTGACAACACTCCACCAATTCCCGTGTTGCTGGCATCGGTATCAACGACAAATCTTCCGTCTCTGCTCGGGTACCCCAGTATAGGCGCTTCACATAACCGTTCTTTTAGCTCGTTGAATGCTGACTCACAGTCGTCGTTCCAGATAAAATCTCGTTTATCCTCAGTCAGCTGATGTAGAGGTTTTGCAATGTCCGAAAAATTCTTGACAAACCGCCTGTAGTATGTGCACAACCCTATAAATGCACGTACTTCCGTTTTGTTCTTTGGAACCGGCCACTGTTGGACTGCCTTTACCTTCTCAGGGTCGGTTCTCACCCCGTCAGCGGAAATAACATGTCCTAGGTAGCTGACCTCCTTCTTGAACAGGGCGCACTTCTTTGGGCTTAGTTTTAGGTTAGCCCCTCGTATCCTGGTGAACACTTTCTCCATATTCCTCAGGTTTTCCTTAAAAGTGCGACCCATTATAATGACGTCATCCAAATATACCAGACAGACGTCACCAAGAAGGCCCACCATGACTCTCTCCATGAGGCGTTCAAACGTCGCTGGAGCGTTGCATAACCCAAAAGGCATGACGTTAAATTGCCACAGGCCGTTGCCAATACCCGTACTGAACGCTGTCTTTTCTTTATCTTTCTCGCTGATTTCCACTTGCCAGTAGCCACTTTTCAAATCAATGGTCGAAAACCACTTCATGCCACTGAGCATATCCAGCGTATCGTCTATCCTTGGTAAGGGATAACTGTCCTTCTTTGTTACATTATTCAGCATTCTGTAGTCCACACAGAATCTTGTGCTGCCGTCCTTCTTCTTCACCAGAACGACTGGAGAAGACCATGGACTCGTAGAAGGCTCAATTATTCCGCTATCAGCCATGTCCTTTACCATTTCTGCTACCTCAGATTCCTTAGCCCAGGGTATGCGGCGCGGTCTCTGTTTAATTGGTCTCGCATCACCTGTATCTATCTCATGCTTGACGAGACCTGTTCTCCCGCAGTCTTTTCCCGTTGCAAAGATATCTCGAAACCGCAGCAGAAATTCCTTGGCTTGCTGTAGTTCCGAAGTCGATAAGTTGCTCTTAGAATTTTCCAGAAGTTGCTGGATGTGATCAGTTTCGACTTTGGTCGTGTCTTGCTTTGCTGGAGATTTATTGATTTGACGGAGATACTGAACTTCTTCACATCTCCCAACAACACTGTTTTTCTTCAGTTGGACCTCTTCTTTCCCAAGGTTCACAATCCTGACCTTGGATTTCCCTGTCGTCATAACTAATGTCCTCGCGGTGATGATCTCCGGGTGCCGGCCAGTATCCTCTACCAAAACACATCTTGATTGCCTGATTTTCTTGGGAAACTTTACTTCGACTAAGGTTTCTGTTCTCGGAGCCAGTGTAGTATTCTTTAAACAGTAGAGGTTGCATGAGTTAATTCCTCGCAGGAAGACTTCTTGATCTGGGAATTTCAATACTCCCCTGTCGATATCTAAAATACATCGGTTATTCCGCAAGAAGTCGAGACCCAGTATGCAATCGTCGGTAATATTCGCAATTAACGCAGGATGGATATACACTTGATCACCGATGTTGATCTCAATTTCTGTATCACCGAGGACGGAGACTGGCTGGCCGGTTGCTGTCTGAAGTCGGCAGGATGGGGACTCTCTTTGCCACAAGATGGTGCGTTTCAGCAACTCAGGTCTTATAACAGTCCGTGACGCCCCCGTGTCAATGGTAAAATTGCAAGCCCGATGATTCAGCGTCCCTTCGATGATCAAACTATTTCCGTTGTGAACTTGATTGATGGTGATGGTTGGGGCCTTCAATTGACCAGCCAGCACCCGCCCCGCGGCCCTGGCGACATTTAGTTTAACGACTCCTCGTTAACTTGAGTTCCGGAGTCCACACTCCCCCTCTTCCTCTTGGGGCAATCGGTACGAATGTGCCCTTTTTCTCCGCACCCGTAACACGTCGGGATATAGCGGGACTTTGCTGAAGAAGAAGCCACCACTTCTCGGTGACGTGGTTGCGTTGTAGGCGAGACCACCACTTCCCGAACCCTATGCGTACGAGAATCGTGTCGTACTGCTTCCACTTCCAAAGTGTGTGCCATCGCACTCTTTAAAGATTGGTGGTGTCCGAGTCGCACTGTAGCCCTGACTTCAGGATCCCGTAGACCGTCGATAAATGCTTGCACCAGATTCACTTCCACCATCTCTGGTGTCATCGACATGTATGCACGCCGGACCAGCCGTTCAACCTCGACTCCCCACTGCTGGAGGCTCTCGTTCGACCTCTGCGTTCTCTCGCGTAACTGCGCGCGGAAAACGTGCTCGAGGTGTTTGTCTCCATAACGAGTGTCCAGTCCCTCCATGAGACGCTCCAATGTCCTGCCGTCCGCAGGGAGGTTCTCTAGGACTAGCAGGGCGTCCCCTCGTAGAGCCAAAGTTAATGCCGCAAAAGACTGCTTATCATCCCAGCGGTTTGTTTCGACCAATGTCTCGAATTGGTACTTAAATGCCGTCCAGGAAGACGTGCCATCAAAACGCGGCACATCAAATTTTGCGGCAGATGAACAGGGGGTGTGCGATGATGAGCCGACAGCAACGGGTTTGCGTGCTTCGAGCTTGATAATTTTTTTGTTGATGTCCAGCAGGCTTGTTTCGAGGCTATCAGCTCGGGCGGAAACCTCCTTGACCTCTACGGTGAGATTCTTTACCTTCTCGCCCAACGTGACGAGGCCGTGATCGATCTTATCGAGGATTAGGTTCTGCTTAGCCTCCTGTTCGCGGCGAGCAGCTTCTTGATTAGCCGCGATGAGGTCCTGGAGCTTGCGCTGGTTGGCCTCCTGATCGCGGCGAGCGGCTTCCTGTTCGCGGCGAGCTTCTTCCTGGTTCGCTGCGATTAGGTCCTGAAGCTTACGCTGGTTGGCCTCTTGTTCGCGGCGAGCGGCTTCCTGGTCGCGGCGAGCGGCTTCCTGGTCGCGGCGAGCGGCTTCCTGGTCGCGGCGGACAGCTTCCATACTAGCTTGCATGGCGGCCAACACCGCAGCGAGGTTCAATTCCGAGGATGGTCCTGTTGGCGCCTCAGCAGCTTCTGTTGCTACCATACCAGCCTGATCTTCCTCCTCCATACGATGACGCGCAGCATCCATCTCCATTTGCCTTCTTGTTCGTGGTCGCTGTTCGTCGTCTCTCGGTGTTAATGGCATTTCACTTCTGACACCAGTTGTTACGTACGTGGGTAATCAAATGCCGATTTACTGACGAGAGAACTTTATTTACCACAAACAATAACAAATTAGTCCAGTCAACAATAATCCGAATCGCAATTAACACTAGAGTACCGTTACACTATCGCTTAGGTCGTTGAGTAAAATCACTTCGAGTACTAGGGTAGTTCGCTCTTGATCGCAGTCGAAATCACAACTGACTCGCTTCCGGCCGGGGGCACGTATTTATATGCGGAGCCAAGAAAATTCTAGATACCGACGTCCCCGGATCTATCCAGAATTCCAGAACAATTGAATCGCTTCTCGAAGTCATAAATCATTTTTATTGCTCGTGGTAATAAGAGTCACTTTCATGCGAATTTCGACTCTATTGTTAAAAACGGAAAGTACCATTTCCCTTATCAGTAAGATGAATACCTATTACTAGTAGTACTGGCTGTGTGGATGTTTCGAGATTTTTCTAAGTTTGTCTACGCACAACCATTCTAGACCTTTCGAACAGCAATGCGTTTTAATTATTACGTGCTACTCTTTATTTTCTCGGAGATATGGCGTGTTCACGTTTAATGGCGTAACAGTATTATTACTTATTTATCTAAAGCTGCAGGACTCATCTCGACACTTACCTATATCATTGACCAGTAACAGGCCACTTTCTCCCGTCACGATGGCAGTGACCACGGCCGTCCTATCAGTGCAGGCAGCAGCCAGGTCCAGCAAGGCCCTGGCTCCAGCGGGAGTCACCGTCAAGTTGAGCATGTCCCTGGCTTCCACTGCTATGTATGTGCAGGACTTGTCTACGTAGCTCTCCGTCTCGAGGCCGGAGTCTACGCTGTCTTCACGGACGACGGGGTCCTGTGGCAGGATTTGTTGTTTCAAAAATAAGAATTTGTAAAGAATAATTGTCGGTTGTACAAATTATATAATTAATTAGAACATCACCATAATTTTAACCGGATGGATGCCCATAAGCGCGTGAGCCGTCACAAGTGTACGGTGTTCTGCGATATATTATATATATGCTTCAAAAATGAAAATATAGGCTATGATGATTCACAATTGCTTCAAACACTTTATATCGAGAAAATTATGACCAAAGTTAATTAATTTCAGTTCATCATCTTCTGAAAAGGTTGGCATTTTTACACGTGTGTACTCTGCGGTTGCGACACCACACTGATGCTGCAGTCTGCGGTCGCTTTGTATCGCGGCCGTAGGCTGCGCGCCGCGGGTGCAGGTCGCCGCATGATAAATCAATTCCAAGAGATCCAATAGAATCCGTAGTGTCACTTGCGGTTTGCCGTTGCAGTTTGCGGAATTGTACCTTTACTGAATCCCAATCCTCTATCACTATTCCCTCCTTCATCCAAACCTTAAAAAAATATTACAAGTTTACCTGCAACGTGACAGTTTTATGCTCCGTCTCCTTCTTCCCCTTGACTTCTCCGTCTGTGAACGTGACAGCCTTCTCCGTCTCGTCATGATCACTGCCGACTTCCACTTCACTGTGTTCTGGTGCTGAAGAATCTTCCTCATTACTCATCTCTTCGGCACTTGAGTCACTGGACAAAATATTAGCTATCATAATGAAAGGTATCACAACAGGACATTGTGTTTCAAGGTAGCGTAACTAACTTTGATAAGGATATATTTGATGAGGCTTAAAATTATCTAAATATTTCAATCTATTATACTTTATAAGACTATGTGGGTAAGTACTGATTTCAACCTGCGGTTTCGCCCTTGTGAAAAACATGTGTTATGTGCATTGATTTACAAAAAACCCGGGTGTTTGGTATATCAATGGTAATGTGTCACTCCGAAATATGATCTACCAGTGAGCCAAGTTTCATCCAGTTCAGACGTTTGAGCGTCAAGGAGTAACCAATGTATTTATATATATTTTACACACACTCAAATGATACAAAGTTTTTATATTTTTATACGTCAATATTTAAAAACGAAAATCATATGTAAATAAATATGAAAAATAATTTTTAGATGATTTTTTTTTCTTTTATAACAAATGAATGGATAAAATAATAATGAGATTAAGCGTTAATCTGTCAAATTGAGACAAAACGAAAAGGTTAGCTGCTATTGGGTCTCCACTCCATATTATTCCAAGATTCGACTTACTCAGTAAACAGATGTCCAATAGCCGTGGCAAGTTTATCCATGAGCCCGCTCTCATTCTCCGAATCCGACTCATCAGCGTCCAGCAACCCCAAGAAAGACATATGTCCAGCGCTGAAGTCCACGTTATAATGCTTACTCTCCCTGCCATTAGGGTTCCGTATAAACGTCATCTCATTGTCAGTGTCGCACTCATCTGCTGAAGTTTCGGATTCGAAGCCGTTTCGCTTTTTAGTTCGCTTGGACTGGTCTGATGCGATTGAGGAGTCCGCTTCTGTTTCCTGATGACTTGAGGTGTCCAGGCGGGATGACATTGGGTAAGCTTTTGCCTGTTGAAATGTGTTGATAGATGTTAGTAAACAAGTCTGTATTTGAATAATTGAATTCAATGTAAGTATAAATACCAGTGATAGATAGATAGATATACTCTTTATTGTACACCATAAATAATGCTTAGGAGGTTAAAGATACTGAGTAGTCTACAGCAAATACAAGTATTAATGACAAACCTGAAACAATGTAGCAGTAATCTCCCAAGGTCGGTAAATGTTCTCATTGTGAACCACGGGCTCGATGAGAGGCTCCCAGGCGTCCACGCGTTCGTTGTAGCACGAGGCGATGAGGCTCAGAGAGGCGGTGCCGTGCAGCTGCTGCGACCAGTCGTGGAGCGACACCTCGGACTTCATCTAGCAGAAAACTTACAACTACATTTTCTAGTAAAAAAAAAACAAAAATATGTCTACAGTAATATAATGAAGAGGTAAAGTTTTTTTTTTTTTTATGTTTTTATCGCGGTTTTTATGTTTTATTATTATTACTAGCTTTTGCCCGCGCGGCTTCGCTCCCGCACTTCTCTACTCCACTCTACTACACCCTACTCTACCCTACTCTACCCTACCCTACCCTACCCTAGCCTACCCTCTGCATACCCATAGATAACGGGCATCAGCAGATCGTTGATATGCAGCAGGAATAGGGTTGCAGAGAGAACAGACCCCTGAGGAACTCCGGCATCAGTCGTCATGGGCTCTGATGAGCATCCATCGACAACAACTCGGAGAGACTGTTCACTCAGGAAGTCTTTTACCCAGTTAATCAGACCAGGGGAAATGCCGTACGCTGGAAGCTTACTCAAAAGGCTAGCGTGCCATACCCTGTCGAAGGCCTTCGAGACGTCTAAGGAAACGGCAATCGATTCCCGATTCCTCTTGAGGGTCTCGCCCCACAAGTGGGTGGCATTTACTAGTAGGTCCCCAGACTCTCCAGTAGACCGATTGCGGCGAAACCGGCCATGAGGCGCGAGTTCAATACAAGCTCCATAATCTTGCATAGTATAAAGGTTATTGAAATCGGCGATAGTTGGCAGGATCGGCACGACAGCCCTTTTTGGGCACGGGTTGCACGTTGGCAAGTACTAGTTAATAACAGACAAAAAAAAATACCAGTCCGTGTGACAATGAGAGGCGATACAAGCGCGTCAATACAGGAGGCAACTCGAGTGCACAAGCCTTGAGAACAAAGACTTGATCACCGGGCCACCCGGGCGACTGAGGGGTTGTTTTACTCCCGCAACCAGCTGTGCGCTAGTCTTTAACGTCCGCTATAACCTGCCGTGCGTGACCTGTGTTGTACTTAGTGTCGGCGGTGTCCTACTTGTGACCTTTTAAGATTTTTGGGAATAAATAACATTGTAACCGTATGTCTGGTAATTTGAGTATTTTCTGCGGCCTACCCAAATGTCCTTTCCTTGGTATTGTTCGTCAAGTCGTTGAGCTCCTTAGTAGTCCTGAGTTGAGCTTTGCGAATACTGACAAATGCTTGCACTGACTGGACGGATCCACTCAAATCTGTATGGTTTTTTCTTCAAAAGACCATCTCAGACTAATCTGCATGGTTCTCATGTGATTTGACCATTACATATTTACTGTATGGACCTTAAAAGAGACTTTGACCCCTGAGTTTGTTTTGGTGTTTCTTCTCAGGGTAGTCAGCCAGAAAACACCGGCCTCATCTAGCTTAAACTGACAAAAAAAAATGACGTGTAAAAGTGTTTTTAAACCTATTTGCAAAATAAATATCATTTATCATTTATTATTTGTGTAAAAACTATTGGAGTCCATTCAGTTACTGATCCCAACAAACTATATTCAGGTTTCGCATAAACTATTATTAATGTTTTATAGCCTTAGTGACTCACTGTTAAAGGAGTATATTCTACTAGTGAAAGAATTTTTTAAATCGGTCCAGTAGTACGAGTATAATAGGTAATAGTAAATGTTTATTTATAATTAGTAAAGATATAGATGTACAGACAAACCTTCATCATCAGCACAGGAACCCTGACCGTCTGCTCCATCTCGAACATGACCCTGACACAAGGCACGGACATGATGAAGGTCTCAGAAGGCCTCACACTCGGGTACTTCGGCTGCACGTAGCCATCCTCAGGGTTGATCATGACGTAAGGCGTCAACTTCTTTGGAGACCAGAGATCTTCCTCCTGTTTCTCAGCTTTAGGGTTGTATGTGGCGAAGTTAAATGGTTCCTTTTCTTCAGGGATTGCTAGTTCTGATGTTATTTCTTCGATTATGTCTGTGGATAGAAAAGCTGGTATAGAAAGTGTTACATAGAATAGAATAGAATAGAAAAACTTTTATTCGGTACAGACACAGCACAACGGTTATATACACAAAGTAAATAAGAATAAAAGTACAAAGTACGCCGAGCGTGCCCGCACCGAAAGGGTGACCACCTCAGCATTTGCTGGACGTTAGACACCCAGCGCTGGTTTTCAGTTGGCACCCCGCAGTGACGCACGGACTAGGGTAAAGCATATATATATACTCATATGTGTAATTGAAATAAATATTGATGTAGTGTACCTACGGGTGTAAAATTAAACTATTTGATAAATAACAACGCAAAATTTTAAAATAAAATTTGTGCCTCATTCTTATCATTTCGTTTTTGGATAAAACGATAAAACTATAAAATAACTTAGTACCCACAATACTCCGTGTTGTTGTTACATGGTTTTCTATACAAGGTTATTTGTAAAACATTGGCAAATTATCAGGATAGTCCTGTTGCATGAAATAAAAATATTGAAATCGAACGTTTTAAATATTACGAAATATATGCGAAGCAAGCGATAGTACAATAGCGGAAGGGAGTGGGATCGAATGGCGGGGATACTTGATGCGCTTGCGTCGCATCATACAGACGTAGGTAGGTATAGCAAAATACAGAGTTGAAATGTGTTATCTAGAATAACGAAATCTTGAAGGTTTCGTTTTTGGTAAATGTATTATGTTTTGTAAAAAGTCGTAGAACAAAAGTTATTGTTTATAATGTTAGTAATACAGTCCTGCAAGGTTGTTAGTGTTTTACAAATAACCCTGTATAAGCGATTCAATGATTCGCCGCGGAGCGATAAGAACAAACCATTGACACTTTCGATTGTGGTGGTCTACGTGACCGCACGTAGGTGCGGTGCGGCGATAAGCGAAGCGAAGCGGACGCAAATAGTTGGGTTGATATTTTCCCGCGAACTCTTACGGTGCAGTGTTTTTTTTTTATAAATGGCGGCCAGAGTCAGGTCAACTTCATATGCACGTAGGATAGTGCCGCCGCTTCGCGTTGTATTTGCGGGAACCGCATCGAATCGAATCACCCACATATCGTCCTATGTTTGCGTTAGGGACATTGCTAAGGACTAAACTAAACTAAAAGCAATGGATTGTAATTTTAAAATGACTGTATCTAATCTGTAATAGGTACAATTAACACACAATAATGATATCGATGTTGGGTTGGGAAGCGTCGGTACACTTGCCGCCACCGCCGCCTTCCGCTATCTCACGACAGCAGCCGAACATTGCCGAATGGTCGGTGGCGCCCGAATAGAAACGTTTATGTATGGTTTAGTGTTGGAGGTAATTGTCTCATCTGTCTAATCTTTTCTCAACTATCTTGGGATTGACTTCTACAAAGTCTTGCTGAATGATGAGAGAGAACTGGGTTTAGCATACCTACTATCATAGGCAACTACTTAGTTGCTCGAGGTATCACATGCACTGATCGTATCCACAATCATGGTTGCTGATGCTCCGAACAAGAAGAAGACCATATCTTGCCGCTCGTGCTAACCTGAACCTTACACATTATGCTTGAGGTCTTAAAAAGCTGAAACAATCTGCAGTTAGGAACTCACCCATAACAGTATGAACCGTAGTAGCAGCAACGTGCATTTCGATCTCCGAAACAGACATCTTAACCCTGATCCCCTCCTCAATATTCTTGAAAGCTTTTGAAAACTCTAAATCACAAGGCTTCAAGACCAGCTGTGGGGGTAGGTTCTTTAGCTTCGACTGAAGTTTGGACATGATCTGAAGCCCTGCTAAAGAGACTACGAAGGACTCGCTGTTGGAGTGGCAGGAGTAGTCGATGAGGAGTTCTGTCCTAAGGAGGAGTGCGTGACCCTCGGTCTTCGTTAGGTCGGTGAAGAACATGATCTCTGGCTGACGGAACTGGATCGATATTGATAAGCTCTGCTGTTCTTCTGAGACTGATGTGGCTGAAACAAAACCAGAAGAAATGGCAATTGAATCGTTCCTTTTTTGGTGAAATTAAATCTATTATAAGGAGTAAAGAAGAGATACAGACCTGTAGAATAATATCCACTGGTAGAATCGCTGGAGCTGGGCAGCCTGGCAGCACGGTTGTTGTTTCCAGTCTTCGAAGGATGAACATCACCCACGTAGCCGTGGTTTACAACTCCACCATCCATTGTCTTTTCACCTGTTCATATAAAACAATATTGCAATAGCGCTAGAGAATTTTTTAGGATTCCGAAACTCAAAAAGAATGAGAAGTGACAGAAACTTGGCCAGATTTTTTCTTTTTAAAGCATATCAGATTAGCTCAAATAGACCCTTGTTGAAGAATGACAAATACCAAGAACGTTATGCACATAATTTGACAGTTATCATAGTTTTGATATTGTAGTGTACGGTCGAGAATTTTGCTTTGGTTGACCTGGAGCTTCAGATAGAAAGTCTTGCGCAACTGCCGCCTAGGGACTGGAAGATCCTGTGCGATATGTCAATGTTACCTGGCATAGCATCCAGCAGCGTCCTAGCCAGCTGCAGCAAGAACGGCAACGCCAGGTTGAACCTGGTGCGGTCGACGCGCACGTCGGCGTGGCGAGCGCGCGCGCCCGTCACGCGCAGGCTGGCGTCGATGAGCGGCGGTCTCCGCACCTGGATGCACGAGTCCTCTGCGTCCGCGCCACTGCCGCCTTGAGACTGGAAGATCCTGTGCGATACGTAAATGGGATGAAAAAACGATAGCTTCCTGAGCCGCTAAAAGTTACTCAGTAACCGGAAAGCCTCAACTGAGAGATCTGATCAAGAGAAACACAAGGAGGGGTCGCTCTTGATGGGTCCGTAAAGGATGTGATCATGACGAAGCGATGCAGTCGCACCAATGGATATCTCTCCTCCAGTGAAAAATTCATCGATACTTGGCTTAACTGCCTGATCCAGGAAGGATACCTCCAGAATAAGAAACTACATAAGACTAAACACAAGTTTCACACAAACCTAAGTTTCCAGGAGTTGTGGAGTTCAATATTTTACTCGTACTCTTCTTTAAAAGCAGAACGCACATGACTGATAAATAAGGTATCCATTGGTCATGCCATTGGTCTATCGGAGTCGTCAGTGGCTTTAGCAGTCATTTTGTGGGAGAAAGGTGATCCTGCCTGCCCCGTTACCTCTTACAGCCTTGGAAACTTTAAAGGGTATGGCATCAACAAGAATGTCAGAATTTTTCAGTTTTAAGAGAGACTTTAAGTGTTTCATCGCGAAATCGGAACCTGTCGTCAGTTGAAGCCGTCCTCACCTCGTCTTTGGGATTGCGCAGCAACGGAAGCACTGGGGGTGTTATTTGAAGAGTGGGCGATGGAGTCAGGCTGCTCCTAAACCGGGGATCTATGTAGACATTTATATGGCAGCGGGGTGACGTCTCCGTCCAGATCTTGAGTCGCCCAATCCCAGCGGCCCAAGCTGGGGTTACGGACGGCCCACTATGGACGCTCAAACAACTTAGTAAGCAGGCCAACCAGATAGGCTTCAATTGTGCAGGCCTACTTGACTCTTATTTGTGTATTTGGCAACAAATGTATTGTTAAGTCAACCTTCTCGGAAAACTTTGCTTAGATAGCCAGAACAACAATAAAATTCTTAGCTCCATTTTACCGAGATCGCGCCTGTTTCAATGTTTCTACTTGCGCAATTACTTGAGTTACAAAACTACACGACACTCGGAGAAATGCCGCCAAAACCCACTCTATAAGCTTTTATTTAAAAAATTAGGTCATTTAAACAAACATCTTTTGGTTTTCGTTCAACTGATTAACGATTAAACGGACAGTTGGTATTGTAGCCCCTTTTATGCTTTTAAAGTCATCGTTATGCTTACGGAATAGAATTCAAAATGGGTTGAACAAACAGTAAAAAAACTATGATTAAATATCTAAACTTGTTTCAATATTTTTTAAATTAATATAAACTAGTGCTTGACTGCGATCCCACGTGATGGTGGGCAGTGTTACAATCGATGATGGCGAGGATCACTAGTTTATTAAGAACCTATTCACTCTAGCCTTCAAGCTATTTAAATTATATTCGGACTGGAACACCTCAGTAAATTGTAGAGTATAAGTTATGAAGATCCAAGTTTAAATGTGTCGTTCGTCCAGTTTTGATATTAGCTGAGAATTTGTGTACACCATTGCTTTTAAAACTTACCTCTTGATAACAATACCAGGATCTGGCCTAATATCTTCAACGAGCACGCTCTGCAGACTAGCCTTGACCTCCAGACTGCCATCTGAGCTGTACTCCATCTGCAGCATTGCTTCTCCAGCCGTCAGCTTCGCCAGGCCATGGTTTAGGTCTCTGACGGGGGAGCTCAGGATTTCGTCCATGTCTGAGAATAGTTTTAGTTCTATGCCATCTAGGATGAACCTGAAAGCAAACAGTTTAGTTCAAAGACTATGGCAATCTCTGTACCACCACACTGGAGACACATGAAATCCTAAAAATTAGGCGACACGGTTGGCACACTGCGCTGCGTAAAATCGATTCCAGCACGGAACAAATATTTGCAAGGCTTACAGATAGTTTTTTCGGGTCTAAGTATCTTGTATTTGTGAGTTTACATGTTTGTGGATGCACTCAGGATACAAAAGTAATTCTTGGTGTGGGTCTACAAATAAGAAACGGTATGAACCCTCCGGACGAAACTGAACAACAGTCTGGTCAGGGAATCTTTCCTTTCTTATTAAGGATGAGACTGATAAGGATGATCTTTCCATACTAGGAGGTAAAAGGATCCTCTTAGTTCCAAAGGACCTTTCATTCAGCTTAAAGCTATAAACAAATAAATGGTTTTGTTCTTGACGGGCATGGGGTAATTTAGAACTCCTTTCTCAAACCTCACCTGACGACAGCTTCCTTCCTGACCGGTTCTCCTTGAGCGAAGAACGCTTGCAGTTTCTTGACTGATGAGTCTGAAGGAGCTGCTTCGACTGGAGAACTTGGAACTATACTTCCTGCATAAAACAAAGTTTAAAATCGTCAAAACTTAAAGACTAAATTATAGATATTTGATGAACAATGAACGTCAGAGACTGAAAAGTTGAAAGGGAATCGTTTGTCTTGGTTTAACTTTGTGAAAAGGAGGGAAGAAACGCATGTTACTAAAAGAGTTATGAGTACCTACATGTGAACGTATGGAGAGGGAGGCCAAAGAAAAGATGAATGGATTGTATGAGAAGTGATATGAAAGAAACAACAGTTAGTGATAGCGTGACTGGTGACAAGACAGAATGAAAAAAACAAGTTGATTTGCCGTCCCCAAATATAACTGGACAAGGGCAGAAGGATGATGATGATGAATTCATAGGTTCATTAAAACAAAACAACTGATGTACTACCAATTGAACACAAAACACTTACGGAGGAAGTTTCTAAGGATCGTATTGAGGTTGTACCATCTGGTATTACCAGCCACATGTATCGCCTTACCAATATAATGTCCCTCGCTCAAGTTATCAGTCCAGACAGCGAGCATGGTGGCCAGGTCCTTCTGCCCCACGTTGAGCAGCACAGTGTCCACCGCCACATCAGCCTCACATGCCAACAGCTCGCGGTACAAGTTGATGCTGACAAGCTGCTGGTAGGATACCGCGCGTTTCATGTCACAGCGGATGGAGACGGGCTCGAGGATCGGTTCCTGAGACAAAGACGGTTGAGGTTTTGTCTGATCTTTGATATTAATAGTATTTCTAGGTATCATCACCAGCCTTTTTATTGTTCCCACTGCTGAGACTCAGGCCTCCTCTCTAGGAGAGGGTTTGGGCCGTAATCCACCACGCGGGCCCAGTGCGGGTTGGTGAATGTCACATGTCTTCCAATTTTTGGACATGCTGGTTTCCTCACGATGTTTTCCTTCACCGTTTTGAGAGCAGTGGTGATGAAATAAATTACACAAAGTAATGCGCCTGGCTGGGTTCGAACCCGCTATCGACAACTTGTAAGTCAGGGCCGTTACCACTCGGCCACCACTGCTCTTTCTACGTATATCTTCTTCTATCTTCATCGTAGAAAACTAACAAGGGCATTATCATGACATGTTAATTATAATGTCTGGCGTGCGAGCTAAAAAGAGGTATGAGCACCCACTAATAACTTACCATGACGTGTTAAAATGTCAAACGAGAAAGAGGGACGGAGCTGAACACGCTATACAGGGTGTAAGGAACAGCCCTCCACAAACTTTTAAGGGTTTGCTTATTAGACAAACGGCCTCTCACACAAGTAAAAGTGTAACTTTGCTTTCAGACGGAAGTAATTTTGTTGAAATTGTGGTAAAATGTAAATGTTTATGGAATAATATAATTTTCTATTCATATTTAATGTTGGAAGGCCTCCTACAAGTGGACCGATGACCTGGTTGAAATTGTGGGAAACCGATGGATGCGAGACGCACAGGAACGTTCCTTGTGGTGACGCTTAGGGGAGGCCTATGTCCAACAGTGGACGTATATCGTCTGAAATGTTGATTTAATGTAATTGCAGTAATTTGTTTAATAAATTTGAAGCACTCAAGAGCAAGTTAAACGTTAAATTTGAGTTTATGATATCTTCACCTGAAGACAATGTCGCAAACTCTTCATTGTTTGTATGAATGATATTTACCTACAGGCTCATCAATTAACTACACCGAACATTAAAAAAAAGGAATTTAACACATATTCTCCACCCTAGTGTTGAAAAAATTTTGATCCCTCTTGTTTCTACAAATACAAACTTATCTGGAAGTTACGTGTCGAAGAATTCAACACTATAGTTAAGTATTCCACAATGTTCTATGTTAGGTCCTTTCTAGAGATTATTCAAATGAAACACTTTAAAACAACATATTAAAATGGTGACAAACCTGTACTTCTAAGGTGCCAGATAGTGTCATGACGGCTCTGGAGAAGGTAATGTTGACGAGTTTGATTAGTATGTTGTCTATAATCGCGTTCTGTATAGGACTGGTTGGTTCATGGCCAGTGTTCAACTGCTTGAAGAAATTTTCTATCAACAGATCACCTGAAAAGAGAAAACTTAAATAAGAAGTTAAGTTCTTATAACGCCATTTGATGGACTAGAATAGTACGATAGAGATCACCGGGGCCTTTCAATAAGAAAATTATTAATTAAAACAGATATTGCTCTCACCCATATTGAGGACAAGCAGATTTGGTGAAGATGGCTTTTGTGGCAGTAACAGCACAGGAGCATGGATCTGGGAAATAAATACTTAATGTAGAAGGAAATACAAACAAGATAATTAAAACCAAAAGAGAGATAAATTTAAAACAGTGAAGCAATAAAAAATCTAATAAACTTCAAGTGGACTAGACGATAAAATGCGTGTACCTCAATGACAAGATTGAGCCTCGTGCTGCACGAGCGCGCCCCCTGCGCGTGCCGCTCCGCCGCGCGCTCGGCCGCCTGCGCCGCCTCTGCCGTTACCGAGCTGGGTATCAGCGGCTCCAGGAGTTGCTGCACAAGAATACAACAAATGTCAGCACAAGAAAACATACCTATTAAGTAACTATGCTCATTTTTAGTACACAAAGCGATTTATTCATAAAAAACGTAATTTTTGTAACTTCGCAAGTTAATTACGAGACTAACTATAAGTGACACAAGGTGTGGACAAAAAAAAAGCGAGACTTTTAAAACGACACCTAACAATTATTAAAAACTTGACATGATACAATTTATTTTTATTTTCAACCAATCAATCTGGGATCTCAATAAGCCTTTTAACGCAGTTTCCATTTCTATTCTGTTGCGCACGCTTGATACTACGAATGTTAGAAGTACACAGCAGAAACTCTTTAAAAATCACTTAGAAGACGATACAAACGTAAAAATTGGCAAAGTTCTCAGCACAGACCAGAAGCACGTCTTTTGGAGTTCACCAAGGAAATATTTTAGGACTTACTCTGTTTTTCATTTATCTTTGTAGATTGTTAGAGTTATCTCATTTTCTCTGCTCTTCTTTCCCAGTACTGAATTTTTTTCCCTATAATGAGAATAAACATTACTTATTTTATGTACCTGCAAATGATGCAACACGCAAAAGAACATAACAACGTGCAGTCTGCCGACATAGACGCGCAGCTCTCCGTGCGCCTTCATGGACTGCTGCTCGCTGGCGCCTACACCGTACAGCCGCGCGGCTGCTCGGACGTATTTTATCTCGAGGACTTTGTCTTCGTCAGGCCATACCAGCTAAAAAGTATAAATAATTCTACCTGTAGATTACCAGCGTCAAGTCAAAGTGTCGGATGAGCAATTGTTAAGTTTTTAATTTAAATAATTTTTTCATAATTAGATTTAATAGTTATTTAAAAAAATCATCTGCAAGACATCTACGTTAAATTCCTGTAAATACAGAAAAGTAAAGAAAAAAGAAGTATACGCAAAAGTTTCATTTTTTTTTCAAGGTGTTTTGTTTGGTAATAAATATTATCCAACAAAACCCAAGTTTAAGTTTTTTTTTCTTCTTTCGCAAATGTTTACAAATATAGGAGTATTTGTAAACATTTGCAATTTGTAAAAATTACTATTTTCTTCATTGTCATTATAATATCAAAGTTTTTGCCTTAGATTTTCACTTACCCTAGGATACAGAGTAGCCTCAGCCAGATCATCAATCTGCAGCGAGCTGAGATACAGCTTGAAGATCATGCGATCATTAGCTCTGAACACACAGTCACTCTCCAGGGAACCTAACCGCATCTCCAGGACCGGGCTGTCCAAGTGGCAGAGCTTTAATGATACTGATGATGCTCTGGAAAGAAATTGATAAGAAAACTGATCAAAATATGGTACTAGTACCAAAAATAGTGCAAAAGATATTGTATGATCTCTTGCTAGATCACAAACTGCTGAGTACTGAGTAACACGTGGCCCTCGTTGGCCGTAATAAGATTGCCCGGCTTGATGTCACGACGCGAACTGATGATTATTATAAAGGAAAATAACAGCGAGGCGAAAATGCTGACATACAGATATCATGCAAAGTTTTGACGAAAAACTCTCAGTACACGAGTCTACAAACGACTAAAAACGTAAATGTGAAAGTGTTTTTACAACAACTCCACTAATAAACAAGTGAATTATAACTATGTAGAAACAGTGCAACCCTGTCTCCTTTAATCGAGAAGTGGGGTTTTTATTTCTTTATAACAATAAAGAACTTAGTAGGTACTATCATTATCTTTTAGACTAATCGTCGATCTGACGATTTCTTTCTTCTTTTTTTCCCAATATACTCCGCTATAATGTACCTCCACGCCAATTTTCAACTTTTAAGTTCCCCAGACGTAATTACCTCGTGACTGGTAACCAGAAGTGAACTTTATTTAATACGCATAAATACAAGTGTGCAGGTCAAACAGATTTTAATTTATCCTCGGCTTTTTCTTCGCAAACTTGGGTAACACGCAAACTATATGCCCACTATTAATCCATTACGAGTCATGAACGACCAAAACAAAACAAATCTCTAGTTTCGGTACAACAGAGCATATGCTAAAATAAAGTTTAAAGTTTCACCTGACGGAATAGCTGAATTTGGTAGCACCAGGTGGCACAGGAGGGTCTGCTTCGGGCTGCATCAGATAGTCCCACAGAGACTTGGACTTTGGCAGGACTACGCTCTTCAAGTTTATCGAATGTCGGTTCTGAATTCTAGAATGGAGACAAATACGATTTATTTATTTATTGCACACCAAGATTTAAAAAATACAAAGGAAATCATATCATAAAAAACATAAAACTGGCGGTCTTATCGCACCAGGCCATTTCTTCCAGGTAACTTAGAATGGACAGAGATTGCCTTGATTGTTAAAAATGAAAAGTGACGATACATAAAAGTGTTATTATAACCTTTTCAATATGTATCTGCTGAATCTGTAGCGATTTAATACGTACGAATTCAATTAACATATGATCTTTTTTTTACCTTTAGTTAACCAGGTCATTATTACATCAAATAAAATTTAACCTCAGGCAGTAGCCCACTCTGCCTACCAAAAAATATATCTGATCAGAGGAATCTCCCTTTTCAAAAGGAGGATGATGAACTTTTTACTGTAATCCTCAAACACTCATGGATATATTTAAAAACAAACGTATACAAGCACAAAACATTTTATTAACACATTTATTGTGCGTACAGCTAAAGAATAGAATTCTCTGTCGGAGTTTGTGTTTCTTGATAGCTCATTACAACATAAAGATGTTTAAATTAAGAGACGAGAGACTTCTAGGGAAGCATGCTCGTCGACTACATTGTCGCTTTCCATCAGTTGAGACAGTGGTCAAACACGACCTATTTGCGTTCCTCTAAATATGTCCATAAGTGTATTTTCCAAATATCTGACACAAATGACAAAAGTAGGTCTTGCAGTTGTAACTTTCTAGAAAGAGGTAACTTACTTGTCAGCAATATACTGCAGATACTTGAGCAGCGCGGGCAGCGCATCAGCGTGCAGCAGCAGCGCCAGGTAGCCCACGTCCGCCACCAGCGCCTGCTCCACGCTGTGGAAGTGTGAGCGGAACTCCGGGCAGTCGGCTCGCACCTGTACCAACAAAACTGATTGAAGACTACACTAGAAGGCATTAGTCCTATTCTGCTAAGATAGGAGCAAATGACAAGAGTACAGGGAACAATCATTATGTTGATAGTTAAGTAAATGTTTATACATGAATAGGGAGACAGACTTAAAAAAAGTTGGAAGAATTATGAGGAATGATATGAAAGAAAAGGAGGGAATGATAGCGTAGCAGTAGATGATGCAGAAGGACGGAACAATACGTGTTGCACCGAACATAACAACATGAGAACTTAAATGCTTCAGTACAGCATATCAAACCGATTGCCAAACGGGTCAAAATAGTAGACCTTTTAATTATAATTGAAAGCTTTGCAAAAAAAAGATTGTTTGAGTGCCTTCTCTATAATAATAATAAATCCTTATAGCCTATCCTTAAGGATTTTAAGTCGGAAGTGAATAGCTTATTTCTAGGCGAGCGTGTTCCATCGTCGACCACATTATAGTTTACTATCATGAGAGATAGTAGCAAACGTGAGCTTTTCAATAATAATAATAAAAGCTATATATATTTTTCAGCTCTTTCTCACCTTCCTATATAACAAATTGAACAGTTCCCCACCACTGGTGATCAGCTCAAGATACTGTCCGCTACTGCTGTGGTGCTGCTTGTCGGTCAATAAGACCTGGCTGACGGACAGCTGGACAGCCGGTCCGAACTCCATGAGCGCCACGTCCAAGCACACTTTCATGATGCTCAGCATTACATATGGCCTCTCCGTTTGTTCCGTTGAACGAGAGAGGTTGATTACGATTTCACCTGTAGACAAAGATGTGAATAAGAATTATGTAGTATCTATTGCAAAAATTATCAGAACTTTTAACTTATCTACATTGTTCTTAATACATATGTGAAATCTATAGTACGGTAGCCAGCATGAAAACGGGCCGAGAGCGGTGTGTGACGTCACCGCTTGGCAGTCTAGATGTGGGTTTGCTCGGCCCGAGCAGATGAAAGTTCCCATTCCTCTGTCGGCAGCCGCATGGACAACACTGATCTAGAAACCGTGTCTTGACTTGTTGTGTTTAATATCTTATTAAATCAGCTGCGTGGTCTGGAATTGTTATTGCTCGTTACCTACTTATCAACCACACAATATGTTCTCTGGAGGAGGTCAGGACCTGTGATCGGCATCCTGAACCGATACATATATATTATAAATATCAAGATAAGAAGGTAAAAAGTGTAAGAACAGTGCCAAAATGTTTTTTATTGCAAAGAAGAACGTCCGTTCTATTGCAAAGTTTCTAGCTGAATAGTTGTTTTCTTTCGTCTGATTAATTAACTATTATCTGATCTAAGCTACCTCAGACTTTACCTCTAGTACTCTATTGATGCTTCTTTTTTTATTATTAGGTAATCAACCTTTCAAAGAGGTCGTATACTAAGGACTTATCCAAGTAAGTAAGCAAAGCCTAACAATGTTTTGACATAATCATCAAGACTCACCCACAATGAACCGTAGTAAAGTGTTGATGGTGTTGCTAGGCGACACATTGTCATCGAACCCTGGCAGGTCCACTGTTCTGGCGTAAACCTCCATATCCTCGTCGCTATGCTCGGATGCTGCTGATGCTTGCTGAGCTGCCTGGAATCCGAGCTTAGCTGTTGCTACGTCGAATGTCGTTTCTGCTGCCCTGAGGAAGTTTCCAGAAAAGGTTAACATTAAAATATTTTTGACATTACAATCTTACTTTTACTGTCGACACAAGCAATTAAATTCAATTGTATCACAGGATTCAAGATAAATAATTAAATTATTATTCTCTCTTTAGTTTTTTTCTGTAAAGCTCACAAAATGAAACTAGCCCTAGTGACCTGTAACACTGTGAAAAAACTGTTCTAAATAT
Organism: Mythimna ferrago; assembly: GCA_910589285.2. Taxonomy (NCBI): domain Eukaryota; kingdom Metazoa; phylum Arthropoda; class Insecta; order Lepidoptera; family Noctuidae; genus Mythimna; species Mythimna ferrago. Next base: position 26,659,297 of record OU342684.1, read on the forward strand.
ACTGCACACTCATGCAGATACTTCTGAACTACAGACGAGCATTATTGTTAAAATATTGGTCCTGCGAGCCGGATTTTTTATATTGTCAGTCAGTGATAATGCGGATTCTTTGTAACCAAAACGCGGGTATTTTTCACTACTTACTTGCTCCTACTCAAATACGCCGCTACAATCTTTTGTCTCAGATTCATGAGATCTTTATACTCGGGATCAGCAGTCACCCTGTCGATACTCAGCAGTTCTGCCAGCTCTGGTTCCTCCACCTCTTCAGTATAGTCTCCGGAGTCCATGAAGGAAACTGGCACGGTGTTAGGAACGGGAACTGGGAGATTGTCGCAGAAGTCGAGGAGTTGGGCGATGATGCGGTCTGATAGGTTCAGTTTGATACTTGAGAGGGAGATGTTTAGTTTGTACCTGGTGAAGACAAATGCTTTTAATGATTTCTGCCTGTAACTTGTAGCAATGACTTTTGAAGAAAACAAGTAATGTGAAGATGAACAAAAAAAGTAAAAATACGCTGCAGACATACAAAACAATATAAATCTTTTTTTTTTTCAAACTAACTCCATTTTAGGCTACACAGATATCAAAGAAAATAAAATGTTGTTTTTTGAAAAACTATAAGATATAGCAGACTAGATACTCTAGTCACTATATAATTTTCGTTTTTTATAAATAAGGAATCACAGCAGAGATTAACATAAAATGTGATGTGTCATGCAAATATTGTTCGACTGGAACAATTTGCCTGCTACGGTCTTCCCATCCGATTATAATTTGGGTGTCTTCAAGGCTAGGGTGCATAGGCTCTTAATAAAGTAGTGCGCCTCACCATCAACGATTGCATCACTGCTTACCATCAGGTTGGATCGCAGTCAAGCACTAGTTTATATCAGATAAAAAATAATTGTTAAGTTAGCCTTTTAGAAACCGGACAACTAACTTGGGCAGCAGCTTGTACTCCTTTTTGATGCTGTTGGAGAAGACCACTTGCATCTTGACCCTGGGCAGCACGTGCAGCTCGGAGTCGGCGTGACGACGCGCCTCGCGCCACGTGTCCGAGCACTCACTGAACAGGACCTGAGGAATTCACGACTCTATTATGTGTATTTAGGCTCGATGTTCATTAGTTTAAAAATGTGTGTCCTTTGAAAAAATAACAATGCTTGAACAATAGTCTTATGGGATATATGTATTCTCCTGCTGTCACAAAAAATCTATTGTAGCTTTTATAGAATAAAGAAGAGAAGAAGAGAGGGAAAGGCAGACCTCAAATTACCTGAATGAGAAATGTCCGCAAGGACATGCAAAAGCTTAGCTTTAAAGACGATGATGCTTAACACCGAAGTGCATGGCGCCGAAAATTTATTAAAAAAGTCGAACACGTGTAATGGAAGAGGCGAGGACAAAGAAGAAGAAGCTGTGCCTTAATACAACTTCAGAAGTGTAACGTGTCTCGATGGTACTTAGACTCACCAAATCAGTGTTTTTGTACTTTTGGACAATTTTGCAATATTAGTCAGATGGGTATGTATATGTATCTAGAAAATATTAAAAAATTACATACATATTCCTCAAATAAAAAAATAACAATTCTCCTCCGGTCCTAAAAATCAGCCGTGTCTGACTTTACTGGTAATAGAATACAATAGAATAGAATAGAATAGAATATAATTGAATAGAATAGAATGGAATAGCATAGAACAGAATAGAATTATATATTAGAAAACTTAAATTTAATAAGCATATCGTTGGAATTTGATGGTTTTAGTCAAAGAACTTGGAATCCTAACGATAAGGCTTCTATTTCCTCAGGTAGTTTCTTACCTGGCAAGAGCATTCAGCATGCAGCCTGTCATACAGCCTCTCTTCAAGTTCCATGCAGGTGGCGTCCTCTAGGGTCAGGTTGGAAGGCTGCAGGTCTGACTTGACTATGATGCGGCTGATGTCCAAAACCATTACCCGCCCGTTCCTGTGAAGCATAGGGTCGTGGTTAACTTAGCAATCCTACAGCACAAAACATTTAACAATAAAATCTTCTCTAAAATAATTTGCCGAACAGAAAATGCCATGCCTATGGTGCACGGACTTGGTCTTTGACCAACATCCGAAGGTTCAAACTTTAGGTTTGCCAACGAGCTATAGAGCGCAGCATACTAGGTGTTAAAATAACGGACAGCGTTTGAAACACTATAATGCGTTCAAAAACGCAGATCATTGACGTGGGTCAGAAAGCTGTCCAGTTTAAGTGGGGCTTGGTTGGACATGTCTGCCGCAAGCCAGTCCAGCGGTGGGCCAGTAAAACACAAATTTTTTTGTTGGTGCCCTGAAATTGCACGACGGGGTCGCGGCAGACCAAGAAGGAGATGGCGGAATGACTTAGACTTCCTTAGGAATTGGAAAGAAGTGGCTAAAAACCGGGAACACTAGAAAGAATGGAGCAGACGATAGATAAAAAAAATTGAAAATATTAATGACTTATTGCCTTTACCCATTTGCTCACTGCACCAGTTCCCACAACTGCCCCTGACAGTTATACCGTCAACTCCTCGACAGTCATCGAGTTGGATTGGAAGATGTTAACTCTGATGATTCTTACTTATGCACACATCCATATTCCGGCACGAGGATGCAGGGCCCCTTGACGTCCACGTTGAGATGGAACACCTTCCGCCGGCTGATGGCGTAGGCCAGCACCGACTTGCTGACGGCACCAGCTTTCAAAACTGCTCCTGACACTTCCACTGCTAGTTCCTCGGCAGTCATCGAGTGGGTTTGGAAGAAGTTGATGAGTTCCGTAAAGGAGTGCTGTAAAAGTTGAAAAAAATTGTAAATTTTAGCGTGTTTATTTGATGACGATAAAGTTTTTGGAGCAAATCACCGAGTTATAGAAATAGTCTAACATTTCCACATAAATAAAAATATATTTTTGAATTGTAGGTGCCATATAGCCTCCCAATACAATACTTTGCAGTCAGCCAGGTTACAGGTAGCTGTAGTCACGACTTTTAGGCCTACACCTCACTAGGTCTTGATGGCGCCGCCAGTATCGCGTAGTTGGCAGTCACCCTAGCTACCTGCAAGTTACGACTCAGGCCTAAACCTCACTAGGACATGGTGGCGCCGCCAGTAGCACTGCTGACTATACATATAGCTGTAGTTTTGTGCAACTAAGCGGACATGTACAATTGTATATCGGTGACGCGAATGTTTGTGCCGCCACTGGCATCCTAGATAATAGACAATAGATATTATATACTCTTTATCGTATAAGATTAAAAGCTTAAAATAATAGGGGTGTAACAATGAGCGGTCTTAACGCTAAAAGCGATTTTTTACAAACCACTTTTGGATGGATAATATCAGAGAAGAAGAATGGATACTCAGGCAACTCGTGGTGACATGGTTTATGAGTTAGTCAAATACCTATGTACCTCGTAAACCTCTAGAACAACTGTGAGGATTCTTGAAGACGCCATATATCACATATCCCGGTAGCTTCTTAATTAACTACTTAGTTTAATATACTCACTTCAACATAAACCAACTCCACGGGCTCCATCAGACAGCACAGTCCATAATCAGCCTCGTTGCTACAAGGGTTCTTCTCCAGGTCTATCGCTAGTAGGTTGGAGCTGGTGACACCGATTCCTCGCTCTGGAGTCAAGAGGGGTACTAAGTCTCCATCTGATGTTACCCCTTCGATCACTACGCTTTCCGCTCGAGCTGATAGCTGTACGGATGGAAGTAGAAATTAGACATAAGCTACCAGTCGACCATTATATCCTGAACAAATTTTTCGACGTCATGTTTTAATTTGTTTTTATTTTTTAGTGTATTTATTATTAGCGAGTGAGAATATTATTATTTTTTTAAGTATATTGTATTTTTTTCTTCATATTTTAAAACATCAACAGAAAAAGAAAGATTTAAGAGAAAGCTAAACATCCAGAAGGTCAATGAATGATTTTAATCTTACTCCAGTAAAATAAGGATAGCTTAACACAAGACAGCGCTGGAAAGATGATGATATCGGCCAGTAAAGAGATTTAAGAAAACCACATAAATGATCATCAGCTTGTTAATATTAATATTACCTTGTATGCTTTTGCTGAAGGTCGTGTCTCCAGAGACGCGAGGAACTGAGTGAGGGTCACCACCAAAACCTCCTTGCTTCTATTCATTAGAGTCAACGAACAATTGGCCAGCGTGAGGTTTATTTTGTGCTCTGAAATCATTCAAGAAGATGACACACAAAAAGTTAATGAGATTTCTTATCCTATATTTAAATAAGCACAGATTTGAGATTGCCCTTTAAATTTAGCAGTGGTTTAAGTTAACAGGTACCATTTCTCAGTTCATGCTCAGCCGATCCAAAACTTCTGTACAAGCCTACTTACCAATATACTGCTTCGACTTATCCTTCTGCGGCGCGCCCTCCACATAACCAATCAGTTCGCAGACCTTCTTCTTTTCAGGACTGGACAGATGACTCCACAGAGTCTTGCTCCTCTCAGTCTTCACGCACAGTTCCACATGGTTCTTCGGCACTTCAGGCTCTTCTACAGTAGGAGAACTCGTTGGTTTCCACCAGTCGAATTCTGTTTCTACTACTTCTATGCGTTCTGGTTCTTGAGCTAGTAACTGGAGAAGAAAAAAAAATTAATGATTAGGATACTTTGTTCAGTCGCTCCTGAAATCCTGACCCGCTGTGGCCTAAGTAATTTTGTAAGGGTTTCTGTTAGCTGCAGACAAGTCCTAGTGTTACGTAAATTTTGATCCATTTTATCTAGTGAATAGAGTCTAGACAAAGCTGGCCCTGTCCTGGTGAAAAAGTGACGATAATCTTCAAGAAATAATGATTAATTTTAAATAGCCTACTAAAAAGCTAAGAAAAATTTAAGATTGCTGAATAGTAATGAAAACCGGTAGGGGTGCGAAACGGGGTGGAAAGTTCGGCCTCCTCCATTGAAAACCATCTAACTAGACCAATGTTGTCAGGTGGGAGGATCCTCCCTTTTCAATGAAGAATGCGGAAATGCCAAAATGTCCGACAAGCTGTACTAGTAACCCCAAGCACCAGCGCAGCCTTCGTACTACTAGCTGGGCTGTGGCATTGTTCGAAAGACAGTTCCAGTTTAGTCAGGGAAGGAGGAGTTATTCAAAGATTCCCAACTCGAAAAAAAAAAGAGTAAAAGCCTTCATACCTAGAAAAACTGGAATACGAATTCACTTACTTCAAATTTCGCTTGCTCCCTTGCAATGATGACTGACACTATCGGTAGACTATCTTCACACTTCTGTAGATCCAGCTTCAGCTCAATATCATTAGGACTCCTCAGCGTACTCTTGTATATCTGCTTGTACACGTTGTAGTTCTCTCTGTGCTTCTTGATGGCTGCCCAGGTGTAGGGCCTCACCCTCTGTTCCACTACCACGTTGAAGGCGTAAATCCACCACTTTTTGATGTTTTTGGAAAGTGGTATACCTGGATGGAGGTGACGGTATTTTCTGCAAAAAAATTCATGGACAAGTTGGTATTTATATACGAGTATTATGGTCATTTGTAAAACACTAACAACCTGCATTACTAACAGCATAAACAATAACTTTTGTTCTATGACTTTTTACAAAACATAATTCATTTACCAAAAATAAACCTTCAAGATTTTGTTGTTCTATATAACACAATCATTTCGACTCTGTATTTTGTTATATCGACGTAAGCGCATCAACCACCCCCGCCACACGTTCCCGGTCCTCTCCACTATTGTACTATCACTTGCTTCGTAATATTTAGAACGTATAATTTAAATATTTTTATTTTTGTATGACAATCTGATGAACTAAAATATTTTTTTTTTTTAAAGTCATAGAATAAAAGCTGTTGTTTATAATGTTAGTAACATAGTCCTTAAAGGTTGCCAGTGTTTTAAAAATAATCCCGTATAAATGAAATAACATGCAACTTTCTTTTTCACATCCTGGTTTTACTAGCCATCCTACCAAGGGCGTTGCTTCACGTAGTCCACTGGCCAAAGAAGTGGTCTATTTACTTTCTCAACACAAGTACGGAAACATCTCTCTTTTTTTCCAGTCTTCCAATAAGGTAAGTAAACAGCATGATTAAGGCTCACCTGTTCAATTTAATCCTGTCAAATGACGCCAGCAGATTATTTATTGACAAGTACTGTCGCCGGGACAGCTGCAGTGCACTGTCCTGAAGGACTGCATCCAACAGCAGGCGGGGAACGCGAGCCTCACCGGAACGGTTGATGAGGACCTTCACTTTGCAGGTCACTGGTTTAAGCACTGCGAAAATAAATTGCGGGTTATACTCTGTTCAAAATAACATTAGACATTTATGAAAACCTTTTATTACTGTCCGGTCAACCGATTTTGAATTTTATTACGTTGGTGGCATGACAAATGGCGGCTGCAGTAAATAATATCCATAATAGTAGTAGTAGTAGTATCCTTAGCCTATGAAATAGAAATTAAAATCGGTTGAACAGACAGTAAAAAATGTCTAATCATAACGCGAATAGGATAGATATAGTTAATCAGAACAGTCTGATTTTGAGCAATGTTGATGTAGGGCTTCAAGAGTTGGTTCGAATCTTTATCGATCATTGCTGTAGATATTTACTGCGGAACGAGGTCTAATACACCTCGTAAGTATCTCCCTTAAGGTGCGGCTAAGAAAAACATAGTTTTGTATGTCGTGCGGAAGCCGTAACTTCAATTTGGCTTAGTTTAGAAAAGAGATGAATATATACCTACCTAACATGGCCAACTAAAGCAGAATGCAGTTTACTTTAAAACCTGCACTTAACCAAAAATGCTTACAGTTTCTTCAGCGTTACACGGTCTAATACTCGGAAGTTCTTTATCGTCATAATAATGGTTTGAGACCATAGGAATGGAAATAAAAACAAGAAATGAGTGCCAATGAATGTACAAGAAAAGGCCATGACATTTTTAACTGAAAGATGTTTTTTTAGACAATTCATGTTTGCCAAAAAATATATTAAAAAAAAACTCACAAAATTCAAAATCCTCATGATGCATCGAGAACTTGTCAAGTCCAGTGAGCATATAATGCTTCCAGTTGTAGTACTGCATCGGCGTGATATGGGCAGTCTCGTTGTCGTCCAGGGCGGTCGCTGTGGGGTTCCAGTAAGCTGACATGGACTCTATGCGCATCATCTGGTAGACAGTTGATGCGTTCGCTGGAGTTACTGAAGGTTTCCATTTGCTAGAAGAACATAATCACACTAATATTATTAAGGTAAAAGTTGGTGAGTGTGTATGTTTGTTACTTCTTCAGGTTCCAACGGCTTTGGATGAAATTTGGCACACGAGTAGACTATATCCTAAATTAGCACATAGGAATCCTAGGACACTGTACCTTTGAGACAATTCTCTATTTGCACGTGGGCAAAGCCGCTGGTAACTGCTAAGTTATTTTCCCTAACTACTAATTAACACTAGATGGAATCGTGTACCTAATGTTAAAAGCTATTTGTTGATATGAGAACCCTGGGTTTGGTTTTATTGAGCATATCCATCTTTACATAATAATAGATCTGTAGAAGTTTTTAGTTGTGCGTGCATCACGTAAAATATACGAAATTGATGTAGATAACTTTTATACATTAAGATTGTGTGTAGCTTGATATATTACTTAGGTTTTGTTTCATCGCAATCGATTATATATCTTTATTCTTTTCTTTTCTTTAGATACATTCATTGACTGTTAGGCCGTACGAAATTCGCCGGGTCAGCCAGTTACATAATATAGTTCAGAAATTCAAAACCTTTAACCACATGAAAGAAAGTAATAAACGCTACAAGACCTAACTCACCTGTTGGTAGTCTCAATAGACAAGCTCTGAAGACACAGTCCACATGCGAGGGGCCCATCCTTAGAGCTGATGGAGTCCTCGTACCTGATGTGGACATTCCTCACATAGATCTGTAGATTATTCACAATCGCTGTGAACAAATGCTCGAAGAAGTTCTGAGGACCTTTGAGGACCTCGCTTTCTGCTTCTAAATCTTGAAGTATCTTTCGTTTGGCAGCTCTCGTGAGCCGTCTTTCCCTTTCTGGGTCGAAATGACTGTTGGAGATGGCTGGGCCCACTAGTACCAGTACATCTTCGATGTGGACAACCACAGGCTGGGTGTAGAGGCCTGACCATGGTATTTGCAGGCCAATGCGCCCGATGGTGCCGATTTTGACATCGATTGGTAGGTCGAGCTCGTACTGTGAAAGATGAATTGTTTTTGATTAAGTGCCTCTTATCAGTTACTTAAACATTCAGAATGAGTAGTAAGTTCCAGATGCAACTAGGCGAAAAATTAGACCAGATTCTGAAATATAAAATACCTGCTAAAATGAGATAATGCTAATTTTGGCAGGTAATATACAACATTAATTTTAGGATATGCGAAACCGGAAACACGTGTCTAGTATTTTTATGTAAAGAATCTATGTACAAAATTTCACAACTGTATCATGAAAAATCACGAAGTTATAAGCTTGTTATGTCAGCAAAAATACATAGTCACCGGGCCATCCAGGCGACTGAGGGGTTGTTTTGCACTTGCCCTCAGCTTTTTGCCGGCACCTAATACCCGCTATGACCTGCCGTGACCTGTGTTATATTTAGTGTCGGTGGTGTCCAACTTGTAAACTTTTTAAATATCTTTGGGAAAAAATATAACATGGTGTAAAAACTATTGGAATCCATTCAGTTACTGATTGTGAATAAACTATATTCAGGTTTCGCATAAAACAAAAGTAATGTGGTATATTCCAGAATCTGGTCAAATTTTACGCCATGTTCAAATTGTATGGGTTCCTTACCAAAGCCTCAGGCTTAAGCTTCAAGTCTGTAAGGTTGACATTTCCCGAGAAGATGCCCACATTCAGGTTCTCGGTGTCCAGGTCCTGGACGTACTTGCCCAGCAGCCGGTTGAGGATGCCGGCGACGGCGCCCTCGAACATGGTGACGGTGGTTGATCAACAGCTGGAGGGCATAGAAATACAACTATGAACTAGACATAAACATTTTCCTGTTAATGGGGTTAAAGAACACACAGGTTAACATTAATTCAGATGACAGAAGAAGCTTACAATATTACTTGAGTAACAAAGTACCTAATCCTTTGCCAGTAAACCCAAACGTCAATTTCGCAACTATTCCCTACTCTTTCGAAACGGCTTCGATCTTTAGAAACATTTTTACACATAAAAATTGATAGTTAAATACTCTTCAAAGTGAACATAGCTTAAGTAAATCAATCAATATATCGCAAAAAAATAATTAAATATCAGCGGGACTCTTCTGGGCGCAGCTGACCGGAATTAAATGCACAGATACTCGTATTGCCGCCTAGGTGAGTACGAGTGTTGTGTCTATTTAGGTCAGATATTCAAGAGACTATAAGCCTTAAACAGACAAACCCAGACAACAAACACATCAACATGTAAGTAAAGAAACAATCATCGTTATAGAACTTTCAAGAGCGCACCAAACAAGAAAGTTATAAAAGTATATTTTAGTTAATTACATTACTGTAGTTATTGTCCTTTGCTAAATACGACTGGTTTTTGTAGTCATCGTACTAGGATTATTATTGACTGGCCTGTTGGTCTAGTGGTTAGTGGCCCTGACTGCTGTGCCGGAGGTCGTGGGTTCGATTCCCACCCAGGACCAATGTTTGTGTGATGAGCAGGATTATTTATTCAGTGTCTGGGTGTAATTTATCTATAATATGTATGTATTTAGAAATATATAAGTATGTTTATAAGTTGTCTAGTACTCATAACACAAGCTCTGCTTAGCTTGGGGTCTAGCCGCAAGCTAGGCAGAGATTTGTGTCGTCGTTGTGTGATAGTTGTAGAATATTATACGAGTATTATTATAATCATTAATAAATATCGCACAGGAACGTTCGATGTGGCGACGCTTGAGGGAGGCCTATGTCCAACAGTGGACGTGTATCGACTGAAATGATGATGATGATTAATAAATATCGTACGATATGGTTATTTGATAGCGTTGGGGGGATTCCCCTGAACAGTTAATTCTAATCAATGAACTTTAATCATTCTTCTATCTAGGTAAATAGGTACTTCGATTGAGTTTAGTATCGTCTCTGCTCTAAACTATATTTTTATGATCATGAAGAAAAGTGCCGTGCATTGACAATATTCATTATTGCTACAGAAAGATTACAATATTTTATTATATTCACTTCCGTTTCCATAAAAACTCGCGAGCAACCAAATCGACTCAACGTACAAGTTCGCAATTGCAAATGGTTTCTTCAAAGAATACTGACTTGTTTAAGAAAAAACAAACCATATACCGTTAGAAAGCGTGAAACTTCATGTTTAAAAAATTGATACTATTATTGTGAAAATTGATTAGGAACATTTTTTAATAAACTAATTTAATTGAGCACATAAGAATGATACCTTCATAAAAACGAAAGAGAAAATATCCTATTCTTTATGTAAAAGTAGAAGTCACGAAATGACAAGTAAAAAAAAGTGAGTTGGTAATGAAGTATGATTCACTTCGTGTACTATACGACAGAATATACAATTTTTATAAGTCTTTTATAAATTGTGCCTTAACCCAAGCGCCCGAAAAGTGCCATAAAACAGTGACTCTGAAGCCTACTCCTCGATAACGGCCAGGTTAATAGGTTTGAAAAAAATATATGTTTATTATAGATTCATGAACAACATTTTTTTTCTAAAAAAATATTTAGCAATTTCGCAACTTTTCCCTTCTCCTTCGAAACGGGTCGGATCTTTGGAAACATTTTTACACATAAAAATTGGTGGTTACATATTCTTCAAAGTGAACATTGCATATGTAAATCAATCAATATTTCGCAAAGAAAATGGATTTAAAGGTCAGCCGCGCGCTTTCCGGGCGCTGTTGGCCGCAAATAAATGTACAGATTTGCGTACTGCCGCCTAGGCGGGTGCGAGAGGTGCGTCCACATAATTTTGGCCAGATGGTTCAAGGGACTATAAGCCTTAAGTCCCTGGCTCCCGAGCAGTGCACTAAATAAAACAGAGTCTTTCTGAAGTCTACTCCTCGGTAACGGCTAAGTCAATAGGTTTGAAAAAAATATATATTTATTATATATTCATATAAAACATTATCACCATATGATTTTTTCGTATGACTAATACTTCTGCAAAAAAAAATTAACGACGTGATATTTTTTCACTTGTTTTCCCTATTTCTTTCAAACGGTTTTTATCTTTAGAAATATGTTTACACAAAAAAATGTGTTCTTCAGAATGTACATAGCATATGTAAATCAATCAATATTTCGCAAAGAAAATGGTTTCAAATGTCAGCATATTTAACTCCGGTCAGTTGTTCAAGGGACTACATAAAGGCCCGCGCCCACCGCGGCGCACGGAGAGGTTACGCACGGCTATTAAGCTACGCTTTGTAAGAAAATGTGGCCGTGTCCACTGCAACCCACGGAGAAGATACGCATGAATTGAAGTTATTGATACATGCGTGGCTTGCTTGAATAGGCGGTTACAAAGCTCAACGCTGTCGACGTGAGTCTACGTTTCTACTGGAGTAAACGAATATGACCCACGACTATGTACAGCTTGCTATTCGCAGCGCAGTTTTCAGTCATACAACTTGTGGAACGGACGCGTTTCATGTTTTTCGTCTCATTGGCATAATGGCATAGAATCGCTTGCCCGCCTGTTCCACCTCCCGCAGTGAAGCCCGTGTCCGTGGCACGTACATAGATTCTCCGTACGCCGTGCCACGCTATACATAGTCTTCGTGTACCTACTCCTGTGGAAACGTAGAACCACGTTGTTAAACAAATTAATATGCGCAGCTAAACTGCGCCTCGGTGGGCCCGCGCCTTAAAGCGCCACGAACCCTGAACTTTATTGCCCTCAATAAGTGTAAGCGTGGCTGCAGCCGTAGACTCGTGGCTACCAACACTAAATGTCATCGATGAATAATCTATGGCAGCACTATTTTTCCTTAACAGGGTGATGCATAACTTATTAAGCTTGCTGCTTGTGAAACTGTTATATGAACAAAAGAACATCGTAAGTTCGTAACACGTAACAGCTTTGATTATGTCTATAGTAATTCACGGTGGTGCATACATGGTGGATATCCCACCCATAAGTACAAAGCGTTTTGGGAACACATTCATTATGCGTACTAAGGAGCGGAATTCCCTGCTGGAGTCTGTGTTTCCTGATAGCTATAACCTAGGGGTCTTTTAGTCGAGAGTGAATAGATTGCTTCTAGGCAAGCGTGTTCCATCGTCGGCCACATCATCGCTTACCATCAGGTGAGATAGTGGTCCAACGCGAGCCTATCCATAATAAAAAAAAAATCCATACATGTTCAATTCTTATGAAAGGAGTTCTCTTCTGATGTCTATCCACGTCTTCACTCTTTTTATACTTCCTAGGCAAAACCTGATCAATACAATGCTCCTGCAAATAGCTCGTAAACATGCGATAATCTTTAAGAATCATCTTCCTGCCCATGTCCCATATTATTTGGGGCCGGAGCAACAAGTTTTCTTCCTTTCTGTCCTGTCCCGTGACGCTATCATTAACTCCCTTTTGTTTTATATTATGGATAGGCTCGCGTTTGACCACTATCTCACCTGATGGTAAGCGATGAAGTGGCCGACGATGGAGCACGCTTGCCAAGAAGCAACTTATTCACTCTTGACTTAAAGACACCTAAGTTGTAGCTATTAGGAAACACAGATTCCGGCAGGAAATTCCACTCCTTAGCCTTACGCATAATTAATGTGTTCCCAAAACGCTCTAAACGTACCTTCCTCCTTTCTTACCAATCCTCCTTTTCACATGACCATACCGAGATAAAGGATTGTCCTACTAAGTACTTTTTAATCATTAGTGCAAACTTTTTCTATTTAGTCATTTCTCACTTTATCCATTAACATAACATTCTCATATCCGCTACAGGCATCTTATTTCATCCTTGAGATAGTTCTGCAGTCTTCAGACGATGTTTGTGTTAGCAGGATTGAAGGCAAATATCGGCAGCTCAATAGATAGATTTCCAAGTTTCAAATTGGAAATTCTAGAAGTGATCGAGAAATTCTATGGACAGCTGTACACGTCAATTACTAAACCCGCTGCAAATCTAACGAACGACCCAAAAGCTAGATTGACCTGACACTATACCGAGAATATCCCGGACGGTTAGCCCGTACCTACGAGATTAATGTGGCTATGAAGCAGCTTAAAAACAACAAGACGGTGATGACGGAATTACGTTCTAACTTCCGAAGACGGGTGGAAAATACCACAGGCATGGAGTGAAGTTGGGGTGGTAGTCTTCTTTAAGACGAGTGACAATATCCTGCTTAAGAATTTCAGGCCCTTCTCGCTTCGCTACGTAGGCTTGACGACTTCCAGCAACTTACAAATACCTTTTATAATTTTAGTAAACAGGGATGCGGGATTATTTGAAATAGCCCAAAACGCAAAAGTCAACGGAATGAATATGAGTCGATTTATATACGTCAGTAGGTAAAAGTCTAAAACACTATCTCTCTCTCTACGTAGGAGAGGTTATATGATGATTCCCAGACCCACAGAAAAATAAAATAGTTGGTTAATTAAACTATTACGGATAAAGTATCCAAGATGCGTTTTAATTGACATAGATTACGTTCATTAGACAAAATAAAACCTAGATCAATCACAGTGAAATTGGAATTGATTTTACAATGAACCCTTTACTTGCTGATATATATATATATATAAATGTAATATACTCGTAACAGCTGCCCTCTTTCCCTCGGATAGCAAGTTGCAACGAAAACAATTTATTATTCGGAATCGATGCGATCGACTATTTTAAGAACGGCTGGCGGTACCAATACACCACTACTTTCCAAGCTGAAGTGGATGAATAAGACTAAATAAATGTTTCATTATTTTGATAAATGCATGGATCTCGATACAGCTCCGGTAACAATATTTTAGTTGTTGTATTTTTGTTGTTTTAGTTGTAGTTGTTGTTGTGTGTTGTTGTTGTGTAATGGATCCAACATCCAAATAAGAAACAAACAATTTGCAACATGATTTTGTCCTGCGGGATTTTTCGAAAAAGTTACTGTGGCCCTGGGCAAAGGGTAACTGATAGAATACGGTTGGTTATTTAGTCAGTAAAAGTCTGACATTTCCTGTAGATCTACCCAGAGCGGGAGAGATTATTAACTTCGAAATAAACAAAACCAGAACCATCTGCTTCCTTTTCTTCTAATTTTATATGAGGACTCATTTAGGTAACAGATTCCGGGAAACCGGGAGTAACAACTGGCAACTTAAGTCTAGTTCTGATTCCAAACATCGCCTGAGAACGTTGCGAGACTAATCTCCACTATCTATCTCTATTTCCCTCCTTGATTTAATTCCGAAGCGGCCATCACTTCAGATTAACATACGATGAGTACCTAAGTACTTGACGGAAATCTTTCAGCGGGTAGGTTAGGTAGATATAAACTAAGGATACCATGATATTTTTTTAAAACAATAATACATACTTAAATACCTTCGCATTTTTAGGGTTCCGTAGCCAAATGGCAAAAAACGGAACCCTTATAGATTCGTTATGTCTGTCTGTCTGTCCGTCCGTATGTCACAGCCACTTTTTTCCGAAAATATAAGAGCTATACTGTTGAAATTTAGTAAGTAGATGTATTCTGTGAACCGCTTTAAGATTTTCATACAAAAATAGAAAATAAGCAATAAATTTTGGGGGTCCCCATACTTAGAACTGAAACTCAAAAATTTTTTTTTCATCAAACCCATACGTGTGGGGTATCTATGGATAGGTCTTCAAAAATGATATTAAGGTTTGTAGCATCATTTTTTTTCTAAATTGAATAGTTTACGCGAGAGACACTTCCAAAGTGGTAAAATGTGTGTCCCCCCCCTCTAACTTCTAAAATAAGAGAATGATAAAACTAAAATAAAAATATGATGTACATTACCATGTAAACTACCAACGAAAATTAGTTTGAACGAGATCTAGTAAGTAGTTTTTTTTTAATACGTCATAAATCTAAAAAAAAATACCATATTATTAAAACATCGATCAAAGTTACAACGAACTACAAGAACTTTTTTATTATGTTACTTCCTGCTACGGAAGCCTCCATGGGCGAGTCCGACTCGCACTTGGCCGGTTTTTTTTAATATTGATCGGCTCGCATTTAACAACTGTTGCACTTGATGGTGAGCGATGATGTTATCGACGATGTAGCACGCTTATTTAGAAGTAACCTATTCGTTCTTGACTTCAAAATTTTTAGTTGCTTTTCTAGAGTAATTTGAGTTCTTCATATTCAAGAACAAAGTGCTAATGTGGAATACATGTAAATAGAAAAATAGATGACTAGAGAAACGATGTCCTATGAGATAAGACAACTTGTGAGTTCATACTGAAATGCAATCTTCCAGCCATGTTTTCTATCCTTTATTTCCTAAAAACCTTACTCACGTCAGATTATTTAAATAATATATATTTATTAAATACGTATACTATGCACACATTTCCTACCAGTCAACGTTTGGGTGATGTAGAAAAAAAATGGTTGATGCTATAAAAGAGAAAACAACGCGGATAAAAGAAAAGATACAATACAATATTATTTCATATAATTATGCTGAAAACAATAAAAACTAAATACACGAATATAGATAATCAAACAATAATTGGTCCAAATGAACAATTGGGAAACATGATACCTACTTCTGTCAACTTCTTGCGAATGTGGTCGCAGAATTTAGAATGTTATTCGAATAATAATATGCTTATTATTAGAAGAATTAAAAGCTTAACTGTGTAAGAGCCTACTGAAGGACTAAAGATATTATAGACAGTTACGACAGCACTAAGCTAGATTCAAGAGCAATTTGCGATGACACATCATATTGACGACCATCGCATTGTAGTCTTTGTAGTTTAGTCATGCACATGGAAATGTGCACACGTTTGTTAATATGCAGAGCTGAATTTAATATTAAAAAAGTATTTCAAGAAAGAGAGATAAAGAATGGAAGACGATTTATAACCAGTTCCAATTAAAGTCGTAAGCCAACTTAACATAATTTTCAAGCACGAGATTTCTGTAGCATTGTTTCATTCTGTTGATTAAAATAAAAGAATTCTAACATCTGATGAGAAGATTGAAATCAGTTTCCAGTCTAACCGGATGCGGCTGAATACCCTTGTTTTACATGGAGCGACTGCCTAACAGATCTCCACAACCCAGCTACTGTGCAACACGATACTCATTGGATGGACTGATGGTTAGACTTTCTGGAGACTTCCTGACTTTCTACCTGTAATGGCTATGAAATATTTACGAATAACCTGCACCCACACACACACACCACCCACACCACCCCGGATTTACGAATGGCATACTAATGTACTTATTTAATAATTATAATAATTAATCGTTCATTTTTTCATGCATCTTGGCCCATAGATACCTACAGGCTAACATATATAAAGTGAATTATATAGAATTTATTGTTAGAAATAAGATTTATGATTAAGTTAGTATCTAACACTTCACACAGCACTTATAGTACTACTTAATACTACTAACCACTTATTACTTATTTAGCTCAATAACCGGTCAAAATAAAATAATATCGACCTAAACAGACTATGTCTTGACATAAATCGTAGACCAAAAAAAATCTGAATTATTTTATTTCACATAGGCCTACATAGGCACTTATAAAACGTCAGAATCTAGTGCATGGTTTCAAATTGGTCGTTTCTTAGGGAGAAGAACCGGCAAGAAACTCCAGGGAGAAGGCTTAGTAGATCAACAGATCTACTAAGCCTTTTACCAACTAAAATGCAACTGTACATCAGTATTTAAGCAACTGACAGCTAATCAGCTCCCCTAGCCAAGTTACAACCGTTTCGCTTGCGTCGAACGCTTCGAGTTAACCTTGTCGCCAATTCTTTTGTTCTGGCCACGTGACTGAGCGTCATTCCCGTACATTTGAAGCTTTCTACAAGCGTTAACTATTGCAGATTAGCAACTTGGCTAGGGGTACTCACCCTAAAAAACTAGTAAATGGTAACGATACACAGTAAGACCGGACAAAATTCACAAATAAAAACAAAAATCGATATAAACAAAAGATTTACCACAAATCCTTGCGTCGATGCGTCTCAACTGGAAGAAGATCAGCGTACAATTTGCGCGTTCCTAACAATAACAAAATCAATATCTCCGATTGGTCGCCGAACTAGTAAACAGCGCACATGCTTGCTCTAGTAAACGCGTGTTAATTCTGTATCGATGCTTTATCTCGAGATAACGTATCTGGGGAATTATCGATGCGTTGTGTGACGTGTGTGATGGTGTGTTTGGTTATGTATGACAAGGAAGTGATGGGTTGATTTAATTTTAAGAGATGGTACTTATTTATTTGTTAGTAGCTGTAGTAGAGAATCGGCAGTGGTCAAGGCACATTGCTCGCAGAACAGATGGTCGATGAGGACGAAAGGTTCTGGAATGGCGACCACGTACTTTAAGACGTAGCGTTGAAAGGCCTCACACAACGTGGATCGATGACCTGGTGAGGGTCGCGGGAATCGAATGGATGCGAGACGCACAGGACTGGTCATTATGACGACACTTAGGGGAAGCCTGTGTCCAACAGTGGACGTCTATCGGCTGAAATGATGATGAGTATGTAGAGCCATCTGCACTTTGGAGAACCTAAAAAACGCCACTGAGGCTGCTATAAACGTGGCAACTTACTGGACCCAAATACTTTGAAGGATGAGGAAGCCATCGATTAGAGAAGAAGAACAAGAAGTAGCTGTAGATATCAAACCAGTAAAAAAGCCATCCACATGAACACAAGACGAATTTTCTGAATTATCAAGGCATGAAGAAGAAAGTTACGATTGCCGGTATATTACACAATATTTGCTTTGAAAACGTCTGATAGCCGTTTCCAGACATTGGCTTAATCATAGGACATTTACATTTGATCCACTTATTAAGACAACAGAAAAGACTCAGCTTTTTAGAAAAACTGTCAGTCATGTTCGTAATAAGTATCCCCTTTTTTCTCGAAACATTTATTCAATTAATAAAATATTAATTCACATAGGTTTATAAAACGGTAGAAGCTAGTAACGGTTCCAATTGCTATGGAGAAGAATCGGCAAGAAAATCCATGGTTAAACTTTTAAAAAAATTTGATTTTCAAAATATTTGGCCGTATCGCCGTAGCGTGCCTCAGGGTTCAATTCTCGGCCCTTTTCTTTTCTTAATTTATAAATGACCTGCCTCACATTATGGCTAATTTACCCGATAAAATTCTATTCACTGATAACAATTCTCCTTATTTTGAAGTAGATAGAAAAGATGTGGATTTCTTGCACACAGTATTATATCTTATGGCATTTTTTTCGGGATCTGCATCTGATACAGAAAGCATTTTCATATCGCAAAAGAGAGCAATCCGGCCTATTTATAAAATAGTCATCGATTTCTAAATGTAAAGGGACTCCTTAGATATACTCCAAAGTTTTATAGATAAACCACAAGGGCGAAAACACTAGTACAAAGCTAGCAATGTCCATAAATATTTAGTATTAATTCAGTATCAAAAGATTTACCATAAACAGAGATATAAAAGAAAAAAAGCCTCTGCCCACTGCCAGGTGCTCTATTCCTGACATCGCAGAAATGGAAGCTTATTTTTATTTAAGGAATAAGTAGTCCCGGCCCACCTGTCCTACTAAGTAGCTGAAGTGGGTAGATTGTGTGTATATGGAAGGCAATAATACAACACAGAAGAAATTTTATTTATTTCTGGCAAAGATTTCGTAAATCTCCCTACTGTAGACGTTGTTTAAGCCGGCTAAGGAACATCAAATCTTTTGAAAGGTAAGCCTTTGGTAGACCTCTGTTCCCAAAAATAGAACAAAATATCCTCCATAACATATCTGCCCTGGAACACAAAGGGTTACTGAAGGAACACTAGTGGGTTTAAGTTAGAAGAGTTTTTTTTAATAAATAATAATTAAAAGCAAAGAAAGAAAGTGTAAGTCTAGTAAAAAGAAAGGAGAATGTATAATTTTAAGCTCCTACTGTATTTTTTTATGGCGTACGATGAAGAGGTATAGGTATCTATCTAATTTAAAAAAAAAAAATGGGACCGATCGAGATTTTTACTTATTACAAATCTTCAATCTCTATTTGACTATTTTAGGCGATAAATTTATAAAAATGCATCCTTAGAGCTAAACCTTCATTACGAGGAAACCTTTAGATTTTGAAGTTCTTTGGGGCTTTTATTTTTATTTTGTAAGTTAGTTTTAATTAGGTTAAATTAAGTTAAACATGTATTAGTTGAATGTATTTAATTTCATTTACAATAAACAGTTATAAGGAAACCTTGTGCAATATTTCATGTTTGTAGACTTAGGTACTCAATAAATTAATTAGGGGATTTGATTAAGTAGGTACTGTACGATGATATCGTGTCTATCCTCTTTTCATGGTTCTTTAGTGGACTGTAATACACGTAGTTTAATTTAAGGCTATTGATCCGCCGTGAGCGGACTGCGTAAGTGAATTATATACTTACTCAATATATTAATTAATGACGTTAGCATAGCATAGCATAGTCGGCTTTATAATGTTCCCATTGCTGGGACTTAAGCCACCTCTCTAGGAGAGGTAATGGGCCGTAATCCACCACGCGGGCCCAGTGTGGGTTGGTGGACGTCACATGTCTTCGATTTTGTTGGTCCTAGACGTATATAAAGACGTTACTTATAATACGTTATTAATCACGTATAAAGACGTTCTTAATCATTAGATACACAAATTATATTATGTAAAAGCTTGTCGCGAGATTTACCTGTGTACCTAGATGAACAAGAAAATTTAATAAGTAATTTAATCTGACTGATTTTAATTTTCAAACTAAGTAAATAGGTACGAGTACTAAATCTCACGACAAGCTTTTATATCATATAAAAAAATGTGTAATAAAGTTATAAGTTGATAGTTAAATTAAAAAAGTAAATTTTATTCGTTTTAGCCAATGATATTCTAATAAAGCGCATTTGATCAAAAGTTGGTTAAAAAAAAAGATTTTTTACTATTACCTTAGGTATGATATGAAAAAAAAATTGTGAGAATAATTCCTAAGCAACTTTAAACCGTTACAAATCTTAAATGGGTATTAAAAATAAAAATGGAACTGACCTGACCTAACGATATTAAATAACCATTCAATGATGTTAGAATTAGGCCATCGCCTTTCATTATTTGTTTTGCACAACGTGGCGTCCGGTTGTCGCCATATTGAATGTTGATGGCCGTCTTGTCTTCAGTGACACACTCGCAGGATTAAGACAAATCGCTTGACTAAGAATTGACGTGAGAATCGTCAAAATCGACCTACGCATTTGGTCTCTAGAGCGCCACAAATGAATTTATCTTACAGATACAACAAGTAACTATACTCCATTTGTTTAGGTAGTTAACTAAAGGTAAACAATCTTGATATGTCTTTTTATTTAAAATAAATCGTATAAAAGACATACAAAGATCATTTAAATTTAGTTAATTATAACCTAACATCGGTTTAGGTAAATACCTAAATGTAAACATTTTTGAATAAATTTTTAGACAATTTTTTAGATAAAAGACATGTTAAGATTGTTTACATTTAGTTAACTACCTAAACAAATGGAGTATAGAATAATGCACGCCTTTATATGAGTACATCCCAATTGGAAAATTGAGTTACAATCATAATTTAAGAACTGAAAATGCACTTAAGTGGTTTTTTTTAAGAAATTATACTCTGTTCAAAATAACATTAGACATTTATGAAAACCTTTTATTACTGTCCGTTCAACTGATTTTGACTTTTATTACGTTAGTGGCATCAGTCATGACAAATGACGACTGCAGTAAATAGTTGGTACTGTAACCACTGTTTTGCTTTTAATGCCATCCTTATGCCTACGAAATAGAAGTTAAAATCGGTTAAACAGATAGTAAAAAAGGTTTCTTGGTGTCTAATGTGTCTAATCTTAACGCGAACAGAGTATAGTTACTCTAATTGTAGGTAAATATATATACTATGGCATCGACCCACAACTAGACAGCGCATCGGAATAGCTAGGTACATGCACACAAAAACTATAGTGACACAATCAAGAATTTATCAAAATAGGTCATTTTTATAAGAAGATAGATAGATAGATATTCTTTATTGTACACTAAAAATAAAAATCCAAACCAAATTCCGAAAAAAAAATCCGTACCCATCCAAGTCTGTAAACACGGAACCCTATAGGATCTCTTTGTGGCATTATTTTGGTTGTCTGTCCGTCTGTCAAGACCATTTTTCTCAGGAACGCGTAAAGGTATATAGCTGAAATTAATATCAAATACCTACTTATGTCTGCTGCCCCAAACTGTAGAGAAATAACCAAAAAGAAAGATAAGGCCGTTTAGGCGCATAATTTGGCACTAGTTAGGATATAAAACCTTATGGGGTACTTCCCGTTGACCTTGAATCCTGTCAAGGCCAGGCCTTCTTTGCCATGAAGCAAGGTCTCACAAGTGCAGCACAAGTATAGGAAAAAGTCTTAAAGCGGCGTAGTCACGGTACAAAAATAAAAAAAACATATTGCGATTTGGAAAAATCTTCGAGTCCCGATTCTACGAACATAGTTAACTTTGTACAGAACCATCAGTGCTTGAGTCCGACTTGCTCTTGACCGGTTTAATAATAATAAATAGTAAAAGTCCTAGGATATGTAATTCAATAATGCATGGTTTCGAAGATATGATAATTAGGTCAAAAAACACCCTCATGAAAATCTTTACTTTGTGACATTGCCAGTTATCGATTAAATCTAAAGTACTTTTGAAATAAACAAATTTTTTTGTTAAGTTGCAATGACACACATCACGTAAGGGAAATATAAATAATAAATAATCATGAATTTATCAGATTATTTTGTATAGAAAACGAAAACAAAAAAAAGATGATTGAAAAATAATTCATATGCCAGTTGATTCTTTGCTATGGTCTCATTCATACCTTAGAGTTATGGGATATCAAAAAAAAAAACACGTTGTATTACCATTTTACGGCATTTGCAATTTCCAGTGACATAGACTGATAAACACATTACCCTCCTTCGCGTCGCTCAGTCGTGTAAAAAATACCCAAGCACCGAAATTCCTTTAGATGTAGTAATCCGATTGCCCATCAGTGCTGTTAAGAACCTGCCTATTTGAGGGATCTCCTCTGTCCGTTCATACGAAACAATTTAATCCGAGATTAAGAACGGACCGTCAGGTAAGTAGAGGTACTTAACTTATACTTATCTGGAACTTGACAAGTTGGCCTCGATTTTCGGGAACTCTACTATGACGTCTTAAAATCGTTATGATTATGATGTGATAGAGAGATGGAGCTAAACATTATGAATAACACTGTCCCTTTCTTACATCGGAATTGGGTACTTGCCTGTGCTTATTTCGCACAAAATAGTTTTAACGGAGTAGTTACAGTCTAGTCGCACATACGACACATCCATTTGTCGTGCTCATGTAAAGCACTTCTAACAAGCTTAATGAAAATCGTTTTTTCATAATAAGCGGACAAACCGACGCACGGCGAGTATCCACCCTTACGTTTTTGAAACATCTACGGTCCGGATTAAGCGTTTCGCCTCGTCATTTATACCGCGTACTTCGAAGGACTGGAACAATTTGCCTGCTGCGGTTTTTCCGTCTGATTATAATTTGGGTGTCTTCAAGGCTCGAGTGAATAGGCTCTTAATAAACTAGTGCGCCTCACCATCAACGATTGCATCACTGCTTACCATCAGGCAGGATCGCAGTCAAGTACTAGTTCATAACAGATAAAAAAAAAAAGCTTTCATAGCTCGGTATACTTATACAATTAATGCTCGTCAAGACGAATCATACGAACCCAAACTCGATGGGATTGTGTCGTTTAACTACCAAGTTCCTATAGCCACCTTCCGGGTTCATCATCAGTTCAGCTCCATGTCATAATGCTTTTGCATTGTCATCTGATTTACACATGCATGCAAAATTTCAGCTCAATCGGTAACCGGGAGTGGATCAAAATTTTTCAAGATTTGATAACAGACAAACATCGGGACAGGTGAAACTAAACGATTGCATCACTGCTCACCATCAGGCGGGATCGCAGTCAAGTACTAGTTTATAACAGATAAAAAAAAAAAAAAAAAAAGCTTGTTTAAAAAGGAAATACTTTCCGATTTGTACTGACACTATCACTATATTTGAAGAGTCTGACATTATCTCCCGCTCCGTCCAAGAGCGGGGATTGTCATTGGATGATTTTTTCCCACCATAAAAAAAAAACCTGGAGACTAAAAAGTGCTCCTATTTTTCAGTTCAGTCTTATTTTAATGTTCATCTTACAAAGTTTATACTTTCAACCGATATCTGATTTAAGCATTATTTCTCTAAAGAGATACTCAATTCTGAGCCGGATGGCGATCGTATGTGCCTTTGTAGGCTCAATTCCTGTACGTAATCACTACCTTGACCTCAGATGCCAGCCTCAGTCCTTTAAACGTGACCTGTTTATTTCATTACCCAGGCAGGCATTACGAATAATAACTATTATCATTTCAGACGAAAGACGTCCACTGTTGGACATACGCCTCCCCCAAGTGTCGCCACAATGACCGGGTCTGTGCGTCTCGCATCCATCGGATTCCAGCGACCCTGACCAGCCCCCTTAGCCGAGTAGCTTATCTGCAATCGTTAACGCTTGTAGAAAACTTCAGATGTACGGGAATGACGTCATCTCAACGCTCAGTCACGTGGTCAGAACAAAAGAATTGGCGGCGCGGCCAACTCGAAGCGTTCGGCGCAAGCGAAACGGTTGTAACTTGGCTAGGGGGGCAGGTCATCGGTCCTTGAAGAGGAGGACTGAGGAGGAGGAGGCCTTAAAACGCTACGTATTTCGGTACGCGGTCGCTACTCCAGAACCTTTCGGCCCCATACCCCCTTGAATAAACTTAATTCCAAACTTGATAACAAGTTATGTGGTTGATGGTTATCAATGAATGTACCTTCAGACTTGTTTCGATAACTTAGTAGTGCCCAAACCTCTTGCTATCTCTACTTTGTAACAATGAAATGGACCTATCAACTTAGAGCCGCCGACTTACTTGAGGCCTTAAAATCGTCTACATCTTTTTAGGGTTCCGTAGCCAAGTGGCAAAAAACGGAACCCTTATAGATTCGTCATGTCTGTCTGTCCGTCCGTATGTCACAGCCACTTTTTTCCGAAACTGTAAGAGCTATACTGTTGAAACTTAGTAAGTAGATGTATTCTGTGAACCGCTTTAAGATTTTCACACAAAAATAGAAAAAGAGCAATAAATTTTGGGGGTCCCCATACTTAGAACTGAAACTCAAAATTTTTTTATCATCAAACCCATACGCGTGGGGTATCTATAGATAGGTCTTCAAAAATGATATTGAGGTTTCTAATATCATTTTTTTCTAAATTGAATAGTTTACGCGAGAGACACTTCCAAAGTGGTAAAATGTGTGTAACCCCCTGTAACTTCTAAAATAAGAGAATGATAAAACTAAAAAAAATATATGATATACATTACCATGTAAACTACCAACGAAAATTGGTTTGAACGTGATCTAGTAAGTAGTTTTTTTTAATACGTCATAAATCTAAAAAAATACACTACTCTTAAAACATCGATCAAAGTTACAACGAACTACAAGAACTTTTATATTATGCTACTTGCTGCTACGGAACCCTCCATGGGCGAGTCCGACTCGCACTTGGCCGGTTTTTTT
This sequence comes from Mythimna ferrago, assembly GCA_910589285.2. Taxonomy (NCBI): domain Eukaryota; kingdom Metazoa; phylum Arthropoda; class Insecta; order Lepidoptera; family Noctuidae; genus Mythimna; species Mythimna ferrago. The sequence goes on from OU342684.1 coordinate 26,684,278, forward strand.
TTATAATTGACTAGCTTTTGCCTGTGGCTTCGTCCGCGTATATACATAGCCTATGGCACTCAGGAATAAAGCAGCATTCTATCAGTGAAAAAATTTTAGCAATCGGACCTGTACTTCCAGAGATTACCTCCTACAAACAAAAAAACAAACTTTATCTGTTTATTATACGAATATTGCGCTGCTGCGGTCTTCCCGTCCGATTATAATTTGGGTGTCTTCAAGGCTAGAGTGAATAGGCTCTTAATAAACTAGTGCGCCTCACCATCAAAGATTGCATCGCTACTTACCATCAGGTGGGATCGCAGTCAAGCACTAGTTTATCTCAATTAAAAAAAAAAAAACTACTGAGGTGTCAAGGGACACTCGGATGGAACGAAGTTCCGTTCTGGCTTGCTTTCTATAAGAGAGAGAGAGAGACAGACAGAGAAACATGCGCATGCCGCACGGCTTACAATAGCTTACTATAGCAAAAAGTGTCGTTACAACTTTTCGTGAGAATTTTTACCGTCTAGCCAATACAATATAACTAAAAAATACTATCCTATTTTATGTACATTTTGACAGCACTACTTCAACATCTTCGAAACCATAAAAACGACACTCATGACGAAAAAGTTGATAATTTCTGACAGCCGCCATCTTAGATTTACATTTTGACAGCACTATCGGCTTCAACAACCTCGAAAACCATGAAAAAGACACCCATATCGAAAAAGTTGATAATTTATTGCAGCCGCCATCTTGGATTTACATTTTGACAGTACAATCGGTTTCAACACCCTCGAAACCAACGAAAACGACACCCATGACGAAAAAGTTGATAACTTCTTGCAGCCGCCATCTTGGATTTACATTTTGACAATACTATCGGTTTCAACACCCTTGAAAACCATGAAAACGACACCCATGACGAAAAAGTTGATAATTTTTTTGCAGCCGCCATCTTGGATTTATATTTTGACAGTACTATCGGTTTTAACACCTTCGAAAACCATGAAAACGACACCCATGACGAAAAATTTGATAATTTCTTGCAGCCGCCATCTTGGATTTATATTTTGACAGTACCATCGGTTTCAACACTCTCGAAAACCATGAAAACGACACCCATGACGAAAAAGTTGATAATTTCTTGCAGCCGCCATCTTGGATTTACATTTTGACAGTACTATCGGTTTCAACACCCTCGAAAACCATGAAAACGACACCCATGACGAAAAATTTGATAATTTCTTGCAGCCGCCATCTTGGATTTATATTTTGACAGTACCATCGGTTTCAACACCCTCGAAAACCATGAAAACGACATCCATGACGGAAAATTTGATAATTTCTTGCAGCCGCCATCTTGGTTCATTTTGACAGTAAAAGTGTCGGTACAACTTTTCGTGAGAATTTTTTCCGTCTAGCCCCTTTCACAACGCGCGATAAGGAACTTCGTTCCAAAAAAAAAAATATTATAGTGTAGATACGTGCTTGACCACTCTCTCGCCTGCAGGCCTAGCCAAGTTACGACCGTTTCGTTTAGATCCTCTTTCGTCGATCGCCTCGAGTCGGCCACGCCTACAATTCCTTTGTTCTGACGTCATCTCAACGCTCAGTCACGTGGTCAGAACAAAGGAATCGGAGGCGTGGCCAACTCGACGCGTTCGACGCAAGCGAAACGATTGTGACTTGGCTAGGGCGGACTGTTGGTAATTTGGTCGATGAGAGAATATCCTAGAAATAACGTAGAAGGAGAAAGACCCTGAGGATGTAGTTATTAGGAAACACAGACTAAGGCAATGTATTCCGTTCCTTAGCAGTACGAACAATGAATGTGTAGCCGCGTAGCGTCATCTTAACTTCACATAAAAACTAATTCTGCATCGCGCAATCAAAGTTCTCCGCGCGATTTGAATATATACGACACAGCCCGAAATCATCTATTGTGCAGTTGTGCATTGCACCAGACTTAACACCCGTCTGGTCGGAGCATCCTTCCTTTTCAACGGAGGTATGTGGGACTTTCTGTTCCGCTTACCTCAAAAATGTGTTCCCTAAACGTGTTATCCATATGGGGGTTCGATGAGGGAATCAGCTTGGCGCAATTAAAATAAAGTCCCGTACGCACCATCCTTCCTGACGTACGTCCCGCCAAGGTCATACAGATCAAATATGATAAATCAAGGCTGCCAGGTGCAAAATTTTAGTTAATTTTAATAAAAACTAGAAAAATGGAAAAGAATTTTAGTTATTTTTAATAAAAACTTTGTACCTACTTCTTCGTTGTACGATCTTTTCGTTTTAAAATTTAGATTTTTAGTAGTCGTATTGTCGTAAGATCACCCCTTTTTTGCACCTGGCAGCCCTGATTTATCGTTGATTTTATCATATTTTATCTGTATGGCCTTGGCAGGACGTACGTCAGGATGGATGGTGCGTACGGCGCTTAAGCAATTTTGACACACTCAACCGATAGAAAAGCGACAAGCTAAAAACTTGTCGTCGATGGTCTGCCATGAAGCTTTATAAAAAACTAACTAACTATTCGTAGACTGAAACCGTTGATGATGATTGATGGAGACTTTTGCTCAGCAGTGAGCTAACTACAACCAACCCTTGCCAAGTGGCAACCATTTCGTTCCGATTCTCTTGCGTCGAACGCCTCGAGTAGGCCACGTCTCCGACTCCTTTATTCTGACCACATGACTGAGCGTTGAGATGACGTCAGAACAAACGAAAAAGTTAGATACTTTATTTCTAAGAAGGCAAGGCGAAACATCTTCAATCTCAGTGATAGCAATCACGCACTGTAATGACCAGTTCACCACAGGTGGGTTACCTTCCACCCAATAACGCTAAAGCCGCCAGTCAGTATGCATAAAGGGAATGTTGCGGAATTATTTTCTACATCGGAGTCGTCTCAAAAACCCTTTTCTCTTACTTCATGTAAAGTTTTAAAGTAAGGCTTCTATTTCAGGGTGGTGATAAAAAACTGGGCAACTGAGAGTCGGACTCGCGCGCCGAGGGTTCCATACAAACTACAATTCCCGAGTCTCGATGATTTTTTCAAATTACAAAAAAAGTTTTTTTTTTGACGTAGGTAGGTAACAACTTTACTGTTTTCAGATTTATGGTATAATATATATTTGTGGTATAAGACCTTGCTTTTCGCTTAATTTCAGGATTCTAGGTTGATAGGAAGTACCCTATGAATTTTGATGTCTTTGCGAGTATCGAAATATACGTTATTTGCGACATAAACGGCCGTGTTTTTTATTCGTGAACTTAGATGTTTGATTTTCACAGCTTCAAGGGACTGCAGATTTAAGTATATGGTTTAAATTTCGACTTGATACCTCGACGCGTTCTCGAGATAAAGAGTCTTGACAGACAGACGGACTACAAAGTGATTCTATAAGGGGTTCCGTTTTTTCCTATTGAGGTACGGGACTAGGGAATGCAAAAACCGCCAAAATTACAAACCGGTTTTTTTTTCGGTTTTTCTAAAAAAAAAACCGGTTAACCGGGTAACCGGTTTTAATATTAGTTTTTTTATATTTATTTTTAAGTGAAAATTTTAATTTTATTTGCTTGTAAAATACTAAATAAATATTTTTAAACTTATCTTGGAACTTATCTATTAAAAAATATAAGGTGACTGGTAATTAGTGTACGATACTTAAACTCGTGATTGTGCTCATGATAACCAACAACTTTTACTATAGGAACAAACCTGAAATCGCGAAAAAAAATCAGCTATTCAATACAAAAGTTTGCCTAATGTACTGAAGAGCTGATATTTTTTTCGCGATTTCGGCTTTGCTCCTATAATTAAAATTATTTGTTATCATGAGCACAATCACGTGTTTAAGTGTCGTACACTAATTGCCAGTCACCCTCATCATCATCATCATTTCAGCCGATACACGTCCACTGTTGGACATAGGCCTCCCCCAAGCGTCGCCACATCGAACGTTCCTGTGCGTCCCGCATCCATCGGTTTCCTGCTACCTTCACCAGGTCATCGGTCCACCTTGTAGGAGGCCTTCCAACACTGCGTCTTCCAGTACGCGGTCGCCACTCCAAAACCTTTCGGCCCCAACGGCCATCTGTTCTGCGAGCAATGTGCCCTGCCCATTGCCACTTAAGTTTGGAAATTCTTCGTGGTATGTCGGCAACCTTAGTTTTCCTGCGGATATCTTCATTTTTTATTCGATCACGCAAGGAAACCCCGAGCATAGCCCTTTCCATTGCTCTTTGGGTGACTTTAAGCCTTCTGATGAGGCCCATTGTGAGCGACCACGTTTCGGAGCCATATGTCATCACTGGCAACACGCACTGGTTAAAGACTTTCGTCTTGAGACACTGTGGTATGTTGGACGAGAAGATACCGCGTAGCTTCCCGAACGCTGCCCAACCGAGTTGGATTCGACGGTTGACCTCTTTCTCGAAGTTAGACCTACCCAACTGGACTGTCTGTCCGAGGTAGACGTAATCGTCCACAACTTCGAGTGTAGAGTCTCCGACCTTGATAGGAGTGGGCGCTACATGGTTGTTAATCATGATTTTGGTTTTATCCATGTTCATTTTAAGACCCACTCTTAGAGAAGCTCTACTGAGGTCATTGAGCATTGTGCTGAGCTCCTCCATAGTCTCCGCCATGACTAGTATGTCGTCGGCAAACCGAAGGTGAGTGATGTACTCGCCATTGACATTAATGCCTAGTCCACTCCAGTCCAGAACCTTGAAGACATCCTCCATTGCGGCCGTGAACAGTTTCGGAGAGATGACGTCTCCCTGCCTCACACCTCGCTGCAGGAGGACAGGTTTCGAGGTCTGGTCCTGGAGTCGGACTGACATGGTGGCGTTTTCGTACAAACACCTCAGCACTTCGATGTACCGATAGTCAATTTGGCACCTTTGGAGAGATTGCAGCACAGCCCAAGTCTCGATCGAATCAAAAGCTTTCTCGTAGTCCACAAACGCTAGGCAGAGAGGCAGGTTATACTCCTCGGTCTTCTGTATGACCTGCCGTAACGTATGTATGTGGTCTACGGTGCTGAAACCTTTTCGGAATCCGGCTTGTTCGGGAGGCTGGAAGTCGTCAAACCTGCGCGCAAGACGGTTCGTGATGACCCTGGAAAACAGGTTGTAGACATGGCTCAGAAGTGAGATGGGCCTGTAATTCTTCAGCAGGGTTTTATCACCCTTCTTAAAGAAGAGTACCACCACACTTCTGCTCCATGCCTGTGGCGTTTTTCCCTCGAGTATGACGGAATCGAACAACTTCTGAAGGGCCTTTAGGACCGGTTTTCCACCCGCCTTCAGGAGCACAGCCGTAATTCCGTCCTCACCCGACGCCTTGTTGTTCTTCAACTGCTTCAGAGCCATCCTAATCTCGTACAGGCTGACGTCCGGGATATCTTCAGTGTAGTGTCGAGTCAATCTAGCTCTTGGGTCGTTTGCCAGATTTGTAGCGGGTTTGGAGATCGACGTGTATAACTGTGTAACGGATATGACTCTGCCATCTTCGGTCTTCAGTTTCGTGAGTTGGCTCTGCCCAATAGACAGATCCCGTGCAAAAACTTTGGAGCCCTTATTCCGCTCAATCGCGTCCTTAATCCTCTCGGTATTAAATCGGCGAAGGTCGCGTTTCAGAGACTTCGAGATCTGTTTATTGAGCTGCCGGTACGTGCACGCATTATCTGAAGACTGCAAAGTCATTTCACGCCTCTTCTTCATGAGCTCGAGAGTTTGATCCGTGAGCCTCTTGGTCTTACTTGTACGGGTCTTAAAAAACTGAGACCCGACTGTATGGACAGCTTCCACGAACCCACCATTATATTGGTCCACGGAGCTTCCTAGGCACTCAAAACGGTTTTGAAGTTCGAGCTGAAAGCTCTCGGAGTTTTGGATCTGGATCTGTGCAGGACGGAGCGTAGACTTCATCAGTCGAGATCTTTCAAACTTAACATTAATATTCAATGTGCCTCTTACCATACGGTGATCACTCCCGGTTTTCACCGCATTGATCACAGAGACATCATTGAATATTTGCTTCTTCGTCGACATGATGAAGTCAATCTCATTTTTAGTTATGCCATCAGGGCTTTGCCAGGTCCACTTCCTGTGCTTACGCTTTCTGAAGAAGGAGTTCATCATGTAGAGGCCCTCCTTCTCCATAAAACTAGCCAGTAGGTGTCCCCGGCGGTTCCGATGTCCAAATCCAAATTGCCCCACTCGCAGCTCATCACCGTCTCGTTTGCCCAGTTTCGCATTAAAGTCCCCCATGACAACGGTGAAGTGAGTCTTAGAACCATGCATGGCTCTGGATATATCCTCATACATGGATTCCACTTCGTCATCGGGGTGTGTCGAGGTCGGGGCGTAAACCTGTATGACCTTCAACGAATATCTTGATGATATTCTGAGTATCAGGTACGCCACCCTGGTCGACACACTCTCGACTCTCACCACATTGTCCACGAGGGACCTGTGGACGATAAACCCGACACCACCCTGGGACTGCTGATCACCCTCCCGGAAGTAAAGCAGGTTACCGGATTTGAGAATTATCGTGTCCTCCCCCTGTCTTCGAACTTCGGATAATCCCACAATACTCCATCGTAACCCGCTCAACTCTTCCTCCAGTTCGATGATCTTCTCGTCGGACCGGAGTGTACGTACGTTATAGGTTGCCAGGTCCAGTCGTCGACGGTTAAACGTTCCCGCCCGGAGATTCTTAGCACCCCTGACCCCAGGGCTGCGCCCACGCCCGTCCACGTCAACACAACCACTGGGGTCGCCGGGCACTTGGGGCCTGTGCGTATTTCTATGTTGCATTGGGGGGGTTCGGACCATAACCCGCCACGCTGGTCCAGTGCGTGTTGGCGGGTCGCCATATCCTCGTCCGTTTTTCAGCCAGTCACCCTATTGTATACCTAATATGAATCCTGTTAAAAATAAAAAAAATCTCATCTTCATAAAAACGAATGTCTCAGAATGATGTCATACATAGAAAATCTAAGCTAGAAGTTAATATACTTCTTATATAATTCTGATTTACTCAGATAGCCAGGTAGCTCTTAACGCCCTGAACTCGAATACTTTAAATTCGAAACTGGTAAAAGACTGCGTTAACAAACTGAATGACCTGGGGCAAAGGAATAAAGTTATTCTGAGATGGGTACCAGGTCATTCTGAAATCAATGGCAACGAAAAAGCCGATGTACTTGCAAGAACTGGGGCTCAAGGTCATCAGATAAGACCAGACCCCTTCTATGGTATCTCAAAGAACCAGGCCATGCAGACCCTTAAGGGCAACCTATTTGGCGATTCAAAAAAGCACTGGTTGGTACAACCAGGACTGCTACACGCCAAATCTACTACTCACTACTCACAAAAACGAACTGCTGAGCTTCTTGAGCTTAGCAGGTCGAACATCTGTGCTATAGCCCGCGCCTTAACAGGCCACTGCAAACTAAACAGGCACCAATTTCACATGAAACTGAGTGACACTGATGTTTACCGGTACTGTAATCAGGAGAGAGAGACGCCTAAGCACCTTTTGTGTGAATGCGAGCCCTTTATCCAAAAACACAGTGTCCATCTGGGCCGACACATTATCCGCCCGGAGGAGATTAATTAAGATTTTTTAAGGATTTGAATTATTGTTACATGCAGCCCATGCTCTCTAATATAGATCTCAATTTTTAGTTCACGGGTTGAGGTTTGGGCTAGCCAAAGGTCAATCATCAGCCTTAATAAAGCCCGAAACACTCGCTGCAAGGCAAGCCTGGACGTTTAGGATAGTATCTTGATACTCTGAAATTAGAGTAGCCTATTTTCACTAAAATGAACCTTGGTCATTCCGTGATACCCTCACCAAACCATTACTGATGCCGCATGATGATCATTCAGGACTCTGATAACCTGTTGAAAGTGTTCTTTGGAGTTAGAAGCTTACATCCGATAATTTTGCTTGTTGCAATATTCCTTGATTGTGAAAATTTTCTCATCGGTAGGAAGAATATCCCCGAGTTTTTCATCAGTGTAACGAACAAGCAAAGATTTCGATCTTTTCACTCTCTCTTCTATAAAAGCGACTCGTTTAAGTTGATGATGTTATGATGATTAACAACAGTGGGTATTCCATCTGCGAATAAGAATTTTGGTATCCTTACGAGATTTTAATTCTGGCCCTGACAGCATTCACTGCCTGTTCTCACAACACGCAGCCGGCCTGGATTTTTAATGCTCGTGAATAGAAGAACTGTACAATTGGTGTAGCTATCACTATGGTACATAAATATTTATAAACAAACCTACGACTGATATCAAGCCTCAACAGCGTTTTAAAACAATGTTGGCTAAAAAATAGTGTCATTTGAGAGTAATAAAAAAAACTCGAAAAAACCGGTTACTTGAAAAAGAAAACCGGTTTTTTTAATCATTAAAAATATGCCGAAAAACCGGTTTTTCGGTTTTCGGGTTAACCGGTTTGCATTCCCTATACGGGACCCTAAAAAAATCACCACGAGGGCTAAGGCGGCGTCTTAGAATTCTAACCTAGCCTGTACATATTGGGGTTCCCTAAAATTATGTCAACTCCTTCCCTGCTGCTTGAGTTTTCTCTTCACCACCTATGGTAGACTGGTAGAGAGTACCTAAGGCATTAGGTAAGTCCACCTTTAAACTGTTCTGTTGAAGTTTTAATAAAAGCAATATGTATTTCTAAGATTTCACCCCAGTAAGAGTTTCCCCACTTCTTAAGAAACGGAGCAACTTGAAAACTTACTATTTGTATAAAATGGAAGTGTTTTCCTGCTCCATGTTATGTAAACGGGAACACTCGAGTCCGGGGCTTCGGTTCCGGGAATAATAGCTGTCCCGGCGTAATGAGGACGGATCCAAATAGAAATGTAGCTGGTACATATGTTACGGATATTTTTCTCTATTTTATTCGTAAACAAAGCCACACACAGATGTGTGCCTGGTTTGGTGGGACTTCCGATTGGCAAAAATTACTTTAAGCGCCTTTGGGATTTAAATTAGAGTGCGACCGAGGTAATTTTTATGACCGAAACCAAATTTCGGCTTCGGGCGAAACTGTAACCTAATGTCGGTTTCGATTTCAGTTTAAGCCGAATCTGTGACTGAATTTCGGTTCCAAATTAAGTTTTGGTCGAAACCGTGACTGAATTTCGGCTTCAGCGACAGTTTTGACCAAAATCAGAAACATTTATTGGCTTAAATCCACCTGTGTTTCTAATAGTTTTACTGTTTTAGTAATATTTGAAAATTTTTTCTTCACTAGTAAGTATATTGAAAAACGTCTTATGATTATGATACACATGAGTATTGATGTTTTGTAGAGCAATATTCCTGAATACATCAGGAATATTGCTCTACAAAACATCCCGTTGTATTTATATTTATCAACCTGGATGCAACGATGTGTTAAAATCTGTTCAAACATGGACTGAAGGCAAAGAAGGAACAAGTGGGTTTTTAGTTTATATATTAGTACAGCCGTGTGCCCAATTTCATTCAAATCCGTCCATCGTGAAGAAGTAGCAAACATACATACACACACTCGCACAATTTCGCCTTTATAATATTAGTGTGATAAGCCTTAAGGTTATAACTATACCTACCCAATTCTCGAGTGTTGGAAAATCTGAAACTAGCCATGAATTTTAAAACTCAACAAAAGCAGAATGGTTCCTATAAAATATCGTAGCATAAAAAGCACGTAGACTATAAAGTCGAGTTGCCAAGTTTCATGAAATATTTCTCTCTCACAATAAGCAGTTTCATTCAAAAAAAATAATGTCCATTAGCCCAGGGAATGTCGGAGCGCGTAATATCCCACAATTTGGTGCTAACGCCTCACCGACAGACCGAAATTCATTTAAATGCTAATGTCCGCTCCGAGCGATGTACTAATGAAAAATAAAAATAAACACGAACACGCCATCTTGGATTCGCATCCTTGCTAAATTGATGCGAAGATGTCTTTAGATTAGCTCCTAATCATCGTGGTTCTGTGTGTTAGATCTGTGTGATAGATACTTCTAGGCAAGCGTGCTCCATCGTCGGCTAAATCATCGCTTAACATCAGGTGAGATAGTGGTCAAACGCGAGCCTATCAGTAATTAAAAAAAAACCAAGTGTATTTCAATACAATCCTCAGCTACAAGTACCCATCTTCTAAATGCTAATATTATTGTTAGCATTTTGAAGATGGGTAGAAGAGTGGAATCATTTGATCTTTCAACACAATGACGCAAACAGTAATCGCCGTTGTCTCAAGAACCCATTAAACTTTTGCAAGGGTGTACTTATACTTTTCTGTTGTTTCAAAATTTATATTGAATAATATGAAATAGTGTTTATGTTTTTCATACACTTATGTTACCAGCTAAATATTTAACCCTGTAACATTGCATTGTTTAAAGTACCTCCTGAATAAACATAATTCGTAAAAATTATTTATATTTATTTCCTACTATTTGGCAGGTAGCATTTTTACAAGAGAAATACATTTTGGAAACAAGGCATGATGCAACTGCAGGCCCTACTAATATTTATAAGTAAGTATCTTAGACAAATGCTTCCGTGCTATTAGTGATTTAACTAGCAAACAAGAACTGAAAGTATACAATTGTACAGTAAAAGAAAAATTTTAGCAGGACATGCAGGCCATCCAATTAAAATTCTTGTAAAAGCAGATGATTCTCAATATTGTTTGTGTCTTATCTTCGATCAATTTCATCTCCCAGTTTACCCACGGTAAGTAGCAACCTAAGTAAGTATATTTAGGGCCATTTCGTTTAACCAAATCCTCCCACATAATGAAGCGTATTATGAAACTCAGTAAAATTATGTGAATATACGAATTTTGGATATATTAAGCCGAAAAGAATTCGAGATGTAATCCACAATAGATTTACCCGAAAGTGACTCGAGATTCAATCAATTATAGGGTTCAAGGGATCTGCTGTAGCCAACCGAGTTCCAACATATTAATAACATTGAAAAGACTCCCTGCAAATGTAATCTGGATCTTGGGTTTTCTAAATCCATTTGTGCGGAAATGCCAGAAGTATCATAGCGCGAAATATGACCTTCTATTCCACTGGAACCTTTACAGTAATATCAATTTGCCAGACCATGAAAGCGATCCATGTCCGGCAGGGTGTTAAGAGCTGATGATAGACGAATCAACAGGAAGAGATCAAGAAGATACAAATAAAGGCAACGATTCATTTGTTTTCAATACACTTACTTACTTGAAAACCCGCGCTTAGCCCACCGCTTTTAGGCACGCAATAGATTGTTTTCCGCACTAGTGCAGAAAAGTGCGCGTGCTCGCCCCCGTCACAATTTTAATACATTTATCGTATCAGGCGGACGCGCGGCGACCTCCGCGAGTCGCGCGTCAACCCCCGTTTATTCATTTCTTCGTAAGTGTATTGAAAAACGTCGTTTGATACACGTGCAAATTTTTCACTGCAGCTCTCGGCTCCATAACACACTCGCCTACGGCTCGTGCCAATTCCGCCTAGGTTGCAATGACAAAATTTCTACACTTGTATCAAAATTTATTATTTTTATTGTAAAGCAAGACATGCAAAATGATAGCAAGATAATACCAAATCTGATAACCAAAAATCTTTCAGTAGTAGAAATCTACACAGTCGCTGAGCGCTGAATGCCAAGAATTAAGTACTATTTCATTTTTTTTTATTGTATACCTTGTATATACGTAAAATACTAGCTGCCCGTGAAATTAGTACCTACATCTCACCAGAAAGACCAATTCCCGTACAAAGTTACTAATTTTGAACTTTCATCGTTTTTATTGGCTTTGCTATTTTTTTTTTTCATTTGGATGCTGTCGTTGCATTATAGCAAACAGCATATAGAAAAGGATATTCAAATCGACAAGTCGTTTTCGAGTTGTAGCGAGACTAAGAAACAGCAATTGTTTTTTGTACAACATTAGTACCTATTAGTATACACCCTTAAATTTTGATCGTTTTAATCCCGTGGAGGGTCGTACATGAAACGCTATTGATTTGTAAAGATAAAATTAAAAAATAAAGTACCTTTTTTTCAAAACTCGTATTAATTTACGCATGTACGAAATTAATTTCTTAAAGAAAACGTCAGCTGGGCGAGTTCAATGACCTGTAGTTAGTAGTCGGCGATGCGTACAAACTACCTACAGGTCATTGGATCTTTACAAATCGATAGTGTTTCATGTACGGGATCGGCCCTCCACGGGATTAAAACGATCAAAATTTAGCGGTGTATATGCGAAACCCGAAACACGTGTCTAGTATTTTTATATAAAGAATCTATGTAGAAAATTTCATAACTGTATCATGAAAAATCACAAAGTTATTTATGTCAGCAAAAATACATAGTCAGCGGGCCACTCAGGCGACTGAGGGGTGGTTTTGCACTTGCATACAGCAGTTTGCTGGCGTCTAATACCCGCTATGACCTTCCTTGACCTGTGTTGTACTTAGTATCGGTGGTATCCAACTTGTGACCTTTTTAAATATTTTTGGGAAAAAATTAACATTGTGTAAAAACTATTGGAGTCCATTCGGTTACTGATTCTGAATATATTCAGACTAAAAATATTGTTTTGTGTAATAATGTTGTTGTATATTTAGATAGTCTTTTTTCTTCTTCTTGATGTTAGTCACCTCTCCAATCAATGAAGTTAATACTGTTGTAAGTCCCTTAAGCGACAAAGTAATCCGGAGTAAAGGTCACGACTTAAAAGCTTGCCGGAGCCGTCGACATTAATGACTTGTGATGACTTTGTAGCAAGTTTCTTTTTATTTAGATTATTTACGGCGCGCCGCTGTTCGGCCTGGAGGGATGATCAAGATATCAAAGAGGATTATATTGCTGCGGTGACAGCGCTTAAACAATGTTTAAATTAAAGGAACTTTCCAAATTGGCCCCAGGAGGACCATATTATTCTTTGAAGACAATCAATCTTCATCTGCCTGAGACTTTTCTGTACCTACTGTCTTTTTTTTTATGTGGGTAATCGTCAAATGATTTGTCCAGCTTTAGGCTAGAGGGCGTATCAGACTTTTCCTGACTAAAATCCACCTGAGTCCTTCAGTTTCCCTTTGCGTTCTAGGGCCACGGTATCGTCCCTACTGGACCCCTTCGGGTTGGTAACATGCGTTTGAGGTCCATAACGGACTTGATTTGGACGTGAGTTTTATATATGAGTACAGCTGTTGTTAGAATTTGAATGAACACTGAAGAAATTAAATAACTTGTAGGTTGATTTATTTTCGTGCTTTGACTGAGAGTTTGATAATGACTTAAACTGCTGATCAATCACACATATTATACTATAAAGGCGAAAATGAGTGTGTATGTTCGAATGTTTCTTACTTCTTCACGCTCGTACGACTAAATGGATTTGTATGTATTTGGGCAACGGACAGACAATACCCTGGATTAGCACATAAGATACTATAGCGTACTATAGATAACGTTTACTTAAGCAGGGGATGGAGCTTTGCTTACTTTTGCTGACGAGGGGGAGGGGGTTAAATTTGCAAAAAATCTGCTTACATAATACTTGAGCGACCCCTTTATAACATAATATGAAGGAAGGATGTCTTCGTAGAGTAGGAATGCAATTAGTGGAAATAGCAGATAAGTACGTGTAAATCAATTTACCAACCAGAGACCAGACGGTATGTCTTTATTTCCTTGGAAGATGGGTAGGCCTTTAGTGTGGGACGCTACCTGTGTCGATACTCTTGCGCCATCCCATCTTCCTAGCTCATCGTGCTGTGCTGGTGCTGCCGCGGTGGCTGCAGAGAACCTCAAGCGGCGGAAATATAACAGCCTCGTCGGCAGCTATATTTTTGAGCCGTTTGGGGTTGAAACTCTCGGGCCGTGGGGTCCGAGTGCTCATCGGGGAGTGTGCGTCGGAATTGCATAACCTAATTCCGCCTAGCCCGTTTCATCATCGGACTACCAGACGTACGGCTATGCGCCACCGGTATACGGTGGATATCCCACCAACACGCACAAAACGTTTTGGGAACACATTCATTGTGCGTGCGGCTAGGGAGTGGAATTTCTTGCCGGAGTCTGTGTTTCCTGATAGCTACAACCCGGGAATCTTTAAGTCGAGAGTGAATAGGTTTCTTTTAGGTAAGCGCGTTCCATTGTCGACCGCATCGTCGCTTTCCATCAGGTGAGATAGCGGTCAAGCGCGAACCTATCAACAATTAAAAAAAAAATTTTAAAGAATTGTCGAAACGCTTAATTGACGCTTCGCGTGACCCAAGGGCTGGCTTCTACCTCGGTCAGAGAATAAGCATTGCCATACATCGTGGCAATCCCGCCAGCCTTTTGGGCACACTTCCAGTCGACAGCGATACGGAGGAGTTTTATGACGTCATATTTAGCTAGGCATTTAGTGTTTATATTATTTTTAATTATTTAAGTTATTGTTTAATTTGTTTATTATTTCTTTGAAGTAGTTTAATTTTTTCAAACTTTAATAAAATCGTTTCCCTAGTCTTTTATTTACCAACTGGATCTATGATGGAAAAGTTACAAAATAGTAGGTAATTAATTAGAACCGCTGAGCGAGTCGCAATTAACCAAGACAGTGTCATGTTGTGTCCTTCAATCAGCGACAACTTTTGTTACCAAAACTATTTGATATCAATCACGTGACATTTCGGTTCATATATTTTGGACTTCTTGACAATCATTATCAATAGAATAGGAAGGCCAATAGACAATTAGTGGTACCTGCGCGAAGTATCGCTAGCTTTCCATCATAATATTGTATCACGCTAATATTCATAATGGCGGTTTGTATAGATATACACCACATTTTTTTAATTAGTACACAAACTTAAAGGGCTTATTAGAAAAGCCCTTGTTATTTTATAAGTAAAATCTCAATAAATAATATTCATAGACAGCAAAGTTATTAGCGTTGGTTTATGTCCCAAAATGTCACTCAATTTATGGCCATATTGTGCAGGCTATTGATTAATGCATAAATAAGTGACAATTAATAAGGAAAAACATTGCCCGCAGTATTTTCTACTAGTAATTGTTATGTTTGATTGATTCTATGATGAATTTACCTTTTCGTGGTCAATTTTAGGGTTTCGGTTTTTTCTACTTTTGACTACAAAAATATGATCAGTGACAGGTACAGATAGAGCCCCATTTTTTTGTGTACTAATTAAAAAGTAGGGGTGTATTTATATAAGTGTGTGTGTTTGCTTCTCTTTCACGCTTTTTTTTATTGTTGATAAGCTCGCCTTTGACCACTATCACGGCTGATGGAAAGCGTCAATGTGATCGACGATGAAGCACGCTTGCCTAGAATCTTCCTATACCTATCACTCTTAACTTAAATACCCCCAGGTTGTAGAGATTAGGAAAAACAGACTCCGGCAAGGAATTCCACTCCTTAGCTGTACGCACAATGAATGTGTTCCCAAAACATTTTGTGCGTATAGGTGGGATGTCCACCATGTACCGGTGGCGCATCGCCGCTCGCCTGGTGGTTCTATGATAGAACGGGCGCGGCGGTATTAGGATATGCAATTCCGATGCACACTCCCCGAAATGCAACCGGTAGGAAACCGACTGACTATCAACTGGGTGTCGATGCTCAAGAGTTTGAAGCTTGGACTCAACGAGACGCTCAAATCGCTGAATGGATTAGCATATAGGATATTTTTATCCCGGCAGTACACTCTCTTGGGATAATTTCCTACCTCAAGGCCCAAGCGCCCAAAAAGTGCCATAATACAGTGACTTTCTGAAGCCTACTCCTCGGTAACGGCCAAGTTAATAGGTTTGAAAAAAATATATGTATAGTATAGATTCATGAACAACATTATCAACTATTGATTTTTTCGTGCGGTTAATACTTTAGTCTAAAAAAAATATTTAGCAATTTATTTTTAACTTTTTCCTACTTCTTCGAAACGGCTTGGTTCTTTAAAAACATTTTTACATATGTAAATCAATCATTTTTTCTCAAAGAAAATGGATTTAAATGCACAGATACGCCTACTGCCGCCTAGATGGGTTAGATGGGTAGGAGTGTTGTGTCCATTTAATTTCGGCCGAATGTTCAAAGGACTATATCATTACTTTTTTTAAATATTTTTTTATGTAAACTTTAATGTTTTTTTTTTATATAAATAATGATATACATCATGCCAATTACTTTTATTTTATTTAATATTTACATAATTATTTAGAGCCATGTACACTCGTTTATGCATAAGATGTGGTTGCTTTGGACTAGGTTACGTGTACCAATTTTTTTTTTTTTAAACATTTGTTGGTGATTCTTAAATAAATAAAATAGTATTTGACTGCGACCCCAGCCGATGATCAGCAGTGATGCAATCGTTGATGATGAAAGTGAAACGCACTAGTTCATTAAGAGCTTAATCACTCTAACCTTGAAGACACCTAACTTACACATGATCGAAAGAGAAGAAGAAAGAAGGCAGATTGTTCCAGTCCTTCGATGTACGGTGTATAAACGACGTGCGGACCCTAGAAGTGTCAACAACGTAAGGGAGGTTCTTTCAATCGCTGTACGTCGGATAGTCCGATAGTAGAAAGGTGATAGAATACAATAGACTCTATTGTACACCAAAATAGTAACAATTTCACAGAAACTTAAACCTATGGGTACAATAGCGGTCTTATCGCTGAAAGCGATGTCTTCCAGACAACCTTGGGATGGAATATAAGAACTTAAACTAAAAAAGGGGTAGTCTGCGGTGTACTTCAAGCAATTTAAATCAAGGGAAAATATATATAAGTGTATATACATAGATAAATATATACAATATATGTATCATGTGTTACACAATTAAATGGAAGCGAAAAAGAAAAGAATAGAATAAAGGTTAGCGATGGAAGAAATAAATTTAGAAAGAAATGAATGATGGCGGAATTAAGCCACGCAATTCCTGCGCACACTCTCTAAAATCGTCATCGTCAGCCTTTTTAATGTTCTCACTGCTAGGACTCAGACCCCCACTTTAGGTGAGGGAATGGGCCGTAATCCACCACGCGGGCACAATGCGGGTTGGTGAATTTCACATGTCTTCGAATTTTTGGTTCTAGGACATGCCGGGTTCCTCACGACGTTTTCCTTCACCGTTTTGAGAGCAGTGGTGATGAAATATATTAAACAAAGTAATGCTCCTGGCAGAGTTTGAACCCGTGACCGACATGTAAGTCATAGCCAGTACCAATCGGCAACCACTGCTCCAAAATACATTTCTCTAAAATGCATCTTGTAAAATACCGAATGACTGGCTAACATACCCTACGCCTGTGCTCCAGACTTTGGAGATTAGTGTTAACCAAATTCTAGGGAAACAAAGTCAACATGTTTATTATTGACTAGCTTTTGCCCGCTGCTTCGCCCGCGTAAATAAATTATAGCCTATGTCACTCAGGAATAAAGCAGCTTTCTATCGGTGAAAGAATTTTAGCAGTCGGACCAGTACTCCTAAGCCGGAGATTACCTCCTACAAAAAAAAAAAACAAACTTTACCTCTTTATTATATTAGTGTAGACTGGCTGTGCCCGCGACTTCGTTTGCGTGGACTACAGGATTTTGAATTGAATAAAAGTAGCCTAAGTTAGTCCTTATTACATCGGCTACTTGCCAATAAAAGTCCTGTCAAAATCGGTCCAGCCATTTCAAAGATTAACTGGAACAAACAGACAGACTGAAAGACAGACAAAAATTGTAAAAAATGTTATTTTGGTGTATGTACTGTATATTACGCTTCGTGAGAAAATCAATTTTATATTTGTATTTGTCTGTGTTATACCCATAGAAATGTTAACAGCTGTCCCCCGCACAGAGTGAAAAGCGATTTTGACTGCCGCACCTGCGAGAAGTTACGCATGTGGCTTGTTCGACCTCATAACGCAGTGAACGTGATAAAGCAGGTTCATACTCCGACTCGCATTCGGCCGATTTACAGGTGGCTGTCAGCTGTAATCATAATCTGAGGGCTGGATCCAACCATGTTCATTATGATGATGTCAGGAAAGCTATCAGGCCGAAAGGCAAATATTCTTTTTTATAATAATGTAAAAGAGTTATTTACAGAAATAAATCGTACACTAATTTTATAAAGAGATAAACTTTGTTTCTTTTTTTTGTTTTTAGGATGTAATCTCTGAAAGGTCAACTTCTGCGAAGCAGTAATGCTTGCTAAGAAGGAGGCCGACCGCATCAGGCAATGGCGCTCTCGCCGCCGCCGGGATTCCGATCCCGATTTCCAGCCACCGTAGGCGCGGGCTTGCGGACATTGAGCAATGGGTAGCTCGCTGTCCGGCCGTCCGGTAATTGTGCGGACCAAGCCCAAGTCGTCGACGGCGCACGCTGTTCCCGCGCGCCTCAAGGAGTTGTTAGCAACAGCAGGGGCCCAGCCGGGTCGAAGCCTACTGGGGCCAGGGTTATCCGAAAGGGCGCTCGAGTCCCGGTATGAAGGCTTGAAGGAACGGGATGGGTTTTTTAGTCAGTAAGAGTCTGGCACTATCTCCCGCTCCGCCCAAGAGCGGGGGTTGTCATAAGATGATTTTTCCCATCGAAAAAAAAAAAAGGGCTGGATCCAAGCATGTTCATTATGATGATGTCAGGAAAGCTATCAGGCCGAAAGGCGCAAATATTCTTTTATAAAATAATGTAAAAGAGTTATTTACAGAAATAAATCGTACTTATACTAATTTAATAAAGAGGTAAACTTTGTTTTTTTTTTTTCTTTAGGATGTAATCTCTGAAAGTACCTATTAGTCCGATTGCATCGATAGAAAGCTGCTTTATTCCTGAGTGACATTGGCTATGCTTTATGTGCGTACTAATCAAACTTTTTCTCGACAGGCCTATTGGTCTACTGGTTAGTGGCCCTGACTGCTATGCTGGAGGTTGTGGGTTCGATTCCCACCCAGGACAAATGTTTGTGTTATGAGCACGATTATTTGTTTTGTGTCTGGGTGTAATTTATCTATAATATGTATGTATTTAGAAATGTATAAGTATGTTTATCAGTTGTCTAGTACCCATAACACAAGCTCTGCTTAGCTTGGGACTAGACAGTGCTGTGTGATAGTTGTGGAATATATTATATATTTTCTTATCTCCGATCCGTACGGTACTGTGAGATTCACGAAAGTATCCGGGGATCGATCTACTTTGTAAATAATAACAGCGTTACTTACCATCAAGTGGGACAATTGTCAAACGCCTATCAATAAAAGGAAACTAAATCGGTTTATTAGTTTAGGAGTTACGAAACCACAGACCGGTACATATTAAACTTATTTCACACCCTATTTTTCTCAATCGGAAAAAATAATATTTACTTTAACGAAAACGCGCCCTCAACCTGTGGCTCCTCCATCTGATCGTCATGACCTGGGGCCCAAGCCTGCTTATTTTTATAAATTCGTCATTCCAACACGATGCCATTGTCACTTTGCTAAAATCGATCATTAATCGGTCAATGGTCTCGTAATTGAGTTGTGATAAAATGACAATTTCGTGCTTATTAAAAGCAATGACTGCACAATGACGTTCTAACGGTAGGTCACTGATCAAACGTACTGTAAAAATTTTGTCAGATTACCCCATACGTCAGACATTCATTTGTCAATATGTACGAGATTACCGTTCTATGCCACTTCTTTCATTGGAGTGTCAGTAGTTGACCATTGGAAATTCACTAAACTTAGACCATTCCGACACTATTGTAATAGCAGACTTGAGGCCCTGCTCTTAAATTCGAATAAGGATCTAAATTCAGCCAGGACTCTGTCAGCCTGCATGCTGTAAAGATCCCCTCAACAAGCAGCCTTCATAATAGTCATAAATGTAAATCGATCTAGAGGTCCGCCCCAGTTACGCACGGATGTTAGATATATTAGAAATTCTAGATTTTTCTCCACTATAATATGCATATTCTAAACAGTTAAACCTTCATCATGAATCACTCTGTCTATTGGTAAAAACCGCATGAAAATCCGTAAAGACATTTTTAAGTTTATCGCGAAAACACAGACGGACGCACGAGGGATTTGATATATAATCAAAGAAAATTCTGTCTGAACTAGATGGCGTGTTTGGAAGCTACATTTTCTTCGGCCTTCGGCGCTTACTTTGATTTTACGATTCTCTATGTTCTATATTTTTATGATGCATGCAGATCAATCTGCTGTTTCGTATCTATGTTAGAATTGGCTTCCAAACTACGCGAATGCGGCTAAATACTTCTTGCTTAGCTACTTTATATGACCTAATACGCCTTTGCGAGACTGGTGCAGATAAATGCCAAAAATTTAAGAATAAACCAGAAAAAATTGAGCGAACGAATTAAAAAAAAAATACAGGACTACGTCCAAAGCCAAAGTAGCTGCTAGGAAACAAGGCGTTCTTGCAAATGTCCGGTACTTCACACCGGGACAGCTTTTAATGTAATACAAAGCACAGGTCCGATCGTGTGTGGAGTACTGCAGCCACATATGGGCTGGTGCTGCAAAGTGCCACCTGGCAGCTTTGGACTCAGTGGAAAGGCGTGCGAAGAGGCTGATTGGTGATCCAGATTTGGTTAAGTCCAATCTTCAAAGCCGTACACAGGCGTAGGGTAGCCAGCCTTTCGGTGTTTTACAGGTTGCATTTTGGAGTGTGCGCAGGAATTGCATGACTTGATTCCGCCATCTCATTTCTACTATCGGACAAACCGACGTACGGCGAGTTTCCACCCTTACATTGTTGAAACCTCTACCGCTCGGACTAAGCGTTTCGCCTCGTCATTTATACCGCGTACATCGAAGGACGGGAACAATTTGCCTGCTGCGGTTTTCCCGTCCGATTACAATTTAGGTGTCTTCAAGGCTAGAGTGAATAGGCTCTTAATAAACTAGTGCGCCTCACCATCAACGATTGTATCCCTACTTACCACCAAAAAAAAAAAAAACTATCAACAGAATCGGAATTATGAAGAGTAACTATCCAGGACATATATAATAATACTAAATAGATATTCATTGTGTAATTGTGAAGTAGAATCTGGGTTGGAGTGTAGCCTTAGGGGCGCTATGGCGCGGGACTTAGAAAATTTTCGCCCCTAAGAAATCCGCCCCTAAGGCTACCCACTGACCAGAATCTGAAAAGGGATGCTAAGAAGAATATATTCATATTATCTGTTCATTATTTCAACGTCCACTGTTGGGCATAGGCCTCTACCAAGTATCGCCACAGGAAACAGTCCTGTGCGACTCGAATTCACCAGATTCCTGCGATCCTCACCATATCATCGGTATTTTATGTTACTTCATCCAATATATGCATAGAAAGTAAGCACAAATCGAAACGATCTCGGCACATAAACGGCCATGATTCACAGAAATTCGCTGTTAATGTAATAGCTATCGATGAAGATCAATGAAGTGCCTTTAATCAATTACCATGAAATCAGACAAGTTAAGATTAAAGGTCACGAGACACGCGCAATATCAGCACCATACCTACAGGTACATGAAATTGTTATCACATAAACCATTGAGCTATTAATAGACCGAGGGCTGTCATATTCTACGTCTCAAGTCTATTCATCGATCGATGAGAACGTAGACAGAGAAAATTGAAAATTAAAATTAAAAAAGTGCGATGAAATTCATTATGAAAGGAGATTATACTATCGACATTTTAAAATACGAATCACCCACCTACACGCCACATATAAAATTTTACGAAAACATTACAAAATTCAGAGTAACAATCATAAAAACAATTTCTAAGAAATGAAATTCAGTTTTCCACTTACCAAATTTTACATGTTTCTCCAAAATGCACTTGGATTTCCCGTAATTATGGATGCGGTGACGTCAAACTGTACACGGCACTGGGGAGGGACAGACTGATTTTGACAGGTGTCAGAGAGGGCACCCTGCAGGGCGCATGCGCGGGGCAGCCAGTGGAAAATTATGGAGAGGGCGGGAAACCGTGGGAAGCGCTCGATAAACGAAAGGATATGACGTGGCGCAGGAAATTGAAGCCTCGATTGGAATTAGTTTTATTTTTATTTGCTAAAACTTATGATTGCGTTTTATTACTCGTTTTATTATGAGGCTTTGAAGGCGGATTAAGTTCTTATTTAAAATTAAGGGAAAGGACACGTAAGGCGGCTTTGTCCTTCCAATCATAGTGGATTTCATTTCGGTTAATATCCTAGTTTATGGCTTTTTGAAAATTATCTAAGATATATTTCGTATCTTCACTAAAAGTTTTTTAGAATCCGATTTTATTCAAATTATTCTACAGTCAAACTTATTTTTTCTAAACTTTTTATATGCCACGATAGTTGGCCATCGTGGCCCAATGTATACAAAACGGCACCCATCGTCGGCCATTACACCACGTGTTGGATTTTGTAATGCCTCGTGTTTTCAGTTTTCCCGGAAAACACTTATAAATATTGAATTTCAACGCTTGTATTTTGTAAGGTTACTCCCCTTTACGGTTATAAATAACTTGGTCGGTTGTTAGAATTTTTGCACGTTTTTAGGAGTGAGTTCGATTCTTGGTTCGGTTGTCTTGTCTTATCAGTCCAATTTATGACGTCATTTATGAACTGTCTTTACTGACCGATAGTACATTATTATGTCATTAGTACTGTATACATATAATTTGTCATTCACGTCATTTCTAATTACAATTGTGTCTTTTTATAGTATGGCTAATACAAGTGTTATATTTTTTTTTATGTCATGTAAGGTACTATAATTGGTCCTAAATTACATGTTTGATGGCTTTAGGTAATTTAGGACAAATTATGACGTTTTTTTTTGCATTCCTTACTGCTCATAATCTTGATTAGATAAAACAAAGTCAATTATTTCGTTGGTATATATGATGGTAACTTATACAAGGAAGTACTTATTGTAGTAGTATTATAAATTCTGCTGACACAAAATCATGTTTGTGTAACGAGACTACAGATTTATAATAAGAAATAAATTATTGTGACTTTTATTGTTTAACCCGTTGTATGCCGGAACGCAGATCTACGCGAGACACAATGGCTTTTTAATTGTGTCTCTAATTACGGCATACGAGAGGTTAGGTAAAATAGGTATATAATATAGTAAATAATTATTTTTTCCATTGTTTCGAGACTAACTGTTAAATATTGTTATCTATTTTATTGTTCTACAAAAACCATAGCGTAAGAACTTCTACGCCTGTGATACAGGTTTATCCTAGTACAGGCATATAACATAGTCATACCTTTATAAATGATTCCTAAGATTTTATGTTAGATACTATTTTACTAAACTTTAACTCTGAATAAAATATTATATTATTATATATTATTATTATATTATATTATACTTATATAAGCAGACACTTAATAATTTCATCAACAATTACCTCGCCGTTGTTCTTTATTATCTTTGTATGTCTTATAGACGATTTATTTTAAATAAAAAGACTTATCAAGATTGTTTATTTTTAGTTAACTACCTACATAAACCGATGGAGTGTAAGTACATATACTACCTATATTTGATTTCGAATATTTATTGCTCGTGAGTGTACATACTTAAGCTCAGTCAAATCTTCAATACCGCTTATAAAACATTTTACTTCTTTAAAGAAATAATTAAAACAACTAGGTATAATTTATTATGTCGTTAATGGTGTCCTGACACATCCGCTCTGTGCTCGGAGTTTTTCGGCCAAGGTTTTGTATGCAAGTCACATGAGAGCGCAAAACAGAACAGCAGATCTGAGCTCACAACCATTATAAGAAGCCAAAGAATGTCGCTGTGGCCGAAATCGGCTAGACGGCATCATTAAAGAAAGAAGAAATAAGATAAACATTTTATTTACTCGAAAAAGACGCTTCGACGATCTTAAAACTAACTAACAAACATAGCATAACATCAATTTATAGCGAAAATATGCGTCAAATCCGCGCAAAACGGCCGCACGCTCAGCATAAAGCTCCATCCTCAAGCATAATGCGATTAGCTCACAGTGCTGGTTTTCAGCGTGAGCCTCATCATCATCATCAATTAAAACAACCACTAATTTTCACAATAAACACATTTAATCATATCTCACTGTATAGGCTGTTTAGTTAGACTGTTCTTGGCTGCAAGTAACACGCGTTACAGGACCCCATGGGGACTTGGGCGCTGAAGCAGTCGCTCGGGCAGACGGGGCAGGCGGCTGCGTAGGCGCGAGGGTACGAGCAGGATGCTGACGTGGACCACTGGGTTGGGGTAGCGTGCTGGAACATGTAAAAATATTATTATAGCCAATGGACATCTACAGGCCTAACCAAGTTACGACCGTTTAGTTTCGAGTCTCTTTCGTCGATATCGCCTCAAATCGGCAACGCCACCGCTTCCTTTGTTCTGACCATGTGTAATTCCTTTCCATTGATATGATTCCCATACATTTGAAGTTTTCCTTGATCGACTTAGCTAAGCCCTCTGGAGTGGAGAGTCTACTCCAGATAAAATGACGGAGTTGGCCATGTGGAGTTTACATAGTAGTTAAAACATAACATCCTCATATTTTTTTACTGAATTAAAAAAAAACCGATCAAGTTCAAGACGGACTTGTGCACGAAGGGTTCTGTACCATACGTAGCAAAAAATTGCAAAAAAACGTCACGTTTGCGGTATGGGAGATTTATAGCGGCAACAGAAATACTTCATCTGTGAAAATTTCAACTGTCTATACTTAACTATCACGGTTCATGAGATGCAAAGCCTGGTGACAGATGGAGAGATGACAGACGGACACACAGCGGAGTCTTAGTAATAGGGTCCCGTATT
Source organism: Mythimna ferrago (assembly GCA_910589285.2). Lineage (NCBI taxonomy): Eukaryota > Metazoa > Arthropoda > Insecta > Lepidoptera > Noctuidae > Mythimna > Mythimna ferrago. Next base: position 26,709,184 of record OU342684.1, read on the forward strand.
ACCCTTTGGGTACGGAACCCTAAAAAACACCCTTACTAAGGCAGATACTTGCAGTTATCTTGATAAATAAACTTGGTTAACTAATAATAGCTATGAGTATAGTATGAATTAGAGATCCTTTCAAACTAACTTGGAATATGGTCTTCGCTAAGTCTTGACCAAGAAGTATGTATAAAAACCAACTTACCTTAATAAAGCTGCTGAGCACACAATGCGTGACATCATAAGCTGGGCAGTTGAGGAAGACCCCCTGGGCCCTCAACTCCGGCCCCAGGCAGGCAGCCTTCGCATGCTGGACGGCCGGCCCCCACTCGGTGTGGTCCCTCGCGAACTGGTCCAGGTGAGCTGTCACCTTGGTCTTGTCCACTGCTGTTCCGTCCAGCCATTTTGATTCGCGGAAGACACACGTCAGTTTGTCGCACTGGAAATGTTGTATTGACAGTTTGGTAAGTAAGGGTGCAAACATTAAAGATAAAGAAACAGGTTATCGGTGCAGGCAAGTCTGTACAGGTCGCGCGGTGAATTAAGATCGCTCGGTGAAAGTAGTGAGGGCAATCGGCGCATGTGTACAATTGCGCACAGAAATTCTTAGTATGTTAGGATTTTATTTTTAATTTCGTATGTTTGAACCTTAGTAACATAACTTATAATAACACTAGTTTTTGCTTGTAATTTATCTTGTAAGTAGGTAAATTCAGAAAAATTAAAATTTTTAAAATTAATATTAAAATATAAAATAATAATTTCGTTAGTTTCTTTCTTAACGTAACAATTCACGTCGTAAATCATTTTTCTGGCTAGCCGTTTTAAAACTTTATTTTTAACCATTTTTTTTTTACGACTACGTATTACTAATACGATAACACAAGCTGTACGCAACAGTACCCAAGTACAACAGTATCCAATGAGACGCGAGAACGCAACGCGAGAATTGAAGAGTGACTCTATCTACCACTGACGTGTCGCCGACGGCGCACACCCGCCCGCACGTCGCCAAATAGACCGTAGAATTGAATACTGCGCATGCCCCTTCCACTTTTGCCGAGCGATCTTGAATTTGATTCATCGCGCGACCTGTACGGTCGGTACCGATCGGTGCAGGCATATTCTCCCGTGTCTTCTTATGCGCTCATTTATAAAGAAACAGGTTCATACTTGTCGGTACCGACTGCCTGTATCGAGTCATGAGGGTTTAAGGATTGGCGAGTGCAGAGTTTAACTCTTATAGATTTGCCTGTTTCTATATTTGGTTTTACCGGTACCGGTCTGTACCGACCCGTACCGTCATTTCGGGATCGAAAAACCTGTAAGTACCTTTGTGTTTGCAATGTCTGTGAGGGTAGTCTCGTGCAGTGTGACGTAATGTTTTTGACGCGAGTCAGTTTTAGTATGTTACAAAGTACTCTGTGAGTCAGTTGTCGGTCGTCGAGTCGGTTGTCAATTTAATACAGTAGGCATTATGAAATAATACAACCTTCCAGATCTTACAGGGCTAGTGTCTAAATAGTTACTGCTAAAGTTTGACAGATATCCATGTTAGAATTTGACAATAGTATTCAGGCCGATGCGCCACCGATACTTGGTGGATATCCCACTCATACGAACATTACTAGTAATAAAGTGCAACTATCAAAACTTACCTCATTGTCATACTTGGAACCGGTACAACTGGCGGAAACCTCCGGACTGATCACCTTAGGAGAATTAAGGCACTGGTAGATCTGCAAAAGTTTAAAAAGAAACCTATAACTACACAGCTATAAGTACTTAATGTATTACAACTATTAGGTACATTAGTCGATGGTTAAGAAGAAAGCGCCAGGGTAGCCCGCATAATAAAATTTTCTTTTCTCAATAAAAATAGGACAGTTTTTACAGCAAACAATTTTATTAGATTTTCATGAAATGTCCGATATATTTTGTCAGTCCGCGATAGGATTATGTCTATGATTTTTTTTTAATGATGTAATTTTTCGGTTTTTAATCTTTGTAGATTTTTTTATAATGGATAGGCTCGCGTTTGACCACTATCTCACCAAGCGATGATGTGGCCGACGATGGAACATGCTTGCCTAGAAGCAATCTATTCACTTTTGACTTAAATATTCAGTAAACACAGCCTCCGGCAGGGCATTCCACAGATAGTCATAAACCAGGAAATATGACATTAATCTTGTCAAGGGGTATCGTTTTACAGTTACTATCTTTTGAAGAAGAAACAATGTTACTGACTGCAACAAGATACTATAAGTCACGAGTTCTTCGGGGCGTTGACACCTAGGGGCTAAAAACGGTGACAAGTATTCTACCAACAAATATGTTTGTGAAAATGCTAAAAATAAATTGATTCACTAATGTGACACATCAGAGTAGCGCTTGAATCCCATGGGTAGGTACATCCGTCATTGCTGATAGAATGTCTTCTTGTTTACTGTATATGTAAGTTTGGGAGAAAGAAAATCTTTATTTGCGTAGACCTACCACATGTAGGTACATTAGGCTGTGGAATTTTTCAAAGCGAGTTATCGAGGATCTGTACCCCTAGCCAAGTTGATTATCTGCAATCGTTAACGCTAGTAGAAAACTTCAAATGTACGGGAATAACGTCATCTCAACGCTGTCACGTAGTCAGAATAAAAGAATTAAGGGCGTAGCTAGCCAGCTAGCTAGGGGGGGCTGAAACACAAAGGTCAATTACAGGAATACAAGAGGGGTTTAGTCAGTAAAAGCCTGACACTCCTCGCTCTCAGTCTTAAAATATTAATTGTTCCGCATATTTTGCTATAAGGCGCGGGCCCATCGTGGCGCATGCTGTGCACGGGCACGCGGCGCATTTTAGCTACGTGTATTAATTTGTTTGACAACGTGGGTCTACGTTTCCACTCGAGTAGGTACACAAAGACCCACGACTTTGTATAGCATGACACGGCGCACGGAGAGGCTGCGCACGTGCCACTGCAATCTACGGAGACGGGCTTTACTGCGAGAAGTATATGACTGAAAACTGCGCTGCGATGAGCGAGCTGTACATAGTCGTGGGTCATATTCGTGTCCTCCAGTGAAAACGTAGACCCACGTCGACAGCGTTGAGCTACTTATGTCTTATGTCTTAGTATGGTTTCCGCACTTGGTCCTATGTGGACCATTGTACGTGGGCCATAGCGGCTTAAGTGGGCTTATTCCAACCAGCCCACCTCTCTCCAGATTAGGCCTCTCAGGTTTTTCAGAGCATCTATAAGGGAATTCGGGGATCCCACGGTTCGTGTGCGTATTTCAGTGACACCTGTGCAGTTTAGGAGCACATGCTCAATCGTCTCCTCCCCCTCTGCGTTGAGCTATGTAACCGCCTATTCGAGCAAGCCACGCATGTATCAATAACGTCAATTCATGCGTAGCCTCTCCTTTGGTTGCAGTGGACACAACCACCTACATCTTCTCACAAAGCGAAGCTTAATACAGGTGCGTAGCCTCTCCGTGCGCCCCGGTGGGCCCGCGCCTTTAAATCATTATTTATGGTATGTCAAAATGCCACGCAATGAAAATGCTTTTCACTTATTTTCAGCATGTACTGGCCTGTTGGTCTAGTGGTTAGTGGCCCTGACGCCGGAGGTCATGGGATTCCGATTCCCAATGTGAATGTTTGTGTGATAAGCACAATCATTTGTTCTGTGTCTGGATGTAATTTATCTATAATATTTATGTATTTATTAAATATTTATATTAGTATTTCCATTTCAATAAACTGTCTCCTTTTCAGCATGCAAAGAACTTTGGATGACTTACCCCAGACGGTGTCTCCCCACAGTAGGTGCCACCACCTCCTGGCGCCCCGTAGCTGGCCTGAAGCAAAAACATTTAAAATATATTATGTATATTATAGTGTGCAGGAGTACCGTACCGCAAGGCACTTTTCCCGTGTACGGATTTTTGGAAACACAATTACAAAAAGTACTAGTAATGCTTCTACCTACATTAAGTAACGGTTTAAAAACTTGGTTGTTTTTTGCGTTTTTTTTTATCTGTTAGAAACTAGTACTTGACTGCGATCCCACCTGATGGTAAGCAGTGATGCAATCGTTGATGGTGAGGCGCACTAGTTTATTAAAAGCCTATTCACTCTAGCCTTGAAGATACCTAAATTATAATCAGACGGGAAGACCGCAGCAGGAAAATTGTTCCAGTCCTTCGATGTACGCGGTATAAATGACGAGGCGAGATTCCTCATATTGTCATCTAACTTATAATCTAAGTTTCATTTCTGGCGAAAATAAAAAAGTTAATCATGTCAGTATTTTCCATTGGCCTTTTGTACATAGATTTTTTACATAAAAACATAAGACACGTGTTCTGGGTTTCGCAAAATACTAAAACTACTATTGTATAGCCTAGTCAATCGTTTCGATGTAATGGTCCCCTTCGTTAAATATTTAAATGACGTCCCCAACTTGTTATTACTCCATCCTTTATCTCGTGCCAGAAACTGAAGATGTTATCTTAATTATAACACAATGAAAACAAAGTTAGATGAAATACCTATAAGTTAATTTGTGTTTATCGCTCCGGGGAATAAAAACAAACTCAACGGCGAATGGATTAATTAGATACTTCAGGTTCACGACTCGTTCAAAGAATAATACGGAACAACGTGGAAAGTTCCATAATCTGGTTTAAGGCCAGGTTTTTTTTTTTTTAATTGAGATAGACTAGTGCTTGACTGCGATCCCACCTGATGGTAAGTAGCGATGCAATCTTTGATGGTGAGGCGCACTAGTTTATTAGGAGCCTATTCACTGTAGCCTTGAAGACACCCAAATTATAATCGAACGGGAAGGTTCTACTCTTTTATCTTTTAAACCTCTGGAAATCCACAAATATAAATTGACTATATGACGGGCAAAAATCAAAATATGAAAATTAGTTGGCTCGATAAAAAAAAATTGCGAATTTGACTTACGATTTCAAACGTGTACAAGTATGTCTACGAGATTACGTCACGAAAATATTTGAAAGTTAAAAAGAGCTTGTTGTTTTTTAAAAGAAAAAATAAAAATCTTGTTTTTTTTTTTATATAAAAAATAAAGCCGCTGTTATAGGGCTGGAAATCGACATAGACCCGGGCGGAGTTCATACCTAATAATCAGAGACTACAACCGGCTCTTAACCATTAGGGGCCATACTGCATATCTTGCACATTGGAATGACTTGAATCTTGATGAAATGACGTCCATATATGAGTCAGTACAAATCCCTCTATAAAAGTTTTTTTTTAAAGTAGGAAATCTTCCTCCTCTTCCCGCTCTGGGGCGGAGTGGTGTCAGAATTTTACTGACTAAAACCCACTCTTATGTTCCTTCTTTGCCTTCGTTCCAGTGTTCTCTTTCACACAACCCTTAGCCCCAGCAGGCCTCGACCCTGCTGAGCCCCTACGGTTTTGCTGACATCTCCTTGAGGCGTGCTTGAAACATTACGCGACGAAGACGACTCGGGCTTGGTCCGGACGGTTACCGGACGGGTGGACTGCAAGTTACCTATTGCTCGCCGTCAAATCCCTCTTTTAAGGCTCGATTATAGGCTGACAAAACTAGCCAAAGTGTTCCAAAAACACAATGTGAGCGCCTAGTCGTCTGCCGACTCGATTCGGTACGGGGATCAAGCTGCCTTCGAGCACGGGTGCTCGTAAGCCGAAGATAGCACTCGCCTAAACCACCTAGACTGGGTAAGTTCAGCTACAAACCTTCAGCCGGTACTGGCAAAGCTCGGCATAGAGGGGCACGGACGGTTGTAAGCCGAAGACGACGTTTCGCTTCGAACGAACTGCCTTTCGTATGTCGCTGTAGTCGGCAACCCCGACGACCCCTTATACGAACCATAGGTTTCTATGTTAATTACACCTGATTAATTCAATGATGCTATTCGAACCAAAGTTTTAATTTGAATCTCGCATAATATGAAGCCCCGCTTCCTCCAGACACATAATAGATAAGGTACAGAAGTCAATCTACATACAAAGCGCGCTCGAGCGACGCACACAGACACCGCTCACGGACACGATATCTCGGCTCAATTGAGCTCAGTGCGAGCTCGAGTGCTATCTGTTTGAGACACGTATCTGTGAACTTTTTTAAACAATTCTTGAGCAAAAAAAAAGCTTATTTTAACTGTTTATTGGACAGTTATTTAAATTCAACATTAATTGGTGAATTATCGTTTTGTAAGCTAGTACCAGTTGTTTCAGATAGTTATACATATAGGTATTTGCTTGTATGTGTATTAGGTAACAGTTTGGTAGGAGGTAGGTAGGTAGGAACTGTTCGGCAAGCCGGCCGCCAGAGCAGCCGCCGCGCGCCGCCGCTCCCGCGGGCGCGCTTGCTGGCGTGCTAAGAACAGCAACAGCCTTGAGCGCAGCGCTGGCCGCAGCGACGAAATCCAAATAGGTACATTGGATTAACAATCCAATAGACCTGTACATTGGATTGCTATTGCGCTGAAGGCTGTTTTCTTAGAGAACAGCACCGCTTCTCGCGTCATGACGGTAACCCTAGGCAACCGTCGAGCGTAGGTATGAAAAGTGAAGTACATACATGAGATCGACTTCTGTACCTATATACTCGTATTTTGTGCCCCAGACGAACTCTGATAAAAACATAAAAATAGATCGTCGTCCAATTACGACGGTAGGTACCTAAATGTCGGTATTGACTAGCTTCACTAACCAAGAGGCGGCCATGGGCCTCCCAATTATTGTCGTGAGTAGGTATGTGCCTCCGGATCACAATGAACTGGCACACTAGCTAATCGATTTGTAGTGGTGCAGGTTCGTTTCCGCACGGAAAATACAAAATGGTTGAATAAGGAAGAAGAAAAGAAGGAAGAAGATAAAGGATGATGAGAATCAAACAAAAGATTTGTGAGGGCAACAGGTTAATTAAGTAGTTCATTATGTTTAAAGTCTGTTTGTTTGTGTATCTACATACGATATAGAAAATCTCCTTATTCGGGGCACCACGTTTAGATGTTTTGGTGACATAATCACAGCAGACTGGCATGTTTTATTAGTAGACAAGGTCGCACCGTTCAAACGTGATAGGAATCACAGACAAGACAGTCATGTTATGACAGTTTTAGATCTTTGAAGAACGGAAATCTCCTTTAATTTAAAGTTACTGAAGAAAAGTAGTTCTAGCAGGATTGTCGTCGCAGGTCTGCTGGGGAAATTTCATTTGAAATAAGCAGCACCTACCTTTGTGTTCTTCTATCTGTATCTATTCGTTTCATTATTAACCTTTCAATCGTGGAAAGTACAGACACAATAGAAAGACAATAGGTGCGCGAACGCCGGCGTTCGCGCACCTATTGTCTTTCTATGGTTAATGAATTAAGTGGTTGTGTGTAGAAATAAATAAATAAAACTAGTAACCTGCCCTAGCTAAGCATGTTGTCAGAAATCTTTGAAATTCTTGGCTTTATTTCACTATAATACGCATGTATTACACACCAGAATCTTCCTCATGAACCACTCTATCTGTTGGTGAATACCGGATGAAAATCCATGCAGTATATTTGAGTTTATTGCGTTCATACATACCACGGATATGGTTCATACAGACGAAGAGAAAGAGAAGCAGTGAGGAACTTTGTTTTATACATATAACAAATCTGAAGAAGTTTTTAGTTGCGCGCGCATCACGTAAAATGTACCTACGAAGTCTTCGTAGATAACTTTTATACATTATAATTGTTTGCAACTTGATATATTACTTAAGCTTTGTTTTATCGCAATCGGTTGACTGTATCGAAACATACCTATAGTTACTACAATCAAAGACTAGTTTTAAAGAATGTAAATCGTGTTGATTGTTTCGTGCTTTAGGTGTAGGTTCAAATGCAAACACGTAATTTAACCATACTTATTAGGTAACTATTCATAAAGTCCACCGTTCTCGTTAATGAAGACTAATTGACCGCGTCCTGAGAAGAACACAGACAATACAGGCTTGTAGCATCTATCCACAGAAGTCTCCACGTTTTCGACCAGTCCTCGTTTAATTAACATAAATGACATAATGATGTACTCATTGAAGAATACGTAGGAATACCTACCTACTACTCGTAACGCATAAAAACAGACTATTACGACGTCGGTCTAGAAGATAGAATACCTCTGCAAAGAACTAGTCACTAATATAAATAAACTAATGTTTTCAAATGTTTCTGGGTACACGAAGATGGACGACGCCGCCGAGGTCGACCTGGGAAGAGGTGGCGAGACGACCTAGATGCCTACCGTAAGGACTGGTTCGAGGTGGCTTATGGAAAGAATACCTGGAAGAAGTTGGTGTACGCCTTTGCCCAGCAGTGGGATAGTATAGGCTACAAAAAAAAAATTGATTCAACGATGTCTCATCTCACAGGACATCTACAATTTATTTGAATATCTGAATTCGAGTGAAGTTCTGCAATTTGAATTGAGAATTTTGTATTGTGAAATTAGTATATTTTTGGAATTAGGTACCTAATAAACTAGTTAAAAATTTTGTATCGTGAAATTAGTATATTTTTGGAATTACTTATCTAATAAACTAGTTAAAAATTTTGTATTGTGAAATTAGTATATTTTTGGAATTACCTAAAAACCTAGTTAAAAATAAAAGGCCCGTTTTGACATTTGGGAAAAACCGTATAATAAAAAATGTAAAATAATATTATTAGGGGTCCGGTGTATTAGTAGTATCTACACTAGACCGAACAAGCCGCTAGCTAGGTAGTCAAAATACAAACGTCAAAACTGGCCTTTTATTTTTTGTAAATTTTAATATAATATCGTGCATAAATCATCTCGCATACACAAGACATCATAGGCCTTCAAATATTTGATCCGTGTAGGAATCGAACCCGCGACACGCAGAGATGGGTAATTCTCTTCTTCCTGCCCTTGTCCCGTTTTATTTGAGGTCGGCGCAACACGTTCTTTTCTTCCATTCTGTCCTGTCACTCGTCACGCTATCACTAACTCCCTTTTCTTTCATATCACTTCTCACACAATCCATCCATCTTTTCTTTGGCCTCCCTCTCCCTCTCCATCCATCCACATGTAAATTCATAACTCTTTTAGCAATATGCTTTTCATCTCTCCTCTTTACATGACCACACCAAGACAACCGATTTCCTTTCAACCTTTCAGTCACTGGCGCCACTTTCAAACTTCCCCTAATATACCTACTCATTTCTCACTTTATCCATTTTCGTCACACCATACATCCATCTTAACACACAGAGATGGGTAATTCTAAAATCTAAAAATAAACTTGACCCTGGTAACACTTCGTGCAAAGCCAAAAAAAAAAAACAATTGGAAACCACTAATCTTTAGCTAGATGTAAGACAAAATATCGTTCTAATGATAGCGTAAATAATTAGGAGTTACTAGTTGCCTCTTTGATTCTTCTCGTTTTCTCTCGTTGTCTTTCTATTGTGTCTTTAATTACGCTATTCGAAAGATTAAAATTGAAAACGATAACGAACTGATGATAAATTGTGAATATCGTTAAGGGTCCCCGATACGGTCAACTGCGGACACCAATTGATGCAAAAATTGATCGTTAACTTTAAACGATGGAAGCAACCGGCAATATTGTCATTGCCATCCACGTAAACATTATCAATCGCTATTGACCGTTTCGGGGACCCTACATGTACCATCAAAGACACTTCCGCCTGACGACCGCTAAGTTCATTTTTGCTTGCACTCAAAACGAAAATTTCAAAAGGTATGGTTTGGCGCCGCGCCGCAGGATTCAAGCGAAATTAAGCTACCTAGGTAGATATATTCTGGAAGTCCTTCATCTTCCGTCCATGATAGACAGCAACTTCCTTTATAACAAAGATATCTCCTAGGTAAACACGTAATATCCACCTACCTTCTAGGTACGTGTATCTACTTTAAAAGTAGGTACCTAATCCTAATCTACTAATTAATCCTAACTAATATTATAAATGTGAAAGTGTGGATGTTTGGATGTTTGTTACTTAATCACACAAAAACGGCTGAACGGATTTGGATGAAATTTGGCATGCATATAGCCTTTGACATGGAAAAGAATATAGGCTAATTTTTATCCCGGATAAACATCTTATTCCTACGGGAAAACACGTTTAGAGTGCGATAACCGAAGTACACGCGGACGAAGTCGCGGGCGGATAGCTAGTATAGCGTATGTGCCACTGCCAATACTACAAAATAATTGCGTACTTAATTAAATCGTTAAAAAATAAAAGGCCTTTGAGAAAGCTCATAAAATAGGTATAACCTGGAACGAAACTGAAAGAAACAATAAAATAATCATTTGATTGATTGATTGATTAATACTCCATCTGTTTAGGTTGGTACTTAACTAAACATAAACAATCTTGATATGTCTTTTTATTTAAAATAAATCGTTTTTAAGACATACAAAGATTATTTAAATTTAGTTAATTACCTAACATCGGCTTAGATAAATACATAATTGTAAACATTTTTAGATAAAATTTTAAAACAATTTTTAGTTAAAAGACATGCTAAACTACCTAAAAAAACGGAGTATAGATAATTTAGTGGGTTACTCTTTACTCTACACACCAAACAAGCCGCTAGGTAGTCAAAATACAAATGTCGCCTTTTATTTTTTGACAACTTTGTTATAGAACTTACCGCAACATAGAGTGCAAGAAAAACACAAAACTTAAACATTTTCAAAACACGATCGTCCTTGCTAGCTCTAATATGTAGACTGGAGAACAATAACGAAACAGGCTATGAGATAATCGGTAAGGTCAAGTCAGAGGCCGAGATCGCACGATGATACTGCTGTCGTATTAGTCAACAACAAGTTTTTGACCTCTTGACAACGCCAAAATATTGATAAGTGCAACGTTCGATCAAAGTTTGGGCTTTCTTTTATTTTTAATGTATGTGGTATTATTGTACCTATTCGCTACTTGGATTTATATTGAAATGCCTTACAGCCTTTACAGCCATCAAGGTTCTGTACCTTGATTTTGGCAATTATCTGACCAATGTCTCCAGGACAATAGACACTTAGGTAGGTTTTTCTAGCTTGTAAACAGGTAGGCCTACCTTAAGACATTCTTCGAATCAGTAGATAATGGATCTAAAAATAAAATTAGGCGCAGGGATATTTTTTTTTATTATGGTCAATATCTAGGATAAGTCAATCTAGCCAAAACTTGCCATTTTGTTCTAGGTTTTGCTGCAGGCAACTTGCTTGTCAGGTTGCTAGTTACTAGAAGTGGCCGCTAGATGGCAGTGGCCACCGGATTGTTTAAGAGCTGCAATTTTGTTTTTGCTCGTTTGCAAGTCCTAAACGTAATCTTATTGCTGTATATTATTATTCTTTACGGCCTGACTTGAAAAACTAAAACGAGCAGAAGACAGTTCTAAAACATTTCTACATACAATAGCCGTGGGTAGAAAAATTAAATCCATCTTATAAAATAATATTTAAATTTGTATTTAATTTTTGTTTTCATTTAACAAATGAATATTAAAAAGCACGGTAAAACTGATTTTTAATTTATCACCCACTTTATCATTTATATTTTATAATTTGTTCTTAACATGCTTTGTGAATTTCATTCATGCAGGGTCGTAACGACCTCTGTGGACACTACAAGTAAATGGTGGCACAGATTAACAAAATGTTGAGACTTCAAGATAGGCATAAAACTCGCATCTTATTTTTGCATATTGTATTTTGTGTTTTGAAATCAGTGTTAATGTAACTATAAACTTATTATTTTAACTTTTGGTTACTTATTGGTCGTAACCTGATATTTTATAACATACTAGCTTTTGCCCGCGGCTTCGCCCGCGTGGCATTAGGTACTTAATGAATCGGGATAAAAGGTAGCCTATGTTCTTTTCCATGTCAAAGGCTATATGTAAAACGGCTGAACGGATTTGGATGAAATTTGGCATTTTCATCCAAATCCGTTCAGCCGTTTTGTCGTGATTAAGTAACAAACATCCACACTTTCACATTTATAATATTAGTTAGGATAGTCTTCCTCAATAAATGGGCCATCTAACACTAAAATATTTAATTTTTAATTCAAACCAATACATCCTGATATTAGCACAAGTTAAAAAACAAACTCTCTAGGTTTGTTAAATTACTATGAAAGACAAAATGTATAAACATAAACTAAATAGGTTTCATCAATAAGTATGAGTTAAAATAACAATTACATAATTATTATGTAATTACATATACATTTTTTTTATTATTAACTTTTTTACTAATAACCAGGATTATGGAGAACAATCATGCGTATTGAATTGAATTGAATTGATTTTCGATTTAGTTGTTAAAACTGATCAAGGTAAAGTCATAAACTTAGTTAAAGCAACCCAAAATTCGCACAAGAAAAAGGATGCGATGTAGCAAATAAGCAACTTAACATGAGACTCACATTTCACTATTTAATTATGTTATAAAGTCCTCGTATTAAAAGGCCACAGGCCACAATGCACTTCATTGATAGGCAGAATGTTGCATTTTTGTCGCGCCTGGAATTCACTCTGTTTGGTTGATTTGGCTGCCATTAATCGGACACAAATCAAAACTCTGAATCAAAACTTGGTCTGAAATAATTATTGCTTGACTGGGCTTAACATAGAATAAACTAAAGTTCGTTGTGCACTTAAATTGTAGCTTTGTTTTATATGCTAATTTTACGTTCCGGCTTTCTAAGTAGATATCAGAAAGTCAGAACATAAATAATTTATCTTTTCTTTTCAAACCTGCTAAGTTGTGTCACCTCTGCGAGTAGAGTATTATCTTTAGTACTACTCTTTGTTCTGATTGACGTTCCATTCCAAGATGGCAGACATGCCGCTTGAGCCATGATAGTATGGAATCGTAGGATTACGATTTTTAGGTGTGTCTTTCTAAATATCGAACTAGAATGTCTTCGAAATTCTTGACTAATGTCTTATACGAATGTTCTGACGATGTGAAACAACTCGCTTGCGTTAAGTGCGCTAGTTTTAGGTAACGTTTGTGCCGGGACATATGTAATAAAACGGTGATCGAAATTGTGTTTTTCGGTGTGTCGTGTACGATAAGTATTCTGGTTTGATGTTAAATTAAAATGTGGAATATGATGTGCGACGTGATGCCCACTATATCGGAGGACAGTATCAGTCAAAGGAGTTCGCAGTTATCCGGTGAGGATGCGAACTTCGAGCAGTTGATGGTGTCTATGCTCGATGAGCGCGATAAGCTGGTGGAGAGCCTGCGGGAGACGCAGGAGCGGTTGGGAGACTCTGAGCTGCGCCTCAAGGAGGTGGAGAAGGAGCGTGACTCGCTGCACAGACAGATCGCCGCCAATTTGCCTCAGGTCAGTGACATGAATGCTAATGCCTAACTGCTTATGTAAAAGCGGATATTATTTATATGGCAGGTAGTGCTCAATTACTGTTACGATGTATACAGGCTTGGATTTAAATTCAAGTTCATGTCTACTATATTTCCAAGCCTTTTGAATGATATTTGCTTGTAATTTTTACTTGGAACTGTATAGTTGAAAATCTTAAACAAAAATTCACTAAAACCTGAATGCTAACAAATAAATCTTCCTTAAACCATTAATTATCCAATCCAACAATGGTGCCAGTCTATTGTATAATCAGATAGAGCCAGACGCCGGTGACTGCACCAGACAATAACTCTATAGATGTGCTATTGTTATTTTTATTACTCCATAACACTGATTAGGACATCTGATTAGAAGATTATGCTACCGATCTGCTGTTCTATGTGTTTTGACATCTTTGAGCTTCCAGTATTATGTTGATTCTGTAATACTGCATTTCTAGTTTTTGTTTGTGTGAAATGTATTTTTGATAATCTCAAGATAATTGTAAACCATTAATTATAGCAGATTATTGTACCTACCTAAAATATTGAAATAGCTAGATCACATGATGCTCAAATCATCTTGTGAATAGTGTCGTCTTGGAGCTGGGTTTGATATTGTTTGTTGGTTGGTTGAAGGACAGTAAAAATGTAAAATATAAAATTGTCATTCTTTTTGTCTGTTTATTCTCGATCATCTGGAGCATTGATGAATAATGCTTTCAAATAATTGTTCATCGAGAACCATTCATATTTTAATTTCTGTACTCGAATATGATTTTCGTCATTACACTAAGGTCTACTTTCCCCATACAACCCTAAATTAATTGAATGAAAACCATTTTATATATTAATTGAATGAAAACCATTTTATATCAGAAAAAAAAAACATTTTTCTGATATCTTCAATTAATTAACAAAATTAGAAGGATGATTAAAAATTAGTAGTGATTTGTGCTGCAACTAACGTAAGTGACATTTCAGTAATCGCAACTAAACTATTGACTCAAGTCAATACAAATCTGATATGTTGTTTCTTTATCTCAAATAATATAGTATGCAGTGGCAAGTAACAATGAATATTGTTAGTGTGCAGACCGTGTCAAGGAGAGTTGCAGACATAATGCTCAGCCTGCGGAACAGAATTAAATAAATGTACATTCTGTAACTGAGATGACGACTTATATTTATTACGGCCTTGTTTTCTGCGGTAATTTCTAATATTTAAGTTATTTTGTTGAGTGTTTAAGTAATTAACAGTTCGTAGATATTTTACTCCTATAGGTGTTGGCGATGTATTTCCCATTTTTTAAAACCATAGCTTGACATCTCAGACAATTTTATTACCTATGTGCTTTTTGGTTTTTATTTTTGTCAAGCCAAAGAGATTTGCTTGATAGATAATTTCTCATTGTGTAGCATGTCTCAGAATAGTGTATGTACATGGTGGCTTTAGTGTTTCCTAAGCCTAAAGACTAGATTTTTGATCTAGAATCCAAATAGCATTAATTACCAATAACACTAATTCTTTTTGTATCATCAATGCTAAACATTAGCAACCTTGACATTTTCCTTCTGCCAGGGTTCAGGTGTCTATTCAGGAGGCAATGATGCCTTTTCCACTATTTAGGCCCAGTATGTCTTGGTGGGTTCCATGTCTTCTAATTTTTGGTTTCAAGCACATGATAGATGGTCGGGACGGTCTCCTCACAATGTTTCCATTCACCGTCCATTGGATTTCCGCAACCCTTGCCAGGTCATCGGTCCTTGTATGAGGCCTTCCAATGCTGCATCTTCCGTAATGACAAAATAAATTACACATTTTTATTTGATCAAGTCTTTGTTTTATGACATAAACAAGATATAGGGACTTTACTCATTGTGGTCATGGATTTTAAATTTTAAGAACAATAACATTGCATAGTCAGTAGGTACAAATCAATTCATTATTATAATAAATAAGTTTACATTATTTAAATCATCATTTGGCTGAACGATGAAATATAAGTGTGGTATTCACTAGAATCACTAGTTAGGGGCTCAGGTTTATAAAGTTAAACAACCAAATTATCAGTAAGATGGACAACTCAAGAATGACATCTAGTCGTTCCCTGAGACAGATCAAGACTGCCATGACGTTACTACTTGACTTAATCTACATTTAATGTGTATTACCACAGCAAGCAAACTTAACTAAATTATAATTCACAAACTCAACTTAACATTATTAAAATTGTTTAAATATTGATGTTAGGTCAGTTGTCATTCACAATATACAAGTAGATAAAATCTGTGATAGGCCGAACACTATGTAGAATTGTCATATCACTGATAACATGATGTGTAGTCAGGGAGTTTCATTGCTAATGTTTTGTCAAAAATTCCTCACAAAATAAATCTCCATTAGCATTTAAACTGTTTAACTATCCCATATGGAAATGGGCCTTTCTCTACTAACTGGAAACTTGTCTATTGACAGCTGTCCGAACCCTATTTTTCTAGAAAATTAAACATGTAATGTATTAAGTTGATAGATGGTTATAATATAAATACATATAAACAAGAAACCATTGTAATTTTCCCTTATTTTTCGAATTATAGGCAATTTTGTAAAAAAATGCGGCAGAGGACTGTTTTGCCACCCAGAGGACTGTTTTTTCCACCCAGAGAACAGTTTATGTCAATGTTTATATGAAAAAAATAACACAATATCAATTATTAAATGAGATCAAATAAATTCTTTTCTTTATTGAATACTGTATCACATACAGAATTTAAATACTTATATTTATCAGGAACAAATTGCGAGTTTAGCTCTCTAAGTAACGAATTAAAATAATTATAATCAAAATTAAGCTTAGGTACTAAGAATCAGCCTTGTTTACTTATCAATGCAGCCTTATTTCTCAAAAACAGGTACAGGTATATTAAAATAATAAAATATTCGTTTCCCTTTTAGGGCAATATCTGGGTTTGGCAACTTCTTTAATATTTGGTCAAAAGACACATCAGAAACATCATTTTCATCGACTCTGAATGTGTGTCCTTTGTCATCACAAATTTTTAAGAAGGTTACTGTTAGTTCGCCTTCTTCCGTGTCTATCTTATTGACTACTGCAGCATAACAATATTCAGTGTTTCTTACTAGAAATTTAACCAAGACGTAATCACCGATGGTATAATTCTGTTGGTTGATTGAACTAGGTCCAGCCAGTGCAGCGTCGTCGTCGGTCTCCATTGTGAAATCCTGTGAGTTGTCCATGTTTTCACTTTCAGTGTCTGTGTAAATATCATCTACGTTAAGTTTTGTCTTGTTTTTGTACTGTAACACTCCTAAATTGAAATGCTGGCACTCATCTTCACAAGTGCAACTTAAACTTTTCATTATGAGTTTAGCGGCACTTGGAGCTGATTCCAGAGGACTTCTGAATATTACAGCCTTTATTTGATGTATTTTTAGAGTGCCATTAAAGCTTTTTAAATTAACTGTTTCATTTTGAAGGTCGTCTGTCAATTCTTGGATGGCTTTATCGTCGATTGTGAACAAGGTAATTGCGGAACATCTTCGTTGAATGGCCTCTACAAATGATTCCAAGCTATCAATATCACCTCCTGTAGCGACGACGGCATCAGCGGTTCTCTTGCAGGTCGCTCCAATGCCATCAGGGGCCCCTTTGCCATGTCCACTCTCTGAATAGTTCCACGTAAACTTCTTCACATTTAAAATCTCTTGTTGAAGCCTTGATGCCAGGATGTAAAACATCGTTTTATTTCTGTATTGAGTTACGGGTCCATCGCTGACGAAGTGGATGCTCTTTATGTTAGGTGGGAGAGTTTTAAAGATTGGCCGCAAATGTGCCCAAATAGCAGCTGGTGAATGTGTGAGATTTTTGGAAACGGTACAATAAGACTTGATAGAGTTTTTGGTATACACTACCACAGTATGAAGACTTAGCTGAAGTCTCGACCCTCCAAAATGAAATGCTTGTATTTCTTGACCGTATTTGGAACAATAATTTTCTGAAAAATCCATATGTATGATAGCGTCTTCGTCGGTAAGGTTTTGTTTATATTTCTTGATAGCATTGTATTGATGGGTAATGTTTCTCTCGTGTTGATAATAGGCTTCTAAATCCTCGTGCAGCTCTTCTATTAATTCTCGAGGGCGAACCGTGAACGTTTTCTTTAGGTATTTGGTAACTGTTCGAGCATTCTTGGTCTTGGGGTCGTTGTAAGTTTGTTTCTCGGATATCCATTTTTTAAATTCAATAGGCTTGCTGTCATCAAACTCCCTGTAGTCAGGATTCTTGTCAATACAGCGTTGGCAGGATCGTGACAAACATAGCTCGTCATAGCGATTACAACATGTCTTTTCAAGCAGTGCAGTGTGACTATTGTAAGTCAAAATTCTTCGCCTGTGCAATGCTGACAGTTTCAGATCGATGTTCGCGTGCTTTATGCAGAGGCACGTGTCACGGTCGTTTACATTTGGTGTTACGACCCAGAAAGGACGTAGACGACAAAACGTTGTGTAGCTTATTTTAAAATGTTCAGCTTGAAACTTCTTGTATAAATTTGCGATGCTATCCGATAGATATCTTTTCTGTTTTTTAACCCCTTGTCTGGTCAGGCATTCTCGTTTTCCTGCGCCAAGTCTGCTGTTGTCATCATTTTCATAGAAAGTTCGTACAGTATTTATGCAATCAGATGAAATTCTGTCTTTACGAGTCCGAAGCTTGGGTACTAAAACTGATTGACACGCTGACTTCTGAATTGTTTTATAAGATATAGCACTATCTTTGCTTCGCCATAACTTGTACTTGTGTATTAGTTTACCGGACACGACTTTTCCGAATATTTGTTTTTCTTTACAGGTTTTTAAATTAGCGTAGTTTTCTTTCAGCTGTGCATTCAAAACTTCACCGAATAGCGCCTTTTTGACTACTTCTCTGCGAGTTTCTGGCGAATCACACATTTTGGTAATTTTAGTGTTAGGTGTGTCTACATTTTCCTTTGTCTTAGCTTTTTCCAAACGTTCTAATCTCTTCCTATACTTCTCGGATTTTTTTTTGTAATACTCGATCTTTTTGTCTTTATCCTTTATAATTTTGTCACGTTTCTTTCTAGCATTACGCTTTCTCGCATTACTTGCATCACTTCGTGGAGTGGTCATAGGTAGTACTGATGGAGAGACAGGTCTTTGAGGAGAAGGTGAACCCTCGGATTCGGGCGTATTTTGTCGTACAAAATTATTTGTAATTTCTTTCAAAGCTTTTTTTTTTGCGCGATAGGTAGCACAGTGCTTTCTCCATTTTTTAGTCACAGCTTTGTGTTCACGTCGACTCATATCTTTAACTGGCTTTCTTGTACCTTTTTCCTTTTTTCTTTGGTAGTTTCGTCGTTCTTTTTCCTTCAATTGCTCTCTTTTTACAGGGTCATTTTTTAGCCGTTGATATCTTAATCTTTCTGCAATTCGTTTCTGCTCTTTTATTTCTTCTTTGGTTTTAGGTTTTTTCTTTGGTGGCATTGCGGCAATACTAAAACAATAAAACATACTTTCAATAATTAAAAAAAACCGTAAGGGTTTAAAAACAGGTAGTTACTAGTTAGTATTATTTTATATTCCAAAATCCATAATAATAGAAAACCAAAGACGTGAGATTAGCGTGACAGGCCAATGTAAGAAAGAAAGAGGCTATCGACAAGCAGTAGGTTAGTGCAGACTATAAAGAATATTAATAAAATACACAGACGTCAAATAAAACAGTCCTCTGTCACATTGAACAGTCCTCTGTGTTATAAATTTCCAGAGGACTGTTGCACAGAGGACTGTTTTTTTACGTAAAAAATGTCATACCACGTATCAGTTTAAATATTACTTCATAACACAGAAACAGCTATAACTTATTACACTGAGCAATTTTTTTGTTAAGTAAATATAATTATAAGACATAAAACGCCGTAAAACAGACTTACCAGAGGAATGTTCACTCAACACTACAGAGACGTGGCTCCCACACAGACGCGGAGTTGTCACTGCGCAAAATGGCGGCGACTTGTTTAGCATGGCGACCGAGCAAACTTCACACTGTTAGCGTTCAGTTTCAAGGGAAATGTAAGCACAATAGTGTTTAATATTTTTGTGGCGCGATATTCAAATTGTGACAGAGTACTGTTCAAAAATGTAATGGACAAAATTCGAACACTAGTTTTTAGTACTAAAAAATTCTCTAAAATTATAATTGTTTTTTGTTCACATGCATCCAATATTCTTTATGTTTATAAAGTTATAAGATTTTACATTTTTAAATACAACTAATAAAAACCGAACCGAATCATACTCGATCCGGAATTAGGACATAACAGAGGACTGTTTTTAGTGGCTTTTAGACCGAGTTTATGAAATAATTATGATTCTAAATAATGATTAAGCTTGGCTCCTTAAATAACAGATTATATATTATGTGTTTTAATAAATAAAACCATACATTAATATAGCCAAAGTTAAAAAAAAATGCTTGGACCATGATTTTCCTGTTAGTAGAGAAAGGCCCAAATAGACTTTAGGGATAAAGTACGAATTTTTAAAGAATGTTGGCATCCCAAGTCTCGAGTTGTGGGTCTTTTGGATAGGGACCGGGGTCCCAATTTCCACCTATAAACATTTTTTTTTTGAGTAGTATTTTGGAACAACAAGGCCAAAGGCATTAATTAAAATACAGTTACCAAAAAATCTGTATTTATTTTATTTGTGGTCCCAAAATACTTATAATAGTAGCAACTATTGTAAGTTGTTGTGTAATGGTAGCAAACATACAATGGGCGTCATAAGAAGACTTAAAATCACCCAAACGGCGCGCGTGATCTAATCAGAAATGAAGATATCCGCAGTAAAATCAACCAACCGACATAGCACGAAGAATCGCCAAACTTAAGTGGCAATGGGCAGGGTATATTGCACGCAGAACAGATGGCCGTTGGGGCCGAAAGGTTCTGGAATGGCGACCGCGTACCGGAAGACGCAGCGTTGAAAAGCCTCCCACAAGGTGGACCGATGACCTGGTCAGGGTCGCTGAAACCCGAAAATACTACTAAAATATATATAAGTATATGTGGAAATTGGGACCGCGGTCCCGGTCCAAAGAGCCCTACGACCCACATCTCAATCTTAATTATCAAAAAAAAAAAAAAACTAATTTTAATCTTTCGATTTAAGAATTTTTTTGAGAATTGGCCTTGTCATTTATTACGTGATAAGTATTTAATGTCTGTCTGACTGTACATAATATACATTTACGAGTAGTTTGTGATAATGAACATTCCACTGTTCCAGTCTGTGGTGACATAGCCTGAATTAAGTAATCACTGTTATCAAATCAGCATCATTGTAACTGGTCAGGCGAAAATTTAATCCTTTGTGTAATAGTAGCTTATTTGTGTTGGGATTACTATCAGAGCTTTGCATATTATTACGATGATTCGGCATTTTTGTGGTATTGTAATGGAAACTGTAGATTGCAGTTGATGTCTGTTCTATGTAAAAAACTAAGGTTTTTATTTATTTATTTTGTTTTTATCAGCAAACTCATATTGCGGGTTACTCTTGGCCAGTTTCAGTGTTAGGCCAGGCTGGAAGCGCGGGTGCGGTGCGGGCGCAACGCGGCAATCTCAAACATATGAACTTCGTTTGAGTGTCCATAGTGGGCATGCTTTCGCGGCGACCTGCGCGGGACCGGGGATCTCAAACTAGTTCGAGCCATGCTATGGCAACCGCCGCTCCACGCTGCCAGTCTGGCTAAGCAAATCGTGCGCCTTCTCGCACCCGCGCCGCTCCCCGCACCGCGCTGCCAGTCTGTCCGAGCACTGTTTTCATCTTGCTTATAAACTCCCTGTATTTTGATAGTACTACAGAGCTCACGATTGTGCACGCGCGATGTGTGTTCAGCGCAAGCTTTGGTTTTCAAGCTACAATCAAAATTGGTGTCACTGACTTGTCAGTCTGTGACGCCATTGACACATAAGTTAGTTCTTGTTTCGTTCGTTCTTTCACACGTAAGTTCTGACACTGCGCCGGGTCTAGTAGTTGCTTTACACTTCTCCTTTCTAATTCTTAAGACAGACATCCAGATCGTCTCCTCATCTTATTCGTAGTCTACCTTGGCCCCATGTCGCTGTGTCTGGGCACCAATCCTGTGTTTTAGGAGCCCACAGCTTGTCAGGCAGCTTTCTGAGCCACATCAACGATTTGCGTTTTGAAGCGCAGTATATGTCGAACGTGATCTGTTAATTTAACACACAGTATAGGTACTGCGCTCTATAGCACGTTGGAAAACCTTAAGTTTGGCCTTTTGAAAAAGCCCACAGTATCAAAGCTACCGGTGGTCAGGGCTCCAGAGAAAGGAACCTCCTAACAATACGAACCGTATCTAGAAGTACATATCGTTTTCTGAATCTTGATTCTGGCTGAATCTTGATTCAGAATTTCTCTCGTTAGGCGACTAGATCATATCGTTATATGATCCAGTCGCTTGACGAGAGAAAACCAAATCTGTGAACCATTGGTCAGGATGGGGAGAATACACATGCCCATAAGAACCTTCGATCTCAACCTTGCCATCTACACTAATATTATAAAGAGGTATAGTATGATTTTTTTGTTTGTAGGAAGTAATCTTTGAAACTACTGGTCAGATTGCGAAAATTTTTTCACCGATAGAAAGCTGCTTTATTTATGAATGGCATAGGATATATTTTATGTATGCGGGCGAAGCTGCGGGCAAAAGCTAGTGTCAAATAAAACTGAATTTACTACAGGTCATCAAACAATCGGTAAGCACTTGAAATCATCGAACCATCAACATTTTAGGAGAATGACGTAAACATCACAAAAAGCAATGTTTTCTCGCCCACGTTTCCCGTTCAACTGTTGTGATTTGCATCAGTTTGTTTTGATTCAATTCCGATACTAATTAAGCAGGTTTCTTTATGCGTTGATCGGAACGGCTGACGCCGAAGTTTTGGTAAGATGGCGTATCTTATGGGGTTGGGAACAGCTTGAAGCTCTACGCCATTTCATGTTATTACATTTCAGCAGGTTTGCCATTTACCCCTTTTTATTTTTATGGTGGGAAAAATCATCCAATGACAACCCCCGCTCTTGGGCGGAACGGGAGATAGTGTCGGACTCTTACTGACTAATAGACCCACCCCGTTCCTCCTAGCTTTCATACCGGGGCTCGAGCTGTCTTTCGAAACTAACCCTGGCCCCAGTAGGCTTCGACCCAGCTGGGTTCCTGCTGTTGCTGACACATCCTTGAGGTGCGCGGGAACAGTGCGCGCCGTCGACGACTTGGACTTGGTCCGGACTCGTTTTTAACCCTTTAACCGCCTATGTCGGATATATCCAACAAACACTCTCGTGTTTATTCCGCAAGAGTTGCACATCCACGACTAAATACTCCATCTCGTCAGCTCTTCTGTCACCTATACGGATTGAAGAACTAAATGAGATGGAGTACCCAGGTACACACACGACCCTGACGAATAAGACACAAAATCACTTGTCAAATCAATCCGACGCAAGCGGTTAAGGGTTTCAACTCTGGTAAATTGACAACCAGTCTTAAACTTCAGATTTACTTTATTTCTTTGAAGTAATAAATTGGCATAACTTTACTGTGCGTCTATTAACATTTTCAGTGCCAAGATCGTACCATAATTTGTTCATGTGTCTACACCTCGCCTCCCGAGTTCTACGTAGCTATTGTTGACTATGTTCATGCTCTGTAGGACTAGCGAGTCCAACTCACAGCGTTGTCGTATCACCGCTTTGACATGACCACTCATTCTCATAGACCAGATCAGATCGTACCACAAGTTCTTCTCGTCAAACCTAGTACTCCTAGTAAGTAAATTATTGCTTGCTAGTCGAAGATGTTGCTGCCCATCCTCAAATTCTTTGCATCAACCTTTTGACAGGAACGTTCGATCCTAAAAATTCGGCTAGATTCTTGTCGCGAATCGAACACTTTCTCGTGACAAAAAGTAGCATATGGTAACTGTTTACGAATGAAAGAATGTTCATTATCATTTCAGCCAAATGACGTCCACTGTTGGACATAGGTTTCTCCCAAACGTCGCCATAACGACCGATTCTGTGCAAAAGAATATTCAAAATTGGATTATTACTGCCAAAGATGACCTCCTTCCTACTTTATAATACTTGTACACCGTATAAAAATAATACGAAATTATACCTGAGCATAGATCACCTCTTCTCTAGTCAGGTGTGATGATTACTGCGCCCTTGATGGATCATTGAAGCGGTATGAAATTCTCTGCTCACGACTGTCTAGCCAGACCGATCGATTTCGCACCCACGTTATCTAAAAAACGGTTAAAAATAGGAGTGGCGTTACACTTTATTATCATTAAACAACCTGTTTCTATCGGGTTATCTCTGGAATCCTGGGCAACAAAATATTGACTGTTTGATCATGATAAAAACCACGCTAAAAATACTTCTTACGTGTGTTCCGGGATGTTTCGATCTGTATCAACCCAATTTCAAATGTAATGACAGTGTTCCGATTTGCAAATGTCCTGCCCGAGTTATGATGCCGGTTAAATTTGTGAGGAAGTCGTATTCCGTTAACCAATGAATATTGCTTTCAAGAAGACTCGTATCTATGGGTCTGAATATAGCTGAACCACACCCACCAGTTTCCAACTTTTTATTTAGACAGGGTCCTTAAATCATGAGGAATTTATTATTCAAATGCAATTTACGGCCATGTAAAATGATCGATCACCTACGACCCCAAAAATTTAAAGGGAGCCCGCACTGCCACCAAAAATTCGCTCAGGTTTTATATTCGCCCAAATAATTGTGTTGAGTTTATACGAAGTAATTTGCTTAGGGAATGACTAGAGTTTTCCTCACAGTGATTTATGAATATATCCGTAGCGCAATTAGGCTGGATTGTCAGCGATTTTGCATGAATTAACCAAGCCTAAAGTACCTGGAGGTAATTCGGTGGAATTTTTCAGCAAAAGAATGTTGCGAAGCCGTGAGGGGTTCAAAATGGAGTGTTATTAACTTTGGAATGGTTTAAAAAGGTTTTAGAAGGTGTCGAGGCAGTAGCAGCTTTGTTTAATGAAGATATTTATGATTATGAGCATAGTTCGGGCTGTGCCATAAAAACTTTTTAACAGCTTTCTGAACGCTATTATTAGCGCTGTCTTGTTGGCGTGAAGCGCTGTGATTTGTCCCTTATGTTGCTTAATGTGTTTAATCCTTAAATAAAAGACGAACTTAACTGAATAATATATGTAACAGAGCATTATAATTTATCAAAGAAGATCACTTGAACACGGAATAATTACATTTTTGCTCTGTCACAACGGATATCCTAACAAAACTATCTGTGTTGCCTCCACTATTCTCTCAAGCATCCCGCCCGGCTCCGCCTACATTTCAGATAATCAATGTCTTCCTAGAATGCGACTACACATTTCCGGAAGCATCTATTTCGGTCAGCAGCGTGGCCGAATCAAAATATCAATGAACTTCTAATGTCCCCTATATTTAGAACGGAGATAATTTGGAACGCTTTCTACTAATGTCGGTGCCGTCAAACGGTAGCTATTGCTGGGGTTTGTTTTAGATTATTTTAATTATTGAAAAACTATTAAGTTGTTTTAGATCGTGTGATAAAATCATTCAGCCTGTATGTAATTAGCGTATCTGGGAAACTATGGTACCTTATCAATCGATTCGAGCCTTCTATTTCTAGATCTCTCGTTGGTCAACCGTGGCTCTCCGCAACCCATATTCAGTTAGTCTTTTATAAATTAATGCAGTTCTCTATTTTAGTTGGTTCAGCTTTAGTGATTTTGGCGTGGGGATTGTCCGTTCCCTCACTTTTGCGGCCATCTCCGCGGGAATCCGATGGATGCGGACATAAGGTCGGTCGCTATGATCGACGAACCTTGGAAGAGGCCTACGTCCTACAAAATATAACAATAGAATTTAAAAAAGTTTAATTGATAGTTGAAAGACACTTAATACTTGTAAGTGCGACCCAACTAACGGTGTGGGACAAGTACCGTTTTGCGTCTAATAGCTTGTGGTTTAGAAACTAATTAGCTAAGCAACGACTGCCTGACTGCTTTGCGTAATTAGTTTTTTCTGCAAGATCTATCCGGCGCACAAGAATGAATTACCGAAGCAAACTTAGAAAAGTAATTAAGGCCAGGTTCTAGACATTTTGAAGTTTTTTAAACCTCTGGAAATACACAAATATAAAAGAGAACACAATAAAAAAATATTTTATTTAAATTGAATATATGTATGACCAACTGCCGTGCAAAAATCAAAATATGATATAAATTAGTTGTCTCGATAAAAAAAATCGCGCATCTGACCCTAACTTACGATTTCAAATGTGTATGTCTACGAGATTGAGTCATGGAAATATTTGAAAGTTACAAAAAATAATATAGCATGTTTTTTAAAACGGCCGTGCAGAAACAATAATATTGAATAGTTATTGTTTTTTTTTTTTATAAAAATAAAACCGCTGTCACCGAGCCGCGAAACCGACATAGACCCGGGCGGAGTTAATTCAAAATATTCAGTGACTACAACCGGCTCTTAAATGGAATTTTTGTCTGTTGCGTTCGATATTGTGTCGTCGTTTGTCACACAACTCGAATCACATGTCGCTACTTAAACATCTGGATTGGGAACGCACATCTGTAGGCCATACAAATACAAATATTTGTCGCGATGCCGCATTCGGACTGCCGACCCTGTGCAAAATCGGTCATTCTGCTAGTACGGTATTGCGTAGTTGGCTCATTTCTATTTGTATCATTAGCTTTTGTACGCATTTTCGCCCGCGTACATAAAATATACTTAGCCTATGTCACTCAGGAATAAAGCAGCTTTCTATCGGTGTAAAAATTTTAGCAATCGGACCAGTACTTTTAGATTACTTCCTACAAACAAAAAAAGACGTGGCACTCGGGGACTGCCGCGGTAAAGCTATTGCATAGCATTTTTATCAACTTATGCAATTATAATTATTCATTTATTTTATTTATGCAGTATTTTTTTTTTCCTTAGTTTTTTTTTCTTTGATATTAATTAAAGTTACACTTTCACACATTGAATTGAATTTTGATTGATTGTTCACTCGTTTGTTTTCTTATCGGTCACCACGCTCAAAAAACAAATGAGTGGGGGATGTTAGGTTATTTTCGTTACGGAATTTCTGGATTCGGTCTCCACGCTCAAGGCCCGCGATAGAAGCTATGCAATAGCTTAAAAAAAAAAAAACTTTACCTTTAATAATAATACTCTCTAATATTAGTGTAGATGTAGATAAAGTAACTTACCCAAAATTTCAAATAGAAAAATTTTTTCAAATCCTTTTATTTAAGTAAAATAGAAATCTTTCAAATCTGATGTAAAGGATAACAGTCAAGTAACAGAATAAGTACGTATACACTGAAATGTGACGTCATCACCATTAGTTTACTTATGTACCTTTTTTTTTTCCGATGGGAAAAATCATCTTATGACAACCCCCGCTCTTGGGCGGAGCGGAAGATAGTGTCAGACTCTTACTGACTAAAAAACCCATCCCGTTCCTTCAAGCCTTCATACCGGGGCTCGAGCGCCCTTTCGGATAACCCTGGCCCCAGTAGGCTTCGACCCGGCTGGGCCCCTGCTGTTGCTGACAACTCACTGAGGCGCGCGGGAACAGCGCGCGCCGTCGACGACTTGGGCTTGGTCATCTGGAGGCAACAGTCCTTGCACACATGCACGATATGCGCGTGGAGATGCAACGCCGGGGTGAAAGTCCTCTGCCGCGACAGGTCACGGCATGGCGGACAGAGCTCCGGCGGGATCTCATGGTGGAATGGCGTCAGCGACTATCGCAACCCCGTCATGGGCACGCCACAATTATGGCGATAAGTCCCCTCTTTGAGGCGTGGCTGGAAAGACCTCACGGCGTCCTAACCTTCCGCATGACACAGGTCCTCACCGGAAATGGCAAGTTCGGGAGGTTCCTGTTCCGAATTAAAGCGGAAGTGACGCCCGGGTGTCGCCACTGTGCGGAACGCCCGGAGGACACGGTGGAGCACACAATCGCGGTGTGCCCTGCTTGGGCGGAGCATCGCCGTGCCCTCGTGGGGGTGATCGGCGGCGGAGACCTCTCGCGCCGGGCCTTGGTCGAGGCCATGGTCCGGAGCGAGGAGGAGTGGCAGGCGGTCGCCGACTTCTGCGAAGCAGTAATGCTCGCTAAGGAGGAGGCCGACCGCATCAGGCAACGGCGCCCTCGCCGCCGCCGGGATTCCGATCCCGATTTCCAGCCACCGTAGGCGCGGGCTTGCGGACAGTGAGCAATGGGTAGCTCGCTGTCCGGCCGTCTGGTAACTGTCCGGACCAAGCCCAAGTCGTCGACGGCGCGCGCTGTTCCCGCGCGCCTCAAGGAGTTGTCAGCAACAGCAGGGGCCCAGCCGGGTCGAAGCCTACCGGGGCCAGGGTTATCCGAAAGGGCGCTCGAGCCCCGGTATGAAGGCTTGAAGGAACGGGATGGGTTTTTTAGTCAGTAAGAGTCTGACACTATCTCCCGCTCCGCCCAAGAGCGGGGGTTGTCATAAGATGATTTTTCCCATCGAAAAAAAAAAAAAAAAAAAACTTGGGCTTGGTCCGGTTACCGGACGGCCGGACAGCGAGCTACCCATTGCTCACTGTCCGCAAGCCCACGCCTACGGTGGCTGGAAATCGGGATCGGAATCCCGGCGGCGGTGGCGAGAGCGCCGTTGCCTGATGCGGTCGGCCTCCTCCTTAGCGAGCATTACTGCTTCGCACAAGTCGGCGACCGCCTGCCACTCCTCCTCGCTCCGGACCATGGCCTCGACCAAGGCCCGGCGCGAGAGGTCTCCGCCGCCGATCACCCCCACGAGGGCACGGCGATGCTCCGCCCAAGCAGGGCACACCGCGATTGTGTGCTCCACCGTGTCCTCCGGGCGTTCCGCACAGTGGCGACACCCGGGCGTCACTTCCGCTTTAATTCGGAACAGGAACCTCCCGAACTTGCCATTTCTGGTGAGGACCTGTGTCATGTGTGTCATTCCAGCCACGCCTCAGAGGGGACTTATCGCCATAATTGTGGCGTGCCCATTACTTATGTACCTACAAAATAGTAGATACGATACTTTTTGCTCTGTTCCCGCCCACCTTTGTGAGACAGAATAGCTGTTCTAAATAAAACTGAAGCAAACTAATTTGTTTTTAATTTTGTTTGTTTGAAAAAAATGGAAGATAGATTACGCTTTGTCATACGGACGTAATCATGAAACTTAAGGTTTCTTTTTGTCATTTCACTGATACGGATAAACATTGTTGATATTCTGAGACCACCAATTTAAACCTGAGGCCTTACCACGAGCTGTTAAAGCGATTCTTTTGACGTCCTAAACTGAACTGTTATAGGGATGGAGCTATACAACATCGTTTTTAGTAAATGCGAAAATTCAGAATCGGTAACTGAATAGATTCCAATAGTTTTTGCACCATGTTATATTTTTTCCCAAAAATATTTAAAAAGGTTACAAATTGAACACCAGCGACACTAAGTACAATACAGATCATGGCAAGTCATAGCGGGCATTAAGCGCCAGCAAATAGCTGGGTGCAAGTACAAAAAACCCCTTAATCGCCTGGATGGCCTGGTGACTATGTATTTTTGCAGACATAACAAGCTTATAACTTTGTGATTTTTCATGATACAGTTATGAAATTTTGTACATAGATTCTTTACATAAAATACTAGACACGTGTTTCAGGTTTCTCATATACCTACTAAAACTAAGGATAGGGTGTAAGTACAATTGCCAAAACGGATCTTGAGCGCTCGGCGTCAGAGTGGGGATCGCTTGGCGCATTCAATACATTGGCGAGCCAATCGTCTTCGTTGTTAGATACATGCAGCAACGTAGGGAACGAATCAGGAGTGACGTCAATGACGCGATGGCGCGGCGAGCCAATCACTGACACTCCCCGCCCCCGCGTCTCACTTCGCACCACAAAAGAGACCGAATATTTGACTTCTGCGCAACCGCTCAAGATCCGTGACGGCAATTATATAGTTCCATCTCTCTTCCACGCTCGCACGCCTTTCATTTTAAAACGTCATGGTAAAGCCCCTGATAACTGATCAGGCCAGTAGCTACGAGGATTTCGTAAATTAAATACAACATATTAAATATACTCAACAAATATATTCAATGTAAACTTCACTTGACGAGCTTTGTTTGCTCTGCGGGGTCCCGTGAAATCAGTGGAAGTTGTGATGTAACCCAAACTAAGTCCAAACAAGCCTTTCAACACGTTGTTAGGTAAATGATAAAATTCCCCGATCTCTACCCGTTTCGACCGCTCCGAATTTGTCCAAGTCTCCGTTCCCAGTATGCTAGGGTTGCCAACCGTCCGGTTTTTCCAGGACATGTCTTAGTTTTTGTAGTGTCCTGGGATGTCCTGGATTCCCCTCAAACCCCAAGCGAACGCCGACGTTCGCGCGTGATTTCGCGCCATTCGGTTGAACACTAAGATTATTAAAAGTCCGCGTAGATTATTAAAATTTTGAGCGTTTTATTTATTGGTTTGGTTTTATAGTCTGTAAATTTCGAAAATAAGCAACCTTTCCATTTTTCCGTATTTATACCTATTTAAATGCTCAAGATCGAAGCTTTAAGCAGTTTCCTGGGTGTTTTAAAGCGCCCCGACGAAGTATTTTAAAATTCGCGTCACTGATACAATTCTTACTTTACAGGTTACGCGAATGTTCACGATGTCGTGCTGTTTTAAA
The DNA here is from genome assembly GCA_910589285.2 of Mythimna ferrago. Lineage (NCBI taxonomy): Eukaryota > Metazoa > Arthropoda > Insecta > Lepidoptera > Noctuidae > Mythimna > Mythimna ferrago. The sequence continues at coordinate 26,739,485 of OU342684.1, forward strand.
ACAAAAGTGTTATGTGCCATACATTATTTAATTTACTTATAATTAAAAATATGATATCATTATTCTCAAATATACAGATTAAAAAATACAATTTCATTCAATGTATAAAGTTAATTATTACAATCAATCAAACAAAAAATAATCACTAGGTATATGTATACAAACTTAAAATAATAATATGTACAAACGAGTAAAGAAGGCTGAAATTAATTAATTTCATTCAAAACATATATTCACAAAATATTAATTTAACTATTGGAACTCTATTACTGAATCCTGTTTTTAAACTGACTTGTCCTGGTTTTTCCAAATTCTAATCCTAGTTTATTGAAGGAGTTGGTAACCCTTCAGTATGCCGAATATTCAACCTATCTCCTTGTAAACTTGCCTCGCCTAACCTGTGCAATTTGACAGTTTACGAGCAAATATGAATGTTTGATGGTTTTGTTGGCACAAGTTTTATTTCTAAACTTCTTAACGTCGAACTGCTGTAGTGCTATAATGGCGCAAGTCTAGATCTGCTAGCGTAATATTTTCTTTAAGTTCTCTTACGTAACTGGCTGACTGACAGCGCATCTTTAGGAAACCGGCTTTTTTTATGGATATAAATCATCCAAATGACATCCCCCGCCCTTGGGCGGAGCGGGAGATAGTGTCAGACTCTTACTGTCTAAAAAACCCACCCCATTCTTTCTTGCCTTTCGTACTGGGGCCGAGCTAACCTTCGGAGCTAACGCCAGTAGGCTTCGACCCAGCTGGGCCCCTGCTGTTGCTGACAACTCCTTAAGTGGAAACCGGCTGTAATTGTTGTGTGTCATGCTCTAGCACAGTGGTACTCAAACATTTTTTCCAACGGAACCCTATTGGAAGGCCAAATATTTGACAGAGCCCTTAAATAAAAAAAAAATGATACCGGAAATGTTTACTTTGAATGAGTTATCATTACAGTAAAATCTAATGCGAGGTATGACATTGCTTTTTATTTTTTAACAATTACACAAAAATTTAAATAAGTACGGAAAAAAACCTAAAGACACCTGAGGCCCTACCATGACCTCATACCTAAACTAAACTAATAGAGAGATGGAGGTATATAGGATGTATAGTTCCATCCCTATTTCTCGCTCGCACGACTGACTTTTGAACATGTCATGACAAGGCCCCTGGTCTTTATACTTTCTTCCACATTAAAAATCACACTAATTTATATTCCACAACTATCACACAACGCCGTCTAGCGTCAAGTCAGTAAAGCTAAGCAGAGCTTGTGTTATGAGTCCTAGACAACTGATAAAAATACTTATATATATTTCTAAATAAATACATATTATTGATAAATTACACCCAGACACAGAACAAATGATCGTGCTCAACACACAAACATTTGTCCTGGGTGGGAATCGAACCCAGGACCTCCGGCACAGCAGCCAGGGCCACTAACCACAAGACCAACAGGCCAGTTTACTACCAACTAACTAGTATTTGCGGAGCCCTAGGTTTCCGCGGAGCACACTTTGACTATTGCTGCTTTAGCAGATACAACTTATAAACGAGTGCACAATAAAACACAAAATTTCCATCATAATGACTAGATCTTCACTGAACATTGGTCTCAAGGTTTCCCGCCCTTGAACAATGTCACGACCACAATTATACATATATTTATTTGGAGCATTTAATAAACACGCTAGTAACAAAGTCGATATGAAAACATCCCTATTGGCTTTGAGCCAGTGCGCGTTAGAGCGCGAACGGCCACATAAACTTGTACACAATCCGCCATACTCTTTTACACGACGCCGAAGTTTATGACTGCAGACATTAGGATAAACGGACACGTTATTGTTGGGATTTTGGAGATGTCTCCACGATTGTTTGTGTCTGTTCACACACCGTCGTTAAAGCTAGAACTACATAGACCAACCACAGAACAGATGAGAGGTTAGATGGTCTTGTGGGCAAGGCAGACGTACCACAAAGTAGGACAATGCTCATAGTTCAACTACCAATAGCAAACTTGCGATCTAAGTGTGCGCGGTTCGTATTGGTTTATTGCCTGTAGTGGAGTTAAAGGGTGTGAAACAAGCGGCGACACTCGTTGTAGAACAAATCGTAAAGTATTTCCTTTCTAACCTCTCATCTTTTCTGTGAGACCAACACACACGTGGACTACGCCTGATTTGTACGTAGAACGACGTCGCGCGGCGTGGATCTAGTGTAGCTCTACAAGTCTAGTTTCCTTATAAAATGTATGGAGACGGACGCGCGCTGATCGACGTACGTGTCACACGTGTGGGTGGTATAGTTCTACCTTGAGACTCACGAGATTTGTAGTTTGTGAGTATGGATCAAGTATGTGATGCTAGTAACCAGATGACATGCACAGCTTTGGAAGAACACTACTCAAACTGAGATCCTATTGTGTTGAAGATCGTAAAATCAAAGTCATTAAAAGTAGAAAGTCTTAAACGTTATTACTGTTAGTGGTAATTAAATCCTCTATTAGTGTATTTCAAAAACATAGTTTCAACTGTAACCATTATGGAGAAGAGACAATCAGTAGAAGAATGCTTCTATTTGTTAAATGAGAAATATCTTCATTCAGAGCTAGTCATGCGTTTAAAAGTGTCAAACGAACCATTTCTTTGAAAACGTGTTTCCTAATAATTGTTCCTCCGAATAAACGAAAAATCTCTATCGAAACTTGTAATGTTTTTTTAATACTCTTGATACTTTGTCATTTAAAGGTCAACATTTCACTTATAAAACCATCCAAAAAATAAGCAAAAATAAAGAAAAAAATAACAAACCTTAAGAAAATTAAAATAAATGTTAGCTTCATCGAAGTGTCTATCATTTACTTTTATTATCTACTCTATATTCTGAGTATTATGTTATTATTTTAATAATCTTCGTTTAACTCGTTCCATTCCCGTAATACTTGCCACAAACATTCTGTGCTTGTAGGAGATCGATTTCTCATTCTTCTATCGAGTAATAGAGCAGTAGTGACCGAGTGGTAACGGCCCCGACTTACGAGTTGTAGGTCGCGGGTTCAAACCCAGCCAGGCTCATTACTTTGTGTAATTTATTTCATCACCGCTTCTCATAAAATGGTGAAGGAAAACTTCGTGAGGAAACCGGCATGTCCTAGAACCAAAAATTCGAAGACATCTGACATTTACCAACCCGCACTGGGCCCGCGTGGTGGTTTACGGCCGGCCCATTCCCTTTCCTAGAGAGGAGGCTTGAGTCCCAGCAGTGAGAACTATAAAAAGGCTGATTATGCTATCGAGTATAACCAAAATAAGTTCAATGGGAGACAGGTGATTGAGATGGCTGTTCAACATCATCGTTTCAACCAAAACACTGAACTGAAACTGAGAACTGCTGGGCATAGCCCCCCAGTCTCGGTTGTTACCGGGCCTGTGAATCTCGCATCCATCGAATTCCCGCGACATTAACCAGGTCATCGGGCCATCTTGTGAGAGGCCTCCCAGCACTGCGATAGCTACTGCACAAATTTAAAACCTCATCTTTTTTCTTGTTCAAGAAGCTCTGGCACGGTATGTCGAATTGTAAGATGGTGGTCAAACGCAAGCCTATCAATAATAATTTAAAAAAAATTGTTACAATTACCGTCACGGATCTTGAGCGCTCGGCGTCAGTGGGGATCGCTTTGCGCATTTCATACATTGGCGAGCCAATCGTCGTCGTTGTTAGATACATGCAGCAAAGCAGGGAACGAATCATAAGTGACGTCTATGACGCGATGGCATGGCGAGCCAATCACTGACACTCCCTGCCCCCGCGTCTCACTTCGCACCACTAAAGAGACCGAATATTTGACTTCTGCGCAACTTGAGATCCGTGCCGGCAATTGTATTTTCGTTTTTAAGCAGCAACGCGACCTCTTTAGTCTCACAAACAATAAACGTCTTTAAACCGGTGTTATTGATATGAGTGCTGTTAGTATCGACACCGATTCAATCCTAATGAAATTATCCTCATGATTTGTTGTGGATTTTTGTGTCTACCAGATCTATTTTCATTTCTCCGAGTATCTTGTTTTCTAGCAAACCAAAATTCTTTTAAAAAAATTCCGAACGTTTCTGTGATTTGACATCCATAATCTGCCAGTTACAATCTGTCAATCTGCTGTTCTTTGTGATTTGCTTGCGGTTTGCCATTTTCAAAAGCAAAGTACGACCAACATAGCTTTCGAATTCAGACAATGTTAATATCACAACTTTCATGTGCGTTGGCACGTGAAAGTGCTTAAGTGCAACTAAATAAGGTCCAAAGAAGTTAAAATCATCATAATATGTGTTAAATATAACAAACCATTGCAAAAGAAAGCAAAGCCTATGTCCAATAGTGGACGTATATAGGCTGATGTCCAACAGTGGACGTATATAAATGATGATGATAATGATGATTGCAAAAGAAAGCATTGGACGGATTAATTCCTCCGTAATTTCTTTTAGTGATAAAGTTAGGTAAGAACTTGGGAATACATATTGACAAGAACGTGTTTCGTCAAAGATAAGGAATTGGTTCAAACTTGATGATAATCTTGTTATTTTTGTGTAAACAATCATAAAAGGTCGTAAAACATAATTTTAACCTTATAATGTTTAAAAATAGATATGCTTTTTTGAAAATATATTCTACCTCAGTAAGAATAAATCTTATACTGCTAAACATCTTCCATTCTCCAAGTGACTAAACATTCTGTCTAAATCTTTTTCCTTGTAAATCTGTTTACTCTGTATGTACACAATAAGCTGCGCCTGATTTGCAAATAAAGTCCACAAACGTTTGCACAGGAGGAAAGTGAAATGGTGACGAGTGCGTAATGAACTATACGGTAAAGGAAGATATATTATTATCTGCATTTTCACTAATATCATAAAGAGGGAAAATTTGTTTGTAATGAATAAACTCAAAAACGACTGTGCCGATTTCTAAAATTCTTTCACCATTGGAAACCTATATTCACCCTGAGTAATATAGGTTATATTTATTGCCCGTGCGAAGCCGGGACGAGCCGCTAGTTGGTCATTATAAGTAATGTGGTGATATTTTTTTTTTTAAACAGAATATCTCACAGTTCCAAGCGAGCAAATTCATGAGACAGCGCTAGCGAGTTGTTACGAGCGTGAGGAGGATAAATATCTTCATAGTAGTAACATGTTATATCATAGGATATTGTATTCTATTAAAAAAAAAATATCACCATATTACTTAGGTATATTACCAACTAGCTGTGCTCGCGACTTCGTTCGCGTGGACTACAGAATTTTGAATTTGTTTTTTCTAAAATAAAAGTAGCCTAAGTTACTCCTTATTACATCAGCTACCTGCCAATAAAAGTCCCGTCAAAATCGGTCCAGCCATTTCAGAGATTAGCCTGAACAAACAGACAGAAATTGTAAAAAAAATATTTTGGTGTATGTACCGTGTATATATTCATATGCATGTAGTAAAAAGCGGTTATTTCAATATTACAAACAGACACTCCAATTTTATTTATATGTATAGACTATTAGGTGTATCTCCCTTTACCCTACTGAGGTGGTGGAAGTAGTAACGTAGTGGATCTTGTCTAGTTGTTCTGACGTTTTAATAGGTACCCTAATAGAGAGATGGAGAGCTAGTTTTAGGACGTATCTTGGGTTAAAGAAACATATGACAAACATCCAAATATCAATATTTATACATAAAAAAAAAACTATACTGCTCCCTACCTCTACCTCAGTCTACCCCAGTCTACCCTACTCTACAGGATATTAATTTAATATACCAATACACACATCAACGGGTCAACTTCAAAATTTCAAATTGTCAAATTTTCAACCATTCTTAACCATAGACAACATTACGAAGAAAAAATTAAGAATAAATCTATCTATCTACGTTTAGTTGTCAGTTGCGTTTTGTTATTCCATGTCTGCACATTTTATTAACCATGTTTTATCAAGTCACGTTCCACGGGAACGGAATTGAAACTACCTTCCTACCAACAATTTACACCCAAATCGGTTCAGCCGTTCTTGAGTTATAAACAGTGTAACTAAAACGACTTTCTTTTTCGAATTAAATATAGAATTTTTGGCTTGTTCCTAAAAGTTGCAATCGATCCCAGAATCATCGCCAGTCTGAAAGTGGCACAGTAATTTGCAAACAAAAGAACGTACCGATGGACGCCTGCGCGGATAATGAATTACATGCTAAAGTAATGGCAGTCCAATGACGTGCACAGTTATTGCGTCATGCAAATCATTAAGAGGAATCTATGGGCTTGTTATAATATTATTTAACGCGAGCTAGATTGGATACGAACTTTCAATTCTATTTAATTTGTCAGAACAAGCCAATTAGGGAATTTAGGGAAGGGTGATTTTTTTTTGTGGGTAAATCATCTAATCTTTCTTTTAGAAACAGATTCTTGACCCCAGTAGGCTTCGACCCTGCTGGGCGCCTACGGTTTGCTGATAACTCCTTGAGGCGCGCGTGGAACAATACGCGCCTTAAGGAAAGGTGATATGAATATATAGATTGAAGCACGTGGATCAAGTTACATACAGGTTGCATAAACTAATCTATGCTAATTTTATTGGAAGAATAACAAGCTGTCTGTTGGTATAAGATCACCGCAGCTCATGGAAATCTGCCATACCAAAGTCATGGCAGATATATTGCTGTCCTAAAGACAAATCCATAATGATTCTGACATCCCAGAAGCATTTAACGTCAGTCATAATTTCTTGTGACGTTTCTGATTTGCAAACAAAAGAAAATGAAACCATTTGACGTAATGAATCTGCAGTAATGGAAGTCAAACGACTACAGAGTTTACATCATTGTAGTAATATTGCGTAATGCAGCTGTAGTTAGAAAACACATAAATAATATTGGATATTGTGAAATAACTCTCAGCTAGTAGTATTAGTAGTAGGTACCATTAAGGTCATTTCTGCCTGATCACTTGAAAAAAATTTCGCTTAAATCCTGCGGCGCGGCGCCAAACCAAACCCTTTAAAGTTTTCGTTTCGAGTGCAAGCAAAAATGAATTTAGCGGTGGTCAGGTGGAAGTGTCTCTGATGGTACATAAGAGGAACCCGAAGGTGGTGGACCCATTGAAGCGTATGCTGTTTCTGTGGTGTGTAAACAAGAATGGAAACTACTAACTCCTAAACTAGATCCATGTTCCATGTTTGTTTCCTAAATTAGTGATAATCCTCCACCTCCTTGCGTCGTATTCCTCAATGCTGAAGGTCTTAACCGCCCTGCTTCATCACTTTCATTTTTACGATGTTCTCCCATGTATTTCTGTTCATCTGTTCCTATTAGTGATATCAGTAATGCAGATATATCGACCGAAACGAATCTTTTGACAGACGGATTAGGCGACCGGAGCTCTTAGCCAAAAAGAAGCTTTACCGTAGCTTCAGCTATATTCGGATATTTGCAGGGGATTTGGACTTCAAAGCCCGCCACTTTACTGAAGTGAAGATTAAATACTGAAGTGACTGAGACTCTTGAGTTTAACACAGCAATGTAATACTAAAGTAAACCTAAAACTCACTGCGCAAGAAATGAAATATAGCACAAAAACGAAGCCAAAAACGTAATTAATTTTCCATTCCACGTCCAGAGCTTTTCCCTAGTATTTCAGCCAGTACTTTCACGTTTCCAAGTGGAGTCATATCAAAATCCAATTGCCATTTGGTACGATGTCGTAATCATAAGTTGAATACCGCTTAAGTTCATCCGTGGCCGCATAAACCGCGCACCGGGATGTTTCTACGATTATGTATCCCTATATGGGATTATTGATCCTGATATTGCACTTACGTATTTGAGGATTATGTGGATTTATCGTTATTGTTTGCGGATCGGGATGAAATAGCATTTACTTCGATAACTTAGTATGACGTCTGAGTAGTAGTCCTATGTTTTATGGCTTCTTTCGAGGAAGAACTGCTAATGTAACCTATTTCAGCCTCAAAGCAGTTTTGTGTGTTCGTACGTCACCAAAAAAAATTACTTTTTTGCAATTCGGCAAAATCTTCGAGACTCCATTCGGGAATTGTAGTTTGCACGGAACCTTCAGTGCGCGAGTCCGACTCGCACTTGCCCAGTTTTTTTTTTTTTTATTCTAACTACTACCAATATCATTAAAGACTTCTTGAGACTTTATCCTTTCATAGTACACAGTTCTTACAAATTATTCCTTTTGTGCTTTTATTCTTCATCTTTCATGGGTGGGACTCCCATTTCCTTTCATCTAATTGTGATCTTACTTTACTAATTTATTTATGTGTATTTTTTGGTTTTGAGAAAAATAATGGTTGGATTTGTTTTTATTTGGCTTTTACTCTTACTTGAATGATGGGTTCAACACCATGTATGATTTAAAAGAGTATCCATGGAGCTTCTTGCACGTTTCTCCATAGAGATCTACGCTTTTTTATTTAGCTTCACTTTTTTTGATTGACCGACATTTTGAGAATTCAGATGTTCCTGTAAGTAAATGGTCTATTTGAAGTAAACGTTTCTGATTTATGACACTGTCCAGACCCTTGTGAAATGGGAACGTCCCTCGATACTCTCTCACTGTTCTCGGTTTGGTGGGCGCTTGGTTCTCAAGCAACCTGTTGTCATATTACGATCCCATCACGTTCCTCCAATCAAATGGTCACGGTGCTAGTGAAGCTAATCGCTATTCGTTCTGGTTGATATCGCTTGGAAATCTCTTAGACAATTAACGAAAGTATTCAACATGGTGCAAGTTTGTATCTAATTTGTATAATTATAATGTTCCAGAGTATTTTAATTAATTACAAGTTTTATTAAGTTTTTTTTTTTTTTTGTTAGAATCATCAATAACTACTTTCGGTCAGGGTGGTGCGACAGGGAGTATCATACTTTTACTAACTATTCTACCTGTGTTCCTTCAGATGCTCTTTGCGTCCCAGAACTACGGTAACTCTTTCGAATAATCCCACGGTTTAAGTCTTAAGATGACAGATGACAGGCAGTAGAAAGGTTAGTCGTCGATGTCTTCAAGGCTAGAGTAAATAGGCTCTTAAGAAACTAGTGCGCCTCATCATTAATGATTGCATCACTGCTTACCATCAGGTGGATCGCAGTCAAGCACTAGTTTATATATAAATAAATAAATAAGTTTTAGTCATCATACATAATGTTGAGATGGATGTGTGGTGTGACGAGAATGGATAAAGTGAGAAATGAGTATATTAGAGGAAGTTTGAAAGTGGCGCCAGTGACTGAAAAGTTTAATGGTAATCGGTTGTCTTGGTATTTTTTTTTTTTGTTTAATTGAGATAAACTAGTGCTTGACTGCGATCCCACCTGATGGTAAGTAGCGATGCAATCTTTGATGGTGAGGCGCACTAGTTTATTAAGAGCCTATTCTCTCTAGCCTTGAAGACACCCAAATTATAATCGGACGGGAAGACCGCAGCAGGCAGACTGTTCCAGTCCTTCGACGTACGCGGTATAAACGACGAGGCGAAACGCTTAGTCCGGACCGTAGAGGTTTCAACAACGTAAGGGTGAATATTCGCTGTACGTCGGGTTGTCCGATGGTAGAATTGGTCATGTGAAGAGGAGGGAAGAAGCACATATTACTAAAAGAGTCCTGAGTATACATGTAGATGGATGGAGAGGGAGAGGAAGGCCGAAAAAAAGATTGATGGATTGTGTGAGAAGTGATATGAAAGAAAAGGGAGTTAGTGATAGTTTGACGGGTGACAGGACAGAATGGAAGAAGAAAACGTGTTGCGCCGACCCCAAGTAATATGGGATAAGGGCAGCAAGAAGAAGAAGAAGTCATCATACATAATTTTCCAGTCTCACTAGATGCAGCAGTCGCTTCTGGTTCGCTGGTATTAAACCAGTATTTTACTTGAAGCGACTGCCTGTCTGACCTACCGAGTATGTCAACTGCAACGGCACGGTTAGCGCTGTGGTTGAGCAATTGTCTGCTGTGCTGCGTGTCACGGGTTCTATTCACACACAGAACAAATATTTGCATGGCCTAAACTGACAGTTGTTCCGAGTCTGGGTGTCTTGTGTATATGAGTTTCGATGTTTGTGAACCACGAAACAGGAGTAGGTAATTCCTAGTGAAGGGTAAGGTTGATTAAAAAAATTAAAACCGTGCTTACCAAGTAAAATACTTAGCCATGTAAATCTTGACCTATACAGACTTTGATAGACGAAAACATATACAATACCAATCGTGAAGCTCTGTTTGTATTTTCTCTCAAATAAAGAACCGTGTTGAGTTCTGTTTATCGAACCTATTTTAGTAATTAGTGAGCCGTGAATCCGTGATGAGAGAAACTTCAACGGAAATGGTACGAAGGAACAAAATTACGGTAAAGAACTTCACTCTTTAAAGTCTGGTTTGTCTATATTCTATATCTAGTAACATAATATAACAGATTTGATTACTATTGTACGTTTCATTATGTTAAAATTTCTTATTCTTAAGATGTGTCATTTGTACTCTTTTATCCTTATTTGTTCTTTTCGATTTTAAGTGTTTGTGTGTACATAAATAAATAAATAATTATGTAAAATCTTGTATTGGTTATCGAACTCCTCCGAAACGATTTGACTGATTTCTATGTAATTTTTTGTGCATTTGGTAGGCCTGAAAATAGTGCCTAGGACGAATGCTGTTTTTTATCCCTTTAAGTGCCCTTACAACAAAGAAATTTCTATGGCTAAACAACTTTCGCCAGATCAATTAGTAAGTTAGAAATCTTCTACACTATTTTAACTGCAAATTACGCGATCTTCAGGCTAGATATGAGAGCCGGAACAGTAATCATCAATACTCACATGTAATTCATGTCTACATACGCTAGACGTTGTATGTATACACTTGTGAAGAAAAATAATTTATTTAACTATTACTTATTTTCAGAATAAATGAAATCACGTACCTAACGGTTGATAGTGCAAACAAATGATATTATGATCGTGAGAAGATACGCATGGTCGGACAATGGTCACTCTTCAGCAGTAGTGTTGACATTATTGTGAATGCATGATGTAATTGTTGGATAACCCTTTTAGAAAACACCGTTACCTGCAGAATTATGAATGAGCGTACAAACGCTCGCTTTGTTTGTTTATTGCTGATCTGTACTGCATACCTTTACATTGTTGACATCTCTACGATCCGGAATAAGCGTTTCGCCTCATCGTTTATACCGCGTATATCGAAGGACAGAAACAATTTGCCTGCTGCAGTCTCCCAGTCGTGTGCGGTTAGAGAGAATAGGCTCATAAACTAGTGTGCTTCATCATCAGCATTTGCATCACTGCTTACCATCAGGTGCGATCGCAGTCAACCACTGGTTATTAAAAAAAAAAACTATCGTAATTATGCCAAGGCTATACCTGGGTCTGATTTCACATCTAGACTGTCTCATCTTGATGCAAAGTCATATGCTCATTACCTGTACATGTTTTTACGACTTGTAAAGCGTCAACTAATTGGCTGATTTGGTCGTCAGTTCGTATTTCAGCATTTACATTATTTTGTTATTCGGCTTAGCTTTTGTACTTATTTCCATTTTTGTTACTTATGATTTAAAAGTGTCTTTTTTTTACCTAAACTAGTGCTTGACTGCAATCCCATCTGATGGTAAGCAGTGATGCAATCGCTGATGGTGAGGCGCAGTAGTTTATTATGAGCCTATTCACTCTTAATAAACTTTATCTTTGTGTCTTATTTATTTATTCATTAATACCTAGAAACGGTTACCTTTTATGTCTTGTACCAAATTGGTAGCTGCGCCCATGTCGCTGCGAACTAATCAGGGCGCGACAGCTTCTTTCATAGCCACTGCCGTCCTAGACTGGCCGTGTCCGTACTTTGATCTCTAAGGGCTGGGCGATTCTATACATCTTGACACTTTACTGAGAAAAATAACTCAGAGTAATGCGGTGATAATATGAACTAAATCGTTCATCAAATCATCATCATCAGCCAATATACGTCCACTGCTAGACATAGGCCTCCTCCAAGTGTCGCCACAATGAACGATCCTGTGCGTCTCGCATCCATCGGTTTCCCGCAAACTTCACCAAGTCATCGGTCCACCTTGTAGGAGGCCTTCCAATGCCTGCGTCTTCCGGTACGCGGTCGCCACTCCAGAACCTTTCGGCCCCAACGGCCATCTGTTCATGAAATACTTCTGAGAAATTAAGTTTCCCACAAAACATCCGCTAGTATCTATTTTTGTTCTCACCATCGTAAAAATGACATTCATATCGTTATTAAAAAATAAATTGCCTTGCTGTTCCGAAATTATTTAGCGCGAGCTCTAAAAACCAAATAAGAATCTAGCTTTTGGACGGTAGCCCACATTATGTGCACAGCTGCAATTTTATAACGCCGTAGAATGCGGGAAATTCTATAAACCAAAGCGGTTTATAAAATTTTTACTATTAAATTCTGGAATTATTACGCATCCAATGACATAAAATAGCGAGCAATGAACTAATGACGAAACTTAGCTCTACGATCACAAGTATAAAATGGAGTTTCTGATCGCGTCCTTTTGCCATCTGTATATTCAGAGAAGTCTTTAAAACTTGGTGGATATCCCACCTACACGCACAAAACGTTTTGGGAACACATTCATTGTGCGTGCGGCTAGGGAGTGGAATTCCTTGCCGGAGTCTGTGTTTCCTGATAGCTACAACCCGGGAATCTTTAAGTCGAAAGTGAATAGGTTTCTTCTAGGTAAGCGCGTTCCATCGTCGACCGCATCGTCGCTTTCCATCAGGTGAGATAGCGGTCAAGCGCGAACCTATCAACAATAAAAAAAAAAAACTTTATTTGGATTAAGTATCATTTAGTTTTCACCACAAACTTAGGGTGTTTTTAATATCATTTAATATCATCACGCGTGCGGGATTGTTCCGCATGCAGAAAATTTGAAAATGCAAAAAAACGCATCCCGTGTACGTATTCCACACATTACAAAACATACTTGTATGAAGATATCCGCAGGAGACCCAAGGCTGCCGACATAGCACGAAGAATCGACAAACTTAAGGGGCCGACGACAGATAAATTTCCATACAAACGTAATACCACGCTCATTTGCAGTTAGAGCATATTTCCAACAGGAACCTAGATAAATATTGTCTATAACCGAATATCATCATAATATGTTGGAAATATGCTCCAACTGCAAATGAGCGTGGTATTACGTTTGTATGGAAATTCATCCGTCGCCGGCCCCTTAAGCGGCAATGGGCAGGGCACATTGCTCGCAGAACAGATGGCCGTTGGGGCCGAAAAGTTCTGGAGTGGCGACTGCGTACCGGAAGACGCAGCTTTGGAAGGCCTACAAGGTGGACTGATGACCTGGTGAAGGTTGCGGAAATCCGATGAATGCGGGACGAACATGATCGTTCATTGTGGCGACACTTAGGGGAGGCCTATGTCCAACTGTGGACGTCTGTCGGCTGAAATGATGATCATGATGATGACTTGTATGAAATGGATACTTGTGGGGGATACGCGTGCGTGGCAATCCCGCATGCATGATCAAAATCTCACGATATTAAAATCACCCTTAGATCTTTGCTAATGGAAGGTTGAAAACGATAAAACAAATACAATTTTCAATAGAGAGCGAAGCCGGGGTGACACTATATTCTCGCTGATTCCGCGCCGCTCAAACCTTGCACCATTCGCGTCTAGCAGATAATCAGTGCGCAACGGGCGTTCCCTTTCATACAAACGTTCACTCGGATATTGTTACGCGTTTCAGTCCTCGCAGCAACGCCGTGTTGTGTTAGGTAATGGCAGAACTCAACTACGGTAGCTATGTTAGCAATCTAATTAATTAGTTCAGCTTTGCCATTTACATCAAGGAAACGCGAATTTGCCAATTCCATGATTGCTTCAAAGATTTTACGTGGTTTCTGATTGCTGCGTTTGAATAATTATTTCATGTTATGGTTCTAGAGATGTTCTGGCATAATACTTCTTTCTATTTTGTAATATTGAGGCCTTATGGTGGTACTCCCATCTTATCTCAGAAGCTTAATCGATTCATTTACGACCACAGTATTCAGAATCCGAACGATAGCTAGTCCACCAATAAAATGACGTCTCGGTTCAACGGTTTTATCGAAAATCAAACAATGCCTACGCGTCCTTTATTTCTATACTGTTTAGAGATAAATTGATGAAAAGTTTAAGTTGCATTTTCCATTGCAGCTTAACTTTTTTATAGAAAAAAGACCCTCTGACATACTCTTTGGCATTGTACAGTGGTGTCATTTTAATTGCTGTCTTTGTATCATAAACAACGCTTTGGATTGAGACAGGCTTTGTTTACATAAAACAATAATTATTATTTCTTTATTCTGTTTTTCTTCAAGTTAAGCAAGCTAAGCCTAAAGCTCCCCAAATATATCAAGAACAAAGTTATAAAACATTTCATAAATCCTCAAAAGAAAATCCACCCTATATTGTATTCCTTAAAAGCGATTCTTGTCCTGGTAAATAATTGATGTCCTGGATATAGGGTAATGCACCTCTGTAGAACACCATTAAATATGAATTAGATCTGACCCATTACAAAATCAATGTTTCGGGTGCCCTGTGAATACATAACACAAAGCTGCCGATAGCGTCAGCTTCTATTTCAGGACTAATCTTGAATATAACTGGCTGGATTTTGGTACGGTTAACGCTCGAATCGGCTATACGCATAGGAATGTGTGATTCGTCAAGGCTGCTGAAATAAATTTAGAGAGTTGTCGTCGCATTTAAATGCTGGCACTTAGTTTTCCAAAAAGTTTCCAACCAGCTTTGGCTTAACTCGGGATTGTCATTTCTTGCTACATTTTCACGAAATCTGCGTTTCTTGCTTCTTAGATCTTTATAAATTCTCATTCTAATAAATCCTTTAAGTTTAGCTAGAAGCTACCCAATTTGGAGGCTTGGTAACAGTTGGCAAAGAAATAGATACCTACGATAAATTTTCTAAATAAGACTATTTCAAAATTTATTGCTTTCGCAGCTTTACCTTAATTTACCGATACGACAGTCTTTGGAATTGAGCCCCAATCTATTTGGAGACTAATTGCGCGATATGAATATCTTCCTTCAAAACTAATAGGTACTGCAGGCACATGTTTACCGTTACTTTGTAATCGTTGGCTTAAATATCATTGATATTGCGATAAAATATATTTTATTGTTTGATTTAAATACGTAACAACATCAAATATCGATTATCGCTCCTTCGATGCAATGAGGCAAGGTCGTTAGGGTAATCAAAAATCTTGGAACCACTTCAATTGCAATTTATACTTAAGGGCTTTAAGAGAAGAATTAGATTTCTTTGGCAATGTCTTGTTCATTTTCTACATGCCGTAATGGTTTTCATGATGAATGGGGTATTATACGAATCTTGTTCTTTGGAATGTCGGCGGTCGATGAACCTGTCTCCTTCTCTGACGTCTTCGAATCTACTTTTGTTGATTACGGTTTTTAATCTTGAAGATGTTTCTCCTTAACTTTGTCCTGTTACAGAGATTTGATTTGTGATGTTTTAATTAAAATGTTGAATTTTTCCTTATCATTTCTCGTTGGAAAATGTTACTTTGATAGTATATATTACTCAAGTTTTCGGTAGCCAAATATAATTAACGGTTCTTCTTTTAGGCGAACCAGACGCGTAAAGGTAATACAATGCGAAACTGCTTCTTATGAATCTCTATATTGATGTCAATGAAGTTCATAGTATAGCATAGTCGGCCTAATAATGTTTCCGCTGTTGGGACTCAGGCCTCCTCTCTAGGAGAGGAAATAGGCCGTAATCAACCACGCAGGCTCAATGCGGGTTGGTGGATATCACATGTCTTCAAATTTTTGGTTCTAGGACATGCCGGTTTTCTCATGTTTTCCTTCAACGTTTTGAGAGCAGTGTTGATGATATAAATTACACAAAGTAATGCTCCTGGCTGGGTTTAAACCCGCGACCTACAACTCGTAAGTCGGAAAAAGGCTTACAAAATGCTTCAGCTACAACATCGCAAGTTTTTCCTGATGTTGTGTCCATAAAAATTAACGAACCAATGCCAATATCACAGACTCCAACGCCTCTCTCCCGGGAGGACATGTATTGATTATGTAACTGATTATCCGACCATGTGTACCATAAGTAATGACACACGACACTGAAGGGAATTGCTGGCCCAACAATATACCAACTGTATTTGCTTCGATGTTTTCACGAGCTATTTATTCCGATAATTATAATATTTCACGTGTAACGCGACATGATAAGGTTTACGCTATTAAAAGTTGAAGATTTAGTTTCAGAATTTAATAAGCTCTGAAAATAGTATTAACGCTAATTACAATGCCACTACTAAGGTCTCTCGGTTGTGTCTATTTAATGGGTCAATTAGTGTAGGTGGTAGTACTTCCAGTAACCTGTTGCTCCATCAAAGCCATCATTCATGTAGCTACATCTGTTAGAACGACTGCAACATCATTCATTACTAGAATAAAGTAGAGGTTTTTTTAACCCACAAGATAATTTACCAGTATCTTCATTTTATACATTCCATAAATTAACATACGCAATAGGAAAACCCACGTTATGTTTACTATGGGGTTGTCTATTTATTTATCTTTAAATCTTGAGATCGTTTTCGGTAATTTAGAAATGTTTATTATGTACACAAAACGTATTTTACCGCCCGTATCGATTGTATAAACAAAATTCTAATTTGTTTCGAGGAATTCCTTCACAATTTTCTGTATTAAGACGCCTTTGCCAAAATTATTTTAGTTAATTAGTAAGAATATTTACCAAAACTATTCATCAAGGACGAATTTTATTAATTGCGAGGAAAATGGAACTCAATTTACAATTTCGGCATCTTGGCGCCCAACTGGGACCATTTTCAGATCATTATTTCGTAATGATAGCTGACAACTAACTGAAAATAAATATGTAAGACGTCTACAGATTGAAGCCTGAAAGTAATATTACTTGTGTAACAAGAAAAAGATTACTAAAGTAAGATAAATTTTATTTTCGCCCTCTAAGTTAAAAGAGCGAAGGTCATCTCGTTGCCATGATGGTAATTGAGCTACGTCGAGTTGCTAAGTTAAACGCTTTGTTATTTCAAGTACTAAATAACATCAAAAACACAATTAGTTTCTTCTTTACTCAATTAAAACATCTACTACCTTCATTCTATTTGAAACAATTGAAAATTTAACTCGATACTCAACAGAGAGCACAGAAACACCAACAAAAGCGCGTTACATTCTTTGAGAATTAAAATATGTTTCTTGCAATATGGTAACCGGTAATAAGCACTTTGAGAGCAGTGGTGGCCGAGTGGTACCGGCCCCGACATACGAGTTGTAGGTTGCGGGTTCAAACCCAGCCAGGCGCATTACTTTGTGTAATTTATTTCATCACCACTGCTCTCAAAACGGTGAAGGAAAACATCACAAGGAAACCGGCATGTCCTAAGTCCAGAAATTCGAAGACTTGTGACATCCAACAGCCCGCACTGGGTCCGCATGGTGGATTACGGCCTATTCCCTCTCCTAGAGAGGAGGCTTGAGTCCCAACAATGGGAACATTATAAGGCCGACTATTCAATGCTATAATAAGCACTTACCTTTTCAAAGCATCACTATAAAATTTATCACCTCAATATCGACGTTCGTTGGCAAAAATCAATAATATGCAAGATTGTATTGCTTTGAACTGTGAAGCGGTTTAATTTAATTTCTCGAGGCAACGGTCTGGCATAGCACCACCTACTCGTGCCTTATTGAAGCCGTAAGTGAATCAAGAAAATTTGCAGCGTTCGGGAATATGCTTGCCAACGTTTGGTTTCAAAGTATTGCTAATATACAACATTAGTTATATGCGAAACCCGACACACGTGTCTAGTATTTTTATGTAAAGAATCTATGTACATAATTTCACAACTATGTCATGAAAAATCACAAAGTTATAAGCTTGTTATGTCAGCAGAAATACATAGTCACCGGGCCATTCAGGCGACTGAGGGGTTGTTTTGCACTTGCACCCAGCTGTATGCCTTGGCCCGCTATGACCTTCGGTGACCTGTGTTGTACTTAGTGTCGGTGATAATCAACTTGTGACCTTTTTAAATATTTTTGTGTGTAGTGTAAAAACTATTGGAATCGATTCAGTTACTGATAACAATGACAAACTATATCACTTTTTGCATAAACTAAAAATAATGTATAATATGTTATAAGACAACCTATTGGTTGAGAAAATCTGCCATGGTTAGAAAAATAGTGGCTATTGAGATCGCGAAGACTAACTGTGCTGACCCTAATAAATTGTAATGTACACTGGAGGCTGATAATGCCTGCCACGGAAAGCTCTTAAAGCTGTTGGTCCTGGTTGTCATTCGTAGATCTTTTACAGTCGTTACAGGTGGTCAGATGCCTGAATGTCTCTCCAAGCTACGCAACGACCATCAGTCTATGCAAGGAGTATCCTGTTGCCCTGTACCTGGGTTGTGAAGGTCTGTTAAGACGCTAAGAGCCATCTTAGCGTCAAGGTCACGACGTCACGTCAATATGCCCAGAAGAGAGTGGCAGTTTTGTATGGGGCCCATGTAATGTTATGTTGGGCAAGCTTACCGTTATCAATTAAAGCAGAAAACCAGAATCAAGACCGCTAATGATCGATCTTTTGTTTTTCTGTGGTGAGGAAATCCTCAAATAACTTCTGGAGCGAAGGGGAGTGTCAGAATTTTACTAAACTAAACCTGTGTTTCTTCGGTGGCCTTATGCGTTTTCCAGAGTTACGCAAATCCCGCAGCCCTAGCAGGCACCATCACTGACACAGTGCCAGTGTGGAGCCTCTCCACAAGACATGCGCCACCTGCTATGCTGCCCATCCTGCGTAACGACCTACAGTTTTCAGGATCTATACGAGGCCAACAATAGAGCTGTACAGGTTGCCAATTATTGGTCAGAAGAAATATAGTTTGAGAGCATCGACACAAAAAGAAGAAGCAGGCACCGTCCCTAGTGACCTCCGCTCCGTCCATATTGCTTACTTGTCTTGACTTGAATATAATTGAGGACTAACTCCTCTTAAAGAAAACTACTAAAAGCTATAAATAAAAACAAATACAACATTCCTTTCGGCACAATATGGGCACGGTCATGTTGGTCACGTTTTTAGGGCGGTATTTGCATATTATGTTAAAATAGTATTGAAGATTAAACTTATTGGCCTGGTCGGACTTCGGAGGATGTCAGGGATAAAGGGATCTTTGGCTGTTCTCACAAACATTTAGTTATTGAAAACAGTTTCTTTTTTAGTGGAATGTATTCCTATTTTATCGACAGTAACAATGACGATGATAAAGTTTTGGAAGAAATGGATTATAAGATGCATGGTTAGCTTATAAAAATGAAATTTATATAAAACTAGCTTTTGCCCGCGGCTTCGCCCGCGTTCATAAATATAGCTAATGTCACTCAGGAATAAAGCAGATTTGTATCGATGAAAAAATTTTTGCAATCCGACCAGTACTTCCAGAGATTGCCTACTATAAACAAAAAAACAACCTTCTTTATTATATTATATATTTATACATGTATAGTGAAGACGTTTAGTTTGTTGCCCAATTAGAGTGAAAAAGTCGATATTTCGGGCTTAAACATTATTATATCTAGTATCGTAACCGAGTTCGTCAGTCGAACGGTTACCATGTCAACAGCCACAATAATGATCGCATTTCACAGGTGGGAAGGTTCATTTCTATTCAAATCAGGCATAACTATTCAGAAACATAAACAACAATTTTCCGTAACTAATTAGATTCACGAACTGAACCCTAAGCTCTATTCACGGTGATTGTAATTGATAGAGGGATCCGCAGCTTCATCAATCAAACGTTTTGTAGAAGGTCCCGCCGTAATTAGGGGCTTTCTCCAGATTCCTCAAGTTTTTGTTACAAGCTCAATATGAAAAATCGTGTCGAGATTTTATGGGCTCTCAAGTAATGTATTTTTGGATGTTCTTGGGCGGTTCAGCTCTTCAAATAAGAGGCAGTCATAAAAATATATAATGTAGTTTTTTCTTGCAATCTGCCTTTCAATTTGTTTTGAATGAACTTAACCCAGTTGCTACTACATCATTATGTCAAAGGATCATGAGGTCTTGCTGTACTTCTCTTTTTATTTTATGGAATGTGTTTCGTCGTTCTTGGTCGTACTGTTCCACGCGCGCCTCGAGATGTCAGCAAACCGTAGGGGCCCAATAGTGTCGAAGCCTACTGGGGCCAAGTGTCTGCTTCTGAAAAGAAACCCCCACCCTCCCACTCCGTCCAATAGGGGGAGATATCATTTTTTTTTAGGTCGTAGAATCATCTATCTACGACCTAAAAAAAATTCATCGGGTTACAAGCTAGGTGCTTTTCAATACGTGTGGCGTAAGATTTGGGCTTTTCTTTCTCCTGCTTTGGCATTGGCATCTTCAAGTCGCGGCGTAGTTAATTATTGGCAATATACCTACCATGTTGCATTCGATATCATGCGCCACTGCGCAAAGACACTTCTTTGACTGGAAACGTAGAATTTCCAGGTTTGAGTACGCAGAGTTTCCCACAGATCCACTCCGTATGAACACAAAATAGATAGGTACAGAAGTCAATCTATATACAAAGCGCGCTCGAGCAACGCACACATAGACACCGCTCACGGACACGATATCTGGGCTCAATCGACCGGTCGCACTCGTACAGTTCGGCGCTACGGACTGACCCTAGCTCGATCGCCTAGCGTAGGTATAAAAAGTGAAGTACATACATGATATTGTCTTCTGTATCCATCTATTTTGTGGTATGACTGATAGATATCTGTTTCAAATACATAAAATAATACGTCATACAGTACTCCTTTTTTTTTTTTTTTTATGGTGGGAAAAAATCATGCATTGACATCCCCTGCTCTTGGGCGGAGCGGGAGATAGTGTCAGACTCTTACTGACTAAAAGACCCACCCCGTTCCTTCTAGCCTTCATATCGAGCGCCCTTTCGGATAACCCTGGCCCCAGTAGGCTTCGACCCGGCTGGGTCCCTGCTGTTGCTAACAACTCCTTGAGGCGCGCGGGAACAGTGCGCGCCGTCGACGACTTGGGCTTGGTCTGGACAGTTACCGGACGGCCGGACAGCGAGCTACCCATTGCTCACCGTCCGCAAGCCCGCGCCTACGGTGGCCGGAAATCAGGATCAGAATCCCGGCGGCGGCGGCGGCGGCGATGATAACGCCGTTGCCTGATGCGTTCGGCCTCCTCCTTTGCGAGCATTACTGCTTCGCAGAAGTCGGCGACCGCCTGCCACTCCTCCTCGCTCCGGACCATGGCCTCAACCAAGGCCCGGCGCGAGAGGTCTCCGCCGCCGATCGCCCCCACGAGGGCACGGCGATGTTCCGCCCAAGCAGGGCACACCTCGACTGTGTGCTCCACCGTGTCCTCCGGGCATTCCGCACAGTGGCGACACCCGGGCGTCACTTCCGCACGAATCCGGTGCAGGAAACTCCCGAACGAACCATGTCCGGTGAGGACCTGCGTCATGCGGAAGGTAAGGACGCCGTGAGGTCTTTCCAGCCACGCCTCAAAGAGGGGACTTACCGCCATGATTGTGGCGTGCCCAGCACTGGGTTGCGATAGTCGCTGACGCCATTTCACCATGAGATCCCGCCGGAGCTCTGTCCGCCATGCCGTGACCTGTCGCGGCGGCGGACTTTCACCCCGGCGTTGCATCTCCACGCGCATATCGTGCATGTGTGCAAGGACTGTTGCCTCCAGATCCCACGGTGGTAGGCCAGCCAGAAGGCTCGCCGCTTCGCAGGAGACCGTGCAGTATCCCCGCACCATCCTTATCGCCATGACCCTCTGGCAGGCGTTCAGTATGGCCGCCGGTTGCTTTTTCAGCGACGGCGCCCACACCGGCGCCCCGTAGAGGGCCATGGACCGAACGATCCCCGCGTAGAGTCATACAGTACTCCTGATAAATGATTATAAAGTCCACTGCATCTTTAATTGATACCGGACAAGACCTTTCATGGAGAGTACCTAGTCGAGTATCGTGACAAGTGTAGGTGGGTGTACCAGTTACTGGGCTCAACTTCACATAAATGTTAAGGGCGTCCTTACCGACCTTACGCGCCCTTTTACTTGACACCTACTTATGTACATTGTTAACCTGGATTTTATTACACAAAACCCTTTATTTATTAATCCTCACATCGGACCTCCTTGCAGCAGTTACACCAATGGAGCACAATTAGTTCAGAATCGGCTAATTTTTAGCATCATGTGCGCAGTGGAGTGGTAGTCATCAAATTAGGTTGGTTACATACGCTTGCTTCCACAGCATCAGTCCAGCGCTCCTCCAGGATTCCACAAGTACTAAATCCCATGTCGCACATATTTTGAAATGTTGAAGCTCTTCCGATGAGTTTTTCAAAAGAAATTGTTTTAAATTGAAAAATACGAAAAATTTTGATATGTCATCTTGACGGTTGATCATAACAAAATATATCCGAATGGAAATCCTCAATATTAATAGGGATTCGTCCCTACCCTTCAGCACGAACCGATAATGATTAGATAAAAACTGGCGCGCCATTGATTGCGAATCAATACAGTTATCACCTTCCAAGTTTCGTGAATTCATGAAATAAAAATCCCTATTCATTGTGGCGCTCTTAAAATTTTATTATCTCAACCCAACAACGACTTAATGTCGAAAAAACAAAACAAATACGTTTTATTACAGCAAAACGGTTGTATTTCTGTGGTATAATAAAATTGAAGGCTTCAAGTTATGAGCGGCTGAAAACGTTTTGTAATAGAGCAGCAAGAATTGTTAATTTGTCTGAGAAACGTTGTTTTCAACTGAAACAGCAATTAATTATTAACAGCAACGACAATGGGTGGCCACTACCCGGTACTCTGTGCGGGCAGAGGCTGTATTTTTCAAGTTATATTTTAGGCACGATACTCAGAATTGAAACTTCTCGGGAATGAAAGGTCTCGTTTCCTAGCCCTCTATTCATTTCTCTTGAAATATTGAAGCTCTAGTGAAAACCTATAATTATTTACAAGAAAGTCGTGTTCCTAAATTAGTTCATTTATTACGTAAGTTTCTTCTTCGTAAAACATAAATCGTCGATCGTTCACACCGGCACGCTTACCTTTTATATAAAAAGTCTCTGTAATCATTTTATACGTCAATTTACAAAATTTTCTGAATACCCAGCAAAGAGGGTTTGGTCCAAATTCGCAGGTCCCAGAGCTCGTTTAGGTCAGAGGGCCTCTGGTCGCTGTAATATTTAAAGGAAACACTCAGCACGCCCTCCCCAAAGTATTTACCAGCTGTTTTTGTTTAGATTTATTCATGTTCATCGTGTGCCTCCTGTTTACACAGTTATGTTGTCAATTTTGCTAATTATGTAATGTCGAGCTGGATAGTGAGCGGATGGCCAGGAAATTGTGTTGGAAGCTGAGCTAATAGACTATTCCTGTTTCTATTTTCTGTGACACATGATTGAATAATGTGGCTGTTTGGAGCGTGTGTTGTTCGTTACCCTCCTATTTGTAACGGCTACGGGATTGGTAGAAAGAGTTACTGCAACCCTGGAACGCAAAGGGGAACTGAAGGAACACAGGTGCGGTTAAGACTCCTAGCTCCACCTAGAAATTCTTCTTCTTCCTGCCGTTGTCCCATATTACTTGAGGTCAGCGAAAAACGTTTTTTCTTCTTCCATTCTGTCCTGTCACCTGTCACACTATTACTAATTCCCTTTTCTTTCTCTCCACCTAGAAGGTCATTAGATAATTTGCCATCTCAAACAAAAAAAAACTTCCTCTTGAATTAGTTTGATTATAAAATAATCTTCATATCAATTAACTGCTGCTAGGTTTTGTTACCTTATCCTGAACTCCATTCGTTTCAATTCCATACGTTTCATTCCTTAAAACTTGACCGTGTTTTGGATCTTATCGACCTCGTACTTGACCTAATTTTCAACCACTTGTCATTCATTCACTTCAGTGGTCTTTATATTTAGGAGTAGACACTTTTCTGCAGTCAATTGAACGATATAAATATCAAACAAAACCAATACCAATTTTATCTAGGTTATCAGGTAATGTAGTCTGAAAATATTACGATGCACTTTCGATAGTAAATTCGAAGACGAGATATAATTCAAAGATTTTCTATCTTTGAACTTATCTCATCGATTACACATCTCATGTCTGGATGAACTATCGAAATGAGATAAAGTGCAGTAAAGTCAATACCCTGGCCAATAAACAAACAGTACGAGGAAATAGTAATAAACGTGGATTGCATTTACTTGGTCTGTCTGCGTAAACGATGTGTGGACAGTTTAACTTTTTTTTTTTGAGGAGGGAATTCATCTGATGACTTTTTTTTTCTTTTTTCAATGTGAAAAATCATCCAATGACAACCCCCGCTCTTGGGCGGAGCGGGAGATAGTATCAGACTCTTACTGACTAAAAAACCCATCCCGTTCCTTCTAGCCTTCATACCGGGGCTCGAGCGCCCTTTCGGTTAACCCTGGCCCCAGTAGGCTTCGACCCGGCTGGGCCCCTGCTGTTGCTGACAACTCCTTGAGGTGCGCGGGAACAGTGCGCGCCGTCGACGACTTGGGCTTGAACCGGACACTTACCGGACGGCCGGACCGCGAGCTACCTATTGCTCACTGTCCGCAAGCCCGCGTCTACGGTGATCCGATGACTTGTGGAGGGCGAGTCAGGCTTTACTGTCTAAATCCAAACCTTTGTCCTTCAGTAGAAAAACGCGTTGTCGACGACTTGATCTCTAACCGGACGGTTAAGCTAAGCGTTGCTATATCGTGCTGCGAGATTTTTTGAAAGAATTACCTTGGCTCTAGAATGGAAAAGGCAACTGAAGAAACACACACGGCGTCTCGCTCCACCCAGTGCGGCAGAAGCTGAGATGATGTTCCACCTCAATAAAAAAGATTGCCATATCGGGTGGTCCTGGACTTTTCGCATCTCACAAACTCCAGCAGTCATCACGAGATCATCGGCCGACCTTGTGGTTCAGCCTACCATTTGACGTTACGCATCAGATAAATCCAGAAGCCTTCAATTTTGTTGGTAATTATCTCGTTAATTTTATCTGTGTCATTTTGTAGTTGATGAAGATTGACAGCTTCTTAGTTATTGGTGTAGAACCATTTCCCAATATTGATCGATATGTCACAACATCAAACATGTTAAGTATGAGGTCTATATCATCATCTGCCTTCCGTGTTATTTATTTGGGGTCGGCGCAACACGTTTTTTTCTTCCATTCTGCCCTGTCATCCGTCATGCTATCACTAACTCCCCTTTCTTTTATATCACTTCTCACACAATCCATCCATCTTTTCTTTGACCGCCCTCTTCCTCTCCATCCTCACATGTTCAGGTACTCATAACTCTTTTAATAACACGCGTTAATGCTATAATGGAGTTCCAAATCTACTATCATTTAAATTAATGGTTTACAAAGTGACCCAAATTAAATGTGCAAGTAATCCTTATATTAACTGTGAATTAATTCAGATCAACTTTTAAGACCAGTTTTAAAGACCTATCCATTTCTAGACTTTAACTTGTAATTAAATAAAAAATAAACTATATCAATGCCGACGGTTATAATCGTGTGGGACTCTCCGTAGGGCTGGCGGCGATATAAATAGCCAGGTCGATACTCACTCCAGACTCGATGCTTGAAATCACACCTAAATGCGTGCTACATCAGTCTGCTTACTTTGGAGACTAATAAATACTTTGTGGGGACACAGGATAAAATAAACCAGTAGGTCGATGTATCGTACATCACTGCGGGGTGCCAGCTGAAAATCAGCGTTGGGTGTTTGACAGCCAGCAATTGCTGAGTTGGTGACCCTTTCGGTTCGGGCACGCTCAACGCAACTGTATTATATTTCTATACTCCTTTTTATTATTATTGTGTTATGTTGTTGTATGTTGTATTTCCTGTGTCGAATAAATGCTATTCTATTCTATTCTACATTTAATTTGAATATGGATTTACTGTGTAGATCGACTGTGTGATTTTATCATGGGCTTAGGGTCGCTGCACACTGACCAACGGCCACAACCACAATACGCCACATAACGCCAAACTTAATTAAAACTATATTTTCTGTAGGTTTCATACATTTTATATGTATTCGCGTGCGGCGAACACGGTTGATGCTAAACATCGCCGCTACTGGCTTCTTGTGGCTCGCGCATTTAAACCTTCTTCGTCAGAGTGTATTATGATACTGCGCGAATGGGTTAAAAAAAGGAGCAGCCACCGGCCACAAGTGGTTGTCGCGCGCTTCAGCTTCCTTTGTGGTTGCTTCTAGCTTCTCGTGGCGTGGCCTTTGTGGCTGTGGCATGTGGCTTATGTGCGGCGACATATCGTCCAATACACTAGTACATTAGTAGCATTAACTAGACTAGTTCTAGGATACCTCTTTCCCGTGGTTGAATTTGCTGTTGTTATTATTTTAAGACCTTTCTTCTTTATAGACTGTTACATCTTCGGGCCTGTGCACACGTTTATACGTTCGTTTTAGAAACGTGCGTCGACGGCGCGCTTTTATCCTATTAAAGGTCTACACTCTACAGGCTGCGTCTAACTCGCGAGAGTAGCGCGTCTGTAGTAAAAGCGCGGCAACGGCGCGTTTAAAAAACGTGGTGAGCCCAGGCCTTTAACATTATAATTCTATACTAATATTATTAAGAAAAAAGTAATATGTACATATTTTAGTTTGTAATGAATGAACTGAACCCATTTTAAAAATACTTTCCCCAGTAAAGTGCTACTTTATCACCGAGTGACATAGGTTTTGTATTTTCTACGTTCCTAAGAGAAACATATTTCGTCGAGGAAACAAAGTACACAAAGTGTAGATTTATGATGTAAGTGACAAGAAACTTCAATAGATTCGAAAAAGTTTTTATTTATTTTATCATTGACATAAGCCTCCCCCAAGTGTTGCCATAATTACCGGTCCTGTGAGTCTCGCATACATCGGATTTCTGCGACCCTCACCAGGTCTGGCTGCGTCTTCCGGTACGCGGTTGCCACTCCAGAACCTTTCGTTAAATAGTTTATTTGTTTATGACACGTGTAATGGTAGTAACAATTAAACTTTATTTACGTTAGTAACAGTTAAAGACTAGTTACATTACTAATAGGAGGTTTACTTACTAATTGACGGGTAGTTTTACGTTAATTATTTAGTTTATTAGGAGTTAATAGTTCCTTCGCATCCGTTACACTTTCTTTGTCTTTAGAATCTCGTCATTTGACTTGACATATTGCCGTTTAATAACAATTTGTGTCAATCTTTGGTTGTTGTTTAAAAGTTACTATAAAAATGGCAAAATGTTTATAAATTTGTAATTGTTTATAAAACTACTACATAGTCATTATGACTATCTGTAACTATTTTAGGAATCAGTTAGGTATTTTTGAGTTAGCAGAACGATTGTTCCTGTGCGTCTCGCATCCATCGGTTTCCCGCTACCTTCACCAGGTCATCGGTCCACCTTGTAGGAGGCCTTCCAACGCTGCGTCCGATGGATGCGGGACGCACAGGAACGTTCGATGTGGCGACGCCTGGGGGAGGCGTATGTCCAACAGTGGACGTGTATCGGCTGAAATGATGATGCTGATGAACGATTGTTGTAAACAATTAAACTTAACAAGTTGATCAATAAAGGGTAAAAAATGCGATATGATCGGGACACATGGATGTCACACCACTAACTTGCAAACTCCGAACTGTTGCAGAGTAATTCTTATTAGAACTTTTGACTTACCATGGCAATCAAACCCAGGAACATCAGGATCAGGACATGACCAATGAGGCAGTCTTTAAACAACACTATTGTCAAAAACAACATTTGTCAAAGTTGCGAAGGTTGGGTCGGTGGATAAGTGACATTCCATTAAATATTAAAACTACACCGTGTTTTGGTAAGTATGTTAGACCGCTGGCTATAATTTAATTCATGAATCCCCATGCGAACGCCGGCGTTCGCGCTGTCATTGTCTTACTATTGTGTCTGTAATACCTTGATCACACGTACCGAGTAAACGGGCGAGACAGTGCTCTCGGCCGAGTACTCGGTACGTGTAAACACAGCGCCGAGTGCTCGGCCTACCATTTATCTCTACAACTCTCTTACATCACTGTATCGGCCGAGCAACGTTTTACTGTCTCGCCCTTTTACATTTTACTGTCTCGTCTATTACAGTTGTATACTCAGAAAAAAAGTTAAAATATCTGACACCAGTCTGCTGCAACCTAGGGGTCAGTCAAGACTGAATAGGTTACTCTAGGCACGCGCGCTCTGTCTTCGACCATATCATCGCTTATCGTCTGGTGAATGGTCAAACGCGGGCCTATCCATTTAAAAAAAATTGTCACCCAGTTACTGGGTTGAGAAATACCCAAGGTCGCGATGCAGATTGATCACTACCACTACATCTTTCATAGGTCTAATAAGTTACTGCAATACAAATGTATGCTATATATAAAAGGAGAAACTGACTGACTGACATATCAACGAACAGAACTACTGGAACTAGGAACGCGAAATTTGGCACAAGGTTTCCTTTTATGACGTAGGCGAGCACTAAGGGTCAATTTATACTAGCGCAGAGTCGAAGCGCATCGAAGCGTCTGTCCAAAACTGAACATAACAAAAACCTTAACTCCACAGCGTAACGCACACAAAATCTCAAAAGTAATTCTGAAAGCAGTAATGCAAAGGAGGAGGCCGAACGCATCTGGCAACGGCGTTCTCGCCGCCGCCGCCGCCGCCGGGATTCTGATCCCGATTTCCGGCCACCGTAGGCGCGGGCTTGCGGACAGTGAGCAATGGGTAGCTCGTTGTCCGGTCGTCCGGTAACTGTCCAGACCAAGCCCAAGTCGTCGACGGCGCGCACTGTTCCCGCGCGCCTCAAGGAGTTGTCAGTAACAGCAGGGACCCAGCCGGGTCGAAGCCTACTGGGGCCAGGGTTATCCGAAAGGGCGCTCTACCCCGGTATGAAGGCTAGAAGGAACGGGGTGGGTCTTTTAGTCAGTAAGAGTCTGATACTATCTCCCGCTCCGCCGCGGGGGATGTCATTGCATGTTTTTTTCCCACCGAGATTTTAAAAAGACGCGCGCTTTCTTCGGAATTCGCGCGTCTGCGCGTGAACAACGCTGATTGATGTGCGCGCATTCTCGCGGATCCATGCGCCCACTAGCGAACCTACGCGTCATCAGTCGAAAATTGGCCAATTCAATAGCACTGCTGTTAATGCCCGTTACTACACGTAAAAGAGTGCGCGCGTATTCTGGCGAATACGCGTGCATTCGTGCGGTTTCGCTATAGTTGTAAAGAATTTGACGCTTCGATGCGCTTCGACTCTGCGCTAGTATAAATTGACCCTAAGAGAGGATTTTCCAAAATTCGCCCCCTTAAGTAATGAAACAGGGGTCCAAAGTCTGTCTACATTCACGCGAGCAAAGCCGCTGGCAGAAACTAGTTATTACTCGTAGATAGAATATTATCCTTTTCCCTTATAACTACTGTATATATGTATGAGTGTGCTGTTAAAACATTAACTACAAACTCATAATAATAATTGTCCAACACGATTGTGTACACAGTTATTAACAAAGTGTGATTTAATTACCTACTTCAATTAATCATGTCGGGTTTTGAACGTTACCTACTGTCCACTATATAGGGACATTAGAAGGTACACTCTTTGTAGTACCGGGCAATAGTGAGATAGTTCGGAAGAGTTACCGCGGGCCTGCGCCCTTAGACGAAAGACTTTGACTCGAGAATTCACGTATCAAGTGGCGTGACGGTAAGTAATGGGTGATTCTTTGAAACCGAGAGAACGTCTCATTCATCTAGCCTAGCTTTTGTACCTATCTATTTTGTGTCTTAAGCTACTGGGCGCAAATGAGTGCCTTTGATACATTTAGTGATCGGGGAAAACTAATATGCAAATAAAAATATCAAATTGTAAAGAAAAAGCTGGACCAGTCGAATGAGAGGTTATCGTCGACTGTGCAAGTACGAATCCTCAAATATTTTGGTCACGTTGTTCGCAACGAACACTCCATTGAGCGACTCGTTGTCCAGGGACAAGTGGAGAGGAAGCGGTCACACGGGCGCTCACCTACGCGTTGGACAGACCTCATCAAAGCTGCAACACAAACCTCCTTAGTTCAGAGTTCTCGAGACTACGGCGTCTCCGGGACAAGTGGAAACGCATCGCGAGGGCCTCACTCGCCAAATGAAAATGCAATATCATAAACCACGACCACTATGTCAAGAGTGAACGACTAAGGAGTCGAATGAGTCACCCTCTTGGTTTCAAAGAATCCCTCATTTAGAGTCCACGACTGTTGTGCGCAAACAATGTTCGTGTTCGTGTCCGAATATGCGTTCCATGGATACGAACAAACCAAATGTTCAATTTTGATGTTTGTGTTCGTACGTGCGTATACGGCTTAAGAGAAACAGAATAATGGTTATATCCTTTTACTGCTTTAATACGACCAAAGATTGCGGTCAACGGCGTTAAAATTATTTATAGTTCTAAATGGATCTACTGTATTCATCCATCCTGTGTGGAACGTTGATGTGAGTTCACCATTATCTGCAACATCAGCGTGAAATATTGGGAGGAAGTTTTGTTTTGGCGTGTTTTAAGTGCGCGGTGCTTAAGGTGCTTTGTTGTACATATTACGCAATACGTTAGAACACAAGATATTTGCTCTTGAAACGTATGAAGGACGGGCAAAACTTTCTCGGAGTTATCTCTGGGCAGACCAGTTAGAAGTGTTTAGAAGTGTTCTGGTTGCTGATGAGGAAAAATGATACCAGTTTTTGTAGCAAAATTCGTTTTATTTTTTAATATTTGCCTGTTGAGATTTCTTTCCTTTTGCATGCAGGTTCAAAAAGGTTCTTTTTCGTTCCATATGTATTTTTTCTAAGTTTATTTAGGACATTACTGACACTCTGCATCTCAGAAAGCACGTAAAGTCGTTGGTCCCGGTTATCTTTTGTAGATCTTTGACAGTCGTTGCAGGTACTTATATGCTAGAGAGTCTTTTTCCCCACTGAGTTGTGGAGGTCTGATAGGCAGTCGCTTCTTGTTACCACGTGTATTCAGACGCATCCGGTTAGACTAGAATCCGATCCCAAGCTAGTCGAGAAAAAAACTAAGGAGATGAAAGATCATAAAAATGTTTTTGCACCTAACAATACACGTCTTTTTCTCGAAAATCTTTTAAAGACCTGTTACCGACCAGTTACTGGGTTCTGTTTAATATATTTTTAGTTTTAAGCTAAATTCAGTTTATGTTTAATTTTAATGAAAATTTCATTTTCATTTACATGGTTTGCTGTAAGAAAACCCAGTTGTGGGTTAAGCTCTCCTATGTACATCAAATATCCTATTTTGTTTGTTGAAATTTTTGTGTACAATAAAAAAAAAGAAAGACTATAATCGGCATTTAATTCAACTACCCACACTTCGGAAAAGCCCGTTACTAACACCAATCAAACCCCTGTTCCTAAAAACGGTCGTCACCTAAAAAACCAAACGCTATAACGTAAAAAAGCGCCGCCGTTACTATGAATGAGTCGGTCCCACGGTGTCGCGTTGGACCGGTCGCAGCGACCTTGTCAAGGCGAGCCGGTTACATATCGCACCTTGCCGAGGAATGTTAATAGTCGTCTCTATTTGGTCCCTGCGTTAGAGCAGTGAAGGGACCGATCGAACAGATGTTTTGTCTCATCTGTAAAGTGCTCTTGATTGGCTAATGGGATTTCTAATTGTGAATTTGTTAGGAAATGTTCGATTACCAAAGAATTTAGACGAAGTGAAATTCTTTCGAGGATCGAAATTTTCCCAACAAATCACAACGTTGTTTTCCAATTGTCGATCTGGACCAATTGTTTGACTACATTACGAGTATCTTATGTAAATAGTTCAATTCTCGTATCGAGTCTAGAAGATTTTTCCGAATCAAAAAATTCTGGGCAAGTGTGAATCGGACTCGCGTCGGTTCCGTACAAATATAATTGAATTTCCTAATGGAGTCTATGACATCATGTCATTTAAAAAAAATGTGATAACTTTACTGTTTTCATATTATTCCTATATCTTTGCTAGATGACCTCGCTTTACGTCAAATTTAAGGATTCTGAGTCAATGGGAAGTACCCTAAGAATTTTGAACCCCTTGAAAGTGTCGAAATATACAGTTTTCTTTTTTTCCGTCAACTTAGAAGTTGGATTTGAAGTATCTGGTTTTAATTTCAACTCGATACTTCCACGCGTTCCCGAGATAAAGCGTCTTGAGTGTCTTGACAGACAGACTGACAACAATGTGATTCTATAAAGGGTTCGGTTTTTCCTATTGAGGTATGGAACCCTAAAAAAAGACATGAATAAGACACGCTCAAACATTCGCTTTTATAATGTTAGTGTGATATATTAGGTTTATTTATGTAGGTTTATATTGTACATTGGGTTGGCTACCCTTGACTGTGACCTCTCTACAACTCTCAAGGTTTGCTAGGAGAAAATTCATTGTTGGTTTAAGCTCGCTTTTGTACATGTATTGTCTAATCCCTATATACATAAGTATATGTTAAGGTTTAGTGTTGTATAGAATTAAGATAATTATACTTGATATTACGAGTAAGATACACTCTTCAAGGCTAGAGTGATTGGCTTCTTATAAACTAGTGCGCCTCACCATCAGAGATTGCAATATCACTGCTTACCATCAGGTGGGATCGCAGTCAAACACTAGTTTATACCGATAAAAAAAAAAGTTCATGAAAAAATTCAAAATGGATGATTATAAAGTTCGCTAAACTTAAGTGGCAATGGGCAGGGCACATTGCTCACAGAACAGACTACTAGATACTTTGGGGCCGAAAGGTTCTGGAGTAGTGACCGCGTAACCGGAAGACGCTGCGTTGGAAGGCCTCCTACAAGGTGGACCGATGACCTGGTGAAGGTAGCGGGAATCCGATGGATGCAGGACGCGCAGGATCGTTCATTGTGGCGACACTTGGGGAGGCCTATGTCCAACAGTGGACGTCTACCGGCTGAAATTATGATGATGATGATTATAAAATTGTCAAAGACCCGTTTTGACATTTGTATTTTGACTACCTAGCGGCTTTTTTATGGTGGGTAAATCATCAATGACAACCCCCGCTCTTGGGTGGAGCGGGTGAGAGTGTCAGACTCTTACTGACTAAAAACCCACCCCGTTCCTTCAAGCCTTCATACCGGGGCTCGAGCTGTCTTTCGAAACTAACCCTGGCCCCGGTTGGCTTCGACCCAGCTGGGCCCCTACTGTTGCTGACAACTCCATGAGGCGCGCGGGAACAGTGCGCGCCGTGGGCTCGGTCCGGACAGTTACCGGACGGTCGGACAGCGAGCTACTAGCAGCTTGTCCGGTGTAATATAGCTACTACTACACCGGAACCCTTATTATTCAGTTCCTTCCAAGTTACATTTTAGGGCCTTTCTCAAATGTCAAAGCGGGACTTTTTATATTTTAACGAGTATAACTTATTTATTGTTGTTTCTTATAGATCGTTATCGCGGATAGTATGGAACTGTCTGGTAGATCCTTGAGTCCGGTTGTATTAACTAATTTAGATTGTATATTTTATACAGCTATAAAATTTTATAATTTATTTATTTACTAGCAGTTCACAGCAGACGCCATTCTAATGCCAGTCCATCCAAAGGTTATCTGGTAGATATCGCTATGAGCCATCGTACCCGAGTTGTGTAACTGCTTTGGTGTATTTTAAAGTTTATTCTGTGTATCTATCCACATGACTGTCCTTGAAGATACCAAAGCTGGAAGTTTTCACGCTTATCTTCAAACATTCTAGATCAGATAATTTGATTAGAACCAGTGGCGTAGCTAGGTGACCAAGGGCCCCCAGGGCCCTAAACCAACTGGGGCCCCTAAATTGTTTAGGCTCTATCACATTTAAAAAATATTTATGTACATATTTTAAAAATGCTAGCTAGGTGACCAAGGGCCATGGGGCAAAAACAAACTGGGGACCCTAAGTTGTTTAGGCTTTATCACATTTAAAAAATATTTATATACATATTTTAAAAATGCTAGCTAGGTGACCAAGGGCCCTGGGGCAAAAACAAACTGGGGCCCCTAAGTTGTTTAGGCTTTATCACATTTAAAAAATATTTATATACATATTTTATAAATGCTAGCTAGGTGACCAAGGGCCCTGGGGCAAAAACAAACTGGGGCCCCTAAGTTGTTAAGGCTTTATCACATTTAAAAAATATTTATATACATATTTTAAAAATGCTAGCTAGGTGACCAAGGGCCCTGGGGCAAAAACAAACTGGGGCCCCTAAATTGTTTAGGCTCTATCACATTTAAAAAACATTTATATACATATTTTAAAAATGCTAGCTAGGTGACCAAGGGCCCTGGGGCAAAAACAAACTGGGGCCCTTATGTTGTTTAGGCTTTATCACATTTAAAAAATATTTATATACATATTTTAAAAATGCAACGCTACTTTATCTTTTAAATAAATCCCAAGTTATAAGAAGATTTATCATGAACATACACACAATGATATGGAGACATAGTCGTCGTTAATATGATCGGCAATGATATCATTCACATCTTAATTACCGAATCTTCATGAGTAGGTTTTTCAACCAACACTGCAGTGGTCACATTATCTGATTCACTATCAACATAAATATTTTTCGTCAAATTTTTTCGTTAATTCAACAGGCGGTTTGTTAATCAGGCAGGGCCCGGGGGCTCTGCCCCGCCTAGCCCCTTAGTAGCTACGCTACTTCACATCTTCAGTTCATCACATTAACAGAATACATCTCTCTACACTTATCTCATCGTACGCTTTCATTTGGGAATACTGTTTCCTCATCTCACAAAACTGGTCTCTAAAATCTGTATGTTTCTTGTTCTGGGGCATCAAATCTTTTGGCCTAGATCTTTAACTTAATTAACATACCTACATAATCATGAGTTACATTACCAAATGTAACTATTCAAACAATTTCGTTGCTAATTAACGAACACAAGCATTGAGAATTGCACGCACACGAGATCTTGCAAACATAATCTAGATCGCAGTTGGCAAGCAAATAAAAACATTCATATTCATAAGTTTATAAGGTGTTAGTTTAATTATGTAAGAATTAATGGAACAAGGTCTCAGTTCATGGCACAATGTTCTAGAGACCAAGAACAATAAAGGATTATATCTTAATCTATCTCAACAGAAATGTTTTTACTGCTTTTCGTTGGCTTAGGGTGTTTTTAAAATCGGTTTTAATCACTCATACGGTATTGCCCCGCACGCGTGGTTTCCGGAAATGTCCATTTCATACAAGTATTCATTGTAATGCGTGGGATACGCGCGCGGGACGCTTTTTTTTTACATTTTGAAATTTTCTGCATGGGGGGCAATCTCCCGCAAGCGTGATGAAATAACCACACGATATTAAAAACACCCTTACTGCAAAAACTCATTATCATACAAAACTGAATAAATACACTTTTGGTTATTAAAAGTGGCTTTAAACAAAGTTTAGTATTTGTCAGTTAACGAGTTCTTGCAGCAAGCCGACGACGACCTACAACTAGTAAGTCGGGGCGTTACCATTCGGCCACCACTGTTCTCACTGAAATCAAGGTAATAACCAAAAAATATGTGTTTTTCCAAAATATTCACAGAAAGAGGTGTTATAACGTCATAATCACGTAAGAAGGCAGTATCGACGAGTTGGGCGCTCTTAAAGATCAGGCGAGTTAAACATTAGCATCATCTCTATGAGGTCAAAGACGTATCTCTCAGCTCAGACACGCCCACGCTCAAACTATCAAGGTAGAACTACACTGCTCACATGTGTACCACACACGCCGATCTGGGCGCGTCGGTCTCCATACATTTTATATGGAAACTAGACTTGTAG
This sequence comes from Mythimna ferrago, assembly GCA_910589285.2. Taxonomy (NCBI): domain Eukaryota; kingdom Metazoa; phylum Arthropoda; class Insecta; order Lepidoptera; family Noctuidae; genus Mythimna; species Mythimna ferrago. The sequence goes on from OU342684.1 coordinate 26,775,682, forward strand.
AGCTACACATGATCTACGCCACACGACGTACAAATCACGCGTCTTACACATGTGCGTCGGTCTAATGTAGTTTTAGCTTTAAACAAACCAGGCAGTCTATAAGAACAAGTATAGATATGTCTTATTCAAATGAAACTCGATTTATTTGTACAAGCGCACCGCGAAATACATTTACCGACATTGCGTCTGCCGAATTTCTGATTGAATCATCGAGAACTCAATTTTGGATGTACCTCCATATGTTTCACTGACGTCATACGAACCCAATGTTCTACATGTGGATATTAGCTTACTGGAATGTCTCAAGAAAGGTTCCTGGAATAATTTCCTGAATAGTATGAGGTTTGATTAGTGAATCGGACTTATTGATGTCATTTTCTAAAGAGGCAAAATGTCCTTTATTGCTATGGAAGAGTCTTGAGGTGGGACTTGGGACTGGTCTTCCTTCTCTTGGGTGGAACAAGAGAGAGTGTATCAGAAATTTCCTGAATTCTTCTTTGTCCTCGCCTCTTCCCGTTACGCGGGGTCGGCTTTCTTACTCATGCAGTGCCATTCATTTCGCTTATAAGCTTCGTCATCCGTAACGCTCAGCTTTTGCATGTCCTTGCGGACATTTGTTATCCAGGTAACTTGCGGTCTACCTCTCCCTCTCTTCCGTGTAGCCATGGAAAGGCATTTTTTCACGATATGGCCATCGGGTCTCCGCATGTCATGACAATACCATCTTAACCTGGACTCTGTGAGTTTTTCAGTGATGTGATCAGATTTTTACTGACTAAAAACCATCTGTGTCCACCATTGTCCCTTTGTGTTCTAGTGCTACGAGCACGCTTTCTATTGATAGCCCTCATAAGGATTGGTCCTAAAAACTCATTTTATTACGTAATATCATCTAACCCACCTAATGGATTTAATACTTAAAATCTTTGTGGCTTTCATCCCCCAGAACAAAAAAACATAAAATTCCACCGTCCTTCAGAAGAAAACACAGCACAGACACTCAATCATTTTTTTCATCGCCTATAATAATAATAATAATAATAATAATAACGTGACGGCCAATGGCTTAATAGCCAAGAGCCTCGACCAACATCTGCGGAGGCTCTCGTTAGGCAGTTGGATCAAGGGCTTGATCCAGAAGGCAGTACTCCTAGACACGGCGCGTATTGTCCGGAGGTTCCTCTCTCAGGAGCCCTGACCGCCGGCAGCTTAGACCCTGCTCCCGATGCCGGTGGGCTACTATTTTTTATATTTTTAAATGTTTTTTTTTAATGTTATTTTTTGAAGAAATATTTAAAAATATGTTAAATATGTATATTATAATAAATAAATGGAATAATAATAATAACCCCATCGCCGTATCTCTACGTTGACGTCGTGGTGGGGCTTGCGCGCTCCAATGAACCCTAAGTCTGTGTCGGTAGCGCTTGCTTAGCCGTAACATGCCTAGGGTGAGGGGCCAGACCAAGAGAGATACTCCCCATCGCCGTATCTCTACGTTGACGTCGTGGTGGGGCTTGCGCGCTCCAATGAACCCTAAGTCTGTGTCGGTAGCGCTTGCTTAGCCGTAACATGCCTAGGGTGAGGGGCCAGACCAAGAGAGATACAATCCACAGGGCAGTTTTGTGGCGAACTGTTGGGCATTAGCGATCCCACGGACCCGATCTCCCGGGAGAATTCTTGTTCTTCATCTCCGGCTTGCCTTTATTGGCCGGTCGTAGTGAACACTGACGAGGAACAGAGCTCCCACCTCTCTCTTGCCTTTATTGGCTGGCTTGAGTGGAGATTCGCAAGAGCAAATGCGCTCGGGAGAAGGATGTATAATCCAGTAAGGTGCTGGTAGGGATTTTGACCGTACTTCCGGGATTGTCCTGATAGCCGTGGTATACCTCTCCACTCCCCAAGCACATCAGGATATGTTGCCCTCTTGTTGCTACATCACTTCGTGCTAGCGACCATTTTGGGGGCCCATTTGTTGAGTGTGCAAGTCACCCGTTGCCTTTTTATCGATGGAAATTAAAAACATTGTTTAGGCAGGGGCCATAGTCTCAACATAGTTCCTGGTAACCAGTCCACTTAAGACTCCAAAAACCATAGCCTTATATTAGTTTTTCACATGTTGCAATAGTTTCCCTTCAACCGGGGGGTGTCCTTGGATGCACTAGCATAGCGCATACAGGAATAATCGCCGGTTGGTACCACGTTCCATTAGAAGCAGCTAAAAGGGCCTCTGCGAGTTGGTTTCGGCTCCTCGTATGCCTTCCAAAGGTCCAGGACCTCATGGTCCTGAGATAAATAAATGTATAAAAATAATAATAATAATAATATTCCACAAACTATCACACAACGCCGTCTAGTCCCAAGCTAAGCAGAGCTTGTGTTATGGGTACTAGACAACTGATAAACATACTTATATATTTCTAAATACATACATATTATAGATAAATTACACCCAGACACAGAACAAATGATTATGCTCATCACACAAACATTTGTCCTGGGTGGGAATCGAACCCACGACCTCCGGCATAGCAGTCAGGGTCACTAACCACTAGACCAACAGGCCAGTCTATTCATTCATCCTTTAAATATGTCCTGTGTGCTACGCTTCGCCTAATTCTTCACCTTGACAGCTTTATACTAGAATTGCCGCGTAAAAAATAGAACAGAAGGACCAACCACAAGATATGTCAAAGCAAGCTCGCCTTTTAATATGATGGTAAATGAAACATAAACATTAGTAAAGAAATTAGAAGTCGAAAAAGTAAAACAACTCTATTTACAATGTTTTATTATGTTCTCACAAAATCGTTTTGCACGTGTGAACACTTCAACTGTTCGACGATAACTGAACTCAAGGAGTATGCAAGCGCTCGCACAACTCCCCACCACATGTTTATTGTACCGGAAAAAGCACAGGTTGACATTAGTGACAGAAACGTAGCGTATAACCGGAAGTAGTTCGTACGATTATACATTAATATTGTAATAATTAATGCAAACAGTTTTAAAATATTATTAAATTGAATTTCATTAAAACATAATGTAAATAATTTCATGTCTGATAAAATAAAAATCTTTTAATCAGTGCTCGTAGTAAGACTACACTAGTGAGGCCAACAGAGGCTTTGAAATCGTATAACGTGAGGTTTTTTTTAAAAAAAAAATGTGTTGTGCTTTGAATAATTACAGAGCATCTTATTGTAGAAATCTAGATCTACTAAACTTTGAGAGAACCTAAAATATCATCATTATCCCATAAAGAATGTACTATTGTCTCGCACAACTTTGCTGCATTTGAAATGAAGAATCATTAAATAACTCATTCCGCTTTAGACTGAGTGAGAGGGTGTGTCGAACTTTCACTGTGCAAAACCCACCTGTGTTCCTTCAGTTGAGAGCACTGGTGGCCAAGTGGTGACGGCCCCGATTTACGAGTTGTAGATCGCGGGTTCAAACCCAGCCAGGCGCATTACTTTGTTTAATTTATTTCATCACCACTGCTCTCGAAACGGTGAAGAAAAACATCGTGAAGAAACCGGCATGTCTTAGAACTATAAACTCGCAGGCAAGTGACATCCACCAACTCGCACTAAGCCCGCGTTGTGGTTTACGGCCCATTCCTTCTCCTAGAGAGGAGGCCTGAGTCCCAACAGTGGGAACATTATAAGGCCGACTTTGCTTTGTTCCTTCAGTTACCCTTTGCGCTCCTGGGCCACACTTATTCGAACAATCCTACAGCCCAACTCTGCTGACATCCATTTCAGTCAATGACATTTTCATCTACTTATATGACTATCCAGGCCTTCTGTCCCTCATACAGTGATGGTACTAAGTCCATTAGCCAGCATACGGGCACTCAGCGAAAATTTAAACGCATTTGCCAGTCGACTGTGCGGTTATATCTAGTGACCGTAATGTTGTAAATAACTAATGTGTGCTCTGAAGGATGGGGCACGGCGGCGGCGCGAGAGCCGCAGAGAGGCCCGAAATTGTGCTCGAAGTGGGTAGTTGGAAATTTTCAGCTTATTGAGCTGTGAGTAGCAGTTTTGCTGCTAGGATTTTGATGTAATGAAATAGTTCTTTTACGTACATCGTGCGTAAAACTAAATAAAGAGTGGAATTCTCTGCCGGAATCTGTGTTTTTTTGCAGGAATTAGTTTTCTTCTTCATAATAGAAAATATAGATGAAAAATAGTAATTATTATAACTACTACGTTAAATATATTATTACTACTAAGTTAAAATATATTTTAGAATTATATTAACACAAATACTTTTTAATTATTGATGAGAAAACCAATTCCTGCAAAAAACGATGACTCTTTTTACACTTACGACGTTTTTTTATGGATTTGCAAACAAAAGCTTTATAAAAGATTAAAGCCGCGCACACCAACATATGTAGACTTACTGAAGGATGCCCATAAATATTAATACTCAATCCAAAACACGCGCTCAATCGACAAATTGTGGCTTGACCTTTTTAACTAAATTAAATTAAATTAATTATTTACCGTCAAAAGCTTATAGGCAAACATTGAAATTAAAACTATCAATAAGACCTTACATATGAGGTGGTCTTTAAATTTTTTTTTTCTTTAATTTTGCGGGCACCACTTTATTTGATGTATATTTCTTATGGTATATAACCATAAAAAAAAACTTAAAAAAAATAATAATAAAAACATTACTGAGCTAATGTCTCACAAACATACAGATATTCCGTTAGCTTTGGTATGGGTGCTTATGTGCAGTTTCATGAAGTCTTTGTTCGATGTTGTAAGTTTTGGCCCACTGACAAAAGTATTGCTTGCCCGCCAGACTTTATGTCTAGCCAATTTTAGAACAGCCTTTCTATGTAATTCTTGTTAGATCCTGTTGAACATTGTACTCGGTTAGTTCGTGAAATAACATCATGAGTTTTATAACTTTTACTGACCAAGACCCACCCGTGTTCTTTCAGTTGCCCTAGGTTCTTTCAGTTGCCCTAGTAACTTCCTCTAATAATACCGCAGGTCATAAGTAGATGACGGCGCGTATTGTTCCACGCGCACCTCAAGGAGTTATCAGCAAACCGTAGGGGCCCAACAGGGTCGAAGCATACTGGGGCCATGGATCTGTTTCTGAAAGGAAGATTCGGCCTCGGTACGAAAGGCAACGAAGGAACTGGAGTGGATTTTTAGTCAGTAAAAGTCTGACACTGTCTCCCGCTCCGCCCAGAAGCGTGGGATATCATTGGATGATTTTCCCACCTAAAAAAAAGGTCATGGGTAGATATTTCTTTGACTAAATAAAAGATAATTGGTAATCAAGATGTGGTGCGCAGGCCACGTGCAAGATGTAAAAAAGTTGTTAAATATAACCTCGGCACGAAGTCTGGCCAGCTTTCGGCTCTAACACATGTCTACGTCGGCGCCTACACGAGCTTTATATTGTAGGGCAATTTTAATTTCTCAAAGCTTTCAGCCAAGTTCTTAGTACACAACTTTTTCACGTTTTTACCTTGTTGTTCTATTTTTAGGCCCTTTTTTCGGTCCAATCACGAGGCAGGCTAATTTTAATGTCAGGTTTCAAAGTAATCAAAATAGGTACTTATTTCGAACAAAGAAAAAACAAACCAAGGAACTTGCAAATTGTAAAAAGAAGTTAAATATAATCGCGATGGGCGAACACAGGTCAGCCGTGAGCTTCAACACAGATGTCTCTGCCTACTCCTGTTTTAACTTCCATTCCTTTTAAAACTAAGTTATTTTTGGCCAAGTTGAACACTCCTGGCGTTCTGTTTGCCAAATTATTAATTTATGAAACTGTAATTTATGTTCCTTTTGCCAAACTGATTTATGAATGACTGAACTATCTCGGTTTGCTGCGATACTGCAGTGGAGTGGGTACTGTGAATGCTCGTAACTAAAGCTACTTGTCACCCTGGACAAGTAATATGGACGTGTCTTGTATTTGAAATGACGTTTATAATGGCCGGGTTTGATGTATTGGCAGGTATAGAAACTGTTCGAGCTGAGATATTGGGTCTGCTTACCATTGAACTATTTAAAGTACATGATGTAGATAGAAGTTGAATATATTAGAGGTATTTGATGTATTCATTTGGGCTTTGAACTATCACTATTCGAATCTCATTGAATAAATACTTTAGCCGGACAATATAAAATAGACTGTAGTATACCTATCGCTTTTACGTAAATTCTCACTTTCAATTTTCTTGTACATAAAGCATAGGCCTTATCGGTTACACACACTTTCGCAAACTTTGTGAAAGTCTATAGAGAGGAACGGGTTACTTATGCGTCACCTAACATGTATTGTAATTTCTAAAACTAAAACCTGTTAGACTTGACTGTAAAGGTCCAACATTTTTCGCAGGAGACTGTAAAGGTCCAACATTTTTCGCAGGAATTTAACTCCCACATAGCCGAAAGGCAACAATGCCGAAGGGTCTTTAGTGATAATCTCAGCCTGTTCAACAACTGTGATAAATCTATACTTGATACAAGCCTACTCATCCTAATTGGGGTTAACATCAAAGGCATTAAGCAGTAAATTAACTGATTTTCTCTTTTGACAAGATGTACTGCTGCGACAAATAAAAACTCTTCGGCTTTGTTTTAGACCAGTTACGTTTTCCGATGATGCGAGAAAACTGTTATATTATTATCTAAAAAGAAATGATGCTGTCGATTAGGAAGCTTCTAGGTTTACCCTCAACGAAATTACTTTTCTGAGCCTCTGGAAAAGTCCTGAATGGTTTCGACGCTACTGTGACCCCAATAATGACGGGATAGTTTAATTTTTCCTAGCTTTAAAGGCTAAGCACTAATTTGAGTTTTAAATTAGATATTTGCTAGCTCGTCACCTTGAAAAGCGGAGATGACAACGAAAATGTACGGTTCTATATTGCCTTCAAACTTTTCCCTATGGAATCCCTTGCGACCCACTGATCTGCTAATTTGTATTCGCAGTTAAGCCTGTTATACTGTTTGTTTGTTTCAACCATGTTATACTTTTTATTCACAAACTTGGACGTTTTGTAAATATTTGTGTTTTGATCGTGTTCTCACGGTTAACGAGTGTTTGTTGTGTTTCAGTCGTTTAAAGAAATTGTTGCTGTTATAAAATGCAATAGTAATATTCAGATTAAGATGTTGGTTTACGGAAATTATGTCTGAAGTCTTTTAGGTTTTGATTTTAATATTTTATCCTAAGGAATGGCGCCTTCTTCACTTGAAACGAACGAAACTTCTCTCTTATTTCACTTAGTAACGACTTACTTCACGGATAATAACTTTAATGAAAAGCAGAATTATCAAAGAAAACTTTCAGGATAATGCGTAGATCTCATCCGTATCTTGACTATAACCTAGTCTGTTATAATTCCAGCCTGAGCATTAGAGCTTTAGCATTGTCTTATCCCCGATTCAATTACCTAAAACCATTCTCTCTTCAATACTCATAATCACCAAACTCATCTTATTCAAACGAACGTCTTCACAATTCCGCAACTCCGTTGTTCTAACTCGGAACTGGTTTCATCCGGTGCGATCCGCCGTAATCCGGTTATATCCGGCCGGCGGATATAGGATACAATTCAAAAAAGCTCAGAAGGCTCGATTCTCATTAGATTTAATGAGGATATTAATTAACGATTGAATAATGAGTAGGTCGATGAACGCGAAGGTCGCGGGAGTCACGGGTTGGATGTAAAAATCACAAGGCTGATCGTTGTGGCGTCGCTTGTTGGACTATGTAATCATAACCAGCACTAGACGTGCTTAGGCAGAAATATTATTTATACGTTGTTGGAATACTAAATGTAACCCATATTAGAGTAGATGATCACAGAAACCAGAAATCAGTCACTGTAACCGAAATTGGCAAAGGAATATGTGTAATAAATGAAACTCCTCAATTACTTGCTCATTTTGGTGGTCTGGGTATGCGGAACAGGGTGTAAGTTCCCGCAAACCTCCGTTGAAAAGGGAGGTTTTTTTTTATTGTTGATAGGTTCGCGCTTGACCGCTATCTCACCTGATGGAAAGATCCTGATCCGTTTCGTTCGGGCAACTGCACAGTTGATTTTGGGACCGTTATATAATGTTCTGATTGCGCGGAGATATCTGAAACCGCGATGCAGAACAGATTATGTGGCCATATAAATGTCGCTACATGGTCTTTGGTGATATTTGTCCGAGTAAAAGTAACTTTTGATTGATCAATGAGATTAAACTCGTTACCAATGCTCGTTCTTTTCCGTTATATTATCTGAAGATTATTTCCGAGTGGCGAGTCTAAGTTAAAATATATAAAAGGAGAAACTGACGGACTACTGAAACTTCTGGGACTAAAAACATGACATTTTGCAGAAGGTTTCCATTTTTTTGACGAAAGCGAGCACTAGAGAGAATTTTCCAAAATTCATCTCCTATTGAGATGAAACGGGAGTCCAAAGTTTGTATGTAAAAATCAACTTTTATCCGGAATAAGCCGCTGGCAAAAGCTAGTCATTGTATACTTCTTAATCAGTTGAGTCTGAATCTCGCCTTGCATGAAATTGATCTTCTCTACTTGTCTATTGTGTGTATTGTACGCCGGTTAAGTAAATCGTTACCGAAGTAAATGGCTTTTAACAATCGACACCGAACTTTAAACAGGGATACGGTTTATTGGATAATTGAATTTATTTTTGTTCGCGCCTGTCCGGTTCTGGGAAAGCGTGGAGTTTATAGTGTAATAGAGAGGTATTATATTGTCAACTTAACTTAGATGTATTGCCCCTAACTTGAGAGAGTAATTGGTTCAGCAGTTATCACTTACTGTGTGTCCTTTGGCACTTATTTTTTTAATTGTGCCTTGGGGTCTCATCTTTTTCAGTTAGTTAACTTTATTTATTTATTTATTTATTATAATCTTTATTGTACACCAAATAAACAAAAATACAGGACAAACATTTAAAAGAATAAGTGCACAATGGGCGGCTTTAAGCAGAGATGATTTTAATAATTAATTAATATTCCGCAACAAAGGGTTCAAATTTCTCACAACCTTCGTTACCAATCTACAAGGCCTTGAGCACAGGCGTAGGGTACCCAGCTATTCTATAGGATGAATTTTGGAGAGTGTGCGCAGGAATTACATGACTTGATTTCGCCATAAGCTTTCTACCGTCTGACAAACCGACTATGATTATAATTTGGGTGTCTTCAAAGTTAGAGGCTCTTAATAGATTAGTTCACGTTATCGTCAAGGATTGTAATTTGTATCACTGCTTACCATTAGGTGGAATCGCAGTCAAGTACTAGTTTATATCTATATGTCGCAGTAAGATAGATGAAGCCGTAATATAGTTATATCCCTAGGGATATATTTATATACCGTAACATAGTTATACGAAAGCGATTCATTACACTAGGAATATAGTTATAAAACGGTCCAAGTTTAGTGATATACTTATATTACTAGATTAAGTTCACTGTTATAAATATATTAGGGTTTTTCTCAAAAAAGTCATATTGTATCATATTGTCGTCATATTGTAGTATATTAAAGCTTATTTATCCGATTGCTGAAATTGTTTCACCGATAGAAAACTGCTTTATTTCAGAGTGACTTAGGTATTTTATGTACGCAGGTGAAGCCGTGGGCAAAACCTAGTCAATAAAAAAAATCTTTTGCCTAACTCCCCGTGTTGTAGTCGGTAGGTAGGAAACCCGCAAGCCATTTGTCGTGATATCGCTCACTGATCACAATTGTGTCAATGAGCACCCCAATTACCCATTCCCCACAATTGGCTTATCTCGTGGGATCACGAACATCTTGAGGTGCACGAGAGATCATTTGTTATTGACAATTTATATGAAGACGGTCGCCGCAGCTTCCATTATACAATCATGGAGTCTCTTCACGTTTGCTGTTTCTTGACAGCTGTTAGTCTGTTTTCGTCTTGTTGTTAGTCTTTTCTGGTGTTACGCTGATCTAGCGTGTTTTTGTGTATCATGTGCATGCCGCTAAGGAGTGGAATCCCCTGCCGGAGTCTGTTTTCCCTGATAGCTACAATTTAGGGGTCCAAACCCCAAGCAAACGTCATTCGCTCTCTCATTGTGTCTCTAATTACGGTATCCGAAAGGTTAAGAGTGAATAAGTTACTTCTAGGCAAGCGTGCTCCAGCGTCGGCCACATCATCGTTTACCATCAGGCGAGATGGTGGTCAAACGCGAGCCTCATCATCATCATCATCAGCATAAGCACAATCATAATCAGCCTTTTAATATTTCCACTGCTGGGACTTACGCCTCCTCTCTAGGAGAGGGAATGAGCCGTAATCCACCACGCGGGCCCAGTGCGGGTTGGTGAATGTCACATGTCTTCGAATTTTTGGTTCTAGGATATGCCGGTTTCCTTACGATGTTTTCCTTCACCGTTTTGAGAGCAGTGGTGATGAAATAAATTACACAAAGTAATGCGCCTGGTTGGGTTCGAACCCGCGACCTACGCAAACCCGAAACGCGTTGCAAACGCGAGCCTATCAGCAATAAAAAAAAATGTTTTCTTTTATTCTTTTCAAGTTTGTTATTATTATTGCAGTTTTTAATGTTTCTTACTGTTTTTTGAATGTTATTAATCATTATATAATTATTTATTCTATACATGCTACCTATCTATTTCGATGAAACTTGAGTAATCTCTGGACGGTTTGAAAATACAAGCCAGCTTTTGCGCTGGATTTCTGTCGAGACCGCTAGTAGTATATTTTTTTTACGTTCCGTTAAGAAACATTTATTTATTTAATTTATTTTCTCACTATGTTTATACAATTACGTTAGTAGTAGGATATTGTAAGACTGGTGCCTAAGCTAGGTTTTAGGCGTGTGTCTCATTCAGATTCCTTCCTATTATATTTAGCTTATTAGTTTTTTATCCTGTTATGTCTGCACGAAATCTGTTTAATTTGGTCACAGTGATAGTCTATTTTATTTACGAGGTGGTTCCGTGATCATTTACATGTGACATGTTAGAAGATTTTAGGCAAAATTTTTCTTTGGTTGCTTCACTTCAAGAAAACACAAATATCGGCTTACCTGGTTTTACGTGATTAATTTTCACGTTAGCACGTATGTTTTCTATATTTATGAGTATCCTGTAACTTTATATCCTGTGTAATAAACTAATCAACCGTTGTCTCGGCTCCTATTACATTCCTTTACAATTTTCTACGTGACTTGGTCCACGTCCACGTGTTCACCTCCTGCCCCTATGAACACTACTGCCACCTAGCGGATAACGTGGCAACTGTTCGCTGAAGCAACAGGGTGTAAGTGCAGTGACGAGGCTGTTTCGTGAGGCCGCCCTCGTTTTAGTTCCTGTACCCTCTGGTAGATGGCGCTACTAGTATCATCTTGGAAATCGTTTGAATTTTGTTTTTGATTTTTTTGAAGCATGTATTTCGAAGATATTAACTTACTTAGGGGAGACTTTTGCCCAGCAATGGGCCAGTAATGGCTTGGAAAAAAGAAACTATCATTAAACAAGTAATCGACTGATTGACTGTTACAGTTTTCCATAAAAATAAATTCTCTTATACATCAAATTACTAATTGTATCGTCGAAGAATGCTTGCGTTAATTTACTTGAGAGTACACGATCAAGTAATTAATCTTCCATGTTTACAATCAAACGTAAAAAAAAGCTTCTAATCATCTAACACCTCATCTTCATACAATAACTCTTCATTATTAACTCCTTATTTTCCATACAATAGAGATTAGTTCCCAAGATAATATTTACTCGTGTCCGTCATCGACTGCTGCGCATACACTGCATTACAATTATGACGTCATTCGGCAGTTAGGAGTACTAAGGCGGTTATCACACTGTCACGCACCACGCAGCGTAGCGTGTGAAAACGCACCTACGCAGATCTGCATCATCTTGCTGGTTTTTACGCACTCACGCGCGTAGGTGCGTTTTGTAAATTCACGCAGGCACGCACTCATTTCATACAAAATCACAAGCGGTACTTCGAGATTCAGTGTGGCATACCTTGCGTATCGCCCCGCACCCACGCGCGTGAATGCATGTTTCTCCGCATGTAGGTGCGTGATCTGCATGAACGCGCGTGGATGCATTTTCGGTGTGTTGGACTGTGCGTGTTTTCTATACAAACGGAGATATTTACAAGCAACGTTAAGACACGCATTCCCGCGCTACGCTGCGTGCTGCGTGGCAGTGTGATAAACGCCTTAACAATTATGACGTCATTCGGCAGTTACGAGTACTCACGAGTACTTACGAGCCGGTTGTTAAAAACAATGCTGGCAGATGGCGCGTGCGGAGTGACGTCACAGGTGTAATATTAATTTAAATTGGCGGGGAATGTGGAGGTCTAGACGAATGGGTATTTTGCTTCGGTAGTTCTAGGTTTTCCTACTAGATGGCGTTAGGTTTGTGGATTTGAAAACTTTTCTTGTAAGCTCTGGGTTGGATTAATGGTTTTTCACGTCATTTGTTATGTGACATCTCCGCAGGTAATGTAATTGTCATGATACATTTTATACTTAGCGTTTGGCGGGAACTCTAACAGAAAATAATTTATCTGGCCTACCTGACCCCTCTGATACTACAGTAAATGTTGTCAAGAGAAATCATAGAAAATTTTCTAAGCCTGCTGTATTGAATCTTTTTTTTTTTGTTGTTATTCTTTATTTTTTAAGGGGTTTTTATCCACACGGATACTTCAACCCCATTGTACCTTATACTCTATTTACACACAATAAACATAAATATATTCTTATATTATAAAAATAAGAAAGGTAACCTACTGCGTTAACATCTGTAAAAAATAAATAAACTTGAATCTATTTGCTTTGTTTCATGAAAATATGATTTCACCGTGATATGGATTGTATCCACGTTTTAAGGCGAGGTTTTAACTGAATAGACAGGCCGGCTCAACCTCTTAGCCACTGTCGTCGGATTCATCATCATCATCATCATTTCAGCCGAAGGACGTCCACTGTTGGACATAGGCCCAAGTGTCGCCACAACGAACGGTCCTGTGCGTCTCTCGTCCAATATATTCTCGCGACCCTCTCCAGGTTATCCGTCCATGCCTTCCAATCCTGCGTCTTCCGGTGCGCTATTGCCACTCGAGACATCGGATTAATTTGACAAATACTTTCGTGTCCATTTCATGAGGGTCACAACCAAATCCTCCATCTCGTGATTTTGTCACCTATAGTAGAAATGACGGCGCGCACTGTTCCCGCGCGCCCCAAGTAGTTGTCAGCAATAGCAGAGTTGTCGACCCAGCTGGGTCGAAGCCTACTGGGGCCAGGGTTTGTTTCGAAAGATAGCTCAGTCCCGGTATGAAAGGCAACGAAGGAACACGAGTGGGTTTTTAGTCAGTAAAAGTCTGACACTATCTCTCGCTCCGCCCAAGAGCGGGGGATGTCATTAGATGATTTTCCGACCGACCAAAAAAGACCTATAGTAAAAAATGAGATGGCAAATGTTTTATAAGCATTAAAATTCACCAATACACCACAAATCATAACATTGCTGGTTGGTAGCAGAAACAAGAGCCATGACAAATTATTCAAATGAAAGCACATCATTTGAATCTAAAATTGGACACCAATGAATCGGGGTACGTGGAAACTGATGATGCGGACATGTTATATTTGTCGAATGTTTCCGTGTAAATGCAGAGGACAGTGGGGGGAGAGGGGGATACGTTTATTGGGTGTTAAGTGTGAACATGTGGGGATACAAGCGTCCGATTGAACTGTTCTTCGTATCAGATGAGTGATACGCGTTCAGTGTTAATAAGCGGGGTTACCATGACGTTCAAAGTAGGATTGTTTTATTCGCATTCCAGTGTGGGTAAGAGACAGCTATACAGGTTGTCTAGCGCCATCTCTTACCCACACTGAAACAAGATTAAAACAATTTTACTTTAACCCCTGAGACCCCAAGCATTTTAATAGGTATAAATACGGGAAAAATGGAAAGGTTGCTTATTTTCGAAATTTACAGACTACTTTATGAAGAATTTCTTATTTACATTCTTAGATACAGAACCAATAAATAAAACGCTCAAAATTTTAATAATCTACGCGGACTTATAATAATCTTAGTGTTCAACGGAATAGCGCGAAATCACGCGCGAACGCGTTCGCTTGGGGTTTGAGGAGTCGTCATGGTCTAGGTCCTGATCTTGATTATTACCAGCAGTACAGGTACTATTAAATGGTCTTGTTTGATACTGAACCTACAGAAATTAACCCTGGCTAGAGCTTTTATTCATTTGTTTTTTTATGTGAGAAATCTTTATATGACTCTTCCAGTGACTCTTCCACCTAGAAACTGAAGTAGAAGTGCCAGACTTTTACTGACTAAAACTCACTTATGTTCCTTCAGTTGCGCTTTTCGGTCCAGAGCCGCGGTAGCTCCTTCGACCTATCTCGCAGCCATTTGCAATGATATCTGCGATAAGTTTATTATTTTACTCATAAACACTATTGCACGTCTGAAGTTTTACGACGAATAGTAGAAACTAAATAAATAACCTTTTCTTTTCTATTTTTTCAGGTACGTTCCTTTCACGTGTTCGAGATTTGTACAAATCAAAAGTCGAAGATCAAAGTAAGTATTCCCATTAATCATTAAACACTTTTTAAAACGTTTAGTAAAACAAACTTACAAAAAAATCAAAGAATTTAAAGTCTTAACACACGTAACACCGACGTGACAGAGGTAAACACGACTTAGAATATTTAACAAAATCAATAACATTCGTTTGGCAAACCGCCTGAGGGTCACGGCACTATTTTTATATGCGCGCACGCATTTAGAGTTCATTCATTCACTGTTTAAATTTAGAACGTGACGTTTCCCGTTGTACTCGGTCAGTTCGTGCCGAGCTGTGGGCGTGTGCGGTTGTCATCTCAGCTAATTAGATAGGCGATAAATATTTCGATAAATACGGTTTCCTTCCGTTTTATGTTGACTTTACACTATTTTAAGACGCTTTGGTAATTGGGCGTGAGTTTGAACTAAATGATGATGGAATTATAGCAACGGTGTTACCGTAAACTAAATATCTGGTTTAACCGTGTTATTTGTAGTTCAATTAAACGATTATGCTTATCAGCTGTTGAACGCCCCACACGCGTTGGGTCAATTGATGGGTCAACAATCTAATATGTTAGAATTATATGTGACTTGAGCTGAACTGATACAATTAGGAATTGCAAAATTGAGATTTATCTGATAGAAAGACAATCGTTGTAGGTTTGCTACGTACTACTTTTTTGTCGGTGGGAAAATCATCCAATGACATCCCCCGCTCTTGGGAGCGGGAGATAGTGTCAGACTTTTACTGACTATATACCCATTCCTGTTCCTTCGTTGACTTCCGTACTGGGTCCGAACCTTTTTTACAGAAACAGATCCGTGGCCGAAGTAGGTCTGCGACCCTGCTAGGCCTAAACATATTATTGAACAATGTAAAATTAGAGTGATGGACTACTCAAAGCTCTTAAATGATGATGTTTGATGGGAAAAAGACCATCGTAATTTTTATCTAAGATCCTCACCTGTATAAAAATGAATCCCTATCTCCATTGGTTTCGTCATCATGTTCGAATGGCTGGACGAATTTCACTAATTCTTTTTTTTATGTCGTGTTTGTTATTGCCAGAAACGCAAAAGAAGTTTCATATGAAAGAAAGAATTAAGATTGTTCGTAAAAAATAGAAAATTTCAGAAAATAGACGATTTATTTTTACGCGTTATTGTATAGCTAAGATGCTATGGAATGGCAAACGCGCGAACTGCCAAAAAAAAATATCTGGCAGCTAAGCATAGATCAATTTTTACAAGGTTCCTAACTCATTTCTACGATAACGCGAAGATCGCACGTGAACCAGCATTCCAGCCCTCAAGATCAGAATCCAATTAACTCGTCATTAATCCTGAGAGCAGTTGGTCACCTACGTCGATAGCTACACATAATATATGTTACCCGTCATTGAGACACCGATCCCCTTGTCCGCTTAATTGCTCTGTCACTGTTCGCTAACGGTGTTTGCAAACATCCGATATAATTGTGCGTCAATATAATTCTGTACCTCAGAGGTAAACAGCATTATGTGCCAAAAAGTAAATTTTACAGGAGAGGCAAAAACGTGCGGATAGAAACTTTAAATGTATTTTTGACATAGTTGCTCTAAAGATATTGGAACAAACTCAATTGTATTTTTTATAATTATTACATGGAAATATTATGTTTTACACATAATTACAATAAAGTTAAGAACAACATTAAGTGCGCATAAAGCTGAAAACTAAACAATCTTATCATCATTTGAAGTCCTCTACCCGACAAGTTTTTGTGGGTTTACGATTGGATATTTCTTTTCCTAGATGTCGTAGGACTTCATACCCTATACCATTACGTAGAACAGGTTCTTACGATTTTAATAGTGCAAAAAAACATATTTTCAAAAAAGTGGAGTTACTATTGTTTACCTCTGAGGTACAGAATTATGGTCACTGAAATCGTATTCATACTGGTCATCTATTCTTTAATTATTGTTACTGTGAGACTAGATTTAGCGAGCGGCTTCGCCTTCTTAGACCAACACATGTGCTAAATTTCCTCCAAATCCGTCCAGCCGTTTGAGCGTCAGTGAGTAACAAACACACATACAACCTCATGTCACTCATACATAGTAACATTTTATAGGTGAAAGTGTGATAAGTCATATGTATGGGGCTAGTGAACTTTCCACTTTCGTTTTGTTTATATTCTACTCCTTTCCAATTTGTAATTATAAACCTTAGCAATCTAAATAAACTCTTTTTCTGGAAGCCAAAATTATTTTTACGTAATATTTGTATACATTTGTCTTAGACCCAGATAGCGGCTAGTTGCCGAGCCGGTGCAGCGATGTGTGTCTCGATTTATGCGTCATCAAGTCAACCGTCGCATCGCGCGATGCACTATGTTTCCCGCGGTATATTTTGTTGAAATATTGTGGGTATAGTGAGAAAATTGGTTTTGTAACTACCATGGCACATTTTATGAAATATTTAGTTACGTACCTATATAACAATATTATCACACAAATACACTAGTACTAATATTTATTTTAAGTATGGGTTATATTTATATAGATTATATGTATACTTTATTTACCATCATCCGTGCGTCACTGCGGGGTGCCAGCTGAAAATCAGCGCTGGGTGTTTGACGCCCAGCAATTGCTGAGTTGGTGACCCTTTCGGTTCAGGCACAGTCACTGCAACTTGTATTGTATGTCTGTACTCTTTTCCTATTATTATTTTATGTTGTTGTATATTGTGTTGCTTGCGCCGAATAAATGCTATTCTATTCTATTCTATTCTATTCTATTCTATTCTATTTTAGTCATGCTGCTGTTCCTTAACACATTGAATCGTAGATGATTTCTTCTCAGATGCTACCTAGGAGGAACCTCGTAGTGTTTTCCTACGAGTTTTCTCGTAAATGGCTTTTATTGAAAGTATTTATATTGCTGATGCCTAAGTACGAGATATCTCGTATGAGATACGATATATATAGGCACTGTTAGTTAACTTAATTAATAGAGACGTCTGCTACGATATTATTCGAAGATGACGATGTATGGTGGGAACTGGGGACTTGCCGTGTCGTGTATGTCAGTCGTACGAGCGAGAAAGCGGGATAGAGCTACATGTACACTGTATGTTTAGCTCCATCCCTTTTACAGTTCAATTTAGGTCGTCAAAAAGTTTGCGTTAATTAAGAGCTCGTCGTAACACGCCTGAATTAGACTCCTTGAAAATCTTGGATTGAATGCTAAGTCTTGTAAAAAAATATATCTACTGACATTTTAGGATAAAGCAGATGATGAAGCCACAAAAGATTGTTCGAGTAACTTGGCCCTTGGCACTTGTCTCTTTCAATTTCAAATAATCAGACTCCACGTAAGCCTCTCCTAAATTGCGCCAGTACCAACACTTCCTAAACCGCCAGTTGTCTATGCTTGTAATAAATTCCATGTAACGAACAAGCTGCACATAGTTCAGCAACACAAATACTGCGTGACAATAGAATCGGTTGTACATACACCGGTTATTACGTGGGTTACTGCCTGCCCTACCCACTACATGGAGTATGTGACCATATGTGCCAGATGGACTGTGTCTATTGTCATAGTTGGATCATCACTGAATTGATCGGATATCTGTCTAATTAAAACTGCGGTCCATAATGTTGGTAAGTCAACAAAATTGGTGTGAAAGTCAGCGTTGACTTTTTTTCTCAATTCCGCCAAGTTCGATCCATCATCGGTCTGAGTATATGGCTTTACGGGTACTGGAATAATAACCATGTACTATAATGATAAAATAAAGTATTTAGAAAGTAGAAAATACATCGAATTGTAACAGACACTCTTCTTTTCTGTCTAACATAAATTCAAACATTCGTCAATCTCTCAGACTATACGATTACAACCTCTTCTGAGAATCCGCTCACCAGACGTACAGCGATGTACCACCGGTACATGGTGGACATCTCACACGTACCCAAACGGTGGCAGCGAGCTGTCGCACCGAGGCCTGGATGGGGCCGCGCTCGTCGATGGGCTCACCGATGACGTTGATGATGCGGCCGAGGGTCTCCTCTGCGCCAACGGGTCGACGACAAGTCAACGACAGTCTGTCTCGAGCTGAAGTTATTACCGTACGGATAAATCGATCGGTTCGTACGAATCAGAGATGTAACGGAAGTGGTTATATCGGAACTGGATTCGGGATCGGAGAGTTTAAATATCATTTGTCGATATTGAAATGAAACACTGCTAAAACTAATGAAAACTCAGATAGGTAAAATTCTAAATATGATACAAAACAAATATAAGAGTAATCGACAGAAGTTATACTGCGGGGGAAACCGTAGAGGTCCAGCGGGGTCCAAGCCTACTGGGGCCATGGGTGATGCGAAAGAGATCCCCTGGGCCCTGGAACAATGTCAAAGATGGAACAGTAGTAGGTTTCTGACACTATCTCCAGTTCCGCCCAACAGCGGGGGATGTCATTGGATGATTTTTCCCACCTAAAAAAAAACGAGAGAGGGGGAGGTTAAACTGCACGACGTTGTATCTCCGACAAAGTTCCGAATATTTATCGTAACAGAAATCGGAACCGAAATTGCATAATCAATCGGGAAGTTCCAACATTTCGAACATCTGTAGTACGAGTAATTGAGGCTCCAAAAAGTAGAACGGAACCATTCAGTACCTATGATAGATATTTAATTCCAAATCAAGGAAAGTATCTTCGTAAGCCTGACAGACAAGCTTGTCATTTCAAGGAGTCCCTTAAACATGTCAGGCGTGTTTTAAGAGGCTTTTTCGGGAGTTGAATTTATTTTCTCCACGTGTACTTGTTAACATGTCGATGTGTTCCGCACCCGAGCGTTTCCTACTTGAGCGGTACTTCGTAAGAGCTTCCTAATCTTGACAGACACGCTTCGGTGGTTTTCGGTCAAGGTTGAGACTTTGAAGTACTTAAGAATTCGACAGTGAACTTGGATGATCAACAAGACTTACATTTATTTATTGGCATAGGCACACCAACGACTTATTTAAAATATGAATTTACTATATAATAAGAATAGGTATATACGAGGTGATGAGGTAGTGTAAAAAAAGATCACTTACAGGTATGCACAACATTCATAGTAGGTCTAATTAATTAAAAACCGATAAATAAAATATAAAATACAAAAAAACAAATAATTAAAAACTGCTACTTCTACATCTGAGTTTCAAGCAGATAACATTCGTCTGTAAAATATTATATACAAAAAAACTTTTTACTAAAAAAAATATAAAAGTTATTTTATACTTTTCAGTGTTTTTTTAACATTGAAGTCGGTTATATTTTTTTTTGTAAAAAGTACCCCTCAGACAAACTTAAATAACTTATAGGTACAGTGCATCTCATAACGATTCTATTAATCCCAAACACGGTTAGATTACATTTATTTTATTTTTTTCCTTCTGGCGAAAAGGGGGGGGGGGATGTATCGAACTAATCTGATGATGAACATCGGATCAGTTCGATACATTCCCCCCTTTTCTGACAGTCAGTCATCGACTACACGTATAAACAAAGCAACTTTACTTTTAACCACAGTTCTGCTGTGATTCTATGAAGAGTTCTGTTCCATATCTTCGAAGTTCATAATCAGATCATAACAATATTTCTTTGGGACCAACTTGGAAGCATAACCTTTCAATCAAAATAAGAATTTTCAAAATCTGTCCACAATTGACCGAGATATCGGTGAACATCCATAAAAAAAAAGTAAAAAAACATACATTCAGCCGAACATAGAACCTCCTCCTTTTCGAAGTCGGTTAAAAAGGAGAAGCTGACTGACTGACATATCAACGCACAGCCAAAACTACTGGGCCTAGGAGCATGAAATTTTGCACTAGGTTTCCTTTTATGTATGTAGGCGAGCACTAAGACAGGGGGTTTCCAAAATGCACCCCATAATGGGACGAAACAAAGTTTCAAAGTTTGTACAGATCTTGGCAAACCTAAACATACGCTCTAAGCCTCAGTTTCTCTCTCACGTCGTTCATGTCAAACGATGTGAAAAAGAGAGAGATGCGCAGAGCCTATGTTCGGGCTCGCCAAGTTACGTTGGCTGTATTGTTCCTATGAAGAAACATAGTTTTCCGCAAGCGGATCCGCTGACAGAAGCTAGTATTATTATCCTGACTAATATTATAAATGTGAAAGTGTGGATGTTTGGATGTTTGTTACTTAATCACGCAAAAACGGCTGAACGGATTTGGATGAAATTTGGCATGCATATAGCCTTTGACATGGAAAAGAACATAGGCTACTTTTTATCCCGGGAAAACATCTTATTCCTACGGGAAAACACGTTTAGAGTGCGATAACCGAAGTACACGCGGACAAAGTCGCGGGCGGACAGCTATTAGAGTATAAAGCTGAATTTAAAGCCTAAAGGATGTAAGTTATGAGCACTCAGATTAAGAACCAAGTAGGTATATGCTGCCTAAGCGAATAGATAAACTCGCAGTGAGCGCTTGGCACCGGCTAAACTGCGTTAGCGTTTAGACTGGCGCGAACGATAGGCATTAAGAACGCTCCTGCCGCTTACAGACGAGACTTGGGTACATAATCTTACTGGAAATGTTTTTTGCAATACACAGGAAAAGAAAAAGCAGTTACTCAATCAAAGTTTCTTGTTAACAGGGATTTTTATTTCTATCGTCATCACGCCAATATTACAAAGGCGAAAGTTCGTGAGTATGTGTATGTTTGTCATGGTCGAACAGCTGAATGAATTTCGATGAAACTGGGTATACGGGCAGACCATGTTCTGGAATAGCACAATAAGATACTTTTTATCCCGGGAATATGTCCCCTTGGGATGTTTTTCTACTATCACGCGGGCGAAGCCGCTGGTAGCAACTAGCAATGACATATATTTAAAAATTATTACTAATAAACATCTAAAACCGTTCAGCCTATCAAGAGTGAAGAAGTAACAAACATGCTAACACTCACAAACTTTCGCCTTTATAATATTAGTATTATAGGTTCTGTCCGCGGCTTCGCCCGCCTGGATTATCTTAAGCTTTTCTCCAAATCCTAGACTACCTATGTTAAACATTTGCATTCTTACTCGAAAGAAATTACACAGATACTTTCGCATTTCATTGTCTTTCTGCCCTTGTTCCATAATACTTGGGGTCGGCGCAACGTTTTTTTTTTCTAACCTGTACTGTCAATCTTCACGTTATCACTATCTTTTCTTTTATATCAGTCTTCATAAAATCTAGTACATTGACAATAACGAATTTAAGTATGGATTTAGAGTCGGGGCAACACGTATTTTTCATCCATTCAGTTCTGACACCCATCACGCTATCACTAACTCCCTTTTCTTTCATATCACTCGTCAAGTACTCACACAGTGCCGAAGCAAAAATATATGTTAGTTTCTGAGAACAGGACTCATACTACCGATTTTAGTTCTGCAAGTGACCGCTACGCTAGAGGCGCTGCAAATTTTGCCATACAAAAAAGTTATGGCGTCGATATCGAGTAGCGACGAATACTATTGCTTTAAACTCATGGTAGAGGTACAGAATTCTCACCAGAGCAAAATATTCCCCAACCCCGCCGCCTTATCACCGTCAACTACAAACTGCGATAAGTTCAATACACCTGGTAGTACGAGTAGGTACATGCAGTAGCCTGCATTGCGATAAATCTGTCCCCGTTCACAATATGACACAGCCTGCGCCGCCCGACCAATTGCCAGGCATAAATCAATTGTGCTACCGCCAATGTTTTGGATTTTCGCTGAATATCTTATTAGGATGTGATCAAAAATCGTGACTTTCGAGCGTCAGTTGCTGAGTTTGATTCCCGGATCGAGCAGTGTTGCCTATTGGGTTTAATATTAGGAATTTAGAAGCCAGGTCGTAGTTCAGAAGAAGTTTTTGTGATACTTTTATGCCTCTATCTTCGTGTCGTCTATCTTCGTCGAAGTTGGTCATCATGGCCGCAATACGGTCGAGAGGTTGATTCTTCAGCTGCAGTAACGGGAGTGGAGATTGATAACGTGTCCGCATCTGGTCTTATTGAGCACAATTTTGCCTTAGTACATAAACATACTCGTAGTCTACCTGTGTACCTACCAAGTTTCATCGAAATCCGTTCAGCTGTAGAAGCTGAAGAAGTAATAATCGCCTTTACTTTAATGGTGTGATGACAATAAAAATCAAAATATCTGTTTTCGCTTTTTAGTTTCCGATGGCAGTATCGATTTGTTTCTTTCCTTTCCTCTCCACATATTATGTGTAGTCTATAAGTGGTAGGAGCGTTCTTAATCTACATCTCTACACTATAAAATCTATCTATAATGTTAAAACGAGGTAAAGTTTGTATTTTTGTTCTTATATTTTTTTGTTTGTATGTCCTACTTTCAGACGTCTGAAAGTAGGTATTGGTCCGATTGTGAAATTTTTTTACCCCGATAGAAAGCTGCTTTATTGTTGAGTGACATAGGCATACATAGCATAGTTATGTATGCGGGAGAAGCCGCGGAAAAAGCTAATGCGTAGAGAAGAGGTAAAATCAAAATAATATTAGTGTGTGATAATACCTCTTCAAAAAGTAGTTTCCATCCAAATGTTCGTCATCTCCTTTAAGCTTGGCTTTCAATCTCACCAGATGTGGCTAAATTTGTCCCGCTTAGCTGAGCAACAAAACAAATATCATCCGTTTCGAGATGTTTTTCTTATCGAGAAAGCCCTGAAACATGAGCTTCGATAATATTTTCGCTTTCGAA
This sequence comes from Mythimna ferrago, assembly GCA_910589285.2. NCBI lineage: Eukaryota > Metazoa > Arthropoda > Insecta > Lepidoptera > Noctuidae > Mythimna > Mythimna ferrago. The sequence continues at coordinate 26,799,110 of OU342684.1, forward strand.
ATAAGAAAAATGGATCTACGGTTGTTTTATTTATCAAGTTTATTCTTGTTTACGTAAGATTATATCCGACTGTCATGTATAAAGTTTCTATCAGAAAATGTACCTAAGTACATATCATTTTTGTTTATTTTTTACTAGTTGGCCCGTTCTGCCAAAGGGAGCGATCAAGTATTACGTAACGCAATTTTTGAAGATTTTAGACCCTCCCTCCCCCTCTCTAAACGTTACGTAACATTTAAATGACCATTAAAGTCTCAATTATGTTAACGAAAGGTTTCCCAACTTAGGAAACAAAAATATATAATATAATAATATTCCACAACTAACACAAAACGCCGTTTAGTCCCAAGCTAAGCAGAGCTTGTGTTATGAGTACTAGACAACGATAAACATACTTATATATTTCTAAATACATACATATATAGATAAATTACACCCAGACACAGAACAAATGATCGTATAAAAAATAAAAGTAAAAAAAAAGAAAAAAAAAATTTGTCTGTCGAATAGGTCAACCGACTTGGGAATTTTGTATAATATTTAATCATTTAAAAAATACTTACATTCGATATTTTTCATAAGGTTCTTCTGTTAGTAAACAATGATCTTTATCTCTTAATCAACCTTGATTATTGAACCCGTGTTGATTACATCAAATTTCATTGAATCCTAATAATTACCCAAGTCGTTTAACTTATTAGACAGACTCTAACGTACAATACTATTGAGGCTTTCCCCGTAAACGAAAAGGGTTGCTGATTTGGAAGATTCTAATTCCCTAGCTTTTTTACTAAAATAAAAAAAAAAATTACGTAACGCGTTGTTTAAATACTCTCCCTCCCACCCTTGTAACGCATCGTAACGTTTTACAAGACCCCCCTCCCCCCAAATTGCGTTACGTCATACTTGAATGCTCCCAAAAGCAAATTTTATAACTTGAGAATCGTAAACATTCAGTCTCGGATACATTAGGAGACAACATTGGAGGGCAAGTTGCAGGACACTGGAAAACGTCACAGCGTCACGTAAATTAAAGGTAGAACTACAATGCGCACACGTGTGCCACACACGCCCAGCCTGATCTCCCTACATTTCATATATGCAAACTATTCTTGTAGAGCTACACTGGATCCACGCCACGCGACGTCGTTCTACTTACAAATCAGGCGCGTTACACGTGTGCGTCGGTCTAATGTAGTTCTAGCTTGAGCGTTACGCATCATGTTGGGGGACATATTGTCCCTTAATCTATCGAACGCTTAATCTTAACGCACTAACTGTCAAAGTCAAACATCATAAAACGAAAAAGGGTTTAATCAACGAAGATATTAAATATGAAGAGATTGGCAACTAATCCTGATATTGACAGTAAAGAACAGTTTGTATGCATAAAAGAAAACTGTTTTTACTTTGTGTGTGTTTACCACTTTTTCTTCATAAGGATCTAAAAAGTTCAACAAATGGTTAGTTAAAGTTTATACAAATTTGCCCAGTAATTCTCGAGTTTTGGGCTTATAGAGTAGAATAAACTTTATTGTGCACCAAATAGTTACAGAACTTTTTACACTTTTTTACATCTATGGGCTGCACATTTAGCTATTTATTTTTATTTACATAAGATAAATTTAGTAAGTGTGTCAGCTAGGAAGTGAAACATAATGCTAACATAAGGATTATCGTGTTTGCCCACAGTTCTCGATAACGGAATTCAGTCCTATAGTGCCGTATTATAGGGGATCAGCCAACAGCCATTTAACGAGGTCGTTCCGTTTCAGGGCTCATATAATTGTAACTCTTTTCCTATCAGAAAAACAACAAGGACCAAGTTTCTGCGAGCCGCGAAATTAAGATAGTGCCATGTTGTCTCAGGACCGATATTAAACGCTATAACAGTAGCTGCCTAGCACGTTTTTAATACATAATCGTTATTCGAGGGTTTTTTGTTTGATTATTTCTTTGACTAGCCTTTAATTTTTAATCCTATTTCACTGAGTGATAAGATACCTTATAAATACCTACCTGTAATGCTGCCCATCCTGTATAACCAACCACCTGCACTTTTTAGGATCTATATGAGGCTAACAAACAATAGAGCTGTACGATTGCCAAATATTGGTCAGACAAAATCTAGTCTCAGAATATCATCATCATCATATCAGCCGAAAGACGTCGACTGTTGGACATAGGCCTCCCCCAAGCGTCGCCACAACGACCAGTCCTGTGCATCACGCATCCATCATATTCCCGACCAGGACCTGCCTGACCAGGGGCAAACACGATCCCATTTTTCATTTTGCTAAAAGTTTGTAATCTGCTAATTCATAATGATCGATCATTGATCGGTCAATGGTCTTGTAATAGAATTGTGGTAGAATGACAAACCGAGCTTATTAAAAGCACTAACTGCGCAATGACGTTGTAATGGTAGGTCACTGATCAAAGGAACTGTCAAAATGTTTGCAGATTACCACATACGTCAGATACTCATATTTCATTATGTACGAGATTACCATTCTATGCCATTTCTTTTAATGGAGTGTCAGTGTTTAACCATCGGAAAGTCATAATGACGCCATTATATTAGTAGATTACCAAAACTTGCCAAAATCAACAATTATGAAATCAATGATAGACCATTCTGACACTTGTAATAGCAGACTTGAGGCCCTGGTCATCGGTCCACGCTGCGTCTTCCGATCTGTGGTCACCACTCCACCACTCTGTTCTACGTGCAATGTGCCCTGCCCATTGCCACTTAAGTTTGGCAATTCTTTGAGCTATGTCGGTAACCTTGGTTCTTAAAAAATCCGTCCAACCATAGTTAAAAAAGGTACATTAAAACATACCTAAAACATATTTGCAATTCTGTTAACAGGATAATGTTCATCAATAAGAAGTTAAAGAAAAATAGGAACTTCTTAAGATTTACACCCGACTATTAAGTGTACTCATCTCCCATCAAGAAGCGAGATAGAAAGGTCGTAAGGTCATCGCGTAGTTTCACAGTACATTTGTTTGTCCAGACGCACTTACACCGATTTATAGTCGGCCCGTTAGCCGCAGAAGACATGCCTGAAACATACGGAAAAGTAATCCTTTACTGTACTTTTTTTTATATAGCTAATCATCTTTATTCTCTTGCTTCGAGTGCACGAGCGATAATATCAGACTTTTACTGACCTGTGATCCTTCAGTTGCCCTTTAAGTTGATGGCGTTGTGACCGAATACTGGGCCAGCAATGGAATTTAATTAGTTTTGCCATCGACACGCTAAGAAGTTGCCATTAGCGAGGGCGATGATAATCTTTTCGAACGACCCGTACAGACTGATTTGGATAGGATTTTAAGGTAATATTTATGCGTACAGTCAGGGGTCAAAAGTTCAGTTACACTCTACTAATGGCCGACGTGTCTAAAATTTCTTTCTAGAAGAGGTTCAGTGGTTCATAACTGATTAGATTTGTAGCAAATAATCTAAAATATTGAGTAAACTAGTTATGGACCGTTGAACAACTACTACAAAGTATTTTAAACACTTTAGCATTGGTGGAGTGGTTCTGCACTTTTGACCTCTGACTGTACATCTTGCCTGCTGCAAGGATTAGTAATCGTCTTAAAATATTGTTTAACAGAAGGGAACGTAGCTGCACATCCAATTTGTCAAGTATTTCCTCAGTGGATTTCTTTGGATATCCACAGATTAAGTTGGTCTCCTTTTACTGGTGGGAAATCATCCAATGACTTCTCCCGCTCTAAGATGGAGTGGGAGGCCGTGTCAGACTTTTACTGACTAAAACCACACCTATTTGCCTTGCGATCCAGGACCCCGGGTTTGCCTTGGCTTTAAGAATTCAATTCATGGCCCTAGTAGGCTTTGGCTCAGTTGTAACTATGAGGAAACAGTCTCCCAGTCTAGTCTCAGTAATTAATATTACTAACGATGGAGTCGGACAATTAATAATTACAATCTCATAGCAATGAAGTTTAATACCCAATCAATTTTATTGTTCTACCCTATTTGTGTATACAGAATAAAAAATAACCGTCCAATACAGCCAAACCATGGATAAACCGTTTTATTGCGTAACTGGGGATATATGACGGTCAACGATTAATTTCCAATTTCCACATGCGCCTTTGCGTCAGCTAAAAACCTCTCTTTACACTTTATATTAGCAGCTTTTAAGAAATATCGGACGTGAACAAGTTTGACGTCCGTACCTAAAGGGTTTAAAAATACTTTGTATGCGGAAAGTGCAATGCTTCACATTTCGTGGTCCTATTTCAGTTTTAACTGCGTCAGCTTTTACGGAAACAAAACTGGATCTTACTAGAAGCAACAGATATCATTTACTTTTTGATTGCGTTGTCTCACTGCAGAGAAAAAAAAACTTCTTTCCATTTCTCCTGGTGTTGGGGAAGTGTGGACCTGTCCTGTTTATTCGTGCCGAGCTCGACCCGCCATCTTCGCTTGGGTATGGCACTATATACCTTGACGCTAAAAGTAGCTAGAAGATCTAAATCTACTATAATCTGTATTTATTGGTTAGACCAGATTATAGTAGATTTAGATCTTCGTCATTCGTCAAAATATGTAGTCAGCCTTAAAAGATTATATCTCTTTAATAATCTACAAATGAGAATTCTCACAAAAGTACACTCCGTATGTTTCCACACACTCACTTTCAGAAGTTTACATTAAAAGGTTAAACTTTCAGCCATTGTCCACTCATCACCGGCAATAAACACTGTTTTTAGAAACTTGGACAATTAAGAACCATCTCCACTGTTAAGTTCTAAAACAAAGAGGTAGTTAATATCTTGTTTAATGGGAAAACTGTTCAAAACTACTGCATTTATGACGTTTCTTTAGGTGTTTTTTAAGTGGCTTACGAGAATAGGGCTTCGGACTAGAGACGCAAACTTTGGAAATTCTTCCAGAGATTCTACTCCTCTAAACTTCATCTGCCTGGCAAAACATTTGCCATCTGGTCACGAACTCGATCTGGAAGTCTTAAAACCGATTACGGGCTCAGGTTCAGGTAGTCATGCTCACCCAAATGTCTTGCTGGTGGTGGCACGTGTTATTGGGTCATTCGGTTCCCTTTAAAATGGTTAAGCTGAGTGGGGCTGATGCACGTGTCATGCCCGTGAACGGGTGCCATCGGTTGAGACTGGTCATCTCTTGGCTGCCAGTGGCTTAATACGGTTTCTATTTTTAATTACATTTAATAAAAAGAATAATAACTTATTATTATTACGTATCTACCTACATTGTGCTCACATATTAGAAGCGACAAGAAATATGTAACCAAGATCTATGTAACTCATAATATATTTTTCATCCCACCATCTCGGAAAGAGAGTTTTTGCTCTTCGGTATCTGAGAGCAAAAGCCGTTTTTATTCTCTAGAGAGATAAAGTAAATTAAATTTAGAACATCGCGTGTACTATGTTTATGTATTCAAAACATCATTAAAACTATTTACTTCTACCTCCATGGTACCAAATTCGTCATACAACTTTTTTTTAATTTGTTAAAAACTCAGACTCAGAACCTTTTTGGTGTACTTTATTTTACATTTAGTCATTTCCTCGCTGAGGTGGAATGAAAAGTTACGTGTTGCACTCGACTGCAAAGATTTTTCACCTCGTGCTCTTTTGATTCTCTCGCTAACGCTCAGGATTCTAATTCTTGAGTCACTCGCTACGCTCGTGATTCAATATTAGAATCCTTCGCTTGCTCGGTCAACAAAATTGAGCACGCGGTTAAAAAGCAACTTTGCACTCTTGTATAACAAATAACTATTAAAAAGAGTGTCCATGGAGTTTCTTGCACGTTCTTCTCCATAGAGACCTACGTATTGGAACGTGCAATTTAGCTTCACTTTTCTTGGACTGACCGACATTTCACTATTCAAAAGTGCCTGCAAATGGTCTATTTGAAATAAATGATTTTGATTTTGGTTAGCCGCTACAGATGGCATCAGGTCTATGGGGATATCCCTGACCCGTCGCAGACACAGTAACAGTGTGGAGCCCCTTCACAGGTTATGCATCACCTGTTTTACGTCTCGGCATGTATAACCACCTACACCTTCCAGTTTCCACGACTTGACGAGGCCAACGACAGAGCTATCTAGGTGGCTACATATTTGTCGGTCAAAACTTGAGACAAATCGACATTAAAGAAGAAGTGAACAAAAGCCAACAATGTGTACGGAATGAGGGTAGCAAAATATTTAGTGCCTTATTTTCTTAATAGACTTCCAGAAGATTTACAAACATTATATAGAACGAGTTCGAAAAGTTATAAGTACAAATCAAAACGTTTCTTTACACAAAACTTTAATGTATAATTAGGTAAAATAGTTACATTTATAACATCACTGTTTTATATTAAATGAGCGGCTCGCCATCACACAGATAAACCCTGAGAGGTTTTCGCTGTATGGCAAAAAAAATCTACAATGTAAAATAAGAAATTTGGAAAATAAAATAAAATGAAATGAAGTAGCTTTCGTTACCAACCCTTGGCTATCAAGGTTTTGATTCAAAGTCAAAGTCAAATCATTTATTTCAAATAGACCATTTACAGGCACTTTTGAATAGTCAAATGTCGGTCAGTCCAAGAAAAGTGAAGCTAAATTGCACGTTCCAAAGAGTAGGTCTCTATGGAGAAGAACGTGCAAGAAACTCCATGGACACTCTTTTAAATCATATTATGTGTTACATATAATGCTTGGTTACATATTACTTGTTGCTTCTATCATGTGAGCACAATGTCTATAATGAAATAAAAATGTAAAATAATTAAAAGATAGAAACTGAATTAAGCCACTGGCAGCTAAGAGATGACCAGTCCCATCTGACTTGTTTGACTGATATGTTGTTACTTGTTCATCTGACGGCACCCGTTCACGAGCATGACGCGTGCATCAGCCCCACTCAGCTCAACCATTTTGAAGGGAACTGAACGACCCAATAACACGTGCCACCAACAGCGAGACATTTGAGTGAGCATGACAAACTCTCAACTGCCATGCTCATAATGTCAAAAAAAAAAAAGTTGTAACCTAATAAAAATGCTCCATGGTGCTTCACATTCACAAACTTGAAAAAAGTGCTTCTACATTATACAATGCAATTGTCTTTCAAATTAAAAAATAATAATATTAGTTTCCAACTAATCAACTAATTAGTACGCCCTAGTGGTAGTGGAGCTGGACCAGCATTGAGCCAAGCATTTTTATCTTGAATATAATCCTCCAACTTATAATATGCTTGTCTGCATAGTGTGCGTTTAATACAAGATTTAAATTTCGTTTCATTGAGGTCTAATATTTGGGGTGGTATTTTATTATAACATTTCAAACAGTACCCCATGAAAGAAGAGGCCACTTTAGCCAGTCTGAAACCTGGTTGAACTAATTGATCCCTATTTCTTGTAACATAATTATGTCTATCGCCTCTTTTGCTAAAAAGATGAAGATTTTTTCTAACATACATGATGTTTTCATAGATATATTGACAAGGTACCGTCATTATGTTAATTTCTTTAAACAGTTCCCTTAAAGAATCGCACCGGCGGAGATTGTAAATAGCTCTGATGGCTCTTTTCTGTAATATAAAGATTGACTCGATGTCTGCAGCCCGTCCCCATAGTAAGATACCGTACGACATGACACTATGAAAATAACTAAAATAGACTAGCCTAGCGGTATCAACATCCGTAAATTGGCGGATTTTTCTAACAGCATATGCAGCTGAGCTAAGCCGCCCTGCAAGAGATGTTAAGTGAGGACCCCATTGTAGCCTTGAGTCTAGCGTAATCCCCAGGAAAATTGTTTTATCAACAAATTCTAGTTTTTCATTATTCAATACAATGTCACAATCACTACTTTTGACATTCGGTAAGGAAAATCTTATGCATTTAGTTTTTTTCCCATTTAGAACCAGATTATTAGCAGTGAACCAGTTTTGAACCTGCAATAGGGCGCTATTTTCGTTGTCAAGATTGTTAGTCTTTCTATCTATCTTAAAAATCAAAGAAGTGTCGTCAGCAAACAACACCATATTAAGTTTATTTTGCAATAAATTGGGTAAATCATTAATATAAACCAAAAATAAAAAAGGACCTAAAATTGAACCTTGGGGCACCCCCATTTCAACATTCAATCCCGACGAATTGACACCGTTTATTTGCACTAATTGCTGTCTATTATTTAAATAAGATTTTAATAAGCTTAACGCTGCATTGCCTAGTCCGTAATGCTTGAGTTTCAGAAGCAATGTTTCATGAACTACACAATCAAACGCCTTAGATAGGTCGCAGAAGATGCCTATAGCATCTTGTGCCTCTTCCCACGCATTAAAAATGTGTTTTAGTAAGGAAACACCTGCGTCAGTTGTACAGCGTCCTTTGGTGAAACCATACTGTTTATCATGTAGGATGTTATTGGAGTTAAAATGACTAAGCATTTGATTTAACATTACCTTTTCAAATATCTTGCTAAGAACCGGCAAAACGGACACCGGCCTATAATTATTAGTGTCTCTACTATTCCCGGATTTAAAGAGTGGTATCACTTTACTATATTTCATTAGATCTGGAAAGACTCCTTGATCTATACACAAATTAAATATTAAAGCCAAGTACGGCGCTATAGTCTCAATAATTGAGGTACAAACTTTGATAGACATACCCCATAGATCTTCTGTCAATTTAATCTTGATTTCTTTAAAAGCTTTTATTACTGTTATGGGGTTTATATGTTTAAAGTTAAATTCAGTCGAACAGGCTGCAACGTTCGCCTGTAATAAACCAAAAGCATGCGATGGCGACGAATTTAGGGCTTCAGTAGTTTTAATTGGTATACTGGTAAAGAAATTTACAAATTCTTCTGCAACTAGTTTGTTATCGCTAATAAGACCATGATGAGTCTCCAATGTGTAATCATTATTATTTCTTTTGTTTCTGTTGGTTTCATTATTTATAATATTCCAAACCGTTTTTATTTTATTATCTGCTGTTTTAACTTTGTTGCTAATGTATAAGGCCTTAGCTGCCTTACAAGTATTTTTAAACATTTTAGAATAAGTAGCAACAGTCTGATTGACTGATATGTTGCGCGACTTTAGAGAGACCTGCGCTCATCAAGACCAATTTCATTACATCTAAACCAATCTCATGCTGATTTTATTTCCCCACAATTCTATCCAATCTATCTTCATCCCATTTCACAAAGTAAAACACATTTCTAGAGCTAGCATCTGAAATCTAATAACAAATCTTACACTTGCATTGTTTTCGAGATTAAAAAGTGTAAATAAGAAGAGTGGCGGAATAAGACTCGCATATCGCGAGGGATAGACGCCTCGCAGCACAGAGCGCCAATCAAAGCAACTGCCTCCGGGCGGCTATTCAATTAGAAATGCCCCTCTACAGTTTTTGTGGAAAAAGGGATAGGAGGAAGCGGGGTTTTGTTTTTTGGGGTCTTAAAGTGTGGGAGCTGGGTTCGACGTGTAGCTATTACGTAAATTAAATTAGAAGACGTCGCAGATCGCGGCTAAAGCCACCCTGGAAAACCTCCGATAGATAATAATTCTTGATTGTAAAAGCAGCGATTGTATTAATTAGTAATCTACATCTACACTAATATTATAAAGAGATAAAGTTTTTTTTTTTTAATATGTTGTTTTGTTTGCAAAGAGGTACCTAATCTCTGAAAGTATTGGTCCGATTGCTGAAATTATTTCACAGATAGAAAGCTGCTTTATCATTGAGTGATATAGACTATATTTTATGTACGTGGGTGAAGCCGCGGATAAAAGTTAGTTTTTTCTATTTTGTTTTAGGTTAAAGGCAAAAAAAAAAAATCGTGAGTGATCATCAAGTCTCTGGGTGGAGTGAGTAAGCGTGTCTTTTACTGACTGAAACCCACCTGTGTTCTTTCAGTTGCCCTTTGCGTTCCAGGGCCGCGGTAACTTCACCTTCGTCAAGAATGAATTAGGTTACTTTTAGGTAAGCGCGCTACATCATCGTCGCTTTTCATCAGGTGAGATAGCTGTCAAGCGCAAACCTATGAACAATAAAAGAAGTCCTTATTCACCAGAACATTTACCTACTAAGGTAAAGTAAAAAATACGCATCGAGGTTGCCTTAAAGAAATCGCTCTCCTCTTAAATCTCGCGTCGCCCGCTTACAAAATGCTCTATCAGACGGGCAGGCGCGACGGTCGCGGTGTGTACTAGGTACACCGGTAGGTGAATCGGCTCCCGACACATAATACGTCTTTTTGCAAACCCCGCTCACATTTCCATGTCCAGAGACCCCTTTATTTTCTTTTTAGAAATCCGTTTAATTCCTATTTCAAAGGGGAGGCAGTAGAATAGTTTGTTGGCGTTGGTTCCATGGTGAATTATACATTGATTGAAGGGGTCTCTTTTGTGGTGATTTGTTATTTTTTCCTGATGCTAAGTAAAAGTTTATGAGGTTTTCTTTTATTTCGGTGCGTAAAAATCATCCAAATGACATCCCCCGCTCTTGAGCGGGGCGGGAGATAGTGTCAGATTCTTTCTGACTAAAAAACCCACCTCGTTCCTTCTTGCCTTTCATACCGGGGCCGAGCCTCCCTTTAGGAACTAGACACTTGGCCCCAGTAGGTCGACTCAGCTGGGCCCGTACGGTTGCAGAACAGTGCGCGCCGTCGACGACTTGGGCTCGGTCCGGACAGTTACCGGACGGTCGGACAGCGAGCTACCCGTTGCTCGCCGTCCGCAAGCCGGCGCCTGCGGTGGAAGTAAAAGTTTATGAGGTAAAGATACTGTTGAATAAACTAAGAAACGCGAATCGAAATAGACAGAAATGAAGACATGAAAAAAAAAAATCAATCTAGCGAAGTGACAATTACGAAAGACATGCGACTGAAACATTCGCTATTCCCGCGCGTCAAACGCTTGTTCAATCTTCAGTCAAGTTGATAGGCAAATCTCTCGGAATTCCCAAGCCTAATCAAAGAAAAGACAGCCTTCCTTCCTCGTATACTCGCAGTAAAGTAAAAAAAACTGGCCAAGTGCAAGTCGGACTCGCTCACTGAGGGTTCCGTGCAAACTACAATTCCCGAATGGAGTCTCGAAGATTTTTCTGAATTTAAAAAACAGTATTTTTTTTTTGGTGACGTAGGTAACAACTAATTTACTGTTTTCAGATTTATTCCTATACCTGTGCTATATAACCTTGCTTTGTGCCAAATTTCAGGATTCTGCGTCAATGGGAAAGTACCCTATGACTTTCGATCTTTGAGAGTATCAAAATATACGTTTTTTTTGCGACATAAACGGCCGTATCTTTTTTATTCGTTAACTTGTTTGATTTTTTCACAGCTTGAAGGGACCGCAGACTTGAGTATATGGTTTTAATTTTAACTCGATACCTTCACGCGTTCTCGAAATAAAGGGTCTTGATAAACAGACAGACAGACAACAAAGTGATCCTATAAGGGTACCGTTTTTTCCTTTTGAGGTACGGAACCCTAAAAACAAACGATTCCCAACCTTCCTACAACCATACAAAAGTGTACAGAACAATTTATTTTTATGTGCACGCTGGTATCAATAAGGTATAACACGACAGGTTTGTTTACGAGCCTGGGCGTGCCGAATGTGGTGTGTTTTGGCGGTTCCACGCCGTGTAAGTGCATGGTTACATGTCATTGAGTTATAGTTTTACTGGGCTGTCACATGCGATAGTTAAATGGGCAGACAATGGTGGGTTTGTTCGTCGATGTTAAAATAGAATATAGAATTGATGAAAAGGCTTTTGAGCTGGCTGCTCTTTAACTGCGTCGGATTGATTCAATGACTGTTTTCGTGTCTTATATGCCAGAGTCGTGTGCTTGTGACTAAGTAAGTAGGTACCCAATTTCGTTTAGCTCTTCAGTCTCCATAGATGACAGAGTCACTACATATATTCAAAGCACTTGTGAAGGAATATTACTTGTCCTTGTAATTTTATTTCGTTTTTAGCTGAATTAATTGTAGTTGTCACTTGTTTTCTTGCCTTTAAAATTATTTAGTATGTATTTTAGTGTTAAGTATAGTTCTTACTTTGTTTTTTCTTCTTCACCAATTGTAATGCACCATGTGCAACCCCATTTTGTGTCCAGTCAATCTCTTTCCATACCATGTTGCCTGAGATCGCGGAATGCGACAAGTCCGCCAATTGTAAGTTCTAAATATAAGGCTCAAATGTATAATTTATTATCTTGGTGTACAATAAACGATATATAAATAAATAAATAAATAAGAGCTGACAAGATGGAGTATTTGGTCGTGGATGTGCAACCCTGACGGAATAAACACGAGAGTGTCGGATATTTCCGACGTTGGCGGTTAGAAGGTTAACTCGACCTTAATGCCTTGATCACACGTACCGAGGTAAAGGGCGAGACAGTGCTCTCGGCCGAATACTCAGTACGTATAAACAAAGCGCCGAGTGCTCGGCCGAGCAACATATTAGTGTCTCACTGTTTCACTCGGTACGTGTGTTCAAGGCATAAAGCTTGTGCTTCACTGGGATGCCATGGCGGTGCTGTCAGCTCGCAATGCATGCAGCTTCATGATGTGTACCCTACCTGGCCACTGTTGATTTGATCACGCAGTCAGCTGTATATTTTTTCTGGCGTCCATACATGGCGTCTCAGTGTTTAGTTGTAGTTTTTCTTGCAGTGTTTTTGATTTTTATATAAATATTTGTCCAGTACAATTGTACTTTCTCCCTTTCTATTTCCCCTGAGAATAATTAGCGGTCATTTAAAAGTGTTAGTGTTCTCATAGCCTAGATCCAGAATCTCCTAGATCTAGATTACTCTCCAGAAACGTTGCACTTAAAACAACAGACGAGAAACTGGTAAAAATACAAGCCAAGTGAAACACGTTCCTAATTATCTTCCTTCGCCTCAAAGGCTAAATATTTTCGCGGATACTTTAAAACCTTGATAATAAAATAATATAAGAAATTAAACGCGGGGCTTCCGAAGTAAAACTTTATCTTAGTTGATAAGCTTTGATTTTTGTTCATCTTTTACGTGGCTTGGATTCTTGTTATAACAATGGAGTTCAACAAACTTTTCTCTATTCAATTTGCTGTTTTATAAACCATGTTAATAAGAAATTTCGAATACCGATCCGCCTGCAAAGTAGGATAGGGTATGCTACGATAGATACGTTCCAATCTCTATAAACGTAGTTTTTTTTTAATTGATATAAACTAGTGCTTGACTGCGATCCCACCATGATGGTAAGCAGTGATGCAATCTCTGATGGTGAGCCGCACTAGTTTATGAGCCTATTCACTCTTGCCTTCCCAAAAAAATTCCCTATCTTTGAAAAGTTTTGTAAGACTGGACACTTTAACCATTACAATTCGAGCTAAATGGCAAAACGGCTGAATGCCTCATCGATATATTTGTCCGATTTAAGTACTGATCCCTGCCAAGCATCACAATAAATCATGAACATTATGATAGCCTCAAGCGGCAGCCATATATTCAGCACTTAACGATGTTAGTGTATCTTGTGTTTAAACTTAAAATATTCATCAATATCTTGGTAGGCCGCTAATATCTCTGGGTCCGATACCCTGCCCTAATGTATTCCATAAGCGATCCGTCCTTTTAACTAATCTAAGTAAGTTTGTAGCCCGTCAGAGTGGCTGACAGCCTCGCAGAACGTCCTCCGAATAGTAAATATTTCATACTCTTTATTCGAAACTGGATTAGAGGATCTACGCTTGAATGGCCGGTAATGTCTTTCTTTTGTTTTCGTTTTGTCGGCTCTGAGGGCTGAAATGTAGGTCAGTAATCTAGAACTTTTGTATTATCTTTATTTTTTTTCACAAAATTTTGTATTTTCTTAATTCTATATATTTTACACAAACGGTATTAACTAACACGACTTTGTTAGTCGTGTTAGTTAATACCGTTTAATAATAATAATAACGTTTATTTCTCACCACAAGCCAAAAATACAGAGACAATCTTACACTAAGAACCATTGCTGACAATTTTTGGTTACACCATTTATAGAGTTTTCAATTCGAATCAGTAGTTCCTGATAATAGCGCGTTCAACTAAATCAACAGTTTCTATTCATTACTATACATATTTTGTATACTAGCGACCCAGCTTCGTACGGGTGTTAAAATATTTGAAATTCTCGATTCTTCTCTACTATAATATGCATGTGTTCACACTTAAACCTCCCACATGAATCACTCTATTAATTATCATTCTATCATTGCATGAAAAATTCATGCAAAATCCATTCAGTATTTTTCGAATTTATCACGTTACTATCTGTCTGTAAAAAAACTGTACTGTCTGTAATCGTGTGTACTGTCTGTAAACGTGTGTACTGTCTGTAGAGAAACCCCACCGCGTTACTATCTGTCTGTATTAACAGACAGATAGTAACGCGGTGGGGTTTTTTTAATATTCTTTTTATGTTTGAAAATTCAAGGGAAACTTAGAAACTAAAAGATCCTCCTTAAACAATCGGAGCACCTTCTCTTTAAATGATAAACAGCTTATGAAGTACCCTCGTTAGTTAAAGTTCCGCGATCCCGGCGCGCCCTCGTTATTACATCGGGCCTGTTATTACGCCTTTTTTCTCCCCTCGGACAAAGGATTAGATGTTTTCTTTGTGAAATCATTTCTTCCTGAGGAAATATACGGGGACCAAGATATAGCAGGCGCGCACTTAAATAACCTGTCTTGTCTTAACCTGATAAATGCTTGGAGATAAAAAATTCCAACTTTTTGGCTTAGAAATAAATTATCACGTTTACAGGCGTGGTTCCATCACGCATAGATGTACATGGTAGACATTCTAACCATACGCACTAAACGTTTTGGAACACGTTCATTGTGCGTACAGCTAAGGAATGAAATTCCCTGCCGGAGTCTTTTTTCTAATAGCTACAACTTAGGGGTTTGAAGTTAAAAGTGAATAGGTTACGTCATGTTTGATGTAAATAAACACTTTTTCTTTCTTTCTTTCTTTTCTTTCCGTCTAGAGGCAAGTGTGCTCCACCATTAACCACATAATCGCTTACCGTCTGGTGAGATAGTGGTCAAGCGCGAGCCTATCAGTAATAAATAATGAAATATGTAAAGTTTAACCAGTTAATTTTAATTTCCATGAAATAAAAATAAAAAATTCACATGCCCTGAAATATATAGCATTCCTGAAATCGTATGAGGGCAGGTCGGAGAGGTCGTGGCAGACCCAAAAGAAGATAGTGGGACGACTTAGATTTATCCTCAGAAATTGGCAAAAAGTCGCTCAGAGCCGGAAACAATATAAGGAATAAAGAGATGCCTATAATAATACAATAATATAACAATGATAAAACAGCCTAACAGCCTATTATCATAAATCAAACACAAATCCAGAAAACCATTTGCACTATGCTGGCTATTAAGACAAATGGTTAATCTGTTTTTAGCTTCTATTCATACAACACAAGTATTAATAGAAAGCAACACTGTAAAAGAACAGATTAGTTGCTGCAAGCGTTTATCCGTCCACACATTGTAAATGAAATCTGCAGCCTTGCAATACTCGTTAAATTCATAGTTTGAATTAGAAAACTCATTTCAAACCGTTTTTTTTTTTGGGTGGCAAGTGGTCAAATAACTTTTCTGAGCATGGCCGGGGTGTGGGGCCTCTCCCTCACGCTTTTCGCCACCTGCTTCGATCGCATTATACTGCTTTATAGAAGAAGATGACCATGGCTTGAATCATACATCGAGCAGGACACGAGTGACCGCAGCCATCGAAACCCTTCACACAAGGACACAGCGGTTTTCCGCCTTAGCGGGTCTGATCTCCAAGTTTGGCTCTACCCAGGCGATCAGCGTAATGATGAATGACGTGAATCCGAAACAGGAATCTCCTGAAACAACCGTGTCCGAATGTGTGAGGAACTGCGTCACCACCGCCCTGCTGTCTTTGTAATCACTTCTCAGGGGGACTTCTCATTTCTACCATCGGACAAACCGACGCACGGCGTGTATCCACCCTTACGTTGTTGAAACATCTACGGTCCGGACTAAGCGTTTCGCCTCGTCACTTATACCACGAACTTCGAAGGACTGGAACAGTTTGCCTGCTGCGGTCTTTCCGTCTGATTATAATTTGGGTGTCTTCAAGGCTAGAGTGAATAGGCTCTTAATAAACTAGTGCGCCTCACCATCAACGATTGCATCACTGCTTACCATCAGGCGGGATCGCAGTCAAGTACTAGTTTATAACAGATAAAAAAAAAAAAAGATTTAAGTTTTTGCAAACGTTTTGTTACAATCACTTTGGTGTACAATCGCGCACCCATCATTTCTAAGCCTGACGTGTTTATAAAGCAGGCCCGTTCTAATTCGGTTCCAGTATATTTTTACAATAATATTGTAATGTGTTTGTTCGGCTCTCAAAAGCACTGAGGCAACTGTAATAGGCGGCTTTGTCAAAGCCTAACATGAAAATTGAGTGTGACAATGAGTGTCACCGTTTACTCAAAGAAATTGACGGCCCGTGATAATTCTGACTATGGTTATGACAATATAAACTTGTGGTGCTTAGCACATGAATATGGCATTAATAATGGCGTCTGAGAGCATTGTGAACCAGGGGTAACGGCTCCGAATTACGAGTTGTAGGTCGTAGGTTCAAATCTAGTCTCTCAAAACGGTGAAGGAAAAGCATCATGAGGAAACTGGTATGTCCTAGAAGAACAAAACAATCGAATACATATGACATCCACCCACACGCACTGGAATCGCGTGTTGGATTGCGATCTATTTCTTCTCCTAGAGAGAAGGTCTGGATCCCAGCAGTGGGACCAATATAAAGCTGACTATGCTATGATAACTGCTATGAATATTTTTATGCCCTGTACCTAAAATAATAAATAAAAAAGCATCCAAGTCATATGACATCCACCAACACGCACTGGATTCGCGTGCTTTACGACCCATTACCTCCCCTAAAGAGGAGGCTTGAATGCCGTCAGTGGGAAACTTATAAGGTTAAATATTATGTCTTAGTGGCTGTAGTGACTTACTGGCAACGGCTCAGAAAATTCGTTCTCCGTGGTTCAGCCCCTCTTGCCAAGCAACTATTCTTACTTGTGGCGGTTAATGAAGCCGGTCAAAAGATTTAAACAAGGATAGTCTCAAGTTTACCCGCGACTTAATTAAGTTGTTCTCTTCCTTATTTTTGTGGAGTTAAAACATGCTACTGACGTTTAAAAAGATATAAAATGCTGCCTCGACGAAGAAATGCCTTCACAAAGTAATAAGACAGCCATGTTTATTCAGAAAGGTGTCTCGGAGAACAGTACGTCGGGATTAGACGGCTCGCACAATAGTGAGAGATCGCTAAGAACTGCCATGATGAAACATTTGTCACATATATGCTACATTACGTTTTCACATTTTCAATATATTTATTAACTAGCTTTTGCCCCCGGCTTCCCCCGCGTACATAAAATAAAATATAGCCTATGTCACTCAGGAATATAGCAGCTTTCTAACGGTGAACAAATTTTAGCAATCGGACCAGTTCTTCCAGAGATTACCTCTTACAACCAAAAAATCATAAAAACAAACTTTACCTATTGTAGATTTCAAAACTAGGTAGGTGCAGATATCTTTTTACAGGCTAGACCCAATGCGATATTGTAGTTTCCTTATTTTATCATCTAAATACCACATTAAATAGTGCCACTGTTTGTACTGTAGCTAATACAAGTGAATGTATGTACTCAAAGCACAACAGAATATGTCGACGTCATCGGTGATGAGGTTGGGAGTTCTGAACGCATATAAAAGGCCTGACTCACTCCACGGGCACATCAACGCCCAGTCCAAAAGCGGCAGAAACTAGTATTTCAATACAAAACTACTAAAAGTTCAAGTCTTACAAAATGCATTTAGTGCAGGACACTTTAAACGCCCGGGCTCTAAATCATGCCCGGCCCACTGATCTAAAGTCTATACTTACCCGTTCGGCCATTATCGCCTCAAAACTTCGTAATAGTTTCCAAGCCGAACGCTGCACGTAATATGTGGCCACATAAATTGCACAGTGCACATAATTCAATTCACTGAACAAAATTTTCGGTCAACATTAATTTAATTTTAAATTTTAATATTGATAGTATCAATTGGTTCAATTTATCAAATTGGTTATCGAGCGGAAAACCGATACTTTTATCTTGCTCCGAATTCGGCAACGAACAAATAAGTGGGTAGATCGATTTCTTCTTGGAATCAGAAAGTACACTTAGTGTGAGGGCTTTCGTCAGTCGTCAGGGCTGACGGGTGATTGATTGCTTCGAATGGGATCAGCAGTGGACGTGATCGACGGTTCCTTGGATTCGCACAAAGAGAAAAAATTAAAATCTCGTTACAGAGCGCTCTTCAGAGTTCAAAAAAAAAACTTTCATCTGCGTTTCGGTTGGTTAAGACTGCGTCTTTTCTTGTATCAAACAGTAGTAAGTATTGTGGAAACACTAAAAGTACTGCGTTCCAAAATCAAAATAGTTGATGTGGCTCAAAGACTGTCCAACTAAAATGAGACTGGGCAGGACATGTTTGACAGAACTGGCAAACGCGGGCCCGCGAAAATTGGAAGGAGTAGGTAGAGGAAGGCTTTTGCCCAGGAGTGAAATTTAGAATAGATTAACAACAAAAAAAAAAACACTAAGTCACATTCATGACTGTAATAAAGAAAATATTTACAACCCACTTCTCTCACGAACAATCTCAAGAAATCGTAAGGCCCAAAACGTTAGCCTCAGGCAAAATCCCGCTATAACATCGCACGATCCCACATCAGAACTTCCCCATACAATCATGAAATATTGAACTTGGATCTTGAAATATGAATATCACTTCATGACTTTAGTACTTTCAAGAACTGCAGTTACCAATCCTGAAGAGTTAGCTAGGTTCTGCTTTATGATAGTAGGAATTTCATTTCAGTGTATCTTGCATTGCGGAGGTATATTACTTTTATAGAAATAGGCTAGGTCTGCTGTCTATTTTATCTACCTTTACATAGAATATCGTACGTTATAACAGCTGTTGTAAGTTATAGTAGTAATATTATTTAATATCTTAGCCCCGGAATCGAAATGGAAATAAATTTTAGACGGCGATGACTTATCCGACTCCCAAGCGTGGTAGCACTATGTTCTGTTCTATATTTTCAACTAAAAACTTCATCTGTTCAATCATGTATATTTGATGCTTGATCTCCTTTTTAACCGACTTAAAAAAAAAGGAGATTATTACCACTATTATAAGGGATGATGTGGTTGACGATGGAGCACGCTTGCCTAGAAGTTACTTATTCACTCTTGAATTTAAGGCAGATATTATAGCTATCGGAAACAGACCCCGGTAGAGAATTCCACCGGAACTGTACGCACAATTAATGTATTGCCAAATCGTTTTGTACATATGGATGGGATGCATGTATCGGTGGCGCAACGCCATACGTCTTGTAGTCCGATGATGGAACTCTTAGATCTATCAGACATTAACAAATAGTCATGATGAGGTATCTGGAGCAGGAAAGAAATCTAAAGAAGTGAAGGATCCTCCAACGGCACCTACCCGATGCATGGTTGATGTCCTATTGTTGTGTACTAATAGTGTCGATAGATTTTGTTATTAATTGGGACGCGGCTGGTCCACTCTCTCACCTGTTAAGAAATGATGTGATCGACGATGGAGCACGCTTGCCTAGAAGTATCCTTTTAGCTCTTCTTCAAGGAAGGACCCCACGTAGCTTTAATTAAGTACGCGGTGTACTATTCCTGTCGGGTTGATGACATAAGGTATAATGTGTAACTCCAATTTCGTCACCGTAACATTCCTAAAAACGAACCGAAACCCATTTAGAACAGCTGCAGTAAATCCGTTGGGCACTGCTTAACATTAATTGACTCGGATCCTTTGAGTCCACTTAACCAAAATGAACACTGAAATGTGTTCTACGATTTAAGCTCTTGAAAATGATGTTCTCAATATGTTGCTACTACGAAATATTTCGCCACTACCGGTCCCATAATCCCCTCAGAAGGTTACTACTCTATGTAAGCTTTCAGTAGGATTTCTGTGGATATGTTTCAGTTCGAGGACTTGCCAAAATCCTTCAGTTCATGTCATGTAGGCTACTAGGCAGGCCTGTGCTTACAGTTTTGTAACTGTCGCTATAAATGTAGGGTACTTCTACTTGTAACGATCGAATTTACGACCGACTTAAGGGATATTTATTGGATCCTCGTACGTCATCGAAAATATTGGGCTGCTGCTTTAAAATGTTAGGTACTGAGAAGACATAGTGGGCATACCTTTTGCTGTTCTCTTTATTTATTTTTTTGTTGATAGGCTCGCGTTTGACCACTATCTCACCTGATGGTAAGCGATGATGTTGCCGACGATGGAGCACGCTTGCCTAGAAGTAACCTATTCATTTCTGACTTTCTTATAATAAAAGTAGTAGAGTTTTGATATCATTGTTATGATTGGGTAGCTGGTAGCAGCTGGATGAGAGTTGTTGACAATCGAGATGAATGGCATGCAACTGGAGCTAGTGGCCTTTGCCCAGTAGACTTGGCTATATTTTTACAAAACAAACAATTTTAAATTCAACCTTTAGTTTGTAAAAGTAGCCACTTAAAAGTTAGTCCCTCAGTTGTGACTGACAAGGATATCTTTGATGATGATTGTCGTTGTTTTATATCCATTTTATCTGTAACTAGCTGTGCCCGCGACTTCGTTCGCGTGGACTACAGAATTTTGAATTTATTTTTTCTAAAATAAAAGTAGCCTATGTTACTCCTTATTACATCAGCTACCTGCCAAAAAAGTCCCGTCAAAATCGGTCCAGCCATTTCAGAGATTAGCCCGGACAAACAGACAGACAGACAAAAATTTAAAAAAATGTTATTTTGGTGTATGTACCGTATATATATTCATATGCATGTAGTAAAAAGCAGTTATTTCAATATTACAAACAGACACTCCAATTTTATTTACATGTATGTATAGATTTTCAATTCGATGTGGTTTGATGGCGATAATTTGTGTCGGAGTCTGTTTTCTGATACCTAAACCATATGGGTTTTTAAGTCCAGAGTGAATAGGTTGTCTTTGGGCAAGTGTGCTCCATCGTCGACCACATCAATGCTTACCTTCAGGAGAGATAGTGATCTATCAACAATATAAAAATTTAAAAAAAAAACGTAAAGGGTAAAAATGAACCTAAATTGATAAAGGTAAGTATGCACTCTCTATTCACTGCTCTTTCGCTGTAAAGTTACAAAGTTACCATGTACTGGCTAGATTGACGTAAGGTAAAGTAGTTTCGCCTCCTAAGATTTATATCTCAAAATAGAATTCTCAGTTTATGACAAGTTATAAACGTAAAATTCTAGAGAGAAAACCTTCAAAAAGCTTTTAAAAATCCTTTCCTACTTTCAAAATTACATTTTAAAACGGAAATTTAAAAGTTGCTGAAAGAAACAACTAATAGGTACGTTCCTTTTCACGACGAGGAAAGGTTTCAAGGTTTGTGTGCTTGCAATCTGAACGGTAAATATATACGATTAACTAAAACTGCGAAGACAGTTGAGATAAAACCTTGGCTTAGTTTTGAACTCGCCTTGGCCGGGATAGTATCAGAATTAAACTACGAGTAATATCTTCCCTGGTTATGTAAAAAAAAAATACTTTAAAGTATAGCGTAGCCGTTATGTTGTTGTTTTTTTAACTTTACCAGAAATCAGAAACGTTTATTTCAAATAAACCAATTACAGGCACTTTTGAATAGTCAAAATGTCGGTCAGTCAAAAAAAAAGAAGTAAAATGTAAAGCACCTATTTAAGAACACTTTCAAATCCGTTCAGCGCTTTGGAAGATATGACGTAATAAAGAATATTACATACATAGAAGATACGTGCGAAAAACATAACCCGTCTTCATCATTTCAGCCGAACGACGTCCACTGTTGGACATAGGCCTCCCCTAAGTGTCGCCATAAAGAACGGCCCTGTGCGTCTCGCATCCTTCGGATTTCCGCAACCCTTCTTGCAATCGGGTAAAAGCGTTTAAAAGCAATTTTATTCAAGGTTAAACCATCTTAATTCAACATCACTGATGATATTAATCATCAATCAACGACGATGCAATCTGTTACTCCAACAAAATTACTATCGTGGCAGAAAACACTTAAATTTTTTCACTAAGCGAGCTTAATCCATAATTGGGTTTTCTTACAGCAAACCTATATTACACATTATTAAATTTTAAGACATGAGGATAACTTGCTTATATGCATAACAGAACTTAAGCTACTCTTAACATAAATTGTGTAATACTTAAAACTAAAATAAACTACAAAAATATGTGTAAGAACACAATATATAAACATACTAAACACCGTTCATTGGCTGTTACAATTTGCCGTACTAATAAGCACTCCAAGTCACCTATTCCTCGGACATTAGCCACTATTAAAACTATCCTGAACTCAAACAGATCTTAATAATATGTTTGCGGATGAATGCAAGATGATTATGTCAGAATTTTGAGAAGGATATGTATCCTAGGGTTTATTCAACTCGTGCGACTGAGTTGAATAAATTAGGTAAAAGTTTAAATAAACCACCCTTACGTTGTTAAAACTTCTACGGTCCGGACTAATCGTTTCGCTTTGTCATTTATATCGTTAACATTTAATGACTGCAACAATTTGCCTGCTGCGGTCTTCTCGTCCGATTATAATTTAGGTTTCTTCAAGGGTAGAGTGAATTGGCTTTAAAACTAGTGTGGCTTACCATCAACGATTGCATCACTGCTTACCATCAGGTGGGATCGCAGTCAAGCACTGGTTTATATCAGTTAAAAAATTATATTTTGATTCGGCTGTTCTATTAAAAAAATATATAAATCGCCTCAACAACTTTCAAATTCACCTGAAAAATATTACCGAAGGCTAACTCAACAAAGAGATTAACGATAATTAATCTTCCCAGCAGAAAGTTTTAATTATCAGCTCGTTAAACTAGAGGCGCTCAATGAACGAATGATTAGCTTCGTTCAGTCTCGCTCACTCATAGCTCGGCTCACAACACAATTGGCAATTTGCGAAATAGTTGACCGTAGTTAGACAACCGCTTTAGGAAGCCACAGGATTATAATGTTAGCAGCATTTTGATGACAAACCGAACTCGCACAGAATATCAAATTTTCATGAACGAAATGCTGATTCTAATAATGTAGATACTGTATGCAAAATTCGAACCAGGAATAAATTTTTAGTGGCAATAAAAAGTTTAAACAAACCGAAATTTTCTCGCTATGTTGTCGCAATTTAATTTCGACCAAAAAAAATAGTTGAATATCCACGCGGAAGGCTAGCCCAAAACATATAAATGGATCACATCACGTGCTCCGAATACTTCATAGTTTGACAAATCATCTCACTTATATCGTACGACTGATTCGGGATTTCACATTTTTGGCCTGACATGGGAAAAATCGGCTTTCGGCCATTACGTCATATTCGGCGCGACCTTTCGCGTCGCATTGCTACGGTCGAGCTACGCGCGGCTCGTAGTGGTCGCGTAGCAGTGACTACGGGCGCGTCAGACGCGCTGGCTGAATGCTACGAAGCGCTACGAAAGCGTAGCGGGTGAACTTGACGTAGCGTGGAACTGTGAAGTGAAGTTTGCGTTTGTTTATTGAAGTGACGTTTTGAATAAACAAGTTCGGAAAATTATTATTTAACTTCAATTAAAATATTCAATTACCTGCAGCTTATGTTGATAAATAAACCTCGTTTTAATTGACAATATATCTTATTAATTTTCCAATTGTGTTTTTTAAAAAAGTGTTCCATCATGTGATCGCTTGCTATGGGTGAGGGCTCATTGCCGGGGGTGTTCTTCTGTGCCGGGGAGAACGGCAACGGGTACAGACTGTCGGTGCAGGGCATCAGGACGCTGCAGGGCTTCCTCCGGGAGCATGGCGCTGACTGCGTCAGGCAGTTTATGCAGGTACGCAACCGTAAATTGTACCTAGTGGTACTTTGGTAAGCAAGGAACATCCATAATAGAGGCATGGCAGCTGATTTCAAGGTTGAAGCATCAGCATCTCACACCTGTTATCATCAGCAACTATAACTTTTTAAATTGAAACTATGTAGTGCTATGATTGATAGAACAGAGTAGATAATAGAAAAGAGTCACCATGAAGTTTCTTGCCGGTTCTTCTCCTCCAACCTTGCACTAGCTTCTGACGTTTTGTAAGTGCCCATGTAGTCCTATGTGAAATAAATACATAATTTTTAAATTTATTGAGTTTGAACTTCAAATACTAGCCAATGTTACTGGGGTCAGGGTTAGTTTCGAAAGATAGCTCAGCCCCGGTATGAAGCCACGAAGGAACGGAATGGGCTTTTAGTCAGTAAGAGTCTGACACTATCTCCCGCTCCGCCCAAGAGCGGGGGTTGTTATTAGATGTACATAATAATAATTCAGAATCAATAAACCCTTGTCAAAGTAACATTTTGGTATATTCAGATAGATTAGGGACAGGTTTTGGGTCTTTGTTAAATAACCGTTGCAAACATACCATTATGAGTCATTGTTACCATAACCTGCATTTTAACGAGCTTGTTGATAAAATAAAAAATACACAAATTAATGAGCAGACCACAGTGGTACTTTTGATTGGAAACAGTCTTAGTTTAACTAAAAGGGACTTGGTTAGTGGTATTGAAACCCTGCTTAAATTGAAATTAGGAAAATTAATTTTGTGTGCATTGCCCTATTCCAACAGTTTATGTGAACTTGATAACAATTACATTTATAGCCTAAATAACTTGATGCACATTTTGTCATGTCGTCATAGTGACCGTATATTATATTTTGACACAAACAATTTTGTTAGAGATTTTATTTTGATTCGGGAACATACAAGTATGTTTCTTCCCAAAAAAAGTCGACATTTGTTGGCTACTTTGTTAGCATACAATATACACGCAGTTATTGATGATTTAACTGAGATTAGGTTAGGTGACAAATCAGTATTATCTAGTATACCTAATAATACTGATATAGACTCTTTAAACTTTTAGTAACGACAAAAGGGAAGCCTATTAATAACATTTTACTATACCATCAGAATATAAATCGCTTCTCTGGCAAAATACTAGATGTGGAAATGTTAATAGATAGATATAATATGGATATCTTATGTTTTTGTGAAACCTGGTTAAAACCAGATAGAATGCAGTT
The DNA here is from genome assembly GCA_910589285.2 of Mythimna ferrago. Classification (NCBI taxonomy): domain Eukaryota; kingdom Metazoa; phylum Arthropoda; class Insecta; order Lepidoptera; family Noctuidae; genus Mythimna; species Mythimna ferrago. Next base: position 26,824,479 of record OU342684.1, read on the forward strand.
TAATGTAAATAATTTTTCAGTTGCCAGTGCGTACAACAGATCATCAATTGGGGGTGGCACCTTGATATTATGTAATAATTCTTTAAGATATAAGGAAAGGAAAGATATCACTGCTTGCTCTGTTGATCGCTTATGCGAGGTAGCATGTGCAGAGGTTGAAGGCCAAACTTTCTTATGTGTTTACAGACCACCCGCATCAAACTTGACATCTTTTTTGGTTGTAATAGAAGAAATACTAAATAAACTTATTAGAGATAACAAATTAGTTTTCGTTTGTGGGGACTTAAATATTGATTTACTCATAAATTCATCAGAAAAATGTAAACTTCTCTCATTGTTTAATTCTTTTAATTTAAAATGTATTTTTAATGAAGCTACAAGAATAACTCCCACTACAGCTTCATGCATAGATAATATTTTTACTAATTGTGATATAAAAGAGTCATCACTGATTAGTGGAGTGAGGTCTGACCATACGGGTCAACTTGTATCTTTTGAGTTAGTCAAAAAGTTGCAATTAGATTCAACTGCAGAGTTTAGACCACTTACTAAAAATAAATTAAATTATTTTAATAACAATGTTCTTACTAGTCTCTCAACAGCCAATTTTGATTCACAAGACCCCAATGTAAATTATGGTACATTATTCTCTACAGTGTGTCAGGAATTTAATAAGGCTTGTCCAGTTAAAAAGGTTCAAGTCAATAATAAATCCAAATTTAATGAATGGGCTACTACTGGAATTAGAAAAAGCAGAGATACTTTATATCAGCTATACCAGGAAAAATCATTATCGTCTGATCTTAACTTTCATAACCATGTTAGAATGTATTCAAAGATGTTCAAAAGAGTCTGCGCCCAAGCTAAATCTAAGTCAATAAGTAAGATAATTAAAAATTCTAACAATAAAATAAAAGCTGTCTGGAAGGTGATAAACAAGGAAACTGGAAGAACAAACCAGCGAGATCGAAATGAATTGTCCCTAAAAATTGATAATGAAATCATTTCAGACAGGACCGAAGTGGCTGAGAAGCTAGAAAACTTCTTCACCAACATCCCAATAGAAGTTACGAAATCTCTCCCTTCTTCATCTTTGTTAGCTGAATCTTTTTTAAAAGAAAATTTCACAAAGGATGTACCAACCTTTGAATTTAAGCGTATTTCTGTTGATATGATTAAAAATACATACAAAAGTCTTAATATAAAAAACACTGAGGACTTATGGGGTATATCCGTTAAGGTTCTTGGAGATATTATTGATACAATTGCTCCTGTCCTAACAGGCATATTTAATCAATGTCTAGACAGCGGTACATTCCCTGATTTAATGAAACATAGTAAAGTAGTACCAATTTTCAAATCAGGTAGTAAGAGTGATCCCTCTAATTATAGACCAATATCTGTGCTTCCAGCATTGAGTAAAATATATGAAAAAATCATGCTCGACCAGATGTTGTCTCACTTTAATTCAAATAGGATTTTGCATAGTCATCAGTTTGGCTTCACGAAAGGAAGGTCAACGACGGATGCAGGAGTGAATCTCATCAGTCACATTTTAGAGTCCTGGGAGAAGTCCCAGGATGCTATTGGCATATTCTGTGACCTCTCAAAAGCATTTGACTGTGTTGACCATAATACTCTGATCTGTAAATTACATCATTACGGAATTCGTGGAAGAGCTGCTGATCTTGTTTTTTCCTATTTATCTTGCAGGCAGCAAAAAGTATCCATAAATGGGGTGACGTCCTCGGGGTCTTTAGTAAGGATGGGCGTGCCCCAGGGTTCAATTCTTGGCCCTTTCCTTTTTCTGGTTTATATTAATGACCTTCCTTACATGATGGCTAATTTATCAGATATAATTCTATTTGCTGACGACACTTCTCTTATTTTTAAAGTGGATAGAAAAGATGCGGATGTCTTGCGTGTTAACGAAAGTCTGGCTGTTCTTTCGAAATGGTTCGCAGCCAATAATCTTTTACTAAATGCAAATAAAACTAAATGTATAAAGTTTTCATTACCGAATGTTCCTCAAGTTGGCGTCAATCTAATTCTTGATAGCAAAAAACTTGATGTAATTACAGAAACTGTGTTCTTAGGTATAACTGTCGATTCCAAACTGCAGTGGGGTGCTCATATTAGAACTCTCTCAGGTAGATTAAGCTCAGCGGCATATGCAGTAAGAAAAATAAGGCAGTTGACAGATGTCGCCACAGCTAGGTTAGTTTACTATGCCTATTTCCACAGTATTATGTCTTATGGCATTTTACTGTGGGGATCTGCAGCTGATGTAGACTCGATTTTCGTATTGCAAAAGAGAGCAATCAGGGCTATTTATAAAATGGGTCCTCGCGAGTCCCTCAGAAATAAATTCAAAGAAATCGATATATTGACACTGCCTTCTCTTTATATCTTAGAAAGTATTTTGTATGTTCGTAAAAACCTAGGACTTTTCAAGATTAGAAGCGATTTCCATAATATAAATACTCGTAGTAAACACGAAATTATATTACCCAAATGGAGATTAGCCAAGACCAGTAAGTCATTTTTAGTAAATAGCATACGCTTTTATAACAAGCTACCAAAAGCGGTGACTGAACTTAGCGAAGGAAAGTTCAAAACCCATATTAAGCGTGTCTTAACCAAAAAAGCATATTACAAGGTTAAAGACTATGTCGAAGATACGCTTGTTTGGCAATGACTACCTCTGCACTTGTGGCCCCCTGGTAACTCATAATAATGTGTGAATGTATCTATTAACTGCTCCATCTTTGTTGTAACATTTTTTTTTTTTTTTTTTCTAACACATTGCTTTTGCAATATTTTTATTTTATTTTATATTATCTGACTGCAACCACATTAAATTCGTTAGTTTTTCTTTTTTGGTTGTTAACGTCTCATTTATTGACAGCTTTTTTTTTATATAGCCTCTTTTTATAATGTAAATGGAAGAACACTGTAGACTCCACGAATTATTTTGATGATTTTATTGTGCTTTTGAGTACAATATAGACCGGTTTACACTGTTCTTAAATAATACCTATACTTTTAATACTGTAATATGGAAATATTGTAACTACAACCATTTTTTTTAAAAGAGTAACCATGGAGTTTCTTGCCGGTTCTTCTCCATAGGAAACGACCAATTTCGAACCGTGCACTAGCTTCTGACGTTTTATAAGTGCCCATGTAGGCCTATGTGAAATAAAAAACTTTTGACTTGACTTTGACTTTGACTTTGATGATTTTCCCACCATAAAAAAAACTACTATACAATGTCAATTTTCTTAGATTCGGATGAATATTTCTTTATTGATATTACTGCTGCCACGAAACTGAAATTACAAGCTGTTATAGCCAGTACAGACCAAAGTTTTAATTAGAACGCTCAGTGTAATAACATTAACGTTATTGTCCGTTTGTTCTTGCATACTAATGTTTTTTTTTTTTGTTTTCTCGATTTCTCTACATTTTATTCTTTAAAGTGATCGTTTCTAAATCTCTTTGACATTGAACAAGTTTTATTTGAAAATTATATGTCAACTATAGGTAAATATGTCAACAAAAGTACCTATACAAATAGCTTGCATGCTAAACAGCTATAAAAAAATTGTGACTGAACAAGATAGAAAAAAAAAAATATTTGTCACTCGCACAGTACACAAAGATAGGAAGGGGAAGGGGGGGTGAGGTGTGATTGGTGGATATCATTGTGGCATGTTAGCTACTTGCGTACTTTAGTGCAAGTTACAGGCACTTGTAGGTACCTACTTTTTTTAATTATTATTATTGTTAGGTTTGCAGTCGACGATGGAGCGCGCTTAACTTGAAGTAACTTATTCAGTCTTCAATTCATTTCTACTGGGACCTTAGATGATTCCTTCCTTTTGTATAAGTAGCACCAGCTTGCTAAAAAATACCATAGATAATAATACTTACAGTATATTCATTGGTATCTCTGTTGGCACCCCTCAGTTTCGGACACCAAAAAAAGGAGTTCATAAAACGTCTTAAGTCCTTCAAGGCCCACCCTTAAATGACCTTATCTCCTTTAACGAGTCCACCGCTTTAGAAAAACAGTACTTACGTACTTCAAACTTCAACACGGTTCTTTGGTCTTTGTACAGTCACAGATAAAATAGGTCTATCAATTTAAAGTCTGTGGTTGTTTCCTCAGCTTGAATCTTCTGTAGTGGTTTGTCATTCTGTCAGTTGCAAAGTGACAATGGAAAAGTTGTCACTGTAAATTAAATATAACAAATATGTATATACACAATGTTGCGCGCGACCCCAAATAAGATGGGACTAGGGCAGGAAGACGATGATAATGTGATATGTATACACACGTAGACACTTTCCAACACGGTGGACGGTCCTCATCAAATTGGTGACACACAACAGCAGTAAAGAAAACTCAGTGACTGACGAAAAGTTGACACTTTAAATTAAATATAACAAATATGTATATTATAATTTATTACACTAAAATTAGGTATAACAGCAAAGTTTTTTGTTACTCATTCACTATCAAATAGCTGATGGATTTGGATAGAATTTGACACAAGGATAGGACATAAGATACTTTTTAAGTTGAGAATATGTTCCCCTGGAATATTTGTTTATTATCGCGCAGTAAAAGCCACTGGTAGAAGGGTGCTATTCTCTAAGAAAACAGCCTTGAGCGCAGCGCTGGCCGTAGCGACGAAATCTAAACAAGTGCATTGGATTAACAACCCAATGTTCCTTTTCATTGGATTGTTAATTCAATGTACTGCGCTCACGACTCGTCGCTGTGCCAGCGCTGGGCTCAAGGCTGTTTTCTTAGAGAATAGCACCCCGCTAGTATTTGATAAAATGATCGGTCCATTAAAAAACGTTTTAATTTTATGTCGATTGGTTAAAGTTTTACGTTATTTTGAGCTCAGTTTTCAAGTAATAAAATATGGCTTTCTAATGATAGATTATTTGGTAAATTGGGTCAATATTTATTATCAATTAGTTGCCGCTTACGGTTCCACCCCAACTTAACTGTTTTATGGGCTTTCCCTACTTTTGTTATACAAGAGGGGTTAGTATTAGAGCGAACAAAACATAAACAGAATTACATCTATCTATTATATCTACTTTGACCCAGTCGTTTTTGAGTTATAGCGAGACTAACGAACAACCTGGACATTGTATGAGAACTTCAACAGTAATATAATCAGACTTGAGTAATGAAATTGTTAACTGACGAAGGTATAAATGACTAGACTGTACATGCTTCTCAGTAGGGTGAGTACAAGGAACTCGCAAGTTAGATGTATTGTCTACACGACGGCTGACAACTGACGTCGTCACAAACGAGAGCGCGAACTCGTCAAGGAACATTGTTTTATGACGAATTATGTATGTAACTAGGATTTAAAGACATGTGACATTTAGCTATCCGCACTGTGCCTTCTTGTTGGCAGGAAGCCTGAGTCCCAGCAGTGGGAACATTAAAAGGCTGATTATGCTTATGTAAATAGGATCTTTAATAAGTCTAAGAAAATAGCGAATTTTTTACTAACCAGTGAACTAATCAATGTAATAAGTAGGATGAATTAGACTGATTTCGCCAGAACTGGGAAAAGTAAGGGCGAATCCGCGACATTCTTGCCGATTTTTCTCCGTAGAAAACGACCAATTGGAATCGTGCACTAGCTGTGTGTCTTTTGGAATAGTCATATAAAAAAATATTACAAGATAAAAGATCATAAACAACAGATTATACTTTCCATAAGATTTACCTACTTTATTTTGAGGTGTCATTAATGTGTTATCTATCTAACCTATATCATACAAAACTAAAAAAAGTACGTACAGTTAGAAGAGCATAAAAGTTCTGTACTGGTATTATGGTGTCCTTTTTACACAATTATCACACCATGTAATTTACGTTACAAAATATACGTATTATAACTGTACTTTAAGTAGCTATCATGTGAAAACATTAAAAACACAAATGACATACATAGGTATAACAGAAATAATGGAGTGTAATGAGTATTCACTCAATAGATGTACACATATTATATATCAGGTACTCGTCTACCATACGTTTCTTTTCCTCCTTAGCTAACCTTACCTTGAATCGTCTCCATTAGGATTACCCTCAAGAATTTTCTACCCAACCCTAGACACCGGACACTTGGGTAGGTGTGCCGGTGTCCGGTTCCCGCTTACACAAATCTGAGCCGTCCAGAGCCCCATTCATCTTAGCACTTGATAGCTACCGATATAATTAGTACTCCGGCTACCGTTTGATAAATTGCCGAAATATTTACACTACTAGGTGTATTTGAGCTCAAATTTTTCCTTTGAAGATTATAAGCGTTTGCATTTTAATTTCATGATTAAAAATGTCTGGTTTCGACGTAAATTTTCAGCGGTTTCAAGACGAAAGTATATAAATTCGTTTATCATTTACATTTTGGGTGAGTGTGCGTTGAAATTGCACAATTTAATTCCAACGAGTCCGTTCCGTCTTCGGACTAGGCAGACGTATGGTGTTACACCATCGGTACTTGGTGAATATTCTACCCATACGTACAAAGCGTTATGGGAACACATTGATTACGCGCACAGCTAAGGAATGGAATTCACTGCCGGAGTCTGTGTTTCCTGATAGCTACTTGTACAATCTAGGGTTCTTAAAGTCAAGACTGAATAGGTTACTTCTAGGCAAGCGTGCTCCATCGTCGGCCACATTATCGCTTACTATCAGATGAGAATGGTCAAGTGCGAGCCTATCAGTTATAATAAAAATACCTCCTCGTCTTTTTCAGCAGACAGGATATAAGTTCATAATATTTACATGTTAATTGTTAATAAAATGCCCAATAATCCTTGTAGAAATGTAAAGTACAATCGCGGACTAATTGCGCGGACAGTTGGGCTAAAATACAAATTAATATAAATGGCAACTGACAGCGTAACTTGTTGTTATTAATTTTGCAAACGATCATACCTCGAAATATTAATTATTTTAAAATATTTATTTATGACGGGTGATTTCAAAGCTGCTTGTAGGTGTGACAAGATTGCTGCGAGATGATTCGAACCATTGTCGAATCAGTAAATAAAAAAGAAAAAAAATATATTTGGAAGAGTCACCGCGTCCCTGGAACGCAAAGGGCAACAAAAGGAACACGTATGGGTTTTACTCAGTAAAAGTTTGGAACACCCTTTTGATGGCACGGATGGCAGTAGTTAGAGTGATTGGCTGCTGCGCTGTGTGTCGCGGGTTCCATTCCTGCAAGGAATAAATATTTGTATGGGCTACAGATAAGTGTTTCGGGTTTGGGCGTCTTATAGATGTAAATAAACATTTTTATGACCTCACCCTCGATACAGGAGTTATTCCTAGTGTGAGCTAACGTTTAAAAAACCTCTCGCTCCACCCAGAGCGGTAGAATTTATTCAATGATAACCAAAAAAAAAAAAACTATGACACGATTAAAATTTCATATACTACACCAATAACGAACTCTACCATTAATAAGATTTTAGCATCAGAGAGCACTATGAACCCTTCTTCATAATTTATAAACGTAAACCCCTAATTCCAGGATGGGTACTTACCTAACTAACACACAACACCAACTTTAAGTGGCTAAACTATCTAAACCTAAATTAGTCGGAAGCTGTGTTGATAATTAATTAGCTTTCAACGAACACTCGAACCACACGACTGACGTTCTCAGATGCATCTCGAGAGCGAAGCTGTGAGCGGAGTGAGCCGAGCGAGCTGTACTCTTATCTGCGAGCGGATTGACTTTGATCTATCTTTCGCTTGTGTTTGTACTAATGTGGATCTAGATTTGGCACGAGAGGGTTTTGACGGTGGGAATGTACGATTGTATGGTTACGTTTTGTGATTTTTATTGGGTTAGCTAGCTTTCGCAAAGGCTTCGTCTGCGCGATTTTCAAATACTTACTCGCTGAAATATAAAAAGTTCCTTATTCAGAGCGCTGAAACTTTTAAATAAAATAAACAGTTTAAGTGATATTGCCACAGTTGTTTTTAATTTTGAATTAGCAACCCGCCCCAGCTTCATAATCATTGAATTTTTCGGCTTTTCTTAGTATAATATGGATGTTTTATAGGTACACTTAAACCTTCCACTGTGTATATTAGTGAAAACTATTCATTTATTTATAATATGTAAGGATATACATTCGATGCCATTTAGTGTGGAATATAATTTCAGGCCAAAAGCTGCGAGTCTGCTGTAGCTGTGCATATTTGGGCCCAATTTCTTGAAAAAATGCATGTTATTTTGCTATTTAATGTTCCAATCGTCTGTGGTTTATCAGAATAAAGCAGAAATTTCACGTTGCCCCACTGCATAAAGCCGAATGGCGTTAAGTTACACAATCTTGATGGACAATGATTGCAGGTAGGAATTGAACGAAGTTTTGAACTGTGTATACACTGTCCAAGTTCGACAGTAACTATTATAAAATGCTATACTTGCGGGCTAAAGTCATAATTCAGGCCATGGTCGAAAAATACGGTCAGCCAATGAAGCGTAATTAGTTATTTATTAAATGATCATATAACACAATAAAACAGAGGCGAACTTATAGCAAACGTAGGAAATAGTAGTACAGACTTTTACATTAACAAATGTCAAATAAAGCCAATACAATTTGTCCATCTCAATCGAACATACAACATTATTTTTAGTTTAAGCAAAACCTGAATATAGTTTATTCAGAATCAGTAACTGAACTCATTCCAATAGTTTTTACAGCATGTTATATTTTTTCCCAAAAATATTTTAAAAGGTTACAAGTTGGACACCACCGACACTAAGTACAACACAGGTTATGGCTGGTTATAGCGGGCATTAGACACCAGCAAACAGCTGAATGCAAGAGCAAAACAACCCCTCAGTCGCCTGGATGGCCCGGTGACTATGTATTTTTGCTGACATAACAAGCTTATAACTTTGTGATTTTTCATGAAATAATTATGAAATTGTGTTTCGGGTTTCACGTATAAGTACTAAATCTAATGTTGTTGTACAATGAAGTACAATACAACGCTGAACGCTATGCATTAAAATTGAGACAGAGCGTCTTTGTCTGCTAGTATAAACTGTGTTACAGTCACAGGCGTCTTCCCTTACAGTTAATTCACAAAGCTGCACTTTGTAGAAGTTCCTATAGGCTTTAAAACTTAGTTTACATAAACACTCATTAGAAACTTACGTACCTAAGCTAGAAATGGTCGTGTGTGAATCAAAAACAAGTGCTTTTAAATTTTCTTTTTCTTCCCTACCCCTTAATACCCCACTGCTGGGCAAGGACTCCTCCAATTCGTTCAAGACATTCTTCTCCCGCACCATCTCATACCCAGTCTCGCAGTTTGTGTCCAGATCATCCCATGAAATTTCTTATACATGGTGGAGTTTTTGTGATTGACAGATTTAGTTACAGTAAATATTTCGTATCACAATCTAGTATTAAACTATGCATACATATTGTCCAAAGCTAGATTGTAATTCAAAATCAACTTGCAAACGTCAAATCTTCAATAAACTTGCCTTGCAGCTTTTAAAAGCTAAGCGCTTTAAAAGCTTATCCTCTTCGAATTCAACAGATTAACATATCGAGACAAGATTGTGCAAATCTTATCACAGCTTCTTACAAAAATTTAAGCGAATCGAAGTCTCACTAAAATAATGTACTTAAATCTTTTACTAAAACCAACTTCCCTTTGATCGGTTCTATACAAAATGTAAAGTTAACTGCACGTCTGTAGTAACATTTTGGCAGTGACAGCGTCTTTATGTCGTAGAGGTAAAGACGGTTTTCGTGCTACAAGTTTAACCACCGAAGTACGGTATGAACACGCCTTAACAAGTGGTAGCTTTTAGTCGTTCACACTGTGTACACCACAGAGCGTGGAAGAGTCTAGAGTTGTCGTACTAAATTATCTGCAAGTATTTTTGACCGCGAAATGGAGATGTTATGGTATTGTATAAAAGTGGCCTAAACCTTTCGTAATTAAAAGATGGCATTTAATAGGAATTGTCACGGAAATGGTGGCACTCACTGACACGCGTGGTTAGAACAGAAAGTATTTGGTCTGTAGCAGTGACCGCCAAGGTATTTTAGAGTTCTATGGTGTAAACCGTTTGCCACAACCGGAGGGAACGGTCATCCTCATGCCCCAGTTGTCGCCGAAGGAGGCGCTCTAGACGTCGTGAGCAAAAGGTCGATTTCCAGTCACCTTAAGTTCCTGGTTTTGGTTGGCTCGCCGTCGGGTAAGGATCAATCCCTAGTCCATAGCGTGTTTTGTTCCACGCACTCCTCAATCAGATATTAGCAAAACTGAAAGGGTCTGAACGTTTGAAAGAGTGACCGTGGCCCTAAAAGGCAAAGGGCAACTGTTGCACACAGAACCGTCCCTCGTTCCGACAAAATATCTAAAAAAAAAAACATTGGCCACTAAGGCGTTTCACTGCTCTGTGGTGTAAACCGTGTACCGATGTTAGTGTGTTTGTCAAAAGACTACGTCACATCGATTTTTGTGGCCGTATCGTGTTACGCTGGCCTGGGAAACCAATTGGGGACATCGTTTTTTATGAAGGGTAACTGTAGATCTGTAGCCTGAAATATTATGTTGTGTTTGAAATATCTGTTTGTTTCTTACTAGCTAACCCTTCAAACTTCGTACCGCCTAACATTCAATGACTTTAGTATATCTTTTGATATAATCAACCGATTGCGATGAAACAAAGCCGTAATATATCAAGTTACACACAATTTTAATGTTTAAAAGTTATCCACATCGATTTCGTACATTTTACATGATGCACGCACAACTAAAAACTTATACAGATTTATTATATGTATACATGAAAGCTTAGACATTGAACATTCACTTCTATATTTAGTCTGTCATTTAAATCAATTTTACAAGTTTGCTTCACACATAACGGCTAAGTTAGTCAACTCAAAGTTATATTGATTCTGTTAAAAATAACATTAAATACTTATTTCCAAAAACAACCCTTAGTACCACCTGGTATGGTTCTGATAACTTTAATATGAACATTCCAACTAACCGTTTGCAGCTATTTGCTGATACTTCATACATTCTAGCGACTTTGCCTGCGTGATAATAGAAAATTATCCTAAGAAGACATTCTTGGGATAAAAAGTATCTTATCGGCTATTTCAGGACATGATCTAATTTCATCCAAATCCATTACGCCCTTTTAGCGTAAAAGAATAACAAACACACACACTGGCAACTTTAGACTTTATAATATTAGTGTTTAGTAGCATAATCAGCCTTTTTAAATGTTCCCACTGCTGGGACTCAGGCCTCCTCTTTAGGAAAGGCAATGAGCCACAAGCCGAAATCCACCGCGCTGGCGCGTTGGTGAATGTCACATGTCTTTGAATGTTTGGTTCTAGGACATCACGATGTTTTCCTTCACTGTTTTGAGAGCAGTGGTAATGAAATAAATTACACAAAGTAATCCGCCTGGCTGGGTTTGAATGAACCCGCGATCTGCAACTCGTAAGTCGGGGCTGTTACCACTCTGCCAACACTGCTGCAATATTAGTGTAAAGTGTATAATACCAAACAACCTACCTACCATTTCTATGACAAAGCTAAAATACTGCGGAAGCGCAGGAATTTATGGCGCCCATATAAATGTGCCAAATATTGGAATACAGTCCTTTCATGTATTATTGAGAAGGGTTCAAAGGTAAAATTGTACCCAAACAGGATGCAGCTTTTAGATTCACATACTTTGCTTATTTATTAACAATCATAAACATATAAGAGTTTGTTTGGCTTTATGCTTGCGTCATACTTACCTATGCTCACGTATGTACCTACTATATGTTACGATAATTCCATCATCCGTTAGTTTACAATAAATCTCGTAAAATTGTAAACACTTTCTTCTCAGTAAGAGACTGATAGATTGTGAAGTATTTAATTTTGTTGGGTTTTATGATATTCGTGTTTGTGTCTTCACAAAATATGGGAAGTTCCATATGTCGCAAGATTAATCTACAGTCTTACAGAGTTTGCAATACTCGTAATTCGGTGTATTTAATGATTTTAGTTGCCTACCAATACTCATAAAATTACTATTTTGTTACAGGTAAACAGTGTGAAAATTTTGCTGAAGAACGGTAAAGATCTTTATTTATTTAATATTATCTTCCGCCGTGGCTTCGTCCACGTGAATGTTGGTTATTGTGGACGCGGAGTCGAATTCAAAGATATATAAAAAGTAGCCCACGCCCAACCTTGGAGTTCAAGCTTCTTTCGTACAAAATTTTATCAAAATCGGTTCAGTAGTTTTACTGTGAAAGCGTAACAGATAGAGCTGCTTTCTTTCACATTTATAATAAACTAGCTTTTACCAGCGGCTTCGCCCGCGTACATAATATATAGCCTATGTCACTCAGGAATAAAGCAGCTTTCTATCGGTGAAAAAATTTTAGCAATCGGACTAGTAGGTAGAGATTACCTCCTATTAACAAAAAAACGAACTTTACCTCTTTATAATATTATAAACGTAGATATTATATTGCAAATGTTATATTATAGTATGGGTTTCATTTTGCATAATTTTACTAAAACTACGAGAATGTTTAAAGAAGATCTTCAAGGAGAATTTAAAGGGAGTATTTATGAAAATGCCAACGAAAATTCTATGATGCTGATCACGTCTCCGTACTTAAAACTACATCGAATATTCGCGAGACTTGTTTTCAGAAAATTTCTTTGAATATCCATAGACAGTGGAACATAATATATAATATATTTAATAAAATAGAATTGTATAACGTAATGAAACGCAATCGTCTAGTTATCTACTATATAAAAATAAGTCGGGTTTTCTTTCCTGACGCTATAACTCCAGAACGCACGAACCGATTTCCACGGTTTTGCATTCGTTGGAAAGGTCTCGGGCTCCGTGAGGTTTATTAGGGTAGAGTAGGGTAGAGTAGAGTAGAGTAGGGTAGGGTAGAGTAGAGTAGGGTAGGGTAGAGTAGAGTAGGGTATAGTAGGCTGAAGTAGGGAAGAGCGGGAGCGAAGCCGCGCGGGCAAAAGCTAGTATATTATATACCTAATTAATTTCAGAGATAGGCAGACAGTAATTTTAGAAACCTTTATAGGTTACATAACAAAATAATAAGTTCTGGATAAAGGAAGCCAGCAAAATACTCGGTCTAGATAGACTTCGTATAGACAGTCTCGTGTTTTATTTCAATGAGTCAGTTTGATTTTGGATGTGCGTGTTAGCTACACATACACTAAGGTAAGCTATTTACTGTGACACCGTTTTGTAAGAACAACCATTTATTTTATAAAAGAGTATCCTTGTAGTTTCTTGCCAGTTCTTCCCCATAGGAAACAACCAATTTGGAACTGTGCACTAGCTTCTGACGGTTTCTAAGTAAGTGTCCATGTAGGCCTATGTGAAATAAAAAGAATCTGAATTTGACCGACCGCTTTCGAGCTTATATACACAAAAAAACGGTATATGTGAACCTTTTTTTTACGTGGGAGACCATCAAATGACTTCTCCCGCTGTGGGTGGAGCGAGAGGATGAGTCCTTTAGCTGCTATTTACAAGGACCACGATAACTTTCGAAAAATCCGCAGCCCTGGCAGCCATCGGCCCTATCTGGCTCCGTCACTCTTGCTGACATCTCTCTATGTCGCGAACAATACGGCACCGTCGCCGCGTTGACCCTGGCTTGGACCTTACCGAACAGCGAACTACCCATTGCGCATCGTCCGCGTCTGTAGATGCCGTGAATCGCCCTGTGACTCCCGACGCCTGGGGCGTTACCAACGGGTAATGTACGAGAACAAAAATACTTCGCATCGTTTGAGATAAATCCTGGAAAGTACAAGTCCTAAGTTGATCATTTCCACAACATACAAACACCAAACATATCATGAATCAAATCTCTAACATGTTATTGTCGATACCTTCACTTAATATTCCCCGGGTATGAGTCTATATGGTATATTGAATAAACCATTTCCTCGTATACAATGTAAACTACTTACGTTCATACACCGAGCATAGTAGGCGTCACATAATCTACAATTTGTCGATACATCGGATTTTTTGCCTACCTCGAATCGCTATGCGTATAGCACGTAAGTATATTTGCCTGCCAAGAATGCCCGATATTCTTGATGGCATAAGGTACCCCTATTAATATGTATGTATGAGTCGTACCTAATGCCTTCATATTCATATGTGAGATCACTTCAGCAGCGTCGACCCTAAGCTACTGAACTGAACTAAAGGTTGGAGTTCAGCAAATGGAGTGGTTAGTAATGGGATCGTGTGAGTTTGTCACTAACTGTCGAACCTTAGACTGTTCCTGTGAACTTTATTCACTGTAATACCATTTGAATTCATTAAAGCTTTAGTACGGTCTACTGAAAGGTTTCGTCATCCTTGTAAAAGTTGGTACGCACAGAATTAGAACAGTGGTGGCCTTGATTTATGAGTTGTAGACCTCGGGTTAAAATCCAGCCAGGCGCATTACTTTGTGTAATTTATTTCATCACTGACGGTGAAGGAAACATCGTGAGGAAACCGGCATGTCCTAGAACCAAAAATTCGAAGATACTTGACATTCACATACCTGCACTGAGCCAGTGTGGTGGATAACGGCACGACTTGTTCCCTTTCCTAGAGAGGAGGCCTGAGTCCCAGCAGTGGGAACATTAAAAGGCTGTTTATACTAAGTTTATACACATAGAACTACGCATTTGCCTGGCTCGTTCACGTGTTCAAGGTAGCGCATACTTCTGTGGGACAATATTCCACAAGAATTCAGATTTAATAAGCGACCTGAGAATTCCTGAAATTTTTGTCGACGGAACAATTTTCACTTTGAGATGTTTACTAGCTTGACCTAGTTTATTGCAAATCTGGAGCTGATGATGATTGTCATAGTAATTTCTCATCATTCATCATCATCATTTCAGCCGATAGACGTCCACTGTTGGACATAGGCCTCCCCCAAGCGTCGCCGCAATAATCGATCCTGTGCGTCCCGCATCCATCGGATTCCCGCAACCTTCACCGCTGCGTCTTCCGGTACACATCTCATCACACTAATATTTTTAAACACTAGCTTCCGCCCGCTTCCCTGGTAAAATTAGTAGGTAGATACATCGTACTTTTAAGAGGCGATTGATAAACAAAATTAACAATTTTGAATTTTCTAACTTTTCAATTTATATTAATATTGAAATTATGTTTAGGTATGGGTTTCACCTATTTGTTACTTTGTACTGATTATTTTTTTATTCCTTCTCAGAACTCTGTAGTTATTTTGCGAGTTAAAAACTATCGGTCCACAGAAAAGTATAGCAGACCTAGCCTTTTTTATTTGAGAGATTATCAAATCGCACCTTTAAGACATAAGTGGCACTACACTAAAACCTTTATCTTTTCAATCTGATTATCACAACCCATTCTCTGATTGTCAAGTTTTTGTTCCAATTGTTAATGTTCCTCGGTAATTGATTCGCAACTTCTTATCGAGTAGTTAAATAAGTAGGTACACTGAAAACTTGATGACTGCGGAAAAACACCTTTTTGGTATAGTGCTACTTTTGTTTTAAGGGTGCTAAATGGTTTTTCCAGCTCTATGTGTTGCGAGAGGGAGGAATATCAGACTTACTGACTCAAACCCACTCTTCATCCTTCAATTGTCCTTTACATTCCAGTTCCACTTATTCCTGCGATCATTCCCTCAGCCCTACTGTACCCCTTCAGTTTAACAGACGTAGCCTGCCATTTGCCTCTAGTGGATGATCGCGCTGTTACGCTAAAAGGTAACAAGTAAACGTTTTACTTGAAATACTATACCGGTACCTATTGTAAAACGTTGTTATCCATCTCAGTTTCCGTTTTATTTATTTATATATACTTCCAAGTTTATAAATTCACAAAGGAAACCATATAATAACAAACACACAATTGGCGGCGTTATCGCTAGAAAAGATGGATGGACTGTGTAAGGAGTAAAATGAAGGAAAAAGGAGTTAGTGATAGCGTGACGGGTGACAGGATAGAATGGAAGAAAAAAATGTGTTGCGCCGACCCCAAGTAATATGGGATAACGGCAGAAAGAAGAAGAATAAGCGGCCTTATCGCACTAAGCGATTTCTTCCAGGCAACCTAGAATGGACAGAGGTTGCTTGGACCTGGAGTTTTTCACGTAGGTATTTGATTAATCCGAGGACAAAAGTATAGGTACTATTCATCTTTCATCAATTCTTTTGTATCAACTTAAAATGTAACTGTTATTTTGTTCCTAATAAATAAAATAAAAACTGCGTACATCGAAGGACTGGAACAATTTACCCTTCCCGTCCGGTTATAATTTGGGTGTCTTCAAGGCTAGAGTGAATAGGCTTTAAATAAACTAGTGCGCTTCACCATCAACGATTGCACCACTGCTTACCATCAGGTGGGATCGCAGTCAAAAATTATATCAAACTAGCTTTTTCCCGCGGCTTCACCCGCGAACATGAAATATAGCGGTATAGATATAGAAAAAACTACAAAAACCAAACAAGCTAGCTATTATTTCTTGTTCTATAAAAGTTTTCCCCCTCACCAAAAACTTTTCACCATCTTCAACATATTCTGCGCCTTCCAAAATCGTTTTTCTTGACAACGTTTAGAAGTCATCATGAAAACATTGGCAAAATTGGAACAGTTTCTTGTTGAACAAGTCGTGTTTAGATAAGGAAACAAAAACAATGGAAACTAAATAAAATTACTTGTATATTCAACTTATCTCTGGAAGTGAGGACTGATCAGATTACGGCCTTTTTTTGTTGATAGGCTCGCGTTTGACCTCTATCTCTCCTGATGGAAAGTGACGATGTGGTCGACGATGGAGCGCGCTTGCCTAGAAGTAATATTTACTCTTGACTTCTTGACCCCTATTTTAATAGTGGAAAGACACTATTGTTGAGTTACGAGACCCATGAATTATGAACTTATTTTAATGTCCTGGAATGAGCTGCTTGATTTTTTTCATGCGGCTCATTCCAGATTTGCATATGCATATACACTATCCACATTATAAAATATTATAAAGAAGTAGTTTTTTTTTTGTCTGTAGAAGTAATCTCAAGAATAGTAGGAGAAAATTTTTTCACCTATAGAAAGCTGCTTTTTTATATTTTATGTATACGGGCAAAACCGCGGGTAAAAGCTAGTCATTTATAATTATAATGTAAAAACTTAAAAAAAAGAATTGATTGCCAAAAAACATTGCAAGCTAACTTTAATTTCGGAAACTTTCGTTTTTTGACACCGAATTCCGAAATTAAAATTATTTTGCAAGTTTTGGAAGTACAACTAACCTTTTTGTTTTTTTTTTCTAGAAAGGTTTTTTTTTTTTAAATAAATATGTAATCAGGATTTGGTTGTATAAAGTTATTCTCCCTTTCAAAAGCGTTATTTTACTCTCCCCAAAATATAATAAGTTTTCCTTGGAAACTTTTCAGAAGTTCACAACATATCCTACTTTACTGTTACTTTGTGAAAACGCTATTTTTACAGGAGTAACCAAAAAAATATATGGAATTAAGCGCTTTTCTATTGATATAACAACTTTTAAGTACTTCGAAACTAACGATACGGATTTTTACAAGCACATTGAGTAATTCGTTTTTAATGTCGATCGGTAAAAAATTATATCGATTCGTGTTTATGTAGCACGCTATTGTTTTATTAACGTGATTACTCATAATTTGCTTTAATGGCATTTCCTTGTATCAGTGTTGTAGTTATGACTATCATGGACATGCAAAATTGACCGTTCATTACTTACATTTGTATTAAACCGCAAGCCTTCAATATCAACCAATCAATATGTGCTATATCGTGATAACTTGGAGTGAAGTCAGCTGTCAATCCAAAGCATTAGGCGGAATGACCGCTTACTTTATCCTTATTCAAGCATTCATGATTGTTTACATTATTTCTTCGGGTGAGTTGCACCAACTTTAACGATTCATCAGCAGCCTTATTATAGTTTCCCACTGCTGGGACTCACGCCTTCTCTCTGGGAGAGGGAATGGGCCGTAATCCACCACGCGGGCCCAGTTGGTGAATGTTTAACGATTACCTATACTTTATCAACAGTCTAATCTCTGGTTAAGCGAAATACGGGTTACAACAATTTAGCAATGGTTTAAATGACGTCACAAATAACGATAACATTAGCTGACCAAATTCGGGCGTTTAACGGTTATAGTTACAGTAAATACATGACAAATGATACAGTTTTTTGACGAAACTAACGATTTACATGGTGCCGCAACGGGTAGGTAAAACTCAATGGTCATTGTTAATGTTACTGTTATTTAATTAACTTTGACGGAAACTGTAACGTAACTAGGTGCAACTCACTCTTATTTGCTTAAAGTTAAACTAGGTTGACTTATACGAGTATAAGTACAGATCTTGTTGTTGTCGATAACTGAAAAAGCTTATTGATATGTATCTGCTATCGCAGGTAAACATTCAGTTTGAATTTCAATCCAAACAAAAGAATTTCACCATATTTGTCAAACTAGTCCCGATAGGAGCCCGAAGAAATCCAATTTGAATCGTTGACCCGGATAGAGCGCACAAGTAGTAATATTGTATCCCAAAAAATATACGTATGTGAAATAATGCCAAGTTGTCTATAACGTTTTCGCCTTATCGCGGCTTTTTATGAGAACTAATTTGAAAAGAAAACTAAAATTAAAGGTCAATTGTGTTTCTACTTGCGAAGTCATATTAAACTCAGAAAAAAAAACTGGTCTACGGACTAATTTTGCTCTGCTGACGTTAACCTTATACTTATAGATATTGAATAGTCCAATTTGTTTTTTGGAAATTTACAATCACCTCCCTTTTAGAAAGCTTTTAATTTCCATGGACAGGAGCAGTGTACGCCTAATAACCGACATTCACACTTTTTATGACACCTGAAAGTAGTCTGAATAAGTGAGTCGGTAATAAAACTTGAGATTTTCGAATGTCTGATTTAGTCATTAGAAAAGGTTCTTAGTAATGCAAAATTATAATGTAGGTCCAATAGATTTAATGTTGTAATGGGCCAAAAGTGTCCCGAAATGGTTTATGTAATATATCCTCGGCTGGAATGTCGCTCTTTCGCTTTGCGAACTTGGCTGACACTGCCATGTGTCTAGAAGTTATTTATTTAGAATTATACATGCTGTGGTGAACAAATATAAATAAAAAGAATCAAATTGTTTTATTTTATCTCTGGAAAACTGAGCCGATTATATTATTTATTTTTTGCTTGCGGCTTGACTACTATCTCACCAGATGGTAAGCGATGGTGTAGTCAGCAAAGAAGCATGTTTGCCTAGGCTGTATCTATCAGGAATAGAAATCCCACCCATACCTACAAAGTGTTTTGGGAGCACAGTCACTATGCGTACAGCTAAGGATTGGAATTCCCTGCCGGAGTCTGTTTTTTCTGATAGCTACAACTTCCCAAAGTTCTAAGGACTTCTTCAAGTCAAAAGTGAACAGGTTGCTTCTAGGCAAGCGTGCTCCATCGTCGGCCACATCATCGCTTTCTATCAGGCGAGATAGTGGTCAAACACGAGCCTATCCATAATAAAAAAAAGAAAACAGACCCTGGCAGGGATTGCCACTTCTTAGCTGTACACACAAAACGTTTTGCGCGTATAGGTGCGATAGAAAGCAACAGTATCGGTAAGTGCCATAGATTACTTTTTCGGTTAAATGCTCGGTGCCCGTGGGAGCGGCTGCGAGAAAAACCAGGTGACATATAAAAAGCTTTTTAGTAACATCTAGTCAATAAGAAAGGTTTGACTGGACGGTGTTCATATGAGCTTTTCTGTAAGGATGGGCGTCCATATGGCTTTAATTTCATGGCATCCTGTTTTTATAAAAACCTTACGCACAAAGCGTTCGCGATAAACTCAAGAACTACTGAACGGATTTCCATCTATTTTTCAACAATAGACATAGTGATTCATGGGGAAGGTTTAAGATTTCTAACTCCCGTGCGAAGCTAGGGTGAATCGCTAGTATTGAATAATTTTGATTATTGTACAGTTTATCGGGCACAGTACTCCCTACATAACAGATTATCGTAAAATAGTATTGTTTGCTGGCCCACTTGGCTGGAGTCGTGTCCTGCTTGGCATGCGTGCTGTCTTGAAGGCAGACAGTCTGGAGACTATCTAGAGGGTAAATATTGAGATGAGCTCAGAATAAAATAGGTTACAGGGGCAGTTGACCAACTTTAGAAAAAGATCTTTACTTTTCACGATTTGAAATTGATAC
The DNA here is from genome assembly GCA_910589285.2 of Mythimna ferrago. Lineage (NCBI taxonomy): Eukaryota > Metazoa > Arthropoda > Insecta > Lepidoptera > Noctuidae > Mythimna > Mythimna ferrago. Next base: position 26,844,875 of record OU342684.1, read on the forward strand.
AATTTTCATTTGCATTGCATATGATAAAACTAATGAGTATAAAAACAGTTTCTTTGGGAAAGTTGTCTGTAATCATGAGTACAATCACTTGTATATTTATCGGTCACTAATTACCAGTCAACCTATATATACACTTGTCCAAAATATCATATTACTTACTCATATTTACTTTTTTAAACAAAGTAAATAATGAAATAAAAAACATGATTTTTGGACATGTACGTAGGGACCGTCGATTTACCTAAATTCACCCCCTATAGGGATGAAACGCGGGTCTAATGTTTTATAGAGAAGCCGCTATCAAAAGCTAGTTAAATTATATCTACGGCTCAGCAACCATAATGGTTTTTTATCTTAAGTTACATCTAAGGTTTAAAATAAGCAGAAATTCGGTTAAATTTTTTTTTATTTAAAAACTGGCTGCGAAATAAAACCTGTTTCCAACGCCATCTGTTGCACAGTTCCCAAACTACGAGGTTGGCAGCGAGGCGTTGTATTTCCGCTATCCTCCGCAAACATTGAATCTAGATTAGTTATGCCTCAGCTGATGCTCGCTAGAGGATATTTGGCGATATTTTTTTTGAAATGCCTTTGTTTATAAAGAGCTTAGGCCTTACTACTGCTGCACCTTTTAGAATCTAATGAAGATAAAGATAAAGATATATTTATTGCGTAACTGTGTACAGTATGATCTTATTTATAAACATTACATTTTTGGTTTCAACAGTCTACCCAAGTCGGATATGCAATTAGTATTTAAGGAAATTAGGCATTCACAAATTTAATTTTTATTAAAAAGGTAGATACACACAAATATTATTTATTATCAAAAAACTCATGGAGATTATAAAAAACATTGTCAATCAAAATTTTTTACAATTTATTTTTAAACATATTTCCATTTAATTTCTTAATAGCTGGCGGATGAAGACGAATGATAGAGCTGTACAGCATGCTGAATAGTCGTCGAACATGATTTAATTTTGATTCCGTAGTTAATCGATGTGAAAAGACGAAGAAAGATACTTACTCATAGCTGTGTGGTCGTCATTTAGAACTGTTAAAAACTCGTTAGTAATCGCGGGTCCACGCCACAGCCTCGCACCCAACGTGTCCCCGCACAAGCCAGGGCACTCTAAGAACAAGGCATTTTTTTAAATTGATAGACTCGCGTTTGACCTCTATTTTACCTGACGGTAAGCGACGATGTGGTCGAACACTGGGTTGCGAAAGTCGCTGTCTCGTTTTCGAATTTATAAAAGAAAAAGGCCTTCACCCACGTCTAAAGTATTTTTAGGGTTCCGTACCTTAAAAAGAAAAAACCGAACCCTTATAGGATCACTTTGTTGTCCGTCCGTCTGTCTGTCTGTCTGTCAAGACCCTTTATCTCGAGAACGCGTGGACATATCGAGTTAAAATTAAAACCATATACTCAGGTCTGCGGTCCCTTCAAGCTGTGAAAAAATCAAACTTCTAAGTTAACGAATAAAAAAGATACGCCCGTTTATGTCGCAAAAAACGTATATTTTGATACTCTCAAAGATCGAAATTCATAGGGTACTTCCCGTTGACCCAGAATCCTGAAATTTGGCACAAAGCAAGGTCTTTTAGCACAGGTATAGGAAAAAATCTGAAAACAATAAATTTGCTGTTACCTAGGTCACAAAAAAAAATTGCAATTCGGAAAAATCTTCGAGACTCCATTCGGGAATTGTAGTTTGCACGGAACCGTCAGTGCTCGAGTCCGACTCGCACTTGCCCAGTTTTTTAAGTTACATATTACTTTTAAATAATTTTATAAATCGCTGTCACAACCTTTTCCTTTGCTAATTACACTGGTTATTGTACCAAAAACAATTATTTTTTTAGTCATAGATTGCCTGGTTGGTCTTCTTACCTCTCCCATAAGAACGAATCCCTGATGAAGGTTGGACGAATAAGCAGTGGCTCTTTTACTTCTGTCTTCTCATATCTACTGTATTTGCATCTTCTTACTTAGAATAAAAGAATTTCCTACGAGCTGAAGATAAAAATCTCGATTTCCGCACAGACAACTCTATTTAACCCAAAACCCGTTTTCATTTTACATTTGAAGACTTTCGCTCTTAGTCTGAAAGGGTTACTGTCTTCAGGAATGGGAATTGGTTTAGGGAAACGTCCTAAATCATTTGTAAGGTCTAGCCGGCTGGAATATTGTTAACCTTAGGCGTTCGTTTAGATTGTGTACATAAATAATCTTGGATGTTCCTACGTCGGGTTCCGAAGTTTGTCGGACCAAGAAGGTAGTTCGTTTGTTATTTTACGGTTTATAAAGTATGCACCAAACGTAGACACCCTTTTAAAACGGTTTTGACCTGTCATCTTGCTATTTAAGGTTAAGGTCAACCTGACGTTTGGTGAGTAGGTATCCACCGATACGTTGTTGAAACCTGTATGGTCCGAACTAAGCGTTTTGCTCCGTCGTTTATACCGCGAACGTCAAAGGACTGGAACAATTTGCCTGCTGCGTTTCCCGTCCGATTATAATTTGAGTGTCATCAAGGCAAGAATGAATAGGTTCATAAACTAGTGCGCCACACTATCAGAGATTGCATCACTGCTTACCTGCTGCTGCTGGGATCATGAGACGATGAGCTTGCACTTCCAGCTCTTGGCAAAGGAACCATCAAATTAATAGCGTGCAAGAAAATGCGTACTACTTAAGCGATTAATATAACTAATTGAATACTTAAAACGTATATTGCACCCAACATTAGCGCTTATCTTTCCTAAGCCATAAACACAGTAAACCTCACAAATCTTGTATAACCGATCACCCAATTAAAGCGACCATAATTCTGTTGTTTTCGTTATAATCGCTTTAACACAACTTATTACATATTCCTTATATGCTCATAAATTCGCTCAGAAGGACCACAATAATTAGTAACATCGAGTTACAGAATGCTTTTTATGAATTTACATGTGGATGGATGGAGAGGGAGAGGGAGGCCAAAGAAAAGATGGATGGATTGTGTGAGGAGTGATATGAAAGAAAAAGGAGTCAGTGATAGCGTGACGAGGATAGGACAGAATGGTTGTGAGTGAGTGCAAGTGAGTTTTCCACTTGTGTTCCTTTAGTTGCCGTTTGCGTTCTACAATTTTGAATAAATGCATGTAGGTATGTACAAAATGCATAGTAAGCGGAAACCCGCAATCGCACCACTACGTTGCGACTGTCAAATGGCAAAAAAAAAAACACTTCTTGTTTGTGTCCCTTTTCTATTTTTCAAGTTATACAGCGCAATAGTTCAGTCAGTTATATCTGTATAATTATTTTGGTTTCCGGTTTCGCTAGTATGCCTAGTAACAGTAACTTAAATGTAAAATTCAGTGTAATAAATAGGTGTGATAAAAAGGACCCACGGAACTCCATCCTAATAGTTGTAGGTGCTGCGGCGACTCTTTGGAACAATCCCGCAGCCCTGGTAGGACTTAGCCTTCTTCACCTTACTCGTCACTAACTTTTACAACAAGGTTTCCCCCCATAAATATTAACATACACTAATAACGGGGCGTCGTCTCTAATCTGGCGCCGCCGATATTTCTCACGCTCCGCCGAAGGGAATGATGAGCGCCATCGAAGGCTGTTAATAGTTTGAGGGTAAGCAGTAGTTATGGATTAACGAGCCTTGGAAGCTTTCAATTAGATAGTTAATGTTAATTTTAAGGCTGTCTGTCTGGAGTGATGTAATGTGGAGATAGATTGGAGGTATAAAGTTGCGTGTGAAAAATGACGGAGTGATGCCAAATACCTACGTTGATTCACAAACTGATTTCAATATTTGAGAGGTGATTGAACTTGACTGACAATTTATGCCTTTTTTTTAGAATCAAATGACATCTTCCGCTCTGGTTGGTGTAAATAATAATAAATATCGTTGTGCGGTTGGATCAAAGGCCTGAAATAGAAGGCAGTACTCCTCGATACGGCTCGCATTTTGAGGAGTTTCCTGTTGAGTCCTAACCACCAGTACGTAGCTCGGAACCTGCTCCCGATAAGAGTAGACTACTATTTTTAGAAAATTAGACAATATAAAAAATATGTCAAGAAAAATAAATAAACGGAATAATAGTCACTCCGTGTAAAATACTGGGACTTAGCTGTATCTAGTTAAATCTGAAGCCGAACATATCTTTAGCTGAATCTTTTATATTTTTATGCATCTGCCATATTTCCTCTTCACCACCCTTTGTTATGGCCTCCACAAGGTGGACCAATGACCTGGTAAGGGTTGCGAGAATCCTATGGATATGAGACGCACAGGACCGTTCATTGTGGCGACACTTGGGGGAGGCATATGTCCAACAGTGGACGTCTTTCGGCTGAAATGATGATGATGATGACCCTTGGTTGACTGATAGAGAATGCCTAAGGCATTTGTACTTGCGTTGCACGAAGCTTTAACAAATAAATAAACATTGTTGGGAAAAGGTGCAAGCAGATTGATATATTTCGACAAACTACCCCCATTTCGCTTATAATAGTGACAATAGAAATATCAATATTTACGAGGCTGTTAAACAAAAGGGTGCGAGATAAAGTTCCTCGTCCATTGTCTTGTCAGATATCGTTCCGATCGTAAGAGGGAGTTACAAGTTGTCGATAAAGTATCATATTTGTTGTGGGCGGTTAGCATCGTAAAGTAGGGGTGACCTTTGAGATAGTTCCGACTATTGTTTAGAATTGATGTAGGCTTGTTTTCTGATGATGTTCATTGTAGGAGTTGAAGTTTTAATTTATGTTTGAAAATCGCCTACTACCTGGCTGAAAGGTCTTACGTGGGATGTAGGTAGAGATGTGCTGTTGCCGGTAATATGGGAATATTGCCACCAATATTCATACTTCGGGCAATATTCCCATTTCACGGCAATATTGCCGGCAACGGCACATCACTAGATTTAGGATTATTTTTTTAGTTTTCTGTACAAAAAAGAACTTACAGCCTGACTCTACCGACACTTTTAGGGTAAGTAGAAAGTTCTATAGAACGTAAAGAATAATATTACAGCCATCATCACGTTTAATAAGTAGTAATATTTTGAGCTAAGCGCGTCCTCTCCTCTTTGGCAGACTGCTAATTTTTCTTTAAATACAAGGGTGCTTTTAATATCACGATATTAAAAACACCCTTGCAAACCGCACGCGGTTTTGATCACACATGCGGAATTGCCCCGCACGCGTAACCCCCGCAAATGCCCATTTCACACAGTTTGTAATGAGTGGTATAGGCACGCGGTATGCTTTTTTTGCATTTTGACATTTTCTACATGCGGGGCAATCCGCATGCGTGATGAATTCCGCACGATATTAAAAACACCCTAAGACCCTTGATCCAACCGCACAAAGACTGTTTCGACAGATAGTCGTCGAGGCTTTTGACCATCAAGCAAGCCGTTGGCGGTTACGACAATCGGCACGATAACAGCCGAGCCGAGTTTTTCCAAATATCAAACTTAGTTTTTGTTAGAAGTAAGCAGGAAATAGTGTGGTATATTCAATTTCCTCTGAACGGTTTTCTATCTAATGTAAAAGTGCTTCGAAGCGGAATGGAGTCACCTAATTTGCTTGCTCAGAATTGTCTAATGCACTTCGAGTTCCGTAGAAAGCTCGTTGGATAGTTACAGGAATGGGGATCGAGTTAAAAACATGAAACCAGTTACGGAACTGGCTTTTTATATACTGAGACTAAAAGGCTTTTGCTGGCTGGCTTTTTATATGCTGTACCTTCGGCTAGCAGTCTTCCTGTAAGCTTAGAGATTAGTCATAGCATGCTAATTACAGTAACCGTGATGTACCTACTCTGCATGCTATAATGAGTCGTCTCGTAAAGTCTAATCAACCTTAGAAAATAACCGTCAGCCGGAGGACTGTAGCTCTTTAACTAATATATGGTTAAATCGTTGTATTAAAATTTCTGTACCTATTAAATTAAACACGAAAAAGTCTCCTTTTAAACTTAAGCCTCTCCCAAGCTACACCACAATACAGGTTTTGTGGTGTAGCTTCAAACTGTCGTAGCTACCTGAAATAACTATAAACCTTTCAAAAAGTGAATATAACTTTATAAACACTCTTATACCGCTTAAGGGCCGATTCACACCAGAATGACAATAGCTTCCAGGTTTATTTTCTACATTCGACAAGGAAACTCATGTGTGATTTAGTGATAATAATGGAAATTCACTAAAAACAAACAACGGACAAAAGATGTCGCGAGCAGCCTCAGGCTTCTCAAGCGATTCTGGTCTTTTGGCAATGTAGATCATCATCATTTTCCTGCCCTTGTCCCGTTTTACTTTAGATCAGCGCAACACATTTTTTACAGGACTGCCCCAGAAAAGGAGTGTTATTTCTTCTATTCTATCCTGTCACCCGTCACGCTATCACTAACTTCCTTTTCTTTCATATCACTTCTCACACAATCCATTCATCTTTTCTTTGACCTTCCTCTCCATCTCCATCCATTCACATGTATACTTTTAAGTATGTAGATAAAAAAAATCAAATTATTTCACACTGTAAGTCATCGCTTCGCTACCGGCCGCTACCATTTCAGTATGAGTCGGTCCTAAAGGGAGCATACCTAACTCCAATCGCGTACCTCAGTATCAAGACGTACCTATCTCCTAAAATACGTGCCGCATTCAAAAAAACTTCCTCGAAGCGATCCCGCCTGTCCCTGTCAAACCGTGTCGCGTTATCACCTTCCCTATAGTAATCCCTCGGGAGGAAAAACACGTACCGGTGTTTGGGACAGGGATGTGGCATACTGACGTGATAAGAAGACTGGTCTGTCGGTGCTCATCTAATATCTAGGAACATTATAGATGAAGTTCCGGGGTGCGAATTTAATTTATTATACACAAGCATTTCTTGACATGACTAAACTTTAAGTCTGCGTTGTCACTTTTCCTGTAGTAAACCCTCGGTAAGAAACACACGTACTGATGTTTAGGACGGGAATGTGGCATTCTGACATTATAAGAGGATCAGTCTATCAGTGCTCTTCTTGGAACATTATAGATGAAGGCCCGGAGTACTAATTCAGTTTATTGTACACAACCAATAGGGAATATGCAAAAATGATTGTTATCTAACCACTTTATCAATAAATATCTATATGAAAATAGAATACTAATTGTGAAAACAATATAAAAATTGATAGAAAAGCAAATGATATATAACAATTTTAACAAATATCTCTCGTATCCATCGCACATCTAAGACCATATCGGACTTCTTTTCTCAGCTTTATTTGGGACTAAGTGGCGTTTTGTGATAGGTGAAGAATATTATTATTACCACAATATGAAGATGTATCACTTGAAAAGTCGTGTTAAAAAATCTTTTCCTGCAAGCTTTCGGTTGTCCCAATGTCAAATAGCGTAGCGATATCACCTTGCCTACATTAAGTCGTGGGAAGAAAACACGTGCCATAAATTGGAACGGGAATGTGGTATACTGACGTGGATGTCTGATCTGTCAATTCTTGTCAAAGAAAAAGAAGGATACAGTTTCGGAGAAAGAATTTTTAAAATGTCATATTGACAAAAGTTTACATAGTAAAAGAAATAAACACCAACCAACAACAATCATTAACAGGATTTTTAAGTCCTGACCTCATATGCATTTGCTTTTGCTCACCAGCTGTTGAAAAACATTTTGAAGATATGCAGTAACAGGGTATAAAGCTCCACAAACCTCCGTTGAAAAGGTGGGATTCCCTGACAAACAGCTGTTGTCTGGTCTGGACAACTGCCCGATAGTTGATTTCGGGCTATTGTATAAATTATGTTCTAATGGCACAGAGCACTCTGATACCGTGATGGAGAATTTTCAATTTTAGTTTGCTTACAAGTAACTTTTTTTACTTAAACATCCCTACGTTTACTCAACCTTCATCCGTATACTCTTACAATTTCCATTTGTCGCAGCTTCTCAGCCCAGGTATAATAAACGCGTTGATCTAATAACTTTCATTTCATCTGCGACCGCGCCGCCACGCTAACAAAATGCTGTCTCGAAAGACTTGCTTACATTACCTTAGTAAGTGACGAGCGGTACTTAAGTTATGCGAGATGAGAAAGGGTGGCAATTGGGTGTGACGCGGGTAAATGTTTCAAGATGATACCCGGAAGAACTCTGTTTATTTATAATTCTACGGTCCGGACTAAGCGTTTCGCCTCGTCATTTATACCGCGTACATCGAAGGACTGGAACAGTTTGCCTGCTGCGGTCTTCCCGTCTGATTATAATTTGGGTGTCTTCAAGGCTAGAGTGAATAGGCTCTTAATAAACTAGTGTGCCTCACCATCAACGATTGCATCATTGCTTACCATCAGGCGGGATCGCAGTCAAGTACTAGTTTATAACAGATTTAAAAAAAAAAATCATTGAATGAACAGAATATGTCGTAATATCTCATTGAATAGAATAAACTTTATTATACACTACACCAAAACAGTAACAAAACTTTTGAAATTACTTACATCTACTTATCGGTACAATGGCGGTCTTATCGCTAATAGCGATATCTACCAGAAAACTTTAGGATAGATTGCAAGAACTTAAAATGAAAAGGGGGTAGTCTGCGGTGTACTGCAAATTAATTAAATATTTTAGATTTTTTATAAAACATTTTTACACGTTAATTTAAACTACACTCGAGAGCAAAAAAATCGCACATCATAACTCTTTTTGTTCAGGCAGTTTTTCTCATGAATGTGTGTAGATATTGAAAACATTTCCTACATTAATTGAAAGCCTATTTAATTACCTTTCTAATGATATGAAATACAGTGTAAATAAATATCCTTGAAAGGGTTTAGAGCACAAAATCCAACATATGGGAAAAATTACCAAATTTCACTTAAGAAAGAATGAGAGTCAAACTTAAAATTCTTGGTCATCCGGTTTGTCAATAAAGTGTATTACCTCCCTTAGCCTTATTTACAGCTGTTACTCGACTTTTCATCAACCGTATTAATTTTACCATAAAATTACGGTATAAAGTCCCACTCCTCGTCAATGACAAATTGAAGGTCTTGGAGGCGTAGAGCGCCAGAATTTTTGCACTAAGTCTTCTTTCACGGTCATTCCAGATATGCTCAATTGGATTAAGATCATAACTACCAGCTGGCCTCTCTATCACAATGATTCCAACGTCTTACATGTAGTCGCAAACTGTTCTAGCGACATGCGATCTGGTGTTGTTCTGCATTAAGGAAAAAAAATCTACCATAAGCCACACAAGTGGCTTCACATATTCTTCGAGCAATTTTTTGATGTATCATTAAGGCGTCAACCCTCTTGATATCAGGCCAGTAATGGCCCAGTGATGAATACAATGTCAGTTTTAGTGTCCAACATTATGCCACCCCAAAACGCCTCCAAAACCCACTTGTTCGCTTATGCAGCATTGTTAAAATTGCCCTGATGACCTTCTGTAGACCCTTCAGCATCCATCATGGTCATCTAAGTAATTCTGCATTAATCATAAAACACAGCAGCCTGCCATTAAGCATACATCCAACTTAAGTGTTTCGTGGCAAATTATTGCTGGACTTGTGGGTGAGCTGTGGTCAATTTGGTACCATTTACTGAGTGATGTGTAGCCAGGCCTACTTTACCCAGTCTTTTCCTAATCGTCTACTGATTTATACTGACATTGCAAACTTCTTGAAGATTTTGTGTCAGTTCCATCGTGTTCAGTAGCCGATTTCTCAAAATCTTGTTACAGGAAAGCGATAATTACGCCCTGATCCTATGCGCCACCGGCCAGATCCTGGTCGCCGAATATACCCATGGGTCTCTTGAAACGTCTGGTATACCAGACGAACAGGAAAACAGCTAAAATTTTGCTGTCGAGCGACTTCATTTTGATTATGGCTTTATTTGGGCAAGGCAATAACTTGAACGGTTTCTGCAGGCATGGTACTCATATTTTTCCAGTAAATCCGTCTGTTTCTAATAGAGCCGTTATCACGTCAACGGAAACTGATTAACACTCCAAAACAGCACCCTTTTTGTAGGTCCAGGTAAAGGTGCAAGTAGTGAAATGCAAACGGGTGAATTTGGGGAATTGGGTATACCGCTGGTTTTTGTGAGTTAAGTGAAGGTCAATGATCTTAATTTTGTGTTTTTATAAAGCTAACTTTGTATGCTTAAATTTTGCTGAATAATTTGTACTCAATATCTTTAGATTTAAGAAAAAAACAGTATTAAACAAAATTACAAGCCATGTGCGATTTTTTTGCTCTCAAGTGTAGATGAGGCCAGTGTTTCCTAGCTGACTACCCTGAGAAGAAACACCGAAACAAACTCAGGGGTCTCAGTCTCTTTTAAAGTCCATACAGTAAACATGTAATGGTCAAATCTTTTTTTTTTTCTTCCATTCTGTCCTGTCACGCTATCACTATCACCTTGACTCCCTTTTCTTTTATATCTTCACACAATCCATACATATTTTCTTTGGCCTCCCTCTCCCTCTCCATCCATCCATATGTATAATGCTTTACATCCCTCCTCTCTAGAAGAGGGATGGAAAACAACCTACGAATCTTTAACAAATTACCTACATACATTTTCTTTAAATAAAGAAATTCCCAAGTACAATTTTATTAAAAACATTTTAAAATTTAAACTATTTCTTTTTAACTGGAGCCGTCGACTGATATTGTTAAGTGCAGTTTTTCGTTATAACCAACCGGCCAGCCAAGCTGAAGGCGTCGCTGGAAGTTGTCATGAAAAGCTGAGAAAATCTATTGTTAAACACGCTCTGCTGTTGGACTGACGTGGCAGAAATATTGCGACGCTGAACAGAAAAGAAATTCAAATGATAAAACTCGTATTTTATTGCTTTAAAAGTATTGCGTTTAGAGTTGTGATAAGATCCAAAGACCATGTGGCAAAAGCTCTCTATAGGACATTAAAGACGGCCCAACTCAGTCCGTCTATCGTCAACATGAGCTTGGTTGAAAAGCTTGTAGTTTCATCCAACGCAATGATTGATAAACAAACAACGCGAAAAAAGAGAGAGCACCTGAACCCTCTGTTGGTATTCGATAAATTCCGTCCCTCATTTGAATATTCCAAAAACTTGTTCCAAGAAACAAGTGTTTTATTTTGACTTTAAAAGTTATTTTTTTGGAAAAAGTGTTCGTCATTCAAAATCACAATTTTACCATGAATATTATTTTCTTTACTTTTTAATTTATGAGGTTATTATGAAGGATCAACGTATAGCTGGTTTTCAGAGGTCCTTACTGGATTAGTTTTACACAAATTTTAATAGAAATCTAAATAATAACCACAAGATATCGGTATATCCAAAAATATCTAGAAAAATGTTGTTCAATCACGTCATAATTACGTAAGAGGGGTTGAATGGGAAGTATCACGGATTGGGCGCTCTTACCGAAGACCTCTTAAAAGTGACAAAGGAAATTCTTTTGTTACTTTTTTTCTGTCGGGCAAAAAATAATAAGGTTTTACTATCAAAGAGGCTCTAATATTAAATCAAGGCTGAATGATGAAGCACAAAAAAACTGTAGCAAACTCATCATCATCATTTCAGCCGAAAGACATCCACTGTTGGCCTCCCCCAAGCGTCGCCACAACGACCGATCCTGTACGTCTCGCATCCACCGCATTCCCACAACTCTCATCAGCTCGTCGGTCCACCTTGTGAGACGCCTTCCAACGCTGCATTCTCTAGTGCTCGGTCGCCACTCTAGAACTTTTCGACCCCGTCGACCATCCGTTCTACGACAACAAACTACAAACTCGAAATACACTCACAAAGTATAGCTAAAACAACACTTATAATCATATGCGGAAAATACACACATAGCTAATACGTTACCCTTTGCCAAGGTTCTGCTTGTGGCACCTTTTATCTCGAGCAAATTGTGCAATGCAAGTGCGACGACGGTAACATAGACATATGCACTACATACAGAAACATGTAGGTAAGCCACATAAGAACCTGAGCTTACGTATGACACAATACTAGCTTTATTACCTAACCTGGGACACACAAACCTGTAATTAGGACTGGTTTGATTGTGTTTGTATTTTTTTTTAACTGCTTTATTCCTGAGTGACATCTACGCGGGCGAAACCGCGGCTAAAATGTGTGTATTAAATAATGAATTTAGATAAAACAGTATATTTTAACTTTTCTAAACTATTTTTAATTACTGTCTACATCTCTCATACAACTCTCCTGTTCGCAGAATTGCTGGAAGAAATTTCATTTGAAATAAGCAGTACCTTTCTGCTCTTCTATCTGTTTTTATTATTTTTATTTTTAAGTGTATATGTGGACGTGAATAAATAAATTTAAAAAATAAAAAAATTCTGTGACATAATAAGGATGATCTTCCCACACCATAACCATTTCCTAACACCAAAATAAAACGATAAGAAAAATTCAAATATCCGCGAAACAGCTAGATGAAAACGAAAGCGTTTAATACAATACGGCCATATTTCCATTTCAGAGCACATTTTGGTCTTATTGGCAGCACAAAACGACCCCCACCCTACCTGTAAAACGCGAACAACAGACCACCAACACAATAGGATTTCAATTGCCGACAAAAGTTGAGGCCAGGTGGCGGAGACGTCGCGGTTCGATTCCCGGCTCGTGCATGTAAATAGACTCATTCAACGCGCCTATACTTTTGTAGTATACAGCGGTGTAAAGAAAATTTAAATAAAGAAATATTCTGATGAGAGTTTGTGCTTTGAACAAAGTTGTTTTTGTTTGATGTATTATATACTCATTAACTCTCTATTCCTACCCATGAAACTTGGATTTTGATTTGACAAGCCTGTTAATCTAGTGGATTCGATTCTTACCCAGGACAAATGTTTGTGTGATAAGCACAATTATTTGTTCTGTATCTGGGTGTAATTTACGTATAATATGTGTGTATTTAAAAATATATTAAATATGTTTATCAGTTGTCCAGGACTCGTACCACAAACACTGCTTAGTTTGGGAGTAGATGGCATTGTGTGGAAGTTGTGGAATATTATTATTATTTCGCACTTATTCTCCCTGACTACCAATTTACTTTCATATCATACACATAGCATAATCAGTCTTTTAATTTTCCCACGACTGGGACTCGGGTCTCCTTTCAGGAACAGGGAATGTTCCGAAGACGTCGTTATTGATGCCAGTGCTGATTCGTGGATGTCACATAATTATATTCGAATTTTTTGTTCTAGGACATGCCGGCTTCCTCACAGTTATTCTTTTCTTCACCGTTTTGAGAGCAGTTGTAATGAAATAAATTGCACAAAACAATACGCCTGGCTAGTTTTGAACTGAAACTCGGGGCTGTTACCACTAAGTTATTCAACACTGCTCTACACAGTACACACAAGCCAGCCGATATATTTTATACTAAAGACCATAATTATCGCTCATTGATAAGCCATCAAGCTTCGGCTAAAGGCGGGAAACCTGACAATGACATGATAAGTGACCTGTCAATTATTTGATAAAAAAAAAAACTTAATGACAGCTTCATAATAATTGTTATTACAGTCAACCGATACAAACAAATTATGTTTCCTTCCAGCAGACTGAATAGTCGCCTAGGAAATTGTTATTTCAAATAGAAAATCGGGATGGTAAAGCTAATGGTATTATTATAATTGAGTTCAGCTTGTTGATGTTATTCTTGCTTAACTTTGTGAAGTAATTGCAACTGCGATTTTTCTTAGTTTAGAGTTTAGTTTAACCGTGAGCTGTTTTGAAAGGCAAATCAACCGGTTTGATATCCGCAATACAACGCATAATAATTTTAATGAACACCACTAATTTAATTAAAAACCGTCACTGAAGCCAAAGGGAACATTTTATAAATATCCTTTTTAGCAGTTCAGCAGAACTGTAATTACTTGCCAAAGCAATGAATCCGCCCATTCTGTCTGAATCCTGACTATCCTGAATGCTTGTGAGCTGCTGACGTCATTAGCGAGTCAAAACTGTTTCCCCCCCCTTCCCTTCGCACCACTCTTTAGTGTAACTAAGTACTACGCCACGCCATCGTACTATAGCGTACGTTTTTGTGACGAAGTCTGCTTTAATCCAATTCGAAGCAGTTGCGACCCGATTTAACCGCCTCGTTCCGGAGTTGAATGCATTTTGTTACCGCTTGTAATGGAATTTACTTACGTACAGCATTGTTACTATAATATTTGTACTCATTATTTTAAACGACTTTTTTAACAGATGTCGTGGAAGGGAAAACGTATTTTTCTTCTTTTCTAATTGTGTTTAATTTAACTCTTGTTTGCACATTTTATACGATTCTTTGTTGTTGACGACAAACATTTCGAAATTTCATAACACACAAAAACTCATAAAGAAATTCTCAAACAGTTGAAACGTCAAGAGGTCGGGCTCTTTTTAATTTTTGCTCCCGAAACGATAAATCTTGGATTTATTACGAACGTTTCCTTCATTTGGGTAAAGTAAGCGTGTTTTACGTATAATTGTATCCTTGGAGGGAACTGGGGAGAGTCCAAAAACCTCACCACTTTACTCATAAGCCACTTACTAGGGTCTCGTATTTTGGAAATTATGAAAACTGTTGTAACTTCCATTTCTGAAACAGTTATAAACCCATTGAATACCTACTGAAGTTAACCATCAAATATCAATCTGTGGCCACCATACAAATGGTCTGCTACGTAATACTTCGTAGTTGGCATCACTTGTACCAATTTATTTAAGGATGCCGTAATAAGTACCATATTAGATACGTATACGTACGTAAGGCCTACTGTCTTCCGACACGTAGCTTCATAAACGCGTATTCGTCATTATACGCTTGATGTACACTCACAGCTTACAGCCTGTTCACGACTTCGGTCTTAGTGACGCGCGGTGCGGCGAGCGGTGCGGCATCGGTAAGCGTGCGCGTTTTCATTATGAGCGGCCTCTCGTGGCGTGCTTCAAACATTTTCATATTTTCGTTCTTACCGCTCGCCGTCCAGCGCTTAGCTACCGCTGCAAGGTCGTGCACGTCGGCGACGGCGTCGTGCCATCGTGTCGCAGCCGCTTCGTAGACAAAGTTTCATAGTTTTGTATATAAGCTGTGAGCAAGCGTACAATTACCGTCACGGATCTTGAGCGCTCGGCGTCAGAGTGGGGATCGCTTTGCGCATTCCATACATTGGCGAGCCAATCGTCGTCGTTGTTAGATACATGCAGCAAGGCAGGGAACAAATCGCGTTATCGCCGCCGCCGTCGCCGGGATTCTGATCCCGATTTCCGGCCAACGTAGACGCGGGCTTGCGGACAGTGAGCAATGGGTAGCTCACTGTCAGGCCGTCCGGTAACTGTCCGGACCAAGCCCAAGTCGTCGACGGCGCGCACTGTTCCCGCGCGCCTCAAGGAGTTGTCAGCAACAGCAGGGACCCAGCCGGGTCGAAGCCTACTGGGGCCAGGGTTATCCGAAAGGGCGCTCGAGCCCCGGTATGAAGGCTAGAAGGAACGGGGTGGGTCTTTTAGTCAGTAAGAGTCTGACACTATCTCCCGCTCCGCCCAAGAGCGGGGGATGTCAATGCATGATTTTTTCTCACCATAAAAAAAAAAAAAAGGGAACAAATCATGAGTGACGTCTATGACACGACGACAGTAGGCCTAATATTGCGTTGGTTGACACCACTAACGTTTATTTTATCCAGGTTTCTTTATTTGACTTAGTAAATAATACGTAGTTGGCATTCAATGGGGTCAGTAGTACAAAAGGTCCAATACAAAAAGCCATGATTTGAATATTATTGTCCAACATTTGGGAATAAAGGCCAACTCCTTAATGCGTAGGATAAGCAAAGGGAAATGATGATTAGGTAAGATAAAATTGTAGTTTTACCTTTCCGTTATAGTTGCTGGGGACAACCGGACCATTGCTAGCAAATTTAGTCTAATAGGCTTAAATTAAAACCCCTTTTATTGTATTTATTCATACTTTATGCACACAAGAATACAGAGGCGGACTTAATGCCGTATGGCATTTCTACCAGTCAACCTTGGGTGATGCAGAGACAAATAGTGGTAGGTGCAATATTAAACATTACTTACATATTAGAAAATTCCTTATACAAATAACCAATAAAATACATATACACTATATACAATATATATATATATATACTTATATTTAATCAAACTACAACGAAGAGACAGAAAAATGAAAAAGAAGAATACACGAATCTAGTGAAACAAATAATAGGAAACAAATTAGCGCTGTGACGAAACTACTGCCAACTGCTTACGAATGTACGTGTATTGTATGTTTGAGGTGTAGTACATACGGATGTATATTCATGGTAATTTATTCATTGGAGATCTCCAAAAACATGTTTGGATGTAGAAAAAAATATATAATTGGAGTAATGGAGGATGAAACGCGTGTTACTAAAAGAGTTATGAGTAGACATGTGGATGGATGGAGAGGGAGAGGCTTGCCAAAAAATAAAGATGGATAGAGTGAAGAGTGGTATGAAAGAAAAGTTAGTTATCGAGGTAGTCAAATTTTGCGAAACTCAGCGAACTTACTCAATTCATATTTATTTATTTGCTATTGCACAATATTTTTATACGTACCTATCTACATCTACGTTAATATTAAAAAGAGTTAAAGTTGACATCAAAAAGTCTAGTATCATTGTAGATAATGTTTAGGGCATATAGCTACATAAACCTCAAAGGAAAATCCAAACAAACCACCAATTTCCGCCAATAAAATAAATCTATACTTAAGTATTATTATACACCGCTAAATTTTAATCGTTTTAATCCCGTGGAGGGTCAATCCGGTATATGAAATACTATCAATTTGTGAAGATAAAATTAAAAAATAAAGTACCTTTTTTTCAAAACTTGTATTAATTTACGCATATACGAAATTCATTTCTTTAAGAAAACGAAAGCTGAGCGAGTTCATTGACCTGTAGGTAGTTTGTACGCAATGCCGACTATTACCTACAGGTCATTGAACTCGCTCAGCTGACGTTTTCTTAAAGAAATTGATTTCGTACATGCGTAAATAGTATAGTAGTTAGAACGCAACGCCGACTACTACCTACAAGTCATTAGACTCTCGGATTAAAACGATCAAAATATATATAATATTATAAAGCTAAAGATTTATTGGTTGTTTGTTTGAACGCGCTTATATTTGGAACTACTGGTTCGAATTGAAAAACTCTTTTAGTTTTAGATAGCCCATCTATCGAGGAAGGCTATATAACATGCTACGACCCACGGGAGCAGAGCAGTACCTAACTAAAGATGCGGGGAACAGCTATACCTAATAATATGCATGCGTTTCATGTGTCTTTAAATCATTGTCAAATTAAATAGTAAACAGTAGTAAAATAACAGTGTAAAGTAACCTGAAACTCAAACAACGTTATAGTACTAAACTATAATCCTTTCTACGCGTCGACACATTGTGTAGGGCTGCTACTAGAAAATAACGAGTCAAAAGTGAAGGTAACGGGTTCTCTCTCACGTTTACCGCCACCTTCTTCGCTCTCAATATTTTGCAGCGGGTGACTGCTTCCCATTCTGTCTCGGGCCGGACCATTACCTGAACCAAAACGGGACACGATAAGGCGGTGCTTCGCCCAAGGAGACAGACCTCCACCGTATGCTCTGTTGTGTCCTCTGGACCAACCGCACAATGATACCGCGGCGCTTCAAAACAAGAACCTCCCGAAACAACAGTATCCGGAGAGAATATGTGTCAGGCTGAAAGTGAGGACGTCGGGACTCTTCTGTAACCACTTTACCATTCTTCAAAGGGGAGTTTTATCGCCGCGATTGTAGCGTGCTTAAAATACTTTTACCACGGCGTGATCATCAGTACCAACTGATTTTTAAACGTATTCAAATGCCTGAATTTCAGTTGATAAGCAAAACTGCAAGGTGCTCCATCTTATAAGTCGTAAAAGTTTCACCGATATTTTCCAAGCAAACTTGCCCTTTACGCACTTAAAGTCTACAGCTCAACCGACCCAGCCCTAAATTGCCACAGATGCGAGCGCCGACCTAAACTAGATTTATAGCTCTTAAGGTAAAGTTGCGCACTAGGCAGGGAGTACATGAAACCGCTATTACCAGGGGGGCCTGGCCCTACCTTTTGTTTAACGCTTTGCATATAAAATTGCATCGTTCAGTTATCCGCTAAATGCTGAATTATCTTTGCAGATTGCAGCGGTAACCGGGTTGTGGGGAAACGTACAGCGGTTTTATGTTTCGTTTTGTGGGTTCAGTGTGATTGAAATTTAATGGAACAGCTTTTTATGCAGGTGCAGCTAGTATTACAGTTCGTCTTTAATTAGTAATTTAGGCCAAGTCTGGACCATCTTCTTCTTCTTCTATTCGTGTCGATGTCTCTAACTACTTTAAAAGAGTGCCCATAGAGTATCTTCCACGTTCTTTTCCATACAGATCTACGCTCTGGAACGTGCAATTTAGCTTCACTTGTTTGAAGGTCAGTCAGGCATTTTTGAATTGTCAAAATGTCTTTTGACTATTCAAGAGTGCCTGTAATTGGTCTATTTTCAAATAAACATTTCTGATTACAAATTTTTTCTCTGACCAGTATTTGGCAACCTGTACGGCTCTGTTATTGGCCTCGTATAGATCCTGAAAACTGCAGGTGGTTGTCTAGGATGGACAGCATAGCAGGTGACGTGTGTCCTGTGTAGCGGCTCCACACTGGCACTGTGTTAGAGATGGGTCGAGGAAATCTGAACCAGTTTCGATAGTAAATTTTTACACACTAAATGCGAAGAATACAGTACAAGAGTAAAAATCTGGTGGGCTCTGGATACCTGAGAATCTACAGGTAATCGATACTGTTGCATTGAAATACCTTGTTTTGCAAAGTACTTGATATAAATTTTAATTGAGGATTTTTTTGTCTAGCTTCTTAGCCCAATAACCTCCTATTAATTAAGAGACTTATCTAATTAAATAATTTTGAATACCAAGTTACAAAGTGTATTTATTACATGCAGTGCATTTGATTTACTCCTTGAGGCCTTCTGTTAATGAGACAATGGCGTTATAAATTGAAAATTGAAAAGCTTCTGTAAGTAACTCCTTGTAAGTGATAAAAAAATCTAGGTCCATTAACATCTTAGTTGCTAGGTTTTATAACTAGGCTCCATTGGAACCAGTTATGTAGCAATTGATTTATAAAACTACTTCATAAAGATAAACAGCCCCCCTAGCTAAGTTACAACCGTTTCGCTTGCGTTGAACGCCTCGAGTTGGCCACGCCCCCGAATCTTTTGTTCTGTCCACGTGACTGAGCGTTAAGATGACGTCATTTCCGTACATTTGAAGTTTTCTACTAGCGTTAACGATTGCAGATTATCAACCCGGCTCTTGGAACTTAAATTCCTATCCGAAAGAAAATGCAATTACTTAACTCATTTTAATGTTTTAGAATTCCATACGATTTAACTTTTTTTGATATATGCTAGTACTGTTGCCTAAGTGTAGCTGAATATGACGCACTTGGGTAATGTGTAAAATTACATGTAATGATAGATCAGGTCAGCGTCTACGAATATAATCAGCCATTTCCCATTATTAACTTCTTGGAAATTGCGCAAGAACACGCCAGCCTGATGCACTAATGTTTTTGTTGTTCTAACCTGACTTTATAGCGGTAAAAATGATTACATTCGTTCACTAAGAACTCATATTTTGTGTTCAAACTCTACTTAGACTTCAACATAAAGCATAAAATCGGCCTTGCAATGTTCCCACTGCTAAAACTTAGGCCTCCTCTCTATTAGAGGGAATGGGCCGTAATCCACCACGCAGACCTAGTTCAGTTTAGTGGATGACAGATACATATCTTCGAATTTTTGGTTCCAGGACATACCGGTATCCTCACTATATTTTCCTTTACCGTTTGGAGAGTAGTAGTGATAACATAAATTACACAAGGTAATGTGCCTGGCTGGGTTTGAACTAGCGACCTACAACTTGTAAGTCGGGACGGTTACCACTGCTCTCGACTCCAACAGATAAGCTACAATTGGATTTTTTCTATAAGATTGACGTCAACGACCCATACTTTCCACGAAGCCACTAATCATTTACATACAAACGTAATCATTAAACCTGTAAGCATTATACAATTTATTTCATCATCATTGCTCTCAAAACGGTGAAGAAAAACGTAGTGACGAAACCGGTATATCTTAGAACCAAAACTTTTAGGACATGTGACATCCACCAACCCGTGTTGGGCCCACATGGTGGATTACAACCCACACCCTCTCCTACAGAGAAGGCCTGAGTACCAGCAGTGGGAAGGTTGATTATACTTTTGTATAGGTAGGACAACATTTAGAGATAATTTTTGTTTTAATATTACCTATTTAGTAGGTCTTAATAAGTCGGCCACCGAAGGCGCGGGCTTGCGGACAGTGAGCAATGGGTAGCTCGCTGTCCGGCCGTCCGGTAACTGTCCGGACCAAGCCCAAGTCGTCGACGGCGCGCACTGTTCCCGCGCGCCTCAAGGAGTAATCAGCAACAGCAGGGACCCAGCCGGGTCGAAGCCTACTGGGGCCAGGGTTATCCGAAAGGGAACTCGAGCCCCCGGTATGAAGGCTAGAAGGAACAGGGTGGGTCGTTTAGTCAGTAAGAGTCTGACACTATCTCCCGCTCCGCCCAAGAGGGGGATTGTCATTAGATGATTTTTCCCTCCGTAAAAAAAAGGTCTTAATAAGTAACTGCCTTTGAAGTCCTAACAAGAAACGTGTTACAAAAATACCCTCACGTGTACAACACAGTACAACTGGTTGTTAGTTACGAAATACTCGTGCCAAACAGATGAGGGATAGCTCAAACCATCTTTGATATACGATACTGTTACTTCGACCGAGTGTTTCATATGGAAACTGCGTACTTACTTGATGTCCAAGCTCATTAGGCATATAATCCCGTTTTTGGACTACAAATTAACGGAGCAATCTGTCTATCCTCGTAAGTTTTTGCTTTGAAATAATAATCAGCAATGCTTCCATGGCGCGTTGGTCCAGTAATTGACAAATGCTTCTGTTATGCGTGGAGACCTTTTTGTGGCTGAAAAAGTTGGTGATAAATAATAACTTCTTCCACTAAGCGGGACGGAGAGACGTATTGACCAAAACTCATCTGTGTTAATTCAGTTGCCCTTTGAGTTCTAGCCAAGTTAGGTACGACCATTTCGTTTCGATTCTCTTGAGTCGGTCACGCCTTTTTTTTTTTTGGTGGAGAAAATCATTCTATGACAACCCCCGCTCTTGGGCGGAACGGGAGATAGTGTCAGACTCTTACTGACTAAAAAACCCACCCTGTTCCTTCAAGCCTTCATACCGGGGCTCGAGTTCCCTTTCGGATAACCCTGGCCCCAGTAGGCTTCGACCCGGCCGGGCCCCTGCTGTTGCTGACAACTCCTTGAGGCGCGCGGAAACAGTGCGGCTTGGTCCGGACAGTTACCGGACGGCCGGACAGCGACCCATTGCTCACTGTCCGCAAGCCCGCGCCTACGGTGGCTGGAAATCGGGATCGGAATCCCGGCGGCGGCGAGAGCGCCGTTGCCTGATGCGGTCGGCCTCCTCCTTTGCGAGCATTACTGCTTCGCAGAAGTCGGCGACCGCCTGCCACTCCTCCTCGCTCCAGATTCCTTTGTTCTGACGTCATCTCAACGCTCAGTCACGTGTTCTGATTAAAGGAAGGCGTGCCGGACTCGAGGCGTTCTCAGTTTTTAGGTTACTAGATAAGTTTCGATACGACGGTTGTTTGGGCTTCTATGAGTCCCATAACGACAGTCAAAGATCTATAAATTACAAGAAATAGTACTTCGACACCTAATATATAGAAATTACTTAGCAAATCTTACACCACCATCGTCTAAGATTCCACAACTGAACATAAGCCTCTCCAAACACGAAACTAAGGCCAATTGAGTTCATTCTACCAAAAATACGGTAACGATGATCATAAAGGATCCAACAGAGCTCTCCTAAACGGCTTTAACTGTATTAATTAAATTATAATTGAATATTTAGCGATGTGCGGAGTATCCCGCGGGAATCGTACCGGGAATTGAACACAACGGACGCTTGTACGACACCGTATGTTGTATTATGTTCATGAATTGGTAATCAGCTGTGGTGGTTATGTGGCTTTAAGAGCGTACTTTTCGAGGTACATCTTCATACGACTGCTCTTACGTGATTAAGATGTTATTACACATCTTTCTCTAGATATTTTGGATACACAGATATCTTGTGGATATTGTCTAGGCTTCTATACAAATGAAAATATAAAGTGTAAAGCTAATTTAGTAAATACCTCTGAACATCTGCTATTTTACGTGGCCTTTAACTTTTACTTTCGCCCACCATTATGTACTCATATATTAAAAGTATAAAAAAGTACATCACACACCCATAGCCTTGCACATTTAATCGAGATTCTGAATGACGACATTTTTTCTGAAATACTTCTAAAGGTTTAAAAATAATCATGGAACATGTTTGTGAAATATTCGAGTAAATCATGGAACTACCGAATGCCAACAGAATTTTCAGGCGTTATCACTCTTTATTTGCATTGCCATGTTAAAAATTAAAAAAAAAAAACAAACACTGCGTTAGATTGGTTAGATGAAGCAACAAGCTTTTGAACAATGCTCGATGTTCACGATAAGCGAGTGGAAAAGGACCCTCTTAATTCTTCTCAGACCGTTTGCAGCAGGGCGATTTCCGACCACCGCAGGCGCGGGCTTGCGGACTACTGGCAATGGGCAGCTCGCCGTCCGGTAGTTTCTGTCTCTAAGAAATTGTTGCTGAAGAAACTTGGTAGGCGTTCGATATTCCTATGGGTAACCTATCGATTAGTTAGTTGTTTCATTTCATAATAATATATTAAAAATCTTCATCATCATCATCAATGACGTTTACGGATGGACATACGCCTCCCCCAAGTGTCGCCACAACGAACGATCGTAGATTCTTTACAAGGATCGCATAAGGCTTGAAGATATCCATAGGAGAACCAAGGTATTACGGACATAGCTCGAAGAATCGCCAAACTTAATACTTCACCTGGATTTTAATCATAGGTTGAAGCCAACTGGGGACAAAGGTCTAGTTCTGAAAGGAAGGCTCGGCCCCGGTATTGAAGGCAACGAAGGAATAGCGTGGGTTTTTTAGTCAGTAAGAGTCTGACACTATCTTCCGCTCCGCCCAAAGTCGGGGAATGTCATCTGGATGATTTTTTACCTATTTTTTTTTTAAACAAAAAAAAAACCTACTTTATCATTATCTGTTTTATCAAACGCCGTCTTCGGGGCAACAATGATTTTATCTCTGGCGAATCCTAATATCATCAAATTATTTTGAACGAAAATAGTTTAATTCAACGCTAACTTTCATCTAGCCGAGTTGATAATCCAATTTAGTCAGCGCGCATTCTAGAATTTTAATCGGAAATATTTCCAATCGATAGCTAATCAAACTGCGTTGTTTTCTTCTTTTTGTTTCACAGTAACTTATAACAGAATTATTGGAACTTTGTTATGATTTTTCAATTTTTCTTTTTAGAGTTGCGTACCTGAAAAGATCAAAACAAAGTGATAGGGGTTCCGCCCCTATCACTTTGTTGACCGTCCGTCTGTCTGTCTGTCAAGACCCTTTATCTCGAGAACGCGTGGAGGTATCGAGTTGAAATTAAAACTCTATACGTCTGCGGTCCCTTCAAGCTGTGAAAAAAAGGTCTTACAGGAAAAAATCAGTACATAGTAAAGTTGTTACCTAAAAAAAAAATTTCAATTGGGAAAAATCTTCGAGACTCCATTCGGGAATTGTAATTTGAAAGGAACCCTCGAGAGTGCTGGTCCGACTCGCACTTGCCCATTTTTTTTAGTTTTCAGGCTTATATTGTTACCTAGTCACTGTTAGCGGTTTCTCCCGCGTGACAGTAGAAAATTATCCCAAGAGAATATACCCACTTCCGGGATAGGTAAGTATCCTATGTGATTTTTCAGGACATAGTCTATCCGTCTAAAAAGTTTCATTAAAATCCGTTCAGCCGCAAACGTGCAGAAATAACAAACATACACATAATCTCAAACTTGGAATCCTGAAATGCAAAGGGTAACTGGATAAACACGGGTGGGTTTTATTTAGTAAGTATTTGGAAGCGGAACAGAGAGTAAAGTCCATACCTCCGTTGAAAAAGGAGGATCCTCCAGCCAGACGGGTGGTATGGTCTGGTGGGCAATTGCCCGGTAGATGATATTCGGGCTGTTCTATATGTTCGAAACGCGCGATGCAGCGATGCAGGATTAGTTCCTATGTAATGCCATTGATGTCGCTACAAGTCTGACACTCGCTCCAAATGAAAACCAGCGCTGGGTGTCTAACGTCCAGCAAATGCTGAGGTGGTCACCCTTTCGGTGCGGGCACGCTCGGCGTACTTTGTACTTTTATTCTTATTTACTTTGTGTTTAAAACCGTTGTGCTGTGTCTGTACCGAATAAAAGTTATTCTATTATATTCTATTCTCCATTCAGATAGGAAGAAGGTATTTAATTATTTATCATCCCAGCTATAAAAAAAAGTTATCGCTAACATCTCATTTGCCTACAGATATAATAACGATCTCCTAGTCCTTTGGGGATGACTTAGAAAGTCCTCGAAGTAACAAACTAGTAAAACGAGCTAGCACTAGTCGTATTAGCAGCGTTTTTAGCCTTCGTTCTATGTCCCATGGACTGTTCTTTACAACTGAAATGATTATGATAATGACTTCAAAGCTGAGGACTTCTCTATCTACTTTCTTTCTAACTAACTTGCAAACAAAAAAGTATTCTAAGAAAAAAAAAATTGACTATGAAAAATCTGGGAAAATTAAAAGTAAACATTCTTTAAAACATTACGTGATGGAAAACTTTTAGTTACGGTCCTAATTAAAGTTCTCAAAAGCATGATGATTACAAATCACGTACCTTATCATAATCTCTGAGGGAAAAAAACTGTTAAGTATTTTTTGTTGCCTCGTGTTACTCTCGACAAACTTGTCTCTAGTCAAACGAGAACCATACTTATGCCTTGATCAGACGTACCGAGACCGGGCGAGACAGTACTCTCGGCCGAGTACTCGATACGTGTAAACACAGCGCCGAGTGTTCGGCCTACCATTTATCTCTACAACTCCCTTACATCGCTCTCTCGTTCGAGCAACATTTCACTGTCTCGCCCTTTTACTCGGTACGTGTGATCAAGGCATTACAGACAGCTAACAAACATCTGGCTTCAAAAGCATCTAGTGTTACTAACTACGGACATTGTTAAGCATACAAAGAGCTGTACACTGTACATCCAACAGCATCAATGGACCTTGAAAAAGCAACTTTATTTCGAAGCAGTAAGGATGGTTTCCGTAATTCGAGGGTTATAAATTGTGCCTATTGCTAATAACTTGGTCTATAGTATGTATATTGGGTTTCTGTTCCACTAGCCGTCTTCAGGTGCTAGGGGACGCGCATTTGGACTCATGGCTGCTACATCCATGCGTCCAAATGCACTCATATTTAAAGTAGGTGTGTATTACGTGAATACGTTTCAAATAATAACACTTAATTTCTCCACAATATTATTCCTAATGATTCCTAAGAGAGCAGTGGTGGCCGAGTGGTAATGGCTCCGACTTACGAGTTGTAGGTCGCGGGTTCAAACCCTGTCAGGCGCATTACTTTGTGTAATTTATTTCATTACCACTGCTCTCAAAACGGTGAAGGAAAACATCGTGAGGAAACCGGCATGTCCTAGAACCAAAAATTCGAAGACATGTGACATCCACCAACCCGCACTGGGCCCGCGTGGTGGATTACGGCCCATTCCCTCTCCTAGAGAGGAGGCCTGAGTCCCAGCAGTGTGATTATTAAAAGGCTGATGATGATGATGATTATTCCTATTTGCTAGCCTTATTTCTACTGTAACATATAGGAGGGGAATTATGTTGCAGGAGACTGGTACCTAACCTAGGCTCAAGGACTGTATTTCAAGTCACCAGGACAGGACACGCATTTGGACGTATGGCTGTCAAGGTAGATGATGCAGGTGTGTGTATTAAGTGAATGTGTTTCAAAAAATATAACTGTAACCGTCAGGATAATCAGTAAGGGCTGCGGCATTGTTTTTAAAGTTACCATAGCCCTGGAATGAAAAAGGCAACTGAAGGAACACAGATGGGCTTTGATGAGTAAGTCTGAAACTCCCTCTCGCTTCACATAGAGAAGGAAAAGTTTTTTGATGACTTCTGATGATGCTAATGATGATGACTGCCTTAATCGGCTAAAACTTGCCACACGGGACTATATCCTGGGATACACGCCAAGACTACTGTTCGACGAGAGCTTCCTTAGGTGGCAGTCGAAGCTTTGGTTATCATGCCACATGTTAACAACTTCCTAACCTTCAACTATTTGTGAAGTCAGTTAAAAAGGAATTGTATAACATTAGGGGTTATATTTCACCGAGATACCATGGCGGCGCGACTAGTCGCCGCTACCAACAAAATGTATACAGCTCTATAGAGAGTTACTCATCTGGCGTCCGTTTGGTTGCGCAACTAATTTGGTGGTGCGACCAGATCGGACATGTGGCGAGTCTAGTTTCTGTATGGTGTCTATTTTGGTAGCTTCGGGTTATATTTCACCAAGACACCATTTTTTTTTTTTATGGTGGAAGAAAATCATCCAATGTCAACCCCCGCTCTTGGGCCGAGCGGGAGATAATGTCAGACTCTTACTGACTAAAAGACCCCGTTCCTTCTAGCCTTCATACCGGGGCTCGAGCGCCCTTTCGGATAACCCTGGCCTCAGTGGGCTTCGACCCGGCTGGGTCCCTGCTGTTGCTGACAACTCCTTGAGGCGCACGGGAATAGTGCGCGCCGTCGACGACTTCGGCTTGGTCCGGACAGTTACCGGACGGCCGGACAGCGAGCTACCCATTGCTCACTTTCCGCAAGCCCGCGCCTACGGTGGCCGGAATTCGGGATCAGAATCCCGGCGGCGGCGGCAGCGGCGATAACGCCGTTGCCTGATGCGTTCGGTCTCCTCCTTTGCGAGCATTACTGCTTCGCAGAAGTCGACGACCGCCTGCCACTCCTCCTCGCTCCGGACCATGGTCTCAACCAAGGCCCGGCGCGAGAGGTCTCCGCCGCCGATCGCCCCCACGAGGGCACGGCGATGCTCCGCCCAAGTAGGGCACACCTCGACTGTGTGCTTCACCGTGTCCTCGGGGCATTCCGCACAGTGGCGACACCCGGGCGTCACTTCCGCACGAATCCGGTGCAGGAAACTCCCGAACGAACCATGTCCGGTGAGGACCTGCGTCATGCGGAATCACCAAGACACCATGGCACGCGACCAGTTCCGCCGCCATGGTGTCCCGGTGAAATATAACCCTAACCATTACTAAATCAGCGATCATCTTGCATTACAAACGACACCGCTAATCACATGTGCTGCAGTATATGTACCTACATACGTATAATTAAAGTACATATACGTACGTACTCCATCAATCTTGCTCCCCGGATCGTCTTACCTTACCGTCACAATTTCACTGACAAGCTGATTTATCCTTATGTGTTCGTCTTTATGGCACAGTGTACTCGTTTGTTTACTTATGAGTCTTAAGGAGACAAAAACTGGGCAAGTGCGTATTGGACTCGCGCCATGATGGTTCCGTACAAACACGCACACGTGGACCACGCATATTTTGTACCAAGAACGATGTCGCACGGTGTGTATCAAGTGTAGCTCTACAACTCTAGTTTCCATATAAAATGTATGGAGACCAACGCGCCCAGATCGGCGTGTGTGTACATGTGTGCTCAGTGTAGTTCTAGCTTCTAACTTGCCTATCCCGGATCGTTTATGATGTTATTTCTCGACGTTCTTATTTTATGGACAGAAATAGAACTAGATAGCTGCATCTTCCGTCACAGTATCATAAATCACATTTAATCTAATTAAACAACTTCACTTTGTCCCTACAGCACCGCACTGTTCGTTTTATTGCCTGCAGTAATAAAACGGCTACAAACTTACTCTAATTTCCATCTAATTATTCTTAGTTGCTGCTCGTATAACCACTAACTATTTACTGTCTGCTAATGCTTAGATAATTACTTCATTGTACCTTTTCTCTTCTCATATTTACGAGATAACATTACGTAATATTCTTTTGGTCGCTATAACTCACAAAAGGTTGAAGTTTTTCAATTACAAGGTATACGGGAACCTTTTGTTTTCAAACATTACCTCGCTGAAATCGGTATTTATTCCGATTGGGAAGTTATCGATTACGAGAGGATCTGAATTATGATCTTGATACGCTTTAGGCTTTATTGATATCGCTGTTTATTATAGCAATAGAATCTATCAAATACGCATGACGTTTAAAAACTAACCTGTGGCGTGATAAAGTCAACGGTAATGCCTAAGCGCTCTAAGCTCTCATTGTCCTTCTAGTGTGTCTCTAATTGTGGTATACAAAAGGTTAAGTCAAGAGTGAATAGGTTAAGTCTATCTTCGCTTTCCATCAGGTAAGATAGCGGTCAAGCGCAAACCTAAAACAATAAAAAATCAAAATCTAACCCCCGAAACGACAACCAATTTTAATTTTTTTTTTAATTTCATTAACCCGTTGTGTGTCTTAACGTGGATCCACGCGAGACACAATGGCTTTTTAATTGTGGCTCTAATTACGGCACACGAGAGGTTAAACCCCAAGCGAACGCTGTCTTTTTATTGTGTCTCTAATTACGGTATTCGATCGGTTAACATCCAGACTGTTATCAGAAGCCCTAAAAATCAAACTTGTATGTTCTCCCAATCACGGTGACTGGTAAATAAAGCAAGCAATGTAATCAGGAGCCCTATCGATATCAGTATCTAATCACAGCCGAATCCTATAGTGCTTCTGAAATGGATGGTGCTCGTCGCTATGGCAACCGAATCGTATGTGAATGAGGTAGGTGGAAAAAGAGAGCGTGGACGTGAACTAATGTGGGTTTTATACCGTGTTTTTGGTGATATAAAAGATAAAAAGCTGTTCGACTTGTTTTTTTTTTCTGTAAAGACGAGTTTTCACTGTTTCGCCTGTACCTGGACGCCTTAACAAAGGCAATTAATTTCAGTCAGTAGTATTTGTTACGATGGGTAACTGTCTAGAAAATTTGGTGTTTTGTCACCACGTTAGGCAAAAGAAATTACTCTTAATTGTGTCTTTGACTAATCTTTAAATCTATCGGCCTTACAAAATACAGTAGCAGGGCCAAAAAAATAGATCGTCCCGTAATATGCGTACCGAATAAAATGTTTCTTTTTAGCCTATTACTAAGACTTCGCTGTCTGTCCGTCCGTTTGTTCGTTTGTCTGTCACCAGGCTGTATCTGAAGAATCGCGATTATGTCAACAGAAATCTGTTGCCGCTATAACAATAAATACTAAAAACGTTTTTTTTTTTTTGCCGTTTTTTTTCTACCAACGGCACGGAACCCTGCGTGCGCGAGTCCGACTCGCACTTGCCCAGTTTTGTTTAAATCATTCAACTGTCTTCCCACAATAGCACAATCCTACTAAAGGAGAGTGACACGAAAGGTGAGTGAGAGACTTGATTCCGCCATCTCTTTGCTACCATCGAACAACCGGACATACGGCGAGTATCCACCCTTACGTTGTTGAAACTTCTACGGTCTGGACTAAGCGCTTCGTCTCGTTGTTTATACCGTGTACCTCGAAGGACTGAAACAATTTGCTTGCTGCAGTCTTCACATTCGATTATAATGTAGGTATCTTCAAGGCTAGAGTATATAGGCTCATAGTAAAGTAGTAGGCCTTATCATCAACGATTTCATCACTGCTTACCATCAGGTGAGATGGCGGTCAAGCGCGAACCTATCATCAATAAAAAAAAGGTGCGCAGTCAAGCACTAGTTTATATCAATTATATAAACAAAAAAAAATGTGGACATGAACAGATGACCAATAAATGACGTTTTATTCCAATAAATATTAATTTTCAGCACATATCGTGTCAATAACGTTTTACCGGTATGTGGGTTAAATCAATTAAGCAGTTAATTAATGTCGCGCCACACTTGTCATGTCGCGTGTATTCGTTTGTGGGATTGTCCTATATTTGTATTATTAAGTATTTTCCATTACTTCTCACACTATGTCATGATATATCTTATTAAATCAGTGTCAATTTGAAATCTGCAAATTTTTTTTTTTTTCTAGTCAATTCTAAATTATTTATTGTTTGTAACAGGTTTAGTTCTTACAATTGCATTAGAGTCGCAAGTTATACAATATTTTAGTTAAAAAATATATATATATTTCATGTCTATATCCATTATTAAATTATCCTTCAAACGTAAAGTTCGGAACTACTACTTGAAGTCCTCTCAACCTTAGTTCGGTCTTCGTTCAGAATTGTTATTAAGTTCTCTTATGGTTTGATATTTTTCATAGTATTTATTAGTTTATTATTTTAGCATAATGTATTTTATTATTATAAATAACTTACTTTATATTTTTCCGTTTGAAGTTTCTGTTATTTGTTTATTGTGCAAACCTACCACAGTGTTGTCTTTTTTAACCCAAAGGTTGACGTATAGAGAACAGTGTACAGTACACAGAGCACTTCATGTACAGTAGTGTAAATAAATAAAGTAGTTAGTTTAAATAAATATATTATTACTAATAAAATTAGTCCACATAGTCAAAATCAAATTTCATTATCACACAATAACAATTTACATTATTTGATCGAGTGCTTTATGTTCTTTAATTTTAATTTTAAAAATATTTAAGATTACAATGTTTTTTTAATATATTATTTGGGTTTTTCTTGCATGCTATAACTCCACACCAGCTCTTCCATCACCTATGGGGGGAAAGAAGAGCTAAACGAGGTAGGGTACCTACTGGGTATTTATTCACGACCCTGGCGACGTAATCGGTTTAAGGAGCGGTTAATTTTGTTTTTTTTTTTTTTTCGTTTTAATTTTTGTTTGTGTTATAAATTAGGATCAGTGCTCAACAATTTTATTTATATCTTTTTACTCCGATTTGAAAAACATGTCAATATAAAAACTCTCTCTCTCTCTCTCTTTTGCCTAGCCTTGTCCCTTTATTTGGGGTCCATATAAAAACTAATAAAAGAATATTTTTGTTACAGGTAAACTCCCTCCTCTCAACGCGAAAAGCAGTTTTTAAGCAGAACAATTTCGAAGATCAAAAATACCTTTTTCCTTACCGACGATAACTCGACTTTGCTTAAACTTCGAATGCAACGAACACGTAAGTAAATAGTGTGAACCATGTGCAGTTGTGCAGCGTGTTCTGTTCAGTGGAAGCACTTGCGAGGCGATGACCGCCGCCCCGGGCCGACCCTGACCCCGATCAACTGCTGATGCAGGGCTGCCACACGGAAAACCAGGAAATAAAAACAAAAAGAACGAAAACATGTTTATCTCTTTGAATGTCGTAATTAGAGACACAATAGAAAGACTATTACCTTATGTCGGACTGTGTAACTTAAGACATTCGAAAGGTTATTCTGTCCGTATAGACGCACAAATAAAACCTAAAAAAAAAATTGTTAGTTAGTTGGGTGGTTGAAATAAGTTATTTATGAGTAGAAATTTTTGCAAAGCCTTGTAACATATCAAATTTTATCTTTGTACACGGAAAATACATCAATTCCATCAGACCACTATCTCACTTGCTGCTAAAGTACTT
Source organism: Mythimna ferrago (assembly GCA_910589285.2). NCBI lineage: Eukaryota > Metazoa > Arthropoda > Insecta > Lepidoptera > Noctuidae > Mythimna > Mythimna ferrago. The sequence continues at coordinate 26,876,786 of OU342684.1, forward strand.
AACTTTAAGCTCATCAAGTGATAGTGGTCAACCGCCATGCTGGATACAAATTTAAAAAATAAAAAGTCCATATATTTTACCAATAGGTATAAAGCAGGTATGTTCGATACCTATGACAATAATGCAATTTTTAACATTTTTGTCTGTTTGTTTGTACCAGCTAATCTCCAAAACAGCTGTACCGACTGATATTATAAGTAGAAACTTAGTCTAGAATTAGGGTTCCGCAGAAAAAATACTTAAAACAAACTTCTTGAAATTGTAAACAAACGGCATTATACTGTTTTACGATTCTAATGCAAACGAAGTCAACAGCCAGTCTAAAATAAAAATAAAGATTACGAGTTACTTATAAGTTTTCAACAATTTGTACCATTTCACTCTTATCCTAGATTCCAGTAGCGAAACCTAAACAGGCATAGATTTCTCGAGAAATAAAAATATAAGCTACATTACACGCAATCCTACAGACGCGGGGAAGCAAACGAGATTGTTTTGAGCAAAAAGTACGTAACGGAGCAAGTGGAATTGTGCCATCATCTAATCTTAATACCAAAGTTTTTACACTCAGGAGATATTCGGACCGGGTAAATCCTACTTAGGATTACTGTTTAGTTTTTGTTAAAACTCTTAGATAAAGCAACACTTATCTTAAGGCTTATAGTCCCTTGAACCATCTGGCCGAAATTAAATGGTCACTACTTTCGTAGCCGTCTAGGCGACAGTACAACTATCTGTGCATTTGTTTGCGGCCAGCTGCGCCCGGACAGAGCCCCGCTGACTTTTAAATCCATTTTCTTTGCGAAATATTGATTGATTTACATATGCAATGTTCACTTTGAAGAATATTTAACTACCAATTTTTATGTGTAAAAACATTTCTAAAGATCCAAGCCGTTTCGAAGGAGTAGGGAAAAGTTGCGAATGTGATGTTGTTGTATGTAATATTTTTTTTAGACAAAAGTATTAATCGCACGAAAAAATCAAATGTTGATAATGTTGTTCTGGAATCTATAATAAACATATGTTTTTTCCAAACCTATTAACCTGGCCGTTACCGAGGAGTAGGCTCCAGAAAATCTCTGTTTTAAAGCACTTTTCGGGCGCTTGGGCCTTAAACAGTTTTAACAAAAACTAGACTAGGTAAAGATTACACTTGGCAGATTTATTTATGCAGTATAAGCCTTTGAACTTGATAGAATTTATCAACAGCAATAATTGTACTGATCCTCGAATCCTAGATTGCATAATTTATATTTAACTATCTTCTGCCAGTGACTTTGCCTGCACGAAAGAAGAAATTATTTAGCCTAAGTCACTCAGTGATAAAGTAGCATTTTACTGGTGAAACAATTTTTAAAATCAGTCTAATAGTTTTTGAGTTTATTTTTTAAAATACAAATCTTATAATATTATACTAGCTGAGCCACCAAATGTTGTTCAGAATTATAAATTATTTTAAAAAAATGGGGGTTGTTGGGGATAGCACGGTATAAATAATCTACGATTTGTTCTCAGATTACAAAATATACCAAAAAAAAAAATCGGTCAAGCTGTTTCAGAGAACTTCGATAACAAGAGATTTTTAAATATGAGATGTTATTAATATATGAGTGTAATAAATTAAAGTTTTCGAAGCGTTCAAATATTTAGGGTCGAACTACACTACGCACACGCCGATCTGGGCGCGTCGGTCTCCATACCATACGCCACGCGACGTCTTTCTACGTACAAATCAGGCGTGTCACACGTGTGCATCGGTCTGAAGTAGTTCTAGCTTAACTCTTCGACAACCCTATCCCTGTCCAGTCATGAGGAATGCTCAGAACAACTTGACCATACTACGCCGGACGTATGCGGACATGTGCCTGCATCCTTTTTGATCCTATCTCGTGTTTCAAAACAAAACAGAAAACATGCGAGGATAGGTTTGCACTGTGAATAAACTACCAGTTGTAGACGGAAGATAAATTCGAATATGACTTGGTATTCCCATCTTTACAACTTTCAATAAATTTTGATAATCCACTAACTCTTCTTAGAGCAGTGGTGGCCGAGTGGTAACGGCACTAACTTACGAGTTGTAGGTCGCGGGTTCAAACCCAGCCGTACTTTGCGTAATTATTTCATCACCACTGCTCTCAAAACGGTGAAAGAAAACATGGTGAGGAAACCGGCATGTCCTAGAACCACAAATTCGAAGATATGTGACATTCACCGACTCGCACTGGGCCCGCGTGGTGGATTAGCCCTTTCCCTCACCTAGAGAGTGGCTTGAGTCCCAGCAGTGGGCAACATTGAAAGGCTAATTATGCCATATGGTGCTAACTTTTCTTAAACCAAGCAAAGGATTTTATTGCAGTTTTCAATAACAGAAAGAACAAGATTAACGGGGAAGGTTCAGGTATATAATTCGCACTTGTGCAAAATCAGGGCGGATCGCTTCGACGGCGCGCACTGTTCCCGCGCGCCTCAAGAAGTTGTCAGCAACAGCAGGGACCCAGCCGGGTCGAAACCTACTGGGGCCAGGGTTATCCGAAAGGGCGCTCGAGCCCCGGTATGAAGGCTAGGAGGAACGGGGTGGGTCTTTTAGTCAGTAAGAGTCTGACACTATCTCCCGCTCCGCCCAAGAGCGGGGCTTGTCATTGGATGATTTTTTCCCACCATAAAAAAAAGGGCGGATCGCTAATTTTGGATATTTTAGCTAGTACCTACGTCTACTTCTTTTCCTCTAACTTATTTTTACATTAATGGTGAACAAAATTAAATATTTGGTATTTATTGACCACGTGACCCCCATTTATTATTGACTTCAGCAAGAATTTATCACTGACAGAATGTCACTTTGTCTAAGCTTTAGTATCTCACTGAAAAAAAAATATTGTAGTGGATAGTGACAACCTTTTTGTTCAAACTACAATCTAGATTATTTAAACACGACTCATTATGCACTAAACCAGGCCAGGTGTAGGCGACGTACTCATCTATCCTGCTTAGTGCTCCATCCTCCAATCGTATCTAATACAATAACACTCGGACTATCCGGTGAGCATCCCTGGCACTATTCCCTTCTATTGTCTTGTCGATGACATAAACATATCTCTGTGGATACATTCTGTCATTTATTTCCTTTGATCCTCCACACGAATGTAATGCCACACTAGTCTGCCATGCCAGATCATCGACGATATATTCGTCGCTGGAATATTTTGCAGTATCGAAGAATTGTTTGTCTTCCTCTGATTTGAAAAATACTGTCGTATTTTCTCATGGGAAATGCAATACGTCATATTTTTCGTTCCATCTGTTGCTCCAATTATATCTCGCGTGACACGTTCCGACAAGCCTCGAATATTTGCCTAGAACATTCCGGAATGCCAATTTTTGTTCGATGCGAGGAAAATTACCTTATTTGTGTATTGGTTTTCCTAGAAACATGATAGCGTGTGCATCTGCTATGTTCGTGCAGGGTGACGCTGATGGTTTCCATGTTATCTTTAGTCAGAAATCTACCTCAATGCTGAGTAGATTACGGGCCAGTTCTGGCTCCATCCTGAACATCATAACTAGAAGGTACGATTCTCCAATAGTGCATAGCATTATTAAGAGATGTATCTCTTAATGCACACCTATCACAGTGTTGTCTTTTTTAACCCAAAGGTTGATTGGTAAAGAATGCCTTGTTGCATTATGTAATGATTCTAATGAAATCTATGTATGGATTTAAACTTCATGTACCTACAGTAGTGAACTGTGCATGAAGTTTAATTAATTAAATAAATAAGCTTGTCGCAAATTACTCGTATTAAGTCTTACTTGTACCTTACCTAGTCATTAGATTCTATGCTTATTAACCTACTATTACTATTCTAATTGTCCAAAATAAAGGTTATTTTAAATATATTTCCTGTACAGTATCTATAAGGTGTTAGTAAAGAATATGATTCCTTTTATTCCTGTTAGAGGCTGTGGGAACCTGGATCCAAAATGCACCGGACCGGTCTGTGTGGCGTCAGTTATGTCCAATGGAGGGCGTCTTGCATACTACTTATATCTAAACTCCGGGCTCCTACAGGGTAATGAAAAAACTCAATAGCTCTTTTTGCCCGACCCGGAAATCGAATCCGAAACCGCACATCCAACAATCGTGCTTATGATTACGAAACCAAAAGATTGTTGTAAAGATTACTAACGTCACACATCTCTTTTGACAAAAAAAAAAGTTTTTATGATGTAACCCTAGAGCCGCCCCGCCCCTACTTTTACCCCGCACTACTCCTAAACCATATTTATGATTGACCAGCCTCTTTCCCTCTTGTTTCCTCCATATAAATTAGGACCCATTAACTTTGACAGGCTAAGAATGGTAATAATACCTCAGGGTTGTTTATTATACGTATATTTTCTTCACGACATACTTTGACCTTTTCTTACATTGGCAAGTTTTCCCGATAGCATTTTGAGTCGAATTTTTAGCGCTTCATTGAAATTTCGGAATTTTGTTTTATCGAACAAATAAATCTACTCCTTTTTTTCTTGTATGACAAGTAAAATTGAAGTGTTTGTAATATCAAAATGTAATTTTTTACCTATAGGCAACAAAAATGCTTTATTAAAGTTTTTGTCGGTCTGTTAATTTGTTCCGGTTAACCTCCGAAACGGCTGGACCGATTTTATCGGGATTTCCACTAATAGATAGCTGATGTTACAAGGAGTAACCTAGGCTACATTTTTAGATAAAGAACTAGGGTTCTGCGCAAAAAAATAATGAACTTCTTGAAACTGTAACCAAATGGCATGATAGTGCACTTTTACTAATTCTTGCACTTTGCACTTTCACCTTTCAATCGTGGAAATTACAGACACAATAGAAAGACAATAGGTGCGCGAACGCCGGCGTTCGCTTGGGGTTTAATGAATTAACATATTATGTTACATACGTAATTTTAAAGTTACTGTGATTCATAGACTTATATTCTAGTGACAGACCAGCACGTTCATGGAAACTATTTGTCAAAATACTGAAAAGTTAAAAGTTCGCTGCAGCGTTACCTTGTCAGCACATGTCGTAACAGAATTATTAAAACATACAACGCTAAGATAGCTTTTAGAGGATACTTTTTTCGCGAACAAAATGTCTTAAGCGCCATGAATTTCGTGACACGCGTTTCTTTAAACATAGTGTTCAACATAATGTTCAAGGTGTACCTACAGACTACATTAGACCTGAGTCGATTGATGTGAGTTTTCGGCACGCGTAATCTTGTGCGTAGTACATAATTATACATATATATTATATCGATGATTACGATCACATACAAATTTTTATGCGATTGAATATTTTTTATTACCCTATATTATTATCAGCTCCAGTCTAATTTTGGAAATAGACCTCTAGAATCACGCGCCATTCATTTCGATTCTCGTCAACAATCAACAATTAGTAATATCAAACACTAATTCTACAAAACATTACATTAGTAAACGTTAATTAAAACTAGATCATAAATTAAACGTCAATGCGTTTTCATTAAAGCTTACAAAGCCGGTGGTTTAATTAAAAGTTTTAGGTACAATAGGTACTTCCAAAATTAGGCCTGGCGATAAAACTGCCTATTCTACTGGATATAAAAACGTATGGTATAATGAGTGGTCGTAGGGCTGGTTGGACCGCGGTCCCTAACTTCCATATTTTTTTTTAGATGTGTTGGGACCACTAATAAAATAAGTACGGTTTTTTTTTGCAATAATATGCGAGCAATTTTTTATGTGCAAATTAAATCATGTTTAGTAAACAAAACATGAAAGAATTCTTAAAATTTCTTCATCAACAACGGATTTATATAGATTCAAAGCTGCCAATAAGATAGAAAAGTCATTTTACGGCTGCCATAGAAAATGGTGTCTTGGCAAGAGAGACAAATACAATGGTTTGAAATTGTTGTGTCGTTTCCTTTTTTACTGTTACTGCTACCACTTGTGGTTTTCACAGTTAGTATTTTATTTTTGTATATTTATTGATAAACTGGTAAGATAACAAATATTTTTTTCATGTATATTCTTCATTGTACTTTAAGGTGTTTTTACTTCTGGTCCCAAAACACTACACAAAAAAAATGTTTATAGGTGGAAATTGGGACCGCGGTCCCGGTCCATAGAGCCCCACGACTATAACGAGTAGTAATTAAACGTAGCTATATAATGGATCAGTACACAAGCAAAACAATATCCAGTAATTAAGGTGCGTCCGTGAATAAAATAGATGGGAAGGAAGGGAAGTATGGAACTAGAGTTATGTCATTATTGTCCCCGATTAAAAGAGGCGGGAAAACTGTCATGGTAATTTATCATTTGGACTTTTAACGAGACAGCTTTAGCTTTAAAGTGGAACTCTAAAGCTTACTTTGATTTGCTTTAAAAAGTTGATGAATTGAGCCTTTTAAATGGGGCAACTTTATGACATTTTACTCTACACCTGACATTTTAAAAGCCCCATAATGTCATTAATAACAATATTAATGACATTAACTTATTCTGATTTTAAATCTATTCACAATGACATTTGTAGTGTATGTAGTATACCATCAATTGTATTTGGGCAGTCTGTGTCCCACAGATGACAGTATGATATACTCTGTGGTCAGGCGACGGTGATACGTCTGCCAAGAGTATGGAGTGGTGATGTGTAGGTGAGCCAAATACATTACCTACAATAATTCAGATATATCAACATCTCACCTCCGTTCAGTGTCGTAATAACTGGAACAATTTGCCTGCTGCAGTCTTCACCTCCTATTATAATTTAGGTGTCTTCACGGCTAGAGTGTATAAGCCTCCTAATAAACAAGTGCGCTTCACCATCAGCGATTCCGCTTACCATCATCAGGTGGGATCGCAGTCAAGCACTAGTTTATATCATTAAATAATAATAAAAATTGTTCTAATTTTTAAATTCATCAATAATACTTTAAGCTCAGGTAGAGTCATTCTTTAATTCTTTATTGTACACTATAACAACTTATAAAACAAGTGGATAATAAAGTTCAAGTACATAGGCGAGTTTAACTCAAAGTTGAGTTTTCTTCCAGCAAACCGAGTGTGTGTGAGTAATCCTCCTCCCTCCTCCTTGCGTCGTATTCCTCAATGCCGAGGGTGTAAGTGATAAAGAGGCATAATTTTTTATTTAAGTTTTTATTTAAGTTCATATTACTAACATAATTTAATTTATCCGAACTCACTAACCATGCATAAGCCAGTAATGGTTTTAGTGGTTTTTAGTATAAAAGTCAAATGTATACTGTTTTTATCTTGAACATAAATAAAAAATAAAAAATAAAAATTCCATTTTTATTTTTTGATGTATATTGGTCACATCCCTGAATTATTTCATTTTAAACACCTTTTGATAATTAGATTTTTTATTGGTGACAGTATTAAAATTTGAGCGAAAATGCGTCATCTAAAAATCGATACTGCCAATTAAACCGTTGACCATCGTGAATAGAATTGACGGCGGTATAGATTTTATCGTCCATTTGTTAGTAGTATTGATAGATAATTATTATTGTGGCCAGACGGGCAGTCCGTCGCATGTCGGTTTAATGTCCGGCCGACGTATTACGAAGCCGCACAAATGGTGTGACACCCCTGGGAACAGAACGGGGACACAAAATAGATAGGTACAGAAGTCAATCTCGGTTTACTAATGATGAGCATAAAATATATTGTCATAATTTACATTGGCATAACTAAATTCAGCATAATGATCCTTACGCATAATATTTTTAGGCATAAATGTTTTGCCATAAATACTGCTACTACACACTTCTCAATCCCTTCCTTCTTAGTTTATCTAGGACATTACTGACTCCCCGTGCTTCGCAAAGCACATAAAGCCGTTATAAACCTAACCTGACCTTTGCATTATGCCAATAAAAGTTATGCGAAAACGTTATGCCAAACTATATTATGCCTTAAAGTTTTATGCAAACAAGGGTATTACCGTCAACCTCATGTATGTACTTCACTTTTTATACCTACGCTAGGCGGTCGCGCTAGGGTCAGCGCGTTGCGCCGAACTGTACGAGTGCGACCGGGCGATTGAGCCGAGATATCGTGTCAGTGAGCAGTGTCTATGTGTACGTTGCTCGAGCGCGCTTTGTATGTAGATTGTCTTCTGTACCTATATATTTTGTGCCCCTGGGAACAAGACAGGGATGTGCAATCATTGGCTGAATTATATAGATATGATTGAGTTACCGCCGACGTTATGGAGATGGCAGCTGGAAGAAGTTTTCGTATTGATTCCAATTTGGCCCTTAGACATTTTTGTAGGTTAGTGTGTTCTGGATGAGATTTTTCAAAATCAATCAAAATCAAAATATTTTATTTCACATGGTCTACTTGGGCACTTATAAAACGTCAGAAGCTAGTGCACGGTTCCAAATTAGTCGTTTCCTATGGAGAAGAACCGGCAAGAAACTCCATGGCTACTCTTTTAAAAAGACTGGCACACGTGGAAATCGACACAAAATAAACCGGGCAAGTGCGAGTCGGGCTCGCGATGAGGGTTCCGTGCAAACTGACCTATGAAAAGTAATGAAAACAGTTAAATTCCCGAATTGAGTTATGAAGATTTTTCAGAATAACAAAAAATAAAAATTATGACGAAACTACAAATTTGCAGTTTTCGGTTATTTTTATCTATACTTCTGCTATAAGACCTTGCTTCAAGACCAATTTTAGGATTCTAGGTCAATTGGAAGTACCCTATGAATTTTGATTCCCTTGAGAGTGTCAAAATGTACGTTTTTCGTCAACTCTATACCTTGACGCGTCCTTGAGATTAGGGTTCCGTTTTTTCCTTTTGAGGTACGGGACTCTAAAAAGAGTACTTATCCAAGTAGTGGGTGAAGCCAGATTGTACACGATGATGACGTGTTCTATAAGAAATACTTTCTTTTTTTCTTCCAGCTATCACTTGTAGATAATTTTATCCCGTACATTAACTTCACTCTTAACATTCATAAATGGTGACATTATGGCAGTTATTTTTAATAACCCCATTCATATACGGATAAAGAGGGGTTTCTAAAGCCCCTTGGTCACTAAAGATCTATTATTACTACCCTTTCAAGTCCCAAACCAATTATAAAATTCACTACAACCTTTTCGGCAGAACTTTATGATGATATACTGAAACCTTTTCAGACTAGATCTTGTTACATAGCATAGTCGGCCTTATAATGTTCCCACTGTTGGGATCAGGCCTCCTCTCTGGGAGAGGGAATGGGCCGTAATCCACCACGCGGGCCCAGTGCGGGTTGGTAGAAGTCGCATGTTTTCGAATTTTTCGTTCTAGGACATGCCGGTTTCCTCACGATGTTTTCCTTCACCATTTTGAGAGCAGTGGTGATGAAATAAATTACACAAAGTAATGCGCATGGCTGGGTTTGAACCCGCAACCTACAACTCGTAAGACGGGGCCGTTACCACTCGGCCACCACTGCTCTTAGATGTTGTTGAGTAGGTAATAAATATTCGTTGTTTCTTCTCCACTCAGAAATTCGCGTGAAAGTAGATTTTTGCTCCTTGAATCGGAAATTCGTTTGCAATTGAAGGCGGCACTGGAATGATTGGCGTGGATCAGGACGAGGTCGGGGCGTGTTACTGATAAGAACCCAGCGGTGGGTAAATACGGGCTCATTAGCGTTAGATAAAATATATCTCTTTGGAGTGTATGTAGAACGTATGGATACGTGTTATGGTGGCTGTATTCAACATATAGCATACTTTTGCCCACGGCTTCGCCCACGTACAATAAATAGAACCTCTCTTTCAGAGATTACCTGATAATCCCTGAAAGTACTGGTCCGATTGCTAAAATTTTTGCACTGATAGAAAGCTGCATAATTCCCAAGTAAAATAGACTATATTTACGCGGGTAAAGCCGTCCTCCTATAAACAATAAAACAAACTTTGCCTCTTTATAATATTAGTGTAGATTAAACGCTCATCCTGAAAGTACTTAGTATCTTAATATTTTCTGGTCAAAAATTTCAAGTCATGAAAGTTTATGGAGACCTGTCTCCTACACTAAGGTATGTGTACTTACATACGTGATACAGATGTATTTACTTGTCCAAATTCTCCTAAACGGTTAACACCTTAAAAGTTTGACCTGCACTTAGTTCCAAACTCTCAAACTAAATGCTAAATATACTCTGCACCGCTGCTGTGCGCAATTTCCTGCAACACCTCCAGTATCGAGTTTTCGAATGCACTCCTTGGTCAATAAACCAGAACTACATTGCACACAAGTATGTTCAGTCCATCCAAAGGTTGTCTAGAAGAAATTGCCTTGTGCGATAAGACCGCCCATTGTACACTTATTTTTAATAATGTTTGTCCTGTATTTTTTTGTATATGTGGTGTACAATAAAGAATATATAATAATAGTAATAAGTATGCCACACACGCCGATCTGGGCACGTCGGTCTCCATACATTTTATATGGAAACTAGACTTGTAGAGCTACACTAGATCCACGCTACGCGACTTCGTTCTACGTACAAATTGGGCGTGGTCCATATGTGCGTCGGTCTAATGTAGTTCCAGCTTTACAGTGGTTAAATAAGGGTTAAAAGTTTGTATGGGAGTCTGTAATTTTTGCTATTGGGTGCTTATTATCAGGATAGGATGGTGCGGGTGACAGCTGTCAGATTCATACAATGCTACCTACCCTTTTTTCTCATCTTGAAGATTCATATTTGCGTCCTGCTGTCATCCTTACCCATGCTATGTAAAAATACCTTAGGTTAATTATTAAAAGTAGTTGTAGGGCTGTACGTTACCACTAATATTATAAAGGTGAAAGTTTGCGAGTCTTTTTGTTCAAGTTCGTTGCTTTTTTACCTATGCTAAAACGGCTGAACGGATTCGAATGAAAGTTGGCTCACGAGTGAACCATTTTCTGGAAGAGTACATACAAAAGTATGTACTCTTCCATCTTGCGAGTATCTTCCCTAGGGTTAATTTTCTGCATTCAAGCTGCTGGCAGAAGCTATTATTAAAAATACTATCATAGCAACACGTTGGTCTAAATCTAGTCTGGAAAAGCAATGCGAATAATGCACCGAGTAATTTCCAAGATGACACTGGGAGAGTTCAGCTGAGTGCCGCTAAAAGCATTGAATAGGGTGCAAAATGCGGCCACTTCATGGCTTTGTCGCCTTCCATATCATATACAAACAAATGACTGCACCATCAGTTGTCTTTCATACATCATACTACGTAATATTATAATAGTGAAAGTTTGTGACGGTGTGTTCGTTTGTTACTTCTTCATGCTCGAACAGCTGTACGGATTTGGATTAAATTTTTCATATCAATCAATCAATCAATCAATCAAAACATTTATTTCAAATAGACCATTTACAGGCACTTTTGAATAGTCAAATGTCGGTCAGTCCAAGAAAAGTGAAGCTAAATTGCACGTTCCAAAGAGTAGGTCTCTATGGAGAAGAACGTGCAAGAAACTCCATGGACACTCTTTTAAATCATATTATGTGTTACATATAATGCTTGGTTACATATTACTTGTTGCTTCTATCATGTGAGCACAATGTCGATAATGAAATAAAAAATGTAAAATAATTAAAAGATAGAAACTGAATTAAGCCACTGGCAGCTAAGAGATGACCAGTCCCATCTGACGGCACCCGTTCACGAGCATGACGCGTGCATCAGCCCCACTCAGCTCAACCATTTTGAATGGAACTGAACGACCCAATAACACGTGCCACCAACAGCGAGACATTTGAGTGAGCAAGACAAACTCTCAACTGCCATGCTCGTAATGTCAAAAAAGAAGTTGTAACCTAATAAAAATGCTCCATGGTGCTTCACATTCACAAACTTGGAAAAAGTGCTTCTACATTATACAATGCAATTGTGTCTTTCAAATTAAAAATAATAATATTAGTTTCCAACTAATCAACTAATTAGTACGCCCTAGTGGTAGTGGAGCTGGACCAGCATTGAGCCAAGCATTTTTATCTTGAATATAATCCTCCAACTTATAATATGCTTGCCTGCATAGTGTGCGTTTAATACAAGATTTAAATTTCGTTTCATTGAGTTCTAATATTTGGGGTGGTATTTTATTATAACATTTCAAACAGTACCCCATGAAAGAAGAGGCCACTTTAGCCAGTCTGAAACCTGGTTGAACTAATTGATCCCTATTTCTTGTAACATAATTATGTCTATCGCCTCTTTTGCTAAAAAGATGAAGATTTTTTCTAACATACATGATGTTTTCATAGATATATTGACAAGGTACCGTCATTATGTTAATATCTTTAAACAGTTCCCTTAAAGAATCGCACCGGCGGAGATTGTAAATAGCTCTGATGGCTCTTTTCTGTAATATAAAGATTGACTCGATGTCTGCAGCCCGTCCCCATAGTAAGATACCGTACGACATGACACTATGAAAATAACTAAAATAGACTAGTCTAGCGGTATCAACATCCGTAAATTGGCGGATTTTTCTAACAGCATATGCAGCCGAGCTAAGCCGTCCTGCAAGAGATGTTAAGTGAGGACCCCATTGTAGCCTAGAGTCAAGCGTAATCCCCAAGAAAACTGTTTTATCAACAAATTCTAGTTTCTCATTGTTCAATACTATGTCGCAATCACTACTTATGACATTTGGTAAGGAAAATCTTATGCATTTAGTTTTTTTCCCATTTAGAACTAGATTATTAGCAGTGAACCAGTTTTGGACCTGCAATAAAGCGTTATTTTCATCGTCAAGATTATTAGTCCTTCTATTTATCTTAAAAATCAAAGAAGTGTCGTCAGCAAACAACACCATATTAAGTTTATTTTTCAGCAAATAGGGTAAATCATTAATATAAACTAAAAATAAAAAAGGACCTAAAATTGAACCTTGGGGTACCCCCATTTTCACATTTAATCCCGACGAATTGACACCGTTTATTTGAACTAGTTGCTGTCTGTCATTCAAATACGATTTTAATAAGCTTAACGCTGCTTTGCCTAGTCCGTAATGCTCCAGTTTCAGGAGTAATGTTTCATGAACCACACAATCAAACGCCTTAGACAGGTCGCAGAAGATGCCTATAGCATCTTGTGCCTCCTCCCACGCATTAAAAATGTGTTTTAGTAAGGAGACACCAGCGTCAGTTGTACAACGCCCTTTGGTGAAACCATACTGTTTATCGTGTAAGATGTTATTGGTGTTAAAATGATTAAGCATTTGATTTAACATCACCTTTTCAAATATCTTGCTAAAAACCGGCAAAATACGTATTCGTACCTCAAAAGAAAAAAAAAACGGAACGCTTATAGGATGACTTTGTTATTAGTTTGCTTGTCAAGACCCTTTATCTTCGGAATGCGTGGAGGTATCGAGTTGAAATTAAACCCATACACTCAAGTTTGCGGTCCCTTTAAGCTGTGAAAATTTCTATCTTCTAAGTTAATGAAAAAAAAAAATGATATGGCCGTTTATATGGCAAAATACTTATATTTTGACTCTCTCTAGGGAATCAAATTCATAGGGTATTTCGCGTTGATCCAGATTCCTGAAATTTGCATAGCATAAAGCAAGCTTATAGCACAGGTATGGAGCATAGGAACAAATCTGAAAACAGTTTTGTTTACTGTTTTCAGAATTTTTTTTTTTGTAATTCGAAAAAAAAAATCGATAATCCAGCCGGGATTCGAACTACCTATTTACATAGGTAAGTTCGTACGGATCCCTCAGTGTGCGAGTACGACTCGCATTTGCTGTTTTTTTTTTTTTTTTTTTTTTTTCAGAAAATGCTCCCTGACAATTTTATACTAACACGCAGGTGAAGCCATTGGCAACAACAAGTTTATACATAAATATTTTTTTCTGGATAAGTTCTGTCGGTCTATTCCCATGAGCCATACCTTTTCCGGATGCCGATTGCACTCAACGATGAAATAGGTAGTTTTCCATCAGTGGAAGAGTTTTTCGTAAATCTAGCATAGATACAAATTCGAGAGATTCCTCTTACAAACATGCTAATTTTACCTTGCTAGCTAGAGTATTAAGCGTAGAACTACATTAGACCGACGCGCACACGTGTAACACGCCTGACTTGTACGTAGAACTCCGTCGTGTGGCGTGGATCTAGTGTAGCTCTACAAGTCTAGTTTCCATATAAAATGTATGGAGACCGACGCGCCCAGATCGGCGTGTGTGGCACACGTGTGCGCAGCACACGTGTGCGCAGTGTAGTTCTAGTATTAGTATCGGGTTTACTTTACCATGACGTGATAAAATGTCAAGCGAGAAAGAGGTATGTAGCTTTTTTTTTTTTCGGTGGGAAAATCATCTAATGACAACCCCCGCTCTTGGGCGGAGTGGAAGATAGCGTCAGACCCTTACTGACTAAAAATCCTCCCTATTCCTTCGTGGCTTCATACCGGGGCTGAGCTACTCTTTCGAAACTAACGCTGGCCCCAGTAGGCTTCGACCCAGCTGGGCCCCTGCTGTTACTGACAACTCCTTGAGGCGCGCGGGAACAGTGCGCGCCGTCGACGACTTGGGCTCGGTCCGGACAGTTACCGGACGTTCGGACACGGCCCCTTGGATCGGTCTGTCTTCTTGTGAAAGGCTTTAAAATAGTTGTTTGGTGAACATATATAAAAATCAAGCATGAGAATTTACGTGAAGTTATGTCATTATTTTGGGAGCTTTAAAGCGTCTGTAAAGCAATACGGCCCACGGAATGTGTCTGGGAGTATTGGCGACTTGATTTTAAAGATATTGCCTACAAAATACGTAAAAATCAGCTTTGAGAATTTACGTGAGGTAAGTAATGATTTTATGTACCTTGATTACCTGATACCTGAAAATTAGCCGTCTAAGCAAGCATGCGTTCTTAGTACATACTCGTATAATCGTCCACATTTCGTTCGTGAGAAAATACGTGACGTCTGGCGGGCCTGGGATCTTGGACTATAAAGCATCTTTCTATCGGTGAAAAAATTTTAGCAATCGGACTATTACTTTCAGAAAAACTTTACCTCTTTATAATATCAGTGTAGATAAACTATTTACAGGCACTTTTAAAAATGTCAAGAAGTCAGAAAAAAAACTATTTACAAAAAAAAATACAACCGACTTCACTGCAAAAAAACACTGAAAAGTACAAAATAACTTTAATTTTGGAAGTCGGTCTTTCTATAATAGTTTTGTCTCTTCGTTATTCAACACCGATTTCCGAAATTAAAGTTATTTTGTACTTTAGAGTGTTTTTTTACAGTAAAGTCGGTTGTATTTTTTTTTTTGTAAAAAGTTTTTATTTTAAGGTTTTTAGTTATGGTACCATTAAAAAGTATCTCTCAGCCTTACTTTAATACCTTATAGCCAGTGAGCATCTCATAATGATTCTAATAATCCCAAACACGGTTAGATTACATTAATTTGCCTTCTGCCACTTTTTTTCTTTTACTTGTTACGACAGTTCTGCTGTGATCCTATGAGGAGTTCTGTTCCATATCTTCGAAGATCATGATCTGATCATAAGTATATTTCAATGGGACCAACTTGGAAGCATAACCTTTCAATCAAAAAAATAATTTTTAAAATCGGTCCACAATTGACCGAGGTATCGGTGAAAATACATTAAAAAAAAACACACATTCAGCCGAACATAAAACCTCCTTTTCGAAGTCGGTTAATGATGCTAAATTGCATTCCAAAGCGTTGATCTCTATGGAGAAGAATGTGCAAGAAATTCCATGGACGCACTATTTGATGGCTTCACTCAAAGTATTAAAAGAAAGAAAACATGTTTATTTGGCATACAATGAATAAAACAAGTATTTAAAAAAATAATTAAAAGCTTAAATGATATTAAAAAACGTAAAAGTAAAAAAATAACACAACAGCAACAATGTGTCTCACGGTATTAGTTTACTAAACAATATCACCACCAGAATTCTATTAAACCCAAAACACCAGCACCGTAAAAGCAACTCGAGTAATTCACGGGAACTCCCTATAAAAAGTCGATAACCCAATTTTGAGCATTTCAGTGGTAAATCATTGAAATGCATTTGGGCGTGCCGTGAGCCCCTTTTCAACGAATGTTCATTAAATGCTGAAACCTCATTACCTTTGCTCACGCACCACGTTGAAGAATGCTGTCAATGGATGCCTTCGCTGCGACCTGATGAAATATGGATGCGGTAATTTGGAAAATTGTAAATGGACTTACTTTTGAAAATGTTTTTTTACTTTTATAAGTCACGTTTTATTTTTTGATCATTATGTTTTAGTAACTGCTGGCAGCAACTTCACCTAAGTAATAGTATAAAGTTATCATGAAAATACTTACTCCCGGGATAAAAAGGATCATTATATGCTAATCCAAGACATGGTCTACTCGTTTAATCCGTTCAGCCGTTTCAGCGTGAAATAGTAACACACACATATAGACGCTCTCAAACTTTCGTCTTTATAGTATTAGCGTGATTTACATTGGTAGATATATAAAAATGTCTGTAATGCGTGTGTATTTTGTGTACAGCATAAGCACAAACATAATCAGCCTTTTAATATTCCCACTGCTGGAACTCAGGCTTTCTGTTTAGGAGGGGGAATGGGCCGTAATCCACCACGCGGGCACAGTGCGGGTTGGTGAATGTCACATGTCTTCGAGTTTTTGGTTCTAGGACATGCCGGTTTCCTCACGATGTTTTCCTTCACCGTTTTTGTGTACAGCGTAATATTTTTTTCTCTTCTTTTTAAACAATTTCGTTTCTGAATGTGTTTGGCTAATTGTTATGGGTTTGTGGATAAGACCTCGCCTATTATGATTGTGGTTGTTGCTTTAAATCCGGGTACAGCAACGTGATTTACAATTCATATGCACGGCAAACTTCGGGAGGAAACTTGGACTTATTGTTATGACTGAAATCAGAAACCCGTCGCTAATAAGGTGATTAATGGTACCTTCTCTGCATGAGAAGAGGCGTTTACCCTGTTATGGCATAGTTACAGACTGCTAGTATCCAAGCGAAACTAGTTTTTACGACCGAAACCGCATATCGGCTTCGATCTGTTTCGGCCGAAAATGGAACCGAAACTATGGATGTTTTGGTTCCGTTTCGGCTAAAACTGAACTGAATACATGGTCATGTATTTGTGGGGGGGAAATTCAGTCTATATCAGTCTTTAGAGGTATGCAGAACAGGGTGTAAAGCCCCGCAAACCTCCGTTGAAAATGAAAGACCGGGTATTTCATTTGGTCCGGGAAATTGAACGATAATTGATTACTGGCAACGATAGTTGTATACCTTCTAATCGCATGTAGAACTGTAATACCGCGATGCAGGATTTTGGATGTTTTAGTTCCTATGTGGCGCCATAGATGTCGCTGCGTGTCAATCTCTTCTTTTTTAAATTGCATATCATTCAGTGTCAAATATTTGAGGCCAAAACGAAATTGTCGACATGTACGATAGTAGCTTCTTGAATTCAGTAGATATCAGTTTCGGCTGTAGTTTTGGCGGTAACTAAGCCGAAAATAGTTTTTTTTTTGCCGAAATTAAAACCAGACGCAAAAGTTGGATCAGACACTACAACATGGTATTAATATTTTTGATTATGATTTAATAAACTAAGCAATTTCACTTCTGATATATATTTACCCAGTTAGAAACAAGGTGATTTTAAGAAAACCGTCTGCTTATCTTCATGTAAACACCAAAGATGTAATTGCTACGTTAGTACATAATGATTTGAAAATAACGAACTGACCAAGCCTGTAGAAAATCAATAGGTTAAGCAAACATGTAAAAAAACATGACGAAATTATTCCGAGAAGATTAAGAAATTTCGTTCGCAAAAAACTGTTCCAAATCGCTTTTTTCTCGCCACTTCACAGATTACGTAATTTAGTATTTCTTCAGACTCCCGTCCATCAGAAGATTGACACTTCTTGTCAAATTATTAAGTACCTACCGTGGTTGAACCTTAAAGACATTATGGACAAGGGGACGAGCACTCTGCTCACTTAATTGTACGAAAGGGGTGCAAGGAACCCCATGGCCACGTTGAAAGTGTAGGTGCTTGACAGTTTTTGTAATAAGAGGGGCCTTAATTCGACAAAGGGGGCCACGAATGTGGGCAACCACAATACAAGTTAATACAAAGTTTGTATTACAAACAGCTGGTGAAACAAAACTACTAAAAGTAAATTATCCTTCAAGCGTAAAATTCGGAACTACTACTCGAAGTCCTCTCAACCTTAGTTTGGTCTTCGTTATAATTGTTATATTTTAAGTTCTCTTAATTTAAATGATTCAAATAGTTTGTAATTTTATTATTTTATTATTATAAGTCACTAATTTAATGATACTTCATTTTATTTGAAATTATTATTTATTTTTGTGCACACCTTCCACAGTGTTGTCTCATTTAACAGAAAGGTTGACTGGTAAAGAATTCCTTGCTGCATTAAGTCCGTCTATGTAATACTACTGTACATGAAGTTTAAATCTAAACATCTATATCTATATATCTATAGTACATCTTCTATACATCTATACACACATACACGTACACAAATTTAAATAAAATTGGAGTGTCTGTTTGTAATATTGAAAGAACTGCTTTTTACTACATGCATACATGTCTGTCTGTTGGTCCGGACTAATCTCTGAAATGGTGGGACCGATTTTGACGGGACTTTTTTGGCAGGTAGCTGATGTAATAAGGAGTAACATAGGCTACTTTTATTTTAGAAAAAATAAATTCAAAATCCTGTAGTCCACGCGAACGGAGTCGCGGGCACAGCTAGTAAATAAATAAAACTTAGTCTCGATCTATGTGTTGTGTAAATTTAACCACATCACATAAATTGAGTATCCTTTTCAACCCTAAAACTCCCTCTTACCTGCGGGAACGTTTCTCCTACTCCCGTCCTTCTGATGCACCTTGCAGGTCGCATCTTAAGAATCTCCTTAAATCCCCTCCCCACTCCACCGACTTCTATTCCTATTCCTTCACTTCGCACGCAGTACGGTTGTGGAATTCACTTCCGCCTGACATCAGGGGCTGCCAAACTCTTGCAGTTTTTAAAAGAAGAGTGAAAGAGCACTATCTTTCTATTTCGTCATAATTGCATATTTAAACTAGTATGTATTATTTTATTTTAGGTATTATTTAGTATGTATTTGTGTGGTATTTATTTTATTATGTGTATGTTTATAATTATAGCAGTATATATATATCTTTAATTATTATTATTTTTTTATACTATTTAATTGTTAACTATAACTATTTTGTGTGTACTAATTTTCCTTTTACTTTTACACACGGTGTCTACTTCTCTTTTTTCTTCAACTTTCCTGTCGCAGGTATGCTGGAAGAGATTTCATTAGAAATAAGCATCACCTTTGTACTATTTTTTCTGTTTCCTTCCTCTTTTCTTGTATTTCTATGTGTGTACATAAATAGTTAAATAAAATAAATAAATAAATAAATGAGTTTTCTTTTTAATTGATATAAATTAGTGCTTGACTGCGATCCCACCTGATGGTAAGCAGTGATGCAATCGTTAATGATTACCTACGCATTAGTTTGTCGTGTTCTTATATTCTTTATTGTACACAAATTATAGTCAATGAAAAAATAGAACAGGTGATGTACACAGGCGAGCTTAACCCATAATTAGGTTTTCTTACAGCATACCTGTGTTTGTTAGTTTATGTGTGTAATCATACCCCCAATATATATTTTGATTAACCAATATAATATTTAATAGCTCATGTGACACAACATTTAGCATTTTAGCCGTCCGATAAGTCTGCAATGTTTTCGTACGTCACCGAGGGCGGCGAGCCCGTCAGATGGGCGGGAAGAGCGCGCCGGCCGCCCGCATCGCGCGACCCACGCGCCGCGAATAATTACCCCAACTAACGGACCACCGAATTCAATTTTGAAAATAGAATAACAGTTTTATTCTTTTTTTCCATTCGTGATTGTTGATAGGCAGTGACACGTGATTTTAGTGATGGGATGTGTGAAATAGTGAAGTCCATAGTGTTTTAATAGTGAATTAAAACTTTTTAATCAAATCTTGTGCCAATTGGATTTAGTATTTTTTTAAAGTGGTGCTAAATTGTGTTAAGTGTACCTATCGTCTGCTATCTTCGTTTAATTAAGGTTGTCCTGGTAAATGGATTTTACTGGTAATTGAATATTATCAGGTTTGTAGGCGCAGTCTTGGGGTAAAGTAAGACTAACGAGGTGTTTCATGTCGGTCTTTGATGTTTGATGACATAACACAAGTTAGTTAAATTAAGTAATAGCCTTAATGAACGCTTTTAAATGAATCGAAACCGAATAAGCCGATTAGTTGACAATCGTTTCGTTTGTTCCGTTTCGTTATACGTAATTTTATACTCCGTATCTCATTTTAGGTTTTTTCAGATGGATAAGCAAGAATAGGCTTTTCTCATGTTATACTAAGTTATACTAAATATTACCCAGTCTAGGTACGGACAGCGTCAGCGAAAAATTTCTCTTTTGTAAGGTATTTTATAATGTGAGAAATACCCATTGATGCGATCCCGCCTGATGGTAAGCAGTGATGCAACCGTTGATGGTGAGGCGCACTAGTTTATTAAGAGCCTATTCACTGTAGCCTTGAAGACAGCTAAATTATAATCAGACGGGAAGACCGCAGCAGGCAAATTTTCCAGTCCTTCGATGTACGCGGTATAAATGACGAGGCGAAACGTTACAAAATCAAGACAGACAAAAATCAAATCAAATCAGTTCACAAAATCTACTGTATTATTCTCTCATACCTATTAATATTATGAAATTTATCTTTTGTTTTTATAAGAGCAACCATGGTGTTTCTTTACGACCTATTGGAACATTATTGATGATGCATTCATTAGCTTCAAACTTTTTTTAAGTGTCCTTGTAGATCTATTATACATATTGTAAAACACTGGCAACCTCAGGACTATGTTGCTAACATCATAAATAACAACTCTTATTCTATGACTTTTAAAAATGATTATATTTTAGTTCATCAGCTTTTCATACAACAATAAAAATATTTAAATTGAACGTTCTAAATATTACGAAGTCTATGCGAAGCAATCGATAGTACATAGTGGAAGGTAGTGGGGATCGGGTGGCGGTGATGCTTTATGCGCTTGCGTTGCCTCATACAGACGTAGATAGGTATAGCGAAATACAGGGTTGAAATATTTAGAGAACAATGAAATCTTTAAAGTTTGTTTTTGGTAAATGTGGAATGTTTTGTAAAAAAGTCATAGAACAAAAGTTGTTTATGATGTTAGTAATACAGTCCCACAAGGTTGTTAGTGTTTTTCAAATAACCCTGTATATATATATATATATATATATATATAAAAGGAGAAACTGATTGACATAAATGGTTGATATCGCATAGTTTTTACTCAGTAGGCGAATTTCTGAATAAAAAAACTTGTCAATCTTACCACTTCAGGAATGCTTTGTAGTTTGTATTAAAGTGTTGTGTTTATTTTTAATTATTTACCTAAATCTCCTGTTAATATTATTTAGTTTAAATCATTTATGTAAAGATCTATTAATATTTCTGTTTTATTAACCATGGAACTCTAGATAGTTGTGAGTTATTTTATGTTACTAAAACACTATTGACTAAATATTTGCATGCCATCATTAAATGGCGGAATGTGTCTTTGCACTTGTCTCTTTTAGGTAACATCTTTTGTACTCTACCACATTTTACGCAAATAAATGATATTATAATTATAAGAGTTAATTATAGCTTACTTTCACGAGGGCAAAGCCGCTCGCAGAAGCTGGTGTGAAATAAAATAATTTTGAATTTAAGTTTACTATTAGTAACATTGGTAAATGGGAAAACTGACTACCGAAAGTACTGGGTCTAGGAACGTGAAATTTTGCACAACGTTTTATTTTATGATGCAGGCGAGCACTAAGAAAGGATTTCCCTTAAGGGAGTGAACCAGGGGCCAAAAGTTTGTATGGAGCAGCCTACTTTCACGAGGGCAAATCCGCCGGTAGATGCTAGTGTGAAATAAAATGATTTCGAATTTGAGTTTACTATAAGTATCATTGGAAACATGTCCTCGGAATCCAATCTAATCGTCGATCCAATCTAGTCGAAGCGTTTAAGTCTCATTAAACCTGTTCTGAGAAAGGCATCAGCTTCCAGGCTCGAATCCAGTATTACAATACGTCCTAATTGAACAACGCAATTTACAAGCCTCTTCTCTCCGAAGTCATACGAATTGTATTCTATTTCCTAACATCCGAAGGAAGGTATTTCCTGTAGGTTTCAGTCAGGGTTGTTATGGAGCTCCGAAATTGTCGGGATTTCGGAATAAAAAAATATCCCTAACCGTAACCAAAACCGACGTCAAAGTTTCGGATAGTTTCAGATAAAAGTGGAGATTTAAAATGACTGTAATGGTATTTACTCATATGATTGATTATATCAAATGAAAAATCTAGACTAGAAATAAGTGTCAAATCTTGCTGTTTGTAAACCCAAACTAAACCAGCCGATAAAAAAAAATCTGGGCAAGTGCGAGTCGGACTCGCGCACTGAGGGTTCCGTGCAAACTATAATTCCCAAATGAAGGCTCGAAGGTTTTTCCGAATTGCAGTGACTACAACTTTACTGTTTTCAGTTTTTTTCCTATACCTGTGCTATAAGACCTTGCCTTATGCCAAATTTCAGGATTCTGGGTCAACGGGAAGTACCCTATAAATTTCGATCTTTGACAGTATCAAAATATAGGTTTTGCGACAAAAAAGCCCGTATTTTTTTTATTCGTTAACTTAGAACTTTGATTTTTTCACAGCTTGAAGGGACTGCAGACTTGAGTATATGGTTTTAGTTTCGACTCGATACTTCCACGCGTTCTCGAGATATAAAGGGTCTTGACAGACAGACAGACAGACAGACAGACGGATGGACAATATAGTGATCCTATAAGGGTTCCGTTATTTTCCTTCGAGGTACGGAACCCTAAAAATCCGAAAAAAAATGCCATATCCGAAACAGTACCTATGTTTTTTTTTAATAAATGGTTGGTTTCCTTAAGAATTGGAATGAGAAAACAACGAACGGTGATCATTGAAAATAGTGGAGGGAGGCTTTTGCCCAGCAGTGGGACAATATAGGCTGGCTATAATAATAATTATTCGGCTTCCGTTTGGCTACCACCTCACCTAATGGTAAGCGACGATGTGGTCGACGATGGAGTACGTTTATCTAGAAGTAACCTTGAGTTATCCTCGATATTATTCCTAAATCCGTATCCGAATATCGATAACATCCCTGGTACCTATTCTGGGGTATCCGTCGAGATTAGCAACAGGCACCCGTCGTTACCAGGGGAGCAATAAGACGGGGTTAACGCACGGGGTCGCGCAAAATAAGAATTACTACACACAGGCTCTTTTTTATGCGATATAAACTAGTACTTGACTGCGATCCCACCTGATGGTAAGCAGTAATGCAATCGTTGATGGTGAGGCGCACTAGTTTATTAAGAGCCTATTCACTCTAGCCTTTAAGACACCCAAATTATAATCTTATTCGCTGATGTTCTGCGTTGTCCTGCTCTTTGGTATCATAAGTGTAGAAGCTCTCTGCGAGAATCCTGGCGGAATCTTTTGCACCCATTTTCATTTTTTTTTTTTTTTTGCTTTATTAGAGGCAAATCTTCCTCCGCTCATATGGTAATTCGGATCCGAATTACCATATAAATTCCCTACCACGAGCTTTTAACGCGATCTAATTGACGACCTAAACTGAACTGTGGAATGGAGAAATATAGGATGTAGTGTATAAACGTGCGACCGAGAAAGAGAGATGGAGCTAATCTCTATTTCTCGGTCGCACGTTTATACGAGTACTACGTATACTACTCGATACTTTAACACGTCATGATATGGCCCCAGATTTTAAAATCTAAATATATTTAAAACACTATTCTTAGTTTAAGCGAAACCTGAATATAGTTTGTCCAGAATCACTGAACCTGAACCTGAACCTGAACCTGAACCTGATGAACTGAATCGATTCCAACAATTTTTACATTACTTATGTTATATTTTTCCCAACAATATTTAAAAAAGGTCACAATTTGGACACCACCGACACTAAGTACAGTTGCCATCACGGATCTTGAACACTTGCGCAGAAGTCAAATATTCGGTCTCTTTAGTGGTGCGAAGTGCGACGCGGGGGCGGAGAGTGTCAGTGATTGGCTGGCCGCGCCATCGCGTCATAGACGTCACTCCTGATTCGTTCACTGCGTTGCAGCATGTATCTAACAACGAAGACGATTAGCTCGCCAATGTATGGAATGCGCAAAGCGATCCCCACTCTGACGCCGAGCGCTCAAGATCCGTGATGGCAACTGTACAACACAGATCACGGCAGGTCATATCGGGCATTAGACGCCAGCGAACAGCTGGGTGCGGGAGCGAAACAACCCCTCAGTCGCCCGGGTGGCCAGATAATTATGTATTTATGTCGCCAACCAGATACCATAACTGGCTTATAACTTGTTTTTTCATAATACAGTTTTGAAGTTTTGTACATAGATTCTTTAAGTGAAAATACTAGACACGTGTTTTAGGTTTTGCATATAGTAAAAAAAAGGTTGTATTATTATTTTTTATTTAATTTACAATGTTCTCACATAATAGTAACGACAAGAAACATATTACCGAGATATTTGACTGGCCTGTTGGTCTAGTGGTTAGTGGCGAGTGTCGTGGGTTCGATTCCCACCCAGGACAAATGTTCGTGTGATGAGCAGGATCATTTGTTCTGTTTCTGGGTGTAATTTATCTATAATATGTATGTAATTAGGAATATATAAGTATGTTTATCAGTTGTCTAGTACTCATAACACAAGCTCTGCTTAGCTTGAGACTAGATGGCGTTGTGCGATAGTTGTGGAATATTATTATTATATTATATTATTTGTAATACATAACATGATTGAAAAGTGTCCATGGAGTTTCTTGCACATACTACTCCATAGCGATTTACGCTTTGGAATGTGCAATTGGCATCATTTTTTCTGACTGAATTCTTGACATCTCAAAAGTGGCTGTAAATGGTTTATTTGAAAGAAAATGCTTTGAATCTTTGATCTTTTCCTTTGCCACTTTGTGTGTTATCTGTTCTTGATGGTGTTGTTCTTGATTTTCGCGAATGTAGGTAGTTTTGGTGTAAAAGCTTTAATATAGCGGCGGCGTCGAAGAATGTAATAACGTGTTTGTTCAACCGCTGGAATGTCTTTCATTTAATCTTGAAAGAAATCGAATGTCTTCACTGTTCTCGCTTTTTCTTCGATAATGGGACTTTTCAATCACTTCTTTTTGGGTCACTGGCTTCGTCTTTACTGGGAATACCAGGACATATCAGCGGCCAGAGAGGCGGAGCTGTATGAGGGATACAGAGCGGCAAAACGCACCCTCCGAGCGGAAATCAAGCGGGCCAAACTGGAGGCCCGCAACGTGTGGCTGGGGTCTCTGAACGCGGACCCGTGGGGGCGCCCGTACAAAACAGTACGGGAAAAACTGCGCCCCTGGGCTCCCCCGCTGACTCAGAGTCTCCGGCCCCAGATCGTGGAGGGTGCGGTGAACGCTTTGTTCCCTGCGCGGGGGGAACACTCCCCGCCGCCCATGGCTCCGCCTTCGCCAGCGGTGTCTAACGCGGACCGCAATAGCGACGACGACGACGATGCTCCAGAGGTGACCGAGGTAGAGATGAGAGTGGCGGTGCGAAGGCTGAGTGCCAAAAACACCGCCCCAGGACCCGATGGCTTGCCTGGAAAGGCCTGGGTCCTGGCCATGGAGGCTCTCGGGCCTCGACTAAGAGGGCTCTTCAGCGCATGCCTGGAGAGGGGCCAGTTCCCACTTTGCTGGAAGACGGGGAAACTGGTCCTCATAGCGAAGCCAGGGCGCCCTGCGGACTCTCCGTCCGCGTACCGGCCCATTGTGCTGCTCGACGAGGTGGGCAAGCTCTTTGAGAGAGTCATTGCAAACCGCCTCGTCGGGCGCCTAACACGGGTGGGGCCGGACCTTTCGGACGGTCAGTTCGGCTTTCGCAGGATGCGCTCCACGGTGGACGCCATCATGCGCGTGCGAGCCCTCACGACGGGGGCTGCGGTGTCCCGGGGCAGGTGTGTCGTGGCAGTGTCCTTGGACATTGCCAACGCGTTCAATTCCCTGCCCTGGAGTACGATCCGGAGGGCACTCCGGTACCACCGGGTGCCCGAATACCTCTGTCGAGTGGTCGAGGCCTATCTGTCGGAAAGATTTATAGTCTACCCCGGTCACCAGGGAGACTGGAAACGTCGAGAGATGTCGTGCGGTGTTCCGCAGGGGTCGGTACTAGGGCCACCCTTGTGGAACATCGGGTACGACTACGTGCTGCGCGGCGACTTCCCTGACGGGGTCAGCGTGGTTTGCTACGCAGACGACACGCTGGTCCTAGCGCAGGGAGAGTCGTACCAGGCGGCGGTCGCTCTAGCGACACGCGGGGTTGCGATGGTCGTTGATAGGATCCAGGAGTTGGGACTCGAGGTGGCGCTTCACAAATCCGAGGCGATGTGCTTTCACGGTCACCGCTCTCGGAACGCGCCGCCATTGAGTTCCCAACTAACGGTAGGAGGAGTTCACATCGGTGTCGGGTCGACGATGAAGTACCTGGGACTCGTCCTCGACAGCCGGTGGAATTTCGTGGAGCATTTCCGACGTCTGGCTCCCAAACTCAACCGGGCTGGGGCTGCGCTCAAGCGGCTCCTGCCCAACCTTGGGGATCCAGACGCCTCCTGCCGGAGGCTCTACGCGGGGATCGTTCGGTCCATGGCCCTCTACGGGGCGCCGGTGTGGGCGCCGTCGCTGAAAAAGCAACCGGCGGCCATACTGAACGCCTGCCAGAGGGTCATGGCAATAAGGATGGTGCGGGGATACTGCACGGTCTCCCGCGAAGTGGCGAGCCTTCTGGCTGGCTTACCACCGTGGGATCTGGAGGCAACAGTCCTTGCACACATGCACGATATGCGCGTGGAGATGCAACGCCGGGGTGAAAGTCCGCTGCCGCGACAGGTCACGGCATGGCGGACAGAGCTCCGGCGGGATCTCATGGTGAAGTGGCGTCAACGACTATCGCAACCCAGTGCTGGGCACGCCACAATCTTGGCGGTAAGTCCCCTCTTTGAGGCGTGGCTGGAAAGACCTCACGGCGTCCTTACCTTCCGCATGACTCAGGTACTCACCGGACATGGTTCGTTCGGGAGTTTCCTGCACCGGATTCATGCGGAAGTGACGCCCGGGTGTCGCCACTGTGCGGAACGCCCGGAGGACACGGTGGAGCACACAGTCGAGGTGTGCCCTGCTTGGGCGGAGCATCGCCGTGCCCTCGTGGGGGCGATCGGCGGCGGAGATCTCTCGCGTCGGGCCTTGGTTGAGGCCATGATCCGGAGCGAGGAGGAGTGGCAGGCGGTCGCCGACTTCTGCGAAGCAGTAATGCTCGCAAAGGAGGAGGCCGAACGCATCAGGCAACGGCGTTATCGCCGCCGCCGCCGCCGCCGCCGCCGGGATTCTGATCCCGATTTCCGGCCACCGTAGGCGCTTGCTTGCGGACAGTGAGCAATGGGTAGCTCGCTGTCCGGCCGTCCGGTAACTGTCCGGACCAAGCCCAAGTCGTCGACGGCGCGCACTGTTCCCGCGCGCCTCAAGGAGTTGTCAGCAACAGCAGGGACCCAGCCGGGTCGAAGCCTACTGGGGCCAGGGTTATCCGTAAGGGCGCTCGAGCCCCGGTATGAAGGCTAGAAGGAACGGGGTGGGTCTTTTAGTCAGTAAGAGTCTGACACTATCTCCCGCTCCGCCCAAGGGCGGGGGATGTCAATGCATGATTTTTTCCCACCATAAAAAAAAAAAAAAAAAAAGGACATATCAGCTTGGGGGGCACGGCAGTGCATGCATGTATAACACAAGTAATTAAATTAGATTGTTTATCCCGATTGTCAAGTCAATCTAGGTCATCAAGGTCCCCTAAGTAGGGATTGAATAAACTAACCGACTTGGTATTATTAAGTACATCGATCTCACTTTTTACGGTGGAAGAACTGAGTTGCAAGCCTTGATTTTTTTTTCAAGTTATGTATTTGATGGCATTTCAATTTTCGCTTTACACTTAAAACCAATTCATCAATAGTATCTTATTTGTTAGCTACTATGGCTGACCCGTAATTACTTCGCTGAGCTTAAAACGTAGTTGGCGTAAAAAAATACATAAATTACTATTAAATACATATTATAATATCACAGAAATAATGCAGTTCAACTGGTAAAAGAATTCTCAAAATTGGTTTAGTAGCCCCAGAGATTAATTCCTACAAATAAACTCACAAATCTACCCTTACGTCTTTCTTATGCTTTTTCTGAAATAAAATGCTTACGTTACTCCTTACATCAGTGAAAGTCCCATCAAAATCAGTCTAGCGTTTTCGAAGATAAACCAGACAGACAAAATATTCAAAAACGGAGTTTTTAGTTTAGGTTGACTTTCATATGAATTTAGTAAAACAATGATATTTTGACCTCAGTAGAGCTTCTCTAAGAGTGGGTCTTAAAATGAACATGGATAAAACCAAGATCATGATTAACAACCATGTAGCGCCCACTCCTATCAAGGTCGGAGACTCTACACTCGAAGTTGTGGACGATTACGTCTACCTCGGACAGACAGTCCAGTTGGGTAGGTCTAACTTCGAGAAAGAGGTCAACCGTCGAATCCAACTCGGTTGGGCAGCGTTCGGGAAGCTACGCGGTATCTTCTCGTCCAACATACCACAGTGTCTCAAGACGAAAGTCTTTAACCAGTGCGTGTTGCCAGTGATGACATATGGCTCCGAAACGTGGTCGCTCACAATGGGCCTCATCAGAAGGCTTAAAGTCACCCAAAGAGCAATGGAAAGGGCTATGCTCGGGGTTTCCTTGCGTGATCGAATAAAAAATGAAGATATCCGCAGGAAAACTAAGGTTGCCGACATAGCACAAAGAATTGCCAAACTTAAGTGGCAATGGGCAGGGCACATTGCTCGCAGAACAGATGGCCGTTGGGGCCGAAAGGTTTTGGAGTGGCGACCGCGTACCGGAAGGCGCAGTGTTGGAAGGCCTCCTACAAGGTGGACCGATGACCTGGTGAAGGTAGCAGGAAACCGTTGGATGCGGGACGCACAGGAACGTTCGATGTGGCGACGCTTGGGGGAGGCCTATGTCCAACAGTGGACGTGTATCGGCTGAAATGATGATGATGATGATGAATGATATTTTGATATTACAAACAGACACTTCAATTTTATTTAGGTATGTTTTTAGATTAGTGTAGATATCAATATCAATCAAACATTAATATCCTGTTTATTTGACTACGTTATAATTTGAATGTAACCATTATGAAAATTACTATCCGATGTCAAAGTTATACAGGCTGTAACGGAAATGTAATAATGTCTCCTAATTCAGTGTGTCTCTTGGCATATGTATGTATCTTCAATGAATTATAATTTAGGTGTCTTTAAGGCTAGAGTGAATACGCTCTTATTAAACGATTGCATCACTGCTTATCATCAGGTGGGATCGCAGTCAAGCACTAGTTAATATCAATAAAAAAAAATGTATGTTCACAATATTTTAAATACTGCTTCTGCCCATCGAAATGAACATCTTTCTTCAAAGACGACGTAATCAACATTAAAAAAAATATATGTATAATGATAACTGATGATGACTTGGTACAGAAAGTTTTTTTTTGTAAAGACTATATCTTCCTAGAGATAGGAGACAATGGAAGAGGTTTGAGGTGGCCTTTGCCAAGAAACACACGGAATTAAGAGATATTATTTATTTATGTATACACAAATATTTAAAAGAAAAGAACAAATACCTATTAAAACCAAGAAATCGAAATAAAAAATCAAAACATACCAACCAAACAAATTAATAAAAATAAATAGTATTCTTAATGTTTAGGGTAAAAGGCATATTTAATTGATATTTTGCATAAATAAAGTTGTTCATGTCCTTATGCAAAACTTTTTTTGTAAAATGGTCATCTCTTTTTTAATAATAAATTATTTATTTGCGTAAAACATAGATTTACGTTTTACGCAAATAAATAGTGTTACATAGAATTGAAATAGTACAAACATGTTCAGTTATTTTATATTATGTTATAGCCTGCATAATATAAAAGTTATACCTATGTGAGAACATAGTTACACCCTGTATGGAAATGGTAAAGGTTAGAAATAATCATAAATGCGTGTCGACTTGTGTGGACGTACACGACAGAACGAGTACGTAATAATTGATTTATAAAGCCATGAAATATTGTCTTCATTGTTTTAGGAGAACAGTTTTTATTTTTATGATACCTACAGGAAATTAAATTTGAATAAGCTTTTTGTAAAAACCCGATTATTTAAAATTGTATACAGTTGTCCAGAGTACTAAAACACTCGTATATTATCATTTTCATTTTATGAAAAGCGGCTAAGTGCGAGTACAACTTGCACACAATATGTTCCGTACCATAAAAGTTTTATTTTTTGCTCTAGCAATCGGCGATAGAAATATATATCGTGAAAATTTTAGCTCTCTCCCTATTGCGGTTCATGTAACCACCCACTGACAGACAGACGGACAGACAGGTGACAACGGAGGTTTAGTAATAGGGGTTCGTTGCTTACCTTTCTGGACCGAAACCCTAAAGAATTCTCTCATTTCTAAAGGATCAACTCTTCTATTCTTCTTTTCGTTTGTTCTTTGCTGGTTTCGCTCTTTCTAGAACTACAATACACCGACGAACACGTGGGCCAGAGTCGCGTCGTGTGGTGTGGATCTATTGTAACTCTACAAGTCTAGTTGCTATATAAAATGTATGGAGACCGACGAGCCCAGATCGGCGTACGTTGTCTACGTGTGCCCAATTCTACCTTCGTGGTTCTGTTTAGTAACGTTGCTGGTGAATGTATATTGGCTAAATCTTAGAATTGATCACTTCATGATTTGGCCAATTAAAACTGGGCAGATCGTTTAAACGTTAACATTTGATGATATGTCAATCCTCGTTTGACCATTCATTGATGTAGGATTCCTATGATAATAAAAAGTCTAAACGCGGATTGGCATATCATCAAACTTTAACATTTAAAACTATTTAGCCAGATTTAGTTGGCCATTTCATGAACTGATCGATGTATATGATCTGGCCACGACATATGCATGTGCATACCATGACAAGTTATGCAACCAATCCGTGTCCCTAGACTACGCACTACGCATGATTGGTCCCACTAACATTCATATACATTGCTACCGTCACTACTTCCACCATTGCAGTATTCAAACTCAATCAACTTTGCCGTTTGAAGCGCTGTAAACTGAGCAGTCTGAGTAGAGCTTGGAAGTTTGTGATGTATTCTGTTAGTAGACTAAGATGAAGGATATTCAATTAATTATAATAGTTGTAACTAAAACAGTTATGAACATAAATGTGTATCTGGTAGAGAGAGGGAGAGGATAAAGAAAAGAAAGATGGTTTTATGTGTGAAGAAATAATAATAATGAAAGTGGAGTCAGTGATAACGTTGGAGAGGATGGAATGGAATAAAAAGACGTTGCACAGGTCCTAATTAACTAGGACAGAAAGATGATGATAAACTGTATTAAGAAGTTGTCTTAGGATTCGAGAAGAAGAAAGAAGTTGTATTTACTCATAAAAAACAGAGTTAAAATAAGTTGTCATCTTTGGTAAATCGACGGTAGCTAACATTAGACTGACTAGTTTCTGCCAGTGATTTCGCTCGCGTTAGATAGAAAATATAGTGAAAAAATATGATTCCACTGAAATCAGTTTAGTTGTTTTTGACTAATATTAATTTCGTTTGTAATAGGCATATTTATTACAAACAAAATTAATATTAGATTTACATAAAGCTTATACCAAAATAAAAGAAAAATGATAAAAATCCGTAACTAATTAAGACTAACTAAAAACCAATCTAAAATAAGAATCATCGATAAACTCTTCTGCATAGCTGCCACTGTTTAATGTGCTCAAAATACTCGTGGCGTTGCCTGAATGAATGAATCCTCTATCCAAGCTAAAAGCCAGTAATAATAAATCTACACTTAATTAAGACCGAGTAGAGTAGCAATAAATATCTTAACTTTCCATCAATAGATTGTCAGCATATAATGTCCCCTGTATCCACAGAGTAATTGAAAATGATTATCATCACATTTTCATATTTAGGGGAGGCACGGCCCGATGGGGATATCAATTTTTGTTTCCTTTCGGCTCTCTGGTGTCATAAATTAATCACCTGTTGCAAAAAAGTGCCTTTCAGATCAATTTTCATGAAGGTACAGGGGCCATGACGTGGTAAAATATCACGCACGCGAGCGAAAAAGAGCGATATAATCGATTCCAATTATTTTTACACTAAGTTATTATTCACAAAAATATTTTCAAAAAATCACAAGTTGGACACTAAGTACAACACAGGTCACGACAGTCATAGTGGGCATCAGGTGCCAGTGCGCAGCTGGATGCGGGAGCAAAACAACCCTCCACTCACCCGGATGACTCGTTGACCATTTTACCTGACAATCCACCTCACAAATTTTAATACTATCTTATATAGTTTTAAAATTTACTTAATTATTTATCTAAATCTTCTTCTCGAATCGACGATCTTCTTTTCCCTCATAGTTTTTGGGCCCAGTAGGTTGCCAAGCTTATAGCGGCGTCAGAAGCGTTTTTTAGGTTCTCCAAAGTGCAGGTGTAGGGACACTTTGGGCACTCTAATTTTATCTAAATAAAAAAGTAGTTGAGAACACGCAGTTGTATTATTACAAGTATTAAAATTTATCCATGCTCACAACCAAAAAAAAAACTGAATCCTAACTCTGGATCTCTAATAACGATAGTTTCCAAACAGCTTTCAGATTGACGGTAAGCCTTTTATAGAGAACTTTCCTAAGCCCAGCTGTAACTACCGTTTTTGAAATAGAGCATCCTGTCTGACATAATACATACAGTTATAAAACCTTGATATCCGCACTTTTATTGCCTCGAGCGTACTTTATAGCGATATTTAATACCGCCCTTGGGATTGACCGATTTCGTTACGTCACTACCCCCCCTATGTTCGTTTGAATGTTGAAAGTATTGGAACAGCATGATGGAAAACTACCTACAAGTATCTAGCATAGCATTTAGTATATCGGTTTGGGAACACGTTTATTGAGCGTACAGCCAAGGAATGGAATTCCCTGTCGGAGTCTGTATTTCCAGATACAACTTAGGGGTTTTTAAATCAAGAGTGAATAGGTTACTTCTAGGCAAGCGTGCTCCATCGTCGACCACATCATCGCTTACCATCAGGTGAGATGGTGGTCAAACGCGAGCCTATCAATAATAATATTATAAAGAGGGAAAATTGTATTTTTGTGTGTGTTCGTGTAAAAACTACTGTGCAGATTTCAAAAATTCTTTCACCATTGGAAAGCTACACGAGTAACATAGGCTATATTTATTGCCCGTGCGAAGCTGGGACGGGCCGCTAGTCAACAATAAAAAATAAAATCTTCAAAAATTTTGATATTGAAATAATATATTATAGTCCTCAAGTCCTCATAAATCACCGGTATGTCTACGGTCATATCTCAAAGGTACTAAGTGGTTGTTTGCGTGTGTATGGTATTTATTGGAAGTACCAAATATCGGTCTACAAAGATTCTGCTTGAAAGGCAGACTTATCCCTGAATGCCTGATTAGTAGTTATAAGCAATATATGCTCAAATAGAAGCCTGTGTGGCCTCGCATAGGTCTCTGTATATTATATTGTTATTTCATATTAGTCCTTAACCGTTAGTTTGTCATCTTTTTATTTTGTTGTCACTACAGTAGGGTGTTTCATATTTTGTCAATTTTCGATTTTCATTTGACTTCTCGATGACGATGACGTACTAATTGTATGAAAAAACTTTATTAGCGCTGTGCGACCTCTAAATATTAACCGATTGTAGTGATTTTCGGTATACGAACTCTGTGCATAAATGGTATCAAGATTTAGAGCAAAGTCAAATGAAAATCGAAAATATGAAACACCCTACTCTACAGTCAGTTTATTTAAAGACAATAATAAACTTCCAGAATATGTACAATATCCGAGGGATAGGCCAGGGTTAGATCGCAGGAAAAAGTTAGTTTTTAAATAATCAAACCCTACCATCAGTGATGGTCTGTCCATTCTGCTGATAACAAAGTGTTTCTTTACGGCTCAATAAAATGGGATGACCTTTAAACTTAAGATCCCGACAACATCCTTTATATAGACTGTAATTTTGTAAACTGCTCAGTTTTATACGTTGACTTAAAGCTTACTTTATTTGTGATTGATTGCACTGTATTAAAATCTTTAATTTTCTTAATGTAACACATAATTTTCCTCATAGGCTGTACAGTTTGGTCGGGCACTTTAACAGAGGGATCTTATGAAGATGATCAACGTTCGCTTTGAAAATAACACTGAAATATTAAAAAGTTGACACGATGGGAAGATAAAATGAGAAGAAGCTGCTCCAGAAGGGACAAGAACACCAAAAGACCGAGTGGAATGGAAAGCTTTAGAAGAAGCCTTTGTAGAATGACAACTTAACCCGGTTGCCGATAAAAAAAAAAATGCTAGATAATAATCATTTCAATTATTATATTTGTTTAAACTAGTTTTAAAGCATGTTAGTAATCATTATATTAGGAAAATAAAAACAGTAAAGGCTATTTTAATTTATACACAATATTAAAGAAAAGAAGAAAGAAAAAGAACAATAGTACAAAGGTGATGCTTGTTTCTAAAGAAATCATTTCCAGCATATCTGCGAAAGGAGAGTTGGAAAAAATAGAGATGTAGACACTGTGCGTAAAAGTAAAAGGAAAATTAGTAAACATAATTAACAATGAAATAATATAACATATAAAAAAAATCATCTGAAAAGATATGTGGTGTTCCCAGATTTACCCAAAGTTTTTCAAAATTATGAGTACTACGTTCTATAAAAGTTTGCACAATCGATAACTGGACACTCGGATCTAAGTAGGTACTTCGTAGTAACATAGACGATCACACCTTGCATTTCTCCCTTCTTTCCATCTCAAAGCGATTGTCGATTAGAACCACGTACAGCATTGAGTTTCAAAGTTTTCTTAGTGCACTACACACAGGAACATGTATTGTTCCAAACACAATAGTCTCAGTACAAATAAAGTCGATATTTCAAAACATGCACTAGAACACGCTATTCTTACATTTAATAATAGCTTTTCTTCCGACTTCGTTTCCGTAGACACACTACAACTGTGCTGATTTTCGAAATTGAAAGGGCATTGCGTAAAACCGTCACCATCCACCAACAGATTTGAAACGTGTCATTTGAAGCGTCTAGTTAAATTGAGTTTTTTTTTTTATTATGGTGACATACCTCGTTTAGGTTTTATAAAATGGTTTTTATTTAAACTAAACCTAACTCAAGTATTTTAGACCTTAATTTTACTCAAAATATAGTAGTATTTTTGAATGTAGCTCGACGAGCCCTTTACGATACTACAAGAATATTTGACAAAGGGCATCGCGTGAAACTGCCCCCAGAAATGACACCGCCATATTTGAAACAGGTGTCATTCGAAGCGTCTAGTTTAATAGTTGTTTTTTTTTTTTTTCAATAAAAACCCCATATATTTTAACAACCGAATTACCTGATTTATCTTTTGTGGACAGGAATGAACAAACTGACATGTATCGCATGTCTGTTAAAGGGTGGGGTTGGTGGCAATACAATCCGGCATCCTCCTTCGTGAAAATTGCGTCACTCACCCAGAGTGCAGCTTTCTATTGCAACAAAATAAGGAACTGTCGCAATTGTCGCAAAGACGTCCGCTGCGGGACATAGGTCTCTCCCCCATCTCCTTCATGATTAAATCCTTAAACAAACATATGGACAAACAATAAATTTTACCTCTATACAAAACTAGTTTAGACGGCAGTTTGTCCTGAATATTATGCTATGTTATTTTAGGGTTCAGGTCAGTTTTGATTATATTAGACCTTGTAGACAATACCTAATATATTCAAAACTTAGGATTAGGCTTAGGAATGGGGTGGACTTAAGGAACTGTGGGGATCTGAATATAAATTAGGATAAGCTAAGTATATTTGTTACGGTAATGGAATTATCAGAATAAAAGATTAAGAAGTAAAGTTATGTATTCGTGTTGAACAAAAGTACTGCTACGTTGTTGCAGCAACATGTTTGTATGTTGCAGAGAGCATTACATGTAGCGCCATTTAATCAATGAGTGGACTGTGAGTAAGACGATATTGCTAGAAATAGGTGTCCACTATTAGTTAGACAAAGACCAACTAAACCAAAATCAAACCAAAGTGAGGTTATGACTACTGGATACAGAAGTATCGAAGAAGACATGTTACGCCGATCCTTTATAATTGACTGATGACAAAATGCTAAAATTTGCCACGAATCCTATGAGGCAGCAAACAGTTTAAGGCAGATCGTGGTTTGATAAAAAAAAAAAAACGGTGTGTGCTTAAAGACTACACGAATTATGAAAAAACTTCAACCTGGCGATGTTAACAATGCAGCATCGTAATCGTTCGGGTGAG
This sequence comes from Mythimna ferrago, assembly GCA_910589285.2. Lineage (NCBI taxonomy): Eukaryota > Metazoa > Arthropoda > Insecta > Lepidoptera > Noctuidae > Mythimna > Mythimna ferrago. The sequence continues at coordinate 26,913,635 of OU342684.1, forward strand.
GTCGGCCGACTCGAGCCGATCGCATACGAACGACCGTTACATAGCCGAGCGTGACGACTCAATCTCATTATACCCACAAAATAAACTACTTAGCGCCCCAAAACAAGTTTTCACTTTCTCTCGTCTTTAAAAAAAAAAACCTTTGTCCCATACTAGGGATTATTCCTGTATCGTGGGTACGCTTGCAAACATGTAAACTCTCATACACAAAACAACCAGACCCGGAAGACCTGTCTCTAGGCCATACAAATATTTGTTCCGTGGGGGTCGAACCGCATAATCTGAAAAATGCCAGTAAAAAGTAAATGTCAATATTCAATTAGGATATCCCCTTCCGTACACCTGTTTCTACTAAGTAGTTTCAATTACTACGATACGCCAATTAATGTAGATTAATTCCTCATAGGTAATTAGCTGATTAGTCAACCTTATTTATGTTATGTTATCTAATTCAGCGCACCTGACTAATTGGGACTACATATGACATCCTAAAGCTACCTATTGATACCTATATAAGCTCATTAGTAGTAACATTTGCCTGTGCAAATATCGACTGTGCATTCCATAAATACGCATCTGAATACGGAATAGCACAGATCGCTAATGGCATCACTAGGCTGGTCGCAATTAGGAAATAATTAATTGGATGCATTATGGTTGTTGTTATTTTGAGCTTAACAATCATAGCTAATTGATAACTAGACTTTTAAAAATCATACTTACTGCAGCTAAGGTTTCCCGTCAGAAAGTATGTTGGATCTTACACTTGTTCATAAAATCTTTTCTCCCTCTTATTTAACTCAAAAATCTTTCGTCTTCGTTATATTACCAAATCTCTTACTAGAGTTCTTATGCATAGCATAAGCATAATCAACCTTTTAGTCTTCCCACTGCTGGGACTCAGGCCTCCTCTCTAGGAGAGGGAATGGGCCGTAATCCAATACACGGGCCTATTGCGAGTTGGTGAAGGTAACATGTCTTTAGTTCTGGGACATGCCGGTTTCCTCACGATATTTTCGAAAGCTGTGGTGATGAAATAAATTACATAAAGAAAGAAACAAAAACTAGAGTTCTTGCGCCTAGGTCCAACCTATCGAGTTTGGCTATACATTGTCTGTCAATTTAATAATAAAGATATTTTTTCCCCTATTTAAAATATAAAAACTTTTTACAAAAAAAAAATAACCGACTTACTAAAAAAAACACTAAAACCATCCAAAATAACTTTAATTTCGGAAGTCGGTGTTTTTATAATAGTTTTGCCTCTTCGTTATTTAACACCGACTTCCGAAATTAAAGTTATTTTGGATGGTTTTAGTGTTTTTTTTAGTAAGTCGGTTATTTTTTTTTTGTAAAAAGTTTTTTATTTCACACTTTTTAGTTGCAATACACTTACAGCCAGAGTACCTTTTTCTCATGATAATTCCAATTAACTCAAACCCTGCTAGGATACATTGTTTTATTATGAAGTTCCCGGGTCTACCTTTCGGCTCCATCATCATCAACAGATCAGTTCGATAGTACCTGATAGCCAAAGTGCATCTCATGACAATTGTAATAAGCCCAAACACGGCTAGGATACATTGATTAATTACGAAGTTCCGGTGCCTATCTTCCGGCTCCATCATCATCATCATCAGATCAGTTCGATAGTACCTTATAGCCAAAGTGCATCTCATGACAATTCTAATAAGCCCAAACACGGCTAGGATACATTGATTAATTACGGAGTTCCGGTGCCTATCTTCCGGCTCCATCATCATCATCAGGCCACATCGATGATACCATTTTCAACATACCTATTCAGAACTATTAATTTATTTGTAACTATGTTCATTGGGAGATCTGTGTGAGTATGAACTTGCGTTGGCCATTTCTGGTCTTCTTCACCAGTTCCACTTCATCAAATGTCATGTTTTGACTATAAATGCTTAAGTCTTTGATAAAAATACCAAAAGAACTATATGGTTGCCTATAATATTTGAGGAGTTCCCTCGATTTCGTCAAGATTCCGTCATCAGATCCCGACTTAGTGACTATGGGACCATTTGGGAAGTATACCCTTTCCAACAAAAAAAGAATTTTTCAAATCGGTTAGCAAGTGACGAAGTTATGCGCGAACATACATAAAAAAAAAAAAAAAAATACAAACATCCGAATTGAGAACCTCCTCCTTTTTTAGAAGTCGGTTAAAAACGACTCTGACGAATGACTTCAAAGACGTTAAAAAATACAGCTCAAATCCTGACATAGACAAAGTAAGACAAAGATTTTCACTTTAAAATTCGCCCATCACAAACCAAGGGTCAGTCTGATCCAATCTAATCTCCGTCGAGACAAGTCCCAAGATGATTCACTTTAATATCGCTCACCTATCAATCCTGCAGTCCAATTTACTCAACAATAGCTCGGCATTCACTCAACTCCATCGAAAGTCCCACAGCGATTGTACGAAGGCTCACAAATGTGTTGAAAAGTGGTGAAAATTCAGGTTGAATTGAATGCCATTTGCAATGTGCGGTACGGCGGGAGTCGTCAACTTGTGCGGTTATACGCAAACAAACTGCGCTGTGATCAACGTTACGTACTAGTTGATCGAGTTTTGGATGGATGTGTAAATAGAGGAAAGCCGTGCTGTTAACTTTAGCTACATATGCACGTCAATTCCAGAGTCATTAATAATATATTTTGGTTAGATTTTCTTGATCTATGAATCAGACAATCAACTTTCCAATATTTATCACAGTAATGCATAGAAAACTACAGGCGGACTTACTTTGCTTTAGGCATTTTCTACTGTAGTTGCATTTAAAGAAAAATAGGCGAGTACGGGGATAGATATACAATACAAATAAACAATAGATACAATACAATTATGTTAATATACGCTATATACTCAAATCAATAAAACTTAACAATAAAGAAACAATTGGTCCAAATCGACCATTGGATAGCATTCACGCTGTAATGATACTTCTGCCAACTTCTTTCGAAAATGCTCACACTTTCTTTTTAAATGTTAATCGAAGATCGACCTTTAATTGTTGTCTTTTTGGAGGTCACTACAAGTGTACAGAACCACATGCAAGCGGTTTCATATAAAATATTTTGTTACAGACGGATCAGACACGTTGATCCGCTTCCCAAACAGCAGAAACTTTACCAACATGTACCCAAAGTGACTAACGACATAACACAACAGCCCCTCAACCCTTTAAATCCGCTAAGATTTAGGCAGTGCTGTTCAACCTTCGATAACAATCGCAAACAAAGGCAATCCTTATCAATAAAATTGACATAACCAGCCACTAATAGTAAGTAATGTGACATAAAACCCGTTACCGCAAGAAGCTCGCCTAACGGAACTGTTATTAGCATAGTAAGTCCTCCTCACATAACGACGACGGCGCAAGACATCGGGAAAGTTCTCGAACTTTTATTTTACTACCCTCAGATCAACAGATAGGGTGATTGCTTTGTTATCTTTCTCATCTTTCTTTCTTTTTCCGGGTGAGTATACTGAAGCACATGAAGCTATTAAATCGTTCGGCACGCGTGCGGCGTCTTATCACACGCTATGCGTGTTTTTTGTAACAACATTTTACGTTTCAGCAACCCTCGAAATATATGCCGAGAAAGGAGTAAGTAAGGCGTTCGTAGATCGCCAAAATGGTGTTTGATTACACTGTAACGAATTAACTCTTTGAGTTATTTACTTCATACATATTTAATGGCACCCCTTTTTGCTTTAACACAATTACCTTTCCGCTACAAAAAGTGGCTTCTGAACTTCATAAAACGTTTAGGGAAATAATAATGGTTCCGAAAAACAATTTAATCTCCAGCGATCTGTGGCCGACTATTATTCTAATTAACTAGCGTTATAATGAATTACCGACAAAAAACCCAAAACATAAACGAAAAAAAATATCCAATTTAACAACAAATAAGAGCATGTTCAAATTACATTTTCTCCTAAAAAAAAATGGATCTTCGAATAACAAAACTAAACTTCCGAATAGAATACTGAACCTCCGACAAAATTACTAAATTACCGACAACAGAGGTTTGGTCAAAATAATCATATTTTTACAACTTGCATGAACTGTTTTAATTTCTATTGTTGGTTATCAAATTTATTTTTTAGCTCTCAATAATTATGAAAATACCTCAACTTTTCGGCCCGCGCGATGGGGTTCGGATCTACTACGTAACTACATTTTTATAATAAACTGAGTTTTGTTTTATTTTTATTTTTGTTCTCGCTGACATTATAAAAGTAAGGAAATTTGTGGATTAATAATACAGTATAATATTCTAGGAAACCAAAGTCTACTTGGTTTTCGATTAAGGCATGAATAGGGGTACGTATCAAAATCCCGAAAGTTCATTATACCTATGGCTGAAATACCGATGTGCAAAACACCGAAATTCAAAATACCGAAAGGTTTAAATGCCGATAGTCGTTATATCGAAACACAAAATACCGATGTTCAAATGCCCGAAAGGACGAAATCCCGAATAGACGAAACAACTTGAACGTAGCGGTTGGTCACAGTTCTAACGTTACCTAACCTATTTCACCCAGTTCAAAGTGCAATCAAAATACAATCTACCTGTGACTAGACTATTAGACAATGGTAAACACATTTTTACGAGAGATTGTGGCTGAAATAGGTTAGGTTAGGTTTGAATTGTGACCAAAAGCGCGCGAGCCGAGCGAGCGAAGCGAGCGGCGCCGCGGCAGCGGCCGGCGAGTGCTACTTCTCAAAATAAAACAAATCGGGCCTTAGGGCACCCCGACACGGACGAGTCGGGATTTTGAACTTCGGGATTTTAAACATTCGAACAAATGAACTTTCGGGATTTTAAACTTTCGACCATACGACCATTTGGCGTTTCAATTTTTGGGATTTCGTCCATTGGTAATTTAAAATTCTGGATTTTTATACGTACCCATGAATACGACTGTTTTAACTTTTTAACGCCTGAAATAGGTACCGATATCGAAGCATACCCGTGGTAAGTAAAATTCATGATATATGATGCAATTAAAAGTTATTGTTACAAGTACATTTTTATATTTTTTATAAGTTTCTGTATAGCCACTCAGAATAATATTTTCAGTATAATGTGATAGTTAAAATAGCACCACAATCTATGAAATATGAAAGGTAATTTATGAATTAATAGTAGGCAAGTAAAGATAAAAATTACAAAGCAATGTTTTCAGTAGAACGTAATTTATGCTGGTAGAAAAGTATTATAGCAATAGACAGTCATGCTTATTTTTCGAAGATTTCAGTATCTCATTCGGTCGTTTCGTCATTTTTATTCGGACAAAAGTAGTCGGAAAGTTAGTATTTTAGGCAGTAGATTTAATATTTTGAGTAAGGACAATTCTTCTTTTTTTGTCGGAGCTTTTATTACTACCCAAACGTTTAAAACCCACAATGGACCATTAAAATCTCTCAACAAGTCATCAACGTAGTCAAAGGCACTAAAACTCAACACTTCTAATCGATGACCTGAATGCCGACATCTCCCCGTGATCAATTCTATCTAAATCGGTCCATCTGACCACCACAGATCAATAGCAGCCATTACAGGCTACAAATTATTAGGCAATTGGGAGATATGAAGCCCACAACGAAGGAGGTTCTAACTAGCGGAATAAAGTCATTCGTATCGGAAATTGGTGTAAATGTTGAAGACTTTCCTGAGGATTTTGTAACTGCCTTGGGATTTCAGTCGTTGGTTTTGTGCTCCTGGAAGGTTTTCAAGAAGATTTTTGTTATTCTCTTAGGCTTTTTCTGACATTTTTTTCCTCGTTAATGGAATTTTTTAGAGAAGGAAATAAATCTAAATCACTTGCAAATAGTTCATTAGCCGTATAATCCGTATCTTAAAAACCATACTTCGACAATTCGATCGAATTCCTGTCCCAAACCACGACAGACGTTGATTCATAGTGATGATCGGAAAACCGAGCTCAGTCCACTAAACCTCGGACAGCTTGACCACAAACTGGTTGGCTGTAACCGCGGAGACATCTCAATCAATAGCGGCCATTAGCTCATGTCAAATCCTGCGCTCATTAATTCAGATCACGCGCGTCAGCCCGCTTCGCTTTCACATGCAAATTGTTCTTCGAGTTCTGATGGAATATGGAGCCCTAGCACCCAAGGACCCCAATTTTTCTCACGTATCCGAGAGTTATAAGTGAAAAAAAGTTCTTAAGTCGAGAATTAATTATTTTTTTGTAAATATTTTTTTTTTACGGAAATGTTTTTTTACAAAAATTGATACCTACATCTCCACAAATATTTTGGCCGAATTTCCCCGATTCCTTTGATTTACGAAGTCCTAAAAATCTTATTTTGAAGGTAAAGTTAGAATCAAATATTGGATTACCTTTACTTTGGGCAATCGCTCAAAGGAAGCCTTTTTCAAAGAAAACAGAACTTCGAAATAAGCAAATGATCGGTCTAAAAAGTGAAATGTAACATGGACTTTGAGTAAACTCACTTGGAGTTATTACCGCTTTCATAGTTTATTCAAGCTTTAACAAGCTCACCGCAACACAAGGACATTTATCTCAAGGATCCACCATTACACTAACGAAGCAGTCAGTTTCAGTTTCTATAACAAGACTGCCACTCTGATCTACGAGCAACTCAGCGTTCAGAATATTATCATATTGTTCGAAGCACGGCGAACTGGCTAATTTCTAGCTCTTGTGTAATATCGTAGCTTCTCTAAGAAACCTTAGTTTGCGCTGCTGAGTGAATTAACTGGAGTTGGAACAGCAAATAGTCGACTAGCAACGCGAGCTCTTCTGCAAAAAGATGGCTGTAGTTTCAACGTTATGTATTTCCTCAGAAAGTTGGCAAAAAAGGTCTTTGTTATGGAAAGATCAGTCGTATCAATCCGAAAATCAATCTAAGAAAGGAAGCCCGCCAAAACTTCCAAGTTATTATTTCAGAAAGACTTAAAGCTGACCGCATCGCACCCGAAGTCAAACTTACAACCTATGCATTCAACGTTCCATAACTTTTCCCTCCATAATTTAGTTTACAAATCTCCGTAAGTTTTTCTTGTTTGCCGAAAAACTTCTTGCTAGCGTGATTTAGAATACGAAATGAAGCCCAAGACATCCGGACACCTCCATTGTAGATCTTGGCAATCATTTCGCTTGGCCTGTGGAACTTAGGACCCTTTTAAGCGACGACACCGTTGTGTGTCTAGATAACTTCAAACGCCTAAATTTGTCCCAATTTACCTGCCGCTGTTTTTGTTTCCTAGGCCGCAGTTCTCGGGGGCCTAGTTTACTGAATGAATAGAATTTATGACTCGGCTGTAAATCTTGAGAACGGTGGTAAGGATGTTTTTGTAAGTGGAGGCAGAGGAATTAATGAAGGGCGATAAATGTAGGTTCGTAATTTATGTTTTACCAAAGTTCATTCATATACCAATGGAGGATATATGTTTGAAGTCGACTTCTAAATGGGATTGGTTTTGTTTCGTAATATCCGATTTTCCTTTAAACTTCATTATCGCGCGAATATTTGTGTAGGAATAAAAATATCGATCTACATTAGCGGTCAATCGTAATTCTCTGCGGCTGTGTAAGTGTTGACAAGCATTCGTGTCGCACATTTGTTGCAATAGCGTGAATATTAGCCGAATCTCTATAATATAGCCACAGCATTACTGAATCTCCAGCTAATTTGTGTCTTAAAATGCCGTCACGTCTTTCAACAAAGTGTAAACCTCTGAGTTCGTCTCGTTTCCTTACATTAATAGAAGCCTGTTACGTAGCTGTTAACTTAAAACATACTCCAGCGGTTTTCCCTAAAACTTGCCTCCAAGCCGCTTGTTATTTTGCACATGCATGCATTTCTCATTATGCATATTTAACTTTGCAGTTGGAAGTTCAGTTTAGTTTAGCTAATGCGCCTTGTCGGTAACTGACGGCTTGACATCACTTTGTGGTTTTATTTATAATGGTAATTGGTTCTTTAACTTTTTTATCACCTTCACCTTCGAAGTTAGTCGGTGAGATCTAGTTAGCAGCTCTAGTTCATTGTGAAAAAACTTCTGATCAAAAAGTTTTGTTTTATGTTCGACTCGGAAATGCTTTTTAAATAATCTACCAGACTGGTTACTAATTTGTCGTTACCTGTTGATAATTAATTAATCCAAAAACGAAGCACGCTGTCGTCGCCAATTAACTATTTTTGATCCTCCACAAACTATTTCCCACAGGAATATTTAATTTAATGTCTAAATTAATCGCCTTCTCTTTCATAAAATCTTCTACAAACAGTCGGACAGACATGCCAGCCAGACGTGCCGTGAACTATTAGTTGAACGTTTTTAATAGCTTCCCTCGCTCTATTGTAAGCCCGTCTATTAGGGGGATCACGCTACCAAACTTTAATTTAATTTTAAATCTGCGACTCCGTTCTGAGACATCCTTAGTTCACTTGCAGCGTTGTGGTTTCACCGTCCTTTGACTCAGGAATATAAGTTAAGTTGTCTAGTTCGAAAGAAATTCTATTTGTACTAGCGACCGTCCCAGCTTCGGACGGGTGTTAGAAGTCTTTGAAATTCTCGGTTTTTTTTGTACTATAATCTTCTTCTTTTCGTGTCGTTGCTCTTAAACTATATTTTTTCTGACCAATATTTGGCAACCTGTTGTACTATAATACATGCATTATACACCTAAACCTTCCTCGTGAATCACTCTGTCTATAATTGAAAACCGTATGAAAATCAGTGCAATAGTTCAGGGGACTTGGTTTTATAATGTGTGTCTTAAACATCTAATATAAAGGTAGCATACATGCCAAGGCATGTATGCTACCTTTATATTTACCTGTACAGTTGTACCTGTCAGGTAAGCTTGTATGGAATCCTACACAGTTGTGCAACATACACGCTTCGGTTTACCTATGCAACTCACCTGTACAGGCAAACTTGTCAGGTATTCCCTAGCGTGTTTGGTGGGCATTAGATAGTCTTCCAATTTACTTTAAGACAGCTTGCTTTGGGGTCAATGGTTGACATTAACGCTTCATCACTGTCTAGTTTTGTTAGCTTTATTAATATAACTTAAACAACTTTTTTTTTTCGCAGATACAAACGCTTTAACCAAATCAACAATTCTTAAAAAAACTTAACATTTTCATTAACTTATTTACCTCAATCTCTCGTGCGTTTATCATTCACAGAGATTCTTGTTAGTTTGCCTTAGGTCTTTTCAACATACAAGACTTTTCCAATATACTTCAAGAAAGATAACTTAAGTATCAATGGCCGTCATTGATGCTTCATCACTCACGTCTAGTTATACCTTTTTCGACCTTATTATTACAACTTGAAAAAGCCAAGCCAACCTTCCTTAAAAAACTTAAAATTTTCTTTAACTTATTTACCTCTCGTCCGTTCATCATTCACAAATTTTAAGAGGGGTCTCTTAAACTGTGTCGTTCGTCAGAGGCGTCGTTAATGACCTGTAAAACTTCTGTCACGTGAGCCATGCGGAATATAGCAATTTTTCTCTTCACTTAAATTAATTAAAGTGCTGGAGAAGGTTGTAAACGTTGCTAGTGGCAGATTTTTGACGAGACATGCATAAAATCTAATGTATTGCGGTTTATATTGGTTAACAAATTTTCACTTTTTCACCTTCGTTAAACCTGAAAATGCTAGCAGAAATTGTATGTCACGTCACTTTTTTTTTCCATGAGCTATATTTTTTTAAAGTGATGGCATTTGTTTGGTGTTAATTTATTCGAATAAAATATTAAGTATGTAGGTAGGAAGCTCGTTTCTAATTCAGTTAAAATGCCGACTAGTACCTAGTTAACTTGTAGTTAAATTAAGTTTTTATCTGTCCACAAGAGTGGTAAATATGGCATTTTCAACAAGATTTAATGACTTTTGATAATCAGAATCAAGGATTTTGGACTAAAAACATTATGCGAGATAATTGTTGATTCTTTATAAGAAAATCGATCCAAAAAATAAAAAAGACGTGTGGCACTCGGGGACTGCCGCGGTAAAGCTATTGCATAGCATTTTTATCAACTTATGAAATTATAATTATTTATTTATTTTATTTATGCAGGGAATTCTTTTTCCTTTGTTTTTTTTTTCTCTGATATTAATTGAAGTTACACTTTCACACATTGAATTGAATTTTGATTGATTGTTCACTCATTTGTTTTCTTATCGGTCACCACGCTCAAAAAACAAATGAGTGGGGATGTTAGGTTATTTTCGTTACGGAATTTCTGGATTCGGTCTCCACGCTCAAGGCCCGCGATAGAAGCTATGCAATAGCTTAAAAACAATATAATCACAATCCGCCATTTTGTTTTTGTTTATTACTTAAAATACCATTCTTTCAAATTCGACGTACCAGTTTGTTTTTTTAACATGTTTTCTGGATAACGCATTTAAAATAGATAATAAAGTAGTAAATTTTTATTTAAAAATAAAAATTTTTTAGAATCATATGTGTCATGTTCAGTCGATCTTATTTGAATGATGTCGCAAACTTTACACGTGAGTGCTTTTTAACGTTATATAATAATAACTATTTTCTTTTTTACATATCAATACATTCTGATTAAATTTAGTCTGACTCGTATGAATTTACCAACCCATAGGACATCCACCACAGGGCCAGCGTGGCAGATTACGGTCCATTCCCTCTCCTGGAGCTTGAGTCTCACCCAGCAGTGCGAACAGTAGAATAAAAAATAAATTCTAAATCATTTACTCAATAAACATGAGAATCAGACTCATCTCGCTCGCATAACTTATCATCAATGCATTTTACTTACTCAGCAATAATACCTCAAATAAATCATAGTTAAGTTTCATATTTCGTGCAGTATTTCAACAAAGAAGTTGAAAGTTGTAATGCATTTTTCAAGGAATTATTGCTTCGTCCAGACATTGAACCCGCTGCGTTCGTGCGGCTAATCATTTGAGACACGAAATCACGTTTTGCGTTTTGCCTGTTCTTGGTTTGTTGACAAGGAATTTGTTAATTTGATTATGTTGAATTCTCTTATTAAGTTTTGATTTATGGATGAGAATTCTCGTTGAATTTACATTTCAAATTATTTCCAGATATTCTTAATATCCATTGACAGCGAGGCTTAACTTTGTTAATAATAATATCTGTATATATATTTGCTTACCTGTATAATATATATATTTAAATTAATGATGTAAACCAGTGCTTGACTGCGATCCCACCTGATGGTAAGCAGTGATGGTGATGCGCACTAGTTTATTAAGAACTTAATCACTCTAGCCTTGAAGACACTTAAATTATAATTGGACGGGAAGACCCTTAATAATAATAATAAAGATCCTACATGGATCTAGTATCTCTTGATAGTAAAAAAAAAATTAGTAAGATTCAAGCTAGAACTACATTATACCGACGCGTTCTGTCAAAGAAATGGGACAACAACTCAAATCTAATAATATCAAAGAAATGGGGTGGCGTAGGAGGGTAAAAAATAGCTTACGACCTATTTTCAAACCTATCAAATAACACAAAAAAAAATCATAAAAATCGATCAAGCCGTTTCGAAGTAGTCCGATAACAAATACAGTAGATAAATAATATCTAATAATAATTTATTTCAACCAATTAAATTTCAATGTTAACATAGGTACTTAAGGCTTGAATATTATTTAAGTATTTCCATTTGACATACCTACTAAATAAAATATATGTACCTATAAAGTAAATGTGTGTGTATAAAGTTTTACAGCATTCAATGATTGGCTCGCGATGCCAACTCCAAGCAAACTAAAATAACATTCCTAGTCGCGCTTCATCCTCGGCCATCATATATTCCCGGCTTCCGCTAACTTTAGAAACTTGATCTTCGCAATCCTATTTCCAGCCCTTTTTAGATGTGATTCAGCTCTATAGCTATGCAATCTATTCCTTCTCATCCTTGCTAGCTTTATTTACTTTCCAGTAACATAGACATTACAGGAATACTCAAGGCGATATGATTTTTTTAGCTATCCAAGGATGAAAAGTATTCTATATATAGATATGTTATTCCAGGACATAGTCTACCCGTGTGGCATATTTTATCTAAATCCGTTCAGCACTTCGAGCGTGAAAAAATTACAAACACACACGCATAAACTTTCGCCTTTATAACATCTTTTTCGTCTCCTTTAAAATCCGTGCAGTAAAAATATGAGAACCATGCAGATTAGTGTCTGACATAGTTTTTTGAAGAAAGAACCACACAGATTTGAGTGGACCTGTCCAGTCAGTGCAAGCATTTGTCGGTGTTCACATACCTAGTTCAAGCTCACTCTCGACTCTACTCAGGAGCTCATTAGCTTTCACCCGCGTGAAAATTGGACATTACTCTTAAAAATGTACTATCGGAATAAAAAAAAAACATCTTCAGTTCTCATCCTGGCCGTGGTCTACCTGTGTTCCCAATTCACTCCAAAACCGGTCATCCGTTCAGGCTTGATTGATTAACAAAGATCTTAACCCAACACATTAACAATATTAGGGCAGGATAGGACAGGATTACAACAATATGAGAAGATATCCATGATAATTGCGATTCTGGTACAGTCGACAAAGTAAATAAGTAACCAGGATCGACAAGACACGTTATAAGTTAAGAAGTAGAAAAAATATACTTAAATTCATAAGTATTAACTTATTAATAATAAATCTGTAAAAGTTTTTAGTTGTGCGCGCATCACATAAGATCGATGTTGATAATTTTATACATTAAAATTGTGTGTAACTTGATATGTACCTAGGCTTTGTTTCATCGCCATCGGTTGACTACCTATATCGAAAGATATATTACATTCATTGACTGTTAGGTGATACGAAATTCGCCAGGTCAGCTAGTAACTCATTAATAAAATTCATTTATATCCATCCATCAGTTTCCATAAGAACTTCAACTATATCTGCCGAACCTAGTCACTTAACTCCTTTGTTGACTGTACCTACGTGTGTTATAAGGAGGGTACATTGTCAAGTCGTCATAGCCGTATTCTCTGTTAGGATCGTCATTTGGTATGCAAACACGGGTTCCTAAGTCTTCATAGGTTACCGATTGTACTGAAAGCAGGTCTTGACTTAGGTAACTAAATAATTGGTTGTCTTTCTTTTGATACAGGTTTTGTTGAAGCTTTGGTATGCTTAGATTAAATCAAAACAGCGGAAGATAGGTGACTCACCTTTATCTCGTGGACGGCTGAAATCAAGCCCCCGTGGCTTAATTTCACTCAGTCACATAAACGCGTGTTACCCAAAAATATATTATTTTTTGTTTTAAGTGGGATAAAGGTCATCAAAATGTCTTCTTGTGCTTTTATGCGTTGCGTTGTATGAGTACAAATCATACAAAAACAAAAACCTAAAGACAAATAATCCAAGGAGTCCAGATTTTCTGATTGTGATAGTGTTAACGCGTAACGTATCTTTCCTTATAATATATCAATATTGGTATATAATTTTTATGTGTATGTATATAATTTGGGTTCATAACACTAATATTATTATAAAGGTTAAAGTTTGTATGTATGTGTATATTTATTACTCCTTCACGCTTAAACTTCTGAATGGTTTTGGCACAAGGGTAGACCGTATCTTGGAATAGCACATCGGATAAATCTTTTTATTCCAGGCGTATGTTTTTTGTGGTAATTTTCTATTTTCACGTGAGCGGAGCCGCTAGAAGCTATGTATGTATTTCAAAATATATACCCAGACTGAACAAAATTTTAATAAGTTTTAACACTCTACAAACTGTCGTCCTTTGCGAATTAATTACTACAAGTTGAAAGAAATAAATAAATTAGTTTACTTTCAGCCAGTTTCTTGGTTCTTAGAAATTTGTGGATACGTTTTCAGAACGGCTGCTAAGAAGGACCAAAAGTTTCAGCAGAATTCTTGGATCTCCGAATTCCCTCATATCTATGAGGGCCTTGAATAAGCCGAGACCTAATCTGCTTTTAGGGAGAGGTGCATGGACTGAGTACGGAAACCAACTTCAATAGATGAATAAATAGAAATTAAATTAATTTATTATATCGGAATCACAATCTATATATTTAAAAATGAATTCCTATTTCCCTTGGTCACGCCATCACGTGTGAACACGGGTGGACCGATTTCGCAAATTCTTTTATTGTTGTGTTTATTATTGTGAGGAGAAGGTTCTTATGGGAAAAAAAATGAAAATTAGGGTAGGGTAGAATAGAGTAGGGTAGAGTTACAGCTTAGCTAAAAGGTATTACAACATAACTATTAGGCGGTACGAAGTTCGCCGGGTCAGCTAGTTTAATATAAATATAAAAAATGCTGTGTGTTGACATTCTAAATATATAAACTCGTTAAAAAATAAAAGGCCCGTTTTGACATCTCAAATTTAGAGTATGTAACTTGGAACGAAACTGAAAAAAAAAAAAATTACTTATAGTGTTTAAAAAAAATACATACATTTTTTTGCCGCGTTAAATAATATGATGAAATAAAAATCAAAATCATTTATTTCAAATAGACAAATGGTCTATTTTGAATAGTCAAATGTCGGCACTTTTGAATAGTCAAATGTCGGTCAGTCCCAAGAAAAGTGAAGCTAAATTGAATTCAATATATTGCGAGTAACTAACACTTTTTGCGTATTTAAGTATTCTTTTTTTTCTTCAAGGCTAACAACTTACAAGGCTGACAACTTTAATAAAGTACTACCCCTTGAGACATCATGAAATAAGTATACATTTCTATGACCTCTTTCGCGTTGGCTGTTCACGGTGGATATTGCGAGTATTCTTCTTGCGTTGCTAAGTATCTAGTCGTTTCTAGTATATTATTTTTTAACAACTTTAATAAATTGCTACTAGGGTAAAACAGCCATATGTGCCCCAGTCAGTGACGTGCCCCACTTGCCAATCTAAGACACGCATTTAAAATCACATAAACTATACAACGCAAGTTAAACTTGTGTTGTATAGTTCACATCGCCGTCATGCTTACTTACTTATTCTTTTTGTAAATGTTTGTCTTTTAATGAGCTAAGGTGTTTTATAAACTAATCATATCAGCTTAAATAAGCACTAAATTTTAAATACGTGTCTTAGTTTTACAAGTGGGGCACATTACCGACTGGGGCCTGTGTACCTGGTTTACCTTACCCCTTGATAAGAAACCGCGAAATATGTATACGTTTCTATGACCTCTTTCTCGTTGGTCGTTCACGGTGGGAACTTCCTGCCTTCTGCCAACAATTTTACCACGCCTTTGATTGATTTCAGCGCCTAAATTAATAGTTGGAATAACAAGAGCGAATAAAAAACCTTGTTGAATTTTCAAAGTTTTCGTCTTTTGCTAAAACAAATATGGTTTTTCTAGTATTAAAGTTATGTTATAAACAGCTTTCCTGTGTATAGCAAACAATTTTTATTTTATTCAGGACTGGGAAAAACCAGTCTTCAGTCAGTCTTGGCCAGATTTGTTATTTTATTTATTTAGTGAATTAATTGTAACAATATTTTACACAACTAAGTACATACCTACTTCGTTTAACAAAACATATTGTTACTTTTAAATATAATTAAAAATAAATCTTTTTTAATCTATTGCGATGTGGGGATGAGGAGGGGTTAGGTGAACAACATGACGTGTATTACTTTGAGAGTCAATTGTGAACTGAGACTCAACTGTACTCAGCTACAGTCCTCAACTGTCCTCTCTCCTTTAATAAGTAGTTTAAATATACATAGGTAGTACGTGACTACGTGCTAACACTAAGCTTACGGAAAACAGTATATCTACCTTAACTTAACCCTGGACAATACGTGACATGCTGATGTACAACATACGGGACACGATGATGAACAATATACGTGACTTCTCACCACACTATTTATCTGTTAGATAGATTAAAAAATATCAACTTATATTGGGCCACATAGGTATAGGGTCCCATTAAACTCCAGACGAAAAAGTGGCAGACCAAAACAAAAGTGAAGAGATGAACTTGACTCTTACCGGAGGGACTGGCTCGCAATGGCGGAATAGAGACG
Source organism: Mythimna ferrago (assembly GCA_910589285.2). Taxonomy (NCBI): domain Eukaryota; kingdom Metazoa; phylum Arthropoda; class Insecta; order Lepidoptera; family Noctuidae; genus Mythimna; species Mythimna ferrago. Next base: position 26,929,751 of record OU342684.1, read on the forward strand.
TGTGTGGAAAAGGGAGAGGGAGGTCTTTAACCAGCTGTGGGTCAAATGGGTTAATTATAAAAAAAATCGTAATTCATTTCGATAAGTATCAACTTGCTTTAGGTAGAGATTCAGTGCACTTCTTCCCACCCTTTTAATATAAATATAACATGAACTATATTATTTCAAATCATAGGTAAATAAGTTCAGTATAAGTATACAATCTGTCGTAACAACCGTCTATCTAGAACTTATCCAGAGTTTCGACTACCATGAATATGTTACTGTTTGAAAGCTATCTAGATTTATTATACAGTATTTTCATTTTGACTGCTCTACCGAAATCGCTCAGATTTACATTATGATAATGTTATTATATTACTTACATGAATTGCTTAAATCAAGATGCTCTATATTATAGATATCCCTTTTTCCCCAAAAATCTGAAGATCATTTTTTTTATTAAAATCTAAAACTTATTTCTCTGCCCCGTGACAAGAGCTATGTGAAAATAACTCGTCTTTTGTTTCGAAAAGCAATGTGATCACTAGTTAAAATAAATTCACAACTATTATATTGTTATGATAACTAACTTCTGCCAGCGGCTTCGCCCGCATGAAATTTGGTTTCTCCATACAAACTTTTTATGAAGCGATTCGTTTTACCCACTTTACCCCTTTAGGGGTGGAGGTTCGTAAAATCCGTTCTTTGCGGATGTCTACACCCTATAAGAAACCTACCTGCCAAATTTTTAATTTGTAGGTGTTATAGTTTTTAAGATTTTGTGATTAATCTGTGAGTGGTATTTCTCTTTTATTTAGACATATATTTATTTAAATACTTTACTTCTACTTACCCTCTTAATGTTAACAATAAGGGTTACTTTGACACTTCAACACAATGATACGAACAGTAATGGCTGTTGGCTTAAAAATCAACTACATTATTTATACTCATAAATCTGGTAATATCAACCAAACCCAACCCAGTTGTGGGTTAAGCTCGCCTATGTACATCAAATGCCCCGTTTTTTGTTTGTATTTTTTTTTGTGTACAATAAAGAATAAGGAATAAGGATCAAAAATATGAGAATGATATAAAAATCACAGGTCGTAATCGAACTTATTCCAAAGATATACACACTTTTTCAATACACTCAAAAATCTGCTCTTATTCCCACCGCTTTTACTGCAATTTAAGGTTTTTCGCACTAGTGCACAAGTCCATGAAACCTAAGAGTATAAATCTTCCGATGAGTGATACCCATTTTTAACTAAGTAAGTACGTTAATAAATGTTACCAGCTGTTATTTGACAGTTAACGTTTTATCACAAGGTTCATAATGCATCCCAAACTGAAATTCAAAATGTTGTCACTGAACTAGAAGCAGGAATACGCCCCACAAAATTAGTGATGTGTAATTCCTGTGATAGTGATGACAGTTGACACAGCGGGGCGTCTCGTAATATTTGAACAGTGTGCGAGTTCGTAATATTTGTATGATATAATGTTATTGTAATCTTAGCTGTTGACAACTATGTAGCATGGTATGTGTTTATTGGCACGAAACATGGGATAAACGGATAAACAAATATGTAGTAATAATATTTTTTTAACTAGTAAACTATTTACAACACTATTTTTAGTTTATGCAAAACCTGAATATGGTTTGTTCAGAATCAGTAACTGAATGGATTCCAATAGTTTTTACACCATTTATATTTTTTCCCATAAATATTTAAAAAGGTCACAAGTTGGATACTAAGTACAACATAGGTCACGGCAGGTCACAGCGGGAAGCCAGCAAACAGCTGGGTGCAAGTGTAAAACAACCCCTCAGTCGCCTGGATGGCCCGGTGACTATGTATTTTTGCTGATATAACTTTGTGATTTTTCATAATACAGGTATGGAATTTTGTACATAGATAGATTCTTTACATAAAAATATTCGGGTTTCTCATGTATATTTTTGGTGAAAATAGTAATCTTCGTCGACTATGATGAGTACGGATAATAATGTGTTAGTAATTGGCAATCTATTGTTCTCTCGTAAAACTAATACATACCGCTCAAGACGTAATGAGAAAGCATTTGTAATCATACTCATTAGGTAAACGAAACCAAGGAATCAAAAACATTAGCCTGTGCGATAAAACCGCAAATCGTACACTTGTCGTTGTAAATTTTTGTCCTGTGTACAATCTCACTAATATGAGAAAGAAAGGCGTAAGTTTATGTGTGTGTTTACTTCTTCACGCTCGAACGGCTGATCGGATTCGGATGAAATTCAGCGCACGGATACACCATGTTTTGGAATAGCACATAGAATATTTTTTCCGGGACAATAAGTATTCTATTTGCTATTCCAAAACATGGAAGGAGGATGTTTTCTTGGGATAATTTTCTATGTGGCTGAAGCCGCTGGTAGTAACAAGTAATAAATAAATAAAGTAAAATTTAACAAATGACGAAAAATAACAATTTATAAACAATGTGTAAGGGTGAATTGCACCATTTAACTATAACGATAACAAAGCCGTTAACAGTTGTCAAATCGTCGAATTGACCAATAGGCGGCCGTTTCACGGCTGGTTATGGTTAGGTTATCGTAATAGTTAAATGGTGTAACTCACCTTAAGTTTTTCAGCACATTATTGAAGGTTTTAAACAAAAGACAGGCATATTTTCGTACCGAATAATCTATACATATAATAAATCTGCAGAAGTTTTTTGTTGTGCGCGCATAACTTAAAATGTGATCGACGTAGATAACTTTTATACATTAAAATTGTGTGTAACTTGATAAAATACTTAGGCTTTATTTCATCGCAATCGTTGACTATATCGAAAGATTATATTAGACTACATTAATTGACTGATAAGCGGTACGAAGTTCGTCGGGTCAGCTCCCTAAAATACCCAAACTTGTAAGTATTTTTAATGCTACATACTTACTTCAAATGCCTCGTCCCGAAAGTTGTGATTTAGAATCTATTTCCACTAGTATCGTAAAAGTTCCACGATAGCTGTCAATAGACTCGTAAAAGAATAGGATTTAGAAAAACGGGACTCGGTTTCACTTTTTTAGTACTTAACTTACTATTTACAGTATTTTAGAGTTTTAGAGGATCAGGAAAATGGAGCACTTAGTATTATGTGTTTGGAGAGGAGAAATTACTACTGAAATTTGGTTTTCATGAAAGGAGTGCATTCTAGCTTTAGAATAAGCCCCTCTGAAGGATGACTTGGACTCTTCATAATGGTCCTTAGTATATAACTTTACATAGAAACGATAGGGAATATGCATGCAATTAATTTTTAACTCCAAACATCCCGATATGAATTCTGATGTCAAAATACATCACCCCATCGTGCATCGTCCGTACGGCCGTCACACAAAAAAACGTCTTGGCGTGAGAGACAGATCTTTGTAATTTTTATATCTCCTTTACTTTTCAGCCAATTTTTTAAATATTATTTGTACAGTTAGTATTCTATATTTGTATCATCATCATCATCATCATCATCATTTGGATTTGGATACAGGCCTCCCCCAAATGTCGCCACAATGAACGGTCCTGTGCGTCTCGAATCCATCGGATTCCCGCAATTTTTACCAGGCAATGGGTCCACCTTGTAAGAAGCCTTCCAACGCTGCTTCTTCCGGTACGCCACTCCAGAACCTTTCGGCCCCAATGGCCATCTGTTCTGCGAGCAATGATCTGTCCATTGCCACTTAAATTTAACGGTACTATTTTTATATATGTATTGAACTGGTTAGTTAACAAATATTTTTTATTCCTTATTGGAAAGAGAGTTAAGAGTATCATACCCTGCAGTGGGACAATCATTGAGATTTCAGCTTGGTATAACTTAATGCTGGGTATAAGACCACCTGGCTTGTACTCAGCAATAAGCTCTTCTCCCACACTTCCCAGAATCGTGTTTCTCTCATCCAGGTGACACCCACGACTTTGAAACTGTCAACCCAACTCGCTTGTTTTGATGGCCCCCAGTTTCCTTGGCCCATCCTTGTTAATTGTTCAGTAGGTAAGCCCAACAAATGTCTTGTCCAACTTCACTTGAAGCACATCACATTGGGAAAATTCAAGCTTAATAGTAAGATCTCTCAAGTAGTGTCTCAAGACGAAAGTCTTTAACCAGTGCGTGTTGCCAGTGATGACATATGGCTCCGAAACGTGGTCGCTCACAATGGGCCTCATCAGAAGGCTTAAAGTCACCCAAAGAGCAATGGAAAGGGCTATGCTCGGGGTTTCCTTGCGTGATCGAATAAAAAATGAAGATATCCGCAGGAAAACTAAGGTTGCCGACATAGCACAAAGAATTGCCAAACTTAAGTGGCAATGGGCAGGGCACATTGCTCGCAGAACAGATGGCCGTTGGGGCCGAAAGGTTTTGGAGTGGCGACCGCGTACCGGAAGACGCAGTGTTGGAAGGCCTCCTACAAGGTGGACCGATGACCTGGTGAAGGTAGCAGGAAACCGATGGATGCGGGACGCACAGGAGCGTTCGATGTGGCGACGCTTGGGGGAGGCCTATGTCCAACAGTGGACGTGTATCGGCTGAAATGATGATGATGATGATGAGTAAGATCTCTCTTAACAAAGCAGTTACAGTATCTGCTTTGTTAAGACTCCGTCCTTGCAGTTTAAAACCAGGTCACCGATCTCTTAATATAAACAGTAAAAGCTAGCGAAGTGCAAGTTGCCAACTATTCCCGCGTTCAACTATGAAGTTGGCAACTTTTGCTTAAAGCAAACAAATTACGTATGAGATCTTATTAGCCTGAGTACCGAGCTCGACTAACTTGATAACTTAGAAAAGTACTCATATCGATACTTAAGAGGGCCCATCCACACTCGCCTATCGTCAATGCGAGCATGGTTTAAAAGCTTGTTGTTTCATCCAACGCAATCCAATTTTTGATGAAGAGGCAACGCAAAAAGAGAAATAACTGAAACAATAACCTGAAAACTTTGTTGGCATTCGGTGATTTCGTCATTTACTCGAATATTTCACAAAACTGGTTCTTAATTCTTTATTGTAAGTACACAAACACATAACATAACATATGGAGATACAGACAGTTCACGTACAAAGGTGAGCTTAACTCAGCAATGAGTTTTCTCCCAGCTAACCTTTGAGTAACAGAGAGAGACATATTTAAGGGTAGGATTCAGGATATATGTTTTTAGGTTTTTTGAAAATATTTTCATTTTTCAGAATTTTGTTTAAATGTGTGAGGGTTCTATAGTTATATTTTTTTAATTTTTTTATGAGTACATTATAAATGGCCAAAGTTCACGCAAAATAGCAGATTTTCAAAGGTTTTTACTGGATTAGTCTTACATAAACTTATAACTTGATTTCAATAGAAGCCTAGGTAATATCCACAAGATATCTGTGTTTTTAAAATATTTAGAGAAATATGTGTAATAACATCATAATCGCGTAAGAGCGGTTGTATGAAAATGTAACTTCGGGAAGGACGCTCTTAACTAAGAGCTGTGTACGAGAATTCTTTACGTGCCTTTTAAAACGAAAGTAATGTGGATGCTGATATATTAGATTTATTAACAGACGAGAAATATTAATGGGGATGGATTTAAAATGAAGATTTCATTTGAGCTTTTAAAGTCGGTACTAAAACTCAGATTTTAGTGTAGAAATAACGGTTTGATAACTGGAGATATTTGCAACAATCTTCAAATCTTTCTATTGTTGAAAAACGTTATCCTGAACAGTATAAACTCCCAAAGCCAAAGATCCAATTAAAGTGCTTTTTCGTTTTCATTAAGTATCTGAATATAACATTGACTTGTGTCCGTCCCAAAAGACCATTCGCAAATGAAACATTTACCATTTACATAATTACAATAAACATTTCACCAAAAATGTTATTATGACAGTTTTATTGCTCCCACTTCTGATAAGGCGCTTTTAATGTCCCAAACTGAAAAGTTGAAAAACAATGTTTACTGTGTACCTAGTTGGGTATAAATGATATTTATTTTACAAATAGGTTTTTAAAATCACTTTTACACGTCAATTTTATTTCGTCAGTTTAAACTAGATGAGGCCGGTGTTTCCTAGCCGACTACCCTGAGAAGAAACACCGAAACAAACTCAGGAGTCAAAGTCTGACGCCCGGGTGTCGCCACTGTGCGGAATGCCCGGAGGACACGGTGGAGCACACAGTCGAGGTGTGCCCTGCTTGGGCGGAGCTTCGCCGTGCCCTCGTGGGGGCGATCGGCGGCGGAGACCTCTCGCGCCGGGCCTTGGTTGAGGCCATGGTCCGGAGCGAGGAGGAGTGGCAGGCGGTCGCCCCCACGAGGGCACGGCGAAGCTCCGCCCAAGCAGTAATGCTCGCAAAGGAGGAGGCCGAACGCATCAGGCAACGGCGTTATCGCCGCCGCCGCCGCCGCCGGGATTCTGATCCCGATTTCCGGCCACCGTAGGCGCGGGCTTGCGGACAGTGAGCAATGGGTAACTCGCTGTCCGGCCGTCCGGTAACGGTCCGGACCAAGCCCAAGTCGTCGACGGCGCGCACTGTTCCCGCGCGCCTCAAGGAGTTGTCAGCAACAGCAGGGACCCAGCCGGGTCGAAGCCTACTAGGGCCAGGGTTATCCGAAAGGGCGCTCGAGCCCCGGTATGAAGGCTAGAAGGAACGGGGTGGGTCTTTTAGTCAATAAGAGTCTGACACTATTTCCCGCTCCGCCCAAGAGCGGGGGATGTCAATGCATGATTTTTTCTCTCTTTTAAAGTCCGTACAGTAAATATGGTCAAAGTCTTAATATGAGAACCATGCAGATTAACTATAATATGATAACATACAATAGGTATAATAACAGCAATCAATAAAGGGAGTATTGTATCCTTATTGTTATGCCAAACTACAAAGTAAACATTTTTGTAAGACAATCCCTGCGTTTGATAAACAAAGTAGTTTTAAGTTTAAATCTAAACCCGTTGGACCGCAGTAATCATGAATAATAAAGAAATATTGCTCGTAATATTGAACGTAAGGCTTTGCGCCATAGTTTAAACATTAGTTTACCTTAGGGACATTATATTTCTACCTGTAGTTCAAGTTTAATAACGGCTCGGCGACAGCGTGGCATGCAAACAACAAATAAACGTATTTCAGTAATCGAGCTACCTGTAGTAATATCTACGTACTGATTATTAATACTGGTTTAACCTATATAGGCCCCGAACAGCTCTAAGGAATCAAGTACCCAACTGGAGTTATTTCCTGATAGCTATCCTAGGTGATTATATAGCCAGAGAGAAGAATAGGTTAATTCTAAGGTAGCGTGCTTGAACGTTGACCATATTATTTCTATAATAACCTATAATAATAGGCTGCCGAATTGTTTGAAAGAGGTACCTCGGTTCGCAAAGGGTAACTCCAAATACAGGGTTTTAATTAGTAAAACTCGTGACACTCCCAACCATTTACTATTCCCAAAAAAAAACTATTAATAGCAATATTTACAACACGTATGTGTATTTTTGAAATTAGTTATCTTAAATGTAGGAAAATAATGTGGGAATCGATAGCCACCAAGGACTAAGGACTCAAGCATTACTTAAAACTAGATTCAAGCCATTTGATTGGTTGAAACTAGTTTTAAGTAATGCTCGAGTTTTGAGTGACTTTCTGTAATACGGGCCTTATTGCGGAAACCAGACCACGATATCTGTATAATGTGGTCTGGTTTCCGCACTTAGCCCTTACGCTTAGTCGCGCTTAGAAGCGCATCGATATTCGTATCTACTACACATGCACACACAAACACACTAGTGATCGAGATTTATCAAAATAATGAAATCGATTCAGTAGAGGATTCTGAACACACTACTTTCAGGAGGTGCGTTTATTATTACATGTTTATATTCTTGCTAAATTAATTGTCCCTGTCATACTACAAATAGGTCAAACCATCTCCATAGGTGACGTAAGACCCTGACAGCACGCTGTTGTCAATCTTAACTATTTCCGAAGTCCACTTTGCGCCCCATCGCGTACCTCTCAACTTACACTCAAGTCCATGGTTCAACTTTCAGACCCTAATCCTTTACGCCATAACTCTATTGTCTATTCTACTGACAGAATACACCATCAAATTAATCCTGAGACTACTCCTCAAACTTCATCATAAGCCGTCTTAAGTACGGTCAAGATGCAGAGATGTAATGTCGCACCAGTCGCACTGAAACTCCATAAGTCGGCTAAACTGTACATAACTAAAATCTAGCCATAATTTAGTTTATAGACTAAGCTAGAACCATGGTCCCTTAGAGACGCGTAAGTCACATTAAGGTTTAAGTTAGTGCTTTTGAAGTGACGTATTTTGTAATATGCCGTTAAAACTTTGCCGCTTGCTCGTAGAATTAGTTGATATTATCTATTAAACTTATATCGGATTGGTGAAATGTAAGGTGCAGCTTCGGAAACTGATTAATCGTATTGCTCTATTTTCATGCGCTGTGACCGCATTTCCGCCCGTGCAGATTGCATTTTTCTATATTGCGGTACGTATGTTACCTGAAAAATACGGAGGATGTATTCCGTCGTTTTTTTGCACTGAGCTTTATCCTAGTCTTTTTTAGGGTTTTGCACCTAAGTCGGCAAAAACGGAATCCTTGTAGGATCACTATGTTGTCCGTCTATTTATTTGTCAGGATCTTTTTTCTCAGTAACGCGTAGAGCTGTTTTGCTGAAATGAATATCTAATACTCAGTTCTGCTACCCCTCTGAGCAGTAAAAAAATTTCAAACTTCTAAGTTTAGGCTCTGTTCATTCGCATATGTTGACACTCGCAAAGAAATCAAAATCTATAAAAGTCAGAAACAATACAAATTATATTTGTTCCAGCCCATTGATTGATTGATTGATTGATTAAAATCTTGAAATTTTGCAAGAAGCAAGGTCTCGCAGCATAAGTAAAGGGAAATCTAAAAACTAAAATTTATAGTTATATCTATACAAACAATAAATCTGCAGAAGTTTTTAGTTGTGCGTGCATCACGTAAACTGTACGAAATCGATGTAGATAACTTTTGTACATTAAAATTGTGTTTAACTTGATACATTACTTAAGCTTTGTTTCATCACAATCGGTTGACTAATCATTGACTGCGTTGGTATGAAATTCGCCGTCACAAAATATTACTCTTTGCGATTCGGAAAAGTCTTCTAGAATCGATTGGGGAACGGAAGTTTTTGAATACACTCGCACTAGACCGGTTTTGTTTAATTTGTTTGGTAGTCGGCTAGGAAAGGTACCAGACTGTCTGTTAGTCAAATTCTTGTCGTACATCCACCAACCAGCACTGGGCCCGCATGGTGGATTACGGCCCATTCCCTCTCCTAGAGAGGAGGTCTGAGTCCCAAAAGTGGGAACATTATAAAGCCGAGTATATATGTATGTATGTATTGTCTTTTATTGCAACTGCCACTACTTTTTCTCTGTATCACTTGACTGGTTGACTGGAAGAAAATGCCTGAAGCATTAAGTCCGCGTCCATACTCTTGTGTGCATAAAACATTAAATAAATAAATATTGTCTAAGTATTCCTCTAACATCGAAGATCATACATAACAAATAAGGGAAATATTTCCATACCCATAGCATGGTGTTACCTTCCACCGTCTCCCCACGTTTTATGTGAGCGACGTGACGCCGAGGGCCGTCATTTGTGGCGCATACCTTTGTATTTTACTGGCTAAAAGTGCGCCATTTACCGCCTTTAACGATTTTATTTTCATTGTTGGAAGAGTTTTAGGAGTTCAGGGTGAGGTACTTGAAACAGAAACGCTTACATATCAAAGTTTAATTTACGATTATCGTTTGCTTTTATCAAAAGAATGAGGCTAAAGGAAATATGAATGAATTTAAAGAGAGAGAAAAAGTAGTGAACCTACCTATCTATTGTACAAAAAATCTTAATTAATAAATGATTTCTTTTCTCAAAGTTTCAAGTTATCTTGGAAACTTATGATCATAATCATCATTAGCCTTTTTAATATTTTTAATTTTAACTGCTGGGACTCAGGCCTCCTCTCTAGGAGAGGGAATGAGCCGTAATCCACCACGCAGGCCCAGTGCGGGTTGGTGGATGTACTTAGACAATGTACGACAAGAATTTGACTAACAGACAGTCTGGTGCCTTTCCTAGCCGACTACCAAACAAATGAAACAAAACCGGTCTAGTGCGAGTGTATTCAAAAACTTCAGTTCCGCAATCGACTCTGGTGGGTGAGGCCCGTGTGGTGGATCCACACGGGCCCATTGCAAGTTGGTATTTATACTGGAAGTTCTAGAAAATGCCGGTTTCCTCACGATGTTTTTCTTCACTGATCCTTGGAAACTACGGCAATTTAATTTGTGTGGTAATTTGCTATAGCATATCTCATTTCCGAGCTCCCTTTATTCATTAGCACATCGGCCGCTACAATTCACTTGGAACCTTTCCACCCCACAAATCATTCCAGCACACGATCATAACTCAAGATTTAAACAATTCACTGGTATACCTCACCTCCATAATTTACAGTCTCATCCATTGCTTACCAGTTAGTCTAGTCATCTCTTATCCGCACTCGTATCTACGAGTACTAGAAGAAAGACGTCATCGTGACGATCTGAACTGGAATACACGTAATTAGTAATGTTTCTGATTGCTATTGTAAGGCTTTTTATGTAGAAATAGGTATAATTTGTAGAGACCGCGACCCAATGTTCGGTTTCGTCCAAAAAGGGACAAATATTCGGCTCGACCGATCTTTTAGCTGACGGTTGTTTTCATCTAATAGCTTCATTCTCCCGGGCATGTCAGACTTTTACTGACTAAAACTTCACCTATGTTCCTTCAGTTGCCTTTTGCCGTTCCTGGTCCACGTGTTTCCCTTTGGGAAGCGATACCATGGCCAAAGCAGGCTTCGGCCATGCCAGGCCCCTATGGTTTTACTGATATCTCATTGAGGCGCGCGTGGAACATACGCGCCTTCAGCTCGGTCCGAATGGTATGAGACCGCGACCCAATGTTCGGTTTCGTCCAAAAAGGGACAAATATTCGGCTCGACCGATCTTTTAGCTGACGGTTGTTTTCATCTAATAGCTTCATTCTCCCGGGCATGTCAGACTTTTACTGACTAAAACTTCACCTATGTTCCTTCAGTTGCCTTTTGCCGTTCCTGGTCCACGTGTTTCCCTTTGGGAAGCGATACCATGGCCAAAGCAGGCTTCGGCCATGCCAGGCCCCTATGGTTTTACTGATATCTCATTGAGGCGCGCGTGGAACATACGCGCCTTCAGCTCGGTCCGAATGGTTGCCGTTACCGGACGACCGGACGGCGAGCTACTCATTGCTTGTCGTCCACAAGTCCACGCCTAGTATGGCTGGAAATTGGAGTTTAGGTCCCGGCGAAAGGGTGTGAGGACGTCCCCTCACGTGTGCGGTTTAGCTGATGGTTGTGATAGATACCAAACTTTTTTAAATTTTTATTTAATTTTTTGACAGATTTTCTGGTTTCAGTTACGGCCACAACTAGAAGAAGAGTCGAACATTTAGTTACGGTTTCAGCAGCAAATTGTATTTCGGTCGTTCACTAGTAATTTGTTCCACTGCACGCGTTATTAATTACTGTCTGCGCTGTGTTTAAATTAACATAACACCGTATATTTTCCATTGTGGCTGCCTAAAAGGCTGTGTAAGTGAAATGTCCAACGCCCAAAGTAAAAGAGATGATATACGACGCGAAAACATTAAGTCCAGTCTCCTAGCCACACTTCATATAAAATAAAATATTCGTGTTGTCGCTTCCAGTATTCGCGAGATTTGTTGGCGGCCAACCCTCGGCTCCATGTTGCATGCTTGGCGATTTATGCCACAAATGCAGGCATGCATTTCTCGCTAAGCGAATTTAACACACATGCCTTCTCTCTACTGCATTCATCTTGTAGAATTCGAAGAATATTCTGATCAGTAGAATTCGTTTCGTCAGCATACCAAGTCTGAAAAATCATTTTGAATTAAACCTTAAGTCTCATCTCGAGATACTTATCACATAATTAATTATATCATTTTGTAAAACATGCTTTCAGTTTTCGAACCCAAGGTAATTAGGTTTTCTTAAGATTGAACTAATGATCTCAAAAATTTTGGAAATTCACATGATAGACTTTTCTTAGTACGTAACAAACAATGCGCTTACGATACTTGTGCTAAAAAAAAAAAATAACCTAATATTGTGCAGTAGGACCAGAAGGAGATGACGTGACGAGTTGGACTAAAGGATTGGCCAGAAGTAGCTAAGGACAGAGAAGAGTGGAAGAATGGAAGGGAGGTCTTTGCCCTGCAGTCAGGACACAACGCTAGCTACAACCTAGGGTCTCTAAGATAAGAGTGAATAGGTTACTTCTAGCGTGCTCCATCGTCGACCACATCATTGCTTACCATCAGGAGAGATAGCGGTAAAGCGCGAACCTATCCATATTAAAAAAGTCTTCATTACGTTCTTTAATCAGTCCTAGATTCTTCCCAATATTAACACTTTCTTCCTTAAAACAAGTTAATAATCAAAAAGATAAGTAGGTAGAACAGCATGAACTGAAGTGTGCAACCGCGCCAGCTCTAATGAACCGAGGGCTCCAAGCTCCGAAGGTAATTAATTGTATGGAAAAATTGTGCAAGCCGACCCCGACACCCGCCTCTCGGGCAGCACTAGTTAGCGAACGTTCTCCAAGCGAGGAAGAAAAAAATAGGGAACCCAACTAATTTGACGTCTTTTTCTAGCCACGTAATAAGCTATGTGATAAGACTAGGAATACGAGACCTTCTCATGAATCGATAGCCAGAATTGAAACGAATATTTGTGGTTTATAAAAATTATGATATATTATAGAGGAACATTCAGGTAAAAAAGTAACTTAATATAACCGCTCATAATGAGCGCTTATATTTCAACAAACTTTTATTAAAAATTTAAGAAAAAAAAACGGCCTACTGCGTCTCGAACTCGCACACGCAGGGTTGCGTACCTAAAAACCAAAAATTCACGTTTCTTGTATAAAGACCACCCTAGACAACTTTTTTTTATAGCCTTAATTGAAATCAAGGAATTGTAGGAGTCTTCAAGGCTAGAGTGAACAGGCTCTTAATAAACTAGTGCGCGTCACTATCAACGATTGCATCACTGCTTGCCATCAGGTGGGGTCGCAGTCAAGCACTGGTTTATATCATTAAAAAAAAAACTGAAAACATTCAACTGTCTACTTACTATGGTTTATGAGATACGGCCCGCTAACAGACAGGCAGACGGACAGCGGAGATATACTAACAGAGTTCCGTTGGTTACCCCTGGGAATCTTAAAAGCCAACGAAGAAAGAAATAATTAAATTTTTCTGTTTACGGAAACAAGAAATAATAAACAACAATTTTCCAAGATGAAAACTGAAAGCGTGCAAAAACAACGCTTGCCGTGTGGTGTCTATATTCAAATATTATTGGATTGAACCGAGTTTTGTGCTTCAAGAGGGATCAAACCATTCCGTTGGTCACATTTACCAAACTTTACTTTTTATGCACATTGATATTGCTATCTAACCTAGCTGAAAGAGACTCGATGAAAATATAAACATTTACTTCATATAGGCACAGAAAAGGGCAATACTTTCCGATTTGTACTACAACGAGTGTCGCCGCTTGTCTCACACCCTTTAACTCCACTACAGGCAATAAGCCAATACGAACGACAACGCACACTTAGATCACAAGTCTGCTATTGGTTGTGTCAATTATGAGCGTGGTCATATTTTGAGGCATGCCTGCCCCGCCCACAAAGCTAATTAAACCTCTTTTATCTTTTCTGTGCATTATATAGGCCTACATGGGCACTTACCATACATCAGAAGCTAGTACACGTTTCCAATTAATGGTTTCCTAAGAAGAGGAACCGGCAAGAAACTCCGTGGTTACACTTATAAAAAAAAAATATTGATTCTACAATAATTCCACGTTACAATATTAATACTAAAAGGTTTAATAGTATTAATCATTTATTACTAAACTACTAAAAAGTTCCAACGTTTTTCCCTTTCACGATCCATCGAATGCTCCAAAGCCATTGCGGTGGTTCTCGGTACAGCATTTAGCGACATTATTATAAAAAGGTAACATAGGGTCGGGGTGAATGCGTCCTCTCACCGTTGTAACTCTTCATAATTGTGCAGCCCCGTGATTCTAACGCGATATTACGTTTCCAAAGGATGAAAGTGAACGTTTAATTTCATTTTGCCTGCACATAGCTTAATCTTCAGTAAGCGTGCTGAGCTCTAGCAAACCTAGTTGTGGTTATGGTTAAAACTTCATCAACGCCGTTTAAACCTCAGCTCTATTAAGTGTTGTAAAATGAAATAGTTCATGTTATACTGCTTCCTCTTACGCTGATGCAGAGCCGAGACAGCTCTTATGCGGAAAAGCATATTCTGCAGAGCCCCGCTTCATGATAAAATTCTAAAATCAATTAGAAAGTTGGATTTCACCAGTGTTTATGAAGAAATTTTTTTTATACAATATTTTATTATAACTGACATCTCTAATATAAATTATTATAAGTTATCTCTTTGTCATCATCATTTTCTTGCCTTTGTCTCGTTTTATTTGGGATCGGCACAACACGTTGTTTTCTTCCATTCTGTCCTGTCACTCGTCACGCTATCACTAACTCCCTTTTCTTTCATATCACTTCTCACATAATATGCTGAGACAAAATGTCTAAACCTAAGACCATTTAATATACTCGTGCCTACCTACCATGTTCTGACAAATAAACAATTATGATTTTCTTCAGTACATTACTGTTTTTACATTCATCTTCTTCATGTTGCTCTTTATCCTCCGCTGTCTTAAGAGTAATAGCATAGCATATTCGGCCTTATAATGTTCCCACTGTTGGGACTCAGGCCTCCTCTCTAGGAGAGGAAATGGGCCTTAATCCACCACGCGGGCCCAGTGCGAGATGGTGGATGTCACATGTCTTCGAATTTTTGATTCTAGGACATGCCGGTTTCCTCACGATAAATAACACAAAGTAATATGCCTGGCTGGGTTTGAACCTGCGACCTACAACTCGTAAATCGGAGCCATTACCACTCGGGCACCACTGCTCTCAAAACTAACAAAGACTAAATTAAGAGTACTATTATTTGTAAAGTATGTCTCTGTTTGGCTTTTCAATTTCTTTCACATCTAATAAGCGCTTTTGATTGTTAGCCACCGACTTACCTCCTACAACATTTCACTTATTATCCATCACCGCTGAACAAACAGCTCCGCTCTCGACACTGAACATCGGGACACTAGCGACACTCGGTACACACTCGCAGACCTCGTCTCGATGGCTCGGTGTCCAGTTACTTTTAAAAGCACTCTCCACTCTGTTGTCATTTCCATCATGTCCAGGCTTTTTAAACTCCGCTTGTGTTTCATTAAATTTCTTTACTGTTAACATTTGCTGGGCCGAAACCTACGGAGGTTATGGGTTGTCCGAAAGGGAACCCCGGGGGCCTTTTTTTACCAGAACGCAAGGCAAAGAAGGAATGGGCACGCCACAATCATGGCGGTAAGTCCCCTCTTTGAGGCGTGGCTGGAAAGACCTCACGGCGTCCTTACCTTCCGCATGACACAGGTACTCACCGGACATGGTTCGTTCGGGAGATTCCTGCATTCGATTCATGCGGAAGTGACGCCCGGGTGTCGCTACTGTGCGGAACGCCCGGAGGACACGGTGGAACACACAGTCGAGGTGTGCCCTGCTTGGGCGGAGCATCGCCGTGCCCTCGTGGGGGCGATCGGCGGCGGAGACCTCTCGCGCCGGGCCTTGGTTGAGGCCATGGTCCGGAGCGAGGAGGAGTGGCAGGCGGTCGCCGACTTCTGCGAAGCAGTAATGCTCGCAAAGGAGGAGGCCGAACGCATAAGGCAACGGCGTTATCGCCGCCGCCGTCGCCGGGATTCTGATCCCGATTTCCGGCCAACGTAGACGCGGGCTTGCGGACAGTGAGCAATGGGTAGCTCGCTGTCCGGCCGTCCGGTAACTGTCCGGACCAAGCCCAAGTCGTCGACGGCGCGCACTGTTCCCGCGCGCCTCAAGGAGTTGTCAGCAACAGCAGGGACCCAGCCGGGTCGAAGCCTACTGGGGCCAGGGTTATCCGTAAGGGCGCTCGAGCCCCAGTATGAAGGCTAGAAGGAACGGGGTGGGTCTTTTAGTCAGTAAGAGTCTGACACTATCTCCCGCTCCGCCCAAGGGCGGGGGATGTCAATGCATGATTTTTTCCCAACATAAAAAAAAAAAAAAAAAAAGGCAAAGAAGGAACATAAGAGTGGGTTTTAGTCAGTAAAAGTCTGACATGCCCTCCCGCTTCGCCCAAGAGCGGGAGAAGTCATTCGATAATTTCCCACCAAAAAAAAAATTATATCCAAGCTTTTTAAACTCCGGCTGCGTTTCATAAAATTTTTTCACTGTCAATATTTTGTAATTGTTATTTCATTTCACTTTGAGAATTAACTTCAAAGTAAAAATTATTAGGTTTCGTTCAAAGAACCTTATCAATATGCATTAATGCCTTTTATCTTAAATATTCTTTTCACAGACACAGAAATATCATTAGACTGTTTTCATTTAATTTACCACCTATTAGTTCCTAGCTTTTGCCCGCGGCTTCGTCCGCATACTATGTCACTCAGGAATAAAGCAGCTTTCTATCGGTGATAAAATTTTCGAAATCAAACCAGTATTTTCAGGGATTATCTCCTACATACAAAAAGACAAACTTTACCTCTTTATGATATTAAATTATGTAGACGTAGATTACTGGGGCCTTACTATGAAGTGTTATAATTTCAGTCGTGCGAGCGAGAAAGAGGAATGTAGCTATACACCCTAAGATATATTCCTTTAAAAGTTCAGTTTGGGTTGTCAAATAGATCGGGGTAAGGCCAGGTTCTACTCATTTTGAACTTTTTTTAACCTCTAGGAATCCACAAATATTTTTATTCATGTTGCTTTTATGTTTGAAAAGTTAATTTAAATTTATTTATTTAACTTAATATAAATTATAATTTGATTTCAAAAATCATAATTCAATATTGTAAACACAAAACTACTAAAAGAAGCACGACGGATTTGAACTTACGACCATGTCAATATAAGTCTACTGTTATGACCATTAGACTAGATATAAAAGAGAACACCATGAAAAATATTTTAGTAAAATTTACTATATGACCAACCGCCGTAAAAAATCAAAACTCTATATAAATTAGTTGACTCGATAAAAAAATCCCGAATCTGACCCTAACTTACGATTTCAAACGTAATAAAATATGTCTACGAGATTACGTCACAGAAATATTTAAAAGTTACAAAAAATAATAAAGCTCATTTTTCTTTAAATTTTCTCGCAACAACAAAAATCTTGAATAATTATTGGTTTAATATATTAATAGCTGCTTATAGCTGTAAAAAAAACCGGCCAAGAGCGTGTCGGGCCACGCTCAGTGTAGGGTTCCGTAGTTTCCCGTCCGTCAAAATAAGTGTACCCACTAATGAGTTTAAAAAAATGCTTGCATATACGATTATACTACAAACTTAGTCCAGAAATTATTTTGTACAACCTTTTTGACTTTTTTGTACAAAAACTGTTCTTTCCATCAAGTTCAAAATAATTTTCCTAGAAAGTCCTTATAAAGTTCTACTTTTCAGATTTTTTTCATATTTTCTAAACTTATGGTTCAAAAGTCGAGGGGGGGGACACATTGTTTTTTGTTTTTTTTGCGATTATTTCCGTAATTATTGACATTATCAAAAAATGATTTTAGTAAACCCTTATTCATTTTTAAATACCTATCCAACAATATATCACACGTTAGGGTTGAAATTAAAAAAAAAATCACTTCCTACTTTACATATAGGGGGGGCTACCATATTAAAACATTTTTTTCCAATTTTTATTTTACCACTTTGTCGGCGTGATTGATATACATATTGGTACCAAATTTCAGCTTTCTAGTGCTAACGGTCCCAGAGATTAAGCGAGGACGGACAGACAGACAGACAGACAGACGGACAGACAGACATGGCGAAACTATAAGGGTTCCTAGTTGACTACGGAACCCTAAAAAGGCTAAAAAAATACGGGGCCGCGAAATTGACATAAAACCGGGCGGAGTTCATATAAAATACTCAGTGACTATAAGCGGTTCTTAAGAGCTCGTGGTAGGGCCCCTGTTCTACCTAATCATTCTGAATGAAAGGTAATTTATCATATCTTTAATACGGAAATTCACAAGGCGCTTGTACATTTCAACGGAAATACGCTTTGAGGTGAAAATGAACACGAATTACATCATAAGAACAATGGAGAGCAACAAAATGACAGGAGACGGAACATGTAAAACAATCCTGAGGCACACGTTACCGATGAGGATAATAATACATTCGCGGCTCAGAAGTTAGCTGAACAGACTGACAAGCTGAATAACAAAGCTGTACTGGGAATTATACTGTAGGTTGTACTTGTAGCTCACAATACAATCAGTACAGTTATATTTGACTAGTGACCCGCCAAAACTTCGCGTAAGTCTTACAAATCTTTGAAATTTTCGACTACTGTAAAATGTACTAAAAATGTAAACATGTAAAACAAAAGTCACCCACCGTATCTATCTCTATGTCTGTTAGCAATAAACTTCATACTCTTCTTCTTCCTGCCCTTGTTCCATTTTATTTGGGGTCGGCGCAACACGTTAAATAAACTTCAAACTACTGATCGTATTTTAATTGACTTTTCTCCAATATTCATGAGGACGGTTTATGTGTATAATACATGCATATTATATACTAGCTCTCTTCGAATCGTTTGTCTATGGTCATGTAAAGAGGAGGGATAAAATGCATGTTACTAAAAGAGTTATGAGTGATACAGAGATACATATGGATAGGTGGAGAGGGAGAGGGAGGCCAAAGAAAAGATGGATGTATTGCGTGAAGAGAGATATGAAAGAAAAGGAAGTTAGCGATAGCATGACGAGTGACAGAGTAGAATGGAAAAAAGATACGTGTTGCGCCGACCCCAAATAAGATGGGACAAGAGCAGGAAGAAGAAGAAGATCATATACTAGCTTCTGCCAGCGGCTTCGCCCACGTGAATGTAGGTTTCACTATACAAACTTTTGACCCCGTTTCATCCCCTTAGGGGGGAATTTTTTGGGGAATCCTCTCTTACTGGTCGCCTACGTCATAGAAAGAAACCTTGTGCAAAATTTCACACTCCTAGTGCCTGTAGTTTCAGCTGTGCGTTGATATGTCAGTCAGTCAGTTTCTTCTTTTATATATTACATAATTATAAGAATTTAAACAGCCGTTCAAAACTGAGCTGGTTTAGTATTTCAAAATAAAATATAAGAAATAGCCAATATTTTTGACCTCATTAAAATGACAGGTTGTCATCTAAGCAACTGACATTTTAGGGAGCCAGCCAGCCCACCGGAACTGACATAAAATCTTGTCAGGTAGGGACTCTAAAAATGTTCTACACTTTTGGAAGCACCTTCAAAACATTTTTCTAGTCGGCTTGTCTTCCCGCCAGTCGGCTTATTGTCACTCACCTAGAATTGGCAAACGACACACAAATGCCGCTGCTATTTTTGGGACTATGTAGAGGACAGATATTTGGTCAAAATACGACCTGTGATTGTCACAGGTCGTATTTTGACTAAATATCTTAGTAGACTAAATAGCTTAGTTTATTCCTAACTTTTAAATAGCATAAAGCATAACATAATCAGCCTAAAGCTAGAACTACATTAGACCGACGCACATGTGTAACACGCCTGATTTTTACGTAGACCGACGTAGCGTGGCGTGTCGTCGACGGCGCGCGCTGTTCCCGCGCGCCTCAAGGAGTTGTCAGCAACAGCAGGGGCCCAGCCGGGTCGAAGCCTACTGGGGCCAGGGTAATCCGAAAGGGCGCTCGAGCCCCGGTATGAAGGCTTGAAGGAACGGGATGGGTTTTTTAGTCAGTAAGAGTCTGACACTATCTCCCGCTCCGCCCAAGAGCGGGGGTTGTCATAAGATGATTTTTCCCATCGAAAAAAAAAAAAAAAAAAAAAAAAACGTAGCGTGGCGTGGATCTGGTGTAGACATGCCGATTTCCTCCTTTTGGTGTTATTGAACATGATGTTTTTCTTTATCGTTTTGAGAGCAGTGTAATATATATGAGTATTGAGATATTAGAGGAAGTTTGAAAGTGGCGACAGCGCCAGTGACTGAAAAGTTGAAAGGAAATTGTTTGGCTTGGTATGATCATGTGAAGAGGAGGGATGAAGCGCATATTACTAAAAGAGTTCTGAGTATACATGTAGATGGATGGAGAGAGAGAGGAATGCCGAAGAAAAGATGGATGGATTGTGTGAGGAGTGATATGAAAGAAAAGGGAGTTAGTGATTGTTTGACGGGTGACAGGATAGAATGGAAGAAAAAAAAACTTATTGCGCCGACCCCAAGTAATATGGGATAAAGGCAGGAAGAATAAGAAAAGCAGTGTAATACGCCTAGCTAGGTTTAATTCCGCGACTTACAACTCGTAGCTAAGACCGTTATCTGCAACTGAGCCACCGCTGCTCTTAAGAGTTTTCCAGTCGCGAGTATAAGGTTATCTTTCTATATTGTTTGCCATTTAGAGAGTTTATTCCTTGACCGAAAAAATACCTTTACTTAGAGATTAAAAATAAAAACCAACAAAGTAATAACTGCGATCACCGGCCACCTCGTCTGTACAATGATTTGACGTGGTCGCTCTGTAAATCCGCTGTATTGCCCCCGACCTCCACATCTATACAGCCGTTTCTTATTGTTTTCATTGCCCCCAGCGATTAAACGAGCTTCAATTGAAAACGTATCAGAAACAAAGAGCTTATTGCTTCATTTTTCAAAAGACAAACGGCGGATAATATCTACTAAGAATATTGAAGATTGCTTTTTTTCTCTTTTAACTGTAGAATATTCATGAATAATGGTTTTAGGGGGATTGTTTATTCCTTTTGGGGTGACATAAAGTGAAGTGCCCTTGTGAAGATGGGGGAAAATATTGTTAGGATATGAATGACTTCTAGTACGATGCCATTGGATAGCATTGTCGTAATTATTCTGTTTGTTTATGACTGTTAGCTTACTCAACATGGCTATTTACCGTCCTTACTTTCTCATGGCGTATAAAATAAAGAAAAACTATTTATTTAGAGAAAATGACGCAATTTAAAGACTACCTACCAGAAGTCCAGAACAGAAGTTTAGAACTACTAACTTCTGTCCCGGCTTTGCCCGCTGAAAGTAGGTTTTTCCATACTTAACTTTACAATAACTTTGAACCCCCGTTTCATGCCCTTGAGAGGTGAATTTTGGAAAATCCTCTCTCTTAGTGCCTCGGGCTCTAGTTCATAAAAGGACATCTTGTGCCAAATTTCACGCTCCTAGTCCCTGTAGTTTCAGCTGGGCGTTGAGAAGTCAGGCAGTCGGTTTCTTCTTTTATATATATATAGATAAAAAGTCTCCAAGAGCAATTTTATGATGGACTAGCTACTGCCAGCGGCTTCGCCCGCGTGATAATAGAAAACTAACGCAAGGCAACATGCTCTCGGTATAAAAAGCACCCCATGTGTTATCCCAGGGCTATGGTCCACCTGCGTATCTCGTTTTATCGAAATCCGTTCAGCCGTTCAAGCTTGAAGAAGTAGCAAACATACACATTATCATCATTTACAGTATTAGTGTGATGTTTTGTTAGGATGAAAATCCAATTTGACACAATCCAAAAGGGACAGGTGTCTAATCCACAAAGAATACCTCGCGGAGTCGCAGGTTGAATTCGAACCAAGAATTTTTTGCACCCCAAAATTGCCCTTTCCAAACAAACAATCGGGAAACAGCAAGCAACAATTTTGACATATCTCATTAATACTGCAGGCGGTTCCTGGCGGTGGTCGTGTTGGGGGCCAATAGGGGCCCGATGGGGGTTGTAGCTAGTAATTGGCGTGGTTTACGATGCTCTGCCCGTGAGGGGTTGGAGCGAAAGCTGATAGATACATGTCCGGGTTAAGGCGATTTGTTAAACGACGCGTAAAGGGGAATTTGAGAGTGAAGGATTTGATTTCGATAGGTTTTCTTTGCAGCTGCGGTGAATGATTGACTTGAGTCTTAAAGGATTTCGATGCATATTCGTTAATCTTATAGCCATATTTCTTGATAGGCATTAAGTAAATTTTAAGAGGTCGTAAGGTGAACAAGATTTTATTACATCTTAAAATTTCGATCCTTTAAAGTTACCTCCTAATATAACCATACCAGAATGGGTTAGCTGAACGAATGAACCGAACCTTAGTGGAAATAATTTAGCTTTACTTTTTTTGGACTCGGTCAGTCCAAAAAAATAAAGCTAAATTATTTCCATTATTTATTTGACTATTCAAAAGTGCCTGCAAATGGTCTATTTAAAATAAATTATTTTGTTTTTTTTTTTATTTGAATGGCGAGGTGTATGCTGTTGAATTCAGGTCATTTCTCAGGTTTTTAGGCAGAGGCCATGCATACATCATGTTATGTTAGGATATAGAGGCTTTTTAGCGCGTTCCATCGTCGACCGCATCGTCGCTTTCCATCAGGTGAGATAGCGGTCAAGCGCGAACCTATCAACAATAAAAAAAAAAAAAAAACATCGCATCGTAAACGAAAATTTGCGTTTTTGTCAGGATATTTTTTTACGACTATTTCTATTAAATGAAAGGCCTTACTATGACGTGTTAAAATGTCAGTCGTGCGAGTGAGAAAGAGGAATAGAGCTATATACCCTTTATAACTCCTATACACTTTAGATCGTCAAATGTACCGCGTTAAACGCTTGTGGTAGGGCCAGTTATATGAATAAATAGGTTTTTTTTTTTTAAATTTATATTATCATTAATACTGTTTAATTAATGAAAGACAAAACCCATTCCTACTAAAAATAGCAATCTGTCTTTTAATTCTTTCTTTATGATGTCGATGTGATCGATGTGTTGTTGATTCTTTGTATGTGTGTGTGTTGTGGTTTTCGTTTACGATGTTCTTCCTAAAAACTATAGATTTATTTATTTAAAAACTCATGTACACACTTAAAGAAGACGGAAACAGAAAAATAGGTACATAGGTGATGCTTATTTCTAAAGAAATCTCTTCCAGCATACCCGCGAAAGGAGAATTGGAAAAAAAGAGATGTAGACACCGTGTGTAAAAGTGAAAGGAAAAAAAAACAAACAAAACAATTATTATAAGAATACATAAATATATACATACATAAAGTAGAATAAATATCGCAAACAAAAAAATACATACTAACTACTAACTCGATATTGTTATTACAGTTCCAGATTCGAAACAATACCTCAATTTATAATTGGCATCGCCGAAGAGACGCCCCTTCTTCGCTACAGATACAGACGATCCATTGAATAAAACAGGGGCGCGGTAACTTGCAGTCGGCACCTGGTTTACTGTCCGACTGAGTCCGATAACGAGCCTGTATTGAACCGTCGGCGTCGTACACTTTGTTTCTCGTAGTTTGGGGATTTAACTATCCAGATGTAAGGGTAAGGTGTCTTTGTGTAGGCTGCGAGATTATTCGAGAGTTATCGCGGGTCTAAACACTAGGACAATGAAGAAACACGGGTAGGTTTTAGTCAATAAAAGTCTGAATGGACCTGAGTTATAAAGCAAGAGAGAGAGTGGGTTAATTTTGAAGCAGCGTGCTCAATCGTCGTCCGTTATAAGGCGAATATTCACCCTTACGTTATTGAAACTTCTACGGTCCGGACTAAGCGTTTCGCCTCGTCGTTATACCGCGTACAACGAAGGATTGGACAATTTACCTGCCGCGGTCTTCCAGTCCGATTATAATTTAGGTGTCTTCAAGGCTAGAGTGAATAGGCTCTTAATAAACTAGTGCGCCTCACCATCAACGATTGCGTCGCTGCTTACCATCAGGTGGGAATCGCAGTCAAGCACTAGTTCATATCGATAAAAAAGACTACATCATAACTTACCATCAGGGGAGATAGTCGTGAAACGCATAGGTACCTATTGTACAATAGAGCTACTGTGGTTCTGAAGCGCAAAGGCAACTGAAAGAACACAAGTGGATTTTAGCCTAACACTCCCTCTCGCCCGAATCAGAGCGGGAGGAGTCTCAGCCAAAAAAAAGTGTCTTTGTATAGATTTTGAGTCTGAAAAATTTTCAGGATTAGAATAAATGTGATCGTGTATTTTCACGATCACTAAGTCACGAGTAATTTTCTACAATTCTGAGATTGTAAATGTCAAGTTCAGCAATAATTTTCTTAATAGCTCCCAGCATTCACTTAATTAAATCAATTGAGATAAAATGAATTACCTATTTTAAAACATTTATTACAAGTTAGTTGGATCTGTACCGTCTTTGAGAGTTTTAGCTAAAACATCATGTTTGTCGTTTGAAATGTTAATTATTTTTATACTGAAATGAGATACGGACAGATGAAATAAGAGATCTTATTAAGCCTTATTTAAATATTCATAAAATCATCTTCTAAACACAAAATTCATAATTAAAAAACTATTTATATTCGCGTTGAGATTAGAAATTAAAAAAAACCTTTTTTACTGTCTGTCCAACCGATTTTAACTTCTATTTCGTAGGCATAAAGATGGCGTTTAAAGCAAAAAAGTGGTTACAATACCAACTATTTACTGCAGCCGCCATTTGTCATGCCACTAACGTAATAAAAGTCAAAATCGGTTAAACGGACAGTAATAAAGGTTTTTCATAAATTTCTAATGTCATTTTGAACAGAGTATAGTTTCTATCAACCACCAGTGAACTTAAAACCTCAGTGAAAGTGCAGTGTCCATTAAAAATGCTGGTCTAAGAACATTTGCGCGTTCACAACGCGCACGAGGGATGGTCGCGCGCGATGAAGCGCGGCGGCGGCGCGTGCGCGTGGCTCGGCACGCCCTGCGCGCGCAAGAATGGCGCCGTGTGCGCGTGCCGTGTACACACTGCTCTGCTGCAGGTACATATGTATATTGTAGATATAATATCTTCTTATAGAAGTTGTCTATATAACCAAATCAACTCAAAATCAGCGCTGGGTGTCTAACGCTCAGCAAATGCTGAGGTGGTCACCCTTTCGGTGCGGGCGCGCTCGGAGCACTTTGTGTTTATAACCGTTGTGCTGTATCTGTTCCGAATAAAAGTATTTCTATTCTACATGTAAATCTGTCATCCCTTCTATCTGTCACCCTCTCTTTATGAAGACGTTTGATACATAGTAAGAAAGAAGAAACACAAGGATCACTTATCGCATCAAACAGGAACTTACATTTTGTGAAATCTTAGAACCTTCTACTGCTTAATAAGATCCGACTCGAAGCACCGTATGATTCAGATTTTATTTTAAAAGGTACACAAACATCTGAATTGGTTTAGGTATTCAGTTGGCGACCAAATACAAGGTCTATAATGATATTCTTTTTTTTTACATAGCCTTACATGAGCATATGAGAAATCTGACACAGTTTTTACTGGAGCTTTTCAGAAAACAGTTCAACTATGTAGTTAACATGCATGACTGATGGCCTGTCCTTACGTTATAAATATAAATACTTGGATAAGGTGTAAAACACTTTGAAGTAACTTGTAAGTCTATAATTACAGCGCGTATGTAATTAGGTCGTTTCTGAACGCGTGTGTTCCCGTGAAAGCTCTTGGTACTCAAACGTGAATTAATTTCCCACCTCGAAAGTCGAGGCTGAATGCTTCGCTTTTATGCTAATAAGAATGAGTATACAGAGAAAACTTTAAGCGTATCCATTAACGTTTATTTTTGTTAATAAGTTAATGTTTTAAGAAAATTAATTACAAAGAGGAATGAGATCTTATTTGTGTATTTTGTAATTAAATGTGTGGTGAATACTTTGCTCATTATCTGGTTGTTAATGTAGTTTTAGATATACCTAAATACTTAACTCCATTCTGCAGAGAGCCGCCGTTAAGCGTATGTAGAGCATTTTTGGTCTCCCTAAATCGAGTAGTTCTGTTTTGTTTTTTATAGTCTGTATCTATTTCTGTTTTTCATGGTAAATTGTCACAGGCAGCCAAAAAGCCTTAACGAGTTTAAATCAAATATAACTTGATCAACAGCATAAATAGTGTTGAGGAGAGGCCGGTCTGATGTAAGTAAATAGGTAGGTTATCCACAAAAATCGGTGAAAATATTCTTTGCCAAGTAAATAAATATAAGTATAACGAACTTAATTGGCATACATATTATGTACAGCTGGACTTCGGAGCCACTCTGTACCAGTTTGATTCAATTTGCCGCGCGCACTGTCGCCGCAATAGTTAGTTCCACTAGTGCTAACAACTTCTGCATACTTTCCTTGCACAATCTTGTTTAGAATTTCGAAATTTTCACCAAAGTTTAGTCTCCAATGTTGAAATATAAAATTGTCCGATTGCACCAATTGTGTATTTTCGCTTTTGGGAGGCTATGTAAGTTACTTAATAAGTCAAGTTAGGGCGTCTTCAAATTAGCCGCAAAGAGCCGCGCGACGGAAGCGCTGTCGCCACGCTGCTTTGTTATTCGATACAAATAAAAAACGCGCGTCTGCCGGGCTACACCCGCGCTGTAGTCGCGCGGCAAGCTACTTTGTTATTTACCTACATGGAATAATAAAGCAGCACTGCAGCCGCGCTGCCGTCGCGCTGCACTTTGCGGCTAATTTGAAGTCACGTTTATTGCTATCAAATTAAACAATGTTAATATTATATTATGTTAGTTCTTACGACTTAGCAACATTTTACAAGCATTGCAATTAACATTCACCTACCCGTATCAGCCCAAATTATCATGCAGTTAAACATTAGGTATTAATATAATTTATTTTATATTAGTACAATTAAATTGAGAGATCATAGTGTCTGTAATAATGGATTTAATGTACATAATTTTCAGCAATATCAAATTAATTATTTCAATAACACTAGTTATTGGAATAATTAATTTGATGTAATATTAGAGCAATATTAGTGTTATTGATGTAATAAATTAATTTATATCTATGAATTAAGTAATAACATTAATGTATACACTCTCACTGTACGCGCGGGCTTGCAGACTTGCGAGCAATGGATAGCTCGTTGTCGGATCGTCCGGTAACCGTCTGGACCGAGCCCAAGTTGTCGACGGCGCGCACTGTTCCCGCGCGCCTCAAGGAGTTGTCAGCAACCCTAGGGGCCAAGCAGGGTCGAAGCCTACTGGGGCCAAAGGTCTGCTTCTGAAAGGAAGGCTCGGCCCTGGTATCGGCAACGAAGGAACGGGGTGGGTTTTTTATTCAGTAAAAGTCTGACACTATCTCCCGCTCCGCCTAAGGCGGGGTAGTCATTTGGATGATTTCTACCCACCGAAAAAAAAATTATAAAAATCAATATTAATGGCAATTTAAAACAATTATTCAACAAAGTAAACACCCGCAAAATAATTCAGTTATTTTTCAGGTCGTTTCGTAACTGTAAACCTATCATGGTGAAACCCAGACAAACCTATCATTAATGATAGATTGGTACCGTCCCGATGGGATTAAAAATATTTTTAACGAAACCGATAATAAACTCATACATATTTAATTCAGCTCCGAGGCAATCTGGTAACAATCCGATTGCCAGTGGAAGTGTAGACAGAGTCACAGACGGACCGACCTGAAATAGATCACAGTGGTCCTCTACCTAAGGAATTGTATGTTTTAGCAGAATTACGGTTTATTTCGTGGTTATCTATCAAGTAAAAATATGTTTTCGTTGTCATCAGTTATACACCGTTAAATTTTAATCGTTTTAATCCCGTGGAGCGTCGATCCGGTACATGAAACACTATCGATTTGTAAAGATAAAATTAAAAAATAATGTACACTCTTTTCAAAACTCGTATTAATTTAAGCATGTACGAAATTATTATTTTTAAGAAAACGTCGATAGTGTTTCATGTACCGGATCGACCCTCCACGGGATTAAAACGATCAAAATTTAGCGGTGTATAAAAAAAAACTAGCTTTTGCCAGCGGCTCCGCCCGCCCACATGAAAGTAAGTTACTCCTTACAAATTTCCAACCCCCGTTTTACCCCCTTAAGAGTGAAATTTCGTAAAATTCGTTTTTAGTTTTTTTTTATTCGGTTTTAGCGGATGTCTACACCCGATAAGAAACCTACCTTCCAAATTTTAAGTTTGTAGGTGTTATAATTTCTGAGATTTCGTGATTAATCAGTGAATGGTATTTTCCTTTTTTATTTATATAGAAGATTCTACCTAGTGTAAAAGAAAATATCACTCACTAGCTGTTCCCCACTGTTTTGCCCGCGTCTTTGGTTACTATTCCGCTCCCGTAAGCCATAGCGTAATGTTATAGCTCAATGACTATTCAAAACTAACAGAATTTTTCATTTCGAACCAAAAGTTGACACTATCACTTTCAACCAAATTCTTAAGTTTTATATAATAAAATATAGATTTAGGGATGTGCCTGTGAATATTCAAGAACACAGGAAAACCTGTATACCTAACGGACGGTAGATAATAGAAAACGTTGACGAAGCACCGCTAAATCAAATGCCGGGAAAATTTACGCTGAAGCACGGCCAAAGGTAGTTTGAGGAATAATAACCGCAATAAATAACCATTGCTAGTTTAATATAATAACCATTCTCCCTCTACACAATTAAATTCCAGTTGGCCACCACAAAACCTCGGATCACTTTATTGAAAATCCATTTCCTCAGCTTATCTCAGAATATAATTTAACGAACCACAATTGAAACCGCTGTAGCACTAACAAAATATACAGTTTCACTTTAGTACAGTCAAGGGCAAAAATGTATGGAGGATCAGAACTCTCAAAGTGATAAAAAGTAAGAAAAACTTTTTGGATTTTTATTTTCCAAACAATAAGGATCTCTTTCTCATCCTCATTTGATGGTAAACGATTGAGTTCTACGATGTAACAAGCTTGCCTGTTGCCTGTTCACTCTTTCTTTAACGCCTTCGGAGCATATCTCCTTATACCAAACGCAAAAAAAAACAGTTTGAGGTGGCCTCATGTAAACCTAAGCAGTATCGTGCGTCATTTGAGGAATCAAAGACTTAACAACTATCTTGTCGTGACACTGTTTTTCTAAAAACTCTGCTTGCATAGTTCAACAATAAGTGCGATCGAACTTTGATAGTGTATTAGCGTCTATTGGCTGGTATACGTATTTAGTCTTCTCATTTAACCGTTGAACGATACATGATTCCACAACGCTATGAGATTGTTAAAACATAGTTCCAAAATTTTGCTGAGCGCTGGCCGTTTTGCGCGGATGTGACGCATATCTTGTGTGTTACTTACTTTTAGTTCGATATTGTTATTTTTTTTTTTTATGGTATGCGTCATGTTTGTCGTGAATAAACACTTTTTCTTTTTTTCTTTCTTCTTCTTTCTTTCAAAATGAGTATTCTGTTCCGACAACAAACGGAACAGAACACAGGCGAACACGCTTAACGTTACGTGAGCCGCGTTCAATTGAACCTCGATTCTCTATCTATCATGATCGTGTGACTTAGCGCCGCTCGACTATTTTCTGTAGGGCTACGTGAAGTCTGTATCCATAATATAATCTTTATAGTCTATTCCGACAAACCACGGACGATTGCCGCCTTGAATGCGATATAATAACTCCCGTTTTCAAGAAATTGGCCCCATTTAGGTATGCGGATGCCATCTCCAAAATTTTTCCGCGGCAGCCTTTTGCCCGAAATTATTTTCCTCACATCTTCTAATGTATGATAAAATAAAAAAGCAACAAAAGTGTTTCATTCGTTTCTTTAACGAAAAACCCTACATATTTTATTTCAACTATTTTTTGAACTTCTGATATTTAGAACCGTTGGTTTGACCTTTTCTGACGTTGCCTGTACAAGGCACATCATCTCAACGCTCATTCCGCTCCAAAGCCGTAAAAACGGATCGGGAGCGTCCCGGAAAACCATTGTGTGTCGAGTGTCATGTTTAATATTATATATTTTTTGTTCGTATCGCCGGAAATTGATTCGGTTGAAACTAGCGGGCTGCTAATTGGAACAACTGCCGCGATATGTTTGTAGAAGGAAATTGAACTTATGCGGGGATGTGGCGGCGAGTCTTGGTGGAAAGTGGGCGATAGTAACTGTGTGTGTGTGTTCGGTTATATAGTTCTGTAACGTTTTGGCAACGCTGAATGTTCTTTGTACCATTTTCGAGCCTTGTGTAGTTTGGCGACACGTAGATGAAACGATACACACAGAGATTTTGGGTCAATTTTCTGGATACAGTTTGTAAGACCCAAACGGGTAAAGTCATACTTTCGATCATTTCAAGTAGATTAGTATCACGACTAACATTTCATCTTGTTTATAACTTGTAATTAAAATGCGAACTATTCATGTAAACTGCTTAATTACTACAGTTTAGCTCTGAAGGATGACGTGTTAATGAAATTCCACCGGCTTCACTCCGAGGACACGGGTCAGTTAGGTCACTTGGACTTGACCCGTCGCCCAGCCATCGTGACGTCATCTATCAAGATTTGTAGACTCTCACCTGAATACGGCATAGCCGGATTTATGGTAATGTATTTTTTGACAAATGGGTTATGATGCGAGGCCATATATCATCGAATTTGTCGTTTATGATTGATGGTCCAAAAAAGGAAACCATTCACTGATTTCAACGTACGGGTACATTTCGTTCGTCAACGAAAATCTATGAATACCTTCAGATCAATGACACCTTCGTTACTTGAGAAAGCAACCTAAAATTATTTACATATTCAAAACACATATAAGGAATCATCTTCTGCAACCCGAATTCTACACTATCATCATCTTCCTGCCATTGTCTCGGGGTCTGCATAACACGTTTCTTTCTTCTATTCTGTCACCTCCCTTTTCTTTCATATCACTCCTCACACAATCCATCCATCTTTTCTAAGGCCTCCCTCTCCATCCATCCACATGTATACTCATAACTCTTTTAATATACGTTTCAACCCGTATTACACCAAACAGATCTAAATATCATTCAAGCTCGTCTAAGGACAATTGCATAATGGAACTATCATCAGCTGATACCGACATCGTCACGTCAGATACGCGGTTTATCGCTACCTCCGAACATGTGTTTCAGGTGTTACGTTCTTGGCAAGATGCCAGACACACAGTTTTCTACCCAGACACTACTAGAATTTTCAATTGAACCTACTTTCAAGAGGTGAACCACTGAGACTGTAACGTTTACTTAGTTTGCTAAAAGTCTTAATGATTTAGATAAAGTTGAGGAAGAATTTTAAATTAACTCGAGCCATTTAAAAGACTACGGAGCATACTAAAGCTATTTCACGAAGATAATACAAGAAACTTTTAAAGTACTATCATATATATCAAACTTATAAAATACTCACAGAATACCACGATGTGCCCAGCTTTCAAGACCTTTACACACTGAATGCCAACAAACATTTACGAGGACATTCCCTCAAGTTATGGGAAAATACATCCAAGAAGCCTTTGAAACAATTTCTACCTACCGGGGCCAGGGTAATCCGAAAGGGCGCTCGAGCCCCGGTATCGAAGGCTTGAAGGAACGGGATGGGTTTTTTAGTCAGTAAGAGTCTGACACTATCTCCCGCTCCGCCCAAGAGCGGGGGTTGTCATAAGATGATTTTTCCCATCGAAAAAAAAAAAAAAAAAAAAAAAACCTTACCGAGTTGTAACAGCACGGAACAGGCTCCCGGAAAGTGTTGTGAAAGCTCCCACATTGAACTGCTTTAAAAATCGGTTGGACAGACTAAACATCTCCAAACTATATGAAACACACGCATCAGCTAATAGCTGCTAGTGTGTCTTACTAAATAATAATAAATAATCTAACAAAGAAAACGCACAGAAAACTTCTACCATAATGAATAAAGCACAAAATCATCCACTCTTCAAATAGATAACCAGTGTTGCCATCCATAGTCACATGACAAGGACGACAAACAAATGAAAGCGAATAAACAACCCAATAGATATGTAAGGCTGTCAATACAACACGGCAACACGGTGTGTCACATAATAGAAGAATCAGAAGACCAACAAACAATGAGCGCTAAAGGACTCTGTAAGAACATTGCTCTGTTGTGTAGATGGACTTTGCTCCAGTGCCGTAGATGGATGATCAAAGGCCCTGACCAGACCATTTTTTATGTGGGAAATTATCAAATAACTTCTTTTGCTGTGGGTGGAACTCAAGTCTTAGATTTTTACAGACTGAAACAGGTTGCCATAGTTGCATCCTATTTTATTTATATTTTGAATGAGTGAGAATTTTTCGTTAGTTCAATAAGAGGTGTTTTAATCAGGTTTCGGCCGCCCAAGCTTGAGGGTTCTGGGGCACTGCCCCGCTTAGCCCTTCGGTTTTGATTATGCCAGCGGCTGCGCACGCGTTAAAGTAGAAAATAATTTAAAGGGAACATACTCTTAGTACAAAAAGTTATTCTAAGACATGGTATATCCGTGACTCCGTATGCCAAACTCACAACCACGCACTCCAAAGTGAGAGGAGTTATTTAATGATTGCCAACCATGAAAACATCAAAAAAAAAATGGCCGCTGATACTACTATCTAACCTGTGAACTTTATAAAATAGTGTTCCTTCTTTATTTATCTATTGAGAGCTGTCGGGTTACGCCGCAGGGTGCAAAGTGCGGCGTGGACGATGACACCGGGGGGATGGGAGCGGGAGAGACCACCCACCGAGCACTATTACTAGGAATAGGATCAGCAGAATTGGCCCAATGAAAGCCGATCAATTGCTGAAATGTTTATTGGGATGGATGGGTGTGGGAATTTGGTGGTTCCACGAAAATGGAATATGGAATGCCGCTGCAAAGCCAGCGACCATGGATTTGAAAAAAATGATTTAGGATTTCTATATTTTAGTAAGTGTTTTAGACAGCGAAGAATAGAAAAAAAGCAAGAGAAGGAAATGCAAAACTTCGAGCTGAAAGCTCAGATTCCAAATAAATATTTGGTATTTCGGTATTTATTCTAATGAAGTATCGTAAGCTTCGGGTGTAGGGTTTTGTGAGTTCCTAATCTTAATACGACATTATTTTTAGTTCATGCGAAACATGAATATAGTTTGTTCAGAATTAGTAACTGAATCGTTTCCAATATTTTTTACACCATGTTATATTGTTTCGCAAAAATATTTAAAAAAGGTAACAGTTGAACACCACCGACAATAAGTACAAAACACATCACGGCAGGTCATAGTAGGCATTAGCTACCAGCGCACAGCTGGGTGCTGGATCAAAACAACCCTTCAGTCGTTTGATGGCCCGGTGACTATGTATTTTTGCTGACTTATCAAGCTTATAACTTTGTAATTTTTATCATATACAGTAACTAGCTTTTGCCCGCGCAGCTTCGCTCCTGCTCTTCCCTACTCCACCCTACTATACCCTACTCTACCCTACCCAATCCTACTCTACCCTACTCTACCCTACTCTACTCTACTCTACATTACTCTACCCGCTTCTCTCTCTTCTCTCTCTGGACTTTAAATTTTAAGTCTGCCCATACTTCTATTTTCACTTCGTTTCTTCTGTAAATGACTTTACAAAAGAGTAAAAAGTTCTGCAAAATATCCTTCACTAACACTGTTCAAATAATATGAACGTCGTTTTGATCTCGTAATTCAACGAGCGACAGTTTGTTGTTGAAGGTAAGAGGCTACACTCTCATGTTGCTCTTTCATTAACTAGCTCAGACAGAAAGCCAAAATGGACTTCTTAAGGAAACACTTACTCTTAATGATGTTATACAAATTAAATCGTTAATTATGACGATCCCTAAAAGTTTTCTTTAAAAATTGGAATTACTTAATAACAAAAAAAAACAAAATAGAATACGACTTGTGAACTTCTTTTTAATAACTAAATAAACTAATTTTCATCCATTATACTCTCGATAAGGTTCAGTTGAAAATCAGCGTCAGGCAACTACCACATTTTTGCTGAACTGGACCTATTTGATGCATCGTGAGAGACACAATACAAGTTTTCTTTTTTTTATCTTAAGTTTCTACACTATGTGTATATATGTGTGCCAAAATAAAATATTTCTCTGCTTTTCTCCATTTTTTTTTTAAACAGTTAAGTCAATTAATCCATCTTCAAACGTTTCATTTGTTTCTGAAGACTAGTCAGTCTCCGGTAGTACCTAACTGATTAATGACAAGCTTATTAGGGTAAATAATGATATTAAACAGCTGCATAAGCTATTACTACCCATACACATAACCATTAGACACTGTTATTATGTTCACATACATGCTCGTATACGCCATATATGCGCAGTTAATTGAATGTCAGTCAGTATATTGAATGCTTGACTCTGACACCGTGTTGGGCGAACACAATAGCTACATTAATTGTCTACATGAAAAGGCTTTTAAGAGCAAATAATTACCGAACGATAATTCGGGACCTCGAAAAAGTTCTGCGAACGGTTTCCGATCAATTTTTAACCAATTTAGCAGTAACTTTAAAATTTCACAGTTCTGAAGCCAATATAGTAAATTTCATTCGCTTACGAAATATGACTAAGTACATGAAATACCTTTTTAGCCCTCCTTGGTTCTCGGCTTTATCTATAGACGTGCCTGCAGACAGAAGGATTTAGCGATATCCTGCTTAATTTACAGCTTCAAGTGTGGAGGCAAGATCGATTTATTGGACGGATATATAACTTAGCTACATTAGAACGGCTGATAACAAGTTGAAGTAGAATCAAAGGCTCCGCTGATTAAGTTACTTTCTTGTATACTTATGTGGGACTACGGTAGTATATTATGTGCGTCTACAAAGATGTTTTCGCTGTCGTAAATCTCAGGACACCGATTTTTGAGGTTTATGAAGATAGGAGTCTTAAAATAGTCGTGTGGACTCGTGTGTTATGTCGGCTCTTTTTTAATTATGAGTACGTTTGTAGATTGTAAGGTGGATTTAACATTTGGATTTAATAGACAAAAGTCAAGAATGTTTACATGTTCAATATGTATGTTGTGATAATATCAGTTGATATTTCATTCAAATTCATTCCTCGTCCTATTTGTGATTTTTAATGTGGTTACTGTGTATCCTTTGTTGAAGATCCAATTAAATAAATAAATTATTGGTTGTTACAGGTGCATGGTCAGTTCTTATTTTTAGTTATAAATCGCTGTATAAACATACCCACAATATTTACTATATAGCCTATGTCATTCAGAAATAAAGCAGCTTTCTATCGGTGAAAAAATTTTAGCAATCGGACTAATACTTCCTTCAAACAAAAAACAAACTTTACCTCTTTATAATATTAGTGTTGATAATATATCAAACTTTCTATTAAAATAATATCGTCACTGTTCACTTTTTACAACAATATAGTCAAAATCGTTTTGGATTATTTATTTCTTCTTCAACTATTCTGTCAATTCAGTCTTCTGCACGTCACAAGTCACTGGCCAACCTCGTCTAAAAAGCCTCGTTTTCACAACATGAACTACTGTCCAAAGTCTAGTGTACAACGCGATAGAGAATATTTTACTACAACGTACATTGCAAGGCGACTATAAACCTGAGACGTGCACCCACTAAAACATACCTCCGTGTACTGTGATCTAGGACTTGCACTCGTTGTTTGAGTGTATTAACATTTCAAGGGGCCACATGAGGAATTGCAAGATGGGTTTACAATGGAGTTAAATAAATAATTTAGTAAGCTCGACCTACCTACTCCTTGATTGGCCTTCCCTGGTGCTATCAGTTATTTTCCCATAACAGAGTCTACAGAGGGGAAAGGAAGAGTATGAATAGATCAACATGATGCAACTGTAGAGGTAGCGCACAAGTGTGCCACACACGCCGATCTGGGCGCGTAGTTCTCCATACATTTTATATGGAAACTAGACTTGTAGAGCTACACTTGACTCACGCCACGTGACGTCGTTCTACATACAAATCAGGGGTGTTACACGTGTGCGTCAGACTAATGTAGTTCTAGCTTAATACAACGATTGATGAGGCGCTACTCAGATCTAATGAAATCAAGGGACGATCAACGCTTTCCATCAAATTCATCTTTAAACTTCTTTAGAAAACCGTCTTCTTCTAGAAAGAATACCTCAAACCTTTGCAAGTCATCTTCTATCGTTTACATTTCGGAGAGTGTGCACTGGAATTGCACAATCTAATTCCGCCAAGTCCGTTCCATCATCGGACCACAAGACGTACGGTGTTGTGCCACCGGTACATGGTGGACATTCCACCCATACGCACAAAGCATTTTGAGAACACATTTATTGTGTAAACAGCCAAGGAGTGGAATTCCCTGCCGGAGTCTGTGTTTCCTGATAGCTACAACTTAGGGGTCTTTAAGTCAAGTGTGTATAGGTTACTTCTAGGCAAGCGTGCTCCATCGTCGGCCACATCA
The DNA here is from genome assembly GCA_910589285.2 of Mythimna ferrago. Taxonomy (NCBI): domain Eukaryota; kingdom Metazoa; phylum Arthropoda; class Insecta; order Lepidoptera; family Noctuidae; genus Mythimna; species Mythimna ferrago. The sequence continues at coordinate 26,966,419 of OU342684.1, forward strand.
TCGCTTATCATTAGGTGAGATGATGGTCAAACGCGAGCCTATCAATAATAATAATAAAAAAGTCCGAATAGTGCTCAAATTCTGGTTAATACACTGTATAGTTAGTGTCCATTATTAAAATATTAAGGAGTAGCTCTAGCTTCTGTAATTAATTCACGGAGATACAAGGGAGATGGTTAATTAACTGCTAGAATATGCGAGGTTTACTTGCCAAGTTTATGTCCACAGCAGTCCGAAGGTCCTCTCTCAGTCAAATTATAGGCGAGAATCTCTTTGTAGTAGAAAACTGATGGTTAAGACGACCAGAAGAACATTACTTTTACTCGTAACTAATATCTTAAAAGTGATTAAATTTCGTATACAATCTTGTTTATATTGTTTATAATGGTCACATAGGTACATACATGGCCCGTCAAATCGCGTTTCAGCTACCAGATTTCCCGGGTGTCACCATTGTAAGGATCGTTCGGAGGACACGGTGGAAGTCGGACCAACTTGGGTGGAGACCCGCCGTGACCTTATGGAGGCGATCAGCGGTGTGTCAGGTTTTAGTTCAGGCCATGATCTGGAGCGAGAGGGATTGGGAAGCGGTTACCTTTTGTGAAGCAGTAATGCTAGCGCAGGAGGTGGCCAAGACCGTTAGAGGGGGGACATCCTCACGCCCCAGCTGCACCCGCAGGGGATACCGGAGCGTTGAAAGTCACAAGGCAATTTTCGGCCACCGTAGACGCAGCTTGCAGACGACAAGCAATGGGTAACTCGCCGTTCGGTCGCCCGGTAAAAACCAAGTCAGAATTGACAGCACGTTGTGTTCCTCGCGCACCTCAAAATATCAGCAAAATTAATGGAGCCTAGAAGGGCCGATGCCTTCTAGGGCTGCGGGAATGTTCGAAAGTTACTGTGGTGTGTGTAAGTTACAGGTGGGTTGGAACGCAAAGGACAATTAATGGGTTTCAGTCAGCAAAAGTCTGACACGTCATCTTGCTCCACCCAGAGCGGAAGAATGATGATGATTTACCACCTCAAAAAAAGTCTACTCTGAAATATTTTACTTACCGCACAATAAAGCAATGTTCTCAAAATATCCATTACTTTCAACTTATTAACATCATTTCATTTATTCCACGAATACATTTAATATTTTAGTTTAAACAAGCATCCCAAAAGCCGGCTTTAATATTCATCACTTTTACGGAACGTAATCAGATTGCGTACCACTAAAATAATATCGATACGTGGAAATCAAACAGAGTGAAATACCTACATCTGTTTTTCGAACCACTTACTAAAAGCGATGGAATTCATTATTCTATTTACATATATAAAAGGAGAAACTGATTGACTGACATAATTATCAACGCAAAGCCGAAACTAATGAGACTAAAAGCGTGTTTTGCACAAGAGAGAGAATTTTCCAAAATTTGCCTCTAAAGAGATAAATCGGGGTTCCAAAATGGAGAAACCTTTTTTTTATGTTGGCCCCGCCCTTGGGCGGAGCGGGAGATAGTGTCAGACTCTTACTGACTAAAAGACCCACCCCGTTCCTTCTAGCCTTCATACCGGGGCTCGAGCGCCCTTTCGGATAACCCTGGCCCCAGTAGGCTTCGACCCGGCTGGGTCCCTGCTGTTGCTGACAACTCCTTGAGGCGCGCGGGAACAGTGCGCGCCGTCGACGACTTGGGCTTGGTCCGGACAGTTACCGGACGGCCGGACAGTGAGCTACCCATTGCTCACTGTCCGCAAGCCCGCGCCTACGTTGGCCGGAAATCGGGATCAGAATCCCGGCGAAATGGAGAAACCTGCTTTCACGCAAGCGAAACCGCTGTCAGAAGTTAGTTCTACCATGCAAATATAGCCTGCCAGTCACCTTAGGCTATAAAAGGGGTCGGCCTCGGAATGAAAGATTAATGCTGCAATAAATATCATGTGCGCGTTTTAACATATTCAAGGGTAAAGGTCGGAATTAGTTTTTCGTTAATATCTCACTTCCTATTCTTTGAACCATATGAGCAATTTGACCAAACTGTAGGGTATTCAATTCTCTAGGTACAAATTTCGATTTTCTTTGTCAAAATAAAGGTTTATTCAAATTTTCACCGACTTATCCTTTAGTCTAAAGTTAAATCTCTATAAAGTAACTGGAATAATAGTAGTTTAGACTGATGAGTTCGTTTTCGAATTGCATTATTCAAATATGTCAATAGTTTTGAGTCTACCATTAAAAGAAACTTCACACAGCAAATTCAATTTCGGCGAGGTTTCCCATAATTATAATATGGTAATGTCCAAACGCCCATTAAAAAGCAAGTTCTCCAATTTGCATGTTGAAAACTCGGGCAAAGTCGGCCCCAGTTGGAAAAACGTACGATTGAGAGAATTTGTTTTAATGATTTGAACTACTTTGAAGTTGGATATCAAAGTTTTGTGTTGTGTTTCGATCTGATGGTGTTATGGAGTAAGTCTCACTGGGGTACTAGTGGTTTCTAAAGTCCATCCGCTATAGTGCAGCGCGTTGAAAATTATTTGAAAGAAATATTATCATCTGCTCTCGGTACATCAAGGTGAAGGCCTAAGTTATTGTTAAACAAACAATCACTATTGGAGCGGATTGACTTTAAACCCCGGCGGGGTGCTGGCGTTTCGTTCCGTGTCAGTACTGTGACCTCGTTTATCCTCCAGAGGCTTAAACTTACTTTGAGGTACACCTGAGCCCCGTCTAGACTAGAATCTTCCAAGCCTTACTTCGGTAAAGTGATTTTTACAAGTTCCTTTTACAAATTCTGCAGATTTGTACTAACGTGTTCGATGTCTTATGATCGTAAGATATCGTCAGTTTCATAAATTCTTACAACACTTGATATTAATAAAACAGAGTTTCTGTTATTACAAGTTATGTTCTCGGATTTCATTGCCTGTTGACTAAGAGTAAAATAAAATATGAAATTGAAAAATTACGACAGTTAGAGAGGCCATTATGTCTGTATTCGTAACAACACGACCGGCCAAAGGCTTTTACACGATTGCTTTCGACAATTTCCTAATGTTATTATTTTTCTTTGTCTGCAGGAATTCGCAACTCTCACAAAAGAGCTCAACCAAGCACGAGAACAGCTCCTCGAAAGGGAAGAGGAGATCTCAGAGCTCAAAGCGGAGAGAAACAATACCAGGGTAAGTTGGACAAACTTTTGAAAGTTAATGGTAGTAATTAGGTAATGGTTTAAGTACTCATACTGGCTTCTTGGTCTAGTTAAGGAACGCTAACGTAACTATCTTAGATTCCCAGAGTGAGACTCAGAACTGAACATTACCACTCTTAAATGAAATTGTGCCTGGCTAATGACACAACTTAAAATGCACATTCAGAATGTCGAGCGTTTAACTGAAGCCATTGGCCATTAGCATTCTAAATATCCGAAGAGAAACTTTGACTTTCGACCAAACCAAGCTAAGATAGCTAATAAAGAAAATACTAAAGTATAAAGCTGACACGGCGACGACACAGTTGTCCTCTGGTCCGGATGAAGAGTGCACATCACGTAAATAACTTTAGAGAGCAGGCGAGAAGCCGTTTAGAACGCTCACCCGACCAGACGCGGTGCACTCAGCTAGCTTCTTCAACCAATCTTACGATTTTATACAATTTTCACTTTCGAATTTATATTTGTTGAAGCATTTGTGGCGGTTTTCATAGCTGGTTTTACTGGTTAGACTTAGTTATCGCCGTCGATTACATTCTTAGTTACCTCATCAATTTTAACGACGCTATTGGCTCAATACTCGAGCGATCGGTAACCCATTTCTGTCATCATCATCATCATTTCAGCCGAAATTTAGTCACTGCTGAATCTCCCTCAAACATCGCCCTTTTGACCAGTCCTGTGCGTATCGCATCCAGCAAATTACCGTGGCTTTCACCAGGTCATCGGTCCACCTTTTCGAAAGTGTTCTAACTTTCCCGTTATCATGAAACAATACAGACATGAATTTGTATGTCCCTACATATCACTCCTACTGATGTGAAATACCTGGTTGTGTTTTAAAATCGCTTAAAGGGTTATGCAGCGCTCACTACATTTTCGGTAGCGACCATTCACAGTCTCTTCCTGCACACGAATTGAAAAGGTCGTCCATTATCATTCACACAATGAACTAGACAAAAGATTTAACCACCGTTTGTTAATTAAATGTTGAGAAAATTTTTAATTGAGTTTATTCGTTGATGAAGTTTCATTTCGTGATCTATAAAATGTTTGAATCCCACTGGATTCACTGAAGTTTTGAAGAAATGAAATTACGATCTAAACCACTCGAGCAGTAATAATGTGCACATAAGTCTTCTTTTACGACCACTTTAACAATGTGATTTTACTTAGGTCTTGAATACCTAAAAAAGGATCATAGACGCTATCATCCTTATCTTTCCCTTATCTCAATTTGTCTGGGCTCGAGGTAATAACTTGTCTTTTTCCGTAAGTACTTCTGTATAAGTCTAATCTTATTAGATGCCTCCTTTCTAGCCATATCACCTTCCACATTATAATGACTCAAACTAGATTACTATCGCCATTTTTTTTTTAATGATCTAAGCCAGTGCTTGATTGCGATCCCACCAGATGGTAATTAGTGATGCAATCGTAGATGGTGAGGCGCACTAGTTTATTAAGAGCCTATTCATTCTAGACTAGAAGATATATAAATTATAATTGGACAGGAAGACCACAGCAGACAAACTATTCCAGTCCTTCGATGGACGCGGTATAAACGACGAAGCGAAACGCTTAGTCCGAACCGTAGAAGTTTCAACAATGTAAGGGTGGATATTCGCCATAAGACGGATTATCCGATGGTAGAAAGGAGATGGCGGAATCAAGTCATGCAGTTCCCGCGCACATTCTCCAAAATGCATCCTGTAAAATACCGAAAGGTTGGCTACGCTACGCCTGTGCTCGAGGCTTTGTAAATTGGATTTAACCAAATCTGTTTCACCAATTAGTCTCTTCGCCGCCTTTAAACCGAGTCCAAAGCTGCTAGATGGCATTTGTGTCTAATGCTACTAACACTGCCATTAAATATTCAAATATAACAAAATGTACATACCTTACAGTATATCTCCTTACCCTAATACCATCTACAAACATGACATTAGAATATTTTCTCCTATATCTTAGTGCACCATATAAAAGGTGCTCCGGCGATTCGCTGAAAGATGTTGAATAATTCACGATGTTCCTCGTCTAGACCGTGTTCGGTCTTGGCTCTCGGGGGTTTTCAGCACTTGATTGAATCTGATGTGCTAACTAGATTAGCGCTTATCACGCGATCCCTTTTGAAGTATTCTGCCCTAAAAGTTTTGGTGGCAAATGTGTCGAAGGCCTTGCCTAATTCTAAATCGATCTTGGATGGTTGGTGTTGCTCTGATTGTTTTTATTTTAAATAGTTGTATAGCTGGTTTGTTTTTTATTATATTTATTTTAGTTACGGTAATTATTTTCAAACTCAAGATATAATCGATGTTTTAAATACAAACACCAAAAAGTTTCTTCAACTTCTGAATTGTTGTCCGTTTAGAGTTATGCGGTACAGAGTGTGAAGTCCCACAAACCTCTGTTGAAAGAGGATCATCCACCGGCCTGACAGGTGTTGTGTCTGGTTGGGACAACTGCTTGATTTGAATTCCTGAATTTAATTTGGCCAGTTGTATATGTACTAGTACCATGATGCAGAACTTTGAACTTTAATTGTTAAGTGGCGTTCTAGATGTCGTTTTACTTAAACTCGTATGAACTGTAATCACAACGATACAACTACAATCATTGTCTATACTTACTTTCGCCTTTCTATTAAGGCTATTTACGTTTCTTGTCTACTCATGTGGACATAGGCCTCTCCAAATATCTCCACAAGAGGAATGCACGTGATATCCCTTCTCGTGTTTATCTCAGTCTCCTCTCATGGTGAGGGGCGAGTAAGCTGCGATCAGCCACTAATCTCCTTATCTCGAGCGTGTCGTTGACCCCGCTTCCCTCGGTCAAAGTGTCTTCGAGTCGACTCGTTTAGTTTCGTCCTGTTTCACTTTGTAGCTTTTGTTGTGTTTGCTAATTGACTATTATGATGTGTACACTATCTTGCAATGATTTGACTCGAGCTTTGTCAAATAAAGGATATTTGATATCTTGTTGTAGGACGTTTACGAGGGTCAGAAATGGTCTAACATCGCTAAGCCCGGCTGTCAATGAGGTAGACACAAATGGGTTATTTATTGAGGAAATCCTTGTAAATCTTTTTAAGTATACCAATCGGCGATTATCCCCGAATCCGCTATGCTAGAGCACCCAAGGACAACCCTCAGTTGGTAGGTATATTGCGACATATGGAAAAAACAGATATAAGGCTACAGTTTTTGGAGGCTTAAGTGGAGCGGTTTCCAAGAACTATGTTAAGACTATGGCCCCTGCCTGAAAAATGTTATTAAAATATAGCATAGTTGGCCTTATAATGTTCCCACTGTTGGGACTCAGGCTTCTCTCTAGGAGAAAGAATGTGCCGTAATCCACCACGCGGGCCTATTGCGGGTTGGTGGATGTCACATGTCTTCGAATTTTTAGTTCTAGGACATGCCGGTTTCTTCACAATGTTTTCCTTCACCGTTTCGAGAGCAGTGGCGATGAAATAAATTACACAAAGTAATGCATCTGGCTGGGTTGAACCCGCGACCTACAACTCGTAAGTCGGGGCCGTTACCACTCGGCCACCACTGCTCTGCTGTTATTAATATACATCAATAAAAATAGCAGGGTGTGACTTGCACACTAAATAAGTGTGCCCCAAAAACGGTCGCTAGCACAAAGTGACGTAGAAACAAGGAGGAAACAAATCCTGAGTTGCTTGAGGAGTGGAGAGACTTTCAGGACAATCTCGGAAGTACGGCCAAGATCCCAACACCTTACTGGATTATACAACCTTCTCCCGAGCACGTTTATGTATTATTATTATTAGTAGCCTAGCCTGTATATGATATTCTTTCCTCTGGCTGCGTAAAATAGGACTATTATTTGCTTAAACCATAAAAACCATATTACGAGTATTTAAACAAATAATAACCCGTATATTTCATATTGTAGATTCATTTAAAAACAAACTCGCTTAGCAAAATTGTTAGAGTGTTCGTTGAACCTTACATATTTCAATTGCACGTCACCTACTGCCTTTATGCATCAGTAAAAGCACTAATCATAATTGTATAGGCCCGAATGTAGCATGCATTTTCATCGAAATTGTGTGCGCAAAATAGTGTTGGAAAACTTCGTGAGGTAACCAGCATGTTCTAAAGCAATTCGGATGTCATGTAGGTAAGATCACTCGCTTTCTATCACCTCATTGATAGAAGAGTTATGTATAGGGATAGGACACCTTTCACACCAGTTATAAATATAAATAAAATAATCTTTATTCAGTTTAGTAACATCCCATCATGAGTTAGTAAACAATTAAGAAAAACTTTTACATCTGTAGCGACATCTATGACGTCAAATAAGAACTAATCCTGCATCGCGCAATTAAAGTTCTCCGCTCGATTTGAACATACAGAACAGCTCGAAATCATCTATCAGGCAGTTGCCCACCAGACGTAACACCCGTCTGGTCGGAGGATCCTCACTTTTCAACGGTGGTATGCGGGACTTCACTCTCTGTCGTTGTGTTCGTCACCTAACAGAATCATACCTCCCCGCAATGGTCTTTAGAATAGAGTTGGAGCTAGCCAGCACTCTACAAAGCAATGAGGCAGATTTCTGTCATATGATGGCAGCCATCGAACATGCCTCTACGAATATACATGATGCACTACAGAACCGGGGCAGCGCCCTCGACATCAACACCATACAGTTATAATGCACGATTTTAATCAAGATTTAGTCAAACAACGTTGTTTGCGGTCCCCCCTTCAAGCTGTGAAAAAAACAAACTTCTAAGTTAACGAATAGAAAAGATACGGTCGTTTATGTCGCAAAAAAAACGTATATTTTGATACTCTCAAAGATCGACATTCATAGGGTACTTCCCGTTGACCCAGAATCCTGAAATTTGGCACAAAGCAAGGTCTTATAGCACAGGTATAGGAAAAAATCTAAAAATAGTAAATTTGTTGTTACATAAGTAACAGAAAAAAAAATTGTAATTCGGAAAAATCTTCGAGACTCGGTTCGGGAATTGTAGTTTGCACGGAACCCTCAGTGCGCGAGCCCGACTCGCACTTGCCCAGTTTTTTCTTACTTGTCTGTTTAATGTGAACCAAATAAACATGTTTTCTCTCTTTATTTATTTCTAATGTTTGGTTTGTTTTCCAGTTATTGCTAGAGCACCTAGAATGTCTGGTGTCACGACACGAGCGCTCGCTGCGCATGACGGTAGTGAAGCGACAAGCGGCCGCGCAGTCCGGAGTCTCCTCGGAGGTCGAGGTTCTGAAGGCACTCAAGAGCCTCTTCGAACATCACAAGGCGTTAGACGAAAAGGTAAGATACGAGACATACTCATGTGAAAAGGATCAATGTGTGTTTGAAGTTCGAGATGGATCGGCGTGAAAGATAGAGACTACCTTCCAATCTTGTAGGTTCCAAATAAAGAGAATGTAAAAAAATGTAGGCACAGATCTAGAAAATCAAACATTTCAATTTGTTTTTGGTTTCACGCTACTACGTGTCAGTAAATTTGTCTAGAACATAGATTCTCAACGGGGACGGTACCGCCTCGTAGTGAGTGCTGGAGCTTTTGAAGGGGGCGCTAGCGGATCTATATAAAATTTGTGTAATTTACTATTATGTAAAGGGAATGTTGTATGTTGGAATTTTGTTCTAAAGGGGCAGTACTTCATAAAATGTTGGGAAACTGTGTAGAAAGACCTTTTCAAGGCTCGTAGATTTAGCTATACAGACAGACAAACAAATTAATATCAAGTAAACTGAAACATCATCATCTTTCTGCCCTTGTCCCATATTACTTTGGGACAGCGCAACACGTTTTTTTCCCCATCATTAAACCCCAAGAAAACGCGCGTTCGCTCTCTCATTGTGTCTCTAAGTACGATATTCGAAAGGTTAAATATATATATATATATTTTAGACCCTTTCAGACATCTTATTAATTTACAGTTTGTTTTAAGACTTTAAAACTAACATTAAAATAAATGAGGAGCTCATTCGATTCCTTCTGAAACTCTTTTATTGTAATTTGTTAAAAAAAAACTTACGAGTGTATAGTTAAGTATTTTCATGCTGAAAACAGTATTTTGTATACTTTATTTTTGTTGAACAGTAAAAAGTATAATGTAGTGAAAAACAATATAAGTAATACTGTTTTTAACAGTATAGTTGGCAACCCTATTTAATGATAAATGATAAATGATCTTTATTTTGCAAGTAGGTTTTATAAAAACACTTTTACACGTCAATTTCTTTTTTTCGTCAATTAATGCTAGATGAGGCTGGTGTTTCCTAGCTGACTACCCTGACAAGAAACACCGAAACAAACTCAGGGATCAAAGTCTCTTTTAAAGTCCATACAGCAAAACATGTAATGGTCAAATCATATGAGAACCATGCAGATATATTTATATCACTTTTCACACGGATCCATCTTTTCTTTGGAACCCCTCTCCCTATAAACTTTTTCTTTTCGATTCGATGGTAAACTCGTTAAACTGTTTAGGCCGAGTGTGTGGCTACGTTAATAGCAGCATCGGTGGCATTCATGAAATCCTCCGAAGCCCTGGTGGGCACTTGGGGCATTCTAACGCGTGGCTCATGTCTTGAACTAGACCACCGCACTCACATTGAGTATCCGACGGGTCTATAAAACCCCATATCGCCAAGTTGTGTTTGCAGCGGCCTACCTGGGTGCGGCGTGTAGTGTCGTGAGCAAACCGTAGAGGCCGAGCAGGGTCGAATCCTAGTGGGGCCAAGGATCTGCTTCTGTAAGAAAGATTCGGCCCCGGTACGAAAGGCAACGAAGGAACAGGAGTGGGTTTTTAGTCAGTAAAAGTCTGACACTATCTCCCGCTCCGCCCAAGAGCGGGGGATGTCGTCGGATGATTTTCCCACCTAAAAAAAAACACTACCTAAACAATCAGCATAACGGCTCAATAGTTTCGTCTGGAACTCGAATTGCGTAAGAAAACATCGCGAACGATCAACACGTATCAAAAACTTATCGCTATTACTTATTCCCAATTTCCCTAGCAATAGAAAACATTTTCCTCTCTTAGATATGTTCCCAAATACTTTTATTTCTATATATACGAGTACATAATATATGTGTGTGTTTCTATAGTTACGTGTCTATCGGTTCCTAGTACAAGTACCTAAATATTTTCTTCCCAAAGATACTTTTATTTACGGTTACAAATAGGCAATTCTGTAGTAATAGGTTCTGTGTCTGCGTAGGTTAGAGTTACTAGGGGCCTTAAAATCATCATCATCATCATTTCAGCAGAAATAGGCCTCCCCAAGCGTCGCCAGTTCGCCACAATGACCGACACCGTATTCCCGCGACTCTCACCAGGTCGCCGGTCCACCTTGCAGGAGGCCTTCCAACGTAGCGTTTTCCGATGCGCGGTCACCACTCTAGAACCTTTCGGCCCCATCGACCATCCGTTCTACGAGCAATATGCTACCCACTGCCACTTTATTTTGGCGATTATATATTTTATGGAGCTAACAGTTCAGTTTAGGTCGTGAAATGGTTCGCGTTAAAAGCTCGTAGTAGGGCGTCAAAAGTATCTCAATTTATGCGGGACATCCCACAAAACAATAGATTTTAATGTCCCGCCAACGTTATAACGACAACGATATGATGTTAGACAATGAAACAAAACAATCAAACAATAATCTTTCAGAGAATTTACGTTTCCACCCACGTATCGTAATATTCATACGGACAATTGTTACGAAAAGTCAAAATTTAACTGAAATACGCAAAGTACCAATACTAAAATCTAAAAATATACTTTTAATATACTTATATTTTTTGTTTATTGCTGTCCTGCATTTAAATTCTTTGCCCCGATTTTTTATTGAATTTGACTACATGTCCCGATTTTTTTTTTTTAAATACTTAATAACTGGCAACCCTTGTTACTGAACCTTGCTACCGGCAGCAGTGGGAGCCTTTTTACCGGCATGTCCTAGAACCAAAAATTCGAAGACATGTGACATTCACCAACCCGCACTGGGCCTGCGTGGTGGATTACGGCCCATTCTCTCTCCTAGAGAGGAAGCCTGAGTCCCAGCAGTGGGAACATTAAAAAGGCTGATGAAGATGAAGAACCCTTGTTACTTATACACAAGACTATATAACGCTGATGCACTAGCTTCTGACGTTTTATAAGTGCTCATGTAGGCCTAGAGAGGAGGCCTGAGTCCCAGCAGTGGGAACATTAAAAAGGCTGATGATGATGCAGGCCCATGTGCAAACTAGACCCTTCTTTTTCACTGATGATTCAACTGTCTGAAAATTGGTCAATTTTTTTTTTTTATTTGATCTAAACTAGTGCTTGACTGCGATCCCACCTGATGGTAAGTAGCGATGCAATCTTTGATGGTGAGGCGCACTAGTTTATTAAGAGCCTATTCACTCTAGCCTTGAAGACACCCAAATTATAATCGGACGGGAAGACTGCAGCAGGTAAACTGTACCAGTCCTTCGACATTTTTTTTTTATATTACATACATATTATAAGACATTGTATTTGCCATACTAAATACAATGTCTTATAATATTCATAAATAAAGAAAATCGCTTATACCAAGTTTCCATATAACGACACTGACACCATGTCGACTATTCCACCTCTAAGCGCGTATATAATAATCCATACATCCATAATTGTTAATTAAATTTGAAAGTTAGTCTGTCTGTTACGCTTTCACGGTTAAACTACAGAACTTGCTTTGATGAAACGTGGTACGGATTAAACTTGAACCCCTAGAAAGGATATAGGCTACTTTTTATCTGACCCCGACTTCGCATCCGCTGTATAATAACCGAAAAACGTGAGAAAAGCTAGTGTTAGACATTTCCCAGCCCACAAACCGAGGTACGAGAAAGCGTGGTACTGCATTTTAATTAGCTCTGCCCCTTGATTGACAGGGCTAGACAAAGACTTTTAATTGCGTTTCTGTATTAAAAGAGATCTTCTAGGGTATCCCGAGAAAAAAATTCTTAAGTTTTTTTTTTCCATTTTGCAACTGCATATTAAATGAGTTCATAAAACTACGACAGTAACTGGGACGATTTTAATGATTATGTTTCAGTAGATAAATAAATACGTTTTACGGTCGCAAATCTTATTTTAGTCTACATATAACTTGACACTCATCTACAAATTGCAAAAACCTTAAGAAAATTAAAATTCGCGGAATAACCTGGAGAAGAAGTGGCATAACAGAAGTGTTCACAGAAATCCATCGCTTGTTAAGCGGTGTCCAGATAGGATTACCATTAGACCTGACTTACATTTAAAAATCCCGGGATTTTTTTAAGTTTGAGATCTTTCTCACGAATCTCGCTCACGCCTTTCACATGGCACTTAAAGGCCGCTGCCATGCCTCCTGAGTTATAATGTACTAGCTTTTGCCAGCGGCTTCGCCCGCGTACATAAAATATAGCCTATGTCACTCAGGAGGAAAGCAGCTTTCTAAAGGTGAAAAAATTTTAGCAATCGGACCAGTACTTCCAGAGATTAGCTCCCACAAACAAAAAACAAACTTTACCTCTTTATTATATATTAGCGTAAACTACATTAAACAATAAACAACACAATGTGGCCGCGGCCCCTTTACCAATCGAAAAATAATTTTAGTTTAACTTTTTATTTTTTTATTAATTTGTTACAGTTTACTTATCTTTTAACTGTAAGCTGTATTTTATTGAACATTCTAAAAATCCTGAGATGTCATGAGATTTGCAAAATCCAGTTGCAATCCTGAAAACAGTCCAAAAATCCTAAAATATGATATGATAACCCTATATACAGACGCTAAGGAATAGTCTATGATAGTTATGACTTGTAAGTTTAAAAAGATATGATAAATATAGGTAGTTTTATATTTATATGTGTGTGCTGTATATGTTTCAGGTGCGGGAAAGATTACGTGTTGCGTTAGAGAGGAACACGGCGTTAGAAGAGGAACTAGCGCTCACTAAAGAAGAAGTAAGTTGTTATATTTAGTACTGACATACTCTATCATATCAGAAATGAAATTACATCTCCCTATCTTTTTCCCAACTAGCTTGGGGTCGGCTTCTAATCTAACCGGATGCATCTAAATACCTGTGAGCGTGCCTGTGCATGCCTATCAGACCTTCGCAACCCAGTTACTGGGCCACGATACTCCTTTAATAGACTGATGCTCAGACTTTCTGGTGTCTGACTACTTGTAACGATCATCAATGATCTATGGCCACCAGGATCAAAGGCACAACAATGAATCTAGACACACACACGCAAACAACAAACAGAAATGATTCCAGTTGTTATTTTTACTAATTTGGATGCTCTTTCAAAAGTTGTTTGTATTCTTGGGCTCTCAGGACTAGAATGTGTATAGAGATACACATTTCACTGCCCTTGCTACAGTTCAAACTTTTTCTAGAAACGATCGATTGTAATCATTCTTGTCTTTTTAGTCTCATTTGTAGGTATCTCCTTGCTTCATTACGATCGCACTATGAAGTCATTTGACTGTCACAAGAAGTATCATAAATGGTTACAGCAGTTGTACAAACGTGTGTCACACTTCGAAATCTAGTTTCGCATTCAGTTCAAACGCATCTATATCCCTGATTGCTCATTATGTAAAACTGAGTTGAGCTTCATGGAAGCTGTCAGCACTAGTCAGATTAAGCGCTGCTAACGAACTGCTTGCCAATACTCCCGGCTACAATCACGTTGTTTTGACACGCTACACATATTAGTGTTTCACGGGAAAGCTGGCTATTGAAGACTTGGGGGCAACGGCCCATTCCTACATTTAGCTCTTTACATAACTCTTAGTGTGAGCTTAGAGCAATGTTTTGCTGTTTTACAAGTCGAGGGATAATTGAACTTAACTAGTATAGTATAGATAAGGGATCTATCCCTTATCTATACTTCATTTGAGGTACTAAAACTCTGTTTCGGACGGTGCACGGTGGAGGTTCTGGCTAAGATAGCCAATTTCACCAAACTATATTGTTAAACAAAATATAGTACCTAGGTTTAACACTAGTTCAGATAGTATAGTAGGCAGTATCTGACCTGTAGTGATAGTTTATAGAGACTTTATTCCTTAACACAAAAAAAAATGATGTATTTAGTCCGTAAGCCATAGCGCGCACTGGTGACTTTTGTCACGGTGACTTTTGACAATAAAGTCACCGTGCTTATGAACCCAACATGTAGTGCGCGCACTTGGTGACGTGACAGTTACAAAAAATGGATAGAAAAATTATTGTCACCGTGACAAAAGTCATCAGTGCGCGCTATGTCTTAGCGTGTTGCGAGTAAGCACTGAAATCCTTTTTTGTTTCGTTTTTGTTTTTAATTTTTATTGTGTACCTATATGGAATGTTTTCAAATAACTTCTGCCGCTCTTGGTGGAACGAGTGCAATAACGTCTCCCATCCGTGGTCCTTCGGGTTACCCCTTGCGTCCCAACGCAGTAACTCTATCAATCAATCTCTGAGCTCAATTCCTGCTTCAAACAAGTCTTAGAAACTGCTTGAAAGAAAGAAAGAAAGAAAGAAAAAGTGTTTATTCACGTCAAACATGACGCATACCATAAAAAAATAAATAACAATATCGAACTAAAAGTAAGTAACACACAAGATATGCGTCACATCCGCGCAAAACGGCCAGCGCTCAGCAAAATGCTGGGGCTCATGAAAAAACAGAGCCACAGCGCTGATTTTCAGCACCAGCCGTCGTCGACGATGAGACGCCGATCGGTTAGCAAGATTTATTTACTTGCAATGAATTAATAAAATAAACAAATTAAAACATAGAATAACAACAAACTTAGCTTAATTAAACATTAAGGTGTCTACACACCGAAGCCGCCGGCACCGCCGGCACGAACCCGGCGCGAGCTAGTGGACCAATCCGCGCGCTCCGTTGCGTAGTGGAGCGCGCGGATTGGTCCACTAGCTCGCGCCGGGTTCGTGCCGGCGGTGCCGGCGGCTTCGGTGTGTAGACACCTTTAAACATTAAACATAAAATAAAGTTATAGAAAAAACACAAGTTGGCTAACTAATAGGAACTAGTCGATTTTTTTAATCGATCAATGACCGGTCGAACTGTCAGTGCGCAGTCACTTAGCCACATTTTGAGTCTGTGGTAACAAAAAAAGATGGCTGATCGATGGATAACTACGGCAAAGTTACGTAATTATTATGAAAAAAAAAATAAGATGCTTGTACTTACCAAGTTATACTTCGCTTTAAGAACGAAAGGCAATTTATGAGAAATGACGAATCTTAATCATAATCATTTATCGTTTATTTGCTAATATGGGTAATTACCTAATAAAGATATTGAAAAAAAAAAAAAAAAAAAAGAAAGAAGAGTAGCTTAGGAAAAAATATGTGTCACATCTGCGCTAAGCAGCCGAACGCTCAGTCAGCATTATACCATAGACTCGTCGTATTATGCATGTGCATAATATGACGACTCCACAGCGCTGGTTATTTGATTTCTGACATGTTTATCTATCTATTTATTGTGGTTTGATTTCCGCACTTAATCTTTTGATCATTGTGCGTGGATCCTAGCGGACATCGTTTGGCAGGATTATTCTATCCAGCTCACGTATTTTTTCTAACATAAAGTTATTTATCAGTTACAGCAATACAAGTCGACGCAAGACGACAAACCCAAGGAGAACGGCACCGTGCCCACCGGCTCGCCCGAACAGAACGGGGAACAACAAACCACTAAGGTAGGTGCACACTGCACACACACTACGTGTTACGCGATACTCCCAGATGTGGCGGGGTTGTGTCAAATGCTGTATAGTGGGTGTTGAAGGGTTGTCTGTAAATTACGAGATAAAAGTGTACCTATTTAAAGCGATTAAAGATTATTTTTACTCTAGAACAGGGACGGCAAACCTTTGTTTGCGAAGGTACCACAAAATATATTTATATAAAAAAAATGTATTAATGACGTGCCAACAAATAATCTTGACTCTGATGTAACGGACAAGAAATTATACAAGATGCTACTAGCTCTTAGGCCGAAAACTGGGCCAGGTAAGAAATATAACATAAAAACAAAAACTAATTTTTTGTTAACAACCTGAAATTCGTATATAGCAATGTTTACAGTAGTTAGTTTATTCAATTAAATAAAACTAAAAGGTAGTGAGAATACTGCTGTTTCAGGTTATCTAGATATTAAAACATCACACTGACGAATCCAAATTATTGTTCCGCGTACTAACACTTGCACGCGTGCTATGCACTGGTTCGCCATTTCGGCTTTAGAATGATGATAATAATAATTGAAATTATCGACACGAAGAAGAAAAACACATTTACTTAAAAAAAAAGCACTTATGCTGGTTCTTGGAAGAAAAAATGCCATTCCCATTGCTAGTAATGTCACGTTTTTAGTACCTGTACATTTTCTTATAAAATCTACCTACTACGAAGTAGGTTAAGTATCTTTGTTCATAAAGTTGTTTCAAAAGGAGATACTAAGGCACAATTTTCCTTAAAATGTCAAGTTGTAAATCAAGTAATTTACTGACAATCCTTAACTAAATCACGGGGTACAAAAAGCACCAAATATTAAAATAATAATTTGTAAAAGATTCTACATACACAGTACATGACACTAACAGAAAATATTTAAAGAAACACACTCAAAAGAATATGTGTTACTTCTTAATTCCCTCTAGATGCTTCGGCTGCGAACTTATTAAAGGTTAACAATCTTTTATTATAACAATTTCCAATAATTCCCGACTGTCCCGACCGGTCAACGAATACTTTTCACATTTAAATGAAAAACTTCTAAAGGACAACACAAGAAATCGTCCATAAAAAGAACTTTTTTTATCGTTCGTGATTCTTGTCACTGCTTCAATTAAAACTCTGCAAAAAGTTCGAGGTGTCGAGAAGTTAAAAATACTTTTAACAATTTCCCGATATTTCGACGTTTCTTAGCCGTTGATGTGTTCGCAGCCTTAGTTGGTGATTGTGCTCTATTTTTTACATACCTTTTCTGATATTTATCAAAATCTAATCAGGTGGGATCGCAGTCAAGCACTAGTTTATATCAACAAAAAAAAAATATTGTATGGAACTTTCATACAAAATATTTTTGCAATCTATTCTATCAGAAAAGGCATGTGTGTGTTGTGTGTATCATTTTTTTTTTGATTGAACAAAAATGTTTTACTCAATTCGTAATTTGCAAGTACTACCACAGTTCATCTTGATTTAATTAATCTCTAAAATTTTAGGGTAACGAGCAAATCATGAATTAATCAAAACATTTCTAGAAAATAAACCGCTTAAATGAAGTGAATAGCGTTTAGTTTACTTTAAATTTTGTTTTTTGATGGACGACCCAGGATCCAAATAATGTAAACGGCGAATCGGAGACGACAAGGAGAATCAGTGAATTCCAAAATACGATCGCCAAGCAGGTTAGACACATGCTGAATATGAGCATCATGCTGTACTGACGATTAGGTGGTGCTGAGGACTTGGCTCTGTGGCCAGGGAGATTGGGCATTCTATGGGCATGTTTTTGGAACATCATGCTTTCCAAAAACTTTATAGACATTATCTTAAGTATTAACAAACTGTCGTTGTGAATAAAACCCACAGTAACGTATTAAGCCTTTTTTCGAGGTTTCGAGGTAGGAAATCATCAAATAACTCATCTTACTCTAGGTGGAGCGGGAGTTATAAAGCTAGTAAGACACGGACTTTGATGTCAAAAACCATGCCACCCGTGCGGCTGCCATAGAAAACTACGTCTAGGCAAAAGAGGATATATTTATTTGTTTTATCTCGTTTGTTTTTCTACCGATTTTGATATTGTTTTCACAATTAGTATTCTATTTTTATTGATAAACTAGATAAATAACAAAATATTATATTCATGCATATTTTATATTTTATCGTAAAAAGCCGTAGCCTCAACGAAAATATGCAAAAAATCAAGAACTAAACATTTCGTATAGCTTTTCGTGTTACAACGACATACATAACATCATATAACTATATCTTCCTTCCGCTTCGGTGAAATTTTCATCAAAACTGACCGTGACCCCAAAGAGGCGAGACACGTATCTATGTAAGTCTCATTAACCCTGTCTGCCCTTGTCATCCCTTTTCGGGTTAACAGGACCCATCATTTTTAGTCAGACAAAGAAAATAAGATAAGGTTTTGCTCATCCCCGGGGATTATCTGTGTATCTTTAACGCTAAGTTAGTCTACTGTAAGTTTAAATATATAAACTTCAAATAAGGACGAAACTTTTCAGAAATATAAGCCAGTTTTTAAGTGCGATTATACGATTAGGTTTTATTTCAACAAAGTTTTACGAAACTAAATTTCTTTTCAAATAAAATTTTTTGGGTAAGTTACATAGGTGTTTTCTAGAGCATACATACATAAATTGTTACCACTTGAGAGCTTTAGAATATGTACTGCTAGCTAGCAGGTGTGGCGACATCTATGATGCTACCATAAGAGATCAATATATAAGAGTTCTCCGCGCGATTAGAACATAGATAAAATTGGGCAGTTGTCCAGACCAGACACAACGCCCGTCTGGTCGGAGGATTCTCCCTTTTCAACTCCCTTTTTAATTGTAAATCTAAATATAGTTATTTACCAACAATTTGCCTGCTGCAGTCTTCCCATCCGATTATAACTTAAGTGGAAGGTTAAAGTGAACGGGCCTCATCATCAACGATTGCATCACTGCTTACCATCAGGTGGGATCGCTGTCAAGCATTAGTTTAAATCTATTAAAAAGAGGAATATAAAGAACATTAAAGAACGTATTTTTTTTAATAAAAATTCAGCCTATCAGAAGCCCATCTCCCCAATAGAGCCTTGTCTCGCACACCATCGAATCGAACTAACAGGCCCCTAACACCGCGGCCTGGTCGCCATTGCACGGTCGCCATCTGTACCGCATACATCGTACTAATACGCATATCCACTTGTACTACTGTATATTGCTAACCGAACCGTATTTAGTTATAATACCTGCTAGTTTATGTAGCGCTAACCTTGAAGTCCTTTTGGCCATTGTATCGTGTGGAAAAATATGTTTTTGATAGTTAAGGTTTATTTATTTATTTATATTCCTTACAACTATCATTACAGGTAAACTACCTAATGCGACAGTGCGGTCTTAAAATTACTTAAGGTTAAGAACTACACTGTTCACACGTGTGCCACATACGCCGATCAGTAGCCCGATTCACGTAATCAAAACCGTAACGATATCGTAGCGATTTAGTCGTTTAGACCATTTCCGTATTCACATCCATCGATCGAGTTTGAACGACACCGATTTTAAAGTCGTTTAGTTGAAGAGTCGATTTAAAAAGATTTAAAAAAAAAAACTGTGTTTCATTATCCTCGTAAATACTTATTAATGTAACTGGAAATAAGTCGTCGATAGATCGTTTAGTTTCGAGCCAGTTGAGTTGTCGTTCTATCCAATCCCGATTAAGGAACACGTGAATACCGCTTTTGGATAGGTCTTCGATCGAACGACTATAAAACTTCAACGATATTTAGCTTGTTTGATTTTACGTGAATCAGGCTACTGGGCGCATCGGTCACCGTTCATGTGTGCATCGGTCTAATGTAGTTCTAGCTTTATGCTTTCTGGCTAGTAAAATGTTAAGCGATTTTGAACCGTGTGCCGTTCAACTAATAATTTTATTATCGCTTTGACTTGTCCCGGAAATTATTAAGGAACTTACTGGGTTGAATCAATGCGACCTTTAAACAACTTTAAAGCTTTTACTGACCAGCAAAATCTATAATATCTTGTGTTGAGTTTTGTTCACAAAACTGCATATTGTCTAACCAAATGTTGTGTCATAAGCTGAACCGAATGACACTAATATTAATCCGAAAGTTATATTTTTTGCACCTGCAAGGGCATATAAAGTCTCAACATATAATATCTTAATATAAACTTAAAAAAATATATAAATACCCCATGGTGGCATTGAATTTTTCCATCTACATTTTCTCAAAAGAAAACTATTTTTAGTATCAATTTGGCGTTATCGCAGCATATTTTTTTTACTGAAAATACGATGCAGTGGTCAGAAGACTCGAACAAGTTAAATATAATAATAACCTATTAATATACCGTACGTTAGTTTTGTTTCATTTGTAAATAAATTATAGCAACTATAATAATTAAACTGTTTGTCAAAACTGGAATCACTACCATAGACTACCGTACCGTACACTAGAGTATAAATCGCAGTAACTGTGTTATTGAAAATTGCACTTTATGTTTTGAATATTCGTATAAAAAAAAAACAATGACCATCCATGTATGATAATTGGACCAAGTGCTGCCCAGAATGGGCACATAGTACATTATATTTCTTGGACTTATACTAATCTATGAACCAAAACTCGTCAAATACTATCCTAGGAATTTTGAGAAAAGTGATCAAACTACATGAATAATAACTCACATGTCGGAGCAGCATTTGGTCCAAAGCTGGTCATTCTCAAATTTTGCATACGATACATCTGTTAAGATTTATTGATTGTCATGATTTTTATAAAATAAATCAACGAAAGAGCATGCTGCCTCCCATAAGGCATATATGATATACTATCGCTTGCTACTGCTTGATTTTATAGATAATTAATCTGCTTTGCTCCCCAAATACGATTTCTATGCAGCAATTATAAACAGTTTTGACAAATGGTATTTATTGGTCAGACTTGAGCAATCTATCCTTTCTAGTATTGAAGAGTATATTGTTCAATTTATGATTTTATACTTGCACCAAGGGTGGTGGAGAGATTCAAACTATCCTAATAGCATGCAAACCCATAGACTAACCATCGGCGCGCACTGACATCACGTAAGACTACCATAGGAGCATAGGATCACAATCATGACACTAACACTGACCATCACCGGTGAACCACTGTAGTTGGGATACTCTACGGTAAACTGTATTTTATGACCTCTTTACACATTGGCTAAACGAGTGGTACAGAGCAGAAGATTATATGATGTCATTGAAAAATGGACTTTATTATTTGCGTTATAAAGTTAAATAACGTAAACATGATGGGATTTCTCAGCTGTCCCCGCGTAGTTTATATTGCATTCTTATCACAGGTAATAAAGCATTTTTTTCAATGTCACAAAAAACTTCACTGCAAAGAGCTGCTTTCGCCTTGCGTTAAGCCTAAAGAGCAGTTACATCCATAGCTTCAGTTGTATTTAAAAGCTAATATAATATCAATGGTAGTTAGTAAAAGGAGCGGTGGATGTAACTAGTGTAATGTTGATAAATCGACTAGCCAAAGTGTAAAGGTAATATCAGAATGTAATTTTACGGTAAGTTTTTGAAACTAAAAACAATTTTGTCCCGTAAATCCACAACCAAAAGATAAGTCATCTATTGGAAAATAAATTCAGAATCGATCATTGGTACAACTCTAAAGTAGTCCAAGTATCAAGACTTTTAGGCCGAGATCTATTGACGTAGTTTAACAGTTATATGTCACAGTGACAAAGGTCTTTTTTTACATAGCATGGTTAGGATGACAGCAGGACGAAAATTGCATTACACGAATTTACATTGTATAAATCTGACAACTGTCACCCGCACCATCCTATAGCAATTGTAGTCCTAACGTGACACTGGCAGAATAGTCGCAGCCCGCTCAATTGCCATAACAAAAAAAAGCAATTGTAGTGTACTATGCGTTCCAAATGAGAATAGGATCAATTTTGATGTTGATGTTGTGACGTCACGTCGTACTGTCAAATCGAAGAAATTTTGGCAAAATTGAAGAACTCAGAGATGAGTAAAATTGAAGAACCGGATTCTGAATACACTTTTTTCGTTCACGAACTGTGTGAACATACGAACTGTATATAAATCAAATTTTTCGTAAACAAATTAAATTTTAAAAATGTCTTTCCTCAATTTGACAGTAAATCGTGGCGTCACAATATGGCAATCGATCCTATTGTCATTTGGAATGCATAGTAGTGTAAATAACGTTTATAGATCTCGGCCGTAGATCCTTCTTCGCCATCTCTAGATCCTCTCTTTCTCCAAACATAAACTAAGACTTGGTTCGTCGAACAGTCAGCAGAGCTAAGCTCGTGGCAGCGCCGAGTGGCAGAGCTGAACAATAAAGTGTCGGAGCTGGAGGACCGCCTGTCCAAGGGGGAGAAGGAGCTCGCCAAGAAGCAGGACGAGTGCGTCAAGCTGCAGAGGGACCTGCGTGAGAACGTGGCGCAGAAAGAGGACCAGGTGAGTCATCTTCTAGAACTAAGACTTTTGAGGAACTAGTGATAGTCTCCATTGTTTTCTACCGCCAATCTGTTTTGCCTCGTCTTTTAAACCTCGTACATCGAAAGACTGAAACCATTTTTTCCGTCCGGTTTTAATTTAGGTTTCTTCAAAGCTAGAGCGCTCTTAATAAACTAGTGCGCTTCATCCACTACCAGATGGGGTCGCTTTAAGGTATTAGAATACAAGGGGTAAGGGACAGCCCTCCACAAACTTTAAGGGCTTGCTCAGTAGACGAAACTGAACAACCTTCCACAAGATTTTTTTCAGGAAACAAAAAAAAATCGGCCTCGCCATACAAATTGCCCAATCAAGTTCATCATTTTGTATGGTGAGAAAAAAAAATTGTGGAAGGTTGTTCAGTTTCGTCTATTGAGCAAGCCCTTAAAGTTTGTGGAGGGCTGTCGCTTACACCTTTTATACTAAAAAAAAACTTAGCCAAGTAGCACTGTGATCTTATTTAAAGGTATGTAAGCCAGTAATTAAAACATGAGACAGACATCTGTGTACCTAGTACGAGTTTGTTTTAAGTTAACGCGATCGACACGTTTATGACGTTCAGCGCTCCTATTGGCCCGCTCCAAGCTCTTAACCAATCAGAGAGCCAAACGGGGTTAAAATTTCGATCGCATTAACGTAAAAACAACTCTCACCAGACAATATCAGACCCCCTAGCCAGGTCACAATTTGTTTCTATTCTATTCTCTTGTGTCGAGAGCCTCGTGTTGACCAGACCTCCGATTCTTTTGTTTTGACGTTATTTCAACGCTCAGTCACAAAGGAATCGGAGGCGTGGCCAACTCGAGGCGTGGGGCTGGTATAGATACTAGTGATAACTTGCCATCAAATGGGCCACCTGATTAATTACTATGAAAAAAAAACGTAAAAGTTAAAAGTAAAAGTTAGTAAAAGTAAAGTAAAAGTTTATCTATTATCTCATTCTTACTATTATAACATTCCTATACCTCAATTCTCAATAACAATTATTTTCTGTGTCACCTACATTTTTTCCTTGAACATGACTACTACACGTCCATATCTGTTCAGGAGGAGCGCATCACAACCCTGGAGAAGCGCTACCTGAACGCGCAACGCGAGTCCACCTCGCTGCACGACCTCAACGAGAAGCTGGAGCAGGAACTCAACCATAAACAGGCGCAGCTTAAGGTAGGGCAAGGATACTTTAATGATATTATAGAGATAAACAGGTGTGGGAGACTGGGTCATAATGAGGATCAGTCATGATTTTTGTGGGTTATGCAGACTTATAGCGTCAAAAAACAGTAAATACTGTGAAGAAATTATTTAAATCGGACCAAAAATTACGAAGATGCAGAAATTTTAGTGTTCCAGAAACGCGCCCGAGAAAGAAGCGACTCGCTGTGACGTCATCTGTCATAATTGGTCTCCACCGCGCGATTAAAACGGCAGCGCATTCTGTCGGCGTTCATCGCACAGATCATGACAGATGACGTCATCATAAACAGAAAATCCACCATTTCTCGACGGATTTTAATAATTAAAAAAAAACGCATGCTCAGTAAATTATTACACATACGATATACTTAGTAACAATCGGATTTGCTATTAAATGATTGATCCTCATTGCATATTTTTTTCTTAAACTCTGTATTGTTTGAAGGGTAGGTATTGTGGGTAAGCGGTTGTCTTAAGGTAGCCATACATGCAAGGGTATACCTGACAAGTTTGCCTGCACAGTTGTACCTGTCAGGTAAGCTTGTGTGGAATCCTGCACAGTTGTGCAACATACACGCTCCGGTTTACCTGTACAACTCACCTGTACAAGCAAACCTGTCAGGTATTCCCTAGCGTGTTTAGTGGGCATTAAGATATAGCAATGTGTGTAGGTAAATGTCAGAATTATATAAGATCTCAAGGTGGCTATCGACCCTTACCACAAAGGGCGTAACTTCAAATGTCATACTTTTGGCAATGACCAAGAAACAAAATAGTTTAAAATACAATTGTTCTTGAACAGAAAATGTTAGGTAGTAATAATTAGATATTTCATAGAGTCTAATAAAGTAGTTTGAAAAGTAACCTTAACAAATAGGTAGGTTAATCTTTTGATGGCCACAGCAAACAGCAAAAGGTTTCGGGGCCAACAGGCAACTCGGTGATTTCATCAATTAACAAAACAAAAATATAAAAAGAAATAAACTTCTTCTTCTTCCTGCCCTTATCCCATATTACTTGGGGTCGGCGCAACACGTTTTCTTCTTCCATTCTGTCCTGTCACCCGTCAAACTATCACTAACTCCCTTTTCTTTCATATCACTTCTCACATATAAAAAGAAATAAACAGAAATAATAAAAACAGTACTCTCTTATATGATTTATTTGCGTTTTTAGTCTATCACGTAGTCGTGACAGTGGCGTGCTGGACATATTTTGCTTTGTCAAGTATACATGACTGTGGCGGTCAAAAGGTTAAAATAGTTCTTGCATGAGAGGGATCGAATTCAAAGGATTATCGGAAGTAGCAGGCTAAGTTGTGTTCTATTATTGGTTTTTGGTGTTTTAGAAAAATAAATATACTCTAAATTCATTTAAAATGAAGTAAGAATCCAGGTTTGCTGGAAAAAAATCTATTGTAATTATGCTCGCCTGTGCATAATGAATAAAAGAGATAACCAACCAGTGTCCATGGACGATAGGATCGATTTTTTTGATTTGGTGAATTGATGTAGCGTCTAAAACAATGAAAAAAGCAAATATTTGTAGGACCATTTCCTTGTAGTTTAAGACTTAGTTTTTTTTTTAATTTTAATTTAGTATCTCCTGTGGTAAGTAGTAAATGACTGTCGAGTGTAATATTAGGTAAATACTGGTATTCTGGATTATTTACCAACCGAAGAAAATCCTAACCCATTTCTTTTAGCAGAGCCTTGTAACTAACAAAACTAACGTAGCCCGGCTTCCCGTAGTCAGCACACTCATAGACCATGCCACGTCATTCGCATTGCAGTTGCAAGAGGAGAAGATCGCCGCCATCGAGGAGAAACTGGAGCTCTCCACACAGAAGCTGGCGCAGATGTCCTCCCTGCCGGAGATGGAGGAACAGCTTAAGGCCAGGATGGAGGCGCTCAGCCAGGTGGGTCGAGGGTGGCATGTGGTACCATGTAGATATAGGGTGGTGTAGGCTAGCTGGATGTTGCATGACGTACCATCGCGGTCACTTCTGCCTGATCACTTGAAAAAATTATCGCTTGAATCCTGCGGCGGGCGCGGCACCAGGTTTGGTTTGCCAAACGCTTTGAAGTTTTCGTTTGAAGCGCAAGCAAAAATGAACTTAGCGGTGGTCATGCGGCAGTGTCTTTGATGGTACATAGTAACTGGGTTGTAGAGGTCAAAGGTGAAAAGTACAAGTAACTACATCAGGGTACATTGCAAGACCATACCAAGTTGGGAAAAAACTCCGCAGGTCTATGTTGAATGTCGCTTTTAAATGATGAAGCTGACAATCTATTTTGTCTTTGACGATCTTATAGTCCATCGTAAGGTTCTCTGGTAGACATCGCTTTCAGCGATAGGGTCACAATGATTTTATTATTTTGGTATACAAAAAAGTTTATTTTATTCTACACCGCAGCATCTTAGCCCGATGTTGGCTTAGAGCAGTTAGCAACAGATTCCCAGTGTATCATAATAAAATGTCATGAAAGCTTTAGTGAGATGTAGTGGTTGATCAAACCAAGATAATAAGAGACCTTCGTCGCAATTTCTAAACTGGCAAATAAGATTTGATAACGAGTTTTATTTTTAGAGACCTAGGCATGAAATAATAGACAAAGAGGGCTTTAAGATGAATGCTCCACGGTAACCCACGAAATTCAAATTATCTTTAAGTTTTTTTATTTTGCAGTGTGAAGTAATATGTTGATTAAAATATGAATGATAAACAACAATATGAACAATAACACGTGTCTTTACGAAATTATAATCATTAAAATCATAGAGTGTACAGTTCGTCTAACTTCAATAGGGCTAGCTGATAATAAAATATTTTAATCAACATACAACTGGTCAGTGTCAACGAGCAAAATGCAAAAAGCTTAAGATAAATTGAAATTCACGGGCTACTCTGGCAATTTCGCTTTAACATGTATAGTTATTTCGATTGCGGACAGAGTGAAAAGCTGATCTATGTATTTCTTTATGTTATAGTGACTAACGGCTGTGCTTAATGCTTCTCATGTTCCATTCCCATAGTAATCTTCAACATTTTCCATGTAAACTGGAATGACTCCTGATAAGATTTTCTTAATATTTTTGTTTTTTTTTTGCAGTTGCTTTTATATGTTTGCTGACTAACTAAATAACTTAACTTAAAACAGTCTGTTTATTTCATTTTATAGATTTAATGATTAAAGCATTGGCCGCCCCGCGAGCATTCGCTTCGCGAGATAGTTTTACGAATCGTTGTGCGAGCTTTTGACACGCAGTGAGCATTCGTTCAAAACACGAACATTCCTTCGAAGGCTATTAGAGAATTACAACGTTTTATATTCACGTAGACCCATACTTACCAAACTGTTCGTTTAGCGAAGGAATGTTTGTTACGTAATAAAAGGTCGCGCAACAATTTACTGACTAAGAAAAAGAAAAAATCACGTTTATTTACACACACAGACACAATAAATTAATACGTAGAAACTTTAATAAAAAAATAATAACATTATGAGTCTCACAGCTACGCCAAACACTAAGTTTATCCCATGGCTGTATTCTCGTGGCCTATTCCGAGCGAACTGAACTGTACAATTTCTGAAAATAAAAATGAGCATACTACAATAGTGTAGCTTTCTGTCAATGTAAGAATTTCATCAATATATCAATATTTTCAGAGATTACTTTACTTTTTACATTTTAAACATACAATATGGCCACTACACATACACCATGACAATGCAATATCGTCTCCAAAGTAAAAGCAGGTTCAAGTTTATCAGTAAAAATGCAAAAAATATAATAGAACTGTAAAAACAAAATCAAATTGATTGAAAAGCAAACGAGATTAACAAATTTGCACAAACATGATTACCTGTCTCTTTAGCAAAAACGCTGTTTTCTATGGCGGCTATATTGGCGTGATATGACGACAGTGAATGAAGTTGTTTTTAAAAATGTATACAATAAGTATTTTATTTTATAGATAAAAAATGCATGCGTGTTTGATACTTTACCTCTTAAATTATTTTAAATATTATTTAAAACAACAGATGTGGTGAATAACGTTAGTTTTTTTATAACGCAGGTTGTTTGTCCGCAGGCTCAGGAGCGGCACGGCTCGGCCGAGGACCGCATCCAGCGCCTGGAGGCCAGCGTGGAGGAGAAGAACGCCGAGCTCATGCGCCTCAACCAGCGGCTGCGCATGAACGAGGAGCACAACACCAGGCTGTCGGCCACCGTCGACAAACTGCTCTCCGAGTCCAACGACAGGTGAGTCGGTACACAACACAGTATGTACACTGACATCCAGCGCCTGGAGGCCAGCGTGGAGGAGAAGAACGCCGAGCTCATGCGCCTCAACCAGCGGCTGCGCATGAACGAGGAGCACAACACCAGGCTGTCGGCCACCGTCGACAAACT
Organism: Mythimna ferrago; assembly: GCA_910589285.2. Lineage (NCBI taxonomy): Eukaryota > Metazoa > Arthropoda > Insecta > Lepidoptera > Noctuidae > Mythimna > Mythimna ferrago. The sequence continues at coordinate 26,994,610 of OU342684.1, forward strand.
GCTCTCCGAGTCCAACGACAGGTGAGTCGGTACACAACACAGTATGTACACTGACATCCAGCGCCTGGAGGCCAGCGTGGAGGAGAAGAACGCCGAGCTCATGCGCCTCAACCAGCGGCTGCGCATGAACGAGGAGCACAACACCAGGCTGTCGGCCACCGTCGACAAACTGCTCTCCGAGTCCAACGACAGGTGAGTCGGTACACAACACAGTATGTACACTGACATCCAGCGCCTGGAGGCCAGCGTGGAGGAGAAGAACGCCGAGCTCATGCGCCTCAACCAGCGGCTGCGCATGAACGAGGAGCACAACACCAGGCTGTCGGCCACCGTCGACAAACTGCTCTCCGAGTCCAACGACAGGTGAGTTGATACGCAACATAATATATACAGGGACGTGTGAGCAATACAAGTAAATAAGCCCAGCTTTCATGTGAAAATAAATAACACCTCTCATCTAAATCATAGAACACAACAAATGCAATTTCGTGTTCAATTCGAAATGAAAATTCATTCACAAGTTATGAAAGCGAGTTCAATGACCAGTAGTTAATAGTCGGCGTTGCTTACTAACTGCCTACAGGTCATTGAACTCGCTCAGCTGATGTTTTCTTAAAGAAATTAATTTCGTACATGCGTAAATTAATACGAGGTTTTAAAAAAAGGTACATCATTTTTTAATTTTATCTTTACAAATCCATAGTGTTTCATGTACCGGATCGACCCTCCACGGGATTAAAACGATCAAAATTTAACGGGGTATATATAAACGGTAGCTTTCTTTAACGGTAGGTAAAGTAAAAATACTTTCACGCGATCCCAAGGGAACATACTCCCGGAATAAAAAAAGTATCGTATGTGCTAATCCAGAATATGGTCTACCGGTGTGCCGAATGTCATCCTCATCCGTTCGACCATGAAGTAACAAACATACACACACACTTCTTCCACCTTTAAAACTTTAGTATGATTCTGATTATGGTTAATATCGGTTAACTGTTTATATTCTCAGGCTACAAGTGCACCTGAAGGAGCGCATGCACGCGCTAGACGAGAAGAACGCGCTAACGCAAGAGTTGGAGAAGACGCGCAAGTACGCCGACGAGCTGCTGGCGGAGAAACAGGAGATCCTTAAGGAGCTGGCCAAGTGGCGTATGGAGACCGAACAGGTACGCATAGTGGTGGCTATTCTTCTTCTTGGTTGTTTTTCTTTCTTTTTTTTTATTATTGATAGTTTCGCGCTTGACCGCTATCTCACCTGATGGAAAGCGACGATGCGGTCGACGAAGGAACGCGCTTACCTAGAAGTAACCTATTCACTCTCGACTTAAAGATTCCCGGGTTGTAGCTATCAGGAAACACAGACTCTGGCAAGGAATTCCACTCCCTAGCCGCAAGCACAATGAATGTGTTCCCAAAACGTTTTATGCGTGTAGGTGGGATATTCACCATATACCGGTGGCGCATCGCCGTACGTCTGGTAGTCCGATGATGGAACGGGCTAGGTGGAATTAGGTTATGCAATTCCGACGCATACTCCCTGAAATGCAACCGGTAGAAAACCGACAGGCTAGCAACTCTGCGTCGATGCTCAAGACTTTGAAGCCTCGACTCGACGAGTGTATCATCGCCAATTATCCTTCTGGCTCGCCTCTCAATTGCCTCAAGTGCATCAAGCTGGTATCGGGCAGATCCGTCCCAAAGATGAGAGCAATACTCCATACACGATCGAACTTGCGTTTTATAAAGTTTGAGCAGCTGTTCTGGCGTGAAGTACTGTCAGACCTTTGCGAGGATTCCCAGCTTTCTTGTTTCACTCTTGCCAGAGTGGTCGTGGTTGCCATGAAGTTAGCTTTCTGGAAGACCTGCCCTGATTTCCTGCCATTTTTGTCTGGTTGTCACTTTTGATTGTGGCGGCGACTCTAACGATACACAAATCCAGAAAACAACGCGCAAGCAATGTTAGTGTATATTAAACCCTAGAAATAAACTTTGGGCAATGGCCCCCTCCAACGAAGGCGTGTCGCCCGTCTGATTGGAGGATCCTCCTTTTTCTATAAGTGATGCGGTAGTTTCTTTGAATAATGAATAATAATGCGAATAGTTTAGGAACAAATGTGCTAAATAATAAGCCTTGCTAATTGTTACAAGTGATTAAATCTGACTTCAGTGACAGAAAAACATTGCACTAGCTAAAGACTGATTGTAAGTCCGAATGATATGCATACAGTATAGATGACTTGTTTTTAGAAAAATAGTTTAATCCGGTTTTGGGTTACAATTTTAATAAAATTGCGACATATCGCTTGGTGTGGGCGCCGCCTGCTGCGCTGCTGAGCCGGGAGCCGCTGCTGCTACACGCGCGTCTTGCGTTCAACTTTTGCTCAAAATCACTAGAATTCATTATTATACTTTATTATCGCCATTAAAAAGCTGCATCATTCGCCGTTACATTTTATAAACAAGACTCATTTCAAACATTAAAATCTATATCTGTTTCCATTCTAGCTGAAACGTCAGATGTTGGAACAAGAGATTGCCTTCAACATCCAGCAGACTGACGCCCTCACGCGCTCCCTCTCGCCTGCTGCGCAACCGCAAGCACCGCAGGGACTCTTCCAACCCAAGGTACGAACCTCAACTTACAAACTACATAACATTTACATCTATTATACGACATGTCTATCAACTTTACAATGACTTAACCATATTATGGTCGTACGCTTGATGGCGGAGCCACGATGTTTGAGCGGCACGACCGTGGTAGGGGTGGCGTGTCCTGTCCTCCACGCCGCCGTGTCCAGCGTTAACATACTCACCTAACATTCTTCATGGTATTGACAATATACATGTTTGTCCGCAGCTGGACAGTTCATGGGAGAAGCTGCAACAAGCTCACGTGCTGGCCAACGTGCAGCCACCCTTCGACGTGTCCAGCGACGCCGAGGTCAGTTCTCTATACGAAGTTAGTTGTTTTGTCTTTATTATTATCATATTATCTTTATTATTACTTAAAATGAATGTGGTAACGTAACAATGGTACCAGGGCCTCATTTAAGGGGGGCAAGCTGAGCATTTGCTCAGAGCGGCAAAAATGAGGGGTGGCAAAATTGACTTATTTCTATCTTTAAGCCATCTACACCCAAGTTGACAGGTTGAGAATTTTATGTACCACCTTCCACCTTACGTCAGGTTTTTTTTTTGGTGAGGAAAATCATCCAATGACAACCCTCGCTCTTGGGTGGAGCGGGTGATAGTGTCCAGACTATTACTGACTAAAAAACCTACCCCGTTCCTTCAAGCCTTCATGCCGGGGCTCGAGTTCCCTTTCGGATAACCCTGGCCCCAGTAGGCTTCGATCCGGCTAGGTCCCTGCTATTGCTGACAACTCCTTAAGGTGCGCGGGAACAGTGCGCGCCGTCGATGACTTGGGCTTGGACTGGACAGTTACCGGACGGCCGGACAGCGAGCTGCCCATTGCTTACTGTCCGCAAGCCCGCGCCTACGGTGGCCGGAAATCGGGATCGGAATCCCGGCGGCGGCGAGAGCGCCGTTGCCTCATGCGGTCGGCCTCTTCCTTAGCTCACATGACTGCTTCGCACGCGTCGTCTCGCGCCTGCCACTCCTCGCTCGAGAGGTCTCCGCCGCCGAACCTACTTCAGGTCGGATAATGGAAATATTTAAAACTCATGACTTATGGTTTTGTGTATGTAAAGTTTGGCGAAAATTATCTTTGCCTAGAGCGGCTAAATAACTAGATCGGGCCCTGGGTGGTACAGTAACCCTGGAACGTTACTAAAGGTACACTGGTGGGTTTTACGGTCTGGTTACGACATCGGAGTTAGCTGCTCAGGCGCGGCAGTATCTGTAAGCGAGCGCGAGGCGCTATGAGCGGCATCTCCTGGCTTCATGGTCACCTCAAAGTCATGAACGGACCGCTAGTCAGTAAAACTTGACGCTCCATTTCGTTTCTTCCTTAATGGGCGTTATTTTAGGAACAACCTAAAAAAAAATGGATCGTATCCAAGTTGGTCCGCAATCCTCCTTGCTGGTCTACCGCAACCCCTGGCCCCTGGAGACATGTCCTGTCCAGTTCCATTATGTTGGACAATAAAGAAGCTATAAACTCTCTAGATTGTCGTGTAGCGATATCTATGGCGTCACAAAGAACTAATCCTACATCGCGCAATTAAAGTTATAAGTCGTGTGTTTGTAAATTATTCGTTGAATGTAGTTTTTAGGGTTCCGTAGCCAAATGGCAAAAAACGGAACCCTTATAGATTCGTCATGTCTGTCTGTCTGTCTGTCTGTCTGTCCGTCCGTATGTCACAGCCACTTTTTTCCGAAACTATAAGAGCTATACTGTTGAAACTTAGTAAGTAGATGTATTCTGTAAACCGCATTAAGATTTTCACATAAAAATAGAAAAAAAGCAATAACTTTTGGGGGTCCCCATACTTAGAACTGAAACTCAAAATTTTTTTTTTCGTCAAACCCATACGTGTGGGGTATCTATGGATAGGTCTTCAAAAATGATATTGAGGTTTCTAATATCATTTCTTTCTAACTTGAATAGTTTACGCGAGAGACACTTCCAAAGTGGTAAAATGTGTCCCCCCCCCCCCCCTCTAACTTCTAAAATAAGAGAACGATAAAACTAAAAAAAATATATGATATACATTACCATATAAACTACCAACGAAAATTGGTTTGAACGAGATCTACTAAGTAGTTTTTTTTTAATACGTCATTAATCTAAAAAAATACACTATTATTAAAACATCGACCAAAGTTACAACGAACTACAAGAACTTTTATATTATGTTACTTGCTGCGACGGAACCCTCCATGGGCGAGTGCGACTCGCACTTGGCCGGTTTTTATTACTTATCTACATTCTGCTCACATAATAGAAGCAACAAGAAATATGTTATCAAGATTATAGTCCAAGATCCCGAGGCCGCCAGACGTCACGTATTTTCAGACGAAGGAAATGTGGACGATTGAGTACTGTTAGTATGTACTAAGAACGTATAGAAAAATCAAGTTGTATGGTGAACATACATAAAAATCAAGCATGAGAATTTACGTGAAAATATGTCATTATCTTGGGAGCTTTAAAGCGCCTATAAAGCAATATGGCCTACGGAATGTGTTTGGGAGTATTGGGGACTTGATTTTAAAGATATTGCCTAAAATATACGTAAAAATCAGCTTGGAGAATTTACGTGAAGTAAGTAATGATTTTATGTACCTTGATTACCTGATACCTGAAAATTGGCCGTCTAAGCAAGCTAGCAGGTAGGTATGCGTTCTTAGTACATAGTAATAGCACTCAATCGTCCACATTTTCTTCGTCAGAAAATACGTGACGTCTGGCGGCCCTGGGATTTTACTCATAATATGATTTAAAAGAGTGTCCATGGAGTTTCTTACACATTCTTCTCCATAGAGATCTACGCTTTGGAACGTGCAATTTAGCTTCACTTTTTTTGGACTGACCGACATTTGACTGTTCAAAAGTACCTGTAAATGGTCTATTTGAAATAAATGCTTTTGATTTGACTTGTAGAGTCGGTGTTAGAGTATAATGTGGTGTTCCAGAACGATGAGTCGGACGGCGGCGTGGAGGGCGGGCACACGGACGCGGCGGCGCTGGCGCTGATGCTGCAGGAGCAGCTCGACGCCATCAACACCGAGATCCGCCTCATCCAGGAGGAGAAGCAGACCACCGAGGCGCGCGCAGAGGAGCTCGAGTCCAGGGTGAGCAGACACGATAACCTACGGGGGGTGGGGACGTAGGGAAAGGGGTCTAGACTAGTGGAAACTACAATTTACGGCTGTCCATATGACTCTGGATTTATTTATAATACTAGCTGACCCGGTGAACTTCGTACCGCTTACAGTCAAAGAATGTAGTAATACCTTTTAGCTGAACTTAATTTTAATCGGAAACCTCGGAATGACTGACCGGATAATGGAATAATTAACTGAATTATGGAATAATTGAAACCAATGTTTAGGACAGTTGCTGTCATTTTTCGATGTATTTGAATTATTATTTTTTTACGTGAATCCTTCCGATATTTTAATAGTTTTCTGCCAATTATTCGAGACAGGGCCAAAAAACTTTTCCGCTTTATTATTTTCTAATATAAATACTAGAATATCGTGTCACAGTTTTTGCTATCGAACTCCTCCGAAGCCGCTTAATCGATTTACATTATTTTTTTTATGTACATTTTGTAGGTCTAAGAATAGGTCATAGACTATTATTTTTACCCTGCTACCATCACTGCGTTTATTTTTCTTAAATAAATTATATGACAGAACAAAGTTTGCCGGGTCAGATAGAATTATATACATAAATATAGTATTATTTTACTATTTTGGTGTACAATTGTTACTATTTTGGTGTACAATAAAGTTTATTCTATTCTATTAATTTATACAAAGATTAGTCATATTTACGACTGGGCATTGTTTCATAGTGCTAAGATTTCTTTGTCGGGATATCAGGGGTAATAAATTCGACTATAAATCCTAGAAAATTAGAGAAGTACTAGAGATATATTCTAAATGCTGACGAGCATTTTTAAAGTTGTACAAAATTTTTGTGAATTAGTAAGGATCGTAGATCTACTGGAGATAGCAAATAGCGAGTAGGAATCCAAGGTAAGATTCATATGGTGGGGGTAGATCAGAATAAAGACATCCATGGTGCGTTTCATCTTGTTAATGAATTATCTTTGGTTGTGGATAAATAACCCCTCAGTCGACGTCTGTGTATCATAAATTGTATTCAAATGTTTCAGCTTTCATTCTGCTTATCCACACTTGTATTTTTAAGTAAAATAATAGAATTCTCGGTGATGGGTCATCCAGTTTATTCATTTCATGGGTTTTAAATGGTTTTCTATAGTGGCGGTGCGACGGTTATTTAATCAATTATATTCCTGATCCAAAACCTGGACCTGGACCAAGTCCTGGTGCCTGGTCCTTGTCCTGTGTCCGTACAACATTAAATGCGCAAAACCTCAGACACCCCAAATGATTTTTAATCCAATTGACCTCATTCTGTGAGAAAAAGAATCATTAAAAAAAATTAAAGGTTTTATCTACAGTTTTAGTTTGTTTAAAATTCGTATCTGCATTGAAATCGTTTTGTTAACACATTCATTGTGCGTGCGGCTAGGGAGTGGAATTCCTTGCCGGAGTCTGTGTTTCCTGATAGCTACAACCCGGGAATCTTTAAGTCGAGAGTGAATAGGTTTCTTCTAGGTAAGCGCGTTCCATCGTCGACCGCATCGTCGCTTTCCATCAGGTGAGATAGCGGTCAAGCGCGAACCTATCGACAATAAAAAAAGAAATCAGAACTTTTATAATCCCGCGTAAGAGAAAATTTGTTTGTTTTCCTATTTGAGCGGTTTTGCGCATATGATGGCTTGACCTATAAATAGACAGGGCAACATTTTTAACGAAGATTTTTTTGTGAAAAATTTAAACTATATAGAAGTGTTTCAATTGATTCTGCTCGTTATTCTGATCAAACGGTTTTGTGCATTTAACGTTATACGTTGTATAATATTGAAGGCAATAATCTAAGGGTTACGCACCGCCACTGGATTTTCATTTCATCTTAGTGGGTGTTTAGAAAGGTTCCGTAATAACTCCATCGCCTAGAATCACTCCTCTAGCACCGATCACATATTCGTACTACAAACTCATCGCGATAGAAATAAACTTGAGTAATAGAGTTTTCTGGGAATATCGAAATGAAGAAAATTAGTCTCACTGAATTTTGAGGTCCATCTATAGATTTTCTTGAGCTTCGTGCTCTGTGATACTAAAATGAGGAAATTGAAAAAAACATTTCCAATATTCAATTTATGATTACTTAAAATCTTTTTATTTTTATTATTGATAAGCTTATCACGAGCCCGTACTTGACCACTGTCGAATCTGATGAAAAGCGACGATATGGTTGACGATGGAGCATGCTTAATACTCTATAAGATCTCGATTTCACTCTAAATAATAAGAATCGAGAGTGTACAACCAAAATTTCCAACATTTTACAACCTTGCAAAATTCTCTTTTCATATATCTCAGAAAACTTTATATATTTTGTTGTTCGATGATGTTAAGTGATGTAGTAGTGGTATGTGTCGGGTGCAAGAGTGGCGTGCTATTAACAGGATGTATATAAGCGGGTGTGGTGTGGGCAGGTGGGCAGCTACGAGCACATGAACGTGCTGGCGCGGCGCGGGGAGTCCCCGCCGCGCGCCGCCTCCCCCTCGCGCGCGCTGCAGCCGCCGCACCACAAGTACCACACCGTACGTACACACACGGGCCCATCTGCCCGACGACCAAGCAACTTTATATGTGGGCTCAGCCTCGGCCAATCGCCATTGTCATATCAGCCGAATGACGTCCACTGTTGGACATAGGCCTCCCCCAAACGTCGTCACAACGACTAGTCCTGTGCGTCACGTATCCATCAGATTCCCGCGACCCTGACCAGGTCATCGGTCCACCTCGTTTCCGGTACGTGGTCGTCATTGTGTTAAAGGGATTTCCCCGCTTATACTATACAATGGCAACACAATAGCGATTGGCCGAGGCTGGGCCCTCATGTAAACGTAGCGTTATATGGAAACTAGACTTGTAGAGCTACACTAGATCCACGCCACGCGACGACGTTCTACGTACAAATCAGGCGTGTTACTCGTGTGCGTCGGTTTAATGTAGTTCTAGCTTTACTGTTTTCAATATACAACCTGACACTATCGACTCGACGTCATTTCAAAATCAGCGGTTTCGTTTACATTTTCTCGATGCGAACTAAATTTTATTTTTGATTGATATGTAGTAAAAAAAAATGGACAGTGGTCAGGTTGTATTACTATTTATTTGGGATATTTACTAACAAGCAAAAACTAATATTATCAGGATAAGACAAGCCTGACTCGGTTTTGGGATTTAATTTCATACATTAAACAATATCTATACAATAAGTTGTGTAAGTAACTAATGATTAATTTTCCAGTTTTAATATAAGAAGGATTTACTGTTTTTCATTTATATTTTTATGTAAATGTCAACTGTTATATCTCTGATTTTTTTAATATAATATTCTTGTATCTTCTAAATAGAATTTATATAACAGGTGTAAGGGGCAGCCCTCCACAAACTTTAAGGGCTTGCTCAGTATACGAAACTGAACAACCTTCCACAATTTTTTTTTTTTCAGGAAACTGAAAAAAAGTCAGCTTCGACATACAAAATGATAACTTGATTGGACAATTTGTATGGCGAGGTCGATTTTTTTTTTCGTTTCTTGAAAAAAAAAAATTGTGGAAGGTTGTTCGGTTTCGTCTACTGAGCAAGCCCTTAAAGTTTGTGGAGGGCTGTCTCTTACACCTTGTATCTATTAATAAAAAAATTGAGTCAAACTGGAACTTAAAGACAGACAGAGGCACAAAACAAGAATAAATTCAGTTTAAATTCAATACGTAACATGTAAAATGTTTGTAATGCCTTTGTATTCGAAAAGACGTATTTTGGATCAAAATAACATGTGAAAGCCGACCCCAAGCTAGTTGTGCTAAGGCTAGGGAGATAATTCATATTGCATATTGTATAATCATAAGTCATTCTAAACTAACACTACCAAATAAAATTTGCTCACTTATTATATCTCTGATAGCAATCAAAATACAACTTTATTTTAATGAACGTAAAGGTCACTATGATATAAAATCAGAGATAAAATGAGTGGTGAGGGAATGTAGTAGTAAGAAGCGGTTCCCATGGTATACTAACCCCTGGTGCTGCTGGTGCTGCAGGCGCCCGCGTCGCTGTCCCCGGCGCAGCACTTCCGCGCCGCGCCGGCGTCCGAGAGCCTGCCCGCCAGCCAGGTCCGTGCCTGCTGCCTGAATATCGCAATATTCTACTTCAAGTGCCCACTGTACCTCCAAACTACACAACCTACTAAGGGCTCAACTTTAAGGACGCTTGTACACGCTAAGAAATTTCACCATGTTTGTGGCAGATTGGATTAATTCATGTACGCGATAAAAATTTCATCGTATTAACCCAACGTACGGCGAGTGTATCCACCCTTAGGTTTAGTCCGGACTAAGCATTTCGCTTCGTCATTTATACCACCTACATCGAAGGACTGGAACAATTTGCCTGCTGCGGTATTCCCGTCCTATTATAACTTATATGTCTTCAAGGCTAAAGTCAATGGGCTCTTAATAAACTAGTGCGCCTCACCATCAACGATTGCATCACTGCTTACTATCAGGTTGGATCGCAATCAAGCACTAGTTTATATCAATTAAAAAAATATATATCGTAGCCCCCTCATCTACCGTTTCCGCTACAACAGCTTTACACATCGTATCTAGCAATTTTTTTCTTGGTCGGTGCCAAAGCAGTGTACCTACACACACACAGTTCGAGTGTAAAACGACACGAATTCTTGCATAGGCCCGGTGACTTTTCTTAACGTGTACAAGCGGCCTAACAATTTATTTCAATACCAATACATTTTTATAAAACTATATTGATGATTAGTAAACTACACTATGGTTTAGTCACATTCCACAGTCCTAGTAGATTAGTTTAGAGGTACATTCGGTTCAAGAAAAGTATGCACGCGTTCACAGGAATGGCTTACAGCTGTGTGGAAGTTTGCGTCACTTGTCAACATATCAATGTACGGTGTAATAGTCTGCTAGAATGTCATTAAGGTCTGGTCTGGTTTTGGTCTTATAAGTACCAAATGATAGGCTTACTTTAGCTATGAAATGGTCGTTTTATAAAACTAGAACTGTCATAACTTCAAGAATTATGAGTTTAAATAAACTTCGTCCAACATCATGTATTTCTCGATTTAAAATTAATAGTCATTTATATTTTGAGATGAGGAATCGTCTAATAACTTCTCCTGCTCTAAGATGGAGTGACTACTACTGACTAAAACCACACCTGTTGTAAGTGTCCGTCAGTTACCTTTTATGTTCTCGGGCCTGGATATTTTTTTCAAATATTTCCACAACACGATCATTTGTTACATTTGTTTTTTTTTTCTGTAATATCGTTTACCACAAAAAAAAAAACTTAAAAAATCTTTGTCTTATTTTGAATTCTTCTGAACTCTTAGTCAATTGAAGACATACAGTTTAAAGTCTACAATTTCATAAAATTACTTCATAGGTAAAGACCCGATTAATATTTAGATGAATAGAGATACCTTTTAGTCGTAGAACGAATTATCGACTATGAAACCATAGATTATGATCATATTGTCGTCATTCATCTAGTCTAATAGCTACTGAGAAAATAAGGTGGCCATTTTGTTCTTACAATATAACAATAATTACTTTTACCAATTAGTCTGAGAAAATATAAATGCAGGCTGTTTCACCCAAAATCCTTATGAAATGCGAATGTTCTACAAGTAGCTTATATTTATTAGTAGCTATTATAATATGTAAGTAAAATGTTGTAAATATATATAATTATGATATCCTAGTATTAGCATGACACGCCCTTTATCGATATATTATGTGCATTGTATTAAATATATCGTCGACTGCTATTGTTCACTATTATATGCCTTATTGTCAAATACATATTAAAGATTGTTTTTGTCACAAATCGCGTCAAGTTTAAACACATTTTGTCAATATATATAAATTATATAGCCAGCACGAATAGGCGCGTCCACACAGAGTGAGCAGCCTCGCGAGCCATTTGCCGCGTGAGGAAACTATCCTCGCGAGAGCGCGGCAGCCTCGGTATCAACGCGAGGCTGCCGCGCGCAGCAAGCCGACCCATTATGTTCGTAACATACGCGAGCGTCCAGAGCGCGTGCGACAAACGACTGAAGGGCCTTTGAGCAAAACAAAAAACCGACACTGGATGGTTCGAACGTCCGGTCACTTGCCCGCGGCAGCGCGCGCGCTTGCCTCGGCCGAGGCACGTCCACACTAACCGAGCTGCTTCGCGCGACAAACGCTTCGTGAAGCTGCTCGCTCTATGTGGACGCGCCTTATGGTTATTCTCATAAAAAGTTCGCGCCATTACAATTTAAGAAGAAATATACTTTTCAAAAGCATAAAATGACTAAAACCAATCTTTTAAAATTATTCAAAAAGCGGCATGCCAGCTAAGCCCTAAAATATACACCTATGTACTTATTATGTAGTATATATTATAGCTGAATACATAATAAATGAATCAATCTTGTTATTTAAAGCCTGTTGTTCACGAACGCGTAGCTTCGTAAACGCGTATTCGCCTGACGAAGCGGCAACGACTCGATGGCACGTCATTTCCGCTTTGTCGACAGAGGTTCACAGTTTTGTACGTAAGCTGTTAGCAGGCGTACACCAAACGTGGAATGACGAATACGCGTCTACGAAGCTACGCGTCCGTGGACTGTAGGCGTGAGTGCACAGCACTGCTTGACGCAAAGTAGATACTAGGCGACGCTTGTATGTGAAAGGTATGTCTATTAAATGACGATGATGCAGTGGTACTCAACCTTTGCGGACAACATAGCTGCCAAAGGACCCTAAAAACAGATGCCTATGAAGTTTGTGATTTTCAAAAAAAAGGAGAAATTACAAGATACAAAAGTTTGAGAATCGCTGACTTATGAGATAAATAAATTGCTAAACTGTAATGCATAATATTATAGGTACGTTAAATATACCTGTTTAGTTCGTTTTCTAAGATCTTTATAAAGTTATTTAGTTTTTTTAGATTTTATTATCAAAAATGTTAACTGTAGCAAAAATTAATAAATAGTTAAAAATTTATAAACAAATGTAATTATGACTGATAGAGTCAAAAGAATTAAAGTTTTTCCAATAATAAAATTATAAATAGACATAGAAACATAGTAAACATTCATCTGATTAGTTTCACAACATCACTGTATACAAATATTATTACGCAAAATATTTATTTTCGCATGTAGTTTTAGTTTCAACAGAATTAAGACTGTTTTCTATTGTCTAAATAATTTAAATCTTATTTTTCAAACATACATAACAGCTGTTATTGCACTAACATTCGTACATCTCTTGCGGCTTTTAACTTATTTAACACCTCACCAAAAAAAAATTAAAGCGTGCTCTCAACGCCAACGGGTAACGGTAATTCATCCTTTAACAACACAAATAAGAAAAACAATATTTTGTGAGATTTATCGAGCATTTACAGTACAATTCTCGAATGATGGCGGCCGTGAAGTTTGCGCAGAAGGCTGCGCAGTAACGTGTTTTAGAAACCAAATGGCGACGTGCGTGTGCGAGAAGAGTGTAGTATGCGCGAACGTTCGCAAAGGCTAACTTCACGGCCGCCATCATTCGTGAATTGTACTGTAAGTTTGTCACGTAGTCGTGACTGTGGCGTGTTGGCATTTTTCTTTGACTGTGGCGGCATAAGGTTGAACGTTTCATTAAGAGCGTGTCCGCATAAGTTCTGGCAACCACACAAGTAGATTTTGCACCTTAAGAGTATCATTTATTCTGTTTTCCGCTGCATCTAGTTGGGCTGAAAACCGAACCCAACGCAGATGGGAACAGAGTGCCTAGTGTCAGTTCTTAGACACGTTTTTGACGTTCGACGCTGTGATTGGGTCCCTCCAAGCTCCTAACCAATCACAGTAAACGTCTTGATCGCGTTGAAGTAAAACCAATTCGAACTCAGCGCACAGACTAGACACATGTATGGCCGCCTTGTGTACGAATGTTAGTGTTATCACCATGACTGTTATTTTGAACTTTATACTATCTCCATACAGCTGCAACTATGTGAGGAGGGCGGAGGCCCTGTCGTGAGCGGCGAGGGCGCGGAGTCTCCGCTGACGGCGCGCTCGCTGCGCCTGGAGAGGGCCGCGCGCGCCATACACGCCGAGAGAGACAGACTGCGGACTCATTACCAGCCTCCTTATGACTCGTGAGTACTGCCACAACCTATGAACTTTGACCTAACCTTCTATGAAGAGAAAACAGCCATCTATGATCATCAAATGAACGATTACACTCCAAAAAGGTACAAGGGAACTTCCCGCTGACCTAGAATTCTGAAATTTAGCAACAAGCAAAGTCTCTTAGCTCAAGTAAAGAAAAAATCAAAAGTTTCGTTTTGTAGTTACGTCACAAAATAATTTTTTTGGCGATTCGCAATAATCTTCGAGACTCGATTTATGAATCAAATTACTTACTAGTTTGTACGAAACCCTTGTTACGTGAGTCCAACTCGCATTTGACTGGATTTTTTTTAGAATATGTCTTGTTACAAATGGTAATAAGCTCACGTTTGCCAATAGCATCTGTGCTACAGCTATCATTTTCGTTTCTAGAAACCAAAAAAACACCAGACTTCTTATTGAGAATACTAAACACGCTAACAAACTGATATCTAACAAGTAATGTATATTTTAACTTATACTAAAATATTTGAACTAAAATGTATGTATTAACGAAATAATCTACAATTTAACAACTTTCCATTCCACGCTGCCAGGACATCAATAATGTCGGGCAGCCTCGCTCGGATCCCCATGCACAGGTCTCCGCATTTACTCCACCCGGGACTCAAACCCGCGTCCCACCCGCAAGTGAACTTAGCTCACCTGTGGTGCGATTGTCCCGACACCTTGTTCAACTACGTGCCGCACAGGCTCTGTCTCAAGTCCAGTATGTATAGGATCGTTGATAGCTACCTATTCCATCATCCGTGTTTGGTGAAATCGGCTAGTTATATCTGAATATAAATGGGGGTAGACGGGAGAGTTAGACGCATACTATATGTGCCTTGACAAGTTTTTTAAGCACAACTTGTTGACATATTCAAAGTATTTTATTGCAAATAAACAACCTAGGGGACTTTTTAAGTCAAGAGTGAATAGGTTACTTCTAGGTAAGCGTGCTCCATCGTCGGCCACATCATTGCTTACCATCAGGCGAGATAGTGGTCAAACGCAAGCCTATCAATAAATTAAAAAAAAAAAAAAAACATTTACAAGCACTTATGAAATGTCAAATCAGTCAGAAAAATAATGCTAATAGCAAATTGCAAAGCGAAGATCTCTATAGAGAAAAATGTGCAAGAAACTCCATGGACAATCTCTTCAATCATGTTATGTATTACAAATATCTCGGTAACATGTTTCTTGTCGCTACTATTATTTAAGAACAATTAAAATATAATAATATAGATCTTAAAATAAGCTCTGGCAGCTAAGATATGACCAGTCTCAACTGATATGAAGACTGGAGCACTCTTTGGGTTAATTTAATATGACTTCTTATTACATTAAATAAAAATTTTATATCAATTCGTAGAAGAACAATGTGTCTGGAGATTCGGCTTGTTCATTATATTCTATACATATTTGTTTCCATGCATGTTTTGTTCTTTTCAGAGGATATTGTGTTACAATTTTCTATTTTTAACCTAATAAATATTTAGATACGTTACAAAATGGAATTACTAATTTTCTCCACCCAATCACGTCATAGAAATGGGATGATATGGGATTATAATTTTATAACGGTATGTTTTTAATTATTTTTATGTGTGATCCCCGAATCCATAGTAGAAGGTCGATTTGTGGCTAAAGATATTTTTAGTAATTCCATTTTAGCTAGAACAATAACCACTGGCTAAGTAAGAGAACACCAATATTTTTCCCTCTCCTAGAGAGGAGGCCTGAGTCCCAGCACTGGGAACATTAAAAAGGCTGATGATGATGATGAATATTTTTAGAGCGATACTCAAACTTCATGTTGTTAAAATGATGTTAAGTTGTTGTCAAAATAAATTCGAAGCAAGAAAATGCCTTAACGATGTAAATAACATATAAATGAACAAGTCGTATTTAAAATCCCCTTCTTGAAACTTGTTACATATTGTTTGGGAGTTGACTATTTTATTTAACATTTAAAATTGAAAACGAATAAAGTTTTTACTGACCACACCGCTCAAAACAGCTAACTTTCTAAACAATATCTACTATAAAATACAAAAAGGCTAACTTATTAGATTTTTTGTTGCATGTAATAGCGCACTACAAATCGCTCAAGTCCCCATTTAATTCTAATTTATTATTTTTGCACAAAAAATGCTAAAACTTTATGCTAATCTGGTTTCAGTAATTTAGTCTTGTTTGTTGAGCAGTGGTGGCCGAGTGGTAACGGCCCCGACTTACGAGTCACTGGTTCAAACCCAGCCAGGCACATTACTTTGTGTAATTTATTTCATCACCACTGCTCTCAAAACGGTGAAGGAAAACATCGTGAGGAAACCGGCATGTCCTAGAACCAAAAATTCGAAGACATGTGACATCCACCAACCCGCACTGGGCCCGCGTGGTGGATTACGGCCCATTCCCTCTCCTAGAGAGGAGCCCTGAGTCCCAACAGTGGGAACATTATAAGGCCAACTATGTTATGCTAATTTTCGTCCTCATTTTCAATCTTGAACGCACTTCTCGATCTAACCTAGCTATATAATCCTGTCCAACCAACTAACTGACTGTAACATTTCTTTACGTAGCAATATTTCATCCAGTTCAAGTCAAGAGTCTCTGGGTGGCATGTCGGTACCTCTGGGCGGTGGCATGGCCAGTACTTGGGGCGGCGGTGGGGCCACCAGGGCGGGCGGCTCGGCCGCCGCGTCGCTGGCGTCCATGCACCAGCAGAAGAAAAGGGGCATCAAGAGCTCGCTCGGCAGGTTCTTTAGTAAAAAGGAGAAGGCGGGGATGCCGGTGAGTTGTTTTGGAACTTGATAGATTGTACTAGAGATCTCAAATAACTGCCTAAATTAGGGAACAGCAATTTTTTCACAATGTTAACTAAAAACTGCCATTGCAACATGTATTTTAGCATTGTATTCAACGCTGTGCATTTTAGTTAATCAAAAAATATTAAAACTTCTATTCATGAAAGTCATATAACGACATTATTCATATTTTAAGAACAATCACCTCTCAGTCTCAACCTGTCAAGATTGCCTTTAATTTTTGTCAAATTTTACGTTTAAGGATGATTCAAATCATCGTCGTTTTTTAAATATTGTGAATAAGCCTTCTGGCCAGATTTGAATAAAGTTGTAATCTTCTGTAACCTATACGAAGCAAATAAATGATTAAATTTTAAAGTTTGAGTGAATAAAACACAAAAAGATTTCGAATTCATGTGCACTTGTGCTATCTTCCGAAGGCAGGCACACATTGCGTGCTTAATCTATATTCAGTCACGTCTAGTGAGATAGAACAACTAACTTTTTATGCCTTTAGTTTATAATGGGTGTCTAAAACAAAACACGTGTAGATGCATACAAATTTAACAAATGTATTTATGTATACAAGTCATTCAAATGTCGTCCTTCGCTTTTCTGGCACTTCTCAAATTCGATCCGAAACATTTATGAAAACATGCATCAGAAGTTGAGTAGGAATATTTTTTATTTCTTGTCTAATGTTTCCTCTCAAACCCCCATAGTGCCCAGATCTCACACCTTCGGATTTTTCCTCTGGGGTCATCGGAAGAGAAGGGTCTACAACAGCATTCAATCAACCATATTATCATATCCGTATTGAATATTGGTAATTTTATAGTTTTTTCTGGGACTCACTGTATAACACGAATCTTTTCCCCCATGTACAGCAAGGACAAAGTCCCCGATCCCTATCGTCAGTATCGTCACTGGGGCTGTCGTCGCTAGCAGACGACCCCGCGTGCAGCGACGCCATGACGCCGCACGCGCCCATGTCGCACGCCCCCATGTCGCACCAGGACTACGCCAGGAGCAAGAGCAAGTCAGTATAACTGTCTCCCTTACAGCACACTGTCGTCGCTAGCGGACGACCCCGCGTGCAGCGACGCCATGACGCCGCACGCGCCCATGTCGCACGCCCCCATGTCGCACCAGGACTACGCCAGGAGCAAGAGCAAGTCAGTATAACTGTCTCCCTTACAGCACACTGTCGTCGCTAGCGGACGACCCCGCGTGCAGCGACGCCATGACGCCGCACGCGCCCATGTCGCACGCCCCCATGTCGCACCAGGACTACGCCAGGAGCAAGAGCAAGTCAGTATAACTGTCTCCCTTACAGCACACTGTCGTCGCTAGCGGACGACCCCGCGTGCAGCGACGCCATGACGCCGCACGCGCCCATGTCGCACGCCCCCATGTCGCACCAGGACTACGCCAGGAGCAAGAGCAAGTCAGTATAACTGTCTCCCTTACAGCACACTGTCGTCGCTAGCGGACGACCCCGCGTGCAGCGACGCCATGACGCCGCATAGTGTGATAATGTCTGACACGATATTGAGAAGGTGTGTATTCTTATTCAGCCTTATGCCTCGAAAATACGACGCGAAAGTTTTAGTCTTTAGTAAGTCATAAGTAGCACTTTTAGGGTGGGTTTCCAGGGATATATAGCTCTGCAGAGCGGAGGAGAGCGTACTGTGAATTAGTCGATCACAGTGCTCGAAATCTCCACTCCGTATTAGTGGAAATAATGCAAGTGGAGCTGAGCGGACCTTTCAAATAAAACAGCAATCGAGCAGGCAATGGTGACGAGCGGAGAGCATGAAGGAGAGGGTAGCTCAATTCCACTCCGCTCTGCATTAATCAAATCGTTTTCATTACTCGTCTTCGCTCCACTCCGCACTCTGCTTCTACTAAGTTCTACGTGATCCAACAAGCAAGTACCCAAGCGAGTTCTATAGGACGTTACTAAGCAGCTCTTTGTTATCTGGGCTCAGGCGTAATTTGCATATGGTGTATGCAATTATGTATGGTGTCTCGCGTGCATCTATAGCCACGTCGAGACTTTTTTCTCAACTGAAATATGTGTGCACAACACACCATCATCATCATTTCAGCCGATATGCGTCCACTGTTGGACATAGGCCTCCCCCAAGCGTCGCCACAACGAACGTTCCTGTGCGTCTCGCATCCATCGGTTTCCCGCAAACTTCACCAGGTCATCGGTCCACCTTGTAGGAGCACAACACACTTTATTATTAATTTTTTTATTAAGTATTGCAAGAAATATCCGCTTTAGTAACCGATTTGGTAACCGATGCATGGTCAATGAAGAAGCACGCTAGCCTAAAGTAACCTATCCGTTGTTAACTTTTGTACCTCTTCATATTTGCTTTCTGGAAACAGACACTGACATGGAACTCCAGTCCATAGCAGCTGTAAGCTGTATGCTAAGTCTAAACGTGATTATGGCCGTCGGCAGAGACCGCGACTACCGGCACGAGCTGCTGGGCGAGGCGATGCGCGCCGGCACGCCGTTCGCGCTGTGGAACGGGCCCACGGTGGTGGCGTGGCTGGAGCTGTGGGTGGGCATGCCGGCCTGGTACGTGGCCGCCTGCCGCGCCAACGTCAAGTCGGGCGCCATCATGTCGGCGCTCTCCGACCAGGAGATACAGAGGGAAATCGGTACCTACCACTTTACTAAATGATACTTACTAGCCAGCAACATTTTGTTGTTCACCAACAATACTGTCAAAATGAGATTCAATTAATAAAAATAAGTGCCTATCTACTGTCGAATATCGTGTTAATACGATTATTTTTGTTTTAACTTCATGTTGCTTTATATTCATCACTGTTAAAAACATTAAACTAGATAATAAACTAACTTTTATAGACTTCAAACCCTGCTTCCGTTGCAACTACGATGGCCAAAGCCATACAAAATTCAAAGGGAACATCGTTAGGTATACTATCATCCTTTCCTGTAGAAACAGATATCCGGGACTGTTTGCACAAAAATCTCAATCACAGCATGAATGTAAAACATCTATTTCTTTCAAAAGTTTGATTTGGTTCCATTTATGGTGCAAATGGGCCCTGAAGATCCACAGCCAATACTTTAATGAAATTTTTATTGTACAGGTATTAGTAATCCCCTACACCGGCTAAAGCTCCGCCTAGCCATCCAGGAGATGGTGTCTCTGACGTCACCGTCAGCCCCGCGAGGCACCGCGTGCGCCGCGCTCGCCTTCGGAGACATGAACCACGAGTGGATCGGCAACGTGTGGCTGCCTTCCTTAGGTGAGATTAAGGCCTATTCACGTTAGGAAAATAGTGACTCATCAGTATAACATCAGTAAATGGCGTATTCATACTGAGGTAAAAATGAAACTCTTAATATTAAAGCGACCTTTACACAACACAGTATTTTCAAATAACTTTAAAATTTAAGGCTCGAGCAGACCGGATGCGTATGCGTGACTACGACGTAACCACGTCGTAGTGACGCGCGTAGTTACGGCGTAACCCGATGTCACACCGGGTTACGCATATGCATACGTCTACGCTTACGCAATCGAGCTGAGTACGCAACGCAGGCCCATTGCACGTCCGGCTGCGGCAGTTATATTTTATTTTACTGTTTTTTTATTATGATGCACGAGATTCAAACTGAAACAAGTCAAACAAACTTGGAAGAAAGTGCATTAATACCTCTACGACGCACTAACACAAGGTCGCCTAATGATGCAATTATTATTAGAGAAAAGTTTGTTACATATTTTAATAGCTAAATAACTACATACCTTGTATTTCAAGTGCAGCACCAATTTTCTCCCATAATAAACGTTTATATGATACATTTTTGTAGTACTTACTTTTAGGATTGTAGATGCATTCATATTTAAGTACAATTTCAATAAGCTTTTCTTTTTTGTCACTATTAATTTTAAAAACAAAACAAAACTTATTCCCGGTTTGTAATAAAATACAACTGACTGTTTTTACGCGCGTAGGGTAACGCACAGCAAACGTACGTGCGTGTTCAAATTGGTTCGGTGTGATGTCCAATATGGCGCGCCATTTATTACAACGTCATCAACGCGGCGTTGCCGCTCTGCTCTGCGTAAGGTACGACGTAAGTCACGCAGCCTGTTTGTGTCTTGGGAGCTGCATTGCGTAGGGCTACGCGTTACGTCGAAGCGCACGTCTACGTTACGCATGCGGTGTGTCCTGTCTCATACAGTTCCATACATTACAACTCAGCGATACGTGCACGTCAACGCTTACGTCTACGCATACGCATCCGGTCTGCTCGAGCCTTTAATCAGAATTGTCTTTTGACAGCCGTTTGTTGTAAATAGGTGAGGTAGGTATTCATTTTTATAATACCACAAAAGACAGGTTCATTCTGTCTGAAGGGTTTACTTCAACTGGTTAATGTGAACAAGTTTTTCTAATTTACTACTTTCTAGTAAAGGTCGTCGTGGCTAACTAAGCTGAATAACAACGTTGAGTCACTATTTTCTTAAAGCGATACAAATAACACATTACAATTAAACAGTCATCATAAAATTTTGGTTTTATTGAAATCCAATGCGTTTTACAGGTTTACCGCAGTATAGGACGACGTTCATGGAGTGCCTGGTGGACGCGCGGATGCTGGAGCACCTCACCAAGAGGGATCTGCGGACGCAACTTAAAATGGTCGACAGTTTTCACAGGTAAATAGTCTTTTTTAATTTACACAGGTATTATACAACACTCATATTATGTGCCATAGTGCCAGTCAAAAGATAAGAAAGGACCAAAGTAAGAACCTTGTTGAACTCCTGTACATCAAGCATTTAAATACTACGATTCAAAGTGATTTGTAAAATATGTCTTCGTTTTCCATTAATGTGGACGAAACGAAGACGCCCACAATTGTAGAGACAGATAATGATGCAGAGAAAGATGGAATTTTTAGTTTTAACTCTAAAAATAATATGCTCTTCCTATTCAAATGCCTTTATCAGTGCCAGAAATTTATTTTCGGCTAAAATAAGTTCATATCTGTCTCATTTTTGTTTGACCACATCGTGCTGATCATTTACACAGAACGTCGCTGCACTTCGGAGTGGCGTGCTTGAAGCGAGTGGGCTACAGCGTGCGAGCCTTGGACGAGAGGCGCCGCGCCGCCGACCACACCAACCGAGATGTTCTCGTGTGGACCAACGAGAGGCTGCAGCGGTGGCTCATCGCTATTAATCTTAAGGTACACCACATCTAGCTTTAACCTTCCATCGTCACTTATGTATCTAAGTCTGAACAGATTTCTTCAGTCTCTGTTTCTTTCATAATCAGTCAGCAACCTATTTTTGTGAGGTCAGAAACGAAAACTTTTTGATTTATATATAGTTTATTGCACACCAAGATTATAAATTAACAAAAGAAAAGCATATAATTAAAAAACATACAATTGGCAGCTTTATCGCGCCAGCCGATTTCTTCCAGGCAATCTAGAATGGACAGAAATTGCCTGGACACAAGATGGCAAAACTATACTGTAATTGTGTGTTGTATCTGCATCGATAATCAAATGAATGAAAGGTATAACATAATCAAAGAATACTAAAATCAGAAACGAAAGATTTCATATTGTTGGCATCAAGTGAAACCGAGTTCTGGTGCCCTATGATGTGATATAGAACTTATGGGCATGTTCCAGGAGTACGCGAACAACTTGTCGGAGAGCGGAGTGCACGGCGCGCTCATCGCGCTGGACGACAACTTCGACGCCAACAGCATGGCGCTGGCGCTGCAGATCCCCACGCAGAACACGCAGGTTGGTGGGATACTTATTGGGCTACACGTACAGGGGACTTCTGCAACGGACGTAACCTCGAGGTGATTGACGGCGGCTTGTCTGGATTCCTGATGCTGCACGAACGGGTATTCGGATGATTCGGCGACTGGTGACGGACGGCGTTCGGCTGCGTTCATAAATAATCCCGATCGCCACAGGCATACCACGTACTGACAATAGTGTATTCACGTTAAGGAAATAGTAACTCATCGGGGCCGCTCAGCTCAGCTACGCCCCTTGACCAATTAGATCATAGTAAAACAGAAAGCCGTGTTAACGAAGGTCAGTTGAAGTAAACCATTTGGACAGTACGGGCGCGCTTTTTTCAATTTTAAAAATGAATACCTCGCATATTCGTAAAATTTAATGTGAAAATTCTGACAATTCGTGATAAAATCCGTACGATATTAAAAAGACCCTTTAAGGTCTCTGCACACAGCGGGCGTGGCGTGGCGGGACGGCGACGCTGCGCTGGCGCGGCGGCATCGGTCACACTGCGGGCGCGATCACGCCGACCGTATCGCGACGCTATTCATTCATCAAAAAGATGTTGAGCGATTCAGACGTGGAAACGCTCTTGCTCTTATTTGCGCTAGCTAAGAAAAAACAACGTAAACGGAAATGGGTGCATGAAATAAATCGGCCGTCCCCGCCGCTTCTGACTTGTATTCATGCTCGGCGCGGCGGCGGCGTGGCGAGCGGGACGGCTCTGTGTGGCGTCGTCCGTAATATCTAGTACATTACAACTGCTCAGTGTCGCGTCGCCGTCCCGTCCCGCCGCGCCGCGCCCGCTGTGTGCAGAGACCTTTACCTAGAATTTGACTACACGGTGCGGCGTTACATAGCCTAATTATGGTGTAAAGGCCTACGCCTTTACAGTTATACTGATGAGTCATTATTTTCTTAAGCGAATAGACCGTACGTTTTTATACAATCTCTAGATTTGTCTTTTTTTTGGGCTTCATCATAAATGAACTTCGCCTAAATACACAAAACAGTCTGCATAAGTGTAACTGGCCGCGGCCTCACGTGTCTCGGTGAAAGACCCAATACATACCGCGCTTGAGCAACGTACATATAGACATCGTTCGCGGACGCAATATCTCGGAGCGCTCAGACCTGTGCGAGCGCCCACAGGTAAACAGTTCAAATAGGCCGCACCCGGATGCGCGCGAATCTTGTTGTCGGACAGCAACCCTAGTGCGACCGTCGAGCGTACACGTATAAAAAGTGAAGAACATACTTGAATTTTGTACCTTTGAGGCGATGTCTCAAGCTCAAATGTTTACTTCGAATGCATTAAAAACGCAATTGAGCTAAGTAAGGTCTCCAAGGTCTGCCAAGAAATTGTCTATCAGACGGACCCGGGTTACGAAACTGAAGATCGAAGATGGCACCGTTATATCCATCAAATCGGAATATTCTATATAAATCAGAAACAAGCGAGCGCGGGATTAATTTTTATTTATAAAATAAATTATTGAGATGACGCGCCATTCTGAATTATTTATTAGAACCAGCGCAGCTGTATTAATAAATAATTTAACAACTTTTCATGTTTCCTTGTTTTTAGCTTACAATTAAAGAAATCTTGAAATTCTCGTTTTATTTTGTGTGAATCTAATGTAATATAGTATATTCTTAATTTTCTGACTCATTTGTATACACTGTGTCTACATCTCTCATCCAACTCTCCTGTCGCAGGTCTGCTGGAAGAAATTTCATTTGAAATAAGCAGTACCTTTGTACTCTTTTATCTGTATTTGTCTATTTCATTTTTAAGTGTTTGTGTGTACATAAATGAATAAATAAATAAATAAATAATCGATATAAGTTAGGGAACTTCAGATTCATCCACAGCATGTGAAATTACTTTCCTACAAAATATAATAATTATGACGAAAACCAAACTAAGTTTGGGAGGGCTTCAAGTAGCAATTCCGAATTTTAGGCTTGAAGGAAAGCCGTTAGCTTTTAGCTTGGTGTCAAGGTGAAGCTCATTCCAAAGTTTTATGGTAAAGGCAGCGTGGGAATAAAACGTTAACCCAGTACGGTGAGAAGGAATATGAAAAGTAAGTTTTTGGATGCTCGAAGATGGGCTTTGCGTTGATATTAGAGATGTGCCGTTGCCGGCAATATTGCCGTGAATTGGGAATATTGCCGGAAATATTGCCCGAAGTATGAATATTGGTGGCAACATTGCCAGCAATATTCCCATATTGCCGGCAACGGCACATCTCTAGTCAGAACAAAGGAATAGGGAAGCTTGAGAACCGCCCAATATAGGATCGTTCATTATAGTGAAAAGCGTGCAGAGGGATCTGAGACATCTCTATTTAAGCTGAGATTGGAAGGAAAAAATGTCATTATATTTGCAAATTATGAAACTAATGCAGTTGTTGAGAAATCGATCCAATTCGTTTAAAAGTTCTTGAGATAGATCAGAGTAACAAACATCATGAGAGTCCCTTTATAGGTAACACAAGCGATTGGACCAAAGTGATTTTAGTGCTTGATGGAGGGAAATTCTTAAACGTTAGAGAGATCGCAGAGTGACGGTGATTGTCTGGCTAACCTGAGCAATCTGCTTATTCTAATTTCGTATGGCGAGAGATCTAACTGTATTGCCGAAAATAAGCGGCAGTAGTCGGCTAGTGTCCAAGCTTCGTAAAAATTATGAATGAACTATCAATAAATAAGGGTAGCCTCTACCTGTACTGACATTGACAGTAACCCAAAATCACCTTGATAAATTGTCACCAATAACCAGAAGGTCAGCATTTAGTAAGGAGATGCAGACATTGAGGTTGTCATGTCAGGTTACGCGAAGAGCTGCAGGTCATCAGCATACAGATGGAAAGAGCATTTAAGGATCGTAGTGATAGAATTAATAAACAAAGGAAATAAGAGTGGACAGAGTATATCGCCTTGTGGAACACCGGTTTGTAGGTCGCACCAGTCAGGAAATTTCGCATCAGCAGGTACCGCTTGCTGACGTCCACGAAGATAAAGAGAATCAATCCCGTACCAACGAAGATACCCAAATTGGAGACAAGATAGCCAGAAGGATATCGTGATCAACCGTGTTGAAAGCCTTGGAAAAATCTATTAACACTAACACCGTTAACCTCGAATTCTCCAGGCTTGACGTCTTCTGTAACTTTAATTCATTAAACCCTAAGTGAACGCCGGCGTTCGCGCATCTATTGTCTTACTATTGTGTTTGACGGTATCTAAAGTTAGTTAAGCAAAACTGTGGTTGTACTGTGGCCAGGTCGAAAACCTGATTGGAAAGGTGAAAACAGTTTATTCTTAAACACAACGGAAGATATTGTTTAAGAGTAAGCTTCCAGAAAAAAGATAGGAAAGGGATAATGAAAATTGGTCTAAAGTGAGTTTATTAAGTAGGGATGGAAATTTTATACAGCTTTTTTATATTATTTAGATATGCGTGTAGTTGCAGCCTGTTTCATCAGTTTAATGTAAATTTCTTTATTAGAATAATTTGTATTTGGTTCCAGGCGCGACAGATCCTGGAGCTGGAGTTCAGCAACCTGCTGGCGGCCGGCACGGAGCGCACGGCGCGCCTGCAGCACGACCACGCCGCCTCCTGACACCACACGCTCAACTAGGTAAGTAAGGTTCCAGGCGCGACAGATCCTGGAGCTGGAGTTCAGCAACCTGCTGGCGGCCGGCACGGAGCGCACGGCGCGCCTGCAGCACGACCACGCCGCCTCCTGACACCACACGCTCAACTAGGTAAGTAAGGTTCCAGGCGCGACAGATCCTGGAGCTGGAGTTCAGCAACCTGCTGGCGGCCGGCACGGAGCGCACGGCGCGCCTGCAGCACGACCACGCCGCCTCCTGACACCACACGCTCAACTAGGTTAGTAAGGTTCCAGGCGCGACAGATCCTGGAGCTGGAGTTCAGCAACCTGCTGGCGGCCGGCACGGAGCGCACGGCGCGCCTGCAGCACGACCACGCCGCCTCCTGACACCACACGCTCAACTAGGTAAGTAAGGTTCCAGGCGCGACAGATCCTGGAGCTGGAGTTCAGCAACCTGCTGGCGGCCGGCACGGAGCGCACGGCGCGCCTGCAGCACGACCACGCCGCCTCCTGACACCACACGCTCAACTAGGTAAGTAAGGTTCCAGGCGCGACAGATCCTGGAGCTGGAGTTCAGCAACCTGCTGGCGGCCGGCACGGAGCGCACGGCGCGCCTGCAGCACGACCACGCCGCCTCCTGACACCACACGCTCAACTAGGTAAGTAAGGTTCCAGGCGCGACAGATCCTGGAGCTGGAGTTCAGCAACCTGCTGGCGGCCGGCACGGAGCGCACGGCGCGCCTGCAGCACGACCACGCCGCCTCCTGACACCACACGCTCAACTAGGTAAGTAAGGTTCCAGGCGCGACAGATCCTGGAGCTGGAGTTCAGCAACCTGCTGGCGGCCGGCACGGAGCGCACGGCGCGCCTGCAGCACGACCACGCCGCCTCCTGACACCACACGCTCAACTAGGTAAGTAAGGTTCCAGGCGCGACAGATCCTGGAGCTGGAGTTCAGCAACCTGCTGGCGGCCGGCACGGAGCGCACGGCGCGCCTGCAGCACGACCACGCCGCCTCCTGACACCACACGCTCAACTAGGTAAGTAAGGTTCCAGGCGCGACAGATCCTGGAGCTGGAGTTCAGCAACCTGCTGGCGGCCGGCACGGAGCGCACGGCGCGCCTGCAGCACGACCACGCCGCCTCCTGACACCACACGCTCAACTAGGTAAGTAAGGTTCCAGGCGCGACAGATCCTGGAGCTGGAGTTCAGCAACCTGCTGGCGGCCGGCACGGAGCGCACGGCGCGCCTGCAGCACGACCACGCCGCCTCCTGACACCACACGCTCAACTAGGTAAGTAAGGTTCCAGGCGCGACAGATCCTGGAGCTGGAGTTCAGCAACCTGCTGGCGGCCGGCACGGAGCGCACGGCGCGCCTGCAGCACGACCACGCCGCCTCCTGACACCACACGCTCAACTAGGTAAGTAAGGTTCCAGGCGCGACAGATCCTGGAGCTGGAGTTCAGCAACCTGCTGGCGGCCGGCACGGAGCGCACGGCGCGCCTGCAGCACGACCACGCCGCCTCCTGACACCACACGCTCAACTAGGTAAGTAAGGTTCCAGGCGCGACAGATCCTGGAGCTGGAGTTCAGCAACCTGCTGGCGGCCGGCACGGAGCGCACGGCGCGCCTGCAGCACGACCACGCCGCCTCCTGACACCACACGCTCAACTAGGTAAGTAAGGTTCCAGGCGCGACAGATCCTGGAGCTGGAGTTCAGCAACCTGCTGGCGGCCGGCACGGAGCGCACGGCGCGCCTGCAGCACGACCACGCCGCCTCCTGACACCACACGCTCAACTAGGTAAGTAAGGTTCCAGGCGCGACAGATCCTGGAGCTGGAGTTCAGCAACCTGCTGGCGGCCGGCACGGAGCGCACGGCGCGCCTGCAGCACGACCACGCCGCCTCCTGACACCACACGCTCAACTAGGTAAGTAAGGTTCAGTTGAAAACCAGCGTCAGAAAACTACTACGTAGTCATCTGGCATTGTGTTGAAACGAATCTGTTTCTTCCTTTCCTCCTTTCAGCCTTTTCTCCTTCTCTTCTTCCTTTCTTCCTTCCATCCTTTTCTCCTTCTCTTCTTCCTTTCTTCCTTCCATCCTTTCATACTTTCACCTTTTCATCCTTTTACGCTTCTTCATTTCTTTATTTCTTCCTTTTTTCATTTCTTCCTTTCTTCCTTCAATCCTTTCATACTTTCACCTTTTCATCCTTTTACACTTTCTTCATTTCTTCCTTTCTTCATTTATTCCTTTTTTTCATTTCTTCCTTTCTTCCTTCAATCCTTTCATACTTTCACCTTTTCATCCTTTTACACTTTCTTCATTTCTTTCTTTCTTCATTTCTTCCTTTTTTTCATTTCTTCCTTTCTTCCTTCAATCCTTTCATACTTTCACCTTTTCATCCTTTTACACTTTCTTCCTTTATTCCTCTCTTCCTTCAATCCTTTCATACTTTCAACTTTTCATCCTTTTACACTTTCTTCCTTTCTCTCTTTCATCTTTTCATCCTTTTCCCTTTCTTCGTTTCTCTCATTCTTCCTTTTTTGCTTTCTACATTTCTTCCTTTCTTCTTTTCTCCCTTTTTCTCTTTCTCCCTTTCTTCCTTTCTTCTTATCATACTTTTCACTTTTTCCTTTCTATATTTCTTCCTTTCTCCCTCTCTTCATTTCATCCTTTCTACATTTCTCCCTTTCGCTATATCTCCCTTTCTTTATTTTTCCCTTTTTTCTTTGTTCCGTTCATCTTTTCATCCATTTCTCTTTCTTCATTTCTTCCTTTGTCCCTTTCTTCCTTTGAAAGAAAGAAAACAAAAAATGTTTATTCGTGCCTCACACATACAGTAAAATTTTGTATGAAAAAAATGATAACTTTAAAATTTAAAACCTGTGCAAGGCCAAAAAGGCGCCAAACTCAGCAAATGCTGGGATATTTAAAAAGATAAATAACGCAGCGCCGGTATTCTGTTAGGGTTAGGGCCCGCGGTGATGCCACGGCACGGTCACACCCACGGAGTTTAAATAAACTATAAAGGTATCGAAACAAAACAATAAATAAATACATACAAACTTTGATAAAACAAACATTAGAAAAATAATAAATACATAACACTGGTAAAAAGCGTGAATTTATTTTAATACTTGTCATGTGTTAGAGAAATATTTATAGAAATGCAATAAATAATGAACCATAGACAGACGCCTGACGCCGCGCTCCAAAATCATTTGTTTAGATCATAGACAAACGGACAAACGCGAGCGCCCGACGCACTGCACGATGGTTCACTAATATTAGACTGTATTAGTATCTCTTACTAATATTTGGAGTGTGTACCCATGGATATTAGTGTTCTGTGGCACGATCTATCGACTGTCAAAAGAAAAAGTAGGTGAATCTTCAATAAACGAATAAACAAAAGTTGAGTAAATATTGATACATAAATATGTCTAAAACAAAAGCAAAAAACTTTTGATCCTTTGCCCTTTCTACGTTTCTTCCATTCTTCGTTTTTTCCTTTCTACATTTCTTCATTATTCCTTTTCTCCCTTTCTTTATTTTTCCCTTTCTTCCTTTCATCTTTTCATCCTTTTCCCTTTTTTTCCTTTCTTCATTCCTCACGAGGCCTACTATGACCGGACCGATGCCTACCAGGATTGTGGGATTGTTAGAAAGGGTTACCGTGACCATAGAAGGAACATCTCGCGCCGGGCCTTGGTTCAGGCCATGGTCCGGAGCGAGGAGGAGTGGCAGGTGGTCGCCGACTTCTGCGAAGCAGTAATGCTCGCAAAGGAGGAGGCCGACCGCATCAGGCAACGACGCTCTCGCCGCGGCGGGATTCCGATCTCGATTTCCTGTCACCGTAGACGCGGGCTTGTGGACGGCGAGCTATGGGTAGCTCGCTGTCCGACCGTCCGGTAACTGTGTGGTGCCCGGACCGAGCCCAAGTTGTCGACGGCGCGCACTGTTCCCGCGCGCCTCAAGGAGTTGTCAGCAACAGCCGGGGCCCCGCTGGGTCGAAGCCTACCGGGGCCAGGGTTAGTTTCGAAAGAACTCGAGTCCCGGTATGATATGAAGGCTTGAAGGAACGGGGTGGGTTTTTAGTCAGTAAGAGTCTGACACTGCACCGCCCAAGAGCGGGAGTTGTCATTGATGATTTTCCCACCATAAAAAAAAAGGAAGGAACATAGGTGGGGTCTAACACTCCTTCACCCATTTTCGCTACGCCCAAAGCGAGAGGGATTTTACTTAGGTAACTAAAAAAACAGCAACATGCCCCTAAAAATGAATGTTCAATCTTAAAAGTAATGTTTCATTTGCAGGCCACGTCGTACCCGCGCTAGCCGGGCGGACTGATCAGTGACGAAGCGAGTCGGGAGGCGAACCTATAGTCATACGATACGCTAATACACAACTATTTATTTGGTACAAACGTTGAGCTCGCGACCGCGAGGCATATGGCGGCATTTTATAGTAACGCTTCACTCATTCAAATAAATCTTTACATGTTCATTATGTACATACTTCATGGTTCGCTGGTGTATTTATCAGCAGCCAACACTGCTTCTTATAAACGTGTAAGTATCTCGTCGCCACAATATCTACCAAAGTACTATAAAATGCTATCATAGTTGTAAGTTGTTGATACAATAATATTCTCCGTAAAGTGTTTATCGAAGTAAACAGTCGTAGCGAAGGCTTCACTATAACAAACTGCTCTGAACTCTGTAGACTATGTACTTAACTTGTAATCTGATATTTATTAATTGTAACTTGGATACAAATGTAGCGATGGCGCGCTGTACCGTGTTTTATATGATACACTAATGTAAGTATTATTCGCCTTAAAGTATTCTCTTAGATGTACAGTATACTTGTTACGAAGCAATATCGGCTGTTACTTGTGACGCTATTCATCTGATAAACTTCATGAGATGAATAGTGCCACAAACACCTATACAAAATATTTAAACAAATAGCCTTATATCGCAATAGTTTATAGTGTCGGTCTCTTAGACTATCATCTTGAACGGCGATAGCCCAGCAGTCCGACAATCTTCGCCATTTTATTTCAATGTTGACAAAGCACGGTACACGCAAATAAACATTGTCATACTCTGATGCCAAATATTAGTTATATTTTAACTAATATACATTTGTATATTGTCGATAGCACAGGCTGCAAACGAACATAAAAAAATCTTGTTTCTTTTTCTCTTGCTTACGTATTTCTTTTATATTAAAAAATTCAGTATCTGAAACTGACTCATAATATAGTTTATACGGTCTAATAATACAGGCAACAAAACCGGCAAAAAAACAACCATCTTTTCACCTAGCTAATTATCATAGTTGAAAAATTGCCTGTATACATTTTCTCCCTAACTGTTTTGTTAAAATCATGACTTTTATGTCCTCCTAAATCTCTTAAAACAAGGTAAGATTGCAGTCCGTGTTGTCGGCAGCTACTCGTAAAGTTACTGTGTTGTGAGAGATGACTGTATGCTGCCGGCGCCACGCGAGGCGCCGCATCCGTGTGTTTCAACTGTTGCGCCACTGTAATTGTGTGTTAAGTTGTAGCCACAGACTTCACGGTATATTTGACAGTTGTATCTGTTCGTGAAAATATGCTTTTACAGTTATTTTAGCTCTCAACTTCACAAGCATAACGGTCATTTTAAAACGACCGTAGCGGCTTGACTGAAGCCACTTTATGTGATCGAGTCAAAAACTGTCTTGTCATAATGAATATCGTAAATTACTCCCTTCTATGTGTCTTTTAATTTTCTAAAGAAATCTTTAAACCTAAATCGTCGGTTAACCTTTCGACACTTCCATTGAATTCCGGTAACATTATTACCATTACTAGAAGTACAATGTGTGACAAAAAATCTCATTATTTACAACGTTTTATATCTTTTGTGCTTATTAAGGGGACATGATAGAACTGTCAAGTATACTGAAAAGTATGTGGCTGTCATAATAGTTGGAATACATGCTGTCTTTCTGCGTCACACATACTGCCTAATTTCCGGTATAAATATTAAATATATCTCTTGAATAACACTACTATGTAATTAATAAAGATATGGCAACAAGATGCCTTTAAATTGTTTGTCCTCAGTCAGTTTGTGTGACACAGCGGGACGTTTCGTCTAACCTGTCTACCAAGTGCCTCGCTGAGGTGTGTATATACATAGCTTTATGTAGTTGAATGTGTGCCTCCGATGTCAAGCAGACACGAGTGCACGTTACTAGTCTTATGTACAGTGTTATTACATTGTTTTGTAATCTTCTATTTTATTAACTCGCTATTAGATCAGCTGAAACTTAGCTAGGTATATTTTTGTTAAGCGTTTTACAAATATCCTGATGCGTGGATAGCCCTACCGCACTCGTGTGGATAAGTGTTGTCGGCTGCGAGTGCGGGGCGGGCTGGCGCGCGAGGAACATGAATGTTGTAGTTTTATTTGGTCCGGCGGCGCGCGGGGTGCGGGTGATTATACAATTGTGATGATTGGACTGTTGTAATGTCACTGACGTCACTACTACGCTCACAACTAAATTGGCTAGTTGCCTAGTATGTATTTTTAGTTTAATTACACAATTATAATAAATACTAATGTTTTAATTCCTAATCAACATCACCCGCACACCGCGCGCCGACCTCAATAGATAATGAAATAAAACTGAATGAAATGTATAGCTAAAGCGATTTTAATTTGAAAAGTGAATCTTTTTAACCAGTAGCAAATATATTGTAAATATTATCGTTTATATATCATTTCTATCGACTGTAGGTGTAATAGCAATATTTAGCTAAGATGTGTTCAAAACTGAAGGATTTTTATTGTATTATTACTTTGTAATGATAACCGCTTATTTATTAACTAGATTTTATTATTTATTAAGTTATTATAGGAAATGTATTAAATATACCGGTTTATTATAAAGATTACCTCAATAATGGTTTGTCTTACGGTTGTCGCGTATCACAAGTAAGCCGCTCGGCCTCAGCGCAGTGTGTATAGTTATCGAGTAACAGTATTAATAAAGTAAGGTGAGGGACGGCGCCACCGGTGTGATTTTTTTATAAAATTAATTAATTTTTAATCGTAGATAAACATTTGGATATATACTTCTCGGAGTAAGTCTGCGCTGCCGTCAAATGTTGCAAGACATCAAAATATACATAACATACATGCATTACATATACAGTTCGCGCCTTTCCTATTCAGCATATTGCTCATAATCCTTCGGGTGTCTTGCAGTACTTGACGACGTGCTTTTTCAAAATTTGTCATAATAAATTGGAAAGTGAA
The DNA here is from genome assembly GCA_910589285.2 of Mythimna ferrago. Taxonomy (NCBI): domain Eukaryota; kingdom Metazoa; phylum Arthropoda; class Insecta; order Lepidoptera; family Noctuidae; genus Mythimna; species Mythimna ferrago. Next base: position 27,028,187 of record OU342684.1, read on the forward strand.
TGGTATCTACTTTGTACTGCGTGACAAGTTAACGTGACGGTATACGGCGCTGTGAGGGACGTGTCGTCACTGCGTTCATTATATAATGTGGCCGCAGCCAGGAGAGGAGCTTCAGCGATTACACATCGGAAATACCCTCGAAACATGTTTTTAGGCAAGCAAAACTAAATCCTACACAAAATACTATCGACTTGACAAATTATTAGCTTTTGTAACTACTGTGCAATAGACACTTCACAAAACGTATTGTTTGAAATGTGGGTAGTTCTTTGTTTACCTTCAATTACGGTCTTGATGCTCTGGAAATAGACAAGTTAAAAAAAAAAACTAATAATAACAGCGGCTATCTGACACCGCTTGAAGTGTCTCCCTGGCCTGGTGTCGCGTCTATCAGCCACACGAAGAGAACTGCGGCAGCTAGTCAACGCGTTGCAGTGGCTAGGTTAGTTGCGGACCTGTTGAGTACGGAACGGAAGTTTTATCCTTCATCCCCGTTGAAATAAATCGGAATGAAATCCTTAGCGAAATGTAGTCTAATTGAATTTATTTAGACAACTTCAAGAAACTCTAATTTATCACTAGAGTTGAAATAAGACGATTTATAGGAAAAAACTAAAGTATCAAAACTCATCGTTTCGTACTTTACTAGTTCGTCGTTCTGACGTCTCGTCAAAAAAGCCTGACTCAATATCATACGTACACATCATCGTTTCATTATCAAAATATATAAATAAATTATATATATTAGCTACATAAAGTTTGTATACAATGCAAGTATGGAGGACTATGGAGATGGTTATTAGTTGACTGTTAGCGTACTTATAGCTTTTCGACGTAGCTAATCAAGTTTTGTATAAAGTTTGGATGACGTAGTGTAGCCGGAGTGTTATGGCCGCTGTGCGGTCCCTTTAATCATACACTTTTATATGTTCCCGTCAGATAGCGTAGACAACGTCCATCGTCCGGTTCCTCGCGCCCGCGCACGGCCACTGCGCGCACAGAGCTTGCAACGTGATCACGAGTGCGTAACGTGCCTTGTTACTGTTACACTACACCACTTGTTCAAATGGCTCCACTTTGTTCTATGAAGTTACGTTTGTTGTAATCAATGGAAAGAATCACCTCCAGTAGACGAATATTGTCCACTGCGATATCGTACATTAGGTACAGTAGTTATTATGTATTCTATTCTTAATGAAAGAAGTTACATATCTGACGTTACAAGCCCGGGCGCGCTTGTCCGGGCGCGGGCAGCCCGCAGTGGGCGCGGTGAGTGTTGCCAGTAGTGCGAAGTGTCGGTGTGTACCGTGTGCAGACGTGTGTACTCCACAAGTGCCAAGTAAGCTCCAGTCTGGAACGGACGCGACCGAACAATAACTAGAATAATTTTATCACATTCCAACTCCGATCCCGCACTATCGGACCCGTATCGAACAAAAATCAAATTAAATATTTTTCCAAGATTTTAAGTCCCAGTGGCTCGCGCTACCAAAGAATAAAGTTACCTTCACGTTAAGGAATTAATGTAAAATATGTTTATTAGTGAAAAGAATTGGATATGTATATAATTTGGCCTGTGTGTGCATAGCTTGTTATAGTGACGGGTATGTATCGAGTCGCGCGCGTGAGAGAGTCTCGTCACCGTGTTACATTCCAAGGCTTTCCGTCTTATAAATGATCGCTTTGGCCCTCGACTAGATAATCGGTATATCGTTACAGGTGAACCCTTCTAACGGCCATTGTTTTGATGTCATAACGAAATTGTTAACTAGACAATGTTTATTTTGACCAATGTAATCTGTACTAATGTGTAATCTGTACGTTTGTAAAAACGTTTATCAAAAGTGCGATGACGGCATACGTTGTGCATAATGATAAGAGGTAAATACAATTTACACGATACAATGCTTTGTTTCATTTACTCACTTAACCTTTCTTTTTTCTATTTTGCGGGGGAAACCTTCCAAAAGCGCCTGGACTTGGGGAAAAGATCAGGGAGTGTGGGATTTTTACCCTACTAGAACCAGTCAGATAACAACAATCCACACATAGAAGAGGCACCGTGACATCTTAAAGGCCTGCCCTGAAGTCCCCTCTGTGTAACGCCTATTTGGACACATCCCTGTGGAGACTAAAATGGTATCCTGGAACTATGCCGCCATTTTTCCTGCGACTACTTGATTGGCGGACAGCGCCTTACTCTGAGCGACCCCAGAGTTCCGCCTTCTACAAACAATGCAGGCAGAGTACTCACTTTAAAGCCTGTCATAGTATTTCACGAAATGTACACAGGAAAATTTTGCCCCACCTACAGTTGCCATCACGGATCTTGAGCGGTTGAGCAGAAGTCAAATATACGGTCTCTTTAGTGGTGCGAAATGAGATGCGGGGGCGCGGAGTGTCAGTGATTGGCTCGCCGTGCCATCGCGTCATAGACGTCACTCATAATTCGTTCCCTGCGTTGCTGCAAGTATCTTACAACGAAGACGATTGGCTCGCCAATGTATGGAATGTGCAAAGCGATCCCCACTCTGACGCCGAGCGCCATCAGGCTGATTCACCTACTAAGCATATGGGGTAAGAACCACGCGTCCTTACACAGGCATCCCGGGCCGAGCGACTGAATATTACCTGTCATCGCTGCCCTGTATGATAAAAAAAAAAACAAATGAATTGATTGTCTTCATCAAAAACTATAAACTAAGTACGAATAGTAAAGTAAGATTTAGAGATAGAGCCAAATCAGATCAGAATCAGATGGCCCAAAATCGAAAACGGTTTAGGGGCAGGCCCCACTCCCTTGGACGTTTTTGAGGGTGGGAGTACGAATACCTTCTGCTTTGGTAGTAGTATCTGAACTACCTATACTGTAATCTAGTATCTGAAAATTAATTTTGTCTTCTAGGGAGCCCTAGAAAACAAAATTAATTTTCAGATACTACTATGCTCATCGTTTGGTTTTTCAATGCGAATATGGAACATAAGCTTTTTATTGCGAACAACGCCGTAAAACTTTTAGCGTTTAGGAATTATTTACTACGGCTACGGAATTAAATTCCTAACTCAGGCGATTATTACTCTGCCCCGCACCACGCAGCATAGCGCGTGTTTTAACGTTGCTTGTCAGTATATCCGTTTGTTTAGAAAACACGCACAGTCCAACACACCGAAAATGCATCCACGCGCATTCATGCAGATCACGCGCCTACATGTGGAGAAACATGTGCACACGCGCGTGGGGGCGAGACAAGAGGTATGGCACACTGGAAGAGTAGTGCGGTGCGATAATGCAGATCTGCACTCCTGCAAGTACGCGCGTAGATGCGTTGACACGCAAAATGCAGCGTGATGGGTGGCAGTGTGATAATCGCCTGACCGTACTCAAAGCCCGTAGAAAACAAAAAAAATGCCACCTCGCCACCTCGTCCTGTAGGGTATATCTTTACAACATACTCTTTGGGTATATCGATGTCCAATGTCCAACAGCATCACCCTCTACTGGATCAAAAAGCATAAATAAAGCTAACGCTTCACATACTCTGGACATAAAGGCAATAACATTTGTGAAGATAGGTTCCGAGATGGTAGTGCTAGGTCCGAATCTACGCCTGCCCTTCCTCCCAGTTTTGTACATGAATTCACCAGAGATCAACTAAGTTTCATAAAATCACATAGTCACAAGCACAGGCAACAGTCTAAAGGTAGTAATGGTCGCTCCACGAAGCCTGTGAATCGACTAGGAGGCTTCTATTCTTGTGTAAAGAAGCTGGCTATTTTAGTCTGGACCTGCCGACGAACTGATCAGGATTCTAAGGCGGAAATGGAGTCTCTTCACAACACTACAGAGCAAGGTGCTGATGCTAAATGCGAACCTTGGGGAGACTGCACTTTCAATGGGAATAGCATTGAAAGTGAGAAAAACATGAAGTTAAAACTCTAACCTCACATGTTTTTTGTGTCAGGGGTCTAAAGTTAAGTGGCCCACTTGCAGTTCCCAATTAAACATTTTATGAAACACTATGCTGATGCTTTTCGAAAGTTTAAATAAATCATGAGTATGTAATCAATAGATAATGCTAATGTCATATTGTTTGGAAGCTTATTTTCAATCAATCCTCACTCGAACACTACGACTATAAACCTAGCCCTGTTTGCTACTTTATGAAATTTACTGGGGTCGTTAGGAAAGTCAAACACAGTTTGTTCAGTATTCACAACTGTTTCTTTTTATTACCAACTTTACTTAAATGTCTACATATTTTCTTCTTCAATTCCTTCTGTCGTTTCAATTTTCTCCATTCCTCTTCTTCTAGCTGTTTCTTATGTTTCTGCAATCTTTGTGCAGTGGCTTCTTTCTGTACTTCTTTCTTCTTCTCGTAATTAGTCTTTAGCATCTTCATGACGTTCGATACCTTTTGTTCTTCAGGGTTCTTGATTACTGCTATTCTGTTCTTGAACTTATCTTTCGGGTTTATACCTGACAGTGTTGTGGACTTCTCCTTCGGTTTGAATCTGTACGGCAAACCCTTTTGAAGATTTTTGGGTATCACCAAAGGTTTGAAAACTTTGGGAGCTCTGTTCACTTCTGTATACATTGAATCAGTATTGGCATCATTCTTGATGTTTTGCTCTCTCTTCAGCTGTCCTTTAGTCTTCATTCCTTGCCAGGCATTCTTAGCTCCAGCAGGCAATAATAGGTTCACAACAGGCGCGTAGAATTTAGTAACGTCAACTTTGAACCAAGTGCGACAAAATATGATGTCACTCATCAGAATTTTGTCTTCAAAAGTGGCTCGAAATCCACCTTCTGGCTTGTTCAGGGCTTTCTTTATTTGGCCTCTAATGCCCGAGACTGTTTTTATTCTAGCGCCTTCGAACTTTGCCACTTCCAAAGTAGTGGTGAACATATCCTTGATAAAAGCAGTTTTCTTGTAGATTTTCAGTGGGGTACCGACTAATTTTAGTTTCTTGACTATTTGAGTTGACTTATTTATTTCGTTCACACTTCCTGTTGCAGCTATCCTGAAGCCGACTTGTTTTATTTCATTAGTATTGTTATTGACGCTCTGTAAGGCAAGAAAACCTGTGTTCTGTGGTGTTATAGGACCATAGAAATGCATATTACAAGTGACATGCTCAGGAGTATACTTCAAGTACCTGCATTTCATGTCATCCTCTATCTTGGAATAGATGGGTAAGGTCTGGAAGCGTCGCCACCCTAGCGAAATGATCAGAGGATCATTGGTCTTCAATATTTTCTTATACCATCTGTGCTTCTTCACTTTACATGACACAAAGCCTATGTTTTGTTCAGCCATATTTAGAGCTCCAATAAGTATTGGGTAACTAGAATCGAAGTTGGTCACAAATTCTGATGGCATGTTCTTGAATAACATTCTGACATACAATCCTGGTCTAAAACCTTCAACTTCAATCCTCAGACCCTGGTCTAAGTTTTCAAACACTGATTTGTTGAGTTCTGACTGTTTCAAAGCTTCTGCTTTTAAGTTTTCGTAGTAGGAATGATCTCCCTTGATCCTATGGTCATCAGGATTATCATATTCAGAATCAAACTTAGCTTTTAACTTCATCTTTTTGTCAAGTATTTCAGATTTAGTTAGTTCTCCTTTACGTTTTGTACCAGTTTCTTGAGTTGTCTCTGTCTTTTCTTCAGCTTTATGTTTTTCGCCAGTTTCTAAATCTTCGAAATCACCATAAAGTTCTTCGTCATCACCATCGCTGGCATCATCTAGTTTCAAAAGCTCTGATGCATCTTCGTCAGCCGACCGTTTACCAGTTACGAAATTATTGATCAGGAATTGTTTATTTGATTCACTAGTCCAATCTCTAAGGTTTGGTTTGTCCAAGGCGTAGAAGAATGAGCACTCATCTAAATCTAATCTTTCCTTTTCCTTGTGCTTCTTTTTTTGCGTGTCTGTTACTTTTTTAAAGAGACCACCAAGCTCTTCATCTTCTTCTTCAGTATCTTCGTCTTTCTTGTTTTTGGATTTGTTTCCTATTTCAAATTCACCATAAACAAGCTTCATGATGTTCTTAGAGGTTTTTTGTCTATCTAAGTATGCTTCTGTAGCTTTTTCTCCTAACTTTTCTTTCCATTTCATACCAAAATCTTCTTCATTCTGTGGCTCTTCACCTGAGTCACTATCGTCTTCATCATCACTTACATCTCCTTTATCTTTGTCACCCCCATCAACACTCATTTCTCCATCATCATCTTCTCCTTCTGAGCCTCCTTCAGAGTTATTGTCCCAAGGAAGTTTATTTTTCTTCTCTTCTTTCTCACTTTGATCTATTCCACTATCATTATCTGAGTCACTCTCATTGCCCTCATCCTCAGAATCAGAAGCGTCTGATTCAGCTTTCTTATTCTGTTGTAAATATTCGTCATCTTTGATCATGTCAGGATAGATGACTGCACCACCACTGAACAATTGGAACCCTGATTCCTGCATTTGTTCATCAACTGTCTCTTTTGTCTCCACAACATTCTTGAGTAGAGCTTTCTTTTCATTTGTTTCCTCGTCTTCTTTCTTGTGTGAGTGAGAGCCTTGCAACTCTATGTAGACAGCATCCTTGTCATAGACAATGCCTCCAACACCAGCAAAGGGAGCATATATCTGCCTCTCTCTTTCCATCAGATGCCGTTTCTTCTCTTTACTGGGGAGTGGACATGGATCTGGCAGGTAGGATAGCTCACTGATCTTCATGTCACCAACACCTGGAAAGATTGAAATGAATGCTTTACTAAAATAATTATTACATTATACAACTAACTGATTCAGTAATGGTAGTGTAGCCTCTGACCTAGATTAAAAATAATAAAAATTGGTTAAGCCATTTCGGAGGAGTGTGAAAACACGAGATTGTGATACATTAGATTAGAAGAAAATAATTAACTCGGACTCTAAGCTGTAGCTCAGCCAAGTGCAGAATTCTGCACTCTCTTTCTGCACTTGGCACTTGGTTGAACGCAACAATAAGCCACTACTCTATCTGTTGCTTGTATCTGTTTAGGCATTTTAGTTTCGTGAGACATCTCTCAGCCAGGTGTCTCAATATATCTGAACAAATCTATCCTGTAAAGCTGGAACACTTTTTTTAGTCTTCAATGTTAAAGGACTCGGTCACAAAGACCACACACCAAAACAGAGAGACACTCTGTCCAGAAGCAAGCTGATTTATTATGTATTGAATTCTTTTAGTTTTATTACTAAGACAAAAATGTAGTTATTTAGTGATAAATAATCCACCAAGTAATTTAAACTGTAAACCACCAAGCGGGCCCAGTGTGGGTTGGTATTTAGTGATGATTGCACTAAGTCTGACTCAGATGAGAATAGTCCAGTTTTAAAATGTATGAATGAAAAATTAATCGTTTAACTTGTTGTATGACAGAACACAGATCCAATTGCAACACAATGGTTTTTTAATTACCTAACATAATGAAAAATATGGCAAATCCTTTCAATCCAAATAAAATACTTTACAAGATTTTGAAAAGCATGGTGTTTTTAAATGTGTCTTTATTTCATCCCTGTTTAATATTTACATCAGTTTTGTGAATTCAATGAAATTAAAATTGAATATTATGAGCAAGTGTGAATTTTGGGACTTTGTGTATCTAAGTGGATGGTATTTAATTCATTAAACCCCAAGCGAACGCCGGCGTTCGCGCACCTATTGTCTTTCTATTGTGTCTGTAATTTCCACGATTGAAAGGTTAATAGGGAAATAGCACATATTTAAAAAGGTTTACACTATTTCAATCCTATGTTATTCAATATGAACATATTATTTAATCATTAAACCCCAAGCGAACGCCGGCGTTCACGCTGTCATTATCTTTCTATTGTGTCTCTAATTGACACGATTGAAAGGTTAAAAAATGTGTGTACCACGTAGCCCAGTCAAATTTGATATGGGCCACTAATTTTGTTGAAAAATATAATTGTAATAAAAATTTCAAGATTTTACCTGCTATATGAACTGAGGACTCTTTCATCAGCGGCACTCCTCTCACATATCCATACAGCACGACATCCCTGTTCACCTTGGCATCCTTCCTGATCAACTCCTGACTAGTTATGTCCTCCAAACGATCCGCCAATACATATGCATGAGTCATTCTCCAACTTAGTGGTCTGAACTTCATCACCGAGATGAACCTAGACAAGTTCTTAATCTCATTCCTCAAATACTCCCCATGAATGATACCAGACAAGTAGAATAACTTGGCTCCAGAGTATACCTCTGTCCAGAACCTGTGTTTCAAAGTTTTCTTGGTAGTTTTAAGTGTTTTAGCATTCTTTATCATGTCAAGATGAGTGAGAACACCCATGATTTTAGGCATGCCATGCACCTGGCAGATGTTGAGGAACTCGAATATCTCCATTTCGAACCCAAAGCTTGCGTCGCATAGCAGCAAGACGAGATCTGCGCATTTTGCGATGTCGATCATAGAATTGACATCATTGTTACATTCTATTAGTGTAATGCGCCGTTTCTTCGATGTAACGATAGTTATGGGACCGTTTGTATTCGTCACATTGGTTTTAATAAAACTCTTGATCAAATTATTGATAAGGGTGGTTTTACCGACTCGAGGTGGACCCACAATCGCCACAACGATGGGTGGTGGTTCTAGAGGAGTTTTGTCGACTTGTGGGATGTGCTGCTTCTTCGAGATGACATCTTCTCGTCGACGGAACTGCCTTTCAGCTCTCACTGCAGACTGGATAGCAAAAGCTTTAGGATTTCTCTGTCGAGCACTTAGGTTAGATTGGTCAAGCTTGGTTTTGTTTTTTTTCTTTTCAGCTTTGCGCCCGGCTTGTTTAGCGCGATGCGACTTCTTCTTATCAAAAACAGTTTCATCTGCCATGACTAAATTATAAATTAACTGCGAGAACACATCACAAATATTTCAAAATATAAAAATAACCTCACGTGTTACATTTACATGTCGAACTAGTGACAGACGTGACAGCGACAGATGGTGACAGACAGAATACTTTTTTATGGTCGAAGCCAAACAAAAAAAATGGTAAAAGCATGTCCTTGGCTTTCAGTCTTTGTAGATCTTATTAAGTATTTCAAATCTTCGAATTTTATTTTATTACTTTACTGTGAAACAGCAATGACAGAAAATCAGTCAGTATAGTCTGTCTAATAAGTCAACCGACTTGGGAATTTTGTATAATATTTAATTATTTAAAAAAATACTTATATTCGGTACTTTTTATAAGGTTCTTCTGTTAGTAAACAATGATCTCTATCTCTTAATCAACCTTGATTATTGAACCCGTGTTGAATACATCAGATTTCATTAAATCCTAATAATTAACAAAGTCGTTTAACTTATTAGACAGACTCTATTTGGATTTTAATTCACCGAATGATATTTTTGGAAATCCAGCATCCAGTAAATCTCTTGCTAGTCACTAACATTTTTAATTACAGATGTTTTTCGTATTTACATTGCAACACTGAGTCCAGTTGTCATTGACTACAGCTAAAGAAAGAGATCAATTTTATATTTTTGTGCAAAAAAATCCATTATTTGGATGATGAAAGCAAAAAACGCAGCTGGTATTGATAGCTCACTAGTGGCAGAAACTAAAGTGAACTAAACTGGACTGTTATCATGACTTCTTCGGAGCTAGACAGCCGAAACATCGCCATATCGATGTGAGTAATATACGCATTTTTCCTAATTATAGAACGATTGTGTTATTGTATTCGTCACTGGACGTTGTTTATGTTGTTTACTAGTTAGTACTAGCTGTTCAAAGAAATCGGAGATCTGGGATACGTCAAAACAGTCTCATAGGTGATGATAGGTCGATGATCTTTATGCTCTGTCGTCCCCGCAATGCAGATGTTAAACACCATCACCAGCTCTATAAGGACCATAAAAACGTCCATTCAAAACCGTATTCCAAGTTAAAATATTTTTAGTCATTTTTATTTACTGTTCATAATCACTCTGTCTCTATTTTGGCTTCAACATTATGTATGCTTACTGAGAACAGTTTTTAACAGTTATATTTAACTGCAACTCAGTCTAATTTACCATTGTTTTCATTTATCTAAACTTGGGAAAAATCTAGTCATAAATGATGTTAACTTCCTAGATATTTAGAAACAATGATAACTTGAATTCGATGTTGTGAATGAGAAATTGATAAGTTTTATTTTTTTACTGTGTATTTCAGTAATAAATATACCTGACATTAAATAATAATCATTATATGCATTTAAAATTAATTTAATTTATTATTCTAATCCTATTCCCAAACAAAAATATTCAAATGAGATCAACCGTTGTGGTAAATTAAAGTAATATAATATGTCTAGTCTAACTAGATTTTATTCTAATAGTATGTTAATTTATTAAAATAATGTTGATGATTACAAATGCTAATTCGGTAATATTAATTTACTTATCCTTATTCAAACTTGTTTGTTATTTTATTTTTTTAATAACTAATTATACAAAATACAATGCCACGAACATTATAATTGTAGTGCTTCCATTTTATTAATTTCAAACATACTCTTTAAATAAACTGATATAAAAATATCCACAAATTTTTGTTTATGTTGTCTGACCAAGCAAATATTAATCTACTAAAAATGAAAGTCAAACCTCTTTATTTGTATTTAAATTTTAATCATTTTTGTATTTGTAGTTGAAGCTATCCAATAACCTCAAATAAATTCAATACAGTATATACCGTGGTGACGCTTGGGGAGGCCTATGTCCAACAGTGGATGTATATCGGCCGAAATGATGATGATGATGACACTGATGACGATTTACCATATTCGAGTCTGGTATAATATTCCTATATCTGCATATATATCCAGACCTAAAATTTCACATCCGTAACATCCTTAACTATATTATTTTATAAGGTACCAATACGGTAAAATAATACTACTACTCACTACCTACTGTGAGACTGTCAGGATATGCATTTGTTAATTCCTATATTATTCTAAAAGTATGTAAAAAAATGTACCTTTCACAACTCATTGCGTAAATTCTCTGTTCTTCTTCCTGCCTTTATCCCATATTTCTTGGGGTTGGCACAACATACTTTTTTTTCTTTCATTTTGTCCTGTCCCCCTGTCACCCTATCACTAACTCCCTTTGTTATTGTGTAAATTCTAACAGCTTAAATATTTAACAGGAGAAAATCAGTGGAAAACCTGGTGATATCATCTCAGGATGCCATCGGGCAGAGCATCAGCCAAGCCCTCACATTCTCAGGCGTGATCACGCAGCACGCCAACAACATCATACAGGAAAATAGGTAAGATTAGCTCAAACAATGGCTGTAGAACAACTTTTATCATTCAGTAGGTATCAAGTTATTATGGGCAGTTGTGAATAAAAGACGAGATAAAACTGTTGATAATTAACACTTTATTTCCGACTTATAATAGAAACTCTATGTTAAGTTAACTAGAATATATTATACAGCCTTTTTTAGCTAGCTAATAGCTAAAAAAGGCTGTATAATATATTCTAGTTGATTCTGAAACCCGCTGACCCGCATGGACTGAAAAATGTGTTTGTTATATTTATAATGCACCTCCATTTTAACTTATCATAATTCAAATAAAACTTAAATATTTGGTGATTTAAAAAAAAAAATTGTATAAATTATAGTTATTTTCAAACTATTATCAAAATCATAATACATAAACAAGACCGTGATAAGATCTGTCTAAGATGTGATATGATGGATGTGTAGTGAGACGAGAATGGATATACTGAGCAATGAGTATGAAGTAGTAGTTGAAAGTGGGCACCAGTGACTGGAAAGGAATTATTTATCTTCGTATGATCATGTCAAGAGGAGGGATGAGACACATGTTATTAAAAAAGTTATTGAATATGCCTACATGTGGATACATGGAGAGGTAGAGGGACGCCAAAGAAAAGATGGATGGGTTGTGTGAGGAGTAACATGGAAGAAAAGGGAGTTAGTGATAGAATAACGGGTGACTGGACGGAATGAAAGAAAACAACATGTTGTGCCGAACCCAAACAACACATGACGAGGGCAGGAACGTAATGATTAAAAATCACTAATTAAAGTATTTTTGGCTAACTATAAATTGACCTTGCTTAAAAAATAATACATACATATGTTAATTTAATAAAATTATCTGTAGTAACTCCATTTTGTTTTTATCACTAGTTTTTATCAAGCCAAAACTGAATAAACGTAAACCCATGGTTATGTATAATTGGTTAAGATTATGAATGGGACTAAAATCCAATTTTTGTTTCTTTTTTTTTGGCAAAACAAACTCATTAATTTAGATTAATTTCGTTATGTTACCTTAATTAATTACTCCCGCCGTCAAGTAACCGTTGATTCGTTCGTCGAGGGCGCGTAATGTTCCACGCGCACCTCAAAGAGATGTCAGCAAAACCGTAGGAGCCCAGCAGGGCTGAAGCCTACTGGGACTATGTGTTGACATTCAAAAGGAAAACCTGGAGTCCGGGAATGCAAGGCAAAGAAGAAACGTAATAATGGGTTTTAGTCAGTAAATGTTGGACACGTCCTCCCGCTCGATGACGTTACGTTAATTTATTTAACGCTACAGACGCGGTTTCGCCCTCGTAAAAGAAATCCCCAGGATATCCTATATCCTAAGTTTATAATAAAAAAAAAAAATAGCCACGGGTTAAGTGAAAATGAACCCCAGTGCCCTGAAACGCAAGGCAAAGAAGTGTTTTTTTAGTCAGTAAAAGTCTGACACGCCCTCCCGCTCCGCCCAAGGGCGGGAGATGTCATTAGATGATTTACCACCTAAAAAAAGCTTCGAGTTTCACCCAAAACCGTTCTGTCACTGAGGTTATTAATAGGAATGTTTATGGTACAAGAAAAGGGGTTAATTCCAGCATGATGCATTTACCAATCCCAGCCAGGCTGTCCCCTCGCCTCCTGCAAAGCAGTAATACTAGCAGAGGAGGCCGCACGCGAAGGGCAACGGCGCTCACGCCCCAGCCGCTGCTGGTTGTCAGCAAACCGTAGGAGCTAGCAAGGTCGAAACCTATTGAGCCCAAGGATCTGTTTCTGAAAGGCAGATTCGGCCCCGGTACGAAAGGCAACGAAGGAACAGGAGCGGGTTTTTAGTCAATAAAAGTCTGACACTATTTTTCGCTCCGCCTAAGCCGGAGATGTCATTGGATGATTTTCCTATCTAAAAAAAAGCCAACCTAAAAAAATCAAAATCAAAATCATTTATTTCAAATAGACCATTTGCAGGCACTTTTGAATAGTCAAATGTCGGTCAGTCCAAGAAAAGTGAAGCTAAATTGCACGTTCCAAAGAGTAGGTCTCTATGGAGAAGAACGTGCAAGAAACTCCATGGACACTCTATTAAATCATATTATGTGTTACATATAATGCTTGGTTACAAATTTTCATGTTGCTTCTATTGTGTAAGCACAATGTAGATAATAAAATAAAAATAAAAAATAATAATAATTAAAAGATACAAACTGAATTAAGCCACTGGCAGCTAAGAGATGACCAGTCTCAACTGACGGCACCCGTTCACGAGCATGACGCGTGCATCAGCCCCACTCAGCTCAACTATTTTTAAGGGAACCGAATGACCCAATAACACGTGCCACCAACAGCGAGACATTAGAGTGAGCATGACAAACTCTCAACTGCCATGCTCAAATGTCAAAAAAAAAAAAAAGATGTAACCTAATAAAATTGCTCCATGGTACTTCACATTTACAAATTGGAAAAAAAAAGTTAAAGCCTAATTCTCCAACTGTCCCAGAGGGGGAGTAATGTTTATGTTTATACCTTGGCTACACTCACTAGTGTTAACTATAGGCACAGTATTGTACCTACATTGTAGATCAGTGAAATTTATGTGAAGGTTGCTATAAAATGTGAAAGGTCACGCTTCGGCAGTTCGTATGTACAAGATCAATCTACAAAACTGATAATGTATTTGTTCAGGATTGAATGGATGGTTCACGTTATTCTTTTTTTTTTTTCAGGATTACTTGACTTGTTCAATCATCAGAGTTAGGTCTTTTATTTATGGATGGGAGTTAGGACTTAAGCGCCTATTACACCACTCGATATTTAAGGTTCAGACTGTCTTACTCGGAATGAATAATAAGAGTCTGTATAACGCGTAATTGCGCTTTACACTTTGGTCCTTCTTGGTTAGACATTTCGCGCTATTTTGTCAATGATTGTAGGACGAGATAGACAAAATTAATGATCCATGCTAGTCATAGACTGCAACAGGTTGAAATTGTCAAGCAGATGGGTCTGAGAAGCAGTACGAGCTTTTAATATTTTTAAAGCGAAAAACCGCCCATATAATAGTAATAGACAGTTACAGTAAACAAAAATATCGTATAACTAAATTACATCACCCAATGGGCAATGAAGAGGGCTATGCTCGGAGTCAGAAATTAATATCTGAATGAAAACCAAGGTTACTGACATAGCCCGAAGAATAAAGAAAAGAAAAAGAAGGAAAGAAAATCAGAATCGCCAAACTTATGTAGCAATGAGCAGGGCACATTGCTCGCAAAACAGATAGTCGAGGGGGCCGGAATGTTCTGGAGTGGCGACCGCGTAACGGAAGACACAGCATTGCAGGCCCTACCACAAGGTAGAGCAACGACGAATCGAATGAATGCGAGACGCATCGGATAGGTCGTTATGACGACACTTGGGGGAAGCTTATGTCCAGCACTGGACGTCTTTTGACTGAAATAGCGATGAAAAGATGTAAAAGAACCCCAAACACTTTCTCCATAGCCATTGAAACTTTCAATCTATTGGTAACAACCACAGAACAGATAAAAGAGGTTAGGATAGCCTTGTGGGCGGGGCAGCCGTGCTACAAAGTAGGGCAATGCGCATAGTTCAACTACCACTAGCAAACTTGCGATCTAAGTGTGCGTGGTCTGTTAGTTGCGTAATGCGCGTTTGTATACAAGGTGCAGTTTTAAAACTGCACAATATTTCAGGAGGTTGTAATAAAACTCATAAATAATCATATAAAAAAACGATACCTGGTCAATAATCAGTAATACTTGTTATTTAATTTTTTAATTACACTAAACTAAATCGATTGATCGATGGCCGCGGGGGCGTGGCTAGAGTGTGGCGTGCGGGATGATGATTGGATGATACATTATTTATGAAACTATCGTTGCGAGTTAGTGTGTGTAAAAACGCCCTTTATTGTTCCGTGTTTGTGTGTGTGAAAAAAAGCGCGGTTATAAAAAAAAAAAATTACCTACTTATTTTATTATTGATTCGGGTCGAGAATCACTAACATAATTACCTCCTGAAATATTTTGCAGCTTCAAAACGACACCTTGTATGTTTATTGATTGTAGTGGAGTTAAAGGATGTGAGACAAGCGACGACACTCGTCGTACAAATCGGAAAATATTTCCTTTCTAACCTCTTTCATATTTTTGAGGTAACAACCTCTACACCTAATAAGCAGTGTGCAATAACTTCTCCTCAATTGAGCAAGGTTATATTTATTATTGTTACACTTTCACCCAAAGACAATAGGCCGCGGCGCGATGGGAAGGTCAGGGGTTCAATTTAGTCGGCAATATTATTGTTTAGCAGTGACAACTCGGCCAATCCATTTTCTTTCATATCACTCCTCACACAATCCATCCATATTTTCTTTGACCTTCCTCTCCCTCTCCGTTCACCCACGTGTATATTCATGACTCTTTTAGTACCTAACATGCGTTTTTTTCCTTTTCCTTCAGAGGAAGGAGTAGTATGTAAAGAGTTACATGACAAACGATTCTCTTTCAACTTTTCAATGACAACCACTTTCCAACTTCCTCTAATGTGTACCTACCATCATCATCATCATCATCAATGTGTACTTACTCATTTCTCACGTATCTATTTCGTCACACCACATTCAGCACAGCTAACCGGTGGAGATAAATATATGAAATTGGAAGACAGAAGAATCTCGCAAATTTTTAGGCTTGCGTCCCCAAAAATGGTTTGAATGGAACCATGGGGCCTTTTTATTTAGGGAGGCTGTCAGTATACAAAGACTTTTGTTTGTTTGGATGACTTGTGTGTTTCGTGGTCGTGCGGCAGTTAAGCGTGCTGTACTGTGTTCGATTCTTAAACCGATCCATGTAAATATTACTCTAGCAAAATATTTATAACTTGATGTTTTCATTAAATACCCGGTTGTCCCACCTTAATACATGAATTACGAAACTAGTAGTTCTGGGGTTCTAGTTATAGTTCTAATATGTGTAATGAAATTACCTCCTTGGAAATGACATTTCATTTTTTTAATTTTTAAGCTGTGGATACGGGGTGACGTATCATTCAATGACAGATGATGTTTAGATTATTTTGTGCATTTTATTGTTATAAAAACTTGTAGAGAGATAATTAAAGGGATATAATTGAGGAGGCGATATTATTAAACTTTAAATGTCGTTTCTTTGTTTTCAGGTGAGATAAAAGTGTAATTTTAGTTAAACGATAATTGTTATACCTACTGTAAAAGCATGTTGAATAAAACAAACCTTTGTTTTCAGAGAAACAATTTGTGGTTTATTTCGAAAATCCTCAATAAAACCCATTATAAAACGACATTTAAAGTTTAGTAATATCGCCTCCTCAATTATATCCCTTTAATTATCTCTCTACAAGTTTTTATAACAATAAAATGCACAAAATAATCTAAACATCATCTGTCATTGAATGATACGTCACCCCGTATCCACAGCTTAAAAATTAAAAAAATGAAATGTCATTTCCAAGGAGGTCATTTCATTACATATGTATAGAACTGACGAAAATATAGGTATTTAAACTCTGCCTGATCTTTTAGAAAATATAGCATAGCATAATCACCTTTCAATCCCATTACTGGGACTCACGTCTCCTCTCTAGGAGAGGGAATGGGCTGGATTCCACACGAGTCTAGTGCGGAAGGGTAGATGTCAAAATGTCTTCGAATTTTTGGTTCCAGGTCATACTGGGTTCCTCATAATGTTTTCCTTCACTCTCCTTCCAGTGGTGTTGAAATAAATTACACAAAGTAATGCGCCTGACTGGGCTTGATTACGCGTCCTACAACTCGTAAGTCGGAGCCGTTACCACAGGTCCATTACTGTTGCTGTAGGAAGGCCACCGTCCACAACCACAAAACGCCGCCACTGGCATATTTCCTGTAGGTTTTATACATTTTAGAAGTATTCATCGCACATGGTTGACGTCTGTGGCCGCCACATGTTATAAACAAATCGCCGCTGCTTACTTCTTGTCGGCCGATACAAAACGCCGCCGCACGCCATTCACGCATTTAATCCTTCTTCGACAGAGTCCATTATGATACTGTGCGCATGGGTAAAAAAAATTAGCAGCAAGGTCACAAGTGGCTTCCTTTGTGGCCGCTTCTAGCTTCTCGTGGCGTGGCGTTTGTGGCTGTGACAAGTGGACCATTTGCGGCGACACATCGTTTACAAAAAGGAACTCGTCCAACTCAATCCTACAGAGAGAAATCACCCATCTTGCCTCTGAATCTTGAAACAAGTATGGGTCAGGGTGATGGCATTTGACCTAATTTAAATTTAAAGGCTATTCGTCAACTAAACACTTCCTGTCCATTTAATTGCCGCGACGAACGATTTAGTTTTGTATATACTACAGTACAACGTTGATTCTATAGTCCTGCTTACGTTTAGGCGATTATCACACTGCCACGCACCACGCAGTGTAGCGCATGAATGCGTGTTTTAACTTTGCTTGTAAGTATCTCCGTTTGTATAGAAAACACGCACAGTCCAACACACCGAAAATGCATCCACGCGCGTTCATGCAGATCACATGCCTACATGCGGATGTTTCTCCGCATGTAGGCGTGTGATCAGCGCACACGTGTGTGGGTGTGGGGTGACACGCAAGGCACACTGAGTCTCGTAGTCCCTTGCGTGATTTTGTATGAAATGAGTTAGAGCCTGCGAGAATTTACAAAACGGAACTACGCGCGTGAGTGCGTAAAAAACCCGTACGATGATACAGATCTGCACTCCCGCAAGTGCGCGCGTAGGTGCGTTGATACGCAACATGCAGCGTGTTGCGTGGCAGTGTGATAATCGCCATACTAAGCCTTGCGTGAAGATACGCTAATGTGTGTAGCTATATTCAGAGCGTAACGTGAACAAATTTTGACGTGGGTGCAGCCACATCAGCGAGGTTCTATCATAAGTTCGAAAATGAGACAGCGACTGTCGCAACCCAGTGTTCGACCACGTCGCCGTCGTCGTCGCTGATCATCAGGTGAAATAAATCAAAACGCAAGCCTATCTACACTAAGACTATTTTTGTTTTTGTTAATAGGAGGTAATCTCTGGAAGTACTGGTCCGATTGCTAAAATTTTTCACCGATGGAAAGCTGCTTTATTCCTGAGTGACATAGGCTATATTTTATGTACGCGGGTGAAGCCGCGGGCAAAAGCTAGTCAATTATAAAAAAAAAATACCTTCGTTCTTAAAGAGCCCTCGCTTGTGTGAGGCCCCTATGGATGAGGCCGTAGGCGAGGGCTCCCTTCGCCCATGCCTTACTACGGTACTGGCTATATTAGTTGAAGCGTGACTCTAGCCTCAGTAATACTCGTTTTGTTGATTATAGTAGTTAAGTAATTAAAACAAGGACGAAAAGTATTACGATCTTTAGCAATCTGTTTCTAGACTTGTCACAGGATCTAGTTTAATTCATTAAGCCCCAAGCGAACGTCGGCACAAAATAGATAGGTACAGAAGACAATCTCGTGTATGTATTTCACTTTTTATACCTACGCTCGGTGGACGCACACTAATGAGCGTTTGAGCCGGAAATGTTCGACGGGCGGGCCGAGGCGCTCCGAGATATCGTGTCCGTGAGCGGTGTCTATGTGTGCGTTGCTCACGGAACAGTAAAAACAGTGGAAGTAGCATGAGGAAATGTTTGTTCCAGAACCGGTGTCGCCAAACTCATACATTTACAATTTACTCTTACTGCAAACCTAAAAATATGATTGGCTGAAAACAAAAACAGGGCGTAGACGAAATGCAAAAAAAAAATTATACGAAATGCAACTTTAATTTCAAATGTCTATAAATCAAATTGACAAAAACAAGAAAGAAATACATCTTTGACTACCAAGTACTGCCACTCGTCGCTAGATGGCATTGTTCAGTATATAATATTCAGTATGAACTGTAAGTACGTAAAAATAAGATTGGTATTTGAATGGCGTATCACTGACGCGAATGCGCTCGCTGCTACTCAGATAGGGAAGTAACCTTATTCGATCGAAATATGTATCGATTGTATGAAAACGTATTTAAAACATATCATGCAAAAAAAAATTGTATGCGATAGTGTGATAGTATTAAAATTATGAAATTAATATGATTAAAGGCAGTTTTTAAACGTAGTAAAAAGGGCATTTATTTGCATAGTACATCAATTATCATCATCTCAGCTGAAATCATCGTCATCGCCCACTGCTAAACATAAGAATATGAAGTATAATTCAAACGCCCTATGTTGTTCCTAACTCTTTAACTAAATTTATTTAAAATACATCACAAATATCATACCACAATTTTTATTTTATTAATTTAATAATTATCTGTATTATATTACTTACAAAAACTATTAAACTATAATATATATTTTAAAAAGGCAATGTAATACATATTATACATATCGATTGATTTTATCGATAAAGTCACGCACTATTTGGATAGCGTCAAAAGTATAGGTAGACTAACGAATATTCCAGAAAAGCTAATAACCGAGAAAAGAAAATCAACTTTGTTATGATGTAGCTAAGGATTAGTTTTGTTTGTATATCCTGCGCAATGTTTCACGTAATTTTATTTTTTCATTTTATTAAAATAAATCCGAAAATAATACTTTTCGGTGGTATGATACACCTCCATGAGTTAGATTTTTAGTCAGACTATGGTTTTTAAAGTACAGTATGGGACAATAAGGCATTTTAATATTATTTTTCGTTAATTATTATGTTGCGCAGTCTAGTTAGAGAATGAGGGCGCTTGAACAGCAAGTGCGCAACGCGATTCTTACTAGCGGCGACAGTGCCACGCCTACTTACTTCTTCCACTGTTTTTACTGTTCCGTGGCGTTGCTCGAGCGTGCTTTGTATGTAGATTGACTTCTGTACCTAAATATTTCGTGACGTCGGCGTTCGCTCTCTGTGTCTTTCTATTGTGTCTCTAATTACTGTATTCGAAAGGTTAATCACTGCAAGCCATTCAGAGGGGAGGATTACTACAATTGCCGGCACGGATCTTGAGCGCTGACTTCAAGTTGCGCAGAAGTCAAATATTCGGTCTCTTTAGTGGTGCGAAGTGAAATGCAGAGGTGGGGAGTGTCAGTGATTGGCTCGCCGCGCCATCGCGTCATAGACGTCCCTCGTGATTCGTTTCCTGCTCTTGCTGCATGTATCTAACAACGACAACGATTGGTTCGCCAATGTTTGGAATGCGCAAAGCGATCCCCACTCTGACGCCGAGCGCTCAAGATCCGTGACGGTAATTGTACTTTCTGTGTCTATAAATATTCATTGTGCGTACAGCTTACGAGTGGAATGCACTGCCGGAGTCTGTGTTTCCTGACAGCTATAATCTAGGGGTCTTTAAGTCAGTGAGATAGTGGTCCAACGTTAGCCTATAATTAAGGCCCAAGCGCCCGAAAAACAGTGCCATAAAACAGTGACTTTCTGAAGCCTACTTCTCGGTAACGGCCAAGTTAATAGGTTTGAAAAAAATATATGATTATTATAGATACATGAACAACATTATCAACATTTGATTTTTTCGTGCTATTATACTTTTGTCAAAAAAAATATTTAGCAATTTCGCAACTTTTCGCAACTTTTCCCTACTCCTTCGAAATGGCTTAGATCTTTAGATACATTCTTTCACATAAAAATTGGTGGTTAAATATTCTTCAAAGTGAACATTGCATATGTAAATCAATCAATATTTCGCAAAGAAAATGGATTTAAAGGTCAGCCGCGCGCTTTCCAGGCGCTGTTGGCCGCAAATAAATGCACAGATTTGCGTACTGCCGCCTAGGCGGGTGCGAGAGGTGCGTCCACATAATTTTGGCCAGATGGTTCAAGGGACTATAAGCCTTAATAATAAAAAAAAAATAGTCAAACAAAGAAGCCTTGTAATCGTATGGTCGTAATTTAGAAACATTTCATCTTGTGTCCTGAGGCTACCTATTTGAACAAGTTAATTTAGTTAACAAGACGAATTTGTAAAAAAAATACAACCGACCTCTATTAAAAAAACTCTAATAGCAAAATAACTTTAATTTCAGAAATTGACGTTTTGTTTCTTCGTTATTCATTAGTGATTCAGAAGTTGGTTATGTCCTTTGTAAAAAAAATATTGTATATATTTTAGTTCCCTTGTATCTTCGTAGTTCAGTCCAGCCCATAGTTAGATAGGTACTTGCTTTGCTTTGGGTTTGGCATAACCTAACCTAACACTATCAATTTTTGACA
Source organism: Mythimna ferrago (assembly GCA_910589285.2). Lineage (NCBI taxonomy): Eukaryota > Metazoa > Arthropoda > Insecta > Lepidoptera > Noctuidae > Mythimna > Mythimna ferrago. The sequence continues at coordinate 27,049,806 of OU342684.1, forward strand.
AATTATGACGCCACGGTTGGTGCAGTAGTAGAACAATTGGCTACTGCGCTGTTTGTCGCGGGTTCGAATTCTGCACAAAACATCTGCTTACTCGCATACGCAACCGGCGTGACGATATTATTATGTTATGAGATTGTGTGAATGATAAATTAACCAATTCCGGCAGACTTGAGGTAAATTATGTATTAAAAACTTCCGTTGCCCATCTCCGAAGTTCCTCTGGAAAAAATATTCTAGTTTTATTTCTTCTAAACAAAACAAGAATAAACAACAATGGTTAATTGGCGGCGTTATCGTTGAACAAAATAAAATTAAAAAAAAAAAGAAGTTTAAAGTCTACACATTTCTATAGGTATTGAGTCTTAATTCTCACACACATAAATTACTAAGTGCTTTTAAAAATGATATAAATTCTTTCAACTGCGGTAGTGAGACCATATTAAATTGTACGTGTTTTTTTTTAATATTGCAACATATGCTCGGATAGGAGCCTTTTTGCCCTCGCACAAGTCTTACTTTTTTTTCCTATTATTGTTTTATTTTAAGTCATTCGTTCAGTGTCTGGGTGTAACTTATCTATAATATGTATGTACCTATTTAGAAATATATATTATGTTTATCAGTTGTCTATTACTCATAACAGAAGCTCTGTTTAGCTTGGAAAGAAAGAAAGAAAACATGTTTATTTGGCACACAATGAACATAAAAAGTATTAAAACATTAATATAAATTAATAGCTTAAATAAAACTTAAAAAATAAATAAAAAATAAAATAAAAAACAATCAGCAATAATGTGTCTCACGGTAGTGCCAAATAGGTTCAGTTCAGCATTCTGTCAGACAACCGTGGCAGTTGCCTGACGCTGTTTCGGTTTTTGAAATATGTAAAAGTATATGTATGTGTATATATATAAATATATATGTATATTTTTATGTGTACAAAATTATATGTCGTAATTGTTCAGTGTTAGTTGTTTGAGTATTTAATCAGTACCCAATTAAATAAAACTCCCAATTAAATAAAGCTTGGGACTAGACGGCGTTGTGTGACAGTTGTGGAATATTATTATTTTCAGTCATTCGATAGAGATTGTTAACATCTACACTAATAATTATAATAAAGAGGTAAAATTTGTTTTTTTTTTGTTTTCATATTTTTTTTGTTTGTAGAGGTAATCTCTGGAAGTACTGGTTCGATAGCGCAAATTTTTTCATCGCTAGAAAGCTGCTTTAATCCTGAGTGACATAGGCTATATTTTATGACCGAGGGCGAAGCTGCGAGCAAAAACTAGTTTTTATATTTTTGTTTGTCCTCAAAGGAAATGTTTTTTCTTTCTATATGCACAGCGAGCCTATCTGTTTTCCACAACATTTAAGGGAGCCAAGTTTCCGCAACAGACCGTTATCAAAGACACAGGTGGTTGCTCCCGCCGGTTGATAACACTATCTATACTGCCTCTTGCAACTGACTAGGTACCAGCTACTCTCATATTAATACTTATATGGTTAATTTGACCTTCTTATATTCTTTATTGTACATAACTTTACAAATTCTACATGGAAGGAAGCCGATGCACATGTTTTGTTTATAGTGATAAAATTAATGAGTATAAAAAAAAAAGTTTCTTTGGGAAAGTTGTTTGTAATCATGAGTACAATTACGTGTATAAATATCGGTCACTAATTACCGGTCACCCTATATAAATTACCAAATCGATGATAAACAAAGTAAGGTAGATGCGAGGGACAGAGAATATAGAGCTTAGGGCAAAGAATCGTCTAATGGGCTGTGTGAAGAATGATATAGAAGAAAAAAGAGAGTTGACATGAGAGAATAGAACAATGTGTCAAAGGCAGGAAGATGATATTATAGTCTGTGTTTTCTGATAGCCATAACCTAGAAGTATTTAGGTCAAGAGTGAATAGATTACTTCTAGGCAATCGTGCTCCATCGTCGACCAAATCATCGCTAACCATCAGGTGAGATAGTGGTCAAACGCGAGCCAGATTTTTTTTAATTAGGTATTATGGATATAATACCTAATAAAAAAAAATGATGGTAAAATAATATTACTTACGTGTTACTCACCGTACGATAGTAACACCTAAGTATTACGAAATACTTGGGTGTATTGCGGAAACTGTTGACAGCTTCTTGAAATTCGGAGATAACGAAATTGCAGTCTTCACCGGTAGTAATTTGTAAACACATTCGATAATATCTTCAACACACAAAGATCCTAAACGCAGTATAATTCGAATCAAGTTCAAAGTTAGCGATGTAAAAAATTACCATCTTTAATTATCGACACGCTCATTTCAATTTTAATTTTTAATAACACAGTTGTACAACAAAGAATTGTAACAAGCCGAGTCATTTGACCTTCTGTTACAACTGCACTGCACACCTATTGTTCGTTAGCACTAAATAATATAATGAAGATAAATTAGGAATCATTTATCATCGGCACTTTCGCACCTTTCGCTTTGTGTCATCGAATTTACCAAGCTTATAGATTAGCTATCACGTTATTATCTATGTAAAGAGAACTTACTAGTTCACAACTTCACAGTCGGATGTGTTTGTGTTATGTGTGTTAAAGTTTTTCCTGTTTTTTTGTGATGGAAGCTGAAAAGTTTCAAGTTTTGTATACGCAGTGGGAGTCCCTCAGTAAAGTTTTTATAGTCAGGTAATTCTTTTGGCTATGTTTTTTTGTTTATCAATCTCGTACGCACATTGCGTAGCAAGTGTTCATCAATCTAATTTTGTCTAGTGATGGTTGCCCTAGATAACGGATAACTGTCTACAACATACTCCTACAAAAGCTATATTAAAAATATTGCGACTATGTGAAGTGTTTTGACCCGCGGTTATTCGACAAACGCTTTTCAAGCCAGTGTTGGATTATCCAATTTGTCGGAGTATCTATAGAGTACTGTCACAAATCCTCTGTCCGGTACTTTTTTTAAAAAGATTACCAGTAAAATCCAACAAATTATATACGCGTACATATCTATATAGCTATGAAAACAGTAAATCTACTCCACTACCTATATATAATATACGATAGAGCAAGTTAAACGTATTGTTTAATAGATAGCATAAGGGTTTTTAACGGCAAACAAAACAAAGACTTCTAAATAAAAAACAAATTGCAAAATAACTAGGGATGTGCCGTCTACTCGCCGATTAGTCGGTAAGGTCACTTTCGTAGTCAGAAAGTTCGGTGACTATTCAAGAAGAGGGTCGACTATCTGGTTTCTTACTGTGTATGTATGTATTTCTCAATAAATTGTGAATAGGAGGAATTCAAAATCACAAAACCTGGATAAGGTATAAAGGTTGGATATCGATATTTATTTGATACTAGCTTTGGCCTGCGGCTTCACCCGCGTACATACAATATAGTGTATGTCACTCAGGAATAAAGCAGCTTTCTATCGATGAAAAAATTTTAGCAATCGGACCAGTACTTCCAGAGATTACCCCCTACAAACACAAAAATAAACTTTACTTCTTTATAATATTAGAGTAGATGGTTGTTCGTACTCGTAGTAAGTATTTGCTATTTTCCCTACTCACTCTGAGAAATTGTCAAAGTGATAGTTAGTGATAGCATGACGAATGACAGGTCAGAATGGAAGAAAAAAACGTGTTGCGCCGACCCCAAATAAAACGGGACAAGGGCAGGAAGATGATGATGATGATGACGGCTATGAGAAATTGTCATTTGGCTCTAGTTAAACTTGACTTGACCAGAATCATTGTACAGTTAATAAAAAAAAAACCGGCCAAGTGCGAGTCGGACTCGCCCATGGAGGGTTCCGTAGCAGCAAGTAACATAATATAAAAGTTCTTGTAGTTCGTTGTAACTTTGATCGATGTTTTAATAATAGTGTATTTTTTTTAGATTTATGACGTATTAAAAAAAAACTACTTACTAGATCTCGTTCAAACCAATTTTCGTTGGTAGTTTACATGGTGATGTACATCATATATTTTTTTTAGTTTTATCATTCTCTTATTTTAGAAGTTACAGGGGGGGGGGCACACATTTTATTATTATTATTATTCCTTTATTCTTATTTTATGTACATGTTATAATATATTTTTAAATATTCCTTAAAAAAAAAAAATTAAAAAAAACATTTAAAAATATAAAAAACAGTATCCCACCGGTATCGGGAACAGGGTCCAAGCTACCGGCGGTCAGGGCTCCAGAGAAAGGAACCTCCTAACGATACGGGCCGTGTCCAGAAGAACTGCTTTCTGAATCAAGCCCTTGATCCAGTCGCCTAACGAGAGCCTCCTAAGGTGTTGATCGAGGCTCTTGGCTATTAAGCCATTGGCTGACACAACTATCGGTACAATGATCGCTGAGTCCACTTCCCACATGTCGACAACCTCGCGAGCCAAGTCAATATACTTGATTTGTTTATCTTTCTCGGCTTTCACGAGGTTCTCGTCATGCGGAACGGATATGTCAACAATCATTGCACGCCTCTCGCTTCGGTCCACCACCACTATATCAGGCTTATTGGCTACAATAGTCCTGTCAGTGATGATGGACCGATCCCAGTACAACGTGATATCGCCATTATCGAGAACTGGGTCGGGCACATACCTGTAGTATGGCACCTCCGATTCCACAAGAGAGTACTTCAGAGCAAGTTGCTGATGGATAATCCTGGCTACAAGGTTGTGTCTATGCAAGTATTCTCCGTTAGCTAGACGAGAACAACCAGAGATAATGTGGCGGATTGATTCACCCGGTCGGTGACATGCCCGACAGATGTCAACCGTGCCGTCCTTCACAATAAATCTCCGATAGTTATTCGTCATGATAACTTCGTCCATAATTGCACATACAAAACCTTCGGTTTCCCCAAAAAGGTCACCGACGCGTAGCCAGGCTACGGACGCTAGTTTGTCTACATCGGGCCCATGAAGGGCCCGGAAAAAGCGTCCGTGAAGTTCCTTACTCTGCCATACTTCCTTGCGTACGTTAGTGTCAAGCACTACAGGTTTGCGCCAGTTCTCGTTAGCCAAGGAGAGCGGGGTGAGTCCCTTGTCCACTGCTACTACATCACGATGCATACCCACGTCGGCGGCAAGGAAGTATTCCCTGAGACTGCATACCTCGCGATAGTGCAGGGTCTTAGCATTTAAAAAGCCTCGACCCCCACATTTCCGCGGGATATACAGCCTCATTACCGACGACCGAGGGTGATGCATTCGATATGCAGTCAACAGTGTACGAACCCTCCTATCCAGGGCGTCAAGTTCCGTTTGAGTCCATTTGAGTACACCGAAAGCGTACATCAATACCGGCATGACCCAACCGTTGAAGGCACGCACCTTGTTTCCACCTGACAGAAGGCTGTTAAGTACCTTCTTCAGGCGGCCAAAGAAGCGCTCCTTCAACGATTGCTTCATGACAGTGGCATTGATGCCTAACGCTTCCGACATACCCAAATACTTGTAGGTTTCGGTTGGAGAGAGGGATCTCAGATGTATGGAATCCGAGAGTTGGGTACCCACGGATTCCACAATCTCCCCTCGCTTTATATGCATGACTGCACATTTGTCCACACCAAACTCCATCCTGATGGCACTACTGAAGGTTTCCGTTACCTTCAGTAGCTCCATCAGTTGCAGATTGTTGGGGGCAAAGAGCTTCAAGTCATCCATATAAAGGAGGTGAGATATAACCTGACCACCTCTTTTCAACCGATAGCCTAGGCCTGAATTCTCCAGCAGTGTGCTCAGAGGATTCAAGGCTAGGCAGAACCAAAGCGGACTCAAACTGTCACCCTGGAATATACCTCGCTCGATCCTTACCGGTTCGCTGTTCCTCTGGATATTTCGATATATTATATTATTATTATTCCTTTATTCTTATTTTATGTACATGTTATAATATATTTTTAAATATTCCTTAAAAAAAAAAAAAAAACATTTAAAAATATAAAAAAACAGTATCCCACCGTATTATTATTTCCTTTATTATACATTTTAACATATTTATTAAATTTTTAAATATTCCTTAAAAAATATATTTAAAAAAAACATTTAAAAATATAAAAAAATAGTGTCCCACCGGTATCGGGAAAAGGGTCCAAGCTACCGGCGGTCAGGGCTCCAGAGAAAGGAACCTCCTAACTATACGAGCCGTGTCCAGGAGTACCGCTTTCTGAATCAAGCCCTTGATCCAGCCGCTTAACGAGAGCCTCCTAAGGTGTTGGTCGAGGCTCTTGGCAATTAAGCCATTGGCTGACACGACTATCGGTACAATGATCGCTGAGTCCACATTCCACATGTCGACAACCTCGCGAGCCAAGTCGATATACATCTTTATTGCACACCTTAACTTACTAAAGAATAATATTTAACAAAAATAAGTGTACAATAGGCGGTCTTATTGCACAGGGCAATTTCTACCAGACAACCTTTGGATGGACTGAAACGAAAGGAACAAGATTTCGGGCCGAAAGTGTACAACAACTTATAGAGACAATGTAAAAATAAATAACAAATAAAAATATAATACATAAATAAAAAGCCAATTAATAAACTAATAAATATAAAATATACTTACAATTAGAAAGGAGAAGAAGAACTAAAGTGATAGATAATGCTCCTTCACCATTTTTTTGAACGTTGGTAGCGTTTGGGCTCGCCTCACTTCTATTTTACCACTTTGGAAGTGTCTCTCGCGTAAACTATTCAATTTAGAAAAAAATGATATTAGAAACCTCAATACCATTTTTAAAGACCTATTCATAGATACCCCACTCGTATAGGTTTGATAAAAAAAATTTTTTTGAGTTTCAGTTCTAAGTATGGGTACCCCCAAAATTTATTGTTTTTTTTCTATTTTTGTGTGAAAATCTTAAAGCGGTTCACATAATACATCTACTTACTAAGTTTCAACAGTATAGCTCTTATAGTTTCGGAAAAAAGTGGCTGTGACAAACAGACAGACAGACAGACAGACATGACGAATCTATAAGGGTTCCGTTTTTTGCTATTTGGCTACGAAACCCTAAAAATCAGAATTTTAATTGAATTCGTTGTTATTTTTTTTTACACAAAAACACCGCTGTAAGTACTGTAATCAGTGCAAAAGTAAAAATCCCGAAATAATGCGACTGCGCATTCGAGAAAGCTACACAATCAAACAAACGCACCAATCTCTGATAAGATGAGAGAAAACCACGTCCGAAGACGTAGAGGGCCTCGTAGTTCAGATCGCTCTGTGTCTACCATAGCAAAAAAAAAACAAATATAGAGAGGACAATCAAGCACAATTGTCAAAATTGACAACCCAAGATTCGAACTAGAGAATCCAATCCCGCAAGCGCATCCCGCGCCTGCGGGATGAAGTTTTTTATAAGAAAATTGGATTCCGACGACCTGCCTCCGTTTTGATTATTTATTAGACCCAGCTCATCCTCATTAAAAAGTGATGAAACAACTTTACATGGAACTCGTGAAATTTTTTATAGAGTTTGTATGGAAAATAATTCTTACTAATTAATAAACATCACCTTTGTTTTTAAAGATGGGCACCAAGAAACTGCCATACCTGACGATTGGTGCAGCAGTTTCTTGGTGCCCATCTTTAAAAACAAAGGTGATGTGCTTGAGTGCAACAATTATAGAGGAATAAAGCTAATGTCACATACAATGAAAGCCTGGGAGAAAGTTATTGAAAGGCGTCTGAGAGAAGAGAGTGAAATTTCGCAGAACCAATTCGGTTTTATGCCGGGTCGGGGTACAACGGATGCCATTTTTGCTATACGCCAGCTGTGCGAGAAATACAGAAGTGCACATAAAAACTTGCACATGGTATTCGTTGACCTCGAAAAGGCATACGACCGAGTACCTCGTGAGGTTCTGTGGTGGGCCCTTAAGAAGAAAGGTGTGCCTGGGAAGTATGTGCAGTTGATCCGAGCGATGTATAGTCGATGTAATACCCAAGTCCGGTCTACAGTTGGCACCACTGGCAGCTTCAATGTGGCTGTTGGCTTACATCAAGGGTCGGCTCTCAGCCCTTACCTCTTCCTGATGATTATGGACGCTCTGACGTCGGATATTCAGGAAGAGGCTCCCTGGTGTATGCTGTTTGCCGATGACATTGTGCTGGTTGCCGAGAGTGGCCTAGAGGTCCAGAACAGATTGGAGGCGTGGTGGCACAGACTGGAGAGTGTTGGCCTGAAATTGAGTAGAACCAAAACGGAGTACTTGTTCTGCGATTTCGGCGGTGTCTCCAATCCAGTGCCTTTAGCTCTCGATGGAACGCCCATACCGATCTGTTCCGACTTTCGGTACCTCGGGTCGCTCGTCCAAGGGGATGGTGAGGTGGACCGGGACGTAACACGTCGGATCAACGCAGGATGGATGAAGTGGCGACAGGTCACGGGAACCACTTGTGACCCACGGATGCCCCTCAAGTTGAAGGGTAAAATCTACAAGTCCGTGATAAGGCCTGTCATACTGTATGGATCAGAATGTTGGGCTGTGAAAAAGACGGATGAAAAAAGATTGCATGTAGCGGAGATGAGAATGTTAAGATGGATGTGTGGTGTGACGAGAATGGATAAAGTGAGAAATGAGTATATTAGGGGAAGTTTGAAAGTGGCGCCAGTGACTGAAAAGTTGAAAGGGAATCGTTTGTCTTGGTATGGTCATGTGAAAAGGAGGGATAAAACGCATGTTACTAAAAAAGTTATGAGTTTACAAGTGGATGGATGGAGGGGAAGAGGGAGGCCAAAGAAAAGATGGATGGATTGTGTGAGAAGCGATATGAAAGAAAAGGGAGTTAGTGATAGCGTGACGAGTGATAGGACAGAATGGAAGAAAAAAACGTGTTGCGCCGACCCCAAATAAAACGGGACTAGGGCAGGAAGATGATGTATGGAAAATAATTCTTCTTCTTCTTCCTGCCCTTATCCCATATTACTTGGGGTCGGCGCAACACGTTTTCTTCTTCCATTCTGTCCTGTCACCCGTCAAACTATTACTAACTCCCAGTATGGAAAATAATTATCTATTTTGTTTTAGATTTCACCTTGCAGCTAAATATTTTTTTAATTTCTATTTCATATTGTTGGATGAGTCCTGTATCGCAACTGGAACGGAACGGGTCAATGTCAGTTTAGGTACCCTATGACCCGGGGATTCCCCAAAACACGTGAATGAAAGTAAATTCATTCTAGATCAAGGTCCGTTAAATATCTTATCAAATTATTCTATAAAAGCAGTTGATTATTATTAATATGAAAATCGTATGTTTTCATTACGAAATAATATATTTCTTTGCGATTCGGAAAATTTTTGGAACTCAATCCGAGAATCGTACGGTAGGAAAAATTTATTAGAAATACGCACTGTGCAAGTCCGACTCACACTTGATCGATGTTTTATGTTTATTACTGTTACGTACGTGGGTAATCAAATGCCGATTTACTAAGAGACAACTTTATTCACCACTAACAATAACAAAATAGTCCAGTCAACAATAATCCGAATCGCAATTAACACTAGAGTACCGTTACACTATCGCTTAGGTCGTTGAGTAAAATCACTTCGAGTACTAGGGTAGTTCGCTCTTGATCGCAGTCGAAATCACAACTCACTCGCTTCCGGCCGGGGGCTCGTATTTATATGCGGAGCCAAGAAAATTCTAGATACCGACTTCCCACGAACGATCCAGAATTCCAGAACAATTGAATCGCTTCTCGAAGTCATAAATTATTTTTATTACTTGTGGTAATAAGAGTCACTTTCATGCGAATTTCGACTCTATTGTTAACGTCGGAGAGTACCATTTCCTATAAATACCTAACTACTACTTGTAAGTACTTTGTGGATGTTTCGAGATTTTTCTAAGTTTGTCTACGCACAACCATTCGAGACCTTTCGAACAGCAATGCGTTTTAATTATTACGTGCTACTCTTTATTTTCTCGGAGATATGGCGGGTTCACGTTTAATGGCGTAACAGTGCCCCCCTCTTAGTCATGCTCGTCCCGAGCATTATTAGATCCGTGATACGGCGCCAATCTATCCACATGGACAACCTTGGGTTTCCCTCTTAGCCCTTTCTTGATGCGGTAGGTCACGTCATTAATCCTTTTTAACACGGTGTAAGGTCCCTCCCATCGAGCTTGGAGTTTCGGCGACTTCCCTTTCCGTCGAAGCGGGTTGTGAAGCCAGACCAGTTTACCTTCCTCAAATCCCTTGGCATTGGCATTACGGTCGTATCTAGTTTTCATTTTTACGCTGGTGTTCATGCTATTCTCACGAACTCGTTTATGCACTTCGTCCAATTGATCTTGAAGGTCACTTACGTAGTCCGTAACTGGCTTAGTCTTGTCAGGTGGCACGCCAGTTATGGCATCGACTGGAAGTCTCATCTCCCTGCCGAAATTCACTCTTGCTGGGGTATGTCCCGTGCTATCATGCACTGCCGATCGGTAAGACATCAGAAATAGTGGAATATACCGGTCCCAGTCCTTCTGATGGTCATCGACAACCTTAGCCAGGTGATTCTCCAGGGTTTGGTTAAACCTTTCCACCATTCCGTCCGACTGAGGGTGCGCAGGTGTGGTGCGTGTCTTATAAATTCCCAGAAGAGTACACATTTCCTGGAACAGCGCAGATTCGAAGTTACGGCCTTGATCGGAATGGATTTCCAAAGGTGCGCCATATCGACATACTACTTCTTCGACCACCTTCTTCGCCACTGTCGTCGCTTCCTGATTGGGTATGGCGAAGACTTCGGGCCACTTTGTGAAATAGTCCTGGATCACCACTATGTACTTGTTTCCGTCATTTGTAACTGGAAAAGGTCCAGCAACGTCAATGGCAATGCGTTCCCATGGGGCTCCCACATTGTACAGCTGAAGCCTGCCCCTGCTCCTAGTCTGTGGTCCTTTCACAGATGCGCACGCTGTACATTTCCGACACCATTGCTCTATGTCATCTCTACAATTGAGCCAGTAATACCGCTGTCTCACTTTCAGTAGAGTTTTCTTGATGCCCAGGTGTCCTCCAGAAGCACCATCGTGTATTTCCTGTAGCAGGGGGACTACTTCACATCGTGGTACTATCACTTGTGTGGTCACCTCCTTGCCATCGTTCGATTCCCATTTTCTACAAAGCACATCATTTTCTAGGACTAAACTGTCCCACTGTGCCCAGTAGCTCTTAGTTACGGGACTGTGTGACGATACTTCACTCCACTGGGGCCTAGTTCCGCTACGCTTCCAGTCCAGTATAGGTCGAATATCGTCATCTTCTTCCTGGGACTTCTTGAAGTTGCCTTCAGCCCTAATTAAATTAACGTGTTCTCGGGCTTCATTCTGCTGGCAGTGTCTGCAGTCATCATTACATGGACGTCGCGACAGGGCGTCAGCATTGTTATGCCCTTTTCCACTACGATGTTCCGTCACAAAGTTAAACTCCTGCAGCTGCTCGAGCCATCTTGCAACTTGGCCCTCAGGGTTTTTAAATTGTAAAAGCCATTTCAATGCAGCGTGATCCGTCCTCAACGTAAATTGTCTTCCTATGAGGTACTTGTGGAAATGCTGCAAGGTTTTAACCACAGCCAGCAGTTCTCGTCGAGTCACGCAGTAGTTTCTTTCTGGCTTTGAAAGTGCCTTACTGAAGTAAGCGATTACGACCTGTCTGTCACCCTGCACCTGTGACAACACTCCTCCAATTCCCGTGTTGCTGGCATCGGTATCAACGACAAATCTTCCGTCTCTGCTCGGATACCCCAGTATGGGCGCTTCACATAGCCGTTGCTTTAGCTCGTCGAATGCCGACTCACAGTCCTCGTCCCAGATAAAATCTCGTTTATCCTCAGTCAGCTGATGTAAAGGTTTTGCAATGTCCGAAAAATTCTTGACAAAACGCCTGTAGTATGTGCACAACCCTAGAAATGCACGTACTTCCGTTTTGTTCCTTGGAACCGGCCACTGTTGGACTGCCTTTATCTTCTCAGGGTCGGTTCTCACCCCGTCAGCGGAAATAACATGTCCTAGGTAGCTGACCTCCTTCTTGAACAGGGCGCACTTCTTTGGGCTTAGTTTTAGGTTAGCCCCTCGTATCCTGGTGAACACTTTCTCCATATTCCTCAGGTTTTCCTTAAAGGTGCGACCCATTATAATGACGTCATCCAAATATACCAGACAGACGTCACCAAGAAGGCCCACCATGACTCTCTCCATGAGGCGTTCAAACGTCGCTGGAGCGTTGCATAACCCAAAAGGCATGACGTTAAATTGCCACAGGCCGCTGCCAATACCCGTACTGAACGCTGTCTTTTCTTTATCTTTCTCGCTGATTTCCACTTGCCAGTAGCCACTTTTTAAATCAATGGTTGAAAACCACTTCATGCCACTGAGCATATCCAGCGTATCGTCTATCCTTGGTAAGGGGTAACTGTCCTTCTTCGTCACATTGTTCAGCATTCTGTAGTCCACACAAAATCTTGTGCTGCCGTCCTTCTTCTTCACCAGAACGACGGGGGAAGACCATGGGCTCGTAGAAGGCTCAATTATTCCGCTATCAGCCATGTCCTTTACCATTTCTGCTACCTCATTTTCCTTAGCCCAGGGTATGCGACGCGGTCTCTGTTTAATTGGTCTAGCATCACCTGTATCTATCTCATGCTTGACGAGACCTGTTCTCCCGCAGTCTTTTCCCGTTGCAAAGATATCTCGAAACCGTAGCAGAAATTCCCTGGCTTGCTGTAGTTCCGAAGTCGATAAATTGCTCTTAGAATTTTCCAGAAGTTGCTGGATGTAATCAGTTTCGACTTTGGTCGTGTCTTGCTTTGCTGGAGATTTATTGATTTGACGGAGATACTGAACTTCTTCACATCTCCCAACAACACTGTTTTTCTTCAGTTGGACCTCTTCTTTCCCAAGGTTCACAATCCTTACTTTGGATTTCCCTTTTGTCATAACTAATGTCCTCGCGGTGATGAGCTCCGGGTGCCGGCCAGTATCTTCAACCAAAACACACCTTGTTTGCCTGATTTTCTTGGGAAACTTTACTTCGACTAAGGTTTCTGTTCTCGGAGCCAGTGTGGTATTCTTTAAACAATAGAGGTTGCATGACTTAATTCCTCGCAGGAAGACTTCTTGATCTGGGAATTTCAATACTCCCCTGTCGATATCTAAAATACATCGGTTATTCCGCAAGAAGTCGAGACCCAGTATGCAATCGTCGGTAATATTCGCAATTAACGCAGGATGGATATACACTTGATCACCGATTTTGAACTCAATTTCTGTATCACCGAGGACGGAGACTGGCTGGCCGGTTGCTGTCTGAAGTCGGCAGGATGGAGACTCTCTTTGCCACAAGATGGTGCGTTTCAGCAACTCAGGTCTTATAACAGTCCGTGACGCCCCCGTGTCAACGGTGAAATTGCAAGCACGATGATTCAGCGTCCCTTCGATAATCAAACTATTTCCGTTGTGAACTTGATTGATGGTGATGGTTGGGGCTTTCAGTTGACCAGCCAGCACCCGCCCCGCGGCCCTGGCGACATTTAGTTTAACGACTCCTCGTTAACTTGAGTTCCGGAGTCCACACTTCCCCTCTTCCTCTTGGGGCAATCGGTACGAATGTGCCCTTTTTCTCCGCACCCGTAACACGTCGGAATATAGCGGGACTTTGCCGAAGAAGAAGTCAGCATTTCTCGGTGACGTGGTTGCGCTGAAGGCGAGACCACCACTTCCCTAACTCTATGCGTACGTGAATCTTGTCGTACGGCTTCTACTTCCAGAGCGTGAGCCATCGCACTCTTCAAAGTTTGGTGGTGTCCGAGTCGCACCGTAGCTCTGACTTCAGTATCCCGTAGACCGTCGATGAATGCTTGCACCAGATTTACTTCCACCGTCTCTGGTGTCATTGACATGTACGCACGCCGGACTAGCCGTTCAACCTCGACTCCCCATTGCTGGAGGCTCTCGTTCGACCTCTGCGTTCTCTCGCGTAACTGCGCGCGGAAAACGTGCTCGAGGTGCTTGTCTCCATAACGAGTGTCCAGTCCCTCCATGAGACGCTCCAATGTCCTGCCGTCCGCAGGGAGGTTCTCTAGGACCAGCAGGGCGTCTCCTCGTAGAGCCAAAGTTAATGCCGCAAAAGACTGCTTATCATCCCAGCGGTTTGTTTCGACCAATGTCTCGAATTGGTACTTAAATGCCGTCCAGGAAGACGTGCCATCAAAACGCGGCACATCAAATTTTGCGGCGGATGCACAGGGAGTGTGCGATGGTGAGCCGACAACAACGGGTTCGCGTGCTTCGAGCTTGACGATTTTTTTGTTGATGTCCAGCAGGCGATCTTCGTGGCCATCAATTCTTGTTTCGAGGCTATCAGCTCGGGCGGAAACCTCCTTGACCTCCAAGGTGAGATTCTTTACCTTCTCGCCCAACGTGACGAGGCCGTGGTCGATTTTATCGATGATCAGGTTCTGCTTAGCCTCCTGATCGCGGCGAGCGGCTTCCTGTTCGCGGCGAGCGGCTTCCTGTTCGCGGCGAGCGGCTTCCTGTTCGCGGCGAGCTTCTTCCTGGTTCGCTGCGATTAGGTCCTGAAGCTTACGCTGGTTGGCCTCCTGATCGCGGCGAGCGGCTTCCTGTTCGCGGCGAGCTTCTTCCTGGTTCGCTGCGATTAGGTCCTGAAGCTTACGCTGGTTGGCCTCTTGTTCGCGGCGAGCGGCTTCCTGGTCGCGGCGGACAGCTTCCATACTAGCTTGCATGGCGGCCAACACCGCAGCGAGGTTCAATTCCGAGGATGGTCGTGTTGGTGCCTCAGCAGCTTCTGTTGCTACCATACCAGCCTGATCTTCCTCCTCCATACGATGACGCGCAGCATCCATCTCCATTTGCCTTCTTGTTCGTGGTCGCTGTTCGTCGTCTCTCGGTGTTAGTGGCATTTCACTTCTGACACCAGTTGTTACGTACGTGGGTAATCAAATGCCGATTTACTAAGAGACAACTTTATTCACCACTAACAATAACAAAATAGTCCAGTCAACAATAATCCGAATCGCAATTAACACTAGAGTACCGTTACACTATCGCTTAGGTCGTTGAGTAAAATCACTTCGAGTACTAGGGTAGTTCGCTCTTGATCGCAGTCGAAATCACAACTCACTCGCTTCCGGCCGGGGGCTCGTATTTATATGCGGAGCCAAGAAAATTCTAGATACCGACTTCCCACGAACGATCCAGAATTCCAGAACAATTGAATCGCTTCTCGAAGTCATAAATTATTTTTATTACTTGTGGTAATAAGAGTCACTTTCATGCGAATTTCGACTCTATTGTTAACGTCGGAGAGTACCATTTCCTATAAATACCTAACTACTACTTGTAAGTACTTTGTGGATGTTTCGAGATTTTTCTAAGTTTGTCTACGCACAACCATTCGAGACCTTTCGAACAGCAATGCGTTTTAATTATTACGTGCTACTCTTTATTTTCTCGGAGATATGGCGGGTTCACGTTTAATGGCGTAACATTACTTACTACTTAAAACAAAAAAAGAAATTAAAAATCCCAATTCCGCAAATCTCGCGGAATTCCGCGAGATTGCTGATTTCAATCTCACAGGCATGCGGGATCACGATTTTGATGCGGGATTGGATTCCATGAACCCACATGGCGCAGGAAAGTGAAGAGACCAGACTCCAAATACGTAATGGGACCAAGGAAGGAAGAAGAAGAATGCGAAGTACTTAAACAAAACATGTTCCGACACGCTCACAGGCAGCGATTGAGATTTGCGCGTGAATCAGCTGTAAACGAAGCGACACGAAAATTGCCGAAAACCCCCGAAACAACTGACGACCAGTTGGGACTTGGTCCCTACATAAACTCGCGTCTACGGTTGCCGTTCATCGACATGGAACGCCAGAGCTGAATTCTGGTCTTATTTTTGAAGTCTGCTAAAATGACTAAACATAATTATTACTTAATCAGTATTAATCTTTATACTGTTATGACCTTGTCGGATTATAAAATGGGCCGGACTACCGCAGGTCAAAAGTGCTCATTTGAACAGATCATTAGCGTAGCACAATAAAAATATATTGCGTCATCGTATAGGTATGTTAAGGTAAACAAAACATTACAAAATCTTATCGAAACGGTCAGTAGCTACAATTTTCACGGCGGGTTTGATGATAAGTACGTATCTTACGCGTAAATCTACAAACCTGATTATCAAATAAAAGCCATGTTATAGTAGGCACAACACTACGATAGAGTTGTAGACCTATTGGGAAGGGGCTTTTTCATGGTGGGAAAGTCATTTAATGACAACCCCCACTCTTGGGCGGAGCGGGAGATAGTGTCAGACTCTTACTTCCTTAAATCCTTCATACCGGGGCTCTTTCGAAACTAACCCTGGCCCCAGTAGGCTTCGACCCAGCTGGGCCTCTGCTGTTGCTGACAACTCCTTGAGGCGCGCGGAAACAGTGCGCGCCGTCGACGACTTGGGCTCGTTCCGTATAGTTACCGGACGGTCGGGCAGCGAGCTACCCATAGCTCGCTGTCCGCAAGCCCGCATCTACGGTGGCCGGAAATCGGGATCGGAATCCCGGCGGCGGCGAGAGCGCCGTTGCCTGATGCGGTCGGCCTCCTCCTTTGCTAGCATTACTGCTTCGCAGAAGGAGGTGACCGCCTGCCACTCCTCCTTGTTCCGGGCCATGGCCTGAACCAAGGCCCGGCACGAGAGGACTCCGCCGCACCTATTGGGAAGGGGCTCGTCCGTCGTGGAAGTATACTAATAGCCAACTTCTTTTTTTCGCTAAGCAGCGTTGCTGTACCATTTTGACAGTTATAGCAACTAATATGCAACATGTAGGTGACAAGTTTACTGCACACCCTTAACCCTCCAATTGGAAAATTTTAAGCTACAATCATAATTTAAACACTGTTTTACTTTAAATGCACTTAGGTAGAGTTTAGTTTTAAGAAATTAATCATCCTAATCCCAATATGTAGTAAGCAAAGATATGGGTATCGACGCACTACATCGATAGCGCATTGGTAGGTGCACGATAGTGACGCAAATTTAGAATCAAAATTTATCAAGAAATTATCAAAATGTGTAAATAATCAACTAGTTTAGGATGAAAATTACTTGACTCGGTAGCCGATTCTGAACATAGTCGAGTACAATCAATCGAATCAAAACATTTATTTGAAATAAACCATTAACAGGTACTTTTCGATAGTCAAGAAGTTAGTAGAAAAATGAAGCTACTCGCAATTGCACATTCCAAGGCGTAGATCTCTATGGAGAAGAAGGCGCAAGAAACTTCGTGGACACTCTTTTATATCATTTTATATACCTACATGAACACAGATACTGCTTTGGAATGTGCGTCTATTATACAATGTGCATGACACATAATAAGGCTAAATATTATTATAGTAAAAAAAAAACTGTGAGTTTGTCAGAAGATCGAAGTATTCCTGATTCGGCACTAATTTTTTCGGTACCAATGGTTTCGGCACCAAAGCTATTCCTCTTTCGGCACCATTACAATCTCTATTGCTAATCAGTCAATCAAATAATTACAACTTTCTAAAAAACAACACTCGATACACTGTCAGCAAAAACACTTTGTTTACATTTCGCGATAGTTCCGGAAAAATCAAAAATCGATTACATCTCGAGATTGTTAGTTTTTACATGAAAACGCCACGTTAATTTGAAAAACTGATTGGAATCATGATTGTCTGACCCTATCTTTATACTGAGCGACAAAATTGCTAAATTACGTAGTTTTTTTAATTACCTATTTTTATTGAGTGACTCAGAAGTAGTGTTGTGGTGAACGCTGTCAAATAAATGTCGCAACTTGAGTTTTTTCATAGTGCACCAACGGACCGTGAACGGGCGCCCGATCAGACACTGAGTTAATTTGTAACTCGAAAATGTGTTTTGTGAACGAAATATTGGTGTCTAGAAGATGTGAGTGATCTTGTGATGTGTTGTTTAAAATGTGGTGAAAAGTGCTCCTTGTGATATTAGGTCGCAGGATTTTTACTTCCTGATAGGGTAAAATGGTATTGGTTCATTGTCCATCTGGATGTTTTTGGTAGAAGCTTGGAATATGGAGTAGTGTCCGTCTCATAGCAACAAGCATGTCGTCCCCTACGTACATGAATATGTGATGAAATATGAGTGTTCTATAGGTACACATTTGCTCAGCCTTTCCAGGGGTATACCCGGCAAAAAAAAAAAAAAACATTATGCTTGTATAAGTATAATGTTAGTTTTTTTGGCAGACGATACTGAATCGATCGGAATGTAATAAAGAACCGATGGAAAGTTATTTATTAGTGATTGATGACTTATTAAAATGGGACTGCTCTAACGATCCATACTGATATGTGGTAATTACACACCGGTACAAATTGTGGCGACACTTAGATGCCATGTCCAACAGTGGCCGTTTTTCGGCTGAAATGATGATGATGACAAATTATGTTCTATTTTCAAATTTTATACCATTTAAGTATTACGAAGGAAAGTGTTCCTATCATCGATATTATATGTACTACGCACAAGATTAGGCGTGCCAAACATTCACTTCTGTCGACTCAGGTGTAATGTAGACTGTACACTTTGAACATTACACTATGTTGAACGAAACGTGTAAGTGCCACGAAATTCATGGCGCTTAAGACGTCGCGAAAAAGCTATCCTCTAAAACTCTAAAAACTGTATTAGCGCTGCATGTTTTAATAGTTCTGTTAGACGACATAATGCCAATGTAGCACTGCAGCGAACTTTTGTTTTAACTTTTCAGTATTTTGACAAATAGTTTCCATGAAAGGGCTTGTCTATCACTAGAATATAAGTCGATGGTTCCTACAATAATATTGATTCTAGGGACAATCGAAGTTTCTTTTAATCAAGCTGTCATGTTTTCAAATTCCGCATTCTATGCAACCGTTCAATTGATCCATTCTTTACAATATTTTCAAATATACTTAACGGATGTTGTTTTGCGCGCACGCTACAGGATCAGGGTAAATTAGCTAGCGAAACTTCATGAACGATATGGGTACCTATACAGGGTGTAAGGGTCAGCCCTGCACAAACTTTAAGGGCTTTCTCAGTAGACGAAACTGAACAACCTTCCACGAGACTTTTTTTTTTCAGGAAACAAAAAAAAAATCAGTCTCACCATACATCGTGCGATACGCCCGGGTGTCGCCACTGTGCGGAACGCCCGAAGGACACGGTGGAGCACACCGCAACATCGCCGTGCCCTCGTGGGAAAAGGGCCGTGCCCTCGGCGGAAATCGGGATTCCGATCCCGATTTCCGGCCACCGTAGACGCGGGTAGCTCGCTATCTGACCGTCCGGTAACTGTCCGGACCGAGCCCAAGTCGCCCACGGCGCGCACTGTTCCCGCGCGCCTCATGGGGTTGTCAGCAACAACAGTCGAAGCCTACCGGGACCAGAGTTAGTTTCGAAAGACAACTCGAGCCCCGGTATGAAGGCTTGAAGGAACGGGGTGGGTTTTTAATCAGTAAGAGTCTGACACTATCTCCTGCTCCGCCCAAGAGCGGGAGTTGTCATTGATGATTTTCCCACCATAAAAAAAACCTCACCATACAAAATTAAAAACTTTGGTCGGACAGTTTGTATGGAGAGGCCGATTATTTTTTTCGTTTCCTGAAAAAAAATCTTGTGGAAGGTTGTTCAGTTTTGTCTACTGAGCAAGTCCTTAAAGTTTGCGGAGGGATGTCCCTTAAATACTGTATATGTAAATAAAAGTTAAGTGTCCGTTTTTAATATCAAAATATTTTTGTTTTTGCTAAATGCACATGAAAGTGTATTCGGTACCTAACACAACACATAAAACGAACACTCAAAAAACACAACACAACAAAAATTCTCGCTGTCTGTTTGTTCCGGATAATCTCCGAAACGGCTGGACCGATTCAGACAGGACTTTCACTGGTAGATAGCTGATGTTATAAGGAGTAACTTAGGCTACTTTTATTTTAGGAAAAGAAAATAGGGTTCCAAGCAAAAAAAAAATAAACTTCTTGAAATGGTGACCAAATAGTATTGTGCTGTTTTCCGAGCGAAGTGCAAAGAAATCAAAAAAAAATATTTCAAATAGACCAGGTACAGGTACTTTTGAAGTGTTAAAATGTCGATAAAAAAAAAGTGAAGCTAAATGGCACGTTCTGAAGCGTAAATCTCCAAGGACACTGTGGAATATATATAGAGTTACATAAATCTTGGCAATTGCAAACTCCATTTATGTTTACTATAATTCAAAGAGCTTGGTGTAGTTTTTGGCAGTAGAAAACGCCAGTTATTCTATTGATATCAAACCGACCTCCAATCGTAAATGGCCTCTACTGCAGTCATTAAATTTAATTAATTGAACAGTACAACTATTATATTTGTTGCTACGCGCGTGCGTGAGGCACTCGTTACATTTTTTTAACCACGAAATATTTTTTTTATGTGTCATAATCAAAGACTAATTTATATTTATTTATGAGTCATAAGAAAGAAGTATTAGGAATAGTATATTTTCGTTCATCATCATTATCTTACCCTTTTTTTAAGGTGGGAAATCTATTGACTTCCCCCGCTCTAGGGCGGAGTGGAAGGGCGTGTCGGTCTAAAACCCTCTCGTTTTCCTTCAGTTACCCTTAGCGTTTCACGGCCACGGTGACTCACTGGAATAATCTCGCAGCTCTACATACATCGTAGGGGCCAGCAGGGTTAAAGCCTACTGGGGCCAAAGGTCTTCTTCTGAAAGGAAGGCTCAGCCCCGGTATTAAAGGCAACGAAAGAACGGGGTGGGGTTTTTAGTCAGTAAAAGACTGACACTATCTCCAGTTCCGCCCAAGGGTGGAGATGTCATCTGGATGACTTACCCACCGAAAAAAAAAGCTCTACATACTTAATCTCACGTTCACATCCATGCTCTGGATCTAAGACCATACTGGTTATGTCCTTCTATAGCCTAAGGTGTACCCTACCAATTTCCCCTCAAAACTGCCTTGCCCAGATAGCCAAACACGTAGATAATAGGAAGGGAAGCCTTTGCCTTTGTTGCCAAAACAAAACATTTGTTAGCGTGAGGAACTAGTTCCATGATAACTGCTCCCCAGGGTCTGTACGCCGTCGTCATCAAAAATTTATGCTTCTGGCACGAATGGAACATGTATCTATGAGGAAAAAGAAATAAGTGGGTCAATATCAGTACACAATCCGTCTTATTACAAAATAATGCCTTAGTACTAGATTTAGTACAAGAGTTGTGGCGTGTCTAATCTATGGTTGCCTAATAGCCTTGTTTGTTTCTATCGTTAAAATTTTATTTAATTTAAATGTACAAATCTTCTAGATCCGTCAATTCAATCACATTATTATCCATTTTTAACAATTTGCAAATGGAATAACACACAAAATCAAAGCTAACCTTAAATAATAATATACATATTAGTGTCGAACTTGGTACCATAGTTAAACTAGGGGTTTTGGCGGTCTAACTTTAGCACCATAGATAGTTCAGAAGCTAGTGATAAACGTAATTTTTAGGGTTCCGTACCTCAAAAGGAAAAACGGAACCCTTATCCTATGATCACTTTGTTGTCCGTCCGTCTGTCTGTCAAGACCCTTTATCTCGAGAACGCGTGGAGGTATCGAGTTGAAATTTAAAATTAAAAAAATATACTCAGGTCTGCGGTCCCTTCAAGCTGTGAAAAAATCAAACTTCTAAGTTAACGAATAAAAAAGATACGGCCGTTTATGTCCCAAAAAAACGTATATTTTATACTCTCAAAGATCGATATTCATAGGGTACCTACTTCCGTTGAGCCCCGTTGACTCAGGTTCCTAAATTTTGGCACAAAGCAAGGTCTTATAGCACAGGTTTAAGAAAAACTCCAAAAACAGTAAATTTGTGAAAAATCTTTGAGACTCTATTCGGGAATTGTAGTTTGCACGGAAACCTCAGTGTGCGAGTCCGACTGTCCGACTCGCACTTGCCCAGTTTTTAATGACATTTTCTTTAGGGTTTTAAACCTAGTAATAATCCCGGAACTATACTAAATTTAGATCGCGTTATGGAATAAGGGGGTATAAGCTGGAGAAAACATTTGGTACTCAAACCGGGATCTAACAGAAGCCTCAGCTTTTGTTCAAAACATGAGCCACACTTTAAAAAGCCAAGTGCAACTGCACTTTGGAGGATTTGATGAGTTCCACCGATGCTGCAACTGACGTAGCAACCTACTGGGCTCAAACATTTTAACGAGTTTATTTTTAGTTGTAAGGGCTATTTGTTCCAACGTCAGATCTTGATCTCCTGATTTTTAGGTAGCCTGAATGGAATACTACGTTAGGCCCATCGAGGGGTCGTAAAATGTACAACTTTTAAGCAACTTCGGGAGCGGTTAGTACTTGGATAGGTGACCACCTGGGATCACCACGTGACGTTGACTTTTATAACTGTGGAATAAAATGCACGAGTAACGCCATAAAACGATTAAAAATTTTAATAAAAGTATTTTTTACATTGGGAAAATTTCCGTTTTCCCAATGTAAGAAATACTTTTCTTACACACAAATCCTAACTAGTATAATAAATGTGAAAGTTTTGATGTTTGGATGTTTGGATATTTGTTACTTATTCACGCAAAAACGGCTGAACGGATTTGGATGACATTTGGCATGCATATAGCCTTCGACATGGACATGGAAAAGAACATAGGCTACCTTTTATCCCGTTTCCTTAAGTACCTAATGCCACGCGGGCGAAGCCGCGGGCAAAAGCTAGTCTTTCATAAAAATAACATGCAGGTGCAGGTGTATACAAACCTCTTATACAAATTTTTCTTTTGTTTTTCTTCAACACTACGTAATTGAAAGATACCTACTAATTAGTAGGCTAAAAAAATAAGCACTGATATCAACAATGGAATTATGACTATCAGCCGTTTGAACGACATTTATCACGCACAAATACATTGTACAAATACGGTGAACTTATACCAGCTCGTTCGGTGTACGAATTCGTGAGCATAAAGTGAAGTAATAATTAAATTTCCAATGTAACACCGGTATCTTTAATAGGCTGTGAAGTAATAAACTGTTTTTTAACGTATCATTAATTGGTTTAGAACAGGCGGGATTATTTAGAGCCGTGGTGTCGTGTGTTAATCGTTAATTTCCTATTTTATGTGAATGAAGGTGGGCGTCTTCCTAGCTATGCCAGCCAACTGGGCGAGGTATAGTATTTTATAAACACCTTCACATAATACATTGTTTTAACTTAGGAGCTAATATTTTTCTGCAGTCATTCTCATGTCGTCGAGGATTCGCGCTGAGGGCAACGCGACTTTACGCGACCCATTTTGTTTTTTCACGTTCATTAGTTTAATTCCCTCATTTAGACGTTTTAATTAGCACCAACTCTTTGTTTATAAAACTGCAAATTAATCGGTTGGGAATGTTGACATGTGTTGCACAAGGCATGGGGAACCATCAAGCCATTTCGTTGAAGCAGGATTTGGAAATTGAGTGAGTTTTAAGCAAATTTATATATATACACCGTTAAATTTGTAGGTAGTTTTTACGCAACGCCGACTATTAACTACAGGTCATTGAACTCGTTCAGCTGTTGTTTGTTTATGTTTTCTTAAATAAATTAATTTCGTACATGCGTAAATTAATACGAGTTTTGAAAAAAAGGTACTTTATTTTTTAATTTTATCTCTACAAATCGATAGTGTTTCATGTACCGGATCGACCCTCCACAGGATTAAAACGATTAAAATTTATAACACGTCTGATTTGTTCGTAGAACGACGTCGCGAGGCGTGTATCAAATGTAGCTACACTTCTAGTTTCCATATAAAATGTATGAGACCGACTCGCCCTGATCGGCTTGTGTGTCATACGTGTTAACAGTGCAGTTCTATCTGAGTGATGTAAGGAAGTGGTCATCTGTTATTTCTACAACAATATCCTGCTTTTTGTGACCATAAAATTTTCCCACGACTTCACGTTTTATTTTGGAGCTTAATTTTTATTTTTATCGTTTATTTCAGGCATTAAATGACCCATAGTAACATTATTGAATTAAATAGTTATAACATAATAAATAAATTAAATACATTAGATTATATAAATTATTAAAACATTGTTAAAATTATTGAATTATATTAATAAATTAATGATTGTAAATTAATGACATGCTAGCTCTAGCAATAGTACAGGTCGCGCGGTGAATTAAGATCGCTCGGCAAAAGTGGAAGGGGCATGCGCAGTATTCAATTCTAAGGTCTATTTGGCGACGTGCGGGCGGGTGTGCGCCGACGGCGACACGTCATTGGTAGATAGAGTCGTTCCTCAATTCCCGCGTTGCGTTCTCGCGTCTCATTGGATACTGTTGTACTTGGGTACTGTTGCGTACAGCTTGTGTTATCGCATTAGTAATACGTACTCGTAAAAAAAATGGTTAAAAATAAAGTTTTAACGGCAAGCCAGAAAAATGGTTTACGACGTGAATTGTTACGTTAAGAAAGAAACTAACGAAATTATTATTTTTTATTTTAATTTTAATTTTAAAAATTTTAATTTTTCTAAATTTACCTACTTACAAGATAAATTACAAGCAAAAACTAGTGTTATTATAAGTTATGTTACTAAGGTTCAAACTTACGAAATTATAAATAAAATCCTAACATACTAAGAATTTCTGTGCGCAATTGTACACATGCGCCGATTGCCCCCACTATTTTCACCGAGCGATCTTAATTCACCGCGCGACCTGTATATTCTAATGTGATGCACTCATATTATGAAACATAAAAAAGTGAAATAAAGAGAGTACATCTACTCTTCTCCCTAAGCCTCGCCACTACAACGTATTTGTAATTTGCTGTTGCCCAAAACTTAGCGTGAATGTCGATTATACCGGAAGCAAAGTGAAAGACGAAGCCAGATAAAAAGTAGCCTATGTCCTTCCTCAGAGCTCAAGCTTACTCCGTATCAATTGTCATCAAAATCGGTTCAGTAGTTTAACCGTGAAATCGTAACAGGCAGATAGAGTTCTTTCACATCACATTAATATTATAAAGACAAAAGTTTATGTGTGTGTGTGTGTGGAAAAAGGAGAGGGAGACTTCGCCCAGCAGTGGGATAAATGGTCTAACTAATAGCGTACTTTTTTTTTTAATTTTAATGTGTTTCCGTTTTTGTAATGCAATAAACTCAATTTTCTTTCGGAGTATTGTGTGAATCTAAGTAAATATTTGCATGTTCCAGGAGTGTGTCTCGATCGCCGTCGCCTTCGCCGTCCGGTCGCGACTCGCTGCGGAACACAGACAGCGCCAGTGAAGCATTGGACAATGACAAGGTATTACATACTTCTTCTTCTTCTCGAGTCGATGGTTTCCGTTTCCCTCAAAGTTTTGGGACCAGTAGGTTGTAATGTACCATCAAAGACACTTCCGCCTGACCATCGCTAAATTCATTTTTTGCTTACACTCGAAATGAAAACGTCAAAGGCGAAATTTTTTTTTAAGTGATCACGCAGAAATGACCGCGATGGTACATACTTAAGGTTGTTAAGACAGACTTAGTGTTATATATATGTACCTCTGTTAGTTGCTCAAATCTAAATCACTTGCTTAACATTACAATAATATTCCTTTTATTTTAGAAGTTGAAATGCTGCCACAGCTTGTTTTCAAACTCGGTAGGTTAGTAAAATGATGACAGAAGACAAATGTTTCGGTTGTTTCTGAACTTTAAAATACTTACGCGATGACGTGGCGGCTCTCTCCTACATGCGCTTGAAGTTACCGCTTCAGCCGCAGTAGAAAAGCGCGTAAATATGAAATCAACAGCTTGCGTCCGCTACGCTTCGCTCGTCGTCACACCGCACTCACGTGCGGTTGATCTCGAAAGCCACTTCAATAGTCTCAATTGTTTTTATACACTTCACGCCGCTTCGCTTCGGAATCACATTTGCCTTGAATAGAGAGATTTTCTAATCAAACAAGGAGTTTCCTTTCAAATTATCATGATTCTAGCTAGCTTTATTCTAATCACATATCTATTATGAGGTATACGAGATTTGGGAAGAAATTACGCAGTATAGCACAAGGTAATTACTGAATTAAATGAAAATAAGAATTTACTGTCTAAAATCCATCCCTATTCCTTCAGTTGCCCTTTGCATTTAGCCCCTTGCCTCTTAAAGACTAGTTTTCTTATTAAGTACTAGCTTTTGTCCGCAGGTTTGCCCACGTACATAAAAATATAGCTTATATCTCTCAGGAAGAAAACAGCTTTCTATCAGTGAAAAATTTTGACAATCAGACCAGAACTCTCAGAATAAAAAAAAAAAAACTCTGAGAGATTACCACCTCCTAGAAACAAAAAGAGTGCGAGAGAGAGCAGTGGTGGCCGAGTGGTAACGGCCCCGACTTACGAGTTGTAGATCGCGGGTTCAAACCCAGCCAGGCGTATTACCTTGTGTAATTTATTTCATCACCACTGCTCTCAAAACGGTGAAGGAAAACATCGTAAGGAAACCGGCATGTCCTACAACCAAAAATTCGAAGACATGTGACATTCACCAACCCGCACTGGGCCCGCGTGGTGGATTACGGCCCATTCCCTCTCCTAGACAGGAGGCTTGGGTCCCAACAGTGGGAACATGAGAAAGGCTGGTGATGATGATGATGATGATGACAAACAAAAAAAAAAACTTTACCTCTTTATAATATTAGTGTAGATTTACTCCCAATATAAAGTTCGTACCCAGCATTTAACTTAGGACTGTGATGTTTGCAGACCAGCGAGAACTCGCTGCACATACCGTGCCACGCGGGCGGCGACTCCGTGTCTATATCGAGCGGCGAGCTCGCCGTCACCGTCGTCAGCGCCGCGCAGAACAAAGGGGACAACCCCAGGGTGAGCGGTAGCATACTTACCCTTAGAGCTATATTTCAACAGGACACTATGGCGGCGCGACCACTCGCCGCTACCAACAAATTGTATACAGCTCTATAGAGAGTTACTCACCTGGTGACCACTTTTGTATAGGATCGCGCGGTCACCCGCGTAACCCAGCGTTCGGCTTAAGGGAAATCAATTCAGTAGCCGGTTATGAATATGAATACTTTACACTTTTCCTATTTTTACATGTAGCATATCCAGTAGTCCCGATGGATGCGTGACGCACAGGACCGGTCGTTGTGGCGACGCTTGGGGGAGGCCTTTGTCCCACAGTGGACGTCTTTCGGCTGATATGATGATGATGATGATATACAGTAGTAGATGATTTTAAGATTCGCCCTGGCAGCAAGCCCCTACCATTTTATGTAAATAATTGATACTGACGCGACAGCTGGGCACGCCGGGCGCGAAGGTGCTGGACGGCGCGCGCAAGAAGAAGAGCTGGTACAACGCGCTCTACCCGACCTACAAGAGCAAGGCCGACGACTTCAAGCGGCTGTTCAAGGACCTGCCCGACGACGAGAGACTCATTGTCGGTTAGTGACACTTTGTTCATCATCTACTTATACAGGGTTATTTGTAAAACACTAATAACCTTGCAGGACTGTAGTACTAACATGATAAACAACAACTTTTGTTCTATGACTTTTTACAAAACTTAATTCATTTACCAAAAACAAACCTTCAAGTTTTCGTTGTTCTATCTAACACATTTCAATACTGTATTTTGTAATACCTACATACGCGACGCAAACGCATCAAGCACCCTCACCACTCGATCCCCGCTCCCTTCCGCTATTGTACTATCCCTTGCTTCGCATAGACTTCGTAATATTTATTTATTAATTTAATTTTTGTATGAAAATCTGATAAACTAAAATATGATAAATTTTTAAGAGTCATAGAACAAAAGTTGTTTATGATGCTAAAGTAACATAGTTTTTCAAATAACCCTGTATATACATACTCGTAAAATAAATCTGTTGAAGTTTTTAGTTGTGCGCACATCATGTTAAATGCACGAAATCGAAATCGATGTAGATAACTTTTATACATTAAAATTGTGTATAACTTGATATACTCGTATTACTTTGGCTTTGTTTCATTGCAATCGGTTGACTATATCGAAAGATATACTACATTCATTGACTGTTAGGCAGTACGAAGTTCGCCGGGTCAACTAGTTCAAAAATATTCACTAACAGAATGAACGGATAGGTCCTATACAACGTGTAACAAAAAGGGTATATACATCAAGAAGCACTGAAGATTACAGGTTGTATAGAATCTCTACACAAAGTTTCAGCTCAAAATAAATTACTCAAAGAATTGATACCAACTTCTTGGTATCCTTGGTATCGTATGATTCTTGAATTCAAATCATAACAAACGTGTCACGACACTACGGAGGGTCAATAACATTCCAAGTCACTTGCTAATATTACGAAACATTTCTTCTGTAAATCTGTTCGCCTAGTACCTGTCTACCTAATTTTGAAACGCGCGGCGCGCGCGTGCACTAGACGCTCTGTTCGCCTAGTAGGTACCTGCCTACTTAAATTTTGCCTCAAAAAAATATCTTAACATAGTCCGAGCAATCGGAAAAATAAATATGAAAATGATAAACAACTGAAAAACTTACATTTTTTAAAGATGTGGTTCGATGTGACGACCGTGATACTGTACACACAAGGCCGCTCGCTTGTGCATGGACACCTGGACATTTCGTAGCATGTCTGGTGTTACTGTCCTGAAAGCGGCTTCGATTCGCTCTCATTTGCTCTGTTGTATCACACGGCATTGCGTACACTATGTTTTTAATATACCCCCACAAAAAGAAATCTAATGGAGTTAGGTCTGGAGATCGCGGTGGCCAAGCTACGTGTCTGCTACCGCGCCCGATCCACTGACGAAAGCGCATATCTAAATGCTCCCGAACATCACGTGCGTAGTGTACTGGAGCACCGTCATGTTGGAAGATTAAATTGTTGTCCATCACGAGATTGGCGTAACCTAAAATTGATAGGCTTTCAGTGAGCGCATCGTCCAATTCGTTAGTCAAAAAATTTAAATAATTTTGACCGTTTAGGCTATGCGGCAAAAAAATTGATCTTAAGACAACATCTCCCACGATACCAGCCCACACGTTTAGTCGCCATTGGTGTTGAAACGACGATCGGTGTTGAAATCGGCGACGATAAAGTTCGCGAGCAGCTCGCACGTTACCGTCCTTTCTTCCGACACAACCACAACATCATCTCATAATATTCACTATTACTTTAGCGCCATTACACACGATTGTCACACACAACTGCAATAAATCCAAATCACAAGCACCGGAACGGATATGCGACTGCAATGTACGATTATTGGTCGTCCACTAATGCAATTGCAAAATTTTACTTTATTTATTTACCTAATTTCACTTTCGGCTAGCCTTTCGGCGCGTTCAAAGATGCCGCCAGTACCGCCAAAGGGAGTACGAACGGACGATGGAAACATTGCCATCTCTCTCACATAATACACGCAGGCGGCGCGTGCGACTGGGATCACAATATTTTATCGTATTCAATATCATATTTTTGAGCTTCTGAAAGGAAATTAAATTAGGGATCTGTAATTGCGCAACCGCTGTTTAATTCAGCAATAACAATTCTCGTTTCTTATGGACTCCTAGTACTTTTGCATGTTTTTCATTGATTTTGAAAAGATAAATTAAGACTAAACTGGCTATAAACTACTATTATCGGCTGCTGAGTTTTAAGCTTTTTAATATTTATGTAGAAAAGGCAAAAAGTTTTATGTCGAAGAAGTAATTACGCAGACCTAATTGTGCGCAAACGTATAGTTTTTTGTTTTCTGTCTGTCTCTGTAAAAACCTCCCCTTGAAAATGTAGGTAAAATAAGCGCGAAAGATTTGATTATAATCTCGGGTTAAAATTAAACATAAATAGTAAGGCGATTATCACACTGCCACGCACCACGCAGCGTAGCGCATAAATGCGTGTTTTAACGTTGCTTGTGAGTATCTGCGTTTGCATAGAAAACACGCACAGTCCAATACACCGAAATTGCATCCACGCGCGCGTTCATGCAGATCACGCGCCTACATGCGTAGAAACATGCAATCACACGCGTGGGTGCGTGGCGACACGCAAGGTATGGCACACTGAGTCTCGTAGTGCCGTACGTGATTTTGTATGAAATGAGTCTGAGCCTGCGTGAATTTACAAAACGCACCGACGCGCGTAAGTGCGTTAATAATCGCCTAAGTACCTAATGCTGATATAGTACAGTTTGATACAAGTGGGGAAAGTTTGTCATTGCAACCGAGGCGAAATTTACCCGAGTCGCATAGGCGAGGGTGTTATGGAGCCGAGTGCTGGAGTGACAAATCTCCACGTGTATCAAACCACGTTTTTCAATACCCTTACGAAGAAATACGTAATTTCTCTGAAAATTGCGACGCATTTTTGTTCATTTCACAGAAGAAAACTTTCCAAAGTTGCCATACATTTTAGTTTTGATTTAGATGGTAGCAGGCTATCGGAAGTATTTTTTAACTTAATCACAATATCTAGCGGCGGCGGTACCATCGAAAGAATTATCTTCAAATCTTAAATTAAACATTTTTTTTTCACAAATAAGTAACACAAAGAAAAAAAAAATATTTAATAGATATTTTTAGAAGAAGCAAAGGTGTCAAACCGTCATCCTACTTATAATTAAAAATAGAAATTCAAATATTTTTGAATTTCGACCACTGATAATTGTTTTGTTGATAATAACAAATTTTTGTGTAAATATTATTTATTCATGATATTCTGTTCATAAACACAATTTTAATTTACATTAAGTTTTAAAACCTTAAAAATATCTGCCTCTATGCTTAAAAAAGTTACGGTTGACCGTGACGAAATAGAAATGAAAAAAAGCCCTTGTTATGATAAATTAAAAAAAACACTACGGTGGTATTGAAAAAATATTTTAATTTAAACTAAATTGTATTAAGTTCTACGTTCTAGGAAAAAAGTATTGATTTAAATCAACGATTTTTTTTAAAACATTTGATTTTAATCGAGATTTAAATTACCTACATAAAAATCAATTGATTCAAATCATCTGCCCTCTTATCAACCCTGCAAAAAAGTAACAACTTATTAAAGTCCTCTAATTAAATTAAATTCAAGAACGGAACCCACGGGGTGTTTATTTGTACTAGGAGACACATAAGTTGCTTAGAAATGATATTTTGGGTTCATTTTAACAGATATGAAATCCTTTTTCGTAGCGTCTTTCGCACGTTCATCTAATTAAGTAATTAATTTTTCGTAAACTAAGTACCTACCTATGTATGGTAATGGCAACCGACATAAAAAGAATTAGGTACGTAATAAAATTCATCTCGACCCTGCAAAAAGTAGGTAACAACTTATTTAAGTCCTCTTATAAAATTAAATTCAAGAACGGAACCCATGGGGACCTCATTTGTACTAGGAGACACATAAGTTGGTTAGAAATGATATTTTGGGTTCATTTTAACAGATATGAAATCCTTTTTCGTTGCGTCTTTCGCACGTTCATCTAAGTAATTAATTTTTCGTAAACTAAGAACCTACCTATGTATGGCAATGGCAACCGACGTAAAAAGAATTAGGTACCTACGTAAAAAAAATCATCTCGACTCTGCTAAAAGTAACAACTTAAGATAATTAAATTAAATTCAAGAACGGAACCCATGGGGAGTTTATTTGTACTAGGAGACACATAAATTGCTTAGAAATAATATTTTGGGTTCATTTTAACAGATATGAAATCCTTTTTCGTAGCGTCTTTCGCACGTTCATCTAATTAAGTAATTAATTTTTCATAAACTAAGTACCTACCTATGTATGGCAACCAACATAAAAAGAAATAAGTACGTAAGAAAATTTATAGGAATGTAGTTAATAGATAGAGGTATTATTTACTGTGTTGTAGTTACCTACTCGATTCCATCGATTTGTTAGTTACGTTCACTCATTTATTTGTTGCTATCCTATCTACCTACGTAAAACAAAAAAAAATCGCAAGTGACTAAAGCCGCTAGCCCAAAGTTGGGTAGCATCCGTCTTTAGCCGCGCGGTAAAAATCGTGGGGCTCTAGTCATCCGTGTAAACCGCATGCCGGACACGTCCCTACGTGGCCGGAGGGTTTTTCGATGTCCAGCGCACGCACTCACTCTAGTTTTTGACTTGGTTTGTTGTTCACAAACATAATCTTAGCTTTCGTAGGAAAAACTTATTTCTTCCTAAAACTATTTTTCTTAAAAAAAATGTTAAGAAAAATAAACATCCGGAACCCTTTATCCACTGTTTGAAGAAATACCAGGAGTAAGAGGTTTGTTTTTATTCATGAACTGTTCACTGACACCGATCAGCTGACTTTTTGCTAGTGATGTTTTGATTTCAGTTTGAAATTGCGGTTTCTGGTATCATATGTATTGGAATAATTCATAACTTCCCACCATGTAAACATAAGGTTAGAGAACCCTTTCCGTATCGTTTCTTATCTTATTAAGAGGCCGTGTACTTGATATGTATACCCCCTTTTTGTTACACATTGTATATAGCGTAGAACGTCAAGCACCATTAAAATTGCCAATTGCCACCATGTAAGATTTCAGAATCGAACGAAGTTGAGTACTAAGGTAATTTTGGTTTTTTTTTTTTTAATTTCACTCCTTAGTGAGACTCAGACAAGGACGAAATTTACAAGGATTCTTTTTTTTACAAAAAGTAGATTTTGTGGTATGAGTACTAGATAACTGATAAATATGTGGTACACGGGTAGACCATATCCTGGGAATAGCACATAAGATAAGACACCATAAACTTACTTATATACATATTTATTTCTAAATTCATACATATTATAGATAAATTACACCCAAACAAAGAACAAATGATTGTGCTCATCGCTCAAACTTTTGTCCTGGGTGGGAATCAAACCCATGAGCTCCGGCATAGCAGTCAGGACCACTGACCACTAAAACAGCAGGCCAGTCAGACATATAATAATAATAATATTCCAAAACTTTCACACAACGCCATCTAGTGCCATACTAAGCAGAGCTTGTGTTATGAGTACTACGCACAGAACATAGGAATCATACAGTAGATAGGAGTAAGTAGGCGGGGCGCGCGTACCCTGAGTTTTGCGAAGTTCCGCTTATGCTCCATTGCGCATGCGCCGCGCACATTAGTCTAGTTACGGTTGCCACGGTGATATTAACTAGATAAAAAAATATAAAAATGCCCATCTGTGATTTTTTGAAGTGCAAACACGACAGAAGAACCAAGAATTTATCAAATGTTGTTATATCCAATCATTGGTTAGGCCTGGTTTATTTTATTTTCATTATTTTTGAAAAATAAGATCTTATAAAAAAAACAAATAGAAGTTGACTTTATTTTGTACCATATAAGGTTTACTTTCAAAAAAATATTCTAAAACATTCACCAGATGTCACTGTCAGCTGCTCAATTGGAGATTACCATTATCGATAGTCAGTTATCGATATTGTAAAATTATAATGTTCTTTGTTGTATCGGGAAAGAAAACACCCAAGTGCTTCGACAAAATTATAAACGCACACTATTTTAATTTTAGCTAAATAAAATGTAAACAGGGTTAAACTTTCCATGTGTTCAAAATGTAGCTTTCGTGTTATTTTGTGACTTCATATTTCCTAAAGATACAGACAGACTGGAAGGCAAAGTTGGTTTCCTACAAAAACTAGCACAATTTTCTCAAATCACTTTGAAGGATCAGACTGTTTAATTAAAAGCGTAAAGAAATACATTACCGACACAGCAGTGCCAAAACTTTAGCTCTGAAGAATTTCTAGATATTGGTAGAAAAAAAAGAAGTCACTTTATTAAAAATCTGGTTATACCGAACCCTGGCAGTCTCGAAGAAGGTCAAGATGTTACAGTTCTATTCAAATCTGTATGGACTCTAAAAGCAAATTTGTATTCAGCCAAGAAACACCGGCTTTGTTGAGTTGAAACTGACGTAAAAAAATACGTGTAGAAGTGTTTTTTAAAACATACTTATGAACAAATTAATTATTATTTATCAGTCAGTATTTCTGACTTTACCTGTTTTTACGTATCTATTTTATTAATTAAACTATTTTTTTACATTTTCATTTGTAAAAAGCGAGAAACAGCTTCAATTTATTGTTGTCACGTTATTCGCTCTAATTGTTTTTCAGCATCAAAAGAAACCGTTAATTTCAATTATGAGTAATTTCATGGTTAATGACATAGCTACAAACCCCATAAAAATAAAATTAAAAATACGTAGGTATTTTGTTTTTGTAATTTATCGACTCCTACTGTTGACTTTTATAAAACGCAACATCGATAAAATAAGGCAACGCCAATGGTACATCTCTAGAAAATGACGTTTAGCAATGACTTTATTTAGGAAACATTAATCTTATAACAAGTGAATAGAGCTCTAAATTCATTGCTTATATTATAGAGACATCTAGTGGGGAATAGTGGAAATTGTTCTTATAATTATTCTATGCGAGGTAATACGTTAAAGGCTAGATAACAAATAACTCTGTGTACACTACAATATGGTTTATTTTCTAAAACAGAACGATGGATAAACTGCCTTCTTTCAATTAATATTAAAATGCTCAGGATTAAGGATTTCTTAGTGTTATGAAATATGATATACCTGTCTTTGTATGAGTTTGGGTACGCTGGTCCCGATACAAATGAAGTGCTATGCCATTTCTATCTACATTCCTCTGTTCTGTGGTACTACGAGTATACTCCATCTGTTAACTAAATGCAAACAATCTTAACATGTCTTTTATCTAAAAAAAATCTAAAAAATTTTACGATTAGATATTTACCTAAACCGTGTTAGATAATTAACTAAATTAAAATAATCTTTGTATATCTTTTATACGATTTATCTATACATCTATACATACATATAAATAAAATTGGAGTGTCTGATTGTAATATTGAAAGAACTGCTTTTTACTACATGCATATGAATATATATACGGTAAATACATACACCAAAATAACATTTTTTACAATTTTTATCCGTCTGTCTGTCTGTTTGTCCGGGCTAATCTCTGAAATGGCTGGACCGATTTTGACGGGATTTTTTGGGCAGGTAGCTGATGTAATAAGGAGTAACATATTATGCTACTTTTATTTAAAAAAAAAATAAATTCAATATTCTGTAATCCACGCGAACAAAGTCGCGGGCACAGCTAGTTATAAATATAAAGACATATCAAGGTTGTTTATGTTTAGATAACTACCTAAACAGATGGAGTATAGATAACTGATAAACATACTTATACACCGCTAAATTTTAATCGTTTTAATCCCGTGGAGGGTCGATCCGGTACATGAAACACTATCGATTTGTAAAGATAAAATAAAAAAATAAAGTACCTTTTTTTCAAAACTCGTTTAATGTACGAATGTAAGAAATTAATTTCTTCAAGAAAACGTCAGCTGAGCGAGTTCAATGACCTGTAGGTAGTTTGTACGCAACGCCGTCTATTACCTAGAGGTCATTGAACTCGCACATGTACCGGAACGACCCTCCACGGGATTAAAACGATTAAAATTTAGCCGTGTATATTTCTAAATAGATACGAGTATAGTACATGTTATAAATAAATTACACCCAGACAGAACAAATGATTATGCTCATCACAGAAGTATAGTCCTGGGTCGGAATCGAACCCACGACTTCCGGCATAGAGCTCAGTCCTCTAGACCAACAGTCCTGTCAGACCCATAATAATAATAATATACCAAAACTTTCACACAACGCCATCTAGTGCCAAACTAAGCAGAGCTTGTGCTATGAGTACTAGAGAACAAATAACTGATTGTGTCCTGTTTATTGTTCAGACTACTCGTGCGCGCTGCAGAAAGACATCCTGGCGCACGGGCGGCTGTACGCGTCGCAAAACTACTTGTGCTTCTACGCGAGCATCTTCGGCTGGGAGACGTGCATGACTACGCGCTGGAAGGACGTCACCGCCATCACCAAGGAGAAGACTGCTCTTGTTAGTTCTATTATCATTCTTATATCTATAAACTGAAGCTAGGTGGTAAAATGGGGTGAATAGAGTCTTAGGGGTGAATAGAGACAAAATTTTAAAGGGTATTTTCTCGATATTTGAATATTTTTTGCAGCATTTAACTATATCAATTTTTTAATGAATTGTTATTCTAAAAAATCGATGCTTTGTTAGAGGCCGATATTATAGTATCAAAGTGAAAAACCAAACCAAAGTTTTGTCTCTATTCACCCCGTTTTACGGTAAATAAGTTTTCATCAATCTAATATTATAAAGACGAAACTTGGTATGTGTGTTCCTCACACTCAAACGTTTGAACGGATTTACGGCACACGGGTAGGCCGTGTCTTGAAATAGCACGTAAGACACTTTTTATCCCAGGAATATGATCCTTAGTGATAATTTTCTACGTTCATGTAAGCGAAGCCGCTGACAGAAACTTACTATTAAATATCATGAATGATTAGATGATGGAACACGCGAGAGTATCTAATGTTTAACTACTGCTGTTGCTTCATCACTTTTAACCTATTCCTGTGCCTAAAAATAATCTCAGCCATGGTCCGGAGCAAGAAGGAATAGCAAGCGTAGTAGCCACCTTCTGCAAAGCAGTAATCCTTGTGTAGCGACATCTATGGCGGATCATATAAACTACGAAGAAATTACGAATTCCTGCATTGAGCAAGTAAACTTCTCCGTGCGATTAAAGTATACAACTATACATGACAGCCTGAAATCATCTATCGGGCAGTTGCCCACCGGGCAGTTGCACACCCTCGCTGTGCTCAGGAGTTAATTGTGTAGTTTCCTCATTGCGTTTGGGATTTAAAATCGGTAACCTTCGCTCCATTCGGAATTCAATATGCCACCAGCGATTTAATGACAGTATTTTTTTCTTTACTTACATAATCTACTATTATCAAAATGAGACCAATTTTTATTCCTCCAGGTAATACCAAACGCCATCCTCGTGTGCACAGAAGGCGAGAAGAACTTCCTCACATCGTTCTCGGGGCGTGACAAAGCGTACCTGATGCTGTTCAGGATCTGGCAGAACGCGCTCATGGACCAGCCTATGAGCAGCCAGGAGTTCTGGCAGTGGGTGAGTGGAATATCAAGTTGATTGTAACAAGATCATAATGATGAAGAAGATCCTATAGAGGTTTGAGAAACAGCAGCATAGCATAACATAGTCGGCCTTACAATGTTCCCACTGCTGGGACTCAGGCCTCCTCTCTAGGAGATGGAATGGGTCGTAATCCACTACGCGTGCCCTGTGCGGGTTGGTGGATGTCACACGTTTTCGAATTTTTGGTGCTAGGACATGCCGGTTTCCTCACAATGTTTTCCTTCACTGTTTTGAGAGCAGTGGTGATGAAATAAATTACACAAAATAATGCGCCTGGCTGGATTTGAACCCGCGACCTACAACCTGTAAGTCGGGGCCGGTACCACTCGGCCACCACTGCTCTCACAGGCTTTGGACAAATAAAATATAATAATCTTTCATTCGGATTAGTGACATTCATATGGGTTAGTAAACAATTGAGAAAAACTTATATTAGTAACCTTAATATCTTTTAATATATTCTTTAAAAACAAGGTGGTTGTCCCTGAAACATCAGTGACCAACATCACCAAATAAAGGAATCGTACCTCCCCGCTATGGTCTTCAGGATGGAGTTGGAGCTAGCCCGCACGCTGCACAGCAAAGTGGCTGATTTCTGTCTAACAATGGCGTGGAAGCCAACGACGTGCGCCTCTGCGAACATACCTGATGCGCTGCAGAAACGGGTCAGCCCCTTCAACATCCTGAACCCGTTATTATATTGGACCCGCAAGTTAAGAATCAAATGACTTGACTTGCAGAGTAGTCACGTGACAAGTGATGACAACTCAGTCTTTGCCATACATTTTGTACTAAGCGTTTGACGAAAACGCTAACAGAAAAGTTAATTGTGTAAGCCTGTAGTGGTTAGTTTTGTGGTGGGATTTTTCGAGTAAAGTTTAGAATTGTTCGCAAATTGATTCACTAGGAATCAATTAAGGATATTGTGACGTAAAAAAAGGTTTCAATCTCAGTACGTCAAGTGTCTGCACAATTGAATAATGTGCGCTTGTTTCAATACAATCTCGGTTAAATGGAGCTGAGTATTTTGTTATAGTATTGACTAGCTCAACAACGTGATGGCCCAGTGGGTAAGGCATCCATCCATACATTGGACGAATTAATGTAATGCTTTAGCGAAGAAAAAAGAAATAGCCCCGCAACTTGTATTGAAAAGCTGCTACTCTAAAGTGGGATTGGGCTGGACATGTCTGCCGCACGTCGGATAAGCTGTGGGCTAAAAGAGCCTCTTATTGGGTCCCATTAAATACAAGGCGGCAGACCAAGGCGAAGGTGGAGAGATGAGCTTGATTTACCAGAGGAACTGGCCCGCAATGGCTGAGGACAGAAGTGTGTGGAAAGAGCAGAGGAAGACCTTCGCCCAGCAGTGGGACATAAATAGGGTAACTAACTAACTTGTATTGACGTCGGGAGGATCCTCCGAGCAGCCTCGCAACTCTAGTGGTAGCTGCCCCGAACTTGTATCTGTTCAAACTGCGCGGACAACTTTGAAAACGCGATGAACGATTTGTTGATTTGACGTCGCTAATGCAACCAAACAACACAAGAAAGGAAATCTTTTTCCGCAAACATCATCAAAATTATTATTAAATAAAGCAGCAATTTGCATTTTAAATATTGGTTTGAGGACCAGTGGGGCGTGGTGTGGTACATACGTAACCTAATGGCGGTGACGTCACATTTCAGTATACTTCTTTATTCTGGTACTTGACAGTTTTACTTCCACTAGATTTAAAAGGTTTCTAACTTTTTGAAATAGAATGAATTTAAAATCTTCTTTTGGTTGCAATTTTGAAAAATACATTTGTGATACGAATTATCTAAATAATCCAATTACCACTTCTCGATTATCTTTTATTGCTTGTCTCCAATTATGTATAATCACATGTTATTACATGAGGATGCGATTGCTTTATATCAGACAGGCGCAAAAGCAGATTTTGAACTGGTATTGCCAAAATCTCAACGCAACACCATCGGGTTTATTTAAAAAAAAAAAACCAGAAAACGTAAACTCCTTTTTAAAGGACGATGCGTCAAAATGTCCTCCCAACTCTAACATCGACCAACAGATTTGAAATGTATCTCAATCAGAAGATCTCAGTAAGAATTTTTTACTATGGTGACATCTCTGAAAAATATGAGGTTTAGGTTTTATAAGACATTTTTATGTTAACCTAACCTAACTCAAGTGTTTTAGATCTTAAATATATTCATAACATAGTACTATGATACATTTTTGGATGCGGCTCGTCGAGCTCCGTACGATTCTACAAATTTTTTTAGAAAGGGCGTTGCCTAAAACTGTCCCCTAAAATGACAACCGACCAACAAATTTGAAACAGGTGTCATTTGAAGCGTCTAGTTGAATAGACCAAAGTGACATTAATAATTCTTTAAAATTGATTATAAAATGGTTAGAGCAAAATAATCTAAGAATAAATTTAAGTTAAACAAAAATAATCCAATTTAATCAACGCATGTCAGACATGGATGATATAAATGTGGAATATAATAATAGTAAAATTAACGAGGTATATAATGTATAGTACTAAATTTTTAGGGTTAGAAATAGATAAAAAGCTTAGCTGGAAACAACACATTGAGTTACTTTGCAAGAAACTTAGTTCATCTGCATACGCTCTACATGCATTAACGGGTGTTGTAAATTTAGACGCACTCCTCACTGCGTATTATGGTCTTGTCGAATGCCATATACGATACGGAATTATTTTTTGGGGCAACTCAACAGAAAAAGAAACTGCATTTAAGGCACAAAAAAGATGTATACGGTCTATTTTTAAATTGCAAAGTACCGATAGCTGCGTGCCATACTTCAAAAAATATAAACTATTAACCCTACCATGCATATACATTATGGAAATGGCAATATTTGTAAAATTAAACCCGGAGCGCTTCGCGCGAATGTCTGATGTATTCCCTTGGAATAGGCGTGACAAGAGTAAGCTGTGTATCCAGAGTGCTAAAACAACACTGATGCGTAGGAGTGTCTGCTGCATGGCACCGGTTATATATAATAAAATACCCAGTAGTTGGAAAGACTATAGCGTGTCATTATTTAAAAAAAGACTAAGGAACCTTTTAGTTGACAAAGTGTATTACAGTGTTGCAGATTTTTTATTGGACAAAAACATTAATTGACAATTTTTATTTTGTATTTAATCAACAATGAGAATATGTAATATTGAATATTTTATTGACTGATTATTGGAATTATATTATTTATTGAATGTATAGAATAGCCATGACATTTAATTATTTGACTAATGAACTAAATTTATTTTTATTTATTGTATGGAATAGTAATTAAATAGTTTCTTTGTAATTAATAATAAAAAACATGTATCATGTTCTTTTGCATGCCTTGTTATTGGCAAAATATGGCTTGTTCTCTTTTTGTTAAAACATTGTACCACCATCACATGTACCCATATTTGCGAAATAAATCTTATCTTATCTTATCTTATCTAGAGTTAATTTTATTTTGGCAACATACCTCAAAATTATGGGGCTTAGGTTTCATAAAATATTTTTGTTCTAACCTAACATAACCTGTTTGATATCTGTTGTTGTCATTTTTGGGGACAGTTTTATGCAATGCTCTTTGTCAAATATTTTTTGTAGAATCGTACAGTGCTTGCCGAACCACATTCAAAAATGTATGATAGTACTATGTTATGAATATATTTAAGATCTAAAACACTTAGAGGCACTTATAGGGGGGACGGGTCCCATACAAATTTGATCATCGTTCTTTATAAACCCGCGCCCA
Source organism: Mythimna ferrago (assembly GCA_910589285.2). NCBI lineage: Eukaryota > Metazoa > Arthropoda > Insecta > Lepidoptera > Noctuidae > Mythimna > Mythimna ferrago. The sequence continues at coordinate 27,090,894 of OU342684.1, forward strand.
CATAAAATATAGCCCAAGTCACTCAGGAATAAAGCAGCTTTCTATTAGTGAAAAAATTTTAGCAATCGAGCCAGTACTTCTAAAGATTATCTCATAGAAACATAAAAACAAAAAAAACAAACTACCTTTTTATTATATTATTAAGTGTAGATGTCATTTATAAACAATGTCACACCTGTGTCCGAAAGGTGGAGGGAATATACGTATGGTGCACCCGCATGTCGCCAGTCATGTTTATTTTCACGTAATGGGCAGCAAGGCTATTGCCATGAACAGTATATAATCCAGACTACATACTAATCCAGACTATGGTCTGCTACAGACTAATAAAACAAAGAGATGAAAAATCCCTATAACACTGCCTTCCCGGGCATCAAACGCAGGACCTTTTGCTCAGCAGCAACACATTAGAGATGACGATCTGAGATTGATTAATCGGTAAATCAATTTTATAGGTAAAAAAAAAAATATTTTTAAATCGATTTTAAACCGTGGATCGATCTCAGAAACTTTAACTGGAAATTCAATTTTTTTTCCTGCAATCATGTTATTATTTAAAAACGTTTAAAGCATCTATTTTCTTCAATCTAATTTTTATGTGAATTTTTAAAGATTTTTTTAAATGATTGTGCGCCATAGGATCATCTGTACTGTGCTTTGTAGGATTCGGTACGTTATCAATCTTTTAGAACTTGATTTATTACTGAATAGATTCTTTCAACTTCGATTCAAATCGAAAATCGATCTTTTTTTAAAAGAATCGCTATTCCTATAGCATATATGGCCACTAGACCAGAGAAGCAGTTTATTTTTTTACTTTTTTTTTTTATTATGAGCCTGTTCCTGTTCCTCTCTGCTCTGTCCTTAGCTACTTCTGGCCAATCCTTAAAGTAGGAGTCCAAATCTTCACACCATGTCCTTCTGGGCACCCAAAAGGCCGGCTCCTACAGTTCAGGATCCAGTCAGTGATTGCCTTCGCCCAGTTTCATTGCGACATGCAGTGGATGTGGCATTTTTACTTTATATTTTAGTAAATGTTATACCTACGAAATGATGTTCTATTTAGACACTTTGGACAAACACATTGAGCCATAAAATTGATCATTCAAATAGATTCGGAAAGCCACGACACACATTGAGTTATTAATTCTAAATCATGCGCATAGCTGAACGCTCTCAAATAAATATTTATGCTAAAAGTGAAAAACAAGGGGTGGCGTGCCTTGCCAACTTGTCCGTTTGTATTGCCAGCTACAAAAAATGTAAAGGTTATAAAAAATCTTTTATTTCTACTTTTGTATCTTTTGTTTTTGTAGTGGTATGCGCTTTTCTTGGGTGAAAAACCGGCCAAGAGCGTGTCGGGCCACGCTCAGTGTAGGGTTACGTAGTTTCCCGTCCGTCACAATAAGTTTACCCACTAATGAGTTTAAAAAAATGCTTGCATATACGATTATACTACAAACTTAGTCCAGAAATTATTTTGTACAACCTTTTTGTCTTTTTTGTACAAAAACTGTTCTTTCCATCAAGTTCAAAATAATTTTCCTAGAAAGTCCTTATAAAGTTCTACTTTTCAGATTTTTTTCATATTTTCTAAACTTATGGTTCAAAAGTTAGTGGAAATAATCACATCACATTGTTTTTACTTTTGGAGCGATTATTTCCGAAATTATTGACATTATCAAAAAATGATTTTAGTAAACCCCTATTCATTTTTAAATACCTATCCAACAATATATCACACGTTAGGGTTGAAATTAAAAAAAAATCACTTCCTACTTTACATATAGGGGGGCTACCCTAATAAAACATTTTTTTCCAATTTTTATTTTACCAATTTGTCGGCGTGTTTGATATACATATTGGTACCAAATTTCAGCTTTCTAGTGCTAACGGTCACAGAGATTAAGCGAGGACGGACAGACGGACAGACAGACATGGCGAAACTATAAGGGTTCCTAGTTGACTACGGAACCCTAAAAGGGCAACCGGGCAAAAGTTGAAAAGGGACATACAAATATCATCATCATCTATTTTGGTGCCTAATCGTAGATCGAAGTTGTTTATGAATTAATACACGTAAATTCCTCGATAACCGTTATTTCTTACAGTGTAAGGATAAATCACCACTAGGGGAAAGAGTTTAGGACTAAAATAACAAACAAGACAAAAAAATCTACTGAAAAATATGCCACTAGCACATTTTTTATAAGTGAGAAATTATCAATTAACTTCTCCCACTCCGGCTGCAGCGAGAGGAAGTGTCAGACTTTTACTGACTAAAATTCAGTCGCTCTATGCATTCCAGGGCCACGGTAACTCTTTCAAAACAGTTCTGCGACCCGTACCATTGGCGCATGCAGTTGATTTATTTATTTTATGGTTGGCAACCCGAGATTGGCACAGATTAGAAATTTAAAATAATTCAAATATGTTTGACCTCAAAGCTAAACTGGCTGAATTCAGCGAACACATAATTTAATACTAAAAATATTTTATCCTTTGTGTATAAAATATATTTTCGTTACATTCGGTATCAGTAGAGCTCCTTGTAGCCAGATTTATTTCTGCCCCTAAGTAGCAGAATTTTTAATCATTTAATTTGCCTCTCAAGTTATCAATCCGTCTGTAAACCCTTTGGTGACGTAGTTTTTTATTGTTATTGACGGGTAGCTCGCCGTCCGGTAACTGTCCGGACCGAGCCCCAGTCGTCGACGGCGCTTAGTGTTCCACGTGCGTCTCAAGGAGATGTCAGCAAAACTGTAGGGGCCCAACAGGGTCAAAGCCTACTGGGGCCATGGGTTGTGCGGAAGAGAACCCCGGAGCCCTGGAACGATGGCAAAGAAGGAACATAGGATTGGGATTTAGTCAGTAGAAAAGTCTGACACGCCCTCTTCCTACGCCTTAGGGCGGGACAAGTCATTAGATGATTTCCCCCTTGGAAAAAAGGGTTTCATATCATTTTTAAGAACTTATACACCGCTAAATTTTGATCGTTTTAATCCCGTGGAGGGTCGGTCCGGTACATGAAACGCTATCGATTTGTAAAGATAAAATTAAAAAATAAAGCACCTTTTCTCAAAACTCGTATTAATTTACGAAACTATTTTCTTTAAGAAAACGTCAGCTGAGCGAGTCCAATGACCTGTAGGTAGTAGAATCGATAGTGTTTAATGTACCGGATCGACCTTCCACGGGATTAAAACGATCAAAATTTAACGGTGTATAAGGCTCTGACTTTTACTAACTAAAACCCAACTATGTTTCTTTTACGGGGTGGGGCGAGGAGAAGGGCTTTTGATGGAAGTCCTTCCGTGTCCTCTGGGCAATCCGCTCAATGATGACACCAGTGGCCCAAGTCTGCTATTTTTATAAATTCGTCATTCCAACACGATCTCATTGTCATTTTGCTAAAAGTTCCTAATCTGCTAATTCATAATGATCGATCATTGATCGGTCAATGGTCTCGTAATAGAGTTGTGGAAAAATGTCAATATCAAGCTTGTTAAAAGTAATGACTGCACTATGACGTTCTAATGGTAGGTCACTGATCAAAGGAACTGTCAAAATTTTTGCAGATTGATTACCGCATACGTAAGACATTCATTTGTAAATATGTACGAGATTACCATTCTATCCCACTTCTTTCAATGGAATGTCAGTGGTTGATCATTGGAAAGTCATTATGAAGCCATTATATTAGTAGATTACCAAACTTACTCAAAATCACCAATTTTGAAATCAATGATAGACCATTCTGACACTATTGTAATAGCAGACTTGAGGCCCTGGTAGGTACCTCCCGATACACCCACGTCTGGTGAGGACCTGACAGGATACCCCTTGGAAAGTCCAGTACAGTATCAACACGTCAAAATAAGGGCAACAAGAGAGAAATCAAAAACCTTATTTCAAATAGACCAATTACATTCACTTTTGAATTGTCAAAATGTCGGTCAGTCAAACAAGTGAAGCTAAATTGCACGTTCCAAAGCGTAGATCTCTATGGAGAAGAACATGCAAGAAACTCCTGGGACATTTTTGGAGGTCTAAGTTACTACAATGCATTAACTAAAAATCGATCGTCTAATGTCGATCTATGATAACCGATATCAATCAACGGCATCTCGCTTACATTCCGCATCCAGTGCGAAAAACAAAAACATTCCAGTTTCATTCATAAAAATACTGATAAGTGATAACAATAAATGTTTATTCGATTTAATTTATGTTTACCTGTTATTTTTTCGAATAATAGGATATTAAGACATAGTAGGTAGATATGTGAGGGACGGAATCATCATAAAATGTCTTCATTTCATTTAATCTTAAAGGCATTGAAGTGTGTTTACAGTACCAACTTAAAACGTTTTTAAGACAGCCTCCCTGGGCTGTCTGGCAAAAATGCCACAGGATAAAATAATAGTACATTATGATATAAGTGTGTAATGTTAATGATTACCGTCGAGGAGGTATTAAGACCCGAGCTATGGCGAGAATCTTAAGAGAGTCGAGAACGGTAATCATTAATTACTCACGTGTATCATACGACGTTTTTCAATACACTTGTGAAGAAAATAACTGTAAAACTAGTAAACTTTTGTGGCGGTCAAGATCTGTTTTCATATAGCCCATATTTTTTTTAAATTTACCTTTCAATACACTCACTGAAATGAATAAACGGGAGTTGACCGGCGACTCGCGGGACACGACCTGCGCCCATCCTGATACGATACATGTAATATAATTATGGCGGGGGAGAGGTTAAACAATAAGGTTTTAACTACATTATAGCACTAGTGCGTAATGGTAATCAAAATGTCACAGTTTGGTAACAAGGACCATTATGAACCAAAGTGTAGTGCAATAAGAGTCGAATTCTGAGCAAGTGTATTGAAAATTTCTTTTAAGCAACTGCTTTATTTTATTATAGATAGGCTCAAGATTAATAATACTATCTCATCTGATGGCAAGTGATGATGTGATCGACGATAGAGCGCCTCTATTCACTCTAGACCAGAGACCAAGCCTGAAAGAAAAATTGACATCTAACCTATTTATCAATAAATATACAGATATAGAAAACTAATTTTTATTGTGAAAACAATATCAACATTGGTCATCATCTTTTCAGCCGAAAGACGTCCACTGTTGGACATAGGCCTCCCCCAAGTGTCGCCACAATTAACGAACCTGTGCGTCTGGCGTCCAGCGAGAAATAATAATTTTATACAAATATGGCGGCTCTACGGGTGTCATAGGCTTTGACGTGAAAGACCACGTCGGACTTCTCTTTCTTATTAGCAGCTTCAAGCTTCAAAAGCTTTATAAAGTCATTGTTGATGAATATTTTTCTTTAAAAAAAAAATTACAAGAGCTAAAAAATCCTATATTTCCAATGATATTAAAGAGTAGACCAACAAGTAAACACTCAGAAGAGGTTCTCTCACGTTGGTCCGGGAGGCTGTTCATTATAAAGTTGATGAGTTGTCCGCTTGGGCGCGCGTGCGCACCACTCAAGTTTCTGCCCGCGCTCGGTCAGTGCGACACGGGACGCGGTGCGGATTGCGCGGGATTCCGGGGGCAGGTATTAACTATATAATATGTTGATTAATGTTCAAGTTTTATCATCTCTAGTGTGCTTTTTTTTAAATCTTGTTATCAAGCTATATAACTAGGTTGTGGAAGTCAGATGAGCAACCGCACTATGTACCTAAATGGTTTTCAGCTATTGGGTTAGAAGCCGACCTCAGTATAGATGGGAAAAGGCTAGGCATAAATTAACTCTAAATTTGTTTGACGAAAAAAAATCGAGTGATATGGAATTATTTGTTGAAAAAGAATTTCAGTTTTTGTCGAAATGTTTCAGCTTTTTCATATAGATAACAGGAAAAAGAACTGAATAACTTCATAGAATTTTGTTTGCATAAATAAACCAGTGAATATCCGGCGTGTGCTGCTACTAAGCTAAAAAAGAAATACATTTTGTTTATTGGTTGAAAAACAGTTTTTAAGGACTAAATCTATCTTTTCATTATACCGGTTGAATGGTTTCAAAGACTAAAACGGACATAGATAGAAACAATTTTTGTGTTTTAAATATGTTACGATAAAACCGAGATAATTCATGAGTGATTCTGTAGCATATACTTTAGTAATAAATAAAGATTTTTTCTTTACTCTTCCGGAGATTTCATGATGGCGGACAGCGAGTTTTTTTTTTTGTGGCCATTGAGCCGTTTGCGACTATTCTGCCAGCAGAGTAATTTGGCTTGCATGGACTGCATTTACTGACGAACCGATGTCACCCACATGCCAACCCCTACGTTAATTTGTTGTTGTAAAACTTTGTTTATTTATATGTTTTCTGCGTTGCTTGGAGCACGGCCAATGCACTTGGAGTCTTGCCCGTCCACAATACTCCTCTCATTTTCACCAGTGTCAAGGTATAATAATCATATGATTTTGATTGAAATATCCTGTAATTTGAACACAGTGAAGTTTCCTTATCGTTTAGATGAGTTTTTGTGAAAAGATATATTCGGTAAAGTAAATATTTAATTACTGTGATAAGTCATTTTGATTGTTCTTCATCTTGAAGTTGTGCTAGTCATTGTATTTTCTATTCATTGATACCTTGCGTACACGCTTGCTTTCATTAGTTGTGTTGACGATATGCCAGTGTAATGCTGAAAATATATCTTTGTGATTAACCTATTTTTTTATCGGTGGTCTATTCCGGAAAAGCAGGACAAAACTGGTATTTAATTTGTACTTGTTATTTTATATATATTTTAATAAGTATTAATTAAGGAAATCAGGCTGTACAGCACACAGTTGTAGGGATTAATTTGAGTATATTTTGTATAATTGTATATATTTATTCTATGGTTTATATTTAATTATAAAATTCAATTTAATTTAATGATAATCCAATGATCAATGCAAAATAATGATAATCTAATTTATTGATAAATAATTAGTATATTTATTCTATAGTCTATTAGTATATCCGCTTATTTCTCTTTATTCGCTTTTTTCTCACTCTTTAATTGTACCTACCACTACTTTTTCTCTGCATACCCAAAGGTTGACTGGAAGAAATTGCCTAAAGCATTAAGTCCGCCTCTGTACCTACTCATGTGTGCACATAGTTTTAAATAAAATTTCTTGGACCATACTTGATTTGTTGTTAAAAGTTGGTAGATTGATTGTTTATTCTTCTTCTTCCTGCCCTTATCCCATATTACTTGGGGTCGGCGCAACACGTTTTCTTCTTCCATTCTGTCCTGTCACCCGTCAAACTATCACTAACTCCCTTTTCTTTCATATCTTTTCTCACACAATCCATCCATCTTTTTTTCGGCCTTCCTCTCCCTCTCTATCCATCTACATGTATACTCAGCTCTTTTAGTAATATGCGCTTCATCCCTCCTCTTCACATGACCATACCAAGACAACCGATTACCTTTCAACTTTTCAGTCACTGGCGCCACATTTCAAACTTCCTCTAATATACTCATTTCTCCACCATTCTCGTCACACCACACATCTATCTCAAAATTCTCATCTCCGTTACATGCAATCTTTTTTCATCCTTCTTTTTCACAGCCCAACATTCTGATCCATACAGTATGACAGAGATTGATTGTTTATTAAGAAGAATAATTTACTTTACAATCTATACATCTATACATACATATAAATAAAATTGGAGTGTCTGTTTGTAATAGGCTTGAAGGAACGGGATGGGTTTTTTAGTCAGTAAGAGTCTGACACTATCTCCCGCTCCGCCCAAGAGCGGGGGTTGTTATAGGATGATTTTTACCATCGAAAAAAAAAAAGTGTGTTTGTAATATTGAAATAACCGCTTTTTACTACATGCATATGAATATATATACGGTACATACACCAAAATATATTTTTTTTACAATTTTTGTCTGTCTGTCCGTCTGTTTGTTCCGACTAATCTCTGAAATGGCTGGACCGATTTTGACGGGACTTTTTTTGGCAGGTAGCTGATGTAATAAGGAGTAACTTAGGCTACTTTTATTTTAGAAAAAATAAATTCAAAATCCTGTAGTCCACGCGAACAAAGTCGCGCGCACAGCTAGTAAGTGCTATTAAATAATATTAAGATACAACCTAAACTAAGATAAACCTGTACACTTAGGTGTCGTAAGAGCTAAATATTTTATTATTTACGTTTCGTAAGAATACTTATATAAAACAGTTAATGTCAATTAAAAACAAACTTAAAATTAATTAACTTACGACAGCCATATAACTTTTTGTGTCGTTAAAACACAAATTTTGCAGCCATGTTGGTATAAGGTTCCTTTTTAATTAAAGTAATTCAACATCAGTAGGCACAATTGCCTCTTTCACTCAGTGGCGTGCCTGATGCCTTTACAGGGGGCAAGCCAAGGAATCTTGACCTAACTACTACTTACCTAATATTCCTAAATTTAAAAAAAACTCGTGCTACCACGTGCCATCACGTGTCATCAGTGCAGTAATGCCGGTTTTAATTGCTACACTACTATTAATAATAATCGTGAAGTTTGAATACATGAATAGAAAAAAAAAATTGTATTCTAATTCAAATTGTCTATCTTTATTTAAAAATGATTTTATAACTTACACCAGCGTAAAAAGTTGGTGGCAAGACAAATGACGGCTGCAGTAAATAGTTGGTATTGTGACCACTTTTTTGGTTATAATACCATCTTTATGCATACGAAATAGAACTTAAAATCGGTTGAACAGACAATAAAATAGGTTTCTTTAAATAACTAATCTTAAAGGGAATAGGATATATTCCCCAGTTTCGACTATGCATTCAATTTCTGCTTTTACTTAAATCTACACTAATATTATAAAGAGGTAAAGTTTGTTTTATAATTTTTTTGGTTGACAGGAGGTAATCCCTGGTCCGAAGTGGCTAAAATTTTTTCGCCGATAGAAAGCTGCTGTATTCTTCAGTGACATAGATTTAATTTTATCAAAAGGTTGGGACTATATTTTATCAAGGGGTTGTCTGTAAAAAATCGCTTTTAGCGATAAGACCGCCTATTAATTTTAACTTTCTTATGGCATTTTTTTTTTATTTTTGGTGTACAATAAAGAATTTATCTATATATCTTTATATACGCGGGCGAAGCCGCGGGCAGAAGCTAGTAGATAATAAATATGAATATGTGAATGTGTGCGTTGCAGGTGCACAGCAGCTACGGCGAGGAGCTGGGCTTCAACTCGGACGAGGAGGGCTACGGCCGCGACGCCATCGACGACGTGCCGCCTCTGCCGCACGACGTCGACTCCGTACGTAACACCACCTCACTCCTACCATAGCATCGTGAGCTTTAAACTTCTCCCGCCAGAGGTCGCATCTCTCCAAGGTAGTGTCCCCACCCACCTCCTGAATCCGGCCTTGGCCGAGCAATGGGTAGCTCGCCGTCCGACCGTCCGGTAGCCATGCTGACCGAGCCCAAGTCGTCGACGATGCGTAGTGCTCTACGCACGCCTCAAGGAGATGTTAGAAAACCGTAGGGGGCCAGCAGGTCGACCCTGGAGTGCAAGGCAACGAAGGAACTAGGAGTGGATTTTAGTCAGTAAAAGTCTGACACGCCCTGTCGCTCCGCCCAAGGGCGGGAGATGTCATTGAATGATTTCCCGCCAAAAACAAAACCCACCTTCTGATTAATATCGAGCCGTCGGAGAGCCTCTCTTCTGACCACTAGTTGCCATGGCCAACCTGGAAAACTCTAAACAAACTCCGCAACCAAGTTAGGCGCAGCAAAGACAATCTCCACAGATACTTCTCGGAAGGTTCCGATGTTCAGTGTTTGTGCTCCACAGACCATGTCCCACCTTCCATCCTGCAACACGTGCCCTGTTACCTGTTCACACTTCCACAATAATTTAAATTCTCAAGAAAGAAGTCACTGGAAAAACTAGTCTAAACTAATATTATAAACAGGAAAGATTTGATTTTATGTTTGCTTGTTTTTATGTTACGATTTGACACAAAAACTATTGATCCAATTTTCAAAATTCTTACACCAGTAGAACCTACTTTATCACTGAGTAACTAAGGCCTATATTTTCTATTTTAACGCGGGCGAGCCCATAAGCAAAAGCTAGTATGAAATATTTGCAGTAGGTACATGTACAAGATGGCAACTTGCATTAATCATCCAAATTCTATTCTACTACGTCTTTAAGATGAAATAAACTGAGTCACGCACTGAGAATAAACTAAATAATCGCGCAAACGATAATCTTCAACACCTGTGCGTCAAAAGCCAGCGTTACAATAAAAAAAAAACTACGACTATAACAAATGTCAGCTTTAAGTACATAAGAACAAATATAATTTTACAATGACAAAAGAAAATGAAAAAACGTAAATATAAAAAAAATATTGACACCAAACCTAACCTTTTCAATACAGTATTAAGGTTCAAAATTCTAAAGCATTTTTGTCCTTTAAAGTGCCATAAGTATAGATAAGACGCGATAACTTTAGAAATACCGAAAAAAAAAATCAATCGGTAATGGCTTCATTGTCCGTATCAGTCGATAAGTGATAGCGTGATAACAGCACGTGCGCAACGCAGCCATGAGGTATCCCGGCAAGTCCAAGAAAAAAGTGAGTTCTATCTTAATAAATACTCCATTCTCACACGCTAGAGTACTGCCAGTGTTAGTAATTTATTTTTTGCTATAAACTTGAAGTACAAACCATCAGATAAGACTTGAAAACAATGTGTTTTTCTTGTATAATGTTTATCCCCGTATATATGTTTTTTAATTGATATAAACTAGGTAGTGCTTGGCCGATCCCACCTGATGGTAAGTAGTGATGCAATCGTTGATAGTGAGGCGCAATAATTTATTATGAAACTATTAAAATAAATTATAATATTACTTTCGAAATGACATTTCTCCTAGCTGTCATTTGTCATAACGTATATTCTAAAGTCTGAAAATTCAAAAGTTTGAAATGAATTGTTGTTTTGAAATGATTTCTGAAGTTTGTACTGATTGGTTTTTGCAAGACTGGTCGAATGGTGGTGGAAACAATAATAAACAGTTTTTCAAATATGCACCCTGTAAAGGCACTAGAAAAACAAATAGGAACAAATAGGTTCTGTTATACAAAATAGGTAACTATTCTATGTTCAAAATAACAATAGACATTTATGAATACCTTTTGTTACTGTCCGTTCAACTGATTTTGATTTTTATTATATTACGTTAGTAGTATGACAAATGGCGGTTGCTGTAGTTGGTATTGTAACCACTTTGCTCTTAATGGCATGGTTTTGCCTACGATGTAGAAGTTAAAATCTGTTGAACAGGCAGGAATAAAGGTTTCTTTAAATGTCTAATCTTAACGCGAATAGAGTATAGATGGTGGAGGGCAGATAGTCAGAGACTCTATCTAAAGTACTGATATTCGGCAACTTATGTCAAGAGTAAAAGCCGGCTGGGCAGACGACGTTATTTTTATTTAGTAATGTTCTTTGTTTACGATGCGAGTATTTCAATACGTATATCTTTTAGTTTCCCAATAAATATAATTTTTATTAGGTATTTTATTTATTAAAACGTCATGCAACAATGTAGGTTTGTAGATAAAATAAACATACATGTATATTTAATAAAATATATACCTATATTTATTTTTGTTTTAAATCCCACTTGAAATACTAATAGATACGGTTGATATGAGATAAAGTTTATAGTATAGTAAAATAATGCACAGTATGTATGTATATGTATACCGTTAGACATTTGGCAGATATAGAAATTGTGGAAAGAGATAAAAACTGGATGATACTTATGCTGAGATCATCATAGTTACTGTACCAACCATCAGAAACAGTCCATGTAGTTAGAGTTTTTAGAGCTATCTAAATATAAAATTAAAAAATAATAATAATGTATATTCTAGGGTTCTTTAAGTCAAGAGTAGAGAATAGATTATATCTAGACAAGCGTGCTCCATCGTCGGCCACATCACCGCTTACCTTCAGTTGAGATGATAGTGGTCAAACGCGAGCCTATTAATAATAAAAGAAAATGGTATGGATATAAATAATAGTCATAGAAAAAGAAAATAAAGAAATAACATTTACTAGTAAAAGGATTAATGTGTTTTATATTGACCCCAAACAAGACAAGCATATATCTTGGGTGCCAAGTAATAGTCACATCTAGGGTTGCCAACTATACTGTTGCTCGAGCCCCGGTATAAAGGCTAGAAGGAACGGGGTGGGTCTTTTAGTCAGTAAGAGTCTGACACTATCTCCCGCTCCGCCCAAGAGCGGGGGTTGTCATTGGATGATTTTTTCCCACCATAAAAAAAAAACTACACTGTTAATAAAAACAGTATTATACTGTTTTTCACTACTTTTTACTGTTAAACAAAAATAAAGTATACAAAATACTGTCTTTAGCATCAAAATTCTTAACTCGTAAGTGTACGTAACTTTTTATCGAGTATCAGAACTAATCGAATGATCTCCTCATTTATTTTAATTTTAGTTATGATTGTGGTGAGGCGTATAAAGTTTTAAAAAAGACTGTAGATTAATAAGTTGTGCGAGAACCTCTAAAAATATGTATTTAAAACCATTAAACAAATAAAATGCTGTTAATTTTTCTAAAATACTGTTTTTAATATTCTTCTCAAATAAAAAAATACTTTATTTCTTGTAAAAAGAGTTGGCAACCCTAGTCACATCACAAGTCAGGAGATACAACTACCACAGCGGATAGAGACCGACCTTCTATAGTGGTAATGAGTCATAATGACTGCCTATAATAACAGTAACAAGTGCAATTAGCGAATCGGAAATAACTGATCGGAATTATCCTTAAAATAACAAGATTTTGATACATAACATCAAGTTTTTAAAGTTTAAAAATGTATTATTTCACATAGGCCTCCACCTTGTAGGAGGCCTTCCAACGCTGCGTCTTCTGATACACTGTCGCCACGACCTGGTAAAGATTGCAAGAATTCGATGGATGCGAGATGCACATGACCGTTCATTGTGGCGACACTTGGGGGAAGCGTGTGCCCAACAGTGGACGGCTTTCAGCTAAAATGATGATAATGACGATAGGCCTACATCCTTACTAATATTATAAAAACGAAAGTTTGTTTGTTTGTTTGTTACGTCTTCACGCCTAAATGGCAAAACCGATTTTGATGAATTTTGGTACAGAGATAGTTCGGACCCTGGAGAAGGACATAGGCTAATTTTTTTTAAAAAAAGAGTGAGAAAGGGGGAGAAAGAGTACGCGGGCGAAGCCGCGAGCAAAAGCTAGTTCCCTATAAATTGGCAAGTAATGGCTCACAGCCAAATAATTGAAGGAATAGAGGGATGCTTTTGCCCAACAGTGAGACAGTATGGGCTAGATATAATAATAAATAAGGCCTACACGGGCTCTTATAAAACGTTAAAAGCTTAACAACGGTTTCAATTGTTTGTTAGTGAGTCTTTCTTTCTTTAAAGGTTGCTCTTTAGAAAAAAAAAATGTTTTTACAATATTTCCATATCCCAATATGAACAAATATGAGAGAACAGTGTTGAGTGACCACGCAACGTGTACCGAATAATAATAAAAAAACAACAACAGAAAAGTGCATCAAAGTAAAAATAAACAGTCTGCGGAGTCTACAATGTTTATAAAAATTAAGTTACTGGTATAAATACTATAAAAACAATTCATGAATAAAAATATGAATTTAATTATAATATACTAGCGTTTGCCCGCGGCTTCACTCCTGTCAATTGACTACTCTACCCTACATTACCCTAATCTACCCTACTCTACGCTACTCTACCCTTCCTACATACCTGCTTACCCTACCCAAGTAGCACAGAAGTGCTGAATAGTAGCTGAATCACTGTTCACAATAGAATCTTCAGCTGAGTAAACCTGCTGCATAAGAGCGTTAGAGGCGTTTACTCAGCTGATATAACTCTGATTTGGGCACAAATTAATCAGCTGTTAGCTGAATAATGTAGCTGGTTGCACTATATCAGCGTTATTTGAGCATTATTAAAGGTAACAGTCGCCCCAAGAGCTGAATAATGACTGATTATCAGGGTATGTGTTACCTTTTATACACCACAAGGGCTGAATAATAGAGTACTTATTACCTATTTTCCAGCACAAAAATACACTCCAGGATATTAGTAACTCTTTTATGGAGCTGAAAATTCACAAGTGTCAAAATTGTGAATAATTTTCACCCTACTACTTATTATTTTGATATTTTTTGTGTGAACCATTTTGTAAAGTGTTAGTATTAGTGTTGTGAGAAATATAGGCTAATAAACTTTGTTTTTCCTCCATGTCCACGAGATTCGAATGGGAAAGAGAGTTTTTTGTCAAATACTATATAATTATAGACGAAAATTTTCGCGCGCTCTCAAAATATCACTGTTTACTTGAAAATTATAATATGAAATAGGTTGATGATATTATTATAAAAAATTAAGTCTTTTTATTTTTCCTTTGTATTTTGACAATAAGCTGTTTACGTATAAAATCATTACATTTTCTATTCAAATTCTGTTGTTATTTTCGTTGACTAAACAGAAACAAATTGTTATTATATTGTATACATAGGTTAGAATCTAAAAAATGGCAGACAAGCAATGTGTACCGTATTAACCACAATCAAACGGCATGAGCTGTATAAGTGTCCACTCGTGGTACAAAAATCAGTAACGAGCTGTTACGAGTGGTTCTTGTGTTACACAAGTCAGCTACATTCATGTAAAGCTTGATAGTGGGTAACATGTATGCAAATAACTGTAGGTTATCATTAGTGAACCGATAAACTCTGCAGGAATTTTAGGGATCCGCGGATTAAGCCTCATCATCATACATCATCCTATATTTTTTGGATTAGCATATGTTAATCATGTATCTAGTAAGTTTAAAAGTTTTCTCGAACTTTTTAAAAGCTCAGGCTTTTAATATCTTAAGCGACACGATTAGTATACTTATACCTACGAAGCGCTGAATAAAGAAGTCTTCAGGGTCTTATTTAACGGCAATAATAGATTGTCAACGATAGTACAAGTATTCAGCTCTCACAGAGATTATGGGTAACATGTGAGCTAATATAGAGCAGTTTGCTTTAACTTAGCATCATATAATTTTCACCCATAATGATCATGTGGGCTTTATAAGAGCTATTATACGATTGCGTGTAACAAGCTAATTCACATTACACAAATTCCACTGTGTGCAGCAAAAGGCATTATATCTTTGTTATTTAAAGCCACAGAATAACGGATTACGGAGTGGTCTAAGGACACACTTGTGGTCTTCAATTCAGAATATAGCTTAGTTAAAGTCCACAAAAATTCTTTAAATTGCTTAAAGCTGTATAATACTGAACTTGTTACCTATATTAACGCTGCAAGCGTTACAGTGTGGTCTCCGTGACGCATAATAACATTCTTATTCAGGTGAAAGCTGACTTTTAACCTATTGCAGGTCGAGTGTACTGTAATAACTCTTCATAAGTGCTAAAGTTACCGATGTTACCTCTTGTGACATCTTATAATGCAGTTTTGTGCTACTTGGGTACTTACCTACCTACCCTTCCCTAATTATATATTTTATTTCGCTTTTAAACCACAATGTTTGTTATTGAACTTCACCAAAAAGGCTTGACCGATTTCTATGAATGTTTTTAGGTATATTTGTTAGGTCTGAGTCTGAGAATAGATCGTAGGCTATTTTTCCCCTACAACTACCTATGTTTTCAATTTGTACCTACGCTAAATTTGCTGCCCTGATTATTGTATAATGGCTGATAAGGATAGAGATTACAGCGATTACTGTTAGATAATATAATTAAATACACCTGCACAAAATATTAATCACACAATAATCCTACTATTTTGTTGACTATCCCTCAAGCGAAAAAGAAACATCAGTCATATCTTCCTGTCCTAGTCCCATTATTTTGGGTCGAGTCTGTCCACCTTTCTGCGCCACGTGACTCTGTATTGAACCACCAGGACAGTGGTGGCCGTTTAGTTGCTCAATCAATTTGGCAGCGCAACCAGCTCGGACGCGTGCACAGAATGTTACTGGTCGCGCCGCCACGTTGTCGCGCCACCAGTAATTACTATAGAGCTGTATGTGTCTCATTCACTCGGCCGCCAGTGACTCCTCATCAGCTCCATTTTGATATTGTCTCAGTGTGGTGTGGCGGCTCTGGTGTCTGTATGGTGTCTAATTTAGTAGCTTACGGACTCCACGGTGGTGCGACTGGTTGCGCTGCCATGGTGTCCCGGTGAAATATAGCCCTAATAGTTAATACATAAGCGTAATCGTTCTACAAGTGCTCAGTGCAGCACGGCCCAATTTCATGTCCCTAGCACTACCTTTAGCCATCAGGTCAGGCTCATGTCACAAGGGCAACTAGAACAATAAGCTTGTTGTGTAACTTGGTGTATGTTCCTCCAGGATTTGGTGGATGCGTCGTGCATGGAAGGGCGCGGCGGCGCCGACGAGCCCCGCAGCGCGCGCCACGCTCTCCCGCGCGACTCCTCGCCGCCCCTCGGTCAGTACACAGGTACATACACAACAACACATTTGGTGGATGCGTCGTGCATGGAAGGGCGCGGCGGCGCCGACGAGCCCCGCAGCGCGCGCCACGCTCTCCCGCGCGACTCCTCGCCGCCCCTCGGTCAGTACACAGGTACATACACAACAACACATTTGGTGGATGCGTCGTGCATGGAAGGGCGCGGCGGCGCCGACGAGCCCCGCAGCGCGCGCCACGCTCTCCCGCGCGACTCCTCGCCGCCCCTCGGTCAGTACACAGGTACATACACAACAACACATTTGGTGGATGCGTCGTGCATGGAAGGGCGCGGCGGCGCCGACGAGCCCCGCAGCGCGCGCCACGCTCTCCCGCGCGACTCCTCGCCGCCCCTCGGTCAGTACACAGGTACATACACAACAACACATTTGGTGGATGCGTCGTGCATGGAAGGGCGCGGCGGCGCCGACGAGCCCCGCAGCGCGCGCCACGCTCTCCCGCGCGACTCCTCGCCGCCCCTCGGTCAGTACACAGGTACATACACAACAACACATTTGGTGGATGCGTCGTGCATGGAAGGGCGCGGCGGCGCCGACGAGCCCCGCAGCGCGCGCCACGCTCTCCCGCGCGACTCCTCGCCGCCCCTCGGTCAGTACACAGGTACATACACAACAACACATTTGGTGGATGCGTCGTGCATGGAAGGGCGCGGCGGCGCCGACGAGCCCCGCAGCGCGCGCCACGCTCTCCCGCGCGACTCCTCGCCGCCCCTCGGTCAGTACACAGGTACATACACAACAACACATTTGGTGGATGCGTCGTGCATGGAAGGGCGCGGCGGCGCCGACGAGCCCCGCAGCGCGCGCCACGCTCTCCCGCGCGACTCCTCGCCGCCCCTCGGTCAGTACACAGGTACATACACAACAACACATTTGGTGGATGCGTCGTGCATGGAAGGGCGCGGCGGCGCCGACGAGCCCCGCAGCGCGCGCCACGCTCTCCCGCGCGACTCCTCGCCGCCCCTCGGTCAGTACACAGGTACATACACAACAACACATTTGGTGGATGCGTCGTGCATGGAAGGGCGCGGCGGCGCCGACGAGCCCCGCAGCGCGCGCCACGCTCTCCCGCGCGACTCCTCGCCGCCCCTCGGTCAGTACACAGGTACATACACAACAACACATTTGGTGGATGCGTCGTGCATGGAAGGGCGCGGCGGCGCCGACGAGCCCCGCGGCGCGCGCCACGCTCTCCCGCGCGACTCCTCGCCGCCCCTCGGTCAGTACACAGGTACATACACAACAACACATTTGGTGGATGCGTCGTGCATGGAAGGGCGCGGCGGCGCCGACGAGCCCAGCAGCGCGCGCCACGCTCTCCCGCGCGACTCCTCGCCGCCCCTCGGTCAGTACACAGGTACATACACAACAACACATTTGGTGGATGCGTCGTACATGGAAGGGCGCGGCGGCGCCGACGAGCCCCGCAGCGCGCGCCACGCTCTCCCGCGCGACTCCTCGCCGCCCCTCGGTCAGTACACAGGTACTATCACTTGCAAAAGTCCATAAGAATTCTTAAAACTTATTCGTTTGACGTTTAGTTTGACTTACGACCTTTTATTTTCAAGTTTCGCCAACAAATGATTGAAATCCACAATTTCATCAACTTATAATAAGTCAAGATGGCCCAGTGGTATAGGCACACAGATTGAAGCGCAAATCAGTGTGCCGCAAGTTCAAATCCCACGCAATTATTGACTTTTTGTAAGTTCTTACCCGATTGGAAGTTATGTATTTGCATTACATATTTTAAATTATTCTTTAACTTGTTCACACATTTCTTAGAGTTAGAAAGGTAGATCACAAAAAAACTAAATAAAGAATTAGATTTCTGCGAGGTAGACATGAGTTTTAACTTAACCGAAATGAACTGTCGTTTGGTTGTAGTTGTTGGTTAGTGACGTGAGGTTGACAGTATTGTAATATTCGCAAAATGCAGGCTAATATTAGTATTGAAGTGAGGGCGACTATCATTGGGCTGCATAAAAGTGGTCTTAATAAAACACAAATATCTGAAGAAACCGGACTGAATGTGAGTATAATAGCTATTAATGAATTGTAACTTTATTACAAATTAATCTTCTAATTAAAACGTATGCCATTTATGAATCCATTCATCGTATCTTTATGAGGTTTAAAAGAGAAATACGTAAATCGTTGGGTTTATTGGATTGGTTATTGGATTAATAAATGCAGTTTTATTTTAAAATTATATTCAATAATTATGATTATTAACATTTTATATAATGAAAATGAAGTGAAGTAGGTATAGCTGCCTAATATATATTTTTTTTTATTTTAGAAAAATACTGTAAATCTTTGGCTAAAAAGATATGAGGAAGAAGGTAGCCTTGCTAGTCGAAAGAGAAGTGGGAGACCGAAGCTTATTAGCGAGGCGCAGCGACGACATATGGTGGACGTATACGAAACGAATGGTTTCGCACCAACGAGACATTTTGCGGAATTATATGACACCTCGATGGATACTGTTCGCCGTGCACTTCACGCTGAAGGCGTGCATCACAGAAAACCTGCTAAAAAGCCGTACTTGACAGAGAGGCACAAACAAGAACGATTACGTTTCGCACTAAATATTTAATGTTAACTAAACTAAATGGCCTACCATTTTATTTTAACATATCTGTGATTATTCGTTAACAAACACTGTATTATATTGTGTTTACTTTCGTTTAAAACAGCTATATCTTTTAACTTGTGCCATCGCCTCATCTTAAGAATGCAGTGAACTCGCTATCAATTTTGTTGACAATAATCATGAGTCTATTTCGTTTTTTATTCTTCTACCCGCACTGTTTTAACATAATACTATAGTTCAATTTATTTTTCTCATCTAATTGACGATTATCTTGTGAGAACTAAAGTTCTTTTAACAGAAATTGAGGTTTGGTTTCAATCTTCTTTTCGTCAAGAAAATGAACAATTAAGCTATGACCTCAATACATTCATTGTGACGTTACACAAAAATAAAATGTTTACAAATTCCAAATCATATATCACTTTTCAATAAATAACTGGATATAAACAATTACCTATATTTTATTTTATTAAAATTTGAATATCCGTTCATTGTTACGTTATTCATATTATGAATGGTCTAAGTGGGTATACTTCCAACAAACAATCTTAGGCGTAACATAGATAACGGTTACAAGATAACTTTTTGTCTAGGTAACAATTCGACGTCACAATTCTCATAAATGTTTAATTTGTAAATATAAAGAATAAACATTTTTATTAAACACGTCTTTTTATTTCCACCTTATAACATCGAAAAGATGTAACAACTAAATAATTGCAAATTACGAATGTGATTCTTCTTGTGGTTAATAGATCACATTCGTAATTTGCAACTATTTAGTGCAAAAAATGCAATAGTATTTTTCATAGAAATATAAAAAAACAACTATATCAATATAGATTAGGAATTTTCAAAGTAAGAAATAACTGCAACGGACCGACCATGATTTGAACTCGGGTTACGTGATTTGCGAATCCAACACTTAGTTCACACGGCTACCAGCACATGACGTTTTGGCACGAATTTTATCAATGCTATGGTAAGAACAGCTCACTGCGACGACAGTTCCTTAGTGTGTGTTATCTGTGGAATGTGGATACTCATACATGCGCACACATACGCACGGCAGTATCGCGCTCGCTCGGTTCGTAGCAATGTAATCTTTAGCGTTCCTATGGACTTTTGCGGCCTTACTGTACATGCACAACAACACATTTGGTGGATGCGTCGTGCATGGAAGGGCGCGGCGGCGCCGACGAGCCCCGCAGCGCGATTCTATACGAAGCAAGCGATAGTACAATAGCGGAGGGGAGCGGGGATTGTGAAAATTATTGGCTAAGCTTATGGCGCTGCTTGTCGTTAAAATATTGTTAACGACAAGCAGCGCCATAAGCTTAGCCGGGATCCATAAATTATGTTTTGTCCCGCGATTCGTTATCGCTAAATAAGTATAAATATCATTCGATTCTATCGCATGCGGGGACTCCCTAACTAATGAAGACGTTATTGTCCTAAAAAACGTCGGTCCAGTGTTAAGTAATGGTAAATCCCCGAAACTTCTTAAAGATTGTCAAACAAATTGGAATACATAATTAATTTTCAATTATAATCAAGGGATGGGTTATGTGTGCCAATATCCCCTCGAGTGCCAGGTGGTATTATTATAACGTAATTGTGCGTTTTTTAGGTAAATAAGAAAAAGAAAAAACTTTTTCCGATTTTTCCAGGAAAAACGAAAATAAACCAACATTTTCGGCCGAATAAATTTCTTACACCTCTGTGTACAACCGTATATACCACGCGAGCAAATGGGATATAGGAAATAGTTTCTTGGTACCTAAACCTCCACTAACAAACTGTGATCAGTAAAATATATGGGTTATAGTAAAGTTATTATAAAGTAGAAATTTCAAACCATATACATACATACAACAATAACACTAGATATTATTGTAAATATCTATACATCTATACATATAAATAAAATTGGAGTATCTGTTTGTAATATTGAAACAACTGCTTTTTACCACATGCATATGAATACGGTATATACACCAAAATAACATTTTTTACAGTTTTTGTCTGTCTGTCCGTTTGTCCGGGCTAATCTTTGAAATAGCTGGACCGATTTTGACGGGACTTTTTTTGGCAGGTAGCTGATGTAATAAGGAGTAACATAGGCTACTTTTATTTTAGAAAAAATAAATTCAAAATCCTGTAGTCCACGCGAACGAAGTCGCGGGCACAGCTAGTAAATAATAAAACCGTACAAAGGATTATTCACAATCATAATGTGTAGGCGAAAATGTGGGCTGCGGGAACGGTTGTAAAAGTGACCGTGGCCCTCGCAAACAGGCATTTGAAGGAACACTGTGGGTTTTAATCAGCAAAAGTCTGACACTTCCTCCCTATCCACCTAGTGCAAGAGAAGTCATTTGAGGTTTACCCACGTTTAAAAAATGTGTTGTTCAGGAGATTTAGATATTTACGTTCGTGGAAGATGTGTTATACATACATTAAAATATAAAAACGGTGTCAAGATGCTGTGAAAATTTTGAATAAACAATGGTTGTTTCCTCAATTCAAAGTTAAAATTAATTAAAAAAATTTGGCACTCTGAACGTTTTTCTAACTTACAACACAATTTATAAAATGCTTAGACATCTTTTTAGAGTAATTGTACTTAGTAAAGTTGTTAACTATCGCTAATGAGATAACTTAAATAATTACTTACATTATTAATTAATAAACAATAGTATTTCTTGTGTCATTATCTCCTAATTAAACTAATAAGTAACAATGAAGGGACTTATATTACTAGGCCGCGAGCTCAAAATGTGACTGGTGGGGTTAACAGTGTGAACATTATTTAATTTGAGTAATCCATATAAATTTAATAGAAGGAAATGACATACTTATGAATAAATTAACATGATAAGTTGAATGTGTTATGTGAAGTCTTCGATGTGTCAAAAAACGTCAACAACAAAAGTGCTTTATATAAATATGGACGATGAAATAATTGCATATTCAGACGAGGAGTTTATGGTGTGTGAAATATTTGACATGGAATACATTGAGTTCGATGAGGTTACTCCGGATGTACCTGGTAATTTTATTCTTACTACACTAACTACCTTCACTCCGTCGATTAAAAACATATATATATAAACCGTGCGGCTGGGGAGTGGAATTCCTTGCCGGAGTCTGTTTCCTGATAGCTACAACCCGGGAATCTTTAAATCGAGAGTGAATAGGTTTCTTCTAGTTAAGCCCTTCTAGTTAGTATATGCAAGATTATTTGTAAAACACTGGTAAAATCTCAGGACTATGTCACTAACATCATAAACAACAACTTTGCTTCTATGACTTTTAAAATGTATGTATATTTTAGTTCATCAGATTTTCATACAAAAATAAAAATATTAAATAAAAAAATATCTAAATATGGGATTAAATATAATGACCACCATAAAACGCTTTGGTACTCTTAGTTCTTTTGTCAAAAATATATTACTTGACACCAAAAAAATGAAATCCTAAAGTTACAATAGACTGTACTTTAAATTGTATTCGAACACCAAATGTAGTAAATGATAACCAAATCTTAGCGAGCAAATTAATGCGCTCTTTTTAGCCCCGTAGAGCAGGATGATACTTTGTCTAATCAACAATCTATCTTAGTGGAATTTTAGGGCACCCCGGGTCGGATAGATTTAGGTTAGAAGAAGGTGGCGGGGTCGTAGTGAGCGAGCGAAGCGAGCGAACACAGACCCCGTCACCTTCTTCGAGGTTATTTTTTTTAAACCACCCAGAAGTAGGAGCCCCGCTACGCGGGGCTCCGTCGAGCTGTCTTGGCAGGTAGTTAACCTAACCTCAAAATTTTAACTACTGATATCTCCGTAACCATGGGGTTCTGCCGATGCTTTATTTGGATTCATTTTGCTTAAATAGGATAGCGAGATGTTAAAACTTTGGTTATAATTTTACATTAAAATGTAGGTTTAATTTTGGTGATCATTTACTATTTTTGTCTTTTATATGTTACTATATCTGGTGGTAAGTTAAACATAAGCCTCTAAATATTACGAAGATAACCTTCGAATTTATTTATTTGTTTTAATTAATTACAACGGATAAACAACCAATTACAGTAACTAAACAAAAACGAAATCTTCATGAAAGAAAAATAAAGTGCATTATGTTACGAAACTCTACTTAGCAAACATTGTTTAGATCAGAGCCTTTTTTATTTTCAAAGTTGGCTTTTTATTCTTATTATTAATAGTCCCAATGGATCACTATCTCACCGGTAGTGATGCGGTCGGCAACGGAGCTCGCTTGCCTAGAAGTAACGTATGTTGATGTTTGCAGTGACGAACGGTGATGCGGAGTACCGCGAGGAGGAGGCCGGAGACACGCTGCCCACCGACATGTCCGACACCAGCGACAGCGAGCCCGACAAGCCGCACAAGTACGTATTCACTAAATACACATTTATCTCCATCAACGTACTAAAGTTGTAAAAAAATGTCACAGGCTTGTTAAGGATCATTACTTGACACTATGATCTAGTCTACGTTTCTTCACTTATATATATTTTGTATGTATGTATATGTGTATCTATTTTAGTATTAAGTTTTGTTTCTTTTATATTTGCACCAAGTCCAACCCCATTTTGTGTCCAGGCAATCTCTGTCCATTCAAGGTTGCCTGAAAGAAATCGCCTGGTGCGACGAGGCCGCCAATTGTGTGTATTTTTTATTATATGGTTTCTTTTTGTAAATTTATAATCTTGGTGTGATAAATAAAAATAAAAAGCCCATTTTGACATTAGTCAAAACGGATACTTAAATACGCAAAAAGAATACTCGCATTATAAGTATTCCATCATATTATTTAACGCGCCAAAAAAATGTACGTATTTTTTATTGTTTCTTTCAGTGTCGACAAGTTACATTCTAGGGTCTTTCTGAAATGACAAAACGGGCTTTTTATTTTTTAACGAGTTTAACGCAAGACGTGGTCTGCGTCCGTCGGTGTAGTGCGAATAAAGGTCGTGAAGTTGCGACACAACACCCGCACCACAATTTTCACATTTAATTCTTTGTATTAAAAAGTAACTTTACCAAAATCGCAAATAGCAAGAATTTTACAAAACCGTCTAATATTAAGTAAATTAGAAACCTTATAAGTCTGTGTGAGCCCGTAATGGCGCTAGTGCAACACATGTTACGTACTCGCGAACGATTCCCGCGCAATTTTAGCGCGTCTGATTAAAACGATGATATCTTCGAAACTACGTTAGTTAGCTCGCTACCGGTTATATTATTCGAATCGTTATTGAATTACCTAAAAAGATATGTATAGATTAGTATAGTTTTGTCTTGTAATGTATTAGTAATTGTCGTGTATGTTCAGTATGTGAGGCACAGATTCAGGAGAGCCACAGCGGCTCTCCCACAGACAGACATTTTTATAGAGAGCCGGAGCGGCTCCGCGCCACAGACAAAGGGGATCTGTCAAGTAACAGAATAAACATGCAGACACTGAAATGTGACGTCACCGATAAAAGGTCACGTGTATTCATAAGAAATACCGAGATATTTGCATCACACGCCCACTCCTCCTTATACTGATATTTGAAATGCTAATTGCTGTTTTTTTTTTTCATCGTCAATTCCGCCGCGTGGGATCGCGCTCCCGTTTTCTTTCTCGCTCTATTTACTACAGCGAGAAAGAAAGCGACGGTTCTAATTGAAAAATGATCATCATCATCATACTAGCCGAAAAACGTCCACTGTTGGACATAGGCCTCCCCCAAGCGTCGCCACAACGACCGGTCCTATGCGCACGCAGAACAGATGGTCGATGGTGACGAAAGGTTCTGGAGTGTCGACCACGTACCGGAAGACGCAGCGTTGGGAGGCCTCCAACAAGGTGGAATGATGACCTGTTCAGGGTCGCGGGAATCCGATGGATGCGTGAAAAATGATAGAAGCATTGAAGAACAATATCTATTTTTGGAGAGAGGTGAACTGCATGCAATAAGCTCGCAAAAGTAGCCGCCATGATCCACGCACAATGGTTCACATAGGATTAAGTACCGAAACCAGACTCCATTGATAGGAAGAAGGATAAAAGCATAGGAATGTGTGATTCTGTGCTGACACATGTAGCTCAACTCTAGACCCAGCTTAAACCTTAAGAGAACACTTCCCCACTATCAACATGAGTATGGTTTAAAAGTTTGTTGTTTCAACCAACGCAATGTTTGATAAAGAGTCTACGTGAAAAAAGACTGATAACAATAAAATTCGTGTTTTTTGTTTAAGTACTTTAAAAACAAACGTGATTTTTTTTTCTTGCCAGTGGCGGCGACGCGGAGAAATGCACGGCGCTGCACGACGGGAAGCTACTCCTCCGCCAAGAGTTCCCCTTCAACATCGACCAGATGTTCACCATGATCTTCACCAACTCCAAGTTCAACCTGGAGCTGCTGGCAGCCAGGAGTACCACAGATTATGTGCAGGTAACTGGTGAAGTTAGTATTAATGCACGAATTTAGTTAGTTGTTGCAAAACTAATCGTCTGGTGGTCTTTGGCTTCGTACCTACCTTTAATTATTCCTGTTGTTGGGTAGAAGTGCACACTTGTCTAGTGTTTTCTCTGTCATAGTCGCTTGGAACTATTACCTCACTTCTCTTTGGAGCTAGAACTACATTAGACCGACGCATACGTTGCCCCCTAGCCAAGTTACGATCGTTGTTGGCCACGCCCCCAATTCCTTTTTTCTAACGTCATCTCAACGCTTAGTCACGTGGTCAGAACAAAGGAATTGGGGTGTGGTCAACTCCAAGCGTTCACGCTTAACGAAACGATCGTAATTTGGCTAGGGGACCGATTTGTACGTAGAACGACGTCGCGTGGCGTGGATCAAGTGTAGCTCTACAAGTCCTGTTTCCATGTAAAATGTATGGAGGCCGATGTGTTCAGATTGGTGTGTGTGGTACACGTGTAATTCTAACTTGAGATTCAAGCCAGAGTGTAGTGCTTACTACTTTTGTTACTTTTTCGATTTGCGAAGTAATGCGCGTGTGAAACCTAGCTGGTATCCGAAAACATTAGGTAAAGTGCGTTTATGCGTGGTGTACAACATATATCGAGGGTCCTGTTCGTGTGCGCTACTCCGGAAAAATCAATCCAGGAGGTCCAGCCTTCGGACGACGGGTGAAAGCCAGGTCAGTGTTGCTCCTAACCTAACTTTCCTTTTTGACCAAACCGAACGTTCCGTTCACGATCTTGCCGCAGTGAGCTGTAGCTAAGCGCGGGGCGGCGAGCGGTGAGATCAAAAATATCAAAATGTTTGATGCGCACCCCGCTCGTCGCGCCGCTCTCCGCTAAGACTGACGTCATGAACAGGCTGTAATTTGATCGTCCTATTTGTGTCGCATTTGCAAGTTTACGTACTGTGCGAGAATTATGGGTATTCTGATGAAAATCAATGACTGGATGCTCAATGCAAATTAGTTTTTAATAATTTTCGGTGTGAACAATATATTTTACAAAAAACAAGTGAAGACAAGTGACAAATAGAAGTGTCATATTTTTTCTTTAATTTAAGAAGCTTGCAAGAAGGTTTTATCTCCAACATTTCCCCGGGCGTTGAAACCATTGGTTTCAACCAGATTCTGAAGACACAGGCAAAGGGCAGATTCGGTTGAATGCCCGTCGAACGACTCCAGTAGACGTCCGAATGTCAGCTACACGGGCGATACCATCCGTTCCTGGGTGAACAGCCACGATCCGTCCAAGTCTCCACTTCAACGGAGGAAGATCGTCTTCCTTGATCACCACCAAGGAGTTCAGCATCAAACCATCCTTGCAGGAACGCCATTTGGAGCGTTGTTGCAATTCTGCAACATACTCCTTGCTCCATCTGCTCCAGAAATGCTGGCGAAGCTGCTCGATCCTCTGGTAACGAGACAGATAATTGGCAGAGCTATCCTGGTAATCAGGTTGCGGCAAAGAAGTAAGTGGCCGTCCCACAAGAAAATGTCCTGGCGTGAGCGGAGTATAATCTGCAGGATCTGAAGACAACGGCGTCAATGGACGAGAGTTCAAGATGGCTTCAATCTTGGTTAGTGTGGTGTACAGCTCCTCAAAAGTCAAGTTACAATTTCCCAACACTCTCTGAAGGTGATACTTTGCTGACTTGACACCCGCCTCCCAGAGTCCACCGAAATGTGGGGTGTAGGCGGGAATAAAATGGAACCTAATTCCGTCGTTTGCTGCACTTTCACCCAAGGACAAACTATTTAATTTTAAAAATTTGGAAAGGTCGTTGTATGCACCGACAAATGAGGTACCGTTATCGGAAAAAATATCAGCAGGTTTACCTCTCCGAGAAATAAACCGATACAAAGCCAGTAAATAACTATTGCTAGTTAAATCACCAACGAGCTCCAAATGAATGGCCTTGGTTGTGAAACAAATAAAAATAGCGACATACACCTTTACTAACCTACATCCACGGCCCTGGCGACTAGCACACATAATAGGGCCAGCGTAATCAACGCCTGTGCTTTCAAAGGGATAACCTGGACGAAGGCGTTCTCGTGGTAAGTTACCCATTAAGGGAGCTACAACCTTACCCTTCATACGGTGACACAAAACACACTTATGATAACAGGCTTTCGCCAACTTGCGACCTCCTATTGGCCAATAAGTTTCCCTAATGGAAGCTAATAATAATTGTGGGCCAGCATGCATCAGTCTTTTATGCTCAAAATTAAATAATAGTTTAGTGAAATCATGAGTGGACTGTAATAAAATAGGGTGTTTCTTACTATAAGCAAAATTAGAGTTATCGAGACGTCCTCCTACTCGCATTACATTATTATCGTCTAAATAAACATTAAACTTTAGAAGGGCGCTCTTTTTAGGTAAACTCTTTTTGTTCAAAAATAATTGGTATTCAGAAAATGACTGAATCTGACTCTTAATAATGACAAGAGTTAGTGCATCTTGTACCTCATCACGTGACAAGTATTTGGTTTTAGGGTAATGCTTTCTACATGACTTAATAAATCGTAATACGTAGGCAACAGATCGTACGAGCCGTGTGTAATTGGAATAACGACTAAAATCAATTAAAACTTCAGGTTTCGAATCGTTTACAACATGTAATATGATTTTAGGTCGAGTCTCCGGTAACGATTGTAGTCCTGGGCTCGTAATTTGAGAAGGCCATTCAGACGAATCTAGTTTTAAAAAATCTGGTCCTTTCCACCACAGATCTGACTCCTGCAGATCACTAATATCCATGCCACGAGATATTAGGTCTGCTGGATTTTGATCTGTTGGGACGTGCCTCCAAGTAGAGTTACCCGACTTATCCAAAACCTCAGCAACGCGGTTGCGCACAAAGGGCTGAAGTCTGGTAGGCATCATCTGTAACCATCCCAAGACAATGGTTGAATCAGTCCAACAATAGACCCGACTGATCTTCACTCGAAGTGAGCTCACCACCTTCTCGTGAAGACGAGAACCGACTACCGCACCACATAACTCCAGTCGCGGAATTGTCGTGGGCTTGATGGGAGCAACTCGACTCTTTGCCATTAACAAGCGAGCCATGTACTCACCCTTAGCATTAACACTGCGAATGTAGACGCAAGCACCGTACGCGGACTCAGACGCGTCTGTGAAAATATGGAGTTCTAACTCCGTAAATGAATTGCAGACTACAAGTCGCGGAATGCGAACATGATTTAAAAGAGGTAAAGATTTAATAATAATCTCCCATTGTTTACAAATCTCATTAGATAATGGTTGATCCCATGATAATTTATCTAACCACATTTTCTGTAGCAAGATCTTCATAGTAATAACAATAGGACCTAACATACCTAAGGGATCAAAGATTCGCGCAATGACGGATAACAAGTCATGCTTTGTGTACCTAGTCGAAGATTTAGTCAGACCCATAGGAAACCCTATCTCATCAGTGCCGATATGCCAACAGAGACCAAGCAACTTTTCTGGCTCATTTTGTCCAATGTTCAAATCGTATGACGCAGGGACAGCATTCGACAATAATTGAGAATCATTTGACTTCCACTTTCTCAATGGCATACATGCCGACGCAAGCGCTTTGGTGACTTCAGTGCGAATGAACTTTACTTCATCTAAGTCATCCCCTCCGGTCAGCAAGTCGTCGACATAGAAGTCATGTTGGATGATTTCCGATATCTTAGGGTTCCTACAGTCGAGTCCTACTTGTTTAAGGCATCGTGTCGCAAGGAATGGCGCACTGGCCGTACCGTACGTGACGGTGTTTAATTGATAAACATTAATAGGATCACTAACATTATCACGCCAAACAATCTGTTGTAAATATCTGTCCGACGGGTGGACGACTATTTGTCTATACATCTTCTCCACATCCGCAGACAAAACATACTTGTGGACTCTAAAGCGAAGAAGTATAGACAATAGACCGTCCTGTACGGTTGGCCCAACCATCTGTAGGTCATTAGAGGACACTCCTGTCGAAGTAGAAGCACTAGCGTTGAAAACAACACGAAGTTTGGTCGTGGTACTCGACTCGCGTAAAACTCCCATATGTGGAATAAAATAACCCAAACATAAATTAGGTTTATTAATTTTTGTCATATGACCAAGTAACTCGTATTCTGACAAAAAGTCATGATACATTCTACTAAAGTTCGTCTTAACCTTTAATTTACGCTCTAAAGAATGTAAACAATGTGTGGCTTTATTAAAAGAATTTCCTAAAATTGAAGGATCTTTCTTTAGGGGGATGCGAACACAAAAACGACCATCAGACAATCGTGTCGTATTTGTAACGAAATTGTCTTCACACAATTTCTCTTCAGGCATATAAGAATTGGAAGACTTCGCATTCACCTCCTCTAATTGCCAAAACTTTGTCAATTCTGACTTAAGGTTTTCCCAGTCACCATCGCTGTCGGCAACCATTTTAGACATATTGCATTTTACGTCATTCGTCAGCAGTGAGATAGTATTCTGAGTAATTGGACCGGAAACTATCCATCCTAGACGGGTTTCACATAATATTGGTTTCCCGGTACCTAACTTTAGTCTTTGAGATCCTAACAAATCCCAAAAAAGATCAGCGCCGATTAAAATATCAACATCGGCAGGGTTATAAAAAGTAGGATCAGCTAAAGTAATATTCGAGGGTAAGTCGAAATCAGAAATATTTATCTGACGACACGGAACACTACTCGTAATGAACGGAAGAACAAAACAATTTAGTTCGAATACAAAGCTATCATCTAATGGCGTACCCTTAACCCGACATATTTTACCTACGTGCGAAGTGACGTTATTGATTCCAAGGATTGATCTATCTACCTGGCTAGTTTTTAAGTTAAGTTTATTGCACAACCTATCTGTTATGAGTGAAGACGTGCTACCACTATCGAGCACCGCGCGAGCGAGATGCACACACCCATTGTGGTCTCTTAATTTGATCAAAGCGGTTGATAACAACACATCTCGTTGCGTATGACCACACGGAGATGCAATGTTTGCGGATAAAACTACGTTATTCGTTTCAGTCGTAGCAGACAAGTTATTCATTGAATTACCACTAGGTGTATTCGATACAGTGCCATTAGAATGTACGTGAACTAATGTGTTGTGCCTACGTTTGCATAGTTTGCAGCCTGGTTTTTTACATTTGTTAGCATAGTGTCCGGAACGAAAACAGTTAAAACATACCTTATAACTAGGTAATGATTTGAGACGGTCATCGTTACTCAATGCGAGAAACTGTGGACAATTATTTAATGTGTGATCGTTGTTATTACATTTAGGACAAGGTTTAGAAGCTGAGTCAGTGCTAGAATTGATAGGAGATTGTGCTACCATTGACTTGATCTTAGGACCTGATTTACCTGGTGATTGCGAATAATGATTGCGGGGGAGTTCCAGGGTCTCGATGAGGTCGGCTCGATTGCGTAAGAATTGCATAAATGCGTTAAACGTGATTAAGCCATCCTTGTCTATCCTACCTTTGCACTCCTCCCACTCACGATAGGTTTTTTGATCAAGTTTTCGTGTGACAATGTAGATTAAAAGTGTATCCCAGTGTTTCACAGGCTCCCCTAATGACTCTAAAGCTCGCAAGTCTTTATTTAATTGATCGATCAAATTCTTAATGGCAACAGAAGATTCTTTTGTAATTGATTCAATAGTAAATAATGAACTTATATGATTCTGAACCAGTAATCTTTTGTTGTCAAACCGATCACATAACAATGACCATGCCACAGAGTAATTACTTGAAGAAAACTCAATGGATTTGATAACTATAGCAGCTGTTCCCTCAAGTGATGCTCGCAAGTAGTGAAACTTATTGATTGCGTCTATGTCATCATTACAATGAATTAGGCTAGTAAAGGTGTCGCGGAATTCAAGCCAATTACAATATAATCCGCTAAACTTTGGTAACTGAATCGTTGGCAATTTAACCGGCTGCTTTATGCTAACACGAGTACTTTTACAACTTTCCATCGATTTATTATCTTTATTGTAGTCAGTCAGAATATTCTGGGCTCTAGATAAGGTTTTATAATAAATAGACTCAAACTCGGAACGCTGAGAATATTGTAAGTTGATGTCGTCAACAATGCATTCTAGACGTAACTGTACCTTATCATACTGCTCATACAACGCCTCTATCTTGCCCATGCGCAACTGCAACTCGGACACATCACAGCTAGATAGCTCCTTGTCCTTGAATGAGTCCAGGAAATTGAGGAAACTAGTCAAGCGACCTTTGAAGCTGCCTCGCTTCTTAATTAAATCCCTTTCCTCAGACATTCTGGGAGACGAGTGTTGTCAAACTGGCATTGATACAGGAATATAAAAATTAAAACCAACAATATAATTTCAATAATTATACGCCTAGCTGTAGTCTATGCCCTTTCTGACTGCTAACTATAATTTATAACAATGACTTGTACTAATATCTAACACTCAAATATTTTTATTATGTCAAGATACTTGTTAAAAATTAATACCACTGTTAAGTACTTATGTAATTAGTTACAGCTTAATATAATGTAAGTTTAATAATGTAGCAAAATAGCTAACTATACTGTTAAAAGTATGAGTTTAAACTTAACATTGCTGTTGAATAAAATACTAATCACAATGCAACAAAGTACCTAATGATTTTACTCAAACACAATATAATTGGTAATTTAATAAAATAGTACTGACCTTAGTATGACTACTTATATATACTACCTGAGTGTTGGGTGACGATATTAGCGTAATTATAACTGTACACCACTAACTAACTTGCTTGAAATCAATCCAGTTCTCCAGCAGTGAACTCATGAACCTCCATTCAGCGTGGAAGTCAGTCTCTATTCTTTTTCTTGAAAATAATCGCTGATCTTCTTAATTATATTTCATCCGGCTCGTTATGGACCATGTGCGAGAATTATGGGTATTCTGATGAAAATCAATGACTGGATGCTCAATGCAAATTAGTTTTTAATAATTTTCGGTGTGAACAATATATTTTACAAAAAACAAGTGAAGACAAGTGACAAATAGAAGTGTCATATTTTTTCTTTAATTTAAGAAGCTTGCAAGAAGGTTTTATCTCCAACACGTACAGACGCACATTTCAACCGCTATTTTTAATTTTTTGAACCTATTCTCTGCGTCTTGGGATAAATACATATAACAGCATATGTTGGTTGGTTAGTTGGGTATGGTTGGTTGGATTGATTTTTTTAAAATAAGTACTTATTAAATTATTATTTTAAAATTTTATCAGAATTGTCAAAATTGTCACTTCTGATTTTTACGAATAGGTGAGGTATTATTTTTTAAATTGACGAAAGTCCGTGCTGTCACGATTGCAACAAAGTGGCTTCTACTGTCTAACCGCGGCTGCTTGCAAATCAGTCTCACCGTGTTTTTCATCAGCGACATAATTTTCTATAGTGTAATAACAAAATGTTTTTATGTTCCTTGCAGTCGCCGTGGCAAGCCCAGGGCGGGCTCAAGTGTCGGCAGATCAGCTACACGCTGGGCCTCACGTCCGGGCCCATCGGGCCCAAGGAGGTGCAGGTCACCGAGACGCAGGTACGGTATATTAGACTTGACTAGCGCGTACACATAACGTGCGTGATAACCAGAAGAGGTCAGAATTATATCTAATTCTAATCCTAAAGTTGTAAAATGTACTTGCATCGAAATGTTGATATTAATATCCCGTGTGGCCAACAATATTACAAATAAAAGAAAGGTAATTAACATAAAATTTTTATTTGTAGTTTTCATTGATAAAGATCCCTCTTCGTCAATTGAGGTAAGGTTAACAAATTTATACACTTCCTCTTCCTCGTCATTAATGGAGGAAGAAGTGTTTTTTTTTTGCTAGATTTCTGATAGTATCATAAAAAAATCTGCTCTTTAAATTAATCTCTGAATTTGAGACATATTCACCCTATTCTTTCTCTGTATGAATTCAGTATAAGTATATAAATAACTCTATCTAATTCCGGCCTCTGATGATAACGTCCTTCGTTAAGTCTCCAGATAAGATGATTTTAGATCGTTGAGAGTCCTATACTCTATCCCCAATAAAATTAGACATTAAAATACAAACCTTTTTACTGTGCATTCAAACGATTTTGACCTCTATTGCGTTGGTGGCATGATGAATGGTGGCTGCAGTAAATAGTTGGTATTGCTACCACTTTTTTGCTTTTAATGCCATCCATGGTTAAACAGAGACGCGGATGGAGTATGGAAGGTGCTTAAAATATCTTGACCGACTTGTTGGTCTGTGGTGGTGGTTAGTGGCCCTGACTGCTATGCCGGAAGTCGTGGGTTCGATTCCCACCCAGGACAAATTTTTGTGTGATGAGCATGATTATTTGTTCTGTGTCTGGGTGTAATTTATCTATAAATGGTGTAAGGGACAGCCCTCAACAAACTTTAAGGGCTTGCTCAGTAGACGAAACTGAACAACCTACCATCAAATTTTTTTTCAGGAAACGAAAAAATAATTCAGCCTCTCCATACAAACTGTCCAATCAAGTTAACAATTTTGTATGGCGAGGCGAATTTTTTTTTTTTTTTTCGTTTCCTGAAAAAATTTTTTATGGTAGGTTGTTCAGTTTCGTCTACTGAGCAAGCCCTTAAAGTTTGTGGAGGGCCGTCCCTTACACCTTGTATATATGTATGTATTTAGAAATATATAAGTATGTTAATCAGTTGTCTAGGATTCATAACACAAGTTTTGCTTAGCTTGGGACTAGACAACGTAGTGTGATAGTTGTGGAGTATTATTTATTTATTATCTGTCAACTTGCAGGTAATGAACAAGTGTTCGAAACCCGGCGTCCTGTACTCGATCGACTCGACAAGCGAGAACGCAGGCATCCCCTACGCCGACTACTTCAGCGTGCAAGTGCACTACTGTCTGCAGAGGGTGACGGAGTCGGTCACCGACCTGTCGCTGTACGGGCACGTGCACTACAAGAAGAGTATGTGGCCCATGATCAAAGGTACGTCACGCGTGTGTCATACTCCCAGGTTCAAAAGTATCTTATACCAATTACCCGTGTGTGTTCCCGCTTCAGGAAGTGTTGATGACATCACTAAGTAGTGGCTGCACGAAGGTTGCGCTGACGTTCTTTGTCGAGGGTCACCAGTTTGGAGGTTGCGGAACAGAGAGTAAAATCTCGCAAACCTCCGTTGAAAAGGGAGGATCCTCCGACCAGACAGGTGTTATGTCTGGTGGGTAACTGTCCGGCAGATGGTTTCGAACTGTTCTATATCGCGAAGAATTTTAATTGCGCGATGCATAATTAGTTTTTATGTGACGTTATAGATGTCGCTACACAAGTTTCATCCAAATACCTTCAGCAGGTTCAGTGTGAAGGTGTAACAAACATACAGACTCCTAAGCCTTTAT
The DNA here is from genome assembly GCA_910589285.2 of Mythimna ferrago. Taxonomy (NCBI): domain Eukaryota; kingdom Metazoa; phylum Arthropoda; class Insecta; order Lepidoptera; family Noctuidae; genus Mythimna; species Mythimna ferrago. Next base: position 27,126,083 of record OU342684.1, read on the forward strand.
AATATTAGTGAATCAAATTACACTTATCATAAGTCCACTGTGGTAACATCTTCTCAGTCCATGAGTAACCATCTCGGTAATACGGCGCCATTCATCGCAGACTGCAGCTTTCTGGATACACTCGTAAACCGAGCACTTAGTTGGGGCCTTGATCGGGGCTGTCTGTCTATCTCATTGATGATCTACCACATGACCTGGTGCTCTCAACTTTGCCCTGCACTATGAGGCAACACATGGTAACATATGTATGTAAAATTAACTGCAAACATGTTTTGTCAACAGCATTCCTAGAAAAGAACACAATATCAGGTCTGGAGGAGTTCAGCCGGCTGCTGGAGGCGCGCCTCACCAGCGAGGCGGAGTGCGCCGTCCCCGCCGCGAGGAAGGCGCGCAGGCATCGCCGCGTCACCAGTATGTATACTTTGACTTACCTCTCAATGTGGCATTGTCTAGTGTTCTGTCCAGCATGAATAGTTTTGATGTTATGTATCGACATTATGTCAGAACTGTAATAAACTTTAGGGCCAACACTGCGTTAAGCGGGCGCGCGTGCGGACACCCGTCGGACTAAACGCGTGTGTCGTGTGCGGCGGTCCTCGAAGCGGAAACCGGATTATTTCCTGCGCAATTTCGTTAGTTCAACTTTAACGGTGTACATGTAGTCGTGTCGATGGAGAACTTTAATCTATTATCGTCACGAACGTGACGGGTGTCCGCGCGGCGAGCCGCGATGAAGCACACGCGGTGACTGCGTAACGCAGCGTCTGCCCTTACAGGGTGGATTTTATTGCGTAAACCCCGCAAACTACTTGCTTTATAATAATTATACAATTAATTCAATGAACACATAACAATTTAGAGTTTGGTGATTTTTGTAACGTTTGCGATACGTAAAGTTACGTGTCTTGAATTGAATCTGATCGTGTAAAGTATCAGTGTTTTAGACGTTGGTCCATTTCTAGGATCTGCAGACTCTTCTAGACCCTCCATTATCACCGTCCTCTTACACTGTTTCCAACTTATAAGTGATTGTCCCGACTGACCAGCTCTCATTTTGGTATTCACCTTTCTAGCCATGATCGTCTTTCTCATCATCAATCTATCATTCCTTTGTTCTCCTTCTATTCTTAGGCTTCGGTTTCTTTATCGGAATGCAATGTTACTGTATGGGATGTCGGACATATTTATAATCCTCCTCATCGCTGAATTGTTTGAAACAGTTCCCACGGCCCTAGAGCGCAAATTGTAACTAGTGGGGTTTAGTCAGCAAAAACCTGACACTACCTTTCGCTCTACCCAGCAGGAGAAGTTAGAAGTTAGTTAATTGAGTGAGAAGTACCTCTAGCGGGAGAAGTTTTTTTTGATAATTTCCGACCTCACATAAAAAAGCCGGTGGCGCAAATTGCGACAAAACAAAAGATAAAATTGTAGATGTATATCATGTAAGTGTGTCTGGCACCTTGCGCTGTAGTGTTGTGCATTTCGATGAAGAGATTAAAGCTTTATGGTAGAGATGTCACTGAGGTTTAATTCCGATTCCGAAAATTGGAACTTCCGATTGATTTTGCACCTCCGATTCCGATTGGGGTTGCGATAAAATTTAATAGGAGCAATATATTGGAGCCACAAACAAGTTTATACGTGTCGAGAGGGGAACGTTCCTCGATCAATTTATTACTCTTTCACTTGGGCCGATTTTAAAGTCACGCTGGCGGTCGGCGCTGACAACTCAGTACGTAGTTGGCAGCAGCAACTCGTCTTAGTGTTATCCGCTGCAAAATACAGTTATAGCCATTACTCAACGGCGCGTGCGTTGTTATTTTGAAACGCTTCTTAAGCAACCATACATACAGTCTGTCAGCGCCGATCGTCAGCGTGACTCTTAAAACAACCTTATTGTTTTGTTTCGTATTTAAAAAGTTGTGAATGAGCTTTTCGTTCTTGGTAAGTTGGTAGTAGTGTTTCATTTGACGCTTCTGCTTTCGCCTCCGCTTACAATTTCGGTTCCGGTTCCAATAAACAAAAAAAAACACCAGTTCCAAATTAGATTCCGATATCACCACTTCCGTTAGCTCCTTACTTTATAGTAGCGATGTTATGGTGTTGCAATAGGAACCAGAATCAGAGGCACAAGCATTAAATAAAAAACTGCCAAAACGAAACAAAACAATAAGTGAAAGAAAGTAATAATTGTCAGAAGGCACGGGGGGAGCTCGCCTTTATATATGAATTGTCAATTCACTGCCGCCGCAACCGCTGTATAACCCTCCGATATTACATCCGAATACAATTTGTCGGAACTGAAATCGAAGTCACAAATTCCGATGTTTCGGAACCGAAATCGGACCCTTCGTAACGTCTCTGCTTTCTACCTATCCAAATACCAGTGACAGAGGTGCTGGAATGTGGTGTGATGTGGTGTACTGACGTGTGTTGTTTGTCCGGCAGCGTGGAAGCTCGTCACGCCGTCCCGCGTGCCGTTCCCCACGGCCGGCCTGTTCGCGCCGGTCGCCTCCGTCGCCACTGTGGTCTTCCCCATTACTTGTCCGCGTAGAGCGAGAAGTCACTAGACCTTTTATATCAGTACCCTTTAGTTAATAAGACACATCCAATTTTAGAAAGATGTCTTTTAGTCTCGGTTTCTAGATTTTTTTTTTTCTACAATGAAAGTCTTTCCGATTTAAATTGTACAGTCGATAATATTGAAAATTGACACACTGTCCGGTCAGACATCGAATCGTCGTAAGTTAAACCGTAGGGGCCCACCAGGGCAGAAGCCTGCGGCGTGAAGACTTATTATTTTGCCGTTGGAGCACACTTTGCCTAGAAGTATCTAACCTATTCAATCTAATATCCCCATATGGTAGCCATCAGAAAATACAGACTGCGGCAGAGAATTTCAAAGCTGAACACAATGTATATGTTCTCAAAACTTTTTGTACGTATGGGTGGGATATCCACCATGTACATGTACCGATAGCGCGTTCCCGTACGTCTGATGTGCGTTATATCTATGATGGAACGGGCTTGGCTGAATTAAACTCTGCAATGCCGACTCACACACTCCTCAAAATGTAATCATGCAACACCGTCAGGCTAGCAACTCGGCGTCGAGGCTCAATCATTACCGGCTCGTTAACTGAATGGGTCAGCTTTCAATATTGTTGACAGTATATGTGACTGAAGCCACACAACAGCAGGTCGATTTATTGGTGGAATATTTTAGAGTGAAATTCAGGGGCTCTTTTAATTATTCGGTAATTGATTCCTAGTGAATAATTGTGATATAAAATTGATGTCGTTTACTATCATATAATTTTACAATATATTGACTGAATCAGCGAAGCTGGCCCAGAACGCTGATTCGATACATTTGCTGCCAAACACTGAAAAAGAAACCGTATTTTTTTGAAAACATATACGTATCAAAACTAAATATTTTCTAAACACGACAGAAATACAAAACAGAGGTGACCGTTAGCATGTATGTCATAAAAAATTGGCTTGGTAAAAAAGAAAATAGTGTACAAAGGGAAACTTTTTCTAAAATTCGATGTGTCATATTTCCGACCGGTACTGTACTTTTTGTTTCACGTAGCACAGCTATGCCTTGCTGTTCACATTGTGCTTGAGTAGCTAACATTACTAAAAAAAATAAGCTAATTAATGCACTCGTTACGGCAAAGTACAGATTATGTTGCGACTTTTTGGAATGAACATTTATTTCAAGTTGATGACTTTTCGCTTTACAAAGACTTCGTAGAGTGTAGACCTTATCTTCCCCTTTATGTCTATCGTAGAGGATAATCAATGTATGTAACATCTAAAAGCATGGTCGTTCATTCGACAATCAGAAATACTTAATCCTTTTTTCACTTTCAGCGTCTTCACAGGAGCCAGGCATACCCACAGCGGTGAAGATTCCTACAGCTAGTTTGGTAGCGCCTAGGGCTTCGGTCTCGAGAGTACATAGGCCTCCAGGACGCTCCGGAACGTGGCTGGCGATTTTACTAACCGTTTTGCTGCTTATAAACGCGGCACTCTACTACAAACTGTACTATACGGACAGAAGTGGCTACGGGTTAGATTTGGATGACTTACAGAATAGGTAAGGGGACCTGTAGTATTTTAATATTTTTGTTAATCGGATGTTGGTCTTTAGAATAATATCGACACCTAATTTTAAAGAGTGTCTCGAATAATTAACGCTATTTTCAGCACCAGCATTCTCGAACGAATAGCCAGCATATATTTATAGGTATTTATTATCATGGCTCCATCTTTGATTTGAGAATCATTCATAAATGTTCATGGCGTTTTGAATTGATTGACTGGATTTTAAAAGCTTCTGAGCTAATGGTTTGTTTGGCCTAGAATAGCGTTTGGATCGTGCTGATTTTAAGCTTTTTTCGTCGCCTTAACGAGTGTTGTTATTTCGTCGTAGAATGAGCAGCGTGAGCGGGTCTCAGATGGCAGACTGGTCAGCTCTGCTGGAGCAGCACACGCACCGGCAGCGCGGACAGCTGCTGGCGTGGAGGGACGCGCTCGACAGGACCGTCGCGCATCTCGCACAGGTATACACTCCACTAGACTGACTCACAGACGACGAGTCCTGATCGCCTGGATCGGGCGAGATCTGTCTCTGCCAGCAGTAGCGAGGGCTACGCTGGCGGAGCCAGAAAACTGTAGGGAAATTACTTTCTTCTGTGAGACTGTGATAGTCCAGAAGAAGGCTCCCAAGCGAGATCGTGAAAGGGTCAATCCCACTCGGAGAAGAAGGCGTTAGGGAGGCAACCGCCACGATGCCTAACATGCCGAAACCCCGCTTGCATCATCCAATGCAGTGGGACTTGGGAACCACGGGCGCTCAGAGTGGGGACTCTGCTCGCCCATCGAGTGATTCCAAAGAAGATGGTGGCACAGTGATCACGCGCTGGCGTGCACGTTGTACAGTCTCCTCAAGGACTCCTCACTGAGGGGGTTCCGGAATGGTCTTTTGAGAGGTAACGGGGTCCCTTCTACATGCTGATGGTGATCACTGGGGTGGTTTTACTAAGGGTAAAAATCCCACCCTCCCCGAACTTATCTCCAAATCCGGCGACTTTTGAAGGTTTCCCCTCGGAAACAAAAGTAAAAGGCTGCCCTCATCTTTGATTACTGTTCCGCTCCTTTTAATCTTAGCGTGATTTATATAGAGTTCTTCGATAAATGGGCTATCCAAACAAAAAAACTCATCTGCTTTATTATAGGTACTCTTAGTTGTATATATTTTTTCGGCCCCTCAATCAGTTACTAATTATTACTTTTTTTAATTCTAGACGGAGCAAGCGCTGACGAAGTTATTAGAGACGATAAAGCCTTCACTGGAGAGGGCGCAGAAAGAAGCGGAGTCGCGCGACGAGCTCTGAGCGATGCGCGTATGTCACTGCTTTGCCCGTATGATTGTATACACTCACGAGTAGGGAGCTACAGAGGCCGTTAGCTGAGGGCATGAGGCACGAACACAATGCATATGTCCAGGTGGATAAATGCTACGGTTGATGTAACTATATCATCTGAGGCCCGTGACAATTTCGTGGGTTTTTTTCATTGGGGCCCCAAAAAAATTGTTACGTTGTGATTTAATTTTATAAAATTTAGTCAATTAAGTTGGGTTAGAACTTTTGAGCTTGCGGTCTTTCGGACCGGGGGCCCCGTCGGATCAGAGGCCCACGGCATTTTGCTAGCCTTGCCATCCTATAGTTCGGCCAGATCTACGGTTCCAGCTTTAAATTAAATGACAATGATACAGTAGATTGAAGATGATCAGACTCGGTAGCTCATTTCGAGGGTTTAGTTCAGGTGATACAGATCCCTAAGCACAGGCGTGTAGAATATGGATCGAAGGCATGTTTGCAAGAACTTTTGCTCACATAAAAAGTAACTACATACAAAATAGTGATGCCGTATATGAGTGTTTCAAAGCCAAATCTCTCTGAAGATGATTATGATAAATGATCCTCCTAAATTCATTCCTATATCCCTAGATATTGCTCAATTCGCAACGCAGTAAGATTAAAAATAACGAGTATACAATGACTGTTGATAGGCGACCGATTCTGTAGAAACTCGAGCTGTGTATAAAATCATACGCGCGCTTGGCAAAGTGAAACATATTTTTATCCTATACGTCTGCTAGAGGTTTTCTCGACAGTTCCCAACACCCATAATGTTTAGTTAAACGCACACCTAATTTATTTAAATTCCGCTACACGAATTATTGTTAGTTTAATTCCTTTTGAGTGGAATATCTTTTGTTGAGTGCTATTAACAGCCTGAGGCCCTCACGCTCTTACGCAATCTCTCATAAACTAAACTGTTAAAGGGATGCAATTATATAAGTTGTATAGCTACATCTCTCTTTCTCTCTCGCACGCTTGACATTTTAACAGTCTATAGAGATTGAAATCATACAAGACTAAAGATTCCCATTGCTGAAAATAGACGTCCCCAATAGCTTGCTATCAAGCAGAGGCTGTTAAATGAGAGAAAAAAAGAACCAATGACCTTCAAGTAAAAGTAAACTGACATCTGGGCTTGTTGGCTCCATTGTAAATGTCCATCCCTTACTATCAGCCGAGATCGAGGTTAAGGGAGACCTCATGAGAATTTAAAAAACATAACATTATCTATAGTGTATGAGCGTTAAGAACATAGTGACGTTATCAGTGCAACTGCAAAGTAAATGGCGTATTCATACTGGGGTAAAAATTGAACCATTAACCCGTTGTATGCCGGAACGCAGATCTACGCGAGACACAATGGCTTTTTAATTGTGTCTCTAATGACGGCATACGAGAAGTTAATACTATAGGAAACATTTTGTTACACAGTATAATCAAATATTAAAATTTTAATTTTTATAATTTATAATTATCACTTTAATTTTTACGAATAGGTGAGATATTCAAAATTCAAAATCTTTTTATGTCACATAGACCTTTATTTATCGTTAATTGCAGACATTAACCTAGAGTAACATTAGATATTTAATTAAATTCAAATTATTCATTATAATACGTCAGAAACTAGTGTACGGTCCCAAATGAGCGTTTTCGACGAAAAAGAACCGGCAAGAAACTCCATGAATTCCAACATGTCATTATTTTATTTTATTATTTTATATTCACAAAATATGCATCCATACTGTCTGAAGAGCATACATGAACTGGTCAATGTGAACACGGCTTTCTAATTTACTCATGATCTCATTGGTCAATACAAGGGGCGTGGCTAAACTAAGTGACAACGATAAATCACTATTTTCTTAACACGAACAGGCTTTAAGTTTGGATGATGCCTTTTATATTTCAATTTCACTCAACAAAAGATACTTCTTCTAAAGATATCCCTCATTCCCACGTTGTATATAAAGAGAACCTCACAGATCCCCACTGTGATAAAGTAGATACAAATAGTAATGTTATTCCTCTTGTGTATACTGTAATCCTTCGTGACGTATGACGCTAAGCGTTTGTACTCCTTTCCAGTTCCCTTGCTTATTGTAAAATATACTTAGTTTAATTTGAGTAAGACGGCGGAGGTGAATAAGGCCCTAGGTGAAATGTTTAAAGATTAGGCTTTAGGGGAGGAGACGTTAGGTCTTTTAGAGTCTAAATAGTGCAGTATGCTCGCGCGTACGTGCAGTGCGTTACGGCTTCTGTTTTGAGTAAAGCTTTATGTTAACCGAATTAATAGGTAATTTAAAAAGACATTTACAAATGAAAGGTAATCGAATGCCAGCCTCATAACATCACACTATTCTCTCACACGAGGGCTGGCAGTACGATGCTAAAAGGGCCTTATTTGCCTCAGTACTTTAACAGCCTCTTCCCTGGGGTTTCAGCCACTGTACTTCATTTCAAGCTTGATATGTGCACCAGCATCACAATTTAGACATCGTATATCAAGTTATTTTTAAAAGGGTATCACGAAATCGAGTACAGTGCAATCGAGGCTTGCGTTAACGTTTAAAACGTAATAAGTACTTACGGAAGTTATATTAAATTCGTGTATATAAAGGTGAAAGAATGGTTCACAATATTTTAGCAAACAAAAATGGGTTTGGACTGATTGATTCTGCAATAATTTGCGATAAGGTCCATCTATTTTCAAATTATAAATGTACAGATATGTTTATTTATTTATTGTCGTCTAAAATATGGTGTACCGTTAATATAAATCACGCTGGCGCAATATTAGTTAATAATAAACATAAAATAATAAAAAAATATAGAACCAATTAACGCTTAGGAAACTGCGATCGCTTCATAATGTAATATATTATCATAATTTGAAAACTTTTTGGCGCCTGCAATTTTTGGAATCAAAATATACTTTTGGTATATCTTGTGGTAATTTTATAGATATTTATTAATAATAATAATGAATTTTATGAAGCGTATATAAACATGGTTTCCACAGGTACATAGGAATATGTATGTATTTAAAAAAAATTGACAGCTCTACCAAAAATTATTAAGCATGCTTGGTATAAGGTTCCGTTGTTGCATTTGAACAGTTTAGAGTAATTACAAGTTTAAGGATATTGTGTAGTTGACTACCGCCAAATGTCGTCTGTAGTATGCGGCATAGTGCTAAGTGCTAGCATAAATCATTTCAATGTGAATGAACGTAATGTCTTGAATTTAATCAGAGATGTATCGATTTTGTTTTGTTTTACATATTTTTTGTAGATATATCGATTTTGTCTTGTTTTACAATTTTTTTGTAGATTTTCGATGGACTCAAATTTTTGCTGAACCGTATTTGGAAACCTGTACAACCCTGTTATTGGCTTTGTATACATCCTTAAAACTGCAGGTGGTTGTGTAGGATAACCAGCATAGCAGGTTATGCAAGTTCTGTGAAGCGGCTTCACACTGGCACTGTGTTTGAGATGGATTGAGGAAGCCGCATTTAACCAGATGGTTTTAATACATGTCTGAAGCAAAACAATCGGTTTTTCGATTCCAATTCTTGTTCTTTCAGAATCTATTTTTATAACAAAAAATACACCCTTATGCTTAAAGAAACAAATTGTGACTTAAACAGCATTAATCAAGGTTCATTAAATAAATAAACAGTTTATAATTTCAAGAATTACAAGTGCTCGATACATGTCTGATTTATAGAATTAATTATATTCAGAAACGAATCTAAAATTATATAGATTTATTTGTAAAAAATATAAAAGAAAACTTATCATGGTGTTGTTTAGGATATGCAAAGAGTATTAAAGTATAAGTAAGTCAATGTTCGACTAGATAAAAAGGAAAATATGTAAATTTTTCAGTTGTAGTAATGATCTCTTATTGTAAACAAAATATTTTACTACACCTAGTTATTTTTTTTGGTGCTCTAGTATAAATAAAAAAATGTAATATTTTTAGTTATTTTTAAATTGATGTTTGTATATTAAACATGTCAATTATGTTATTATTTATTGGGAAATCATTAGATGGAATCCACATAATATTCAATGAAATGCCACTGAGTTATTTACATATACTTACACCGGGAACTGTGTTGCCTTTAGAATATATAAAATGAATAAATTGTAACATGATATTGACTCATTGCAGTTGTATTAAAACTTCATTCCAGATGTGTGAAATGATCTGAAAATATAGATAAGTTGGATTGGTGGGACAAATTATATAGATTCCTATTAGGTATACCTTTGTTGTGCATTTCTAATGTAAAATGGAATCGGTTAGTCTTGCAGAAGCGGGCAATAGTGCTAGAACATTATGAATTCTATCAGGAGATCAATTTCTTATGACGATATCAGTTGTCAGTCAGTCTGGCTCAACGATTAGGACAAGGTCTACGAAGGTTCAGCATGCTGTTATAAAGAGCGCTTGTAGCACCAATTTCGATAACCATACTTTGCATTTTGAACTCTATTCTGGGTGAAAAGTGGTATCAATTTATGTGGAATGGATTGTCGGAAATGGTGCCGTGAAACGACTGAGTAGTAAATTTGGAAGTTCAGAAATATCTTGTTACCCTAAATGACGAGAGCTGATGACCTCATCATCTCTTACCCGTGTATACTAGGATCTGGAGATATTTTCTGCAACTTAACTTGCCTGCTGCCAATCAATCTATATTATCTAGTGTAACTGCCAAAGAAAATAAAAATCTGCGTAGAAAACGTTCCTAATGGCCGCAATGGCTTAATAACTACTAGATAAATAATATTCTTGTAATGAACTCTGTTGTCTATGGCACAGCACCGATGCCCGCTTCTAAGTCCGTTGTCTGCGTCAAATGGAACGCTTGCCAGAACTATGGTGGATTTATTGCACAATTAATTCCATTTAGGTGTTATGGATTATGTAAGTTAGACAATTCTATTCTCAGTATTGAATAAATATTTTAATGAATTTTTTGGGTTTTATTTTTCCAAAATCTAATTTTATGTTTACTGATGAAATCATTAAGGGGCCGGCGACGGATGAATTTCCATACAAACGTAATACCACGCTCATTTGCAGTTGGAGCATATTTCCAACATATTATGATGATATTCGGTTATAGACAATATTTATCTAGGTTCCTACGTCGAGAATATTAGAAATATTGTTATTTTTAATACAGGAAAAGCCAAATGGCTTGTTTTGCCATTTACGCTGTAAAAAAGTGCGAAATACAATTCACTTAAATTTCTTTTTGTTTTTTTTTTAAAAAGAAAGACGTAAGGACCTTGATAAATATTATCTATAACCGAATATTGCTGACAACTCTCAATATGTTGGAAATATGTTCCAACTGCAAATGAGCGTGGTATTACGTTTGTATGGAAATTCATCCGTCGCCGGCCCCTTAAGGCTTATAGTTCCTTGAACCATCTGGCCGAAATTTAATGGACGCAACGCTCGCACCCGCCTAGGCGGCAGTACGCATATCTGTGCATTTATTTGTGACCATTTAAATCCATTTTCTTTGCGAAATATTGATTGATTTACATAAGCTATGTTCACTTTAAAGAATATTTAAAAACCAATTTTTATGTGTAAAAATGTTTCTAAAGATCCAAGCCGTTTCGAAGAAGTAAGGAAAACTTGCGAAATTGCTAAATATTTTTTTAGACAAAAGTAATAAGAGCACGAAAAAATCAAATGTTGATAATGTTGTTCATGAATCTATAATAAACATATATTTTTTTCAAACCTATAAACCTGGCCGTTACCGAGGAGTAGGCTTCAAAAAGTCAGTTTTATGGCACTTTTCGGGCGCTTGGGCCTTAAGTCTGGTACAGACTGCTGTAACGTAACATGCAAGGTAAAACCGCCCGGAGGAAACGGTGGAGGTGTGCCCCGCTTGGGCAGAGCATCACCGTGTCCTTGTGAGGGCGATAATCGCATCGAGCCTTGGTATAGGCCATGGTCCGGAGCAAGGAGGAATAGCAGGCGGTCGCCTCCTTCTGCGAAGCAGTAATACTAGCAAAAGAGGAGGCCGACCGCATCAGGCGACGGCGCTAACACCCCAGCCGCCGCCGGGATGCCGATCCCGATTTCCGGCCACTGCAGGCGCGGGCGGACGGCGAGCTATGGGTAGCTCGCTGTCCGACCGTCCGGTAACTGTCCGGACCGAGACCAAGTCGTCGACGGCGCACTGTTCCCGCGCGCCTTAAGGAGTTGTCAGCAACAGCAGGGGCCCAGCTATGTCAAAGCCTACTGGGGCCAGGGTCTAGTTCCAAATGGGAGGCTCGGCCCCGGTATAAAAGGCAAGAAGGAACTGGGTGGGTTTTTTAGTCAAAGTCTGACACTATCTTCCGCTCCGCCCAAGGGCGGGGGATGTCATTTGGACGATTTTTACCCACAAAAAAAAAACATGCAAGGTAACAAACATGAAAGGAGCATTTATAAGTGTGGACAGGGCGCGCACGAACCGAGCATGTACCTACTCACATAGTAAGCCCTGTTCACGCTCCTAGTGTGCACGGTTCGCGCGTGCTATGCGTCCACATTATGGGATTTCTGTTACCTACATTGCGACAATGTGGACGGCAAATGCTTTCATTGCGTGGTAGGGCCGTGTTATCACCGCGCCCGGTCGCACTCGGACAGTCCGTCGCCACGCACTGACCCTAGCGAGATCGCTGAGCGTAGATATGAAAAGTGAAATACATACCTACATAAGATTGACTTCTGTAGGTACCTACCTATCTATTTTGTGACCCAGCTTTATATTATCAACTCATAGGGTCAATATAAAAACAAATCACACAATAAGAGAAGTCTCTACTCTAACAGGACCAAAGCACAAAATATATAGGTACAGAAGTCAATCTACACACAAAGCGCGCTCGAGCAACGCGCACATAGACACCGTTCACGGACGCGATACCTCGGAGCGCCTCGGCCCGCTCGTCGAACAGTTCCGGCTCATTAGTGTGCGTCCACCGGGCGTAGGTATAAAAAGTGAAGTACATATATGAGATTGTCTTCTGTACCTATCTATTTTGTGACCAAAGGAACAGTCTCTAGAAAGATTTAATTATAATTCGAAGACGCTGCAAGCTTGATGAATCCCAGCTAGAGGTGGACAAGCTTTCTTGGCCTACACCGTTTAGTCCCGCTAATGTACATTTATATACCTGCTAATTTAGTGCAGTAGAAATGTGGAATTCAATAAATAAATTGATCAGTTTATGGATGTTATTACCAATTTACTATTTCGATGCCTAAACGCCTGTAGAACTAAATTAGCAAACTTGAAATCAAACAAAACAGCTACCTATTTCATAAGCAGGCGCTACCTAATAGAATTTAGGACGATCACTACGTTCATGTTTTACATCGAAATGGTTGGGTAGGTATAGAATGTTGGTGCCTAGTTGCTACTAATCATATACCTATTTTTTAAATAAACGACTTTTTGAACGGCGTCTAATACGATGTATGAAGGCCATCTACATCTAGTAACAATTAGGTATGGTTTAAAAAAAAACTCGTTTTATTTGCAGTTTGATCTCACTGGATAGGTGACCTGTCTTCTTGTTAGAATGGCCCGTCACTATAAAATGCCGTTTAAAAAAATCTGGGTTATAGTCTGTCTAATAAGTCAACCGACTTAGGAATTTTGTATATTTAATTATTTAAAAAATACCCATATTCGATACTTTTTATAAGGTCCTTCTAGTAGTAAACAATGATCAATTTCTCTTAATCAACCTTGATTATTGAACCAGCGTTGACTACATCAGATTTCATTTCACCATAATTATTAATTACCCAAGTAGTAAGTAGGTGGTAGCAACCAGTAGTAACTAATAAGTAACTAGGTATTTAGATGTAAAAAATATATGTGTAGTGACCAACCATTTCGATGGTCACAATATATTGATAGACTAGTTCATCACGCTGGAAAGCGTAGCCTTGGCATATTTTGTCTGGTACCGGTTTCATGAAACTGTGGTCTGAAGCCAATTTGTATGAGTAGGCCCCAGAATTCTGCCTAGCCGAACTCCATTAGTAATGGAGCGGTCTATTATATAGGCCGGCTATTTCAATCATTTGAATGCTTACAATCAGACGTCTTCTGCATTTGAAACGGTGTCAAAGAATCATGGGAAAAAAATCTCCAACACTTGTTTTCTACAACCGTATTAATTTTCGGCTAGAATACGCGTTCTGGGCTTACAAAAAATCATCATCGCTTACCATGAGGTGAGATGGTGGTCAAACGCAAGCCTATCATTAATAATAAAAAAAAAACCGGCCAAGAGTGTGTCGGGCCACGCTCAGTGTAGGGTTCCGTAGTTTCCCGTCCGTCACAATAAGTGTACCCACTTATGAGTTTAAAAAATGCATATACGATTATACTACAAACTTAGTCCAGAAATTATTTTGTAGAACCCTTTTGTCTTTTTTGTACAAAAACTGTTCTTTCCATCAAGTTCAAAATAATTTTCCTAGAAAGTCCTTATAAAGTTCTACTTTTCAGATTTTTTTCATATTTTCTAAACTTATGGTTCAAAACTTAGAGGGGGGGGGACACATTGTTTTTTAGTTTTGGAGCGATTATTTCCGAAATTATTGACATTATCAAAAATTGATTTTAGTAAACCCCTATTCATTTTTAAATACCTATCTAACAATATCACACGTTAGGGTTAAAATTAAAAAAAAAATCACATCCCACTTTACATATAGGGGGGCAACCCTAATAAAACATTTTTTTCCAATTTTTATTTTACCACTTTGTCGGCGTGATTGATATACATATTGGTACCAAATTTCAGCTTTCTAGTGCTAACGGTCACAGAGATTAAGCGAGGACGGACAGACAGACAGACAGACGGACAGACAGACATGGCGAAACTATAAGGGTTCCTAGTTGACTACGGAACCCTAAAAAGCGTGGGAATTGGCACAAGAAAAGAGGCCCATGCCCAGCAGTGGGCGAAGGTGGGCTGTGTATAGCGCTTATGAAATAAAACTCCAAAGTCTTAGCAAATCACGTTTATTTAAATAATGACGGTAGTTATCCTTCCAGTAGTGGCGTAGAACTTACCTAGAATACTTTCCAATGAGGTTCCAGGTTCAGGATGATGTCATAATCGACTCAACTAGATGTGTCGTGTAAAACTAAGCCACTGTGATGTCAGATCACTACAGGTCGCGCGATGAATCAAGATCGCTCGGCAAAAGTAGAAGGGGCATGCGCAGTATTCAATTCTACGGTCTATTTGGCGACGTACGGGCGGGTGTGCGCCGTCGGCGACACGTCATTGGTAGATAGAGTCGCTCTTCAATTCCCGCGTTGCGTTCTCGCCTCTCATTGGATACTGTTGTACTTGGGTACTGTTGCGTACAGCTTGTGTTATCGTAATAGTAATACGTAGTCGTAAAAAAAAATGGTTAAAAATAAAGTTTTAAAACGGCTAGCCAGAAAAATGGTTTACGATGTGAATTATTACGTTAAAGAAAGAAACTAACGAAATTATTTTTTTTAATTTTGTTTTATTTTATCATTTTTAATTTTTTGAATTTACCTACTTACAAGATAAATTACAATCAAAAACTAGTGTTATTAGAAGTTATGTTACTAAGGTTCAAACATACGAAATTAAAAATAAAATCCTAACATACTAAGAATTTCTGTGCGCAATTGTACACATGCGCCGATTACCCCCACTACTTTCACCGAGCGATCTTGATTCACCGCGCGACCTGTACTTACCACTTGCAGATGTGTAAAAAAAAAAGTGTGATAACTACATGATTACTTCTACTGCCTGAACTTAGCGGTGGTCAGGCGGAAGTGTCTTTGATGGTACATAGAGTGTAAGCAGATTATGATAAGGAAACGGCGAAAGCCTAGGGTTATGGGACATACTTACCCAACTGAGAAAACCTCTGAGGCCGCAGTATGAAGTTTCAAAGTCATTATGATTCTGTTATGAAAAAGAGATACTGTAAAAGGGTAAGCAGACAGTAGCAAACTAGCGTTCCTACCAAGGTCACCTTGGTTTATGTCTACACGGCTTGAAACTGGCAAGGCCACCTTGGTTTGCAATCTGATCACCACTTTATTCCTACTTCTGAGCTCCACCTCTCTCTTGCACTTGAATAATAATAACTTTTCACGTCACAATACGGCCTCTGATCAGAAAAAAAAAATCGACAAAATCGTAAAATAAAACCAAGATTGAACTCTGACACTGTGTCAAGATTTATTACAAATCCATCATACACATTGTCTGAGCGGGTTGGGATTGGTCTTATGTCTAGCTCCTCTCATCGTCCTTGAACACCATCGTGCTGTGGCACTTGCCACAGTAGTGACGGTCCTCCATCACGGCCATGAACACGCCAGCGCCGCACTGCTCGCCCGTGCACTCGCGCCTCAGACGGTGGATCTTGCCGTTCTCGTCAACCTGGAATGATAAGGGGATTGCCGTTATTGATTTGTCGTGACAGCTTGCTGAAGCATAGAAAGGACTTAATTCATTAAACCCCAAGCACAAAATAGACAGGTACAGAAGACAATCTCATGTATGTACTTCACTTTTTATAACTACGCTCGGTGGACGGACACTAATGAGCGTTTGAGCCGGAATTGCTCGACGAGTAGGCCGAGGCGCTCCGAGATATCGTGTCCATGAGCGGTGTCATGTGTGCGTTGCTCGAGCGCGCTTTGTATGTAGATTGACTTCTGTACCTATCTATTTTGTCCCCCAAGCGAACGGCGGCGTTCGCTCTCACATTGTATTTCTATTGTCTTTTATTACGGTATTCGGAAAATTAATGGGTAATTGTTGTTGGGTCGTAATTGTTGTGATAATTTTGAGTAAAAACTGAGGTGTTCTAGTTTTCCGATTTCTATTTGATGTTGAGCGTTTCTCAAACAGAGGCGAAGCGTGGACTAATTTGGACGTGGGCAAAGACGCATCAGCGAAGTCTTTTTCTTTCATAAATTCAAAAACGAGACAGCGACCGAACTCAGTGTCCGACCGCATCGTCACTTACCATTAGGTGAAATAATAGTCTAATGCGAGCCCTATTAATAAAAAAAAACCTGTTACTTAAAAACCGTGGGCGAGGGGCCGATTCGCCCACGCATAGTTACGATACTGCTCAAACTCTAGCCTGAAAACCTGTCAAAATTACCTATGTAGGCTTTGACACGTTCTCAACTCGAAATACTCAATTCGGAAACGCGACTTCAATAACTAACTGATTGACGGCCTCAGACACTCGCAAAAGTTTGGAGGGTAAAAAAACAAATGGATCTAAACTTCATAATATGAACTTGAGAAATATAATAAATGCTAACGCCCAAGATATTACAATAACAAGTTGGAAGTTAAATTCCCGACTACTTCCTACAACTGATACAAAATTACAAAGCTTTACAAACTATCACGTTTGTTTTGATACGCACACAATGTAAACGATTGCATCACCGGTCGTAACAAAAGCGATGCATTGTTAACTTCCTAACGATTATTACATGACTCTACCCATCGTCACGGTTCACAAAGTTTCCACGAACGTCATGAATCATGCGACGCGACGAGTCCGAACGTGTCTGCCTACCCCCCTGACTCAACAAACAAATAAACATGCGAAGCGCCCTCGCAAGTCGCGACCTGACTCGTGTATTCCACTTTCGAAGCTTTTATTTTCATTCCTGGGAGAGTTCTTTGAATAGCCGTCGTTTTATTTGCCGACTGCTAAGTAGTCTCCAGTTTTTCCTTGTCCTGAACATGTCTGAGCGTGTTTATGAATAAGAATGCGTGAGTTATCAATGAAATGCTTGAAAAAAATGCTTGAGATGCTAATAAGAAATCTTGAACAAAGGAAAACATCACTAAATCGTTTAATACCATCGTGATTTTTACCCAGACCTTTCCTCATCTTATATGAAATAGGTAAACGATAACGTCGTTTTTGAAAATCCCAAAACTTGTATTGGAACTAGAAGGATGAATTGCGAGATCGCGAAATATGGAAATAGTGAAGAGAACATAAATATATATATGTATATATATATATGTATAGAATAGTGAAAAAAACATTTTTTTTTTGGACTTGCTAGATACATTATTTCTTTATGGACATTAATATAATTATTCAGATCCATTTGTTTGAAAATAATAAAAAAACACAAATACATGAAAGGTGAGATGGTGGTCAAAAGCAAGCCTATCAATAATAAAAAAAATATATGTATATGAATTAAATCCAAATTCATCAACACCCAACTCAAAATCAGTCTGTTTTTGACACTTATCCAATGAAAACATTTGTCTGCTAACGCGAATTTTAAACACCGCTAACTCAGCCATCTTTAGAGGAAGCTATAAAACATTTCGGGACCCACCTTGTAGAACCTAAGTACTGCTAGCTTGACCTTCTTCTTCTTGTGCTTGATCTTCTTGGGGGTGGAGTAATTCTTCTTCTTGCGCTTCTTGGCGCCACCACGCAGGCGCAACACCAGGTGGAGCGTGGACTCCTTCTGGATGTTGTAGTCTGACAGGGTGCGACCATCTTCCAGCTGTTTGCCGGCGAAGATCAACCTGGGATGGAAGAGGACATTGTTAGGCTTTTGTGTAGATGATTTTACGAATTGTATTGTTGTTGTATCTTTGGAGGTATGCGGTAGGTACCGAGTATTAAATCCCGCAAAGCTCCATTGAAAAGGGAGTATGCGGGTTCTTAATTTAGTTCTCATGTGAAGTGATAGATGTCGCTACATATCTCTAGATTATATATTGATGTAGCAGTGGAACCAACCCCTAAAATGACCCTGTGACCGACCAAGTTATGATTTTTATGGTGAACTTTTTGTTCCTAGGCAGTTGACAGTAATTGGTTGATTGATAACTAGCGTATTCAATTTTATGTGAGGAAACGAAACATATCAAAAATTCATTAGCATTTTAGGAAAGAATGTAGTTTGCTACTCTCAGTATGATTGTAAACCGATCGCGTGCGAATTATACCGCATTCCAATGACGTCAGCCAATGTTGCGATATTAACACCCACATGCTTAGGGACAAGGCACTAGGGATGTCAGAAATGCAATAAAGTATCGATATATATCGATATCGATATTTTTGAAAATATCAATATCAATATTTTTGAAAATATCAATATCGATATTTTTGTTTAAAAATATCGACATATCGGTACGATATGAAAAAAAATGGTCTAATCTACTTCAGTCATCTTAGGCAGGTACATTACTAGATAAATACTAATCAATAGACATTATTTTTAATAAATCAATAACAACGATAAAAAATATTAGCTGACTTCTGTTATTGGGCACTGCGAGACAGCCAGCAGCCGTTGCAGCCAACTTAAAAACCAACATAAGTACCTACCACTTTAAAAAGCATTTAAGCAACAAATTGAGTTGACCCAATAAAAACAAAAAAAAAAGTTTTTGATACAATTTCGATATTGGACATTTGATAGCGATGTATCGTTATAAAATATATCACCAAAAAATATCGATGTTTCGAATTGAAAATATCGATAAACGATTTTTATTCTACAAGCCTACAAGGCACATTGACGATTGAAGCGGATTCCAAAAATGTAACTTGGCACACTGAACTTGTTGTCCCAAAGTATGCCCTAATTAATAGTAGTAAGCTTGTTCGCTAACAATATTTATAAATAAATAAATAATATTCCACAACTATCACGCAACTGGTCTTAGTCCCAAACTAAGCAGAGCTTGTGCTGCGAGTAGGTATTAGACAACTGATAAACATACTCCTTTACTCTCAGCATAGAACAAATGCTCATGCTCACCACATTTGTCTTGGGTGGAAATCGAACCCACAACCTCCGATTTAGCAATCAGGGTCACTAACCACTACACCAACAAGCCAGTCAATTGCATGCCAACAGCAAAATTTTCTTTTGTGTCAGATTCGATTCCCATGTGAAGCAAAATGATGTCTTACCTCTGCTGGTCCGGAGGGATTCCCTCCTTATCTTGGATCTTGGCTTTCACATTTTCGATGGTATCCGAGGGCTCGACCTCAAGAGTGATGGTCTTACCCGTGAGGGTTTTGACAAAAATCTGCATCTTGGCTCACCTACATAACAAAGAAGACGAAAAAAATAAATAAAAATAAGTTGGAAGTTTCAATAACTGGTATCTCAACTAAATAGGATAAAGAAATCAAAATTATCGTTAAGAATTCTAAACACAACAAAAATTATCCACCCTTGTGGGATAAAAAAGAGGTGTTAAGTTTTTATGCCACCTCGAACTTGACCGCTATTTGCCGTGACGAGTTCAAGGTCCAAAAAACAAGTAGGAAACAAGTTCCAGGATTTGTTTGTTAGTACAATACAAATGTGCAAATAAACACCTCAGGCATAGTAAAATAAAAACGATTAAAAAGTAATTATATGATTACTACAAGTTAATGAGTACACTGACTCATCAAATCCACATGCTTGCAACTACCAAAACAATCAGTTTCGCAGTTCAGATCATGGTGACAACTTGTGTGGAAGGTCAAACCTTCAGAATGGGTAAGTGAATAAAATTGACATAAACGCTTTACAGTATTTATTGGCAGGCCAAGATATTACAATACAGTCACAATTCACAATTTTCATAATAAGACTAAAAGAGTTCCAAGTTTCAGAATTGAAAGTAATAGTCGGATGTTATTTTATGTTTTAAATAATTAAACTAAGAGTACAGCATTGATGCACCCATCATTCTCCGGGTTGTTCGTAACTTGTGCGTACTTCCCCCACACAACTTTACCAGCCTGCGTGACCAAACCAAGTTCTGAAATGTTAACTTCGATGACAGTACCCTTCGTGATCACTCCCAAACTTGTGTACATCTGCGAACTGGGGTTCTTCTTCACTCCAATGATTGGCAAACAGAATGTTGCCTTCAGCTCTGGGTGTGTGACATGAGCTTTCTTGAAACGTAGAGCCATTGGCCTGATGAACCTCTCAAACTTGGGTGGTTTACGAGTGAAGTTCTCTCCTACAAATGTGACTTTGGTTACCATGCGCTTCCAAGCTTTCCGTTTGGTCTTTCCTGACTTCAATACTTTGAATACTTCAGCATCAGCCTGTGCCCTGACCTTAGGTATAGGTACGTCCCATTTTCCAGCCTTTTCCTTACGTTTCTGTTTTATCATGTTAGATAGAACCTTAGCCCGGGACTGCACATCTCTGTCCAGAAGGTACACGGGCAGCGCTCCCTCTGCCACCTTCTCTGTGTTTTGTTTGACATTCTTTTCTTCGTGTGCTTTGATCTTCTTTTTCATCTGTATCTTCTCATTGCGGCGCTCCTTGTTGTATATCTTGGCCTTGATGCCGCGCAGCTTGCGAGCCTTCTCAGCGCGCCTGTGAGGCTCACGCGCCTCACGCTTTCTTTTCCGCTCTTCATAATCGAGCCTCCTACCGTAAAGCTTTTGGTGGCGTTCAATATATTCGTTCTGCGGCATTGTGGTTGCTTATTCGGCAACTACAACAAAATTATCAAAGTCAAAAAGCTTCTTCACAAAACTAACCTCTTCGATGCGCGTTTTTCGCCGTGTTTTTTGTTAGAAATTAAATATACGCTGATATAATGGCAAATTAACGTTCGATATCGTTGTTATAATGTTGTAAATGATGTGAAATTACCGAAACTCCACCCCGATACTCAAGTCCAACACCAATTTCCACGTGTGAATATTTTCACAATCTAACTTCACTTTCAAATAAAAAACCGACTATATTATTGTTTCTTTACAATAAAAGTAGTTATAACTACTTTATAGTTGCAATCTTATCTAATATTACGCACTAATTTGTAATTTATTTCACAAGCTTGACAAACTCACCTTACGCCGACACCATGCCACTTGGAAAAGGAAACCGAATAGGACTGGGCGATACAAATCGTATATAGTTACGAAATCTATATATCGGTACAATATCTAAAAACCGCTTACTGGTGTATTTTAAAACTATATATTTCAATATCTAGATATTGACGTACCGCCCGAGCACTCGCATCGCGTCTATGACAATACCGGTACAAATATCTAAAAACCGCTGGCACGTCCGAAAACTATATATTACAAAATCTGATATTCACACCGGTCGGTCGCGCAGTACCCGATATCGTTCTACATCAGATTTCGGCCCAAGTGGCGCGTACGCGTAACTCGCGTGCGAGAGAGCGCGAGCGATATCAATTTGCAATAGTTAGAGCGGTATGAGTATGGCAATGTTACTTTAGTTGCAAGTTGTACTTACAGTAAAAATAATAATAATATGATTTTGAATCTATTCATGATATTTTATGGACTATTTTAATGAGTTAGTTCCAATCTTAAAGTTATTAATTTAAAGTATAGTTTAGGTTAAGTATATCAATTTATTTCTATTAAATAATACAGCCAGTCCTAAGCTTGGAGTAAGTGATGGAATTTTTTGTTTTTAGTGTTGTAGGTACCTAGGTACCTAAATTCTCACAAATATGAAATAAAAATTAAATAAGTAATACAACACCGTATCAATCTCACCACGATCAACACCGAGAAGGCAAATTATCTAAACCCAAAACCAAACTTGCAGGATCAGAGAAACATAAGTTCCTATTTATAATAAACAAACCTACAAACAGAACTGATTCTCATCCATAAGTCCAACACCGTCGCATTGAATCTCAAGGACGCGGTATCGAATCAGGTTTGAAAATATATGTATACCTAAAAAATGCGTACGCACAATATCTAGATATCCTACAATACCGATTTTCATCGAATATCGTCGCAACCCAAAAACACCGTATCGGATTAGGTTTGAAAATTAAACGCGTACGCACAATATCTAGATATTGAAATATATAGTTTCGAAATCTGATATTGAAACTCGAAATCTGATTCAGATACGATACTCAGAAAAAGCGATACGACCCAGGCCTAAAACCGAATTCACTGTTGTGTGTGTTGCCAATAGCGAAAATAGCTAAAATGATACAAAATAAAAATGTAGACGCAATGCGTTATAAAAAGTACACAGCGTATCACTATCAAATTTTGACGCATTATTGCGACTTGGTTTTTGAGACATTGTATTTTGAGACAAATATTATTTTAAATATTTTAAAACTGGGAGTATAAGTTGTACCTACAGTAAAACCTTTCAAGGCGTATAGAAGTTGACTCTCGTCGGGAATGGGGAAGATTTTGTGTTCAGAGGGCGCCACGCGTATGATCTATTTACATTCTGTGGTTCGGAGCGGTTCTTATGAAATTGTATGAAATATTCAATATTTTTGAATTGTACCTGGAAATTAAATCAGATAAAGAGGAACTAAAGAAGAGGGGTGTGACCTGTAGTGAAAGAAAGGCAGACCTTGTAGAGAGGTTGGTAAATAAAAGTAAAAAAAATACTGCAGTATTTTATATTTTCTTGGTGAATGTTTTTAATGATTAACAATAAACTCCTGACCCTATGAACTTTTATCCACTTGTTTATTATTGTTTGTGTAAATCAAAATCTAAGCTATTCTGTTTTTGTAGGTTAGAGGCGTATGATAGAAATTTTCACTTCACCGATAATTCATATCCCTCAGAACCAGTACAAACCGAAGTTATGGACATACCAAAAGACGATTATTATAAAGATATAAACAGCAATGAGGTATCCTATTGCCACCATTAAATAAACATCAAATACAAGAATATTGTGGAATATTCCCATTGACATTGATGTGGACGAATTTTTTGATGCCCTCTGAGTTTTCCCCGTTTTTCAGCCTTTTTTACTCGTTTGTACATATTATTATTTTAAGTTTGTCTATAGACCTAGTTATTAAAAAAATTGTACATTATGTGTAAATGAAAAATATATATATAAAAAAAAAGAATATTGTGGAGAGTGAGTTTATTAGCTCATTTAATAAATTTTTTGTGCCTTTCTATGATCATTTTTCATAAGCAGGAAAAAAGTATGCTGTGTTATTCTAAGGTTTTATAAAGTTTTATAATCATTTTCTGTAAAATGATGCCCACATAATCGTAAATATGTAGATTGGGATTTTACTAATTCTTGTCGTTTTATTGCTTTAGCCCTCAATCTTTTCCTATTTTTATCTTTTGGGAATAAATGATTACTATTTTCTTTACATCCCGGCACTGCACAGTTCATCATTTTTATTATTTATATTTAATAGAATGCCAAAAAGTTATAAATAACGCTGCATAGATAAGCCGATAACGGATCATAAGAATCGCGACACCTAGCGGGAAAAAATGGCAAAAATCTTCCCCATTCCTCTGTATTTTCTTAAATGAGTTGGTTTAATATAGTAATGTTGCAGCTTATTTTATTTAAATTCCATAAGCGGAAGAATTTTTCGCAAGTCAATAAACGATTTGCAAATTTTATTAATGTCTTTGGTTGTCAACATTAATCTGAGTTGTATTCTGTTCACATATTAAATATATATATAAAAGATATTTTCCTTAAAATAAACATTAGAAATGTAATCCTTAATTATTCTATCGGATTGATACTTTCTGATGTATATAAATATTTAGAAAATAAAAAAAGGTCTTTGACTCCTTCACATAAAAACTACTATAAGTTGGTAAAACTTTACAATCAAAAACATGGATACACATCGACTACTTGTCCATTGCTTTGTTTTGAGGTGGAAATCATCAAATTACTTCTAGGGTGGTGCTAGAGGGTGTGTCAGACTTTTAAAATCCGCCTGTGGTCCGGGCGCAAGACGTTACCACCGCGGACCGCCTTATAAAAGACGAAAGACCTCAGTTACAGTTAGGCGAAACGTAAGTCTCTCTGGACACTCTTCAAAAAGAGAGCTTACCGCCGCGATTGTGGCATGTGACATGTCCGATATTGTGCCCTGCTACCACTTTAAACCATTTATGTAACTAATCTTCGTACTATAGATATTCCCTCTCTTAGAGAAAGAGCTTGAGTCCCAATAGTGGGAACATTATAAGGCCGACTATGCTATGCTAATCTTCATGCAACAAAAGGCACAAAGGCGGGCTTAATGCCTATGGCGCGAATTATACAGAAACGGCTAGGCGCGGCGCAGGCACGTCTGAAGAAGAAGACATGCTATTAAAATGCCAGTATAATAACTATTTGCGGCGTCTCTTCGCCTTTTTGATATAGGTACCTAATTTAAATCGCGTCCGTATATAGCCTTATCTGTTCCTCGCCTACTCTGCGCTTGCACCGCGCCTTCGCCTTACGCCGTTTCTGTGTAATTCGCGCCTTAGGCGCTCATTTTTAAAGAAACAGGTTTATACTTGTCGGTACTGCCTGCCTGTACCGACCCGTATCGACATAACGGGACCGAAAAACCTGTAAGTATGTTTGCTTGCACCCTTAGGCATTCTCTACCAGTCAACCTAGAGTAGTGAAGAGACAAAATGGCAGGTGCATGGAAGAAAATATTATTTAGAAAACCACTACTTAGTACAAAATTATATAAAAAGCTAAAATCAAACATACTTAAATATTTTATCAGACATTAGAACATGATAATGATCGAAAACGTGGTAATTTTTACGAATGTAGTTACTAAATACTAGTTCGTACATAAGTTTGCTACTTTGAAACCAAACGATTTGTTAAGCATGGATGCAGTTCTAGCCATTAATTTATTCACATTACTGCATTTATAAATAAAATTGTGCTGTCATTCAAACCTATACGTCGCAGAGCGTAGATTAACCAAACTAACTGTCAGTGGGCAGGGCACATTGCTCGCGGAACAGATGGTCGACAGGGCTGCAAGGTTCTGAAGTATTGACCTCGCACCAGAAAAAGCAGCGTTGGAAGGCCTCCCACAAGGCGGACTGATAATCTGGTTAGGCCCGATGGGTTGGAAGAGGTATTTTTAGTTTTCATAAACAATAAAAATACTTAATAATTTAACAATGAGAAATATGCATACTATTTTTTAATTGATAATTAAATCAGTTTTAGTTTTAATAAACGATGAATGTTAAAGGAATTATAAAATACCTTCATCAACAATGAACTTATAAAGCTTCAAAGCTGCTATTAAGAAATAGAAGACCGACGTGGTTTTTGACGACCAACTTCATTACGCCCGCTTTCGAGTCCCGAGTCCCGCCCCTAAGGCCACTGTAGAAAACGGCGGCGTTTTGACAAAAGAGATAGATATATTTATCTAAAATTTATCGATTCTCGTTTACTTTTCTAATTTTGAAATTGTTTTCACCTTTTTTTAAGACATAAAACTTATTACCTTGACAACACTGATGATGTGGCCTCCAAACGGCATAATTATTTTATCTGTGACATTTAAGATTTTTAGTTTGGCAACACTGAAAAGAATAAAGTACATAAACTTGGCAAGCGTGTAACGAAGTTCTACAAACCAGTATAAAATTCTGGTTTTTACCATCGCCAGGCTATCTGGCTAAAATTTGTGTTATGAAAACAATAAAGCATTACTAGATATCAAAATTAAAACTATTCGGTAAACAACCGAACGCCAGACAGCTTTACTATTATGAACACAACAGCAACCTTCTCTTCAGGTGAGTGTTGATTGTGTTAATTCACGGAAAATTTTGTACCGTGGTGTGTGGTCAGTAGACAGTGGTTTTATTGGTTTATTTGGATTCCCAAGTATATGTGGCGTCAATTTAAAGCCATGTCTATGAGACAGAGGATATTATAATGAGATGGGAGGTCACTTTTGAATGGCATCAACGTTCATTCATCAGCATTTAGCGTACGACATGTCAAAATCACATTAACATTCCCAATGAGGTTAAACTTTTGATTGCGCGTAGTTTCTTTCCATGGAAATATGTTGTCAACACTATTGCCCAAGGTGATTTAGTTTGATTGTAAATAATGGAACTTTATTATAATGCGTAATTTGTTAAAAAGATCATTGGTGATCTTTGTCCAATTAGCGCAAGAAGTATTCAATATTTGTGTATTTTCAGTTGGGCGGGAAATCAACTTAGTTTGAAAATAATTTCTTTAGATTTGTTTTCAACAAAAGTTTGTGATAATAGGACTGTATAACAGATAAAATATAAGTAAAAGATATGCTGATTAAGACAAATTTTTATCCACTCTTTGTTGATAATTTACTTTCAAGGACAATTGTTGCTTCTCATTGGATGGGTCAGTAAAATAATGTACTGCCTTTTGATTTTGACCAATAATTTTTTTGGGTATGTGGTGTACAAGGCATTGTTTTAGAATCATTGATATTTGCCAACTTATTTATTTATGTACAAACACTTAAAAATGAAAAGAACTTTTTGTTTAAACACACTTTTTTTTTGTTTATGGTCTCAGTAAAAAAAAAATCTGGTTTATTTTGTCTCTAATAATAATTATCATTTTGTTTCAGCATAGTTTTCATTGAGTATATTATTATTATTGCAGTATTAATTCATTAAATCCCAAGCGAACAATTGGCATACAACAGGCATTCACTTGCTCATTGTCTTTCTATTGTGTCTCTTAATTAGATATAGAACATACATATACATCGGTATTCAAAAGGTCAAAAAGAAAAAAGAGTTTATTAATTATCTGTGTCAAAAGTTAAACAAAAAACTCTTTGCAGATCATTCGTGGAGCAGACGTTGTTCTACAGAGACTGTGTTCAGCATACAAGGGAAGGAAACTGGTAAGTTAGTTTGTGCAACTTGTGTACTGTGTTCTTTTGTTTTGTGTGTTTGTCTGTGTGATTGTCCCCATTTATTGTTTGCATGTATTTATTTTATATAAAAATCTAATTAGTTAGATATACATATATGTGTAATAATTAGTCTAGTATAAAAGTATGTAGCAAATATTTTAAATAGTATCTAGTTATGAATATAATTCACATAATTCATTCAATTTTTTTTTATATTCATAAAAACATATTTCTATGTATTTACTTAAATCCATAAAATTCCATATCATCCATTCCATAATTTTTATTTCTTATTATTTTTACACATTAATTTAAATATTTATGTACATTCATTTCATTTCAGTCTGAGATGGTAGAAAACAATAATTAAAAAAAAACGAAGATTTAAATAAACAAAAAAAAAAAACAATTTTAGGGCAGCCCTAACAAAGTACAGTCACAACAAAAAAGCACAGATTTTTTAGGTTAATATTATTAGGGCTAAAATGCTAGACTTCACTATAAGATTTATAATGATGAAGCCTGATACTATGTATGTTGCAATATGAGATTGAAATTAAAGTAGTGGGTCAGGTCTCAGGCTAAAAAATTATACGAAGTAATAAATGACCTTAGATGATAGTGGCGACCCCTGTTATATGAAAATGAATGTTTTTATTGCATAACTATTAATTGTGGCAGTAAATGAACAGTGTCGATGTAATTGGGAATTTAGTCAATTGAATAACTACCCTAACCTATCTACCCTACCCACGCTACCCTACCTACCCTGCCCTACCTTACCCACCCTACCCTACCTATCCTACCCTACCCTACCTACCCTACCTACCCTACCTTACCTACCATACCTACCATACCCTAGCTACCCTACCCTACCCTACCTACCATACCCTACCCTACCTACCCTATCGTACCTACCCTACCTACCCTACCCTACCCTATCCTACCTAACCTACCCTACATACGCTATAGATTATGTAACACTCGCGTATAGAATTACTAATGAAAAACGAGTGTGTTTGTTTGATTTCATATCATAATATTAAACTATTATTCTACTAACTGGAGGCAAAATTATTATTTTACCCATTCCATAATCCATATACATATATTATTCAAAATAATTCTACTTCACTTTTTACTACTGTTATCCCTGTTAGGTATTTTAAAATCCAAAAACGTCGAAAAAATTATACTTGTACAGTCGCGTACATAAGCTGATGTAGTTAAACAGGTGACTTTCATTTAATTGGCAATCTGTCAGGAATATGAACTATTTTACTATGGGGTTAAAACTAAAATAGCAAAAACATAACTGCTGTAAGTTTGTTTTTTGTTTCTTTGTTTTTTTTTTTGTTTGTAGGAGAAAAGTCCTGATCCGATTGCGCTGCTTTATACTTGAGTGACATAGGCTATATTTTATGTACGCGGGCGAAGCTGCGGGCAAAAGCTAGTTGTATATAATTTTACTAATACATATCATATTAAACGTTTTTATATTTATTGAGCAATGCAGTGATGGCTCCGACTTATGAGTCTTAGTTCCGGATACGATCTCAAGCAAGAGCTTTACTTTGTGCAATTTATTTCATCACCACTACTCTCAAAACGATGAAGGCAAACATCGTGAGGAAATGGACTTGGTCTAAAACCTAAAATTCGAAGACATGTGACATTCACACTTTGCCCGCGTGTTAGAATCTGCCCCAGCAGTGGGAATATTAAAGGGCTCTATGTATATGCTTTATTCATGAATACTAACACCCACACCACTAAAAGATAGCAAAATAATTTAAATAGATATGTAATACACTGAGAAAGATAAACAAATTATAAAAGACTTAAAACATATTTATCTTCAAATTATTGATAGTAAGTTAAGTAGAAGATATTGTACGCGTGATAGTTCGAAAATATATTTAAAAAAATGTTATTAGCGTTACTATTTTTGAAGAAAATCACTACCTAGTCTGTCTAAAATGTCACGACTTGGGATTTTTCGAATATTCATCATATCATTTCAAAAATGCTCTCATGCTCTCACAAAGGTGGAGGAAAACATCGTGAGGAAACCGGCATGTTCTAGAACCAAAAATTCGAAAATATGTGACATTTACCAACCCGCACTGGGCCCGCGTGGTGGATCAAGGTCCATTCCCTCTCCTAGAGAGGAGGCCTGAGTCCCAGCAGTGGGAACATTGAAAAGGCTGATGATGATTTCAAAAACAGACTCTACTTTGCCTGAAACACCTTTTGTTCGTGACTGTCCTAAACCGTGGCTTCACGCTTCACGGAAAGTAATGTTTTTTCTCTTCGTCATTGAATGAACTGGCTCAGACATGTTGGAACAAGTCACGATTATTTTGGAAACCTCATTAAGTACCTACAATATGTATTGCATTTACGATACGAGTGCTTTTATCGTTATCAGAGGGCAATGAGGCATTTAATGTCGACCGCAAGTCCTTGTGTGTTACTGTGTGATTGAGAACTTAAAACATTTCGCATATTTGCGACAAGGATGATATAGGTAACTCAAAAGTTTACATTTATGACATAATACAAAATACCTATGGAATTTCCTGATGGCTATAAACTAGGGGTTTTTAAGTCAAGAGTGAATAGGTTGCTTCTAGGCAAGCGTGCTCCATCATCGGCCACATTCTTCACTTACCATAAGGTGAGGTAGTGGTCAAACGCAAGCCTATCCATAATAAATATATATATATCTACCTATAATTTTTAATCCGTCAAGTTACAAATTACGTCAATTTTGCATCGAAACATGGAATCAATAGAAAATAATTATGAGGATAAATAATATATTTCAGTCAAAAGAAAATGATTATGAAGATATATTTAATTCAAGCTAAAAATACTTTCTTGGGAAACCTTACCTTACGGATAACATGATCCAAAAAGTATGTTGGATTATGTATTATCCGTAAGGCAAATGAGCTATTTTAAGAAATAAAATGTGAAAGTGGTTTAGAAAAAACACAGTATTGACGGACAATATTTTCACTATTTTTGATAGGTACTGAATTTAGTCATATTTAGGGCTGCCTCTTAAGTACTTAAATATTTTTTTCACCATTTATTTTATTTTTATGCACATAGAATTGCTTAATAACAATATATTCATTATATTATACATATATTTATATAACCCTAAATCTGATTATCTGAGTCTGATATCCCACATCACACTCCAAATAATAAATGAGAATATTTTTATTTATTTTAGAACAGGTCATCTTCTAGTACCGTCTAGTCTTTATTGGGCGTAAGTGTAACATGTGGTAAACTATACTTTTTTGCAATATCAGTGTGTCATTAAGTATATGCAGAAGCTTTTATGAAACCAAAAAACTATTTTCAAAACAA
This sequence comes from Mythimna ferrago, assembly GCA_910589285.2. Lineage (NCBI taxonomy): Eukaryota > Metazoa > Arthropoda > Insecta > Lepidoptera > Noctuidae > Mythimna > Mythimna ferrago. Next base: position 27,156,693 of record OU342684.1, read on the forward strand.
ACCTTTCAGAATATCTGCTTATTAATGGAGAGGCTCATAACAAGTAATAGTACATTAGGTCAATTAAAAACTTGAAAATAAAAAAGAACCTGGCCTTTTTAACATCATGATGTTAAAAGACAAGCCATACAAACTCCCTTACTTAACCGCTACCGCTTCCTAAAATTAAGAAGAAAAACGGCGCAACCAACTCTTTATAACAACTTCGTTTGATGTATTTCACCATCAGTCAAACAGCCGGCAGTCCTATTCTCAAACATCCTGCCGAAATAATTATCCATACATAAAAGACCGTTATTCTAATTCTAAAAATAGACCTAACCCTCTACATCGGGGGAATTCCACCAATGTTTATTTCCGGATAAAACAATCGTCAAAAGCCCTTCCTACATGTTCGAGTACTTAGTCATCGCTTGTGTCAGACAAGTCTGAACTTGCCTCTAGTGTTACTAATTTCGGTTCAAACTACAGTTTTTACGTCTAATTGTCTGGTTCTCAAGATAGAGGCGGAACTGCATCCCAGTCACTATACGATTTTCCAGTCGTTGACCTCAGAGCTGTGGCTAGACCTGTCTAGACTTGCATCATCTATTGTTAGAGATTTTAAAAAAGACTTCCCTTTTTCTAAAAATTTCACCAGTTTTGACTAAAAACTATGTTTGAATAAAACTTCGTGCTCGGGGTTCTGTTTTGCAAGAAAACCGTTGTCTGTAAAAGAAATCAATTACGTTTATAAACACTTAGAATTATCTAAGTAAAATATCCTGTTCATTGAATTTGTTACGCCATTTCTTTTCTCCATTATACTCTAGGAAGTGACGGTAGCGTTATTTTTGAGACTTTCTTTCGTCACTCCGTTCAAAAGTATTTTGAATAAGTATCTGCATTCATAATTATAATATTCCCACAAGCAATTATATTATAAAATCTTGCAATTGCTCAAAGTAGCAAGTTGCTAAACAAAAAACACATTGCGAACGGCCACTGTCGCGCTCGTGCCAACAAGACACACACTCTAACTCCTTTTTTGCGTCTTGAATTGCAAATATGGCTTCTTCCAAAAACTGCAGGTGTCAAAGTCCTGATTCTATGCAAGTATGAACAAGACTTATGGTGGGTATGAGTCACAATGTGGCCTGTGGGCTGCATTACGTCAGGAGCTCCGCTTGGTAACCTACTGTGACATCTTTATCTGGCCTGCTCTGTACTGACCATGCGAACGGGTTGGGAATTGTCGTAATTCAGGCATGCATGATATCATTGAGTGGGTAGCGAACAGACAGAAACCTTTGAAAATATTACACGAGTTGAAATGTTGAGCATTTTTTACAACGGAATATTTTGGGACGAATAAAATCCTAAGCCCTGTTTTAGCAGCTTTATAGGCCTATTACAGAATTGATCGAAGAATGACCCGAGAGGTCAAAAGAGTGTATTCAAAAACAGTTAAGTCCCTTTACTGGTGTACAAAGGCCCAGACAAGACCGTTGACAGTCTACGTAAATATAGAGGTTCGACCCCTCTTGTCATTATGAATATAATCCAAGATATTGCCATTTGATACTAAGAATTATAATATCCTTGTGCTATGAATCCAAGAATTATTAAGTAAGAGGATTCCGTTAATGAGTTCGACACCCGCCAGACAGCGATCTTGTCTGCATCGTGTAACTAGAATCGTAATGAGCTCGGAACACGATTATGATAATTACTAAAGCTCCAACTTACATTTGATGGTAATCTAGTCTCGAATTTTAACCGTTTTACCTCTAAATTTATATCTTTTAATTAGAAATAGTCGAGTAACACGTCAAGTGTTTTACTTATAAATTACTCGAGCATTTTTGGTCCATTATTTAGGTCCGGTTGGCGAATTTTTAATCTATTAAGTCGTAGATTTTAAAACTAAATTGTATCCATTAGTGATGATTATGTTAGATAAATAACTAAACAATCATAAAAATATTTCTATTACAAAGATTCGCCACACCTCAGTTAGGGTATGCAGTCATCAATACGAAAAATATTAACTTTTTAATTGGTGATTGTCAGATGGTTCTGAACTGCAACATGGTGGACCCCGAGCCAGGGCCCAGGGCCAGGGTACACAGGATCCAGTCGACCTGAAGACATGATGATGATAATGGGATATCGCTCAGCAATTAAGCATCTAATGAAAATGATTCAGTGGATTTTTAACACCAGTATGCTTATGTTATTGTCGACTGTCAGGGTTACAAGATGTAATCGGGATACTTACGTGTTTCTAAATGTTCAGAATTTCACACTAGTGTAAAAAAAGTTAATCTTTAAATAGATTCACATTTTTACATGACTGTACTGTGATATTGTGAATAGAAATAATAAGTCTGGGCAGAAAATGTTTGAACCAATGTCAATAATATCACTAAACTTGTAATAAGTCTAGTGTTAATACAAGTGCATGTAACACTTATTTATAAAACATGGACTCAGTCCGCTTGATGTCACCCGTACAATAGTTATATCATCACTCATATTTCATGAACTCTAAGTAGAAGTAGACTAGAACTTGACGTTGTGTATTAATTTTCTAGACGTTGTGTATTAATTTTAGTGTATAATGCAACATATTTCAAATTCAGGTTCTCCGTTCGCTCATTTGATTTTATCATTCTTATAAGTGCAGCTTCGACATAGCGGCTCTTGGTTAAAAACAGGTCAATTTTATGCCTAATCAGCTTGGAATGGTGGAGGAAAATATTAAGGAAACTGGCAAGTTAAACTGTCACCGCTATATGTGGAAGTTACTAACGCCATCTGCCGTATACACTTTAAAACAATGGCGGACGATACTTGAACAAACATTTGCCTCTCAAAATAAATACTGCATGATGACGCGCAAGTTTACTCTTGCGCCAATGTTGACGGATTTATGAGAAATTGAATTTATCAGAAATGATATGTAATCTTCATATCAGGTATTACTTTTGTGTTTAGTCCAAATGAATGGCCTAATAGATACAAAATTTTAGCAAGCACTTGTTGCCCGATTATTTTTCATGAAATTTATAGGCAATTAAGGGTCATTCTATAACTCTCAAACAAGGGCAGGGGGTAAGTACACGAAGACAATTTATTTCATTACTGCACGTTTCATTAACGCATCCCTGTGACAACCCTAATTTGAAATATGTTTTTTGTGTGATTGTACTTTTTAATTTTGTATTTGAGCTAGTCTATAGATCATCTCATGGTTGTGGTAAATAGTCGAAAAATATCTCTATGACTCATTGTTTTCTAGGTAATTTGAAATATAGATCACATCGGTGACTGTCAGATTTCACGTGATTGTAACACGCTTTAGTCACGCTTAACACGTCGGTACGTGAATGTTTAATACTTACTGTGTGAAGTTTCTCATACAGTTGCTCTACAGGCTTTTGTATCAAAGAACTCCATTCAACAGCAAATAATACGGTGGCTACAAGATTAATTTTTATAACATAACTCTTGCTTTTATACTATTGTTTGAAATTGTCTATGCATAACTTTAAGTCCTATTTCGCTTCAGGTTTCTTACAAAATTATCATATCTGTATCGGGTATATTTTTGGACATTTTATCACAGCCATATCTGCATGTATTTTAGCGTGTGTAGATTAAATTATGTATGTGTAAATTGGCTTTGAAAAGATTAAAAAAAAAACACAAACAGAATTTGGACAGACTAAAACAAAGAATGAGAAAAACTATTTGAAAAAAAAAAGTGAAAAAGACAGACCGACAAACACAGAAAAAAATACTAAGTATGTGCTGACAAAAAAAGTGGAAATTAAGAAAAACAAAAAAATATTGGAAAGACAGTCTAGTTTCAAGTAAAAAGAGAGTTTTGCAACAGAAAAAAAATACAGTTTGAATATCTATAAGACATTTTACAGGCAGTAACGTCAGCATCGGAAACATCAGGATAATGGCTACACGGCAGTTTACCCGCAGTTGTTGAACAGTGTATGTGTTGTAGATTTTGCGCGCGACACGAGCGATACGGAGGCGGTGGACAGCGACGCGACCGACGCTAGCGATGTGGAGTACGAGCCCGTGACCGAACCCGACGACGACGGCCCCCTCGACGACGACGATACGTCCGCGAATAGCGACGTAAGTGCAATTACGACATTTTTAACATAAGATTTGACATGATATTCCAAAACTATCACACAACGCCGTCTAGTCCCAAGCTAGGCAGAGCTTGTATTATGAGTACTAGACAATTGATAAACATACTTATATATTTCTAAATACATACATATTATAGATAAATTACATCCAGACACAGAACAAATGATCATGCTCATCACACAAACATTTGTCCTGGGTGGGAATCGAACCCACGACCTTCGGCATAGCAGTCAGGGCCACTAACCACTATACTAACAGGCCAGTCAAACATACAAGGGTCTAGTGAACAGATTACTTCTAGACAAGCAAGTATTAGTCCCATTGTCGATCACGCATACCATCATGGTCGACATCGAAACGAAATTGACACAGAGCAAATGCCACTTGTCTAGGACCCCAGGTGAGATAATGTTCAACGTAAGCACAAAATAGATAGGTACAGAAGACAATCTCATGTATTTACTTCCCTTTTTATACCTACGCACAGTGTGTTATTTTGACTCAGATTTGATTACTCTGTTTTATTTACTTATTTCACTCTTTACATTAAACTAAGGCTTATAGTGAAACTCCCATACTTTTATACAGCATAGTTTTAGAGACATTTGAAAACTTGAGAAAAGTCCATAGAAACCAAAAAAAGTAAATTTCTCACTTCAGGTAATTTTTTATTTAATAATTGTAATATAGGTGCATTAATATAATATTTAAGTACAAGTATCAATAATAAAAATATAAAAAATACGATTCTGGACCAAGATTTATGTTTTTTTCTTAAATTTTGAAAATATTTTTTTTCTCGATTATTCAATAATATTAGCGATTTCTGTTTTCACAAAATGATTCTATGTAATCATACCATATCCCAAATAAAAAATCGTCTGAAAATAGCACGGAATTCTCAAGATATGAATTTTTAAAATATTGTTTTAGGGTTGTCACACCGCATAGTGTGAGAATTTACCAAAATTTTGAAGTATCTACTAAATAAAAGGTCTGATAATTCGAAAACACGGCAAAACATGTCAAGAATTGCATGAAACGGTACCAACAAACAACATTTTTTTTATTGTTTGTGAAGACAAGTAAAAAAAATTTTTTTTTATTGTCTTCTTGATTTTTATGGAGCTTTCACTGGCATATACCTAACATTATAATTAGTAGTTTAGACTATTTTTTAATTCAGAAGAAGAATTCCGTAAAAAATCCTTTACGTGGAAAGTCACGGGCAGAAGATAATAAGCTTATTATGAGTATGTACTTCTTAATGCATGGTGATATTTCTCTGATGATGGATATCGGGTGGTATTGGGAAGGGGTCCGCCCTCGTAAAGCAAACGCTAAAACCTAATACCTTTAACCGATATCTGGAGAAGCGGGGGTAAGGCGTCATGTAGCCGGTTAAGTCCCATAACTCTGCTTTGCCTCAGCAGGAGCTGACCTGTTCTGCTGGGGGATGTCCTTCCGGACCTCGACCGGGGTTTTAATGCAAAAGGGGTATGAGGGCGCCAACCATCGAGTTGGTCGTTGAGTGGAAAATGAGGATACTCTTTACCCTCCGGGACTATTTTCATTACTGTTAGGAGATATTATATGCAAACGCGTAACGTGACTTAAAGTTTATATAGAACTGCACTATTGGAAGCATATTTCTGATTTACAAAACAAACAAACAAAATCTGTTAACTATTAGTTCACAGCAAAACAAGCAAAAGTTCTGTCCCTATTAAATCCAGCAACACAGCCAATGACCACATCCGAGCCCTAATTTGAAGAACTATCGAAAATAACTCTGCATAGAAGAAGTACTTATATATTCTAATAAATGAAAGTTTTCTCACTGAGTGTTAATAAAAAAAGCACCTAATTTAGAAAATGTCATTGTTTAATTTATACCACTGAATCATCACGACCAATGAGCTATCACGACACATAACAATAATTAATATCAGATCACAATATAAATGCGTTTGTTTATTTCGTACTTGACAACCCTATTTCCATAGAAATCAGTAAAAAACTTAGAAACGCTATAAATCCCAAGTTCTACAAGATTAGCATTTCAAAATTTAGGGTATTATAGGTACACCTATTCTAAATAAGCTGAGCAAAAAAATAAACGCTAATATTGCAGGATTTCAGAAAAAAAAAAAAAAAACATAAAAATATAATTATTTTTTATTCTTTATACTAATCATGATACAATGTTTGTAATGATTTTACATGATAAATTAAGTTTTGATTTACAATATAAAAAAGAACCTTGGAATTTTTCACAGTACTTTAGGAAATATAACAACAAATAGGATATACGGGGGTCATTGACCAAACTTTCAATAATTTTTATCTTGGAAATAAAACAAGATATTTCACTGGGAGTTTGTTAAAAAGTTTTGTTGGTACATTATGCATAGAATGAAAATATAAAACAAGAGTGACCAAATCTGAGGCAAAATAACACACTGTGGCTACGCTCGGTGGACGCACACTAATGAGCGATTGAGCCGGAACTGTTCGACAAGTGATCCGACACGCGACCGAGACATCGTGTCCGTGAGCGGTGTCTATGTGTGCTTGCTCGAGCGCGATTTTTATGTAGATTGACTTCTGTACCTATCTATTTTGTGACGTAAGCCTGCCAGTGTAAAGGTGAAAGCGCCAGGGTAGCCCTCAAATCTTAAGTTTTTTGCCTTTTTGTAGGTCAGTGTAAAATGATTTGCGATCGTAACACGTATTTATACGCTGTTATAATCATTAAAATCATCAAAACGAACCTCTCAGTTCGTCAAATCATATTAAATGGCTATTTCATGAAGAAGTCATTCAATAGGGTTAGCAAGCTGGCCGACAGTGTCTTTTCGGCAGTATTAAAATTTGTCGAACAAAACCGACCCGTAGCAATTACTGCACTTCTTCCATTTCTATCGGCTTGTGCCATTCGGGTAGACACATCATTCGATTCGGCAATATTTGTGTCGGAATCGGCTTGATAGCGACATAGCGAAAGCCGAGCGGCATTTTTCTCCAACATGACTACATACCTATATTCGATTTTGCCGCTCGGCTATGCCAAATAATGCCGGCCCGCTTATGTGTGCAGCAACCCTAATATCATCATGATGGGGTGTTTAAGTAAAGAGTGATTAGGTTACTGCTTGGCAAGCGTGCTTCGCCGTCGATACTATGTCTTCGTCTACGTTGGTCTGGCAGTCTCATATATCTGACGGTGTCGAGGTATATTGCTACTAGTCTCACGATATCGTATCGTTATCGCCTTGGGCACGACATAATCACGACGGTAAATCCCCTCTTTGAGGAGTTGCTAGGAAGACGTCACGGGCGGCGTCCTACCCTTCTGCATGACGCAGGTCCTCACCGGGCATGCTAAGTTCGGGAAGTTCCTGCACCTGATTCGTGCGGAAGAAACGCCCGAGTGTCACCATTGTGCTGACCGCCTAGAGGACATGGTGGAGGTGTGCCACGCAGTGCTCTCATGGGGGCGATCGGCGGCAGCGATCTCTCTCACCGAGCCCTGTAGCCTGATTCACGTAAAATCAAACAAGCCAAATATCGTTGAAGTTTTATAGTCGTTCGATCGAAGTCCTATCCAAAAGCGGGATTCACGATCTATCGACTTATTTCCAGTTACATTAATAAGTATTCTACCAGGATAATTTAATACAGATTTTTTTTAATCGACGAATTTCAAACGACTTTAAAATCGGTGTCGTTTAAACTCGATTGATGGATGTGAATACGGAAATGGTTTTGACTTTTATTTGAAGAATATGTTTGACGTTTTCACAGCTTTTGTATAGAAAATATGTCAAACCGCCATATTTATTCCTCAGATAGAAGTTAACTGATGATTGAAAAATCGGCCCTAATTCGCTACGATACCTATCGTTACGGTTTTCATTACGTGAATCGAGCTACTGATACAGACCGTGGTACAAAGCGATCAGGAATGATAGGCGATCGTCTTCTGCAAAGCAGTAATGCTAGCGAAAGAGGTTCCTGCACGCGTGTGGGAAAACGACCTCACGCCCCACCGTTGGCGTGGGCTAGCAGACGACTAACAATGGGTAGTAGGACGCGTAGTATTCCACGCAGTCGACGAGCGTCGAGCTCAGTCCAGACGGCCGGACGGCTTGCTACTCATTGCTCGTCATCCGCAAGCCCACGCCTACGGTGGCTGGAAGTCGGGGTCGGGGCCCCGACGGCAGAAGCGTGGGGATGTCCGTTCCCTCACGCGTGCGGCCACCTCATTCGCTAACATTACTGCTTCGCAGGAGACGATCGCCGCCGCCCATTCCCCCTTGCTCCGGACCACAAGCCCCACGCAGACTCGGTGCTGCTCCGCCCATACAGGGCTCACCTCCACCGTCTTCTCCGGGCGGTCCGCACAATGGTGACACCCGGGCGTTTCTTCCGCATGAATCCGGTTCAGGAACTTCCCGAACTTACCATGTCCAGTGAGGACCTGTGTCATGCAGAAAGTTAAAACGCCGTGGCGCCTCTCCAGCCATTCCTCAAAGTTGGGACTCACCGACATGATTATGTCGTGCCCAAGGCGATAACGATAACGACACGATATCTTGGGACTGGTTGTTATATACCTCGATATTGTCAGTTATATGTGACTATCAGTCCCACGGGCCACGATATTATGTTGTTATCGTTATCGCCTAATGTGAAAACAGACTTGGGATCGACGCAACACTCTAGCTTCTTCCATTTTGTCCTGTCATTTATTACGCTATCACTGACTCTCTTCTCTTTTGTATCATTCCTCAATCAATCCATCCATCTTTCCTTCGGCCTCCCCCATTCACATAATGTATATTCATAACTCCCAACAGATAATATTATTCATACGAGTATAATCTCCTCTTCTATTGTAGTAAACTACATTCTCTAAAACGGTTCTAAAAGCTAATTCTTTCAATTAAAACATTATCGCGAGCATTAATTGTAACGCTACATAATTCTTTCTCCGCGAAGGTGTAAAGATATTTTTTTTTTCTAATTTTTAACACAAAATCCTTACTTACAACCGTTATGCTGTGCGATCTTCGATAAGTTTTGGCTCATAACTGTCTGTATAACTGATGCGATAGTGGTATAAATTTGTTTCCATATCTTAGCGGTAATCTTATCTACATAATATAGATAAACGTAGATACAAAAGTTCTTTCGAGTCTGGAAATAGTAAAAAAGGACTGATAAATGATATTTATTTTGCAAAATGTTTATAGAAACGCTTTTACATGTCAATTTAAACCAGTGAGGCCGGTGTTTTTAAGCTGACTACCCTGAGAAGAAACACCGAGACAAAGATAGGGGTCAAAGTCTCTTTTTAACCGATTTCAAAAAGTAGGAGGTTCTATGTTCGGCTGAATGTATTTTTTTTTTAAAGTACGGTCTGTTCAGTCAGAGCAAGCATTTGTCATTAATTAATAAAGCTCAACTCGGGCCTACTCTCACTCAACTTCCAAACTAACGAACTGATTTTAATCTACATTAATAATATTATTCAGTTTTTTTTTGTTTTTTGTTTGTACGAGGTAATCTCTGAAAATAATGGCTGAAACCGCGGCCAAAAGCTAGTAATAAATATGATTGTAACCGCTTCGTTGGTCTATTGGTCGCAAGCGCGACTGCTGAGCATGGAGTCCTTCCTGGTTTCGATTCCCAAGTAGGGCGAAAAGAGCTATTGGTTTTTTTTTTGGGGTGGTGACACCCTCGTGTCTCGGAGGGTACGTAAAGCCGGTGGTACTGCGCCTGATGGCTCCTCCTCCTCTCCGATCTTGTCTGATTGCCGTGTCATCCAACTATGAGTGCAAAATAATAGCGCTGCGTCTGTGTTGCGCACGCACTTGTGCACTAATCTCCTGTTTACTTGAATTATCTCTATTGAGATTGACCACCTTGTTCAAAATTCGGTCGAGACGATTATTTTTTTGGATTATAAATGTAATTTTTAAATTTGGTTGTGTTTTGATTCTTTCCCACCGCTGGGAAGAGGCCTCTCCCAACTTCTTCCAGGTATTCTTTTCTTGTGCCTTTTAAACCAGCCCTTGCGGTAGGCGACTCGGTCATCTCGCCACCTATTGGGAGTACCGGTCGTCACCGGCGGCGTCGTCCAACCTCAAAAGTTAATTATATTGTTTTGTTATGTTGCAGTTGTTATTATTTTGTTATTAGGCATTAAGTCCGCCTCTGTACTCATGTGTGCCTATAGTACTAAATAAATAATGTAAATTTGTTTTCCAGAACGACATAATAGCGACAAAGGTGGTGGAGGTGTCGGTGGGCGACGATGGCGAGCTGCAGTTCGCGGACTCGGAGCGCACGGACTCGCACGAGAGCGACAGCGAGCTCGACCTGTACGACTACTGGAACTGCGCGCAGTGCCGCGCCCAGAACAACAACCCGCTCTACCGATACTGTCACAAGTGTTTCCAGGTACACCGCTTTACCATACCATTACATTTGTGCACACACAACCGCTTTAACATACCATTTGTAACACGCATCCGCTTTACACACACAATATTTGGGCATTAATCTGAATAGGTCCCTGACATTTAAGTCTCACTGCCTAAAAACCAAACAAAAAATTGGGACTAGAAATAATATCCTTCGCCGCCTTACATCCAGCACCTGAGGAGCAACACCACAAGTTCTTCGCACTTCAGGCCTATTTATGCCTTTCTTTTTTCGGCTGGAGAGTTTGCATGCCCAGTGTGGCATCGTACCGCCCACGCTAAAGAGGTGGACGTAGCGCTAAATGATACCTGTCGCATCGTAACGTCATGCTTAAAACCTACCCCTCTTGCAATGTTGTACCCTCTAGCAGGTATAGCTCCTCCAGAAGTTCGCCGCGGGATAACCAGCCGCATCGAGAAGAGTAAACAGGAACGGGACGACCGTCACCCCCTACATAAACACCAACTAATACCTGCACGTTTAAAGAGCCGCCAAAGTTGTATGCTATTTACGACCTCTTTGAAAGACAGTGCAGAGGACGAGAGATGCGCGCTGTGGAGACAGAAATATCTAACTCCTCCACTTTTCATAACCCCATCGGAACATCTTCCCCTTGGACGCGAACTGCAGTGGCCAATTTGGAAATGTCTAAACCGACCGCGAACCCAGGTTGGCCTCTGTAAAAACAATATGGCCAAATGGGGCTTCCTCGACCCATCTCTAGCACAGTGCCAGTGTGGAGCCTCTCCACAGGTCATGCGCCACCTGCTATGCTGCCCATCCTGCATAACCACCTGCAGTTTTCAGGAGCTATACGAGACCAACAATAGAGCCGTACAGGTTGCCAAATATTGGTCAGAAAAAGTATAGTTTGAGAGCATCGAAACGAAAAGAAGAAGACCGCTTGTAGCATTGCGACTTATTGTGATCATCAGCAAAGCTTCTCTTTTTACAAATCCCACTATAATAGCTATTGTCCATTCTTACCAACACCACCCACTCATTACAGGTACGCAAGAACTTCTTCCCGCCGAGGCCGAAACGCAAACGGACCATTCTTACCAAAACTGACGAAATACAAATACCGCGCGCCATGTCCCAAGACTCCGGAGTGGACTCGCCCATGAGCCAGGAGACCGACGTGCTCGCCAGCCAGGACACGTTCGCGGCCAGCCAGGATATGTTCCCAGCCAGTCAGGAACTCTCCACCCAGGAACTCCAACTAACCAGCCAGGAAACCGACCCAATCCTTGGTGAGGGCACCTCTAATCCTAAACCCAGCAATACCGTAAACTCGTACCGTAAACGACGCGCGGAATCCGCCGACCGCAGAACGAAACGCAAACGCGCGCGTACAGACTCCGACACCGAACTAGATTCGGACGACGATCTGTTCGATCCCAAACCGAAAATCGACGTGAGACCACTCGTTAAAACTGTCAGCGACCCCGCGATCACGATAGAGAAACCGCCGCTTATTACTAAGAAGGTGATAGCGAATACTTTGATTGAAAAGATGGAAGAAAAAGATTTGTGTATGATTTGTATATCAGAGCCGAAGTCGGGCGTGTTCGTGCACGGTCGGATAGCGCATATTTGTTGCTGTTATAAGTGCGCTGTCAAGGTGTGGGCCAAGGCGAAGCGCTGTCCCGTCTGTAATTGTAAAGTTAGTAATGTTTTGAAGGCCGTGGTTATGTGAGGTGTGTGGAAGGACTTCGGTGGGCTTAGACGAATCACTTTTCTGTTAGCATTACCTATCACGTTACTTGTCAATGTAATATCATTGCATTACATTTTGTAATCAGCGTTTGGTAAGAACACTAACAGAAAAGTAATTTCTCTTTGCCCGCTGGACGATTTTAACCTGATTCCTTGATATATTCAACATCATTCTGCCCCTGATAGTTAAAAAGACGTATCTAACAAAAAGTAAAAACGGAGAAAAAAATGTTTTAATGAATGAAACGGGAAATAGTTTGCTGTCTTTGAGTTAATTTTCGATATTTACATATTAAAAGTTGAAAATAAAGCCAAATACAATGAGCTTAAACTTGGTTTAATAATAATATGAAACTCAAAACAAACCCGGGGAAAAATGTTAGATGCGTCTTTTTTACTAACGGGGGCAGCATTATGGGTTAAATGTCAAGTAATTTCTCACAGTCCGTCTTATATTTCCATGTGCAATGATTTCTAGAAACGCTTATAAATAATTGGCAATTAAATTAGTACATGAAATTGCTTAAACCATACAAAAAAAAACAAGGTGGTAAATAGAAAATTATTGAAAAATAGGTAAGTAAAAAAATTGTTTTTTGTTTTTTAATATCGTCCTGAAAGGCTAGGTTAGGTTTTGGAGTTGACATAAGGCCGGGAATTACACTGTAAGTTGAATAGAGAGTGAATGAGTGAGTGAACATGGTAATGGGCTATGCGTGTTGAACATTGGTCTTTAAATCTAATGCAATCCATTGATCAGTAAAACATTTAATTTAAAAAAATTCCAACCAGTCAATAGAAGTTTACTATCGACACAGTTTACATTTTAACATCGTGAAATTTCACAACAATTTTTTTTTCTAACTTGCGCAGCGCAACATGATCGCATAATACGTGCACGCACATAATCATAACTCGTAGTAGGTTATGCGAATACGACTTTGTCACATTAAACATCTTGCCTGACAAAAGGCTACACAAAAATTTAGGATATTAGTGTTGACTTGCTCGTTCCATCTTAGACCGAGAACAAAGATGAAGACTCATCAATCCTTCCGACGAGTGTTCGTGTCTTATTCGCCAGGGTCTTGTATTTGTGACTGGGTACTCCATCTCGTCCTCTTTAATCCCCATAGATGATAGAAGATCTGACGAGATGGAGTAATTGGTCGTGGATATGCGACGCTGCCGGAAAAACCGCGAGAGAGTTTGTCATGTCGAATATATCCTATGTATTTAAAAGGTTGAAACTTTTGTCATAACGCTTTAACTTATACACAGTCAAACCTATCGTCCAATCGGTATGACGCTACCGATTGGATCAAACAGATTTGACCGTGTGTGGCAGTGGATTGGTATGATGACATGTAGCGATGGGCGTTGAATCAACGAACTAGTTGAATCAACGTTGATGTGTCTTCAACGGAATTAACGTTGACCGTGTACAAATCAACTCGTTGAATTCGTCAACGAGTTACGAGACAACGACGTTTATGAATTCAACTCGTTTCATCGTTTGACGAATTCAACGAGTTGATTTGTACACGGTCAACGTTTTGTTATTTTCAACGTACGTAAATTGTATTTCTTTAGGGACAGTTATTCTTCACGCTCGTTTACGAGTGTTTAACCATTTTACCGGTCACACTACACAACCGGAAACACTCGTAAACTTTCATCTTAAATAATAATAGTGTGATTAACTATCTCCACCTAAACTGCATCAAATTGTTCGTAAATTAACATTACAACAGCATACGTTAATAAAAGCGTTTAGGCGTTTATCGTTCATGCAAGTTGACGTTCGTAATACGTTAACTCGTTGACGAAATTAACTAGTTGATCAACTAGTTGACAAACGCAATTCAACGTTAACGTTTCGTTGACGGAAAAACCTTCAACGACCCATCGCTAATGACATGTTGGTCATACCATCCACTCCCACACACGGTCAAACCTGTAGCGTCATACCGATTGGACGATAGGTTTGACCGTGTATGCCCGGCATTAGAGACAAGGTTAAACGTCAAGTTTGTATTAAAATGGCACTTTTTTAGCTTTTCTCTAAGCTAGAGACTGCAAAGAAATTCTTTAATTTTATACTTTCATTAAAAAGAAAGATATATTTTACTGTTAATTCACGCTAAATACTCTCCAACGTTTGATGGTTTATTAACAGTTCGCACGTGTTATTGGCAAAATTGTGGTGTCTCTTTTACAAATGCCATTAATTAACAGTTGAAGTTGAAACTAGACACTTCATTTTTTCTTTACTATTAAATGTTGAACTACAAATTGCAAAAAAATTACGAAAGTTTGAATTTCTTCAGTCTACCTCAGGCGGTTATCACACTGCCACGCACCCCGCAGCGTAGTGCGTGAATGCGTGTCTTAACGTTGCTTGTAAGTATCCCCGATTATACAAAAAACACGCACAGTCTAACACAATGAAAATGCATCCACACGCGTTAATATAGATCACGCACCTACATTCGGAGAACGCGCGTGGGTGCGGGGCGACACGCATGGTATGGCACACTGAGTCTCGTAGTACCGTGCGTGATTTTGTATGAAATGAGTGCGTGCCTGCGTGAATTTACAAAACGCACCTACGCGCGTGAGTGCGTAAAAAACCCGTACGATGATGCAGATCTGCACTCCCGCAAGTACGTGCGTAGGTGCGTTTTCACGGTACGTGGCAGTGTGATAACCGCCTTAATCCGTACAGTACTCGTCTCCAGTAACACAAAAAGTAAATTTAGTTTACCACAAATGCAAAATTTTTCATTCAGACGTGCGGTTCAATGATTAAATCATCTATTAATAGTTCATAACTATGCAAATATCAAATAAAACAAAGGATGAATCTGGTATGTGTGAATGTCTAATGTATTTAAATGAATCGACGCCAATTAGTTCTAAGTCTTCTGTTTAAGTTAGAGATTCCTTTAAATGACATCATTTTGATAAACAACAAAGAAATAATTATATTGACGTAATTTTTTAATGAACGTGATTTTATTACATATATTTTAACGGCGTAGACAAAAGAATATCTCTCCTTGAATTTACTGTGCGGACTTTGATTCGCTTGAGTAATAGTCGAAAGTAAATTGATTATTAGCTCCTAATAGTAATTTGTTCCAATTAACCTTTCGTATGCCGTAATTAGAGACAATTAAAAAGTTATTGTGTCTCGCGTGGATCCACGTTCCGGACGCACAAATGGTTAATGGTTGCTAATTCGATTTCACTTGTCTTAGAAAAAAATAAAACCGGCCAAGTGCGAGTCGTAGCAAAAAACGGCAAGAACATTTATTGTTATAGCGGCAACAGAAATACATTATCTATCACGGTTCTTGAGATAGTCTGGTGACAGACGGACGGACAGCGGAGTCTTAGTAATAGGGTCCCGTTTTACCCTTTAGGGTCTAAACAAACTGACTGCATTTCAACTGCAATCCAACTGCAAATTGCAGTATAAGTGCAGTTTGAATGCAGTTGACACGACTGCAATAGAACTGCAAACACGACTGCAATAGAACTGCAAACCAAACATGCGGTCCGATTGCAGTCGTGTGAACTGCACACCGACTGCATCCGAACTGCACCATGCGCGGGAGGGCGGAGCGTGCGGGCGGGTGGGTATGATGCAGTTAGGATGCAGTCGTGTCAACTGCATTCAAACTGCAATTTGCAGTTGGATTGCAGTTGAAATGCAGTCCGTCTGTTTAGACCCTTAGGTACGGAACCTTAAAAAACTATTTCAAAACCTCGGATAAAAGCGTGAAAACGAATTCTTTCTAATATCTATCTGTGTGCCAAATCCTATCTTAAAAAGTTCAGCTGTTTATGTGTTAAGTGACACACTGTCACAGTTACAATATCTAAAGATTATGAGGAGTGAGTGAATTCTGTTGTTGCCAATAACAAACAAAGGAATCTCTATGTTCAATTCGTATCGACCTATCAATAAATGCCCTTAATTCCTTGTGATAAACAATCTGATAGTAGGTTTTTAAGTAGACAGTAGCTGCAACATTCACGGCAAACGTAATTAGAGAATTATGTTTATATGTTAAATACATTAATAGTTTTTGTAGTAAAAATTTCGTTTCTAAACAGATATGGTTAGCTCCTGTCTTGACCAAAATTTAAGAACGCCTTTGTAATAAATGAAACCAGGTGTTGTACCACCTGTTGTATCTTACCAGATACCCTACTAAGTTTCATTTTTTACCAAAGATAGAATGATTTTTCTTTTCTTAAGACCGTTTAAACCTTACGATATTTCATCCAAGCTGGGAAGCCCTTATTCTCAGAAATTAATAAACCGATTTCAATAAAAACTAAGTCTAAAAAGTTAGTAACGTTTATTTTTGAAAACATTAGTTTAGAAGGTAAGTGACGGTGACCATCATCTTTCTGAACTTTTTCTTCGAAAATGTTCGTAACTAGCCTTGCGTAGGTGTACTAAGTTTCATCAAAATCGGTTCATTAATTCCCTAAAATGAGGACTTGCAAGTTTGGATGAAATACCGCGAGGTTATTGTCTTCCTGCCCCTGTCCCGTTTTATTTGCGGTCAGCGCAACTTTTTTTTTCTTCCATTCTGTCCTGTCACTCGTCAGCTATCATATCATTAATGCACGACGAGTGCTCAAAGTAGTATGCCCATCTATGTTTTCAAATAATATGGTAAATTCTTAGAAAACTATTAATGTATGTAACTAATGATTTTAATAAAATTATGAAGCTCCCGTAAACTCTTGTTTTGTAAATAAAAGTAATTGTAAATAGGTAGAGACGTCGACCACCGAACGAAACAGATTAATATATTACATTTATTAGTTAGGATTCTTCTAAAAAATAACGGCTATTTTGTGTTAATGCCAAAAATTTTGAACATTTTTGATTAATGATTTTAAATTTAATATTTAGGTGTTGTTGCTAAAATATTGAATACACTTCACCTGTGCAAAAGATTGTCTTTGGTTATATCGTGAAAATCATGAAGTTGAAGTGTTCCGGTAATCGTAGTGTATAATTTATAATTTGAATGTGGTCTTGCGTATACATTTAATATTTTATAGTGTCGGTTTTATATTTGTTACAAAACTGTTATATTTAATGAACATCCATAAAACTGTGTATTTTAATGGGGGAAGGAAAACGCGATGTTATTATTTAGTTACCATTTTAATTTTTTTTATGACGTATCCTTACTAAATCGCGGAAAATAATGTAAACAGAATAAACCGTTACGTGTGTTGCTTATTATTGAGCGTGAGTTTTCGAGGATCACGAATCAGGCTAATCGCTGCCTCTCCCATTATATTTAGTTATTAAAAGTAGTATATTTTAAAAAAAGCTACTGTATATTTATTGTATATTCTTCTATAGGCTGATAATAAGTTACGCCAAGTTCTAAACAGCCTTAGCTATCTTTAAGTTGCGAAACATTACTAGCTTAGACATGAATGTAGAATTATTAATATTCAATTTATATGCCTGTAATTATAGGAATGTCCTTTTTTAATCTAACCCACCACCTTTCCTACCGCAGATGATTTATCTTGTTACAAATTTAAAGAATTTATTTCAAAAGAAACATTATTAGTTATTAAATTGTAGATCTCTTATTAGCTTTTGTACAGTTAGTTTACAATTTCTTTAAGTTCAAATTGATGTAATAAGCCCTTTAAAAAAAAAGATGAAAAAAATACGTTATCGAAAAAAATAACTCGATTTAACAGAAAAAAAATATTAATAAAAAACTTTTCTTTTTCAGGAATTTGGACTTTTTTTTATACAATAACCCTTTTTCCCAAACACTACACTCGGCACTCTCAAAACAGATACCACAAAATTGTTGACACATTACTACTAGTAATAAATCAAATATCAATTTAAAAAAAAAAAACAATAAAAGATTAAAATACTTATCTTTAAAAGCATTGATAGCAAATATGTACTTTTCCGAGAACCATTGCTAATTTTTACTTCGATAAAATGCAGTTACTCAGCTGGCAGTAGCGTAGCTTGACGAGGGTGAAGCGGCCTCGCGCACCCAAAGAGGCCTCGTGCAAGGGAGGGTTCTTTAAGAACGAGGAACGCGGGCTTGCGGACGGCGAGCAATGGTTAGCCGCCGTCCGACCGTTCGGTAACCATCCGGACTGAGCCAAAGTCATCGACGGCACGTACTGTTTCACGCGTGCCTCAAGATGTGAGCAAACCGTGGGGGCCCAGCAGGGTCGAAGCCTACTGGGGCCAAGGGTCTGCTTCTGAAAGGAAGACTCGGCCCTGGTATGAAAGGCAACGAAGGAACAGGAACGAGTTATTTGTCAGTAAAAGTCCGACACACCCCAAGGGTAGGTGGGTGGTGGTGATGTCATTGGATGATTTTCCCACTGAAGAAATAGAACGAAAGTTATTTTTTTTTATAATCGATAGGCTCGTGAGTGTCCACTACTTCACCTGGTGGAAATCAATGATGTGGTCGAACACTAGCTTTCTAGTCATTTTCTCGTTTTCGAATTTATGAAAGAAAAAGGCCTCGCTGAAACGGTAAAATGGGGTGAATAGAAACGAAACTTCAAAGAGTATTTTCTCGACATTTAAATATTTTTTGGAGCATTTATTAATGAACTAGCTTTTGCCCGGTGCTTCGCCCGCGAACATAAAATATAGCCTCAGGAATAAAGCGGCTCTCTGACGGTGAAAAAATTAGCTTTCAGAGATTACCTCCTACTAACAAAAAAAAAAACTTCACCTCTTTAATATGTTAGTGTAGAAGATTGATATTTTAAAAAGTCATTGCTTTGTTAGAAACTTAGAAGCCGACAATATGGTATCAAAGTGAAAAGCAAAACCAAAGTTTTGTTTCAATTCACCACGTTTTACGGTACGGTTTCGCCCACTTTTAATATAGTCCACGCTACGCCTCTGCCAGGTGGAAGTCCTTATCGGTGTTATCAACATGCAGACTTGTCATTTCTTGTTACCATGTCGGTTTTCTCACGTTATAAATGTCGCTGGATTTCACGTGTTTATCAAAATATACGTGCACCTTGTATCCGAATGTCTTCCTTTGTACGGAAATCTAGGTATTAGCTGATTAAAGAGATGTGGATCAAGGTTTTGTTAGTATTAAAACTAACAACGTAACGTATTTATTTAGTTTAGTCTCCGTTTTAAGGGTGACCTGAAAACTACTGAAGTTTTCTTTGACGTACAATTGCCGGCACGGATCTTGAGCGCTGGCTTCAAGTTGCGCAGTAGGTAGTCAAATATTCGGTTTTTTTAATGGTGCGAAGTGAGAAGCGGGGGCGGGGAATGTCAGTGATTGGCTCGCCGCGCCATCGCGTCATAGACGTCACTCATGATTCGTTCCCTGCTCTTGCTGTATGTATCTAACAACGACGAAGATTGGCTCGTCAATGGTATGGAATGCGCAAAGCGATCCCCACTCTGACGCCGAGCGCTCAAGATCCGTAACGGTAATAAATTGTAGGTGTGCCTAGAAAAAAACAGCATAATTCTACTTCATCGGCAGACGGCACCAGTGATGTCTACGCAAGACGTAGCTAATTCCAAAAATCCTTGGGCTCGGTATAAAAAATACCGGCGAGTCGGACTCGCACACTACTCGGTTCTGTACCATCCGTAGCAAAAAACGCCAAAAGTCACGTTAGTTCTATGGGAACCCTACAGAAATACGTCATCTGTGAGCATTTCAACTGTCTAGCTATCACAGTTCACGAGACAAACGTACAGCAGAGTGATAGTAGGCTCTCTCCCATTTTTGCCCTTGATTTACGGAACCAGAAAAATGGAGGGTTTTTTTTGTACAATATTAGCCCAACTAGCACAAAACTGGTGCCCTGTGACAGCGACGGTCGCGATGGGACACGATTGAAATGGACATTTTAATTGGATAAGTTACGTCCATACTGCGCTCGGGCCTAGCGGAAGATGGAAGAAGTTAGGGGCGCCGGCTTTTAGAAAACCTCATGGGTGCTCATGCTCATTTGATGACTCGAAAAAGTGGCGAAGTGTGACAAGAGAAAAGCACACTGATCGACCGACAAATAAATGATTGTCCTGCTTGCATACTGACAAATAAATGAATGTCCTACTTACATAATTTATTATTAGGTTTCTTCTAGGTAAGCGCGTTCCATCGTCGACCGCATCGTCGCTTACCATCAGGTGAGATAGCGGTCAAGCGCGAACCTATCAACAATAAAAAAAAAATCAAGAAATATATCACAAATATCTGTTTCATCAACAAACATTTGTGTTGGTGCGGGAATCGAACTCGCGACCCTGGCGTCTCAACCGGCGCTCTAAACGGTCGTCTTATCGTTCCTAAAAGGCGTGCTCGGCACGCACTGTTTATTTCTCATGGGTGCTCGAGCCCCTGATCACCCACGGAGTCTGCACCCCTGAAAGAAGTGGTTTTGTCATCATGTAAGGCCGAGCTCGCAAATTGGATGACTCTGACTGGGATAAAACGAATCTTGATTGAAAATTAACTCGTTTATTGGAGTGTTTTTAGAGACAAGTAAGGTCGTTGTGTTTTGTATGTAGTCTTTGTTTAATAGTTTGTTTTTATTCTGATCTTATATAGAGAGTGCTAGAACTAGCGGAGTGAGCTATAAAATTGGAGCATAGGTAGGTACTATAAAAAGTATTACCCCACATAAGGGATTACTCCTGTATCATAGCTGCGTTCTTCATGTAAGTTCACATACACAAGACACCCAGACTCGGAACAACCATCTATAGGTCATACAAATATTGGTTTCGTGTGTGAAACGAACCTGCGACTCAAAGCGCAACAGCCACTCTTGCAACCACTGCGCCAACGTCGCCAATCGTGTCGTCAATAATATTTATTCACTTATTGGGCCTTTTATCAATACAAGAAGTTGAGGTCATAAATAACATGATACCTAAGATTTTTTGTAGCCTGGGGCCCTGTATTATTGAAGCGGCCGGCCTCCCTAACCACAACTACGCCCCTGAGTTTACCCCTAAAATCGACTCCAGCATTATGTGATTATTTCCGGACGACGAACAATGGGTAGGTCGTTATCTGGCCGTCTGGTAACCGTCAGGGCCCGAGTAGTCGACGGCGCGTTGTGTTCCACGCGCGCCTCCAAGAGATGTCAGTAAAAGTTCAGGGGTCGTGGGTTGTCCGAAAAGGAACCCCGGTGTCTTGGGATGCGAGGCAAAGAAGGAACGTAGGAGTGGGTTTTAGTCGGTATAAATCTGACACTGACCGCTCCGCCTTAGAGCGCGAGAAGTTATTGGATGATCATATGATTCAGTCAATAGAATTATAGAAGAAGGTAGGTACTGCTTTCGATAAAGCCTAGTGGCCTTTTCTATGGAATTTAAGATTCAAACGATTTTACGATTGAAATATTTCGTGTCGACAATGATATCGAAACGTCTGAGTGTTAAAGATGGCGATTATAATCAATCTAGACGCAAGATAGTCTAGCCCCATCGCCCACGGGGTTCGTAATGGCGCGCTTCCTTTGCCGGATGTGCGTCATATGGAGGACTGAGGTCTGGCGTTAACTCCTTTGCGAAATAAAAATAAAATTACTGAGCCTCAATTGTTCGAAGTCTTTTTAGTTAATAGAGAAGGGATTAAGTTTAATAGACTTCAAATAAATTGGGATAGAATAGACTAAACTTTATTGTACACCAAAATATGTTAGTAACAATTTAACAGAAACTAAAAATCAATGGGTATAATGGCGGTCTTATCGCTGACAGCGATTGAATAGCTGCTAGGAAACTCAGCGTTCTTACAAATGTCCGACGGTTCTTCACACCGGGATACTTCTAATGTTATACAAAGTACAGGTTTGATCGTTTGTGAAGTACCTACTGCAGCCACATATGGGCTGGTGCTGCAAAATACCATCTGGCAGCTTTGGATTCAGTGGAGAAACGTGCGAAGAGACTAATTAGTCTGATCTACAAAGCCTGGAACACAGGCGTATTGCCAGCCTTTCGGTTTTTTATAAGATGCATTTTGAAGACTGTATAACAACGATTTCATCATTGCTTACCATCAGATGCGATAGCAGTCGAAAACTAGTTTATATCATTAAAAGAAAACGTCAAATGACTTCCCGTTCTATGGTGGAGCGAGTGCGCCAAAACCCACGTTATGTAACCCTTGTAAACGTTTCCACAGCAAATAAATTGGGATAACAACAAGGAAGTATAAACGAGGCTAAGATACCTGGCAGGGTAGGGGATTATAGACCTCTCCGACACCCAGTGCGAGCGCGGTGCTCCTGATCAGAAGATGGCCCACTTATTAGAGTGCCCCAAAGTGCCCCTACACCTGCAGTCTGGAGAACCTAAAAAATGCCACTGACGCCGCTATAAACGTGGCAATCTACTTAAAAACTGCGGAAAAAGAACAATCGATTCGAGAAGAAGACAAATGTTTAAAAAAATAATTTCTTGACCTAATTAAGAGTTGTTCATAATAAAGCTTGGTGAAAGTATGTTGGTGACTTATTGCTCACGCAAAGACATAATTTCAATTATTAATTTTGCTATGTCAGCTTTATAAAATAAATTTATAAAAGTATACACAGAAAAGCATCGCGTTTGCGCTGCTTTGTCTGAATTTGAAAGCCATTGCGCTGCAGTCCGTCTTACAGTACGAGATGCGGTGGAGCGTCACATTGTTTCCAGGTCATGGGTCCGTTTCATGAGGTAGGTACCAACTGTACCACGCGATACTGAAAACTACTGCTGATGTGGCGCTCCCCTACAGTAGCTGTATGTTTCTAACTGTTTAATATAATAATAATAAACCATTTATTATTTTTTATATTTATTTTATCTTGACCCATACCTTACAGACTAACAGTAAATACAACTTACTGTTAGTAAATAAGACTTAGAACTATGTTATTAACACTTCCCGTTGCACTAAGTTCACTTCGTGCTGTTCTGGCACCTGTCCGCAGAAGCGACGGAACACCACGCCCTGGGGCCGAAAGTCTTCCTCTACATGAGGAGCAGAAAAGTGTTTGGGATTCGCACTAAGAACGCTTTGTAATTGACGTTACGGTGCGACTCCAGTAGTTGCACCCTCAGTGTGTGCTCACTTCTTAATTTTAGGTCTGACACTCTAAATGAGGACTTGTAATTAGCTTGCTGTCATCTGTTTGTTTTTAATTTTAGTTTGTTTAAGCTGTAAGTCCTCCAAGCTGTATTAAAGAAATAATAAATACCTAAACTATTAGGCCTATGTACCTGACATTTAAATTTTTATTTTTGTGTATTATAATAACTATAATAGCTGTATTCTGTAATATTTAATAATGAAAATATATAATTTGATAATTGTAAATATGTAATTGTAAATGTGTTTTTACACCACCTGCTCGATAATGTCGTTTTATACGTCATACAAACCTCACTTAAAGCATGTCATTCTATCCCTAGGGAGATAATGCAGTATGGCCGATCCCTAGGGAATAATGAGATTTGAATTTGGAGCATCAAGAATCGCCAACATTGTGAATTAAAATGTAGGCGCATCGAACAAGTTGACTCGAAATTCAAACCAAAGAGTATGTAATCACATGATTCAAACTGGCCACTAACAAAAAAAAAAGAAAATAGAATAAAACGTGCGTACTGACGACACGGGAGCATTATAGAAAATTGAAACTATAGAATCTTGGATCTTGAATTTTGTTTTTTTGATGAACTTGTAAATATAATAGGTACATAAATTTCTCTAATATATGATTTGGTCGACCAAATTGTCTTTTAATTATCTCACAGATGGTGTAAAAAGTAGAGTATGCAACACGGGGATAAAGCTGTCTTTGTCTTGGGCGGCTTAAATTCCTCACTTCACTCAGGTTTCTTTATTAACTCCCTCGCAATGCTCGGGAGTTAATTTTATAAATCCCTCACTATCGTTCGGGATTAATATCAGCAACCTTCGTTTCGTTCGGAATTCAACATGCCGCCCGCGACTTAAAGACACTGCTTTATCCCCTAGTCACATAAACTACTATTTTAATGTATAGATGTAAAATTGAAGAAAATAAAATTAATTAATTCATAATAATAATACCTAATATAATAGAATTTAAAATATTTGCATGCCATGAAAAATGGCAGACATGTCGTGAGCCACTTTTATTTAAGATCTTGCATGCATGTATTATTTTAATTCTGTCTGCATAAACATGTTTGAGCAAATAAAATTTCTTATTCTTATTCTTGTTTAATCTTTGGCTCACACTAGCAATGACTCCTGTATCGTGGGCATACACAAAACACGCAGACTCGAAACGCCTATCTGTGTGCCATACAAATATTTATTCCGTGCGGGAATCGAACCCGCAACACGCAGTCAATCGCTCAACCATTGCGAAAAGAGCGACGTGGTTTCTCCTTTTTTATGGGACACTATAGCTTTTGCCCGCCGCGTTCATAAAATATAACTTATGTCACTCAGGAATAAATCAGTTTTCTATAGATGAAAAAATGTTAGAAATCGGACCAGTACTTTCAGAAATAACAAACAAAGAAACATTACAAACAAAGAAAGTGTACCTATCTAAAATAATAGTATCTATAAATTACAAAATTATGATGACTATACAAAGGCAAAGGTATACAAGCACTTTTTATGAAACCGGAGTTTCCCAGCCGGAAAATGAACGGGATCCGCCGGATCCAGTCTGGAGTCCAACCGGCGTCGAAAATTACGGACTTTCTTCGTTCTACAGCTGACATAGAGCTCTCAGTCACGAGCAAAAATGCTTTGAAAAAAAAAGTTTAGGCCTAAATTTAATCGGCTTCGAGATCGGAGCGTCCTCTTTTAATTTTGTCCTCTGAATAACTGAACTGTTGACAAAAAAACTTTGGTACACACTTGACCTCCCCCTCCCATTGTGTCGGATGATTCACGACTCACGACCCGCGGTGCAGTGACGAAGCCGAACATTTTTTTTTCTTTCAACTATTAAAAGTTGAGGAATTGTAATACTTAGTATTTAATTTATTTCTTTGTTTGGAAATTATGACTACTCTCTTGATCTTTGTTATAGGAAACGTCAAATTATTAATATAAGTAAGTATAAACATAACTAGCTATAGAATAAAATGTTGATTGTAAAATATCATTTCATGACTTTTAATTTTAGACCGCGGTCTTCTCACTGATTGAAGAAGTCTAGGCCGTAAAACTATTCAATTGTAAAGACGATCACATAAACAGAGGACTGTTAATTAAAGTAACATTATAGAGACTTGATTGTAGGACGAACACTCTTTATCTTGCTTAGCTTCAACAGGTAAGTAAATGTTTATGTCCGATCAGTGATGTCATCAATTTGCTTTATTATTATTACTTTATTTTTTTAATATTTTAGAACGACAGACTGGGTTGACTTGAACACTGAATCATCGCAAACACGTACAGTGAAATATTATTATTGTATCCGTGGCATCGCACCGAATCCGCCACTCTCCGCCACCCCCGACTCGCAGGCCCGCATACAACTTCTGTCGGCTCGCCAGTCGCGTTTTGACGTCGCTACACAGTGCACGGAACCACGCCTTTCTTTCTCCACATCAAATAACACTTGGTGAGTTTATAGTTTTAACCGGTTTTTTACTATTTCGGTATAAAATTACATTGTTGATACGTTTCCGTTTATAAAACATGAGCATTTATTCAACTTTGCGTGCTTTTTCTTGATTATCGAACGGTTTGTAGAGGCCCTCCCTCGGGAACCGGCAATCGGATGTATTGTGGAGGTGGAGCACCGGCCTCGCGGACTCATTGATCAGGAATTCCTTTTGGATATTTTATCTCGTAAATCGAATTGGAAATTATATTTTTTTGATTAACTGAATTATTGTTTGTCAGTCGCAATGGGAGCGGTTGTATGACTTCATTCTTTTTATCAAGCGGTGCTGTTATGCTGTATATAAAGCATACGTTGCGCATTTTTATTGTTCCATTATTTATATCATTTGGCGATTAATGTGCTCCTGTGAGGATTTGAACATTGTTTTATCGGTTTAAGAGATGATAAATTTAACCGGGCGATTTTCCTTCCTACCCGCAAGCTCACAATGGTTCGTTAATTTGTTCCCGTTTTAATCCACACAGATTTGCCTGTATATTTTATAGAGTATGGATTACATTTTCCTTCTACTTTTAATGAGAAAAATGGGGATCCTCCATTGTGTTTGTGGATCCATTTTTAATGTAGGTACGAGCTACCCTTGCACCACTTTGGGTAATGCTGTTGATAAATCATAGGGAGAGTGTCACAGTCGTTAAAATAACAATGAGACATTCCAGAGGGTGGAGTGACTAAGTGAACGCAACAAAAAGCTTCTTGTTTAGAAATACTAATGGAATCGTAACGTATGACTAAAACAATCGGCTTGTTATTTTCCGGGAAGCAATTCGTCAACAAAGTTTTTCGTGTAAGTAATTTTTAAATTGTAAAAAACAAGAGAAAACCGAAATAACCGTTCGGTTATGGTTCGGTTAACATCATGCGATATTATGTTAATAAATACAATTAACCCGTCTCGCTAACTCCGACTGTGCAGTCATTCAACTTTAGATTTTGAATTTAGATTTTTTTAATACAAAAGTAAAACGGACCTAAGTTCACAGATTAGAGAGACTTTTTCATAAAAAAAATAATAGGATAAAGTTTTCGATTAGTCTAGCACATGTTAGACGACAATCTATGTCTACAGTGTTGTAAAACCGTAAAGGCTTACATTAATGGAGGCCCTTAAGCTTAACAGTAGCCATTGACGGGTGTTAATGAACCCAAGTTTTGTATCAGTCGGCCGCTAAAAATAGAAATCTGACTAATGTACAACACATGCTTGACACAGCCAATAACCGTCAGCTAATGTTTTGAATAATAAATGGTTCTTTGATATTGAAATCATCAAGGTTCATCTTAGAAAAAAAAACCCATCACATTAAATTATTTTCAGTCAATACAATTATTTGCAGAATAAACGCCATATTGACACTGACAGGACGCCATAAAGAAACTTTTTTTCTTATCATGTTCTACATCTTTTCATTGAGGCACGGGTCTATATAAACTACCTGATTAAAAAAATCGCAGTTGTCATAAACCACGGGTGGATAATTACAAAAGAGTTAACCGGTTCGTGTGAACGCTGGGACTTTCGCCGCTTTCACGCTTCATAGAGTATTGAACGGTAATCATTGACGAAATCTATAATTAGCACACACGCTACTATTGCACGTAAGTGCTTTATGTCATCGGTTTAGGAAGTAGCGTTTAACTAACTAAACTTACTGTTTTATTTATATTTAATTCATGAAGCAGAAATGTACAACAGATTTATCGTTAACCGAATAGAATAATATTTAATTTAATTTTCCTGTTCTGTAAATAACAACGTTTTTCAAGCCTATTATTATGAATCACTGCCAGAATATCGATTCGCTCCTGCATGGAAATATTTCCTTGTACATAACTCGAATACTCCAGTGTACATATAACATCGATGCACAAGTGCGTTACTTTGCAATGAAATCTGTCCAGACAGGACACTGCCTCATGTGCAAAAGAGAAGGATATACACAGACTTGTTTGCGAGAAAGAGAAGAAATAACTTCCCGAATACGCGAATCGATTGCCCGGAGACCATACGACGCGTCGCACCCCTAATGCCTAACTGCTAGGGTTGTCTACAAGGGCTTCAATCGAATTAGTACTCAATTGAGCTGGGGAGCAAGATGCAAGTTGTTGTTTTACTGTTATGTCTCGTAGATGAACTGTGGAAATAGAAAAAATAGAGTGATGTAAGAAAACTCGATTCCTCTTTTGTATGACCACGTGCGTGCAGTGGTGGGCGTACAAAAGTCAAGCTAGGGGGGTTACCATGACGTTCAAAGTAAGATTGTTTAAATCTTGTTTTAGTGTGGGTAAAAGATGACGCTAGACAACCTGTATAGCTCTGTCTCTTATCTACACGGAAACAAGATTAAACCAATCTTACTTTACACGTCATGGTCTAGGCCTAGGACCGTAATATAAACTTAATAAAACGAGTATTTGCTGCGAACTATTGCAGGATTTAACGTTTATTAGAGTTCACAATAATCTCAGACAATATTTAACCCTAAAATTCACGAGGGTGGCAGCCATTCGGTCCCTCGCAGTCGCATATATTATGAAGCCCTAGGTACCCTATGTTGGTTTATAGATCAATAAACGGCGAGGGGAACCGCATCGGAACGTTTCGAAACTGCCCACCCATGTACGCAAGAATAATAAAAAAATAATGTTATTTTCGCAAGAGGCGAGCTCTGAATAATGTCTTTATAATATATTCCACTCACTAAATTCAGTTCCATTTTCATAATTAAATAGTTTAGCTTAGATAATAGTTATTACAGTTTTTTATTAGTTGACTAATTATCATTTGCGAGAGGTGATTTTAAATTAGTCTGGTGCATACCGAAAGATTTAGATCGTGTAAAAAATGTGGCGCACAGACATAACGCGGCTTCCTCAGCCATCCGTGCGATGCTGTACACTTGAAAATCTCTTAATTGCCGATGCTGGTCGGCCAGCTTGACGCTCCATAAAATTTGAGACGTATCTTTGATATACGCTCTAGCTTAGACGGGGTCGATGACACTACACGGTAATTCACACCATATTTGAATTTCAGACTACTTTTTAGTTTTGTTGTTCTCATTTTTATTAATACTAATTAGCGAACTTAATGACTTTAGAATTTATTTGAGAGGTGTACTCGTATCTCATTAGTAAATCATTTACCTAACTTTAGGAATCCTAAAGATTATAATCTGAAGTTAGCTTGAATGGCTATTTATAAAACTAACAATGCATAATCAATGGCACAAATAGTTCCAATTATTGATTTTGTCTGGTTATGGCAACAAATAGAACAGTTTATTTATTCGTTTTTGTCATTTTACTAGTCCTATCTAACATCATAAAGATATTTAGCATCTCACTAAAAAAAACGTTGTGCCCTTTCCATATTAAGTCGAGGGGCCACCCTCGTTCGCCCTTGCCTTAAACGTGGCGAGGGTGACGAAACTATACCATAAATATATGGAACTGCTATAAAAGAGACAGTACTTACAGTCATTACCTATAAAAAATGAGTAATCCTATAATCTGCTGTAGACATAATAATGACGTATGGAAATATATTAAATCTTTTATTTTGATTAAGTAGGGTAGATGTATATGTATCTACAATTCTACAAACCTGCACCGTATAGATACTATAGCTAGCTCATGTAGCAAAGCAATACAAGCAAAATAATGAATATGTAATTCCATTCTCAATGCTATTTAAGTAAAATCTTAATCGTTCAATTATTTTCCCCGTTATCTTTCCAAACATTAAGATCTTCAAGTCTTGAAAACTAATTGGATTTTATAAGCTTTTCTAACGACTGAAAGTTGCGTACTTACCTATCACACCAGGCGAATAATTAACTTGAAGTATGCTTTACACTCAGCAGCTTTAATTAATGACTCGTCAAAGAAAATGGAAAGCTCTAATAGATACTTCTACGTTCACAAGTGCAGTGAAACGAATAGAATTTATGTCGAGAGATCGATTGACAGATGAGATCTCAATTTCAAGATGGCGGCCTACCGTTAATCAATCGTTTTCGTTCGATAACTTAAATTGTCGCTAGCATTCCACAAATATTTTGTTTGAACAGATGGCAAACATGTCTTGTTATTTATGGAATGATCTTGAAATAACTTCTCGTTTTCATGATATATTTCGTGTCTCAAAGATACAATCTGCATGAAACGTGTTTAGTTTCCAAAGTAGAAGAAAGCTTAAATATACTTTATGATAAAGACTTGAAACTGGAAAATGTGGCTTCATTTTATAAAAGAGCATTTTCTCAGATAATTCAAATGTCAAAGGTGACCTTTTATGCGTTTACTCCTTGAGAAATATTCGGGGCAAAAGCTAAATTTATACCCGGTAACATATAGCTGACACGAAGGCGACGCTGGAGCGTATGACTGTAGCAACTCAGTGACAATTCACGGCCCTCGAGACCTGCGTAACTTGTAATGCCGTAGTACTACCGCGGGACTGGTTCCACTTTATTATCTGTACTCAGCGTGGAATACCTTGGCATACACACTCATAATGAAAGTGTAGCGGGTTTAAAGGATCCACTGTCTGACTCACAAGAGTCACAAGTCACGCCTCGGTTCGTCCAACAATGCTCGCTGGAGACAATGGTCTATATCGATTGTTTGGCTCGACTATGCTGAGGAAATGTTCGTAATTCAATTACATAATCGGTTAACTGTTGTAGTGAAGATTATGTTGGTATATATGCGCTAACTCAAAGATGATACCGAGATCGAACCAAATAAATTGAAATAAGGGCACTAGAATTGTGATGAACTAAATAAGAAGCAAAAGATAGATCCTAACGCAATTTTAATTCTCATCTACAGCCACTGACTTGGCAACCATCGACCAAAACAACGCATGATTGAAACAAACATAGAAGACTGCAGACTAAATCAGAAAGGTTGATTGCTCAATTCACAACATTTCGCGGATGAACCAATTTATTTAAATTTAACATTCATTCCACGAAATGATTCGACAATCTCTACTGTCATTGACGCCGATGATCTGGCTTTGCACTAGCCGGTATTATTAAGTTGTGCTTACCTAGGTTCGCGATTTATTGAAACTTGAACTGAACGGGACCTAAGATTGATGTTGCCAAAGTGACGGGGCAATATCTCGTGGCAGCCCGTTACTTTATCCCGTTTATAAGATTTACTGAAGCAGTACGCACTATTCCATTGATTAGAACGTATCGGGTAGCTTAACTTCCTTCGTATCTGACTTGGTAACTAATTGCCTAACTTCGATATCGATCTTACACTTCTTTAATTAATATATAACTATTTTCATCATATCCATAGTGTTATGTTTGTAGCTCAACTAAAAGTCAAAAATTATTAATATTTGTAAACCAGTTTATTGATACGGTTCGTTTATGCTATTGCATTTTAAGAACATTGTCCAAAGTCTTGCTCTCATTCTGCCTCCATATCTTCAGTCTAATTTTATCTTTGTTCTCTGGAACTTCTGCAACAGCGGGGCAGAACGGGACTATATTTAGGTTTGTGCAAAGTTTACTGACACAAATTGCGATTGTTAGAATATTTGCAACTGCAAATATAGTTCAATCATTAGGACGATCTTTGATAAACACATTTGTAACCAGAACCAATACTGAGTTAAATAAAATAATGCGACTACACACCCGAGGAACAAATGAATCATCTGTAGCGAATGAATATCACATAAAGAAAATCATATGAATCATAATATTGTTATAAAAACGAAGTAGAAATTGGAGAATAGTTATCTAAGGTTTATATTATGCAAACAGACTAACTGATAGCTCCAACTGATTGAAAATATTGAAATATATAAACTTCCTTTTTCAACTCTTTTTTCGTAGGTATGCTGGAAGGGATTTCTGTAGAACGAAGCATCACCTTTGTACCTGATTTTCTGATTCCTTCTTCCTGTTTTCATTTTATGTGTATGTGTAACATGAAATAACATTGTTTGTGATTGATAGAATGCTCAGTATTCTTATAAAATTATACGGGCTAGATAGCCAGCCGGAGTTAAAGATTACCTACAGTTGCTTTCTCTTGTTTATTTTGATGCACCAATAATATTTGGAGCAACGAACCGAGTTGGCGGGAATATTGCCGTCGATGATTGCAGTGGGAAGATATTTGCAAGCGAAGACGAATATTTTTACCAAAGAAACGCAGTCCATCTTCTTACTCACTAAAAATCTGGATACGAAGGTGGCATCCGGAAATGATTTGTGTCTCTGTTTCATATCGTTTCTCCAAAACGTTTTAATGCCGTCGTCGCCATCTTGGACAACGAAACCGATCGATTCATGAATGGAAGTTTGTTGTAGAATGTCTTTCAAATTTTAGATGAATTTATAAGTATTATAGTATTCAATAGTTACTTTTTACTAAACTATTCTCTCTATTGTAACAGAAGAGACGAAGAGCTTTTTTGCTCTAGATTGTAGGTATTCCAGGAATTTAGAATACAAGCTTACAAATTTAGGTCAAAGACCTATGAAACGGCGATATCTTGAAAGTTTAACCAATGACCAACGTTCCGAAAAGTTTCAATGTTTGTATTTTCAATTAAATTCCAAGATTGTAATTTGTCAAGTCAAAAGTCAAGTTTTTATACCTACCTACTAAACATGTAATGAATTAAATTGATGAACAGCAAATTCCTTATAGTATCGTGTATAATAAATATGTGTTTTCCTGTAGAACTCAATAAGTTTCCAGGTATTTTAAATAAATGAAACTATTTATATATTTATTTATATTCACCTACATTATATGGTTTAAATACGAGTTCACGTACGAGTTATTTAACATGCTTCCTCAGTTGAACAGTGCAGGAAAGTTCTAAGTTTTTAAAATAAACCACAATTCCAGACGTCGTTTTAAGCATTGCTAAAATCATTTTTACTAAAATACTATTGGTGCATACATAAGCATGTTATTTTCCTCTTAAAATTCTAAATATCCTGTCAAAAATCACACAACAAGCTACTCAGATAAAAACAGAATCGTACCGAACACGGTTGATTACTCTCCCTTTGAACATTTTACCCTTTGAAGGGATGTGTGATGTCCGGAGGCACGTAAGTGTGGCACCGGTAGGTACATGAATTTGCTGTTTTACGGCTTGGCTGTGCCGTAAAATGTTTAGTTTTAACCCCCTCAACAGATTTGCATGAAAACAGTGCCAACTGACGCACATCTGGAACGGTATTTATGGAAAGACACGAATTTTGTTTATGTGAAATGACTAGTTTTTGGCTAGGTGAAATACCTGCATTCACTACTAGATTATTTTCTCTCTGTTAAAATTCTAAAGACGTTGTTGAACCGAAATATAGTGCCTTCGTTATGCTCATTAGACGCATGAACTTTTTCATGTCATCTGTGATGAGTTTCTAGCTAACGGGGTGAGTTCCGTTCGATCTTTTGATCTCGGCCACCTCTGTGGTTGACCTGTCGAGATCAACGCATCACTGGGACGTTACTTCATATGGTCTGCAAGTCTCCACATTAGCGTTTCTTTCTGCATCGTCAGGCAGAAACAATAAATCTGCATCTGTAGGTACATTTCTTTATACAAACGTAGATAATAAATAATCAACGATGTTTGTTGTTTTGGCCTTTGTGTAATTATCAGAACTACATTAATCATTTTGATAAACCTTTGAAATACGTAGTCATTCAAAATTTTCTTTGGTAAAGACCATTCTGGACTTGATAACTGAATATGGTCCCGACAAAGGATATAACTACGTAGAAGTATAGATAAAAGTAATAATACTCCACACAGCCGTACTAGCTTTATCATTGACAACTCAATAAGTTCATGGAATATTATGGGAATTTTGAGGTAGTACTTAACGACGTAATAAACTGCAATACTGTTTATGATCGGTATTCGACCAACGACTCGATCAGTCTTCGAAGTTTTCATTTGTCAATGTAACCAATCTCGCTTCCTATCTCGTGATGTAGGGCATCATCATTTTAAGTAATTGCAGTCTAAATACGTCTAAATTATAGATTTGCCATCTCCAATGCTCTTGCCAAGGGTAGTATTTGTGTCCATTTTCCACTACCCACATACCGTTTTAAAGATCATAGCATCTAAATAATTGTAATGTACTTCGTTCAGGAAATGGGTTGATCAGGTGGTCCAGAGTCCAGTGGTCGTTATTCTCGTAGCGCCCACATATATCACCTGCTAGTCATATTTTATGCGATGTATTAAATCTTTCACATTGCGACAACCGCGTGCTACTGCTGACATTTTGTCGCACCTAGCCAACACCTTGCTTGGGCGACCGATTGTATATCCTGTAAAAACAGCTAGCGTGGAATTGGCTCCAAGAGTTATTTCATGCCTGATCAATATTAAATAAAACTGTTAGCCGCATTTTACCTGTCTGTATTGCTATTTACATAAATGATGTCCACATTGCGTTAAAAAAAAAATAGCAGTGCTGGCGGCATTCAGTGGAAGCTAGAGGCAGACATTCACCAGACTGAAACTCGAGACCAATACATATTTGTAGAGGTAAAAGTAAATAAAGACTATTACATTTTTAATAGATCTTATTTGCTGTGCACTCGAAAACAAATTGTTTACAGTTCTGTTATAATAGGAAATTGTTAAAATTCGTAAACGAGTGTAAGGAGACTGGAGACAATGATTTATTTGTGAAAGGTTTAATGAGGCCAGTAGTGAAGATAATAAAAGAACGTGACAATAAAAACAAAACACTAGAGCAATTGAACGTTTGCCGTATCTAATCACAGAATTCAGTCGACCTGATTCCCATATAGTTTGTGACCTTAAGTGGAAAGTGACGAGAGCACCATGTATGGACGTCCTAGCGCAAGGTTAGCGTCTATGCACTGCAGATGTCACGACTCTTGGATCGTGAAGTAAGTCGTTGTATTAATAGAGGCAAGGTCGATCCGTGGCTTTGCATTTGTGGCATATCTAGATTCTAGATAGTCCTTATTTGACAACTGTTTATCGATGCTTTGATGTTCGTCTGTTTGACTGACGGCTGAATTAAAGACGCAGTTTTATCTGTTTCGATCTTCTAATATATTATTGGTGCTGGTATCGTGAATCGCCTACGCTTGTTTCTTAAATAGACTAAGTAGAGTTTCAATTTCAATAGTAAGTTTATCTTGCGTTGTTAGTGCAATATGATGCATGAACAGTTTTAATGCTCTTTTTATAGTGCCGGGCTATAGTGTCCAAATCGTATTTTGTCCATATTTTCTGAAGGAAATTCCATTAAGGAATAGCAAAATAAATGACTTAAATATGAGATAATTAACTACAAGTTAGTATTTATAAGTTAACAATGTACATCATTTTAGTTTGTCCTAATACAAAAACAAAACACACTTAGGCGTCGCAGTTTTCCTTCCATCGCTGTTATATCATAGAATTGTCGTTGTTGAAAGAACTTCTACCTACTTCGAAATTGCTGTCTGAATAATGGTGTTAAAGGCAAGCAGATTTAAATCAAATCAGCGATGTTAATTCAGTTCCTTCATTTATATTCTCGTCGCTAAGTCGTTAATTAGTCTTGACAACTCATCCATATTTTCCTGTTCAAATAAAAGGGAAGCAAGACTTAGTTTCCATCCGAGTAACATTCACTTGTAAGTCTTCGAAGGTTTCATCGAGGAAGAAGTTTCTTGAACGTTTCCTTATGTTGAATAAAATGCGGGTGCTATTAGAATTACCTAAGACCTCGTTTCCCCGGAAACCGTTTCTTTCTTCACAGCTATCGTATATGTTAATTGGAGAGTACAACTTAATCATAGTTTCTTGTACTTAATTACAGTCCGTTTAAGATGTAAGTGTTGCCACAATTGCAAAACATAGTAAGTAGCAGTTGTAAATCAGCAAAAACGGAACGGGTGGAGGCCAGCGATCTGCTTACGGTGAAATTTTAATAACTTTAAACTTTCTACGGTGTCGGCTCGCAGACGTGCATCGCATGACTCACTCGGTTCACTGTACGCTCCCCCACCAAAATACGGCAGATGTGGCCATCAAGCCGGTATTGATTCCCCAAATGTTGGCCAAAACGTATCTCTCAGTGTTACTCAATTCTTAGTTTTGCATAACAATGAATGCATGAGAATTCATCATTAAGAACAACAATTATACGTATTTCAAAATGGGTCCGTCATCGTTACATAGAATGAAAGAATGAGACGACTATAAGGCACAGATGTTGTAGACGTAAAATATAATTGAGACTTGAGTCATGATAAACAGAACCCCGAAACAACAACGCTATCTTATTAACACGTCTTGATTATTTTTTAGATTACGAGTGATTAAAAACAAAAAAATTCGGTTGACATTTTGAAAACTCTGACCATATGGCGCACATGCGTCGTATTTTTATGGCGCCAAGAGTTAAGAGTTGTTTTACGTACCCGTTCTTGCAGGTTCTATACCATATAAGGTTTTGGAAAGGCGCCATGACACGCCACGCACCGTTAATGCTGAGTTAATCTGAAGTTACATACAATAGAACTCTGATTTTATTTCGACAATTCAAGACAGATGGCCAGAATCAGACATGTTAGATTGTATGCCACAGCCATTGTAGCAGCAAAGTATGGTGATATCTTTTTAAGGCCCATTGTTTTTTTTTCTCAGCCGATGTCGTTAAGCATGGCCATGACATGACTCACATCCTTTCCCGATACGAAAGAGAAATGTTAGCATGTATGTTGTATTTCTAAATAGTTAAGGTAGTTAAGGAGCATGAATCAATTATGACGCATACTTTATTATCTACGTTGGACATACCTTCCTAAGTAAGGTGGCGTGACTAAAATGACCTCATCTTGGTTTTCGGGTATATCAGTATTTTTTACCGATATACTATCGATTTCCAGCTAAAATACGAATAAATCTTTTACCGGACTTCCTAAATCCATGCTTAATGATTTAGAAGAGGGAAAAGCCGATACCAAAGAGAAACCAGCCATCCATAGACATTTTTTTTCTAGAACTGTTAGGATGAATCTCTAAAATGTTCAGTAGCAGTTTTCTTACAGTTTAATTAGAATCAACATGCTCTGATTAGCGGAGCAAGGCGCGGTACGGCTGTGTAACGAGATATGTGTGGACGTATCTATGTTAACTAACACCTTACCGCAAACCCAATAGGTACTTTGCTGCCTACTTACTTCGGTGCACTCTAATTAGGTAGCATACTTAAAATACAATTCGATACTTTAGGACAACAAAGGACAATCAATAAAAATGTATTTATTTTTTATAGATCTACAACATTTATCGTGTTATTTTATTCATTGTGCAGACGAATTATGCAAATAAGTATATAATCATAAGATTCTTCCTCTAAATCATTGCCTACCTAAAATATTCCCTCAAGTTTCCGGGGCCTACTATCTATAAATAACGAACCCATAGTATAACTTGAGGTTCTTCAATTCCATGGGGAAACAACGTTAAACGTACCCTAAATGTTAAGAAGGGTCCTTAACTATAAACACGATGGTTCCCATTTGTACCAAGTTTATAACTAGGTTATCAATTGTTTATAGTGCTATCAGTTATTCAGTATTTCAGGTACGATTACAATTGGTGGGTAGGGCTAAGCATGGTGAAGATGAAGATAAATGCTGTTAATAAATACTTTATGCACTTGATATAAGATCCGTATGCCAAAATTTACAGACTAAGAATTAGCTGCTTAGTTATAATTTGACAAGATGTAGGTATAATATCATATTATTATGTGGCATAACTCTGGAATAGCCTATAAGTACCTAGCTACTTCTGAGATGCACTGTTCTGCCATATTTAAAAAATTATCATTTTAGCTAAAGATAGATTATATTAAGTCTAAATATAGTCAACTCAAATCACAACTATTCATAACTACAATTTGATCATTGTGAAATTGATTCGCTGCCTTTACTATCCCGCTGTATTAGTGACTTGCTTCTGCCAGCGGCTTCGTCCGCGTGAGAATATGTTTCTTCACATTAACTTTGGACTCCCGTTAAATTTCCCTTATGGGGTGAAGTTTTGATCATTCTAGTTCTCGCCTACATAATAAAAGGAACCTTGTACAGAATGTTACGCTCCTAGGCCCTGCAGTTCCGGCTGTGAGTTGATATGTCAGTCAGTCAGTTTCTACTTTTATATAATATTGTTACGCCATTAAACGTGAACACGCCATATCTCCGAGAAAATAAAGAGTAGCACGTAATAATTAAAACGCATTGCTGTTCGAAAGGTCTAGAATGGTTGTGCGTAGATAAACTTAGAAAAATCTCGAAACATCCACACAGCCAGTACCACTAGTAATAGGTATTCATCTTACTGATAAGGGAAATGGTACTTTCCGTCTTTAACAATAGAGTCGAAATTCGCATGAAAGTGACTCTTATTACCACGAGCAATAAAAATGATTTATGACTTCGAGAAGCGATTCAATTGTTCTGGAATTCTGGATAGATCCGGGGACGTCGGTATCTAGAATTTTCTTGGCTCCGCATATAAATACGTGCCCCCGGCCGGAAGCGAGTCAGTTGTGATTTCGACTGCGATCAAGAGCGAACTACCCTAGTACTCGAAGTGATTTTACTCAACGACCTAAGCGATAGTGTAACGGTACTCTAGTGTTAATTGCGATTCGGATTATTGTTGACTGGACTAATTTGTTATTGTTTGTGGTAAATAAAGTTCTCTCGTCAGTAAATCGGCATTTGATTACCCACGTACGTAACAACTGGTGTCAGAAGTGAAATGCCATTAACACCGAGAGACGACGAACAGCGACCACGAACAAGAAGGCAAATGGAGATGGATGCTGCGCGTCATCGTATGGAGGAGGAAGATCAGGCTGGTATGGTAGCAACAGAAGCTGCTGAGGCGCCAACAAGACCATCCTCGGAATTGAACCTCGCTGCGGTGTTGGCCGCCATGCAAGCTAGTATGGAAGCTGTCCGCCGCGACCAGGAAGCCGCTCGCCGCGACCAGGAAGCCGCTCGCCGCGACCAGG
Organism: Mythimna ferrago; assembly: GCA_910589285.2. Taxonomy (NCBI): domain Eukaryota; kingdom Metazoa; phylum Arthropoda; class Insecta; order Lepidoptera; family Noctuidae; genus Mythimna; species Mythimna ferrago. The sequence continues at coordinate 27,195,848 of OU342684.1, forward strand.
AAGCCGCTCGCCGCGAACAAGAGGCCAACCAGCGTAAGCTTCAGGACCTAATCGCAGCGAACCAGGAAGAAGCTCGCCGCGAACAGGAAGCCGCTCGCCGCGATCAGGAGGCCAACCAGCGCAAGCTCCAGGACCTCATCGCGGCTAATCAAGAAGCTGCTCGCCGCGAACAGGAGGCTAAGCAGAACCTAATCCTCGATAAGATCGATCACGGCCTCGTCACGTTGGGCGAGAAGGTAAAGAATCTCACCGTAGAGGTCAAGGAGGTTTCCGCCCGAGCTGATAGCCTCGAAACAAGCCTGCTGGACATCAACAAAAAAATTATCAAGCTCGAAGCACGCGAACCCGTTGCTGTCGGCTCATCATCGCACACCCCCTGTGCATCTGCCGCAAAATTTGATGTGCCGCGTTTTGATGGCACGTCTTCCTGGACGGCATTTAAGTACCAATTCGAGACATTGGTCGAAACAAACCGCTGGGATGATAAGCAGTCTTTTGCGGCATTAACTTTGGCTCTACGAGGGGACGCCCTGCTAGTCCTAGAGAACCTCCCTGCGGACGGCAGGACATTGGAGCGTCTCATGGAGGGACTGGACACTCGTTATGGAGACAAACACCTCGAGCACGTTTTCCGCGCGCAGTTACGCGAGAGAACGCAGAGGTCGAACGAGAGCCTCCAGCAGTGGGGAGTCGAGGTTGAACGGCTGGTCCGGCGTGCATACATGTCGATGACACCAGAGATGGTGGAAGTGAATCTGGTGCAAGCATTTATCGACGGTCTACGGGATCCTGAAGTCAGGGCTACAGTGCGACTCGGACACCACCAATCTTTAAAGAGTGCGATGGCACACGCTTTGGAAGTGGAAGCAGTACGACACGATTCTCGTACGCATAGGGTTCGGGAAGTGGTGGTCTCGCCTACAACGCAACCACGTCACCGAGAAGTGGTGGCTTCTTCTTCAGCAAAGTCCCGCTATATCCCGACGTGTTACGGGTGCGGAGAAAAAGGGCACATTCGTACCGATTGCCCCAAGAGGAAGAGGGGGAGTGTGGACTCCGGAACTCAAGTTAACGAGGAGTCGTTAAACTAAATGTCGCCAGGGCCGCGGGGCGGGTGCTGGCTGGTCAATTGAAGGCCCCAACCATCACCATCAATCAAGTTCACAACGGAAATAGTTTGATCATCGAAGGGACGCTGAATCATCGGGCTTGCAATTTTACCATTGACACAGGGGCGTCACGGACTGTTATAAGACCTGAGTTGCTGAAACGCACCATCTTGTGGCAAAGAGAGTCCCCATCCTGCCGACTTCAGACAGCAACCGGCCAGCCAGTCTCCGTCCTCGGTGATACAGAAATTGAGATCAAAATCGGTGATCAAGTGTATATCCATCCTGCGTTAATTGCGAATATTACCGACGATTGCATACTGGGTCTCGACTTCTTGCGGAATAACCGATGTATTTTAGATATCGACAGGGGAGTATTGAAATTCCCAGATCAAGAAGTCTTCCTGCGAGGAATTAACTCATGCAACCTCTACTGTTTAAAGAATACTACACTGGCTCCGAGAACAGAAACCTTAGTCGAAGTAAAGTTTCCCAAGAAAATCAGGCAATCAAGATGTGTTTTGGTAGAGGATACTGGCCGGCACCCGGAGATCATCACCGCGAGGACATTAGTTATGACGACAGGGAAATCCAAGGTCAGGATTGTGAACCTTGGGAAAGAAGAGGTCCAACTGAAGAAAAACAGTGTTGTTGGGAGATGTGAAGAAGTTCAGTATCTCCGTCAAATCAATAAATCTCCAGCAAAGCAAGACACGACCAAAGTCGAAACTGATCACATCCAGCAACTTCTGGAAAATTCTAAGAGCAACTTATCGACTTCGGAACTACAGCAAGCCAAGGAATTTCTGCTGCGGTTTCGAGATATCTTTGCAACGGGAAAAGACTGCGGGAGAACAGGTCTCGTCAAGCATGAGATAGATACAGGTGATGCGAGACCAATTAAACAGAGACCGCGCCGCATACCCTGGGCTAAGGAATCTGAGGTAGCAGAAATGGTAAAGGACATGGCTGATAGCGGAATAATTGAGCCTTCTACGAGTCCATGGTCTTCTCCAGTCGTTCTGGTGAAGAAGAAGGACGGCAGCACAAGATTCTGTGTGGACTACAGAATGCTGAATAATGTAACAAAGAAGGACAGTTATCCCTTACCAAGGATAGACGATACGCTGGATATGCTCAGTGGCATGAAGTGGTTTTCGACCATTGATTTGAAAAGTGGCTACTGGCAAGTGGAAATCAGCGAGAAAGATAAAGAAAAGACAGCGTTCAGTACGGGTATTGGCAGCGGCCTGTGGCAATTTAACGTCATGCCTTTTGGGTTATGCAACGCTCCAGCGACGTTTGAACGCCTCATGGAGAGAGTCATGGTGGGCCTTCTTGGTGACGTCTGTCTGGTATATTTGGATGACGTCATTATAATGGGTCGCACTTTTAAGGAAAACCTGAGGAATATGGAGAAAGTGTTCACCAGGATACGAGGGGCTAACCTAAAACTAAGCCCAAAGAAGTGCGCCCTGTTCAAGAAGGAGGTCAGCTACCTAGGACATGTTATTTCCGCTGACGGGGTGAGAACCGACCCTGAGAAGATAAAGGCAGTCCAACAGTGGCCGGTTCCAAAGAACAAAACGGAAGTACGTGCATTTCTAGGGTTGTGCACATACTACAGGCGGTTTGTCAAGAATTTTTCGGACATTGCAAAACCTCTACATCAGCTGACTGAGGATAAACGAGATTTTATCTGGAACGACGACTGTGAGTCAGCATTCAACGAGCTAAAAGAACGGTTATGTGAAGCGCCTATACTGGGGTACCCGAGCAGAGACGGAAGATTTGTCGTTGATACCGATGCCAGCAACACGGGAATTGGTGGAGTGTTGTCACAGGTGCAAGGTGACAGACAGGTCGTAATCGCTTACTTCAGTAAGGCACTTTCAAAGCCAGAAAGAAACTACTGCGTGACTCGACGAGAACTGCTGGCTGTGGTTAAAACCTTGCAGCATTTCCACAAGTACCTCATAGGAAGACAATTTACGTTGAGGACGGATCACGCTGCATTGAAATGGCTTCTACAATTTAAAAACCCTGAGGGCCAAGTTGCAAGATGGCTCGAGCAGCTGCAGGAATTTAACTTTGTAACAGAACATCGTAGTGGAAAAGGGCATAACAATGCTGACGCCCTGTCGCGACGTCCATGTAATGAGGACTGCAGACACTGCCAGCAGAATGAAGCCCGAGAACACGTTAATTTAATTAGGGCTGAAGGCAACTTCAAGAAGTCCCAGGAAGAAGATGGCGATATTCGACCTATACTGGACTGGAAGCGTAGCGGAACTAGGCCCCAGTGGAGTGAAGTATCGTCACATAGTCCCGTCACAAAGAGCTACTGGGCACAGTGGGACAGTTTAGTCCTAGAAAATGATGTGCTTTGTAGGAAATGGGAATCGAACGATGGCAAGGAGGTGATCACACAAGTTATAGTGCCACGGTGTGAAGTAGTCCCCCTGCTACAGGAAATACACGATGGTGCTTCTGGAGGACACCTGGGCATCAAGAAAACTCTACTGAAAGTGAGACAGCGGTATTACTGGCTCAATTGTAGAGATGACATAGAGCAATGGTGTCGGAAATGTACAGCGTGCGCATCGGTGAAAGGACCACAGACTAGGAGCAGGGGCAGGCTTCAGCTGTACAATGTGGGAGCCCCATGGGAGCGCATCGCTATCGACGTCGCTGGACCTTTTCCAGTTACAAATGACGGAAACAAGTACATAGTGGTGATCCAGGACTATTTCACAAAGTGGCCCGAAGTCTTCGCCATACCCAATCAGGAAGCGACGACAGTGGCGAAGAAGGTGGTCGAAGAAGTAGTATGTCGGTATGGCGCACCTTTGGAAATCCATTCCGATCAAGGCCGTAACTTCGAATCTGCGCTGTTCCAGGAAATGTGTACTCTTCTGGGAATTTATAAGACACGCACAACACCTGCGCATCCTCAGTCGGACGGAATGGTGGAAAGGTTTAACCAAACCCTGGAGAATCACCTGGCTAAGGTTGTCGATGACCATCAGAAGGACTGGGACCGGTATATTCCACTATTTCTGATGTCTTACCGATCGGCAGTGCATGATAGCACGGGACATACCCCAGCAAGAGTGAATTTCGGCAGGGAGATGAGACTTCCAGTCGATGCCATAACTGGCGTGCCACCTGACAAGACTAAGCCAGTTACGGACTACGTAAGTGACCTTCAAGATCAATTGGACGAAGTGCATAAACGAGTTCGTGAGAATAGCATGAACACCAGCGTAAAAATGAAAACTAGATACGACCGTAATGCCAATGCCAAGGGATTTGAGGAAGGTACACTGGTCTGGCTTCACAACCCGCTTCGACGGAAAGGGAAGTCGCCGAAACTTCAAGCTCGATGGGAGGGACCTTACACCGTGTTAAAAAGGATTAATGACGTGACCTACCGCATCAAGAAAGGGCTAAGAGGGAAACCCAAGGTTGTCCATGTGGATAGATTGGCGCCGTATCACGGATCTAATAATGCTCGGGACGAGCATGACTAAGAGGGGGGCACTGTTACGCCATTAAACGTGAACACGCCATATCTCCGAGAAAATAAAGAGTAGCACGTAATAATTAAAACGCATTGCTGTTCGAAAGGTCTAGAATGGTTGTGCGTAGATAAACTTAGAAAAATCTCGAAACATCCACACAGCCAGTACCACTAGTAATAGGTATTCATCTTACTGATAAGGGAAATGGTACTTTCCGTCTTTAACAATAGAGTCGAAATTCGCATGAAAGTGACTCTTATTACCACGAGCAATAAAAATGATTTATGACTTCGAGAAGCGATTCAATTGTTCTGGAATTCTGGATAGATCCGGGGACGTCGGTATCTAGAATTTTCTTGGCTCCGCATATAAATACGTGCCCCCGGCCGGAAGCGAGTCAGTTGTGATTTCGACTGCGATCAAGAGCGAACTACCCTAGTACTCGAAGTGATTTTACTCAACGACCTAAGCGATAGTGTAACGGTACTCTAGTGTTAATTGCGATTCGGATTATTGTTGACTGGACTAATTTGTTATTGTTTGTGGTAAATAAAGTTCTCTCGTCAGTAAATCGGCATTTGATTACCCACGTACGTAACAATATGTATAAAATAGATTGGTGCATCCGATGACTCTGCACCCAGTTATCGGCTGAAAGCCTTGAACAACCTGACAGCCATGGATAAACAAGGAGTTATTGAGGCCAATTGATAAATATTGCAGTGTAATTTAAATTGTTCGATAACTTTAAAGTTAATTTACATTTATTTAAGGAGCTGACATTTAATTATGTTTACTTCTACGGAATATTATGTAATGAAGTTTTTCACAAGACGCAAGGAGGACGCAATGAGTCTCGAAACTTTGTAGAAGCATTACTATCGTTTGCTGTGTGACAGAAATAGAATTACTTTGGAGGTTTATTTCTGAAGGATCCTTATTTAGAAGTTAGTCGTGGGTGGTTGGGAGTACCTACTAAGTAAAGAACCATAAATACGGCCTTATTTTGGAACTTTGGCACTTCTGGATTTGTATTGTGCCAACTTGTGCCCGTCCAATTTTCGCCACATGGTGCCTGCTGCCAAGCTATAGTGCCAAATCTCCTTTAACATACTTCCTCACGCCCTCTGATCCCGGCTCTTTGCCAAAATTTGCTTTTCCAGCATTATTTCGTTGTTATGGACCGTCAATTCTTCCCAAAGTAATAATAAGAGCATAAAACTCTTCATACTTATATTATGTGCAGACTAAACAGTCTCGTAAAGCACATGGAATTAGAATGTTCTGTTTTCGTTTACATTATTATAATACGAAGTCCTCCTACACAAGCACGCGCAGAATTTCACGAAGAAAGTCTCGTGTAAACATCGTGTTTGAACATCTTGGCTGTAATGGCAGTTTATTGTTTCTTTACTACCAACATTTATTGTTTCTCTTCACCCTCGTCTCGCAAAATCTTCAAAGGATTTCTTCTGGGGACATCGGAAACTTTTTCGACCTTTTTGTTAACGTTATCTTATTACAACTTAGGCAGCAAAAGAAAAGATCCTCTATAACTTTTGCAAAAAGTTTGAGCATAACCTAAGCCTATAGAGCTATGGGCACAGCTAAATATCTCTGGGTAGAATAAACAAGAATGTATCTAAGGAAAAGTTTATTTTTAAGAGCATTTTTGAAACAATGGTTGATCCGTTTTATTAATAGGTAAAAATGTAATAACGCCCGTATTATAAGGAAGTTCACAATGGCTGGTATCGGAATTTATGATGATTCTTCCTCGCCCTAGTCCGCTGCTGTTGAATTAATAAATTGATACAAACTATGACTAATCTACAACATGGATTAGAATTCTAGCTATGTATACATATATATTACATAATATTGAATACCTGAAGGTAGTTTGTCCCTGCATTCGAGAATCGCGAGGTGTTATCATGTCGCCTTACACCACCACAACATGTTCCGCAGGTTTTGTATTTATCAATACACACAGGCTGACACAGGTATAACCGGCCTGCAGGTACATGCCTTCTTGTATGACGAAATATAACTTCATCGAATGAGATTTAAAATACCTAATTTAAAATTACGAACATCAAAATTATCATAGACAATTACCTATTTTATTTTTAATGATCAAAACTTTTAAAAGAGTTCTCGTACTAACTTTTTAAAGCACCATAAAACGATTTTAATAATGAGCCTCCGCTGACTACTTCTAGCATGGTATGCCGCAAGGTAGTGTTATGGGCCCCATGTTAATTGAAACACACATATAGGTATTTTTAAAACCCAAAACATTTTTCTGCGTTAACCGAGGGAATATTAACAAAAAGAAGTCGATTCCCAACAAGCGACAGTCACGAAATTATTAGATTAACTTTAATGAGAAATAACTCATAAAAAGCGTGAAACATTGGCTGGATTTAGTAAACAATGCTTAAAACGAGTGATTACTAAGAACCTCCCAATGTAGGTCGAAAATATGACTGTACAAATGATACAAAAACTAAAGCTGTTCAAATAACAATTCGGTAAGCAATAACGGACGAGTCGACCTCGCAGTTATATCTAATGACTTAGGTATTCACAATAAACAATTAAGTACCTTACTCGTACAACATGCACAGGCCATTGACCTTTTCTCTCGATTACTAAACATGTAAAACTGGTTGACATCATGTCAATCAACAATATCAAACTCGAATTGTGTTAAACTCTATGTACTTAGTCTATTATGTAATTAACTAATGACGTTTCTGGATCGTTCTATCGGAGGACTCGTTGCAACAATAGACTTTATCCTCGTGGTATTATTAATTGCTGTAATAATATAGGTACATTTTATATTAGTTTTGTTGAGAATGTTATCATTAGTTTTCATAACCCTCCTGTGTTTATTCAATAAAAATACAATTGGTAGTAGGTACCTAGTTATTCGTTTAATGAAGGTCTTAATCTGAAATATTATTCTGCTTCATTTATATGGAATTTGATTATATAGAAACATTGTCACCTCTTTCAAGATTCTCCTAACAAAGCAGCATCTGAATAGTTCTCTACCATCGACAAAAACAAACCTAACAATATTGTCTCAAACTCCCCCATGATTACAATATCAACCCTGAACAAACATCCTATTGGAAACAAAAGATTGTTTCCCTGGCCACAGGATGTATTCTGGTTAGTATACACGCCGAGTTGCCGGCAACAATGACCCCGTGTTTTAATATGCAGCAAGCGTTAGCTACGGCTGCGGCCATGCATCACTCATAGTCATCGAGAATAAAGGCTGGTAGAGAAAAACACCACAGATAATTTTTAATTAATATCTGTATTCACGATTTCGCGCTAAATGTTTTTGAGTTCGGAAATTTGAATTCGGATTTTGAAAGTTTGAATCATATGAATAAGAACAATATGTGTGTGATCTGTCGTGGCTAGATCTTAGAATTGATCACTTCATGATATGGCCAACTAAAACTGGGCAGATCGTTTAACGTTAACATTTGATGATGATAGAAACTAACCATAATATAAAATTTTGATAGAAAAAAAAATGGACTACAACTCCCAAGTGTTTATTGCTTCTTACCTTACATGTGGGCGAAAACAGAAACAGTTAGATTACCAACAATGGCGCTGGTACGCATAATGTGCTTGTTAAACTGCCGTTAGTTCACTCTCTGCTCCACAAGCGATTTGTAATTGAAGAGGTCGAGGAAACCGTGACGAACCGAGGTTAACTCACGAACTAATGATGCTTCAATGAGAAGAAAATAATTAGATTTTGTTAATGAGTACTAACTCATTGTGACCGCATTAAACACCTCTGACTTGAAAGTTTATTTTATTTGAAGCTATACTACAGGCAATCTGGCAAAAATGACAAACATTTGTATAGTTTTATAAATTTTATTTCGATGTATTTTTTCTCTTATAAGTAACCTACATTTTCATAATACATATCTACTAATCGAAATAGCTTGATTGGAACTGAACCGGATTGGAAGCCATAGATCAATCCACCTACTAAATATCACCCAACAATTTGAAACTATGCAAGGCGTCTCGTTAATCCCTAACACCACGTCCATCAGGTACAGTATTTATCGATACCTAGTTTGTTAGTAAACAAATGGGCGACGTTGTACCAACACCATAATGCGATGTTTCATCGCCTACCAATTTAGTTCGCTAGCGAGAGGTGCCTACGTGAAAGCTACTCACTACACACCCACGTCTAATCTTACGACAAAAGAATGTTAAAAGTTACTTGCATTAGTCTAATGTAGGTAAATTTAACAACCATTTAACATTGTTATCTAAGTTTTTAAAGAGTCGCTTCTAGTTTACAAAGATTACGGAGTTTCTTGCACGTTTTATTCCATAGAGATCTAAGCCTTGGAATCTGCAATCGCAATTAGCCTCATCTTACTGCTAGGGCTACGGTTTGAGAAAGTTACCCTAGAACGCAAAAGACTAATGAAGGAACAGTTGGGTTTTAGTCATTAAAAGTCTGACACCCTCTCTCACTTCACCCTAGAGCAGCAGAAACCACTTCATGATTTGTAACCTTAAAAAAAGAGCCTTATCTTTCTGACTGATGCTTTGAGTTTGAAAAATTCAAACTAAAATCAGAATGATGAAGTAATATTATAACTCTTAGTCTTCATAAGCGCAATAAAATTAATGTTTATTATCACGTTTCTCCATAAAAAAATATCTACCAAAATTACCGGAAATAGTTATAGATAGTTATCTAATACTTATGAGTTTCTGAAAACTTTTGTGACGCGGTTTATCAAAGTCAATCATCCTTGTAAGAGCGTGGGTATGGCATGAGAGGGCAATGGTCCATTGACAGTTAGTAAATCACTGATTTTATCGCATTCTGTGCAATGACTTTCTCTTCCCGAATTAAGAATTATGGCCCACAACATTTGCTGTCGTTAAGCTGCTTAACTTCTGAGCTGTCTATCTGACAAACGGCAGACAGCTTCACTCAAATCTGTGTGGTTTTTTCTCCACAGGATCATCTCAGATACATCTGTTATGCTGTGTCAGGCTATCATAAGGAAATGTCCGTTTAATCTTGAAAAAAGACTGAGACCTAGAGTCGTTTAAATAGTTTTTGTAATACTTCTCAACTAATTTGCAATGTTTCTCTTAATTTCAGATACCAATAAAAAAATGGCCTGCTCAGTAGATGCCCCCTCCCTGAAGGACCTGCCCAAGGTGGCGGTGGACCTCAAGAGCCAGTTGGAAGGCTTCAACCAGAGCTGCCTGCGTGACGTCGACACCAACGAGAAGATCGTTCTGCCCTCCGCAGAAGGTATAGTCTTGAAATAAACTAATTCAGAAATCATCGAGAAGAATAGGTTTTGGGCAGCGAAACCTACCCCCTTATTATGACGTGCAAATGACAGTGAGAGAGACAAAGCTACGCAAGTCAACTAAACTAAAACAAATTCCATCGTGAAAAAGAGATAGTGCCCGTGCTCCCTTTTTCATGTTGGAATTTTGATGTCATTAGCACTTCTAGGCTCTTGGTGCTTGCTTGAAAGCAAGATCTGCCGTTTTCTTCAGTAATGATGAGAAGAACAGCAGTTTAGCAGGTTCAGAAAATGCTCGTGTGGAGAAGGGAGATACTGTTTTATGATCGATATGAGGAAGTGCCGGATAAAAATACATGAGATTTTGTAGAATGAATAGGCTCTCAATAAACTAGTGCGCCTCGCCATTAACGATTGCATCACTGCTTACCATCAGGTGGGATCGCAGTCAAGCACTAGTTTAAATCAGATAAAAAAAAACTGTAAGGTTGGCAATGCAGCAGCAAAACTGATGTTAGTGGTCTAATGCACAACCCTATAGACACCTATCAATATGGCCTATATTTATAGATCAGAGACCTTCAATAAAATCAATGGGTTTCTAATCTTTCCAGAAAACTGTAGAAAACTTCTAGACACGTTACTCATCGCTTAATCGTTAACCGTCGTTTAAGACGATCTAATTTATTGATCTACTTGACTTTAATTATTGGAGTAGGTAGGTACTTAATTGAATTATCACATTTTACAAATTCCAGTCGAGTCAACAACTTGACTTCTACACAGTTCTAAGTTACCTATCCAATTTGTTTAAATATCGTATTACTGTACTTATTTTTATCGCTGAAAAAAATGTACTGCGCACATGGTACACCCCGATTGCATGATGTAGATGTCATGCAATCGAGATGATTGAGTAGGTATAACAGCAGGGGCCACACTTCCTTGCAATCACTTGGGTATTTGGAGAGAGCAGTTATAATCAGGGATTACTAACTTCCGTTCCAATCAGTTCCTTATAGGTTGATTGCCCGACACCGAACAGAAAAGTACCACAAAAACAAAAAGATCAATAGGTATCCTTTTGTTTTGATTTAATGATAAGATTAAACGAAAGAAATATACTTTGTCTAATCGACTTAAATTAATAACTTACCTTATCTAAAATCCATAACAAAATGCACTAAGAACTTATCTCGAAGTCAAGCAATATTGACACTTCGATTGAAAACAAACATTCCGTGAGTACTTAATCGATAACAGAATAACAAAGATTTCAATTTCACAACAGACGTAGCGCAGGAAAAGCAACACAACGCGCTACTTCAAGGCGTAGAACAATTTCAGACATCTTCCCTCAGGAAAACGGAGACGGTGGAAAAAATTGTGCTACCAAACGCAATAGGTATATCACTGGGTGGAATGCCGCGCCTCTAATTCATAATAGCGAGCCGCAATACGCCTGTAAGACGTGGCTTCTTTTGCTCACCGCATTCCTTCTAATTTTAACTGGGGGACTAAACCAGGGGACAAATCTAATATGTATTTTACGACTCATTTGCAGTTATTGTTGTAAATTCTAACTACCTACGTTTTACTAAAATAATAACGCGCATGTGTTTTAGACGTTGTGAGAGTGCGCCAAATAATTCAAATTTCGAACATTTTTTTGACAGATTTTGGTCTATGATTTTCAGATGTTGCCACCGAAAAAACTCAAAAGTCGCTGTTTGACGGTATTGAAAAATTTGACGCTACCAGGTTGAAGCACACAGAAACACAGGAAAAGAACCCACTTCCTGACAAAGATGGTATGTTTTTATATTATTTTCTTTTATCAGCACCAGCACCCTGATGATTTCGCATGTATATGTGCAATAATATTGTAAAGTACAATTTATTTCTTATTATTCATTATGACAAAATACCTATAATGCGCTTACGAGTGGCAATACACCAAACTGATATCCTTCTTTTGAATAATCTTATGCAGTTTTAATGACTAAATACGTCGAAGACTCATTGTCATTAGCTTATCAATGTTTTCGTGACCTTTTACGGTCTGACACGCTTTTTATTTCAAGCACTCCTTAACGTGTCTGAGTCAATCAGCAGTGCCGTAACTAGTCTTTTCTACACTCGGTGCTAGCTTTTGTAACTGATAAAAGTCCAAAATGGGTAAGTTGAGTGTTTTGGGACAGACCAGTTTCGGATTTGGCTCTGAAATATATGGTGGAAGTTTGCCCCCCTTGGGCGGAACCCTGTCTTGTTCTTCGACGGTAGCAATCTGAACGTTCGGGATTTGTTTAGGCCATGGTACGGAGCGAGAGGGAAAGAGAAACAGTAACCTCCTTCTGATGTAATGACGATAAAAAACCTATCCTTGGTTTGATCATTTCTGCGCCCCATCAGGATCTACACCGTTTCTGGGCATCGCTGGCCCCGCTCTAGTTACGGCACTGTCAATTAGCATGTAAATGTTGCCTTTATACGAATGATTGTGTTAAAAATGTGAAAGACTGATCCAATGCTTTTATTATTTACTTGCATTTATTATGTTTTGCCTTGCACGATTTGCTTTGCATCAGTTGTCGCCGCGGAGAAACAGCACCAGAATCTGTTGGATGGCGTTGAACACTTCGACAAGACTCAGATGAAGCATACGGAAACAGAAGAAAAGAACCCCTTACCGCCTATTGAAGGTTTATTTTTGCTGCTTTATAATTTTATGCCTATATTACTGTATATTTTATATTTTGCACTAATGTGGCAAATCCTTGCCAGCTACTGTATTTTTTATTGTTCTGTCGAGTTTATATTTTCATCATTACGACAGTCTATATTTGTGTGTTGCCTTTGCGTGACTGTAATATATATATATTATTTGCACGCTAACTTTCTCTTTATATAGAGAGCAGAGCTCGGGCAGTACCGAGACCATCAATAACAATTGGTTTAGTCATATAAAAGTCATCCAATTTAAAAACGTGGGTTCGATTACCGCATACGATTAATTATTAAATTTTAGTTTGGTTGGATGCACGTGATTGGAGTATGGAATGGGCACCTTGAACAAAAAATACTGTAGTATTAAGTACATATTATTATTACTAAGCACGCAATCCAATTAACTATTTTTAAATATGAAGTGCGCATTCTGAGAAGTAGCATGTTGATAAGTAGTAAAAAAGATGTAAACCAAACGTCTTAAAACATCTGAAAGTGAATCTTACTAAATCTATTCTCGAAAATATTTTTACATAAAATCTATTTTGTCGATTCACTAGACTTATTTACTCAGAATAAGTCTAATAAATCGATAAAGTAGACTTGCATAAATGTAACGTATCAGCCTTAAACCAAATCCTCTCCAATCATATATAAACAGATTATTTTCCCTCACAGCTATCGAAGCCGAGAAGGAGAAGAACAAGTTCTTGAACGGTATCGAGAACTTTGACCCTACCAAGTTGAAGCACACTGAGACTTGTGAGAAGAACCCTCTGCCTACTAAGGACGTCATTGAGCAGGAGAAAACAGCCTGAACATCCTCATAACATAACCACCCGCAACTATATCTCGCTAGTATCGCCCGTATTTTAAACTCGATATAAGTCATAGGCCGTTTGCGCTGTCCGTTTTTACAAGTCTTTATTTTGATCAAATGACAGAACTTCACCAATGTTCGACTAGACTTAGAATGGACTTTGTAAACTGGTCCTTATCATTAGTTTATAGGAACCAAATTTTCTATGTCACTTTTTAACGGTATATGTATATTTAATAAGCGTATTTTACGAGCATTTTATAATTTAATTTATATTGAAAGGAATAATTAAGTATGAATGTCCAGTACTGATTTATTTTAGTCGGGAACACACTGCACTCCAAATATCATGCTACGGTTTAATTTAATTCAGTCTTACTCTGTGCTTGTGTTCTCTTAAGTTGAGATATGTTTAGGTGTCATGAGAATTATACATCTGTGCATGTGTGATACTCTGGTCAATAAATTAGGAGTGTAGTTACCAAATGTCATTTGGGTCTAAATTAATTTTTTAACTTTATTTCTGCGTTGATATAGTATTTTTGCATCGTATTAACTTAGAAATATGATAAGAGTCATCGAATGTAGTACTGTAACAATATTACTTGCTCAACCATGTTATGGTATAGGTATTCGGTCTGAATCAAAAAGAAAACAATAGTTTGTCTAAGCAATGATGTGAACAATCATAATTTTTATATTGTCATATACAACCATAATCAAACATTTTTCCATTTTTATAATAACGCTGTCGATGCCAATAAACCATTTTTACCGCAATTTTGTATGTTTTACAGACGGTGCTTTTTATAAATATAGATTTAAAAATGTGTCAGTTTTTTATTTATTTTTCTTGAAACCGGATAATGATTTCAATTTTTCAGTCTCTACCAAAAGAGGAATTCATCGATTAGCAATTCAAATTGAGGATTATAGTTAAATTATAGTTAGGATAGCAAACTTATTAATTCGAAGACTATCCAAGTTTTATCCATATTTTTTTCTACACAAACATTTTCTTTTTTAGCATTCATTTTATTTTTTAGCATAAGCTCTTAATAAACTAGTGCGCCTCACCATCAACGATTGCATCACTGCTTACCATCAGGCGGGATCGCAGTCAAGTACTAGCTTATAACAGATAAAAAAAAAAATCCCTTTCACTATGTATTTTTCATTTTTATTTACTTTCATCCTTTTCATCAATGATTCATTCAAATCACAGTCTTGCAATTAACCTGCGGAAACTGTATGAAGCCATTTGACTGGCAACTCATTCAACATCCATTTCAAAATTAAACCTCTTCAAACGACATCTATGTACAAGTGAGTGGAAATAACTGAGCTTTACAGCCCTAACACCTCTTGAGACGCAAAACCAGTCCACACATTCCCATATTTGATCGACACCCGCGGCTTCACCCGCATAAAATATAGCCTATGTCACTTAGAAATACAGCAGTTTCTATCAGTGAAAAAATTTTAGCAATCGGATCAGTACTTCCCGAGATTACCTCCCATAAGCAAAAAACAAACTTTTCTTACCTCTTTATAATATTAGTGTAGATATATAATATTACCTATCACTTTCAAACAGACCTAGTTTTTATTATAGGTAACGAGCTTATTATTTTAAATATGTACACCCTAATCTGGATATCTTAAGGTAAATAGGTATGTATTTTCTTGACGATTCAAGATATCTAACGAATTCCCTCGAATATGGCTTTTTCGTTTTCTGTAATTGGCAGCCCTATCAATTTAAACGTCAAATTAATTTTCCAGGGATTTTTAAAATTATTTTAAATGTACTGTCAGGTATTTCAAGTCTTCCTAATAACATAAGGTAAACATACACATGGGTAAAGTTTGTAAAATAAGCACATAAATAATTCAAAGCCAATAAAACAAATAAATATTTAAAATCTGCGGCTGCGGTAAATCTTTACTTTTTTTCTGGTCTAGGATTTTCCTTTCTCTATGACGTTGTCTATGCCCAGTGTTGCCAACAACGCAGAGCCTGATGTCGCCATTTTTTACAGCACGAGTATCCTAAATTAGCCATCAAACGAACAATCGAAATATATACTACATTTATTGACCATTAGGCTGTACGAAGTCCACCGGGCCAGCTAGTTAAATAATAAAAACATTGCACTGAATTATATATGTATGTATATATTTTGTTGAAAAAATCAAGAGTGCTTTCTTATCTTACATGTATGTATCATTCATGGTTTCAAATAAATAAACATAAACACTGAGCAGGTAAATCAAAACAGTCTAAACTTTCGCCTTTTTGGAAGGATACGGACTCATCCAATCTAGATCAGCGGGGGGGAGTGGAGAAGAAGGGATAATGTTTTCTGGAGGTGGAGAGGGGTCGGCATATGGTGTTGGATCTTTCACATTCTTGTCCTACTCATCCAGGACGATAGGGATGGCATTGTTGAAATTAAAACTTTGGTAAAAGGAACATAGGATAGAACACTTGAGCCTAGCCAAAAAAAAAAGGTTGCTTAGGGCACGTCGTCTCGATTCGTGCACTTACTTCCTGCAAGTGCACGACCCTAAGCAAGTTTTTTTGCATTTGCAAGTCACTATCTTAACAAGTGACAGAATTTTACAATTTTTCGAGCTCTGCGGTAGAATGGCTCATCTTTGACTTGCTGTATCTTCGTAACCAATGGGCAAATTTTACTCAAGTTTCACTCAAGTTGTAGTAAATTTAGTTATCTTTATTATTGTTATGAACAAAGATCTTGAAAAACGCTTTCTTTGGGTAGATTTTTCGAAAAAACTAAAAAAAGTGCCAAAATTTCGTAGTTTTTTGAGCACCATGGGAGTAGCACAGTGTTTTCAGGGTTGCAAAATTGGGTGTAAACTACTCCCAAGGAACCTAACAACTACAAAAATCGTAGTTACATGCGCGTTTGCGTTGTTTGTGTTTTTTTGTGTCGATATTGACTGGAATAAGAAGTTAAAATTCGGCTACATAAACAGCCTTAAGTAGGTAGTGTAAAAGTAAAAAATCGCTAGAAATAAAATAAAACGCAGCTCTCTGTTGTCACTTGTCAAGGAGATTCATCTAATATTATAGAGAAACTTTGATAAATAATTTCTTTTAAAAGTTCTTTGAGCATGGTAAGTTCGAGGACATTCTTTATAAAGTCAGAAGAACACTTTGTTTTATGTACTTGAATTTCTTCAAGTAGTCCGAAAGATGTGCCCATTTAAAACAGAAAATATAGCTGAGAATTGAGATATCATTTCATAATATTAGAAACAGATAAGAGTGTAAACAATTGATAACATAAGTAAAATAAAAAAGACATTAAAACAACAAAAAGTATATAAAATTAAAACATGTGTATAAATTGAAATTGATAATTAAAATGCGTGAAATTGAATAAATAACAAATGCTAAAATCGAGACAGGTAAATAGTTGATCAAACTATAAAATATTGCATATAAAATGGCTGAAATGTCGACTCGAATGCCTTGGAAGACAATTTGATGATTCAACAAAAATAACTTTAATTTTGATTTGAAAGCCAAGCAACTTCTAATGAATTTTATAGGAGAGGGGATATTGTTCCAACATTTTGAAGCTGCGTAACGAAAGGGGAGTGACTTGATAATTCAAAAAAGCAAGGTCGCCAAGTACAGTTTACGTCTAGCTTTCATTTTTAAAATGTTGTGCTCATTTAGAAATGGTGTTACATGTCCTCTAGAAGGAACTGTGGCGTATTACGTCGCAACACCGCCTACTATATTTTTGTGTGACAACACCAAACGTTTCCGGCGCCAGACTAGAGTCTGCCGCCATATTGAAAGACATAGACTGTTGCCGCTACTCGAGACAGTGTGAGCTCTGTTTGTAATTTTGGCTTTCGTGTGAGTTATTACTGCTTACTGCAAATAGAAGATATTCCGAAATCCACGACGTGTTTCATTGTGTGTGTACCTCCAAATTGGTGACCCCGACGTGATACGAGACGCAACTACACAGCAAGGTACCTACAGCAGGAACGTGGAACCGGACTTCAGCAGTAAACCTCGCTGAGATCTTCAGCCTGCTTAATTTGACAACGCCCCGCAACGTTCCCAGGCTGGTTTTATCACTAACCGCCGGGAAATCGCCGAACGAGAAGTTGCCGAGTAGATACCTACCTACCGGCTCACACCAGCACGCTACGCGCCTCTCCGAGGATCGGAAGGCGTACCAACGGTTCGCAGAAAGTTTGTGTTAACTAGTGCATCATTTTTCAAGCAGTTATCGTCATCCTACGCATCATTTTCGCGTTTTCGCGAGTTTGGAATGCTCCGAGGCCATCGACCCGGAAACGGAATTTCGTGAAGACCTGCGACTAGTGACGCCATACGCTACCTATCGGGGAGTAGCGGAACTTCTCGGTTAGGATCGAATCGAGTGAATGATTGAACTGCCGTCAACCCGATACGTCACTGTCATCTGTCATCGCAAGTTCGCAACGCGGGATTTTGAAGACTGGAAATTGAAAATAGAAATACGACTGCATGCCTGCATGTGATACTGATCCTACTAAACATTTACTAAAGAACTAACTTGTGGTGTGCTCGGTGGTTTCAAACGTTAATAACAAAACTTTATCAAATCTATCTCTATAAATCTTTATTTTTACACATTTTTGTTTTTTCGGTTTACATATTTTTGGTGTTTGGTTTATCGTGTGCGTGTTTGCTTAGAAGTTAGCTCTGTCTGAAGCTCATTTTAAGTCGCTAATGGTACAAGGTATTGTATTTTTAAATTAAGCTATTTGCACCCATTTGTTTTGTGGATTATTTTTATATACTTGTTATCTGCAGCACATGCATAATTATCTTGCTTATTCTGTGCATACCTTGTGTTCAGTTTTAAGTTGCTTGTTTTAGTTTTAAGCAACCTGACTGAGTGGTAACAGCAACAAACGTATACCTCGTTTTATAATATATACACATTCAACATGGAGAGCCAACAAATTGAGGAGCGACTCAACCAAATTTTGGCAAATAACGAACGACTGATGCAACAAAATGCAGACCTGCGGACACAATTAAATGCCCAAAGTGTGCAGAATCCAGCAGCATATGCAGTCCGTCCTAAACTGCCTCCTTTTTGGCATGAGCATCCCGCTGGATGGTTTGCTCACCTGGAATCACAGTTTGTTTTATGTAATATATCGGTGGATGAAACAAAATACAATTATGTCATTTCACAATTTGATTCCAGGATATCTCATGACGTAGAAGACCTGGTCACTAACCCTCCTCCAAAAGGTGGCCGGTATGAGTGGATAAAGGAGGAAGTTATCAAGCGTTTCTCCACTTCAGAGTCACAAAAAGTCAGACAACTACTATCAGGTGAGGAGCTCGGTGACCGGAAACCTACTCAGTTTCTCCGTCATCTGAAGTCTCTGGCTGGTAAGTCGTTCAAAGATAACACTATAATTAGAGAACTGTGGCTACAACGTCTACCAAAACATGTTCAGGCAATTTTGACTGCCCAAGGTGATCTCACCCTGGACAAAGTTGCCGAACTGGCTGACAAAATATTAGAGGTCAACCCCGTCTCCGTCAATGCCATTTCTCCCAGTACAGCTAGTGCTCCTGACCTTGCTGCCATAATGGTACAAGTTCAAGAACTTACACGTCAGGTGGCCGCTTTAACTACAAGGGAGTCTAGCTCTAGGCGACGCTCTGGACCTAGGTCCCATCAACCTAGATCTAGATCTGCGTCCCAGGCGGCACGACAGCCTCTGTGTTGGTACCACCATAAATTCGGTGCAAAAGCAACTAAATGTACCAAACCATGCTCGTGGTCGGGAAACCAACAGAACAGTCAGTAGCAGCGGCGACTGATTGCTTCAATAGCAGCCGCTTATTTGTTGTGGACAAAGACACCAAATTCAGATTTTTGCTAGACACTGGATCCGACATTTGTTGTTTTCCTAAAAAATTGTTAGGGAACAAAATAGCAGATGTAAACTACAATTTATGCGCAGCAAATGGCAGTACCATAAAAACTTATGGCTGTCACACTTTCACACTTAATTTTGGTCTCCGCCGCTCTTTTAAGTGGAACTTTGTAGTTGCCGATGTTGATACCGCCATCATTGGTGCTGACTTCATGGCCTTCTACAACTTGCTTCCTGACTGCAGAAACAAAATAATACGCTGCGGAGTTACTGGTCTTACTGCTCCAGCCTCCATAGCTAAATTTAACCAGGTCAGTGTAAAAACCGTTAAAATCGAAGATTCAGATTTTCATAAAATTTTATCTGAATTTCCAGCTATTACGAGACCCCCTGGCATCCATCGCGAGGTGAAGCACAACACGGTGCACTACATCAAGACGACCGACGGCCCACCCGTGGTGTCTAAGCCGCGACGCCTCGCGCCGGACAAACTGCGGGCAGCGCAGAAGGAGTTTGCAGATATGGTGCAAGCAGGCACCGCACGCCCTTCCAAGAGCCCGTGGTCATCGCCACTGCACCTAGCCCCGAAGAAAGACTCTTCATGGCGCCCTTGCGGTGACTATAGAGCGCTGAATGCTCGTACTGTACCGGATAGGTATCCCGTGCGCCACATAGGGGATTTTGGTCATGCTCTCGCTGGTTCTACCATCTTTAGTACTATTGATTTAGTTAAGGCTTATCAACAAATTCCAGTAGAGCCAGCTGATGTCTGCAAAACTGCCATTACAACACCATTTGGTTTGTATGAATTCCCTTATATGACGTTCGGGCTCAGAAATGCTGGACAAACATTTCAGCGTTTCATCGATGAAATTGTTCGAGGGTTGGATTTTTGTTTCCCATATGTCGATGACATTTTAATATTTAGCAGGGACGCCACGGAGCATTGTAACCACTTGCGCACGCTCTTTGAACGATTGGCTAACTACGGTGTAGTAGTTAATCCAACTAAGTGTGTGCTAGGCACATCTGAGGTTATTTTCCTTGGTTATAAAGTCTCTAGTAAAGGCATAAGTCCCCCGGAAGAAAAAGTCCAAGCCTTGAAAGATTTCCCCCTTCCCAAAACAGCCCAAGGTCTCCGCAGGTTCTTGGGCATGATAAATTACTATCGACAGTTTCTGCCCAATGCTGCCGAGACTCAAGCCCCGCTCATTGACTTCCTTACAGCTACGAAGCTTAAGGGAGCCAAACCCATGCCCTGGACTCCTGAACTGGAGCACGCCTTCACTGCATGCAAGGACAGCCTCTCTCAGGTCACCAGGTTAGCACATCCTGTACCTAACGCCCCATTGGCATTGTACACAGATGCTTCTGGCACACAGGTGGGCGCGTGCTTACAACAGCAGACTGAACAGGGCTGGCAACCACTTGCTTTCTTTAGCAAGAAGCTTACGGCAACTCAGTCAGTGTGGCCAGCGTATTATAGGGAACTGTTGGCAGTATATTCGGCAGCATTTCAGGTATATATTAGAGGCGCAACACGCCACAATATATACGGATCATAAACCTCTTTTGTATGCTTTCAAGCAACGTAGAGAAAAGCTGCCACCCAGCCAACTTAATCAGCTCACCTTTATCTCCCAATTTACTACCGACATACGACATGTAAAAGGAGACGATAACGTCGTTGCCGACACGATGTCGCGCATCGAAGCCGTCTCGCTCGAGTGCGATTATACCGCGTTGGCTCGAGCACAAGACACTGACGATGAATTAAAAACCTTATTTGACACGTCTCTCAATATGCAACGTACTTTAATTCCAGGCACGGACACCACCGTCCAGTGTGACGTCTCAACAGGCAAGCCGCGCCCCTACTTGCCAGCACCTCTGCGCCGCGCCGCCTTCGAGCGCCTGCACGCGCTCAGCCATCCCGGTGCTCGCGCCAGCGCGCGCCTCGTGGCACAACGTTACGTGTGGCCTGGCGTTGCACGCGACTGCCGCACCTGGGCAAGAGAATGTCTCCATTGCCAGCGAGCTAAGGTGACGCGCCACGTGTCCGCGCCACTTGGAACTTTTGCCGCTCCATCTTCCAGGTTTCGCCACGTCCACTTAGATATAATCGGCCCCTTGCCAACATCGAGAGGCTACTCATATTGCCTGACGGCGATTGACCGTTTCTCTCGATGGCCTGAGGCTTGGCCGATGACTTCGATAACCGCCGAGGAGGTAGCTGATCGTTTCGTCGAAGGTTGGATTGCTCGCTTCGGCGTTCCTACCACAGTCACAACTGACCAAGGCCGTCAATTCGAGTCGGACCTTTTCAAACGGCTCATGAATGTTGGCGCGACTGAGCGAAGGCGAACCACCAGCTACCACCCTCAAGCTAACGGCATGATCGAGCGCTTTCATCGACAATTGAAAGCTGCTCTCATGTGCCACAGCGACACCTGGCACCGAGCCTTACCGATCGTGCTTCTCGGCATTCGATCTGCCTTGAAAGAGGATCTCGAGTGTTCGGCTGCCGAACTTGTTTACGGGGAGCCGCTTCGCCTACCGGGAGAATTCCTGATAGCCAGCACGTCCCATAACATTGACAACGTCAACGATTTTGTGACGGTTCTGCGCACGAAAATGGCTAATTTGCGTCCAATTCAGGCCTCACGACACATGCGGCCGACGTCGTTTATTTTCAAGAACCTTCAGAATGCCTCTCATGTTCTCTTGAGAGACGATACTGTTCGCCGTGCGCTGCAGCCGCCCTACACAGGACCCTACAAGGTAATGTCACGGACTGACAAGTTACTCGACATTGACATTGCAGGTAAACGCGTGACGGTCAGTATCGACCGCGTGAAGCCTGCATACATCGCACCTGACTTGGAGAGCGACCTTTCCCGGGCAACCGCTCCGCAACAGATCGTAGCGCCCGCGCCTGACGTGCAAGCGCCTTCCGCGCCTGCGCCCGCGCCACCTGCGCCTTCCGCGTCTGCACAGCCGACTGTGCCCCCTGTTGCACAACAACCAGTTACTACCCGGTCAGGTCGCACGGTTAGATTTAAGGATAGGTTAGATCTTTAGCTTAAGTTTTATTTTTTCTTTAACTTTTTGTTGCCTATCTTGTGTCATCAAGTGTATGTATATTTTTATTTGTAAATAACTTTTTGTTATTTTCTCCGTAGGGGGGTGGTTGTGGCGTATTACGTCGCAACACCGCCTACTATATTTTTGTGTGACAACACCAAACGTTTCCGGCGCCAGACTAGAGTCTGCCGCCATATTGAAAGACATAGACTGTTGCCGCTACTCGAGACAGTGTGAGCTCTGTTTGTAATTTTGGCTTTCGTGTGAGTTATTACTGCTTACTGCAAATAGAAGATATTCCGAAATCCACGACGTGTTTCATTGTGTGTGTACCTCCAAAGAACTTTAGAACAGAAGCGTGCACAGGCATTTTGAAGTCTTTGGATCATTCTTTCAGTTTTAGATAGAAGCCGTTGATCATAGACTGTATCCGCATAATTCAACTTTGACAAAACCAAAGACTCTACCAGCAAGACTCGCAATTCCTCGCTAAGATAAGGTCGGGCTTTATATGAAAATTTTGAGTCTGTAATAGCAATTACGGATACACTCTGTAACATGCTTGTGCAAACGAAGTACCGTGTCAATTGTAAGACCTAAATTACGAGCTTCGTAGACCCGCTCGAAGTGCACATGGTTTTATTTGACTTATCTGATTTGCGGTACCAAAAAGCACGTACTTGGTCTTTGTAGGATTCAATGGAAAGGTTTTTTTAATACTTCTACCAGATGGTCAATATTTTAGATGGAGCTATGAGCAGCAATACTATAGGCAAAAATTGTTATGTCATTTTCTATTTCTTTTGTTTTACTTGCATTATTAACCGAGGAATAGTCAAATAATGAAAGCTTGAACTGTTTTCTTGATAATCTCAATTCGCGGCCTGTATGATAATTGTACTTAATTGTTGTATTTAAACAGATAATTGCGGTCGTCATAACCAACAAAATTCATACATATCTCTTTATTGCATTCTAAATTTGGTTACATAATAGCTAAGACAAATTCAAGGATTTCCCCGGAACGAGTCAACCATAAACTAATAGGGTGACTTCTATCATTCTGTATTAATAACACAGACCTTAGAGTGGCTATGATTTTTTTTTTTTAAATATTGATTGATATTTTTTTTGTGATTTGAGAATTTTAAATAGCTCGTCTCTGAAGTAGCCTAAAAGGCGCCTATAGTCGCCTTTCACATATTTCCATCGCCAATTTTTGTCTCGAGTACCTAGCCTAAATGGCGAGAAATCGCCTACGCTGGCCACACTGTCTATGGTTACCAAAGAGCGCTTCAGGTAAAATGCTATAACAATAAATATAGCATTTATTGAACCAGACGAAATAGCACGATACAAGAATGCGCAAAGTAAAAATGAGATGACAGATACGGTCATGGAATGCGCTCCTAGTTTTATAACATAGTTGCAAAAATGCCGTCGTCTTGTAAATTTTGATTTGCTTCCCGCCGGCTCTTGACGGTTTGCTTTTGGCACGTGCAATTTTCATTTTTGGTAAAATATAAGTTCGCACATATAACAAAGTTAAACACTGATGCTGACAGTTGGGATATATTATTTCGGTAAGTGTTTTCATATTATTTTAGCGTCGTACGTAAGATTATAAGTTTGCACGTGTTGTTTAACGTAGTCAGCAAAACAACCATTTGCATTCGCCAGACGATATAGCTACGATATGGTTTTTTGGATGCCTTATCCTTTATCTAAACTTTATTATGTTCACATCTGAATGTGAAATGGGTCGATTTGTTAGACATTTTTGGCGGATATGTTGATGGAAGCGGCAGCGTCATTTGTTTTTGTTTACCTGCAGATTGTTAGCAGTGTACAATGTCGCCTTCCCCGATCCGTTGTCGTGGGCCGTGGAAGATACACAAGCGTTCCTCGGAGCCAGACAGATGGTTGGACGAGATGGGATTTTTCCGTAAACATACAGCTAGGGACTCTAGCTGCCTTTTCCGTGCTGTCTCTGAGAATATGTTCAACACTCAGCGATACTTTCACAAAGTGCGCCTGGACTGCGTTCAATTCATGTCTACTAAAAGACACCTCTTCGAAGGGGTAGGATATGTCAAAATATTTGTGAAATATTTTCATATTCCGGCACTATGCTAACTTAAATACTTTTGTTTTGTAGTCGTTGACTTGTCCATTTGAAAATTATCTCAAAGAGATGTCAAACCCATCCGAGTGGGGTGGTTTAATAGAAATATCGGCCATGAGCCATCTTTATAGGTAAGAACATTTTTAAATGAAGTTTTGACTACCCACTACTTGATTTATAATTCCTAATATTTCATTTCCATTGACACTGTGCCTAATACAAGCTTCTTGATGCATCCAATATGTTATTGAATTTAAAAACAATAACATAATGTATCCTTGAAGCGAGCAACTTTTTCTTAATTAATTGTTATGCATACTTCCATTTCAAAGCAATATCCATTTGTACTAAAATTGATTGCCTCTATATACTCAAACGAAGAAGCAGCCACTTGTGTTAGGCACATGGCCTCAAGATAAAATAACTTGCCCTTAAAACCTTGCAGACGAGACTTTGTAATATTTGAAGCTAACAAAGGTCCACAAACAAAAATATGCAATGGTTACGGAGACCCCATTTACCTGTTTTATTCACCCGACTCTAAGCACTTTGATGTGGTCTACACTAAAGATTTCATTAACACATCATCCTTTTGCCAGTGTAAGTTTGTCTTGAAACCTCTAAAATTTCATCCTTCTTTACTTAATTATGATTCTTTTAATGAAACTTACAATTTCTTATGGAAATATTGTTTTGACTTCACTCATTCTGACTGATTTGATTCAAGGAATTCGAAAATGTTGAGAACTTGGATGGTGTTAGCAAAAATTGTTGTCTGCCATAAACAGGAAACATTTTTTACATTGTGTAGTGCATACAATTTGTGTTGTTGAACAAAATATGTTACTGTTGTATGCAGTGGATTACTGCCTCCCGTTATAAACATATACTTGAGACAGTGTATGCTGCACTAATTCTCTTATATAGAGAATGCTTGATCTAGGCGTGTGGGAGGTTTATGACATAGTTGATAAGGTTTTTTTTCACTAATATGAAATTCATGAATAGTGTCTAAGGGTCTAAACAGACGAACCGCATTTCAACTGCAATCCAACTGCAAATTGCAGTTTAAGTGCAGTTTGAATGCAGTTGACATGACTGCAATAGAACTGCAAACACAGCTGTAATAGAACTGAAAACCAAATGTGCAGTCCGATTGCAGTCGTGTGAACTGCACACTGACTGCATCCGAACTGCACCATGCGCGGAAGGGCGGAGCGTGCGGGCGGGTGGGTATGATGCAGTTCGGATGCAGTCGGTGTGCAGTTCACACGACTGCAATCGGACCGCACGTTTGGTTTGCAGTTCTATTACAGTCGTGTCAACTGCATTCAAACTGCATTTAAACTGAAATTTGCTGTTGGATTGCAGTTGAAATGCAGTCCGTCTGTTTAGACCCTAAGAACACAAAATAAAATCTGAAATGACTTTAAACAGTTGCTGTATCTGACTGTTTTAACGTTTCGAATACTGTGATTAGAGACACAACAGAAAGACAAAGAGAGAGAGAGTGAACACCGGTGTTCGCTTTGGGTTCAATGAATTAATCATCACAGCCTCTAGCTAGACAAATAAATTATGTCTCAAAAATGTTGCCTAGAAAATAAATAAACTGAATGAATACTGATTTAATTGAGAATAATTTGATTGCTATCATCTTTAGCAAATCAACATTTTTTTTGCTTTCTTTGTCTCAAATCAGTCAGAAAACCGAACTGTTCACATTTGACTGTTCACATGTGACAGCATAAAAAGTGACTTTCCCTAATATTTTTATATTTTCTCAAGATACCCTTTGATTTCTTGACACATCATTTCCCTAATCCTTAAAGTGCAAAATTATACTTATAGCATTGGTATATGAAATCCTTTACGACGGCGTCTACCAGCTAAAAGACTTGTCTTATGCTGTTGACAAAATGCTCCACGACAAAGTACCCAGCAACCATATCGAGTACTTCATGTCAGAGAATGTTGAACGCCGTAAAAAGCAGAAAGAGAGGGCCAAGATATTCATAGAGGCTGCTGACGATGACAAAGACAGGAGCAATAACGCTCTGGCGCTCAAGTGTAAGCATCATACTGAAGATTTGGAAAGAGCTAGTCTTTTAAAGGAGTCTCTAAGCATCTTCGTGTTCAACCGTAGTCTGATACAACTCGAGAATGTCTGCATGAACTGCCTGAACGTCAACAGCGCAAAAGACTTGCTCGATAACGGAATCACCCCGTTTCCTTATAAAGTGGCCAAGGCCTTGGACCCTGACATCTATAGGAACATAGAGTTCGATGTCTGGAGCGAGTTGAGACGAGGTACACGCGTTTTTTTCATGAATGGAATAGGAATAGAAACCCTATACAAACGTTTATATGTTTCACTAGATTGGAATAATTTTCAGTGACCTTGTTGCCTACATTTGGGTTTCGATCCATTGAACGTTTGGTCAATTCACTCTTTCATTATTTACTGGTTACTCGTATTCGTATGAATACTAGATTTCTTTTGCGAATTTGTTGCTATTTCGACATTGGTTTTCGTAAGAACGGAAATGCCGAATCATTTATTATGTAACGAGGGCGCACCGGATCAATCTGAAGATGTGTTTTGTGTTGGCGTTTCAGTTCCTTATTCCATTTCATTTTTCTGGGAAATATTTTAACATGAAATTTACGTGTTTCGGTACTTATGAAATGGTATTACAGAAATGCGTTACGGGGCAAGATATTCGGATGGGACGACCCTGCAAGTGGGTGTCAAATGTTTGTGCAAACTTCAACCGGAGCAGACAGTCCCGTACCACTGCCACATCCAAGAAATGAGGCCTGATGGCGGCCCCTGCCTCGTGTTCATTGAGGAGTTGGGCGAGAAGCGAATAGTGAATTTTGAGCAGTTGGAACCTCTTCCTCTTGAGGAAATAAGACCCTGGGCTCCTCCCTACAGATACTCTCGGGCTCACTCCCAGTTCCTGACATTAAGCCAAATGTTGCAGCAAATAGGTTCGACATAGTTCAAAATAATTTATTGACCTTCTTGTGACTTGCGAATGCTATTTAAAAGTAACTTGTAAATGCTTTCATTTTCACTAATTATTTTGCACAAATTTTTAGCATTCTGCACAGTTTTATTCTTAAAATATCCTTACTCTTGCACAAACTAATTATAACTGTCGTACTTAATGTCCTGCGACCAGGCAACATCACTCTGAAACAAGGTCTGAGTAAGGCGCGAAACAAATCCAAGGTGGCTACGGACGACAAGGCTCCTGAAAAAGCTAGCAAGCCAAGCAAAGTGTCGTGGAACGAAGAGACAGAGCTGTCCTTTCAAAACAACGTCGATTTCTCTTACCAGCACCTGGACTTTCTGAACTTTGAACCAATGCCTGTTAGTTGTAGCTAGACACAAATATAACTTGGTTATGGGTGACTTGTAAGCATATCACTTGACGAAGAATTCTATTTTATTTACTCATGTTTTCCGAGAATATCCTGTTGTACAATATTTTTCTCTAGCAAAACGGAAATGGCGTCCTAGAATAAAATTTTCCGTAGGCGGTAAATTCTTTCGCAACTGAAACCTTCGAATAAGCAACATTTGCTTTCTATTTATAAGTCAGTTACGTATTATATATTTTTTTATTAATTAAATAGAATTAAGTCCGTATTATGTTCATTCATACGCCCTATCAAATACATCAAAGGGGCTACCCACATTTGCGCATAGAATTTTAATCTACCCTCTTGGCAATTTTGTAAGCGGTAACATACAGTCATAATTTTCATTTCATTTACGATATTTCATGCCATATTTATTAAGCATTACAAGGCAAGTTTTTGATAAAATTTAAAAAAAAATATGATCGTTCAAGTGTTTGTTTTTGAGATGTTCTAAAAATTCGATAAAAGTGACGTGCTTATGAATCTATCCTACAGTACCATATCGTAGCTATTCTAGAGGTAATCAAATTGGGATACATTGCTCATTTGCGACAAGGATTGTATAGTTAAATGTTACAATTTTGCTACTTTGGATTAAAGAAATATATTTCGTTATAAGTAATAGGTATATTGCGTTATATTTTGTAAATAGATCTCTTTAATTAACAGAAAATGATTATAAGGACAATTCAAACTCAAAAATCTTGTAAAATCATGCTTTATGGACTTATGCCAACCTTATCGCAAATGAACGTCATGTAGTTTAGTAATTAGTTTGTGTTGTTGTGTTAGTTTTTAGGCACCTGATCAGATCAAGGTCTAAGCTAAGCTGTTTGTTTACGCTAAGCGGTGTAAATATGTATGAAACTAATCATTAAGCTTGCGAACGCTTAAAACTATTTAGCTTTAGCTCTTGGTCTGATATTATCTTAAATGTTATGTAGATGATGGAGTAAGTAAATTACTGACAGGTCTTAATAGGTACATTAGATTTCCAATTATAAGTGCGAACAATTATATTAGTTTAAACATAGCTCGCAGTCGTGAAACCTGCAAACTTTTCTAATTAGGTCACGGGAGAATTAGCACCATTTTTATTAACTGTAAATTCGAGACATCGGTCTTATGAAGAGCAAAGAAAATAAACAATCGGGGTTAGTGCAATATTGCACCGGGCAATAAGCATTACGCGCATGCGCGGCTGTGACCCTCGCCCGCACACAGCTCCCATTGGTCCGCAGAGGGCACCAAAGTAGAAACTTTTATTTTAAAAATTGAGTTGCAATCAATCATTTGATAAGAGCATCTCGTTCATATCGCACGTGTTTCGCGCCGGCCTGTACCACGGTCTCGACACGGACTATTATGGTGGTAAGTTGCGCTTTTTATACACCATAGTATTTCTTGAGAAAAACATAGCGTATTTATCCAATCTTACTTTTCAACTTTGTCTTCTGTCAGTAATTTATCAAAGTCATATTGTTAGTGGCCTCACGGTCGTATCGTATTGTTTATTGATGAAATGTTCGGCCAGGTTGAAGTTGAAGCACTGCCCCTCATGGTGGACTGTCGGCCGAGCGCGGGTGCTCCGCCCCACGAGCTCGCGCACACTCAGCCGAATGGCGGAGCCCCTCCTGAGAACCATCATAGCCAGGTTAGTAATAGTTTTGTTATTAATTTTACAAATATTTTGGTGATGATACCAATTCTTTGATATTTGCATTTTGCGCGCCATCGGCCTTGTCCGAGTAGAAATGTGTACCTAGGGAACATGTTACCAGTATAATAATCCTATGTGCTATTCTAGAAAATGGTCTACCCGTGTACCAAGATTAATCGAAATCCGTTTAGCTGTTCGAGCGTGAAGAAGTATTTATATTTAGTCTCCAACAAAGGATGTACACAATATCTGTATCTTATAATTATTGGTTCCGGTATCTTGTTGGTGTACTCCTTCACTTATAGGAGACCACATCATGCATACAAATAATTTAAGCGACGAAGCTAACAAAAATAAAATTAAAAGTATCAAACATGCACACACATATAAACTCTCGCCTTTGTAATATTAGAGAGATGAGATATAGGTAGCGGTAATCTCTTGAAAATGTGGCAAAATTACCCCTGCGTTTTCAAAGCCTTCCAAATCTTCTGAAATCCATTTTCTGCCTCCCATTGCATTACGAATCTGACCCATTTCTCTGGAAAAGGCGAAAGACCAACCAGCATTGAGACAATGTAGGTATAGCATAGCATAATCGGTCTTTTAATGTTCCCACTGCTAGGACTCAGGCCTCCTCTCTTTAGGAGAGCGATTGAGCCGTAATCCACCACGCGGGCCTAGTGCGGGTTGCTGAATGCCACATGTCTTCGAATTTTTGGTTCTTGGACATGCCGGTTTCCTCAAGACGTTTTCCTTCACCGTTTTGAGAGCAGTGATGATGAAATAAATTACACAAAGTAATGCGCCTGGCTGGGTTTGATTGATCTCCATATTTGTATAGATATCGGTCGTTCGCGACATCTATCTGTATAGTATCACCTGTCCGTGTAGACGCGATGAACCGCGACCTACAACTCGTAAGTCGGGGCCGTTACCACTCGGCAACTACATTAACGTAGGTAATAAAGAACTCTAAATATTTTGTTTTGTTTGTCAGGCTGGAGGTAGCGGCGACATGGGCTCTCACGGCATCGCTTCGCCGGCGTCGGTGCGCGCCTCAACACCGGCCACTACCAACACGCATACCATCTATACTGCTAGTAAGTGCTCACATTATCATCTTCCTGCGCTTGTCAAGAGCTCATACACACAGTGGCATGTTGCTAACAGCAGAGGTAATTCCAGCCGTGTGTATGAGCTCTTACTTAGGGCTATATTTCACCAGGACACCATGGCGACGCGACCAGCTGCGCCGTCATAGTGTCCCGGTGAAATATGGCCCTAAGCTACCAAACTAGACAATATACAGGCACCAGAGTTGCTACAAGTCCGAGCTGGTCACGCCGCTAAATTGGTTACGCAACCAAACGGACACCAGGTGAGTAACTCTCTATAGAGCTGTGTACATTTTGTTGGTAGCGGCGACTGGTCGCGCCGCCATGGTGTTTCGATGGAATGTAGCCCTTCAAGTCGACGCAGCACGTTGTTGTCTTCCATTCTGTTCTGTATGTGAAAACGTTTTGAACCGAGAACTCGTGAAATGATTTCTCTCGCTTTCGCTGACACGTATCGGCCCAGATACGTGTCAGACTTCTTCTGACCAAAGCCTCTTCCTTCATTTGACCTTAGAGCTCTAGGGCCACGGTGATTCAAAAGTTCCTGCAGGTCATGCTATCACCGACTCCCTTGTCTTTCATAATCGGCCAAAGGCCAAAGTAAAAATGAATGAATTATGTGAAGGGTTCACATAATCCATTCATTTTTACTTTGGCCTCTCCTTCTCCACCCATTCACATGTGTATTTATATTTTCTTTAGTAACACGCTTTTCATCTCTCATCTTCACACGAACGTGGCGCCACTTTCAAACCAGACTTAATCCAGGTCTGTCTAGAATGATTAAATACAGATGAAGAGAAAGTAAAAATATTTACTACAGTGGTACTGGTAGATTGAAAAAACATACAGCCTGGCAATGGTCCTATTGCCAGGCTGTATGTTTTTTCAATTCAATTCAATCATTTGCTAAAAATGTGGTACAGGAGTTGTTATAGTGGTAGTTATAGACCGAGCCATATTTCACCTAAGTTACATTTATGCAAATATTAATTCCCTCTCCTAGAGAGGAGGCCTGAGTCCCAGCAGTGGGAATATTAAAAAGGCTGATGATGAAATTTTAAAAATCTTATTAACATGACCTCTTTAACGATTTTACACACCTAACCCGTCGATCAGCGGGGTCGGTGGCGGCGATATTGTTTGCCACGTGTCTTACTATTGTAACTAGAACAAAGCCATCTGATTTGGTGTGTAGAATCCTTTAAAACGCAAGGAGAACATCTGGTTTTTCTTTTGTCTAATTTTTGTGAGCCCTGTATCAAAGGTGTGGTTGAAATATTTTTCCATGAGATTCTTGTTCTAAGAGCCGAACCTGTGTACTATAAAGCTCATGGACATGTAAGTTCTCCCCGTCTTGATACATGGCACACAGACTTAGTCTTTGACTAACATCTTTATCTTTGAGTAATGGAGCGCAGTACTCTAATGTTTTTTTATATAGCATGGGTACATGGGTAGCAGGACGAAAATATGCATTTAAGATGAGAGAAAAGGATAGGTTATATACAATGTAGCTATTGTATAAATCTGACAGCTGTCACCCGCACCATCCTATCCTGATAATTATAAATGTCAGGGATGGCGAACCCTTGTAGCGACATCTGTGGTCTGGTATGGTCATATAAGAACTAATACTGCACCGCGCAATTTTAAATTTTCAAAAGTTCAATTCAAGAATAGCCCGATCTCATCTATCGGGCAGTTGCCCACCAGACATAACACCCGTCTGCTCTTAGGATCCTCCCTTTTCAACGGAGGTTTGCGGGACTTCACTCTCTGTTCCGCATACCTCCAAACCAATTTGGAGAACGTGCCACTAAATATATGAAAAAAAAAACAATGTGGTCATGACGTGTCGCCATCTTCTGTCATAATCTTTGCCCTTTTAATTCAAACTTTAATGAATTAATGGACAAACATTGAAACTAAAAACTTAATTTGCAGCTTGAAGTTCGTATAGCGTATATTTATTTAATTAAATGAAAAGTGTGATTACTGCTTAAATGGGCCAAGAAAGGACATGTCTGTCGCATGCCTTACAAACTGGGCCAAAGTAGCACAAATTATGCTGTGAGACAGGGTTGCGGCAGGCCACGAAGGCATCTAGCCTTCGTGGCAGGACAAACCAGACAGATTTTTGGGTCCTTGAAAGATGGAAGGAGCGAAGGGAGACATTTACCCAGGAGTGGGAAAGAAGTGGCTAGTAAAATAGGAAGAAATATAGTATCTTCATCGTGTGTGCAAAACAGTATAATCAAGAGTTACAAAAAAAAAAGCGTTTAGGGAACACATTCATTCTGCGTACCGTACAACTAAGGAGTGGAATTCCCTGCAGGAGTCTGTGTTTCATGATAGGTTGCTTCAAGGCAAGCGTACTCCATCGTCGGCCACATCATGTCTTACCATCAGGTGAGATAATGGTTAAACGCGAGCCTATCCATAATAATAAAAGAAAAGCAAGGAACGTGAAACCCACTGCTAATTATGTACATAAGTTCATTTCAATGAAAATGCTTCTAGATACATATATTCAACTAAAACCTGTCCTCGATAAAAGTATCTCAAGGACTTACAGAATCAATGAAATAAAAATAAATAAACAGGTCAGGTCGATCTCGCTACCCACTCACTTGACATCATTACTTGTAAGCCCCAAATAAGGCCCAAGTGAAGCAATAGAGCTATTTTTCTTAGGGTCCGCTTACAAAGGGGCGTTCATTTCATACTGAATTAGGTTGATGACGTATCCAATGAGACTGATATACTTATAGTCATTGATTCATTAAGCTACGACGTTTTTAACTTACAAAAATGCCCTTCAAGTGGTATTTGATACACTTAAAAGCTAAAATACATAGTATGAAGTATTATATAATGAATATCGTCCTTATTTCCACGTGATAAAGACGCTTTCAGAATCGTACCTACCGTTTAATTTACCAGGATAAATTTAATACAAAAAATATACCTCGTTCTTTACAAATGTTTTTACTCGAACAAAACGGTGAAACACAATAGTTTCACTGAATCCTTCTAAGTGAGGTAAAGAAATCTAAATGTTTTCATTAAAAGAAAAATTTAAGAAAGCTATTCTTTGAAGAGGGGAAACTTGAGAAAAGTTGTTTCGCAATTTTATTGTTATAAAGAAAATGTGAAATTCTAAAGCGACACAAGTGTTTTGTTTACGTCCAGAACGTAACGCAAATTGTTTTGAAACAGAGAACATTTGTGTATCCACTTTATATAATGTATACCTGAGGTTTCGTCCGCGTGAATGTCGGTTATTGCGCACGCGAAGTCGAAGCCAGATAAAAAGTAACTTATGTCCTTCCTTGGGGTTCAAGCTTACTTCGCATCAAATTTCATCAAAATCGGTTCAATAACTTAACCGTAGAAGCAGAGCAGACAGACAGTTACTTTCACATTTATAATATTAGTATGGATTATTCCGATTCACTAAAAATAAGTGAGCCGCAGGTAGCCGTACGCCCGGGCTTGCGGATGGCGAACAATGGGTAACTTGCCGTCCAGCCGTCTGCTAATGACCAAGCACAGGTTGACGATGCGTTGTGTTGCACGCGAGTCTCAAAGAGATGTCAGCAAAGACGGAACCAGTTAGGGCCAATGCCTGCCAGGGCTTTTTTTTTCAAGGGTAAAAATCATCCAGATGACATCCCCCGCCCTTGGGCGGAGCGGGAGATAGTGTCAGATTCTTACTGACTAAGCTTCGACCCTGCTGGGCCCCTACGGTACGCCTGCCAGAGATGCGGAGTGTTCAAATTAGTTAACCGTAACCCTTCTACAAGATGGACCGATGACCTGGTGAAGGTTGCGGGAATCCGATGGATGCGGGACGCACAGGATCGATCATTGTGGCGACACTTGGGGAGGCCTATGTCCAACAGTGAACGTCTATCGGCTGAAATGATGACGATGAACCCTCGAAGAATAAAGCAGCCGAAGCAAAACTGGGTTTTATATTCAGTATAAGTCTAACACTGTTTCCTGCTCTGTCCAGAGCGGGAAGACTTATTTAATGATCCCACGTAAAAAAATAAACGGCACGTAAATCAAAACACAACATTACATTGTTGAAATAAAAAAAAAAATAATCTATAAAATTTAAAAGGAGAAACTACTGGGTCTAGGAACGTGAAGGTTTTGCACAAAGCACCCTTTTATGACGTAGGCTAGCACTAAGAATGTGTTTTTTTGGAACTTCAACCGATATGGAGGAATTTAGTTTGTAAGCAAAATCATAATCCGTGTACCAATTATACTTCCAACTTAGTACAAATAGCACATACAGTACAAAATTTAAAAAATTGGAGCTGGCCGCTAGTTATAAATATAATAATTGCGACTATGTGTCTGTCTCTTCCTCTAATTAATATTTCACCTGGCGACCATACACGGCGAATTTTCGACAGGGACAAAAATACGAGGGTGGGCAAGTTATTGAAAACAAACAGACATATCGAAACGAAGCTCACTCAAAGGGACGCGGATTAAAACTTCGCCGCGGGGGCGCACGGCATGGGGAGATTTAATTCGTAATTGGAGACTAAATGATTGTCGGCAGCCTCACCTACGTGGACTATTCATTTTGGGGGAACGTTATTATGTCCTAGCTCGCTGTTGTTTATTAAAACTGACCCGTACATGCATATGTGTGTAATTTGAGTGCACTTTGATGTTCTCTGAAGGGTGGATGTTATTGGGGTTTGGAATGCTTTTTTAATTTAGACTCGCGAAATATATTGATCGACGGTTTGTTTTGTCTGTGACAATGTGACTGGACGCAATAAATTATTTATTCGTTGTGCGTATAAGGATTGGGATTCCTTGCCTGTTTCAATACGAGCTTTTTAGGTACCATCCTCTTCCTAAGGGCGCTCTCAAATTGCCGCAAAGTGCCACGAGACTGCTGCGCTATACTCGCGCTGCACTTGACTTTCTTGATTTAATGTCCAATGTCTCCTAGATGGGGCAGAGGGCATCCACGGTAATCCTCTATCGCAAACTTCACGCTTCTCCTCGCACGCCGCTTCTGCCAATACGATGCGACGCCAGGTTTCACGGGGACGACCACGCTTCCTTTTTCCTTGCGGATTCCAGTCCAACGCTTGCTTGTTGGGTATGTGATCGGAATTCTGTCGAAGCCTGTGGCCACTCCATCTCCACTTGCGACGCTTGATCTGGCGATCGATCGGGCTCTTGTGGTATTCTTCCAACGGCTCTACGTTAGATACTGTCTCGGGCCAGTAAATTCCGAGGATGCGACGGAGACAGCGGTTGACGGGATTTGGCGTAAGATCTCCTTTGTGACCTTCCATGTTTGACATTTGACCCGAAGATTTATAATTATAAGTATTATTCTTCGGGTCAGTTTCCGCGACTGCCAAACAGGTCTCAACATCAACGGTGAGGGATTCCTCACACCCGTTCTCATCTCATGTGTCTTCTGGATATTTATTTTACACCCGCGCTGCAGTAGCGCTGCGCGCTGCTTTGTTATTTACATGGAATAACAAAGCAGCGCGACGGGAGCACCGCAGCCGCACTGTCGTCTCGCGACACTTTGCGGCTAATTTGAAGGCGCCCTAACTTTGCCAACTATGTTGGGATCGGCTTCCAGTCTAACCGGACGCAGCAGATAGCCTATCTGACCTCCACAAGCTAGGGTCAAACTTTCTGGTGTCTGTCCACCTGTAACGACTGTCAAAGATCTACGAATGATTGTGTGAGTAACGTGCTTTCCGAGGCACAGGCTGTCTGTAATGTCCTAGAAAACTTAGAAAAATACATAAGCATAATCAGCCTTATAATATTGCTCCCCTCTGTTGTGACTCAGGCCTCCTCTCGAGGAGAGGGAGAGGGCTGTAATCCACTACGCGGGCATAATACAGGTTGGTAGATGTCACATGTCTTAGAATTTATGTTTCTAGGACATGCAAAAAAACGTTCAACTCAAATTGAAAAATTGACATTGACGCAACTTCATGCATGAGAGGTGAGTGTCTTATTTAGGACACCAAGACACATGAGCTTTTTAGGCATCTGAGTCATAAAATTATGCTGTCCCCTTTTCCTCGGCAGTCACTCGTCGAATCACCGCAGTTGTGGCATCGTGACTGTCCACATGGTGACACGTGTCTCCACACGTTCATAGATTTGTCATAGAATGAAATAGCAGGACGGATAATATGTGCGGGATTGTAAACACAGATGGGTTTTAGTCGGTAAAGGAAGGTGAGCGCCGAGCCGAACGCATCGAACAAAAATTAAAAATCATTTCGAAACTAATCGAAAGGGTAGACGGTTCGGACTAAGCGTTTCACTTCGTCGTTTATACCGCGTACATCCAAGGACTGGAACAGTTTGCCTACTGTGGTCTTCCCGTCTAATTATAATTTATGTGTCTTCAAGGCTAGAGTGAATAGGCTCTTAATAACCTAGTGCGCCTCGCCATCAACGACTTACCATCAGGTGGAATTGCGGTCAAGCACTGGTTTATTTATATATTTTTTTTTTAATAAAAGAATTTTATAATTCTTTATGCTGGAATCCTTCGAGGTTCTGACGATTCGCCGCGGTTATGTGTGCGGGGTTTCGAAAGTTTATATAAAAAGAATTATAAAATTCTTTTAACGTACGCCTTTAAAGTATGACACTTATTTTCGTTCCATCCAGAGTGGTAGAAGTTATTCGAAGATATCCCAACAAAAAAAAAGAGCCATAATATCATTAGAGTGTCTCGCGCACTCTCTCGTAGACGTGCCGCGTTAGGAAAAGGTCATAAACAATCTTGTCTGCGTTATTTAGTATAGTATAGTAGCATAGTCGGCCTTATAATGCCCACTGCTGGTACTCAGGCCTTCTTTCTAGGAGAAGGAATGAGCCGCAACCCACCACGCGGCCCGGTGCGGGTTGGTGGATGTCACATGTCTTCGAATTTGTGGTTCTCAATACTCAATACTACGTTCGTTCTGGGACATGTCGGTTTCCTCACGATGTTTTCCTTCACCGTTCTGAGAGCAGTGGTGATGAAATAAATTACACAAAGTAATGCGCCTGGCTGCGTTTGATTAAACCCGTGATCTACAACTGCATTATTTACTAATTTCCACATTTGTCTAGATATCGATCGTTCGCGACACCTCTCTATTTCAAAATCAAAATGAAAAGCGTGTATTTCAAATAGACCATTTGCAGGCATTTTTGAATAGTCAAGTGTCGCTTAGTCCAAAAAAAGTGAAGTGAGATTGCACGTTCCAAAGCGTAGATCTTTACGGAGAAGAACGTGCAAGAAACGCCTTGGACACTATTTTAAATATAGCTTTCTTTACATATAATATATAACCTTTCCGTGTAGACGCGATGAACCCGGGCGTGGGCGCGCCCCCCAACAACGGCGGCTACGGGCACGGCGCGGGCGGCGCGGCGAGCTGCGCGCCCTACGTGTGCGGCGTCAAGGGGGTGGTGTGGTGCGGAGGCGCCGGCGCCGCGCCGCACGCCTCGCACGTGCCGCCGCCGCCGCCGCCCGGCGTCAACCCGCACGTCTTCAAGAGCGTGCTCGCCAACGGCTCGGATCTGCCCTTGAACGGTGAGTAAAGACCTGACTCTTATGTGTTCCCACTAGGGGGTTGAGACTCCGCACCCAGGTTGGACGCAGCAAAGATAATCTCCACAGATGGGGGTTCCTAGACGGTTCCGACCTTCAGTGTTTGTGCGTCGTCTCTCCACAGACCAGGTCCCACCTTCTATCCTGCATAACGTGCCCTGTAACCTGTTCACCTATGGATCTAATGACAGCATCAGTGGACGGTATTGCCGTGGCCGAATACCGCTAAGAAGAAGAAGACTAGGTGGTGCTGTTTTCTACAACACAGATCGCACCCTTAAGAGTGTTTTTAATATCGTGCACATTTCATTACGCATGCGGGTTTACTCCGCAAGCAAAAATTTCAAACTGCGAAAAAACGCACGCGTATTCCACGCATTCCAATGAACAATTGTATGAAATGGACATTTGTGGGTGTTACGCGTGCGGCCTCGCGTCACCGCATGCGTATTCAAAACCGCACGATATTAAAAACACTGAAAACAAAAGTTGCACTAAACCAAAAAGGTGATTTTTCAGCAGTCATAAAGTTTTCAATGTATTTATTTACTCGATACGAAGTTGTGAATCAATCACTGAAGAACATCAACTATTGGTACAAAGACTTTGACAATCAGATTACAAATGGGTTGTGTTAGATACATTGTAAAGTTAAAGGCTTAAAATACCTAAAAATGCCAATTAAAAAATAAGTTTAAAATAGACACTTTGTTTTTAAAGGTACGAGATCTTCACTGAAGTTGCTCTAAGGGTCTAAAGAGACGGACCGCATTTCAACTGCAACCCAACCGCAAATTGCAGTTTAAGTGCAGTTTGAATACAGTTGACACGACTACAAACACGACTTCAATAGAACTGCAAAACAAACGTGCAGTCCGATTGCAGTCGTGTGAACTGCACACCGACTGCATCCGAACTGCACCATGCGCGGGAGGGCGGAGCGTGCGGGTGATTATGGTTGCAGTTCGGATGCAGTCGGTGTGCAGTTCACACAACTGCAATCTGACTGCACGTTTGGTTTGCGTTTAGTTTGACATTACATTTGACAGACAAACAGATAGAAAAGTAAAAACAGGCATTCAGCAGGAATTGGTTTGAGAAAGGATTTATTGAAAAATTTGTCAAGTTACGATTGAGATTTATTATAGAGCTGTATACCATTACACAACACTTGACATTGGCAATCTTAGGGTTGCCAAGTAGACCTACCCTAGAGTGACTGAACAAAAAACTATAACCCAGCAACAGCACCACAAATTTTGACTGAACAAGTGGTGCTTCTTCTTCTTTTCGATTCGATGGTAAACCCATCAAACTGTTTGGGCCCAGTATGTGGCTACATTAATAGCAGCACTGGTGGCACTCATCAAATCCTCTTAAGTGCACTCACATTGAAAATCCGACGGGTCTATAAAACCCTATTTTGCCAAGTTGTGTTTGTAGCGGCCTACCTTGGTGCTAGCAAGTGGTGCTGTTGTTTATGGAGATCTACCATTGCCTCCCCCGCAGACATGCCGACGCTGCGCTTCTACTACAACCAAGGCATCGACTGCGTGTACGGCACGTACGGCGCGCCGCCGCCGCCGCCGCCGCGCCACTACTCGCCGCGCGACCTGGGCGCCGAGCTGCAGCAGATGTCGCTGCACGAGCGGCCCATGATGCCGCACCCGCTGCCCGAGCCGCACAAGCACAAGCCGGGCCAGACCAACGACAAGCCGCCCCTCAACCAGGGCAAGGGCAATGGCCAGCGACCTCTCTTGGGACCCAGGTCAGACATCTTCTACTTGATAATAGGGTCGCCAATAGCAAGAACTACAACAAGTCTCAGCCAGGAGAGTCGTACGTCTTCAGCCACCTTTTCATTTGTTTAATGTGCTTCTCAGTGTGTTTTATCTTGTACCATCTTTTTGTTTGCACCATTTTATATCATTTTCATATTGACAACAGATTCAAGCGCGGCGGCGGCAACCAGGACGGCAACCAGAACAACAACCACAACCAGAATAAGCACAATAACAATATGGGCAACAAGGGACCTAACAACCGGTTAGTTAGCTTTTTTCATTATAGCTTAGGTAATACACACAGGTGACATTTTGGCAGAAGATGCTGTGCCTGATCATAATTATATTGTTTCAGTCCCATGACTAATTGCACAAAAATTGCATCATTATTGTATCGTACCCTTATTTGGTTGTCTAGAATAGTATGTTTAGAGTAGTCGCTCTCCGAGCTCGGTCTGTTACAACTATTTCTGCCTGATCACTTAAAAAAAATTCGCTTGAATCCTGGGGCGCGATGCCAGACCAAATCCTTTGAAGTTTTCGTTTCGGGTACAAACAAAAATGTACTTAGCGGTGGTCAGGCGGAAGTGTTTTTCATGGTTCCATTCAAATGTTTATTAAAATATATACATAATATCGTGTGGCACCTTTCCTAAGTTTCAATCAGTTATCATCCGAATGACACTACTACACAACACACCAGACCAACACAGCCAACACTGGCAAAAAGCTCTTTGTGACGTTTCTAGCTCTTGGAGTCTTCTCCAAGAGCTAGAAACGTAGTTCTTACTGACACCATACCTATATACCGACATCTATGACGCCAAATAGGAACTTTCATTCAAAATCCCGTATCGCGGTACTAGAGTTCTTTGCGCGACTAACACTTTACAACAGACTGAAATCAACTATCGAGCAATTGCTCGAACCAGACAACACTTGTCTGGTCGGAGCATCCTCTCTTTAACGGATGTTTGCGGGACTTTACTCTCTATTCCGCGTACCTCTAAAAGCTCTTTGTGAAGAACTTCGAACATACCTATGTAGCATAGCAACCTCATCTATAACGCCACATTTCAACTCCCGCAACGCGTATTAGCGTTCTCTGCGAGAAAACCTTACAAAACTCTGAAATCAACTGTCGAGCATTTGTCTAGCTCAGTCAAACACTTGTCTGGTCGTGAGACCCTTTTCAACGGAGGTTTGTTTGGACTCAACACCCTGTTACGCATACCTCTAAATATATTCTTGTTGTAAGGCAGATTTTGGTTCGATGGGTATTGACCTATTTCTATTAACACGAAACATCTCAATACTTGGCAAACGCTTCTCTCCCTTTTTTCCATCGCTAATGATCGTGTGTTTCTCTGTCCCGATCTTTAAGGAAGACATCGTGGCCATCCTGTCATGTCTTAAAATCGAATTTAAATTAGGTTACTGAGCCCCCTGTGACCTGCATTTGCACCTATTTTGGCTATCAACAAACTGACGATAGTTTTGTTTAAAAATGTTTATTCGATGTTTGGTTACAGTCGCAACTCTCACGGCGAGGCTCGCGGACCACACATGGGCTACTCCGGCGCAGAGGGCGAGTGCGTGATGGAGCAGCCGATGCTCACGCTACCCTACATCCCCTACCCGCCGCCCATGTACCCCATACAGTACTATCCTGTGGAGACTGACCCAGGTGAGACACACACTACTCCGGCGCAGAGGGCGAGTGCGTGATGGAGCAGCCGATGCTCACGCTACCCTACATCCCCTACCCGCCGCCCATGTACCCCATACAGTACTATCCTGTGGAGACTGACCCAGGTGAGACACACACTACTCCGGCGCAGAGGGCGAGTGCGTGATGGAGCAGCCGATGCTCACGCTACCCTACATCCCCTACCCGCCGCCCATGTACCCCATACAGTACTATCCTGTGGAGACTGACCCAGGTGAGACACACACTACTCCGGCGCAGAGGGCGAGTGCGTGATGGAGCAGCCGATGCTCACGCTACCCTACATCCCCTACCCGCCGCCCATGTACCCCATACAGTACTATCCTGTGGAGACTGACCCAGGTGAGACACACACTACTCCGGCGCAGAGGGCGAGTGCGTGATGGAGCAGCCGATGCTCACGCTACCCTACATCCCCTACCCGCCGCCCATGTACCCCATACAGTACTATCCTGTGGAGACTGACCCAGGTGAGACACACACTACTCCGGCGCAGAGGGCGAGTGCGTGATGGAGCAGCCAATGCCCACGCTACCCTGTCGGATTTCTCTGCCAGAGTTTGTTTCCTGATAACTACAACCTTTCATCATCATCATCATTTTTCATTAAAAAATGTAAATAATCAAGTTAAAACTATGATGGAGCATTTAATAGTTTAATACAACAATGCAGTTAATGAGATACCAGGGAAGCCATATGTGGAGAAACTGTCATTGCCAAACAAGCATGTCTTCAACGTAGTCTTTAACATTGTAACACGCTTTCAACTACCAGTTATGTATTATAATAAGTAAATAACGATGTGGGCTTGTTTCAGCAATGATGGGCATGATGGGCGGCATGTCGTACGTGGGCTACGACGAGGGCGGCGTGTACGACGGCGGCATGGCGCCCGCCTACTACCCCGCGCCGCACTACCCGCCGCCGCACCCGCACCCGC
Organism: Mythimna ferrago; assembly: GCA_910589285.2. Lineage (NCBI taxonomy): Eukaryota > Metazoa > Arthropoda > Insecta > Lepidoptera > Noctuidae > Mythimna > Mythimna ferrago. The sequence goes on from OU342684.1 coordinate 27,238,800, forward strand.
ACCACGTCGAACACAAGTAGGCGCCGTCCCCCCCCCCCCCGCCAAGGCACCACAGCTGGCATTGCCCACTAAATATATACAGTTTAGAACACCTGCTGTGAAACCCTTCATAGAACTGTATACATTTTGTTGATAATTCGACTGGTTGCAATACCACTGGTGTCCTACTGAGGTATGGGCCTAAAACGGCACATTCACAGTTATTTTACTTCTGATTACGCAATACTGATCTTTATAGTCATAACCGTAAGGCCGCTTACCTGTAAGAAACTCGCAAAGTAACATTACATAGTGGAAGACCATTGAGCGATTGATCACATAATACCATGATAGCCTGCAATGTAATGTAACTTGTACGTGAACTGGTTACAAATGGAACTGTGGTCTAAGTAAGTTAATCAGTTGCTGACAGAACTAAAATAACTATGAATGGACTGTACACTCATTTGCTAAGCTACGGTCGCAGAGTTCGGAATCGCCTCGCCAGCCAATGTTAAAGACGACTTGTCAAAACTCTTCACACAAATTAGTATTATTGAACCTCACCATTTATTCACTATCGCCATAAGTAGAAAGGGCATCTGACAAAACGGAGAAAGTTTTAAATTTAACCGACCGCTAACGTCGGAAATACCCGACAAACACTCGTTTATTCTTTTTTGACTGGCCTGTTGGTCTAGTAGTTAGTAGCCCTGACTGCTATGCCGGAGGTCGTGGGTTCGATTCCCACCCAGGACAAATGTTTGTGTGATGAGCACGATCATTTGTTCTGTGTCTGGGTGTAATTTATCTATAATATGTATGTATTTAGAAATATATAAGTATGTTTATCAGTCGTCCAGTACTCATAACACAAGCTCTGCTTAGCTTGAGACTGGACGGCGTTGTGTGATAGTTGTGGAATATTATTATTATTCTGCCAATGTCGCACATCTACGATCAAATACTCCCATCCAGTCAGCTCTTCTGCCACTTATGGGATTGAAGACCTAAACGAGATGAAGTGTCCAGTCGCAAACACGACCCTGGTGAATAAGACATGTAAAACATTCGTCGGACCAATTCGACGAAAGCGGTAAAAAAAAATTAAAAAAAAAACAAATGTTGACAATTTGTTGATTGAAACAATACCCTATTCGAGTTAAGAATAGAAAATTAAAGAAACCTTTTTTACCGTCTGTTCAACCGATTTTAACTTCTATTTCGTAGGCACCAACTATTTACTGTACCCGCCATTTCTTATTATACCAACGTAATAAAAGTCAAAATCGGTCGATCAGACAGTATTAAGAGGTTTTCATACATTTCTAATGTTATTTTAAACTGAGTAGACTTGACAAATGTCACTTGAGCACGAAAGCTCATAGAAAAAGTAAAAAAAAATATTACTAGATGCGCCTTGTTTTCCAAAATAGATTCCCCCACATTTTCATCGGAGAAATCGTCTAATTGTGACGATTCTGGTAATAGCTATGACAACTAAGACTTTAACACATAGCGCGGGCACGCATATTATTCGTAATGTCGTCTGTGCGCTGGCGGCGCGGCGCTACAATACTCTGTGGCAACAGCTCTGTATAACTCGCACACACGGACTTCAGTGCCCTTAGTGCGACCGCACTTAAAGAGATAGGTGAACTGAATATAAGTACAGCTGTGTCCAATAAAGGGCCTATTACACCACTCGATATTCAGACAGTCTTAGTCGATGTCGCGTAGTGTAATAAGGGTCAGACTGTCTTACTCGGAATGAAAAATAAGACTAGTCTGAATATCGTGTGCTGAATAACGTAATAGGCCCTTAACCCAGCCAGTTTTTTGACAGTCGTGACGTTATCCGGAAATATTTCGGATTTAGAGTAATATATACTGGTTACTTGATTCAGGGTTCTACCATTCTGTTTGTGTGCACGAGTTATCGCAAATGAGTGATGTGGGGCCTGCAGGACAAACTATTTAAACTGGTGATGGTGATGATATTTACGAAAATTTTGTTTAAGAATTGATGTTACTTTTGAAATAAAAATTCAACGTCATCTCCAGTTTAAATGCCACTGACGTGTCTCGCTGTTGCTATCGATTACTCGAATAATCGACTAAATTCAATATCGACTAGATATGTACTCAGCTGGTACTGTTTATATCTTTCATAATAATATCTTATGAATACAGTTATTGCAATTATCCTATTGTGCTATGAAAATAAAAATAACCGGCTAATACCGCTTCAGTCGATTGTTTGACTAATCAGCCTTTTGAATCGGCCCTTTTGTAACATCAATTAATTCCGTCAAGAATTTCTCCAACAAAAGACTTCGCTAAATACTTAGTTGTAGTGTGAATAGCGCCGGCGATATTGCTTTGGTTTACCACTACAACGATCAAGTGACTTATCTCAAAGTTTCATTATAAACGTGTAATATTGGAACCTAATGTCGACGTCTTTGAAAATAATTAAGTAAATCAAAATTTTACAAACTAGTGTCACTTGAATTAAGTATTTTTTTGCTTGCAAAAACTTACTTGATATAATTAGTATTAACATGCTTACTATTTGAATTGAGCTCATAAATTGGGTAAAATTCCATTCCAGTATAGTTCAAATGCTAAGCATTTATAAATATCCCCAGTTCCCACCAAAACTTGCTGATTTAGTACACATATTCCATTTGCCAAGCTAATCGTATATGTGTAACAATGATCCATGCAGTGGGTACAACTGAATACACACTGCAACCATCAGACCCCTACAACTCCGGAAATACTTTCAGTTGAACTAAATTGTCAGAATACTGAAGCATATCGAGCCAAGATTGTAAATATCGCACATGTTTCAGTGTATATTCAGTTACTAAACTCTACCGGTCGGCTGAGATGCATTCGATTTTTAATCACACATAGGAATGGTTTTTTTTTACAATTTTACAAACCAAATTGATATTAAAAATCCATAAATCTCGGCCGATTATAACTTAGTCACCGACGAGTCGAATGAGATCTGATTAATGGCAGCAATGGTGACTAATGTTTAACTAACAACGAAAATGCTCATAGAAATATCAGTATACGAATTTCTCTAAACACTGACTCATAGGTAACATTCGGAAAACATGTCAGTGTTATTCCATCATGCCGTGCTGTGCGTGGGGTAAAATAAAGCTCGGTAGGTACAGTAACTTGCGTCAATTAAGCGAACAATAATTCTTTAAACCGTCAATTCAATACGTTAATTTTGTGTATTTATTGAAAAATATTAAGATCCTGTAAGGATAACGAAATTATGAAATAGTCTTGCATCAGATGCAAACGCCGCAACACAGCACGGCATGATTTATTTGTTATTTATTTTGATTTGGAACGAAAATGTATGACAATTGTTGTCGCAAAAATTGTAAATTCATTGTATTGTACTTAACATAAGGAGAGGAGTGAACAATATTTTGGAAACTCTTTAAAATTTCCGATTTTTATCGCACACCTGTGATCGACTTGGACTGATGCCGATTTTTGTACGCAACTTAGTATACCTGCTATATAATGATTATATAGGAAGCCATTTTGAATCCCTGAAGTGTTCATTGGTGCTGCAAAATTGACTAGAACAGGGTTTGCGTAATATTTTTGTATGTATGTATAATGGCATTACACATACATACAATGTTGCGCAGTAATTAGGCGCTGTATATCATTCCTTATAATGTAAGGTGAAACTGTAAATTCTAAGCCAATTTAATGTAGTTTTTAATTTTCAAATTTAAGTTTCTGTTTCTTTAGTTTTTAGTCGCTATTCACAACACATGCTCTGAACATAACCACACGCCTTTCTCAATGCGTCTCTTCCTATCGACCCCAAGCAAGGCAGTCTCGCACTGTTGCCCGAGTTGTAATTTTACTTGAGTCGTGTGTAGTGATTAGTTTAATTTTTGGCTTAATTTTAGTTTAGTTAGAAATAAGTGAATACGGTTTCACACGCCACAGTTTAGGACAAGTAAGTTTTCGTTTAAATATTCCAAGATCTCAAGCTCACGATAAAATCGCAGACCTTTTGAATCTCGAAATATAAAAAATTATACAGCACTTAGTATTAAAAGGTGAATCAAATAACGTGAACACATAAGTATCCTACTTTGATCTCATAAAAATGTCATTTGTAAGAAAAACCTTGGTGCTTGGGTAGTCGTTTAATTTTCTTTTAAGTATTTCAAATTCACTGTCATTTTGTAATATTACGGAAAAGTAAGAAACCTTGTTCCACAACTACTAATTATATCATAGAGATGTAATTGATGCAATGATCCATGTTTCTCAAAGAAAATATTTTATAAATATTTTTCACTAAATCACACCTAGTCTCAGCATTTACTATCCTAAGTTATGTGCATTTATCGCGTCTCAGAGGCTGAAAGATCAAAGGAGTCAAGTAAAGCGTAGAGCTCCTTTTAGGGAGAACAACCGTCAGTAGTATGTATGTTAGTTCGCCATATTTTAATGTAGCATTTCCTTGCACTGCTATTATCCTGTTTACGCTTCACTCGAAGAGGGCGTCGGTTCGGAACCGCTGGTATATATAACACGCACATCGCGTCGCATGACGACGACTAAATTGACTCCACGTATTTTTGGAATGATTTTATAAATATTCGGCTGTGATTCGGAAGTAATCTCAGAACTAGAAAGATATTGGCGGACTTATCGAAAGACGTAATATGAATGTCGCTATATTTTCTCCACTGTAACCATAAAAAGTAGACTCAGAAGTCTGTAGGCCCGATAGATAATTCCTTTATTTTGATCATCTCTTGATCGCTACTGATGTACCTATCTTGATAACTCCGCCCATGATTTTTGATCCACATTTTACCATTCTCGCATATATTTACGTATACATTATACATATATTTAGCGTATAGTAGCTACGTAACAAAATCTCAATGTTTGTATAGACCGTTGTTGAAATTATACAAAAATAACAAAAAAAAAAAGTATGTGTTCTCTTATGTATGTGTCAGTTCATGTTTGTGTAAAGTAATTTTTGGTGTTTCAGTATTAGTTTTAAATCACTAGGAGTTAGAATTTTATGTTAGTCGTTAATTATTGTTTACGTAACTATAGTCTAGTATTACTTTATGTAAGTATACCGTCAGTTACTTTGTAATCTCGTCAGTTAGGGCGTTAATTTTTTTTTTGTTCTCACTATAGTTATAATTTGAGTGCCAAGTAAAGTTTGATGTATTTAATGTGAATTGGCAGTTACATCCGTACTCGAGATCAACGTGACTGCCAATGAACAAAATTGTCGTTGTCATATCAGCCTAAAGATACATACATGAATACAATAATTGTGTTGTGAATAATATACTATATGGGTAGATGTATGTCATAACTATAGATGGTTGTACAGTGCTCAAAGTTAGCGTTAATTCCGCCTTTGAGATGTTATTTGTATTTTTTTTTCCAAATTCCATCAAATAAAAATGTCAACTGATTTTGAATTTGTGTTTTTATTTTCCTGTTATGTCCTTAACTTCCATAGACATTTAGATAATATAAACCACTAAGGGCCACTTGTACCATCAAAGACACTTCCGCCTGACCACCGCTAAGTTCAATTTGCTTGCACTCAAATCGAAAATTTCAAAGGGTTTGGTTTGGCGGTACACCGCAAGATTCAAGCGATTTTTTTTTTTAAGTGATCGGGCAGAAATGGAAGCGACGGTACAAGACAGCGCTTAGAGCTGTTGTCCAGTATGGATCCCAATACGGGCCAACAAGCAACACTGCCGAGTACTTCGCTTCCGGTAACCGCGAGTACATAAGGCAGAGGCAGTTTTGAAGTTGCTTCGATAGTTGAGTTAAAGAGAAGCGTTAACGGTGGTATGGTCACGTGCCCAGACGATCATAAGGTGAAGCTTGCCCTGGCTAGGACGAGGCGCACAGTGGAAGACCACATTCCATTTGGCTAACGATAGACCTCAAAGAAGCTCATCTCGACACAAAATCGTGCTCAATGGAAAATGAAGACGAAGGATTAGGTCTAGCCAAAATAAGTACCTAACGTTTTTGAGATATTGTTAGTCAAGAGATAGACATCCCCTGCGGTTCATTCGTGGTTACTGATCCTCTCCTATTGGTCATAGCGTGATGTTATATAGGGTTTTTTGTAAAACACTAACAACCTTGCATGACTGTATTACTAAACATCATAAACAAAAGCTTTTGTTCGGACTTTTTACAAAACATAATGCATTTACCAAAAACAAACCTTCAAGATTTCGTTTTTCTATCCAACACATTTCAACTCTGTATTTTGCAACGCAAGCGCATCAAGCACCCCCACCGCCCGATCTCGTTCTCTTCCGCAATTGCATTATCGCTTGCTTCGCTTAAACTTCTAACGTAATATTTAGAACTTTTAATTTAATTAGGTATTTTTGCTTCGCTTAAACTTCGTAATATTTATAACTTTCAATTTAATTATATTAATTTTTGTATGAAAATCTGAGAAACTAAAATATGATACATTTGATTTTAGCAGCATAGACCTGAGAAATTGGCAGTGTTTTTCAAATAACCCTACATAGCTTTCCTCGACAAAATGACTAGCCAGCAATATTTCAATTCGAAACAATAGTTCCTGAGATAAGCGTGTTCATGAAAACAAACTCTTCAGCTATAATAATAGATTTGATTTCGGTTGACAAGTCCTAGATAGGGGACAATCGGTAATCATCTGGCCTCGTCTGAACAAGTGGAAATGTAGCATTAGTAAGCACGTAGGTATAACGTCTAGGTTTGAAAATACTTATGTAGATGTATAGTTACTTTTCCATTGCAATCAATGTTTTTTGCTGCTCGGCACTCAAGAGATAAGGTGGTCGCTTTGAGTCTATTTAATGTACTAAGTGGTTATTTGATTGTTGTACAGTTAATTCCTTTGGCATTGTTAGGAAAAACTTCAAGGGTTTTGTTTCTGATATCTTTTATTTATACATACCACAGCTGCACAGTGTCTCAAGACGAATGTCTATGACCAGTGTGTGTTGCCAATGATGACATATGGCTCCGAAACGTGGTCGCTTACAATGGGCCTCATCAGAAGACTTAAAGTCACCCAAAGGGCAATGGAAAGGGCTATTCTCGGAGTTTCCTTGTGTGATCGATTCAGGAATGAGGATACCCGCAGAAGAACCAAGGTTACCGACATAGCTCTAGGAATCGCCAAACATAAGTGTCAATGGGCATGGCACATTGCCGTTGGGGCCGAAAGGTTCTGGAATGGCGACCACGTACAGGAAAACGTAGCGTTGGAAAGCCTCCTACAAGGTGGACCGATGACCTGGTAAGGGTTGCGGGAATCCGATGGATGCGACACGCAGAGGACCGATCATTGTGGCGACACTTGGGGGAGGCCTAAAACCAACAGTGGACGTCTTTCGTCTGAAATGATAATCTTTTATTTATAGTTGTTTCCTATTGTTTTTCATTTGATATTGGAAATCCATTAACCGACTCATTGCCACCATTTATTTTCATGCATACTTTACCCAGCCCCCGAACATCGATACACACTAGTTGTTATAAGAAGAAGGTGGTGACTGGTGGTCGAAGTTATGAAGAATAAAGGAAGGGTTCTTTTGCAATGTAACCGAGCGTCTCTTGTTATATTGCGGCGCCCGCATCAGTACAAGTTATTGTTCTGTTGTTATGTGTTCACTCTTGACTTAAAGATCCCTAAAAAAAATATAGTGATTTATTCTATAAAAAATACCCTAATTTCTAAAACTAGCAATTAAACCTAATCTTCCAACAGACAACCACTGTTATGTCTTTCTTGGTAACTGATAAAACCCGTTATAAAAAACCCACTTGTGTAACAAGAACAAAATTAACTGTTTAGGCTAAGAACGAGGTTAAGTATCATGGAATAGAAATTAGAATGATTAAGGTACAATGAGTTTTATTGTATAATACTTTAAAGCGGAGCATTGAGGTGAAAAATACAGCTTTTGGATGGTTACATCAAAGGGTTTCATACACTGAAGGCACATTGTTACTGTAAGGCTAAGGACACGAAGTAAGCGGGCGTCGGCGGAGGCGGTGTGGTGAGCGGCGGTGGCGCTGCAACGCAGGGTGCACAGTAGTGCAAATATCTGAATACGGGTGACGACACCATTTTGATACAATTTTCTTCGTACTGTTAGATTTATTGGGTAACAATAACAATCATAAAATATAACACTACGCTAATGCAGACGTGCGGGTACCGCCCAACCCAACCGATCCGCATCGCTTATACGCTACGCGCCGCCGTTCAGTCGCTCCCCGCGCCGCTAGCTTTGAGACCAGAACCACAAGCTCGACTTACTAAACTGAACTGTTAAAAAGATGGAGCTACAGGTACAGCGTGTTCCATCTTTCCATGTGTATGTTGTGTGTATGTATGTCTATGTATTGGATTGTACCGCGCCGCGCCCGCTGACTTTGTGTCGGTGGCCTGAAGGATCGATTTTTTGACAAACAGCTCGTCAGGAAACTTAACTTTCTTTCCAGGTTTATAAAATCCAAAATAAAGTTTAAACTTAAGTATTTGTTTTTTAAGTGGTGGTTTTTATCAATCTTTTTGAGATTTTGGAGTAACCTCACCTAAACTTTAAACGCAGCTACTTTCAGGGGCGCCAACTCCGTGGGTGTTCGGGGCTCGAGCACCTTTATGAAATAAACAGTGGGTGCCGACCGAGCATAGATCGATATCAAGAAACAGATCAGTTAAAAATCACCTTTAAGGGATGGGAGTTTTTTCATTACCCGACGACCCGTTTAGAGCGCCGCGCCGGTTGAGACGCAAGAGTCGCGGGTTCGATTAACGCACCAAAACAATGTTTGTTGATGAAACATTTATAAGTAGGACATTTATTTATTTGTTGGTCAATCAGTGTGCATTTCACTTCTCACACTTCGCCAGTTTTTCAAGTCATCAAATGAACCGGCGGCCATGCTGAACGCCTGCCAGAGGGTCATGGTAATAAGGATGGTGTGGGGATACTGCACGGTCTCCCGCGAAGCGGTGAGCCTTCTGGCTGGCCTACCACCGTGGGATCTGGAGGCAACAGTCCTTGCACACATGCACGATATGCCCGTGGAGATGCAACGCTGGGTTGAAAATCCGCTGCCGCGACAGGTCACGGCATGGCGGACAGAGCTCCGGCGGGATCTCATGATGAAATGGCGTCAGTGACTATCGCAACCCAGTGCTGGGCACGCCACAATCATGGCAGTAAGTCTCCTCTTTGAGGCTTGGCTGGAAAGATGGGCCTTGGCCTCACGGCGTCCTTACCTTCCGTATGACGCAGGTCCTCACCGGAAATGGTTCGTTCGGGAGGTTCCTGCACCGGATTCGCGCGGAAGTGACGCCTGGGTGTCGCCACTGTGCGGAATGTCGAGGTGTGCCCTGCTTGGGCGGAGCATCGCCGTGCCCTCGTGGGGGCGATCGGCGGCGGAGTCCTCTCGTGTCGGGCCTTGGTTGAGGCTATGGTGCGGAGCGAGGAGGAGTGGCAGGCGGTCGCCGACTTCTGCGAAGCAGTAATGCTCGCAAAGGAGGAGGCCGAACGCATCAGGCAACGGCGTTCTGGCGTTTCTCGCCGCCGCCGCACTGTTCCCGCGCGCCTCAATGAGTTGTCAGCAACAGCAGGGACCCAGCCGGGTCGAAGCCTACTGGGGCCAGGGTTATCCGAAAGGGAGCTCGAGCCCTGGTATGAAGGCTAGAAGGAACGGGACCTGGGTCTTTTAGTCAGTAAGAGTCTGACACTATCTCCCGCTCCGCCCAAGAGCGGGGGTTGTCATTGGATGATTTTTTCCCACCATAAAAAAAAGTCATCAAATGAGTATGAGCACCCATGAGATTTTTTATAAGCCGGCGCCCTGGCTACCATTTTTATGACCTGGTCACTTGGACATTTAAGTCAATAACAAAACACCAAGAACCAAGTAAGTAAGGCAAAACCAAAGATTTTATATATCCTACTAGGGCAAAACAACATAAATAAATACGGATTTCCAGTTTAGTAATATAGATACTTAAAACTAGTTAGCGCATTCGTAAAAAAACAACAAATGTTTGTTGACCAGGATAATCGACTATTTGATGAAAAATAACCTTGTTTGACCACATCACATCACTGTTATTTTGACTTTTGTTTGTTTTGTTGGTGAGTCCAACCAAGTTTGACAGGTAAAGTAACCTCTAGTTATGTTTGTATTTCTGCGTTTTTAAAGTATTAAAGCATTTCACCAATATTATGACTATGAAACAATGTTTAATTTACTATTCCTTTATAGTAATTAAAAAATGACACCTAATTAATTTTATTTTCCAGTACCGGCTAACATTCTAATCTTTTTCCTTATATTTTGTTTTATGGCGTAAATTCTTATTTGCCTTATCTCAACACGAGTATAGTAGCACAAACAGTTAATTGTGAGTCGGTGCGTAGTCTGTGACTAGTTAAAGAGCTCTCTATTGACCATATATCTCATAATGAATGTGTCTATAGTTGGTATGGAGAAGGTACAATCGGCAATTGTCTGACCTTGCGCTAACAACTCGTTCGCTATCGTTCGAGCTCGAGATTATCAATGACACTCTTGTTTGGGTTCGTAACGAGCCTATACGACGGAAACGCGGCATCAGTAAGCGTATAATGTGTAGGTTTGTGCAGATTTAGATATATATAATCACTTTTTGATTGCAATTGGAGTTATTTGGTGTACGACGCTCGGGGAATAAGGTAGGTGGTCTCACTGTGTTAGTATTGCTGTGCTTTGTTGTTGTTTGGATTTTATATCTTAGTGTTTTAGTTAAGTTCTATATTATTTTATAGGTAAGTACTACCTATCAATTTATTTTTATTGAAGTCTGAAACCTAACCAGTAAACTAGGAATAAGTTCTTTGGTTGCCAGATTCAAGTCCCAAGTGAAATCTGATTTAAGTCATCTGAGGACTGAAGTTCCAAACTGTTCTATTGTTTTGTACAACTCTAAAACTTTTAAATAATCAAGTAAATAGTTTAGCTTAGAACTCTTACCAATTACCACCTTAAATTAAATAAATCAGTGCAGATATAAAATATCAGTAATATTTATTACTTCAGGAACTCATCAGGTATTCAAAATATATTTGCTATTTTTCTAAATAATTTAACAGCATTTTTCTCTCCCAAGGCTTATTCAACAGATGCCATACTTAAATTTTTAATAAGAAGTATCGAAGTTAATTAGCAAAATTTGTTTTTATTACTAAAAGAATTTTTGCCATAACCACCACATATATCCATTTAGGTACTTTCTTACTTCCAGAGATTTAAAAGAACAAACAGATAAACAATTCCAAATCTTTAAAAGAATCAAAATCTTTTTCAATGGTTTATTCCATACCAATCACCATTAGTTTTTTAAATAAATACTTAGTTAAAAGGCATTTAAATTAAACTTTGATATAGGTAATTAAGATTGTTGTTGTTATGGGACCATAAACTATTAGGTATATAATTATAATAATAATAACTGAAAACCTTATCATTGTTATTATTTGTTCATGTAATCATAACATGAGTGGACTGATATTTCTAGATATTATGCTAGTAACATTCATGTTATCTGTCTTTATCAATCATAGATGTCAATATACTTCAATAATTTCATAAAAAAAAAACAAATGTAGGTATCAGATTCTCCAATTGTAATAATAATACAATACAAATTTAAAAATAAAATTGAAATGTTTGTTTGCAATATATATATTTTTTTTTACTTAAATCATATAAAGACATGTGAAATCCACCAACCCGCACTGGGCCTGCGTGTTGGATTACGGCCCATTCCCTCTCCTAGAGAGGAGGCCTGAGTCCCAGCAGTGGGAACGTTATAAGGCTGACTATGCTATGCTATAAGAAAGTAAAGCAATATTCCCAGTCCTATTCAGGAACTTAGCATTAATAAATTCAAAATATTTGTAAAGCGAAAACTTTGCCAAAAGGCTTTTTATACCTACTGTAAAAGAGTATCTCGAGGATAAAACGGCTTGGGATTGACTTGCTCCAGTACCTACTCACTATAATTATTATCATTTGAATGTTTTTTTGTTTTAACTGCTTTTTTTTATTGACGATTGTTGTTGTTTTACAATTATGATATTGTATATATATATATATGTTATTATTATTTTTTAACAATTATGACATGTTTATTTTTACTATTTGACTGATTTTTTTTTTTTTATATACTTACTTTTTTTTTACAATTTGTAATATTTACACTTCTGTAAATTTTATTATTGTGAATGTGAGAACTATGTGGATTACTCTTTCCTTTTCTTTTATTTTCACATGATGGCAGTTTTGAGTATTTGATGTGGCCTACCCAAATGTCCTTTCTTTGGCATTGTTCGTCAAGTCGTTGAGCTCCTTAGTAGTCCTGAGTTGAGCTACACGCATATTGACAAATGCTTGCACTGACTGGACAGGTCCACTTAGAACTGTGTGGTTCTTTCTTCAAAAGACCATCTCAGGCTCAATCTACATGGTTCTCATATGATTTGACCATTACATGTTTTGCTGTATGGACTTTAAAAGAGACTTTGACCCCTGAGTTTGTTTCGGTGTTTCTTCTCAGGGTAGTCAGCTAGGAAACACCGGCCTCATCTAGCATTAATTGACGAAAAAAGAAATTGACGTGTAAAAATATTTGTAACAAACCCGCAATAAAAAAAAAGTCTGTCTGTCTGTTTGTTCCGGTTAATCTCCGAAACGGCTTGACCGATTCTGATAGCTGATGTTAAGGAATAACTTTGGCTGCTTTTATTTTAGAAAAAGAATCAGGGTTCCGCGTAAAAAACCTTGTAATTTTGATCAAATGGCTTTGTGCTGTTTTACGAGTTTGCCGCGGACGAAGTCGCGGGTACAAGCTAGTAAAAAATAAAACAATATCTACATCACTTTTATGTTTAACTTGTATGCACATAGTGATAATAATTCAGCAAGAAAAGTGGTCAATTTCGATTATATCTTTTGTTATAAGTTATCTTTGAGATCTGCTATTGCAATGTCTAAACAGTCAACTTGGACAATAACGTTAGACACCATTCACAACATGATTAGGCATATAAACAAACCTTTTGTATTCGACTCGTGGGGGTCGCTTAGGGCCCAGCCTGATGCGATACATACAAGCAATAGTGGAGAGGGCGTGCTCGCGCACTTTTGCGCCCTAGTGCGGAAAAATTACTTGCGTACCTAAAAGCGGTAGGGACAAGCGCGGGTTTTCGAGTAAGTGTATTGAAAAGTATTTTATTTAAGCAAGTTCATCCGTTCGACCATGCATTGCAGACAATCGTCTTTATTATAGTTTTAGATAAAGCAGTATAGCTACTACCTATGGTAAACAGTGGTAGCCGAGTGCTAACGGCCCAGACTTACGAGTTGTAGGTCGCGGGTTCAAACCCAGCCAGGCGTATTACTTTGTGTAATTTATTTCATTACCACTGCTTTCAAAACGGTGAACTAAAACATCGCGAGGAAACCGGCATGTCCTAGAACCAAAAATTCGAAGACATGTGACATCCACCAACCCTCACTGGGCCCGCGTGGTGGAATTACCTACAGGTCATTGAACTCGCTCAGCTGACATTTTCTTAAAGAAATTAATTTCGTACGTGCGTAAATTAATACGAGTTTTGAAAAAAAGATACTTTATTTTTTAATTTAATCTTTACAAATCGATAGTGTTTCATGTACCGGATCGACCCTCCACGGGATTAAAACGATTAAAATTTAACGGTGTATAAGCTCTGAAGATCGGCCTGTATTTTTTTTTTTTAATTCTTGAAACTTATACGAAGCACTTATTTCTCTTAGCTACCTATCTACTTATCTTCGGAGTGAGAATTTAATACCACATCTAATTTCACACCTGGTTAAAATAGTAACTCATTTCCATAAAAAAAACTAATTATCTGGATGATTGCATGGTGTTTAATATTCGTGCTTAAACTCCTTAAATATCTTTGTATATGAACCTACCACGTTTATTACTACTTCCGTTGGTGGAAACAATCCTTTTCGTGCACTGACTAGACAGTAGTTTAGAACGAGTTAAAGCATGAACAATCGCTAAATGAGTCGTTTTATACTGGTTTTTTTACACTTCTTTTAAAGGATAAAAAATTATAAATACATTTACATATTAGTACGTACGCCTTAATTTACAAAATCAGAAACCGACGACAGGAAAAATTACTTAAAAAAAAATAAATGTAGAAACAACATTGTGTCTCGCGGCTGCGCCAAATAGGTTCACTCTCCCAGAGCCCCAGTCCTCACACCTTCGGATTTTTTCTGGGGTTATCTAAAAAGTAATCCATACAAAACAACAGTAAACCATTTACGACATTCATTTCCCTTATTCACCAGTTCTAAGTGTTATGTCCAGATGTCGGTAAAGGTACAGAAGATCACGGAGCCCGTCCGCCTGGGCGAGGGACCTCACTGGGACGAGAAGCAGCAAGCTCTGTACTTCGTCAGCATTCCAGAGCATACCATCCATAAGTACGTGCCGGCTACTGGAGCGCACACGAAGACTAAAGTTGGTGAGTGCTTGTAAACGGACCTCCCCTTTTTTGGAAATCATCAAATAAATTGTTCCGTTTTGAATAAATTGTTCCCGTTACCTCTGGCTAGGTAGTATTAGTATCACTCTTACTGACTAAAATCCCATAGTATACCTTCAGTTGCCCTTTGCGGTCCAGGGCGTTCTTATGTAACCGTCATTCGTATCATCATAATTGCCTTACCCTCATTCCAATTTTCTCTGGTGGTGTGAAGAACCTTGTATACCGTGGAGTCAAGAGCGGTGCGGATCTGGTCGGACCAACGTATTGGGCTGCGTTCGCGAGTCTTTGTTCCATCTTCTTTACAGCCATCCGCATTCGTACCAAAATTCCTCACGATATTTCTAAGCGTGGCCTTCCTAACCTGATAAAAATGTCCAGGATATCATACAACTTAACTACTATTTCCAGGTGGTCGCGTAGGCTTCATAGTGCCTGTAGAAGGCACCAGTGACCAGTTCCTGGTGGGAGTGGAGCGCAAGTTCCAGGTGGTGCGTTGGGATGGGGAAGAGGGCTCGCCCACCACCGTGCTGAAGGAGATCCAAGAGGTGGACAAAGATGTGCCTACTACTAGGATTAACGACGGCAAGGCAGATCCGAGGGGCAGGGTGTTCGCAGGTGAGTTCTACTTAGTGTTGTCAGGGTCTGGAATTGCGCGAGGCGTGTGTGCGTGTGTTAGTCCCCAGACCATCCTTCTCCTTCTTTAGCTTTTATTTTTAATAATTGTATCGATCGCGGGGAGTTTCCTGACTTAATGAAAAATAGTAAAATAATACCATTGTTCAAAACCGGTAGTACATCGGACCCCACAAATTACAGACCTATTTCAGTACTACCGACCTTTAGTAAAATATTTGAAAAGCTCATTCTACAGCAATTACAGAGATTTTTTAATAGACATAAATTGTTGCATACCAAACAGTTCGGTTTTACAAGGGGTCGTTCGACAACCGATGCTGGTGTTGAACTTTTAGGACATATTTATAATGCATGGGAAGATAAATGTGATGCCTTGGGCATTTTTTGCGATTTGTCCAAGGCCTTCGATTTCGTTCCCCATGAAACATTAATCAGGAAACTACACCATTACGGGATCCGGAACTCCTCCCTGGATCTTCTTACATCATATCTGAGTGAAAGGATTCAGAGAGTTGACGTAAACGGAAAAAGATCTCCCGGATCTGTTGTAAAAATGGGTGTCCCCCAGGGCTCAATTCTTGGTCCATTTTTGTTTCTAATTTACATAAACGACTTACCTTACCTCATAGAAGACAATCATAATATAGAGTTGTTTGCAGACGACACTTCACTTTTGTTTAAACTTAAACGTCAGCAGCAGGTTACTGACGATATAAATATAGCTCTTTCAAAAATAGTACACTGGTTTAATGTAAATAACCTGCTACTTAATGAAAAAAAAACCAAATGTATTAAGTTTACCATGCCTCATGTGAGGCAAGTAGAAACCAGTGTGCTAATAAAAGGTAAAGAGGTGAGTCCTGAAGATACTACAGTGTTCTTGGGCATTACTCTAGACGCTAAGCTTCAGTGGGGCCCACATATAGACAAATTGTCGAAAAAACTTAGTTCAGCAGCATATGCTGTAAGACAAATTCGAAATTTAACTGATTTAGAGACAGCCCGTTTAGTTTACTTTAGCTATTTTCATAGTGTCATGTCGTACGGTATTCTATTATGGGGAAATGCCGCCGATATACAGACAATTTTCGTTTTACAGAAAAGGGCTATTCGATCAATTTATAAATTAAGTCCCAGATACTCCCTCAGAGATAAATTTAAAGAAATAAATGTAATGACTGTGCCTTCACAGTATATTTATGAGAATATTATGTATGCCCATAAAAATATAGACATGTTTAAAAAATACAGTGATATTCATAATTTTAATACAAGAAACAAACATAAATTTGTAGTTCCTGCAACCAGGCTCAAAAAAATAGGGGGCTCATTTAGATGCCAATGTATACACTTCTATAATAAACTTCCTAGTCATATTCAACAACTAAGCCTTAATAAGTTCAAATCATTTGTAAAACGTAAACTTTGTCAAAAGGCTTTTTACACTGTAAAAGACTATATTCAGGACGAAAAGGCTTGGGATTGACCTGCTCCAGTACCTACTACAACTGTTGTCATTTTTATTTTTCTTCTTTTGTATTTTTTAATTATTTTTATTTTCAAATGTGCTTTTTCTTTTTTTAAGTACTTAAAGTATTTTTTTTTTTCTTTGACATAAATATTTACTTTTCTAAATATTTTGTAAATTATCAATTTGCTTATATTATTGTAAATGTGAGGACTATGTTGATTGCTTTTTCTTTTCTTTTCAGTAATTTTAACGTATGTTTGCCAGCAATTTGAGTGTTTTCTGCGGCCTACCCAAATGTCCTTTCTTTGGTATTGTTCGTCAAGTCGTAGAGCTCCTTAGTAGTCCTAAGTTGAGCTTTTCGAATACTGACAAATGCTTACACTGATTGGACAGGTCCACTCAAATCTGTATGGTTCTTTCTTCAAAAGACCATCTCAGACAAATCTGCATGGTTCTCATGTGATTTGACCATTACATATTTACTGTATGGACTTTAAAAGAGACCTTGACCCCTGAGTTTGTTTCGGTGTTTCTTCTCAGGGTAGTCAGATAGGAAACACCGGCCTCATCTAGCATAAAATGACGAAAAAAAAAATTGACGTGTAAAAGTGTTTTTTAAACCTATTTACAAAATAAATATCATTTATCATTTAGACCCTTCAAAATCGGGAATTTTGAAGGGGCTGGGGACTAACACACAACTTTTTTAACCGACTTCAAAAAGAAGTAGGTTCTATATTTGGCTGTATGTATTTTTTGTCGTGATATTACTGCGATTAGCCAGCTTATGATCTAGATCTCACCTTTTAGTGAGTTTCAAATAATTGCTTCAATTTAGCTTCACTTTTTTTTGAACTGACAGACATTTTGACAATTCAAAAGGGTCTATTTGACATAAACTTTTCTGATTTGTGACTGATTTTTGTTCTACATACCTTTCTGTTTCTACCACCTTCAGGAACCATGGGCTGCGAGGATCCTCCTGGAACCTTCGACATGAACAAAGGCAGCCTGTTCCGCCTGGACGGGACCAAGGTCACGAAGTTGGTAGACCAGATCACCGTGTCCAACGGCCTGGCCTGGGACCTCAAGCAGAAGGCCATGTACTACACCGACTCCATGGAGAAGAACATCAGGAGATATGACTATGACGTGGAGACGGGAGAAATCTGTGAGTAGAGATGAATTTGTTTACTGCTTTTGTCTTATCATTTGAGAAGTCTACGCAAATTAAATAAAGTGCGTGGTCACTATGAGGACGAAAGGTTCTGGAACAGCGACCACGTACCGGAAGACGCAGCGTTGGAAGGCTCCCTCAAGGTGGACTGATGACATGGTGACGATCGCGGGAATCTGATGGATGTGAGACGTGCAGGACCGGTGGTTGTGGCGACGCTTGGGGGAGGCCTATGTCCAACAGTGGACGTCTTTCGGCAGAACACATCCAAGAAAAGCTTTCCAATAATGCCATCTTGAGTAAATAGGTACCATCATGACTATAAAATAAATGTAATCATGATAACTATAAATCGATAAAAAAGGATGTTTAAGCTTTTGGAAATGTGCAAAGTACTAACTGAATTTCTCCTAGTGTACGCTATTTTTTGATGTGTCTATTTTTTATGACAAAAACTGGCGAAATACAGTTTTATTCTGTGGATTTACATGATAAATGATAACCAACCAGAAATAATCTATCCCTGATTATTCAGTCCTGTGTATTCACAAAGCATATTTTTAAATAACTTACTCATTTACTTCTTGTATCTCTTTCAGCCAACGTCAGGTACATTTTTGATTTCACCAAAAATAAAATAGACGGTGTTCCCGATGGTACTACCATAGACACAGACGGTAATCTATGGGTCGCTTGTTTCGATGGCTCAGCCATCATCAAAATCGATCCCAGGACTGGCAAATTGCTGCAAAAGGTCCCGATTCCGGCACTGCAAGTGACATCATCTACTTTTGGGGGTCCAAATTATGATATTCTGTTCGTTACCACCGCCAGTTTAAACATCAATGGACCCCAGGAGCCCCCATGTGGGGCCACCTTCATGGTCACAGGTTTGGGGGCCAAAGGATTCCCTAATGTTAATTATAAGCTCTAATTTTGTTATTCAATCATGGTTGCTATAATCAAATGCATCACATTTTTATATCTTACATTTTTAATCATTGTATCAAGTTTTTAAAATGTACTAAAATTATATATTTAAGAATAACTTTGTAAAAGCGTTACTAAAGAGGCCGACATGAGACTGGATATTATTATACAATATTTGATATTACTAAAGATTTATAAAGACATTTTATCCTGTTGATTTTATTGTTAAGCCGTGTTTTATGAGCACAATATAGGCAACTATTTTGAAATATACGTATTCATTGTTTACAATGCCTTTTTATTTATCATCTATTTCTTCAAAAAAAAGGTAAAGTGTCTGTTGTACACTATAATTTATTTATGTGTCTGACTTATTCCTTTTTGCAAGAATTTGTACCAAGTTTCAAGTTTATTAACCCAAGACATTAGAATCCTTCATACAATCTTTAAAACCACCTAAATTGTTCTATTGGGGGTAGATCTCAAAACAAATAATGATAACCTTTACTATTAAATTAATAATATTCAACAACTTTCATACAACGCCCTCTTGTTCTAAACTAAGAAGAGCAGAGAGTGTGCTGATAAATTTACATATAATGTATTTCTAAATAAATACATATCATCATTATAGATAAACTACAACCAGACAGTGGCTTAACTAGGTGATCAAGGGCCCTGGGGCAAAAACAAACTGAGGCCTCTAAATTGTTTAAGTTTTATTTATTATATTTTAAAAATATTTATATTCATATTTTAAAAATGCAACGCAACTTAATCTTTTATATAAATCTCCAGTTATAAGAAGATTTAAGTATCATAAACAAACACACACAATGATATCGAGACATGGTCGTCGTTAATATAATCCGCAACGAGCCTAATTACCGAATCTTCATGAGTAGGCTTTTCAACCAATACTGCCACATTATCTGATTCACTATCACTATCAACATAAAAATTTTTCGTAAAATTTTTCGTTCATTCAATAAGCGGTTTGTTAATCAGGTTTTGGAGGCCCTTCGAGCTTGAGGCCCCCGGGCACTGCGCCGCCTAGTCCCTTAGTAGCTACACCACTGAAACCAGACACAGAATAACTGATGTTGCTCATCACACAAACGTTTGGCTTGGGCGGAAATCGAACTCACGACCTGCGGCATAGCAGTCAGGGCTACTATAACCACTAGACCGACAGGCCAGTCACGTAGTATATTACGTGGCCTAGACTAACATTTTACTATAGGAATCAATTAAAAAAATACTGATAGGTACTGAATTGCAGTATTAAGCATATAATGTGTTCTACTAAACAACACTTGCATAATCTAAAAAGAAAATGCTATTCAATTTATCATTCCAGGATTGAGCAAAACACGTTTTTCCGGTTTCTATATCAGTTTTTCTAGTTGATTGTTGTATTAATTTGTACTTAGAGACGAAATATATATTACTTAGATACTTATTATCGCGAATGCAAAACGTGCATAGGTAATTAAATAAAAAAATGGCCAAGTGTGAGACGGACTCGCACACGAAGAGTTCCATACCGTCCGCAGCAAAGAATGGCGAAAAAAACATGTTTGCTGTATGGGAGCCTCCCTTAAATATAATTATTTATTTTTAACCGACTTCTAAAAAAGGAGGAGGTTCTCAATTCGGATGTTTGTATTTTTTTTTTTTTATGTATGTTCGGGCATAACTTCGTCGCTTGCCAACCGATTTGAAAAATTCTTTTTTTGTTGGAAAGGGTATACTTCCCAAATGGTCCCATAGTCACCAAGTCGAGATCTGATGATGGAATCTTGGCTAAATCGAGGGAACTCCTCAAATATTATAGGCAACTATATAGTCATTTTGATATTTTCATCAAGGAATTAAGCATTTACAGTCAAAAAGTGACATTTGATGAGGTGGCACTGGTTAAGAAGACCAGAAATTGCCAACGGAACTTCATACTCAAACAAATATCACAATGAACATAGTTAAGCGACTATGACAATACAAATAAATGAATAGTTCTGAATAGTTATGTTGAAAATGGTATCATCGAAGTAACCTGATGATAGTGATGGAGCTGGAAGATAGGCACCGGAACGGATTAGGCGCACAATGCCACATTCGCAAAATGACATATTGACGCAAAATGCCACATTCGCAAAATGTCATATTCTCAAAATGTCATATTCTCAAAATGCCATATCGCAAAACGCCACATTAGCAAAATGCCATCTTCGCAAAATGCCACATTCGCAAAATGACTTTTCGCAAAATGCCACTTTCGCATAATGCCAAAATGTCATTTCGAACTCAGTATTTTTTTTATTTGGACGTTAGTATGTTTTTATGAAAAAAAAGCCCACTGCAAGAAGTAAATAAGTAATTTTAACATTTTTTTAATTTTAATTTACGTAAATCGCACATTATGCGATAATTACGATTTTTTTAGAATGTGTCATTTTGAGAATGTGTCATTTTGATAATGTGGTATTTTGCTAATGTGACATTTTGAGAAAAGTCATTTTGCGAATGTGGCATTTTGCTAATGTGGCATTTTGCTAGTGTGGCATATTGCGAAATGTCATTTTGCGAATGTGGCATTTTGCGTCAATATGTCATTTTGCGAATGTGGCATTGTGCGCCTAATCCACCGGAACTCCGTAATTAATCAATGTATCCTACCCGTGTTTGGGCTTATTAGAAATGTCATGAGATGCACTTTGGCTATAAGGTACTATCGAAGTGATCTGATGATGGAGCCGGAAGGTGGAAGGTAGACACGGGAACTTCATATGAAAATGATGTATTCTAGCAGGGTTTGAGTTGATTGGAATTGACATGAGAAAAAAGTACTCTGGTTGTAAGTGTGTTGCAACTAAAAAGTATGAAATAAAAAAACTTTTTATAAAAAAAATATAACCGACTTCACTAAAAAAACACTAAAACGATCAAAATAATTTTAATTTCGGAAGTCAGTGTTAAATAAGGAACAAACAATAACGAAAAACACCGACTTCCGAAATTAAAATTATTTTGATCGTTTTAGTGTTTTTTTAGTGAAGTCGGTTATATTTTTTTTATAAAAAGTTTTTTTTTAAGTGAATAGATAACTTAACATACTGTGAATATTTCAAACATGTACCAGCGCTCCTGGCCAAGTTACAACCGTTTCGCTTGCGTCGAACGACACGAGTTCGCCACGCCCCCTATTCTTTTTTTCTGAACCACGTGACTTAGCATTGAGATGACGTCACTCCCGTAGGTACATTTGAAGTTTTCTAGTAGCGTTAAAGATTGCAGATTATCAATTTGGCTTGGAGCACTGTTGCCGTTATCATTTTTTTTAAATTGTTGATACCGTAGAGAAATACATCATCTATGTTTAAACCGTTTAATTTTCACTGTTCATGAGATACAGCCTGGTGACAAACAGACAGACAGACGGACTGACAGCGGAGTCTTAGTAATATGACCCGTTTTACCCTTTGGGTACAGAACCCTAAAAACCGTTATCATTGGTATTGGTGAAGAAGGTAACAGTCATTGAAGAAACGGCAAAGAAAATGGTTTACTATTCCTTTCTGTTACTGCTCCTACTCTCCAGAGTATGCTGCGTTATATCATGGCAGGTACAACAGATCACTGAGCCCCTGTTCCTGGGCGAAGGTCCTCATTGGGACGACAGTGAGCAAGCTCTGTACTTTGTTAGTCTTGGCTTGTTCAATATGATCCACAAGTATGTGCTAGCTACTGGATTGCATACTAAGACTAGAATTGGTGAGTTGCTTATCATTTTATGTATAAGTATCCTATTCACTCGTGATTTACAGACCCCTTTTGAGTTTTGAATATTTTAATTGTTATTGTTGTGGATTTCTGGACTTTGCTCTGGACACTTGTTTAAGCGTAAAGAAGGAATACTGGAGATAGATTAGCCTGCCTAGCCAAGTTACGACTGTTTCGTTTCGATTCTCTTGCACTGAACGCCTCAAGTTGTCCACGTCTCCGATTCCTTTGTTCTGACTTCATTTCAACGCTCAGTCTCGTGATCAGTAGCCCGATTCACGTAATCAAAACCGTAACGATATCGTAGCGATTTAGTCGTTTAGACCATTTCCGTATTCACATCCATCGATCGAGTTTGAACGACACCGATTTTAAACTCGTTTAGTTGAAGAGTCGATTTAAAAAAAAATCTATATTCATTATCTTGGTAGAATACTTATTAATGTAACTGGAAAGATCGTTTAGTTTCGAGCCAGTTGAGTTGTCGTTATATCAAATCCCGATTAAGGAACACGTGAATACCGCTTTTAGATAGAACTTCGATCGAACGACTATAAAACTTCAACGATATTTGGCTTGTTTGATTTTACGTGAATCAGGCTTCAGTAGCAATACAAAAGAATCGGAGGCGTGGCCAACTCGAGGCGTTCGACGCAAGAGAATCGAAACGAAACGGTCGTAACTTGGCTAGCCAAGAACGACGGAATCACAAAGCCGTCAGAAACACCTGAATGAGGAATTTGTAGAGTCGAGGTGCATAGCAGATGGGCTAAATCAGTCGTAAATACTATTCTGACAAAATAATGATGAATTAAAATATTACCTACACCACGGATATCTATGACCTACACAGAGGGTCGTGTCGGCTTCATGGTGCCGTTGGAAGGCACCTGCGACCAGTTCCTGTTGGGCGTAGAGCGCCAGTTGCAGGTGGTGCGTTGGGACGGGGCGGAGGGCTCGCCCGCCACTGTGCTGAGGGTTATCGGTGAGGTGGACCGCGACGAGCCCAGAACTAGGTTCAACGACGGCAAGGCAGATCCTAGGGGAAGGGTGTTCGCCGGTAAGAAACATGAATATCTTCTGCCAAGCTGCTTTCAGTACGCTGAATTTGGTCGGCGATCCGTTGTTAATGTGCCATTAGTCTAACTCAGTTCCAATAGTACATTTTGATACAAGTGCAGAAAGTTTTTCATGGCGACTGAGGCGGAATTCGCACGAGCCGTAGGCGAGTATGTTATGGAGACGAAGGCTGCAGTGACTGTACATGCATCAAACAATTTTTTTCAATAGGTACACTTACGAAGAAATGAATAAACGGGGTTGACCGGTGACGTGATCGTGGACGATCGTGGACGCGCGCCTAGCCTGATACGATACATGTAATAACATTGTGGCGGGGAGAGCACGCGCACTTGTCTGCACTAGTGCGGAAAACTGTCTATTGCGTGCTTAAAAGCGGTGGGATAAGGTTTTCGAGTTAGTGTATTGAAAATTAGTTTACAGATAAATACTTACGCAAAAATAACAGGTATACTTGTGCAGCTCAAATACCGGTCACTCAGACAGAAGGCCTACATTTTTATCTCAATGAGTCAACTTAGTACCACAAGTGCTTGACTTTATAATAATAAATTTATTGAAGCATTGTTACAAGAGTTGCTTTGAATTATAATATTGTAACTTATTGTAGGATTGTAACTATTGGCGAGTGTCTATACGAGTCTATACGGTGGTCCCAAAACTTGGCGGTGCCTGTATCTTGGGGACCGGAGTTGAGATATAAGTACATTTTCTATACAAATGTAAATTACTATAAAAAAAGTACAGAATATGGTTCGTGAGAAGTGTTTGTGTTCTGCTGACATTTAGTGTTGGTTAGAAGGAGGGCTAGATGAAAATATTTTGTAAAATGGAATGTGTTTGGTTTTCTTTATGTTGAGTGTTAATAAATTATGGTCGAGTGTTTGAGCAATTGTTGCTAATCCTTTTACTGAAAGATAGTAGACCAGCCTGTTCTCAGTATCTACCATGAAATATGATAACAGTATAATCAGCGTTAGATGTTCTGCGTTTTTTAATTCGAGGTTTAGTATGTCGTTTATATGAATCATAAATAGTGTTGAGCCCAGTAAGCTACCCTGTGGAACTCCAAAATTTATAGGGAATTGATCACTTGAGTGGTCGTCACATTTGACGTATTGTTGGCGATTGGTGAGGTAGCTATGAAACCGGTCAAGCGGTTTTCCTTTTATTCCAACTGAATCTAGTTTTTTAAGAAGAAGATCTAATGTGATGGTGTCGAATGCTTCGATCGACTAGGTCTAAAAATCTTTGAATTAGTCTTTCCGCAAATTATAATTTTAGAAGGCATTTGATTTTATTCTTTGTTAAATTGAACTACTCAGAATTTTTCTTGATCCTCAGGAACCATCAGCCCCGGGACATATCCGGACTTTGAAATGAACAAGGGAAGTCTATTCCGCTTGGACAGGTCCAACATCACGAAGGTGGAAGACTGTATCACATTCTCCAATGGTCTGGCCTGGGACCTCCAACGGAATGCCATGTACTACATTGATTCTTGGGAGTGGAACATAAGGAGATACGATTACGATGTGGAAACGGGGAAAATATGTGAGTAAAGAGGTCATTGTAGTCAATTTGCTAGCGGGTTTTAATGAGAATCGGTTTTTCATTTAGTAAGTAGGTACGCTCGTTTATATGGTTCCAAGTTGTAAGTTCTAATCCAATCAATTTCTTACAGCCAATCCCAAGTATATCTTCGATTACAAGAATAACAACGTAGAAGGTTTTCCCGACGGTATGACCATAGATACAGATGGTAATCTATGGGTGGCCTGTTTCGAAGGCTTCAAAGTCATCAAAATTAATCCCACGACCGGCGAATTGTTGCAAGAGGTTCCAATTCCGGCACAACAAGTGACTTCGGTAACATTTGGGGGTCCTAATTTTGATATTTTGTTCGTTACTTCGGCAAACTTTTATTTACGAGGGCCCCAAGATGGCTCCACATTCATGGTAACAGGTTTGGGAGTCAAAGGTTTACCCAACCGTAATTTTAAGCTCTAAAGATTAAACATAGAAAAATGTCAAAATTAATTTTATGATGTTTCCTTGTTGGCATTGTTTATTTTTTTTTAATACAATAAAGTGTTTTACGAGAAAGAGTGAAGTAAGTTTATCATCTTATTGTCGCAGTTTTAAAAATACCTAGGTATTAATCGTAAATTTTTGGGTTAAATACCAGAAAATATTACTTACTTGTTCCTGCCATGTTTTAGCAGTGGTTGAGTAGGTATAGTATAGGTATAGGTACAACGGGCTGTTGTCCGCAACTCCACGACTAAAGCGCGTATTTTGCGTACGGGTGGGACAAACGAGTCACTCGATCCACCCCAGCTCCTCAAGAAAGGCTAGCAGCGCCTTGGTGTCGCTAACCATTTCCCTAAGGTTACCTGGGTTACCGAAGTACTTTGCCCTATATCCAGCGACCACAGGGCAGCTTAGAAGCAGGTGAGCTGCTGTCTCGTCCTCCTCCATGCAGGCTCTGCAGAGCGGACTGTCTGTAACTCCTAAGACAGAAAGGTGCTTGTTAAAGGTCCCGTGGCCAGTTGTAATGGCCGTTAGTTTGCGTAACTGTATTTTGGTTAGCCGTAGGGCCTTTTTCGTAAAACGGCCATCAATGGAGGGAAGTGCCTCCTTGGCCTGCCTGCACTCACCATGTTCTCTCCATATTTTGTGGTGTAGATCTCTGGTGCGTTTCCTTACCAGATTGCGTAGGTATCCAAAGGGAAGCGGCACAATAAGTTCGGGACCCATTGCTGCCATGCTCGAACCCCTTCTGGCAAGTTCATCTGCTGCATCGTTGCCTCGGGAATCGCTGTGTCCTTTAATCCATTGAATGGTTACTTGGTTGTGTTTACCCACCTGGTTGAGCCGTTGGTGGCACTCGTATATTAGCCCAGAATTGACTGTGTGACTATTCAGCGCTTGCAGGACAGCCATGCTGTCTGAGAGTATGCGTATTGAGTGGTCCTTAACTTTCCTGGTCGTGACGGCTAACGCTGCCAGGGAAATGCCCAAGCATTCAGCCTGGAACACTGTGTTATGAACCCCCAAAGGTGTGGCTATGTGGATGTTGAGATCCTCTGAGAAGACTCCCGCACCCGTGCCATTACCTGTTTTTGATCCGTCTGTGAAGATCCGCAGCTCAGCTGGACACAGTCCCTCGCAACGGTCATCCTCATACAGTTGGATTTTGTATTTTTTATCAAAGATAAATTGCTTGGGTACCCGGTCGTTGATTGCTCTGGTTATGGGAATTTCATTGTTGAGTTCCTCGAGCAGGGCGGTGTGTTGTGTCTGTCTCTTACCCCAGAGATCCAGTGTTTTGAGGCGAACTGCCGCCATCGTTGCTTCCTGTTGTATGAACAGGTGGAGTGGCGGGAGTCCCAGCATGGCCTCGAGCGCTGCAGTCGGAGTAGTCCTCATGCATCCCGTTGTTGCCATGCAGGCTAGCCTCTGCATTTGTTGAAGTTTGTCAGTGGTTGAGTAATGTTATGCGTCAAAAACGACAAAACGACGACGACGAATTGCATGTTATCATCTGCAAAAACGTTTCTCCTTAGTACAATCCCAAAGTGAAATACCAAAAAAAAAAAAACAAATAATGCCAAAAACATCCTAAAGACTGTAGCGGACGATACTTCCAATGCTAGAATAATAGGGTCATGGTATATGGCTTCTTTTCACTTTAATAATAATAATAATTATGATGACGAACAATTACCGGAAATACATTGTGAAGGATGGTACGGTTGACATCTGTCGGGCATGCCACCGGCCCGGAGAATCAATCCGACACATTATTTCTGGGTGTTCTCGTCTGGCTAACGGAGACTATTTGCATAGACACAATCTCGTAGCCAGGATTATTCACCAGCAACTTGCTCTTAAATACAATCTTGTAGAATCAGAAGTACCGTACTACAGGTATGTGCCCGACCCAGTTCTCGACAATGGCAGTATCACGTTATATTGGGATCGATCTATCATCACTGACAGAACTATTGTTGCCAATAAACCTGATATAGTGGTGATAGATCGACTAGAGCGTCGCACAATGATTGTTGATATAGCGGTCCCTCATGACGAGAACCTTGTGAAAGCTGAGAAAGATAAGCAGATCAAATATCTTGACTTAGCTCGCGAGGTTGTCGACATGTGGGAAGTGGATAAAGCAATCATTGTGCCGATAGTCGTAACGGCCAATGGCTTAATAGCTAAGAGCCTCGAACAACATCTAAGGAGGCTCTCGTTAGGCAGCTGGATCAAGGGCCAGATCCAGAAAGCAGTACTCCTGGACACGGCGCGCATAGTTAGGAGATTTCTCTCTCAGGAGCCCTGACCACCGGCAGCTTGGAACCTGTTCCCGATGCCGGTGGGCTACTATTTTTATATTTTTAAATGTTTTTTTTTAATGTGTTTTTTAAGAAATATTTAAAAATGTAAATAATATGTACATAAATAGATAATAAATATAATAATAAAGCCTTTAATTAACAATCTTACAAAACATATTTCTTATCCACTAAACAAAATTTCTAATATTGACACCAGTTTTGCGAAGATTGTCTTGCTACTCAGCATAGGCCTCCCCTAAAACTTGCCAGAGATTACGTTCTTGTGTCTTTCTTCTCCTAGGTATATGGCTTCTTTTCACTTTACGTTTTGTCAATTACTGTCTACTAGTGGATAAGTACCTATTATTTGTAACATTGTCTAAACTTCCACATATCAGACCAATATAATCGGGAATACCTTACCCCCTGTCATACAGGTTTTCCTAGTTCTACAGTGCTATCCAAATAGGTACATTGGATTAACTAGCCAATGTATAGGTCCATTGAATTGTTAATGATCCTGTGTACGTATTTGGATTTCGTCGCTGCGGCAAGCGCTGCGCGCAAGGCTGTTTTCTCAGAGAATAAGCACGCCAAGGGTTTAGGCCACAATGATGTAAGGTTTATAGTAGTTTCGACTTCCACTACCTTCCGGTTCAACCCTACCGCGAAGTGATTCCGTGCATTCAGTATCAGTATTTTTAAATCGGCTGGAATCACGTCTGACCTAATTTACTATTCTATTGAACAACATACATAGTTATACAACAAAAGTTGTAGTATATTGTGCGAAATCCGAAACACGTGCCTAGTACCTATTTTTATGTAAAAAATCTATGTACAAAATTTCATAACTGTATCATGAAAAATCACTAAGTTATAACTGTGGGGTTGTTTTGCACTTGAACCCAGCTGTTTGCTGGCGCCTAATGCCCGCTATGACCTACTACCTGTGTTGTATTTAGTGTCGGTACTTCGGTAGTATCCTACTTGTGACCTTTTTTAAATATTTTTGGGAAAAAATATAACATGGTGTAAAAATTATTGGAATCGATTCAGTACTGATTCTGAACAAGCTATATTCAGGTTAGGCAATACTTAAAACAATGTTGTAGCATTTTGTCAATCTTTTTAAATTACACCTGCAGCCTGTGGGTCGGGTATTCGCAGCGGGCATACAGCGACCTGCGTGTCCAATATAACAATGCACTCAGGGTACTGTTGGGGCTGCCGTGGCGTTGCAGTGCATCAGGGATGTTTGCTGAGGCGCAGGTTGATGGCTTTGCCGCCATAATCAGGAAGAGATGCGCCTCCCTACTCGCTCGCGTTCCTGGCAGCACCAACACTATACTGAGTGTTTTTGCAGATAGGTGGGAGTCCCCCATGCTGCAAAGATGGATGCGCCTTCATTTCGTAGTCTATTTGTGTGTGTAATTGTTTTGTGAAACCTACTAACACTACTTTTTAAGATATTGTTACGAGATGCACCTCGTCCAAAATAAATGTTTTATTATTATAAAAAAATAAATGCAATTTATCTTCCGATTATGAGCAAAACCATTTTTTTCCTATTTCTATGTTAGTTTCTCTAGTTGATAATTTAAATACATGTAACCTATTTATCGCGAATGTAATGCGCGCTTATTAAAAATAAATACCGTCTTCATAAGTATAGTATGCGTGGAAAAGGTAACAGTCATGGAAGAACCGGCAAAGAAAATGGTTTGTTATACCTTCCTCCTACTAACCAGTGTATGCTGCGTTATGTCAGTGTGGGTCCAACAGATCACGGAGCCCATGTTCCTGAGCGAGGGTCCTCACTGGGACGACAGTAAGCAAGCTCTGTACTTCGTGAGTCTTGGTATGATTCACAAGTACGAGCTCGCTACTGGATTTCATACCAAGACTATAATTGGTAAGTTGCTTATCATTTCATCAAGGCTTAACCCAAATGGCAATGGAAAGGACTATGCTCAGGGTTTCCTTGCTTGGTCGAATCAGAAATGAAGATTTCCGCAGGAGAACCAAGGTTACCGACATAACACAAAGAATTGGCAAACCTAAGTGGCAATGGGCAGAGCATATTGCACGCAAAACAGATGGCCGTTGGGGCCGAAAGGTTCTGTAGTGGCGACCGAGTACCGGAAGACGCAGCGTGGAAGGCCTCCTACAAGGTGTACTGATGACCTGGTGAAGGTTGCGGAAATTCGATGTTTGCGGGACGCGCAGGATCGTCCATTGTGACGACACTTGTGGCTACGTCCAACAGTGGACGTCTATCGGCTGCTATGATGATGATGACGAACCTATTCACACATTAACTTACAGACAGTTGCGTAGTTAGGAGTGGGTGCAATGTCCCATCGGCTGCGGCCTCGCACCCTAATTTAAGGGACCTCGCTCAAGCGAGGGCTCTTTAAGGACAAGGGTTTTTTATAATTGATAGGCTCGGATATAAGCAATCATGTGGGTTTTCGAATTTTTAGAAATAGGCCTCGATGACGTGCCTTCAGCTTTGCGCCTTTTGATTTTATGAGATTTCGTTATTGCTGATTGAGTGGAGTTGCGAACACCAGCCTTACATACTTTGAATGTCACTTTGCCTAGACGCTCTGGACACCTAACACGACACGACACGTAAAGACGGCTACTCCGTGCTGCAGTAAGATGTACGAACGAATAGTGGCCATGGTTGGGCCATAGACAAATCAACGACGGCGGTATCACTCTAGCCGTCGGGTACACCTGGATGACGGACGTTTAGAGGTATGCGGAACAGGGAGTCAAGTACCGCAAACTGCCTTTGAAAAAGGAGGATCCTCCGGCCGGATGGGTGTTATGGCTGGTGGGCAACTGCTCGATAGGTGATTTTGGGTGTTCTAATGTTCAAATCGCGCGGAAAACTTTAATTACGCGATGCAGGGTTAGTTCTTATGTGACGCTATAAATGTCGCTACAGACGCTTAGAAACGAGGAGCACGGCAGAAAGGAATGCTAAACCGAGCAGTTGTAGATTCTAGTCTGACATAATGATTGAATTAAAATATTATCTATGCAGAAGGTCGTGTCGGTTTCATGGTGCCGGTGGAAGGCACCTGCGACCAGTTCCTGGTGGGCGTAGGGCGCCAGTTGCAGGTGGTACGTTGGGACGGGGTGGAGGGCTCGCCAGCCGCTGTACTGAGGCTCATCGGAGAGGTGGACCGCAACGTACCCGGAACTAGGTTGAACGACGGCAAGGCGGATCCTAAGGGAAGGGTGTTCGCAGGTAAATAATATGAATAACTTCTGTTAAGCTTCCTTCTGCAACGCTGAGTTTGGCCGTCGATCTGTTGTTAATGTACAATTAGTCTAACTCAATTTCAAATTAGTTTACAGATAAGTAGCTACGCAAAAATAACAGGTCTACTTTTTGTTAAGCGCAAATACTGGTCACTCAGAAGACCTAGATTTTTATCTCAATGAATTAACTCAATATCACATATTTGACTTTGAATTAGTCTTTCCACGAATGATGAAGGCATTTACTTTTAGTCTTTAATAAATTGAATCACACCTCAGAACTTTCCTTGATCCTTAGGAACCATGAGCCCCGGGATATTTCCGGACTTAGGAATGCACAAGGGAAGTCTTTTCCGCATGGACAGGGCCAACATCACGAAGGTGGAAGACCGTATCACACTTTCCAACGGTATGGCCTGGGACCTCCAACGGAATGCCATGTACTACATTGATTCTTGGGAGTGGAACATCAGGAAATACGATTACGATGTGGAAACAGGGAAGATATGTGAGTAAAGAGGTCATTGTAGTCAATTAGCTCACGGGTTTTAATGAGAATTAGTTTTTCATTTAATGAGTAGGTACCTACGCTCGTATATAGGTACCATGTTCCGAGTTGCAAGTTCTAATCCAATCCAATTTCTTACAGCAAATCTAAAGCACATCTTCGATTTCAAGAAAAACTATGTAGAAGGTTTTCCCGACGGTATGACCATAGATACAGATGGTAATCTATGGGTGGCCTGTTTCGGAGGCTACAAAGTCATCAAAATTGACCCCACGACCGGTGATTTGTTGCAAGAGGTTCCAATTCCGGCATATCAAGTGACTTCGGTAACATTTGGGGGTCCCAATTTTGATATTTTGTTCGTTACTTCGGCAAACTATGATTACCGCGGGCCCCAAGATGGCGCCATATTCATGGTAACTGGTTTGGGAGTCAAAGGTTTACCCAGCCGTAATTTTAAACTCTAAACTTTAAAATTATGGTTACAAAGAAATATGATAAATTTAATTTCATGATGCTTCCTTGTTGGCAATTTTTTTTTTAGTTTTAAAAAATTCAGTAAAGTATCTAATGAAGTAGTGAAGCAAGTTTATTATTTTATTGTCTCGGTTATTAAAAATACGTACATAATCAGCCTTTAAATGTTCCCACTGCTGGGATTCAGGTCTCCTCTCTAGGAGAGGGATTAAAAATACATTTCATTATAATCTTTGAGTTAAATATCAAAAAAGATTATACCTAGGATGTTCTAAGCAACTACTGCTTTTAAGAGACTCTTGCTCATCGATATAGAATATAAGTCGATGCTCTTGCCTCTTTTTAGCCGTATTTGAATTCAGTGCTGTATTAAGCTAGCGTGGGGCCTGTAGCAAATTCTACTAAGGGGCCCCCTTAGTAGAGTAAATCTTTGTACATATTTTCAAACAGGCCCGGTAGCGTTGGGTCCAAAGGTATTGTCTTTATTTAAAATCTGGAACTGGTTAGAATTCATTTATCACAGGTATCTTGACATGCATGTTTTTTACGTCTATGCGGGGCTCCCAATGCACGGGGCCGTAGCATTTGCTACTTTTGCTACGTGGTTAATCCGCCACTGTTTGAGTTATCAAACAGTGGCGGATTAACATTAACATGCTGTATTGCAAACAACTATTAGATATCGACGGATTGCATGCTATAAGTACATCCTCAGGAAAACGCAGTCCCAAAAGCATTCTGGAAACTGTAGCGGACGGCAATTTCAACGCTACGAATATAATATAAGATATTCATAGGTTATCATTGATCCGTGATCACCTTTAAAGATTGCTCTCGTTGCGTTGTACTTACGAGTAGTTGTAGGGTGGTATATAATGCAAAAGTAACACATTTTAACCTAGTTTGTGGAACCAGGCCTTATCTTAATGCAGGAAAAAGGCCTCCCTCTACTTTTTCAACACAAATTATTGCCTTCTGCGTGCACAGTGCGTGCGCGCCTTTTCAGCCGCAACCGATTCATACGAGTATACCGGAATGCCGTCCTACGGATTTTTCTGTGGTTATTTTTAGGGTTCTGCAATTAAATTCTTTAATTAAACAGCCTAGAGCGCAGCGCTGACCGCAGCGACGAAGTCTAAATAGGTGGGCATTGATTTAGGAACAATATAACTATACAACCTATTTGGATTTCGTCGCTGCGGTCAGCGCTGCGCTCAAGGCTGTTTTCTTAAAGAATAGCACTACTGTACCTAAGCCTGGAGAAACGGCACCCTTATAGGATCACTTTGTTGTCCATCTTTCAAGACTCATTTTTTTTTTTTCAAAAATATTTGGAAGTATGAAGCTGAAATTAATAAGTGCTTGAAGCAGTATAAAAATCTAAGTCAACACAATTACACCATTTATCTCTGTTTAGGCGCTTATTTTGACGTTGACCTAGAATCCTATGGCATTTAAGGAAAAATGTAACAGCACAAGTAAACAAAAAGTCCCGAAAACTGTAAAGTAAGTACTCGTACGTCACAAGAAAATTACCCATCTACTTTTTTACGATTCGGGAACTGAACTGTTTGCATAATTAAGTTTTTACTACGGACCCTCGGTGCGCGAGTAAGACTCGCACTTGACCGGTTTTTTAGTTATATCTAATTTTCATTAGGGTTACTAACAATTTTAGGTTCAATCATGTTACAACCAAGAAGATTAAGTAGACCGAAATAAAATAATGACATTTTGGTTTGGTATATCTTTAATCAACAAATCTGACATAATTGTTCGGGTGTCCCTTAGAGCCAGTGTCTTCGATTTTGAAGGTGGCTCCGGCCGGAGGCAGCTGCTCCTGGCCGCGGTTCATGGATGCTGTGGTCACGTACAGGACGTCCAGGTGGGGGCCTCCAAACGTTACCGATGTCACCTGGAGTGCCGGGATCGGGATTACTTGTAACAGCTTCCCTTTTTTGGGGTCGATTTTTAGCACCTGGAACAAGTGAGCACTCAATAAGTACCTATTGATTTGGATAAACAATGATTGGATTTGAAACGCCAGAAGAGGAGGCCCTGGAAAAGGCCTCGGACCGCAGGGATTTACGGCCCTTATTTATCTTTAAAACTGCTTCGTGGCTGCAAACTCTAGAATTGGGCAAAGTCCTTTTTTTTCAATGGGCGGAGCGCGGGCAGCTTCGCTCGAGAGCGGGAGGGCGTGCCATACTTTTACTGACTAAAACCGCACCTATGTTCCTTCTCCGCCCCTTGTGTTCCGCGACTACAGGTTTCCCATTTGGAAGTCAATCCACGGCCCCAGTAGGCTTCGGCCCTGCTGGACCCCAACAATTTTGCTGACATCTTTTGAGGTGCACGTGCAACTCTACACGCCGTGAACAATTCGGGCGGCTACCGGACGGCCGGACGGCGAACTACCCATTGCTCGTCGTCCACAAACTCACAACTAAGGTGGCTGGAAGTCAGGGTCGGGGTCGCCATGAATATGGCGTTTTAGGGGGGCTTGCAAATCCTAAGATATCTGTCCCTGTAAATGACTTGACTTGCCTGATTCCCGTCGAAGTTGGCCACCCACAGGTTGCCCTGCGTGTCTATGGTCATGCCATCAAAGATGCCGGTCAGTTTTGTTTTATTGCTGCCGACGCCGATGTCTTTGTTGTGCTCCGCCATTGAAAACACGTTTCTTGGATTCGCTGAAATAAATAATAAAAAATCTGTTTGAATAAATTCATGCAAGTTACAAAGAAAACTAACCCTTATTTATTTACATTTTCGTATCTGTCTGTTTGTACGCCTAGCTTATCTTAACTGTACAAAGGAATTTGGTGTTTTTTTTTTTATTATTATTTTGGATAGACTTGCGTTTGACCAATTTCTCACCTGATGATGTGGTCAACAATGAAGCACGCCTGTCCAGGAGTAACCCTTAACTTAAAGACCCCAGGTTGTAGCTATCAGTAAACACAGGCTCTAGCAGTGAATTCCGCCAAGTCCCTTCCATCATCGAACCACTAGACGTACGGCGAATGGTAGACAGAACCCATTCACACAAAGCGTTTTGGGAACACGGAACACTTTTATTGTGTGTACAGCCAAGGAGTGGAATTTCCTTCCGGAGTCTGTGTTTCCTGATAGCTACAATTTAGGGGTCTTTAAGTCAAGAGTGAATAGGTTACTTCAAGGCAAGCGTGCTGCATCGTCGACCACATCGTCGCTTACCATCAGGTGAGATGGTGGTCAAACGCGAGCCAAGTGCGAGTCGGACTCGCGCACTGAGGTTCCGTGCAAACTACAATAATTCCGGAATAGATTCTCAAAGATTTTTCCGAATCTCAAAAAAGTTTTTTTTTTGTGACGTAGTTAACAACACTGTTTTCAGATTTATTCCTATACCTGTGCTATAAACCTTGCTTTGTGCCAAATTTCAGAATTCTGAAATTCTCTCCATCTGGGTCAACGGGAAGTACCCTATGAATTTCGATCTTTGAGAGTATCGAAATACACGTTTTTTGCGACATAAACGGCTGTATCCTTTTTATTCGTTAACTTAGTTTGGTTTTTTCACAGCTTGAAGGGACCACAGACTTAAGTATATGGTTTTAATTTCAACTCGATACCTTCACGCGTTCTCGAGATAAAGGGTCTTGATAGACAGAAGGACGGACGGACAACAAAATGATCTGATAAGGGTTCCGTTTTTTCCTATTAAGGTAGATACGGAACTCTAAAAAAAGAATTTAAGAAAATCCTATTGTTTGTTTGCTTACCAATCTCTCCCGTTTCTAAATCGTAGTCGTATCTCCTGATAGTGTACTCAAAGGAATCAATGAAATAGAAGGCCTTGGCGGCGACGTCCCAGCAGAGTCCGTTAGAGATGTCGATGCCATCCACTAACTTCTGCGGGGTGCCGTCTTCTTCGAAACGGTACAGAGAACCCTTCTTCAGGTTGAATTTGCCTGGCTCGTATTCATGGCCCATCGTTCCTTGAAGAAAATACAGAAATATAATTAGAAGATAAACTTATTGAGTTGGGTTGGGAACGTTTGAAAGTGTTACCGTGACCCCAGTACGCAAAGGGCAAAAGAAGGAACACAGATGGGTTTTGGTTACTAAAATTCTGACCCACACGCCCTCTCGCTCTACCCTGAAGCGAGGGAGGTGATTTTATGATTTCCTAAAAAAAAAGTGGTAGTGTATCCTCATTCTGCCTCATTCTTTCTCATGTTGAGCATAGATGGAAAAGCTAGGTATCCGGTTCACCGAACTCAAAAAAAGGTGGCATTTTCAATTAGATTGTAGGTATTTTTTGTTAGAACTCCGTCATTTACGAAACGGTCTGTTTTTTTTTATGTTTGAAAATACCTACTTCCAGATTGATCTTATTTTAGTCAAAATCTAGTTCTGATAATGGGATCTATCAGAAATTGAGTGAACTCCTCAAATATTATAGGCATACAATTTCACTCACCAGCAAACAGTCTACCCCGAGGATCCGCTTTAGCATCATTGAACCTGTTCTTAGGGTTTTCCTTGTCCACCTCCGCGATGGTCCGGTTCACCTTGGCCGTGTCGTCTCCGCCCTCCCACTCCACCTCCACCACCTTCCGGTCCACGCCCACCGCGAAGTGATTCGGCTTACCTTCGATTGGAATTATAAAGGTGGGCATGCCGTCTGGAATGTGAAATGCTTGGGTTATAAGAATAATTAATGAATGCGGGGTGAGGTGAAAATGTCGAGTGTGCGAGCGAGATATTTTTCACTCGCCTATCGTCAACATCGAGTATGGTTTGTTACTTCATCTAACGCAAACCAACACGGTGTTTGACGAAGAGGGAACGTGAAAAAAGAGAGATAACGCCTGAAAACTCTGTTAGCATTCGTAATTCGGTGTTTTTTTCGAATATTTCACAAAACTTGTTCCAGGAACATTGTTGTCATTCAGAATCTAAATGAATTATGCAAGGCTTCTTTACAAGTATTTTTTTTATATTTTTAATATTATGAGTAGAATACGGAGAGCCAAAGTTCACGTCAAATAGCAGATTTTCAGAGGTCTTCACTGGATTAGTTTTACATAAATTTATGTTTTGATTTCTCTAGAAGTCTAGATAATATCCACAAGATATCTGTGTATCCAAAATATCTGGAGAAAGATGTGTGATAACATCATAATCACGTAAGAGCGGTTGTATGGAAATGTACCCCGAGTTGCCTGCTCTTTTATTCATTACTGCTCTTTTTGTTTTTGTGTAGAGACAATTAAATTACCTAGTTGCCAAAAAATGACTTACCCAGCTTAGCTTTATAATAGCTGCCATCCACCAGCTTGTGCAGGGTGCCGTCGAAGATGCTGACGAAGTAGAGCGTCTGGGCGTCGTGGTCCCAATGCGGACCCTCGCCCAGCCACACCGGGTCCGTCACCGGGCTCACCACGGGCTCCATCTGGAAGCGGACGGCTGGGGTTGTAGGAGAATAGCTTAGATTACTGTCCGCGGACGCGTAGCTTTATAGACGCGTATACGTCATTGTACGCTTTTTTTTAGGTGGGAAAAACATCCAAAGACATCCCCTGTTCTTGTACTTGTAGAGTAGTTATCCATTGCTCACAGTCCGCAAGCCCGTGTGTCATTATACGTTCTTGGGTTTATCGACGAAGCGGCTACGTCGTGCCGTCGTGTCGTCGCCGTTATACGTATGTCATCATAGTTTTGTAGGTATTATGTGCTTTTTTTTATGGTGGGAAAAAATCATCCAATGACATTCCCCGCTCTTGGGCGGAGCGGGAGATAGTGTCAGACTCTTACTGACTAAAAGACCCACCCCGTTCCTTCTAGCTTTCATACCGGGGGGCTCGAGCGCCCTTTTGGATAATCCTGGCCCCAGTAGGCTTCGACCCGGCTGGGTCCCTGCTGTTGCTGACAATTCCTTGAGGCGCGCGGGAACAGTGCGCGCCGTCGACGACTTGGGCTTGGTCCGGCCAGTTACCGGACGGCCGGACAGCGAGCTACCCATTGTTCACAGTCCGCAAGCCCGCGCCTACGGTGGCCGGAAATCGGGATCAGAATCCCGGCGGCGGCGGCGGCGGCGAGTACGCCGTTGCCTGATGCGTTCGGCCTCCTCCTTTGCGAGCATTACTGCTTCGCAGAAGTCGGCGACCGCCTGCCACTCCTCCTCGCTCCGGACCATGGCCTCAACCAAGGCCCGGCGCGAGAGGTCTCCGCCGCCGATCGCCCCCACGAGGGCACGGCGATGCTCCGTCCAAGCAGGGCACACCTCGACTATGTGCTCCACCGTGTCCTCCGGGCATTCCGCACAGTGGCGACACCCGGGCGTCACTTCCGCACGAATCCGGTGCAGGAAGCTCCCGAACGAACCATGTCCGGTGAGCACCTGCGTCATACGGAAGGTAAGGACGCCGTGAGGTCTTTCCAGCCACGCCTCAAAGAGGGGACTTACCGCCATGACTGTGGCGTGCCCAAGGTATATAAGCTGTGAGCAGGCGTATAGCAGGCTTATAATACGCGTCTATGAAGCTACGCGTTCGTGGACAGTAGGTAGGTAGGTCTTATTAAACACTTCATTGGTGGCATAAAATTTAAACTCTCGAAAGTATATGTGGAAATAACAAGCTATGACGGGTTCATCGAAACAAAGAAGTATGATTATGTTTGATTGTTATTTTCTAAGGGTGAGTTGCACCATTTAACTATAACGATAACAAAGCCGTTAACAGTTGCCAAATCGTCGAATTGACCAATTGGCGGCCGTTCACGGCTGGTTATGGTTTGGCTATCGTTATAGTTAAATGGTGCAACTCACCCTAAGAGTTCCATTCTGTGACGCTTGCTAGGGCTGCGGGAACATTTGATCATTTTTGAGAGAGAGTTGCCTTGGCCCTAGAATGCAACGGGCAAATGAAGGAATGGTGAGTTTTAGTCAGTAAAAGTCTGACATTCTCGCTCTATCCTAGAGCGAGAGAAGTCATTTGATGATTTCCCACCTCAAAAAGAAAAAAGGTTAGTTAAGTAAGGTTAGAAGTAGAGGGAAACGCGCCGATTAGTGCGTCGAAGATTTGTTGAAAATTGACAACAATTTTTGAATAGTTGAAAAACACAAAACAATTTCGCCCGTTTATATTTGGGCTCAACGTTACTAGGCCACTTTGACGAACGCGAAGTGTGCATACAATGTGGCGTACTTTATTTCAGCCGAATTAAAATCGGGCTGATTTTGAGGTAAGTAGCTGTATTACATTTCAGCGACGTTTTTCAATCTGACGCGCTGACTTGTAAAACGGCGTGTTATACGAAATGGCTTCAAGATATAGATTAGATGAGTGAATTTGATTACATAATGAAAGAGGTTCCTTCTAGAAAAAAATACCTTAGGAAGAAATTTACAGGCGTTTTAAATAAGCAAGTTTTGGAAAACGACAGTCGCAAAGATTGAGCTATTGAACAAAAATAAACAAATTACCGGTTTATAAGACACCAGGCTCAAAATAACAATCTATACATATAAATAAAATTGGAGTGTCTGTTGGTAATATTGAAATAACTAATTTTTACTACATGCATATGAATATATACATATACGGTACATAAGTACACCGAAATAACATTTTCTCTGTTTTTCATTGTCTGTCTGTTTGTCCGGGCTAATCTCTGAAATGGCTGGACCGATTTTGACGGGACTTTTTTGGCAGGTAGCTGATATAATAAGGAGCAACATAAGCTATTTTTATTTTAGAAAAAATAAATCCAAAATCCTGTAGTCCACGCGAACGAAGTCGCGGGCACAGCTAGTATTATACTCATATAAGAATGGTAAGATAAGGTTATAAAAAAACATTTTGTTATAGAACTTCCGACTCTGACACAAGACTCTGGTCTTCAAGAAGTAAACTTCGTTAATATAGCTTAACATTATCCTCAGATAGATTCTCTGAATTCCGGTAGCTTGGGGAAACCGGGCGTGACGTCATAGGTACGCGATTCTGCTGAGATGAGAATGAGGAAAAGTCAGGCGTTGTGTTTTGTTGTGCAATTGAATTGAGTCATTGTTTTTTTAGGTGGTCAGGGTTCAATGTATAGAACTAGAAGTCCAGCTACAGTTGCCACAAAGGATCTTGAGCGCTCGGCGTCAGAGTGCGGATCGCTTTGCGTATTCCACACATTGGCGAGTCAATCGTCGTCGTCGGGAGGTACGTGCTGCAAGCGAAATGAACGAATCACGAGTGGCGTCTATGACGCGATGCGCGGCGAGCCAATCACTGTCGCTCCCCGCCCCCGCGTCTCACGTCGCACCACCTAAAGAGACCCGATTTTTGACTTCCGCGCAACTTGAAGTCAGCGCTCAAGCAAGATCCTTTGTGGCAACTGTAATAGCTGGTCGACCATGTAATGTACATACCTACCATGTTCTAACAAATAAATGATTATGATTATAACTCTTCTCGTGACCTAGTTTCGTGGACCTAGTCCTTACAGGACGTCGAGCTATTCATTGCTCATCGTCCGCGAGCCCGTATCTTTGGTGGCCGGAAATCGCATTGGACAAGTTTTGTGTAGTTCCAAGTCTATATACCTACCTACAGATTTACTAGAAAATTTAAAGTATTAACTTTAAATTTAATAATATTATATTTTATTTTTATTATAATTTTTTTTTTTTTACTATATTCATAGGAACTTATAGCGACGGAATACCTAAACATCTAATCTAACAACTACCTAGGTATCTAATCTGTATATACCAAGTAGGTATCTGTAACCCACATAGCCCATAACCTAGCTCAACGCACGGTAAACTACGCACACAGAGTGAAGCGTATCTATCTACCAAAGCGTCAAGTCAAAAAAATCGGTATCTCCCAGGTGCTGTACTTTATTTATTTATTTATTCAATTTATTTATTCAATTTATTTATTCAATGTACTATTAGCTTAAGTTTTTTTTTTTTTGTTTGTAGGAGGTAATCTCTGAAAGTACCTACTTACTGGTCTGATCGCTAAAATTTTTTTATCGATAGAAAGCTGCTTTATTCCTGAGGCTACATTTTATATACTTACTCGGATAAAGCCGCGGGAAAAAGCTACTAATAAATAAAACCAAAGGCTTACCAGTGATAGGTTCCTGTTTAAAGTTAACACCAGTTTTTAGTTCATTATTAAAATAATTAAAGATACACCACACAGACACGCTTAAATATCTATAAGAACTAAAACAGTCTATGTTCATGCGGTGTAGGCAACACAAGGTCAGACAAACATTAATTAGGCACGGCAAAAATTCCGGTTTCATTGATTTATATGACCTTTCAATCGTGGGAATTACAGACACAATAAAAAGACAATGGGTGCGCGAACACCGGCGTTCGCTTGGGGTTTAATCTTAGGTTTAATGAATTAAGAAAATTACACACTATGTATAAGGTTTGTTTGAAGCCAAATGAGAATTTACAATTATTTGTAGAATAGGAGCCATTTATTTAGTTCTACGTGTTGTTTAGATATGAAATTTCCAGTAAAAGGACTCTCGAAGCTGTGCTGTGAACTCTTTCCATATTTACATGAAACCTTAGAAAGTGAGTACCTAACCCCGCGTTCCGAATTGCGTCAAAATCGATTAAATCGCGAATCCGACCAACGCACAACGTCACAAATAGTACCTACTCAATAGTCCTTATACTTTTTGACTATTAAATTTGGTCGGATTAGCGATTAATTCGGAACTAAGGGTAAGTTACTAACCATGGTGGTACGTGGAAACTTAACCGCAGTCAATGGTTTTAATGGTTTAAAGACGAGACTGTCTACAAGGAAGTACTGGGATACAATTCCAAGCCACACGTAGAATTTTTGCATAATAGGTTATGTAATAGTTAAATACGCTATGTCTTGAACACAAATAGGTCTAAACTTACTTTTGAAACTCACTGCTCACTCACAAACAAGTTTCGGAAACACCTCTATGTTGCTCACAACTGCCGTTAACTATGTAGAAATATTTTCTTACTACTGGTTGATATAATTTATAGAGACTTTCATAAACCTTAATGATACCGGAAAAACACGATGGTTCGTTCGTTGGTCGTTAGAGTAGGAGTTCCCCCACTTATGATGATCATATTAAATTGCAGTTAGGTTAAAAAGGCACAGTAATTATATTTGTGTTAACTTGCATAAGTAGGTACTTTTTGAAGGCTTATTTGTGAAAAGTCAACTTGAGACTCACTTGTATACAATTATATTCTAATATTTTAATATTATCATATCATTGCTTCTATAATTATATCCCAAACAACTTTGATCTGTTCCGATTAGTTTCCATAAATTAGGTATTAGATACTTCGTAGGGTCGGAGTAATATTTTTTTGTTGATGCTTTATTTCACCAAAAAAACCTTATGCAAAAAATGATATCGCTAGCAAATGAATCAAAACAATAAAAACATTTTTTTTTATTATTGATAGGTTCGCGCTTGACCGCTATCTCACCTGATGTAGAGCGACGATGCGGTCGACGATGGAACGCGCTTACCTAGAAGAAACCTATTCACTCTCGACTTAAAGATTCCCGGGTTGTAGCTATCAGGAAACACAGACTCCGGCAAGGAATTCCACTCCCTAGCTGCACGCACAATGAATGTGTTCCCAAAACGTTTTGTGCGTGTAGGTGGGATATCCACCATGTACCAGTGGCGCACAGCCGTACGTTTGGTAGTCCGATGATGGAACGGGCTAGGCGGAATTAGCTTATGCAATTCCGACGTACACTCTCCGAAATGCAACCGGTAGCAAACCGACAGGCTAGCGACTCTGCGTCGATGCTCAAGACTTTGAAGCCTCGACTCGACGAGAGTGTATCATCGCCAATATCCTTCTGGCTCGCCTCTCAATTGCCTCAAGTGCATCAAGCTGGTATCGGGCAGATCCGTCCCAAAGATGAGAGCAATACTCCATACACGATCGAACTTGAGTTTGATAAAGTTTCAGCAGCTGTTCCGGAGTGAAGTACTGTCTGATCTTTGCGAGGATTCCCAGCTTTTTTGCAGCCAGTTGGGCCTTTGCTTCGATGTATGGCCCAAAGTTGAGTGTTGATGTCAGCATAACACCAAGAAGGTCAAGATGGTCGGTTATCGACACGGTTACACCCCGGAAAGCTGGAGCGGGGCTGAATTGGCTCCTTTTAGCGGAAAATAGACATGCCTGGGTTTTTGCAGCATTGAACTTGACCAAATTGGCATCGCCCCATTCGGAGACTGCCTCCAAGGACAAGTTCAAGCGCTCAACCATAGCCTCTCGAAGAGACTGGATCTGTGACCCACTAGCTCGCGCGTAAATAGATATAATAATATTTCACAACTATTAAACAACGCCATCTAGTCACAAACTAAGCAGTGTTTGTGGTATGAGTAGATTAGAGACAACTGATAAACACACCTACTTATACATTTAGGGCTTTTATGAAAAGGTCTTGTCATTATTTAAGTAGTCTCAATAAATAATATTCATAAACAGCATAGTTATTAGAGATTGTTTATATCCCAAAATATCACTCAATTTATTGATATATTGTAGGTACATGTTATTGATTATGAATAAAAAATAATGAAAAAACAAAGCGCGTAGTATTTTCTAGTAGCTATTGTTATGAATAAATAATATTATTATTGATTCAATTATAAATTTGCCATTTATGACATTAATTGACAATTTTTAGGGTTCCGTAGCCAAATGGCAAAAAACGGAACCCTTATAGATTCGTCATGTCTGTCTGTCTGTCTGTCTGTCCGTCCGTATGTCACAGCCACTTTTTTCCGAAACTATAAGAGCTATACTGTTGAAACTTAGTAAGTAGATGTATTCTGTGAACCGCTTTAAGATTTTCACACAAAAATAGAAAAAGAGCAATAAATTTTGGGGGTCCCCATACTTAGAACTGAAACTCAAAAATTTTTTTTTCATCAAACCCATACATGTGGGGTATCTATGGATAGGTCTTCAAAAATGATATTGAGGTTTCTAACATCATTTTTTTCTAAATTGAATAGTTTACGCGAGAGACACTTCCAAAGTGATAAAATGTGTGTCCCCCCCTGTAACTTCTAAAATAAGAGAATGATAAAACTAAAAAAAATATATAATGTACATTACCATGTAAACTACCAACGAAAATTAGTTTGAACGAGATCTAGTAAGTT
Organism: Mythimna ferrago; assembly: GCA_910589285.2. Taxonomy (NCBI): domain Eukaryota; kingdom Metazoa; phylum Arthropoda; class Insecta; order Lepidoptera; family Noctuidae; genus Mythimna; species Mythimna ferrago. Next base: position 27,283,351 of record OU342684.1, read on the forward strand.
GTTTATTTTTTAATACGTCATAAATCTAAAAAAATACACTATTATTAAAACATCGATCAAAGTTACAACGAACTACAAGAACTTTTATATTATGTTACTTGCTGCTACGGAACCCACCATGGGCGAGTCCGACTCGCACTTGGCCGGTTTTTTTAAATTAGTAACGGGTACGGATGAAGCCCCATTATATTTTGTACTTATTAAAAAATAGGGGTGTATATTAATAAATACATACATGTTATAGATAAATTACACCCAGACACAGAACAAATGGTCGTGCTTATCACACAAACATGTCTTGGGTGGATATTGAACCTACTACCTCCAGTATAGCAGTCACTAACCACTAGACTAGACCAACAGAGACCTCCGGGGGGCCTACGCGCAACAACGGCAACAGTACCTAAGTTAGAAGCTGATAAGCAATCATCCTTTCAGACACAAGTAAAGATAGGTTCCTACTTTAGAGAGATTGGGTTGAAAAGCGCTAACAATTTATTTCAATACACTCACTCGAAAACCCGCTCTTATCCCACCGCTTACAGGCACGCAATAGGCTATTTCCCGCACAAGTGCAAACATGTGCGCGTGCTCTCCCCCGCCATAATTTTATTACTATTATCGTATCAGGATGGGCGCGCGTCGTCCCCCACGAGTCGCCGGTCTATCACCGTTTATTCATTTCTGTGAGTGTATTGAAAAAAGTCGTTTGAAACACGTGCAAAGTCACTGCAGCCCGGCTCCATAACACACTCGCCTACGGCTCGTGCGGATTCCGCCGCGGTCGCAATGACAATCTTTCTGCACTTGTATCAAAATGTACCTACTATTGTTATAGGAGTACACCGGGATAGCCGAGTACTTAATGGACATAATGAACATAACGATCAAGATCTATAAACTGACAACTACCGTGGTGGACTTTCCAAAGATGTGAAATTGATAGGTATTGATAATGCAACTGAGATGAGATAGGCTTTGATAATGCAGCCGAGATGAGATAGTAGACGATCAATCATTAGCTATCACAACTCAAAATAATGACAGCGTATCTAGATAGTGCTTGTTACTATGATGAGTATATTTGTGTATCTGAGTGGGCACAAAACTGGAGGTTAAGAAAACGTCCGTAAATTATGATGAGCGGTAAAATGTTAATACAATATACATAATATAGAAGCGAGTTTACTCAATCATTTAGTGATTGAATCAGGAATGGGGATATCCGCAGAATAACCAAGGTTACCGACATAGCACGATGAATCGCCAAACTTAAGAGGCAGGGCACATTGCTCGCAGAACAGAAGGCCGTGGGGGCCGAAAGGTTCTGGAGTGGCGACCACGTACCGGAAGACGTTACGTTGCAAGGCTTCCTACAAGGTGGACCGATGACCTGGTAAGGGTTGCGGGAATCCGATGGATGCGACACGCACAGGACCGTTCATTGTGGCGACACAAGGGAGAGGCCTATGTCCAACAGTGGTGAAATTGGTTGCGGTTTTTACATGTCGTGAAGACCTGTTGCGTAAGAAGAAAAACAATAAATTATTTTGTAAAGGATCGTGAAAGGAGGTAACTATGGAGAATTCTTGGAAGGAAAAACTATGGAGTCGAGAGTAAATAGAGATTAACACTTTCGCGGACAGAACGTGATTATACGTCATCGTTCGAAATTTTGATATGGCACAACGTACAATGACGTCCAAATATTTTTTTTACTTTACGACAGAACGTACATTTCCGATGAACGTTCAAGTTAAAATCCTATTGAATGTATCTTGTGTCACAACATTTAAAATACCCGAAGCTTTACTGTCACGTAGAGTTAGTTTTAAACTATTTCAAATAAGTGCCGTTGACAGTGGGCGGGAACGGTACTCACACACGCACAACGTGTAAATACGTCGCGCGCGCCTACCGCGCTCCTACATTCAGTGCGGCTGCGTCACTGCGGGGTGCGCTCGCGTTCGCTAAACATTTCGTGGCGTATCGTAATATTTGCCGCGACAAAACATCGTAAGTATTTAGTTTATTTGATTTATGTATTATTCCTTAGCCAGACAGTATACTATTTTACTATGAATTAATAATTTTACTCTGTGAAATTGATGTTTAATGGGTTATTTTATGTGTTTTAGATGGATAAGCGCAAAACAAGACTGATGAGCATTTTCGATGATTCTGATTCGGTAGAGTTCTACCGAGGCGGATCCTTACCAAGACGATCATGGAGAATATGGTTCGGTTAAAGATTTTGACCCACAAGGCAATACATCAGACGTATTATATATATACGTTAGACGTTATTACACGTTGTGTCCGTTCACGTCTAGTTAACTTACTTCTAATGACATAACGTATTTATACGATAACGTGATAAAACGGTTGTGTCATGATGTCTTTAAAACAATATATATTCATGGGAGGCTACGTACTCATACGTCGTATAATTTGTATGGACATTTACTGTGTCATTTTGGTACACAGTCTCAAGTGGTAGCGTCCGCGAACGTGTTAAGAAAAGAAGACAAGGTACGCAAACCGCAAATAGAGAACAAGAAGAAGAGAAGTGTGTGCCGAGACAATGGAAGTAGGAGCATCATCAAGAAACAACTAGCAATAGTGACACAAAGCCGAGAGGATATTTTTTTAAGTCTGGCTAAAAGAAAAGCGAAAAAGAAATATTGCAGTAGGTATTAGATTTTCAGCATTCGACGCTCAGATACAAACTCCAACAAATCAATTTATTTAGGAGTTCGTTTAGCTGTCGTGTAGAACGGAACCCTAAACCGGCCATTAACCTATAGACGTTACCTTACACTAGGAATTCCTCCTGGTTGGGAATTAATCGTAGGTTTTTTACAAATATTTATTCCGTGTAAGAATCAAATTTGCGACACGCAGCACTGCAGCCAATAGTCGATGACGATGAGGATGTTGCGCAGGGAATAATGGAAGAAGATAACAACAAGCCCAAATCAACGCGGTACATGAGTAGAAAGATTACTATGAAAATATAGTGCATGTGTTATCTAAATAACATGATTCTAACATTTCTAACTACAGGCACTCCTCCAATACCTCACATAGTCTAATAACTGAAAGATTAGCAGAACCACAACAGAACTAAAACAGGCCAGGATCGGTTTAAACGTTAACATTTTGATGGCGTTTGGCCACATGATTGATGTAGGAATTATATGATAATAAAAGGTCTAAAGAAAGTAGGCCAAACGAGGATTGAAATATCATCAAGCTTTAACGGTTTTCTATAAATACTCGAAATATATCCAGCTGGCCACCATTTACTCATCTGTATGCCCATAAATGTGGATCCCGATCATCCAGCATGTGTGATTGTCCCTGTATCTTAAAAACACACGACATCAAATATCTCGGGGTCATAATAGATGAAACGCTCTCATTTAGACCACACATTGAAAGTCTAGTTAAAAGAGTGCGCAAATTAATCTATGTCTTTAAAAAATTGCGAGCTATCGCAGATCCAAAATTGGTGACACAAATTTATTTAGACCTAGGACAATCTGTAATCCAATACTGTATCACTTCCTGGGGTGGAGCACTTAAAACTCACCTACTGCCTCTTGAAAGAGCTCAGAGAGCAATTTTAAAAGTAGCCAATTTCCTTCCCTTTCTCTATCCTACAGATCAGCTATACAAATCCTGTAACGTGCTTTCTGTTCGCCAGCTTTTCATAATGCACTTAATACTAAAACAGCACACCATGCTTTCCTACAACGCTGAAATCACTAATAAGAGACGGAATGATATTGTTTGCCATTCTAATGCATCCTCAAAATATGTATTTGTAAAAAGATTTTTTTCTTTTTTAGGCCCATTTCTGTACAACAAATTAAATAGAAAATTAAGTATCTACAAATTAAATAAGTATAAATGTAAAAAGACGATTCTCCAATATTTCCTAAGCATATCTTATATAGAGACAGAAGACCTACTTACTGTTTGTAAATAAAACACGCTGTATCTCTAAATTTAGTTAAGTTATTAAAATAGTCATATTTAGTGTTAATTTATTTTTTTGTATTTGCTTAGCACTCTCTAGCCTGAAACACAGGTTCATCCTAGTTCAGGCAAATTAGCAACTGTGTTCTTTTTAATATCTAAAATACTTTATTGTAAATGTGCCCTATGCTATAAATAAACGATTTTATTATTATTTTATTATTATTATTATTTACATTTGTGTCCACTTAAATAAAATGGATACATTAATATAATTCCAGTTTTCCAAATCATATCCTTGGCACTGTTTTCCTAAAAATCGACTGCAAATTGATCGGAAACGAACTCGTATAAATATTGTTTATAGTTGTGACATTGTTGACCTCTTCTGACATATACATTCTTGAATAATGTATAATTGTACAAAATGTATTCTACGTTAGGACAGTCACCTATCAGCATCTTGATTGTAACTAGTGCGACTTTAACCACAAACCACTTCAACATTAAGTGATAGACTGTAATCCAATGATGCAAATAAAGGTATACCCTCTTAGATCTAGAGGGTCTAAGTAAATAAGCTAATGAGAAATGTCGAAGAAATTTACAAAAAAAAAATCTTACAAATAAATAAAAAACAAAATGTACTCACTATTATATCACAGATAGAATCACAATCACACTAACAAATGCAGGCAACGGCCGTATCATGTTATATAGTGTTACGAGTATCTAATCTAATCTCCTGAAGATCTAATAATAACAAAAGCCGAACCGACTCTGCACTTCGTTGAAACTGAATGTTGTTTTGTATATTTTTTCTCTATTTGTATGGTCATAGTGAGGACTTAAATATTAACTATTAATGCTAAACCTGACTATGTATCTACATAATAATACAAAGTCACAAAATACACTCAGGCGTCAAAGTACTCCTCCACGTCCCTGTCATCCGGTGCCCAGAAGGCTTGCAGCATTAGCATTTTTCCTCTTAAGTTTAAAGTTTTGAACTAGTTAGGATAACTAAGTAGTTTTATATCAGTAGAAATTAGATGCTGCAACAGCAACGTCAAGATTTTTGTATTTTACACTCACAGTTTCTATCATAAAATATTCTATGCTGCCGGTACCGTTATGAAAAGCAATAAAGTAAGATAATATGATATTACACTCACTCTGAATACAAAACAAATGGTATTTTAATGTTGCATTTATTTCTTGTTCACTTTAATTACCTAGTTGTGTATTCAATCTGCTATTGTTTATGTCACATACTAGATACAGTTTCATTTATCTATTAAGTGGAAGCTGACTAGCATTGGGTCGTACAGTAATTGAAATATTCAAGTATGCTAACTTTACTTAGATTATTCTGACAATTCAAATGTGCCTGTCATTATCATCATCATCTTCCTGCCCTAGTCCCGTTTTATTTGGGGTCGGCGCAACACGTTTTTTTCTTCCATTCGGTCCTATCACTCGTCACGCTATCACTAACTCCCTTTTCTTTCATATCGCTTCTCACACAATCCATCAAAATTTTCCAAAATCTTTTAGCAACATGCGTTTCATCCCCCCTTTTCACATGACCATACCAAGACAAACGATTCCGTTTCTGATTTGGACTTGCTATGGTCACAAGTCGATAATAACTATATATAGCATGAATCTGGAAGCAGGTAGTAAGCATACGAGCGGATTTAGTTTATTTGCACTAAAAGCAAACATGAGCCCAAAACTGTAGCCGTTTTTTTCACTGGGGTTTTCAAATGGTGGGAAAAAACTTTATTAATTCTACACCTAACTTAACTTTATACGTAACCAACTTCATATATCTGACACTTCTTGCCACTACAACCATCAATCAAGGATCTTGATGTTAGTAAACACTATAGGTCCCGAGTGAGTGCCTTGGGGTAACGTAAATTACAACTTATAAAAGAAGTCTACTCTAAGACTGAACACTCATTGTTTGTTCTAAAATAAATAATTCACAACACAGGCATTAAAAATCTTTTGAGTCAGCGCCCTATGTAAAGGATTGTCCAGATATATAAGTATATCTGGACAATCTATAAATATATATGTAGCTATTACGGTTAGATAAAACTGGAAGACTGAAAGAGATGCCTTTGTCATGCAGTGGAACACAACTGGTCTTGGAAGTTTTGGAATTGGGCAGGTTCTTGTGGAGGAGATCGGCAGCAGCAAACTCTCCCGTCCGGACCTGGTCCAGGCCATGGTAAGGTGCGAGAGGGCATGGGAAGCAGTCATCTCCTACTACATAGCAGTAATGCGAGCAAAGGAGGAGGCAAAAAGCGTGGAGGAGAGGCAGTCCTCACTTCCAGTCGCTGCAAGAGACTCTCTGCGCGTCTGTAGGCTGTAGGCGCGGGCTTGCGGACGGCGAGCAACGGGTAGCTCGCCGTTCCATTAGGAGTCCGAGCGTCTCATAGAGATGTCAGCATGAGTGACGCCTGCCAGGGCTGCGGAAACGTTTGAATAAGTCACCATGGTCCTGGAACATAAAGAGCTACTAAAGAACTGCGAGTGGTTTTCGTTACTAAATGTGTAATGCGAGAGGGATCTCGCATCACGTAGAGCGGAAGAAGTTATTTTCCTACTCAAATTAAAGGTTTTTCTTTGGTACAGTTACTGTAGAAAAGGCATTACTTATTTAGTAGTTAGTAAGCATTTGTAATACTGACAAATGCTTGCACTGACTGGACAGGTCCACTCAAATCTGTGTGGTTCTTCAAAAGACCGTCTCAGATAAATCTGCATGGTTGTCATGTGATTTGACCATTACATATACTGTATGGACTTCAAAAGAGACTTCGACCCATGAGTTTATTTCGGTTCCTTCTCTGGGTAGTCAGCTAGGAAACACCAGCCTCATCTTAGTTAAACTGACGAAAAAATAAAATTAACGTGTAAAAGTGCAAGCAAAATAAATATCATTTATCTAGCGATGGGCGATTCCGAGATGTTTTAACAATCGAAAGAATCGGAGTCGTTAAAATAAAATAATCTAGTCAACCATCGACTCGCCGTTCGACAAAAATTGAAATGTTTTTTCGATGGTTTCGAATTAACCATCGACTCGCCATTCGACAACAGTCGAGATGTTTTTCGATTGTTTCGAGTCAACGGACTCGACGACGCGAGTCAGTCAATTGCATGCATCGAGTCAAGGTGCATGAAGGTACGGACGTAGGTAGGCGAACGTGCCAAACTCGCAAGGCAAGCGAACGCGCGTAATTTGTGTTTAACTACCTACATCAAAATGCCTCGAGTTTAAAAAAAATCTATAGTGTGGGAGTTTTTTAATAAACAATTAGTAAACGAAAAAGTTACATCAGTCGAATGCAAATTGTGTAAAACTGTTTATAAGTATTTTGGTAACACATCAAACCTTAAAATTCTAAACCATGGAGGAATAACGCGAATGAACGCACATGCGCCATTCGCAATAACAGACCGAGTCCGACTCGAGTCAAAGTCGAAACAATCGAGAACAATCGAGATGTTTGAACAATCGAAACAATCGAATAAAACCTCTCGCCATCGCGCATCGCTTCATAATTATATAATTTATATGTTTATGCGCTAAGCAAAGAGTAACTGATTTTTTTCTATTAAAGCCTGCAATACACGTTGGCCGAGCTGAGACCAACGCGAGCCTTGGCGAGCCTAAGCAAATATAGGCAAATTGACACACGGCAAGCGCCTCTACACGTTCGGCAAGCGCCTCTCTACACGTTCGGCAAGCTTGAACCAATGCAAATGGCCAATAAGACGAGTTTTGAGGAGACGCCCACATGTTGGGCCCTGTCAGTTGTTATTGTGCATTTAAACAATATGGACGACGTAGAAGTCATCGCGGCTGCTGCTATTTATTTAATAAGCGCTTATAATTATTATTATTAAACGGAAAAGTATGAAAAGAACCGAAAACTTCATGTTTGTTTTTTTCAAATGCGTACTTTTTTTTAAATTAATATAAACTAGATGACGCAATCTGATGGTGAGGCGCACTAGTTTATGAGGCCTATGTCCAACAGTGGACAGCAATTCTTATAGCGCCTAAATGGTGATACTTGGGGGAGGCTTATGTCCAACAGTGGACACAAGTAATTATAGCGAGGGGAGACTTATGTCCAACAGTGGACATCAGTCATTATAACGCCTAAATGGCGATACTTGGGGGAGGCTTATGTCCAACAGTGGGCATCAGTCATTATAACGCCTAAACGGTGATATTTGATGGAGGTCTATGTCCAACAGTGGGCATCGATCATTATAGCGCCTAAATGGCGACACTTGGGGAGTCTTATGCCCAACAGTGGGAATAGGTCATTATCGCGAGGAGGCATATGTCCAACAGTGGGCATCAATTATTATAACGCCTAGGTGGTGACACTAGGGGAGACTTATGCCCAACAGTGGGCATAGGCCATTATCGGGAGAGGAGGCATATGTCCAACAGTGGGCATCAATTATTATAACGCCTAGGTGGTGACACTTGGTGGAGGATTATGCCCAACAGTGGGCAGGGGTCATTATAGCTAGGGGGAGGCCTATGTCCAACAGTGGACAGCAGTCATTAAAGCCCTAAATGGGTTTTTTGTATATCAATGCCTAAATGGCGATACTTGGGAGAGGCTTGTGTCCAACAGTGGGCACCGATCATTATGGTGACACTTGGGGGAGGCTTGAGGGAGTTTGATTCTGATCACGCTGACGACAGTGAAATCGAGATTTTGGCTGAGGAATATTATTATTATTGTGTGTATAATATTTCAATTTCAATAAAACTTGTTTTTTTTTTCAATTTTTCATGAAATTAACCGAAACAATGAATAAAACATTCGAAAGATTTCTATTTTGTTCCCAAACGATTTTTTCCGCAAAATTTCAATGCAACATGTGAAAAAAACGGAAAAAAACAACAAGTGGTTTTTTCCATTGAAAGAAACAATTGTTTCTTTATGAGGTCTATACACGTTGGCGCACATTTGCGAGCGCCTTTGATTTGTGCAGAAAAACCGACACCGCTCCGAAGTGAGGCAAGTGATCGCGAGCGGCTGCGAGTCGTGACAAGCTACTCCAAATGAGGTCTATACACATTGGCGCACATTTGCTTTGATTGGCGCAAGTCTACTCAACCAACTAGGCGAGCGACACCGAGCGATGGCAAGACAAGGCAAATATACTGTCTACATATTGGTATTGGCCTTCACTCGGCAACGCTCGGCCAACGTGTATTGCAGGCTTAAAGCCGAACAAAATAGAAATCTTTCAAATGTTTTATTCATTGTTTCGGTTAATTTCATGAAAAATTGAAAAAAAAAAAACAAGTTTTATTGAAATTGAAATATTATAGTGGGCGAAAATGTACGAGTGGTACATTTTCGCCCACTATACACATAATAACAACAATATTCCTCAGCCAAAATCTCGATTTCACTGTCGTCAGCTTGATCAGAATCGAACTCCCTCAAGCCTCCCCCAAGTGTCACCATAATGATCGGTGCCCACTGTTGGACACAAGGCTCTCCCAAGTATCGCTATTTAGGGCTTTAATGACTGCTGTCCACTGTTGGACATAGGCCTCCCCCTAGCTATAATGACCCCTGCCCACTGTTGGACATAAACTTCCCCCAAGTGTCACCACCTAGGCGTTATAATAATTGATGCCCACTGTTGGACATATGCCTCCTCGCGATAATGACCTATTCCCACTGTTGGGCATAAGACTCCCCAAGTGTCGCCATTTAGGCGCTATAATGATCGATGCCCACTGTTGGACATAGACCTCCATCAAATATCACCGTTTAGGCGTTATAATGACTGATGCCCACTGTTGGACATAAGCCTCCCCCAAGTATCGCCATTTAGGCGTTATAATGACTGATGTCCACTGTTGGACATAAGTCTCCCCTCGCTATAATTACTTGTGTCCACTGTTGGACATAAGCCTCCCCCAAGTATCACCATTTAGGCGCTATAAGAATTGCTGTCCACTGTTGGACATAGGCCTCATAAACTAGTGCGCCTCACCATCAGATTGCGTCATCTAGTTTATATTAATTTAAAAAAAAGTACGCATTTGAAAAAAACAAACATGAAGTTTTCGGTTCTTTTCATACTTTTCCGTTTAATAATAATAATTATAAGCGCTTATTAAATAAATAGCAGCAGCCGCGATGACTTCTACGTCGTCCATATTGTTTAAATGCACAATAACAACTGACAGGGCCCAACATGTGGGCGTCTCCTCAAAACTCGTCTTATTGGCCATTTGCATTGGTTCAAGCTTGCCGAACGTGTAGAGGCGCTTGCCGTGTGTCAATTTGCCTATATTTGCTTAGGCTCGCCAAGGCTCGCGTTGGTCTCAGCTCGGCCAACGTGTATTGCAGGCTTAAGACAGGCATAACTTGATAGTAGTGCAAGCACTTATCTAAAAGATAGCCTGCAAAATCTACAGCAGAATTTCTGAGAGCCACCTGTTTTGTGATAACTCAGAGATTTGTATCGAAACACGATAAAAACTGTCTGTACCAAGAAAACTATGTACTATTTAGAAAAAAAATATTATTTTTGAACAATAGGTAGCGATTAAAATCTAATAATTCTCTAATAATTTAAAAAAAAAGTATGCTAATACAAGACAGCGATGAAACAAATAAAAATTGCAATAAGTTAGTGATAGTGTGACGGGTGACAGGGTAGAATGAAAAAAAAAAACGTTTTGCGCCGGCCACAAGTAATATGGAATAAAGGTAGGAAGAAGAAGAATACCTTTCACGTTACAATGAAAACCCTTCTTTGTCCTTCACTGCTCCCATTATCTGGGTTCGGGTTTACTCACAATTCTGCACCAGGACAGTCTGTCCTGGGTTGTCGATTTTGGCAATTCGGCTTTCTTGAAGTCTCTCTCGATGCTATAACCATTAGGTTAATAGCGGGCGGCCTCTCTCTCCCAATGGTTCGGGCAAATTTAAGGCTGTTTTTACCACATGGTCTTCGCGACACCTCATTACCTACTTACCTGCATGTCCATACTGCGGTAATAATATATGATATTATTACCGTGTCCATACTGTCTTAGGCGTCTCTGTCAGTACACACAAACACGCTCACAACCACAACCCACACGAATAGAACCACTTCTCGTCTCTTTTGTTCTTGCTTCATGTGTTTAAAATTGTGCACCAAACTCAGATGTCTCCCATCGACCTTTGGGTATATTCTTTAGGGTGAGGGCCTGGCGATCCGTAACATAGGGTCTCCCTAGTACGGACTCCAGTCTCTCGCAAAAGAGCTTCTTACTCATATGTTTTATATGTATCTTTAGAAGATTACTTAGTTAAGGAAACTTTTGTAAAGAGAGAACAATAAATTTTATTATTAATATTATTTCATATATATTTAGCATTGCCATACAACGTGGCAATGCCGCCAGCCTTTTGGGCACACTTCCAGTCGACAGCGATGCGGAGGAGTTTTATGACGTCATATTTAACTAGGCATTTAGTGTATATATTATTTTTAATTATTTAAGTTATTGTTTAATTTGTTTATTATTTCCTAGCAATTAATTTTAATAAATAAGATATGTTTTGTAACTTTTAAAAAAAATAAAGTGCTTTATTTACATATTATTTCATTTATTCATATATATGTACATATAAATTGTATTTTTAAATATTCAATAAAAAACTTTAAAAAAATATAAAAAATAGTAGCCCACCGGTATCGGGAACAGGGTCCAAGCTACCGGCGGTCAGGCCTCCAGAGAAAGGAACCTCTAGACTAAACGAGCCGTGTCCAGCAATACTGCTTATTATTATTTTGTTCGTGATGGGCTCAACATTCAAAATTGTAAAATCAATTTCACATAGTTTTCTACTCACTTCGTATGTTGGGACCTGGATCTCCACTTGTTTCTCTTGAGTGACATTTTCCGCTGCAGCAGCAACAGCAATAATTAATAACGATGTAAGCATTTGTTGAACTCCAGCCGTGCGTTGCTCGGTTTAAACTGATACTAGTATTGTTTGGAACGTAACTTTCATTAGGTACTATTTTTCAAGCATGAAATTGAATTTGATGATGCTGGTGACGCAATAATATACTTAGGTTCCTACTCATATTTGTTTCTGAAAGGAAGATTCGGTCCCGGTACGAAAGGTAACGAAGGAACAGGAGTGAGCTTTTAGTCAGTAAAACTCTGACACTATCTCCCGCTCCGCCTAAGAGCGGGGGATGTCGCTGGATGATTTTCCCACCTAAAAAAGGTATCTTAAGTACTCATAATTATCGCCAAAGGTTTCATTTTGGTCAAAATCTTTTATTGTTTTCGGTACTTGGACTCACACACAAATGATTTATTAGTCAACTTTTCGCACCTAGTGTCTCGCTGGAAGAATCAACCTTCCCGCTTTCATCATTTCCTTTTCTTTTATTATGAATAAGCGGAGAAACGCGAGCCGTTTGACCGCTATCTCACCTGATGGAAAGTGACGATGTAGCCGACGATGGAGCGGCGCACGCTTACCTAGTAGCAACCTAATCGCTCTTGACTTAGGTAAATACCTAGGTTATAGCTATCAGGAAACACAGATTCCGGCAGGGAATTCCACTCAGCTGTACGCATAATAAATGAATGGTGATCAAGTGCGCGCCTATCAATAACATGTATAGATAGCCCGGTATAGTAGTAAGGTGCTGGTAAGGATCTTGACCGTACTTCCGGGATTGTCCTGATAGGTTGGTATACCTCGGGGTATACCCCACTCCTCAAACCCCTTAGGATATGTTGCCCTCTTGTTACTACGTCACTTAGTCCTAGCATTGTTCAAGTTGAGTGCCATAGGCTTAACATAGTTCCTAGTAACCAATCCACACTTAAGCCTCCCAAAATCATAGCATCTTCGTTTTCTATGTCACACTATATTTTCCCACGAAACCAGGGTTGACTTTGGGTGCACTAGCGCAGCGCATCATCATCATCATTTCAGCCGAAGGACGTCCACGGCTGGACATAGGCCTCCCCTAAGTGTCGCCACGACGAACGGTCCTGCCTGATTCACGTAAAATCAAACAAGCCAAATATCGTTGAAGTTTTATAGTCGTTCGATCGAAGTTCTATCCAAAAGCGATATTCACGATCTATCGACTTATTTCAAGTTACATTAATAAGTATTCTACCAGGATAATGGAATACAGATTTTTTTTAAATCGACGAATTTCAAACGACTTTAAAATCGGTGTCGTCCAAACTCGATTGATGGATGTGAGTACGGAAATGGACTAAACGACTAAATCACTACGATATCGTTACCGTTTTCATTACGTGAATCGGGCTACTGAGCGCGACTCTCACCAGGTCATCGGTCCACCTTGTGGGAGGCTTTCCAACACTGCCTTTTCCGGTGCGCAGCCCGTAGGTACAGGGATAGGTAATCGCCGGTTAGTATCACGTTCCACGAAGCGTCAAAGTGGCTTCTGCGAGTTGGCTTCAGCCCTTCGCATATCCTCCAAAGATTCAGGACCCCACGGTCCTGAGATATATAAACACATACCTAATAATAAAAACGTCATGTTAACGTTTCATGACTAGAGAATAGAGATGTAATCATCGTTCAGGAGTGGCTCGAATCTACTTGATAGCTATAACCACACGCCTCTTGTGATAACAGAGATATAACCATATCAGTCTGTTGTTGTACTTGAGAAGGCCGACCTTTTTTAGAGAGGCCATTGATAATTTTATTTATCCATAACATTGATAGAGTACAATTAATTTTAATATCTTTTTAGACATACATAATTCTTCTGTAAGTGGCTTTAAGAAATTATGAAAAACACAGAAGTCTGTATAGCCGTCAAGCGGTAACTCATTGATACCTGTATACTTCCCGTATTCGCGTATGGCTGTCAGACCAGGCGTGCTAATCTCTAAGAAAACAGCCTTGAGCGCAGCGCTGGCCGCAGCGACGAAATCCAAATATTGTACATTGGATTAGCAATCCAATGAGCTCGTACATAGGATTGTTAATTCAATGTACTGCGCTTTCGACTCGTCGATGCGGCCAGCGCTGCGCTCATGGCCTTTTTTCTTAGAGAATAGCACCGCTCAGCAGTCACAAAAGCCCATATTAAGAAGCTAGAAACATGTCAAAACTCGATGGAAAGAAGTATGATGGGGAAAAACTGTCTGATAGATTAATAATTACCACAAAAAAGAAACAAAATTCTGTGTTTCCTGATAGCTACAACCCGGGAATCTTTAAGTCGAGAGTGAATAGGTTTCTTTTAGGTAAGCGCGTTCCATCGTCGACCGCATCGTCGCTTTCCATCAGGTGAGATAGCGGTCAAGCGCGAACCTATCAAAAATAAAAAAAAAAAAAAAAAAAAAAACACATCATCGCTTACCATCAGGTGAGATTGTGGTCAAACGCGAGCCTATCCATTATAAAAAAAAACACAGACAAAAAAGTGACGAGTAAAATCTGGAAGCTTAAATGGAAATGGACAGGACATACCATGAGAGGGAAAGAAAAATGGTCAAAAGTTATAATAAGCTGGTTCATGAGCCACAGAAAAAGGAAACGAGGTAGACCGCCCAGAAGATGCGTTGATGATGTAATAGCAGTGGAGAAAGCACATGGACAAGAGTTGCAAATGACAGATATATGTAAATGGCGACAGTTGGAGGAGACCTTTGTCAATCAGAGACATATAGGGAGTTATAAAAATATACCCTTTTACTTTTACGCACAGTGTCTACATCTCTTTTTTTCTCCAATTTTCCTTTCGCAGATATGCTGGAAGAGATTTCTTTAGAAATAAGCATAACCTTTGTACTATTCTTCTGTTTCCTTCTGCTGTTCTTTTATTATTTACATAAATTCTTAAATAAATAATATTTTATCGTAACTGTTAAAATGCCTCATCACCTTCCTACCTGTCACTGCATTCGCTCCTATCACCCATCACGCTACTCCCTTTTTTTATATCACATAATCCATCTTTTCTTTAGCCTCCCCCTCCATCCATCGAGACGCCTACGCCTACATTGAATATAACAGACCGACCGACCATTTATTCCGCCAGGGTCACACATCCAAAACCAAATGCTCCATCTCGTCAGCTCTTCTATCACCCATGGGGATTGAAGAGTTAACGAGATGGAGTATTCAGTCGCAATTACACGAACCTCGCGAATAGGACGGAACAGCACTCGTCGGGCCAATCCGACGCGAGCGGTTAGGGTTAAAACAAAGTGTAAAATAACCTAATTATGACTTTAATCACTAATCTTTAATGTAATTTAATAGTGTTTGAGTATGTATAATGTTGTTGTTACTATAAAAGTCAAAATAAAACCAGTTTATTTATGTCAAATCTATATTTTTATCAACTTTAGTATCGTTTGAACGTGTTATGCTTTGTGTAAATCTAACTTTGTTATTGGGGTGTCCCTTGGCTCCGGTGTTTATAATCGTGAAGGTGGCTCCGGCCGGAGAGCCCTTCTCCTTCTTATCAATGCTGTCGGTGGCAGCCGACGTCACGTACAGGACGTCCAGGTTAGGTCCTCCGAACGTCAGCGCTGTCACCAGGAGTGTCTCTATAGGAATCACGAACAATAGTTTTCCTGTTTTGGGGTCGATTTTTAGCACCTGAAACAATTGAGAACTCAATAAGGAGTAGTTCGGTTGATGTTTTTTTAGCAGGTTTAAAATACACTACATCACGCCGTTACTGTTCTAAGGATTGGGCAGAGGTATACCTATGGACAGTACACATTTGATAATGCCATGAAATAGGGAGCAAGCTTCAACTATACACAACACCATATTATGGTTCTTTCTGCAAAATACCAACTCAGACAAATCTGCATGGTTCTCATGTGATTTAAATTGACTATTACATTTAATGTACGGACTTTAAAAAAGACTTTGACACCTAAGTTTGTTTCGGTGTTTCTTCACAGGGTAATCAGCTAGGAAACACCGGCCTCATCTAGTTTAAACTGGAGAAAAAAAATTGACGTGTAAAAGTGTTTTGTGAAACCTATTTGCAAAATAAATATCATTTATCACTATAGATTTTCTCAAAGCTACAAGTGACCGTAGAGTCCAGATTGAGGTGTTGGACAAGTTTAGACTCTAAACTTTAGAGACTTTTGAACACTTGTGAATGACGCTCATGATCGTCAGCTGGCGGGTTTGCACGTGAGTAACGCACGGCGGAGTTTTTGGTGGGATTTCTTCATGCGGGAGTAAAGTTCCGTGGCTGTTTTAATTATTCGCAAACTGATCCCTAATGGATATTATGATGTAAAACTGGTGTATCTTTGAGTGTCTTCGCAACGGGCAAATATGTGGAATCATTGAAACAGGCTTGATCTCGGTAAAATGGAGCTGAGAATTTTATTATATTTGACTACCTCAGCGAAGTTTACCGAGAAGGCCGACTCGATTGTTGCTGCCAAATACTACAAAAACATTAGAATGTGTTGCACTCGCATTCTAATGCCCGCCATAAACGCTAGGCTAACCTTTTTTTTTTTTTCCGATGGGAAAAATCATCCTATGACAACCCCCGCTCTTGGGCGGAGCGGGAGATAGTGTCAGACTCTTACTGACTAAAAAAACCCATCCCGTTCCTTCAAGCCTTCATACCGGGGCTCGAGCGCCCTTTCGGATAACCCTGGCCCCAGTAGGCTTCGACCCGGCTGGGTGCTGTTGCTGACAACTCCTTGAGGCGCGCGCCGTCGACGACTTGGGCTTGGTCCGAACAGTTACCGGACGGCCGGACAGCGAGCTACCCATTGCTTACTGTCCGCAAGCCCGCGCCTACGGTGGCCGGAAATCGGGATCAGTATCCCGGCGCCGGCGGCGGCGGCGATAACGCCGTTGCCTGATGCGTTCGGCCTCCTCCTTTGCGAGCATTACTGCTTCGCAGAAGTCGGCGACCGCCTGCCACTCCTCCTCGCTCCGGACCATGGCCTCAACCAAGGCCCGGCGCGAGAGGTCTCCGCCGCCGGTCGCCCCCACGAGGACACGGCGATGCTCCGCCCAAGCGGGGCACACCTCGACTGTGTGCTCCACCGTGTCCTCCGGGCATTCCGCACAATGGCGACACCCGGGCGTCACTTCCGCTTTAATTTGGAACAGGAACCTCCCGAACGAACCATGTCCGGTGAGGACCTGCGTCATGCGGAAGGTAAGGACGCCGTGAGGTCTTTCCAGCCACGCCTCAAAGAGGGGACTTACCGCCATGATTACGGCGTGCCTACGCTAGGCTAACCTGATAGGTTTGCCTGTACAGTATACCTGGTGTACTACGTCTAAGCAGGTATACTGCCTTAGCTTCCTATTTATGAACAGGACTTGGCCTCTGCCTCGAATCTTGCGGGTAGCGGGGGGGCGGCGGCAGTGGCGGCGCGGGAGCAGAGCGGGCAACGCAGACACGTTCTCGAAACCAGCGGGCAGGACGCGCGGCACTATAGCGGCGTAGTGTTGTGTTCGTGGTTGTGTCGTCCAGATATTTGTTTATATTTGCGAACAAAATGCCTGAACAACGGCGACAACATCTTTTTCATTCAAATTTATCCCTAACGCTCGATTTATTGTGGGCAAAAGAAGAAGTGAATCCCTACTATAGGGCAAGAAAAAGGTAAGACGAGTTTTATCGAAATTATGAAGAACAGATACAATGTTCTGACAAATTCTACGACTAAAATAAATTGCACAACACTGCAATGCAGACACGCGGGCGGTCACCGCTTGACTGGAGCGCACCGCTCCCGCGCCACCGCCGCTGCCACCCTGCTGCCCGCAAGATTCGAGGCAGAGGCCTTAAAGATGGAAGTAGTCAGGTATTCACAGGATGCTGGGAGGCGGATGATCCACACTGTATAGCAGTTGCAATTTCACGATATATTCAGGTTTTCGGGGCCCCGCGCGCTGGAATTGACGCTTGGCCGCGTGCGTTTTGTTCGAACTGGCGCTTCTTCATTCCGCCGTCAGATGGCGGTGCGATGCGTGAGCGAGTGGCAGTGAATTTGAATAAGGGAGATACAGGAAGGAATTAGGAAAATCATCCCAAAGCCGGTTCACCTGGTGTACAGGTACCTGGTGTATGTTGCACACCTGTGCAGGTTTCCATACAAGCTCACCTGACAGGTATAACTGTGCAGGCAAACCTGTCAGGTATACCCTAGCGTGTATGGCGACCTTAATGGATAACTAATGAACTATTCATACGAAGACATGGCTTATAGGACTTAGTATCCAAGCCAGAAACATTCGACTCAAGCGCTGACGCACGAAGACGTAAAACATGGTCACCAGTTTGAGTGAAGATTTACTCCATGTTTTACTCATAGCTACAGTTGATTTTGTCGGCGACGGCCGCATGTCAAATCAAATCAAATACATTTATTTCAAATAGACCATTTGCAGACACTTTTGAATAGTCAAATGTCGATCAGTCCAAAAAAAAAGTGAAGCTAAATACCTAGCATGTCGTGTAATAGTGGTAGTGAGTGTGATTTTTTTTTGTTTTATCGTTTTTGATATAAAAACCCTGTAAATAAATCGGACTTGCCTGAGATCCATTGTAGTTGGCGACCCACAGGTTGCCTTTCGTGTCAATGGTCATGCCGTCTAAAGTTCCGCTCAGTTTTTTTTTTAAGCTAGTATCTTTTTCGCGTTCTGCCGGTGCGAAAAGAAGAGAATCTGCTGGGCCGTAGACTTTAGAACCGCCCGAAACTTGGTCTTGAGGACCATTCCTAGCGTAGTCTTGAGGACCATTACCGGCGTAGTCTTGAGGACCATTACTAGCGTAGTTTTTAGGACCGCCCGGAACTTGGTCTTGAGGACCAATCCTAGCGTAGTCTTGAGGACCATTACCGGCGTAGTCTTGAGGACCATTACTAGCGTAGTTTTTAGGACCGCCTGGGCCTTGGTCTTGAAGATCATTAGCGGCGAAGTTTTGAGGACCATCACGCATGTAGTCTACAAAATTGCCAGTGTTGTTGGTTTCAGGAACATCATGAGGAACATCTTGGGCTAAATCTAGAGAGTAATAGTCCGGGACCGTAGCAGTCCGTAGGATTCCTGGACCGACTGGAGCATGACCGCGTGGGGCGTAAGCTTGAGGTCTACCACCCCCTGGCGCTCGAACGGAGTCTTGAGGACTGCCAAGGGTGTGTCCTTGAGGACCACCCAGAGTGTAACCATGAAAAACATTTTGGCGACGAATTTGGGGACCAGTTTCGACGTAGCCTTGTGGACCACCTGAGGTGTTGCCTTTTAAACCATCTGGGGCGTCGTCGTCGTTACCGCTTGTAGCGTCGGCTTCGGGAACCGCTGCGGCGTCTCCTACAGGACCAACCTGGACGTTGCGTTCGATAACACCCTGGCCATAATCTTGTGGACCACTAGGGGCATAGCTTTGAGAAGCGCCTTGGGGACCACCTTGTGTGAAGCCTAATAAGGAAGCATAGTTTTGGAGATCACCTTGGCGACGAATTTGGGGACCACCTTCGAGGTCGTCTGGACCTGGGGCGGCGACTATCGAACCGTCCGAGGCTTCGTCATCGCTACCGTCTGGAGCGTAGTCTGAACCGTCTGAATTGCTGTCTCCGTAATAATCATCGCGGTCTAGAAGACCAACTAAACCTCTTTGGATTTGTGGGCTTTGAGGATCACTGTCGTTTCCTTGGCGACCAATTGGATGACCGCCTGGGTAGTTGACTTCGAGGCTATCGAGAGGCAGGTCGTCTGGTGTGAAATCTTGGCTGTAGGAATTGGGGTTAGCAACTATGTACTCTTGGTCCTGCATTTCAAACACGATTCGTGGATTCGCTAAAAAAATAAACAAAGGAAAATTAATAAAATAAAATACAGATATTTATGATTTCTGGCTGTTGGCTAAAATTAATGGTAATCTCAAATGATAATGATTTAGACACTTGCATACAAAGGGTTTTGTTCGAACTCTTCCCAAAACTTCTCCTGAAATTATCTCCGAAACAGCTAGACCGATTGTTTTCCGAGTAGATGCTGATGTTATAAGCACTTTAATTTTGGAAAAATAAATTTGACCAAAATCCAATGGAAGCTTGTAGTTAAATATTTGCAATCAAGACGCTTCTACTAGTAGTAGTACTTCAAACCATGATGCTTTTTTTTTGGTGGGGAATATCATCCAATGACAACCCCCGCTCTTGGGCGGAGCGGGAGATAGTGTCAGACTCAAACAAACTAAAAAACCTACCCCGTTCCTTCAAGCCGGGGCTCGAGTTCCCTTTCGGATAACCCTGGCCCCAGTAGGCTACGACCCGGCTGTGCCCCTGCTGTTGCTGACAACTTCTTAAGGCGCGCGGGAACAGTGCGCGCCGTCGATAACTTGGGCTTGGTCCGGATAGTTACCGGACGGTCGGACAGCAAGCTACCCATTGTTCACTCCGCAAGCCTGCGCCTACGGTGGCTGGAAATCGGGATCGGAAATTCGGAATCCCGGCGGCGGCGAGAGCGCCGTTGCCTGATGCGGTCAGCCTCCTCCTTTGCGAGCATTTCTGCTTCGCAAAAGTCGGCGACCGCCTGCCACTCCTCCTCGCTCCGGACCATGGCCTTGATCAAGTCCCGGAGCGAGAGGTCTCCGCCGCCGATGGCCCCCACGAGGGCACGGCGATGCTCCGCCCAAGCAGGGCACACCTCGACTGTGTGCTCCAGCGTGTCCTCCGGGCGTTCCGCACAGTGGCGACACCCGGGCGTCATTTCCGCTTTAATCCGGAACAGGAACCTCCCTAACTTGCCATGTCTGGTGAGGACCTGCGTCATGCGGAAGGTAAGGACGCCGGAAAGACCTCATTTCCAGCCACGCCTCAAAAAGGGGACTTACTGCCATAATTGTGGCGTGCCCAGCACCATGATGCTTCACATTTGGTTCATAATAAGTTGGGCTAATTAATTATATTCCTTGCTAGCTTTTGCCTGCGGCTTCGCCCGCGTACATAAAATATAGCCTATGTCACCCAGGAATACCTAAAGCAACTTTCTATCGGTGAATTTTTAGCAATCGGACCAGTACTTCCAGAGATTATTTCCGACAAACAAAAAAACTTAAAAACAAATAAACAAACTTTACCTCTTTATTTATTAGTGTAGATTCTGTGCCTAGAATTGTAAGAAGACGGCGATAATGAGGTGAGAGGTGCGCGTTTACTCGCTTTTTGTAACTACTAGCCGAAAAAATGTAAATGTTCAGACAATGGTATGACCTGATTGCGAAAGAAACGCCCGGGTGTCACCATTGTGTGGACCGCCCGAAGGATTCGCTGGAGCATAAGGTAGAGGCAAACAAACAAGGAATACGAGTGGGTTTTAGTCGGTAATAGTCTGACACGCCCTCTCTCTCCGTTCCAAGAGCGGGACAAGTCATTGGATAATTTACCAGTTAAAAAAATATTAATTGGTATGATCAGGTGAGAGTCGCGGAAATGCAATGGAAGTGAGACGCACAGGACCCTTCGTTGTCGCGATATTTGTGAGACGGCTGAAGTGATGACGATGATAAAATCTGAAATATATACTACTCACAAATGTCTCCCGTTTCGACGTCATAGTCATATCTTCTGATGCTGTAGTTGAAGTTGTCGATAAAGTAGAAGGCCTTGTGGGCGAGGTCCCAGCAGAGTCCGTTGGACACGCCGATGTTGTCCAGCACCTTCTGAGGAGTACCGTCTTCTGCGAAACGATACAGAGCACCACTCTTCTTGTTGATTCTGGCTGGATCGTGATTATGGCTCATCGACCCTTGAAGAAAATAAAAAAAAACATGGTTTTTGTTTAATATTAATAGTGATAGGCTCGCGTTTGACCTCTATCTCACCTGACGGTAAGTGATGATGTGGCCGACGATGGAGCACGCTTGCCTAGAAATAACCTATCAACTCTTGACTTAAAGACTCCTAAGATGTAGCTATCAGGAAATACAGACTCCAGTGTTCAAGAAAACCTATAGATATCTGATTACTTAAGTACAAAACTTAGAGAGTTAGGACGGCCATAGGCATTTTGATCTTCATAACTTCACTATCTACCTTGATCTTTCCTAATTGTGTTGGGTCCCTACTAGTGCCACCAGATGAATGCGCGCCGTAAAAATAAATTAGTTCTCCCGGTGCCCAGACTTGAAAGGTATAAAAAAAGTCCATAATAATTATTCGAATAAGCATTCGAATTTATAATAAGCTACCCGATAGCATAAGGTCTACAAAAACATTATGTATTAATGTATAACGAACCGGTAAGGATCCATACGAGCTGTATACCAGAGTGATAGTGTGAATTTATGTCTAGGCGACCGACTGAAAAGAGGTGGTCAGGTTATATCTCACCTCCTTTACATGGATGACATTTTTTTTTTCGTAGCTGTTTATGTGTCTGTCTACATAGGTATACATCGAGATTAAGTGGCAGTGGATAAGGAACTCACCCTGCTCTCTCTGGCTAACGAGAATTGGCGTAAACCTATAGTGCTTGACACTAAAGATCGCAGAGAAGTTCACGGACTCTATTTCCGGGCCGATGTAAATCAATTAGCGTCCGTATACTATGATAAGGTGAGCTCTTTGAGGAAACCGAAGGTGTCGGCGAAGTTATCAATATACCAGAGATTTATTAAACAAAGAACGAAAGAAAATTAATTAATTTCTTACCAGCAAACAGTCTTCCCTTAGGATCTGCCTTGCCATGACTGAACCTATCCTCAGGGTGTTCCATGTGCACCTCCGCGATGGTCCTGAGAACCACGGCTCTATTGTTTCCGCCGTCCCACTGAATCTCCACCACCTTCTGGTCCAAACCCACCGCGAAATGGTTTTCTTTACCTTCGATTGGGATTATGAAGGTAGTCATTCCATCTGGAATATGATATGTTGTTTTTTTTTTGTAAAAAGACCCAGCACTACATGCGTTAAATATTACACGAATTTAAGGCCAGTGTCTTCCCACCCTTCAGTTTCAACGACGCAACTAACAAACGAACAAACACGAGCCATAACGGTTATTAATCCACCTAAATTTATTGTCATTCTTAACTATAAAAAACAAAACGGAAATAAAGACAAAGTTGTCTTCAATCGACATCTATTGTGATTCTTTACATTTTCTAGTGATGATAAACAGTTTATTGTGTCTTTTAGGGTACCTACGCAAAGATATTAGGAATAGATCAAAGTACTTAATTGCTTTATCTGGCGCTTAAAAATAATACAATTTATAACGGACTTACCCAACTTAGCTTTAAAATGGCTGCCGTCCGCATACCTCATCAAGGTTTTGCCAAGTACACTGACGTAGTACAGTGTCTGTGTCTCATTGAACCAGTGCGGGCTAGCGCCGTACGTCACCGGCGATACCACTGCACTTACCGTCGGTAGTTCTGGCTCCTGAGAACGGAGGTAGGGTTCACAACAAAATACACAAAAGATAAAACTAAAGTAACTAAGTCTAAAGACGCAAGAGTAAAGTCTATTCCTGTTTAAGAAAATAGTGACGTCATCGTTGTCACATATAGTACCTAAAATTAAGTATTCGTCGTTTGTGGAATGCGTTACCCTCAGAAGTGAGGCTTGGATACGCTACCAACTTTTAAAAAAATGGTGAAGGAGCATTATTTATCATTTTGATTTTTTCTTCTCCTGGCTCAACTCTGTGACTCCTGTGAAAAGTGATATAACTCGACTTATATCATTTTTGAGTTTTTTACACAAAACTTATCAAAAAATAAATTACGAATTTTTTGGTCTAAACCACGTTCTTCTAATCATATTTCTTAAGAACGCGATTTAGACCAAAAAATTCGTAATTTATTTTTTGATAAGTCACAGAGTTGAGCCAGGAGAAGAAAAAATCAAAATGATAAATAATGCTCCTTCACCATTTTTTTAAAAGTTGGTAGCGTATCCAAGCCTCACTTCTGAGGGTAACGCATTCCGCAAACGACGAATACTTAATTTTAGGTACTATATGTGACAACGATGACGTCACTATTTGCTCACTTTTCACAGGAGGCACAGAACTATACACCGTTAAATTTTAATCGTTTTAATCAATATATACTATTTTATCTTTACAAATCGATAGTGCTTCATGCACCGGATCGACCCTCCCTCCACGGGATTAAAACGATTAAAATTTAGCGGTGTATATTAGATATTTATTGGTATATTTTTTTGTATGTATGTATTTGTGTTATTAAGTATTATTAGTATTATTTCTGATATCTGTACAGTGTACACTGGCAACCCTAAATCTACCTCCTTTCTTTCAGTACATCCAAAGGTTGTCTGTAAGAAATTGCCCTGTGCGATTTAAACGTCCATTGTTCATTGTACACTTATTTTTAATAAAGTTTGTCCTGTATTTTTTTTATGTGGTGCACAAAAAAGAATATACCTATACTATAGTGGTGGAACGAGACGCGAAATTGTTGAAGAGAAGCAACGTATACTGAGGTCTGTCCGTAGATAGGTGACCATTCATTACAAATCCAGACTCCTGCGTTATATGGAAAGCACGTCAAGAAGTTGGTCTCGCCGGTAATTTTTAGATTTTTGATAGTGGGCTTCTCGGACTACCCATAAGTATTAAATACCAGAAGGTCTTATTTGCCATTTATTCACAAGATATTAGAATAGACAGGGTGTAAGGGAGAGGCCTCTGCAAACTTAAAGGGCTTGCTCAGTAGACGAAACTGAACAACCTTTTGCAAGATATAAACTGTCCAATCAAGTTTATAATTTCATATGGAGATGCCGACTTTTTTTATGTACTACACCCTGTAGTCTATGCGCGTTTTTAAAATAATGACGACTAGTGGCTGCCCTTCATCAATTTTTGATAAACGATATATCGCAAAGGCCATAAAATAGCATCATAATACTCTATTTTATCGTGATAATTAATTTCACTCAAAATATTTACAAACTTCTTGTTTCGCACTACGATAATCTCGACCTCAAGTCCCGGTCGGTCTACACTCATGATCTGACATCTCAGTACTGGTTCTGGTGTACGCAGACTGGTGTAAACTTAAGTGTCGAGTTTCGTTTATCAGTCAACACTCGGCTGATAACGTAAACCTAAGCTGAAACTTGAGCTCAAGCTTGAACTTGAGTTTGTGAATCTTTTTTATTAATAAAATTTGGACCTCAAGTTTGATATCAAGTACGAGATCTTGGGCTGAGCAACGTTTATTAATACGGGCGTAACTTATATAAATGTATCTTCTGTAATAATATATTATTCTTATTGTCTTAGCTAAGAAACATCGACCTTAGTGATTTGATAAAAACCAAACAGTTCCTGCTGCAGAAATGTAGCATCAATAGACTTTTAATTTCGATAAAATATTGATTAAGATTACTTAGTAACAGTACCAGGTTAGTGTCGCATGTTTTCTGCCCATTACCGCATCAATACAGTCCACTTTTCATTTTGAACCAGTTCCCTGCGTCTGCGATAATCACAACCAATTTTACATTTCCACCCAACTAATTGGTGGCACCACCACTTTCTGATTGTACTGTTAATGTACAATCATTTACTGAGAATTTGCAAATGTATTTACTCACTTCAAAAAGGAAGTCTATATCATTATTACTAGTAACAGTTTCTGTTATGGTGGTCGTGGATTCGATATTCAATTTCCAACCTCCATTAACATGTAGCTTCGGTTCTGTTGTTGTGACTTCGACAGACTTATTCGGTTTCCAATTTATAGTTTTGCTGTGCACCACATTTTGTGCTAACGTAACACAAGCGATCACAAACACAGATGTCAACATTTATGTTTTACAGGAACCGTTGCTAGTTTTACGTTGGCACAAATGTTTTTTTAAACGTGGTATCCATTACTATTTTCACCCAAGCATGAAATTGACTCTGACGACGACTCTATAATAAATATTGCCTATGACTTCATTTAATATCAATCTTTTACAATTTTTGCAGCAAACACAGTGATTTTACGTACATCTAAGTTGTGGAATTCCCTGCCAATTTGTTTTCCTGATAAAGTCAAAGTAAGCTTTAAACCAAGAGTGAATAGGATTTTCTAGGTAAGGGAGCTCGACCATATCACTGCTTACCATCTGGAGAGGTAGTGGTTAAGCGCGAGACTATAAAAACAAATTACTATAATATCAGTGTACTTTAAGGTGAAGTGGAGCCGAAAAAATCCACTTAAGTATATCAAACGGTATTTCTCCGCCCATCATTAATAAAGAACCCTATCGGTTTGAGTATTCATTTGTGTGGTTATAAACAGCAAGCCTGTTAAAACAAAAGATGGATTGTTTGATAGATGATTTAGGTAGAGAGGACTAAAAGCGACTTACTGACTAGTGAGATGACGGACATATGGATATGTTGCGCCAAGCTGGGAAAATTAAGCCCTAGCTAGACTAATACTAATAGATTAGCTTACAATATGATTGCACAAAAAAAAGGTGGCAAGAGGAAATCCCTTTCCTCTTTCTGTATACGTATTACTTACATTTATTTGACATTATTTACTAAATATAGTTTGACATTGCATTGTATGGATTTAGACGTATTACTTACATTTATTTGACATTATTTACTAAATATAATTTGACATTGCATTGTATGGATTAAAAACATATTACTTACTAAAAGACTAATATATTTGTACACCGATTTTATTGGTAGGACATAGAGCACGACTAAAATGTTTTATAAGACCTTTATTGTAACACCTATGTTCACAAATAAAGATTGATTGATTGATTGATTTCCACATTTCACCTGCAGTTGGACAACACAGGCATGTAATAATAAGGCCAGGTAAATGTTAAAGAAGATAAAAGTATAGGGCTCAACTGACATTGGGGTAGAGTCGCTTCGCGCGATAATCTTCGCATTAGTGCAACCGAATCGCATTGCTGGACTAGTTCTGAGACTTATGAATGATGCTCGTCAGCTGACACGTCACTGCACGCGAGTAACGCACAGCGACACGTCGATATAATAATTGCACGTCGATATAATTTTTACACAAATTTGTACCTAAATAATGGGATAATAGAGATAAATGTGCTATAGGCAAAAAACATGAAACGTCGCGACGCTGAATTAAGCCTAGCAGACGTAGAACTAGAAATTGACGGCACGGTTGGCGAAGTAGTTGAGCGATTGGCTGATGCGCTGCGTGTCGCGAGTTCGATTCCTGAACGGAACTTTGGAGGTAGGCGGAACAGAGAGTAAAGTCCCGCAAACCTCCGTTGAAAAGGGAGGATCCTCCGACCAGACAGGTGTTATAGTCTGGTGGGCGACTGCCCAATAGATGATTTCGGGCTGTCGTATATGTTCAAATCGCGCGGAGAACTGTGATTGCGCGATGCAGGATTTCGTACTTTCTTCGTAGTTCTTATGTGGCGCCATAGATGTCGCTACAGAACAAATATTTTTATTGACTAGAGCTAGTTTTTCCAGATCTGGGATTTTACATGACGCACGATACAGGGGTAATTCATAGTGTGGGTAAAGGTTTTTAATTTAAAAAAAAAATCTTACCTATAAGAGTCGTGACCTCTTCACACACAGCAGCCAGCGCTCGTCCCTACTGCAGGCGATTATTCGCCAACTTTCGGGACTACTATAACCTCCATTCCTTTGCCAAACACACACACTGTTATAGCGTCGCTAGAAAAAGAAATTCACGATTATTGACAACAAGAAAATGTATAGTGCGTTTCACATAAGAAGTTCCTTCGCCGTAATGTTGATGACTTCTTTTAAAACCTGCTTTTTTTTTTTAAATAAAATCCCATTCCCCTCATAATTCTCCAAAAAGTGTTGCCATTAAAATCTATTTTGTTTCGCATTTCGTGCAACAATTTTGCTAGAGTAGGCATCTCTTTTCTCTTTTCTGTAGATAGACAGGGGAGCCAACATTCAATTTATGCTTAATTTTTTTTTTATTGTGCATTTAAGGTTCCTCAAATGCAAAATTTCATTTTCATGGTTTGCTGGAAGAAAACTCAGTTCTGGGTTAAGCTCGCCTATGTACTATAGGTGCCCTAAGACGGCTGACCCACTATTTTGATAAGCTATTTTAATCATTATTTTGCTGATATTAAAGATGAAAATCCTTTGTGCCAGCATTTCGATAAATCTTGCTATCCTAGAGTGAGGGTAGATTGATAAAAGAAAATGGCACGTCAGTGACAAAAGTTAACTTAGCTGATTCCATGAGTCTTATCAACTGCTTGTAAATGGGCCATAATATTGCGTCCAGTTTTACAAGTAAGGTTGAATTTCGATATCGTCTATAAGAATACATTTAGTCCAGGGGCAATATTAGCGACTTGGCACGCAGGTGTAGCTGGTTCAAATCTCAGTTTAAACGCCTAACTTTTTGTTTTCCATCTTTTGTGTTTTAGTTATATTTTTTTACTTTTCTTTAACGACAAAAGTCGAGAAATGGAGTTTGTATAGAAATGAAACAAAATATTGTAAGTAAATAAAATGTTTATTATTTCACTATATTTAAAATATATATATATATATATATATAAAGTAAGTAAATGGTCAACGTCAAAAATTAAAAAAAAAAAACAGTTTTTTAATATTATAATCAAACAAACACATGTATAAACATTTATAAAGGGATATTATAATGGTATAAATAACTATTTATTAAGCAATTTTGATTCTTATGCCCTAAGACTTAAACTTTATTATTGGTATTTTAAAATGTAGTGACTAATGATAGCTTATTTTGGTATTCTTAAACAAAATAGAATGGCTTATTGATCTGTGTAAAGACTTTGACGCAATAAGGCACGAGTTCAATTCTCATACCCTGTATATTGTTTTGCTTTCCATTCAGAACTTTTTTATTATTTTAAGTAACAATCATCGAACTAAATATTCTTCGAACATATTTGGAATAATTTGGCCTGACTTGTAATAAGCGGGTAGTCAAGATAAATATGCGTATTCATCATAAAACTGGTATTCAAATGTTACTTAGATTAAGGGTAGAGGAATAAAAATTAACCGTTTTAGTAAAGCAAATACCAGTCGACGCTCAATAGCAGTGACGTCGTGCAAACAATTTTTACGTTGCCTTACTAAATTGCGTAAAACAATGTCTTTATTTAGAATATTTTTATATACCTAGTTCTAAAATACAAAATAATCTATTTACATGAGGAGAATGTTGGTTTTCGGAGAGATTGATAGGAGACATCTTAATATAGCAGTAGGTAAGTGTCTTTTTTCCATTTAATTTATGCTTCTTTTTTAAACTTACACATTTTTATGCTGTGACGTAATCAAACATCTTTTTAATTATACTACGTTTCTTTGTTTCAGAGAAATACAGTCAGATTGTGGTTTAAAACTATAACAAACAATACAAGTCAGGACGTAAAATTGAAATAACTGCTGGTCATCCGTCAAGTCCATTTTCCCCAAGAATATCTGGATTTCTATCTGTGAAAAAAACATGTTATTAAACTGCCGTATGGAAGTGGCGGGTATAACTCTGAGTTACTTGTGTTGAATGTCTTCTGTGGAACTTGGTTATCTTGTAGAAATTGGCCCCCATTCAGTAATAAATATTACGTGACGTAATGTCATCAGTGCGTGTAAGCAACAATGGATAATTATTTACTTCTTGTAAGCTGCAACAATACCTTCTTGTCAGTGCGTATGTGTGGTGTATTAGTTAAATAAATCATAGTAATCTTAATTTGTTAGGAAGTGTTTTTAAAATAAATTAACTGATCTTTATTTCTTTCATAATCAAACTTAAAATGCTACATAAAACCTGTCAAGTAGTTAAAATGTCAAAATATTTAGTGGTATTTTCACTTTGATTTTTTGAGCAGATAGGACAGTTAATGCAGTGATGCTATTGTTATAAAATAGAAATATTATATATTTCTAATCATGTAACATGTTGATTCACAGCATTAAACTCTTCTTTAAAAATAAAATTGGTATTTCATTAGCACTATGTATTGAAATAAATAAATAGTTTTTTCTCCTGCTCAAAACTGTATTACAAATAATTCTACCATATCAAAAGCAGTTTAATATTGTAACTTCTGTTATATGTTTTACCTTTATATATAGTTATTTAAATTATGTCTATTAGACGAGTAAATATTTTTTTATGTAAATTGTAAATATTACTTGAATAAACCGTTACTTATCCTAACCATTTTTGTTTTTTATTCATGTTGCTTTTATGTTTGAAAAGTTAATTTAAATTTATTTATTTAACTTAATATAAATTATAATTTGATTTCAAAAATCATAATCCAATATTGTAAACACAAAACTACTAAAAGAAGCACGACGGATTTGAACTTACGACCATGTCAATATAATTCTACTGTTATGACCATTAGACTAATTTGACTTATGATATATTGTTGAAATTAACAAGTGGATTATGAGACAAAACCGTATTCAAAGTTTACCAACCTTAACGTTACCTCTTAAAGATCAAATTGACGTGACAGTATTCTATAATATTTGACTACCTACCTCTCGTTATATTCGTTTAAATTATTATGCTCCGAATTGATTATCATGTATCTTCTGCTAATTGCAGAAGGTTCAAATTCGTCTAACTTTTAGGATGTCTTATATTACCTTCTTCTGTCACGTGGGTCAGATTTCTTGGGTCTTTGTGTGTACATCAAATGTCCTATTTTTTGTTGTTTGTTATTTATTTTTTTGTGTACAATAAGGAATACAACAACTTTACGGCGAAAGAACTTCTAAATAGGTAACTAGGAAAAAGAACAAGTTCTAAGCTCAATGCTTGTGGCTGCTAAGTCAAAAGTGCTGACATGATTTATGACAACATTGTACACTTAGTTTGCAATAAACGTTTTGACTTTGACTTTGGCTTTTATTATTTTAAACAAGTTATTTAAACAGCGGCTGCGCTCGCGTCAAAGTAGTAGATCTATTCTAAGGAAAGATAATACCCTAAATGTATAAAAAAAGTACCCTATGTCTTATTCAAGTAGGTGCCCATTAGTCTATGGGAGTTGGTATTCCAAATTTTGTCCAGTTTAAAAAATAACCAAATACCTATTGTTTCTATTTTTCGAGCAGGTAGACGATTAAGGCAAATAAAAGTAGCCCTTATATTGGATAAATTAGATTCGAATTACATAACAATGACGTCATTTAATGTATGATGACAAGATAAGATACGAGTACAAACATATAAACGTTATCAAGATACGATGGGAGTGGGTGCAATCAACTTGACAAGAACACTCCTCTTGTGTTGATAGAGACATGACGATATCAGCCTCTGGGTACTTGTCATTTAAAAAGAGGCTTTCAGGATACTTTGAAAGTATTAGAATTGGGCAGTTCACTTTTTTTAATTTATAAAGTGACTTTACCGAAAATCGCAAATAGAATTTTTCAAATCTTTAATAGTAAGTTAGAAACCTTTCAAATCTGGTGGAAGAGGAAACTGTCAAGTAACAGAATAAGGACGCACATACTGAAATGTGACGTCAGCGCTATTAGGTTACGTGTGTACAAAAGAGATAACGAAATGTCCCCACTTTTCCCCCACACTTCCCTAAACAAATATTTGGAATGCTAATTGCTGCTTCATTTAATAACCAATTTTGATGCTGTTTTCAGAAAAAGGATTTATATGTAGTGAGCGAGAGGGAGCGTAAGACTTTTACTGGCTCTACCTGTGCTCCTTCTGTAGCTCCTTGCGTCCCAGGTCCGCGGTAACTCTTTCGAATAATTCACAGTATCCAGAGTCCCAAGACTAATTTCATTCAAGTAACACTAATATTATTATAAAGGAAAAGATTGTGAGTGTGTGTATGTTTGTTACTTCCTCACGCACGAAAGGCTGAATGGATTTAGATGAAACTTGGTAAACGGATAGACCATGTGCTGAAATATCACATAGGATACTTTTTATCCCTGGTGTATGTTCCCTTGGGATAATTTTCAACTATAACGCGGACGAAGCCGCTGGCAGTATCTAGCCATCAATACTTCGCATTTAAAAATGAATTTGTTTAAAATAAACAGTTAACATACCTATTATGATCCAAAAGATCCATTCCCTGCACATCGGCGACATCTGTGTGAGTTTGAGACAAGAATTTACATCCTACCCCCTCTTCACTGACCCGCCATCGAAGCAACGTGATTCTCTGATCAATCGACGTTGATAACAGATAGTCATCCACCAGACACAAGCCAGTTATCTGCGAGCTATGGTAGTTAGAACTGTTCCAAGTATGCAGTACTCTTGTAGACGTCAAGTTATTCTGGTCAAGGATTTCCAGTACATTTAAATGAATAGCATTGTCGTCACCACCTGTTGTTATAAGTATTTTGTTTTCAGTTAAAATGCTGGTGTCTATACTGTTTATACCAGATTTATTCGTTTTTGTTGAGAAAAATGGTTTGAAATCTGATTCTGTGATGGTAGTTGTGTCCCACAATGTGACATCTCCTCTTGTAGTACAACTTATAAGGATATGTTTATCTAGAATTTGTATTACTTTAGTTTTCAGTATGCAAGTTTTATGGTACTTAGATTCCTTGAGATATTCCACCTTTTTGCTGTCTTGTTTGAAAGAAAATACTCTTAGATACGAATCTGAACAGCCAGTGAAAATTATGTAGGTATCTTTGTTTCTTATCAAGTCTAAATCCATGATTCTCATTTCAGGATCAAAATCAATGGAGCAGTTCCTCCAAGTTTGATTACCTTTTCTTTCTCTATCTGTTCCTTTTATTTGGTAATCTATTAATTCTTCTGATGATACATTAATTTTACCATTTTCTTTGGTTACTTTAATATCTTTGATGCAAAGCTGTGCTCTTCCACCTGCAGACAATACTAGCAAACGATTGTCTCCTAAAGGAAATGTTTTTAGAGTTCTAACACTTGATAAATGTTTGAAACAAACTTCGTCTTTAAAGTTCATTTCTTCATCAACACTAGAAATTCTCAGTGTCGTATCTTCCCCACCAGATATGTACACTGTAGCATTCTTAACTTTATGTGCCCTCAAACAGTTGACTTCTTTAGCGTGTGATCCGTTTATCACATTTCTTGACACAATTTTGCTAAGTTGAAATGTTGTAACATTAATGTCTGATTTTTTCACGTAAATCAGTTTGATAAATTGTTCATAGTCCTCTTTCACTTTTTCAAAGTACCTGACGGCATCCCACGATCTATGGCCACCACCGCACGGCACTTCTAATATTTTACTATTATCTTTAATGTTATGTACGACAAAAACTCTTTCTTGGAACCCACAAACAATATTGTCGTCTTTATCCAAGAATTTCTCGACCCATTCGAAGGGTAGATCTTTGCTGCTCATGTATTTAACAGTGTCATCATTTATGCTAAAATATTTAATGGTTCCATCTCTCCCTGTAGTGATGATATTATTATTTCTTACGTTAATTGATGTGGGACCATACCTGCCATGCACTTTTGGAAAACTCTTTACCGGATTTGTTTGACCTTTAACGAATATGTGTATATTGCCACATCTATCTCCAAACACAAAGTTACTGTTGACTACGTTTAAAGCGGAGGCTGTCAGCCATCTTTCTTTACAGTTCGGTAAAACGAAATTAGCATAATCTTCTACTTTTGCGCCATTTGAAGCTAAGACTGTTATTTGGCCATCTCCAGAACATAATACAAGATGCCTGTTCCCAGCCCAATGCATTGATAAAATCTTTCCGACTTGTAATCTCGTATCAATAACATTTAATATAAAAGCCTCATCTTTACACTTTTCCACAAACACATCTAGTTTGCCATTCATGTCTGCTACAGCAACCAGTTGCTTACAATTCGATAGTGATAGCAATTTATATGTAGACTCATGGTTTAATTTATGTTCAGTCTTATTTTTACTTAAAACATCATAATATATCAAGTGATTCTCATCCATGACTAATACGTTCTTTCTAGCAGTAAATACGACTTTTTTGGGAGTAGCAACACCAATATCAATGATATTATCATGGCAGTAATCAGTAGCAATGGTTAGGGGATGTATAATAACCCCACAGTCACCTCCACCAGTTACTAAATTATGCCCATCAGTGTCTACGGCCCAGATGCAACCATTCTGATGGGTCAGGGCCTTTTTCAGCAACTTGCCCTTATAATCCCAGTAACATATAGCCGAGTCTTCACCAACGGACACTATAATATAATATATAATGCAGCTCCTCATGACTCTAGCCAAATGGCCGTACACTTCATGCTTACAAACTATGTCAATGGTTTCCCAATATTCTGCTGTGTTATGTGTGTGTCTGGGTATGGTATTAGGACCCCAAATCCTGACGGATCTGTCATCAGATGTGGTCACTACTATGTTCTTATGTGGTGCACAGGATATTGAGAATATTACTCCCTGAAAAGAAATAACTTTTCTTTTATCAGTCCTTCAATATTAAATCCATATCCATAGATATTATGTAACAAAGTTCCCCAATGTCTGTCTTTCTCTATGAACACAATAAACTCGAAAACTACTGAACAGATTTTCATACAGTTTTAACCAAAAGGCAAGAATGATTCATGAGGAAGGTTTAGGTGTAGATGAC
Source organism: Mythimna ferrago (assembly GCA_910589285.2). Classification (NCBI taxonomy): domain Eukaryota; kingdom Metazoa; phylum Arthropoda; class Insecta; order Lepidoptera; family Noctuidae; genus Mythimna; species Mythimna ferrago. The sequence goes on from OU342684.1 coordinate 27,318,045, forward strand.
ATGCATATCCACAGTTAGAGACTTCTAATACCCTTGCCTATGGTGCCTAGTGTGGGGCGCTAGTACGTATTACCTGTGCAAATTATCTAACTCAATCAGTTTTTATCAAGTTTGGTCAGCTTGGCTTAGGTTTTTTTTTTGGGGAATCATTTAATGACTTCTCCCGCTCGTGGGCAGGGCGAGAGGGCGTGTCTGACTTTTACTGACTTAAAACCATTCTTGTTTTTCGCCGTCGACGACTCGACCTCGGCCCAGAAGGTTATTGGACAACCGGAAAGTTATGCTACAGGTGTGAGTTTATATACTATTGAATAAGTTTAACAAAAATTAAATTTAAAAAATCAAAAAGCTTAAACTCCTAGATAACATACCTTATGTCCTCTCAAGTGATGTAGTGGTTCATCCCCACTACACCTGTGTATGATGACCTCGGAGAACACCGTACCAGCCATCACCAGGATATCATCCTGGAGAGGAAGCAGCAGGCCACTGTACAATATGGAGTTGTCTCGGCTGGTGTGTTGAGATAGCAGTGTCTGGGTGGTAGTGTTCCATTTCTGTAATATTACATTTTGGTAAGAGGTAAATTAGAAAAAGAAGATGGATGTGTGGTATGATGAGAATGGATAAAGTGAGAAATGAGTATATTAGAGGAAGTTTGAAAGTGGCGCCAGTCACTGAAAAGTTGAAAGGAAATCGTTTGTCTTGGTATGGTCATGAAAAGAGGAGGGATGAAATGCATGTTGCTAAAAGAGTTATGAGTTTACATATGAATGGATGGAGAGGGAGAGGGAAGCCAAAGAAAAGACGGATGGATTGTATGAGAAGTAATATGAAAGAAAAGAGAGTTAGTGATAGCGTGACAAGTGACAGGACAGAATGGAAGAAATGAATGAGTCGCGCTGACCTCAAATAAAACGGGACAAGTGCAGGAAGATGATGATGATGATGATGATGGTAAGAGGTAAAATATGCACCTTGGAGGGAGGGAGGTCCCCTTTCATCTTTTCACAGAGTAAATTTTAAGAAATCCACTCTTAGTGCTTACCTACATCTATACATATAAATAAAATTGGAGTGTCTGTTTGTAATATTGAAATAACTGCTTTTTACTACATGCATATGAATATATATACGGTACATACACCAAAATAACATTTTTTACAATTTTCATCTGTCTGTGTCTGTTTGTCCGGACTAATCTCTGAAATGGCTGGACCGATTTTGACGGGACTTTTTTTGGCAGGTAGCTGATGTAATAAGGAGTGACATAGGCTACTTTTATTTTAGAAAAAATAAATTCAAAATCCTGTAGTCCACGCGAACAAAGTCGCGGGCACAGCTAGTCATAAAATAAAACCTTGTGCAAAATTTCATGCTTTGAGACTTTGTAGTTTTGGCTGTGCGTTGATATGTCAGTCAGTCAGTTTCTACTTTTATTTCAATAGATAAAATAATATCTAGAGAGGAAGAAGAAATACTAGTCCAAACAATTTTTAAAATTCTTTCACAAATATAAAGCTACACTATAACTGTTATGTAAAATGCTTCTTTTTAAGTTTCTTCCAAGATAAGCTACAGGAACTAAACTATGAGATAATGTAATTATTTAAAAGAAATTAGATTTATATAGCACTAACTTTTGCTTCACCCATGTAAAAACATAACACTCGTTTTTTGGGGTAGTCGTGTAAGAAAATAAAGCAGCCTTCAGTTATTAATTCATTAAACCGGACTGGGAGAGAATGCCTTGTTGCATTAAGTCCGCCTATGTACCACTACTGTACATGAAGTTTAAATAAATAAATAAACCCCAAGCGAACGCCGGCGTTCGCGCATCTATTGTCTTTCTATTGTGTCTGTAATTTCCACGATTGAAAGGTTAATATGGGAATAGGTAATAGAAAGACAGACCAAATTTATTTTACATTTATAGCATTATACTAAGGAATTTTATAATTTGCAAGTTGACTGATCACTACACAGTCTTCATTGTATTGCTCAGAACAGCACTTCACATCAAATTGTGTACAACTTTGAGAGACAAGTTTATAAATGTGGATTGGTAAACTCCTAAGATAGAGATAGACACATAATCAGATGGGAAAAAGACAGTGTCACTTTTTTGGATTATTGATCTTAGTTCCTTTACTACTTTGTGAATAATCATACAATTTTATACAGACTTACATTTACTTCAACTAAATCTTACCTGGACCACATTATGAGCTGTTAAAAGAGCAACCAGCTCGACACCAACCCACACTGCGGAATGCAGCCAGTCATCACACACTACTGGCTCAAACACTCTTCTAAATACCTTCCTTTCATCCCCAGGCTGTTCTGAAGTATCCGCAGAAATAACCGTGAACTGTTTACCACCAAAAACTAATATAATATCTCCACATTGAGCAGGCACAAACCCATATATTTTCTGGCCGTTCAAACCGCTTATTCGTTGTAATAACTTTGTGGATGCCTTGTCGAATATGTTTACTGTGCTACCAATGCCTGGAAAGTGTAGTTTATTAGTTAATTTAGGACTTATTGGATATATTACTGATAGTTTTGCTGTAAACATTATAACCTGAAAACTCACCGGCTAACACAAGATTTCCGTGAAATTTTACAGCAGTAACGTCAGTGCGCGTTAATAAAGACATTTCTAATGAATTCTGTACGGAGTTATCCAATAAATTCGGAATTAAATCGTATTTTTTCTGAAAATGTGCAATTCAGTGCTGTGCTACCATGTTATTGACAACAATAAATTTTCTTTGACATAGAGGAGTAGACATTTGACTCACAAAGTGTGAAAAAGGGAAAAACACAATTAATGCTAAAGATGTGTAATTTCGTAAAGCACTGGAAAAATATTAACTATGTTGCTGTCATTTTGACATAAGATGTTAACGTTCCGTTTTACAATAAATAAAAATAAATGGGACAAAAATATATTTATCATTGTTGAAAACATATACAATTTTCTATCTTCTCTTTGTTTGCAGGAATATTTCACAAACTTATTTTGTTTCAATTTAAAATACTCTATTCAAGATTTTATTTTTGTTAGAAATGTAAAATAATTAGAGCTGTCCAATATAAAATTCAAACACATCGATAAATTAAAAAAAAATATTTATTTGTTACAAAATATCGCTACTTATACCAGAGGGGAATTCTCCATTTTTTTATTACAGAACATTCGCATTTGAATCGCAGTCGTAATCAGTCAAAAAACCTATAATTTCCTTACATTTTGACCAGATTTTGAAATTGAGGCTGAGATGATATTGCGACATGAAATTGAACGTTTTTTTTAGTGTGAGAATTGGCTTTTAGTTAAAACAATTAATCAGTCTGGAATCGATCAAGAGGGTATTTGTCCGGGTATTTCTTCAAATGCTCTTCCATTTGCTGCATTTGTTTTCTGAAATAATAAAGAAATTCGTAAATTTTCTCGCTTTACTCGAATCCTAAATTATACAGTTTTATTATTTGAATATGAAATCCGAATAGCTTTTTTAATGCAACTTTAGCTCTTTTAGTTTTAAAATCCGTTAGATTTAGCATAAATATGAAAAGAGAAATAATTATTCAACAACTTACTGAATCCTAGGGGGCATATCGTAATAAACATCCTCGAGCATTTCCTTCCAATGGGGCAGCTTCTTCTTTTCTGCATCTTGCATAGTCCTAACGACCGTATCTCTTGATTCTTTAAGGGCAGTTTTTTCTGCATCCTCACCCCAAATACCTGTGGACATAAAAAAACATTCATCTTGTGAATGTACCTAAGCGTTTCATAAAATTTTACGCTAAATCAGAATTATAAAAAAAGCGTTGAAAGACTTGTCAGCAATAAAAGATAGGCATATATTCATACAGTCCATCATACGAAATGAAAAAAAAATAATTTAGAAGAGAATCTACATAATAATATAATATAATATAACATTCCACAACTATCACACAGCGCCGTCTAGTCCCAAGCTAAGCAGAGCTTGTGTTATGGGTACTAGACAACTGATAAACATACTTATATATTTCTAAATACATACATATTTATAGATAAATTACACCCAGACACAGAACAAATGATCGTGCTCATCACACAAACATTTGTCCTGGGTGGGAATCGAACCCACGACCTTCGGCATAGCAGTCAGCGTCACTAACCACTAGACCAACAGACCCGTCAAACATACCTTTACTTTCCAAATACAATTTAAACTTCTGCAATGGGCTCTCATCTTTGGTCCATTTTTGTATTTCTTCTACTGATCTGTATGCCGTGCTGTCATCTGAAGTGGAGTGATGGCCAACCCTGAAATGTAAAATAGTGATAAATTAATTAACGCTTAGATGAAAATCTTGACTGGAACAAAACTAAAATTTTATTGTCCTTCGTTATAGGTACTAATAATGAATCGGGAATTCTGGTTTGTTAGTGTGTGTCACATCAAGTAAAGATCCAATGTGGTGGTATTATGATAGCAAGCCAAGTAAGGCGATAAATTTTTTCATCAGAAATGTAACTTCTCAGTTGATTCTACAGCTGACATACCTGTAGGACATAGCCTCAATAAGCACAGGCTTGTTATTAGCTATAGCGAAGTCTCTTGCTTGTTTAACAGCGTTGTAGACTGCAAGGGTGTCAGTACCGTCGACACGGACAGTGCGAATGCCGAGAGAAGGCCCCCGAGCTGCTATGCCGTCGCCTTTGTACTGCTCGCTGGTTGGAGTCGAGATCGCGTAGCCGTTGTTTCTGCTGTAATAAATAAAATATTAAAGGTAATCTTTCAAGAACTAGTAACAAAACATTCACTGATAAATCAGAAGTCTATATTAATGTCATCATTTCCAGAGATCATCGTTTGTTCACAAGCCTTTGTAAAACCGCACTTACCATAAGAAGATCACAGGACAGTCTAACGTAGCTGAGAAGTTGAATGCCGCGAAGGCGTCTCCCTCAGAAGCAGCACCGTCTCCGAAAAAGCAGATGACACAACGATCGTTGTTTGGCTGACGCTTTAGCGCGTACGCAGCGCCCACAGCTTGAGGTATTTGGGTTGCTGAAATATTAGGAATAATAGCATGAGCTACAATTTGTTGGAAAACCACGCATTACTAAGATTAGGCCGCTCAACATTTTACTCATATCGTGAAACATTTTGCTGGGTAGTCTCTCTTAGGAGAGCGCTGGCGGCTGCCCTGCAGTAATGTGAGGGACAAAAATGATTTGAAGTTTCTCCTAAAACAAACAGTAGTTTGTTTACGAGTGCTGACGTCACTGCACAACTGCGTCACAATGATTCCAAGAAACTAGTACACTGCACATCTTACCTAACGGACTGGAGATAGTCACAAGATTGCGCTGCTTGTCTCCGTAATGAATTGGCATTGACCTCCCTTTCCCAGAGTCCTCGTGGTTGCCGTAACACTGGTTGATGAGCTCAGTGACGGTCACTCCGCGGTAGAGGAACACGCCTACTTCGCGGTACTGAGAGAACACGAGGTCCCGGGGGTCTAAAGCAGCAGCACTGCCGATATGAATACCTTCCTCGCCGTAGTGAGTCATGTAGAAGGATATACGACCCTGTCTGTAAAAAATGAGGACATTATAGCCATTAGAAAACATACCACCTAAAACCTTTAAACACTATCTGATTGGATGAAGTCGGTTGTGTACATATTATTTGATTGGGAAATATCTCTAGTCTGTACCATCTGCTTACGATAGATATAACTGAGATTATTAACTAACAAAAAAACAAACCGGGTTTACCTTTGAGACTCATACAAAATCTTGTCCAATTGAGTAATCTGTACCATCGTTTTGTACATATTGATAAGCTCCTCTTTATCGATGCTTGGCTCCTCCCTTTTTTCGATCACCGAACCATCGTTGTCCAACACTCTGTAGATAGGGATGGGATCATAGCTGGATTCGTTCAGGAATTTAATTTCTGTCACGTAGGGAGCCTTTGCGCCAGGAAACTCGGCATTTTTTGTTTTGTTTTGGTCTACTTCCGGCCTCGTATGTGTAGAGAGCAACTGCAAAATACGTTCGACACACTTTTATAATCACAGGATAGGCTCTGTTACGCTTCACCCAGTCCTTGTGACTTTCATTTGTAACGATATAACAAGTATGAAACAAAGGGAAATATTTCTCATGTTTATTTTCTACTTAGGTACTAAGACACACTGCAAATGCAAAATAGCCTACTTATTTAAATAAATTCAAATTAGTCACACGAATGTATTAGGTAAGTACTTTGAATTAGAAACAAGCTAACTTATTGAACCACTTCGTATTTATCTACAGAAATTATATGATGTAATAAAAAAACAAGCTTATTATTCCTCCACTAGGTTCAATATTGACCGACTGTGGAGATAACAAGCCAAAACACGATTATCATTATAATCACTCAGCGCACTGATTTTGTACACATAGGTAAAAAATAACTTTAAAAACCTGCTGAAGTGCATATTTTTGTACAAAACATAAGCACATTTTTTTATTCCTATTATTACTTAATAGAACCAATATTTAAATTAATATTTAACTAACCCTGACAGCGGCACTGCGTAGCGTGTTCAGCCGCAAAACACTAGCTCCCGCCTTCAACGCCATTTTGTGACTGACGTAGCCTCATTAAAATTAAACTGTATCGTTGTTAAGGCATTAGCAATTGTGATAAGGCGATCACACAAGCGTGCTAGCTATTACGTATGCGATATTTTGAAAGTGCTTATAGTTTGTAGGTAAATAGTTTGAAAAAGGGCTATTCAATGACTCCGTGAACAGAATTGGATGGTCCCGGAGGACACAGTGGACGGCGCGCACTGTTCCCGAGCGCCTCAAGGAGTTGTCAGCAACAGCAGGGACCCAGCCGAGTCGAGCCTACTGGGGCCAGGGTTATCCGAAAGGGAGTTCGAGCCCCGGTATGAAGTCTAGAAGGAACGGGGTGGGTCTTTTAGTCAGTAAGAGTCTGACACTATCTCCCGCTCCGCCCAAGAGCGGGGGTTGTCATTGGATGATTTTTTCCCACCATAAAAAAAAAAGGCACAGTGGAGCATATGGTTAAGGTCTGAGTACCACCGTGTCCTCACGGAGGTGACCTTTCACGTCATCACATACTTGTTCAGGCCTGGAGCGAAAGGGAATGGGAGGCGGCTACTTCCTTCTGCGAAGCAGTAGGAAGCCAAAACCGTTAGGCAGAGACAAACCTCACGTTCCGGCTTTAGACAAGCTCCAGCTTTCAGGAGTAACAGGGCGATTCCCAGCTACTGCAAGCGCAGGCAAGCGGACGGCGAGCAATGGGTAGCTCGCCGTCTGGTAAGAACCCAACCTGGGTCGATAGTGCGTGCGTTCCACTTGCGCCTGAAAAAGAATTGGATGACAAGTTTACGTCCTCTTTGAGGCGCATGTGCATCACTACGCACCGTCGACTGCTCGGGCTCGTTCCTTACCGGATAGGGTGGGACGGCGAGCTACCTATCTATTACTCGTCGTCCAAAAGCCCACGACATATCAATAGGTGGGAAATCAACAAAAAAAATACACGTAGATTAATTGCTACTGTTTTGCAGTCTCAATGATTGCTGAAATGAAATTAAACAATACAATACTAAGTAAAATATTCATACTAATATATATATATAGTTGCAACTTGTGCCACCCAGCAGTGCTGACACATCGATAACATGGTGCAATCTCAGCTAAAAACAAAAATAATCATTTTCCTGATAAGATAATGTTCGATGCTCACTACGGTCTATAAATATTTGATTTTTCGCAGATCTGTACCACACATACATAATTCACTGACTTAGGCCCGTATTACAGAATATCGCTCAAAGTATTACTTAAAACTAGATTCAAGCAATTTGATTGGTTGTTTCAACTAGTTTCAACCAATCAAATGGCTTGAATCTAGTTTTTAAGTAACGCTTGAGTTTTGAGTGACGACGTTCTGTAATACGGGCCTTAGAGACGTAGCCTGGCGGAATAAGAAGTGGGCGAAGGCTTAACGGCGAGGCCTTTTTCTTTCAAATAAACGAAACAGCCACTGTTGCAACCTAGTGTTCGATCGTATCGTCACTTGCCATCAAGTGAAATAGTAGTCAAACGCGAGCCTTTCAAATACAAAAAAAACCTCGTTCCTAAAGAGCCCTCGCTTGTGCGAGGCCCGTGGGCCTACTTCGTCCACGCGACAATAATAATGAACTGGCAAATATATATAATCTACATTTTCATCTAGTTTTTAAACGATACCTTGACCAGGGGCAACTCTCTTGCTGAATAAAGATTTACAAGTTAAACAAGATCAGCAGATAGTAGAGGCACCGGGTTAAGTCACTGTCTCTGTAGGATCGATTAATTCCATTTCCGTCCAGTGAAGATGAGATAATCTTAGTATGCCTGTGGGTCTACCAATAGACTTCTGTAAATTTTCGGATTTAGTAAATAATTGGGCACCGTAGAACCTTGACAAGGCTTTTTTGGATAAGTTATATTATTTGGAAAAAAATATTGGGTTTTTTACAAACTGCAAGGCAGTGTCAAGTATCAAAATCGGCGGTCGTAATATTTTTTAGTACTCACTAACCGTACCTACTTTTTATGATATAAACATGGATCGTTCCGTAGGCCCCTCTGAGAGGAGTTCTGAGTCCTAACCATGGGAACATTATAAGGCCGACTATGTTATGCTATGCTATTCAATAAGGTAAGACGAACTCAGAGGGCTGATGAACTTAGGCCCGTATTAGGCCCGTATTAATAAACGTTCCTCAGCCCAAGATCTCGTACTTGATACCAAGCTTGAGGTCTTGATCGTATTAATAAACGAGATTCACAAGCTTAAGCTCAAGCTCAAATTCGAGCTCAAGCTCAGCTTAGGTTTACGGCATCAGCCGAGTGTTGTCTGATTAATAAACGAAACTCGAAACTTAAGTTTACAACAATCTCTGTACTTGAGCTGCCAGATCATGAGTGTAGACCGACTGGGACTTGAGGTCGTGATTAGCGTAGCGCGAAACATGGAGTTTGTAAATATTTTGAGTCGAATTAATCAGGTATTAAGATGAAATAGAGAGTACTATTATGCTATTTTATGGCCTATGCGATATCGTTTATCAAAAAATTATGTGAGAAATGCTTCAAATCCTTTTGGATTGCCAAGTAAATAAAAAAAAAAAATCATATTTGTTCAAGATTTGGTATTTTATATTCCTATTAAAAGGCATTTTATTTTAAACTTCGGCCAATGTGACGTAATCGTTCACGTAAGCGAAGCTTGAGTACAGCTCATTGAGGAGCTGATCTTGGTAACTGAGATCCTGTACTCATGTGTTTATTAATTAGCAAAGATCTTGAGCTTCTGTCATCGTATAATCGGGGATCAAATGATATCGCACTTGAGGACGGAGTTGAGCATCGTTTATTAATACGGGCCTTAATAAACGTTCCTCAGCCCAAGATCTCATACTTGATACCAAGCTTGAGGTCTTGATCGTATTAATAAACGAGATTCACAAGCTTAAGCTCAAGCTCAAGTTCGAGCTCAAGCTCAGCTTAGGTTTACGACATCAGCCGAGTGTTGTCTGATTAATAAACGAAACTCGAAACTTAAGTTTATAACAATCTCTGTACTTGAGCTGCCAGATCATGAGTGTAGACCGACCGGGACTTGAGGTCGTGATTATCATAGCGCGAAACGTAGGGTTTGTAAATATTTTGAGTCAAAATTTAATATATTATTACTATAAAATATAGTAAGTACTATTATGCTATTTTATGGCCTTTGCAATATCGTTTATCGAAAATGTATGTAAGAAATGCTTCAAATCCTTTTGGATTGCCAAGTAAATATTTAAAAAAAAGATTCAGATTTGTTCAAGTTTCGGTATTTTATATTCTCATTAAAAGGAATTTTATTTTAAACTTCGATTAATGTGATGTAATATTCTACGTAAGCTCAGCTTGATTACAGCGCATTGAGGAGCTGATCTTGGTAAATGAGATTCTGTACTCATGTATTTATTAATTAGCAATGATCTTGAGCTTCTGACATCGTATAATCGGGGATCAAATGATATCGCACTTGAGGACGGAGTTGAGCATCGTTTATTAATACGGGCCTTAATGATTACATTCCGTTTTAGGAATTGGAAAGAAGTGGCTCAGAACCGGGAACAATGGAAGGAATGGAGGGACACCTTTGCCCAGCCGCGGGACGGTATCGGCTAGATATAGTAATAATAACAATACAAGAAGGCAGTAACTCCTGGACACGGTGCGTATTGTTCGGAGATTCCTCTCTCAAAAGCCCTGGCCACCAGTAGTATGGACCCTGTTCCCGAAGCTGTTTTTGGTATAGTCTGTCTAATAATATGACAGGCCTGTTGGTCTAGTGGTTAGTGACCCTGACTGCTATGCCGGAGGTCGTGGGTTCGATTCCCACCCAGGACAAATCTTTGTGTGATGAGCATGATCATTAGTTCTGTGTCTGGGTGTAATTTATCTAACTCATAACACAAGCTCTGCTTAGCTTGAGACTAGATGGCGTTGTGTGATAGTAGTGAAATATTAAATAGGCATATTATTAAAAAAAAAAAAAAAAAAAAAAAAAAGTCAACCGACTTGGGAATTTTGTACAATAAAGTGCATTGGGGTAAGAACGTATAAATATAAATTATACCACTTATTTAGCTTTATTTTTAATGCTAGTCATATTGCGTGCCGCGTCATTATGTTCCACCTTGCCCAGCAATGTGGCTAGCATTAAAAATAAAGCTAAAAATAAGTGGTATATTGATTTATACGTTCTTACCCCAATACCGATCTTCCCCCAACCTACCTTATTTAATCATTTAAAAAATACTTATATTCGATACTTTTCATAAGGTTCTTCTATTAATAAACAATGATTTCTATCTCTTAATCAACCTTGATTATTGAACCCGTGTTGACTACATCAGATTTTATTAAATCCTAATAATAACCCAAGTCGTTTAACTTATTAGACAGACTCTATTTTTAAATGTTTTTTTTAATAGATAAGATTTTTTAAAGAAATATTTAAAAATGTGACTTGGGTATAGGTACTTGTATGAAATTAATAAAGGGAATAATAATAATATTTCGTTATTGCATAACCGCTTATCATAAGGTGGGGTCGTAGTCAAGCACTAGTTTATATCGAACAAATAATAGAGTATGTCTACTGAAAGGGTAACCTGAAAGGGTACCTGAGTTTTTTTTTTAAATTAAAGTGACAACATTATTTTGCCGCCAAAAAAATCACGTCAAAGTCTATGATTGCAATTGTCCGTTTTTAGAAACAGATATTTATTTTTCAAGAATAATTGCTTAATTATGAGGAAAAACAATAAACAGTAACGTGCGAAAACTGCTACACACTATGGTTAATAAATTCAAACAAAAACAAGAAGAGAAAGTAGGTGTTTTCAATTAAAAACAACTATGTTTATATATAACATACGATTTCTGAATTTTTAAGTTAGTATGACGTTATAATCTTGATCCTTGTTGACTAATATTATAAGATAGTTATCCTTACGATTATAGTTGCAAAACTTCTGAAAAATTCGGAATAATTCCGGAATACTTCTGGGAAAGTTTCTTTAAATCGGAATTATTCAAAATGAATTTAATTAAGATTTTTTTTTTTTGCTTAAAAATTGTATTTTGCATCGATCGTCGATCGCCGCCGCCGCTGCTGCAGCGCTGGCCACAGAGTACTTTGTACGCTGGCGCCGCGACGCGCGCGCGGGCCTTAGGAGTGAGGCATATTTATCGTAACAGATAGAAGTAACAGATATTTACAAATAACTAATAACAATTGTTACTATCATCTTATTTTATCTGTTATTTTAATAACAGACCCTCGAACATTGTTACCGCGGCTGTTACTGTTATTCATTGTAACAGTCCCTACACAAACAGACTGTTAGTTGTTACTAGTTGTTACCAGATACTCAATAAATAATAGGTGTGTCTCTTTTCCTCATTAAAGAATGGCCTTTGCGAAAAAGAGACACACCTATTATTTATTTCGGAACATGTTTACTTCTCACTCTTACTAAAGCGGTTAAACTGCGCCAAAAAGAGAAGTTGCTAGTATTTATTAATCCTAAAATATAGTTGGTGGTCTTGCAAGACCAAAAAGAAACGAAAAAGTGACTCCTAAATTTAGCTGTATTACCTGTTACGTGGCCTGTTACTGACCAGTGACCGTAGTAAAAAAAAATATATTTTTTTTTTATTTTCTATAAGGCAATTTTAGATTTAGTTTAAAAAATAGGTCCATATTAAATAGTAAATTGTTTTAAACCAGCCAACCGAAACGCAAAGCGAACGCAATAAAGAATTGAATTGAAAGCTTTAAACTAGTCAAATATTGATCGTATAATCGAATCTATCTTTAATGTAATTAATATCTTTGGTTTAACGGAATTAATTTAAAAAAAATCCAGTTATTTACGAGTTTTTTTGGCCAACCAGTATACAAATCAAGTAAGAGTAAGAGTAATTTGCCAAAGTTGGTAAGTTTTAACACAAATAGTATTATTTTAAAAATAATATTTTTATAGATTTGCGAGGCAACCATAAACAATAACATTTATTGTGTTAGGACTCCCTTATAGTCTTTGGTTTGACATTTGATTGGGATTGGTTGTAAAATGTTTCAAGTATTTACGACTTTAAAATTATGTACATAAAGATGACTTTCAATTTAAAGTTATTTATCTAATTTGTTTGTTATATTTAAAATTTTGAATTTGAAAATTTGAATTTTTCTTCTTTCATTACGAATAATTACGATTGCGAACGAAAGTGGTGAATCGTAATATTAAAATTTTCGTAAAGATTTCTCTGTTTCTCAGTGTTTGTTTACGGCGTATTAAGTGATAAAATGAATTGAACACTTTTAAATGTGCCAGTTTCAGAATTGTGTAGTAAACTGACAATCCTAAGTCTGTAATAAAGTATGAAGCAAAGTGTTCAGTTAGGAATTTTCTGAAGAACTATCCGTATCTCCTATCTGAACAATTTTTAATATGTTGGGGTTAGGGAATCAAAAATTCAAATTAATTAATTTATTAAAATTAGGCCAAATGCCAGCATTTTTCTAGTATTTAATATAATAATAATATAATATAATATAATATAATATTCCACAACTGTCACACAACGCCATCTAGTCCCAAGCTAAGCAGAGCTTGTGTTATGAGTACTAGACAACTGATAAACATACTTATATATTTCTAAATACATACATGTTATAGATAAATTACACCCAGACACAGAACAAATGATCATGCTCATCACACAAACATTTGTCCTGGGTGGGAATCGAACCCACGACCTCCAGCTTAGCAGTCAGGGCCACTAACCACTAGACCAACAGGCCAGTCACCGCAGTTCAGCAGTAACCGGACGATAAAAATATAAATACACTTTTATATCTATTTTCTATACGATTTTCGGCTTTAAAGAGGACTGAATAAAGAAGATATTCAACTGAGATTTAAATATGTATTTATCGTCCGTACAAAAATAACAGGCTGTTATTTATTAACAGGTATTTGGATCTGTTATTTTTATGTAACAGTAACAGTCATAACAGATATCGTGTTTAACCTGTTACAACCCACCTCTAGCGGGCCTGACTACCACGAGTCGTGCGTGCAGGCGATGGCGGTGCGGGGTGCGGTAAGAGGGGATATGCTCCCCGGAGAAGTTTTCGCCCCCGCGAGAAAGATTCGTACCCCGCAATCGAATGTTTCCGAATGTTTCCGAATATTTCGCCCGAATATTTCGCCGGATTGCCGGAATAATTCAATCGGAATAAACGTGTTTGTAAGTTAATAATTGTTCAGTGGCACATACTTAAGTAAAATATAATAGTTATTTGTTATACAAGAGTGCAAAGTTGCTTTTTCACCGCGTGCTCAATTTTGATGACCGAGCAAGCGAAAGATTCTAAAATTGAATCACGAGCGTAGCGAGTGAGTCAAGAATTAGAATCCTGAGCGTTAGCGAGAGAATCAGAAGAGCACAAGGTGAAAAATCTTTGCAGTCGAGTGCAACACGTAACTTTTCATTCCACCTCAGCGAGGAAATGACTAAATGTAAAATAAAGTACACCAAAAAGGTTCTGAGTCTGAGTTTTTAACAAATTAAAAAAAAGTTGTATGACGAATTTGGTACCATGGAGGTAGAAGTAAATAGGTTTAATGATGTTTTGAATACATAAACATAGTACACGCGATGTTCTAAATTTAATTTACTTTATCTCTCTAGAGAATAAAAACGGCCTTTGCTCTCAGATACCGAAGAGCAAAAACTCTCTTCCCGAGATGGTGGGATGAAAATGTTTATTTTAATATAAATGGGATTGATTAATGTTAGCCTGCGATTAACAGGATTTTTATTCTTTTGTTTTTAGGTAGGTACCTACCTACTTATTTCGAAATCGAATGCTATTTTTATAAATGTCAGTTCTTCTTCTTCTTCCTGCCCTTATCCCATATTACTTGGGGTCGGCGCAACACGTTTTCTTCTTCCATTCTGTCCTGTCACCCGTCAAACTATCACTTACTCCCTTTTCTTTCATATCACTTCTCACACAATCCATCCATCTTTTTTTCGGCCTTCCTCTCCCTCTCCATCCATCTACATGTATACTCAGAACTTTTTTAGTAATATGCGCTTCATCCCTCCGCTTCACATGACCATACCAAGATAACCGATTTCCTTTCAACTTTTCAGTCACTGGCGCCACTTTCAAACTTCCTCTAATATACTCATTTCTCACTTTATCCATTCTCGTCACACCACACATCCATCTCAACATTCTCATCTCCGCTACATGCAATCTTTTTTCATCCTTCTTTTTCAGAGCCCAACATTCTGATCCATACAGTATGACAGGTCTTATGACGGACTTGTAAATTTTACCCTTCAACTTGAGGGGCATGCGTGAGTCACAAGTTGTTCCCGTTTTATAAATGTCAGTTGTGAATTAAAAAACCAGGTCTAGCATTATTTGATTTGTTTTTTGAAAAAGGGTTAGAGTCTGTCTAATAAGTTAAACGACTTGGGTAATTATTAGGATATAGTGAAATCTGATGTAGTCAACACGGATTCAATAATCAAGGATGATTAAGAGATAGAGATCATTGTTTTATAACAGAAGAACCTTATAAAAAGTACTGAATGTTTGTATTTTTTAAATGATTAAATATTATACAAAATTCCCAAGTCGGTTGAGAGAGATCTCTGATTCGCGAGTCGCATAGCCCACCAAGTCAATAAAAACATTACGCGTAAATAGCCCAGTCAATAAATACATTGAATTTGTTGTTTGTGTTTGTTGTTGTTTGTTCTATGTTTGTTTTGTTTGTGTGTTTGAACGAAAAATATTAATATTATATTGTAAAAAAGGGTGGGGCGCTTTGTGCCATATGTTTCGTAAGAGTCGAATCGAGCACCCCACGCTTTTCCTAAAGTCAATGACCATGACCCCTAAGTATTTGACCTAAAATATTATCGAAAAAAAATTGATCTGTGTTATTTAGAGAAGTAGCGCTCGCCGGCGGTCAAAGCAGCCCTTTGGTGTCCCGGGCGTTTCCCAACATTTTTGCATTTAACCTTGAGTTCAAGGTGATTGACTTTGGTGTCAAGGTCATGCCCTATGGTGTCCCAGGTGTTTTCCAACTTTTTATACATTTGACCTTGGGGTCAAAGTCATTGACCTTGAGGTCAAGGTCTGGCCCTTGGGGTCAAAGTCATTGCCTTTGGGTGTCACAGGCGATTCCCAACATTTTAATGAAGTAAAGGTTTAAGTAAAGGTCATTGCCCTTGAGATCAAGGTCATAGAATAAAGGATCATTGTGTTGTCATCAGTCTTTGATGGGTGTGCAAAGTTTTAAAAAAATCTGATCGCCCTAAGCTGGTCAATATCGAGCTCAAAGGCGTTGATTACAAACAAATATATAGGTGAAGCCACAGAAATCTTAATAATAAGGCAATAAGATTTCTGTGGGTGAAGCTAATAAAAGCGTGTTAAAAAAGGAGGTTATGAGTTTGAACCGTATGTGTGTATGTTTGTCCGCGATCATCTCGCGTTTGGCTGAACCGAATTTGATGCAGTTTTCAGAACAGTATACGCGATAGAACTGACTTCAATGAAGCCGGAGCACTTCAAACCACCACCAAGCGAAGACTTTATTGAAGAGGTGCCGGCCGGACTTCAATAAAGTCGGAACTTTATTGAAGTCGGTTCTATTGTCCTTGATGCGACGTGTACTCACAACTATAAACTTAATATATTCCTACCGCTCACAATACAACTAAAGATAATATTTTACAACTTCCAAGCCCGAAATAGGTAGTAAGGTCGATTTTCCTGGTTTTTTTTTGACAGTTGAAATATTCCGAAAGTTTCGGAATATTTCGGAATACTTCCGAAGTATTCGACGGGAATGATTCGGAATTTTTCCCGCTAGCATCTATACTTACGATGTAATGATATTTTTTCGGACAGCAAAAAATAACAATAGCGGTAGTTAAGTGAAATAATAGAAGGTACTTAATAATAGACAATTCCTTATTAGAATAGTGCATAAATAGATTGTACTTATAGATTTCTAGAATCTTCGTTATCTGAAAGGAGCACTGTATTGTATACTAACCTATTGTTTACTACTATAGTTTTATGCTGCCATTCAGAAATAGTTTGTTATCAGACTACAAAAGATTCTTTAAGTAACTGAACACCTTAACGCTGTATAACATCTATTGTTTATTGTCTTTGACGACGATTGCTCGGTTACTATTGTATATAATCTTTTGTAGTCTGATAACAAACTATTTCTGAATGGCAGCTTAAAACTATAGTAGTAAACAATAGGTTATTATACAATACAGTGCTCCTTTCAGTTACTGAAGATTCTAGAAATCTATATGTACAATCTATTTACGCACTATTATAATAAGGAATTGTCTATTATTAAGTTCCTTCTATTATTTCACCTAACTACCGCTATTGTTATTTTTTGCTGTCCCGCACAAACGCATTCTACCACTCATTAGCATGTATTTTTTATTAGGTCGATACACCAAAAGCCTTCTTGTCCGATGTTTTTGTCCATTAAAAAATGTCAGTTTCGCAATATGTCAGATTATCTAAAAATATAAGAAAAAATATCATTACATCGTCAAGATAACTAATAATATTAGTCAACAAGGATCAAGATTATAACGTCATACTAACTTAAAAATTCAGAAATCGTATGTTATCTGTAAACATAGTTGTTTTTAATTGAAAACACCTACTTTCTCTTCTTGTTTTTGTTTGAATTTATTAACCACAGTGTGTAGTAGTTTTCGCACGTTACTGTTTATTATTTTTCCCATAATTAGGCAATTATTCTTGGAAAATAAATATCTGTTTCCAAAAACGGACAATTGCAATCATAGACTTTGACGTGATTTTGGCGGCAAAATAATGTTACCACTTTAATTTAAAAAAAAAACTCCAGGTTACGCTTTCAGTAGACACTCTAGCAACATTATTTTTTATTTTTATATTATATTCATTGTTTTTTTTGGCAATCTAATAACCTGCACTTGAAACGTCAAACGTGTTACTATAACCCTACTAAATTGTATCGTCGAGATTTTCCTATACTAATGAAAGTTTTCAGATCTCTACAATTTACTAGTGTGCTATTAGTCTGTGGTTTAGTGATGTGCCGAGACACTGATTTGGTAGATCGAGTCGGTTTGTCTAGTATTCGTAACATGACTTGATTCCGAGGTTCGAGTCCAACACTCGAATTCTATGTTTAGTACTCGAGTCTAGAACACGCATCTGGAAATTCGAGTCAAATTCCAATCTAGAAATTCGAGTCCAGAACTTAAGTATAATACCAATTTATAGCAAAAAGGAAAAAAATAATAGGAGTTGACTTTGTGGGTTACTACAGATATAGAGAATATGTAATAATAGATAATTAATTATAATAAATATTTTAATTAAAAAAACTAATTGACGTTTTGTTGAAAACTGTAATCGAGATTTTTTTATAACATAAGTAAAAGTGCAACGTTTGAATATCGAAACCCTATCCGGCCAGTCTCGGTGTAGCTTCGTAGCTCGTAGGTTGTGCTACAACTTTAAACAGCATGTAGGTTGAGCATACTTACACAGCGGTAGTAAATCAAACATTGTTAATCATCAGGAAAAAAATAAAACAATGGAACCTACTATGGAAGTACATATGAACCAGAAAAGAGATCAAGTTCTATTTGAATCAAAACCCAGTAGTTGCACCGTTGATCTGCTGAACCCGACTGCGGTGGTGGAAAGGCTGAAGAGAAATCACCTTCTATAAGTGGGAGAAGCAGTTCTGATTGCTCTACCACAACGCCATTTGTTTTAATAATTAAATCTCTTATGGTCTGGCGATCGATTGCAAATGGTTCTCCTTGCTAATATAACAAAACGTTCTATTTGTAGGTTCTATTTGTTTTATTACACAATAAAATGTGGTAATTCTAGAAGTTATCTAACCGCTTTGGTCATTTAATTTGCTTCCATTAGCTTTTTGGTTAAAAAGATTTTCAAATACATAAATAAAGATAAATCATCCTATGGACATCACATCTAGACGAATCAAATTAGCTAGAAAGTTTTTTTTTAATCAAAACTCATTTACATAAAAATGTTTTGCGTTCTAAAGGTGTTTCAAAAGTAAAACTACAAATGTACTACAGCATGAGGGAGTCAATCTAACTAACTCGAATACTAGACTCGAGTCAGCAAGTACAACATCGAATCGAGTCAGAGATTCTCGAATCAAAATAAATTAGTACTCGATTAGGCGAATAGAATGCAGGAATCGGGTTTGAATCGAGTCAAGCCGTACTTGGCACAACGCTACTGTGGTTGTCAGCCAGCACAGGTTGTCAGCATTCAGCAATGTCAGTAACGATTTGATGGCCGTGGAGGTTAGTGACCGTTTATTGATAATATTTGTGTTATAGTGAAGCAACGAAAATGCCTTATTGGTACTATGACAAGAAAGATCTACAAAATACGCCGTCGTTCCGCGATGCAATATCCACGGACACAGAGAACCGGTACAGGAAAGAAGGTGCGAGGTTCATCATCGACACAGGCTCGAAGATGGACCTAGGTTATAACACAGTGGCCACTGGTGTTGTTTATTTTCATCGGTTTTACATGTTCCACTCGTTCAGAACATTCCCGAGGTATATAACCGCGTGTTGCTGCCTCTTTCTTGCGGGCAAAGTAGAGGAGACGCCAAAGAAATGTAAAGATATCATAAAAGTTGCGAAGTCTTTGCTAACGGAGCAGAAATTCGCAAGTTTCGGAGACGATCCCAAAGAAGAGGTGATGACGCTGGAGAGGATCCTGCTGCAGACCATCAAGTTCGATCTGCAAGTGGAGCACCCGTACGGCTACCTGTTGAAGTACGCCAAGTGTCTGAAGGGCGACAAGGCCAAGTTACAGAAGATGGTACAAATGGCGTGGACGTTTGTTAACGACAGGTCAGTAACCAGCTGGTTATTTAGCTTTTTTGGGATGGAAAAACATCAAATAACTTTTTCACTCACAAATAATGCTGCCTCTCTCACTTTTTAAGTATGTTTCATACTTAAAAAAATTAATACTCTAGCAAATATACCATGACTATGGAGATGTGGTATTTTTGCTTGTATTTTACACAAAATCTAAAATTTTATTTGCTTTTTGTTTTTTTTATTCATTCACTGGTTAGTAATGCATGGCATATCAACTCTTACTGCCACAACTTATTGTGGCAGAAAGAGTAAAACTAAATCTCATACTCTATTACTTATTCGCAAAACTTATAGCAAATAAGCGGTAGAGAGTTAAGACTAGAAGAGCAGACATCCCTGTCACTCATATGCTGTCCTTTCTGCTCCAGTTTTATTATACATAGAATCACAAAGTACACAACATAAACTTTTGTGGTCCCAAGAAAAAAATCTTACAGAAAAATAATATAAAATGTATTTTATTATGTATTCATAATCATTCCTACTTTTTTTGTTTAATATCCTTTTACTTCTTGGAACAACCAATCAAAAATCTTGTTATTTACTCAGAACTCTAAAACTTCATACTGTAAGTCAGTAAAATTTTTCATATACAATTTGTTTTTGGGCCCCGTTGAATATTGTATTATCAGTGACCAGTTTCGTTTGTATACCATCTCGCCATATTGCTGTAGCAAAAATAAAATAGCTAAAATAGACATTGGTAGTGTGTTTCTTTTTTTTTATAATGGATAGGCTCGCGTTTTTTCAGTATTAATGAAATATTTTTCCTTGACCCTAGAAGAGTGGACTAAATTGCACTACTTACTTCGCAGTAGTGCAATTTTAAATAGCTAGATCGAAAGATCGTGACGTACTTAGAAAGAGCATCAAAAAGTAAATTTCCATAAAATGGTCTTATGATCTTGTTGGAAATAAAAGTACAAAAAAGTAACCATTTTATTCTATGAAGATTTAGAATCAGTTTTTCAACTATTATTTTTTTTACAAACACTTACATTTATCAAAAACACTTTGCTAATGTATGTTAAACACTTAATTAATTATAATTACACTAAAATAATAATAAATACCTTAATTAAATCAAACTGAATTTAAACTATTCATAACTACTTAACCATGGTTTGCAATTTTATAAATAACACTAATGATGCATGCACTTATTCTAATTTATGGACCCAAGGTGCATATGCTTAGTGTGATTCCCAAATTAATGTATTAATTCGCCGCTCCAGCAGTCCCAGAGAGTAAAATAACAGAGAGTGTACCACTGTGTACACGGTTCACTATACCAGAGGAGCCGAGCATGAGCTGAGCATAAGCCAAGCTCAAATTCTTGAAGTGTCGCTCATGCTCGGTTCCTCCAGCGTAGTCCCACCTCAATATCTCCTGTATCTTTGGAAAATCTTTGTTAAGGTTGGACAATGTAGATACATTTCAGATGAAATTAGTTAGGTGGATTGTTATATATTATCTGGATCCAAAAAGAACAGAATTGATTGATGTGGTGACATTTGTGTGGAGGTCTATTCTAGACAGTTGATGTCTTAGATAATCATGATGATTCACATTAATTATTCTTTATTTTTACAGTCTATGCACAACATTGTGCTTACAATGGGAGCCGGAAGTGATAGCTGTAGCGCTGATGTTCCTTGCGGGGAAGCTCAGCAAATTTGAAGTCCTGGACTGGAATGGGCGGAACCCTAAACATAATGCGTGGTGGGATATGTTTGTAGAAGATATTACTATGGAGTTGCTGGAGGATATCTGTCATCAGGTGAGTTTTTGTTCTCATACAAGTTATTTAGGTAAGAATGCCCATGTTATTTCAATGCCCAGTGTATTGCAGATGAAAACTACAATTAAAAGCCCAGTGTGTAGGTGACAAAGTATTTCTTAACATATTTTGTCTATAGAAATATTTTCAAAGTGAGCTTCACTTCAATTCAAAATATTAACATAGCCTACATGGGTAGTTATAAAATGTCAGAAACTAGTGCACGGTTCAGAATGGTTGTTTCCTATGAAGAAGAACCGGTATGAAACTACACGGTTTGGTTCTCATTACAGTTACAATATTTCCGTATCACATTAGGTATGAAGGGATAGTGTAGACCAGATGATTTATTAATATTCATTAGTCCATTTATGGCATTTATAATCACAGTGAACTACAAAACAGTAATTATCTTAAATACATTAGAACCATTGATACAGCTTTTAATGAGTCTTCATTAAAAATATTATAAATGTGAAAAGAGAGAAAAGTTGTTAATTGTACTTAATTGAAGTGTGGTCACACCTTAACTACTGACCAGAATTTGAAGGAATTCGGCACACAGGTAGACCATGACCTGGGTTATAACATCTGTTATCCTGCTAGTATGATCTCATAGGATATTTTTCAACTTTTTTGCAAGTAAGGGTGCTGCCAAAAGCTAACAGAACAATAAATTGATATTTGTCATGGTTATGGCTATTATTTGAATTGGCTACACATGGTATTTAATTAATCAAATTAATGACCCATGTTACTAGGTTTTAGCTTTAAAATAACTTAGTTAACTTAGCTTAGTTTCGAGATACAGCCGTTTTATTTATTGCCAAGTAAGTTCCATGATTCAAGTCTTGTTTTAAAAGAGAGTAATCTTATTTTACAATTCTTCTGCCACCTAATTCCTCTTAAACGGCTTAACCAATTTTGGATGAAATGTTTTTGTTTTTGAGTTGGTCCCTGGATGGTTTGGAAATTCATTTGGATCGGTAGGTGGCACTGTGGAGGATATTCAACATTTTTTAACAGACTTTCAGAAACCTAGGTTCTGTCCATGCAGTTTGATAACCTTATTCTTGTTTCAGGTATTAGATCTGTATTCGCCACAGCCGCAGTCCTCGGGCGGGGACTCGCCACCCGCGCCTCCAGTCGCCAAGCAGCCAAAAAACGACAAGAAGCCCCCCTCCATTACACCGCCCACTTCCGTATCTCCTGTCGCCGTTGTCGCTTCTAAGCCGGTGCTGACGCCAATGAAGAACGGGGCTGACTTGAAGTTAGAGCCTCCAAAGATTGAGCCGATCAGGTATCCGGCGTACCCTGCGTACCCGGGGCTGGCGACGCACCCGGGTCTGGCGGCGCCGTACCCGCCGCCCGTGTACTCGGCGCCGCCGCCCGCGCTGCCGCCGCCGCCCAGGCTGGCGCTGTCCGGCCCGCCGCCGCCCGCGCTCGTGTACACGGAGCCGCCGCCGGCGCCGCCTCCCCGCTTCCCTCCCGTCAACGTGCCTCCTCCCAACTACTTCCCCCCGCCGCTGCCGGGCCGCGGGCCCCCTCCCCCCGGTCCCCCGCCGCGCCCTTACTACCCGCCACCGTGATCCTAATGTAAGCTATAGGTTATTATATAATTTTATACTGAAATATAATAATTTTAGAATATTTTTGTGTTTTATTTGGAAATGATGCGATGTTCCCATCCGCTTATAATTCAGGTGTCTTTATGGCTCGAGCGAATACTCTTACTAAAATAGTACGCTTCACTATCAGCGATTGCATCACTGCTTACCACCAGGTGGGATTACAGTCAAGCGCAAGATTATATCATCTAAAAAAAAAGTGGTAACTCTTAAAAGAAAACTCAGTTCATGATGTTGTGAGCCTAAGATAAAATAAAAAGACGATAAACGTTTCTTAGTACATTTTATTGTCAGGTTCTCACGAAGTAAATGTATCTCCCGTCTGAATACCACGGCACTCAAGCCAGACAGGACATTATACAAAAAAAAAAACTTCAATACTGGAATTATATAGAAGTTACTGTAGTAAAATATAAAAAATGTAGTCATAAATACATCACAAACGAACACGATTAACAATGTAAATCAGAAGTGACTAAAAATGTAAACCTTAATATTTTGTGCATACAAACAAGGTCCAAGCGTATGTACACGCAAATAAACAAACTAACGATAATATGGAGTTGCCGTTGGACTAGACAGGTACAGTTTGTCTCAGCTGAAATTGCGCGCCTCGCCAGGAAGACGTTGCGAATTGCGCGCCTCGCCAGGAAGACGTTGCAAATTGCGCGCTTCCCTAGGAAGACGTTGCAAATTGCGCGCTTCCCTAGGAAGACGTTGCAAATTGCGCGCTTCCCTAGGAAGACGTTGCGAATTGCGCACCTCGCCAGGAAGACGTTGCAAATTGCGCGCTTCCCTAGGAAGACGTTGCAAATTGCGCGCTTCCCTAGGAAGACGTTGCGAATTGCGCGCCTCGCCAGGAAGACGTTGTAAATTGTCCGCCTCGCCAGGAAGTTACAAAAATATAGTTTACCATCACTATTAGTTCAGTCATCTACTCGAAGTGAATTATAAAATGGTCATACTCTACATAATCATTTTCCAGAGTAGCGCGCAATTTTAGTTGAGACCAACTCGACACTACATACAGGTATGAACACATAATGCACTTACTGTGCAATGGGTGTACGTATCGACAGTGGAACGAACTTGGGCAGTTTTAGGCTGACGTTGAAATTCTCAAGCACGTAGGTGAATAACATAAATCAAATATAAAAATACACATCTGTAAAATTACTAGAAATTTGTGTTTGACGCAAACTCGTGCTCTCAACCCCACATTACGTTTTCGTAATGTTCGTATTTGTGATCTTATGCTAATATGGATGAAATAAATAATAAGCAATTCACATTTTATAAATTGGGATTTTTTCTAACATTTATTAGCGTTTAAAACGCGTAGTGTCTGTCATGTAATTATGATATGGGCGTGCTGAACACATTTTACTTTGTCAAAATTCAAATCATTGCTTGTGAGTTTGTTATAAATGCGGCTGTCCCACTGTCGACGCATACTAAGATATCTTCAAAATAAATTTTCAACAATTAGGTTTAATACTTGAATATAATAAGACGGTGATTGACAATAATGTCGACTATACAACGAATACGAACGGTATAAAACAGTCATTACGAAGAATTTCAATAATTTCACACTACATTGAGAATATCGCTCGATACGAAAATACTAATATACAAATACTAAGAATGTACAGTTCGCTTCAAATTCATTAACTTTTACCACACAGTACGCGCATTGCGCAGTCAATTAGAGCCTACTTCATTTGGCGCCAACCAACTTATTTTCCTTGAAGTAAAACTTGGTTGGGGAACTACGGTTATATTACACATGGGTCATGCAAGCCAAATTCATCATTTTTCCATAATAATTAGCCATTTTAGAGTGCATACTTTCATTTACAGTTCATTTTACGAAAGCACTTCAATCATTGCCATTTAAACTTCATCATAATGACATGATTGATAACTGTCACATGCCGCTTGAAAGTGTGCGTTCAACACGCGAACTAAACAAGGCAATATGTTGTAGAACGAAAGCGATTTTGTCTAATTAAACGAGATTGTTAAAATTCTTCGTAATAGACATAAAACGTAAGTCTAGAAGGCACGCGATAGGTTCATCAGATCCTCGGTAATCTCTGACTAAGGCACGTCGTTACGATTCACACCATAGACTTAGAGGAATGGATTGAGCAATATCGTTAGACAATTGACCACTCTGTAGTAAGAGACGAAGAGCGACTTTGCGGTCAATACCTGTATCTTTTCTCTTACTGTGTGAGTAACGAGGGCTGCGGGAACGTTACAAAGAGTGACCGTAGCTTTAAACTCAAAGAGCAACTCAAGGACATAGGTGAGTTTTAGTCAGTACAAGTTTGACGTGCCCTCTCGTCCTCTCTAGAGCGGGAAAAGTCATTGGTAGATATCCCAACTCAAAAAATAGGTCCTAGTGACGAAAGTGACACCAGAAGGCTGCGACTGTCACCAATAGGAGTTCAAGAGAAGGACAACTAGTGGTCGCACAATCTGTCTCTCCCACACTTTTCCGACCGTATTCACTTCACAGCTGGATAGGGAACGCTCAGTTCATTTCTCTATGTCTATGGTTCACACTAACTACTGTGAGGCAGGATGTCTGGTTCAATATACGATAAGTAGAGATTTAATAGAGTAGTGGTTAAAATAAAAGCATTGCGCGAGTATTTTGTGTGTAGGTTTACTTGAGCAGTAGATAATTCTGTCTGTACTATTGAAATATATATTTGTAACAGAGAGAAAAACGTGTAGTGGTGATATATTTAGGATTTAGAGTATTAGTCTTTTAGTAATGTAATCATCAGTTAGTACGAACATTGAATAACATGATCAAACTAGCATTGATCAAGAAAAAACTAAGTTTATTAGAACATTAACATAAAGTATCTTTAAGATATCCTGCCTCTTGTGTTTCTATATAATACTTTTCTTCAATTTACATATAAATTAATTTAAAACACTCCCACGAGTCTAGCATATAAAAATCCATTCAACAATCACAAGACTCTGTAAGTTTATAAAAAATCACTTTTTATACAAACATCAATTAAAAAACGTTAAATAAATACATAATATACAAAATCACTAGATGAAGGTGGAACTTTTTGCCATCTCAGTCATAAATCGTAAAAATCTCATAAGTATTAGATCTATGATCCAGTCGATCGATTTTATATCTTATATCTACGTGTATAAGGTTCATATTAGAACTTATATTACAATATTGTTTCAACCTTAGGGTCAAATTATGGTATAATTTGTGTAAGGCATGCTCTTATATTTTACCGCCGTGTTGAGCAACTAGCAGAGTATCGAGTCGACGATTTTAATATCGATATTATCGTCTCGAATCGGTTCACTCAAATATCGATAAAACCTAGTGATAGGATTTATCGATCTTTTGCATATATTTTGTCTCGTTGATAAGGCACTACTTAGTCAATCTCATGCAATAATTATTAAAATATGTTAAATTACTTATGACCTAATCCTGCATTACAACCAAAATTGCAGGAAAAATCTTATTGCATTTAAAAAGCACAATTGTGTTATCTTAATTCCGTTAAAACTCTCGATTCGTATTTTTGCGTATTCGTATTTTTCGCTTGTTATTTTATTAATAACGATTTAGTAAAGATTCTGTTAGCAGTAATGCTTATTCTTCTTTAAGAATAATGTAAAACTTCATCGATATATTTTTTGACACCAGCCAATATAAATTAACTAGAATGTAGATAAATATCAGTACCTTACACATAGTGACTTCCATCCTATTCTCATTTCTCGATTCTACAATACATTATATTCCTTAGTCATACTAAGCGTATTCCTAGGTTACATCTGAAATAATACTTCCAGGTTTTTTTCTAGTTTAGATCAGTCCTATGACGGTGTAGGATGTTCAGCAGAGATGAAGTCTAAATGAGTCGCGACTGTTTCAAGTACTGCAGCAGCAACTGATGTAGGAACTTGTACTGTTGCACGTTCTGTATCATGTTCGCGCGCTGCTGGTGTAGCATGCTGATCGTGCGAGGGATGTCTAGCTCCTGGAAATATGAGAAGTTTATATTATTGGATGTGTTCGAGAAGTTAATTTTGAGGGTATACGGGGTGGTTTATCCAACAGGGAGTGGACGGCCAAATCCAACACTATGCGTAATAGCAAAAAATACTAAAGCAATTTTGTGGTCAATTTTGATGCAAACTTAAACTGCGTCATTAGATTTTAGCCACAATTCAACCCTATCCAGGACGCGAAGGGTGCACTCCAGAACGCAACGGAGTCGCTTACCCTATCCAGTACGCGGTGGTAGCACTCGCCCCCATCCAGAACGCGTTGTAACACTCGCCACATTTAGAACGCAGGGTAACACTCGCCCCATCCAGCACACAGGGTGACAGTCGTTCCATCCAGAACGCAATGGGGGCACTCACCCCTTTCCAGGACACAATGGGTGACCTTCCCCGCATCCCGAACTCGACGGGGTTACTCGTCTCTATTTAGAACGCGATGGGAGCACTCGTCCCTATCCAATACGACGGGAGCCCTCTCCCCATCCAGAACGCGATGGGGGTGCTCATCCCCATCTAGAACGCGATGGGGGCGCTCGCCCCCTTCACCGCGCCGCCTCGCCTGAGACTGTTCACTGTTGTACCTGGTTGTTGTCCAGTATGTCGTGCAGCAGATCGGCTGCGAGCGCGGTGCCGCTGCGGCCGGCGCCGTGCTCGCAACAGAACACGATGGGGGCGCTCGCCCCCTTCACCGCGCCGCGCTCGCCGTGTGCTTCCGCCTCACAAGCTAGCCTGAGACTGTTTACTTCAGAGAGGAACGCTGAAACAATAGACAGTAAATATTCACACCTTTATGTTTTGCAAAGCCTGTCAAACACCGGAATCATTTTGCGCGAATTCGAGGTCATCACTTTGAAGTCCATTCTGGCTATATGGGTGAGTGTGCTTCAAATATCGATATCTCAAAAATGTTGTATTGGAGCAATACATAATATAACTTATGCCATTGGGGTTGGTAGAAAACTAATACGCATATGATGGGCAGTGAAGCAAATAGGAATTAGATTTCAATTTAAACGAGTTAGAGCAGTTTCGCCCTACGTCCGATTCGAATACACTGATTACGATGTTATAACGTCCATACAAAACTGTAAAACCACAGATAGTAAATAACAGACCGACATCAAAACTGTAACGGTATTTCAAAAAAAAATATATTAGATCAGATTTATACTGCTCTAGAACGGTCACTTATGACGTTCCAACACGGATTACTGTCACGAATCTCATTCTTCTTTAATGATTTTATTACTACCGACATGGATAACGGTAAGTTTGTCGATGTCGTTTATACGGGCTATAGCAAGGCTTTTGAACGAATTTACCATAGCATTGTAATTACGAAGTCAAATAGCATGGGGATATACGGTTATTTATTCGGATAGTTTTCCTCTTAACTTGTGAACAGGTCCCAAGCAGTAGGACTCAATAACTTTTTTTCTAGCTGGGTTCCTGTTCCCAATGGAGTGCCGCAGGGTTCATTGCTCGGTCCTTCGCTATTTATTATCTATATTAACGACATCGACTCTTGCTTGACCTCATCCAAATTAGTGTTACTAATTATATGATGATTAATCCTGTTATATACATCTGCGAAGATATTGCTTCGTAGATGTATATAACAGGACTCTAAGTTGACCTGCGTTATCTTGAGGATAATTATCAACGAAGTAAACTAGATAGATCTCAATCTTATAGAATGATCAGTAATTACATATTCTCGGAAGCATTACCTTATTCTAATTATTGCCACATTATATATTCTAGATCTAGATGATCAAATTGAAATCAGATCAAACTCCATCCGTGATCTGGGAGTTCACCACGTTTCTAAGCTCAGTTTTAAACACATGTTAATGCATTAGTCGCGAAGGCTTTCATCACTTGGTTTCATAATGCGGTTATCCAAGTGCTTCAGTTAAGATAAAACTGAAAAAAATCTATATTGTACTTTTGTTAGAAGCGACAAATTGTATCACAAATATGATATTAAACAGAAATGTAACGGATATCCGGTATCCGGCCTATTCGGCCTTGTTTTAATTATCCGGCCGGATACCGGATAGTAATTCAGAATTCGGCCGGATTCCGGATCGTAAAATTCAAACAATTCTCCTTATTTTACACCAGGCAAGTCGTCACAATAGGTTATGGACACCTCACACCGTTTATTTTTATATTCGCACGTCAAAATGTTTGTTTTATTAATTGGTTTAGTATTCAAAATTAGCAATTGGCAAATTGTGGTGAATTAATACCAAATTTTCGCAACTTCACTTAAGCTTCGTACACAAGACCAGCTTCTGAAAATACCCTTACGCTGAAAATGCTACTGTCAGGTGCTGAAAAATAAATTTTAGCAAATCGTCATGAAATACGATAAAGGGTTGAATATCCGGATATCCGGCGCTCCGGCCTCGTAGCTTGCCGAATATTCGGTATCCGGTATCCGGCCAAACCACTATCCGTTTCATCTCTAATATTAACCGCCGCATTATTTTGTATAATTTATTTCATTACCACTGCTCTCAAAACGGTGAAGAAAAACATCGTGAGGAAACCGGCATGTCCTAGAACCAAAACTTCGAAGACATGTGACATTCACCATCCCGCACTAGGCCCGCGTGGTGGATAATAGTTTATTGTTTCTGATATTTTAATATGTATAAGTTTATTTTGTTTATAAGATTGTAATGTTATGCATTTTATCTATGGGCCTTAGTTGCCTGACAATAAAGAAATAATAATAATAATAATTACGGCCCATTCCCTCTCCTAGAGAGGAGGCCTGAGTCCCAACAGTGGGAACATTAAAAAGGCTGATGATGATGATATACCTCTTAACTGATAGGAATAAAAAAGAGACAAAACGAGTCCAAACTCATTCATCTAGCCTAAGTCATCTACAAGTTCCAGTAGCAATTACTGAAGTACACCTTACTTACACCGAACTCGCTTGAAGTTCAAAGCATCGGATAGTCCAAGAAACTAAAATATTAAAGTAAGTAGGTACCTATTTAAAAAGCCTGAAAAATTAATCCAAGAAGAAAAGAAAATAATACAAGTAGGTATGCAATATTTACCTTTTTGAACATTAGTCAATTTTGGGACGCTGAATTCGTATGCTATTATTATCTTTGTATCAAATAAGTTTTTTTTTAAATGAAAGGAAGAAAATAGATTTATTTGGCACAACACAATCCACACAAACATAAATTAGGAATATACAAAACAATTAAGCAAAAAAATAATTGTGCCTTACGGCTGCTCTACAATAGGCCCTGTTTAGTATAAATGCCAGACAACTAGCGTATTTTCAACCCTAATAGCGTGATGTAAGATTTAACACACCGTTGGCCCTTCCTATAATTCACACTATTAACGGTTCCGGCAGATGTTGTCCTACTAAAAAACTGGCTGTTTGTCAGAAACGACAATTGAGAAGTCGAATGCAGCGCTACCTACCGGGTTCAATTTTCAAATCATCCAGGGACCCACTCCAAAATACACACAAAGTTTCATCCGAATCGGTCAAGCTGTTTAGAAAGAGTTAGGTGACAAACACACGTACAGAAAATTTATAAACACAGGGTTGTTTGTGAAACACTAACAGCCTTGCACGACTGTATTATAACTATAAACAAGAACTTTAGTTCTATGCCTTTTTACAAAGCATAATTCATTTACCAAAAACAAACCTTTATGATTTCGTTGTTCTAACACATTTCAACTCTGCAGTTTGCTATAACTACCTACGTCTGTATAACGCGACCCAAGCGCATCAAGCTTCCCCGCCGCTCCCCTCCGCTATTGTACTATCGCTTGCTTCGCATAGACTTCTTATGAGAGGTTGCCAGTGTTTTACAAATAATCCTGTATAAACATATGTGTGGTAACATAGATGCCGCCTCCTTACCCAAGAAGTTTGGATGTTCAGGCGCGGTGCTGGCGTTCTGCCACAGCGCGAAGTGCACGTGCCACACGTCCCGCACGCGCGCGCCGCTGCGCACGCGCACGAGGACGGAAGCACCCCACGCCGTGCGCGACGACGTGCCTGATGTTACCTGGAACTAAAGGGGGTAGGTTGCGTATAAGATTTGTATTACGACGTAAATATTTGAGCCGTTTCGGTTGTCATGTGGAAGTCACAAGATTGTTAAAAAAGTAATCGAACATCTTTGAAAGATATAGGAAAAGGTGGATTAACCATCGTTTACTATAGTAGTATAGTAGTTCATGTATTGTAGGCAACTGCCCTTAAAATCTGGTCTCTTGAGACAAAATGGTGAAGTTGAGCTTAGCTGAAAGTTTAAGTGACTCTTGACTACGAGTAAGTTAATTATAGAAAAACCAGAGATATACACAGATGGAATATAACTTTGGAATATACCACAGCCTCGCGTTCAAATTTCAGTTTAGAGTTAACTCTAATGACTTCAATCAGGGTAGATACTCGACATTAGCATCTTTGAACGCGAACATAGAGTTCATCAGTTAATGTCAAGTAAGCATTCTACTCTGGGTATTTTAGAACGTTAGGGCATGAAGACCTTAGAGTAAGATATTAATTAGATTTATCGTGTTTGTGGGAGTCGTGTTGTGTGTAGATGACGTCACTTACCTTCCCAAAGTCTTTGGTAGTATTGTTTGTAGGCAGGTAGTGCGGATGGCCCGGGCCGGCGACTCTCGCCAACAGCGGCGCGCCCACCTGCCAGGCGGCCTGCCACACGAGCGCGCAGCCGCCGCCGCACGTGCAGCCCGTCACCACGGTGTTGGTGGGAGTCGCGTTGTGTGTAGGTGACGTCACTTACCTTCCCGAAGTCCTTGGTAGTATTGTCTGTAGGCAGGTAGTGCGGATGGCCCGGGCCGGCGACTCTCGCCAACAGCGGCGCGCCCACCTGCCAGGCGGCCTGCCACACGAGCGCGCAGCCGCCGCCGCACGTGCAGCCCGTCACCACGGTGTTGGTGGGAGTCGCGTTGTGTGTAGGTGACGTCACTTACCTTCCCGAAGTCCTTGGTAGTATTGTCTGTAGGCAGGTAGTGCGGATGGCCCGTGCCGGCGACTCTCGCCAACAGCGGCGCGCCCACCTGCCAGGCGGCCTGCCACACGAGCGCGCAGCCGCCGCCGCACGTGCAGCCCGTCACCACGGTGTTGGTGGGAGTCGCGTTGTGTGTAGGTGACGTCACTTACCTTCCCGAAGTCCTTGGTAGTATTGTCTGTAGGCAGGTAGTGCGGATGGCCCGGGCCGGCGACTCTCGCCAACAGCGGCGCGCCCACCTGCCAGGCGGCCTGCCACACGAGCGCGCAGCCGCCGCCGCACGTGCAGCCCGTCACCACGGTGTTGGTGGGAGTCGCGTTGCCAACCTTGGCCACTACGTAGAAGCGCTGAGTGCTGCCCACTGTCATCTGAAATAGGTGATGGGGTTGTAGTTCAAGTTTTAGAAGCATATTCTATACTGTCACCACCTTGCATACATGAAAAAGTGTGAAATGACAATGCCAAAAGGCCTGACATACATTTCCGACAGTGTGCGCTTGCATGTAGGGATGCCGAAAGATCCTTTTTGTTGCTGATGCCGATAATGGGCGCCGGGCCTAAGGTAAATACCTTAATGCGCGAAAATGCTATTATGTAAAATTCTCTAGAAAACATAAAAAAAATAAATAAAACAGAGATACAAGTTGATGAACTGGACACAATAAGGGATGTTGGTGTTACATTTGACAGGAAATACACCTTTATCCCACATGTAGACAGTATTATAAATAGGTCTAGTAGGCTTCAGAAAATCACTGTTTTATGGCACTGCTCGGGCGCTTGGGCCTTAAGATCAGGATGAGAAGTCGTTGACCACGGCATGCTGCAGCAGTAGCGTCGGACGGAACCTTTAGGGATCTGCTCGAGAGTGGCTAATACTCACAGTGATGTGCGACGCGTTAATATACCCGTGCGGGTTGTTAGGCGTGGGGTGCAGCCGCACGCGGTTGTCTTCGTATGGCAGGTGGTCTGATGAGAAGCCGTTGAGTGCAGCGTGTTGTGGCAGAAGAGCTGTACGAAACTCTCCGCCGGTCTCCCGCCCTTTGGGGATTTGCTCGAACGCGAACGAGAGCTGCTCGTCGGACATCTTTCGTTCTAGGATTTGGACCTGTGGAGAAGGTAACGGGTTAGAAGTGGAGACTGTCTGTTTAAGTCACATAGAAGAGGGGATATATGGAACTAATTTGATGATGAAGGTAGGTTAGGCAGTACTCACTAATAAATTAATGTAACCTAATCGAGACAAGACAAAACTATTATAGAAACACTGACTTCCGAAGTAAAAGTTATTTTGCACTTTTTAGTGTTTTTTTTACATTAAAATCGGTTGTATTGTTTTTTAGAAATACAAATTCTTCAGTATTTGAAAAGTCACACTCGGTGTTTGCCAATTTGATGACACAATAACAGTTCAACACAAGCACAACCAAAAGTCCAGAAAACAAATAATAATATGTGCACAAAAGGGTTCAAGACTTTCTATAAGGTGGACCGGCGACCTGGAGAGAGAACCTCGCGGTGGGAATCGGTTGGCTTCGCCGTGCCCTCGTGGGGGTGATCGGCGGCGGAGACCTCTCGCGCCGAGCCTTGGTCGAAGCCATGGTCCGGAGCGAGGAGGAGTGGCAGGCGGTCGCCGACTTCTGCGAAGCAGTAATGCTCGCTAAGGAGGAGGCCGACTGCATCAGGCAACGGCGCACTCGCCGCCGCCGGGATTCCGATCCCGATTTCCAGCCACCGTAGGCGCGGGCTTGTGGACAGTGAGCAATGGGTAGCTCGCTGTCCGGCCGTCTGGTAACTGTCCGGACCAAGCCCAAGTCGTCGTCGGCGCGCGCTGTTCCCGCGCGCCTCAAGGAGTTGTCAGCAACAGCAGGGGCCCAGCCGGGTCGAAGCCTACTGGGGCCAGGGTTATCCGAAAGGGCGCTCGAGCCCCGGTATGAAGGCTTGAAGGAACGGGATGGGTTTTTTAGTCAGTAAGAGTCTGACACTATCTCCTGCTCCGCCCAAGAGCGGGGGTTGTCTTAAGATGATTTTTCCCATCGAAAAAAAAAAAAAGAATCGGTTGGCTGAAACGATGATAACGATGAAATAGGGTTCAAAATACTTGAATTAAATTACTTGCCAGGTTTGAACCTATATAATTCTGTACGAAAAACATATCGTTCAACTGTAGATTATCGTAACACTATAGTAATTTCAAACCCAACTTCTATATAGGGCTCTCAAGATAACAGCGCACAATAAATTGAATGATTTGTAAATAGTTGCATCAGAACCAGATGTGACCGACGCGACCGAATACATTAATCGTACTGAAATATGATACTGATAAACAAACAGCTGTTGTTGATTTGTTGCTTGTCATAATGTTTGGACAGATTGTTGATAAACAACGCATGTCAATTAGTGTGTTTGCATTGTTAAGATGTTGCACATTAGCTGATATGAGTGATGTGTCTCACGGAGCAGCGGGAGTCGCCGGGGTCCTGGATCGCGAGAGGAACACAGGTGGGTTTTCGCCAGTAAAAGTCTGATACTGGATTTAGTTCCGTACAGAGTGGGGGAAATATTTAGAACCCCAAAAAATCAGTAATATGTCTTAGATCCAAAATTGCTGTCGGTGGCAAAATAAATGACTTCAAGTGGCAATAGGAATAATAGGAATAATAATAAAATAATAATAATAGGAATAACTATTTTAAACGATAAAACTACAATTTATTACTCATAGGTTGATAGTCGGTTATTCCTTCGTTAATGGTGTTCTGACATTTCCTCTCTGTGCTCGGAGTCTTTCGATCAAAGTTGGATATGCAAGTCACATGAGGGCACATAACAGAGCAGCAGATCTGAGCTCCCAACCATCATGAGGAGCCGAGGAATGCGGTCGCTGGCCAAAATCGGCTAGATGCAATCATCATCATCATTCCATCGAAAGCGAAATGGTTGTGTAATCATTCGTTTTGTCATTATTACTTATCATCGAATTGTGGGGCCCTGTCTCACTCTTTCTCTAACTTAGCTGATCCCATGATCAGCTAAGTGAGACAGAGAGTGAGACATCTGCAAGGTTTTTTAACAGAATCCAGAAACTTTCCCAAATTCAAAGTTATACATTTATTTTTGATTAGATATGGATTAATAAGCGAGGTCAAACAAAATAAATGTAATAAAATATTTATTAATATAGAACGGCAATTGAATGACTTTAATACTTTCGGCTAATGTTGAATATTCATAAGCCTCACAATCAGATCAAATTGGAGATACGACACATTGTTATCGTAGGACTTTAATAACTGAATATTATATTTTTTAAGATTGTAGCATGGTTATGGTAATGTGGACAACATGTGACAGCACAATTTCGGTAAAATTTAGTTGAGAATTTTATTATTGTATAGCCTATCTCGCACTGGGCCCGCGTGGTGGGTTAGGCCGGGACTCCACCAAAGCAGAGATGTGTGCGGTGTGCTGTGTGCTGTGCAAGAAGAGATGTTTTATTGGTAGACATTTAAATTTAAAGAGATGTTTTAGTATTCTATTGGTTGTTTAAAAAACATCTCTCCACTCGTATCGTCTCCGCTTTGGTTGGGTCCCGGCCTTACGGCCCATTCCCTCTAACAGAGAGGAGGCCTGAGACCCAGCAGTGAGAACATTAAAAGGCTGATTATGGTCATGGTTATTGACTATCTTAGCGAGGGTTGCCGAGAAAACCAATTCGATAAATCTGCCAAATACTGCAATAACGTTAGAATGTGTTGCAACAGAGAACAAAGTGGTTGTAATCTGTATCAAAAACGAAATACTTTTTAAACTCGACACCGGCTAATGCAAAAACGAAAAAAAAAAGCGTAGTTTTCTATCAGATAAGAAAATTTGGTATTCGAAAAACAATCATTTGTTAATAAAACACTAGAAAATAAATGACATGCTAATCAGTGAAGACGTAGCTTTCTAATGGTGAAAGAATTTTTGAAATCGGTCAAGTAGTTTTTGAGTTAAATCGTACATACAGATAAACATCATGATTTCAGCCGAGAGACGTCCACTGTTGGACCTAGGCTTCTAACAAAATCAAACCCTTCCTTTTTATAGTACTAGTATAGATAAATGACGTACCATAGTCTCTTTGGTGATGCTGGGCGGCAGCGGCTGGAACTTGGGCAGCCCCGTGGACCAGCGGTGCGTGTGCGGCGCGGGGGCGGCGCGCGCGCGGCCCAGCGTGGCGCTGCGCAGCTCGCCCTTGTGAGCGCGCCCCATGAACACCCCCCATCTTCTCCTTTTCTTCTCTTTACTGCTCGTTTTACTTGTCTCAGTGTCTATAGAACTATTCGTAGTGACAGTCTCGATGGTGCTCGACGATATGTCCGCCATGTTCGGCCGCGAGTCCGTCACTACGATCGAAGTCACGTTATCTCCTTTATTAATAGTGTTATTATTCGATACGCGGTGCGTCGACAAACTCTGATAGGGAGTCTCGTCGTACTCGCGCTCGTCGTGCTGTAGAGATAGCCTGTCGATGGTCAGGGCTACGTTTTCAAACTCAGCATCTCTGTTTACTGAACGGCTGGACACCGTCAAGTCTTTGGGTACACTGGATTCGCGTACGCCTTTGATTATCTGTGCATTGACATAGTGACCGTCTGGGTTCTCTATTTTGGCCGGAACGTACGGTAAATTCATGTTCGGCGATAAATATTTGTTTATAGTAGGATGACTACTGTTTCGTTCGTTTAGTCTTGCGATTTCGTCTGTCGTGGTCAGACTCTGTGCACGATCTCTCATGGTAATCTTCCCCTCGTTCTGCCACGGTAATGGTACATTTTCATAAATAGGTTCTTGAGCATCTCCAATTTTAATTTGTTGCGACTGTGGCAACACCACATGCCTCTGATAAGGTAACCTGTGCATAGGCATAGAATACATAATATTCCCTCTTTCGTCGTAAACTTTTTGTATATTATCTGATATGTGATGAGGATCTATTATGATGTGTGGTTTAGGATCAAGGACTGACGCTAGATTGTTGTATGTCCCGTGCGTTCCTGGCATAATATTGGGTCTTCCATAGTTAATATGACTAGTGTTTATATATCCTAAGTATTGCCTGTTGAGGGCTGCTCTTGTTGAGACTAAATCTGGGCTCGATCCTGAGACGTGGGAGTTGATGTAGCCTCTGTGGTAGTTGAGTGCTTGGCTTGCGACGGCTAGGTCGGGGGTTGAGTTGGATGCGAGACCATTGGAAGGGTAGGGGGGAGGAGGTTTGTAGA
Organism: Mythimna ferrago; assembly: GCA_910589285.2. Classification (NCBI taxonomy): domain Eukaryota; kingdom Metazoa; phylum Arthropoda; class Insecta; order Lepidoptera; family Noctuidae; genus Mythimna; species Mythimna ferrago. The sequence continues at coordinate 27,355,484 of OU342684.1, forward strand.
CGTTAACGTAGTGTAGTTGGTTGAGATCAGTTTGTACATTAGGGTTTACAGCAAATGGGTAGTTAGTGCCCATGAATTTGAGTGGGTAGGGGTAGTCGTCCCCGGGGGGTTGGGACTGCGGCGCGTGGCGCGTGACGTCGGGGTAGGCGGCGCGCGGCAGCTCGGGCGGCGCGGCGGCGGCGGCGAGCGCGCCCGCGTGGTGGTTCTGGTAGCGCAGCTGCGCCTCCGCTCTCTGTTGCTGGTATTTCTGTTGGATTGCTGTCTCGTAGTCGGGCGCGGGTCGGTATTGTGGTAGAAGGGCTCTGGAAAGAAGACAAACCGGTTATAATATGAGTGTTGTTCAAGTAATACCAGTTTTGAACACAGAGTGAGTCATCTATAACTTGAATAAAATTATTCAAGACAGACTGGACAAAAGTCCAGATGATTTTCCCATCCTATTACGAACCTGAGTAGAACTACAACCTGGGTTCTTTAAATCCACAGTGAATGAGTACCTAACTTCTAAGCAAGCACACTCCATCATCTACATCAGGAGTTCCCAAACTTATTTTGTCTACTGCCCACTTTGAGAATAAATTAATTTTTAACGCCCCTTTTTTTCACCTACTTAAAAACCACTATAATTTCAAATTACGAGTAAATTAATTAATTGTTGTGAGCTATATTAGCGGAGATTAAACATTCATTCTAAAAGAGACTTTTACTATAATCCGCAAGAGTTAACTTGAGACCTGAGCACAGTAGGTAGTACACAACGGCGCTCAGGTCTCAAGTTAACTCTTACGGACTACACCTGCCAATGAGAATGATTATTGAAACGCAACTTTATAGTATTCAGACAGATTATCTTTTATTCAAAATAAAACAAACATTATCGATTCTTAGATAAAAACTAATGTGAAGAATGAATCTGATGCTGTTTAATAAGTTGATGAAATTACAAATCGCCCCCCGAAGCCTCTACACAACGTCCCCTTTTTTTTCTGGGTCTCTTACCACCCCCCTTTAGGCCTGCAGCGCCCACAAGGGAGCGTTATCGCCCACTTTGGGAAAGGCTGATGTACATATCATTGTTAAATGATCAGGTGAAATAGTGGTCAAATACTAGCCAAACAATCACACTAATATTATAAAGACTATAGTGTGAGTGTGTATGTTTGTTACTTCTTCACGCTCGAACGGCTGAACAGATGTGGATGGCACACAGGTAGTCCATGTCCTGGAATACCACATGGGATACTTTTTATCCTGGGAGTATGTTCCATTGGAACAATTTTCTACTTTCACGCAAGCGAAGCCGCTGGCAGAAGCTAGTAACATATAAAAAAGGAGACTTAACTTGCTAGAGATTTTCAAATGACAATCTAGAAATATTCTAACAGGCGGAATAACACAGTATCCTCGTACAATCTTTTCAATCCTGATCGTTACCAATCAGTTCTATGACCAGCATTTTCCCCAGATCCTCATATAGGTAAATGACGCTCACCTGTTCTGCGGCGGCTGGTGCTGCATGTGGTGCTGGTCGAGCTCCAGGCACGAGGTGGAGTAGGCGCGGTGTGCTGCCGTCAAAGGCTCCAGGCGAGGCACGCTGCCCAGCTCCCGCGCGTCCAACTCCTCGCGACTGTCTGATAAGCCGTGTTCCTGGTGAACAATGAACATTGACTTATATATCACTAGCTCTTAACGCGGCTTCACCCTCACCGAGAACTCAGTGTATTATATTTATTTTACTAGGCAAACCCGATTTTAGGGTGAACTAGTTTCGCCTAAGCCAAACCCGTGAGATTAGTCCAAGAGCGAGCAAAACGAGCTCGGAATTTTAGGATACCCCGACACGGACAGGTTAGGTTAGAGGGCTAAGGTGGGAGCGGAGTGTAGCTGAGCTGCCGCTTTAGCCTTTCGTGGTTTCGTGGCTTTTTATAACCACCCAAAAATAGGTGCCCCACCGAGTGGGTCTCTGCGCATGTAACGATAACTGGTTATTCATTAAAACCCCAAGCGAACGCTGGCGTTCGCGCACCTATTGTCTTTCTATTGTGTCTCTAATTACCACGATTGATAGGTTAAAACCGGATTTGGCCGGTAACATATCCATATAACAAGATGAGTTGTTGATTTAAAAATAGCCTTTAAAAAGGATCACAGTGATAAAAAAGCTTAGCGACAATGATCAACCAGACACTCGTTTCCACAAAAACGACACGATCTTTCAAGAATCCCAATACTGATTAAAACACTAAAATAAATTCAGTTATTTTAGGCATCGGTCACCCATTCCAAAAGAAAAGAAGGATCAACCAGACATTCGTTTCCATAATATACCTCAAAGCACGATCTGTAGAGATACCGAATTCGGCTAAATCACTAAAACAATTCCATTCAGATATCGATTATCCACCAAAATCCCCGGTACCAAAATCAAATAAAACTGACCAAATTCTAAAACTAAAACTAATAAAACCCATTTGCTAAAAATAACAAAGATATCTAGTATTTGTTTAATTAAATCATAGCAAAATATGAGCGCTCACGCATGGCTGCACAAGGAGTACAAGCGAAGCGCAATCAGCCCAAATATGTGGAACAACACAATCATAAAATGTTGTTACTATCAACACGAGACACCCTTCGTGCAGGGTTTATCAGCTGCCCCGTTGATTCCCTGGTCGCAAGGGCTAATGACTGCCCTGCGTTCAAAAATAACCAGAGTCGAGTAGAGTTTAAACCCAGGGTCGTTCTTTTATAACTCTAGTACCTACCTTAAGGCCGTCGCTCACTGCCGGCATGGCACGGCAGGTCTCACTACGGCATGCCGTGGCATCGTACTGAAAGCCCAGCCACTCTGGCATAAATCAGTTTTGCTAATCTCTTGCCGTGCTCGGTCAGTGTGAGAGACAAAAAAACGCGCACGCAAGTGCGTCTTTCCCTCCCTTGCCCCCGCGCATCGACCGGACCACATCAACCGAAATGACCGCTGCGCAAGTTTCAACCATATTTCAACCAACTTAGCAATCATAATCTCTGTTGAAATAGGCCACCCAGATCGAAATTCGGTATTATTATTATAAGCTGAACTGCTGATCGTGCGGGTTTTAGGTTTGATTACCAGTTTCGAGCAAAGCTCAATGAAATTTTTTTTTTCAATTAAAGTGTCTGTTTGCAACGCATATTTCATACCTATACCTAACAAAAATGCATTTTTTTTAACTTTTGTCGGTCTATTACGGCTAATCTTCGAAACGGCTGAACTAATTTTGACGGGACTTTCACAAACGATATCTGATACATATTACAATTTACAAAGCTACTTTTCTTGGACTGACCGACATTTGACTATTCAAAAGTGCCTGCAAATGGTCTATCTATAATATAAAAATGAATCGCAAAATGTGTTGGTAAGCGCATAACTCAACAACGCCTGGACCGATTTCGCTAATTTTTTTTTTGTTGTGTTCGTTATTATGAGAAGGTTCTTATGGAAAAAAAAATGAAAATTAGGGTAGTGTAGGGTAGAGTAGGGTAGTGTAGGGTAGAGTAGGGTAGGGTTGGGTAAAGTAGGGTAGGGTAGGGTAGAGTAGGGTAGGGTAGGGTAGAGTAGGGTAGAGTAGAGTAGAGTAGAGTAGAGTAGAGTAGGGTAGAGTAGAGTAGAGTAGGGTAGAGTAGGGTATAGTAGGGTATAGTAGGGTAGAGTAGGGTATAGTAGGCTGAAGTAGGGAAGAGCGGGAGCGAAGCCGCGCGGGCAAAAGCTAGTTTAAAATAAATTACTTTGACTTTGAAATATTAATTTGAGCTACTTTTTATAACCACGAAAAAAGGATTTTAAACTAAGGGATATGCTTGGGACGAGAAACAAGAAACAACTCGTCCAAGGACGAGGCTTTCATTAGGATATGTTATAATGAATAACTTAAGCTACTTTTTATTTTACTTCTGATTGCCCCAAAAAAGAAGAGTAATATTCTTAAACTCTACGCAAACGAATTCACGGGTAACAGCAAGCCATCATCATCGTCAGTACAGGCGAAAGACGTCCACTGTTGGACATAGGCTTCCCCCAAGCGTCGCTACTATGACCGGTCCTGTGCGTCTACCTCCATCGGATTCCTGCTACCCTGACCAGGTCATCGGTCCACCATGTGGGAGGCCTTCCAACTCTGCGTCTTCCGGTATGCGGTCGTAACAGCAAATAAATAAAAAAAAAAACTATAATATTGTAGTGTTCATTAGGAAGCGTAACATCCACCATTAAAGTCACTGTTGGACCATTGACTTTAATGACTTTAATCTAATTTGATTAGCAATAAAACATGAATAAAACACTTTATTAATAAGACCAATCAGAATAATTTATTGGCGAACAATAAATCATGTGCGGAATGCAGTGATGTCCACTTTCACGATCACAAGCGTATTATTAGTTAAATAAATAACTCAATAGCCAATAGAGATAGATGGCTCGGACACTACAAAGGTATATGTGCAGAAGGTCGACTTCAGACAACATCGAGTGAACACACACATGCTTTATTTACAGCGAGTTTAGGCGTTTGTTTGAGTTCTTCTTCTTTTCGTGTCAATGCTCTCGAACTATACTTTTTCTGACCAATATTTGGCAATCTGCACGGCTTTATTGTTGGCCTCGTATAGATCCTGAAAACTACAGGTGGTTGGTGGTGTTTGTTTGAGTTAACTGTACGAAAGTGTCTATTCTATATTCAAATATGTGTATGTTGCCTTTAGTCGCTGTACGTACACGACTATACGCGACAGCCATAAACGACAAGCAGCTAGAAGCGGCCACAAAGGCAGTTGAAGCGCGCGATTGATACTTGTGGCCGGTGGCTGTTACTTTTTTAACCCATAAATGCGCAGTAGTATTTGTGTGTGTAAACTCTGGAGAAGTAGGTTTAAATGCGCTAGTGGCATGTGGCGGCGTTTAGTGGCCTGTGCGAGCCACAAAAAGCAAGCAACGACGATTTGTAGCATGTGGCAGCCACCGGCGTCAACTGTGTGTGATGAGTCCATAAGAAATGTATTGTGACGGCGTTATGTGGTTGTGGCCGTGTACGGCGACTTTTAGTGCTTGTTTACGGAGAAGGACGGAAAGTGTGAGCATAGTATATTATGCGAGCGTGTCCTAATTTCGCTTGTTTAATGGAGTTGACCTTCTGCACCTATCTACTCTGTGCCTCGGAAGTCTCGCCGGCTGAGGGGCGCGCGTGCGATCATATCTCGCGATCTATAACGCGCGCTGTTCACGCTGCTACTGATAGCGATCGCGGTGTTTGTCTTCCGGTCGCCTAGTTCATTGGTTTTGTTGTTTTACTTTGCACTTACAGTTTGTTCCGGTTTTCATTGTATCATCATATGAATGGTGTTTACGTTACAGACACATTTTGAATACTGTTTTCTATTTTGACTGCAATAGTTAAATTATATTATAGCAAATTAATTGATAATATAATTATTGTTGTCTAGAAATGTCGCCTCGTTTATAATAACGCAATATTAGGTTAATATTTCTCAAAACGGGAGGCAGAAGTGTATCTTATTTTGAGTATTTTATTTTTGGGAATATTTCTCGCTCTAAGGTGGAGCGAAAAGAGGTGTCAGACTTTGCTGATAAAAACTCATCAATGTTCTTTCATTTACTCTGAGTTCTAGGGCCACGGTAATTAAAATGTTCCTGGAGACAGGTATCGTACCGTACGTTGAAAAGTAAGGTATGTACCTACGTTAGAACTCCCAGCCCTTAGCTTGAAAATTGCCTTATGAGGGTTTCTTTCTTGCGGTTCATTTATGAAACGGTACACAAAATTTGTCTGTATAAAGAAGGACAAGTAAGGTCTACCCAGATAAATAGACACACAGTTTAGAGGAGAACAAGCAAAAATATAATAATGAGGGAAATAAAATGATAAGAATTTATCTATAAAATGTATGTATTTAGAAATATATAAGTATGTTTATAAGTTGTCTAGTACTCATAACACCAGCTCTGCTTAACTTGGGACTAGACGGCGATGTGTGATAGTTGTGGAATATTATTATTAAAATGCAAACGCATTGGGCTGATCTACCACAAAACTACAGTCACTCAGTCTAGTTTCAGTAAATATATGTAGGTACTGGCGGCCCGTCCCGGCTTCGCACGAGCAATAAATATAGCCTGTGTTACTCAGGGTGAATGTAGCTTTCCAATGGTGAAAGAATTTTTGAAATCGGCATGGTAGTTTTTGAATTTATTACACACGTATTTGTATAAAATATTGTTTGTAATGCTTAATATTGCACCTACCACAATTTGTCTCTGCATCACCTAAAGGTTGACTGGTAGAAATTGCTTTAAGGCATTAAGTCCGCCTCTGTACTTTTGTGTGCATAAAGAATAATAAAATAAATAAAAATGAAATCGCACAAAACCCAATAATTCCTACTAAATATCAGTCGCACAATCGCATCAGCCATTGAATGGTACTCCCTAAATGTAGCAACGAGGCGGAGATGGCGTGAACACTTTCATAGCGCGCATAACTCACTAATTGATAATAACGGTAACACCATCGAACGATTCGCTAAGCTATGTTGATCGACTTCGTACAAAAACTGTGAAACAACGCTCAGCATAATGTGCGGGGTTTTTGTCTCATTTATTGTTGAGTAGGAAATTAATAGTGTGACAGTTTTCCAGCAAGAATTTTCAATTTGAAGAAAGTTGTAGTCTTAGGCTTTTATGGAGGCAGCAGTAATGATTATACCAGGTAAGATGAGTTGATAAAAGATTTCATGATGACCGGAAGCATTTAACAACACTCTAGTGGGACCTACATCTGAATGATAAATTCAAGGTCATTAACAAGCCCATACTTTTTGTAGGTCCAAGCAGACTGGCTGATGTGGTGCTGGAGATGGAAGCTAGTAGTATTTTTGTACGAATGACTCCATATTAAATGAACTCGGCATCAGATAGCGCCTATCATCCACAGTGCAGTCGCACATTTTACCTTCTTCGGCCATGTATCTCGTCGTGGTAATGAATGACTCCATAGAGCGTCTCGTAGCGCAGGGCAAAGTTGAGGGCACCAGGCCACATGGTAGATCACCAATGAGATCGACAGACCAGATCAAGACTGCAACTAAGTGCTCGGTTTACGAATGCGCCCGAAAGCGCCGTATTACCGAGATGGTTACTCATCGTGATTCACAGTGATGACCACGACTGAGAAGAAGAGAAGCAGGGTGGACTCGGTTCGTCACCAAAGTGACCTTAGGACAGATTTCTCTCGCTTTAGAAAGAGAGAGGGAGAGGATGTCAGAATTTTACTGAATAAAACGCATCTGTGTCCTTTAGTTGCCGTTTCAGAGCCACAGTAACTCTTTTAAAAATTCCCACGGCCTTAACGGGCACAGCCCTACTGAGCCGTCTGGAGGTTTTGCTAACATCTCTTTGAGGTGCGCGTGGAGGACTCGCCGAATTATTATCATTTGGATAGCTTGGTGACTTTGGAATCTGCAGGGACGCGCAAGACTGCGGTCATTTTAGAGATTTTTAGTGGAGGTCTATAGTGCAAAGACGCCTTTCAGCTAACGAAGGATGACGATAACAAAATTCACAGTTACTGGTGTTTTATTGCGTTTGTGATGTAGTTTTTAGGAAAATCGGCTTTATCATCCACTTTTAAAAGTTTCAGTTTGTGCTACAACTGTAGGTGTTGTTTTTGAGGAAACTGGCATTTCCTAGAACCAATAATTTGAAGATGTGTGACCTCCACTAATCCGCACTGGTCCCGCGAGATTGATTACGGTCCATTCCCTCTTCTAGAGAGGAGGCCTGAGTCCCAACAGTGGGAACATTATCTATAAGGCTGATTTTTATCAACTTAATCAAATTGAAACCAATGGATCCAATGTGGAATATCTCGGTTAGTTTAGGAAGCACTTTACGTAGGGCTCGCAGAACAGATGGCCGTTGGGGCCGAAAGGTTCTGGAGTAGCGACCGCGTACTGGAAGACGCAGCGTTGGAAGGCCTCCTACAAGGTGGACCGATGACCTGGTGAAGGTTGCTTGAATCCGATGGATGCGGGACGCGCAGGATCGTTCATTGTGGCGACACTTGGGGAGGCCTATGTCCAACAGTGGACGGCTATCGGCTGAAATGATGATGATGATTACGTAGGGTTTATACTATAGGATCTTGAAGCCATCTCACCTGGAACTTAGGCCTGTGCTCATCCCTAGGCGCCTCGCTGAGCGCGCTCTGGTGCTTCATGTAGAAGGTGTGCTGCTGCACGCAGGACCACCACACATACTTGCCGTCCTCGGGGCTGGCCAGCGTGAAAGACGCAGACCCGTTCTGCTTCTGGCACTCGATGCTGAACGTGCGCTTGTGGTTGATCACGTTCGTTATGTCCATCCATCTGGGGGTCAATAGAAAAACGATCTTAAGTAATTATTTAGACATTCTTTCCGAAATCGAATTCTTTTTTCGGTCTTAGTTGAAGCGGAAGGGCGTGTCTAACTTTTACCACACCACACCTGTGACTTTCAGTTACCCTTTGCGTTTTAGGACCACGGGTTTTCTTATTAGAAATTCCCCTTCGGCTTCTGCCGGACTCCTACGGCTTTGCTAACGTTGCTTTGAGGCGCGCGTGGAACATCATGCCGTCGACTACTTAGGCTCGACGGCGGATGGCGAGCTACCCATTGCTCGTCGTCTACAAGCCCCCGCCAACTGTAAGCGGGAATTACTTAGAAAGATTGGTAGCGGGGTTAAGTTTTTTGGTAGCGTTTATCTAGTAGGTAACACCATAAATCTTTAAAATTAACGTTTATTTTTAACTTGATGACGATGGGGCGGCGAGTTTCCTAATGTTTGGAGCACCTATCTCTGTTTTTACGTGAGGCATCATTAACTTCTCCCGCTCAGGGTGGATCGAGGCTCTCTCTCTGAGAGGGACAATTTCAGGCTTTTACTGACTAAAACCCATCGTGTTCCTTCAACTACCCTTTGTGAAGGCCATGGTAACTCTTTCGAACTATCCACAATCCTGGAGAAACTGCTAACAATTCAGTAACTTTCGCTACTATAATTGTGGTTATATATAACAAAAATATAAAATTATTTTCCTTGCAAATTGTCTCCAACAGCTATTTTAAACTAGAAAATATAATTCCAAGCGCCGACAAACAACTTTCTCCCAATAAATAAGAACTGAACAGTGACAGTGGCAGTGAATACAATCCTTTTACCTAATAAACTACAAATTGCAATCCAAACACGTTTTCATTCTTATATCAACATGAATATTGATATGGCAAATTAATGTTAGCACGCCATTCGTGAAGGTAATCGATTGTCGGAGCGACAACTACTGATTACTGCTGTGGGCTGGGGCGTATTGGCACGAATGCTCACGGCTGAGAATGATGCGGCAATGACCGCTCTATGGTCAAAATACAAGAGGCATTTCGTAAAATTCATCGAATAATTGCCTATCATAAAACTAACCTCCATCGGTGTTAATATTTTAGAAGTCTACCGTTCTGTGAGTAGTCAGGGTCCACCCAGGGCCAGTAGCGTAGTTAAGCGTGGGCTCGCATCGAATGGGGCCTCGCGCACGCGACACTTCACCAGTGTAGTCGAAGGATCCTCCCTATTCAATTGAGGTTTTTAGGACTAACACCCTGTTTCGCAAACCTCTAAAATCTGAAAGCTGATGTCATTCGAGTCTTTTACAGTACCAACAGCAGTAATATTTTACAAGATTAAAAAAACAAGTGTACGAATAACGGATGCAGTTTTTACTTGGCTTAACGTGTCTACTTTTTATATTAATCGGCCTAAAATTATCTTAAGTTTCTGACTAAGTAAATCTTCCAACATTATCGGTCGATACACCACCAGACTTAATGACGTCTGGCGTACCCCGTCTGGTGGCACACCTTCGTTTCAACTGCCTTATACTATTACAGTATCGTCGTCAGTGTCGTCGTATCTATCAGTGTCGTTTACTTCACACCAAATTGCCGACACGACATTTTTTAAAATTTATTATTTAATTGACATGAGTATCCTGCCCGTCCTAACCTACGGTGCTAAAAGTTGGTCACTTAATGAACAACAAAAGTCGAACCTCAAGATTTGTCAAAGGGCAATGGAGCGCAGCGTGGTGTTTCTAACGCGATCCCATAACACCACCATAACTCCACTTAACACCATAATAACCAACCAACCATAATAACCATAACTCAAATAGCAGATATCAGGGAGAAAACAGCCTGAAGGCTGAAGTGGGAGTGGAGTAGCCACGTCGCACGAATGCACCCGGACAGGTGGCCGAGGATTGTCACTCACTGGACTCCTGAAGGAGGACGATCGCGGCGAAGGTGGATTGATGATATAATTATGTTCGCGGGGCAAACTTGGCCAGAGATGGCCCTAGACAGATTAGTTTGGACGGAGAAAGGGCAGGGAATTGCCCAGAAATGGGACACAGTACGCTATAAAAAAAAATTGACTAGTGACTCGCCCTGGCCATGGATAGGTGAAAATTTTACACATAAATATTTCCCGTTTATTGCGCTATCTATTAGTGTAAACAGCATCAAAATCCGTCGCATGGAAGAGTTGAGTTAGCGGATAGACAGACGCGGAAGACTTTGTCTTATTACTAATACTAACTGGTGCCAGCAGCTTCGCTCGCGTGGTTGTAGAAAAATAATCCCAAGGGAACAGGACAAAAAGTATCCTATGTGCTATTTAAGGTCACCATCTACCCGTGTACCAAGTTTCATAGAAATATGCTCAGCCGTTTGAGCGAGATGAAGTAACAAATATACACACATAAACTTTTGCCTTTATATTATTAGTGATTATACAAATGTAAATATGTTATATTTTTAACCACTACGATGAAAGAAACAATGGTCATTAGCTGATGGATTTCAAGTTTTCTACACTCATAAATAATATAATACAGAGGTAAAGTTTGTTTTTTTCTTTGTAAGGAAGAATCTCTGGAAGTACTGGTCCGATTGTTAACATTTATTCACCGGTAAGCTGTTTTATTTCTGAGTGACATAGGCTATATTTAATGGAGGCGGGCCAAGCCGCGGGCAAAAGCTAGTAGGTATTATATTTGTAACCACTACGATGAAAGAAACAATGGCCATTAGCTGAAGGATTTCAAGTTTTAAATTATAAATATTGATACCTTTTATATCTAGACAAAGGCAGGCTGTCTCACATTCCATTCAAAGGAATATCCGATTGGCTTACGAGTATATCTATTGAACACTAGTTTCTGCCAGCGACTCCGCCCGCGTGAAATTAGAAAATATACATATGGTCTATGCCACTCAGTGATAAAGTAGCATTCTAATAGTCAAAGATATTTTAAAATCGGTTCAATAGTTTTCGATTTATTCATTACAAACAAAAATACAAATCTTTTTCTCTCTAGAATATTAAGTTCGAGTTTAGTTTCCTTTCGAAAATCGAATATAAAGTCAAGACGCTTCTTTTCAAATCCTGGCCATGTAATTCACGGTCAAATGCGAAAGAAAATACTTTAGACTTTAGAGCTTTGCCAAGTAGGACATGAAGGTAATCCTCTATACAAGGATAGTTCAAAAGATGCTTTCAAAAGATTATTCAGTCAGCAAGATTGGTAGAGGGAGTTACTGCTCGGGTGTATTATGGTATTATCATAGGTTTTTTAATTCACAATATTAATATCTACATAATATAAAAAGAGGACCTGACTGACATATCAAGGCACAGACGAAATTACCACATAACATTAAATTTTACACAAGGTTTTCTTTTATGATGTACCATCAAAGACACTTCCGCCTGACCACCGCTAAGTTCATTTTTGCTCGCACTCGAAACGAAAACTTCAAAGGGTTTGGTTTGGCGTCGCGCCACAGGATACAAGCGATTTTTTTTTAAGTGGCAGAAATGTCCGCGATGGTGCATAAACGAGCACTAAGAGAGGATTTCCCAGAATTCACCTCCTAAAGGGATCAAACAAGGATCTAAAGGTTGTATGGAGAAACCTATTTTTAAGCGGGCAAAGGCGCTGGCAGAAGCTAGTTTAAAATTTACAGTCATCGACGGCGCGCCTCAAGGAGTTGTCAGCAACAGCAGCACCCAGCCGGGTCGAAGCCTACTGGGGCCAGGGTTATCCGAAAGGGAACTCGAGCCCCGGTATGAAGGCTTGAAGGAACGGGGTGGGTTTTTTAGTCATTAAGAGTCTGACACTCTCCTGCTCCGCCCGAGAGCGGGGGTTGTCATTGGAAGATTATCGCCACCAAAAAAAAAAAGCCGTCACAGACAGATGGCAGCATATTGAGTAGATTACAGCATTACCAGTAACCTGTGTCAATGACTCGATCTATTTACTATTCATGATGATGATGCTAAATACTTTTTGGAATGTCATCATGAATAGGTGCCACTTACGCCATTTAGGGAGAAGGTTTACGTCGAACTCTTACCGAATAAAACTAACTGTTTTTACCACTAACATCCAACAGTCGGCGATAGAAGACCAAGGAGTATTAGCGGGATGGGTTCGGGTCTGAAAATACACTCCGATCCCCTTCTAGTCAGCTCATCCGCTGCGTCATTGCCTAGTGACTTGCTATGTTCATTAATTTACTGCACCGTCACACATTTGTGATTGAACTCTGTAATGCGTTCTAATGCAAAGTGGCATTCTTATATTCTCGAGGTGGTTAGATTCATCTCTAGAGATTAAAGAGGAGGATGCGCGCGAATGAACTTTTATGTCGAGTCTTCGACTTATGAACGGTGGGGTTTAAGTCGGTAAGACCGACGCACACGTGTAACGCGCCTGATTTGTGAACGACGACGCGTGGCGTGGATCAAGTGTAGCTCTACAAGTCTAGTTTCCGTTTAAGATGTATGGAGACCCGACGAGCCCAATCAGCGTGTGTGGCACATGTGTGCGCAGTGTAGTTCTACCATAAAACTCCACCGTTCCTACCGTAATGACATGGCGAGACATTGCTCTCGGCCGAATACTCGGTACGTATATACAAAGTACCGAGTGCTCGGCCTAGTGCTTATCTCTACAACTCGCTTACATCACTGTATCGGCCGAGCAACATTTTACTGTCTCGCTCTTTTACTCGGTACGAGTGATCAAGGCATTACTACGGCCCCCTTTCAACTATGCCGATCTCATGATCGCACATCCTACCTACCATTACCTCTGACCTCCATGCCTATCCAGTACAGCGCATTCAAGGCGGTGTTACTGCCTCGCTTCTGTAATGCCTCGGGCATGTTTGCGGAAGCGTGCACTGACTGTTTTCACACACTGTGACACCACCATGTGCTGTCTCTGGTGCGGGACGGCTCCAGTACAGTTCTGGCGATGATTAGGAGGAGATTGTATTGCCCTAACATTGCTGTAGCAAACATATTGCTGGCTATACTTATATTTAAATGTACGCTTTGTATATGGTTGTTGTATGGGTACTATTGGTTTTCAAAAATAAATGTTTTTTTTTTTTCATTTACAACAGCGAGTATATACTTCTGCTGCTTTGGGTAAATACTGATATTCAGCATCTGTATAGATTTAAAGTACTCGTAGATCCATCCCATCATCATCATCATCATCATGGTTATAGCCAAGCTTACCGGTAGAAGTGCGGTGTCTCGCTGGTTTCCGTCAACACCCTGATGCCAGTAAGCGAGATGGCGATGGTGACCTCGCTCTGGTTGAGCTGGTCGCGCGCGCTGAACATCTCCTGGCCGTAGCCGCGGAGCTGCTGGCACGTCGTGATGAAGCCTTCCTCTGCTTGTGCCTGCGAAGGTTGATGCTGTTGTATTTGGAGGAGTACAAATAGAATAGCGTAGAAACAGCAAATGTCGTCAGTTTTGTCGTCAATAGATGGTTGTAACTGGCCATTTAGCTTCTGGAAGGGCCATGTATGGTGTCATGTGTTTGTTATAGACCCATGATAAAAGAGTGAGAGGTGTCAATGTGGTTCATGGGTGTTGTTGAGTGTGCAGATGGAGTGGAGATCTTTGCACGATACCTCTTTAGTGATAGTTCAATTAAAGGTGTGTCATTAGAAAGGCTTGCTTTAAAAAGGTCTGTTAAAGGCAGATACTGACGGTGTGGGATTCATAGACAAATCTTATTTTAATCGCTCCTTGCCCAGGTGTCCTTACTTCATCGTCCAGCTGGCGATGAAGGAAGTCTACCTGTACCCCTAGCAAAATTGATAATCTGCAATCGTTAACGCTAGTAGAAAACGTCAAATGTACGGGAATGACGTCCTCTCAACGTTCAGTCACGTGGTCAGAACAATAGAAACGAGGGCGTGGCCAACTCGAGGCGTTCGACACAAGAGAATCGAAACGAAGCGGTTGTAACTTGGCTAGGGGGGCTGAAATCATCGCGAATATTTTAATTGTTTTGATAGTAGTTGATTAGATTTTTCGTTAGACTTATTTGTGTTCAAATTAATCCAAGAGAGAAGGTGACTTCAGCAAGTTCACTTCTTGCGATTATTTCAGCTTCCTACACATTTTCTAAACAAAACATACTATTTTATTTTTTTTATCTGTTATAAACTAGTACTTGACTGCGATCCCGCCTGATGGTAAGCAGTGATGCGATCGTTGATGGTAAGGCGCACTAGTTTATTAAGAGCCTATTCACTCTAGCTTTGAAGACACCTAAATTATAATCAGACGGAAAGACCGCAGCAGGCAAACTGTTCCAGTCCCTCGAAGTACGCGGTATAAATGACGAGGCGAAACGCTTAGTCCGGACCGTAGATGTACTAAAAATGACTTTACAATATTTAAAGTTAAAATAACTATAAAATACGGGGACGTGGTCACCTAACGCTAAACGTAAAGTGTGTCGAATTGATTTCATTCATATTTAGGTACACGTACAATAATAGTACGGCGACGTACGGAGGATGTGCCTACTCATAATGGGGAGGGGGCCACTCACGGTCATATTTCATCTATGTATTAGACAAAAGAATAACCGAATGGGTCGCGGGGTCCGTAAATGCTAGACAATTTCGCGATAAACTATGGCGGGATGATCTCGACTGCTGTTGAAAGGACTGGCTCGCACTAGCAGAATATAGAATTGTGAGGAAAAGAAGACGCTTTTGGCTTGCAGTGAGGCAGTATGTATAAGTAAGTATACAGACTTATAGACGGAACATTATCATTCATTGGTTCTACTCATTAAGAAGATAAAGCTGGTAAGTTAATGTAATCGCAACAAAATTGAGTGACGGCCACGGACGATCCCGAACAACAAGAACCGGTAGCGCGGTAGGCTCAGAAGGAGAAGGCGTGACGAGTTGGACTCCTACCTACAAGATTGGCCAGATATTAGCTAGAGACAGAGAAACATGGAAGAATAGAAGGGAGGCCTTTACCCTGCATAATCTACACTAATATAATAAAGAGGTAAAGTTTGTTTTTTGTTTGTAGGAGGTAATCTCTGGAAGTACTGGTCCGATTGTTAAATTTTTCACTGATAGAAAGCTGCTTTATTCCTCATTGACATAGGCTATATTTTTTGCACGCGGGCGAAGCTGCGGGAAAAAGCTGGTTTATAATACAATAGCATAATCAGACATTTATGTAATGTTCCCACTGCTGGTACTCAGGCCTCCTCTGTAGGAGAGGGAACCGACCGAAACTCGCCATGTGGTCCCAGTGCGGGTTGGTTGATGTCACGTCTTCGAATTTTAGGTTCTAGGACATGCCGCTTTTTTCAGGATGTTTTCCTTCACCGTTCTGAGAGCAGTGGTGTAAAATTACAAAAAGTAATACGCCTGGCTAGGTTTTATCCACGACTCGTAAGTCGGGACCGTTACCACTACTAGGCCACCATTGTTTTAGTGCCCCGCAGTGGGACACAACAGACTCATATAAAAAAGGACGGGTACTTAAAATCGGTGGAAACATCTTTTATTGAAACCTATTGGAGTTACAGGCAAAACAATTAAGTATGCTTTCTGCCAGCCGTGTCCAACTGAACACGCAAGTTATGAGAGCAAAACCTATTTATGTTTTAAAAAGTTCGTCCATTACTGTTCATATTCCTTGTTTACTAACTGTAACTACAAAACGTCGTCATGTATATACACTGCTTGTAAGGATAGATATATAGCTAATGATAATGAGACACGGTGATATTTTAAGGCGTGTTCTTGAGGCGCCGACGATCAGGTCTTATCAAATATACATAACGATTACATGAGAGATAACAGACAACACTCTGAAACGCATTTACTTTAATTAACTTTACATGGTTTTTATTTGCAATGAAATACCTAGGTATAGATACTAAACTGTTCGGTCAATGCCTGCTTCTCTGTCTTCAGAACCAAATATTCTCGTTACTGCAGACATGACGATAAAAATATTTGTAGTTATTAGTGATGTAAATAACCAGAATTTTCTTTCAACTTAGCCTTTTTTCGGAGAAAAATGTGTCATATGCTTTAGGTAAAAGTAAAACGGACTGCGTTATATTCAGAGAAGTAAACGATACGTTTTGATTCCCAAATTACACAATTTAAGGCCCACGGCAACTTTTTGTAGCGATGCTGTAGCGCGTTCGCACAGATACAGTCGCGATGCTTGTAACGCTTTGGCATTTTTAGGGTTCCGTAGCCAAATGGCAAAAAACGGAACCGTTTTAGATTCGTCATGTCTGGTCTGTCTGTCCGTTCGTATGTCACAGCCAATTTTTTCCGAAACTATAACAGCTTTACTGTTGAAACTTAGTAAGTAGATGTATTCTGTGAACCGCATTAAGATTTTCACACAAAAAAAGGAAAAAAAGCAATAAATTTTGGGGGTCCCCATACTTAGAACTGAAACTCAAATTTTTTTTTTTTCATCGAACCCATACTTGTGGGGTATTAAATATATCATACTCAAATAAATTCGTCTGTAACAGTGAAATTCCACATAAAACGATCAAAACAGTATATATTAGCAGAGATACAGTTATAAATAATGTATTCTCAGCGGCATGTTCATGACAGTTTTACTAAATAACGTAATAGGATTATAATGTAATTCTTTTAGGAAGAGGCAACAGACCATTGTTTACTCAGTGATTACTATCTGCGGCAGATAAGTTGTGTTTCTTCTAATGGTGTGTAATTGCTTGTAAAGTGTAATGTGGGAAAAATCTAAGTAGAGGTAGAATAATCAAAATTATGTTGTTGTGACAACATTTTGAACACAGCAGTTACTAGCTTCTACCTGCGGCTTCAACTGCTTGATAGAAGAAAATATGCTTATGTCACTCAGTGATAGAGTAGCATTATATTGGTGAAAGATTTCTTAAAATTGGTTCAGTAGTTTTTAGGTTTACTTGTTACAAACAAAATCTAATAAAAATCTTTTCTTTTTATAACATTTTTATTATACAGATATTGATCTTAAAAACCCCTTTCCTTTACTTCATAAATATGTACATATATATAACATTAAATATGTATAGTATGCTTATTGTATTTATATATACTAATGTGATTTTGTTATTAATTCATTAAACCCCAAGCGAACGCCAGCGTTCGCGCCCTTATTGTCTTTCTATTGTGTCTGTAATTTCTACAATTGAAAGGTTAAAATAATATGTACTATTTTTATGCACCAGCCATTTATCTCTCCACCACCCTGGGTTGACTGGTAGAGAATGGCTAAGGCATTAAAACCATCTTTGTATCTTTGGTCACATGAAGGTTAAATAAGTAAATAAAGAAATGTTGATAGAGTAGGAAAAGTTGAGTGCTTGTAGAGTATAAACCTTTTGGTTTTCTATTCCTCCCAATAAAATCCTCTGACTCACATTCATATTTGAAAATTATAATAACACAGAAGTATACACATATTATTTGAACATTGGTAGTTATGACTAAACCAACAAATCAGGTCACCTCTTATTCTGAATGATTTTAATTAATGAAATTAACTGAATATTCCCTAACCACTTATTACTAACAATCTTAACAGGTACATTAAAAGATTTATTAGGTATTATATTCTATCTTTAGATCTTTAGTTTTCAAATGGTAGCAGAATGATGACATGTGAAGACATATAGAAACTGATTCCCACATAATGATTCAGATGAGAACAGACAAAGCCATAACACAATGTATGTTTTCAAATCATTAGTAGATCTAATTGGCTACTATCACCTATTGACATACATACTGTTAAATTTTACATATTTAGTGAAAGTTTGCAAAGGTCAAGTTTGCTGGATTTCAAATGAGAATCATGTTTATAAATAAGATTGACGGGTTGGAACAGTTATTTATAGCAGCCACACATATGTTCCACTTATATTTACTGTAAGAATAAATATTCTGCTGACTAAAATATTGAATTGAATGAGTTTTGGTTACAGCTTCATTTATGAATAAATTTGAAGACAATGGATATGCTTACCTGTGACATATTGTGTAGTGCCATGTGATGCTGTATCACAGCCTCAGTCAGCCACTCCAGCCGCCCAGTCTCAGCCAAAGTACTCCCATCAATGATCTGTCCGCCATCCAGCATTTGTTTAGGGAAAGTCAGCAAGTTCTTTAAGTACTCAACCGTATGCCTTTCCCGGTCATGGTTACCATACTCTGCTTGCCGGCTGTACGATGCAAGCACTACAGCTTGCTGGCAGTCACATATGATCCTACCTTCCACCAGATCATTCTTGAGTTGCAAGAAGTAGTGGTACCTTGTGACCTCATCAGTGATTAAGCTGGTGCCAGAGATGACGTAGTACATGACACGCAGGTACAGCTGGTGCGAGGACGCGTACTTCTCGAGCTGGCGCTTGAGTGGACGCTCGAGCTGTACCCAGCGCGGCTGCTGGCTGCGGTTGACGTAGCGCAGCCCGAACAGCTCCGGCTGCAGCACGGCCTGCCGCTGGCACACGTTGTCCAGGCACTCCTGCCCCGTGCTGTCCACCGACAGGGTGCAATCAGCCACCCCACCATCCAGCAGCTCCACACTTATCACGAATAAACTCTTCGACGCAACATTATACTGCCGCGTCTTCTTCAGTTTCAACTTGAAAGGCATCTTCCTAAGCTACCCGCCACCAC
The DNA here is from genome assembly GCA_910589285.2 of Mythimna ferrago. NCBI lineage: Eukaryota > Metazoa > Arthropoda > Insecta > Lepidoptera > Noctuidae > Mythimna > Mythimna ferrago. Next base: position 27,374,637 of record OU342684.1, read on the forward strand.
TTTGCAATAACATCACATAGGAAACAAACGTTACGTTTCTTTTATGGCGAAGGAATGTAGGAAACGATGCATCCGTTACGCGCGCCACATATTTATAACATTTCGTCTCGATTTCGCGACGTAATACCGGTCACTTGAACGAATTTATGTTACGGTAGCGATGACGTAGGTGTATCGGTGGAAAGCAATAAAAGTTGTCGAGTAAACACATATGTATTATGAAAATAAGAAATTCACGTTCACAACATTGAAGCCATCGAGAAAGTGACAATTTGGTTTGACAGTTGAATTTTGGTGTTACCATATAATGTTTAAAAGTTCTACCAATTTACGAGGCATTTTAATAAAATGGTAGAATTCTTTAGTTAAAGAGGTTCTTTGTTTTATAACTTCTAAAGAATAAAGATCGCTTTGTGAGAAAAGCATCTTTCTTTTTATCTTTAAAGAGATTTTGGAATCGCTGAAGTCACTGCGCTTTTTGTAAACTACTGCAACTGCAACTAGAATAGAGACTCAAAGTTATAATGAATATCATTTTATTAGATATCGATAATGTATATAAAAAGGAGAAACTGAATGACTGACATATCATCGCACAGCCGAAATTAACTGACCCCACAGGAGCGTCAAATTTTCCACAAGGTTTCCTTTTATGAGGTAGACTAGCACTAAGAGAGGATTTCCCAAAATTCCAGCCCCAAAAAGCATCTCTTTTGGGGCTGAATGAAACAGCGTCCAAACTTTGTATGGAAAAAATTACTTCACGCAGGCGAAGTCGCTGACAGAAACTCTCCTTCTTCTTCCTGCCCTTATCCCCTTGGGGTCAGTGCAACACGTTTTTTTTCTTCCATTTTGTCCTGTCACCCGTCACACTAGTCCCTTTTCTTTCATATCACTCCTCAAACAATCCATCCATCTTTTCTTTGGCATCCCTTTCTCCGTCCATCTACATGTAGACTCAGAATTTTTTTAGTGACATAGTTTCATCCCTCCTCTTTACAGGACCATACTAAGACAAGCGATTGCCTTTCAACTTTTCAGCCTCTGGGGACTTTTAAACTTCCTCTAATATACTCATACCACTCACGCACTCACACACTCTACTCATTTCTCACTTTGTCCATTTTCGTCACATCGCACATCCATCTCAACATTCTCATGTGGCACAAGCTAGTCTATACATACAATAAATCTGTAGAAAAATCTTAGTTACGCATCACGTAAAATGTACGAAATCGATGTTGATAACTTTTATACATTAAAATTGTGTGTAACTTGATACTTTAGACTTTGTTTCATCGAAATCGCTTGACTAGGTCGAAACATATAAGACCAATATATTGTTGAAAGTGATGTTGCAATATAATGTAAACTTTGTATCAATTTACTTGATTGTTTTTTGTATTTCATCATTTTCTAGGTATATTGCTCATCTTGTGTTTTAATTATAATAATAAGGGAATTGCAGATAAAACAAAAAGAGAACTGTTAGAAAAGTATAATTTAACATTATTCACAATATTTAAAAAAATACATGATGATTTTAACTCTTCAACTCATCACCAGAATCCCAATTCTATACATTTTAATTTTTCAAGCTGTAGACCTCTGTTGTTTATTTAAGTTTACCCAATCAAGGGGTTCTTTCAGGACTCGCATTAGCTTCTCTTCAGGTGAATTTTGCTTAGGCGTGTGCATGTACTCCCATTTCTGCAACAAGTTATTTATGTTTTAAGTATCTGTGTTCGATAATAAAAATATTAGAAAGTGTCCATATTTAGGTTTCGAAAGTACAGTGCAGGAGAAAAAAATGTATTTCAATGGCACCTTTAATTTACGGGGAATTATTGTCAAAAATTTAAAAAAATATTCTTCATTTTACTTTATGTCCACAACAGCCGATCGAAGATGGTAGAAAGAATTAGTCGTTGTCGATTGACATTGTTACTACACCAATAGCAACTAATGGCGATCTATGTCATCGTTCGAAGATTGATCAATTGGTGTGGCAACGCCTTTAAAGAGAGGAAAAGCCAAGGAGGGGTTAACCATTGAGGGGACAATGGCCATATGACAAAAAGTAAAGTGCCAATTATTTTATTTGTATACTCACAGCGTTAAGAGGCAACGACATGAGTATGGACTCGTAGCGCGCCTGCGGCGTGTGGAGCCCGAACTTGGTGCCGCGGTCGTACATGAGGTTGAACTCCACGTAGCGGCCGCGCCGCAGCAGCTGCCACTGGCGCTCGTAGTACCCGTAGGCATCGTCTTTGTGCCTTTGAACTGAAACATTAAGATAGGCATCCTTGACTACACCATCGGTAACAAAACTCATGAGAATAATACGGTAACAGCATTGACTCCTCAGTCAATAGACACGGCATTACAGCCTCCATTCTCTCACACATTTCATAAACAATTCTGTAGGCTTAGTCAAATTCCAGCCGTTTCGTTTCGATTCTCTTTAGTCGATCGCCTCGAGTCAGCCACGCCTCCGATTCCTTTGTTCTGACCACTTGACTGAGCGTTGAGATGACGATCAACGAAAAAGAAACGAAACGGTTGTAACTTGGTTAGGCGGGCTGATGTTATGTCATGAAATTAAAGAGGCGCGAGATTAGAAGCAAAGTGCGTTAAATCTTCTCTCTTACTGATTTCATTAGTTGCGTTTATGTCTGGTCTATAAATCGCCAGGCGTGGTCAAAGCACTGTCTAATATATTAGCTAGTGGATAGAATAATGAACCGAGGTTTGGTGTCTACCAAGTCGCTAATTAGTCGATTGGTGCCTTGGTGGCAGAAACAATTCATCGTGAATACGACCAGTCTATCAAGAGTACAGAGATTGGAGTTTCCGGAAGCTGATCGTAGACGGAATTGACAACACTTTCGTTTTTACGTACCAAGGGAATCAATAAGCGTCAGTATTTACTCACGGCCAGTCATAATACTGACATGTCCTGATGCAGCCGTAACTTGCGCTTACCGTTACTTGTGTGAGTGCTATGGAATGACGGTAAAGGTTCTAGTTCAGTCGCTGCAGGCAGAGATCGGTGGTCTGTGGTCAAAAGCATCGTTAAAATAGATAAGCAGTTTGTTTTTCAACGAGTACAAGTTTCTTACCAATAGGTATATAACTAGGAATGACGGCTTCAGCGCATGACGTAACGAACTTGAAAGCTTTGTCCTGACTCGGCGCATCGATGTCGTCAAAGAAGATGCCGCCGACGCCGCGCCTCTCACCTCGGTGGGGAATGTAGAAGTAATCGTCGCACCATTTCTTGAACCTGGGATATGGTTTATGATTAATAGTAATTAAGAATTTAGAGGTGGTGACATCCCTGTATCTCGAAAAGCACGTAAAGTCATTGATCTTGCGCCTGATCTCTCCCTACGGTGTCCGATTGCCATCCAATTGACCTAAGAGAGTTAAAAAACAGAGTCAGTACCTTTTTTTTTTATGGTGGGGAAAAATTATCCAATGACAACCCCCGCTCTTGGGCGGAGCGGGAGATAGTGTCAGACTCTTACTGACTAAAAGACCCACCCCGTTCCTTGTAGCCTTCATATCGGGGCTCGAGCGCCCTTTCGGATAACCCTGGCCCCAGTAGGCTTCGACCCGGCTGGGTCCCTGCTGTTGCTGACAACTCCTCGAGGCGCTCGGGAACAGTGCGCGCCGTCGACGACTTGGGCTTGGTCCGGACAGTTACCGGACGGCCGGACAGCGAGCTACCCATTGCTCACTGTCCGCAAGCCCGCGCCTACGGTGGCCGGAAATCGGAATCAGAATCCCGGCGGCGGCGATAACGCCGTTGCCTGATGCGTTCGGCCTCCTCCTTTGCGAGCATTACTGCTTCGCAGAAGTCGGCGACCGCCTGCCACTCCTCCTCGCTCCGGACCATGGCCTCAACCGAGGCCCGTGCGAGAGGTCTTCGCCGCCGATAGCCCCCACGAGGGCACGGCGATGCTCCGCCCAAGCAGGGTACACCTCGACTGTGTGCTCCACCGTGTCCTCCGGGCATTCCGCACAGTGGCGACACCCGGGCGTCACTTCCGCACGAATCCGGTGCAGGAAACTCCCGAACGAACCATGTCCGGTGAGGACCTGCGTCATGCGGAAGGTAAGGACGCCGTGAGGTCTTTCCAGCCACGCCTCAAAGATTTGAGGGGACTTACCGAACTGAGTCAGTACCTGCATTTGGGCATATATAAACATGCAGTCTATAATATCTCCTGTGTAATTGGCCAATCTTATGTCTAAAGAGGAACTACATAGTATGGTCAAAACCATTAAAATTGTTTGTTTGTAACTGGTTTCGGTCAATACTCGGCACTGATAGCTTGTTCTCCAATTGATAATAACAAAATAACAATATTTCCGTGAATTCAAACAATGCTATAACAATTCTGTTTTAATCACCATAATAAACTACTTAATAGATAAGTGAAACGGTATTTTAATTTGTTGAACAAATTAATCGACCATAAAATTGTTTGATTAGCATTTTAGTGTTGCCAGAGAAAAAATAGTTTTCATACCTAAAATGTTGGTAGAAATTAAAAATACCTTTTTTATCTGTCGTTGTTGATTAGGCGCGAATACAAATCTTTAGGTAAAATTCGAAAAAAACCTCCTCCTTTATTGGAAGTTAGCTTAAAAAAAAAAACTTACTTCTCATAGTATGTTTCGTCGTGTTTATCGCACGCATTTTTTAGTGTGAGATGGAAATATACTGCGTCCTCTTCGTTTAAGTAGTAAGGTGTTAAGTCAGTGCCTCCGCCGAACCACCACTGGACACCTGAAGAATATTTATTAGTTACACATTGCACAGAAGAATAAAATTAGCATAAACACGAAACAATAAATGTGAACTACACTGCTCGCACGTGTGTCACATACGCCGATCTGTCGCGTCGGTCTCCATACTTTTTATATGGAAACTAGACTTGTAGAGCTACACTTGATCCACGCCACGCGACGTCGTTCTACGTACAAATCAGGCGCGTTACACGTGAGCGTCGCGTCGGTCTAATGTAGTTCTAACTTAAATCTACTTAGGAAATAATGTAAATAGATGGAATGCGGAGTTTCCGCGTCCATAACATAAATCTATGGTGATGATGTCATTGTCTACCATTGCAAGTTGTTCAACTAGCTAAGCTAGTAATTTTACAGTACAAGGGATTATATTGATTCTATTTGTCTTATAAACAACGCTTTTTTTTGAGGTGGAAAATCATCCAATGACTTCCCCCGCTCTAGGGTGGGGCGAGAGGGCGTGTTAGATTTAGTTAGACTAGCACTAAAACCACACTTGTGTCCTTCAGTTGCCATTTGTGTTCTAACACCAAAGGGTTTTCTTTTCAGAAATTCCCCGTGGCCCTAGCGGACATCGGCCTTGTTGGGTCCCTACGGTTTACATACTGAATCTCTTTCAAATACAACGCGCCGTCGAGACTCGGACTCGGTCCTTACAGGACGGGCGGACGGGGAGCTACCTATTGTTCGTAGTCAGCAAACCCACGCCTACTGTGGGCGGAAATTACCCTGCGACATCCGACGCTCGGACTGTCTTCTAGGGCTTGTATCGATATCTAGGACATTATCGTAGATATCGATAGATAACTTCATCGTTACAGTTCTTTGGAAAGGTCTTGATGAGTACTAGGTATACCGCGTGACACAGCGCGCACTGTTCCCGCGCGCCTCAAGGAGTTGTCAGCAACAGCAGGGACCCAGCCGGGTCGAAGCCTACTGGGGCCAGGGTTATCCGAAAGGGCGCTCGAGCCCCGGTATGAAGGCTAGAAGGAACGGGGTGGGTCTTTTAGTCAGTAAGAGTCTGACACTATCTCCCGCTTCGCCCAAGAGCGGGGGTTGTCATTGGATGATTTTTTCCCACCATAAAAAAAAAGGTATACCGCGTGACAAAAGCTCGCTATAAAATATGGTTTTCACTGAAAACTTATTTCAGAATACCACCATGAGGAGCCAAGGAATACGGTCGCTGTGGCCGAAATCGACTAGGTGGCATCATAATCATCATCATTTTAAAATAGTTAAAAAAAATAATTTCTTTCTGGACTTACCATCTTTATCTTGAACTTCGAAGTATCGATAGTTGAAGTGTATGGTGGGCACCATGGGGTTGCGTGGATGGATCACTGCGCTCACCCCTGCCGCGAAAAATGGCAGCTCGGCGTTCTCGAGTTTCTTACCTCTAAAGGAAAAACTTGTGCATTAGATATAACAACCAACAACACAACAACTACAATAATTCATCATAAAGTTGTATACATCGCTGTCAGCGATAAGACCGCTATTGTATGATTGTACCCATACATTGAAGTTTGTGTAAAACTTAAATTATTATTTTGGTGTACATTAAAGTTAATTCTATTTTATATAAATGTGTCCAGACCTATGTTACGGCCTGTTCACGACTTCGGTCTTAGCAGCGAAGCGGCAAGCGGGCGCGCGGCGCTATGAGCGGCGTCTCGTAGCGTGCTTCAAACATTTTTACGCTCGCCGCATCGCGCTTAGCTACTGCTCACAGCGGTAAGGTCATGAACGGGCCGTTAGGGCCGGCTTCTAATACGTATAACCAATTTTTTTTTTCTACACTAGTATTATCAAGAGGTAAAGTTTGTTTTTTTGTTTGAAGGAGGTAATCTCTGAAAGTACTGTTCCGATTGATAATTTTTTTTACCGATAGAAACATTGACAGGCCTGTTGGTCTAGTGGTTAGTGACCCTGACTGCTATGCCGGAGGTCGAGGGTTCGATTCCCACACAGGACAAATGTTTGTGTGATGAGCATGATCATTTGTTCTGTGTCTGGGTGTAATTTATCTATAATATGTAAGAATTTAGAAATATATAAATAATGTCTAGTACTCATAACACAAGCTCTGCTTAGTTTGAGACTAGACGGCGTTGTGTGATAGTTGTGAAATATTATTAAAAAAAGAAAGCTTCTTGAATGCGATCCCACCTGATGGTTAGTGATGTAATCGTTGATGGTAAGGTGCATTAGTTTATTAAATTTAGCTAAATACGTTTATAGTAGCTGTTTATCTGAGCTAAGATCAAGCTCGGATCCACAGACAGCCCTAAATGGCTTGTGAACTTACACTTTCACGGTCATGCTTATGATGTTACTTGTGTAATTTTTATGAGCGAACTGACTAACATTTTACAGGTTTATTATTGTTACGTACGTGGGTAATAAAATGCCGATTTACTAAGAGACAACTTTATTCACCCCAAACAATAACAAAATAGTCCAGTCAACAATAATCCGAATCGCAATTAACACTAGAGTACCGTTACACTATCGCTTAGGTCGTTAAGTAAAATCACTTCAAGTACTAGGGTAGTTCGCTCTTGATCGCAGTCGAAATCACCACTCACTCGCTTCCGGCCGGGGGCTCGTATTTATATGCGGAGCCAAGAAAATTCTAGATACCGACTTCCCACGAACGATCCAGAATTCCAGAACAATTGAATCGCTTCTCGAAGTCATAAATCATTTTTATTACTCGTGGTAATAAGAGTCACTTTCATGCGAATTTCGACTCTATTGTTAACGTCGGAGAGTATCATTTCCCTTATCCTAGATAAATGCCTACCCACTAGTTGTAGGTACTATGTGGATGTTTCGAGATTTTTCTAAGCCAGGCTACGCACGACCATTCTAGACCTTTCGAACAGCAATGCGTTTTAATTATTACGTGCTACTCTTTATTTTCTCGGAGATATGGCGGGTTCACGTTTAATGGCGTAACATTATTATTTACTTGTGTTTGTCCCATGGTTTTGCCCTATGCAATTTACAAATTTTAGAACTATGCAATGTACAAAATCTTGGTCAGAGCATCATACATTTGGTCGATTTTCTAGTGGCTGTCAGGTTGTGATCACAACTTTTTTTGAGAGCTGGATCCGTGTTTGGCTAAAATACTATCCTAACATTAGTTGCTATGTGTCACCTCTGCCAAACCCGGGGAAAACACGAAATGCTATGCGAATGTTATCTTATTATTTACTATTGTGAGGGAAGAGCACTCGACAGTTAGGTTGTAGTTGACTTCCAGCCAAGTAGGATTAAAATGATTACGGACAAAATTCACGAGTAAACTTGTTTCAAGAAAAATACAACTCTTATTGGGATAGTAGAAAAGGCATTACGCCCACGATGGGATCCGTACGACGATTATCAAGCCGAAGTTTTTTCGTTTGTTTAGTTGAACGCGCTAATTTCAACTCGATTCGCGTTTAGATTAGACATTTAGAGAAACCTTTTTTACTGTTTATTCAACCGATTTTTATTCCGTAGGGATAAGGATGACAAAAGTGGTTACAAAACCAACTATTGACTGTAGTTGCCAGTTGTCATGCCAGCAACGTCATCATCAGCCTTTTTAATGTTCCCACTGCTGGGACTCAGGCCTCCTCTCTAGGAGAGGGAATGGGCCGTAATCCACCACGCGAGCCCAGTGCGGGTTGGTGAATGTCACATGTCAAAAAAAAAAAACACCTGTCTGCCTGTTACGATTCATGAGCATACATCTCATTGACAAACAGACGGATGGATAGCGATGGTTTAGTGAAATGATCAAAATTGTTTGGTAGACAGTAGACACTAGACAGTGATGAGGTTAGAGTAAGTATCAAAACCTGATTCTGATCAAAGTAAGGTAAGGTCAAAAATATTTTTTTCCATTTATCCCGTAGGAGGCTTGTTTTATTTACATATTTCGACACATAAAATCGTTACGCATCGAAAACAACATAAGATCCTATTTTGACAAACGGATAACCTATAAGAGTTCCGTTTTTTCCTTTTGAGGTACAGAACCCTAAAAACGTTAACCAAAACCACATTATTCAAGAGACCAATCGGTAATTCTAGTTTACAAGTGTGGTTGCGGTGTGCGCGTTGTTTGTACAGATGTGCTGGGTGCGGTCCTGTCGAGCATTCGAACGAAATAGCAGCGACATGTCACCTGCATGTGAATTGAGCATAAGTACGTGTATTTCCGTAAATCTTATTCTCTACATAAAGTCCCTTGAATCTAGAACTAACGATTATACCGCGTACGTCGAAGGACTGGAACAATTTGCCTGCTGCGGTCTTCCCGTCCGATTATAATTTAGGTGTCTTCAAGGCTAGAGTGAATAGGCTCTTAATAAACTAGTGCGCCTCACCATCAGAGATTGCATCACTGATATACATCAAATAATTTTTGTATCTATCTATCTATCACTGCTTACCATCAGGTGGGATCACAGTCAAGCACTAGTTTACCTATATCAATTAAAAAAAAAAGAACTGAAATTCTGCACAGAGGTTCCTTAGAATAAGATAGAATTTTCTAAAATTTAAGGAGTCGAAAAAGAGTTGTTTTTTTCAGTGGTTAAAAATCATCCAGATGTCATCCCCCGCCCTTGGGCGGATCGGGAGATAGTGTCAGACTCTTACTGACAAAAAAACCCACCCCGTTCCTTCGTTGCCTTTCATACCGGGGCCGAGCCTCCCTCCCTTTCGGAACTAGACCCTTGGCCCCCATATGCTTTGAACCTGCTGGCCCCTTACGGTTTAAAAAAAACCTTTTTTACGAAAAAGGTTAACGTTTTGTTTGGCGAAACCCACTTTCACATGGACGAAGCCGCTGGCAGAAGCTAGTTTTATAAACTAGAAACTCTTAGATGTTTGCATGTTACGGACTTGGATTACAATTCGCATACGAGTAGGCCATGATTAAGATCATCAGGACATTGGCTACTTTTTGTCCTTGTAGAACGTTACCAAAAGATAATTACTTGTTATTTTCACGAGGGCAAAACCGATAGTAAAAGCTGTTTCCGTACACGGGATCTCACGTCTTAGGACGTTCTAGGGCCATGGGTTAGGTTGAATTCTAAAAAGATTACCCGTGTTTCTAGAAGGCCAAAAGTAACTGAAGAAACATAAATAGATGTGGTTTTTAGGGTTGGGTAACTCCGGACACATCTATATCTTCGGATATATATCCATAAGCGGACACATATCAACTCCTTCCCTTTCTTAGAATTCTATATATCCTATATCCCCAAGTAATCCGACCCACTCCGAGTTCCGACCGAGATCGAACTGAATGTATGCAAGTCTATCCGAACCGAACGCAGCGATGAATGACACTGACACTTGGGTGTGTTTTGACTTTAAAGGTTAAGCAAAAAAAGGGCTGTAAGAAAATAAACCTATTAGACGCACCCAATAAACATCGGAGTTTGCTTCTGATAGAGGAGCTTTAGGAACAAAAATGTTAAAATGTTGCTGATTTTTAAATATGTCTATGAAATGTTTTAACTTTATAGTCAATCCTAAGCCTGCTAAGTATGAAGGGAAATCAATTATTACGATTTACCATTTCGCGGATATATCAATCTTGAGCTACATTGGAAGTATTTAGAATGCCTCATTCCGTGGATCTATTTATAAGTCTGTCTATCCTAGACCCTAACATATTCTCGCTCCATAGAGTTACTTTACTCCCGGATATATTAAGCGGATATGGATATATTAATCGGATATATATCTTTACTTGGAGTGATATACTACATATCCAATCTTTTAACGGATATAGTTAGCCCATGCCTAGTGGTTTCAGTCAGTATAGAGCGCGAGAAGTTGGAGGCGGACCCACCCTAAAAAAATATATATCTTAAAACGTCGAAGGTAAATTGAATAACGTTACTGACAAATACTGAAGTCTTATTTCCTGGCATTTAAAATAACTAAGAATATACTTAATCCAGCAACAATCATTCACTTGAAAATAAATCGGAATCCTAAAAACCAGCGATAAGATACGATTCTGTGATTCTGAATAATCTCATTGAGTGTCTTCTTGAATGATAGCATTTTATTTCAAACACTAGACAATTCTCTGAACGTAAACTTAATCGTACAAAAGAAACGACTTTGGACTTTTAAAAACATCAGCATATCAATAAAAAATAAATGGTTTATCTAACTATCTTATCTAAATAATAGATGTATTTTTAGCAGGCATGTCTTACCAGTAAAGATATTGGTTTTCGCTATGTCTAGAATCTAGAATTGCCAGTCGCGACATGCCTAGGTAATATGTCCAAAACATTGATGATGCGAATCATCATCTGTCAGAAGTCAGAGCTTAGTACGATTTGCAGCAAGTAATATGAATTATAATGCCGGCCATACACGGTCAAATCTGTCGTCCAATCGGCATGACGCTACATGTTTGATCAAACAGATTTGACCGTGTGTGGGAGTGGATTGGTATGACCAACATGTTGTCAAACCAATCATAAGACAAAGAATTGTAGAGTTCCATCTCTTCCTGTGGGCATCCTCTATGTCTAAATGGTATTATAGGCAGCCGAGTTGGATGTCTTTCAGCTGAAATAATAGTAATTGAGTTTCTTGCACGTTCTTCTCCAGAGACGTAGGTTTTGGAACGTGCAATTAAGCTTTACTTTTTTTGACTGACCGACAATTCAAAAGTGCCTGTAATTGATTTAATTGAAATAAAAGTTTCTGATTTCTGAATGCTCATATTTACGGTCTGGTAATGTAGTTGTTCCGGAAAGCTTCGTGTCTACTGACCTACTCCTCATTTGCTGGACTGCAGACGGCGGTAAGGTTCCAGATACGACGGAGATGTTGACTCCCGCCTTCTCAAACACGCGGCCATCTTGCAAGACGCAGGTGATGCCGCCACCGCCCTCCTTGCGGAGCCATCTGTCCACTTGGAACTTTGCTTCCTGATACGTGCAAATAATGATGATGGTTCATTTCAAATAAGATGGGAGACAGCACTTTCTCAAGGGTTAATAACAAACACAAGGACAGCTCCTTAAGGGCCCTTTCTTCACCACTTACTAATGTTAGGTCTATATCTCACTAGGACACGGTGGCGCGGCCAAGCGCCGATGCCCAACTGTTTATCGCAACCACAGAAAAGATGAGAGGTTAGAAAGGAAATACTTTCCAATTTGTACTACAACGAGTGTCGCCGCTTGTCTCACACCCTTAACTCCACTACAGGCAAATAAACCAATACGAATGCGCATTACGTAAGTAACAGACCACGCACACTTGGATGGCAAGTTTGCTATTGGTAGTTGAACTATGAGCATTGCCCTACTTTGCTGCACGCCTGGCCCGCCCACAAGGCCATTCTAACCTCTTTCATACACCAGGTGAGGTACTGTTTATAATGCTGTATACATTTTATTGGTGACTGGCTCGTTGCGCAGCCAGCACTGTCCTAGTGAGATATACCCCTAAAAGTTAGAAAGAAGAACACTCATGTTTGTGAATAGAAAAGTGTATCATAAATCTGGGATTTTCCTACTGCTGAAGGAAATGTATATTCATGGTCATGCAATTATACAAATGCATGTAGATTGAGATTAATATTCCTGATGTAGAGCCAAATCTACAAACTATAAGTTTAAGCTGATTCTAGTTTGTTTTGATACCAATTAATGAAATAAAATTATTATAAGTATGGCCAAGAAATACTTCCAGTTTAGGAACATAATAGATGTTGTATTTCTAATTATTGTTATTTACATTTTTTAAAAACTAAAACTAAAATATTGTTTGTATTATCGTACCGGAGATATTAAGAAAACATCGTTGTCAAAATCATATTCATCAGGTGTTTTGTCATCCTCCCAAGCCTACAAGAAAATAAGTTATTTATGTATCTGTTATTTTTGCAAAGAGATAGTAATGGTATCACTGTTTTTTTCAAATACAAATTGATGTATATAATTTTGAGAGAAATTGTACTAAGGTACTCGCAAAAATAAACTTGAAATAACAGTCATTGACCCTGCTACATTTATTGACATTCTTAATTTCAAAAACAGAATTAAAGACATAAAGCTGTCTTGAATTGACATCTATTGTGATCTTTTACCTTTGCTGAAAAACTGTTCATTAATGTTTTTCGGGTAAGTACCTTTGATATATTTGAGATATTAAGAAAAGGTCAATGTGGCGCCTTGTATATATTATACCTTGTCAAGCAAAAGCTAGCCAAATCCAGACCTATGTTTGTACCTTATTAATTTAAAATAAGAATTTTACTCTAATACAACCTATTTGACTCGGAGTATAAGAATAAAAATCCTTACTATCTACTTGGACTGTTTCTATGCAATAAGGTCACATTTCTACCGTTCTTATTTCAAAAACTATGCCTCACCTGGTCTTCCTCAGCTTCCAAAGCCCTACAGAACTCTGCCTGTATCCTCATGATGAGCAGTTCCATTTGTGCCTTCATATCATTCTGGTTTTTCTCAAGCTGTTCTAGTGGAGTGATAGGCTCGGCCATGTAGCTCTTAAGCTGTATTATTTCCTTCATTTCAGCTTTGTTATTCTTCATCTGGTCATATGCTACATAGCCTGTGCCTAGAATAGCAGCACAGTATAATCTGAAAACAAAAATTTTTACTATGGTGAACAAACATATTAGACTATGATAACACTTTTATGGAAAAAGACCAAACTGGTGACTTTGTTTTTTATTTTAATGGTAGAATTTTTTTGAAAGTGGATTTCTGTAGAAGATTTAATTATATGCAAATTGATCTTGGTGAATATGGTTACGTAAAATTGCTGAAGTTTTGCATCACAAGTGTCTACACAACTGGACAATATATGGAAACATTGAAATAGGCATGAACTCCATAAAATGGAGCTGAGAATTTTATTGCAGTAGTCAATACTGCGATAAAAATCTCAGCTTTATTTTATGGAGTATATACATATATATACTTCAGAGAAGGTTGACTTAATTCATTAAACCCCAAGCGAATGCCAACGTTCGCGCATCTATTGTCTTACTATTGTGTCTCAAATTGACAGTATCTAAAAGGTGATACTAATATGACTGATACTAATATGTTTTTGTCGCCAAATACCACAAAAACATTAAAATGTGTTATATCTGCAATGTAATGGAAAACAAAGTGGCTGTAGTCAGTATAAAAAAGCTAAACACTTTTTAAACTTGATGTTGGCACAAAAATAATGCTTTGCCAAGAAAAAAGAAATTGGTAGTCATGTGGCATTAAAATATACCTATATAATCTTGTTTTTATTATTTCACTGATTGAGCACAATCAATTGACGTTGACCTACTTCTATATCTTACACAATATTTCATTCAACTTACGATTGTGTAGATAATTTTGTAGAGAGATTACTGTATTATGGTCACATGACCACCGTTTTCATGTGTATACAGTGTAGAAGGGTAACATGTGTAAAAGTTTAAACCAACAAAGTTTTTTTTGCATTATTTGTAAATGCACTTGTTGCTGTTGGAATGAAAACGTTTACACGTCATATAAATCTTTTAGTTAAGTGGCAGTTCTTTATACTGTACCCATTATTTACACATTATGGATGACTCAACCACCACTCGATCACGTACGCCAATCACACATCATAAATAGTGCAAATATCCAATTTAAATACTACGTAAGACACGCTCTTATGTATTTTTATAGATTGAGTAGCAAACCCCAATCATAATAATATTTTTATAACCTTTTTATCGAAATTAATTAGTGTTTATAAATACACAAAATGATAATGTAAATACTCTACCTGTATGCGGGTCTATCCCGGATCTTCTTGAATGTCTCCACATAACTAAGCGCATTGAAACACCTCGTTATCACTTTATACGACATTTTTTGTATATTTCAGCACGAAAATCACCGATACACTTGTAAGAAAATTTCAAAGCCTTTTCTATTTTGACAGGCGGACTAGCCAAGCCGGTTTGACACTTGACAGATGTGAAATGTCACACGTTGTTATGGTGCGCGCGCCACCCTGCGGCGGCATGCGGAACTATTTGGTTATCAGCTGTGAAATTTTTCTTCCGCAAGACGCGCCTACATGCGCAATATGTGTTCATCTCTTTCCCGAGCGGGGCCGAGCGCATCGATCGGTCGTGTCGCGCTCTTTCCGGCCAGTCCGCGGCGGCCTCGCTGACAGCGTGTCGCCAGTGCGCGTGTGTACTTCGCTGTCCCGGCTATCGATCCGTCAGTGGAACCGCATTGCTGTACATTCCGGAGGCGGTGCCTCGCCTAGTTTTCGTCGATCGTCGGCGTGGCGGGCGCGTGTCGGCGTCGGCGGCGGCCCCGGGCGGCCCTGCGCAGTAGCGACCAAGTGTAGCGCGGGAGCGACCGACCTTCCTTCCGCCAAAACCGGCTCGCTGTCCGCGGCGGACGGCTGTGATGTAGCCGCGGCCGGCGCGAGCGGCCTTCGGACAAAGGACCCGCTACTCGGTTATTCGCGATGAAGAAGTTCACGTTCAAGGGGGTGCTCGACGGGTTCCGCAGCTCGGTGCAGGCGGCACCGCGAGGCACCGAGCAGGAGATCCAGGAGACCCTGCGGCCCGACCACTTCCAAATCAAAAAGGTGAGTGGTTTTATCGCGCGGCGCGGCCCAAGGTCCCGCAGATAATGGCGATGAGCGGCACGCGAGCAGGCGGCTGCGGGCATGGGGAGAGGGGCGAGCACGCTCCAGTGCCGGTGCCGTATTTATAACAGCACTCACCTGAACCGACGGCGGCGCGCGTGCAGCCTGTGTTGTGTAAACTGTCGCACGCTGAGCGGCCACGAGCCCGCGACAGACGGCCACAGCCTGCCGCGGCGCCGTGCATATCAAAACAATCACAACAGATCGCTGATTTCGCCGCTGCACCAACAGATCGTCTATGACTCAGCTTTGTTGACATTTCTTTAGCCAAGAACGTGTTTCACGCGTAATGTGTATCGCAGATTTCGTAGTCGCGTAGGTACTGCAAAATGTTTGTGATTGCCGTTATTCGCTTACGTCAGCGAGCAGCCTTGACCATCTACTTAATCTATTGGCGTTATTACGATGAATGTAATCTGCTTACTGACCGCGGTAGCCTGAAAGTGCGTGGAAGCACGATTAGGCAATTTTAATATAACCAGAGTCTATTTGGCTGATATTATTTTTCGTCAGATTACTGAACAGTGTAAGTACACCTGTAGGCGGTGGATAGCGATCATAATATTAAACTGATATCAGATTAGATTGTGGCTGCACATAATAATGCCTTTGCCCTTTGTCGTAGAACTTTTGTGACTAAAATGCACATTACAGAAAAGTTCTTCAGAGTTCTTCCTAAAATATGTAATGCCTTGCAGGTTTTTTGATGATAATAACTAAAAACTAAAGCCCTTCGAAGCCTATTTGAAATAGGTAGGTAAACTATAACAAAAAAAAGGCTTGAAGTTGTAACGAGGGCAGAAGTAAACTGCTTATTTTCTGCGCTCACCTACCCTCGCCACCAACATCAAAAAATGGCGTTACAAAAATACTTTCTCATTATAACGTAAACTTCCTGAAGTCAGGAAAGTAAAAATTTCCATGTCAAGGTCTAAATGCCTAACACGGCTATGTTAATGATCGATAGCGTACTTGCAAGTGGTAGGAAACTTATAACAAACGACATTGAACCATAACCGAAGTTTGTCAGAAACGTTGCTATTTCTTTGCAAAGTTTTGGTTATTTTGAAAAGTTTTATTAAGCACCTCACTCAGGTGCTGTTCGACCCATCTGCTCCCAGTACGAACTCGTCCAGCCTCCTAGCCGTCGGCAAAGTTAATGACCAAACTCTTTAATTAGTAAATTACGTCGCGCTCGTAACAGAGGATGGAAAACAAACATTTATTTGTGATAGTCCTCCATTGAAAATACCAAATTTGAACAGCGGTTTGCTTTTAAAACTTTTCCCTTTCTTTGTCCGAATTTGCGGTGCGAGGCAATTTTGTTCAGAAACAATTTCTCGTTAGTTAATTCCTTCATGAGCTGTGTGAGGATTCCACGAATTTGTGGCCGAAAGTTGAATGAGTCTTTGTGACGTATTGGGGGTGTTTTAAGTCCACCTCGACATTTTTTTTTAGCTGTTGACGGTTTTCCTTTTCCCCATAGTCCTGAAATAAATAAGTATAAAAGACTTTACTTATAAGTATCTATAGTACAAGTAGATCATTGTTCCTTTTGTAATTCAGGTGTTGAGAAGAATATTTCAGCCAAGAGCTGATAAATAAAGTCAGGAACTCAAGTCGTAGATTTCATCAAAGATAAAACTCGCTACTCTGTATCAAGTTCTATACTTAGTAGCAAATAGAATATCGGCCAATGTTTAGTAACAAAGATAAAAGGAAAACAATGTCATTCCGCGCACGTCGCTATTTATTTTTAATACGATATGATGTAAGCAAACATGAGTTCACAGCTGGATCCGCCCGATCCACAGCCTCGGGGCAACGGTGACTCATAACAAAAGGATTTATCGGCTAAATTACTTAATAAAACTGGTTTTTACTATTGAATAAGTTATCGTTGTGACAAGGATTATTTCGATTCTAGCTACTGACTCATTGATAATTCCAAAATTAAACGCGATTCAAATATTTTGCCTTGAGGAACGCTACATTGTTGCAAAATTATAATATTTCTGGAAAAAAATCTGCAAATGCCTCTTGCTAGACTAATTTAGCCATGTGATTCTAGAAAAGCAGTTGAAATTCTTCTAAAATACTTAATTAAATAAACTGTCTTGAGGGTAACAAATTCGCAACTTCGGAGAGAACCTCACGTCAACTAAAAAATAACATCGCTGTATGGCCAAGTAAAGAATGCTGCATTCTGCAAGGTTTATCCAATATGTAGTAAATTGAGCACGATAACAGCTCCCCGTATATCGCTGTTATCTTCCACCGCTGCATGGCTGATAAATATTACAGCCACACATCCTCTGAATACATCCTTTTATATTGTGTGTTGTGGGCTAAACCAACGGGAAAATCAATGATTGATGCGATATTTTCACTTTACTGAACATTGTGGGATTATATTCGTTGTGTTCAGAAGGAAATTGGAACGATTATGTTGATGCTGAAGCTTTGAAGGTGGTCCTTCGGAATGATTTATTACGAATATCAACGATCTATTTGTAAATCAAAATAAACAACAGTAGGTAGGTAGTCAATGTGTCAGTGTGCCATCATCATAGGTAATATGGCATAGATCAACAAAAAAAAAGAAAGTTTAGGATTTCCTTGGTTGTTGCGTAATTGTTTAAAAAAAACAGCGAAGGGTCGCGCCAGGGAGGAAATGCATAGGGCGAAGGAAAAATGGGTGGGTTTTAGTCAGTACAAGTCTGAAACTCTATCTCGTTTCATCTAAAAAAAGAGATTCCCTTGGTAATGAATGAATCTTGAAGGAAACAAAAATTACAGGAAACGATTAAAACCGCAACAGTCCTACAAAACATAATTTTCATACCACTACGTCATATAACCTACAATAGGTACTGAAAAAAGAAGTAACATTCTATCCGATAGTGATTTACGCAACCCAAATAACAGTTCTAATAGTTTTACTATGATACGCGTATATCAGTTTAGTGAGCGTTATTCGCAGAGAGGTGGCACACGGACGAGCAGTCATTATCCTCTGCTCTCGAGAGATAGGTAATTACAGGGAGAATTGGATTTGTCCATTGTTATCTTGGACTTGTGTTAGTGACTCATTTAATTAAGGTCCGACACCCAGACTAGTTATTTTCGTATTTAGCTCATCATTTTATGAATGTTTTTTTTTTGGTACACGTAATAATTCAGCTGTATATACTATGCCTATTTATATTCCATGTATTACGCAAGCTATTGCGTTAAGGATATTGTGTTTTAATTAAATACCTAATATAATTCAATGTTAACAACTAGGAAAACGCGACACTAAAATACCTTAGGTATTTTTTTTATCGCCAATAATACCAGCATATCATAATACCGTTTTTCCTTTATTAATGACGTATTTGAAAACATTTCGTAGACAATAATGACGGCGAGGGTTCTTTATGAATCAATTTCGGGATCTTTTATAAAGAACGCTAAGATGTAAAGCACATTAAAATCTACTCAACGGTTTTTGAGCCTGTAAAGTACCCCCACCAACTGTGTTCCCACGTTGTCGTCGTGGTGGGGCTTGCGTGTCTCAGTGACCTTGAGGGCTATGCCGGTAGAGCTACTCATGCCGGAAGGCCTCAAGCGAGAGACCAGACCAAGAGGAACATACGGCGGAGTCCAGTCGGACCGCCCGGAGGGTGCGCTGTCCAGAAGCGCTGACACAACAGCTGTTGGCGTCTTCTGGATAGCGATGTCGAGGAGATAGGGTTCGCCTCCGGTACGTGTCTGTTCAGCAGACATGACCAGGATGGCGAACGTGCAATGGGGACCCCACCCCATTAAAAAGGCAAAGCTGTGATTCAGCAAACTATGAGTGCGAATGACGAAAAAATAATTACCCCAGGAGGGTACCTGCGTGCAGGAGAATCCCTCCCCGAGCAGAGCTCGGGCTGCCCCTCGTATTCTGGGGGGGGCAATCATCGCCTCGGGTCTCAGGACCCTGTACCGTCCTCCGTGGACGCAACGAGCCAGGGTGGCTCACGATTCGGCAGCGCGGAGTCCCTGGGACCAGTTCCCAGCACGTCCGCGACGCCGGTGGAGGCCGGGCGTAGGTTCGGCCTCAGAGAGGTGAGTGAAGATGCGGCGTCGGATTCAGATGCAGCGTCTTCACTCACTTCAGACGGGAAGGAGGTGGAGGAGGTGCGGGAGCCCCTCCTTTCGATGGAAGTGGAAGAATCCACATCCAACAGAAGGAGGGCGTTCATGCGCGCCTTGCGCTCCGCATCCGACGACGAGACGGGACCTGCCCGGAAAATCTCGTCGTCGGGGCGGGGTACGGCCCGAAAGTCGGGCAAAGGGAGAGGGAACGCTGAAGAAGCGTCCCGGCGACCCCCGGAGGTCGCGAAAGAGCAGGCCGGCGTCTTGGTGCCGAAATTCCCTGATGAGTTGCCAGAAGGGATGGAGGAGGCGCTGGCTAAGTTTCGGGAGGTCGTGGCAGCCGCTATAACCAGCGTTGCCAATAAGAGGGAGAGGGTGGCCAAAAAACGGTCCATTGAGCTGGCCAACACCTCGATTGGGGAGGCGCTGGGGCTCGTTTTTGAGCCCTACGAGCGCACCCTCAGCGGGAGGTTTGGCCGGCTCGAAGCAGCCGTAGCCGCTCTCCAGAGCTCTCCTTCCGAAGGGGGGAGCAGGCAGGAGCAGGGCCGATCCCGGCCCTCGCCCCAGGCGGGGAGCGACGTAGTTTCCCTGCTGCGGCAGGAGCTGGTTGCCTTCCGGGAACAGCAGCAGCAACAGCAGCAGCAGTTCCAGGAACGGATCCAGAGCCAGTTCTCTGTCTTGGAGGGCATTGTCCTGCGCCCCCCTCTCGCGGCCTCTGGCCAGAAGAGGACGGCGTCGTACGCCGCAGTCGCCGCGGCCACAACTGCAGCACCCAGGGCGAGCCCGTCGGGGCAGGCCAGGCACATGGCTGCGGCGTCGGAGCCTGCGAGACCGGTCCCAGCGACCAAGCAGCAGCAGCGGCAGGGGAAGCCTGCCCCTCCCCCGAAGGGTAGGGTGGCGGCTGCCACCAAACCGGCGGGGCCTCCCGCCGTGGCGGCGACTAGGTCGCGCCTGCCGCCTCCTCCGCCCGAAGACCCCTCGGCTGGCGCCGAGTGGATTGTCGTCGGTGCCAAGAAGAAGGCGAGCAAGGCGGCAAGGGCGGCCAAGAAAAGAAGGCGGCGACAAGAGCGCAAGAAGCGGGCCATGGCCGCCAGACTTCGCGCCCCGACTTCCGCAGCTGTAGTGATCACACTACAGCCAGCTGCGGAAAAGAAGGGCGTGAACTATGACACGGTCATGGCAAAGGCGAAAGAGGCGGTGGTGGGCCACCTCGACGAATACGGAGCCTCAGGGGGCTTCCGTATGAGGCGCACCGCAACCGGAGCCCGAATCCTGGAGGTCCCAGGTGCGAACAGTGGACAAGCCGCTGACGCCCTGGCCGAAAGGATTAGGGCGTCCTTAGATGTCGAGGAGGCCCGAGTGTCCAGACCCACCAAGTGCATCGACATGCGCATTATGGGTCTGGACGACTCCGTTAGGGTGGAGGAAGTGGTGGCCGCCATCGTCAGGACGGGAGGGTGCACGACCGATCAGGTCCGGGCGGGCACCATCCGCGCTGACAGCACGGGCATGCGAGCCGTTACGGTGAGCTGCCCCGTGTCGGCGGCCAAGGCCATCACGACCGAGGGCCGAAGGCTATTGGTAGGTTGGGTTTCAGCCCAAGTCAAGATGCTGGAACCCAAACCTCTGCGGTGCTACCGCTGTCACGTGGGGCACCACGTGGGGGCCTATTGCGCCGCAGAGGACCGCAGTGACCGCTGCCACCAGTGCGGACAGCCCGGGCACAAGGCCGTTGAATGCCGTGCAAAGCCGCACTGCTACGCATGTGCGGCTGCAGGCAAGCCGGCCGACCACCGGGCTGGGGGCAGGTCCTGCGACCCCCCCGCCAAGGCCAAGGGCAAAGTCAGGCCCATCCACCCTGACACCCTCACCGCAGCAGCCACCGTCTTGGCTGCCGCCGCTGTCGCCGCCGCTCCCGCCGTGGCGGTGCCCTCACAGGGGGCTCGGGAGGAGACTGTAATGGAATGTCAATAAGGACACCATTACGTCTCCTCCAGGCGAACATCAACCACTGCGCCTCCGCTCAGGATCTGTTGCTCCAGAGCATGGCGCAGTGGTCGATCAATGTCGCCATCGTCTCCGAGCCGTACTACGTCCATCCCCGATGGGTTCAGGACCTAGACGGCTCGGTGACGCTAATTTCGTCGGCCGCCGCCGGTACCCCGCCCCTCGAGGCTGTTGCGAGGGGACGGGGTTGCGTGGCAGCACGGGTCGGGGACATTGCAGTGGTAGGCGTCTACCTGTCCCCGACCAGATCTCCCGACGAACTCCATGTCTCCCTTATGGAGCTAAGTGCCGTCGTCGCTGGGTTTGGTACCCTCCCCGTGGTCGTTTGCGGGGACTTCAACGCCTGGAACACGGCTTGGGGTTCCCGGCGCACGAACCCACGGGGTCGGATGGTGGAGGACTGGGCCTTGGAGCTGGGCCTGGTCGTCCTAAACCGGGGTTCTGTCCCCACGTTGGCGCGGAGGCGGGGTGAATCAGTGGTGGACCTTTCGTTCGCCAGCCCCGCTCTGTCGCCGCGTGTCGTCGACTGGCGCGTTATGGAGGAGGTGGAGACGTACTCCGACCACCGGTACATCCGGTTGGACGTCTCCGCCGAAACCTCGGCCGCGCCGGTCCGACAGAGCCCTTGCGGTCCGCGGTGGGCGCTTAAGCAGATGGACCGGGAGCTCCTCCTGGAAGCCGCGACGGTACAGGCCTGGGTGCAAGCACCGGACAGGCCTGTCGACATCGACGTCGAGGCGGAGTGGTTCCGGGAGGCCATGTCGCAAATTTGCGATGCGGCAATGCCCCGAGTCCGTCCAGGACGTGCTAAGCGCCAGGTGTACTGGTGGTCGCCGGAGATCGCTGCACTGCGCAACACGTGCAATCACGCGCGACGCCGGTACGCCAGATACTGCAGGCGCCGCATCCGCCCGCCGGATGCGGAGGCCAGAGAGGCGGAGCTGTACGAGGGTTACAGAGAGGCAAAACACACCCTCCGAGCGGAGATTAAGCGGGCCAAACTCGAGGCCCGCGACGTGTGGCTGGGGTCTCTGAACGCGGACCCGTGGGGGCGCCCGTACAAATTGGTACGGGAGAAATTGCGCCCCTGGGCTCCCCCGTTGACTCAGAGTCTCCGGCCCCAACTCGTGGAGGGTGTGGTAAGCGCTCTGTTCCCTGCGCGTGGGGAACACTCCCCCCCGCCCATGGCTCCGCCTCCGCCAGCGGTGTCTGACGCGGACCGCAATAGCGACGACGACGACAATGCTCCAGAGGTGACCGAGGTAGAGATGAGAGTGGCGGTGCAAAGGCTGAGTGCCAAGAACGCCGCCCCAGGACCCGATGGCTTGCCTGGGAAAGCCTGGGTCCTGGCCATGGAGGCTCTCGGGCCTCGACTAAGAGGGCTCTTCAGCGCATGCTTGGAGAGGGGCCAGTTCCCACTTCGCTGGAAGACGGGGAAACTGGTCCTCATCGCGAAGCCAGGGCGCCCTGCGGACTCTCCGTCCGCGTACCGGCCCATTGTGCTGCTCGACGAGGTGGGCAAGCTCTTTGAAAGAGTGATTGCGAGCCGCCTCGTCGCGCGCCTTTCACGGGTGGGGCCGGACCTTTCGGACGGACAGTTCGGCTTTCGCAGGATGCGCTCGACGGTGGACGCCATCATGCGCGTGCGAGCCCTCACGACGGGGGATGCGGTGTCCCAGGGTAGATGTGTCGTGGCAGTGTCCTTGGACATTGCCAACGCTTTCAATTCCCTGCCCTGGAGTACGATCCGGAGGGCACTCCGGTACCACCGGGTGCCCGAATACCTCTGTCGAGTAGTCGAGGCCTACCTGTCGGACAGGTATATTGTCTACCCCGGTCACCAGGGAGACTGGAAACGTCGGGAGATGTCGTGCGGTGTTCCGCAGGGGTCGGTACTAGGGCCAACCTTGTGGAACATCGGGTACGATTACGTGCTGCGGGGTGACCTCCCTGACGGGGTCAGCGTGGTCTGCTACGCAGACGACACGCTGGTTCTAGCGCAGGGAGAGTCGTACCAGGCGGCGGTCGCTCTAGCGACACACGGGGTTGCGATGGTCGTTGATAGGATCCAGGAGTTGGGACTCAAGGTGGCGCTTCACAAATCCGAGGCGATGTGTTTTTACAGTCGCCGCTCTCGGAACGCGCCGCCATTGAGTTCCCAACTAACGGTAGGAGGAGTTCACATCGGTGTCGGGTCGACGATGAAGTACCTGGGACTCGTCCTCGACAGCCGGTGGAATTTCGTGGAGCATTTCCGACGTCTGGCTCCCAAACTCAACCGGACTGGGGCCGCTCTCAAGCGGCTCCTGCCCAACCTTGGGGGTCCAGACGCCTCCTGCCGGAGGCTCTACGCGGGGATCGTTCGGTCCATGGCCCTCTACGGGGCGCCGGTGTGGGCGCCGTCGCTGAAAAAGCGACCGGCGGCCATTCTGAACGCCTGCCAGAGGGTCATGGCAATTCGGATGGTGCGGGGATACCGCACGATTTCCTGCGAAGCGGCGAGCCTTCTGGCTGGCCTACCACCGTGGGATCTGGAGGCAACAGTCCTTGCACACATGCACGACATGCGCGTGGAGATGCAACGCCGGGGTGAAAGTCCTCTGCCGCGACAGGTCACGGCATGGCGGACAGAGCTCCGGCGGGATCTCATGGTGGAATGGCGTCAGCGACTATCGCAACCCCGTCATGGGCACGCCACAATTATGGCGATAAGTCCCCTCTTTGAGGCGTGGCTGGAAAGACCTCACGGCGTCCTTACCTTCCGCATGACACAGGTCCTCACCGGAAATGGCAAGTTCGGGAGGTTCCTGTTCCGAATTAAAGCGGAAGTGACGCCCGGGTGTCGCCACTGTGCGGAACGCCCGGAGGACACGGTGGAGCACACAATCGCGGTGTGCCCTGCTTGGGTAGAGCATCGCCGTGCCCTCGTGGGGGTGATCGGCGGCGGAGACCTCTCGCGGCGGGCCTTGGTCGAGGCCATGGTCCGGAGCGAGGAGGAGTGGCAGGCGGTCGCCGACTTCTGCGAAGCAGTAATGCTCGCTAAGGAGGAGGCCGACCGCATCAGGCAACGGCGCTCTCGCCGCCGCCGCCGGGATTCCGATCCCGATTTCCAGCCACCGTAGGCGCGGGCTTGCGGACAGAGAGCAATGGGTAGCTCGCTGTCCGGCCGTCCGGTAACCGTCCGGACCAAGCCCAAGTCGTCGACGGCGCGCGCTGTTCCCGCGCGCCTCAAGGAGTTGTCAGCAACAGCAGGGGCCCAGCCGGGTCGAAGCCTACTGGGGCCAGGGTAATCCGAAAGGGCGCTCGAGCCCCGGTATGAAGGCTTGAAGGAACGGGATGGGTTTTTTAGTCAGTAAGAGTCTGACACTATCTCCCGCTCCGCCCAAGAGCGGGGGTTGTCATAAGATGATTTTTCCCATCGGAAAAAAAAAAAAAAAAAAAAAAAAAAAAAAAGCCTGTAAAGTACGATCTGATCGGCTCTATCATCCAAATGGCTTGAGTTGGCCCGTTATGATGTTATTATTTTTTTTAGTCATTAGAGTCAAAAGAGTCGATCAGAAATCTTAAATTATATCGAAATCACTTTCTAGAATAGTTGTACATAATTGGCCTGGTATTAATTGATCCGAATTGCTCCATAGACTAGGGGATAATTATCTTTACCAGCTTAATTAACCGTACACCTGGGATTTCAGTTACAAATTCCAAATTGGAGCAGTGATAAATTAGATACAACACACTAGGATTTGGGAGACAAGCAATTCTTCACGATGTGTGTTCGTGTGCCTAGTGCCGACCTATCCTAAGCCAGTCATCAATAAACTACGCCCAGTTTCTGTATCATAATTAATCTGGTTGTTGTGGTCTGTTCACTGTCCAGGAGGATTTGCAGAATTGACAAGGATTACCGGGATTCGTGTTGAATTACAATTGTTTCGGTAGCGATGTGGCGTCTACGTATTTCTCGAAAAAATGATGTACCTACTGATCGCACTTAGCCATGTTGTTTTACAATTATGTTTTTGAAATATTTATACGTTTTTTGTTTTGCAATAAAAAGGTCTTATTTCTCGTTAGTTTTAGTGTGGCCTGCAGAAGTAAGTCGAAGTGGAAGAACAACTTTTGACAAAGTTTACGTCGAAAGCTTATGCTGCCCAGCTGAATTAATTTGCCGTTGAGAAAGTTTTTGACTTTAAAGAGTTTCTTGTGATTTGAAATAACATTCTACAATCATAATCCCTGCCTTTGCAGTCAGAATAAATGAATGCACATCTAAATTGCTATTCACCGCCATTAATATGAAAAACTAATGCGTTAAATTGTACGGTTCACAATCTTTCAGTAGTTAAAAATTTCGCGAGATAGATTACAATAATCTAACGGTATTTACAATTTTGCGGTGACATATACATTATACCAATAATGGCTGATTGCCAATGACGAGAAGGTATCTGCCATCTAAATACCCAATGATTACTAATACATTTAAAAACCCTGAATTTAAAACAAAATAATAGTAGTAATCGTAATATACCGTATGCATATTACGACATTTATAACGATAAGACACGGTCATTGACGACAGTGTTGTGTATATTATTATAACAGTTATTTTCATATAGCTCCACATATTTTGTCTCGCGTCGTAAATCACAGTTGAACGTGATCGCAATTACGATAGCTTGATTATGGTGAACGAAGGCGGGTCACTCGATTTGTTCTATGAAACAGTCATTCTTTCCAAGAACAATCATGAAGAAAATTTTCCTGATCACCACTCATCCGAATATAATAATGGTCCTACCTAGGTGCCAAAATTATAGGTACCTACTTAGTAGGACCTCCAGTAATTTCATGATGCCTTTACTTTAGTAATAGACAAAATAAAACCCCATATGCATATTAAATCTGGTGTAGCACTTTATAAATTTAAAAATAGAATATAGTTATTGCATTTTTTTTAAATAACCCGTTAGAAGTAGCAGTTATTTGTTTATGTTCTAATAGAGAGTTCTCTGTTGAGGTGTTATTTGCCCGTTTTTTAAAATGACTTTTCTGCTCTGGGTGGAGCGAGGAGTGTCAGACTTTTACTGACTAAAACTCACCTGTGTTTTTTAGTCGCCTCTTGCGTTCCAGGGCCACGATACCTCTTTAGAACAATACCGCAGACTTAAGTGTTATTAGCCTTGATACTCCGAATTCATTAATAAGAGGTCTTACCTAACCTAACGAAATATTTCTGTAGAGGTATATTATTTTGTATAGTTGCTCAGTTCTGAAATAGAATAATTAATTCAATTTTAAAAGATGTAATTAGATTTTTATATCTTCTAATTTACTGCCGTCAAAGAAAATGTTTAATTAATAGTCCCTTAATTTTTTATTAATTAATTTAAAGATTTTTAATGAACTCACGTTCCTAATGAGCAGGAAAAGATTTGTTCTTAATAAGTAGAGCAAAGTATTCCTGTCAGCCATAAATAATTTTCTAATGGATGCTGCCGGCTTATCCTCATGCTTCATAAGCGAATCTGTATCACATCCTAATTATTCCTAATTAATTAATATAGTCAACGATGTGAAACTGTTATTTTATTACTTAAGGCTCATAGTCCCTTGAACCACCTGGCCGAAATTATATAGACACAACTTTCGTACCCGCCTAGGCGGAAGTACGCGTATCTGTGCATTTAATTGCGGCTAGATGCGTCCGGATAGTGCGCGGCTGACCTTTGAATCCATTTTCTTTGCGAATTATTGATTGATTTATATACAATATGCTATGTTCACTTTGAAGAACATTTGACCACCAATTTTTATGTGTAAAAATGTTTCTAAAAATCCAAGCCGTTTCGAAGGAGTAGGGAAAAGTTGCGAAATTGCTAAATATTTTTTTAGACAAAAGTATTAATCGCACGAAAAAATCAAATGTTGATAATGTTGTTCATTAATCTATAATAAACATACTATATATTTTTCAAGCCTATTAACCTGACCGTTACCGAGGAGTAGGCTTCAGAAAGTCACAATTTATTGGCACTTTTCGGGCGCTTGGGCCTTAAATCACATTCGTATTCACAGCACTAATAGTCACGACGACTAGGTGACGTCATTTGAATTTGGAACAGCAATGTTATGGGTTTGCTGTACACTACATTGCTTTCGTAATGAAATTAAAACAGTATTCCATAGTCTGTGGTTCGCAGATTCAGTAAAGCTAAAATGAGACTGAATGAAATGTCAATGTCGGTGTCTTCTATTTTAACATAGTGCACTACGTCACTGAAAATAATTAAAACTTATCTATGCAGACGTTCTACTTAGGGGCTACAGTTTAATAACTATTCCGCAAATAAAATAAATATTGTCATATACGAATAAGTACTTTGGGAAAGGCGAACATAATAACATTTTCGCAAAAGTTGTCAAAAATTATAAGGCTCGTTTTGACATTTGTATTTTGGCTATCTTGCGGCTTGTCCGGTGAGAGTTAGCTACTACTAAAATAATAGTCTGTCTAAAAAGTCAAACGACTTGGGTAATTATTAGGATTTAATGAAATCTGATGTAGTCAACACGGGTTCAATAATCAAGGTTGATTAAGAGATATTGATCATTGTTTACTAACAGAAGAACCTTCTAAAAAGTATCGAATATAAGTATTTTTTAAATAATTAAATATTATACAAAATTCCCAAGTCGGTTGACTTATTAGACAGACTATAGCTACTAATATACTGGAACCCTAATTTTCGTGTTTCTTTTAGTTTTGATCCAAGTAACATTCCAGGGTCCTTTTCAAATGTCAAAACGGGCCTTTAATTTTTGAACGAGTTTAGGAATTCTATTTTTTATTATTTTATCATCTGTGAAAAACGCAAAACGCGTATTTTTTTTTAAATACCAGACGTATTGTGCCGGCCACAGATTATAATGCGGCTCAGCAATGATTAAAACAGATCCGATTTATAGCTGGACCGCGCCTACGAATCTTTTTTAATATTCGGAATACGAAGCGCTTTATCGGATGACTTATTACTTTTATATCTCTATTAGTCCTAACATATTTTTCTTAATTTATTTGATGTAGAGTTCTTTAGTGTTGATCTGTATATAATTACTATCTTTTGTATTAGAAGAAGATAATCTATATATATATGTATATAAAAAATCAATGCCACTTTTCGTTGTAATTTATAACTCAAAGAACGGGCTCACCTATCCAAACCAAATGTTTAGGCTTTGTTCGGACTATTTAGTAGATGGATTATGTGAAGTTTGGTAGGGTAGAGTAGGGTATACTAGGGTAGAGTAGGGTAGAGTACGGTAAAGTAGGGTAGAGTAGGGTATAGTAGGGTGGAGTAGGGAAGAGCAGGAGCGAAGCCGCGCGGGCAAAAGCTAGTTACTTTTCTATCTCCGCTATTAGTCCTAACATATTTTTCTTAGTTTATTTGATGTAGAGATCTTTATTGTTGATCATAGATATAATTACTATCTTCTGTATTAGAAGAAGATAATACGACATTATTTTTAGTTTGTGCGAAACTTGAATATAGTTCAGAATCAGTAACTGAATGGATTGCAATAGTTTTTACACCTTGTTAGATTTTTCCCCAAAAATATTTAAAAAGGTCACAAGTTGGACAACACCGACACTAAGTACAACACGAGTCTCGGCAGGTCATAGCGAGCATTAGGCGCCAGCAAACACCTGGGTGCAAATGCAAAACAACCTCTCAGTCGCCTAGATGGCCCGGTGACTATGTATTTCTAAGACATACAAATACATAGTCACCGATACGTCCGTACAGGATGCATTTTGGAGAGTGCGCAGGAATTTCATGACTTGATTCCACCATCGCAATTCTACCATCGGACAACCCGACGTACGGCGAATATTCACCCTTACGTTGTTGAAACGTCTACGGTCCGGACTATGCGTTTCGCCTCGTCGTTTATTCCGCGTACGTCGAAGGACTGGAACAGTTTGCCTGCTGCGGTCTTCCCGTCCGATTATAATTTGGGTGTCTGTCAGAGTGAATAGGCTCTTAATAAACTAGTGCGCCTCACCATAAAAGATTGCATCGCTACTTACCATCAGGTGGGATCGCAGTCAAGCACTAGTTTATATCAAATAAAAAAAAAAAAAACAACAAGCTTATGATTTTTTAACTTTGTGATTTTTTATGATACAGATAAGCATGAATTCTTTACATAAAAATACTAGACTCGTGTTTTGGCTAAGAGTACCTATATATATTCAGTATTCAATACAGAACATAATATTGGTACTAACGTAACAATAGGAGGAAATGTGTGGGGCTTGAAGCCGCTGAACAATCGCGGTGTAAGTACACACTGACATAACGTACACACTGACATAATGTACATCACTGACAGAATCATTTGTTCTAAACAAGATGTCATGACTTTGAGTCCGACTAGGTGACATTGATATTAGTAACGCATCGAAGACCATGATATCAATGACCTAATACCCTAGTCGGTTTAGTGTGATATCGAGGCTTTAATAAAAATGACAGATGTAAGTCCACGGACGCGTAGCTTTGTTGACGCGTATTGGTCATTAGGTATATACGCATAGTGTACGCCTGCTCACAGTTTACATACAAAATTATGAAATTCTGTCGACGAAGGTCTACTGTCTGGCCATGGACAGTATGCCTAATATACCTAATTACCTATCTGCAGGTAAGAATGAAAAGATACCTATCTTAAAGGTAGAAGTACACTGCACACACTGTGTTACGCACGCTGAGCTATACAAGGTGTAAGGGACAGCCCTCCACAAACTTTAAGGGCTTGCTCAGTAGACGAAACTGAACAACCTTCCACAAAAAATGTTTTCAGGAAACGAAAAAAAAATTCGGCCTCTCCATACAAACTGTCCAATCAAGTTTATAATTTTCTATGGTGAGGCGGATTTTTTTTTTCGTTTCCTGAAAAAAATTTTTGTGGAAGGTTGTTCAGTTTCGTCTACTGAGCAAGCCCTTAGAGTTTGTGGAGGGCTGTCCCTTACACCTTGTATAGCTATACAACTTATCTAGCGCCATCTCTTACCCACATTGAAATAAGAATGAAACAATCTTACTTTGAACGTTATGGCAACCCAGCTGGGCGCGTCGGTCTTTGTACATTTTCATGAAAACTAGACTTGTAGAGCTACACTAGATCCACGCCACGCGACGTCGTTCTACGTACAAATCGGGCGAGGTCCACGTGTGCGTCGTCGGTCTAATGTAGTTCTAGGTTTACTATCTACCTACTAGAAGGTGAGGTAGACATACCACAGCTTGTACACATGACACTCGCGTCACGAGCAGTTAGCAGCTGGCTAAACAAATATTACTTAACTACCCAATCGTAACTACACTGTGGTAATATTGGCTTTGTTTAACAAATGTGTATGTTAGTGAAGTTACTGTTTGAAAACGATTAGTTTGACAAGCGATTGTCAAGAGAAATGTAACCGAAGTTTACAATTGGGCATTTTCATGTGTTAATTATAAGTATGTGCAATATTTAAAGATCTGTGGTGGCCGAGTGGTAACGGCTCTGACTTACGAGTTGTAGGTCATGGGCGTGGGTTCAAACTAAACTAAAGATTTGCCTTCGCGGCAATATTGCCCGAAGTGGGAATATTGCCGGCAATATTCCCACCAATATTCAAACTTCGGGCAATATTGCCACCAATATTCAAACTTCGGGCAATATTACCACCAATATTCCCACTTCACGGCAATATTTCTGGCGACGGCACATCTCTAGTTCAATCAAACCCAGCCAGGCGCATTACTTTGTGTAATTTATTTCATCATCACTGCTCTCAAAACGGTGAAGGAAAACGTCGTGAGTAAAACCGGCATGTCCTAGAACCAAAAATTCGATGACTTGTGACTTGTGACATCTACCAATTCGCACTGGGCCCGCGTGGTGTGGTAGAGCGGAGGCCTGAGTCCCAACAGTGGGAACATTATAAGGCCGACTATGCTATGCTATGCAATATTTAAACTGAAAACGGCATCAAAAAGCATATCAAATATTGATATGAGAAAGAGTGTGGGCGTGGTGGGAACATGTCACTATCTCTTTTGTACACACGTAACCTAATGGCGGTGACGTCACATTTCACTATGTGTGTCCTTATTCTGGTACTTGACAGTTTCACCTGCTACCAGATTTGAAAACTTTCTAACATACTTGATTTGAACAGATTCGAAAAATTATTTGTTCTTGCGGTTAAGGATAAATAATTCTTGATCTTAAAACGGTGAAGGAAAACATCGTGAGGAAACCGGCATGTCCTAGAACCAAAAATTCGAAGACATGTGACGTTCACCAACCCGCACTGGGCCCGTGTGGTGGATTACGGCCCTTCTCTCTCCTAGAGAGGAGGCCTGAGTCCTAGGAGTAGGAACATTGAAAGAGTGATTATGCTAATTTTCTATATAAATGACAAAAAAATTGTTCAACTTTACAATTGGAATTTATTTCTGTTGCGAGTAGCGTGGGTTACTGTTGCTATTCACACATTTGTGACTAAATTCATCACCAGCATCTTATTCTTAATTTGTCTAAGCAATAAGTGTCGCCGAATCATGTAGTATACGCCTGATATATTCCTTATATATTTCAGTGCCATAATATAGATATTTTTGCTTTTTAAGTAGCTTCCAACTAAAAGGATTCAGACATCCTGAAAATAATCCTAGCACTTATTGTGAAATACCTCACAAAGAAATGGATTCACGAAGCAAAATAAGCAGCATATATGTATTGTATGTAGGTACATTCTGCCAACATGAAACCTGTTGAGCAAATATTGATTTTCCCAACAACACGCATAAAAACGTCGATCACAATTCACAACAGGCTGACAATGGCAGACAATGCGTTATCTGAATTTGTGCAAAGATTAGCACGTATCCGCAGCGCCAGTGTGGTCACGTGTGGCGATAACCGCGCCGTTTCTAATACACAAAACTATTATCATGTATAGTGTGCCCGGTATATCTTTACAAATTATGGCCGCACTTTATGCAAATGAATATGATAGCAAAATGTCAAATTCAGTACATTTGAATTCAGTTCCCTTTTCCGCCATATGTCAACATAGTCACTGTACTTGTGTATCGGAAGCAAGTATTTGAACTAATATTTGCTTTTAATATCGAATTCGGCCGGGAGCTGTACAGATAAATAGTAGTTGTTAGCTCTGTGCATATCAGGGACATGCATAACGTTGGTTTGGATATTCAAGTTGCAAATATTGTACGCTGCCCGATGAATTTTTTCTTTATTGTTTATTTTTGCGCATGAATACGATCTGTTTGTAAAAGTTTATAGGTAGGTTTGTCTGTAGGTATCAATATTGACTGTGCACATAGGTATAAGTTTCTGTGAAATTGTTACTATTTTGGTGTACAATAAAGTTTATTCTATTCTATTCTATTGATAACGAAACCTTTGTTGAAAAAGGCATTCAAATCTGGAATAACTGTCAAACTAACGACCAATCACATCAGTTAATCGATTATTGAGAGCAGAGCATGGAATCAGTACTTACATACATATACGAGCAGATATTGATCAAAGATTTGCTTAGGCTTTCTGAAACTACTGATGCGTATTTGCGAAATGCAAATAGTCGATTAAATGGAAGCTTTAATACAAACCGTCAACATTTAACTAGGTTATTCTCAATCTCGATGAAGTTCATATGTAACAAAGATAGTGTCTAGTAGATGACATATCTTAGAACTTAGCAAGTAGCGCAGGCAAGTGTGCCTGAAGTTAGGATATGTATAAGTTTAGTATCAAGCATCGCGTACCAAACACTGCCCAACTTTGCCCGGACTGCAATATCCAATATCGCAAGTTTTCTTCTGCTGCCTTTGTTTTAATATCGGTTCTAGAACCATCTTTGCCTGTTTTAAATGCGGATACTTATCGATTTCACGTTCATGTACCCGCAGTTTACGTGGTACGCCTGAGTGGGTAGACTTCAGGCGAACATAAAGAGGCCTCTCATCTTGTTTAGGTTACCTATACATAGACGAAGCACCTGACTGTGTGGACTGAAAAGTCAGTGCGTTGGAAAAAATAGATTGAATATTCTAATGGGGATAAAGCCGCAGTTTTTTCAGTCAGACATTCTCTTGATTTATCTTCAATTCTCCATAAACTCTAGAATTTATTATCTTGTCTACAAAATTTATTTCAGAATCTTTGCCTGTCAGTAAAAATTGAGGTAATGCTTCTACAAAAATGCCTCCACCTAAAAAAGCGATACACGAAATAAACCTGACGTAAATATTTCACACCGGAATAACAACAACTTCTACAATATTACTTCATCAGTCTTCTGACATCAGACCGAAATTCAGAAGGGGAGTGTAATCCACACAATTGAGTTGTCAGAATATTCCAGCGACCTACATTACTGTGTGGAAGAGAGACAGAGGATGGTTTTACTTCCTTCTCGTAGGGTGGAAGGAAATTTTTGATGTAGAAGTGAATTGGCAAGCAGTGTGGCACTTTCTTGATTCGTTTGTGTTCGAGTGTGTTGGCAATCGTGTCTTGTCTTGTATGTTGCGACTTGCGGTTTTGTGAATCGCGTTTGTTAGCAGTCTGTGTTTTCAAAGGGTATCTTTGCTGAAAAGGTAAAGTTATACTGAAGGATTTTCCTTAAAGATTTATATCGCAATGTTTGTTTGGTTAAACTCGGAATCTCCTTTGTGTAAACTTAGTCACTTCAAAAGTAATCTACCTCCGCTTTGAAATTGAAACTATTTAAGTAAGAGTTTTCTAAACCTTTGATAAAGCTTCAGATTCAAGAACATACTGAATCAATCTAGGTAATATTCTGTTACCAAAACACAGGAGTACCGAAACACTTTCAGTATGAAAAATCCAAACTAGTGTAAGTAGAATAGCCGGTACATTTCCAGTTAACTCAAGTAAATCAGGGCGCCTTGCTAGTTAATATTTTATTAGTTCCACTAATTTTATGAACCAGTGGCCGTATATGTTAGTGATTAATAAATTGGTCGAAGTATTATGAGCTCGTAAATGACACGACACTTTAAGCCATGCCGTCACTGTTAGGAAAATGAGCCAATAAACTATATAGTTGTAACGTAATTGTAACAACTGTTACTGACCGAGGTTTATTTTTATGGGAATTGGATTTGTGACAGTTTTTTTATGGTTTATAACTAGCAAGTTTAGAGTTTCGGAAACGGTATAATCTTTTTACTTTTCCTAATGAGTAGGTCTGTAAAAAGGGTCCCGAAACCGCCGCTGTGAGCGGTAGCTAAGCGCGGAGCGGCAAGCGGTAAGAACAAAAGTGTGAAAGTGTTTGAAGCATGGCACTAGCCACCGCTCACAGCCCCGGCGCCCGCTTACCGGTGCCGCCCCGCTCGCCGCACCACTCGCTGCTAAGACCGAAGCCGTGAACAGGCCGTGAGACTCATCACACTACCGTCAGGTCGAAAACATTGAGGGTCCCCGAAACAGTCAATCCCGATACTGATACTTATTACAATCCCCAGGTCAATAAATAATGAGATTTGAAGTTGGCGGAATCCTTAATTGCAGTCGGAATTCAAAAAGACAATCTATCCCCTCGATGTCTACTAATGTACTGTTGTCCCTAACCTGCCCAAATTACAAAAACGTGTAGAAACATGCCCTGTCCCACGCACTAGAACAGCATTTGCCAAAAGATACTACACTTTTCTAGCCCCAAAGATATATAATAAATTGATCAAAATTCAGAAAAATAGCACGGTAAGCAAATTAAATAACAATAAATTTAAGATTATTTTAATTAACTGGCTAAAGTCAATGGACTACACTGATGTAGAAAATTTAATAAAAATAACATAATCCATTTTAAACCGCATTGATATACACACAGCTCCACTCACAAAAGTCATCATGTGCATACATACACATTTATATATTACACGCCCACGCATACATAACACACTCACCTAAATAAACACACTAATATACACAAACTCACTCACAGACACACTCATAGCAGCATGTTTGTCCACTTTTAATTTAATTGTTTTTTATATATATATTTTTTTTTGTTTTGTTTCTTTTTCTTTTTCAATTAACTAACACACTCTGTTTAACGTAAAATTAATGTCACTTTATTGTAGGGAAGACACTAACACCTGCAACACAGTTTCTACTAGCGCAGGCGTTAGGGAATCCTATAATACAAATTGTAAATTATGTCAATAAAGAATTATTATTATTATTATTATTATTATTATTATTATTATTATTATAATGAAGAAACTAATATTAAAATTGGTCAAAATGAACTTTGAAATAGCTGATAAGCATTTTGCTCTCCCTTCATACTTAAGGTTTTATCAACCCCTTTCCAAAATGCACTATTCGTGTGCTCAAATAAAATAGAACCAAGAAGAAGACGTAAAGAAATGATGAGGATGACACTGCTGATACATATAATAAATCTGTAGAAGTTTTTGATTGTGCGCGCATCACGTAAAATGTACGAAATCGATGTAGATAACTTTGATACATTAAAATTGTGTGTAACTTGTTTACTTGGCTTTGTTTCGTCGCAATCGGATGACTATATCGAAAGATATTTACTTATCTACATTCATTGACTGTTAGGGCTATATTCCCCCACCGGGACACCACGGCGGCGCGACCAGTCGCGGCTACCATCAAAATGTATACAGCTCTATACAGAGTTACTCATCTGCTGTCCGTTTGGTAGCGTAACCAATTTGGTAGCGCGACCAGCTTGGACGTGTGGCGACTCGGGTGACTGTATGGTGTCTAGTTAGGTAGCTTAGGGCTATATTTCACCGGGACACCATGGCGGCGCGAACAGTTTGCGCCGCCATGATGTCCTGGTGAAATATAGCGTTTAAGCGTTTAGGCGGTATGAAGTTTGCTGAGTCAGCTATGCAAGCTACCAATCGTCCATTAAACTAGAGATATAAGATTTACAGAAACAGCTACAAGAAGCAATTAAGCTGTATCGATGTAGCCTGTGTCCCATAAATAGTGATCTAGAATCTAGCTCAAGGCTACGTCGGCACTGTTGGCATCCCTCCACAATCCATGAGGCTGTATTTTGTGTTCTAGGATCCACTAACCTTGGCATATTTTCCAAGTTTTGGTCTATATCAGTCTTGGCACCACAACATGTGATTTATTTGAGGGTGGAAACTTAAAACCTTGTGGATTTGCTTTGACTCATGACAGCTTAAAAAATTTCCTTTAACCTTGATTTGAATGTTCTATTGTTATATTTTCTTCCTTTCTTTTCATGCGTGTTTTGAAAATTTATTTGCTTTCGGTTGAATGAAGTTTCTAGCTTTTGTACGGTTTACTTGGGGTGTAGTAGGATGACAGCGTCGGATTCCAGCCAGTCGACCTTAGTAGACGGCGGAATGCCTAGTTAAAATTGTTGGCTGCATACGTCTAAAAATCAGACATTTTAACTCTGTGTCTATTTAGTGTTCATCTTCTGGATTCCGATGAACTGTAAGGGTGCTATGTGCTATGCGAGATTGCTTTGCACGTGGAACCCCCGCAAATGTACATTTCATACAAGTACTTATTTTTTTTTTACGTTGATCGCGTTTTTTTGCATTTTGAAATTATCTGCATGCGGAGCAAGTCCGCATGCATGACGAAATCCGCACGATATTAAAAACACCCCTAATGTATAGATACTGGGCACACTACATCACTATATATATTTTCAGTACTCTTACTCGAAAACCCTCTCCTATCCCTACTGCTTTTAGGCACGTAATTTACTTTTTTTTTTGTGCGGAAAACTGTGCAAGTTGGCCCCGATACAAATGGTTACATTTATCGTAAAGCTGGGCACCGCGCAGCTCCCAGGAGTCGCCGGTAAACCCCCATTTATTTATTTCTCCATAAGTAGGTACTTAAGTGTATTGAAAAACGTCGTTTGATACAAGTGGTTTGTCATTGACAACCTTTCTTCATATGTATCAAAATGTACCTACCTACTATTTTGTTACAACTGTGTTGTAGGTACTTTTGTGTGAACTGTGATCGTCCACATAGCGCTAACCACGTGTCGTTTTAATGTTGGTATGTTATCGTCATGTTGCTATTCTGGCGATGGATACGTTCGCGTATTATCGGCGCTGTGTTTACTAATAGTAGTGAGTTCGAACTTACTTTGATGCAGTAACCTGAGGTTTTTGTATCAGAGTGCAGGAAATCTATTATTTAAAATTCAAAAATAAGGGTGATAGAAGGTCGACCTCAAAACTAAATTATTTAATACTAGCCTATGTCACTCAGTAATAAAGCAGTTTTAAATCGGTGACAAAAATTTAGCAATCGGACCAGTAGGTCTTCTTACGTCTTTCTTTTTACTTTCGTAGGGTGATCGACGTACGAGCCATGACCACGGTTTTACAACATTGACGAGTCGCGAGCCGAGTTTCAAAGGCACAAAACCGCGGTATTGCAGTGAATTTTGGTTTGTCTATAAAGTAAAATATTGAACCTTACTGTCCTTTATATAGCAATGCAGATTTTCGTACCAATACCAACAATTGGTAACTATGAAAACTATATCATTTCTGTCGATGCTGCTTTTAGGGTCTGTGCACACCACGTTTTTCAAAAGCGCGTTTTAGAAACGTGCGTCGACGGCACATTTTTTTTAAAGGTCCACAGGTTGCTTTTGACTCGCGTCTGTATCGCTACAATCGCGCGTTTAAAAATCGTGGTGAGCACAAGTCCTTAGTGCGGCGTGGCAGAGGGCGCGAACGAGAGGCCGTCAAAGGGACACTCGACTCGCTAAATACGAGAGCCCTCCGCAGAATACCTGCCTCATTAGCGAGAATTTGTGGACTCTTTCCAACCTCCCGCGGCTCGTTTGAACCTTGTCTAATGTCATAATGGTTTGGTTTTGTTTTTTGCTCTGAAATGTGCTGTTAGTT
Organism: Mythimna ferrago; assembly: GCA_910589285.2. Taxonomy (NCBI): domain Eukaryota; kingdom Metazoa; phylum Arthropoda; class Insecta; order Lepidoptera; family Noctuidae; genus Mythimna; species Mythimna ferrago. Next base: position 27,413,318 of record OU342684.1, read on the forward strand.
TCATTTTGGTTGGTGTAAGAAATCTCTGACATTCTTTGCTTTTCTCTACAGTAATATGTATGAGTACACCTAAACCTACCTCAAGAATCACTCAGTCTGTAAGTGAAAACTACGTGAAAATCTGTTTCGAAAGATGACTTTGTCTTATAGTATGTATGTTCTTGAACCGGTAAATTATACCTTTAAAATAGAGACGTGGTTCCACCATTGGGTCCTCATATCAATGCTACTAACGTTCAGAATATACCTAAATAAGCTTTAGCCTCGGGCTGCCCACGTTCGGTAATCGGTGACCGATTTTCTGTAGGAGAAAAATAGAACACAGTGATAGCAATACTGCAACGCACACGTCCTACAAAAAGTCGGTCAGAAAACAGAACAATGTTACAAATATACAAAATCGGCCTGATTATCTGTCCTACAAAAAAGTCTGAAGTGGGCGGGCAGCGTTATTCATACCCATGGGTATAGGCAGAAAACCACGCAACCTGCTCGATCCAACCGTTCACTACTATCATCATCATCATCCTCATGTTCCTGCCCTTGTCCCGTTTTGTTTGGGGTCGGCGCAACAACCGTTCACTACTATAATAGATTTAAAAACTACGACCTCTTAAGCCACGTTCTACTTTGTCATGTCGACAAATAATCGTGTAGTTTTAAGTGTCGTAGCTTAACTATATTAAAATGGTGTTCACATATAATACGACACGATTCACTGTTGTCTACGACTTTTTTTACCGTGATAACCAATTTCATGACAGTGGGAACGGCTAGCGCGACAGTCGTAAAACGATAAAAATTTGACAAAACTGAACCGTAACGCAAAATTATGTGTCGTGGTTTCGACTATCCGTCGTGGTTTCGTCTATCCGTAGTGGCCACGACCAACCGTAGTTATAATAGGAAAAACTAGAGACGATAGTTGTCCGACAGTAAATTAATCGTGATGACGTCATGGGTGTGCGGGCCTTAAGAAAAGCTATTACTTTCAGATAGTTTATTTTTTTGTGGTTTGTCAAATCCAAGTCATTTATTTGTCAGTTATTCCATTCATCACGAACTGCTCGAAGACTAGTTAAGAATTTTATATTAAGTCTTATCGCCGAAATGTGTGTGGTCGAGCACACAGAGCACTAGATTTCACCTTTAGATAACCTAACAATTAAATACTTGATAATATCGAATGATTCGTTAATGGATGACTCAAAATTGTGCTTCTACTACAAAGTGACGACTGGGATTCAACAGCAAGTGATGAGGCGATCGGGCATTAGAGTCATTTAGGCAATTCAGATTCTGAATTTATGAATATCCAAACGGAGAACCCCTCATAAAAACAAAACCATGATATGCTATCACGCTTGCTGTCCCCGGTTCTATTTTACCCAGATATATTTCTATTCTTCTCATAAAACAGGGAGCTTACTCCCACGCCAGGTAAACAGCTCATTACTGAACACGTGCCTCCTAATCCCCAGACGAGAATCCGACAAACACGTCGCCATGTCGAGGATCAGCCTTCGTCACTAATTGGACAACCTACTCGAAGATACGATCGATACGACTTTAAGTTGAAATACTTCAATTACACGTGCTCGAGTTTAATTAGGAGGTGGAGAGCAAGGAACGAGCCGACAAAGTTAGGAAGCTGTGACGACAAACCAATTGGAATTGAGAGACGTAATTGGAGCACAATATTTTACAGCAATACAGCTTGTTAAGTCCAATCGACAAAGCCACAGCACAGGCGAAGGGTAGTCAGCCGTTCGGTGTTTTACAGGATACATTTTGGATAGTGTGCATGACTTAATTCCACCATCTCATTTTACCATCGGACAAGCCGACGAACGGTGAGTATCCATCCTTACGTTGTTGAAATCTCTACGCTCCGGATCTAGCGTTTTGCCTCGTCATTTATACTGCGTACGTCGAGGGATTGGAACAATTTGCCGGCTGCAGTCTTCTCGTCCGGTTGGTGTCTTAAAGGCAAGAATGAATAGGCTCTTAATAAACTAGTGCGCCTCACCAGCAACGTTTGTATGACTACTTACGATCAGGTGGGATCGCAGTCAAGCACTACTTTATATCAATTAAAAAAACAAAACAGTTTCGTAACTTTCATAAAACAGGCAAACTGCTTCTTACTTAACTTAGCGAGACTGTTATCCAGACCAACTCATAACAGCTAAGTTCACTCCTACATAAAACAGAAACGAAAGATGAACTACCAAAACTACTTAGCTATTCCATTTCTAAAATAGAGCTCAAGTTAGAAGCTAAACTAGCTGTTCAAACAATGCTTATAGCTGGTAAAACAGTGCAGTACACGTTCAAACTCTTGATGTACGGAAGATAGTGGGTCGCGTGTGTGAATGCATTGGCCCACTTCACTCCAGGTGCTTGCAGATAGCTCGCTGCTTGAGTGGAAGCATTTTTTATCATTACATTAGCTTGTGGCAGTCTTCTGCTTTACATATTAAGCTGTTTGATGGATTACTGCACCGAATGAAACGAAAACCGAATGAATCAGTCGTTTAGTTCTACATGTGCATGTTTGTGTCACACACACAGGTGCCTGTTTTTCAGTAGAATTTATGAATACAATCCGCAGATGCCGTGCGATTTTTATTGAAACATTACTTACTAGTTTTTCTTGAGAATTTCGTCTGGTTTCTGGTGTAGTCAATAACACGTATGCTTCAAAGAGCTGTCAGCATATTGGACAATGATGTCCGCTAGGGCTGATGCCTTCTGGAGTTGCTGGATTGTTCAAAATAGTGACTGTTTTTAGTCACTTAGAGAAGTTATTTAATGATTTCTCACCCCAAAAAGAAAACCCTTATATGTCGTATCTACGTAGCCATATCAATGGAAGTGGTATGTCGTGTGGGCAGTATGATACAGCTTTTAAAGAAACCAGTTATAGAGGTAGAGGGAACTGGATTGTACAGGCCTTAAATGGAGAGGTTAGTTCTTGCTGGTGTACTTTCGCTTTCATAATTTGTGATGCAATTAAAGTGCAGTGCGTACGTACAAGCTGCATAATAACGTGTTAACACAAGTCCGAAATTGCTACGATGGATTTGGTCCGTAATGAGTAACTGACATTGAGTCACGCTGGACCTTGCTATGGACGGAGCAAGTTTAAGCGTATGATAAAACTATATGGAGTCGAAAAATGGATAATCGGTTCAGTTCACTACATTTCCAAGTTTAGCTTACTTGGATATGTAGTAAACTGAATCCGTGAAAACTTATTTGTCACGAGCTGACCCGGCGAACTTCGTACCGCCTTTTATAGTCAAGAGATTGTGATGAAACAAAGCCTAAGTAATATAGCAAGTTTTACAGAATTTTTATGTATAAAAGTTATCTACATCGATTTCGTACATTTTACGTGATGCGCGCATAACTTAAATACAAATAAAAATTCTTTATTTCTGAACTAAATATGTAGGTGATTGGAGCCTCCTTTTAAGCATGTAGGTGCCTGTATTAGGAGACTCCGCTCTAAAAAGCTTCTACAGATTCATTATATGTATAGATTTGTCATATAGTTGGTTTTTTTTATTAATATTTTCCAGTTCAGCAATCATGTTTTCTACCCTAATATAATAAAGAGGTAAAGTTTGTATTTTTGTTTTTTTATTTGTAGGAAGTAATTTCTAGAAGTACTGGTCCGATTGCATAATTTTTTTCACCAATAGAAAGCTGCTTTATTTCTGAGTGACATAGGCTATATTTTATGTGTGCGGGCGAAGCCGTGGGCAAAAGCTAGTCTTACATATTTTCCCAAATGCTCTAAAACGTAGTCAAGTCTCAGATTCAATACATCACGTTCCTCCATTCGGCGTTACTTTCTCGACAAGTCATATTTCAAATAGGCAGACTTGAGGCTCGCAGCCTTAGATTACAGATAAAATCCTCTTCCAGATCGGATTACACGAAATTCCGTGGTACATCGGATAGCGTGTGACTTCAGCCATGAAAAATAACATATCCAAATCTCAGTAGAATAACTGTATGAAAATGCTGTAACCGACCTATGAAATTGAAGACTCGTTGGATTGTGAACACGCTGATAGGGATGGTAGTTTTACATACCCTATTTTAGATTCTATTATTGATAGCTTCAGATAGGATGTAGAGATTCTAGGAGAGGCCTTCATGAGACTGTCAAAATAGTAAGAAATGGATCTTAAATTAGAATAGTCCCATCTCATGTTTTTAAAACAACCTTGATGCTGTGCTCTAAGTGTTGTCACTGTAAGGGCCGGAGATAGTGAAAACGTTTATGCGGATTAAATTGTAGGAATTATTACTAAACATTTTGTATTTGTAAAGAAAAATTAGTTTCTTGCTTTCTTTCTTTTCTTTATTTGTACTTATTATTCCTATCATATTACTATTTTAAATCAATTTTACACGCCCCTATCAGCCTGCCAGCCGTCCAAACTCTCTAAAAATATTTTTTCTTGTTTATAGGTATTGATTAAAGACTCCCTAGAATGCCCGGCTACCCCAAATGGAGGGCCCCAGTTTTGAACATCATAATATAGATTTGGGTACACATGGTTACTTTAACTATGTCTATGAGTATTTCGATAAAAACCAACATCCTGTTTGAATTTGTATCTTCAACTCTCTGTCTGTATAGTACACTAATTTTGTTTTGGTTTTTATTTTTCTGTTAGTTTGTTTGATTTTAAGTTGCACCTACTATGTTATGTCTCGGCACCACCCTAAGGTCGACTGGTAAAAAATGCCTAAGGCATTAAGTCCGCCTTTGTACTGTTGGAATATAACAAAAACAAATCCATCCTGCTTCAACACTATGGTCTTTCTCTTTCTAAGCAATAAATATTATATTTAATGGACAACGCCCCGTGACCACTTGACTGAAATCCCTAGTATGGTTACAGTTACTGTATTCCACTAGCCTTGCTTAGGAGCACACGTCTCACGTGATGTTACTGAAACACACCTTCCCAATATAAAGAAAAGGATAATAAACAGTTATAATTGAAATCCTTAAAATGAAGTTTCTCTTTGGTGACCTATTAACCCCCAACAGGTTATGGGCCCAGAGCGCTAAACCAAAATGCAAATAATATAAAGTGAAAATAAACGAACATTAAATAATAATAAAAAAAAAAAACGTTTTGTGCATCAAATTAAACAAATGGGACATTAAACAATCTGATGGTGATAAATGCAGTGTGTGGACATTTCGAATTCAAAAATTATCAAGTGAATTACCTACTGAACGTTGTCGACATTGAAGTTATGGAAGAAACAAGTACCGAGTGAGTAAAGAACATTATGTGGCGACGAAGCTGTCTTTTAGTAAAAGGTTGCTGAATTTTAAATTGGTTAGAAACACAACACTAACCAAATATTTTCAAGCATTTGATAAAATCGTCACTGAATCTATGGCTGCAGGTGCACAATTAGAATCCGATAAAGGGATCTGCCAAACATGACTCTACCAAATGAGTCCGGAGCAGCATTGTCACCGCAATCGAGATACTGACTGAAGACAATATAACGTTAACTTTGGAAAACGAGATTGCGAGATCATGAAATCAAACTTACAAGATATGTATGAAATCTTAGTCTAAAAGTACTTCAGGCTGAAACTTACGAGACCACAAGTCACACCTTCAAACAATTCAAGAGAGCATCGACAAAAACAAAAGTCAATAAAGAACAATTTGGAACCCAGGAAATGTTATCTCTGGCAAAAAGGGAGATTTGAAGAATTACAAACACGCTAGTGAAAACAATGGAGCCAACAATAAAATGGTATAGTTGGTTACTTCAAAACCAAACTACTCAAGAACTTCTGGATTTGCTGTTATGGCGGGCCGTGATATTATGGGCAAACGAATTTATTATTGTTTGGTAATCTGGAGCAAATCATTTGAAAATCAAGAAAAATTTAAACTAAACTTCAATGAGCGTGAGGAGCCAAGAAACGATTCAGTTGCTATATTGGTGCGGCTATACAAGCGATGAAGAAAGGGAATTACCAGGTGACCAGTAAAATGGACGTCGTCGGCGAAGAAAAAGCAGCAATCGGGAATGACTGTCGTTTTTGGTAAAAACGGCGGGGTCAATATGTTCAACGATGGTAAGCCGATAATAAGGGTAAGTCTTTGAACAATCTATTGAACGGTAACTGGTTAGTACTTGAAAAAGCTTTATAAAGCAAATGCTCGTTATGTAAAGTCACAAATAGTAATAATTATGAATTATTATGGAATGAAATAATTGCATATCAGAATAGATTAAATGTATGAAATTATTTTCTGATAATCATAAATAATATTGGACCTAACGGTACATTGTGTGAAGTTTGTAGATGACAAAAACTTGTCTGTTATTTGATAAATTGAAAACAAAAAAAAAAGGTTTGAAACGAGATGTCGTTTAATCTCAAGTGCACACAGATGTTTTGCGGTCCTAACAGTTTTTTTTATTCTCGTCTATTGAAGTTTAAAACTATGTTGTGATTTTGAGGATATATCAAAACTTTTTTGTTAAGTTTCGGAATTACATTGCAAAATGTGAAGTTCATTTTGGTCTGAGAATTGTTAACTTTATGTTGTGATAATGAAAGGGAAATTATATCCAATTAAATGGAAGAGTTGAGCTCGGGAAGGTATTGCATGGTCATCCCTAAACAGTGCCGCATACACTGGCTGTAAATGGTATGGCCGAACGTTTGATGTATGATGAACAATGCCGATGATAAAACGAGTCTAAATAAGACAAATCGTTCTGGAGCTAGATTGTTCTGGGGAGCACTGACATTAGATAATATACCTGATGAGTTATGGCATAATAATAAGCCAAAACCGTATATTTTAAAGTTTTTGATTCTACTGTTTACTAAGTTAGTAAAAGTCTTAAAACGGAATTTGGCAAAGAGGTTGTCAAAGGGAATTTCGTTGATGATGAATCAAATTTAATGGTTATAAAGTGTGGGATGTGGTAAACCAAAAATGTTTGTGGGAGTCAGAGATGTAAAATGGATGAGATTAAGTTCTTATCAAATAGGCCAGTGAGACTTGAGCCTAAATGGGTTATGAGCTATAAATAGCATAACTTGATAACTCTGACTTGGTACACCCGTTTGGAAAGAGGTGTGGTTCTGATAAAAATCAATCAGTTTTTAAACAAACAAACATATAATACAATACCTGGCGTAATTGCAAATAAATCTGTATGGGAAACAGTGGAGAGCTCGAGATTGTCATATCACATGGAAATAAGTAAACTTTATTTTAAGATCGAGAAACATCACATAGTTAGAGACGAAGTGTAGAATGCAAAACTTAATTTTTCTGTTTCGTATAATGAATACGATGGCAACAGTATTTTTGATAATATGTTATTACTTATTGTGTGCTGGACCAAAAAAAAAAAAAAAAAAAAAAAAATAGAATTAAATGCTGGTATGATAAGCATTTAAATGAAGAATGTTTTCAATGAAATAATTGATTAAATTAAGTACAAATTGAAAATAATACCTGGTAATATACTAAAGAGAGATAAAAGAAATATTAATTTGATTAAATCAAATTGATTGTAAATAAAGAAAAGTCATTGATAGTAAATAAGTACAGTTGAAAATAAGTTGTAAAACGAGTTTAGTGGCTCGTGGTTATAAACAGATAAATGTTAATCAAATCTTTGTATCAGTTGAAAGAATAGCAAAGTTTTAGTAAAACTTTTGTGTATCAATGTAATGTCTTGGTTGACATAATTAAATGAAGGTGAAGAAATTTTAGTATATGAATATAGCTAAGGGTATTCTGGCTGACAATTAATGGTTTATACATTAATGAAATCATTATATGGATGGATGTAGTCTGTATATTATTGGTTCCTTCCTAATGTTTCGGTGAGCTTATACAAAAAGGTATTCCTAATATTCATCAGCGGATCAGTGCATTTAAGTTTTAATGCAGGCCATGAATGAAGTCTAGTAGTTGCCCAGTTACCTACTGGATTATGGAGGTCTGATAGTAAGTCGCTCCGTGTAAAATACTGGTATTTAGACGCATCTGGTCAGACTAGAAGCCGACCCCAAGACATTTGGAAGATGATGATGCTTGAAGTCTTGTATCTAGTTGATGGCAATAAGTTTGCTTACTAATATAAGGTTTGTTATTTATTATATTGGTGTACAATAAAGTATTATAAATAAATAAATAAGGGACCTAAACATAACTGATAAAATGTTGGTGTACTGGTACATAGGTACTACATAGGTACACCTCTGCCTCTCTGACCCTTTGGGTAATAAACGCGTGATGTTTATGTTATGTGATTAAGAAAAAAAGTTTTTTATTTAGGTAGTTTAAGTCTATGTTATTGCATTTTAACAACTATGTTATAATGTGTAACCTAGCAGTCGAGTAAAACATACCCAATCAAATTTTTATTAAATCGTTATATAAAATGTTTTCTGTGAAAAATAAACTGTCAAAAAAAAAATCACTTTGAATTAGGAAATGTCAATAAATAACAGTTCTTGAAATGTTTAACTTGAGGAATGCTTTAGGGGCAATAAATCTGCCCATACACTCCTTGAAAGTTAAATATGTTGATAACAAAACGTTGAGTTCATGAGAAATTAAAAGAGCCCCTTGACGAAATCCTATGAGGTGCTTGATGCGGAATCATGCCATGCAATTGAGCCTAATCTTAGTTTACTGTTTACATCTCGAGTTGATATGCAAACAAAAGGACTATTTGTAATGGTTACACTTAGATACAAGACCCTTTGTCTTAAAATATTCAAAGGGAACTATAAATCTCAAGTTTAATAAAATATATAGGTGGGTGTTTGTTGATTGTGACTGAAGTGGTAATGATGAATAAATATAAAATGTGGGTTAATTGTTTAAAATATTTAAGCAATGTACAATTTGCTAGCAAATAAATTGGCAGCTAATAATGGCAAGATAGTACACTGTAGCAAAGCAGAATACGGTGTAATGTAAAACAGTTAAAGATACTGTGATTAAAGTATTTGGTGAAAATGACATAGACACACATTACATTTTAAGTATTATTTATATTCATTACTGTAGTAAATGCTGTTTTGTTTTAGATGATAATAATAATAATGGATGCAAAAGCATTGCGAATAATCCTACCAGCCCGTGTACCGGCCACAAACAAACACATAGATATTAAGTATCAGGTTGAGAAATATGTTACTAAAATATTTTGTTTCTACAACTTAACCAGATAGCTGGTATCCTGTGAAATTTCCAACGGTGCGTTACACCTAGATAAGAATGAAATTCAGGGTGACGTTGTAAATAGATGCAGCGTGCATAAGAATATGTTATTATATTGTGTTAATAATAAGAGCTTGGTTATGATAAGTAGACGACTTAGATTCATAGTTTCAATAATAAGTGAAATGATTGATTGGTCTGATTAGGTTTTACTGGGTTTTCCCTAATCCTGCGCAACGAATGTTGGACCATGATGATATTGTATTCCCAGAAAGAAGGAAGGTGTGTGTTTTTATTATTGTATAAAGGTGTTTGATATAGTAGATATTATGTAATAGATATTATATTGCGATTAAAGAAAAAGGGATTTATTTTTGAGGGGGGCGTGTTGGAATATAACAAAAACAAATCCATCCTGCTTCAACACTATGGTCTTTCTCTTTCTAAGCAATAAATATTATATTTAATGGACAACGCCCCGTGACCACTTGACTGAAATCCCTAGTATGGTTACAGTTACTGTATTCCACTAGCCTTGCTTAGGAGCACACGTCTCACGTGATGTTACTGAAACACACCTTCCCAATATAAAGAAAAGGATAATAAACAGTTATAATTGAAATCCTTAAAATGAAGTTTCTCTTTGGTGACCTATTAACCCCCAACATGTACTGTGCTTACTAGTGTACAAAGTTTTAATTAATAAATAAATAACATAAATGCGGCCGTCAGGATTAACGATCAAATATCTTGAACTTTTTGTTCAGGAGCACTAATCTTTCAATTTCAACTTCCATTTACTTAAGTCCTGCCTTAACTTACATAGTTTCCCGTAATACAAATCGCTCTATTTCCCCCGGCCGACATTTTTACGCGCGTACGACTTTTAATTTCCGTATCAGCATGGGCGACTTCCGACTTCCAAGGACACAATTACTTACTATACGTCATTGCCGACATTTTGCTTAAATCTTTAGTCGTACACGATGTCAAAGAACTTGCTGTCGACTTTAAACAATAATTGTGAGATATCCTACTTAGTCTTTAGTAGTATTTACCGGATCTATTTTTCGGAGGTTTTTTTTTTTTTTTGTAATCTCTGAAATTACTGGTCCGATTGTTAAAATTTTTTCACCGATAGAAAACTGCTTTATTCCTGAGTGACATAGGCTGTATTTTAAGTTCGCGGGCAAAGCTGCGGGCAAAAGCTAGTATTTAATATTTATTGATAGTGTCGCGTTTGACCACTATCTCCCGTGATGCTAAACGATGATGTGGTCGACGATGGAGCACGTTTACCTAGAAGTAGCTAATCTGTTAAAAACCCCTAGGTTGTTGCTATTAGGACTAATGTGTTTTCAGGAGAAAAACTTGGAAACACTTAAGTAATTGCTGAAAAAGACTTTCCTATCCTGGAAATGGGACAAAGAACTTTAATTCCATTTTCTCGCATTCAATAATGGCGGCCAACTGCATCTTTTTGTAAATCCTCGAGGGTCGAATCGATCTAAAAGCTTCCTTTAAAGTAAAATAAACAAACAGCAACTACAAGTTTCCTTCTCTAGTCCAAGAAAACAAACAGAAACTTGTTTTACTTTGTACAGCGTTTGCTTTTATTATTTTTGCTTAGTTCACAATTTCACAGCTTGTTTTCTTGCAATTGCCAATCTTGCAGGAAACCTTATCTCTTTCTTGTTATCTACTTCCGCCGCTGCATTCTTGTCTTCCTTGTTTACTAGTTTCCTTTTAATATGTCAATATGTTATTTTTTTTAAAATTATTTTTTTTATATTTTCATTTCTTTGTCATATTTTCTGGGTGTTATCATCCTTCTCTGGATGACATTCCAAGTTATTCGGGGCTGGTGGCACATGTCTGTTCCTTTATACTTCACTATAAATTACCATCTCAGAAATTCCCTCTCCTAGACACATCTTTCACGCACTCATTCCATTATCATTCTCTACTCGTTTAGCCGAAATCTTGTCTTCACATTTATCTGCCGGCGTTACATTCTTCAGCTTGTATTGTGTGTAATACTAATAAGGCACATTTAAAATATTGAAATTCTAACAAGCGAGAACTGGTGACGTGGTATATAATAACAGCTTTAGGTCTGTTGTTAGTTTAGTTGATTGTATAGTAGTTGTTGTGTTGTTTGCGGACCGTTGATTGCCTTGGTGATGGATACTGTTTAAGTTTCAAACGATATATTACCTTTATACGAGTATATCATTGGTTTAAATACGTGTATCGTGTCCTTTATTACCTAGACTTGCAGGAAAAGCAGATGATGTAATGCCGATCTTTTAGTTTACCGTAACAAATCTTGGTTGACAGTTTCACACGTTCGCTGCGGCAGTGATTTTTCTATTTTCCATTCCTGCGGTACAAGGTCTATACACCTGGTAATAAAACTATACATTTCTTAGCCGCACTGTAAGCGAGACTTATACAAGATGTTTAAACCTGGTATCGCAGTCAACGTGTTAATTGATAATCTGAAGATTACTTGAGTATCTAAATCCTCATGTCAGGCCAGACACTGTTTGGGTACGATTGTAGGTCAACCGCCATCTGACCTCCATAGTTCTTAATTGATACGTAAGAATCGTTTGAACTTATAATTTGGGAAGTTCAAAGAAATATAAGTGGAATGACCTACAAAATATATCACAAAGAAACACATATTCTTTGAAATTTTGGTCATTGAGTGGGCGGTGTCCCTCGATTATTCACTTCAATCGACAAATATTTCGTTACTGCCAGCAACAGTACCTAAGATATTATATTACTCATCGGCAACGTACTAAAATGAAACAAAGTCGACGATCTTGTAATAACCTTTTGTAATAGGATGCACGTTTCGTACTTGCTAAGGTTGGTAAACCCATTAAATTGATTGTTGTTAATTGTTCAACTGCATTGCTGCAGTTTAGTTAGTACATCAGAATCAATACAGCTTATTGCGAATACAATTTGTGTCTTTCTGCATTCTTGTTTTTCAATCACTTTATCAAAAACCTTATTCTGCTATTTAGTTGTCTATCTTCATGGAGCCCGACTAATCTGCTAATAGGTAATCTAAAATATTTTTTTTTCCTAATCTGCTTCTTTATTCGTCCCTGTTTCAACTGATAGTCCCACAAGTGAACCAGCAGTCTAATGTCAAGTAATGCTTAGATGATTCCATTCATTGTCCTCGAGTGGCGATCACAACACTAATCATTTCATCATCTAAAGCCCGATTCCACCTCAGTCTTATTCAATCACTAGCTGATCCGGCGAACTTCGGACCGCCTTACAGTCAATGAATGTAGTATATCTTTCGATTTAGTCAACCGATTGCGATGAAACAAAGCCTAAGTAATACACCAAGTTACACAAAATTTTAATGTATAAAAGTTATCTACATCGATTTCCATGGTACGCGAAAAACTAAAAAATTCTACAGATTTATTATATGTATATCATTAATAAAATCTGGAAGCTATACAGATACTATAAGAGGATGCATCTTAATTTCACTATCATCGTGATGTACGAGCCGCGCATAAAGTTGGCAGCCGGACGCAGCCGCTGGCAAGCTCTCAACGCGGCTGACCCGACCTTCACCTCATGATCTGCATTCGCGATTCATACGCAAGAGTTCATTGCAACACTTAGCTTGTGGGTGCAGCGGTGCGGAGCGGACTGTTATCTTATGGTTATGGCTGAGTATTTAAAGATGATTTTTGATGATATGGTTGGAATTTATGTGCATTTGAAAACAAAATTAAGTGTGATGAAGAGATAAAATCGTTCATTTTTATGCAAGATTATGTCTTTGCAGCCGAAGCAGAATCATAAGTATAATATTTAGTAACAAGTAATTGTGAGAAATACCTCGTCAACGATAAACAAAATGAAAACACGAATGCAGTGTAGACAAAATAGTGGAATGCGGTTCAGTATAGTTTGTTTGCCAATCCACATCAACATTCGAAATTACGGATAAATGTTAATAAAGTTATTTTATGCAAATGAGTTCCGAAAGTCGTATTAATCGACAGAAAGATCTATAGTTCCCTAATAGTTGCGGGATTTATTCGGGTCTACGTGTCGGTAATTAAATGGATTAGCATTTGGTTAATCGGTTGATTTTCAGCTCATTACGAGGTTTAGCTCAAAGTTAGGGTTTTGTTTATACAAACTTTTGGTGCGTATTTGATTTGAACTCATTAGCGGACTGTGTAAGGTTTGTATGTGAAGCGAATTAGAAGTTTGTGTGGTTTGTGGTCTCCCTGAATATACATACGTAGAAATGAAAATTATGGGAAACAAAGCATTAGATCATTAGCAGTTATAAATAAGCATAATAATAGAGTTATGAATATATACATGTGGATTAATAGAAAGGGAGTGAAAGCCCAAAGAATAGGTGGATGTGGATTATCCATCGGTATTATAGACTTTTGACAATAATATTAATTAATAAGTATACATTAGGTGATAATAGAGATAGATGCTATAGTTAAAAACGAAACGACTTTGGTCACACTAGACTAAGAAACAGGCAACTGACATGCATAGATCCAAGGGAACAATAATCGAAAGCAGAAGAATAAACGCATTAGAAACAATATCAAGCTTAGAAGCATTTCTACTATAAATAAATCGTTGACTACACCTATGCAGTATACTATATTGTATATTATGTCACCAGGGTCTAATGTCGAAGCTGTAACCATAAATACACGGCTGTTAACCGAGTTGGTAATATTATTAGTATCGCTCATAAGGTCGCGATCGATCGGGGCTCCTCTCATCTCAGGCTTGAGGTATCTCGTCGATTCCTGACGTCAGGGCTTGTCTCATCTTATGGTGGATGAGTGGTGGAGTTAATTCTTTGGTTTTGTAATCGTCTTTGATTGGTGGGTCATCAGTTCCCTTAGTCAGTTTAATAAATTTCTTATGTTTGTTTGGGTTCGAAAGCTTTTGCGAGGTTAAATTCATGTTTTTGACATGTTGTCTGTATTGTAGATACTCTTTCATCGGAAGCTTTAAAATTGGAACATTATCATATTCATAGTCAATTGACTTTATTTTTATGCCGGTTGATATTTATTTTTTCTGATTGCAATGTTTCTAAACTAGAAAATCAGTGCGAAGGAAACCTTTATTACATGGAATTAAGTGTGATTTTCTTCATGAGCATTAAACATATTTAACCAGAACAATCTGACACGCCCTCTTCCTCGACCCTAGAGCATCAGATTAGAAGATACTCATTTGATAAATCCTACCTAAAAATATCCTTTTTGGCTTCGTATATTGTCTTAATTTTTTATTGTTTTAGTTTTCACTGCAGTTTCTGTTTGAGATTGTCATAAAAGCTTATAGGTATTAGGTATTGTTCCTGACATAATAAGCTGTGTAGTACAAATGTCGTATCGCATCGAATTCAACTAGTATGTCAAGCTCAGTGCGATTGGCTCCAGTCAGTGAGCTCAGCACAAACTTTATGTCTTCGCGTGACTCCTCCATGTTTCCGGAACTAAGTTTATTGACGGCAGCCGAAGTTAAGGTTTATTACCAGTGCTTGTTCTGGTTCAATGTGAATTATGCTGGATGTAGTAAAATGTGTGTGCGTTGTTGTCAAAATAATGGCATGTGTTTCCGTTTTCTGTAAGTGCGTTCTAGCATTTGATTGATCTATTTTCTTTCGCCCAGCTGTGGGACATAATGAGCTGATTAGATTGGATATGAGCCTACACGAGCACTTATAATACGTCAGAAGTTAGTGCACGGTTCTAATTGTTTTTTTCGTTTCTACAAAACGTACGTCCAGTTGTTTTACAGTATACAAATTTTTTTTTTTGAGACTTATGTATTTTTTTCATTGATATAAACTAGCGCTTGACTCCGATCCTACCTTATAGGAATCAGTGATGCAATCGTTGATGGTGAGGCGCACTAGTTTACTATGAGAATATACAAGGCTTTGAAGACACCCAAATTATAATCGGACGGGAAGACCGCAGCAGGCAAGTTGTTCCAGTCTTTCGATGTACGCGGTATGGTAATTGTGTGGTGGATTATAGTATCGTCTGCTCTTTGCTGACAAAACTAATATTTCTAAGAATAAAACTCGTTTGCAATTTCCATAGCAACATATTGACCCAGTAACACAAAGCTAAATATACTAAAGCCGTTTATTAAATTTGCTAACAGGAACTGAACTGTGATAGGTGTTATCAACAATAATATGTTATGTAGGAATGAAACAAAAAGTGCATGATCATTAATAGCGTTATAACTATTTATTTAATTACCGTTATCGATTCTCGTAACGAGTCGTTATCAGAGAAAGGTAATTAAAAACACTGTATTGATAAATAATGAGTGACAGTGTGGATTGTTTATAAATATTAAATAATGTATATTAAATTAATGACGTTACTATTTTGTAGGTACCTACTCATTTTATAGCTATATCTAATAAGGCTTTATAATGAAATAAACTAGGGGAATTTTTTGAAAGGTTATGTTTTTAGGATACCGCACCGCAATCAGCAAAAACAGAACTCTTATAGGATTACTGTATCGTGCGTCTGTCAAGGCTCAGAGAAAAACAAAAGTTTCTTAAGAAAACGTGGTGGTATTAAGCTGAAAACTAAATATAAAATACTCAGGTCTGCTTCCCTTTGGAGCAGTGAATCAAAACCTATAGAGTACTTCCCGTTGACCTTCCTTTCGTTTTCATAGAGCATTATGACGACAAAATGGCTTAAACTATAGAAGAGCATCATGTTAACCAAACCAAATACGGAAAAACTAAAAATGAGTTGGAAGATAATATTATAAGCCTGTTGTGCACATCATGGCAAAGCAAATCTTTTCATTTTTACTTTTCTCTGTTTTTCGCAATTTGGGGTAACTTCATTAGTTTTCGTAGCCCACACGGTTCAACCTTGAACCAATTTATCAAATTCCTTGCCGGAAGCATTTGCACTAAAGCTATTATCTCCCAGCACCTTCCACCAACTACTAACCTGACCAATAACTAAATTACAAGTAGCCAATAACCCAATAATTCGGAGCCAATCGTTCGGAAAGGTCAGCGCGACTAGTTACCGGAGTCGGTGCCTCTAATACTAACTCCATTAGTTGGTCGTAATATTGGAGGTAGTGCACAATTTCCGGTTTGTTTAACTGCAGGCGAGTTTGGTACGTGTGCTCTCCATCAGTGGCCGACGATATACTGGCCTGCTCATTTCTGAGCTTTAGCATCAATAACTATCTTGGTATAGACAGAGGCATCGATTGAATGATCTTCAAGCATTCAGTTAGTAAAGGGAGAAACGATCCCAAGTAGCACAGCAAGTTGTATAAGAGCTGTATATAGGTTCGGTTGTACACTCTAAGTTGTATAGTTAGCTCTATAGAGCTTGTATAAGCGCTTTTACAGCTCTTGCAAAGGACCACAAAATATACAGCTTTAAGCGTTACTGGTGAATGAAAACCTGTCGTGACCTGCCTTTAGATGCTAGTGATTGAAGTACTAGACCTTTGACTATGGTTACTAGATTTATATTCCCATCGATCAACACAGCCAATCGTTGCCTTAAATTAGTTTGGAAAATGCTGTTTAAAATCTAAAGATATTAACATTGAGTGGGACTAATTGGCCATAATGATTACGATCTGTCAATGTTATGCGAAGGAGCTGTACTAAATCATTCAGTTTTCAGCCTTACGCATTTTACCGCGGTGTTCACTTTTCAGTCCACAATTTCCTTTGTCATCTTTCTGTAGCTCCGTTCTATTTCGATAGTCATTCAGCCTTTTACAGTTTGTTAAACATGCCGCAAAAATAAACATCAATCTTGAAGTTCATTCACCCCGACCTTGTCATAGACAAGTTGTAAAAAGGAAAGTAACGCATATTGGGCATGTGCCAGATATGTCAAGGACAGTCATATTTACAAGTACGCTTCACTTGATCGTGTTCTGTTCGCTTGTCATTGGACGCGCCAAGTTTTGATTTTCATTCGTTTGGGTAAATTTTATTGGTTATTCTTACTAGCGACTGCTTTGAATTCACTTCTGTTTTTCGTGTTCAGTGTTCGGGAAAATCGGTTTATTGGTTTTTATATCAGCGGTAGATCACTCGTAACGTCTTCCACTTATAATAGGAATTCTACAAGGTTTTACACCTTCATGTTCTTAAAAAAAAGAAAGATATTGCGACATTTCTTCTTTTGATGTTTTATGGGTACAGGCAGTAAACGCTGTCAGGACCAGAATTCGTCGAAATCCCTTGAGAAAATAAAAAAATCTCACACCTAAAACAAATTTATTTTTTTACTTATTGTTCATGTAGACTGGTCCTTTAGCCCATGACACATAATGTTCTTTCTACATTTTTATTTGTAATACCACCAGGAATTATCCAAGATGGCAACGAGATGGGAAAATTGGTTTCTACCAATGTGTGTAGTTAAGGTTAGGTAAGAAAACGCAATCTAGTAACTTCTACAACTTTTGCTTAACCATCGAAATCAATTTAAAAGCCCAGAAATTATTTTTTCTTTGTAAAACAAAGAGTTAAATATGTGCGCAGAATACCTAATGATACAAAGTCAAAACATTAGTTTGTTTTTAGATTGCCTAACGGGAGATTAAGATAACAACACTCTTTGGGTTTAGACCCTGAATCCTGTCTCCTTATCTTGGAGCTCAGGCCTGTGTATTTAATTTCTCAATATTGTAAAATAATTTTCTTCTGAAAATTTTCCATTACTCCCCTATATTTAGCAAAGTTATAAACTCTTTGATTGATTAGATCAGATTAAGTTAGAATTTGCTAACACAAATTCGATCTGCTAAATTGACGAAGTTTAAGTCTGACAATGGAGCGTCTGTGTTTTCTCAATCGATACTCGTAAATTGAGAATATCTGTCACGTAGACTAATAATTTTGTGTAAAATAATATTTAGTTACCGAACTAGTTCAAACGAGCTATCATTTTGTAATATTGAATATGTTTTAACTAGCTTTGGCGCGCAGCTTCGCCCGCGTACATAAAATATAGCCTATGTCACTCAGGAATTAGGTCGGAATCAGCTTTCTACCGGTGAAAAAATTTTAGCCATCGGACCGTACTGCTCCTGTTCCAGAGAATTACCTCCTACTAACAAAAAAAAAAAACTATCTGTTTATAATATATTGTAGATTAATCCTATGTTCAATATTTATTATACCAATAATGTATGTTTAAGTATCATTAAAGTAAGTATCATACAAAGGCCTCGAAAAAATTGGTCCTTTCCTCAGTAGTAGGTTTGTAAGTACAAAAGGACCAATTTTTTCCGACACAGATTTCTTCTTACATTCCTACTTGGATCAGAGGTCGTTTCAATGGTCCTTGTCATTTGAAAACACAAGAAATGAAAGCCTACCTCCTCAAACATTTCATAGTTCATCTGAGTGTAACCCAAATCGTGTTGGACCCTTGTAACGACGGCTTTGCAACGAATTAATCAACGGTTTCGATAACTGACTGTTTTGTTACAGGTAAGCTGTAATCTCGGCTCCACGGTGATTTATAGAGAGTAAGTAATCTTATTTAATGTTCAGCCTAACTCCAGCTGAATGAGAATGTTTAAGGGAGGATTAAACTGGAAAAAGGAATGGCAGAAATACGAATTAATGTATTTGTGGTAAAGATTTTTAGAGAATACTTGAAGCAAATTTTTTTACTTAGAACCAATTTAAATTAAATCTCGTTGAAGTGAAAGAATCGTCAGAAAGATCGGTTTATTTACTAACGGCAATACTCAAACATTATTGCCAAAATAGTCTAAATTGGGCCTTCGGTACCAAATATAGAAATATTCCAAATATAAAAACCTAAGAGAGAAAATAAACAAGTTTTCTTTTTGTTGCTCATCACCATCAAGCGATCTTCATAAATATCAAAGCACCTCCCACCTTCCCCGAGGCGGTTAGTACCAAAACTTCCGACAACTAACAAACGCAACTCCTTTTATTCACAACTTTCCAACAGTATCACTTTATACCGTACATATTCTCTTTTGCGTAAAAACTTGGTCCTTTTGCTCAAAGAAACTCGTTGCTCTAAAGTTTATCGTAAATATGTCCCGGTCCTAATTCAAATTTCGGTCCCTACCGACAAAATTACAAGATGGCGTCCTTTCGCGCCAAACTTTGACAACTATTTTCTTGTTAGGCTCTAATTAGGGATGTCACCCTGTCATTACTAACATGTCGTGCCTGTTTTCAAATTCAAATAGCCTTTATTTCGTTGTGCCCGATGGCCAGGTTTTAATAATAGATTTATTTAGTCTGTTAATAAACCAATTTGAGGAAAATGGTGATAAATTGATTAAAACTATATTTGTTGCAGTGTTATCCTTTTTACTTGTTTTACGTCAGTCAGTGCATGTGTCATAATGATCAAAACAACTTCACACAAAATTATTATAAGATAAACACTCTCGATTGCATATTAAGATCACAAAACGTTTTATATTAAACTTATATATCTTTAATGATATTCAAGAAACACATCAGCCCCTCTTCGTACTTAAGTACTTACCTGCTGTTTTCTTACTCCAAATTATTCGTAACTTTATCAGCGTCACTTAAAACTTCAGTTTGAGCTCTTTCAGCTAAATTCAAAGGCTTCAGGAGGCTTCTCCTGTAATTATCATAACAATTACCGGGGCATGATGGTTTGTTATTATCATTGTTAGGACGAACGAGAGATACCAGCCGTTTTACTGACGTTAGAAGGATTTAAAGTTTAATTTGTTTGATTTTGCTTGTTTGAATATTGTTTTAATTGAGAAACGTGACTTTGCTTGGCAAAGTTTTGGAAATCGCGAATCTATAACCAGATATTTGTAATCACCATACTAGGCAAAAAACAGTCTAATCGCAATGTTACATGATCAATTGGATATTATCCTGTATTTATTTTTGTACTACATTTTACAATAAACAACAAATAACACGTAAATCGAGATCTTTAAATTGGTTTTAAAATTGATTTGTTAAATGAAGCAGTTATTAGCACTTCAAATATTAGTAAGAGGAAAAGTGGTAGGAACGTCTCTCTAACTCTTTCCTAAGCGAATATGTGCATTCTTTTTCATTTTACAGTTTCCCCTTCCATCAGATTTGAAAGGTTTGTAACTTATCTACCTAATGTTAAACGGATTTGAAAAATTCTTCCTATATTCAGTGAGATTTATTTTTTGATACAAATAATAAAACAAAGCAATCGAATAAACACGAATGAGTTCGTTTATTATTCGAAACGATTCCAAATATTTTAGAATCTTAACAATTGCGATATTGATCTAGTGCGCCTCACTATCAACGATTGCATCACTGCTTACCATCAGGTAGGATCGATCGCAGTCAAGCGCTAGTTTAAAACAAATAAAGAGAAAAATATTGTTATTGCTGTAAGGATGACAATCTGCCTAGAGCCTGGTAGTGATGGACATAATTGCCACCAAAGACCATTTTGTAGAGGGAAAAATATTTTAGAGTAGAATTAAGATTCATATTTTTCAATGCCCCACCACGCTTTCGCATATGACTCATATTTTTTTAAACAACAAGAATAATGGCTATTTTCAAGTTCAAAAGAATAAAACGTGTTTACGTGTCCATCACTCCATCTACGTTCGACGTAATTATTATCTGTGTGTAGTATCTCTGAGGGGGCTGATTAATTACTTCATTGACGACTTACAAAATGAATGGGAACGTAAAAAATACGGTTCTATTGTGTTCCTCTGTCAGTCATTCATTCATATTATTGTATGAATGGCAGTTTAATGAGACATTTTTTTTAATGGTGACTAGTTCTTTTTAAATTTTTTTTTAATTGTTCTTTTTTTTTCTCAGTGTTGTGTCATTGTGATTTTTAATAAGTCAAGAAAAGTCGATGTTCCGTGACGATTAAGTTTATACTGACGAGTCTGATGGAAGGTGCGTTTAGAGGATATGTAGAAGCACATTATAATTGACTTCAAAGGGAGGAGGTTCTAAATTCAATTGAATTTTAAAACTCGGTAATTTCAGAACTGGAATTCTTTTTTTTATTTGAAAGGAGATAGGTACTTCCAGATTGGTCCCGTTTTTTTAACTTACCTACCTCGAATGCTCTCGTAGACTGACGTTACGTAACAGCGGACACTCGTGTAATTTTCATGAAAAAAAAAAGACATTGTTTTTATCCGTATCTAAACTGTAGTTAGTACGGTCTCGAATTATTTATAAAGCAATAGAAAGAAAGAAGAAAGAAAAACTTTTATTCGTACCTCACACATACAGTAGAATTCGATTAATAATAATAATAAAAAAAAAGATAACTTACGGTACATACAATACATTACTTACTGCGATCGCCAAATGTCATGATTATGGCATCACTCACACACCAATCACTTGAGTGATCATTGTGATGATCTTGTCCAGCTGAGAGCCTCGAACTACCCATTAGGGGCCGGTTTCACCACCTTAAAGTCCCAAATAGCCTATTTGTCAAATAAGAACTGTCAAACTCATATAACAACTGTCAAAAACCGGAAATTTTAATTGACGAATAGGCTAACTGGAGATGGTGAAATCGGCGCTTAGTTTTATAAATTGCGTGAGCTACGGATCTTGTAAAACACAATCAAATGGATCAATACACAATGATACAGTGAACCTGTCGCGTGTCGACAAAAATAACTAAACACAGTTTAGTTGTGTCGTTAATCATTAATTACTTCGGTTAATGGCCAGCTTTGATGTTAATTTGTAAGTTGTGTCGATAGTTTGTGCCAAAAGGTCAAACATTGATAAAGAAACGTTTTATCGAATAGTTTTTAGTGAAATTGTACAAAACATGTTTTAATGGATATCGATAAAAGTTAACAAATGTAAATGTAGGACAGGAACTGTAATTTTCATATTATTATTGAAAATCGAAATACCTACCTAATCATAACTTTCAATCTCGACAGACATATTGCAATTTGCCTGCTCCAGTCTTCGCGTCCGATTACCTATTATTTTAGTGACTTAAAAGCTAGAGTGAACAGGCTGATAAACTAGTGCGCCTCACCATGAAAGATTGCATCACTGCTTACTATCAGGTGGGATCACAGTCAAGCACTAGTTTATATAACTTAAAAATAAAATAAAATATCGCCTTATAATTTGCACATTTAACACGTCAAACGAGACTGCCATGCTGTGGAATATAATATTTGTTGTTAAGCGCGCATAACTAAAAAATGGAATCTCTCTCTCTGCCGTAGTCTATTTCCTAATAGCTTAAAGAACCTTAGGTTGTAGCTAGTCAAGAGTGAATAGGTTACTTCTAAGTAAGCTTTGTCATATCATCGGCCACATCATCGCTTAACATCAGGGCCTCAAGTCTGCTATTACAATAGTGTCAGAATGGTCTATCATTGATTTCATAATTGTTGATTTTGACAACTTTTGGTAATCTACTAATATAATGGCGTCATTATGACTTTCCGATGGTCAACCACTGACACTCTATTGAAAGAAATGGTATAGAATGGTAATCTTGTACATAATGACAAATGAATATCTGACGTATGCGGTAATCTGCAAAAATTTTGACAGTTCCTTTGAGTGACCTACCATTAGGACGTCATTGCGCAATTAGTGCTTCTAAACAGCTCGATATTGTCATTCTACCACAATTCTATTATAAGACCATTGACCGATCAATGACCGATCATTACGAATTAGCAGATACAAACTTTTAGCAAAATGACAATGGGATCGTGTTGGAATGACGAATTTATAAAAATAGCAGACTTAGGCCCCTGGTGAGATAGTGGTCAAGCACGAGCCTATAAATAATAACAAAAAAGTCACTGCCGTTATCAGAAAATGGCAAATAACATTTTTGACTTAGCATCCACTATCCTCTAGGGGTTTATTTTCCCTAAATAGTCTGTTAAGAGATGGTTTATTCTTTTCCCGATACTTAATGAAAACAAGTATACACAAAGTCCATTAGCTCCCGCGGGCATCGTGATTAAAAGGAAACAAAAACTTAGGTGTATATAAACACTGGGGCCACAGGCCTCTGAAAAGGATACTGTAGTCCTGGTACACAAAAAGCAACGGAAGGACACAGGTAGATTTTAGTTAGTAAAAGTCTGACACGCCCTCTCGCTTCACCCCAGATTAGGAGAAGTTGTTATAAACGATTTTGCAGACGCCTTTTTGAGGCGCGCGTCTAACATTACGTGCCGTCGACCACTTGGGCTCAGTCCGGACGGTTACCGGACGTCCGGACAGCGATTGACGAGACGAGACCATTGAGGTAGAATCAGCCTTTTTCTCAAAAGCATTTTTTAACTACTTAGGGTGAATTGCACCATTTAACTATAACGATAACCAAACCATAACCAGCCGTGAAACGGCTGCCTATTGGTCAATTCGACGATTTGACAACTGTTAACGGCTTTGTTATCGTTATAGTTAAATGGTGCAACTCACCCTTACTTTCACCGGAATAAAACAACGTCTTGAGTTTACCTTCTCCTATGTACTTTATCATGTACTTAGCTCCTTTATCCCCTCATCAATACAGGATCAATGTAACATCATCCCCCTATCCCCCATCCTCCCGGGGATGAACCTTCTCCTTAGTA
This sequence comes from Mythimna ferrago, assembly GCA_910589285.2. NCBI lineage: Eukaryota > Metazoa > Arthropoda > Insecta > Lepidoptera > Noctuidae > Mythimna > Mythimna ferrago. Next base: position 27,437,284 of record OU342684.1, read on the forward strand.
ATTGTTTCTGCTGGCCAGCGAACGCCGACAGAATAATAATTAAGACAATGTTTGTGAGTGAAAATGTTTTGTTTGTTTACAAGATTGTGCGGCGGGGAACATCACCGGTGTTGTGTTTTCTTGTGATGTAGATGTTGTAAGTTTTATAACAACGAACCAGATTAAAAAAAAAAAACACACATTTAAATATGTTTCGCATTGGTTTGAATTTAGAATCTACTTGTAGAATAGAATCCCACTGTTGGGCATTGGCCTCCCTCCTTCTTCGTTCCCCTGAATATAAAACAAAAATATCAAACACCAAAATTAGAACCACCAATCAAATCCAACAGTAGCATTGTTACCACTAAAACGAATTCAATTGTTACAAATGGCTCCAGCGTTTTAGAAAACGTGTAATTAATTACTGTGTGTCAATCTGTCGTTTGGTTTAAAGCAGCGTAATTACTAATTACTAACGCAGCGGCAGAAACAGATACTTTCTCTGACTGAGCGCTGCACACGATAATATACCTTATTGTGGTTCACTATTAGTGTGATAATGCCGTAAATGCGGGTTTATTTCATGGTGGGTGATTTTTTTTTTTAAATGATATAAATCAGTGTTTTACTGCGATCCCACCTGATGGTAAGCAGTGATACAATCGTTGATGGTGAGGCGCACTAGTTTATTAAGAGCCTATTCACTCTAGCCTTGAAGACACCTAATATATATTTAGCCTACACATAGAGTTACTACGTAGAGCAGAGGAGTAGGTGCAGAACATTATACGGTGTTGTTCTACGATTCACTTCGGGTTACTAGAAACTATTGGATTGCGATCTTCATGCTGGTACTGGTAATGGCTAGAGAAATTAATCAATTAAATTGTATCAACTTCTTCTAGTGACTAATAATATTGTCGATAAAAACAGAAAAGTCTTTTAAATTATTCTTGCCACATCATCAGAGCCAGGAAAAGTAGTGCACAAATGCAGCTATGCACAAACACAAGTGAAAGAGTGCACTTACCTATTCCTTCCCTCTCATTGTCTAAAGAGACGGCAAACCGATATAGGTAACTAGGGGCAAATCAGAGCTTTTACGTACTTTCTGAGGCTAATAGAATGAGAAAACAAATTGTATTTGCCATCTTAAAAATAGTACATAATGTATTTTTAGTCCTCACATGTAACCAGCAAAATTATGAAGGCTGTTAAATATAATTCCGCCCCTATATTCCCGGAACGAGAAAGGGATCAACTTGACCCAGAACTCGACACTCAGAATTTATAAACAGACTCAAAATTAACCCTTTTACTGCGTCTCCGCCATAATCGGATAAAATATACGTGGATACGAGTGCCATCCACCATCCAGACATCCCCTTGAATACATTAAACTTGATCAAAGTACCGTTTTGACCTTTTCAAGGTCACGGCGATAGAAGAATCCTGACCTTGAGGTTAGATTCATTTAAAATGCAAATCTGATAACTATCTTTAGCTTTCGTGTGAGGATTTGAAGAGTTGAAGAGGCATGTATATCGTTAAATGAATCAAGTTGCTGGAAAGATAAGGAGGCTTGAGATTTTTGCAAAGGGCGAAAAACTGGCGATGGGGTTGGTAAAAAAGTCAAGTTAACTTAAATTAATGCCATGATACAAGTATACAGATCTAGAAAAATCAATGAAGATAAATGTGTCAATCAACCTAGAAATATAGGTTACTAGCTTCTGCCAGCGGCTTCGTTCGTGTGAATGTTGCTTATTGCGGATGAGAACTTGAGAAGTCGAAGTCGAAGACGGAGAAAAAGTAGCCTATTTCCATCTTTGGAGTTCAGGCCTCATTGTACCAATTGCAAAATAAGTTTAACCGTGGAAGCATAACAGACAGACAGAGTTCACATTTGTAATATTAGTAAGTATGGATAATTTAGGAACGAAAAGCCCTGGTCTATGAAAAATTCAAATGCGAGTAGGTAAGTCTTAAATTTTCCGAGGTTCAAATCATTTACATTAATCCTACGCTTCTAATCCAGGCTTTTCCAAATGTAATAAAAAAAATTCACAATACAAATTAATCTAAAATCCACTTAACCCGAAAAAAACTCAAATTCCAGCCATTTCAGGCATTGTTTACAGCAATAATTCAGCAAACAAATAAAATAAAGGCCTCATCTCACCCTTTGGTATCGAGTAATGGCGGACTGGGGGTCAGTGGGGCAATCATGGCGCCAGTGATTTATCTGTGGCGCTGTGTTGCCATGGCAAATAATGACAATGACCCGTGTCGGGTGCGACGAGTATTTACGAGAGTGATCATGTAGCGTATGTGTGTAGAAGCATGACGAAAGGAAATGGATGTTTGAAAGAGAATTTGGAATTGAAAATGAATTAATTTGGTGGAAAAAAACTCATATTTCATTGAGTTGTGGCAAGTACGTTACCTACCTACGTATTTGCCTACACATTTTAACCTATTAAAACCACGTTGGAGTTGCTAACACATAATTGTGCAATAATAGTACTTAAATATTATAGTATTGTAAAGTTCCCACTAAATCATTTGACGAGCCAAAATTTATACAAATGAACCTAAACTTAACCTAACCTAACGCGAATACTCAGCGGAGACACGCAAAACACTCTCATAAAATTGCATGAAATAAAGCATCATTAGAAGGAATTTTTGGATTAACAAATAATATACTCGTACCTACTTACCTAATATCAGTTTCAAAGGAACATAATCTACTTTTTTAATTATTACATGTAAAAAAAAAGTTTCCCTTGATTAAGGAGCGCTATGAATTCCTACAAAAATTCTTCCTCCTTTATCTTATCCGAATTCTCTCATAAAGTTAAGCGTCCGATTATATGGAACGTTTAGCCCTAAATATGAGTACGTCGAACCCTTTGGCGAAGATTAGGCGTACGCCGGTTATGGGGTCAGTGGGCCACCATGGAGGGTGATTTATTTGCAGCGAGTGCCATATTAACAGGATGGAAATGAGCTGGGGTGCCAGGGTACCCCATGTGCGGATGCCACCCGGGGATGAAGTTTTGTGAAGAAGATTAATTATGGAAAATTAAGCGAATGAAGTGTGTTATTAGTTTGTTTTTAGAGGGGTTTCATATAGGGCCTTGTATTGTCTCTTTTGTTTGCTTTTATACCTACTAGTGTATTTGTAATTAACAAAAACATCTCGCCATCGCGAAACTGGAATTGAAAATATTGACCGTCGAAAATTGGCTGGTGTATTTCTTTTGTTTGTCGCAATAGAAATTGAAATCCAATATCTAGATAGCAAACTATCCCATCCTGTCCTAATAGGATTACTTTCGGATTTAGATCTAGAATTTAGCACTGCGGAAGTGCTGGCGCGTGCAAACACAGTGAAATGCGAAAACACTTAAAGAATATCTTATTTCTAGACCCACTTCGCTTCGTCTACTTTCCACACGTACTCTACTGAGTACTCCATTATCATACCAAATGGTTCACTAATCAGATTAATCAAGAAACTAGTGTCCTTAACTAAAAGAAATCTCTTTTACGTCCAGACATTTAATTCCGTCCATCAAAGTAATGTGGCCCCTAAATCGTCTGGATGACTCAATTAAGCGTTAGATTAAAGAAAGTGCGTGATTGTTGTGCAAAGCGATGCGGTGTCATCGATCGAGCTCGGTATCGCGTGACCTCAACGAGCCTTTATGTGTGGCGACTCAAGTCTGCAGTCGTGTCGGACTCGTCCCGCAGAGTCTTAACGCCTCAAGGGCTTGGAGCAGGATGGTCGTTGGGTCGCAGTGTTGGCAAGCGGGTATCAGATTGCGAGATTGGAAAAGTGGGATTATGGTGTTTGTCTGATAAGGAAGGGACAGTGGTGAATTTATGGCTGCGGGTTGTTCTTGGCTTGAGAATACAAATTGTAGATTTTTTTGGCATCTGGCATAGAGCAGGCAGGATAAAATAATTTTGCAGAACATGACAAGACGATAAAAGACAAACATTTTATTTCTGTAAATTGAATTGACATTGAACCCATTATATTAAAACAGCGTGGTCTGGAAATCAAACGGAGTTCTTGTTATTTTTATCTTTGCGATTTTTTTTTACGATATGTATTTAGAACAGTAAGAATAATACATAACTCACGTTCACTAAATTCGAGTGTGTCAAAACATCTCGAGGTAAATTAAATTATTCCTGATGGAGAATAAGGCTCGATTAATACAAGTAGCACTTCAACGTATACGAGTATGTTACAAATTGGTAATCTATTTTTCGTGGAACAAGGTTGGATCAAAAAGGCTATCCATTAGTTGACAGGGTTATTGAGTGATTAGATGAACGTCTGACATTTGTTACCTATGATAGACATATGAATCAGGATCATGATATTCTCGTAGTTTTTAAAGTTTTGGTAGAATTTTAAATGGCCTGCTCCTGTTAAAATATTAAGCAGCAATGGCACCTAATGCGGAATAGATAGGAGGTCAAACCAATGCTTACTGGTGTTATGTTTTTTTCAGCACATAAGTGGCTTATCAGCTAATTGAGCTCAAAGTAAACTAATGCCATAGTAAGCTTACAATTCCTAACGTAGACAAATTTGAGGATTCCCAAAGGGCTGTGGAACTACTTTTTCGTTCATTGAGTTGTTTTGAGCAAATAATGTTGTGGTAATAGTAGCAGCGATCTCCCTCTGTTGGGGACAGAGGGATACACAATATATAACAACAAACACAATGGTTACGTTGAGAACCTCGGCCGTATTTATTTACTTTTAACACAAACATTTATCACAGTAAATACGTTATACAAAACGGAGTCCTTAACACATAACGTATACTGTTTCACTGACTCTAAAATAACTTAGGAATGCAGAAAATCTGGGGTCTAGGGCCCCATTACGAGTCTAGGGTGCCGAGACAAACAGACGTGGAGACGAGTCGAGTCGAACTGCAGAGAGAGAAAATATAGCCGAGTTTTAGCACATTATCACATGACTCAGAGAGGTTACACTTGGATTAAGTTCCTCAGCCGTCTGTTTTATGTTAGGAGTTCCTACTTAAGATTAGAGTTAATCATGGATGACCTAATTAAACCACGACGTCTAGCCGCTCAGACGTACTTTGTAATCTGAGACGCCGACGGTCAATGCTCAGTATTTTCATCTTTCAAGAAACGTGTAGCGGTCTGATAGAAATCTTACTGCAGACCACATTTACTGGCTGAAGGATGATCTGAGTGAAAGATGCTTCAAAGCAACAGCTGCAGCAGAGGCAGAGCAGTAACACTATTGTGTGCTGAAAAGAGGGTGACCACTGATGGATACTATGGAGAAGTATGTAGGTAACTAGAAGACATGTTGTGACAATACTAAATAAAATAAAGCAAAGACAAGATAAGGATGAGGATCTGTTGATCACTGAAAGAAATATTGAAACAATTTATAAGTCTATTTGAATCACAAATGAGATTTAATTTTCTATCAAGCTCCTTCCTGAAGACTTGATGACAAGGACATTGCACAGATCACCATAGAAAATCAAGAAGATACCTATACATTTCCCATCAACCTTGACTGGACGATATCTAGCCCAGACACGCAGTAAATCTTGGTCGACGCCGGGGCAAGGTTATGTCGCACATCAAATTAAACGCAAGCAGTGATTGGTGACACGGCGACACCCACGCGAATGTGTTGTGTAGATGCGTGACGAGAAGGGTTACTCCAGACAGACTTTGAAAAAGTAACTCGGATATACTGCTATTCTAGCAGTGGTATTGGAATAACTGCAGTACGGTCTTTCGAGTTAAACTGCCAACTGCCAACACATTCCAAGTATGCATAAGGGATGACTGTCCATAACCCGATGAAGAGGCTCTTGTCAAGTGAACGTTTATACGATGGCAACAGACCGAGGCTTCCTCTTGGCTTCCGGAATATAAACGACTGCTTGATTAGCATGACAGCCTAGTCTAGGATATCACGTGCTAAGACGAATGACTTCATTATTCTAAGCTATGAGTACCTATAGATCTTTAAAAGCCATGAGCTAGATACGTGTCTTGGGTCCTGAACCTTCTGCGTCTCCATGCTTTTATTGCGTTCGTGAGTGACACGAATTACCGCCGTCTGCTCGCACAATATGGCGCCCGTGACGTCATCCTCTCAGATGATATCATCCCCTATTTGAATTATTTGCTCCCCTATCTTATTGCGATCTTTAAACGTTATTAAGTCACGTTCTTTGAGACGTTTAAATGTAATGTGTGTTTATGTGGGGCGTATGAAGCGATGTTGATGTTATTTGGGTTCCGGCTTTTATGCTAATGTCCTTCTGAGTTTATTTCAATTCTTACTTCCTTGTTATCTTGGTCTACTTTTACATGTCTCGTAGTAACATTTACTGCTTCAGTTTTCTGCTTTTTGTTACGATGAATAATCTTTCTTCTTCGAAAAGGAACACCCATAGTGAGTCATTTAACTAGAGCCCGCCATATTTGTTTTTACAACTTGTTTATGACAAACAGTAATCTCAAGCTTCAGGAGTCAAAACATTAAAGGCACAATCGTCGTGTCTTAAAACTTTTATATCAGTTCTTCTAATAAAATATCTTGTTTCCAAAGTTTACTCTAAGTTGCCTAAAGTATTTCCTTACCTTAACTTTGGCACAAATTAGAAACATAAGTCGTAACTTTAACTTAAAGCTATTATATCGTATGTGAGCCTTCAAAGGTGTATTAAAGTGAATGCTTCAGTATTTAAATTAAGCCGAAATTAAGACTTGCCATTCCATTTGAGTGAATGTTTGAGAGTAAACCTGCTCTGCGTAAGATTGTTGAGATGATTATGAATATTGTATTACTTTTATGTTAATTTCTAATCTTATGTGGTTCCGTCTGCCCTGTTTCACTCTGTTTAATTGAATTTCTAATTTTGCTGTAGCTAGTGGTTTAATATTGAGATGTTACTTAGACTATGCTTCTGAATACTCGAAAATAAATCTAATTTGTAGAAATATCACCATATTATTGTAATTTTATGTTTAGGATACCTCGTGTTGCGTCGTACTTTTTTATTTCTTTTTTATATCTTTCTTCACAACTATTTTCGAGTACTGATATTCGTAATGTACCTCTGTTTCTGATAAAGCTTTAGTTTTGTCCTTATCTTTAACATCTATTCCACCGGAGATTAATCAGTTTAGTCTATCCCCATGGCAAAATGGCATGAGTTCATGCACTGAGGTATGTGTGTAGTCTTCCCTGACTAGTGTAGTGTAGTGTTTACGCGGTACCAGCAGCTTGCCAACTGTACACACGGTACACGTGCCGCCGCATTGCGCCGCGCGCCGTGTCCGGAGTCCCGATCACTCGATTGATTTAGCTCGGTGTTTCTGACACCTATGTTACATGTGTGTGATATTGTACCCGCATGACTGACAGCACACTTGGGTTTTAGGTTTCGTATGTAGATAATGAAGGTACCGAAGAGATGATAGGTTCCGCCATTTTTTTATTGCTGTTACTTTTGATAAGAACAGTTTTTTGATATCGACTTTATGAATGTTGTAAAATTTAAGGCAAAACTTTTCTTTATTCTTTATTGTACACAATTTTTTTAACAAACAAAAAAACAGGGCCTCAAGTCTGCTATTACAATAGTGTCAGAATGGTCTATCATTGATGTCATAATTGTCGATTTTGACAAGTTTGGTAATCTACTAATATAATGGCGTCATTATGACTTTCCAATGGTCAACCACTGACACTCCATTGAAATAAGTGGCATAGAATAGGAATCTCGTACATATTGACAAATGAATATTTTACGTATGCGGTAATCTGCTAAAACTTTGACAGTTCATTTGATCAGTGTTCTACCATTAGAACGTTATTGTGCAGTTATTGGTTTTAATATGCTCGATATTATCATTCTACCACAACTCTATTACGATACCACTGACCGATCAATGATCGATCATTATGAATTAGCAGATTACGAACTTTTAGCAAAATGACAATGTGATCGTGTTGGAATGACGAATTTATAAAAATAGCTGACTTGGGCCCCAGGACATTTGATGTACATAGGCGAGCTTAACCCACAACTGGGTTTTCTTATAGCAAACCATGTAAATGAAAATGAAATTTTTCATTTGAGGAACCTTAAATTTACAACAATAACTTTTAAACTTTTCAATTTCAATTGCGTTCTGAAAGTGTTGATCCGTGTTGAGTACCTGTATCATCAAATAACTCCTTTCTCTCTGGGTGACTCCACCCAGAGAGAGAGAGGGTGTGCCACACATTTTTTTACTGACTAAAATCCTTCAGTTGCTTGCGTTCCACAGCCACGGTAATTCTTTCGAATCAGTCCCACCGTAAAAACACTAATTTTTAATACAGTGTTCACAGGGTACAAAATGCACCAGAATTTTCTAGTTTATTTTTACTATGGTGTAGTTCCCGTTATAATATTTTCTGAAGAACAATAGAGGAGTAAGTGTTTTTACCCCGGGGTTTTCCTGGGGTACCCCTTCCATATCATAAACAAGCTAGCATGTCGTACGAGCACGCTGCACCACATGTTTCAACTATTCTAAAAATAATAAAAGGCAGCGTAGCGTGACTGCGTATTAAATAACTTATTACTTTTATCGCTTCACGTGTGCTAAAGAAATGCTCTGGATGTAGCCTTCTGAATAATTCATGTTTGATTTGTGTTCATTAATGTATTATAATATTTTAATTTGCTGCTTGCTAGAATTTTGCAAATCAACTAATAAAAATCGCAGGACTGCGGATCGACTGAAAGAGTTGCTTTAGCCTTTGTAAAGAGCAACTGAAGGAACACTGTGTTTTAGTCAGTAAAAGTTTGAGACTCCCTCTCATTCCACCCTGATTAAGTGAAGTCATTTAATAATTTATCAGGTAAAAAAAGTATTGCACATCGGATTTTAGGAAAAGTTTTGTGTAGTGTGTTACCCCAGCTACGTATGATATGTACGATGTGTGCGTGTATCGTGTTCCTAAATAACTATTATTTTTCATTTAAAATGATGTCAAACTAGAATTCTACCAAGACCATTAAAATTGTTATATTACTAACAGTTACACGTCCCTATGCATTTAAACTAAATCGTTTAATATATTTACAGTAGAACTTGTTTACTTGTGTTAGCTCAACGCTTTTAATTCACGACTTATTTTTATATTTTCTTCACGCTAGCTGATGTAATTTCTAGTTTTTTGCCACCATAACTTTATTATAACTTGTAGCGACGTTGGCTCATAGGCGGTTCTGACATAATATATATCAGAAACTTACTTTGTTTACTTATTGAGAAAAAGTTCTTATGAAATAAACGTCAGTTTTGCATTGAATAAAATGTTAGTTTTATACTCATGTCGCACTCATGAACGAGGACTGCGAGTCGAACTCGCACACGAAAGTTTTCGTACCTACAAACTTACGTGTAAATAGTTCGATTCCCGAATCAAGTCTTATAATTTTATTTTATTTTCTAACGATAAGATTTCTATTTTATATATACCTCTATATGTTTTTGAGAAATATTTTCTTGACAGACTGACGTGTAGACAAAAAAGTGGTCATAATACAAGGGTGTAATTTTTTTCTAGACAATTTACAGAAGGTTGATAAATATTCCGGTTAATTTGGCTACAAAAAATAATAAGTTTATTTTGAATAAAATATTTTAAAGAATACAGATTCTAAATTCTGATCTTCTCTGTAATTCTAATCATGTAGATTTATCAAAAGCCTTTGACACTGTGTGCAAGGCGCTCGGATCACTTTAGCAGATTGTGATTAAAGGTAAACGGATGCGCTTGAAACTTGTTAGGGGAACTAATGCACACTTTGAACGTTGAATAGATTTAACATACATACATAATCACGCTCGTAACACAAATGAGTTCAGCAGAATTGCAATTTGTGCTAAAATGTTAGTTGGCAGCAAGTTTTGCACACATTTTACGAACTGAAAGTTTGTTAATGGCTTGAGAGAAATTGAACCATGTTTTTTTGCTATATGTTATTGAAAAAGTTTTGTTTGGAACAGCCAAATTTATGTGTCTGTTGATATACAATTTTGATTTATATTGGCTGTCTAGTTATTCCAAGAACACTTCATGCTCTATATTTCTTTTCCAAGCTTGCAAGATAAATCAAAGCACACATCATAATATTAGCACTAAGTAATGTTATCACAAAACCCATTATAACTGCGTACTCTTCAGTTTTTAATTCGGAATGGCTGGCAGCCTAGCACTTACTCGTAATGTGCCATTATGCTAATGTAAGCGATCGCAAATAGCCGCGCACAGAGCACTGAGAGCAGTGGAGTGGGAGCTGGGAGTAGGGTTGTAGCGGAACCTCAGCTCCGCAAGGTCTTGGCAGAGTTGTAGCGGAAGTCTAATGAAGAAAATCGGCTACTTATCAAAGAACTTTTAATGCGGTTAAGATAATTGCCGAGGCCAGGTTTAGTATCAAGTAGGAAACTGTTAATTTTTTTTTCGTACTGTTTATTTCGAAGCACTAAGACATCGCCTGAAACGTGGTATATCCGCAATGTGATTTTTTGGAGAAAATATAAAGTTTTTACCAGTGCGTCTATCGTGCTTTTGATCAGATTATCAATAAATGTGGTCACCTTTTTGCCTCAAGCTGTTACGCTAAGAAGAAGATGAGAACAGAGGCGTTTTGCTTTTTTTCCCACCTCCGTTGACATCTGGTGCTACAAAAGTCAAGCTCTGTACAAGGTGTCGTTTTGAAGCTGCAAAATATTTCAGGAGGTAATTATGTTAGTGATTCTCGACCCGAATCAATAATAAAATAAGTAGGTAATTTTTTTTTTTTTATAACCGCGCTTTTTTTCACACACACAAACACGGAATAATAAAGGGCGTTTTCACACACACTAACTCGCAACGATAGTTTCATAAATAATGTATCATCCAATCATCATCCCGCACGCCACACCCTAGCCACGCCCCCGCGGCCATCGATCAATCGATTTAGTTTAGTGTAATTAAAAAATTAAATAACAAGTATTACTGATTATTGACCAGGTTTCGTATTTTTACATGATTATTTATGAGTTTTATTACAACCTCCTGAAATATTGTGCAGTTTTAAAACTGCACCTTGTATATCCGCCTCCGCGAAGTTTGCCTCAGATACATCCCTAGCCCGGAGTAATGAACACGATGTATGGAGACCGCACGCCGTTACAACGTCAGCGCGTGCTGTTATAAAATGAATTGTGAGATAGGAGTTATTATTTTATAGCTTGAATATTAAAGTGTTATTTCTTCTGAACGCGTGTAATTCGGCCAAGTTAGCGAATGTTAAAGAGAACACAATGATTACCTATTAGTTGTGTGTGGTTGCAAAAAGATTGATGAATCCTGCCGTGGACTGCGACGGTGTTGGGGGACACTGAAGCTTCCTATGGAACGTGACGTAGCCTAACCATCTATCGATCCTGGAGGATACTTCATCACATCTTTACATAATAATTGAAAACGATACTACATGAATACAGTAATATTGTTTAAACAGTTCCATAAGATAACATTTGAATATAAATTAGACATGCGGATCATGTCTTCGCCTGTCATCACAGGATTATAATCCCCGCCAAACAAAATAACATTCATTTTGGAGTGCCGCAAGGCTATATCCCGAGTATAAATAACAAAGTGGTAAAACAAGAACTTCCTGAGAAGAATCGTATCACAAAGTTTTGGTAATCGGTTTATATCTGAAAGCTGTATCCCGCAGCTTCACGGGCGTCAAACCAAATAATTGGGTTTCCGTCCTTAGGGGATCGGATTCGATTCCGGATTTGTTCACATACGGATGTGACGGTACCTCGGTACCTACAATACTGTAGATTGTAAAAATAACAATTCCGAATGTGTTTTTATAGCATTTTCTGCTTGGTAGTCATATTGTGGCTTACGTTTGAAGATTATGCTTTGTTTTTTCCATTGGGCGTCATAAAAGATTGAGTATTATGACCAGGAGCTATAACCGTATTCCTATTTAATATTTCTGTAGTTCTACGATAAAATGGTTGGTTGTAACGGGACCTAGCGAAATGAAAAGAACATAATCTGTAGATATCTAAACTGAAACAATAATAGATAACATTATACTCAACATAACGTTATGTTTACGTTTTCAGAGTCTAAACCGCTTCTATAATTCTATAAAATTAGAAGTAGACAATGGAAAAAATTGAAGAACGCTTCGGTCGATACCGCTTACTCATGGAGCCATAGACAAAATATTGTGACGGATAGTATGTGAGCACCCTCGGTAAACAGTAACGGCACCAACAAGTGTTTGTGCTGCTCATGGGGTTATTGTCCTTTCTATAATATCTTACGTTATTTTCCGATGGAAGATTTTCTCTTTATAACATCAACTTGGATGGTTAAAGGTTCTTCTTTGCTTGGGTGGAAAAATTGTTTGCGAAGATATATGGCTTCTTTATCGATTGCTTCTTCTTGTATGAATTGTTGTGTATTCCTGTTTATTGTATCAGAATTCGCATTCGACTTCATATTATAATCTAGAAAATGTACGTGACTGGAAATTTAGAAGTTTCATATTCATAACATTACCAACAGTATAGGAAATTTAGAAGTTTCATATTCATAACATTACCAATAGTAAATATTAGAACTCAATGAAACGAAATTTAAAGCTTGTATTAAACGCACACTATGCAGGCAAGCATATTATAAGTTGGAGGATTATATTCAAGATAAAAATGCTTGGCTCAATGCTGGTCCAGCTCCACTACCACTAGGGCGTACTAACTAGTTGATTAGTTGGAAACTAATATTATTATTATTTTTTAATTTGAAAGACACAATTGCATTGTATAGGTAATGTAGAAGCACTTTTTTCAAGTTTGTGAATGTGAAGCACCATGGAGCATTTTTATTAGGTTACAACTTTTTTTTTTTGACATTACGAGCATGGCAGTTGAGAGTTTGTCATGCTCACTCAAATGTCTCGCTGTTGGTGGCACGTGTTATTGGGTCGTTCGGTTCCCTTCAAAATGGTTGAGCTGAGTGGGGCTGATGCACGCGTCATGCTCGTGAACGGGTGCCGTCAGATGGGACTGGTCATCTCTTAGCTGCCAGTGGCTTAATTCAGTTTCTATCTTTTAATTATTTTACATTTTTATTTCATTATCGACATTGTGCTCACATGATATAAGCAACAAGTAATATGTAACCAAGCATTATATGTAACACATAATATGATTTAAAAGAGTGTCCATGAGTTTCTTGCACGTTCTTCTCCATAGAGACCTACTCTTTGGAACGTGCAATTTAGCTTCACTTTTCTTGGACTGACCGACATTTGACTATTCAAAAGTGCCTGTAAATGGTCTATTTGAAATAAATGCTTTGATTTTGATTTCGATTCTAAGTAAGTTATACATGCTTGTCTGCCTTTAATGATTGATAGTTACATAAAATCGACACTTGCTCTAAGATCTTCCCAAAAACATCTCCAGAAATAACATGGATTCTCCTTAGACAAATAATATAATAATACAACGAAATTGTAACAAAATATGTGAGACGTTAGTACTTGTTATGTTAGCTACGCAAAACTTGATTCCAACTAGAGACGTTCATTATATCTGAAGTTCTCAGTTCACGTCAATTAGTAGTCTTCACATCTAACTTGGGAGTTAGCTTCGGGGCTGTTTTCTATTATTACGAAGACATATTGTTTCTTCAGTCTTTCCACTTACTTGTGGTATGCAGGTGTAGAACGTCTGTTAATTAAAAGAACAGAATGTAATGCATGACATTTGTATAGCATGAATTACAATTAATATGTTGCTTCATATCTACTGTGATATGTTTCCTTTTAGCCTGCTCTTAGTGTTGTATTACAGAATCATGATCCTCTTAGTCTAGATATTACTTCACCATCACTGCCATTTAAGCTAAAAGACTTTTATTAACTGGACATCTGCCTTTGACCACATACTTCTTTAAAACCGTTTCATCTATCACCTTCTTCACCATTACTTTAGAATTATCCCTTTCCACCAAATTAAATACACCTTATTTGTAAAGTTTCCTAGTTTATGTTAATTAGGAGTCCCCACATCTTGGTTCTAGTTAGTTTACCTGCAGGTTAGTTGTCTTTCCATCAAGGGGCACTGTTTGTGTGTGTGTTTGAATCCCCTGAGGCTTTGCATTGTAACCTCTTTGTTCTAAAAGCAATAGAATGAGAGTGAATGGAACTGTAGAATTAAATGCGTCTTTGTCAAGTGGTTTACTATTTGAAATTGCTTTGTTTTAATTTGCATTAAACAGAAAAGATTGATTGCTTTCACTTTTTGAGTTTTATTCATCTTCTTTTCATCGTGAATCTTTAACTCGTTAAAAATATTTTGTTCCTTTATTTTAATGTTGTTTTCCTTATACTCAATAAGAAATTCTTTGGAGTGATCAGATCTCTTCATAATCAAATTCCTCCGTTCTTTGACAAAGATACGACGAAGTATTCTTTTGTATGTCATCAGTGAATTCCGCTTCTATTCTTATTATGCTTTCAAAACAAAAGTTATAAAGGATTACTTTTCCGCATTTTCCTTCTAGAGAGCCTTTAATTAAATGACTATTATCATAAAGAAATCATAAAATATGCTATTTTGTTGTTGCGGCACTTATTTTCTCCTTGATCGAATCAGGTAGCCATTCTGTTAAACTATGGAAGTAAAGATACTCGTATCCTATAACATCTTGTCGGTTAGCTCGTGTTTTCAATGACCACCTTATAACTGATATTCGATCGAGTGGATATTTCAAAACATACGATTTTTCTCCTGGGCCTCAAAATCTACTCATCTTGATGTCATCATCCAGCCCTCATCTAAATTTTAATTAGTATGCGCCACATAAATCTTCTTCTGCTATACTCACTTATCTGCTACTCACCATTTTCTAATTCTTCAATCACAGTTCCCTTGAATTTCCCACTACGAACGACCTAAAAACAACCCAACTGAACCTTTCAGTAGAACCTCAAATGTCTACGTGCCACCATTCCCGACGCTACAACTCGTCAACTACCCTCCTACAGAAAAAGATTACCGTTAAGGGTTGCATATTAAAATAAAACTTTTCTAATTATGCCGATTGCGTGGTTTCAACTGTTAATTATTCTGACCTAATTAGTTCAGCTTAACGATCTGTGGTGCCATCTATGGCTTGACTTTTGAAACTGCAGTAGTTGTTACGATGACTGCAATGGCCCATCCATTGCAGTCATCGTTTCATTCTTCCAAACTTTACGATACTGCCTTCGTCATTTTTTGCGTGGGTTTCTTTCATATCCAATATTTTTAAGAAATTGCTTTTAGCGGTATAGCTGCCTGTTGTACGGTTTGAATATTTTTCTCTTCCTTTTGATGCTTCGTAAAGAAAACACCGTGTATCTTTTTTGGCTTCTAAGTAATGTTTGTGTTTGATTGGCTTGGCATAATGTAGAGACGTGTTATGAGCAACCTTTTAACCAATAATGTTAAATTCAAAAAGCTCTTTTACGGGAACTTTCTTTTCTTTGTTTTATATAAAAATGCGTTTTTACGACAATTCGCTTGTGTCTCCACACACTACTAGACTTGTGCTAAAACATTGACCGTAAGGAACCCTACTCTCAAACTGTTTGCTCTAACTCGTAAATAAGAATATAGAGTTGTTTCAAACTACGTTCATAATGTTTTTATTAAGGAAAGTTGGCTGACAAATTGGAAATAATGGCTCGAAATACTTGGGAAACACGGAGGGAAGTTGGCGACGTGTTTTTGTATTGAATACGCGAGAGTTGTGGGTTTTCTGAACCGTTTGTACCTAATGTTTGACGTTGTATCAATGATTGCTACACAACGCGTCATAACGATCATTGTACTATTTAATCTCATTCTTAATTAAATTGATTGACCATATAAAAACGGCCAAATATAGTAACAACATTAGTTATAGTATATGTTTTATATAGGTACTTAAAGAATCTATATACAAAAATTCATAACCGTAACATGAAAAATTACAAAGTCAACCTTACCTTAAGCCTGTTATGTTACCTGGTTGTCCGCACACATACATGGTTAGATATAGGACCATCCGGGCGACTGAGGGGTTGTTTTGCTCCCGTACCGAGCAGTGTACTGGTGGCTAATGCCTACTATGACGTGCCGATACCTGTGTTATACTGAATATCGGTGGTGTCCAATTTGTGACCTTTATTTGAATATTTTTAGAAACAAAATATAACATGGTGTAAAATGATTGGAATCGACTCAGTTACTGAATCTGAACAGACTATAGGTATTTAGTTTTCGCATACATATAATAAAAATAAAGTTGTAAAGCCCTCCTCCTTTGTTCTGACGTCATCTCAATGCTCAGTCACGTGGTCGGAACAAAAGAGTCGGACGCGTGGTCAACTCGAGGCGTTCGACACAAGAGAAACGGAACGAAACGGTTGTAACTTGGCTAAGGGAGGGAGGCCTTCACACCGCCAGAGACAGGAACAGATGGAGGAATATCATAAGAGATAGAGTGATGAAACAGGGGGGTCACGACCCTCAGCATTGAGGAATACGACGCAAGGAGGAGGAAGGGAGGTAGGTGTGAGTCGGAAAAAGTCTGACACGCCCTCCTGTTCCACCATAGACCGTGAGAAGTCATCGGAAGATTTATCCCCACCAAAATCAATCCCCAGGTGTATCAGCATCTCGGCTTTAACAAAAACCGTGCAGGACAGGTACAGTAACGTGTGTAACACGCCGCGATAACCGCGCACCGCGAAGCGTAAGCTTTAGAGAAGCGAACGGTTTTATGATAACCCCCGCGCTACGCCCGCGAGATTGAAGGTTTTACGAGCGTGTGCACGCCGCCTAAGTACCGGGATTCGGTTTTTGTTATAGATTGTCGTAAATTTTATAAATTATAACTGTTATTTTTTTGTTGAAATTGATTGTGTAGTCAATAAAATAAAAACCCGCACTGGACCTGCAATTCAAACCAATTCAAAATATTTTATTTTACATATGGGCCTACATAGAATATAAAACGTCAGAAGCTAGTGCACGGTTCCAATTGGTCGTTTCCTATGGAGAAGAACCGGCAAAAAACTGTAAACACCATAGTTACTTAATAAAAACAGGTCATTTCTACAATCTCATACATCTTTTAATCCTTTTTTTTATGAATGTTAATGGTAAAGCTACTTGTCATTTGAGCTACACAGAAACTATTATAAAGTTTGACGAAGGAGGATGTAAATCCTGGGAACCTTCCCATCGCTACGGTTGTTAACAGCGTTGAAGAGGTATTTTTGAGCAGAAGTTGTAATATGGCGCTAAGTTCCAAATCTTGGAACACACAGCTATTGGAAGGTGGGACCAGATACATAGAAAGCCCGGCATCAGCCTTCTGTTCATAAACACGTTAAAAAATAAAAGGCCACATTTGAGAAAAACCTTAGAATGTAACTTTGAACAAAACTGAACTAAACAATAAAATAATTAATTTGGGGTCTGGTGTAATACATAGTAGCTATTTAAGTAGTAGCTACTATTATACACCGGACAAGCCGCTAAGGTAGTCAAAATGGTTTATTCCAGAAATCCCCACCGACAAATCCCTACCAGTGGTCATTGTAACTTTTTGTTCCAGAAATAATCCCCCTTGGCTAAATCATTATCTCAGTAAGGATTTTTGGAAAAATAAGTGTAAAAATAAAAATATAGTTTAAAAAAAACTAAACCGTGGGGCGCTTCGTGCCATATTTTTCGTAAATGGAGCACCCCACGCTTTTTTCACAATCAGATTAATATTTTTCGTTCATTATTATTATTTTCTACCTATATTGAAAATTATTTTACAATTTTTAGTTTGATATGCTATGAAAGCGTGTTTTTTTAGTTTTTTTTAAACTATATTATTATTTTTCACTAAAAAAAAAAACGGATTATTGTATTGTCATCAGTCTTTGATGGGTGTGCAAAGTTTGAAGAAAATCTGATTGCCCAAAGTAGGTCAAAATCGAGCTCAAAGGCGTTGGTTACAAACATACAGGTGAAGCTAATATGAGCGTGTTAAAAATCCCCACCAGATATTTTTGTTTCTGAATTATGTCAAAATGGGCTTTTTTTTACAACTTTTCTCTCAATCAAATGCTTCGTTTTGTTTCTCATTAATTAAAAACAGCAGTCTTATTTGTGCAGCTAATGGAGTCAGTCCGATACAGCTTACAAGTGGCGATACATATTTATTAGCAGCTTATCGTGGCTAAGGAGCACAGCCCTCTTGTGAGGATTACACGAGGAATAGGAATTAACTGCGGCCTTTGTACTAGTAATAAGAAGTTGTCGTTGACGCAGCCTGCAGGTATACGGAGTTGGGTAACTGGCTTTATGAGTCGCTGTGTTGTAACTCGTTATTGAATATGTGAGGTTAGGAGAAGTTTGTACGCGTCTTAATATTGTCTAATGTAGAATAAAATATTAATATATCGTTTTTATTTTTTTGATAAATTATCTAGGCTGTCGAAGGGAGAGAGCATTGCTGCTTTTAGAGTTTTGTGCAACAGGGTGTCAAATCCCGGATACTTTTGTTGAAAGAAGACGATCCTCCGACACAGGTGTTGTGTCTGGTCCGGGCAACAGCCCAATAGTTGAGTTCTAATCGCGCGGAGAACTTTAATACTGCGATGGAGGATTTGGAATTTAGTTCCTATTATATGTGTCGTTATAGATGTCTCTAGATTACGAACAGAAAAATTACCTACTTCTTCTTCTTTCTGCCTTTGTCTCATATTAGTTGAGGCTAATGAAACTCGTTCTATTCTTCCATTCTGTCCTGTCCTCCGTCACGCTATCACTAACTCCTTTTTCTTTTTTCTTTCATATCGCTCCTCACACAATCCATATATTTGCTACTAACTTAGCCAAATTTTCTCTTGACTGTACAGGTGCATAAAGCTAGAACTACACTGCTCACACGTGTGCCACGTACGCCGATCTGGGCGCGTCGGTCTCCATACGTTTTAAATGGAAACTAAACTTGTAGAACTACACGTGATACACGTCACGCGTCGACGTTCTACGTACAAACCAGGCGTCTATGTCTATGTCTATGTCTGAGTATGGTTTCCGCACTTAGTCCTATGCGGACCAATGTACGTGGGCCATAGCGGCCATAACCTTGGGTGGGCTTATTCCTACCAGCCCACCTCTCTCCAAAAGCAGATTAGGTCTCTCAGGTTTTTCAGGACATCTATAAGGGAATTCGGGGATCCTATGGTTCGTGTGCGTATTTCAGTGACCCCTGTGCTGTCTAGGAGCACATGTGCAACTGTCTCCTCCCCTTCCAAGCATGTTCTGCACAGGGGACTGTCTGTGATGCCTATTGTGTGGAGGTGCTTATTCAGTGTGCAGTGACCCAAACCAGGCGTGTGCACACGTGTTCGTCGGTCCAATGTAGTTGTAGGTTAACACGTACCAGGCTATTACAAGTCTAGAAGCAGTACCTCCAGAGTTATCACGACATAAAGATAAGAGGCACAGCTCGAGGGTGCAGCCACTCTGCGCAACGCCCATCCATTTCGGCGCTGCGGGTCATGGAACTTACTGTATTACTTGAGTGGAACTGTTTTTTAACGCTGGCGCTGATGTTAGGGGAAAATGAGAAATATTTGATGTTTGGGAAACAGGGAACAAACACACTAACAATCTTTTGGCTTCGCTTACGAGACGCGATACTTGGTAGTCGTGTATTGTGCATTTAATAATAATGTAATATCTTAAAATAACTTACAACAATTGATATTATAACATTATTTGCGGTGTCAGTTCGAAAATAAAGTGTGTCGCGAGTGTGATATTACCAACTTTTATATTGTGCAAGATGAACTAAATAACTCATAGTCATAGCATACTATCTGTGTTAGTTATGTCCAATCAAGAAGCTAGCCCTTTTGGGCGTAGCCAACTATTACGTCGAAGTCCTCCGCCGACTCCAACCCAACCTGAACCAGTTCAACCTAGGCAGCAAACACCACCTCGAGCTCCACCCGTGTCGGATGGTGAGTTACCGGAAGAAGTTATTTCGACACCAGAGATCCAGAAATGGATGGGGTCAATAGACACTATTTTTACTGAGGTCTGCACCATAGTTGCGGAGGGGAAAATGAACAGTGATCAGAAGCTCCGTGTCTCCGCTCTTTGTCGCAGGGTTTACAATGGAACATCTCAGATGGCGGTACTGTATCAATCATTAAAACAAAAAACAATTCAAGCACACAACACAGCACAGCACCTTAGGGACCAGCTGGACCTTACAGAATCTGTTAAGGTAATCAAAGAGGCTGTAATTAACAAATTATCACCTTCCGGCAACTCCTCTTCATCCTACGCTAGTATGGTTAAAAAAAGTTCCGAAACCTTCATCCGTCCAGCAAATTTGAGTTCAGTGGCCATCTATCCTTGCGACAAGACTAAAACAAGTGATGATACAAAGACACTTGTGCAGAAAATTATATCGCCTGAAGAACTTAAGCTTCATGTCCGTGGCCTAAAGAAAGTTAGAAACGGAGGTGTTCTTATTAGGACCGAAAGCAAAGGCGATATCGAAAAGCTCAGGAACTCAACGAAACTGGTGTCATCAGGCCTTACGGTAGAAGAAGCTCCTAAACGCCGACCTAGGATTGCTGTCGTTGGAGTTCCAGTAGCACTTACTGAAAAGGAAGTATTGGACTGCATTTATGAGCAAAACATCTCAGATAAATTGGCAAACACTACTCGTGAGTCCTTCCTTGCGACTGTCAAATTGAGCCATAAGTCAGGTAAAAAAGGTCTTCCCACCTGCAACTTTATTTTAGAAGTACCCGCTGCCGTCAGGAAAGTCCTAATAAATCAAGGCCGGATTTTTATAAATTGGACATCATGCCCTGTGAAAGATTTCACAATAGTTACAAGATGTTTTAACTGCCAGCAGTTCGGCCACGCAGCAAAATTTTGTCGTGAAACCAGTCCTACTTGTAACCATTGTGGAGAGACTGGGCATTCCCACAAGGAGTGTAGCAGTAAATCTTCTCCACCCCAATGTGCGACGTGCAAGCGTTTCAAGAGGAAATGTGACCATCAGACAGGTGACGCAGAGTGTCCAGCGCGTAAATATGCGGAAGTTAATTATATTAATTCGATAGACTATGAAGGCGCCTAAGAGCGCCCCGACTAGCTTATATAGTAGCACTTAGTTACGGTTTCGTTAGTGTTAGCGTTAGTTTATCTTTTATTACTTTAGTAACTAGTTATTATGGCTAGTCAGCTAATCTCCGATTTGGATGGATTCTCTGTGTCTGAAGCCAATACCTGTAATGTAGAAGATTGTAAACTTCTTCTTCCTTCTGGGGAAAATACGCTTACGCTGCTTACACAAAATATTCGCAGTATTAATCGCAACATGGATGGGTTTGAAGTTCTATTACAAAGTCTTGACATTAGCTGTGATGTTATTGTATTGACAGAATGTTGGCTGTCAGCTCAGACAGACAATTTACCTTCCCTTGACGGCTACTGCACTCACAAAACAAATTCAAACATGAATCAGAATGATGGTGTTGTAGTATACATCAAAAATAACCTAAAAGCACTAGTGGAAGAGCCGATAGTTCAACATAGTAACTGTTTAGTAATTAAAATTATCCCGGATACTGTAATTATGGCCATTTATAGGCCACCGTCTCAAAACATTGACAGTTTTTTAGAATCACTTGATGTAAATTTAAAACATGTATCAGCTTTTAAGAACATTGTTCTAATGGGTGACATAAATATTAATATTGCTTCCGGGAGATCAGATACACATGTTCATAATTACTTAAATATTTGTTCATTTCATGGTCTTTTACCAACCCATTATTATCCCACACACCAGACTGGATCATGTTTGTATCATTTCATCATAAAAACCAAACTTCCGAACAAAACATTAGTTACTAACTCATCGCTTACGGACCATCAAGCTATTTTACTAACAATACAAAAATCCTCACCTAGAATAAACTGCATGCGTAGTAGTACAAAAATTAACATGATTAATCTAGAACATGACATTCGCGGTATTGACTTTGACCCTGTTTACGAAACTTATGATGCAAATATTTCTTTACAGTACTTCATACACTCGCTACAACATGCAATAAGCAAAAATACGATTACTAAAATAACGTCTAGAAAGTATAATTCTATTAAACCGTGGATCACTCCTGGACTCGTACGTTGTATACGACATAGAGATAAACTACACCAAAAGTCGAAACTTGCACCGGATAATTAAATACTTTCTATTTCTTATAAAAGGTATAGAAATTTTTGCAATAATCTTTTAAAAAAAATTAAATATCAACATGAGAAGAACGAACTACAGAAGGCAGGAAAAAACAGCAAACTTGTATGGAAATTTATTAAAACTAATACTTTTCGATCGAAAAATTCTGAACCTCCCCTTGAATTACTGTCAACAGAAATAGATCCAGTCGAAGCCGCGAATAAAGTAAACAGTTTTTTTGCTAACGTTGGCAAAACCTTGGCTGAAAAATCCTTGAACCATAGTAGTTCTCCCCACCAAACGTCAACGGCTGTGAACACCCTTACGAAAACATCAAAATCCTTTGTTTTATTAGACACTGACGTCAATGAAATTTTAAGGATAATTACAGGGTTAAAGGATGACTGCGCTGTTGGGTGGGATTGTATTCCTAATAATATATTGAAAAGGTTTAAACACCTTCTTGCTCCTCCATTAACACATATTTTTCAGTCATGTTTGTCTAACGGAATTTTCCCCAAACCGCTTAAGAAGGCAGTAGTTACGCCAGTTTTCAAAGCGGGCGATAAAAACTGTGTAAATAACTATAGACCGATTTCAGTACTAACAGGACTCTCAAAAATTTTAGAAAAAATTATAAATAGTAGGTTAATAGAATATCTTGAAGTTAACAAATTGCTTTCCAATAACCAATTTGGGTTTAGACCAAAAAGATCAACTAACCAAGCAGTCCACAGACTGTCCGAATACATTAGTACCAAACTAGATAAGGGCATGCACACCATTGGGATTTTTCTGGACCTCGCTAAAGCCTTTGACACAATTTCTTGTTCTATATTACTGCACCAGCTCGAAAAACTTGGAATAAGAGGCGGACAACTTCAGCTATTCTCCGATTATCTTAGGGACCGTCAGCAATGCGTTAAAATAGGGTCGTACACAAGTTCTGAGATGAAAAATAGTTGCTTCGGAATACCACAAGGAAGTATTTTGGGCCCTACATTATTCTTAATTTACATTAATGACCTATGTAGTTTAGTCCTTCATAATGGGCTAATATTATCATATGCGGATGACACAGCTCTACTATTTTCCGCTAAATCTCAAGGTGAAGCGTATGAACATGCCCAAAACGGTTTTAATATTGTGTCTAATTGGCTTCATCAAAATCTTCTAACACTAAATATAGATAAGACTAAATACATTTTATTTTCAATGAGAAACATTAATATACCGCTTACGAACCTAAACCTATTTGCACATAATTGCAAGCATGCTGACATTGCTTGTAGCTGCCCTACTTTAGTTAAAGCTGATCACGTAAAATACTTAGGTGTTACGATTGACACAAATCTAAATTTCCGTAAACACATCGAGTTACTGTGCACAAGAGTGCGTAAATTAATGTATATTTTCAAGAACCTACGTCACATAGCCGACTATAAGTTAATTAAACAGGTTTATTTGGCTTTGTGTCAATCTGTTCTCACCTACTGTATTACTTCATGGGGTGGAACTGCAAAGACTATCTTACTTCCTCTAGAACGTGCTCAAAGAGCAATTCTAAAGGTTGCAACCTTCCGCCCTTTTAGGTTTCTCACACATCAGCTATACACTGCATGTAAAGTACTAACGGTACGCCAACTATTTATATTGCACACTGTACTTTATCAGCACTCTGAGCTTCCTTTTGACCCAGTACCTTCAACCAGGAGGAGGAAAGATTTGGTTTGCACTAAACCACAGACGAAACATGCATTTGCACATAGATTTTATGTATTTTTAGGACCTTTTTTATACAACAAGTTTAACAAATTATTGGATATTTATAGCGTAAATTATATTAAATGTAGTACATTGGTATTGGAGTATCTACTGAATCTTAACTACACAGACACAGAGAAACTATTAGAAGTTTTAGTATGATAGTACGTTTAGTTTGTAAGTTGTTTTTCTGTAATTTCTGTATACGTGCACCAGTAGTGATAGTCTTGTAAGTGATGACCCGAAACACAGGTTTTATAAACCTAGCTCGGGCAAGTCGCTAATTAAACATAATTTTAAGTTAATAAAGTAAATTTTCCTGTAGTTTAAATATTTGATAAGTCAATTATACTCGTAGTTATTACTTGGACACAGCATAATTGTTTAAGATTTACTTGTGGCTGTTATATGTAATTATTTTGTGTAAAAGATGAAATAAAGATTATTATTATTATTATTATTATTACTGTTGAAGGAAAAGTTGGAAATTACTGAATTTATTGCTCTTGAAGCCGGATCACATCATTTCAGCCGAAAGATTTCCACGTTTGGACATAGGCCTCCCCAAAGTGTCGCCACAACAATCGGTCCTATGTCTCGCATTCATCGGATTTCCGTGACCTGCACCAGTTCTTCGGTCTTATGGGAGGCCTTTCAACGCTCCGTCTTCCGGTACGTGATCGTCACTCCAGAATCTTTAACCTTGACATTTTTACATAATAGCTAGCTAGACAAAAAATAGATAGATGTTAAAGTCGAAAGTAGGATTTGTTTCTACATTAGGTACCTGTGGCAGAGCACCTCATGTAGATTGACGGCACATCAGTAGATCGCGGAGGAATGTCGGCTTGATGCGCGATTGATATTTAAGATCCCTATCGAAAATTGTGGTTTTGATCAGATTAGATAAAGTAGTGTATGATACTGCACATAATTAGGTATTAAAACATTCGTGATTTTGACGTGCAAAATGTTATTTATAACCTGTTTTTATATTTCTATGTTTTTTGTTGTTTTGTTTTGTTTATGTTTATGTTTTTTTTTTTTGTTAAATATGCAACCTGGTGATTTCTAAGTCACGAGTGAATAGGTTACTTCTAGGTAAGGGCGCTCTATCGTCGACCGCATCATCGCTTTCCATCAGGTGAGATAGCAGTCAAAAGCGAACCTATCAACAATAAATATTATATATGTATAATTTATCAATATTCAACATTAATTATATTTTAATAACATTTGTTATTTGGCAGTATTATTGACTGTTATTATTGTGTACCGAAATAAGCTTTTACTTTTTTTTTTATTGATATAAACTAATGCTTGACTGCGATCCCATCTGATGGTGCACAGCGATGCAATCGTTGATTATGAGGCGCATTAGTTTATTAAGAGCC
The DNA here is from genome assembly GCA_910589285.2 of Mythimna ferrago. Classification (NCBI taxonomy): domain Eukaryota; kingdom Metazoa; phylum Arthropoda; class Insecta; order Lepidoptera; family Noctuidae; genus Mythimna; species Mythimna ferrago. The sequence continues at coordinate 27,462,844 of OU342684.1, forward strand.
TATTCACTCTAGCCTTGAAGACACCCAAATTATAATCGGACAGGAAGACCGCAGCAGGCAAACTGTTCCAGTCCTTCGACGTACGCGGAATAAATACTTAAAAGTTTTCTTATTTCTTCACTGCCGTCATTCCGCCAATAGACATATATTGCTGGACACTGGTCTCCTCCAAGCATGGAGACAGTGACAGGTCCTAGGTTTCTTTCACCCAGCAGCTAACGAACACAAAAACAGTCTGATTCCTATTCATCCACTCTATTTATAATTTCTATTAAATCTTTGGTTTGCAAACAACAGTCGTACCTAAATCAAAACAGTTCCACATGTCACTGATTTACTGGCCATTGTTTCCTCATCTGGCTTGTCCGCCACAGGCCCGATGTGGCCTGCAGTACGACAGTACGCCGAATACGCCGCGTGTCGTAGGCGCAGTTATATTAGTAGCCCGCCGGCACGATGCGGTACGAAATATGATTTGTGCGTGCCCAGCGCGCCAGGGCCGTCCCTCGCTCCAATATTAAGGTTGCTCAATGAAAGTAATTTACGAAAGTGAAATTGTGGACGTAATGTCTGTAAGTAAATGATTTATTGGGCCCGCCACAATCACGACACTAAGTCTTCTCTTCGAGAAACGCCACGGAGTCATCACCTTCCGCCTTACGCAGGTCCTCACCGGACATGGCCAATTCGGGAGATTCATGTTTTAGATTCAGGCAGAAGAAACGCCTGGGTGACAACTACAGACCAGACACAGTAAAGTATACGGTGGAGATGTGCCGCACTTGAGCGGATCACCACCGTACCCTCATGGAAGCGATCAGCATGGAGATTTAGAAATTAAACTTAACTTTCTGAAGACAAAGCTGATCTACTGCACGTAGGTGAATTATTAGCAAAGTAAAAAAATAGCATCACATGTTGATTTTAACTACATATATGAAAGCAATCTTAGACTTGCTGATTTGCACTATTAATCTGTTGGAAAGTGTCCTCAAGGTTTTCTGACCTTGTCACTGCCAATGACAATGGAGCACCCTCGGGTAACCGCTGTACAAAATATGATTTGTTGCGTGCCCCACCCGACTAGGGTTGTCACTAACGCCTCGATTGTCGACAGGCGCCGTTTTACAGGTCATTGTTTCGATTTACGGCGAAAGGGAATTGTTAGAAATGTGAAAAGGCTTTTTAGAATTTTGTTACTGTGTTTTTTGTGTAAGTTATGAAATACTCGTAAGCTGGTATAAAATGTTGCACCTTTGGGCTTCGTTCAGTGTAAGAAAGTAGGCACCGAATCACGGCATGTTGGAACTTTATCCTTATCTGTAGGAACTTCCACAAGACGTTGGGTAACCCTTTTAGTATAGCCACCAAGATAAGACGCTGCCCTTTTTTGATTTGGGGATATGAATTCTCTAAATAACTGGTACCGGTCTCGTGGAGCAAGAGACAGCTTCAGATTTTTACTGACTAAAACCCACTCCTGTTCCTTCTTGGCCTTTGTTCCGGAGCCCTGGGGTTCCCTTTCATGAAAAAGGCCCCAGTAGGCTTCGACCCTGCTGGGGTTTTCGGTTTTGCTGACATCTCCTTAAGGTGCACACTACGCGCCGTTGATGACTCGAGCTTGGTCCGGACGATTAACGAACTGCCGGAGGTCCGCCTAAAAGCGGGTAGCGGATCATTGGATGATTTCCCACCTATAAATGGTTGTGTTGACTCTTTCAATCCGGCAGAAGTTAGCTAGTCTGTAATCAACTCAGGAGTACTTACATAACAAGTAAATTTTTTCAAAGAACGTTATTCCTGTAGTAGACTTTCAGAGCTTTAATCCGTAAGTCAAGATAAATATTAGCACGTAGATGTTTATTGGAAGTGCTTCCGTTTTACTCGTAACAAAGTACGAACTCTAGAGTGTAATGGCGCCTAGGAAGCACCACTTAGTCTGGTTGTATCGGATTTCAGTTACGAGTCATTTACTCACTGAGATTGTAAACAAGAAGCTCTTTACATATTAGGTGTTCAATAAAATGTATTGCTCGTGAAGATACTCGTAGACTTAAGCTTTGTTACAATACTTTGATTGTGTGTTGCCTGATAGCTATATTTGAGGATATTAAATTTAGGAGAAAACTGGCAACTTCTGGGCAAGTGTGTTGCATAGTCAGCCTGTCAACCACATCATCGCTTACCATCAGGTGACCTAAAGCTATGCGCTGTCCAAAGGTTAACCGTAGGAACAAGGGTGGTTAGTAAAAATCTGACACTCACTCTTGCTTTACCCAGGGTGGCTGTAGAAGTCACTCGAGTGTTTTTTTTTTATTATTAATAGGCTCGCAGTTGACCACTGTCTCATCTGCTGGTAAGTGATGACTTTGTCGACGGTGTAGTACGCTTGCCTAGAACTAACCTATTCACAGGTTGTAGCTATCAGGAAACATAGACACCGGTAGGGAATCTCTTTCTAGCTGTACGCGCCATAATTGTGTTCTCAAAACATTTGGGTATGTGTTAACAGTGGGTATGGATACGATGTCCACCTGTACTGCTGGTGTTCATCGGAACACCAGACATACGTATTTACGTTACATAATATGCAATTAACAATGTCAGTGTTTTATTTACAGCGTTCTTAGACATCTTTGAAGTTGTGCTGACTGCCTTCGAGTTTTGACCTTAATGAGCGACAGCTATATCTTGCTCTCCAAAAGCAGAGCGTATCATAGTTTTTTTTTGTACTTAATTGTAGCTATTTGCGTCTAATATGATACCTAAGATTGGAGGTCGACTGTTATCGTTTACGTGTTACTCTGTTATTATTTAGAAGACTATTAGGATGTCCTTGCCGTTATGATAGCATCTATCTCTATTATTAATAAACCCAAGTACTATTCCACGCTTAGGTATTATTTCCAATTACACGTCTCCAAACTAATTCCATCACCGACCCTAACGGCTCCAATTGTTGGTAATAAAATAATTTCATGTTCGTGGCAACCCTGAGACTATAGGGCGCCCAGGGGACGCCCCGGTGCTGGCCCGAAATAGCTGTATCTTAGATAAGTTAGCCAAACTGCGGCTATTGTGTCGCTGACGTGCCCGCTTTATATTATGTTATCATATACCTACATGTGTGTGGAGATCACTTACGTAAATTTTTGCATACTTTTCTGTTATTAAATTGGGCCGAAATGTTACGATTTGTTTGTTTTCGTTTGCCATGGCACTAAGAAGTCCTAACTCTGTCGGAAAAATTATACCCCTTATGTTATCGTATGTTACACTACTAAAGACATAAAATTGTTAATTTTTGGGAAGTTCTGTAGTGAAATAAAGCAATAATCCTTACAACAGAATTTCCATCACGGTTGTTAACCTCGGAGATTAACCAGGTACGCAGGAGATATTATAGTGCTCGTGCATGTCCGCAAACACAGGTGCAGTACCTGTTCCTTTAGTCCGATGGCACGGCGATCCGACATGATCGGGGAGAGATCACGCGCTGGACCAAAGGCTTTACGTGCTTATTCAAGGTACAATATCGCTGCCCGCCAAAGGCCACTTGTTAAATTCGAACGGAACAAGGCTCGACTCAAGAGGGACAGAATCCAAGCCGCGAAAATAAACTAGTGGATAACATTAATGTTTTATGTGCTCACTTATTTCTTAAGTCTTAAAATCTTGTGTTGGTTAAAGTTATGATGTTAGGATAAGGGTGAAATAGTCCATCATTCTTCCATGCAAACGCAGTATGGCGACAACGTCATTCTATGATAGTGTAATTTCTAAACAAGATATGATATCGATCGGTTTGTTTCGTTGTTATTTAGTCCTCTATGGAAGCGAAACAATAAAAAAAAAAACTTCGGAGGGATGTCCGTCGTTTGGCACCATAGAGGTAGAAGTAAATAGGTTTAATGATGTTTTGAATTCACAAACTTAGTGCACACATTTTTGTGACATGATGTTCTAAATTCAATTTACTTTGTCTTCTAGCGGATAATAACGGCTTTTGCACTCAGATATCGAAGAGCAAAAATACTCTTTCCGAGTTGGGGGAATGAAAATATTTTTTCTTTCTTTCATTTTAACATAGCCCATCAATGAGTTCGAGCCACCGACTAGTGCAGCCTTAAATAACTTTACTTTTGTCACATTTCTTTCCCGAAGATTTAGTACCTAAAAGGCCTTAACTTGGTAAAAAACAAGACGCCTAAAATGAAATATCAAACGACCAACACATGTTGTTGTTTGACTTTTTTCGCGGAGGCCATAAATAACGGAAATATATGTGTGGTACGGCCGCCTACTAGGTATTACTAGTATTTGTTCCCAGGTTTGTTTGTTTTCTTGTCACGTTTATGATAAGCTGTGACAATTTACAGATGTTTCTTCTTGTAGCTCAGGTATTGGACGCGGTTCTTGGGGAAATCAGATGAATACGGAATTAGGGTTCTTTTCTTTTTGTTCTTATTAAATTCTGTTCCTATTGTAGGTTCCTATTTGTTGGGGAATGTGGAGAATATGTATTACTGTGATTATATCCTTTGGGAATCTATTCTGTAGGTGTTCTAGCGAAATTACTCTCAAACTTTAGGTGGGTGGAAAACAATGATTGGACAGATTTATTTTTGTTGATTCTATAAATTGTTTGATGGTCGTTGGAGCCAATTGGTCCTGGAGTGTCGAACGCGCACCGAAAGACACAGCGTTGGAATGCCTCCCATAAGATGGACTAATGACCTGGTGAGAGTCACAGGAATGCGATGGATGTGAGACGCACAGGACTGTATGTTGTGGCGACACTTGGGAGAGGCCTATGTTCGGGCGTGAGGAAGCCCGTTCCCTCACATGTGCAGCCGCAGCCTGTACCAGGGACCGGCGCAAGAGGTTGTTGCCAGCGATCGCCCTCACGAGGGCATGGCGATGCTCCATTCATGCAGGGCACACCTCCACCATATACTCCATAATGTCCTCCGGGTGAAAGTGTCATGTATTGGCCGCTCGATCAAACATTCGATATTTTGAACACTCGACGTATTGAGTGTTTGATTTATTAACCATTCCATATTATGAAAGTTATTAACCATTCCATATTATTTAGGTGTTCGATTTAAAGTGTTCGATTAATTGATGTTCAACTATTTGGCATTCGATTCGGCATAGTACACTCGCAGCTTCGACCGCGTACATAAAATATAGCCTATGTCACTCAGGAATAAAGCAGCTTTCTATCGGTGAAAAAATTTTAGCAATCGGACCAGTACCTACTTCCAGAGATTACCCCCCTACAAACAAAAAAACATAAAAACAAAACTTATTATTATTATATTAGTGTAGATGTAGGTATCCAGTACCTAATACTTACAGATTACAGAGACACTACCACGAGCTCTTAAGCGATTCATTTGACGACCTAAACTGAACTGTTAAAGGGATGAAGATTTATAGGCTGTATAGCTCCATCTTGCTCGCTCACACGCCTCACGTTTTTACACGTCATGGTAAGGGTGTTTTTAATATCATGCGGATTTCATTCCGCATACGGGATTGCCCCGTCCCGCGTGCGTATTCCCCGCATGCTGTTGATAAAGACATTTGCGGGGGTTACGCATGCGGCGAAAATACGCATAAGTGATGAAATTCGAACGATATTCATTAAACCCCAAACGAACGCCCGGTTCGCGCATATAGAAAGAGAATAGCGCGAAGTTTGTCGCGCTATTCTCTTTCTATTGTGTCTCTAATTACCACGATTGAAAGGTTAAAAACACCCTAAGGCCATAAAAAAAAGCTGTCGTGAAGAACAGTAAGTATATTTAGGTAACGTTACACGTGCGTGACAAACTTCATGAGAAACTACAGCTACACGTTCCAGCTTAAATTAATTATATCAATAAAATATCAGTTAAACTCTCTCTCCAGTGTATTCGTTATTTGGTGGTCGTGTGGACAAAAGTTTTCCGACCCGATGGCTCTCACTAATTGGGTCGTACGTGACAATCGTCCCGCTCGTGGCACCTACGCGGCCGGCGACGGGGGACGTACTTGTATGAAAGGAATAATTGCTTTTATATGGGTAACTACACATCTCGCGTAATCGGGATACCTGCTAGAGAAGGTACGGTTGGTTTTGCTATAAAGTTTAATTAGTTTAAAGTTATTTATAAATTACTGCTTTGTGTTACGGATAGGTTTCAGTTCAGTAAAACCCTTTTCTGTTTTCTGGTCATATCTATTTTAAGTCCATTTATTTACCAGCAATGGCAGTAATACAATCAATGTTAGAATTAGTGTCTCGGTAGCCACAGAGAGTATTTTGAAGGGAAATTCATTATTTGATAGTAAGTAATACTTTGGTCGTAATAAAATTAGTAACTGTATTTTCTGATCTCAGTCGTAAATTAAGAAAAATCAGAACCTAAAATCATAAATTCAGTGCTCACAATTTGCAAAACTTAATAATTTTGTGAACTTCTTGAATATTCAGATATCATTTCTATTACGAAATAATTCAGCTACAAAATTTATGAAAGCGCTATTCACTGAAATTCGCGCATTACATATGTAAGTAAGTACTCTTAAAGGTAGAATCATAGAAATATAAAAAAACATGGTAAAACCTACGAAGTGGCTCTCCAGAATTTGGAGGTGTTAGGATAAATTCCAAAACATATTGTACCCAACTATTTTGTGGCTTTATTTTCTTATTACTCGTATGACACGGTGTCTAGGTACCTATCTCCATTTTTCAAACCCTCCTTAATTGTGCTGGAAGAGATTTCTATAGAAATAGCATCGCCTTTGTAAGTAGGTACGTAATTGATGTGAGTAATAATTTGGTCGTAATAAAATTGTTAACTGTATTTTAATCTCAATCGTAAATTAAGAAAAATCAGAACCTTAAATCATAAATTCATAAGAGCTTACAATTTGTAAATCTTAATAATTTTGTGAACCTCTTAAATATTCAGATATTATTTCTATTACGAAGTAATTCTGCTACAAACTTTATGAAGGCGCTATTCACTGAAAATAAACCATTTGGAAATTTTCCTTTGAATGGAATCTTAAGAAATATCTGTAGAGCATCTAATTTGTATGAAAGTTACTTATTTCGATATTGTAAAGGCTCCCATACACCTGGGAAAAGTTGCGTTAAATACCTGCTTTCTTCTTCTTTTCGTGTCGATACTTTCAAACTATACTCTTTCTGACCAATATTTATTTGGCAACCTGTACGGCTCTATTGTTGCCCACGTATAGATAAACTCAATACCTGCCTGTCTACCCACAAGGTTTGGGCCTAATCCCTCCTGTAGGCTCCTCAGGGACCTGTAGCCCTTGTGACGTCATAGCCGGCGGCCATATTTACATAATGAAACTAAATCGTGTGGAAATGACGATAAACGAGAATCCCGCGTGTATCGTGGCGCCGCCGCCGCCGCCGCCGCGCCTTAACCTACTGTTGTGTTTACCTTGGAATTGGTTTTCTGTGTTTGTTTGCTTTTGAAATACAACTGGGATTTACTTAATTGTTTTTGATGAGTTTCCTGTTACGAGTGTACGTTTAGGTTATATCGTTTTCAATAGAAGTTAGATAACATTAGATGGGAATATTATATTATTTATTGAAAAGCAAAATACAAGGCGGTGTTTTCTTTTTCTTTTTTGATGGTGGGATTTTTTCTCCTGCTCCAGGCATGGGGTGACAGGGAGTGTCAGACTTTTACTGACTAATAAAAATCCTTCCGTGTTCCTTTAGTTACTCTTTATATTTCAACAATCAATCCCACTAATACTTACACACGCATACATTCATTGTGCGTACAGCTAAGTAGTGGAATTCCCTGCTGGAGTCTGTGATCTGGGTTACAACGTGAGAGATTCTTTAAAGTCAAGAGTGATAAGGTTTCTTCGGACCACCTCATCGCTTATCATCAGGTGAGTTAAAGGTCGAGCGCGAGTCTATCAATAATAAAAAATCCACAGCCTAAGATGGTGTTCATAAAACATGTTTCATCTCTATGACGCTCAAGTTTAGTTCTTCAGCGGTTGAGCGTCTCAAGCGGTCAACACCGTACCTATACAAAGTCAAGACGTTTATTTCAAAGAGATTTCTAACAAGCACTCTACACATTTTGAATAAGCTCCTACTCTCAAAGGTCTGCTTATGAAGAGGCACTCCAGAATTTGGAACTTTTAGGACAAAATCGAAAACTTAAAGAAATAGTAAATACTTAGTGGTTAAGCGCGGGATTTTTAGTAATAAAAAAACTGGGCAAGTGTGAGTCTGATTCGCGCATTGAGGGTTCTGTGCAAATTACAATTCCTGAATGGAGTCTCGAAGATTTTTCGGAATTGCAAAAATTTTTTTTTGTGACGTATGTTTAAACAAATTTACTGTTTTTAGATTTTTCCCTATACCTGTACTATACGACCTTGCTTTGTGCCAAAATCAGGATTCTGGGTCAACGGAAAGTACCCTATGAATTTCGATCTTAAGACATAAACGGCCGTATCTTTTTTATTCGTTAACTTAGAAGTTTGATTTTTTCACAGCTTAAAGGGACCGTATATGGTTTTAATTTCAACTCAATAACTCCACACGTTCTTGAGATAAAGGGTCTTGACAGACAGAAAGACGGACAGACGGACGGACAACAAAGTAATCCTATAAGGGTTCCGTTTTTTCCTTTTGAGGTACCGAACCCTAAAAATATCACGCCTATACCTTGAATAACGCACTGCTGGGGTTTAGTAAATAAAAGTCTGACATTCCGTCCCGCTCTGCATGCAGCGAGAGGCCCTAGAACGTAAAGAGCAACTGAAGGGACAAGAATGGGTTTTAGTTAGTAAAAGTCTGACTCTCCGTCTCACTTTGATCTTTAAAGTCTTTACAAAATAGGTTAGTTAGTAGACACAGATGTGTGTACAGTACATCCACATGTTTTTAGATAAACCCAATGTACCAGGGCGTGACCCAGGCCATCAACACAACCTCAGACTTAGAGGCGTACCGTGGACTAATTAAGGCGTGGGCGAATGCACATTAGCGAGGCCTTTTCTTTCATAAATTTGAAAATGGAACAGCGGCTGTTGTAACCCAGTATTCAACCACATCGTCACTTACCATCAGGTGTAATAGTGGTCAACCGCAAGCCTATCAAGTTTCTGGGGCAAAATAATTACATTTTATTTAGTCCGTATTTTAGATTATAAAAAAATATTGGACACGTATTTTTTCTTTTTTCGATTGAACAAAAAATAACAAAGTTTTGGTTTAATTTACCAATAAAAAAATACATGTCCCTTATTTTTGAATAATCTAAAAGACGGACTAATTACACTTTTTACGCCAACTAGCCCATTATAAAAAGTCCTCGTTATTAATGAGCCCTCGCCTGTGCGAGGCTCCGTTGGATGCGAGGCCGTGGGCGAGGACCTACTTCACCCAGGCCTAGCTACGCTCCTGTCCAGGCTCCAGGCTTCTTCTTCCTTTCGACTTCCACAACATTCTTAGAGCGTCTCGTAGTACTGGAATGATAAATAAAGAAATTAACTGTATTTAACACTGTAGCAACAATCGCTAATTGTCTCGTTATTTCATTGTCTGAGTCAGGCGAGCATTGAACCCGTGATCTTGGTCTAATGATCACGCGTCGGACGAGAATAGTCATTGAAATTAATTGGTTTATCTTGAAATCAAATTCACACTTCGTTGATATATCAGTCAGTCAGCTTCTCCATTTATATGTAATATAGATTTACACTAATATAATGAAGAGGTGCTTTTTTGTTTTTTTTTGTTTTGTAGTTAGTAATCTCTGAAAGTACTGGTCCGATTGCTACAATTTTTCAACGATAGAAAGCTGCTTTATTCCTGAGTGACATAGGCTTTATGAACGCGGGCTGAGCCGCTGGCAAAAGCTAGTCTTGTATATTTTAGAGGAATGCGGAACAGAGTATCCGCAAACCTCTGTTGAAAAGGGAGGATCCTCCGACCAGACAGATATTGTGTCTGATCCGGGCGACTGCAGAGTTGACTTTGAGCGGCTGAATATTTTGTAATCGAGAACTCTAGTACCACAATGTAGGGTTTTTAGTTTAAGTGACATCATTATTTTGAATTATTATGATTATACCAATTTGCGCTTACCTTCAGTACTTGTCGACCTAATTTATATGCAAAATACTTTATCACAACTCTGCATCAAATTTTTTAATATTTTTTTTTATTATATGTATGTTTTTATTGCACCAACGCAACTCGCAGCGAGAATAAATCAGCTAAGAAACCTTGTTCACAATCGCTCCATCGCGCACAGTTGCACACAACGCACTGGTGTGGGTGAGTAAGTGAATACACAGATTGCATCCTCCTCACTCGCTCGAGATTTACCTACCCACATTTTTAATTATTTGGTGCATTTATTCTACTGTTTTATATATATTTATTTTTCTCTATCTTGTTACATTTTTGTTTTAATATTATCTATTATTTATTTTCAAACTTTAAACAAACACTATCTTACACAATTTCGCTTAAACCCTATTTTTATGATTTATATGTAAACATACCTATATATATTATTTAAATATCCATCACTGATATTATATTATATTGCACTCCAAAACCGGCGTCCGTTGCGTCACAACCACAGGTTCAGTTGAAAACCAGCGTCAGGCACTAGTTGTCTGGCATTCATGCTGAACTGGACCTATTTTGGTGCAGCCATGAGGCAGACATCAATGATATTTTTATTTTTTATTTTTTTTGCTACTTTTATTTTTGATGTGTTTATTGTATAGTATTGTGTTTAGGCCTTGTGATGTACCAAATAAATTATTTTTCTTTCTTTCTTTCTTTTCTTTCTAGTTCTCATGTGTTGTCATTGACGTCGATACCATATGGACCTATGTATGTAATCAAATATTATATAAGTAAAGGTACACACTAGGGTGTACCTGACAGGTTTGCCTGCACAGTTATACCTGTCAGGTAAGCTAGTGTGGAAGAAATTCGCCTCGGTCGCAATGAAAAATTTTCTCTACTAGTGTAAAAATATACTATTTCTGAACCTAAGCAGTACTTCTAGACATTACATAAAAAAAAAAACAATTTTATCTTCAACGGTATTCACATTGTTTTAGAATGGCGCCTATCAAAACCAGTATGGCGCCTATCTGAACTTGATTACCTAATTACCTATGTAATAAACTCGACCCATTCTAGTTCACAGCTAGACAAAGACGATAGCAAATTGGTCCAGACCACCTTGTCCCACCCTCCAATCTGTCGATCCATCATCTCCGAGACTTTCACACTCCGTTAGACAATATTGCTATCTGAAATATTAATGACGATGGTTGAGTTGGTCGGAGGAAGGCGATCTATCACCAGCGTCTTTTTTCATGAGGAAAATATTATGTTTGAGGAATGATAGAGAAATGATCTCGGCTTTCCCGCTCCATAACACGTCATTCAATATTAATACATTGTTATATGGGAAAGAAAATATTAGAGTGATAATACTATTGATTCTATTTGTTTCACTTTATTATTATCCAAAACATTGTTTTATTTCGATGTCCTGTCTTTTGGTGCACAGTACTTGTTTTTTTGTCCAACAAAATACATCGATTTCCGAAATTAAGGTTATTATTATACTTTTATTGCACACTTTAACTTATTACAGGACAAACACTTAAAAAAATAAGTTATTTTACCAGACAATTTTTTATTTTTATTCCACAACTATCACACAACGCCGTCTAGTCCCAAGCTAAGCAGAGCTTGTGTTATGGGTACTAGACAACTGATAAACATACTTAAATATTTCTAAATACATACATATTATAGATAAATTACACCCAGACACAGAACAAATGATGGTGCTCATCACACAAACATTTGTCCTGGGTGGGAATCGAACCCATGACCTCCGGCATAGCAGTTAGGGTTAGTGACCCACCAGACCAACAGGCCAGTCTTTGGATGGGAGATGTGGGGGATTTGGCATGTTGCAGTGATTATAAATTGAAGTCGGTTGTATTTTTTGTAAAAAGGTTTTTTTTATTATTCTGCTCATTAAGAGGGTCCTTTTTCACTCGCCTATCATCATCATCGAGCATGGCATACAAGCTAAGCTTGCTACTTCATCTAACGCAATCCAACGCGATGTTTGATGAAAAAGCAAGGCGAAAAAAGCTCTCATTTAAAAAAAAAAATTGTCATCATTATTACACTTTTTTCACTTTAGTTTTTGAGTAAATTATGAAGTGTCAGAGTTCATGCAAAATAGCTGATTTTCAGAGGTCTTTACTGGATTAGTTTTACATAATTTTATAAATTAATTTCAATAGAAGCCTAGATAATATCCAAAAGATACCGTGATTTCAAAATATCTAATGAAAACTGTGTAATAACGCCATATCGCGTAAGAGCGGTTGTATGAAAAACAGTGAAAATGTATGTCGAGATGCATCCCCTTAAGGCGACATCTTTGATTGTAATATAATGAGCGACATACATGAACACGAAGAACAGGTGCATAATGAAATACTTGAAACATTCACTCATCATCAACCTTGCATTTGCTCAGTGATTTAATTCCCAAATGAGCGTGAAATATAATGAAGCAACGCGTCGGACTGATTCATCGTATGTCTATCAACGTGACACGTGATCAATGAATTAGTGATGCGTGCTGACAGGTGCGAATTGGACATCACTGACTATCCCATAGGGGAATATATGGTGTAAAGTTATGGGGAAGGTATGGGAAGTTATGGTGAAAAATGGTTGCACCATGAAATTTTTGATAGAATCTGATAGAATAGGTAGGTAATAGGATGATTTTAGACAGATTTTGATGCTATGAATGAATGAAGACTATCCCTATGAGAAAACCTCATGAGCTACGATCAAGCATTTCGCCTCATCGTTTATACAGCGTACATCGAAGGACTGGAACCATTTGACTCGTTCAATTATAATTTAGGTGTCTGCAAGGCTACAATGGATAAGCTCCTAATAAACTAGTGCGCCTCACCATTTAACGATTGCATCACTGCACACCATCAGGTGGGATCACAGTCGAGCGCTGGTAATGTACAAAATTATGATGACGGCTAGTAATGGGGAGCTAGCAAGGAGCCTGTCTGTACTATGCGCGCTTCAACGAAATATCAGCAAAGTTGATGAGGCCAATTAGAACCGACGCCTGCCAGGGCTGCGGATTAATGGAAGGAGTTACAGTGGCTTTCGCAAAAAAAGGAAACTGCAGGAATAATGTGGGTTTTAGTCAGTAAAAGTCTCACATTCCCTCTCGCTCCACCCAAATTGGATAAAATAAATGTACAATAGTAAGATACTTCTTGCCTTGTCCCAATATCATCCCAAACGTGAAAACGTAGCAAACAATATAAGAAAACAACTTGGAACCAGTTCAATTGACATGCACGAAGCAATACCAAGGGGAATATAAAAATAGTGCAGTGTCGAACCATGTCGCGGTACATTTGCTGCCATGAATAAAACGCTGAGCTTCCGAAGGAAACACTAAATAAATAGAAAAGATTTCAGATGTTTTACAGGAGGAGTCAGATTCTGTGCAAACAGTTTTACGAGTGGCGCGAGATGGAATCTGTTGAGTCTGCCACTGTTGAACATTGAGATTATAAAATAAAATTTGTATTGCCTGCAATCGTAAACATATAGAAATGAAAACGAGCAGGCACTGCACTTCATTTTTATGGACATTTTATAAATCAAATTTGAATTTATATACAACATTAAAATTTTTTTACAAAAAAACCGACTTCACTTTTTTTTTGTAAAAAGTTTTTTATTTCACACTTTTTAGTTGCAATACACTTACAGCCAGAGTTCCTTTTTCTCATGAAAATTCCGATTGCGAACATACATTAAAAAAATACAAACATCCGAATTGAGAACCTCCTCCTTTTTTAGAAGTCGGTTAAAAATAACAACACCTAATATTTAAAAAAAATCGTGTCAAAGTATTTGTTATCTTGACTGATTTTTTTTTGTGTATATTTGGTAACTTTGAGAATAGGTCTTAGGCTTTTTTTACCCTACCACCTCCATTTTTTTGATAATGCAGATACATCCATCCAAAGGTTGTCTGTAAGAGATCGCCCTGTGCGATAAGACCGCCCATTGTGCACTTATTCTTTTAAATGTTTGTCCTGTATTTTTGATTATTTGGTGTACAATAAAGATTATAATAAATAATAAATAAATACATATAGGTACTTTTATCTATCTAATATAGGTACGTCAGAAAAATTTGTGCCCACATGGTATATTTTGGCCCCTTCCCTCTCTTAGTGATGCCTGGGTCCCAGCAGTGGAAACATAAGACTGATTATACTTATTAATGTATTGGATCATTCAAAAGTATTCTTTAAAAAAACCCATGTCAGTTTAACAGGAAATCTAGTGAAGTCTAAAATGTTACTTCTAAAGTAAATTAAAATCCTTTTAAGCTAACATTATATGAACTAATAGCGACAGTACAAAAAATATCCCGGGGCAATTTAATAAACGCAAACTAACCCTCTTTTGCAAAGTAAATGCAAACAAAGACTAATGGATCTAATAAAAACTAGATACAATTACAAAATGGTGCACGATTTACCGTTTAGAGAGCATAGAGAAAAGTTTTTATACGAGAATAAAAACAAAGAATAGAGAAATAGAGAGGGTAATGCTAGGAAACGGTAGAATGTTAGCGGAAAGCGGAGTGGACAAACAGTTCCAGGATGCTGTTTTGTACAGAAAAGGATGAGAAACTGATGTAGCAAAACATTAAATCTTACGTAAACATAATGTCCTAGCTTTTGCCCGCCCGCGCACATAAAGTACAAGCCCATGTCACTCAGAAATAAAGCAGCTTTCTATCGGTGAACAAATATTAGCAATCGGACCAGTACTTTCAGAGATTACCTCCTACAAACAGAAAAAAAACTTTACCTCTTAATAATATTAGTGCAGATATAAAGGTTTATGTATGAGCCGAGCAAAGCCGGGGCGGGCTGCTAGTTCTAAATATTTGCACATCACTAGTTACACATACCTAAAGTGAGAACTACACTAGACCAACGCACACGTGGACCAAGCCTGATTTGTACGTAGCGGCGCGTTGCGTGGCGTGGTTCTAATGTAGCTCTGCAAGTCTAGTTGCCGTATAAAATGTATGGAGACCGACGCACCCTGTTTGGGCGTACGTGGCCCACATGTGCACACTACACAGTGTAGTTCTTCCTTTATACTAGGCTGTAACACCTTTTATACTTACCTGTAATAAACAAATTGATTTGATTTGATACCGAGCTGCTACAAAGAAAATACCAGACGGAAAAACTCAATATCATTGCCCGAAAAGGAAATCGGCCCCAGGCAACGTAACAGCAATTGCAACTTCTAACCAAAAGAAGCAGGCTTCCATTAAAACTTAACTACACGCCAGAACACTGCAGTGACGGGCTCCGCTATTTGGCAGACGATCAACTTATCTGACCACTATGTTTAACTACTTTAAAACAAGCCAAAGCTTTCATTTAGATGCAATCTTTTTTCAGTCTTCCAATTACGATGTTTTAAGCTTTGCTGTGCTATGCTTCGCTACGCTGTGCTGTGTTATGTTATGTTATACTCGCTATCGGTAGCACCGAGCGCATCCGGCCAATTAGATTTACTTGGAGCGAAAATAGAGTTCAGTAGAAGGCAATTACTACAACCCACTTTTAGCCAAGCAGTAGGGATGAGACGCAGAAGGATGGCTTGCTAAACGGTTATACAGGGTGTAACGTTAAATGCGCAAAACCTGAAAATAGTTTGATCAGAATAACGAGCAGAATCTGATCAGAATTACGAGTAGAATCAATTAAACCACTTTTTAATATAGGTTACATTTTTCAAAAAATCTCCATTAAAAATGTTGCCAAGTCTATTTAATTATAGGTCAAGCCATCAAGTGCGCCAACCCGCCGAAATAGGTAATTAAACACAAATGGTTGTACTCGTAGTATAATCAAACTTGAGAAAGTTTGATTGTACATTCGCGGGATAATAAAAGTTCTTATTTCAATGCAGATACGAATTTCAAACAGACTAAAACTGCACATAAAACCTTTAAATTTAATTTTATTCTCACAGAATTAGGTCAATTGATTAAAAAACCATTTGGGGTGTCTGAAGTTTTGTATATTTAATGTTACACGTTGTATATTGTGAATTTAAAACTGATGAAAAAAAGGTTTTAAAACTAAATACGAGATCGACGTCGGTCGTATGAGTGTTCAGGAATAGATTTCATGACATTTTTTAAAACTTCAATGCAAAATTTTTATGAACACTTGATTTATATTTAAGCTGTAGTTTACTAAAATCTTGATTAATTAATTAAGCCCCCAGCGAACGCGTTCGCTCTCTCAATGTCTTTCCATCGTGTCTCTAATTACCGTATTCGAAAGTTTAATGATCATTAGTGTCTAGATGTAGGTTATTATAGACTGCTAAAAATAATGATTGGTATCAGAAAATGGAAATTGTGGAATATTAAATAAAAATATACATATATCATCAAGAAATCCTTAGGTTTCAACGTGTTTTTTCTACATTTCTTTCTTTCATCGTTTACCTGGCATTGTCGGGGTGTGCACAATACGTTTTTTTCTGATATTTCCTCCTGTCAACCATCGTGATAAATATCACTCATGCTCTTTCTTTTCATGTTACACAATATCCGCATAAATGAAAAACCGGCCAAGTGACAGTCAGACTCGCTCCGAAAGATTCCGCACCATTATCTATTCAATTCTTTTTTTATTCTATTTTTAGTTTTTGTTGTTATACCGTTAATGGGATACAGCCTGGTGATAGACAAACGGACAGTGGCATCTTAATGTACCGTTTTTACCCTATTGGTACGGGGCCCTAAAAATGGACAAGAAACAAAACAGTATACGAGGTGTAAGGGACAGCCCTCCACATCCTTGAAGGGCTTGCTCAGTAGACGAAACTGAATAACCTTCCACAAAATTTTTTTTCAAGAAACGAAAAAAATAATCAGCCTCGCCATATAAATTGTTCAATCAAGTTTATCATTTGTGGACACTTCTATGTGGTGATGTTGAATGTATACAATGTACCTTTAATTTGTAGTGTCTCCTGTGTTGGCAACTTTGCTCACAACATTCTTTTGTTTCATCAGTTAACGAATTCATGCAGCGCACCGCATCGGGACTTCTGTTCTTTGTTTATAGTCTCGTTTGCAATTTTTCCAACTGTTATTGAAAAGATTCTGTTTTCTTTTTATTATCATTGCTGTGTCTCGCAACTCTTATTGTTTTTCTGCATTGAACTTAGTTCTTCAGTTGGCTGGAAATAGATATGGTTTCATGCGAAGTCACAATATTTTTTTCCGGAAGTTTGTAGCTTCCATGATTTTTGCTTCCTTGATTCCTCTTATCTAGTCTGATATCACCTAACAGATTTGTAGGTGGTGTCTGGTGTGGTGGTGATAAATACTGGTGGTATTTTAAGGTTGGACATTGAAAATGATGTTTTTTTTTCCGATGTAATGCATCAATTGTTTTCATCGATGTTTCCAAAATATCGATTGTTTTTCATAATGGACATGTTTAGGCCTTAAAAAAACAGCAAAATATATATATGTATAAAACTTCAACACAGCACAAACTTACACAGCAGAAACTCAGTCGGCCATATTTTCGTTTTGGCTTTATTTTTAAGCTTGATTTTCTTAGCTTCCCGGCAAAGGGTACATACTCTATTCAGCCAAACTAATAAATGATAGGCTGAACTGATTATTACATTTTGATCCGCGAAACGTCGTGAGATACCCTAGTCTTTTTCTAGGTCTGTGTAGGTCATACTCATAAACACTCATCTCAGCGTATTCGATGCATCGATATATATATTTGACGTTGAAGAATCAACAATACATCGGTTCAACATGATGCATCTGTAGTGACATAGCGTCACATAAGAACTAATCCTGCATCGCGCAATTAAAGTTCTCCGCGTGATTTGAACGTATAGAACAGCCCGAAATCATCTATCGGCCAGTTGCCCACCAGACACAGCAGCCGTCTATTGGCCGGAGGATCCTTCCTTTTCAAGGGAGGTTTGCGGGACTTTACTCTCTGTTCCACTTACCTTCAAACTGGTAATCCTCGACAAAGAACGATTACTACACAACGATGTACATCGTCTAACCCTAGAAGTCAGTACGTAACTCGTGCCTGTAGTACCCTAGTCCTTCTTCGTGACACTGACATTGACAGACGCTTACGTAGCGTCGCAGGGATTAGCGTCGTGTGCTCGTATGCCCCGACCTTTGCCGCCTAGAGCCTACTTAGTGATCGGCGAAGCCCTAACCACGCACGTATGTACTAATCGTTCACGGACGTAATCATAATTACGAGTTAGGTGACTTTGAAAATATCGAAGGCAGGCTGTCATAGATTCTTAGATAAAACAGAGAGTTTGTATACTTTATGGAACTCATGAATGACAGATAGTGTTGCTGTTTAAGGGGGCCAAGTCATTACTTAATCAATCACCAAATAAGAATTGAACTATCGATTTAAAAATGATAAATGATTCAGAAAAAGGCTAATTTCTTCAGAGGCATTTTTTCTAATCTGGGCTGATAATCTGTTGGGCACTTTTGCTTGTCTTCCGGTTTTTTTTTTATGCTAAAGCGACTGCATTTCTGACTTCTACAAACCAGCTATTAAGCAGTAGGGAATTAAACTTTACATTGTATACTTTACATTATATTTTTTACTATAATATTGATAGGCCTGCGCTTGACCACTATCTCACCTGATAAAATGCGATGATGTGGTCGACGATGATCGAAGCACACTTACCTAGATAAATGATAAATGATATTTATTTTGTAAATAGGTTTAAAAAACACTTTTACACGTCAGTTTTTTTCGTCAGTTTATGCTAGATGAGGCCGGTGTTTACTATCTGACTACCCTGAGAAGAAACACCGAAACAAACTCAGGGGTCAAAGTCTCTTTTAAAGTCCATACAGTAAATATGTAATGGTCAAATCACATGAGAACCATGCAGATTTGTCTGAGATGGTCTTTTGAAGAAAGAAATGGTTCTTTCTTCGAAAGAACAGATTTGAGTGGACCTGTCCAATCAGTGTAAGCATTTGTCAGTATTCGAAAAGCTCAACTTAGGACTACTAAGGAGCTCCACGACTTGACGAACAATACTAAAGAAAGGACATTTGGGTAGGCCGCAGAAAATACTCAAATTGCCAGACATACGTTAAAATTACTGAAAAGAAAAGAAAAAGCAATCAACATAGTCCTCACATTTACAATAATATAAGGAAATTGATAGTTTACAAAATATTTAGCATAGTAAATATTTATGTCAAAGAAAAAAAATACTTTAAGTACTTAAAATGTATACACGTCAATTTGTAAAATAAAAATAATCTCCAATGTCAAATTGTAAAAAATTAAATAAATAAAAAAAAAGGCACATTTGAAAATAAAAATAATTAAAAAAATACAAAAAGAAGAAAAATAAAAATATCAACAGTTATAGTAAGTACTGGAGCAGGTCAATCCCAAGCCTTTTCGTCCTGAATATAGTCCAACAGTGTAAAAAGCCTTAGACGTAACCTATTCACTCTTGACTAAAAACCCTCAGTTTTTATTTATTAGGTTGTAACTTGAAAGACTCCGAAAAAACAATGAGATTGACTGAATGACTGGACACAATATTGGGTCATAGGTATTTACACGCAAACATTCAATCTAGAAAATAATTTATTGGTTTATAACGACGCTTGAACAAATTGTTACCGCAATCAGAGAAAATCTTTGTTGGCAATAAATTTATATGTTGAATTTATTTGTTACAGGTAAGGCGGAAAGTTATTTACAACAAGGAGGTGCTAAATGAGTGAGTTATTGCTCCTCGGGGAGTCTGCTGTTGTCTGATGTTAATGTCTTTCTGGATCATTGCTTAACTTTAATAGGTCTTTAACGAAATCGCTGGCTCATTCATTACTTTTAGAAGACTGATGTGGATTCTTGGAAATGGGTCGCCTAAGGGTTGTATCTTAACTGTTTAATGTTTGTATTGTCAGTTTTCGTCATCAGTATGTTGGATGTTCAGTCGCCACGTGTGAGTTACGGTGTCAAATGCTTACCTCAGTTCTATGATTGCCAAACTAAGGGCCTATATTTAATATAACCAACAGGCGGAGAGATAACAGGGAATAGGCAAGTAGGTTTTCGATTAATTGACAAGCCTATTTGAAATAATTATTTGGTCTTGTCTTTTTTGCCTTTCTTCATAAAACCCTTTTCCTACACTATAGTCATAGGAACTTTGATACACTACATATTAAATAAACAAATCATCCTTTTTTTATGGTTGAAAAAAATCATCCAATGACAACCCCCGCTCTTGGGCGGAGCGGGAGATAGTGTCAGACTCTTACTGACTAAAAGACCCACCCCGTTCCTTCTAGCCTTCATACCGGGGCTCGAGCGCCCTTTCGGATAACCTTGGCCCCAGTAAACCAAATCATCCTGCTAATAGATAATTTGACAATCTAGCAAAGTATAAATTTGCTGTTTTTACTAAATTGATATAGAAACCTATCTAACAAAGCCTATATCAAGTGTCACAAGAAAATTGCTGTGGCCGTTAGAAAAACACTTGTGTTACAACTGTTCGGTTTCACATTTTGTCACGTAGTTTAGGCACAAACGGCTTTACGTAATTCTCATTTACTTTTTCCACGAAAAGCGATTCTACGAAAGTAATAATTATTAGGAAGGTTTCCCTTCTTTCTCTTTAAGTGTTGCGTCTCAATATTGACTCAAAAAACGTTCGCCTCGCAGCGATTTGTTGAAAGATGTGTGTTTTGAGACAAATTGCCTCTCGGAGTGCCAAATAATATGTTTTCAGACTTTGCCGGTCATGGTTGGAGGGAGTGGCTTTGTGATCTGTCTTTTACCTACTTCGCCGTACTGAAGTTTATGGTTAGCAGACATCACAAGTAGAGACACTGACTCGTGGTCTAGTGGTTACAAGCATTGTTGTTCAACATGAAGGCTTTATTTTAGGTGGGACATCATACAATGACTTGTCCCGTTCTAGGGAGAGACTTTACTATGAGTGGTTTTTACTTAAACGTTTTGCCGCGTTTGATTCTCTGATTGGTTAAGAGCTTGGAGCAGGCCAATCGGAACGCGGCACGTTATGAACGTGTCGATTGCGTTAATGTAATACAAATTCGCACTAGGCACTCCAAACGGTAACTTTTGCCTTCCAAGACGTTGGTAAACGAAGTAGGAAGCTGACCACACTAACAAAACACTGGTTATAAAATTCGTGAGCACCTCCGTACCATCGCATTTCCGTTTACGAGTTCAGTAGATGACTTCTACCAATTTCCTTAATTGTAACAAAATGAAACGAAAGTAATTGATAGTAGCCATGTTCCTGCTCTCTGGAGAGTGTCTATAAAAGAGAAACACTTTTCCTGATTGTTGTTTTAGTCTTATTACTGTTACATCTAAATGAAAACGCTTTTTTGACAGGCGCGCTTTTTGCTGGGTGCTAATTTGCTAGCATGTTTTTGTCAGGCGTTCAGTAATGTAGGTCTTTGGAGCTCTAAAGCATAATCACTATTTATTGGGTACTTACCACACTAATATAAATTTACACTAATATAATAAAGAGCTAAAGTTTTTTTTTTATTTATTATGTTTTTTTGTTTGTATAAGGTAATCTCTGGTAGTACTGGTCCGATTTCTATAATTTTTTCACCGATAGAAAGCTGTTTTATTCCTGAGTGACATAGGCTATATTTTATGCACGCGGACGAAGTCGCGGGTAAAAGCTAGTTAATTATAAAACAAAAGCTTGTATGTATACGTATGTTTGTTACTTTTCACACTCTGTCAACTGAACGAATTTAGAAGGTACCAAGATAGCTTATATCTTGGATTAACATAATAGTTTGTTAAGGGTTAGTTAGTTAGCCTGTTTATGTCCCACTGCTGGGCGAAGGCCTCCCTCTCCCTTTTCCATACACGCCTGTCTTCGACCATTGCGGGCCATTCGTTTGTAAAGGGGGAAAGTAATAATTCCACGGGGGTAAAACTGCTGGTTACCTGGTTATTTGGTACCAAATCTCATTTAAATTCGTTAAGAAGTTCGAGCGTGAACAGAACACGTAACAAACTTACACTCGTATACAAACTTTCCTCTTTAAAATAATACCGTGATAAGTATTATGACACAATTAATTTAAGTTTAAATTAAATCAAGTTCCTAAAGTCTAGTAGAGCTAACAATTGTACAGCTGAGTAGGCAAGCAATTAGTGTTACTTAGCACAGGTGGGCGTTACTTTGACTTAGGTTTCAGACCGGTAAGCACTTAGTCAACATTTGGGCAGAGGCGTAGCTTGGAAAAATTTAAACGTGGCCACGGCCAGGCACTAATAAGGTAAAATAGTGGTCAAACGCGAGCTTATCTTCTATGTTGAACCTTTCGAATACCGTAATTAGAGACACAGTAGAAAGATAATGAGAAAGCGAACGCCGGTGTTCGCTTGAGGTTTAATGAAATATGAATTATATTATTATAAAGAGGTAAAAAGTTGGTATTTTTGTTTGTAGGAGGTAATCTCTGAAATTAGTGGTCCGATTGCGAAATTTTTTTCACCGATAGAAAGCTGTTTTATTCCTGAGTGATATAGGTTAAATTTTCATGTGCGCGGGCGAAGTCGCGGGCAAAAGCTAGTCAATTATAAAAAAAAACCCTCGTTCTTAAAGAGTCCTCGCTTGAGCGGTCCTTTGGGCGCGAGGCCGTTGGCGAGGGCCCACTTCGCCCACGCTTAACTACGCTACTGAATTTGGTTACAACTTAGGTATTAGTTTAGTTAGATTGAATTTTAGACAGGTAGGTACTATTAGGTTCTTGCGTGGTCAACTTAGGTCCTTGTTGCCCCAAGCTTATTGTTTTAGGATTTATTTATAATTGCCGTCCAAGAAACTGTGCCTTTATATCATAAAACTTGTTTGATTTGGGAAAGTTAATAGGTACCTACTGTGAAATTAAATATTCACTACATTCTATGTTCGGCTGAATGTATGTTTTTTTTTTATATGTATGTTTACCGATATCTCGGTCATTCGTAGACCGATTTTGAAAATTCTTTTTTTGATTGAAAGGTTACGCTTCCAAGTAGGTCCCATAGAAATATTTATTTATTTATAACTTTATTGCACACCTTAGCTAAATACAGGATAAACATTTACAAAAGATTATGTGTACAATAGGCGGTCTTATTGCGCAAGGCAATTTCTACCAGACAACCTTTGGATGGACTGTAACGAAAGGAAAAAGATTTGGGGCTGTCAGTGTACAACATAAATATTATAGTATAATAATATAGTACAATAGAAAAAAAAAAAATATATATATATACCTATATATAATACATAAATAAACTACCAAATAATAAACTAATACATATTAAAAAATACAATAGAGAAAGGGGAAGAACAATTAAAGTGATAGGTAGTGCTCCTTCACCATTTTTTTGAAGTTCAGTAGCGTTTGGGCACGCCTCACTTCTATTGGTAATGCATTCCACAAACGAGCTGCTTGTATCGTGAAAGATTTATCGTAGAACGAAGTGGAATGCATACGAATACTAAGTTTTAGATTGTCCGATGACCTCAAGGACCTAGAATGTGTGTCACAGAGGAACTGAAAGCGTTCTTTGAGATAAAAAGGAGCCAAAGGATTAAAGAGCACGTTGTAAAGCAAAGAAAGTATATGAGCATTCCGGCGAAGGCGAATAGGAAGCCATTTGAGCTGTGTGCGAAATTCAGAAACGTGGTCATACTTGCGCAAGCCAAATATAAACCTGATACAAAGATTTTGAAGTCGCTCAAGCTTATCCAATTGGTCTTGGTTGAGATCAAGATAGCTGGTATCAGCATAGTCCAATATTGGGAGAAGAAGAGATTGTGCTATCGCAATTTTTGTAGTGATGGGAAGAAAATTGCGAAGGCGCCTCAAGGAGCCCGCCGAGGCAAACAGCTTGCGACTGACCTCTTGCAATTGCTTAGTCCAGGAAAGAGTGCTGTCGATATAAATCCCCAAGTTTTTCACCGTATGAGTTACAGGTATTAGGATGTTATTGAAAAAAACCTGGGGAAGTGTCGACCAATCAATCTTACAGACAGTCCGAGAACTACCAACAACAATCACTTCCGTCTTGGTTGGATTGATCTTCAGCCCAAACTCAGCGCTCCAGTCACCTATTCGAGTCAAGTCTATATTAATAGTTGCAATGGCATCACACAGTTTTTCAAGAGGGGATTGTGTGTATATTTGAAGATCATCAGCATACAAGTGGTAGAAAGAAGAAAGTCGTTGAGTGATAGCATTAATAAAAAGAGCGAAAAGTAGAGGAGATAAGACGCCACCCTGCGGCACACCGGCAGTTGTGTTACACCAAGAGGAAAAAGATTCCTCAATGCAAATACACTGTCGGCGACCAAACAGGTAACTTTTAAACCAGTCAATTACCGAAGGAGATATGTTAAAAGAGCTAAGGATACCAAGCAAAATGTCGAAGTCAACAGTATTAAAAGCATTGCTAAAGTCTAGCAGAGCAAGTACCGTTAACTTCCCCATCTCCATGCCTGACCTGATATCATCCGTGATATGTACAAGTGCTGAGGTAGTGCTGTGTCCAGGGCGAAAACCTGATTGGAAGGGATTAAGTAGGTTGTGCTTGGAAAGGAACATGCTAAGTTGCTGGTGGACCAGCTTTTCAAGGACTTTGGACAGGAATGGAAGAATAGAAATAGGACGATAGTCAGTAAACGATGAAGGATTAGATTTTTTGGGCAAAGGTATAAGTTGAGCATCTTTCCAAACTTTTGGAAAAACACTACTAGAAATAGAGAAGTTCAGGATGTAAAGGATGACAATATTGTTGTGCACCCAGGATTCATTAACCGACTTCGAAAGGCAGGAGGTTCTATGTTCGGCTCAATGTATGTTTTTTTTTTATGTTCACCGATATCTCCCTCAATTGTGGACCGATTTTGAAAATTCTTTTTTTGATTGAAAGGTTTATTACTTCCAAGTTGGTCCCATAGAAATATTGTTATGATCTGATCATGAACTTCGAAGATATGGAACAGAACTCCTCATAGAATCACAGCAGAACTGTGGTTACAAGTAAAGTTGCTTTGTTTATACGTGTAGTCGATGACTGACTGTCAGAAAAGGGGGGGATTTATTCAACTGATCTGATGATGAAGCCAGAAGGAAAAAAAAAAAAAATAATGTAATCTAACCGTGTTTGGGATTATTGTTGCACTGTGGCTATAAGTTATTTAAGTTTGTCTGAGTCTGAGTCTGGGGTACTTTTTAGTGGTGGTATCATAACTAAAAAGTGAAAAGTATAAAATAACTTTAATTTTCGGAAGTCGGCGTTAAATAACGAAGAGACAAAACTATTATAGAAACACTGACTCCCGAAATTAAAGTTATTTTATACTTTTCAGTGTTTTTTAACATTGAAGTCGGTTTTTTTTTTTTTTGTAAAAAGTTTTTTATATTATAAAATTTTCCAACTAGGTATTCTGCGAATGCTGTGATATCTAAATGATGATGAATCAACACAATTGTATATTCACATCATATTTTGAAATTACGCAGAATTAAAGAGAATTAAAAAAAATTGGATTGGAAAAAGATATATATATATTTATTATTGATAGGCTCGCGCTTGATTAGTAGCTCACCTGATGGTAAGTGATGATGTGGTCGACGATGGATCACGCTTGCCTAGAAGTAACCTTTTCATTCTTGACTAACTCCTAGGATGTATCTGTCACGAAACGCAGACTCCGGCAGGGAATTCCACTGCTTAGCTTTGTTCCTAGTTTCACCAATTCTTGCATCTATTTTTTTTTTTAATTCGCGTTGAATGAGTTTCTTTTTTAATTTTGAACGGGATTGCTGCAGTCGCATATCTGTTTATCGTTAACACCATTTTATAACACACATCACATTTGTTGGTATTGTTATTTTATTATGTTGTTGGTTACCAATAACAAGAATAATAAATTAATTACTTATTTTCACCAAATCTTTCATTTATTTTTCTCAGGTTCTCAATTCGGCTGTATATTTTTTTTTTATTTCTTTTTTCTTTTGATTTTCTTTCTTGTTCTGTTTTTTGTTTAAAACCAGAAATATCTACTGACTTCCAAAATTAAAGATATTTTGTAATTTTTGTTTTCGTTGTTTGGAATTCAATTGTAATTTTTTGTAAAAAAGTTTTATTTGTTGTGTTGAAAGTTGCGCAATAAATGGGTTTAACAACAACTGGTGAACAATACCGATGCGTTCGCGATATCGTAGCGACGGTTTTATCTCGCTTGGTTTGTCGCGGATATTCGCGGATATTATATCCTTATCTACCGCGTTTTTTTAAATTAAATAATTTATTTTTAATAAGAGTTTCTTACCGGTTCTTCTCCATAGGAAACAACCATTTGGAACCGTGGATTAGCTTCTGACGTTTCATATGTGCCCATGTAGGCCTATGTGAAATAATAGTAGTTTATGTGACTAGGGGATAAAGCAGTGTCTTTAAGTCGCGGGCGGATGTTGAATTCCGAACCAAACGAAGGTTGCTGGTATTAATCCGGACGACAGTGAGGGATTTATAAAATTAACTCCCGAGCATCGCGAGGGAGTTAATAAAGAAACCTGAGTGAAGTGAGGAATTCAAGCCGCCCAAGACAAAGACAGCTTTATCCCCGTGTTGCATACTCTGCTTTTTACACCATCTGTGAGATAAATAAAAGACAATTTGGTCGACCAAATCATATACTAGAGAAATATAAGTATTAGAGTCTGTCTAATAAGTTAAACGACTTGGGTAATTATCAGGATTTAATTAAATCTGATGTAGTCAACACGGGTTCAATAATCAAGGTTAATTAAGAGATAGAGATCATTGTTTACTAACAGAAGAATCTTATGAAAAGTATCGAATATAAGTATTTTTTAAATGATTAAATATTATACAAAATTCCCAAGTCGGTTGACTTATTAGTTATTAGACAGACTTTATACGAGTATTTACAAGTTCATCAAACAAACAAAATTCACTACTCCGAGATTCTATAGTTTCAATTTTCTATAACGCTCCCGTCAGTACGCACGTTTTATTCTATTTTCTTTTTTTTTTGTTAGTGGCCAGTTTGAATCATAGTGATTACATACTCTTTGGTTTGAATTTCAAGTCAACTTGTTCGATGCGCCTACATTTTAATTCACAATGTTGACGATTTTTAATGTTCCAAATTCAAATCTCATTATTCCCTTGGGATCGGCCATACTGCATTATCTTCCTAGGGATAGAATGACTTGCTTTAAGTGAGGTTTGTATGACGTATAAAACGACATTATCGAGCAGGAGGTGTAAAAAATGATTTTGATGACATAGAGATCTGCTACTTTGTAGACATCATATCGTACCTCTATTACAAATACCAATTATCTGCATTTTTTTATCCAAATGAAGTTAAATATAGCTAGTCGAATGTAATAAAACCGGTTATTGGCTACGACACTTATTTACAAAGATAGCTTCGGCAAAAATAAATAACCTACAGATTTGATCGAAAATAATAATAATATTATAACACAAAAATGGCATTTATTTGCTTTTTGCAGTAAGGATACGATGTTTGGGCTTCCTCTTCGCGAATCGAAGTCACACACGGATATCGAACATCTACATAAATTGCTGTGTAGCCCAGTAGGTGGGTCCGTTTATTGTGGCATCAGAAGCGTTACTTAGATCGTCAAGGGTGCAGATGGACCGACATTTGGGGCACTCTAGAAAATGAGACGTGATGGACAGTCTGATCAGAAGCATCACGGTTGTGTTGGGTGAATCGATGATTCCATTTTACCAAATTATATTGCGGCAGCCTACCCTGGTAGGTAAGCAAAACAATATGCAAAATCTTAGGCTGTATTGCAAACTTGAAAATCAATCTAAATATTTCATAGCACATCCCACGAATCCATACTAATATTGTAAGTGTGTAAGGTGTCTGCAATTTTGATGAAATTTTGTACGGAGTAAGCTTGAACCCAAAGAAGGACATGGCTACTTTTTGTCTGTCTTCGACTTCGACATTTTCGACAAACTTTAGTATGGTCATAAAGGCGAAAGCTTGTAGATAATGTGTCTATATGTTTAATTTTCTAAGCAAGCCATCGGGTCGTCCGGTACCCGTCCGGACGGAGCCCCAGTCGTCGACGGCGTGTACTGTTCCACGTGCCACTCAAGATATCAGCAAATTGTAGGAGCCTAGCAGGGTCAAAACCTACTGGGGCTATGGGATAAGTGAAAGTCAACCCCCGGGCCCTGGAACAAAGGCAAAGAAGGAACAGGAGTGGGTTTTAGTCAGTATAAGTCTGTTACGCCCTCCCGTTCCGCCCAAGAGCGAGAGTAGTCATTGGGCTTCCCATCGTAAACCATAAAAAAAAATGGATGGAGCCGCTGACAGAAACAAGTCAACAAATAAATGATTACATGAAATGGATGTGAACCTGCAGTTAGTTGAAAATGAATTCGTTTTCATACGATGATGGTCATCATTTAACACATTCGTTTCCCATTTATTTGTAATCGATTCCAATTACTTTAATTGCGACAGCCGATCCAATCGGACCCCAATGTCGGTTAATTGATATTCGTTTATCAAATATTCAACCTCGTAATCCTGTAGACAAACCAGTAATGTTTCCACATTTAACGAGCCGCATGGATGAGGGTAGAACTACACTGCTCACACATGTACTACACATGCTGATGTGAGCGCGTCGGTCTCCATACATTTTACATGGAAACTAGACTTGTAGAGCTACACTAGATCCACGCCACGCGACGTCGTTCCACGTACAAATCAGGCGTGTTACACGTGTGCGTCGGTCTAATGTAGTTCTAGTTTGAAGGTATTTACCACTGGTAAATATGAGAAACCTTTGTACAATTGCCGTCACGGATCTTGAGCGCTGGCTTCAAGTTGTGCAGAAGTCAAATATTCGGTCTCTTTAGTGGTGCGAAGTGAGACGCGGGGTCGGGGAGTGTCAGTGATTGGCTCGCCGCGCCATCGCGTCATAGACGTCACTCCTGATTCGTTCCCTGCGCTTGCTGCATGTATCTAACAACGAAGACGATTGGCTTGCCAATGTATGGAATGCGCAAAGCGATCCCCACTCTGACGCCGAGCGCTCAAGATCCGTTTCAGCAATTGTAAAATATTTTTTCTCCTCTTTCACCCCTTTGTGAGATGAGTTTCCAAAATTTCTTCCTCTAATGTTAAAGCTCAAATAGCTTTTGCCCGCGAATACGTGCGCGTGAGTTTCGGTTACAGCGTATGCGAAGTCGAAGCCAGATAAAAAGTAACTAATATCCTTCCTTGAAGTTCTAGCTTACTCCAAACCAAACTTCATCAAATTCGCTTCAGTAGTTTATCCGTGAAAGCGTAACCGCCAGACTTAAACGTACTT
The DNA here is from genome assembly GCA_910589285.2 of Mythimna ferrago. Taxonomy (NCBI): domain Eukaryota; kingdom Metazoa; phylum Arthropoda; class Insecta; order Lepidoptera; family Noctuidae; genus Mythimna; species Mythimna ferrago. Next base: position 27,492,516 of record OU342684.1, read on the forward strand.
CAGAAGAAGCTAACTACTCGTTCAAAAGTGTAAAACTCTATGGAGAAGAAAGAGCAAGAAACTATACAGACTCTTTTTGAATTCGTTTTTTTTTTGTATAATTGATTGGCTAGCGCTTGACCACTATCTTACCTGCTGGTAAGCCATGATGTGATCGACAGACCCGGAATCTGTCCCCCGGGAGTTGCAGGCATCAGAACCACAGACAAATACAAAATAATTGCTTTCCCTTGTAAAATAAGGAATTTGTGTACGTGCTTTCAGACGCAGCAATTTAGAACGAGTGTTTTCTGCTTAATTTCGCATGTTATAACTTGCTTGCACGCTTTCAACAAGGCCGTCTTCTTGAGTATTAACTTTATTCCGGTGAAGTTCGTTTTCGAGTTTTTTTTATGAGGCTTTAGATATGCTCACATTAACCACTTGCTCATCTGATAGAAAGCGACGATGTGATGTGATGTGTGTCGATGTGTTGTGACTTGTGGTTGCTCTTGGTTATCTTTTTTTTATTGTTGTTATGTTTATGCTGGTATCTGTATAAATTCACGTGCAAATTGTTTCTGTACGTCAGCTTTTCTATGACAACTAGCACTCCTTATACGCATGTAGAAAGGAAACTGTTCGTGAGACAGAATAATAGGGTAGTGTCCAGGGTCAAAATAATTACATTTTATTTAGTCTGTATTTTAGATTATAAAAAAATATTGGACTCGTATTTTTTCTTTTTTCGATTAAACAAAAAATAACAAAGATATAGCCCATTAAAGTTACGTGTAACGTCACCCCGTGCGAAAAAATGCAGCACGGCGTGACGTCACACGTAACTTTAATGGGCTTATATATTTTTGTAATTTTTGGTTTAATTTACAAATAAAAAAATACGTGTCCCTTATTTTTGAATAATCTAAAAGACGGACTAGTTACATTTTTTACGGCCACTAGCCTATTGTAACAGTCACACATATAAATATGAAAATGGTTTTCAATAGCTCAACCAATATGTCGAGCATCAGATATTATTGAGTCTTTGATAAAAAGGCACGTAAAGGTACGTAATTGTGTAAGCGATAACCGGGTGTCTAATAAATGTCACTTTCGAGTTATTGGGTTCCGTATGTATTTGATGGCTTTATCGGAAGTTGGATCTAGGGACATAAAAATGATATTAATATGTAGTAGAGTTTCATTAATATTAATACGATCCTATGCTAAATAGATCGAACTGTAATATGTTTGTTTGATCTGTGATGTTTATTGTATAAAGGTGTGTCCTGGTGAATGCGCCCAGACCTGGTGAATGCGCCGCTTGTGAGCCTTTCGCGAACTGCTTGCGAACTGCGTGCGTGCATTTCATGTTCGTACTAAGCCCCCGCTCGCGCGCAGGCTACGCTCCGTACTCAGCGGCGCATTCACCATAACATCGAGGTACATAGTGAAATTCCACTTGGTCGGCCAAAACATATTATAGGGTTTTTCTTAATGGTACCCCGGAGTTTGTAAGTTGATGGTGTGCCAACCTTGTGGCCCAGTGCTTGATCTCTCTCCGGTCGTGTCGGATTGCCGACCCGTCGGACTATGAGAGTCGGATTGGCTAACGTGGCTGAAATTCGGTCGAAGGAAATAATACGAGTAGGTTTTAAGGGGCCGGCGGAGGATGAATTTCCATACAAACGTAATACCACGCTCATTTGCAGTTGGAGCATATTTCCAACATATTATGATGATATTCGGTTAAAGACAATATTTAATATTTTTTAATATTTTTTTTTATAGGTTTTAGGAACCTAGATAAATATTGTCTATAACCAAATATCATCATAATATGTTGGAAATATGCTCCAACTGCAAATGAGCGTGGTATTACGTTTGTATGGAAATTCATCCTCCGCCGGCCCCTTAAGGAAGCATTTCTGTCAATTAACGTATTATAGGGAATTAGATGTTGTTTGATATTTCGTATCTTTATCCGTTACGAAATGCAATCGGGCCCAATGAGGCAGCTTCCTCTGATTAGTGAATAAAGTAGGTAACTTAATATCAGAATAGACATAATTATAATACTTAAATCCCTGTTATTTACATAACGTAACGCAGGCCCTGATATATATTGGAGGGTTTCAGATTCATGTTACTAAAGCCTCAGCAAGGCCAGGGTATGATATGGCTGATTCATACTGAATATTGGGCTTACAATAGATATATTGGTTACATTGTTAGCACGTATGAGGTGCTCGTATCTTGATATTCTAAGTGTATATATATATATTCTTGCAGAGTGTTCCTCGCAATCCTGTTATATCATCCTAAGATAGGATAGTATATATTTATTATATATCTACATGTTTGTGTGCAAAACCATTTGTCATTTCCAAAATTTGTCGCCGCAAAGTTGATTCAACTGTAACACAAATTGCCCCCTGACATAACTGTATTATTACGAGAACGAACATTCAAATACATACGCATTTTATTTACCCAATGAATGTATACAATATACCACAAAATTCTTCAAAACGGCGAGCGAAATGTACGCAGACGAAAAGCAGAAAGTCATCGTGTAATTTACTTGTATGACGAATCAGAAGAAGTGATATCATACATTCGTCACGAACCGAGTGAGTATACTTTACCAGTTCACAAGAACTCTCAGATCTTTTTAACTTTCAAAGAGAATGTCAAACATGGGAGCTCCTCCCAAACTGGCTCAGGCATCGAAACATTTTTACCAACTGTGTGACGTCATCATTTGATGCTTTATTGAAGATCTTTTTGCTATCTCTTTAGCACTTGTTTAGACTCCCAAAAGCTTTGCGTTTCCGCGAAAACATGAAAAGGGTAAATCCTGCCATTCATTTATATTTGCAAATGTTCGTACGAAAGCCGTAAGCGGGGTTGAATGGAACCCTAATCCATATTTTCCCATTTCAACTCAACTTTCGTCGAATCGAATACAATCAGTAATATTTCCCTACAATGCTCCTTCAGGGAACAGTTATTACATTTTATCCGCGAAATACTGAATTGATACCAGATAAACTTCTCTCCGCTAATATTACTTGAACGGTTACTACCGGAAACTTTTGCTTATTTATAGTTCTTTGATCGCAGTTCGAAAACACGTTGTAAAAGAATGAATAGGTCCAACTTCCAAGTTGTCTAAATAAATAAGTTCACTCAATAAAGAAGTGAGTGAACGAAACATAAAAAGATTCGCGAGCGAACTCCATCTTTGAATGAGGTTGGAACACACGTGTGACTAGGGTTGCCGTGTCTCAGGTATTGTCCTGAGATTTTAGGATTTATGTACTTTTCTCAGGATTGCGGCTGGATTTTGCAAATCTCTCTATCTAAATATAGCTTAGATACTTTTAAAAGTTAATTTGTTTATGCTTAAACAAATAAATAAAAAAGAAAATTGAGAGGTGTCAATGGACACCCGGATGGAACGAAGTTCATATATATATATATGTATATATATATAAGAGAGAGAGAGAGAGACAGACAAGAGAAACATGCGCACGCCGCACGGCTTACAATAGCTTACTATAGCAAAAAGTGTCGTTACAACTTTTCGTGACAATTTTTTCCGTCTAGCCCCCTTTCATAACGCGCGATAAAGAACTTCGAGAAAAAATTGAGAGAATTACATTTTGACAGCACTATCGGCTTCAGCAACCTCGAAAACCATGAAAAAGACACCCATATCGAAAAAGTTGATAATTTATTGGAGCCGCCATCTTGGATTTACATTTTGACAGTAAAATCGGTTTCAACACCCTCGAAAACCATGAAAACGATACCCATGACGAAAAAGTTGATAATTTCTTGCAGCCGCCATCTTGGATTTATATTTTGACAGTACCATCGGTTTCAACACCCTCGAAAACCATGAAAACGACACCCATGACGAAAAAGTTGATAATTTCTTGCAGCCGCCATCTTGGATTTACATTTTGACAGTACAACTTTTCGTGAGATTTTTTTCCGTCTAGCCCCCTTTCACAACGCGCGTTATGGAACTTCGTTCCAAAACTTAATATAAAGTTAATTAAACTAAAATTAATCTTCCTTTGGCAAAGGGGGATTTTGTTGCACCCCCCACCACTTTAAGTGCGATTTGCAACGCATGAGTTTGATCCGTAGTGTGAAAAAAATCTCAGGATCTTTCAATGGAAATCGGGCCTTTTCTCCGGACTTTTGATTTTTTCATCTGGTAACCCTAGGTGCGACAGAGGGCCGCGGCGGCGACTGTAAACGTAGGATGTACGGTTGCTGGTTATACGCGTCGTACACAACGTTGCGGTAGTAAACCGGCACACACTTTGGAGTTTTAAAACTCTTTGTTTTCCACAAAGTAATGTGAAATAAACCTCACTCCTGGGGCCGTCATAAACCGTGCGAACGCGCGAACGTGACGCCTCCCTCACCATCCCTGCGTCTCCTCGCCTCGCTACTTCCGGACAGATTTATTTGCCAACTTCTGCACTTTCTTCGTTCAAACATTAATCGAATGGAGTTGTTAATTAAAACAAAATATTGGCAGTTCGATCAAGACCTCCGCACCTCTCAAAGAACTTGGATTACTCCTTTGAGTTCACTTGAACTGTATGTTCCAACGCTTTCGAACTGAGAACTGCGATTTGATTAAAATTTTCGAACTAATATGGCGACGTCGGAATTAGATTTGCGATTGCTGATTCTGTAAAGTACTTAGTTGGATGAGTTTGAGACAGAAAAGTTAATTAATGTCGAGAGCACAGGTCCTAAGTTAGTTACTGACTAACTTTGCAAGAGCGTAATGTAACACGTCGAGTTAGTTTTCTTCCACTCTCAATGGAGCAAAAGTAGACAAAGGTGTTTTCAATACATTTTCTCAAAACCCTGTTCTATCTCTACTTGCATAAAAGTGGTAGGGATAATCCACCGCCTACTGTTTTTCACACTAGTGTGGAAAAGTGCACGAGTCGTCCCCGCCACAGCTTATTAAAATTATTGTGTTAGGCTGGGCGCTAAGCGACCCCCACGAGTCGCGCGTCAACCCCCGTTTATTTATATCTTCGTAAGTGTATTGAAAAACGTCGTTTGATACACGTGGAAACCACTCGGCTCCTAACCTAACCTAACAGTTCAGTTTTGGTAGCAATGACAAACTTTCATCACTTGTATCAAAATGTGCTATTTCAATATTTGAACTTCTATTCACGTATGTTAGTAAAAGAATTTCACAGTTCTCTGCGAGAGAATAAATATCTCACCAAATAGACCAACTGTTCTAAAAACCAATTCTTACAATTCCTCTCACATAATTTTATCACAGAATGCTTGAGGAAAATCGTCTCACTCGCTATTTTCTCTAAAAAATGTCCCCCTGTCTCGTGAACCCAATTCCGTTTTTGTTCGTTGCTCTTTGCGTTGAGCCTTCTTTGTGCTTACCCCTCTCACATACCACCATTAACTACATACGATATGGTCACAGCACACATTACAAACACAGAAGTGCCACTCTTTCCAATTTAGATATTATAACTTCTTGGGCATTTTTTTTAAATGGACAAATCAATTGAATGACATCCCCTGCTGTTGGGCGGAGCTGGAAATAGTGTCACACTTTTAGCGACTAAAAATCCACTCTTGTTTCTTCTTTGCCAGGCTCCAGGGCCCTGGGGGTCTCTTTCAGGCTTCGACCCTGCTAGTCTCCTACAGTTGCTGACAACTCCTTGAGGCGCGCGAGGACCACTACGCGCCGTCGACCAATTGGGCTCGGTCCGGACGGTCAGACGGCGAGCTACCCATTGCTCGCTGTCCGCAAGCCCGCGCCTACGGTGGCCGGGAATCGGGATTGGAATCCCGGCGCCTGGGGCGCGAGGGCCAACTTCTTGGGTACTGCCGTTTGCATTCCAAAAGCAACGAAGAATTCTAAAAGAACTTTTCCCTAATATGGAAGTTGCAGTTGCTAGATTCTCTACAATTTCTTTGAAACTCAAGTTTAGAAATCCTGCTTCAACTTTCACGAATGTTAACTAGAATTCTTAGTTTACGGCTTTTCTGCTGTTTACTATATCTCAAGCTTAAATTTCACACATTTTGCAGTGTTGCCTAGTGAAGCTATATTATGTTACAAAGAATTTTGAACTGTAAAGTTTGTTGTTCACTCTGTAAGCAGAATTGAACGGTACAAAGTATAATCAACATCAACAATAGAAGCGACAAGCAATATGTTACAAAGATTTATGTAACGCGTAATATAATATAAAAGAGTGTCCATGAAGTTTTTGCACGTTCTTCTCCAGAGATTTACGCTTTGGAATGTGCCATTTAGCTTCACCTTTTTTGACTGACCGACATTTCATTGACAATTCAAAAATGTTTGTAATTGGTCTATTTGAAATAAATGTTTCTGATTTCGATTTCTGAATCTCTAAAAACTGCAGTCTACGTAAAAAAAGTCATGAAACGAGGTACTAACTCGTATGAAATACCGTTTATAATTCTAATCTTTTTTCTAATGAATCTATCGGCGGGTTTCTGAATTGAGTGTTTTGTTTTAAGACCGTCTCAAACCCTTCTTAAAAATGAACCCTAAAGTAGAGTTTGAGAAATATTCAATTTCAAATGATGACAATCCAAAATTTATGTTATTCCTTAGTTACACTAGTTAGTTAGTTAATACTTTGTGTAATTTATATCATCACTACTGCTCTCAAATCGGCGAAGGGTAACATCGTTGGAAACCGGCATGTCCTAGAACCAAAAATTTGAAGACATGTGTCATCCACCAACCTGCACTGGGCCCGCGTGGTGGATTGCGGCCCATTCCCTCTCCATGAGAGGAGATCTGAGTCCCAGCAGTGAGAACATTACAAGTCTGACTATGCTATGCTATGCTTAGTTACAGGTCACTTACACAGGCATCCACTTCTGCCTGTATCTAAGGTCCTTCTGCTATCGTCTCTGTAGTGGCGCGCTGCTCCGTTTAATCTCATATTGGTAAGAGCAGCCTCTTTGTCGGTGTTGCCAGCGTGCGTGTTTCTCCCATGTTTGAGGGTGCAGTTGGGTGCTATATACTATGAGTAGTCAACTTTATGGTCATCGGGGGTTTAAGGAAAATGGAGCCATCTCTGTGGAGTAGTTAGCGACGGAACTGGAAAATGTTATCTTTTTTGCCACGATTTTGTCTTCAACCACCAATTTACTTTTATTAGACTTTCACAAAATTGAAAATAAGCTAGCTAGCTAAGAATTTTCATTAGCTAAGTGTTTTTAAAATGAATGTGAGCAAGAACAACGAAATTTACTATTATATTTTCTACGTCTCACAGAAAATAGGTAAATACTTTTTATTGTACACCAATAATAAAATTACAGTAGGAACTTAACCTTTTGAATACCGAAACTAGAGACACAATAGAAAGACAGTGAGGAGAGCGTTCACTTTGGCGTTTGTGTTTAATGAATTGAAATTAATAAGGTGTCACAATGGGCGATCTTATCGCTAGTGCCTTGATCACACGTACCGAGTAAACGGGCGAGACAGTGCTCTCGGCCGAATACTCGGTACGTATACACAAAGCGCCGAGTGCTCGGTCGAGCGCTTATCTCTACAACTCGCTTACATCACTGTCTCGGCCGAGCAACATTTTACTGTCTCGCCCTTTTACTCGGTACGTGTGATCAAGGCATGTTTTTCAAATTCCTTCGTCTTACAAAGGACGATCAGTTTATATCAAAGTAACGATCAACAACTTTAATAATATCCACATGAGAAATCTCCAAACCAATATACCATTTGATAAACAGCATAATCCATAAATACAATAACATCTAGATCAGACATGTCAAAGGCTACAACCCTCTCCGACAGTTCTCATCAAGACGAGATACTCGTCGATCACTCCGGGAGCAAGTTATTACACCCCGGTTATAAGACCGTACACCTTTGACAAGTGGAGCACGATAATGTAGCTCCGATACTCCGATGTTATGTTGTAACTTTGTGAGCATGACAGCCGTTCAAGCGACGCTTCAAGACTAGTGAGATGAAACTGAAGGCGGATTCGAGAGCGTATGTTGATTTGTTCTCAAAGAATTTGCGCTTTTTCTTTGAGAACTAAGGATACTTGTTGTTGGTGTAGAAAAGTAGATTGAAGTACTGAGTTTAATGAAAAATGTGTAAAGGTGTCTTCATTTTTCCGTATCTAATTTGTCAAAAAAGAAACTCTTATAGGATCACTTTATTGTCCTTCTGTCTGTCTGTACGTCTGTCAAGACCCTTTTTATCAGGAACGCGTAAAGGTATGAAGCTGAAACTAATATTAAATACTCAAGTAATATAACTGTGATAGCAAAACAAGCAGCAGTGAAAAAAATCAATTTTCTAAGACAACGCAATCTTATGCTCCGTTTAGGCGCATTTTTGATACTACTAGGAAAGTATTTCCCGTTGACATAGAATTCCGAAAGGCATGAAGTAAGGTTTCGTAGCACAAGTATAGGAAAAAAAACTATAAATTGTTAGTAGTACGTTACAAAAAATACTGTTTTTGCGATAAGAAAAAAAATTTCGAGATTTGATTTGATTTTGGAAACCACTTTACGAAAATAAAATACTCCATGGCAAGACTGGTGTCAGATTTTTAAAGTATAAACTTCATACGTTTGCAAGTAAATCTAGAGGTCATATTAAATGTAATTTCACGTAATTATCTTCGCCTGTAACCAGTCCATGACTTTACCTTTCCACGGAAATCTATAAGTAAATTACGTAGCCATGTACAAAGTTTCGTGGCTTGACTCTCTAATAACTGTGGAATTATATCGTCGAACACGCGACGGCTACATTATCGTGAACTTGAAATGGTTCGCCATGTCCTGTTTCAATTACATTTATTTCGGTTGTGTATTTTATGGCGTGTTTTTGGCTGAGAATGTACTATTTTTGCGCTTGTTTTTATGGAACCCGCTTTTTCGTTAACATCCAATTTTTTGTTGGGTTTTAGATATCAATCAAGAATCAAGTCTTAAAAAAATAAAATAAACAAGCAGTAGGTACCTAATTGTCATTTTCTTTTAAGGGGATCTTCTCGACATACATTTTCTCTGTTTTTCATACAGCCGCTCTTACGCGATTATGACGTTATTGCACATTTTTCATTAGATATTTTGGAAACACAGTATCTTGTGGATATTATCTAGGCTTCTATGAAAAACAATTTATAAATTTGTGTAAAACTAATCCAGTTAAGACCTCTAAAAATCTGCTATTTTACATGAACTTTGACACTTCATAATTTACTTAAAAATTTAGAAAATCAAAAAAGTACAACATACAAGCCTAGCAAATTTTATCAAGAATCTATATAATGAAAATGTGTTTCAAAAACTTTTAAGTATTTAAAAAAAAACACGTATTTCTTGGAACAAGTTTCGTAAAACATTGGAGTAAATTACGGAATTACTGAAAGCCAACAGAGTTTTCAGGTATTATCACTCTTTTTTCGCGTTGCCTTTTCGTCAAACATCACGTTGGATTGCGTTAGATGAAGTAACAAGCTTTTAAACCATGTTCGATGTTTACGATAGGCGAGTGGAAAAGCAGCCTCTTAAGATGGGAAATCATCAAGTAAGTCCTCTCGCTCTGCGAAGTTTGGTCGAGCTAGAGGGAATGTCATAGCCTTACTGATTAAAACTCACCTGTGTTCCTTCAGTTGCTAAATCATTCCTAATAATCCCACAGCCGTAGCAAGCATCGGCGTCCTTCTTTGCCATCCTGCCCTTATCTCATATTACTTGGAGTCGTCGCAACATGTTTTTTTCTTCCATTCTACATATTTTGTCACCCTTCACACTATTACTAACCTTTTCTTTCATACCACTCCTCACACAATCCATTCATCTTTTATTTGGCCTCCCTATTCCTCTCTCCATTCATCTACATGTTACAATACATGCTGCATACATGTACATACTCACACTTCTTTTAGTAACGTGCGTTTCATTCCTGCTCTTCACATGACCATACCAAGACAACCGATTTCCTTTCAACTTTTCAGTCACTGGCGCCACTTTCAAACTTCCTCTAATATACACATTTTGCACTTTATCCATTCTCGTCATACCGCATTCCCATGTGCGCTACATGTAATCTTCAGTAGGCATCGGCATTCAGTACATAAAACCTATAGAGCATTTTAGCACCAAGAAACCTTTTCAAACTACGTACCTAATAGTGTCCATAAAATTATGTACATGCTACAAGGTAACCTCGCAGAATTGTGCACACAGTTAGTTCATATTTTAAGCCTTCAAGGTGTAATTTCAGTTCGCTGAAAATAAAGTTTCAGTTAAAATCTAGCTAACTAAAACGAAACATAATTTTATACGGTAGCAGAGCCTGCACGACTTCTATATAAAAAGTTTAATATATGCAAGGTGTTACATAGTGTTACTTCATAACTCCACAGGCGTCCTAATAATACGCCTTGGTCTTTGGAAGTCGCAAGTCACCTTGCGGGTGACGAGCTAAAGGTCGCTCACCGTCCGGACCGAGCCAGAGTCTTCGACAGCGTCTAGTTTTCCACGAGCGCCTCAAAGAGATGTCAGTAAAATCAAAGAGACCCAGCAGGGCCGACGTCCGCTAGGGTCGCGGGAAATTACTAGTAAGGAAAATCTTGGTCCTGCTGGAATGGACAGCTGAAGATCACAGGTGTGATTTTAGTCAGTTAAAGTCTGACACGTCCTACTGCTCCGCTCTAGAGCGACGTCATTGGATGGTTTTCCAACTAAAAAAGGCTTCCTAAAACTGGTATGGTAATAAAGAAAGGAGGGTCTAGGTAGTGATACGTCGATAGTCGGTAGGCGTCAGAGCGCACTAACGAAGTTACAGCAACACAATAAAACGAGTTGCTGCAACACAAAATGTGCTGTAGCAACCGAACGGCAAACAAAAAATATCCTAGTGCCTACCTAGTCCGTAGGGTTGTCGAAGCACAGTTTATTGGTTTATACAACGAAATATGGTGTGATTGTGTTGAGTTATGAGTTGTCAAGTACGAAAATGGCGAGCTGATATTACTTGGGAATAGATGGATGATAGAAATTTATCTGTTTGTTGCCGTCATTCGTTTTGGTTTGTCTTCTGCCGAATGATGCTTAGTAGTTTTTGTGTAGCTTATCAAACAGTACTGTTTTAATTTGAATATCGATTTGCTATACAGTATCTACTTCCCATTTATTTAACTTCCAATCACGGGGGTTATTTCTCAGGGGAAACGCAGGTGCGAAGCAATTTTCCTAAACGGGCAATTTTCAAATAATATTCCAACAGCTACGCCTACCAAGGTCTCACCTTGAACGGGAGCGTTTTATTTCATACGACATTTAAGAAGAAAATCTTCAAACATTCAGCTGAAAGCGTTAAAAAAGAAAGCACAAAGCAATGCCCTCGAAAAATCTGGGTTGTTTAAAACCTCGTAAAATGTGTCACTGTCAACCCTGTACAACTGGCAAGTAGGTCAGCGCCGGTACTATCAAACCGACTTTATGTTTACCATAGCGCGGCCGGCCGTTAAATTTATGTACACTGCCCGCTCTGTTCCCTATTACATTGCCACCTACGCTGAATGACGAGCAATGGATATCGTACATTTAAAACTGTTGTTTTCACCCAGTTTTTTCTTTTATGAAGTTGTACGATGTTTACTTAATGTAGGTTTGATTTATTTTATGGGGCTTGGATTTCGCATATTTTTGGGTATTAATGCAAACGGCTGATATTATTTTTCATTAGGAGGAGTGTTGTGTTCTGTTTGCATAAAATTGTGAACAAATTTGAGTGTTTTCGGCTATTGTAATAATGAAAAAAAAAAAAAATGTTTTTACCATCCATGAAAATCCTGTTCTCATTATAATGATTTGATATAATTTATTAGTTTATAATTTTAGCATATTTATGTATTTTATTACTATTATGCACGTCCCATTATAGTTTACGTTTCTTCATGGCTAGAGTGAATGCGCTCTTAATATACTAGATTCATCGCTTTCATTTTTTTTACTTCACGATTCATTATCATATTACATCACTGCTTACCATCAGGTGGGATCACAATCAAGCAATGGTACACATGGTTCTTAATGGATGACACTCTATAAGGAACCTACCTGCCCTGAGATTTCGTGATTAATCAGTGAGTGGTATTTCGCTTTTATGTACCTATTTATATTATATAGATTTACTTATTGTGCACACCTACCACAGTGTAATATTTTTTAACCCACCTATGTATCATTTCTGTAGATGAAGTTTAAATAAATAAATAATAAATGTTTAGTAAAACTCTTATCCAATTTCAACAGTGTTTTATAGTGTAAGTTAGATGTGTCAGAAGTTCATTAGTTCTTCCACGTAATAATATAAAGCTCCTCATAATCTTTAAAACTGTTGTCACTAAATATCCAGCAGTACGAGCTGGTTTACGAGACAATCCCGAGACGGTGCCGTGGCGCGTCGTTGTTATGCATTTGATGGCGGACAATGCTCCGGGGCGTCGTCTTATCAACAAGTAATGTGCTGCTCCAGAAACCTGCCTAGCTTTTTAGTGTGCTGGAGAGAAAACTGTTGGCTGTATAATAAAATTATGTGCAGTGAAGAAAATAGTCTCTTTTTTTTAAGGTGGTATATCATCCAATGACATAATCTCCCCCTCTAGGGCAGAGCGGGAGGGCATTTCAGACTTTTACTAACTAAAACTACACCTATGTTGTTGGCCCCAGAAGGTTTCGACGCTGCTAGGCCCCTATGGCTTTGCTGACATGTCTTTGAGGCACGCTAGGAACACTATGCGTCGTCGACGACTCAGGCTCGATGCGGTCGGTGAGCTATACTCATTGATTGTCGTCCGCAAGCCCACGTAGTCTTTGTCTAGCATAAAAAAAAAAAAAATATTTGTGGTTAGTAGATTTCTGTGTAGAGCTCAAGGAAAAGGATTTAGATTGTGTTAATTACGAGTGTATCATAATAGCATTCAATATTTTATCAAACATAATCGAAAAATGTCTGACTGAAAGTTTCACACCTTTTAAAATAATACCTATCGGTTACTCTAACTAAGAAATTATTCGTTTTCAACCCTGAAACAAGATAAACGATAAATTAACATCCTCACAAAATCAGGTCGAACATGACCCGAGGCGAACCATCAATTTTATCACTTTAACATTCAAACGATCCATTAGCCACTCTCCACTGCCGGAGGCTCCCGGCTCCCGAAAATTCGTCTGTAAAACAATTTTTGTGTAAAAAGTACGTTCGGGGATTAGCCCCGTCTCTACGGTAGCTAAATGTGAAATATGTGTAGTAGAAGTAGTGGGGGAGAGCGCTAGTCAACGGGTGGCTGCTGGCCAATGGAATGGCGCCGCTGAAAATCGACGTGGAATTAGGTTTTATTCCGGTTCGGTTTGATGTTTTAATCCGGGATTAGAGAACGTTGGGTGCTGAATTATGTGCTTGTGTTACAGAGGGTTTATCTAGGTGTGAAATGTTACGAACAGTTTAACGACACTTAAGTAATTTTTCAGGATCATTTTCTTTTTCTGCTTTATTCGCTAGAAGAACTGAAACAATGAGAAAATACTGAGGAATTGTTGGATTTCGTTTCAAACATGGCAACAGGCTAAACCGTTCTTCATTACATAGAATCTTATCGTGTGTGTAAAGGTAAAGGTTTAAGAGTGAGTGTGTTTGTTACATTTTCACGCTCTATCGGCTTTGGCACACGAGCAGACCATTTACTGCAATAGCACATAGTATACTTTTTATCCCGGGACTATGTCCCTTTGGGTCAATTTCCTACTTTCACGCAGGCGAAATCACTGGCAGCAGCTAATATACATAATGGCTAATCTGCACCCCTAGCCAAGTTGATTATCTGTAATCCTTAACGCTAGTCAAAAACGAATCAAATGTACAGGAATGACATCATTTCAACGATAAATCAGGCGATCAGAACAAATGAATAGAAAATTCATAGCCAAGTTCACATCGTCCAAAATGATAGAATGAAATGTTTTCGTTTCTACAATGTTCAACGCTACGTCCTTTGTTATACAAACGCACATTGTAGAACGAGCGGCCGACTCAGGCGCGTCAACATGGCTACCAACTTATCGTTTTCTACAATTGCTGACACCGAGGCGTTACCGATTGGAGAACGGAATTCGACACGAATCGGTTGTAACTTGGCTAGGGGGGCTGTTTATCTATCTCCTAAACAAAAAACTTTCTAATTACGACCACAATACTCTCCTTTTACCAACATTATTTAGGTAAACAGCAAAAGTTTGCCGATCTTTACCAGCGGCTTTCTTGGAACAGTTCTGAAGCCTAACTTTCAGCTTCCAGTATCGACTTAGCGATCAATTACCGACAGTATCATGTTCTTTCATAACTTCCAGCGGCCATTCATCGGAGCTAATAGGCTTAAAGTCGAAGGGAAACTTCATCTCTGGTTTTGTAGTGATACTAATCTTCGGTAATGCTTTGATTGGGGTTATTGATATTGCTGCTAAAGTATTTGTTCATTACGATTTTTGTTTTGAGGTAAATCGTCTAATAATTTTTCCCGCTCTTAAGTGGAGTGAGACAGCGCGTCAGACTTTTATTGACTAAACCCCACCTGTGCCGTATAGTTTGCCTTTTGCCACAAAATAAATAGGTACAGAAGTCAATCTACATACAAAGCGCACTCGAGCAACGCACACATAGACACCGCTCACGGACATGATATTTTGGAGCGCCTGGGCCCGCTCGTCGAACAGTTCCGGCTCAAACACTCATTAGTGCGCTTCCACCGAGCGTAGGTATAAAAAGTGAAGTACATACTTGAGATTGACTTCTGTACCTATCTATTTTGTGCTTTTGCGTTCTAGGACAACAGTACCTCTTTTTCAAAAATTTCCACCAATTTTTACCGATGGTGCACGGCCCCCTCAGTTTTGCTGAAATCTCATTGATGCGCGTGTGGATCACTACGAGCCGACTCGGGCTCAGTATTTACCAGAAAACCGGACAGCGAGCTACCCATTGCTAGTTGCCATCAAGCCTGCGCCTACAGTGGCCGAGATCTGTTACGGTTGCGGCCATGTTCATCACTAACATTACTGTTTCACAGAAGAAGTCTGCCTCAGCCTCAGCGGGGCCGACCTCCATAGTTTAATCTATACAACTCCAAAAAAAAATAATTAAGATCTAAGTGTAAATCGAAATCTTTCTGTAGGTGTTATTGAAGAAGTTAAGTTTGGCTTCCTTTCCTTTAAAAGTTTTCTCATTGAACGAAGAAAATCACTTACTTGAAAATTAGTAAAAAAAAAACGTCAAAGAATTCTCGTTTTTCACCAAAACCTTTTAAGTTAGATAACTTATCAATTCAGACTAAACCTAATTCAATAACAGGTTCAGCTTCAGGGACTTTTCAAGTCTTTCATGAATGAATAAGGTACCTAAATAGTAAACGATTTTAAACCCGCTCCTGTTGCCGTATTTTATCGAACTCGCGTCGAAACTTCAGACGTGGGTTTATCTTTTTTCAAAATAGAAAATATAACAAAAAAAATCTTATCAGCAGATTTTAACTAGTACCTAAGTGTAACCCTGTTGGAAGGGTTTGTCCAACAAAGTATGTCCATAGCCATCAATCTATCAAATTATGAGGAGAGTCCTTAAGAAACACCTCTAACAGATTTAAAAATTTCTAAAAATACACCCCAATGTTTTTAAAATTTTAATTTTCGTTTCGAGAAAAAAATAAAAATAAATGTTTAATATTTATTAAAATCTGCAAATAGAAAAGGTCAATTTAGCTGTTTTTGAGAATTATGAACAATCTTTTTTTTTCCTCCAAATTAAGGATAGGTTTGCAAATATCTCGCGGCGACACTGTTGGCACATCTTAATTTTTTTTGTGTATTTCAGTATATTTTTGGTAATTTTGAAAACTGTAAGTGCCTTTTTGGTGTTTTTTAAGGACACATCTCTTAATACAGGTAGACATTTAGGTTTTAATAAATACCTAAATGCATAATAAAGAAGAGAAAAACCGAGAATTTCAAAGAGTTGTAACACCCGTTCGAAGTTAGGGCTGGTTGCTACTATTTTAATAAAGTAAACTTTGGCACACAGCTAAAAATACAGAAAAACTATATTTGGAGTTGGTCCTTAATTAGAGTAGCTGGAGGCAACGTATTTTCCTCAATAGTTATTAGTAAAAGTTTCCACTAACTTTACTTCCACCTGTTCTTATTAATCTTGTTTCCGCTGAAGTTTGCTCCAGTTTTTTTACCTTTTTCTGAGCCCAGCAGCGTCTTAAATATGTATTATATTTTTTTTAGCTGATATAAACTGATGCTTGACTGCAATCCCACCTGATAGTAAGCAGTAATGCAATCGTTGATGGTGAGGCGCACTAGTTTATTAAGAGCCTATTCATTCTAGCGTTGAAGACACCTAAACTATAATCGGGTGGGAAGACCGCAGGAGGCAAATTGTTCCAGTCTTTCGATGTACGCGGTATAAATGAGGAGGTGAATCGCTTAGTCCAGACCGTAGATGTTTCAACAACGTAAGGGTGGATACTCGCCGTACGTCGGGTTGTCCGATGGTAGAAATGCGATGGCGGAATCAAGTCATGAACTTCCCGCGCACACTCTGCAAAATGCGACCTGTAAAACACCGAAATGCTGGCAACCCTACGTCTGTGCTCAAGACTTAAAAGACAGCATCTCTCCTTTAAACTTTTATTATAGGATCCTAGACTAGTCTAGATGCTCTTTAAGCACTAAGTGGCTCAAGATACTTGTTTACTGAATCAACTTAACCCTAGCTGTGTTAACAGGACATAAAGCCTTGTAACTCAGTTACGGCTAGAGAAAAAGTCATTAACCCGTTGCTGCTGAGCTGTCTACCGCAAACGGGTCAATTGGCCGTTACGGGCAGCTCTTAGCACTGGAGGGTTAAGCTTCAAGGGGCTGCTCTAGTGTTTAGTTCTTAAGTTAAGATCTAAGGCTTATAGGGATTTGTTTGCGTACTGAATTTGAATGCAAATGGGCATGTTAAACTGTTTTGTGAGGTTTCAGTTAGAAACTGTTGCTTGTTTTAAAATAGTTAGCTCAGTTAAATGTTCTGAATTTCATACTAAGTCTAAACAGCTATTAGACTTTTAGAATATTCAAGTTCTTCGTTAAATTACATGATTCAATCGATGCCAATGCAAAGTCGTAATAAATGTAAAAAAAGTAAGATGAAAATGAAAGAAATATTATAATTTCCAGCTTCTGATATAACTGTGATTTTGAAAACATTGTTGATTACATAATGTAAAAACATCGGTATGAAGTTATTGCAAAGTACCTATAAAATGAACAATTACAAAAACCAAACAGAAAACCTTTTTGCTTTACTACCGTAAGCGTAGGAGACATCGCAAAGTATTTTTGAAAATTGGAAATGCTGCAACTTTACTTAGGAATAAAGTAGTAAAATGTAGATCCATTAAAAAGTACTACATATAAAGTTTGCTGCACGGAATTAATCTCGCTGTGAGAGTACAGTGTCCAGTGAATTTCCTCGGGGAGTGAACTTTGTTACTCGATGCGTTGTTCTTTACAAAAAATAGAATTTACGTATCGGTGTTCCTTTCTTTATCCGTTTAGTTACTTAACTTTGTTTGTGTTTGAGTATTTCTTTTCTATATTAATGCTGTGAGTCTTAACTTGATTTTCACTTTTTTGTTTATATTGACACTATTTGTTTCCCGCGCCTTTGGTTACTGTGCTTCGTTTCCGTGGGTCGTAGCCTAATGTTACATAAGAAACTACCTATTCCATATAGAAAGATTAATCTAGTCCGATGTGTAGTTTCAGAAATTAGCGCGTTAAAAAAAATATATTATGAAACTTCCGCTTGGTTATATTAGTTCATGTAGGTAAACGTTTATACCGCGTATAGCGAAGGGCTGGAACAATTTGCCTGCTGCGGTCTTCCCGTCCGATTATAATTTAAGTGTCTTTAAGGCTAGAGTAAATAGGCTCATAAACTAGTGCGTCTCACCACCGACGATTGCATCACTGCTTACCATCAGGTGGGATTGCAGTCAAGCACTGGTTTATATCATTTGAAAAATCTCTCTTGATTTGAACAACTTACAAAAGATCTTCTACTCGTACAAACAAAACAGCTAGTTGTAAATGATGTCTTTGATCAGTTGATAAACTCTGTTCCGTTATCAGTTGTTCAACTTATTGAGTAAGTTCTGTCATGTTGATTATAGAAAAACAAAATGGTTTTTCTAGAAACAGCTCGTGTTCTGAATTCAGATATCCTTCATGTTAAGCCTATTCAGCAAATCGTTAGCACGTAGGCTCGGGGCCAGTCCTATTCAGACCCTGTATCAATGACAGCGCGATCTATTTCAGAGTTAAGTGAGTTAGTTCGAGCCATTGAATACAACCGCCGGCCGAGGGATGGGACACACCGCCGACGGAGAATAGGACACACCGCCGACCGAGGGATGGGACACACCACCGACCGAGGGATGGGACACACCGCCGACCGAGGGATGAGACACAACACCAGCGCGGCGGACGTATTCAGCGCTTGAGTTCCGGCGTTATTGTTAGCCTGTTGACGTGGGATGAAAAGAAGGGTGGCGGTTTATGTTTCTAGAACTAGTTTGTAGAAATGGTTTAGAAATAGATGAGGGTTGAATGAGGGGGTGTAATGAAGCTCAGTTATTAACTTTAAAATTATTAATAAATTTTGAAAACAATAATTATATGTAACTGTTGAAATACACATTCTTTCATTGGGGAATCTGCACACGCGCGGTATAAAATGATAACGATAACATGATAAATTATTTTAAACATTTATTTTGTACACTCTGGTGATTAGTGTACACATTTGTCAGTATTCGTATAGCTCGATTCAGGATTACTGAAATGCCAAAAAAAAAACAATCTAAGTACATAGTCTCTACATTCACAATATATAAGTACAAATACATATTTGAATCCCACGACTCAATACATTGTAAATTAAACGCTAAACGCAATAACAAAAATAATAAGTTTTTTAAACGCGATAATAAAGTTGAAAATAAGCCATGAAACGTCCACCCGCTTTGAAGAGCCCCTAACATGCCAAAGTGACTTAATGAGTGTTGTGAAAGAGCTCATAAACCGGACGCCAGGCCCCGGCCGCCGGTCGGACCGCACCGGACACCGACCGGGTTGTTATGGGACTCCGTAAAGGGAACCGTATAAGTAACTATTTTATTTGAACATTAAAGTTGTTTGAGAATGTTATAGAATCCTTCCGGCAACTAATGTAAATAATGTTTCGCGTTTATTTGTTTAAAGTTTATGATCACTAGTGGTACATATGAGGATTTGTAACCTTTGCAGTTATTTACAGAAAGTCTTATTTTATGTTAGCTTTTGCCCGCGACTTTGCCCGTGTACATAAAATATTAGCCTGTGTCACTCAGGAATAAAGCAGCTTTCTATCGGTGTAAAAATTTTAGCATTCGGACCAGTACTTTCAGAGATTACCTCCTACAAACAAAAAAATCAAACTTTACCTCATTTTTATATTAGCGAAGAATTGTACGAGTAGATTGTTTAGTTCTATGGCTTTTTTTTAAAGTGGGAAATCATCCAAAGACATCGTTCTACTGACTAAAACCCACTCCTAGTTCCTTCCTTTGTTGCCTTTCATTCCAGAGCCGGGGTTTTCTTTCAGAAGTGACTACTTGGGCTTGGTCCGGGCGGTTACTGGACGGTCAGACGGCGAGCGACCCATTGCTCGCTGTCCCAAGCCCGCGCTTAGGGTGGCCGGAAATCGGGATCGGAATCCCGACGGCTGGGGCGCGAGGGCTGTGCGTTTTCCCAACCACCGAACGTGTTGGAGCGTGGATTACATCCATGTAGCCACAAACCAAACATACAAACCAAGGTCACCTCGGTTGGAACGCTAGTTTGCGACCGTGTGGCTAACCCATTAGACTTCTTTTTAGCCCAGAAAACGCATTGATCCTGTGGAATAGTATAGAATAAACTAGCCACATGTGTAGCAACTTGTTACAAGTCCAAGAGCACGCATGCCAGTCCTAAGTGGTCAATTTGCGTGACGTCACTCAACCCAAGGGTCAGCGCGGTTGAACTCGACCTCCGCTGGTTTCTGGGAAGACAACTACTCTATTAACAGTACGCGACAGCTGTATTGTAGCAAGTTATTAAACGAGAATCAATTGTCTTGTGTCAATACTAGTAAGGTTCACTTTTATCTAAAAGAAACACCTTGATTCCTGACATGTAAAATAAAGTCCTTCACTCCGTCTGTCTGTAAAAACGTGATAAACTCAAAAACTAGTGAACGGATTTCCATGCAGTTTTCACCGATAGGTGTCATAAGGAAGCTGGTTTAAGTGTATAATACGTTATATTATAGTTAATTTCTAAGATTTGTAACAGCTGCTTGAGCGGGCGCTAGTTGAAAGTAAATTAGTCTAAATAAATTAATCTACACAAATCTGTAGATTAATTTATTATTTACATTAATTTATTTGTTTGTTTCTCCGGTATAATCTACCGGACTAATAACTGACTGATTGATATATCCACGTACAGCCAAAATTACTGAGACTATAATATAATGAGTTTCCTTATAAGACGATTTTAGCACTAGAGAGGATTTTCCAAAAATAAACCTCTACAACTAACGGGGGTTCAAAGTTTCTATGAAGCTAGCAGAAGCTATTTAACTCATAGTTATTTGGTTTTAAACTCACATAAATCAGTGAAACAAAATCACGTAGAAACATAATAATTAACACAAAGGTAATTTACGTGAGCGGCACAGAACGCATTGCGGTTGCACGCTCTACTAGGCAGTTGCTTCTTCGCCGCATTGCGTCCTCGCGAGGTGGAGCTAGGTGCTTTGTTTCCTTCTGTCATACTGAACGTTAGGGTATTCTTGACGACCATTGTTTATACAACATATTTTTTAGTTTATGCGAAACCTGAATATAGTTTGATATCTGGTAAATCATCAATATTTTGTCTATAACTGCTCCGCCTTTGTTTTAATAATTATATATACATTTTTTTTTTCTCTGACACATTGCTTTTGCAATATTTTTATTTTTTATTTATATTTCAACTGTCATAAATTTGTTAGTAATTTATTTTGTTAACATTTTATTGATAGTTGTAATCATTATATTATTCCTGATTTTTTTTTATATAGCCTCTTTTTGTATTGTGAATGTGAGAACACTGTTTACTCCACGAACTCTTAGACTACTTCCTATTACGACTTACTTTGTTTTTTACTGAGAAAATTTTTATTGTGCTTTTATGTACAATATTTGACTGGTCTACACTATTCTTACATAATATTATCAATATTGTAAAAACACCCACTTTTTTAAAAAGAGTAACCATGGAGTTTCTTTCCGGTTCTTCTCCATAGGAAACGACCAATTTGGAATCGTGCACTAGCTTCTGACGTTTTATAAGTGCCCATGTAGGCCTATGTGAAATAAAATATTTTTGATTTGATTGATTTTGATTTGATTTATCAGTATCTGAATGGATTCCAATAGTTTTTACACCATATTATATTTTTCCCAAAAATATTTAAAAAAATCACAAGTTTGACACCACCGACACTAAGTACACACCAGGTCACGGCAGCTGCAGAAATAATTGATTCCCCATCTTTTTTTTAAATTGTTGATACGTTCGCGCTTAAAAAAAATGTATGGGAAAATATCTCTGACGGTGGTTTTACAGTTTGCAGATGAATGTACACTATTAGTACCTACCTACTCGTGTACTGTATCTGGAAATGCAGTTCTTACAAGAGTTACAAGTTTAACTTATTTGGCTCGTGTTTCCACACTCCAATCTGATTCCAACTTAGAGCAGCACTCTTCACATCCATTTATTATCCTCAAGCCAACTCTGTACTTATTTCCCACAGAAGCGGTTAACTTAAAAAAAAAAAACTGGCCAATTTCGAATCGGACTCGCACACGAAAGGTTTCGTACTACAATAAAAAATCGAGCGAGCTGTACACAAAGTTTCTGTATTACAATATGATATCGTGAAAAATAAAACGTCTAAAGAAGCTTTCTTGTATGGGAACCCCCCTTTTTAACTTTATTTATTTGTTGTTACTACAACAAATGATAAAATTAACAACAAATGTTATTACAACAAATGATAAAATTAACAACAAATAGGTGATAGAAATTCACATTTTGTGAAAATTGAAACTCTACCTACCCCTTACGGTTATGAGACACAGAGCGGGAGAAGTCATTGGATGATTTCCTACCTTAAAAAAAGTCTATCGACCGACTCACAGACAGACAGACGGACTGGACAACGGAGGCTTAGTAGTAGGGTCCCGTTGGCACACTTCGTTTACAGAACCCTAAAAACGAAAAATACGTAGTTGCCTTTACTTCGTGAACCCCAGTTTTTGCCAACGAGTTTAAAGCCTCCTCGCAATATCTCAAGTTTTTGTCTCAAATTCCACTGGTCTGCTGCGGTTGACTACAACCATTTAGTTGTGTGGTCGTCTGCGAAGTTGGGACCAAAAAAAACCTGATTGTTTTTCGTCTTGTCCGCTATTTCTTTTTAGTTCAAAACAATGGTTGGTGAGAAGTTTTGTTCTGAAGACGTCGCCGCGTTTTATAAGAAGCTGTGCTGTTAAGCTTTGTGTTGTAAAGTTATTAAAACAGGAGTTTTAGCGATGCGGATGCTTTTTTATAAATGCTGGCTATTTAGGTCGTTTTAGTTTATTTGTTGAGTGAATCATTACTTCATAGTTTAGTTTGTTAACTCTGTTTAACGAACACAGTCTGTATAGCAAGCTAGTTTTTGATCAATCGGATTTGAAAAGAGAAAATTCCTTCAGTCGTTATGATAAAACAATTCAACACTTTTATTACGCTAGCTTTTACCACGAACTGTCTGCTTATCTTTTCTCCTTCTCTGTCAAATTCATTCAAAAGTTGTCTGTAAAAAATCGCTTTTAGCGATAAGATCGCCCATTGTCTAGAAGACACCCTATTAATTTTAAGTCCCTAATGTATTTTTTATTTTTGGTGTACAATAAAGAATATTGTGGAATATTATTCTTCCACAAAATTCTTTATTGTACACCAACTGATATATTTATTCCATTATATATGGCTTTCGTCGACTACGCGAAGGCCTTTGATAGTGTCCGACACAATGAAATTTTTACATCTCTGGAAAACCAAGATCTTGAAAAACAGTATATAGACTTGCTCAAGATCATTTACTGCAATAGCTCTGCAAACATCAAACTAAATAGCACAGGACCATCTTTCAGAATTGAAAGAGGTGTCAAACAAGGTGATCCGCTCTCTCCCAAATTGTTTACAAGCACATTGGAAGAGGTATTTAAGTCACTGGCAGCCTCATGGAACACCAAAGGCATTGACGTCGGTAACAAGAGGCTAACAAATCTCCGATTTGCCGACGACATAGTCCTTTTTGCCCCCACAGCTCAGGAACTACAAATAATGGTTCAAGAACTGAGCACGGCTAGCCTCAGGGTGGGACTTGCAATGAATCGGTCTAAAACGAAAGTGATGACTAACAGCATCAAACGTAGGGTCGAGGTAGATGCGCAGGAAATACATTATGTCGATGAGTATATTTACTTGGGCCAGTTAGTGTCTTTCGAAAACAGGCAGGAAAAGGAGATCGATCGACGTATTCAGAACGCCTGGAAAAGCTACTGGTCCATGAAGACGCTAATGAAGGGTGATCTGCCGATCTCCCTGAAGCGTAAACTCATCGACATATGTATCCTGCCCATCCTAACCTACGGTGCTCAGACCTGGTCACTCACCGAATTGCAAAAGTTTCGCCTTGGGGTTTGCCAAAGAGCTATGGAGCGCAGCATTCTGGGCGTAAAAAGAGCAGACCGAGTTCGGAATAACACGCTGCGCTCCAAAACGGGCGTAATTGACGTGGGCAAAAAGGCTGCCAGGCTTAAATGGGATTGGGCGGGTCACGTCAGCCGCATGAGCAGTGACCGCTGGGCAAGTATCGCCACCCGGTGGGTTCCTGCAAACGGTAAGCGCCATCGAGGTCGCCCTAGAAAGAGGTGGCGAGATGATCTAGACGCGTATCACGAGAACTAGTTAGAGACGGCGCGAGAGAAGAATGTCTGGAAGGACTTGGGGGAGGCCTTTGCCCAGCAGTGGGACAGTAATGGCTATTAAAAAAAAAATAAAGAATATATCTATCTATCTAAGGATTTGAATTCCCTGCCGGAGTTTATGTTTCCTGATAGCTACAACTTCGGCGCATTTGAGTCAAGAGTGAATAGGTTGCTTCTAAGCAAACTTGCTCCATCGTTGGCCATATCATCGCTTACTATCAGGTGAGATAGTTGTCAAACGCGAGCCTAATAATAAAAAAAAAACTTGGTGACTGGTTTAATGAAATCCGGCGTTCAGTGCCACAATTTGTAGCAGCAAACATAGACTTTGTTTTTCATCTGATATGAAATTCAGATTGACTTTAATATCAAAACAATTAAGAACATCGGAGGCCGCTGAAATAAATTCCCTTGTAATTAATTTAATTTCGTCCCACTTTAAAAACAGAAACAGTCGTAAACATGCAATAACTCGGGGTCCCATCCATCTCGTGATTTACGAAGCGCTCCGAAGTACGAAATATTAATTAGTAGATCCGGCACCGCGCCGGAGTTCCGATGTAATTACTTCGCTTTTAAACGTAATTCCGGAACAAATGGGATTAAAAAGTAATCAGATATATTCTCCTTGGAGTTATGGCAGGAATTGTATTAAGAATGTATGGGCTATTTTTGTGATATGTTATGGTGGTCCTATTTTGAATTTGGGGTATCTACGAAAAGCAAGGGGCCACATTTAGGGCTATATTTCACCGGGACAGCATGGCGGCGCGACCAGTCGTTGCTACTAACAAAATGTATACCGTTGTATAAAGAGTTACTCACCTGGTGTCCGTTTGGTTGCGCAACCAATTTGTTGGCGCGACCAGCTCGAACGTGTGGCGATTCTGGTGTCTGTATGATGTCCAGTTTGGTAGCTTAGGGTTATATTTCACCGGGACACCATGGCGGCGCGACCAGTCGCCGCTAACAACTTTATACAGTTGTATAAAGAGTTACTCATCTGGTGTCCTTTTGGTTGCGCAACCAATTTGTTGGCGCGACCAGCTCGAACGTGTGGCGATTCTGGTGTCTGTATGATGTCCAGTTTGGTAGCTTAGGGTTATATTTCACCGGGACACCATGGCGGCGCGACCAGTCGCCGCTAACAACTTTATACAGTTGTATAAAGAGTTACTCATCTGGTGTCCTTTTGGTTGCGCAACCAATTTGTTGGCGCGACCAGCTCGAACGTGTGGCGATTCTGGTGTCTGTATGATGTCCAGTTTGGTAGCTTAGGGTTATATTTCACCGGGACACCATGGCGGCGCGACCAGTCGCCGCTAACAACTTTATACAGTTGTATAAAGAGTTACTCATCTGGTGTCCTTTTGGTTGCGCAAACAATTTGTTGGCGCGACCAGCTCGGACGTGTGGCGATTCTGGTGACTGTATGGTGTCCAGTTTCGTAGCTTAGGGCTATATTTCACCGGGATACCATGGCGGCGCGACCAGTTGTCCCTATGAAATATAGCCCTTAGGGAAGCGTGCTCCACCTTCGACCATATCATCGTATCTATATTAGTTCAGAAGTATATTATTATAATTGGGTCGCGTTAAGAGCTCGTAGTAGGACCTAATTAAAGCAACAATTAGTAAAGCAGTAAAGTTTTGACCTCTTGTTCTATCTACTATTTACTAATTGCAGTCATAAATAAATTGGAAACTAAAACGTCCATTTCATTCGATGCAGCGATTAATTAACATGAAATCAAATAAGATAACCCGGGGCTGAACAGCACAGTAGTTCCTCCCCCAGCGGCCCCGGGGGGAGGTTGTGTGCGCGATATCAAACGTAAATTGGACCAATATTCTGAGTTAAATACACTGATATATAAAGTGCAATGCGGGCTTCTGATTCGTATGTTCATATAGATACATACGAGTATATGCAGGCCTTTATTAATGCAAATAAGTTTGAGAGGATTTTGGTTTCGCGGTAATTTAATTATGATTCTGAGTTTACGTTTTTATGAAAACAAAAAGGGTTGAAATGTAATTTGCCCAGCAAAACTTTTTTAATTAAGGTTTTACACGAATTACTGCAGTACTTTTAACCGATTTCAAAAAAGGAGGAGGTTCTCAATTAGGTTGTATTGTTATGTTTTTTATCTCGGAACTCCGTCATTTGATGATGAACCGATTTGAAAAATTCTTTGTTCATTACAAATCAACTTACTTCCAGATTCAATAAAACAGTTCTGATGATAGAATTTACGAAGAATTGACTTATCAATTCTTAGGTATAGGCATTTGGTATTTTCATCGAGAACTCAAGCATTTACTGTCAGAAAGTAGCATTTGATAAACTGATAAATATAGTATATATACTATATATATAGTTGGCCAACGAAACTTGATCACACAGAGATCTCAGTTATGATAGTGAAGCAACTATGATGATATAAAATAAATAAATGGTTTTGATGAAAATGGTACAAGTAATAAGGTGGTGGTAATGATAAAAATCTGACATGCCCTCACGCGCCACCCACAGCAGGAGAAGTTATTGGATGATTTCCGCCCTTAAGAAAAAAACTATCGAATTGATCCGTCGAGGCTTGTGGTTTTTTGTAAAAAAGTGTTTCTCAATCAATTCTGTTAGACGCTCTACTTAAGATCTGAAAGAACTCAAGCCACAGTTAAGTAATGGAAGCTACTATAAAAATATAAATTACGACTGAAAACAAAATAAATGCAACTCTGTTCTGGAAGCGACTGCAGCTAATGAAAAACCCATTTGCGAACACATTTTACCATAATATATGGAACATTGTCACTACTTTATGGCAAAGGAAATACATTTAGCTAGCAAAGTTGGTAACTTTACTGGCATGGCGGGGAGGAGCTTCTTGCCTGGATTGGTTCTTTGTTAAAAGATTAGTTTCATTTAGCTGTTAGATTGTAAATCATTTTTTAAATGTTATGTCTGTAATGATATGAAAGAAGAAAGAAAGAAATAAAAATAGTTTATTTACGCGTAATGACGCAATCTTATAACTAGCGAACAAACATAATCAAATAGATAGGGAAGATATGCATCACATACGCGCAAAAGCTGCTATATAAACTAATGCAATCCAGTACATATATCTACGAGTATATCGATGCTCCTGATGGTAAGCAGTAATTTAAGCGTTGGAGGTGAATCGCACTAGTTTATTAAGAGATTATTCACTCTAGCCTTGAAGACACCTATATTACAATCGGACGTGAAGACTGCTGCAGGCAAATTGTTCCAAGCCTTCGATGTACGCCATATTGACGACGAGGCAAAACGCTTAGACCGGATCGTAGAGGTGTTAACAACGTTAGCGTGGACACTCGCCGTACGTTGTACATCTTTCGATTATTTTGTTGACAAATCCTGTTTTAGTAATTGAAAAATCAGATTTATTTAAATTACTAGCTGTGCCCGCGACTTCGTTCGCGTGGACTACAGGATTTTGAATTTATTTTTTCTAAAATAAAAGTAGCCTATGTTACTTCTTATTACATAAGCTACCTGCCAAAAAAATCCCGTCAAAATCGGCCCGATTAGCCCGGACAAACAGACAGACAGACAAAAATTGTAAAAAATGTTATTTTGGTGTATGTACCGTATATATATTCATATGCATGTAGTAAAAAGCAGTTATTTCAATATTACAAACAGACACTCC
This sequence comes from Mythimna ferrago, assembly GCA_910589285.2. Classification (NCBI taxonomy): domain Eukaryota; kingdom Metazoa; phylum Arthropoda; class Insecta; order Lepidoptera; family Noctuidae; genus Mythimna; species Mythimna ferrago. Next base: position 27,520,477 of record OU342684.1, read on the forward strand.
AATTTTATTTATATGTACAGATGTATAGATTATTGATAGAGTCGCGTTTGACTATTATCTCACCTGATGGTAAACGAAGGTGTGGTTAACGAATGGATCAAGCTTACCTAGAAGCAACCTATTAACTCTTGACTTTAAAGACCCCTAGGTTGTAGCTATCAGGAAACAATCTCTAGCGATTGCTCTGTGTGACTTTCCAATATAGGTATTTAGGCTTTTTTATTGTACAAAGGGTGTTGGGTTACGCTGTACCTGTATGGAAATTAAATCAATTTCCACGCACGCAGCCCTTTTTGCAATTAAACCAAAGGATGTTAAAATTCAATTTGAAACCGTGTTACAAAAAATAACGCCCATAGCAAAAAGGATTTTGCCCTCAGGTATACTCATATAGTACCTATGTAGTTATTTGTGTGTGTGTGTGTGTGTGTTAGGTAGTTATGTATCTGAGTGTGTTATTTTCCTACTGCGTATGTATCTGTGTGTGTGTGGTCAGATTGCTAATAGTTTGCAGCATTTAATTAATTTAGCATAATATTCGAGCGAACATTTACGATCATTGGCTTGTGCCTCTAATTGCCTTACAAATTACCCTTCAAGTAATTTGAAGTGAAATATAGTTTGGAAAGCTGTTCAAGAATTTCAATAAGTACGAACTTATCAAACATAAAGTTTAATTATTTACACTGTTAATAATTAAAATGTTGAACTAAAGTCTTGCAATAAATTAATACGATATTGGCTAATGAACGGAACAAGCCAGAGTCGTCGTCGGCGCGTAGTGTTGCACTCGCGCCGCAAGGAGATGTCAGTAAAACCGTAGGGGCCCAGCAGGGTCGAGGCCTGCTGGGTACGTGGGTTGTGTGAAAGAGAACCCTGGGCTCCTGGAACTAAGGTAAACAAGGAACATAGGAGTGGGTTTTAGTCAGTTAAAGTCTGACACGCCCTCGCGCTCCGCTTTAGAGCGGAAGAAGTCAATGGATGAGGTTCCACCTAAAAAATAAAATATCTAATGAACCATTACAAACACACTATCGATTTAATTATTTTTTTAATTGGTTTAACTAGTGCTTGACTGCGATCCCACCTGATGGTAAGCAGTGATGCAATCTCTGATGGTGAGGCGCACTAGTTTATGAGCCTATTCACTCTTGCTTTTCTTTGCATTATTACCATTTTTTTACCAATAACATAGGTTTTAGTAAAGATAACCTTCACACAAGCAATACAGCTAGCAGAATTAATAGTGACCCTGGATCTCTGCACCCTCTGATCCCGTCACCCATTCGTCACGCTTTTCTTACGAAGCATCAAATCTAATCTCATCGGTACCGACCGGAGCCGGCGGACCATTCACCGTTATTTAAATTTTACCTCATTTTGTTAATATCCAAAATAGGTTTTAATCCTAAAAGCCTTCGCAAAGGTTTCTCATTCAGAGGCGATGGGCACATTAATAGTTAAAACGTCCTTGACACATTCAACCCTTGATTCATTCACGCCCTTCCCACTCAGCAGATAACATCAACTGTAAAGCCGCATTCACATATCGCTCGAGTGACGAGGCGAATGGCGAGGCGACTGGCGAGGCGAATGTGTAAATGCGTTAAAATATCTTCTGTAGATAATTCGTTCGCTATTCAAATTTTTTTGGTCGTTTTTCTTAGTGGACTCGCTTGACTAAAAACATCGAGTTAATTGCCTTGAGAAAAAATTTTCTCAAGGGAATTATGTTGTCAGAGAGATTAGGATATCAGTGTAAGACTTAGACTGTACATCATTTTTTTTTTCGACACTAATTTCAACTAGGCTTCTTTTTTTATGGCGAGAACTTATCAAATTTCTATCGCAAGTTTCTGTTGGGTTTAAGTTGTATTAATTACTTATTGTGTCCTCTTCACACTTAGTTAATTCTTCGTTTAGATATTCAGGTGGCAATTTACTTGAAAGCCTTTTATTAAACACCGTTTGAACCTGTCTTGTTTCTGGCCTTAAAATGTTTATTTTTAGATGAAATGTTGGATAATTGGAGAATTATTAAACCAGACAAGCATTTATAAATTATGTAATGAATTTCTACTCACAACAACGTTAACAAAATGATCTATCCGAAGATAAGCTCAGCTATTTTTAAACTGCGCTAAAATTCTGTTGGGTTAAGCGCGCACAAAACAGCGGCTGGCGCGCCTTAAACTTAGCTATAATATTTAGTTCCTCATGTCGGATGTGGATACATACGGGTCAGGAACGGAACCGTCATGAAAACAGTATCGAAGCAAAAAAATGTCCCATTTAACATACCTAACATTTTTGTTGACACACATCTATTGTTGACGCCCAACGTTTTTTTGGCGACGTAAACCGTAGAATATTCGTGTCGTATGTGACATAATGAATGTGCAGAAAAAGCCGTGTTTCGGTTAGTTAGCCTTATACTGTTTTTGCTACTGGGACCTAACTCTCCCGTCTAGGAGAGAGAATGGGCCGTAAATTACCACGCGGACCCAGTGCGGATAGTAGCCTTCGAATTTTATGTTCTAGGACAAGCCGGTTTCCTCGCGATGTTTTCCTTGAACCACTTTTTTTTTAGTTAAAACATTTGCATTGCATTGATTTTTTTTTTGCATTTTTAATGTTTTAACATTTACTGTAATTTTTATCGTCTTATATGTGAAACTTATATGGGCCTAGATGCAATTGAAAACTCTCTAGGGGGCAAATAATGCCATGTTTGCATGTTTTTAGGGTAATCGATTTGTTAAACCTAGCAACTGAACTGTGCTTCTAGTAACCTCTTTTATTAGAAGACCCTAAACTCCCACGTAATCTATCTCAAGCGCGGTCCCGTTCCATATTCGAAGCAAAATGTTTCCATAGAAAGGTGGACTTTATAACGAGCGCATTAAATATTAACGCCAGCTCAGCGCAACAGAATAACTTACAGCATCTGTGGACCACGCTACTCGCTTCACTGATAGAGGAACACTAACCAGAAACTTATACAAATGACAGTTCAGCTTAAAGTTTGTGATAGTGACACTGTGCTGAAGACGGGTTTGATCGTTAATGCAGCCATTTTTAATAAGTTTGTGCAGTTTGCTTCTATCGTGTCCAGATGCGGCTAAAAAATTGAACAGCTAGGTGTATCTAGCCAAGATTTTATTCATGAAACCTGCAGTAAACTCTTATTATCTGCAACAATTTATGTTTTCTTGTATTTGATGAAATCGTTATTTGGCATAATATCTACTTTGAGGCAATACAGCTGCATATAATAGATATGTTATACATAAATACTCCTTTATAAATACTAGCAAAAATACCGAAGCGACAAAAAAAAAAAAACAAAATGGCTTCCTCAAGTACTAAACCGTCGACGGCCAAGTTTACAAAACGATGTAAACTTTCCAAATCCTTTTTGAAATTGGATCGCCGAATATTTATCGTCACTCCAACGCGATCCGATACGTACGAAGGTAATCTGCAAACGTGCCAGCGAATTCTCTGGCAACTTTGAGAAATTGCCAGACTCCCGCCAGGTTGCGAACTGGCATCAATTGGCTGCTGCAGCTTCCCTGCTGTCAGGTAATGTGCTATTTGTTTGCCAGTTGACAGTGATAAATTTTCCCGCTAGAACGAAACTTTTCCTAGAAATTTTAAAATTCATTTCTGAGGCCAACATTGTAAATGGAACATTTCAATTACTAAAAGCTATTTGCTTAGTCCAAGGATGGTGAACTAAGGCGATTCTGTCGTCGAAGTAATAAAACCTAGTCGATTGGGTCTCAGATGGATTGCATTGAAAGAGCGCCCAGGGATTGATACTGTAGACAGTGTAGATAGTCACTTTGTTTAATTTGTGCTAGAAACATGAGCTACGAATAGTTTTCTAACGGCTTTTTATAATTCATGAGTTGACTGTTACCGCTACAGTCATAAAAGTATATTTAATCTGAACACGCTACCATTTTACTGAAGTTAGCACAAGCTTGTAATTATCAGAACAGGTATGTTGTAAGGAAAGTTGTGAAATAAGAAGTTTGTATTTGCATTGAATAACTTAATTTAACAAGTTTTTGTAGTAATAATAGTATTGAAATCGAGTTATTCAATAAGTCAAGATTGTATCATAGGAAAAAAGACTTCTTCTCGAGTCGATGGTTTTCTTTTCCCTCAAAGTATTTACGCCCAGTAGGTTGCCATGTTTTTAGGTCCTTCAAAGTGCAGATGTAGAGCTATTTTGGACACTCTAGTAAGTGGGCTATCGTCTGGCCAGGAGCACCGCACTCGCAGTGGGTAACGAAGGGGTCTATAATATCCCATTTTGCCAGTAATACTCTAACCAAACATTGTATAGATCTGTCTAGTCGTTCCCCACCGAAGGTAGGCTTCGCTTCCAGTTTAACTATAACACCCGTGTACTACATGAAACGATTGCTAATCTGACCTTTATAACCTAATGACTACCACGGAAGCTATTGCCTCCTGATCATCTGTAAAGGCTGTCATAGATGTACAACTGTATCCAGGACCAACGGCTTCGGCTTTATACAGTACTGAAGTATCTCGGTTTATACCTAATAGATGGTCAGCCATCCACTCTTGTTTTAAACAAACCAAAAAGTTAAAACTCAAACCAAATAAATTAACTGAACAAAAAGATAAATACTGTCAATGAAACTTCCAACAAAACCGAAGTTCATAAATAAGTTATAAAGTTGAGAAGTAATAACAATAACACTTGAGGTAATATCCGTAACAGCGCTTTCGTTTACTTTTGGCACAACCCTAAAAATGATCAAAATTATTCTGCCAGCGTGCCACACATTAATCTGGCTGCCGGATTTAATAACAAGTATTGTGCTGACAGGTCCGCCATCAACTGGCAACTGTGCGATATGCCATACGGATGCCAGGCCCGACTCCCGCGGGGAATCGACATCGACACTCGTTTTAAGTTTTGAAACTGTTGTTTTAAGATGTCAGTTATTTGAGAACTTATAGTCGATTGAGTTGTACAAAAAGTTGTTGTGTAAGAGTTGTGAGGAGTCCATATGGGTATTGGTTTATAAAGCAGATCGATTTATAAAACTTAAGTCAACTGAATAACAACAATACTGAATTGAACCAATGGAACATAGAAATAGATGACTTAAATACTTGGCACATGCAACGCTATCACACGCGTCTTACATCAAATTGTCTCTTTTCAAGCAAATTCAATAGTCTAGATGTCATAATGCGTAGCATACGTGGCATACGTGGGGTCAAATTGTTTTTAGCTTTATCTTCACTACCATTATCATAAAGGTGACACCGCTTTATAATACTGATAAATAAGATGAAATAATTATTTTGCATCTGCAGTAACATATTGCTCTATACATATACGTAAGGTAGTAACGATAAATTACTATTGCTTTAATGCTAGAACAAGACCTTTTACCGACTTAGACCGACGCAAACACCACGCCTGATTTGTACGTAGAACGACGACTTCGACTCGCGTGGCGAGGATCTAAAGTCTAGTTGCCATATTAAATATATGGAGACCAACGCGCCCAGATTCTTCAAAAGAAAAATACAAAAGTTTTTATTTCACATAGGCCTACATGGGCACTTATAAAACGTCAGAAGCTAGTGCACGGTTCCAAATTGATCGTTTCCTATGGAGAAGTACCGGCAAGAAACTCCATGGTATTTTTATTCTATTCCTATATATTATAATTCTACCTTTATAACTCTTATAATACTAATGATTTGTTTCTTTTGTTCTAGGTAAATATACAAATCCAACTCTGCGAAATATAAATCAGCCAGAGAGCAATTAACTGCACAGGTAAGTTCGTCAAACAGATAAGTTAAAAGTTCACCAACATTAAACTAAATGGCCTTGATCCACTTCTATTAAAACGCAGTCAGCCCTGAACACATTACAACTGCAAGCAGGCAATAATCAGAGTAACTCACAATATTGGCACAATCAGAAACAATTTCCGCAACTAGGGGAAATAAAACCGTTTTAATTTGTATTTAATTCTGAATGTAATAGCGACGAGGCAGATCTCTTTACTACAGTTGAATTTATTAATATTGGACTTGTAAATGTGTGCATAACTAGTTAATGGAATCAGTACTAACAGGAAATAATAATGTATCTACATATATATCTACACTAATTTTGTAAAGAGGCAAAGTTTGTTTTTTAGTTTGAAGTAGGTAAACTCTGAATGTACTGGGGGCCGAGTCTGCTATTTTTATAAACTTGTCATTCCAACACGATCCCATTGTCATTTTGCTAAAAGTTTGTAATCTGCTAATTCATAATGATCGGTCACTGATCGGTCAATGGTCTTGTAATAGAACTGTGGTAAAATGATAATTTCGAGCATATTAAAACCAATAACTGCACAATAACGTTCTAATGGTAAAACACTGATCAAATAAAATGTCAAAGTTTTAGCAGATAACCGCAAACGTGAAATATTCATTTGTCAATATGTACGAGATTACCATTCTATGCCACTTCTTTCAATGGAGTGTCAGTGGTTGACCATTGGAAAGTCATAATGACGCCATTATGTTAGTAGATTACCAAACTTGTGAAAATCGACAATTATGACATCAATGATAGACTATTCTGACACTATTGTAATAGCAGACTTGAGGCCCTGGTCCGATTGCTAAATTTTTTCACCGATAGAAAGCTGCTTTATTTCTGAATGACAAAAGTTAATTTACGTATGTATGCGGGCCAAGCCGTGGGCAAAAGCTAGTACTTGATATTTGTACCTGAATAATATCTACAGATATAATACGCTAGTTGCCGTAAAAAATGTAATTAGTCCGTCTTTTAGATTATTCAAAAATAAGGGACACGTATTTTTTTATTTGTAAATTAAACCAAAAATGCAAAGCTAAAGCCCATTAAAGTTGCGTGTGACGTCACGCCGTGCTGCATTTTTTCGCACGGGGTGACGTCACACGTAACTATAATGGGCTATATCTTTGTTTTCTTTTGTTTAATCGAAACAAGAAAAAATACGTGTCCAATATTTTTTTGTAATCTAAAATACGGACTAAATAAAATGTTATTATTTTGACCCTGGATACTACCCTATTATATTACGAGTATCATTAATATAATGATCCAGTCTCCCACCATTTTGTGTAAAGTTCATGTCTGTTAACAGATTAAATTATAATTTGTGTTACCAAAATAAATGATTATTAAACTCCCTAACCGATTGCGGCTACGGTGACTGGTTTCAGATTTAGTGCAACCACGGTTAACGATCATGTGGTCTGATGTGACTAATATAGCCTACCTTTGCTGTAAAGGTGCGTGCACAGTGAGGGAAATAGATTAAATTGTAATTCGTGTTACCAAAATAAATGAATAAGTACATGAAATATTGACGAAATTCGTAACATCGAAAACAACAACTTCCTAACAACTCTGCAACTTTTCTGCACCTACAACAGAAAATTTTTGTGATGTGTCATGAAAATTACGAGTACCTAAATATTGCAATGTAATGGAAAACATGTTAACAATACGAAACATATCACATCTAATTTAGCAAACAATATGCATACGTAACATTTGAACCCACAAATTAACGCAACACAAAGTTACCAAACGACTCCCTCACATCCAAAGCCACTACATATTAAACGAACAGATAATAATTTATTCTTGCTTTTATGCACTTAAAAGTCAAAGTTAGACAACCCTAATGTATATTGAAATGGGTAGTAAGGGGAGGTCGGGGGAGCCGCGACCTCCTTAATGAAAACCTTTTAAGTTGATAGTGCGCACTATGATCTGGTTATACTATGAATATTAGATGTAGTTGAGGATCATGTTTTGATGAAATTACAATGTCAATTAAGAGTGTTTAGAGGTACGCGGAACAGGGTCCGTTGAAAAGGGAGGATACTTTGACCAGGCGTGTGGATTATCTGGTCTGGGCCATTGCCCGATAGTTTATTTCGTATAATATTTTGTTTAATACAGCGACGCATATGCATCTAATACAATGATCGCTACATGTGTTCAGTTTTTGGATTTGGACCATTTTGCTTGACCTATTTTCAAAAATTAGCGACTATCAGTTTTTTTATATTCACGGCTTTGATACTAAGTCCTTTAATCCATGTCTTCCTATGAATAGTTCATCACCTATTTTACCATTAGAATATAAATGTACGCATTCTAATGTTTTTGTAGTATTTGACAGCAAATGTATCAAGTCAACTTTCTCGGCAAACGTCGCTGAGGTAGCCAAAACTACAATAAAATGATCAGCCTCGTTTTACCGAGATGGCGCCTTTAATTGATTCCATATTACACCAACTTTACATCACAAGGAATCAATTTGCAAATAATTAAAACAGCCACCGAACTGCTCTTTAAGAAATTCAGCCAAAAACTCAGCGACTAATATATAATATTCGGTTATTACATCCACAAACTATGTTTCCGAATGGACATAATACTCTCTATACACATTGAACTAAGAACAAAACAAAATTCACAGTTCTACCAACCAAACAATATAACCCGAGCGCATTAACATGGCACCTGTCTCGAAAACAGTTGCCACAGAGAATACTCGAAAATAGTTTGTAGGTATTGTCACGTTTAAAGCATCGTAAAGTGACTATAGGTAGTATGTCATGAGAAACTACTCGGCGCAAAATAAATGTTGATATTCAAAAAACTAAAATAAAATTTAATGTACTCAATACTTCAAACGTCATTCATCAGGTGCCATGTTAATGCGTACGAGATATACCTACTATTATTTCGAATATCACAAAGGGATGTAACAGACGAACATAATTTCATTAAAACCTTTACACACGTGGATACATCTGTCAGCGAGGGGCGATATTCTCGTACAGTCCATATAATGAGTAGCATTTTCCTTTGATGTTGCCCGTGTATGCATATTGTGTCGTATGATATGCATGGCTGCCAATGAAATGTAACGTTGTTAATGGACGAGATAGCCGTAGGGGTTGATCGGATTTCGATGTGAAAGGGCCTTTGTTAAGCGATATTTGGGATGTTTTTAATAATGTTTTTTACGCGGGAATGGACGCATTATGCACGTATTTTTGGAACGATATCGCTAGCTACTTTAATAAGTAGATATGTATTTTTATTTAGAAATGTCGAGTATTTTCTTCCAAAGGAGTTTCCTTTGCAAGTAAATACTCTAGAGTTTTGAAAATCCGAAATTACTAAAATAGCTTTTTGTATCCAACAAACCCAAAAAGACGTATATTTGATGAAATCTCTGTGTATTTCATTTTCACATCAAAATAAAGCTCGCATAATTCAGCGAGTTCTCTGAAATATTTCCACGAACGGATGTACCGGCGGATGCTCATATTATTTTACAAGCAAAATTACTCCACTCATATTCTCGTTAGACAGACGAACCGAAATCCTTTGTGGCTGTGTACCGTGTGCTCTACATCTACATGTTCATGTTCGCCTGGTACCAAACGCTTGGCGCGCTATTTCGCCGGCCATATTGTTTCTCCCGTCAAATTGCATTGCGCGCCAACACACCACATTTTTGTTTCTCAATTCTCGTACACAGAAATGAAGTTTTCTATTGCGATTGAGTCGCAAATTCCAAACAAAATTTCCACGATTATTTGTTCTTTCTAATTAAGTTTTCTCTCGATTTGTTCAAAATTGATTGAGCTGGAAGAATGTTTGCAAGTTCCTAATTAAATTATTCTTTTTTGCTTGTCTTGCATTCGCTGCTTTACATTTTTACTTTGCTAACTGAAGCGTAATAATTTACATAGGAATTTTCTTTTTTTTAAATATCTGAGCTTATTTTATTTCGGCGTTATTTCCACTGTGTTTGAGATTGAAGGTTGAATGAGGAATATTCCTTTATAAAATATACAAGCATTAGTAATTACCTAAAGTACGTAGACGTATAATTATATAAGCTTCCATATTTTTGTTATAAGTTGTAACAACGTCCATAATAATTAAAATGATGAGGTTGTTATATGGTTAACCGTCCCGTCTCCCTTTTACTAGCTTTTAATAACATGTTTGCCGTCCTTAAAATATAACATAAATATAAGTAAATCGGCTAAACTATCGGCCAATTGATACCCCTAGATTAATAGAAAGATTTTCGCTTGGCAATTTTTTACATTTATTTTGTAAGCTATTGATGGTTTCTAGGGTGCTATATTTTTATGTCATCACACTAATATTATAAAGGTGGTTTGTGAACATGTACCTATGTCGGTTAAGTCATCACGCTCGAACGGGCGGATTATGTCCTGAAATAGCACGTAGGATACTGTGGCGTCTAAGAAGGTCACATATTAATTAACTTGCAAACTGGCAAGGCAATGATACCTTTTAAGGTTTATGTTAAATCAAGTTTAGGGATTCAGATTCGAAACAAGTTTGATTAGCTATGTCACAAAAAAATCTAGATATAATTTTATATTAAAATACAATGTAAAGTGCTTCTATGAATATATTAATATATAATTGAACACGAAGCCTTTCCATTTGCATCTCCCCACGCCACAATACTTTTTACCGCGGGAGTATGTTCTCTTTGGGCCATTTTTTTTTAAGGCGATGTAGCTAGAAATTCATAATGCACAAAGAACATTAATCATCAACCCTGACCTGACCTTCACCCGTTTCCACGCAGCCAATCATTGCAGTCAACAGGTCAATCATACCTGAACCTGTTGGTGGTCATCAAGTATTAACGAGGAGTCCGCGCGGCCGGCTGGTGGCCACACGCTGTGATGGCCAGAGCTCGTGGCCTGATTGGTTTGTTTGCGACCTCTAACGGCGGTGGAAGGGTTGAATAATTAGTGGAAGCGTAGAGGGTTGAGCGTTGAGGGAAATTAGTTGTCTTTTTAACCTTACGTGGCATTTACTTTGCCACTTTGATTGTTAAAAACTGTGGCGGTCATTTCTACTATATCTCTGGCTCGTATTTTTTTTTAAACAGCAACCATTGAGTTTTTTGACGGTTTTTTCCATAGAAAACAACCAGTAGGAACCATGCTTTTGTAGTTTCTGACGTTTTATAAGTACCCGTGTAAGTCTTTTTGAAATAAAAACAATTTGAATTTGAAAAGTCATTACATAAAATGTGTCTAAGGGGCCTCTGTGTGTTGGCTACGGCCCTTCGTATGCTTTCCAAAGGTCCAACTCACCGGTTCCTGAGAAAAATAAATAAATAATAATAATAGTAAATCAATCAATCCATTTCATGTAACAGTACCCATATCAAAAATACCTCATAGACTGACCAACAATAATTTTGGTGCATTGAAACAAATAAACAAACTCTTCAGCTTTATAATATTATTATATTGATTACTATAACATCGTCTTTTATTAGGTCTATGTAAACGCAACTCCTCTAGAAAAATGAAAAAAGAAAGAAAACATGTTTATTCTGCCCGAATTAGTTTCCCTATCAGATCATGTGTGGATCGGGCATAACTGACTTGAACCATAGACAACTCGGTAATCTAGGTTGTCTATTATAACTAGTAGATATAATCTATGCGACGCCGGCCAACTCGAGACTCGAGAAAAGAAAAACAAAAAACAGATACAATATTTCATTCAAATTGTGCGTCGCATCTAGGCAAGAATAGGCCGTTGCTCAGCTTATACTGTGACACCAGCGGTTCTGTGTCAACTGTTTAGAGAATTAGCAGTTCTGTGTAGTTCGCATGTCGTCGGTTAGCCTACGAGGTTCCCAGTATCAGCTCAGACTCAGCAAATCTCCACACGATTGCTCCAGATATCATCAAACGTTTCTTCTCTCCTCTAATTAATTCGCCAGATTCCGGGACAGTCTAACTTTCCCCAGACACGAACATATTAGAGGTACTCTGGGGTAAACCTCATTTTAATAAGAAAATTTACCTTTTTTGCCTTATTCATTCACTGCGATGAAATAAATTCTGATTTTGTTCTGGGTTAAATTGGGAGGTAAATTAGTACGGTAGATATTAATTTCTCTCCCTAAGGGAATATTATTACGAGACGTTAACCAAAATGTCTTCTTTATTTTTATGAAAAAATTTGACTTGATTTTAGCTGGGTCAAATAACGAAAACTAGTCGCTATGAAGATGTCATAATAGGATAGGATCATGAAAAAAAAAAATTACCCAGCTTACCAATAAATATACAAAGAATAACTAACTGTAAAAAAATATATTAGAATCACGCAATGTCTCTTTCATCAAAACGCCATTTTCCAAATTTGACGTCAAATTTCATCAAACCCGTACGTTTGATGAAATTTGACGTCAAATTCCACATCGGACTTTTATTTCTTACTAGCTTTTGTCCGCGACTTTGCCATATATATTTTGCTTTGTACATAAAATATAAAAAAAAAATAGCAATCGGACCAGTACTTCTAGAGATTACCTAACATAAAAAACCAACTTTATCTCTTTATTACATTAGTGTACGTAGATGTAGATTTGCAGCTCTGAAGCTTTATAACTTCGTTGTTGATGAAGATATTATTTTAAAAATTCTTTCATACTTAGAGCTAAATTTTATTTGGCAAAATTTAAAAAATTGCATTTATTAATTTGCATTAAGAATGTCGCTGAAGTTTTCAGAAAACACTCGCTAATTAAATACCCTCTCTCGGAACATAATAGTTTCACTTCACACCTACACCCCGAGACCAATTAGACTGGATGCGGTACAGTTCTCCAGCGCGCTCCCACGCTCGCACGCACATCTTTTGTTTATATTCAAACTTGTGGGGACTGTGAGTTGCGTTCAGTTCCAGCTGCTTTAATTCAGTGGTGAATAGAAACAAAACTGCTTGTAAGATCTAGTTTGAAGTTATAACTTAGAATAGGTACTAATGTTAATGTAGAAGGATACATTTCTGTAAGGTATTATAAATATAGAGTTGCTTGTTGAAATTAAAATTGTACTTGAGGAAATAACTAAAACCTTATTTGGTTATCCGGATCCGGTACCATAACCATAATCCCATTAATTACAAGGTTTTAATTTATTTATGGAACTTGCACATTGTTTAGGTTTATTTGTGTGGTGCACCAATACTAAAAAAATCTTTGAACTTGACAAAATAATACAAAAAAAATATTTTCGGAACAAAACCAGAACAAACTTTTTGGAAAAAGTTTCCTAATTCTCGAAGTAAATGAAGTTCTGATATATGTGTTAGTTAACGAAACAACTCAATAGTTACAACTTCCTGATTGTAGGGCATAAAATCATGGTTGTCATCAAAACTGTTAGCTCGGGAACTAATGGCGAGCTTTAGTTTCAAACTAGGATTGTCAATATTAGCCGTAACTCGGCAAGTTTCGGGGCACCGCCGTGTCGCCTCGCCCGGCCTCGCTCTCACCTAGGTTCATTAAATTTAACTCCATTATATACTTTTCAGTTTACTGTTGTAATCTACAATTATTATGGTGTTAACTAAGTTAAACTGTGATTAATGTATAAAAACCCTTTCTCCTTTTTTTTTCTTAATCGAAGAAATCTTATCCTGGACTGGAATATAGGTTTTTAGAAAACCCTATCCTCCCTCGTGCAGTCTTTTGAGTATTTTTCGTTTCGTATTTGATAATCCATACGTACTTAAAAAAATCAATTTGTATATTACACTGCTTTCTCAGCTTAGACACGGTAAATAACAGGTACGTATGCTGTATGTAAATTAAAAACTTTAAGGTTCAAATATTAGGGTACGTAGCTACGCCAATATTCAAATGCAGTCGCACTTATAAGTTCGATAACGTTCCAACTTGCATAGGTAACATCGATTCGCATAAGATATTCGACAAGCTCGCAACTAAAACTTGCGGTTTGTTAGCCGCACTTGTGAGGGTAACTACACTTACAGTTTGAATTGCAAGTCGCTATTGGCCCGTCGCTTTTGCTGGTGGGTTCGCGACGTCACTACTTGAGAACGGAGTTTAGCGCAGCTATTACCAATGTTGATTTCTATAGAAGTAGGGTTGTCACATAAGTTTTGAGAGGTGTGGAACGTGTTTGGCTACTTAGTAACTGATTTATTGGTGGCTTAACTCCATAACATCCCTCATCCCGCTATTATCCAAACTTTAGACTCTAACTAAAGGAAAGTGTATAAAGGGCGGGTTTCTGAATTGAATATTTTTAGTAAAGCACGTATTAAACTGTAATGCCAAATTTTTGCAGGTTTTTAGGCTAAAGTAGTTTATACTCAACTTTAACCCGTTGTGTCTAAACGTGGATCCACGCGAGACACAATGACTTTTTAATTGTGTCTCTAATTAAGGCACACGAGAGGTTAAATGCTTAACTCAATGGAAAGAAATGAAAACTACTTTCATAAACGCCACTATGAATTCAAAACAGGTAGATTATTATCTAGCAAGCAGGCAAAAGATTCAAACTAGTGGAAGCAATTCTAGAGTTTCTATATTGTATAAACTACAGAAAAATGAAAACTACATAATTTGTCTTATACACGCTGGTTTTCTAGAAACCCTAACTGCAGGGTCAAAGTCCTCACCATTCGCATATCTAATGCGACAAACTTCTTCATAACTTCGCTATCGTTTGATGGATCACACAGTGTTCATCACAGAGCCACTGTGCGCTGGCGCAAGTTACATAACTTTATAACTTAGAGAACATAACTTACGCCCATTAGTATTTGAAGTGTCGTCTACATGATCTGATAATGTCGGTCTTATAGCGGAACTTTAGCGATTGTAGCTCGGGCTCTATCGATAGAGAATCGACTTGAATTAGTTTTAGATTCTTGCTTGGTTAAGCTTTTGCTAAGTTGCTTGCTTTGATGTAAGATTATGTTTCAATTGTAAGTTGTTTAAATTATTTAAGCTTGCGATTAAGAAGAGGGATCTTGTTGTTTTTATAACTGGATTCGATAGCACTAATCTTTTGTTGCTTTGGTTTTGTCCTTTTGTTTTTTTTTTATAGATGGAACATCATTGAATAACTTTTCCCGCTCTGGGCTGAGCAACAGCCTGTGTCAGACTTTTACTGACTAAAAGCCACTCGTGTTCCACCAATTACTCTTCGCATTCCAGAATTGCAGCCATGGTATCGGTTTTATCTCTTAAATTACACTCATGTAATTAAACTAGTAGCTACAAGTATTTAGAGACAGTCTAATCAAAATCCACCGACTCATGAAACGTCAATACTATGTCGCTAATCCAGAGATAATTGGTTTACATTCCACTTAATATTACTTTGTTTGATCAGAGCTTAAGCCGTACATATTAACACCACTAGCAATTAGTTCTTCGACTAGTATTTGTCGCTTGTTGTACGACAAGAACTCAATGAAGGTACCAAGCTTTTTTTTATTATGGATAGGCTCGCGTTTGACCATCATCTCACCTCATGGTAAGCGATGATGTGGCCGACGATGGACTACTCTTGCCTTGAAATAACCATTCTTGACTTCAGGACCCATAAGTTAAATTGTAGCTATCAGGAAACGCAGACTCTGACAAGGAATTCCACTCCTTAGCTGTACGCACAATATATGTGTTCCCAAAACGCTTTGTACGTATGGTTGGGATGTTCACCATGTACCGATGGCGCAACGCCGTACGTCCGATGATGGAACATAGGTACATGGTAGTTCGATGATGGCACGGACTTGGCGGAATTAGATTGTACAACTCCAGTGCATACTCCCCGAAATGTAAACGTGTTATTAACATAATCACTCCTCGAGATAGTTGGAAACAGTTTAAAGGACAAAAAGTTTGGCACCAAACCGAACCATCTGGACAAGGAGTACCTATCATGTTACACAGTGGTTTAATTGTGAGAGAGTTGTTGTATACAGCAGTATTTCTTTAGTTCAGAAATAGCCCTAAATAAAGTTGTGTTTTTTTTTTAATCACTCCAATACCTACCAGTATCATGTATGGAGGCAAACATGTATACCCACATACACAAGACACCCAGATCCGGAACATCCATCTGTTGGCCGGCCATGGGTGATGTGAAAGAGATCCCCGGGGCCCTGGAACAATGGCAAAGAAGGAACAGGAGTGTATTTTTAGTCAGTAAAAGTCTGACTCGGCCTCGCACTGCGCCCGAGAGCGGGGGATGTCGTAGGATTAAGTAGTTGCTACACCCCTACTTTTTAATTAGTACACAAAAAAATGGGGCTGTATCTGTACCCGTTACTGATCATATTTTTGTATTCAAAAGTAGAAAAAACCGAAATCCTAAAATTGACCACGAAAATGTAAATTCATCATAGATTCAATTATACATAACAATTGCTAGTAGAAAATACTGCGGGCAGTGTTTTTCCATTTTAATCGTCATTTATTCATTCATAATCAATAGCCTCTACAATATTTCCCTAAATTGAGAGACATTTTGGGATAAACACAAACGCTAATAACTTTGCTGTTTGTGAATATTATTTATTGAGACTTTACTTAAATAATAACAAGGGCTTTTCTAATGAGCCCTAGTATTTGTACTAATTAAAATTTAGTGGTGTATAATTGTTATTTCATTGTATTTACTGATGTGCTAAATAATCATGTTTTCTTTCTTTCTTTTAGGATGATTTTCTCTTTTTTCTGTTCTTGCAATTTTTTTTTTCCGTGTGGTTTTCGAACCCGCAACATACAGTGTAACAATCAATCGTACAACCATTGCGCCGACTGTGCCATCAAAAGTTCAAATGGTAAGAAAGATTGAGGGGTCAGAAGATACAATTACCTATTTACTCCAGTTACTGTTGATGTAGGTTATTCAAATAGCCCCCGGACCGACGAATAACTCTCTCCAGATTATGACAGATACCTCAATAAAAGTGTCTCAATCCATTCAAACAGGACAAAAGGAGGTTCTGGAATTGATCACAGAATCGCAATGATGTGCGTAGGGGAGATAACGTTATGGAATACGTTTGGGTTACAAATGGGGGATTTGATGACCGGGGCATAAAGGGGACTTGCGGTTAAATGGAACCGGTTCAGGTAAGTAAAGCGTCTGTTCGATGATTTTGGCAAAAGACATTGGGGAATTTTGTGTCTTCTCAGATGTAAAAGACTCAGTTAGACGAGTTTCTCAAACTAAATAATTTATCTAAAGATAAATAGATCTTCTTCAATAAATTTACTCGAAAACACGCTGCTACCCTTACTGCTTTTAGGCACAAAATGTACTTTTTTTCGCACTAGTGTGGAAAAGTTGTCAGCTCGTCCCCACCACAATGTGTCGTATCAGGCTGGTAGTCAAGCAACCCCCTCTAGCTGCCGGGCAACTCCCGTTTATGTATTTTTTTATAAGTGTGTTGGAAAACGTCGTCAGTCACTATGATAAAGTTCTAGTACGAGCAGCTGAATAACAAGCTCAAAGCTGCATATCTATCAAATGTGCCCACATTATGAAACCTCCCCCATATTATGAATTATAGAGATATGTATTTTTTATTGAACGATAAAAACGAAGGCAAAAGCATTGAAAACGTAATTTATGGGAAACCTTTGACTCTCGAGGGGCAATCCTCCATTCATGATGCGTTCCTCCGCATAAAAGAATATTTTCTAACTGTTAGTCACGCGAATGAAACGGAACGTATACTTATACTTATGTGTTTGTGTATTTGTGTTACATGGTAGACACCCACACATAAGCACAAAATGTTATGGGAATACAGTCATTGTGCGTACAGCCACAAAATAGATAGGTACAGAAGTCAATCTCATGTATGTACTTCACTTTTTATACCTACGCTCGGTGGACGCACACTAATGAGCGTTTGAGCCGGAACTGTTCGACGAGCGGGCCGAGGCGCTCCGAGATATCGTGTCCGTGAGCGGTGTTTATGTGTGCGTTGCTCGAGCGCGCTTTATATGTAGATTGACTTCTGTACCTACCTATCTATTTTGTGGTACAGCTAAGGAGTAGAATTCTCTGCTAGATTCTGTTTCCTGATCGCTACAACTTTGGGGTCTTTAAGTCAAGAGTGAATAGTAACCTATTCTTTTAGGCAACCATGATCCTATCATGGCTTACCATCAGGTGAGATAGTGGTCAAATAAATTTACATTGTTTTGACTGGCCTGTTGGTCTAGTGGTTAGTGGCCCTGACTGCTATGCCGGAGGTCGTATTATAGGTTCGATTTCCACCTAGGACAATTGTTTCTATGATGAGCATGATCATTTGTTCTGTGTCTGGGTGTAATTTATCGATATACGTATGTATTTAGAAATATATAAGTATGTTTATCAGTTGTCTAGTACTCATACCACAAGCTCTGTTTAGCTTGAGACTAGACGGCGTTGTGTAATAGTTGTGGAATATTACATTACGAGTATTATATAAATAAAAATCAATTGCTGAATGTATGAGATAGCATCATTATTGAGAACGTCTCGAAGGATTTGGTTACTTTTTTTTGTGTTCATAATGTTTGGACAAGATTTATTGGAAAGTTTTCCTATGAAATATTACCGGAAATTAAATTACACCCGAGAGAAGGTAGAACAGCTTGCGCTGGTAGGTAAAATAATAAAGTAAGTGTAACCGTAACCACTTTAACGGAGACGAGGAAACACGAAAAATGTGGATCTTCATATCTCGAATGACAGATGGAAATGATGGAAGGAAGTTGGGGAGTAGGATGAATATGTTTCCGATACATTATAGACGTTTACAATACACAAGAGCTTTCTGAGTCATACAGTCGGTACTTGCGGGAATTCTTGCGGAAATTAATTTCTTGTAAACTTTATATCTTTGCTCTTAAAAGGGTTAACATGTTTTCTCGTTTGCAAGATACGTTACTTTTATGTTTGTTACCAATATAAAGTTATACGGGTATACTTTTTAAATTAGGAACTGAAGAAAAACAACCATTTTCACGTTCGCTTTTAGAGAGTTTGGACAAAATTTGTTTTAGTATACACCCCTACTTTTTAATTAGTACACAAAAAAATGGGGCTCTATCTGTACCCGTCACTGATCATATTTTTGTAGTCAAAAGTAGAAAAAACCGAAATCCTAAAATTGACCACGAAAAGGTAAATTCATCACAGAATCAATCATACATAACAATTGCTAGTGGAAAATAATGCGGGCAGTGTTTTTCCTTAATAATTGTCACTTATTCATTCATTAATCAATAGCCTGCACAATATTTCCATAAATTGAGTGACATTTTGGGACATAAACCAACGCTAATAACTTTGCTGTTTATGAATATTATTTATTGAGATTTTACTTATAAAATAACAAGGGCTTTTCTAGTAAGCCCTTTAAGTATGTGTACTAATTAAATAATTGTGGTGTATACGAAACCCGAAACACGTGTCTAGTATTTTTATGTAAAGTATCTATGTACAAAATTTCATAACTGTATCATGAAAAATCACAAGCTTGTAATGTCAGCAAAAATACATAGTCACCGGACGATCTAGGTGACTGTGAAGTTGTTTTGCACTTGCACCCAGCTGTTTACTGGCGGTTATACTCGTTATGACCTGCCGTGACCAGCGTTGTACTTAACGTCGGTGGTGTCCAACTTATGACCTTTGTTTACGATATTTTTGGGGAAAAAAAATATAACATGGTATAAAAACTGTTGAAATCCATTCAGTTACTGATTCTGAACAAACCCTATTCAAGTTTCGCAAAAACTAAAAATAATGTTGTATACTGCGTATGCCTAGCTGAAGTTACCGTAAAGTAAAACCTTAAGGGTCAACTCACACCGAAAGAGCGGCGAAGGGCAGGGAAGCGCAGCGACCCGTTTACCGTTTATAGAATTCGCCGCAATTCCCGCGGCTCCGCGGGCATCCGCGCGACTCGTTCGAGTTTCTCATGCGATAATAAGTATTATAGAAATGAAAATAAAGTTAAAATTCATATGAAACTGAAACTGCGCTCCGCTTCGCTGCCCTTCGCCGCTCTTTCGGTGTGAGTTGACCCTAACAATTTCGGCAACATAAATATTTCTCCACATATCGCCGTTTCATACACCAGGTACTCCACTTACTTATTTCTTATCTATAGCAGTAAGAACTAAAGCTCGTGAGGTTTAAGTTTATCAACTTCTAGCACCCGGGGTTTACACCGATATTTCTTACCGTGACATTTCGCATTGCGGACTAAGCGACCCCCTAATTCGCGCTGCGATGTTACTATCTGAAAACATACGGATTCAACTTCGCAGCGCGAATGTGAAGTAAAAGTAATTTGTTAGTTTTTTGACATAAAACGACGTCACTCTTCACGGCATCGTCTCGGTGGTAGCATATAATAATAATAAAGCTTTTTATATAATAACTCTGTATTTTGCTATACCTACCTACGTCTATATGGCGTGACGCAAACGCATCCAGCACCCCCGCTGCTTGATCCCCGCTCCCCTCCGCTATTGTACTATCGCTTGCTTCGCATAGACTTCGTAATATTTAGAACGTTCCATTTAAATATTTTTATTTTTGTATCAAAATCTGATGAACAAAAATATGATACATTTTTAAAAGTCATAGAACAAAAGATTCATGATGTTAGTAACATGGACCTGTGCCAGTGTGTTACAAATGCCCCTGTATGCAGATTACTCTAGCTGCAGATTTTGGTGCACAGAAGACAGAAAAAAAAAGGAGGTAGGACACATCTACGATGCAGTTCCAGATTCGCACATCAAGTGTCACTTTACAGAGTGCCATAAATCCGTGGAATTTACTCCCGTTCATAATAACCGTGAGATTCTGATTTTGTTTCGGCAAAACTCGAAAATCCTTGATTTATGTCCCCGCCGGTGCTGTAATACGGTATTTGCGTCATTTCAGTGAAATATTTCACTCTTATAGATGCGTTATCAGCTTCTCTGGAAGAGCTTTCAATGTAAACTGAATTTTATGTAAAGCGCACTCATTTGTTATGGAAAAGCAAAGTAAATTCAAAGGCTAATTTATAGCAACGCTGTGGTCGCAGATAAGCTACTATTCTAATATCAATATCTTATTCTAGTTCTCTGACAAGTGTTGTCACAAATTACTATAAATATCGCCGTAAACTTGTGTTACTTAAAGGCAGTTAAAGATAAAATCTCTTCTAACAAAACAGTTACCTCCTTCAACTTGTCGTTATTAACACCTTTTAAATAAGACCCATAAATATCCCTTCTTCAATCTAAACTAGGGATGAAAGAAACTATTAGATATCCGAAAAAAAAATATCCGCAACCGAACCGCAGGTTGTTTTTTATTTTGTCCTCTAAAAAAAAGGTTAATCTGAACTAGAATTGACTGTCCAATCTTAATATCTTGATTTTTGTATTTACTTTAATCGATATTATCCGATTATTCTTTATTAGCTTATGTTCTAATAGTCTTATAGACCCAAATTGTAAGTATTGATTCTTAAAGTTCGTGTAGGTAATGTTTACACTATTTTAGTGTACAATAGAGTTTATTTTATTCTAGTGAATAGACATAATTAGAAATTATTTCATATCCGTAATCGCACCTGAAACTGGTTTACATAGGTACCGGTATACGTAGGTATAGGAATAATTTTAAACCAGTTATATATACGACGGATACGTAATCCAGATCCGAAATTTTATATCATAACATCCCCGATCTTAACTATTGAGAGCCGCGTCTCTCTTAATTGTCCACTCTAAAACTCCACAGTTTAACTGGTCATTAACAAACAATACCTGTATCCTCTACAATTAATAGAGGCCCGAGCGAACCATATTACCAGTTCTAGGCAGACAAACGAGCCAGGTAAGCCCGCTGTCCCGCACCACGTAAATGCTTGCCCTAAGCACCGCCATTTATTTTCCTAGTTCGAAAACATACGGGCAGCGGTGAGGGCGGGACCGCGGCGGGAGTTTATCTTAATAAACTTATTGGGTTGACTGGTGGAAAGTGGTTAAGCCATTAAGTTCGCGTTTCAGAGAAATATATATACTTATAGATACATTGAGATAGAGATACATAGACTTCAATTCTATGCGTAAAGTGATCAAATAAATAAATAATGTTATATTGAGGGAGGTGATGACCTCCCTAGCCTTTTCTCAACTAGCTAAGCTTTCTCCCTAGCTTTCAGACTAATCGGAAGCGGCTGTTTTATATGGAGCGACTGAGTAGTGGCAGCGGCCCACACTTACCAGTTTGTAGGTCGCGGGTTCAAACCCATTTAGGCGCATAACTTTGTGCAATTTATTTCATCACCGCTGCTTTCGAAACGGTGAAGAAAAACATCGTGAGGAAACCGGCATGTCATAGAATAAAAAAAAAACGAAGACATGTGACATCCACCAATCCGCACTGGGCCCATTGCCTCTTCTAGAGAGGAGGCATGCATCTACGTATGATTTAAATATTCATTTTGCTACTTGCCCGGTTTCGAACTCGCAACTTCATGCATGAGTGGCGGGTGCCTTTACCACCAGGCCAAAGAGATTACTTCTTTGTAACATTAGTCACGTACTAATGTTATAAAGAGGTAATCTCTTTAAATCCTGAACTGACGATGATTTTTCACTGAAAGCGACAGTATCAGTGAATGTCGATAGTTTTTTTTCAATAACATGCAGAATTCCTGTGAGACAGACCATGGGATCGAATCCACGGGGAAAACCTAGCAGAAATGGCTCGGTTTTATCTAGATAATGAGTCTGATTAGTACTGAAGTAAATGAATAATAAAAATGGTGTTGAAGTGTCAATTTAGATAATTAGTTATACTTTGATAAATTACTGGCTATGTTACATTTTAATTGAACATGGATAATAGCAGGTCTAGTTGCTCGTTTTATAACTTGTGTTTTAATGATCAAACACAGACAAACACGATACAGTTTGAGATAGGAATTTTATATAATATTTATAAGAGTAATTATGTTTTTTTATGTCACACTACAACCAGTAATGCGAATAAAAAGTTAATTCTCATGCACATTAATATTTGTTTAGACTTAGAACTTATCGCAACTGTAAGTTACATAGTAACTTTTGTTAAAGATACTAATTCCATTCCCGTTCCCCACGTTACATTTTCACAGAACAATCTCTATGTACTATTTCTTCTATACGTGTGTTTTTCACCTAAATTCTCCTAAACGGCTGAACTGATTTCAGTGAAACTTTGTGTGTATATTTGAACGAGTCCCTAGATGGTTTAAAAATACAATTGAACCCGTTGCAATCGGGTTCTCAATTGTTTTACTTACCGAAAGCCAGTTTTCAAAGTCTGTCGGGACCGGTAGTATTACATGGGTAATTCACGAAATTGATTAATTTAATATATTATAAAGCTAATTTTTTGATCTCCTTTCAAATTGAATATCCCACAGTATCCCCTCAGCTAACCACCGTGTCCGCACAAATCGTTCCCCCGTGTATTTCGACGATGCACTATGAGATGCAATTTATGAACCCCCAAGTGGCCCTCGTTATCCACGATGTCCGGCGCGACCTCAGCCACCCGGATGTTATTTTAGCCTCTCTGGCTATTATTTAGCCTCTCTGACCATTATTTAGCCTCTCCAGCTATTATTTGAACCCGGGTGGCCACGACAGTGTAACTTGGCTGATTGTCTAGTCTCAAGGTAGATCAAGTGGCTTGCTAATGGTTGGAGATTTGGCAGCTGTGAACAGACGAGTCTTGACCTATATTCCATTATTTTGATTAGGGTTCTTCATGCACCTTATGTCGAAGATTAAATTATTAAGTATCATCAGTGAATGGTTTTTTTGCGGTAAGAATGAAGTTAATATTTTTATTTGCTTAAATTACACTTGAGTCGAGACAGTTGTACCCTGGTAGTTTTTTTAAACATTACCACACTCTAGGAATAACTCCTGTATCATGGTTACGCCTAAACTCAGAACTATCTATACAAATATTTGTCCAGTGCGGGAATCGAACCTGTGGGACGCAGCGCAGCAGCCAAACGCTCAACCATCGCGCCAACCATGCTGTCCATACCAAAAGACGCGTCACAACAGTTCGACAAGACGGAATGGAATAAGAAAACGTGTTACATTGACCACGAGGGAGGCACAAGAGACAAGGACATGGAGGAGATGCATAAGCGAAGTCTTAAGTGGGCCATTCAACTTGAACGCGATCGCGAAGCGAAGCAGCGTGAATAGGACCAACATTTGATACTTAATTGCGGCAGTCTACGTGACCAACCGTACGTGATTGCAGTGCGGCAATGAAAAAGCGAAGCGGTCGCATTCAGTTGGTTTAATATTTTCGCGCGAACTCCAGTGGTGCGATGACTTGTTTTGTATAGATAGCGGCTAAGGGCGCCTTAAAAGTTGTCGCAAAGTGCCGCGCGACCGTAGAGCGGCTGCAGAGCTACCATCGCGTTGCTTTGTTATTCTATGAAAATATCAAAGTAGCGTGCAGCGAGAATGTAGCGCGGGTGTAGCGCAGCAGTCGCGCGGTACTTTGCGGCTAATTTGATGGCGCCCTAAAGCGGCACTTCACGCGCACGCAGCCGCCGCGCTGCGTTGAATTTGCGTGAACCACATCGGATCAGTCAACAACACCGCGTTATACAATACAAATGGAGTTTATATCAGTAGGAAGCGAGCTGGCAGGCTACTGAACAAGTACTCACATAAGTTAACACAAAGCATTCCTATAAATAGCACAAGCCAACCTCAGCCATCATACGTGTCGACAATACATACGTAAATGGTCTAACTGGAATAAATGCTTTGAGTTTCTGACTTTATGAAACTTGTACAAACGTTATCTAAGCGTCAAAGGCTCGCGTATCAAGCGAGGATTTGGTTCAGAGCGGCCGCAAGTCCGCAGCGGCCGCCGGTACAATGTTGTCGCGTAATTTGTGGAACAATACGCCCGCACGGCGCAGGTGACGCGGAAAACAATGAGATTGTGTTTCCGCGGAGAGCGGGGCAAGTGACGAGAGGGAGCGGGAGTGGAATTATGGCACTCAATGTCAAAATGAGAAATGCTCAAATATGTCGTGAATTTAAGAAAATGTGATTAGTTGAGTTTTGTAGAATTTGAGGTAAAGATTTGTTCATTTGGAGATTTTGTTAGGCTATGTTGCCTCCAACAAGGTGGACCGATGATCTAGTGAGGGTCGCTGGAGTCCGATGGATGCGAGACGCACAGGACTAGTTATGAGGAGAGAGGAGGCCTGTGTTCAACAGTGGACGTGTTTCGTATGAAATGATGATAACGTTGCTTTTCAGCTAATGTATTACTTACCTGTCGTAATTTGGCTTAATTATCTAAAGACGGAGTCTTAAAAATTTTCCAGTCATCATAATCACACTAATATAAAAGTGAAAGTTTTATAAACATATCTTTGTATGTTTGTTACGCTCAGCTGAACGTATACGGGTAAAATTTAGCCCACGAGTAGACTATGTCTTAGATTATGATCATTTGTTATCATTTTCTACATTCACGCAGGCATGGCTGCTGGCTGTCCACAAAGGCTTCTGCAGACTACCGGGCCTTTGCTATTTTCCCTATTAGCTACCTACACCAGCTAGCGATCCACGCAGCTAGTCGTTCCAGTCACCCTGAGAGCGAGTTCATGACGCAGCTCGCTGACCATCCAGTCGTTCATAACTTGCGCCGCGTTGTTTAGTTGTAGGCTTTAAGTTTTGTTCCGAGTGCTTTGTTGACGAGAAAATGCAGGCGCGGCTTAATCTGTGACCCCATTCGGAAAATATGTTTATACATACTCTAATTGTTTATACTGGATGTGCAGCTTTATTTCAGCTTATTATACAAGGGTGCCAATTAAACAGACTTCTTTTTAATAGCATTATTCGTTTCTTAAAATCTATATTACCTTCTAAATTACTAAGTTAATGAGCGTCTGATACTACTTTGGCGCACTAGTTGTTGGCTTTGTAAAAAAGACGAATTAGTTTAATTTTCAGGTCGCTTAGTTATAAAGGAGAAGATTGATAACGTATCAACCACGTAATCAATCTTCTCCTTTATAAAGAAATGTGTGGCTTAACTTATAATTTCTCATTATACAATACTAATACGTGCGTGTAAGTACTGCATAATAAGCCGAGATATAGCTGTAACTGTATGAAAATTAACTTAAAATACACACTCAGGTGCACTCTCTGTTCCTTTATTCTCATAGTCGGATGGCACAGCAATCCGACACGGCCGGGGAGGGATCACGCGCTGGACCAACGGCTTTACGTGCTTTTCGAGTCACCGGGGTCTCACGCCACCAACTTGCTAACTCCGGGCTGTTACTAAGTAATTTTAAAATGGAAAAACTCAGTAACACTTTTTGCTCGACCTCAAATTACAATGGTGCGCCTACGGCCATAAGACCAATGAAGCCAACGAAAGAAGAAAACTCATTATAGTGTAAAGGTAGACTTAAACACGATGAAAGGACAATGGAATGCGTAAAAATCATAAGGCTACATTACTCTTATACACATATATGTAACTTTACCTACTCGTTACATCTTGGCAACGAGTGAGAAAACAAGTAGGTAATATAGATTATGAGAGATAATAGCATGTCGTATATTGCCACCATGTACATTGAGATAAGGGTAAGCCAATCAATATGAACTTCAGGACAAAATAAAAGCTTTTGTACCTAATCATCTGCCTGAGTTTGCCAATTTAAAAGAGGTGTTCTAACCTCTTTTTTTATAGCATTCTCAAGTAAGTCGTTAGATCCCGCAATTTTTTTAAACCTTTTCTCATTTAATAAACTAGCTAATCCTGAAAATCTGACAAATTTCCAATGTAACAGTCTGAAACATTTCAAGTTGAACTTGTTAACACACGCGATGGCGGACATTCCGGCTAATGGCAGGACATTAGGTCGCTCCACTCGACTTATCGCCTCTACTCGAGGTGTATTGGCCGCTTTAACGGAGTCCTCTGAGGTACAGAGGGAAAGAGGGAGGTTTTATGAGAGAGATGGAACTGCCTGGCTAACTGGCTTTTTATATTCATCTGAGGTACAGCATTTAATAAATAAATATTAACAGTCCACATAGTCTCATATATAAAATTGCTTTTTATTACTATATTTTTTTTAGTTTCTAAGCTTCTATTGTACAATACCTTAGACTTTGCCTGTAGCACAATCAGCCTTTTTTAATGTTCTTACTGCTGAGACTTAGGCCTCCTCTCTAGGAGAGATCCACCACGCGGGCCTAATGCGGGTTGGTAGATGTCACATGTCTTCGAATTTTTGGTAATAGGACATTTCGGTTTCCTCACGATGTTTTTCTTCACCGTTTTGAGAGCAGTGGTGATGAAATAAATTACACAAAGTAAGCCTGGCTGGGTTTGAACCCGCGACCTAAACTTGTAAGTCGGGGCCGTTAACACTCTGCCACCACTGCTCACTTTGTGTGTAATTTTGTACAAGTGCTTGTAAATAACTAAATTTACATATCTCGTCTGGTCCAAACCGGCCAAGTACGAGTTGAACTCATGCACAAAGTTTGTAGATACGAGAACCTACCTACATATATGCAATTTACAGAAATATATCATTTGTAAAAACAATTGTCTAGCTGTGAAGGTTCATGACATACAGCCTGGTGACAGACAAGCAGAGTCTTAGGCTTCTTTTTTTTACCTTTTGGTAACCCCCAAAAACCAAAAAAAAAAAAAAAACATGGCTCTTAATACCAGCCGCAGTACACAGATCCGTCTACTAAAAAACGATAATTACATCTGTCGTATCTGCATGGTAATGTCGGCTCCAAAAACCAGCTTCGAACAACATTTTTACGTTCTTTACAAACAGCAGCTTTCTTTTATAGCCTCCTTTTGTCCGCTATCGGCTTTATACCTGGTTTTGTTTGAGAAAAACGGGATTAGGCCCAGCCTGTGCTGTGCGGGATGCGCGCCGGGTACCCGGGTAGTCGGTACATGACCCAGATAGCTACGACTCTTTTGTTTAAGGCTTCGGCGCTGCTTCTTTATTTATTAGCGTTATAGTTGGGATTAAGATAGTGGAGACTTTGTGAGAGTTCGTTTTAATTTTGCTTGTTTAATTGCTTGTGAAATTAAACTTAGGTAGGCGCAAGACAAATTGGTCACGCCATAACTTGAGAACGATTTTACTGATTTCATTCGTCTTTTTTGAAGATTTCTAATACTTTGTAGATGGTTCTTACGGAATGAAAAATTTAGAAAATTGCGCAGAAAATTGGAAAATATTTAGAAAACTACGACTATTTAGTATTCGCGCGTTTGACTTAATTGAATTGAGCTTAATCTGTATTATAGATATGAAACAGTTTTAGCATGGCATAATCAGTCACATAATATTCCCATGTTACTGCTGGGCTTCAAGTCTTCTCTCTAGGAGAGGGAATGGGCCGTAATCCACCACTCGGGCCCAGTGCAGATTGGTGGATGTCATATGTTTTAAATTTTTTGGTTGTAGGACATACCGTCTCACGGTGTCTTCCTTCACCGTTTTGGGAGCAATGGTAATAATATAAAAACTTTTTACAAAGAAAATTAAAGCGACTTCAACGAAAAAAAAAAACACTGAAAAGTACAAAATAACTTTAATTTCGGAAGTCGGTTTTCTATAATATATAGTTTTGCCTCTTCCGCTATTTAACACCGATTTCCCATACATTCAGCCGAACATAGAACCTCCTCCTTTTCGAAGTCGGTTAAAAATGATGGTAAGTGAAGTGCCTGGCTGGATTTGAACTTGCGTGAAGAAAAATATGACTGTTTCTGAAAATAACCACCGAGACTGAAAGTTATTCTAAATAATATTCTCTAGAACGTTGTATTTAAATAAACTAACCAAATTAATTACTCCTAAGAAACCGTGCCTCAATAAAGGTATCGTTTCGCAACAGATACCTTTCAATATTACTAAGTGCCTCTTTTCTAGGAAAATACATTGTTATTCCTCCTAAGTATATATCTCTTAAGTTTTTTCATAAAACTCTGCGAATAAACCCGGGCGACCCACCAAAGTATAAAATTGGAACTTAATTAAACCTCCCAAGTTTTAATAAAACAGTCTTCAAGAAGGATATCATAAATATTAAATTAGAAGGTAATTTTTTGAGAAGGGTGTCTTGACTTGAAACTATTTTTGTATGTAGGTAAGTGTTCCGATCGCTGGTTACTGAGGGTTCGACGTGAATAATAGACGTTAGAATATTGATAGGATACTTTGTTCTTATAAAACAATTAGTCGTACTTTTATGGTTTAACTAGCTTTTGCACGCAGCTTCGCCCGCGTACTTCAAATATAGCCTCAGCTTTCTATCGTGGGAAAAAGCGGGCTAGTACTTTCAGAAATAACCTCCTACAAACAAAAAAACACATAAAAATAAACTTTACCTCTTTATAATATTAGTGTAGATTGTGATATAGGTACTATATAGAATATCTTGCGCAGTCTTCTCGATAGAAATTCAAGCTTTAAAATTGACCGACTCCTCAGAAATTTTAAAACTGAAAATATATTTTTGTTATGTGGGAATTTGAGCAGTGGTAGCCGAGTGGTAATGGCCCCGATTTACGAGTTGTAGGTCGCGGGTTCGAACCCAGCCAGGCGCATTACTTTGTGTAATATATTTCATCACCACTGCTCTCAAAACGGTTAAGGAAAACATCATGTGGAAACCGGCATGTCTTAGAACCAAAAATTCGAAGACCTGTGACATTCACCAACCCGCACTGGGCCCGCGTGGTGCATTACGGCCCATTCCCTCTCCTACAGAGGAGGCCTGTGTCCCAGCAGTGGAACATTTGAAAAGCTAATGATGATGATGATGTGGGAAATCATCCAATGGCTTCTGCCACTCCTATGTTACTTTTTTGCCTTGCAAATTTGACCTTGTAGAAATTTGTTCATATGGCCCAGTAGGCTTCGACCCTGTTGGGCCCCTACGGTGTTGCTGACATTACCTTAACGCCCAAGCGCCCGAAAAGTGCCATAAAACAGTGACTTTCTGAAGCTCTCCTCGGTAACGGCCAGGTTAATAGGTTTGAAAAAAATATATATGTGTATTATAGATTTATGAACAACATTATCAGCATTTGATTTTTTGCTATTAATACTTTTGTCTAAAAAAATATTAAGCAATTTTTTTTTTTTTTAATTTAGATAAACTAGTGCTTGACTGCGATCTCACCTGATGGTAAGTAGCGATGCAATCTTTGATGGTGAGGCGCACCAGTTTATTAAGAGCCTATTCACTCTAGCCTTGAAGACACCCAAATTATAATCGGACGGGCAGACCGCAGCAGGCAAACTGTTCCAGTCCTTCGACGTACGCGGTATAAACGACGAGGCGAAACGCTTAGTCCGGACCGTAGAGGTTTCAACAACGTAAGGGTGAATATTTTTTATTATAATTTCGCAACTTTTCCCTACTCCTTCGAAACGGCTTGGATCTTTAGAAACATTTTTACACATAAAAATTGGTGGTTAAATATTCTTCAAAGTGAACATTGCATATGTAAATCAATCAATATTTCGCAAAGAAAATGGGTTTAAAGGTCAGCCGCGCGCTTTCCGGGCGCTGTTGGCCGCAAATAAATGCACAGATGTTGCGTACTGCCGCCTAGGCGGGTGCGAGAGGTGCGTCCACATAATTTTGGTCAGATGGTTCAAGGGACTATAAAGCCTTAAGGCGCGTAGTACATGCCTAAAATGATTTGAGTTTTTTTTTTTTAAACGAACCAGAGTTGTTTTTCTTCAGCCTGCCTGCTATCCATAAGGTTCCCCCCAACAACCTTCAACGTACCTGAGTATTGGCTGATAGGGCCATCAATAACACTAACAAAGTAATTGAGGGTCGGAGCCATAGAGTTATAGCCTCTGGAGGCGAATGAGATTTAACGATGATGTTGTTTACTAACTTTTGTGTTAGACTTTTAGGTCGTGTACGTTTGGGCACTAAAAGTTAACTAGATTTTGTTGTGAGTTTTTGTATAAGCATAATTGCCTTCGTGATAAGCAAAACAAATGGTCGATGAGGCTGAAAGATTCGATCGCAATAGCGGAAGACCGGCGTTGGAAGTACCTTACAGTCTTTCTTCCAGTAATGATGACATTAAGGAGAGGCCTGTATCCATTTTGTGTATGTTGTTCTATAAATTACACCATGGGAGATCTGTCGAATTGCATTTCACATTTACGATTATTTACTAAAGTTTGTAGTTTACTTTTCAAAATACAATCACAATCATCTCCCTCACCTTTTCAAAAATACCTTGGCATCGGTGTCCAGTCTAACTAAATGTGGCAGAATAGCTGAATAGCTTCAAAGCCTTGAGCACAGGCGTAGGGTAGCCAGCCTTTCGGTGTTTTACAGGATGCATTTTGGAGAGGGTGCGCGGGAATTGCATGACTTGATTCCGCCATCTCAATTCTACCATCCGACAACCCAACGTACGACGAGTATCCACCCTTACGTTGTTGAAACGTTTACGGTCCGGACTAAGCGTTTCACCTCGTCTTTTATACCGCGTACGTTGAAGGACTGAAACAATCTGCCTGCTGCGGTTTTCCCGTCCAATTATAATTTGAGTGTTTTCAAGGCAAAAGTGAATATGGCTCATAAACTAGTGCGGCTCACCATCAGAGATTGCATCACTGCTTACCATCAGGTGGGATCGCCGCCAAGCACTAGTTTATATCAATTTAGAAAGAAATACTATTCAGAAGCTATGCAAACGATACATAACATTGTTTTAAGTTTGTGTAACTTTGGATCATGCAAATTAGCATACGCATGTTGGTGCTCCGTATTCATTAATCTTCACACGAGGTCCGATTTAGCGACGGCTGACTGAACTTGTAGCTTCAACACAATATATAACTCTTCATCATCATCACCATTTCAGCCGAAAGACGTCCAAACGTTGTCTCCCCCAAGCGTCGCCACAACGTCCGATCGTGTGCATCTCGCATCCACCGCATTCTCGCGACTCTCACCAGGGGCCCGAGTCTGCTATTTTTATAAATTCGTCATACCAACACGATCACATTGTCATTTTGCTAAAAGTTCGTAATCTGCTAATTCATAATGATCGATCATTGATCGGTCAGTGGTATCGTAATACAGTTGTGGTAGAATGATAATATCGAGCATATTAAAACCAATAACTGCACAATAACGTTCTAATAGTAGAACACTGATCAAATAAACAGTCAAAGTTTTTGCAGATTACTGCATACGTCAAATATTAATTTGTCAATATGTAGATACGAGATTACTATTCTATGTCACTTCTTTCAATAGAGTGTCAATGGTTGACCATTGGAAAGTCATAGTGACGCCATTATATTAGCTACATTACCAAACTTGTCAAAATCGACAATTATGACAACAATGATAGACCATTCTGACACTATTGTAATAGCAGACTTCAGGCCGGTCGTCGTGGGTCCACCTTGTGGGAGGCCTTCCAACGCTGCGTTTTCCGGTGCGCGGTTGTCACTCTAGAACCTTTCGGCCCCATTGACCATCGGTTCTACGACCAACGGGGCCTGCCCACTGACACTGTAGTTTGGTGATTCTTCGGCCTATGTCAGTGACCTTGCTTCTCCAGCGGACTTCTTCATTCCTGATGCGATCACGCAAGGACACTACGAGCAGAGCCTACTACGAATAGTAATATATCATTTTATTATTATTATTATATCTAGCCCATACTGTCCCACTGCTGGGCAAAGGCCTCCCTCCACTCCTTCCAATGTTCCCGGTTTCGAGCCACCTCTTTCCAATTCCCAAGGAAGACATCCAAGTCGTCCCGCCATCTCCTTCTTGGTCTGCCGCGGCCCCGTCGTGCAATTTCAGGGCAACAATTTTGCGTTTTACTGGCCCCACTGCTCGATAGGCATGCGGCAGACATGTTCAGCCCAGTCCCACTTAAGTTGGGCAGCCTTCTGAACTACGTCAACGATTTGCGTTTTGGAGCGCAATGTAGTGTTTCGAACGCGATCCGTTATTTTAACACCTAGTATGCTGCGCTTCATAGCACGTTAGCAAACCTTAAGTTTGGACCTTTGGAGGTTAGTCAAAGACCAAGTCTGTGCACCATAGGTCAGAATGTCAAATATATCACTACGAATTAATAATGAAATTCAAAGGCACGTATGTTTATGCTTTATTTACAAGGCTGCACAGTCTTCTACATAAATAACACCAGCCTGTGACTGACCCCCACTGCGGGCAAAGGCCTCTATTTTCTCACCCCGAAGAGATACAACTCTTTTACGTACAATATTAAATAAAATACGAGCACATGTACATTAAACTGTCCTGAAACATTTCATCATAAACATAGTTTATTGTTCGTTATTAAGAATTTTAAAAGCAGATATAAAGCAGACTTTGAGTCAACAAGATTATGTGAGTAACTGCCGAGTTTTATTGTTCTCGGAAACCTTTCAAACATTCTAACTTAAGTACTAACTTTAGGAATATTTGAATAAGCAAATTGGTCTTAATGTAAATCATGTCTAATTTTAAACGTCCTAATTCCAATTTTCTTTGTTTCCAGGTAAACACGACGTCAGCACAGGAGCTCGTCTGCGGTGGCACGTCGCACGTCGCGCCGGTCGTGTCGGTCGCGTCGGTCGTCCCCAACTATCGCCCAAATGATGTTCCAAGTAATTGCAAGTTTTATGCGTCGTAAACCCCGGATTAGGTTTGACAACGGAATCTCTAAGCCGGATTTTAATAGCCGAATAAGTTCGCCAAATACCCTCCAACTTCAAAACTCCTATAAATAGGTGTCGAAAGGTATTTGCAGAAAGTAATTTGTAGGACTTTCGTTAGATAAAACCTTTGTTTTGGGATTTTTGAACCTCCGGGGCCGTATGTCTTCGCAGTCAGGACTGCGGTGGTTACCTAACTCAACGTTTTTGCCCATTTGTCTCGGACTTTTGAGGATTTGGATTGATAAAAAGAACAAGAAAAGTAATAAAATAAAAAGACTTTGTAAATGCTTTTTGTGACGCAGACATTTCCATAAAGGGTTTGGTCTCATAGCAATTCAGTATATCTCACTTTTCATAACTTGTTCGGAAAATTTTCAGAGATAAACAGAAAAATATCTTACGAAAATAATTCTGCCGAACTCGTCGTTAACCAGAATAACTTCTCGAAACTTTATATAATAATGTTCTTGGTAAAGTGAGTAATATGATCGCTATGTAACATCGTGTGAGTTCGCTGAAACTGTTCGTCATGCAAACGACTTCAATTCCACTGTAACAAACTTCTCCGAAGAGATCGCTTGCGATATGTTGCGCTGGAGCTTGTTGATGGCTACATATTGCGCTGCAGTCGAAGTCAAAAACAAAGATATGTTTAATATTTTAAAGGGATATAATCCTGATAATATTAATGTATGTAAGCAGCATGATTAGTGCCGTTGACTACAGTTACGTCAGCCAAAATGCCCATAAATCTTAGTTCTTTTAAGTAGTCTACATATTGTTTCTCAATTTTTTAGGGTTCCCTGCCTAAAGGGTAAAAACAGGAATCTATTTTTAAGAGTTCACTTTAAAAATTAAAAAACAAAGACTTCACCGCCCATCTGTCACCAGGCTGTATCTCATGGACCTGATAGGCAGACGGAAATTTTCACAGCTGTATTTCCGTTGCCTCTATAAGTACCAACAAATACTAAAAATAAAATAAATATTTAAAGGGGACTCTCCTACAATAAACCTGATATTTTTTGCAGTTTTTAGCTACGGATGGTACGAATTAGTGTTCCTCAGTGCGCAGTCCGACTAGGTCGGTTTTGCTTTTTAAATATTCTTAGTGTAATGGCTAAGTAGATACATTGCATTGGCAAGTATAGTCACCTCATAGAAGGTTTGTTGTTAAATTGGTTTGTTAGAAGGCAACAAGTTCGAATAGTTGGAGTCCAACTAACTGCGCGCTGGAATAATTAGTTTAGTTTCGGAAACTGAAAGTGGCAGGTTCATTTCGGAAAAACTTTCGACGCACCAACTTTGATAGGATCTTCATAACAAGCTTTATTGGATTACTATAACAAGGTATTTTGACTCAAACTTAGAAGAATTCCACGGAAAGTTGTTTTTTTTTTTTTTAGCTTATGCTTTTCCACTTTCCCTTTGAAAGGCATGCCCCAACTTTTTCCAGGTATTCTTTTGTCCTACCTCGAACCAGCTCTTGCGGTAGACGTCTAGGTCACCTCGCCGCCTTTTCCCAGGTCGACCTCGGGGTTTTTATCCATGGAAACTTCATCATCATCATCATTTCAGCCGAAAAACGTCCACTGTTGGACATAGGCCTCCACCAAGTGTCGCCATAATGACCGTTCCTATGCTTCTCGTACCCATCGGATTACCGCGGTCCTTACCAGGCCATCGGTCCACCATATGGAAGGACGAGACGTAGCATGGAAACTTGTTTGACATTAATAAGTGGACATCCCACCTACATGCACAAAACGTTTTGGGAACACATTAATTGTGCGCACAGCTAGGGAGTGGAATTCCTTGCCGGAGTCTGTTTCCTGATAGCTACAATCTGGGAATCTTTAAGTCGACAGTGAATAGGTTTCTTCTAGGTAAGCGCGTTCCATCGTCGACCGCATCGTCGCTTTCCATCAGGTGAGATATCGGTCAAGAGCGAACCTATCAACAAAAAAAATTATACAGTGAAATATAAATCAACTAACCTACTTAAAAATTCAGGAAGCCCATCGTAAATCGCCAATAAAAAATCCAGCAAGACTTCAAAACTCTCTCTCATTTTAAAATCGCGTGGGAGCGCTAAAACGGGTTCGACGCCGTTCAGCGCTTTCCAGCGGGAGCATTATCGGACGGGCGATAAATCTGCCGGTCCGCACGATCGGACACGGCTCGGTCCGGCACTCCGTTATAAGCAAGCTTTGATTTTATCAAGTAAAATGCAAAGCGGACGGGAAAATGGAAAGTATAATAGAGAAAGATAACAAGCGGACGGGACGAGGAACATTGTGTTTTTTCATGTGTTTACCTGATCGGTATCTGACCGTTATTATATTATTGTAATGGGCTGTCAGTGATAAGCGGGACGGTTATTTATGGGGGTTGTATCTTAGAGTGTTTTTCTTGTAAACTAATTCGCTACATGTTACAAGGTTTTATGTGTTTTTTTCTTTATTCGTAATGGCGAATTTCTTATGTGGATAGCACCGTAACATTGTTTTTAACAGAAGATCGTTATGAGAGAACCGCTTCATCAATTGACCCCTGAGTTTGTTTCGGTGTTTCTTCTCAGGGTAGTCAGCTGGGACACACCTGCCTCATCTAGTTTAAACTGACTGAAAACAAAATTGACGTGTAGGTAAAAGTGTTTCTTAAAAACCTATTTGCAAAAAAATAAAAATTATCATAATTACCGAAGATTATTCTATTAAATACTAGCCTTTGCCCGCGTACATAAAATACTGCCTATGTCACTCAGGAATAAAGCAACTTTCTATCGCTGAAAACAATTTTAGCAATCGGATCAGTACTTTCAGAGATTACCTCCTCCTACAAACAAAAATTTTATATTTTTTATAATATTAGTGTAGATTGCCGTGAAAGCAACTCATTAGTTTTCTAATGGTGGGTTTGACAAGACTTGCAAATTGATAAAGTATAGCATGAAACCCAAAAATTGAACAATTAGTGATAATTTGAAAGTAATCGATGCAGCCATTTCTATAATATACGTATTGAACCCTATTAACAATCAAACCCAAATGTCTCCCCCACCTTGGCTCAGACACCTCCATTACCTGTCTTTATCCACCATCTCAACCATCCCCCCTCGCACCCCCACACTGTAAACACTCCTCCCCGTCCTCCACATTGTCTCATTGTGTGGTATCACACGTGCGATCAGTTTCCCCGTAATATGTACAAACGTGGCTCGGTTGGCGAGGAATGGAAGATGGTACCGATTAGCAGCTTGGTTTGAAATAAAGATAAACTTTAAAGACTGTTAGGAAGGAACGGGTTTTTCATTAATTGACTGTGTGCTTAAAATGTTATTTGGGTGCACGTGTTACTGCTATTTTGAATTGGGTATGTTACGCCGGCCATACACGGTCAAACCTATCATAACCTTTGATAGGTTCAACATGTTGGTCATACCAATCCACTCCTATACACGGTCAAATCTGTTTGATCCAATCGGTAGCGTCATACCGATAGGACGATAGGTATGACCGTGTATGGCCGGCATTACACCCAAGAATATAAAGCACAGTATTTAAGTTTGTAAATACTAATAACAGAACTAGTTTCATGAGCTTGTTTGTGTGAGAAACGCTAAATAACTTCTCCCTCTCATAGTGAGCAAGATGGAGTTTTAGATTTTTACTGGCTATTATCCACCAGCGTTCCCTTTGCGTTCCAAAACCGCGGTGACTTTTTCGAACAATCTCACCGGCATTGGCCATAGCAGGGCCCGTCAATCATACTGACATCTTATCCGGATTGGAAGGCGAGCTATCTATTGCTCGGCTTTGGCAAAACCACGCCTACACAGCCTCTTGCGGCAGCTGAGGTCCTCATGCCTCAGCCTTATCTCTCACGCTTTCCGTCACCTCCTTCGCTTGCATTACTGTTTCAGAGAAGAAGCTGACTGCTCCAAATGCCCTCTCGCTCCACATCGTAGCCTAGATCAGGGCCGGAGACTAGAGGTCTCCGGACCTGATGACCTTCATAAAGACACTGTGATGCTTCAAGCTAAGCAACTGTTCTTCAGCTTTGCTAGTTTACTAGCTAGCCTAGATACACATGTCAAAAAAAAACACAGTAACGTTCAGATGTGACTTAGAAACAATTAACTTCTTTGCACAAAAAGTTTTCGCTTACATAAATAACAAAAACAATATTGTACAAGGCTCGTTATACCGGCTTGTTTACTCGTGTGTTTACGCCGCGTTTTCGTTAAAATAACAAAACGTATACTTAACGTAAACGCGCACGTTAGCGTTCGTTCGAGTGAGTGGGTATGCGGTTTCCACTCCTTTACGATAAGTGCATTAGCTATTCGCTTAAAATCTCGTGTACTCTTACGTGTGGGTTTTAACCGGCTCTCTCGCTGGCATTCTGTGAAAAATAAACTAGTTTTTGAATTTATATTTTAAGTCGTGGTGTAATGTTCTTTGGAAATTTCACTTGGTTATAATGAATTTTAATTTTGTTAGTACTGATGCCTTTAGCAATAAAAGGTAACGAAATTTGTTCTACATTTTATAGTCTTAACTAAAAACTTCAATAATGCATATTATGCGAAGAGACCATATAGTTTTCTTTCGGTAAACCAAATTGATTTATTGGATTCAACACAAGTATGTGGTAGTTTTTAGAGAATGTGTATATATTCTCAAAATAACTTTTTTTATTCTATATTATTAAGTACAAATCTCCAATCCAGCTTAAAAGATTTGAAGTAACGAGTTGGACTCCTACCTGAAGGATTGGCAAAAGTGGTTAAGGGCAGAGAAGAGTGGAAGAATGAAAAGAACCTGCTCCAAGGCTGCCCTGCGGTGGAACACCACAGGCTCATGATAATAATAGCTCTAACTTAAATGAAAAAATTATTACATTTAATAAATAGAAAGAATCAAATACAATGACAATTAGGTTTGTCTCTAAAAATTTATTTATAGTTTTCATTCATTCTATTTGGATCCGCTGCACACACTACAAATCACCCGCTACTCACTTCCTATGGCCCGCACCGGGCACTAAACGCCGATATAAACCGCCATCACACGCCTTTCGAGCATTTAAACCTTTTTCATTAGAGTCTATTATGATATCGCGCGCATGGGTAGAAAGAATGTAGCAGCCACCGGCCACAAGTGGGTAATGTCGCTTCTAGCTTCTCGTGGCGGCGTTTATGGTTGTGGCATGTGGCTGATGTGCGGGCGACACTTGATGCTACACCATGAGTATTAACAGATACAGTAAGCACCTTACAGTGTTCTTCAAACAAACGCGTGCAAATGGTAACCAGTGCTACCATTTGTTTATCTGCCAGATAATAAAACACGCGTAAGTGCCGCCGCCGCCGGTCGCGGCATCTCCTGCATATTCATGAAGCCCGCTCAGCTTCCCGCCTGTGTGACCAGCCCAAATATTTGTCTTGCTTACCTTATGGTAATATTTCTAGTGGTTTTCGTTCGGAACTTCAACAAAAAGTGCTGTTTTTAAAGACTTTTAATTTTAATAGCGTTCCATTTTTGAGGCTGGTAATACTAAAAGGTTCTGTTTACTGTTTTGTGTTTGAATTTGTAGTGTACTCAGGTTTTTTGAAGCGAGAAAAACCTCTGAGGATTTGTGGAAATTCAAAATGTAGCTTGTTGATGTTGGATGTTCTGAATTTTTTAAAGGTAGGCGGTAAAGCACACGCCTGGCCATTATAACGTTTACATTTAGTCCAATTGGGAATTGTGAAATGCAAATGAGTTAAATAATTTTGCATATTCAAAGTATGATCAATCAACTCTGACATTAGATTAATGTTTTACACAAAATAGCGTTCGTGTCTAGACTAGCAAATCTTCAAATGTTACGATATTATTGTAATGACAGCTTCAGTGATCGTTTCTCTTCGGTTCTATCTCAAACTTGAGCTGAACAAATTGACAAGCCGTCAGATCCCTAAAGTTAGCAGTATCTAGTAATTTAATTACATGCTATCCGATTGTGAGAGAGATCTGACTTTGATTAGATTGAGATTTCGCCACGATATTAATTTTAGGTTTCCTAAGGCTGATTTTACTAGCGTTAGACAAAATTGACCTAGGGAGTAAAATTGAAGGTTTGACAGCCTCTAGATATTGTGTGAAACCATCATGTTTATTCTTCAGATGAAAGCTATCTCTGAAGACAAGTTATTTAAAGTTTGTTCTTAAGTTAAACTTTATAAATGCTATGCCTCTATTAAATCCTGTGGTCACCCTTTTGACAATACAAAGAACAGTAAATGTACACTTTGTAGGAAACATACTTACAATATAACATGCCCAAAACAGTAAACAATACCACACCACTGTGCTCATCTGAACATTTGTCTTTGACATCATAAAAATCTCATATGTACGAATAGGTAAAGTTCGTTTGAAAATTTTCTATAAAAGAAATATCAATTAATTGTATTGGTTGAATCGTGATATACATGACATCCACATAATTAAGACTAGCTTTTGCCCGTAGCTTCGCCCGCGTCACTCAGTGTCATCACCTCATGTCACTCAGGAATAAAGCAGCTTTCTATCGAAGAAAAAAAAAATAGTAATCGGACCAGTACTTCCAGACATTACCACCTACAAACAAAAAAGAAACTTTAAAAATACTTTGCCTCTTTATAATATTTTTTTTTCCTTTGCCCGTAGCTTCGCCCGCGTACATAAAATATAACCTTTTTCCCTCAGGAATAATGCAGGTATCTAATGATGAAAAAAATTTAGCTATCGGACCAGTACTTCCAGACAAACAAAATCCCGACAAAATCCGAAATTTCCTCTTACAAACAAAATAACAAACTTTACCTCTTTATTATATATATTTTATTGTAGATACAATACAAATATTTTACCAAATAGGAAAATCGTTCGTAACAGAACAGATGGACAATTTGTATAATGTCGTAATATATATTTAGTTGTCGATAACTTTGTCAATGACTTCAGTTAACTTGAAAGCGATTCATCAGTGCCGCCACGCGCCGCACCGCTCGGCCGACAGCTACTGTTTATTTACAGTCTATTGTGTTGCGTGGGCTCCGCGGGGTCCCTTTTAAATAGATGATTAGCTTAGTCGTTGAAGCAAAGTGGAATTTTATCAGGCCGGAAGAGCACAAACTCACAGCTACTATAGCTAATATCGAAGCTTAGAAGTCATGTAAAATGGAGGCATGAAACACATGTTACTTACTAAAAGTATTATATGGATGGATGGAAAGGCAGAGGGAGGCCAAAGAAAAGATGGATGGATTGTGTGAGAGGTGATATGGAAGAAAAAGGAGTTAGTGATAGAGTGACGGGTGACGAATAGAGTGGAAGAAAAAAACGTGTTGCGCCGATCCCAAATAACACGGATCATCGGCAAGATGATGCTATAATGCTTTGATAGTCGCTTTATCTCTATATATTAGTATCTATTATCCGGATCTGGTCATTGTACTAGCTTCGTTCGTGTGAAAGTAGAAAAAAGCAAAACGTATTTTTCTGGTGGAGGAATTTTTCAAATTGGTGTAGTAGTTTTTTAGTATATTCTTATTCTTCTCTTTATATTATTAGTTTAGAAGAAGAAATATCTAAATAGCGCTGAAGTATTAAGGTATTGAATATACTATCGTGTATGTGGCGATGAAAAAGCTCCAATTTCTTTAAAAGCATAATTGATACATGTTTAATGTAACCTTCTTTAGAATTTTATGATAACTGCAGAACAGGAAATACGTTGAAACTGCACATTACTGAGGCAGAACATTACTCGCTCAGTTATCGCTGACTTAACCGCGGTGAAGTTGAACCGCGGCCGCAATGCGCCTGCAACCTGCTCGCTGGGAACTTAATGTTATATAATACAAGAAACATAGTTGTAGTAGTCATAAACATTAATGAAAACGAAATATGTTCGTATTAATTTGTCTATTTTAGATCTTCGAATGTATTGAAGAATTAGAAAGAAATGAAAAATCGTGGCTATTGGAAGGGTTGGTAGAATGTCTATGCCCAGCAGTGGGACGTAGTACGAGCTAGTAATATTATTAAGTTTTGAACTTTTTTTTAAATTGATATTTTTTAATTATATAAATTAGTGCTTGACTGCGATCCCACCTAATGAGAAGCAGTGATGCAATCGTTGATGCTGAACTGCACTAGTTTATTAAGACCTTATTCACTCTAGCCTTGAGGACACCTAAAGTATAATCGGATGGGAAGACCGCAGCATGCAAATTGTGCCTGTCCTTGTCTTTTAAAAGTGATACAATTGTATAACCGTAAAGCTTTATTTCCAAACACTTAAAAATTACTACAGATAATCTCAAAGCGCCAAATTTTTGTATCCATCTTACAACTATACAATTCACACAAAAGAAAAAAATGCTCTAATTTATTCTTCTTACTACGAATCTCGTAGCACATGTCTACAAGACACGTACTACGGCGCTACGGCTACGGCGTAGCACACCGCTACGGCGCTACGTTCGGAGATATGCTAAGTAGTACCTGCTTTGTTTGAATATTACGAGCAGCTGTCGTGACGTCACAGGTCAGTGATCTTCTAAATATAGAAGGGTAGAATTATGAATATATTTTGGGCTAGAAATAGTGGCTAGATGTTATCTAAAAGTGTAGGGTTTGGAGTATTTTCAGCATTTATGTAATCCATTTATGTTAGTTGAAGTATAACTTAGTCTGAGCAGTGGTAGCCCAGTGGTAATGGTCCCGACTTACGAGTTGTAGGTCGCGGATTCAAACCCAGCCAGGCGCAATACTTTGTGTGATTTATTTCATCACCACTGCTCTCAAAACTGTGAAAGAAAACAGAAAACATTGTAAGGGAACCGGCATGTCCTAGAACCAAAAATTCGAAGAAATGACATCCACCAACCCACAATAGGCCCGCGTGGCAGATTAAGGCCCATTCCCTATCCTAGAGAGGAGGCCGCAATCCCAGCAGTGGGAACATTATAAGGCTGATTATGCTTATTAATAACTTGGTTATGCCGTCGGGTTCGCTCGCGTGAAATCTGAATACCAGAATCAGTACACAAGTTAAAAAAAAAACTAATTAAACATACTCTTAATGACGTAATACCGTTGGAATTGCGCAAAACAACAAACCCTAATGATTATTATTTTAATCAGTAACATTAAATGTAGGAATATTTTAATTTATAGCCAATTTAGGCGACACATATCCTATTAACAAATAATAATAACCGTATATTTAGTGAAAATTAATGGAATCTGAACTCATTACTCCGGCTATCACTTATCGTAATAATTAACAGTAGTAATTAATTTTAATGTAAAAAATAAAGCGATAACGTTATCCTGCTGTTATCAGTGTTATCAAAACCATGTGTTGTGGGAACGCGTACCGATACGTGTAGACTCCGCAGTCGGGGTGCAGCGGCCGATCCGGTGAGTCTTGCTTCTATAATATGTTAAATATTTATGATATTGTGTGTTTTACTAAATTATTAGATACTAGAGTTTGCCCGCGACGTCGCCTGCGTACATAAAATAATCCTATGTCACTCAGGAATAAAGCGGCTTTCAATCGGTGAAAATATTTTAGCAATCGGACCAGTACTTCCAGAGATTACTTCCTGCAAACAAAAAAACAAACTTTACCTCTTTATTATATTAGTGTAAACTTAGTTTAGCTTTGTTGAGTCTGTATTTCTTGATAACTACAACCCGGGACTCTTTAAGTCAAGAGTGAATAAGTTACTTCTAGGCCTTCTAGGCGAGCGAGCTCCATCGTCGACCACATCGTCGCTTTCTATCAGATGAGATAGTGGTCAAGCGCGGTCCTATTAGCAATAAAAAAAGCTTTGATATCAAATCAAATCAAAAACATTTATTTATAAATCTACCATTTACGGGCCTTTTTGAATTGTAAAGAAGTCAGTCGGTCAAAAAAAAAAAATGATGCAAATTGCTCATTCCAAAGCGTAGATATCTATGAAGAAGAATGTGGAAGAAACTCATAGTACAAATATCTCGGTTACATATTTCTTGTTGCGTTTATTATGTGAAAACAATGTAAAAAAATAAGTTCGAAAAAAACAATTCGAACTATGGTAATTCAATTACAGTTGGCAATTCCCCAGTATCGTGATTTATTTAAATTAGGTACACTAAAAGTGTAACCGCGGTGTTACTTGGCAAGTCTTACCCATAGTAAACCTATTGGAACCGCGCCCCAGCTTCAGATTTAATGTACCTCTGAGTAATGAGTCAGATCATCTCAGTAACCCGTACGGGTTAGTGAGCCATAAAATGTTTAGAGTTTGAATATATATAGTGTCTCTCTTGTCGTTCAAACAGTTTGATTATTTAAAAAATATTGACTTCATCTACATCGACTTGGTATCGGAAACCAGCC
Organism: Mythimna ferrago; assembly: GCA_910589285.2. Taxonomy (NCBI): domain Eukaryota; kingdom Metazoa; phylum Arthropoda; class Insecta; order Lepidoptera; family Noctuidae; genus Mythimna; species Mythimna ferrago. Next base: position 27,564,671 of record OU342684.1, read on the forward strand.
GAAGATTTCAACTTTGGTTAGTTTCCGATAACAAGTTGCTTAAAATAATATCTAAACTGTTAGTTCTTTCTTTACCTGTCTTAATTAACACAAATACCAAGTAAAAGATACGTATGTGGGTACAGCTGAAGCCTAAATAAACAGTTATAACTGTAATAATGTAGTCATCAGTGTTTCCATGTCTTCAAAAGCTGCCATAACCATAACTGACACATGCCTGTATATATTACATTCAAATGCTCAAATAAAAGAAAAAAAATCTCGGCCTAAATTGTTGTCTCACAACAGACTTCAAACAGTTTCGGCGACGTCCCCCGGTGTCGTGTTACAATCTCCCGCTGTAATCGGAGAGCGACAAGAACGCTTTAATTTGCTCTTTGTCGGCTTTGCCCGTTTTGCTCGGGCAACGTGACACGCCGCTTTGCCCGGACAGAGATGTTTAATTTCCTCGTTAAAGCTGTTTTGTAGCATTTTTTGTTGTTGTTTTGGATACGATTGAGGTCATTTTGACAAAGCTTGTGGGAATGTAATATCGTTTGTTGATTTTTAAAATGCTTCGGATTACGTTATCATTATTTTAAAAGATTTTGTTAGTGATTTTACCTGCTAAAGCTATAAAATTAAACCTTCATTTCAAAAGGTTGAAAAAATTGTACGGAAACACAATTTGACTCTTAAAACTTAAACTTTTCTTTTCTGGTTTTTTTTTCTTCCCCTTTTTAACAAGTATTACAATGAAGTTATTATTTTTATAGTTTGTTGTGTTGTCAAATCTTTTAAGATTTAACTTAAAACAAATATATTGTTTTTATACGTCATAAATGGCAAAACATGCAGATCTAAGTACCTGTTATTTTAAGATCTTGTATATATTATTTGATGTTTACTCATGTTTTACAACAAAGTAGACACTATTTTATTTTACAAATTAATTATAACAAAGTTTTATTTTCAAGCCTTCGCAAGTAATCTTGCAAAACAGAAGGCCGTGCCAAATGACGCTGTTCAACCTAAATTAGTAATTACTACTAAAAGCAATGGAGGCCTATTTCGACTAAACATTCTCAAATCAGAACAATAAAATTAGCATCAAATACTCGGCGATTTTCCAATCAGTACGGAACAATAATCGGATTAACTAAACGCGAAGACTATTCCAATTTCGCTCAATTAGTTACGAATATCGAACATCCAATTAATTTAGTCCACAATAATATACATACAGTCAACAGAAGAAATATCTAGACATACGAAAAATATTAAAATATACGAAATTGATGTAAATAACTTTTATATATTAAAATTGTGAGTAACTGTATATACTTAGACCTTTTTTCATCGAAATCGGTTGAATATATCGAAAGATCGAAAGAATTTAAAGCATTCAAGAAGTAAAATATCACAACACACGTAATTCAGATACGCATCTAAGGACTCAAAGTAGAACTAATGATGACAGTTGGACTTCAAAACTACATTCATTGACTGTTAGGCGGTACTAAGTTCACCACATACACAGAATATTTACCCTAAGGAATTGTAATCAATACTCTAATATATACCGTCTTGTGTTTTAACAGTGAAAATCCACGCAATAATAAATATAACCTGCGCATTGCAAATATGATAATGGTTGCATTCTAACCGCTCTTGTTGACTGTACGTGCTATTATCACTAATGGGTCGTTGTTTAGCTTCTACGGACATTAAAATTAATAATTGGAGCTTGTTTTGTGCTTTGAATAGCTGAGGATAGCGGAAATTGAATTTTGTCGCATTTGTTTAACTAAGCAAATTAATGAGTTGCTTGGGTATATAGTTATAGTTAACTGATGCAATAACTTCGGCGTCTTTTGTAAGCTATTTTTATTAGATTTGCAATGCCAGATACATAAATAGTCACGAATATTTAATAAACTAGTGCGCCTCAACATCAACGATTGCATCACTGCTTACCATCAGGTGGGAACGCAGTCAAGCACTAGTCTACATCACTTATAAAAATGTACTAGTCAAACAGAATCAATATATTTTTTAAATCGACAATTATTTAAAAACGTTCGTCAATAAATACGAGAAGTGCCAATATTGGCCATTTGACGGGTAACCGAGAACGAATGAGCGAATGAATGGGATCGGGAATGAACGGCGGTCATCAAAGGCTCTTCAGAGGAGTACCGCTCGCGAACTGCGCTGTGAACGAAAAGAGTAGTTCCATTTATTACTGAGTCAATGTATGTATCAATGTGTTGGAAATAATATTGGTGGAAAATGGGCAATCCGGGCAAAGTTTCAAAAACTAAATTGCAATTTTAAACTTTGACATTGATAGCATTATTTTTTTAGTTATTAAACTAAAATTGAAATGACTTCTCCTGCTCTGGGTGGTGCGGGAGGGCGTGTCAGACTTTTACTGACCACACCTGTATCCTTCAATTACCCTTTGCGTTCTAAGACCACGGGTTTCCTCATTACATCAAGTCCCTGTTTAAAGAATGTGTGAAAAAAGCACTTTGATGAAACCTGGATGAAAGGCATCCATAAAAACATGTTCCGTGTATTAAAACATGAACATAGTGATATGGCTTGGAAAATAGTAGTTTTATGGATATTCCTTTGTCACAAACTTGAGGGTCAGGCAGCATGTGCGGAGTTTTATCGTCCTCGCTCTATAGTGGATGAAGCAGTAAACGGTAACACTGGCGAGTGCCCTCAGAGTGACGTGGAGGGATAATGGGGACTTTACGCAGGTAACCAACACAAGCTGTGGATAGTAAAATACTTTTAGATTGGCTCAATGTAGCCTATAAAAATACAGGCGGAAAAAATGTGTGACTTGTAAGATTCGAGGTTTTGATAGAGTAAATTTACTTTTTATTCTTTCAATACGTTGTTTCATCATGATGTCCAAATTTTGTTGCCTGTATTGATAATTGGCTTCTGCCCGCGGCTTCGCCCGCGTACATACGATATAGCTCATGACACTCAGGAATAAAGCAGCTTTCTATCGGTAAAAAAATTTTAGCAATCAGACCATTACTTTCAGAGATTACCTCCTACAAACAAAAAACAAAAAAAGAACTTTATCTCTTTATTGTATTAGTATAGATTTGATTAGTTTTATGTTCGTATATAATAATAATATAATATCACACAACGCCACACACTCCCAAGCTAAGCAGAGCTTGTGTTATGATTACTAGACAACTGATTATATATTTCGAAATAAATACATCTTACAAATAAATTACACTCAGATACAGAAAAAATGATCATGCTCATCACACAAACATTCGTCCTGAGTGCGAATCAAACCCACGACCTTCAGCATAGATGTCAGGGTCACTAACCACTAGATCAACAAGCCAGTCAAATGTATGCCAAATAAATTGTTCTGAGGCTAACCTCAGAGTATCTAATATCTACAGGGAATTTCTGAAAGAGAAACTGTGCTCCTAGAATGCAATGGGCAACTGAAAGACATAGGTGTAGTTTAAGTCAGTAAAAGTCTGACCTGCTCTTCCGCTCCACCGTAGAACCTGAGAAGTCATTAGATGACTTCCACCTGAAAAAAATCCTGCTGATATTATTATGCAATGATTTTCTCCGCCGAAAAATACATGTTGCGCCGACCCTGAATGCGAGTGAGTTTGGCAGGATTTGCTGGAACCAAAATTGTAATATCTATTATACCATATTCTGACAAATAAACATTTTTGATTTGATTTAACATGGAACAAGGGCTGGAAGATGATTATTTCCTCCGTCTTGCGGATTTTGTTTATCCCGGTGACAAGTCGAAGGTCTGACATTGGAGCTAATTAAATCTTAGAATGTAGGCACGTGTCAGTGCGGCAGAGCTTGGAGGATCACCTTCACGCCTCCACTGCGTCACTTCACGTTATGCCACTGTTGCACAAACAGAATACTTGATATCTCTCTCCATTTCAACGCAGAAAATATTTTATATTTTATTAATTTCATTTAGTTCTCGCTTGATTGAACCTGATATTAAATTCTGCATATTGGATGTTACGTTTTTGTGCAAAAAAGAATATTGTACTAGTTGTGTGTAACGAATGCAATTAGTTCAGTAGTCACTGAATTCGAAATAAAAGTGTGTTGGATGTAATTTGTACTCAAATATACAGTTCTGTCAGTTTTATTTGAATAGTTTTGTGAGGTTTTTAGGCATAATTACATGTTTTTTTAATGTCATTATTTAACGTAATATAATATAAATTGTCACGAAATAATGGTGAGAACTAGACACACCTTGGGCCTTTGAAAAAAATTCAGAAAGGCTCGGAGGTTGACTGTTTTTTTTTTACAGTAGCGCTATTTAGAAAATCAGATAGTATTTTTTTTTTTATCTGTTACAAACTAGTACTTGACTGCGATCCCGCCTGATGGTGGCTGGTGGTTTTCCTGAATCCCTCTATTTTTACTATCTAAAGATTTCAGCAAAATAAATATTTATTGAGAGCAGACTGACGCGTTTAGTTCGCGGGTACAAACCCAGCTAGGCGCATTATACTTTGTGTAATCTATTTCATGACCACTGCTCTCAAAATAGTGAAAGAAAACATCGTGAGGAAACCGGCATGACCTAGAACCAAAAATTCGAAGACATGTAATATTCACCAACCCGCACTGGGCCGTTCTCACACCTAGTGAGGAGGCCTAAGTTCCATCAGTGGGAACATTATAACGCTGATTATGCTATAAATATTTTTTAATTTATGGTCCCATCGTATTATAGATTTCTATTTCCTTGGTCCTCCACCAGCCAATGGAGGACCAATAACATAATTGTGCTCTCTCCCACACTTATGTAAAGTTACGTGTGTTCTTGTCCCTATGACCTCAACCATTTGTTAACTCAACATGAACCAAGCAATATCTTCTACCGTACGTTCCGCCATATTTTTATCATCCCCATACATCACCAGCAATCGGGAAATGGGCGTACCATAACCGCAATTTGTATACCTGTGTCGCGTGTTAAATTAGTTCAGAGGCTTTTAGTACCGCCTTGTGAATCTGAAAATGACGACATTGTCGTGACGTCACACAATGGAAGGCGAAGTGAGCCTGGTTGAATCAGACGAAGGGTTTTTATTTGCATTTTGATTCGTTTTCGGGCGTGAGTGAGGTTTGAGTTATTACGGTGTAATGCGGGTGTAAGTGTGTTGCTTGTTTATTTTTCAGTGGAAATTTAATGTTTCTGTTTCTGTAATTTAATGTTGTGGGAGATACACATACCAATGTTATAAATGTGAAAGTAACTCGTGTCTGTCTATTCAGCTTTCACGCTTTACCTACAGAAGCGATTTTGATGGAAACTGAGTAAGCTTGAAGTCCATTGAAAGACGGGTTATTTCAGACACGAAATTAGACACAAAATAGCCTAGTTGTGCCTAATCTCGTGTCTGCAATAACCGACATTCACCCAAACGAGGTCGCGGGCTAAGACTAAGTTACAGGAGATGCATATTATTAGGCTTTTGTAATATTAAACACTAGTTGACCCGGTTAACTTCGTTCCGCCTAACAGTCTCAGTATCAGTCAGTCAGTATCTTTCGATATAGTCAACCGATTGCGATGAAACAAAGCCTAAGTAATAAATCTAGTTACATGCAATTAAAAGTATAAAAGTTATCTACATCGATATCGTACATATTAAGTGATGAGTGCACAACAGAAAACTTCTACAGGTTTATTAGATACATGTTTAGATTATTCATTATATGGGTTATTGCACACCATGTAATTAACACAAGACAAATAATTATGAAACAAATATACTAAAGGCACTCCTAAAACGCAGTACAATTTCTTTAAGACAACCATTGCGTAAACGGTAAAAAATGAGATGAATACAATTAATACTACATTGTTGTAACTTTAACGACTTTTTCTAGCACTTCAATTTATTTGAACAAGATCTAAACAGTCGCGTTAACTTAATTACTGTACCATTAAACTGCTATCTCGAAGCACTTTAGAAAAACACTGAATTTGTGTTCATTTCCACTTGTGAGGACAGCAAGTTCGTGCCAATTCGTAATGAAGGCGCGACCTGCCGCCTAATCACATGTTCTGAACAAACCTAACCGCAAACTACTTTGTTTAAACTAAAAGTAACTTGGAAACGATTCAAATGCCACCTTTTTTTTACATTTTTTAACCATGTTACTTAAAGTGAACTAGATAAAGTCTTCGCGACTTTATTTGGTTTAGCTAGTTTCGTAGGTTTTATTTCTTTGGAAGTTCATTGAATTGTCTTTAACTAGGTTGTGAAGGATAGGTAAGCAGTCGTTCCATGTAAGATCCTGGTATTGAACAGCATCCGGATCGAAATCAGATATTAGAAACATTTATTTCAAATACACCAAACAAAGGCACTTTTGAATTGTCAAAATATCGGTCAGTCAAAAAAGTGAAGCTAAATTGCACGTTCTAAAGCGTAGATCTCTAAGGAGAAGAACGTGCAAGAAACGCCATGGACACTCTTTTAAATCATATTATGAGTTACATAAATCTTGGTAGAATTTTGATAGACTGGAAACCGAAGTCAATACAGTTGGGAAAAGGCAGGCAGATGTCAATTTTTTTTTTTTTGAGGTGTTTATTCAAATCATTCAATGACTTTTGCGCTATGTGGTGGTCTGGTGGAGCTAGATGACGAGTCAGATTTTTATTAACTGTACTGGTGTGACCGCATGACATCTCTCGCCGCTTCCATTACTCTCTGGTGACCGGGGCAGATGATGAACCTAATGCAGATGACAATGAGTTCATAGATTTTGAAAAACTCACACCTCCTTAGTACGTCTAAGTCTGAATGATCGCGTATACTGCCGATCACCTAGGTGTACAAGTGCCTACTAAGAGTAGACGGCACGCAGACCGCAATGCGGCTGTTATCGACACCTCTCTCTTTTCGCAGATCATTTGGGTATATTGACCTTTTACGGGCGATCAAAATAACGGTGTCACATTTTTCATGACGAAAATTTTAAGATTTTTATTGAAGTGTTGTATTATATTTAACTGGTTGTAATATTGCTCAGACGGTTAATTTTGTGAGTTAGTTTTCGTCTTTAAGCTATAACAGTTTTTACTCCTGAGATAATAAATAATAAAGCGATGAGTAATTTCAGTTTTACGAACATTATAATATCATCTTTATTATTTTCCGCATAAAACAGGGCTCCGAGGTGTTAAACCATCCACTTAACTCTTCATTGAACTTAATTGCAGCATCATGGAAACTGTGTATAATAATAACGAACTGTTTTATCTTACCGCACCTGCGTTTGATCTATACCGACATTTATTATTATAAAGTACGAAAAGTATGAAGGAAAAAAGACGGAGAAATAATGCGCCTTCATTGTACTGGCCATATTTAAAACCGTATAAAATTGGAAGACATTTACTTTAAAAGGAGGAAAAAGAATGCCATAAAGTAATAATCGGTAGCCATTTAGCGACCGTGAATTTTCTGTAAGAACATTTTATATGACGCCTGGCGTTGGTATCAGGAGAACATAGGATTGAGATGTTCTTTTTGTAAGTCGATTTAGGAGAAAAACCTTTGTCGCATGTCGCTGATTTTCTGGGAAAGAGAAAAGATTTTTTCCAGCCTTCCGTGTCAATTTTGGTTAAAAATATACGAGTGTATAGGTATGTCGCAGGTTTTTCATAAAATTAGGTTTTTGATGGAAAACCGGAAGATGACACATTTTAAATTCAATTTCATCATAAACCTGTAACCATCGGATCAAACGGATTGTTTCATTTATTTCATTTAAATTGCTTTATTTGTCATAAAACAAAGCAAACCCGTGATTTTGACAAGAACTTCATCATAAAGCCAAACTAGTACAGGTTTTTGATCAAAAATCTGGATTGTTATAGGTTTATGATGAAATTGAGTTTAAAATGTGTCATCTTCCGGTTTTCCATCAAAAACCTAATTGTATGAAAAACCTGCGACATGTAGATATCGTGATATCTTTCTTTATTCATGACATCTTGATAACCAATTTTATTTGACCCAGAAAGTTCAACGCTCTGTCGTTATGAATGAGTGTAGTATTCTGATACAAATTTACTCGTACTTATTGTTTTATTTCACTGTGACAAACTAGGGAATGTAACTTTTTTTTTCAACGACGCCCGAACCTAATTATTATGCTTTTAACATTAAAAGTGTAATTTTAACTGCCCCTAATTACTTTTAAACAATTCACAATTTAAGCTTAATTACATAAACATGATTTACAAATTCTGACTCGCTACTTGGCATCTATTACGTATACGAATCGCGTTGCTATTGCTATTTACATTCTATGACTGTCGTAAAGACTGCTTGTATAAGTTCGGTTTATTATTGCATCTTTGTACTTATACGTGGTGCAATACCGGGAAATGTCGTGCGATGTCGGGCAATGTCGGGTGATGTCGGGCAGTGGCGCAGCGGTGTGCTGGCAACCATCCAGTGTAGTTTATCATGCTGACGGATTTTTATTAGATTTATTACTAGAAACATACGAGAGGAACCGTTATGGTTAAATACCGAGGTGTTTCACGGAATTTAACGATTCTAGAATATAGTTGTTGTTTTAGTTGAGGTAGGTCGTGGGAAACAAAAGCTGTTGGTTTTGGCAGGCGGCCATGGTATTCGTGTTTTCAAAATGAGGTAATTTATTTTTAAAAGAGTATTGTCTAAACCTATTAAGTTTTAAGACTGCTTTTCCGTCTAGTTATGGCGTACTATTCTATCTAAATAATAAATAAAGTACCTACATGGAATTAATTATCAAAATAACATGTCCTATTAATTAGTCTCTCTAATTAATAGCTCACTACAATTAGTTGAGTCGCTTCAAAGAGGAACATGTTCAGAGCATAATTAGATAGATTGAATTTTAATTATTATCGACATTTCAGTATGAATATCAAACGTATGATTAAATTCCGTGCGATATAGAGTTACTGTGTGATATTTGGAATTGCCTTTACAAAAAAAAAAAACAATTCATAGCATTTGAATACGTAAATGTGCTAATGTAATGTAATATAATATATATCATCACAATTTCCAAATTATGGCTAATAAGCCGATGGAATTGAATCCAAATGAGCTCTATAATCTATATGATATATTATATGAAGCCGTATACAGTTGGAATCAGGCCTGTTTCTAGCTGTATATTTTCTATACCTACTGTATTATTTTCGCTACTAGTAGGTACTAGGTACTACTATATATGTAGGTACAATGGTGTTGGCTAAACTCATGTATTGCTTTGCTTGAAGGGAAATATATTAAAAAGTCTTTAAGTCAAGAATCAATATTCTACTAACAATATTCTCTAACTTCTAAGCAATCGTCGCTTCATCGTCGACCACATCATTGCTTACCATCGGGCGAGATAGCGATCAAACGCATAGGCTCGCGTTTAACCACTATCTCGATCGCATTTGACCAATATCCTTATAAAAGCTTTAGATAATCATTTCGTATTTTATATTACATATACATTAAGTCTTTACAGTTACGTTATTTTATAAAGAAAGGTGAATGGTTGGTTGGTTGCTCGATATTATATGAATGGTGGCAAAACACGAAATTGCCCTCGGTTTCAGGGATTAATTAGTTAAGGCGGACAGAAATAACACGCTCAATTTTTGATTTTTAATTATATAAACTAGTGCTAGACTGCGATCCCATCTGATGGTAAGCAGTGATGCAATCGTTGATGGTGAAGCCCACTAGTTTATTAAGAGCCTCTTCACTCTTACCTTAAAGACAAGAAGACAGCAGCAGGCAAATTGTTCCAATCCTTCGATGTACGCGGTATAAAAGACGAGGCGAAACGCTTAGTATGTTCATTCACGTCACGATAAAGAAGCTTTTTCTAAAAATCGCGTAGTAAGTGCTTAGTCAGAAATATTATAATATCGATATGGAAATGTTCTTTTTTGAAGTTCATGCGCGTGGGAGTTTAGGTCCAAAATTAATATTACTCTCAGCATATTTTTGTGATGTCTAGTGAAATATTGAAGCGTGAAATGATAAGTATTTCGGTTGTACTTCGACAATCTTTTGTCTGGACTTTGCAACGATTTCTCTTGTTACCTGTTTAGGCTTAGGAAAAAGGTTTCTTCTTAGAAGTAATAAAAATAACTATCAATCATGTGCTTAGGACGTCTGTCTTGTAGACAGACTGAATTTGTTATAAATTGATCTTTTCAGTTTAGGCCTTTTTTTTTTTTTTTTTTTTTATGGTGGGAAAAAATCATGCATTGACATCCCCCGCCCTTGGGCGGAGCGGGAGATAGTGTCAGACTCTTACTGACTAAAAGACCCACCCCGTTCCTTCTAGCCTTCATACCGGGGCTCGAGCGCCCTTTCTTATAACCCTGGCCCCAGTAGGCTTCGACCCGGCTGGGTCCCTGCTGTTGCTGACAACTCCTTGAGGCGCGCGGGAACAGCGCGCGCCGTCGACGACTTGGGCTTGGTCCGGACAGTTACCGGACGGCCGGACAGCGAGCTACCCATTGCTCACTGTCCGCAAGCCCGCGTCTACGTTGGCCGGAAATCGGGATCAGAATCCCGGCGACGGCGGCGGCGATAACGCCGTTGCCTGATGCGTTCGGCCTCCTCCTTTGCGAGCATTACTGCTTCGCAGAAGTCGGCGACCGCCTGCCACTCCTCCTCGCTCCGGACCATGGCCTCAACCAGGGTCCGGCGCGAGAGGTCTCCGCCGCCGATCGCCCCCACGAGGGCACGGCGATGCTCCGCCCAAGCAGGGCACACCTCGACTGTGTGCTCCACCGTGTCCTCCGGGCGTTCCGCACAGTGGCGACACCCGGGCGTCACTTCCGCATGAATCGAGTGCAGGAATCTCCCGAACGAACCATGTCCGGTGAGTACCTGCGTCATGCGGAAGGTAAGGACGCCGTGAGGTCTTTCCAGCCACGCCTCAAAGAGGGGACTTACCGCCATGATTGTGGCGTGCCCAGCACTGGGTTGCGATAGTCGCTGACGCCATTTCACCATGAGATCCCGCCGGAGCTCTGTCCGCCATGCCGTGACCTGTCGCGGCAGCGGACTTTCACCCCGTTGTTGCATCTCATCTTTTCAGTTTAGGCCTCAAAGACTTTCTGTACAAAAGAAAAGGTTTGATTTAGGTAATAGGGTTCAGGTCGTCTGTTATGTTTTATAAGAACTAGTTTTTGTTTTATTTAAACAATTGAGAGATATGTTACGATCATCATTTGCGTTGGTAAGATATATAGTGTGACTGATAATTAGTGACCGATATTTATGCACGTGATTGTACTCATGATTACAAACAACTTTCCCCAAGAAACTTTTTTTTAATACTTTTATCACAATAACAAAACAGCTGTTCGAGCAAATATGCGCATGCGCGCCTGCCACTTCTCAGCTGTTAGCCGCGTAACTCCGTTGTCTTATGTACCTTTATAATAGTGATAGTGCACCCGCGCCGCTTGCAAACCCATCGGTGTATGTAATCAGTGTAGGTACATATTCCGGTTAAATAATATAATTTAAATAATGAGTATAAAAAAAAGTTTCTTTCGGAAAGTTGTCTGTAATCATGAGCATAATCACATGTATAATTATCGGTCACTAATTACCAGTCACCCTATACGAGTATAGTTGTTTTGATCTTTGCTCAAAGCAAGTGTTGCCACACGCGGACCACACGCAACAGCCACAAACGCCGCCACGAGAAGCTAGAAGCGGCCACAAAGAAAGCTGTAGCGCGCGGTGGCTGCTATATTTTTTTAACCCATGCGCACAGTATCATAATGGATTCTGACGAAGAAGGTTTAAATACGCGAGGAGCGTGTGACGGCGTTTTATATCGATGTTTAGTCAGTGCGGGCCACAAGAAGCGAGCAGCGCGATTTGTAGCGTGTGGCGGCCACCGGTGTCAACCGTGTGCAGCGAATCAATATATAATGTATGAGAACTATAAGAAATATGGCGATGGCGGCGTTTTGTGGTTGTGGCCGGTAGCCCGTGTGTCGCGACCCTAATACAGCCTAAAATATCTCTCTGTATAAAAAAATATTGTGTTTCTTTTAAGAACAACGAGAAAATTTTACCCTCAAAATAAATCTTGTTCCTTTGATGACGCAGTACATCTGAATAATATATAATGCCAGGATAGATCCAGGCTGATACGAGCATTACCTAGGCAAAATTGAAGGCGTGGGACTCAGTAATAATATCAAGGAATAAGCTAAATCTAGCCTGTTTTGGGAAAGTGGAACAGATGTGAAGACAGTACGTGACTTATCAAAGACACTTGATTCTAGCCCTGGAGATTTCACACGAAAATTTTGATTTAGATTTAGCGTGAGAAAGAGATAGAGCTATAAGTAAACGACACTTCGCGTGACCCAAAAGCTGGCTTTTACCTTGGACAGAGGATAAGCATTGCCATACAACGTGGCAATGCCGCCAGTCTTTTGGGCACATTACCAGTCGACAGCGATGTGGAAGAGTTTTTTGACGCCATATTTTAGATAGTGTATTTTAGCGTAGGATTTTATTATTTATTTATTTTGTAATTTACTGTAATTATAGTTATTAAGTTGTTTATAAGTGTAGATAATTAATTAATTTATAATAGTGAAAATGTAAATAGAGTAATGTAAAAGAAAAAATAAATATAGTAAACGTCGAACAGCACCATTCTTTTTTCAGAACAGAACAGTAGTCACTTCAGAAATTCGTTGTACAGCATCTGTTCTCTTAACAACTAATGCGCTTCACCATCAACGGTTGCATCACTGCTTAGTATCAGGTGGGATTGCAGTCAAGCACTAGTTAGGTATATCAATTAAAGATACAACTCGCCAACATGCTAGAATATCGTAATACCTTGGAGGAGACGCCGTGGTCCTGGAAGGCAAAGGATAATTGACGATGTGGTTTTAGTCACTAAAAGTTTGACAAGCCCTCCCACTCCATCATAGAGCGGGCGAAGTTATTGGATGATATACTACCTCAAACCAGGGGGCTATGTATTATACTTATAGGCCATGGTGCCTGTAGTAAACGCTCAACTTGCACTCAACTACTCATTGCTGTCAAAAGTCTTAATCCCCACAATTTACACACAACCTGAATTTTGTGCGTCAAAAAAATTATGACTCAAAGAAATAAGCTCGCAAAGGTGTTAGAATTTCTGAAGGTGTGTGTAACATAAAGCGTGACGACGACGGCGACGTGACGGATCACGCGATCAATCACGCAGACAGACACGTGTCTCGACTCATGATAATTTGTACTTGTTACCGATTTTATTGTCGTTCTCCGTCTTCTCTATATATTTTCGCCAGTCAAAGCTTATTTGGGAATATTCTTTCAAGTAGTAAGTTACGGCTTTTAATAAGGAAAGATTATTTAATATAATCCGTCCGAGTGATAAACCCATTGTTATAAGAAAACTAGCTATTGGCAGCGGCTTCACCCGCTAGATAGTAGAAAATAATCCCAAGGCAACAAACTCCGTGGATAAAAAGCATCAGTGCTATTCCGGGATACAGGCTATCAGTGTGTGAAGTTTCGTCCAAATCCATTCAGTCAATCGAGCGTGAAGAAGTAATAAACACACATACATACATAAACTTTCACCTTTATAATATTAGGTAGTCTGATGTTCTGAATTAGTAATGAAAAATTTGACACACAGAGTATTATAGAACAAAATACAAACTATTTTTAACACGCTTATATTAGCTTCACCTGTATGTTTGTAACCAACGCCTTTGAGCTCGATTTTGGCCTACTTTGGGCGATCAGATTTTCTTCAAACTTTGCACACCCATCAAAGACTGATGACAGCACAATAATCCGTTTTTTTTTAGTGAAAAATAAAAATATAGTTTAAAAAAACTAAAAAAACACGCTTTCATAGCATATCAAACTAAAAAGTATAAAATAATTTTCAATATAGGTAGGAAATAATAATAATGAACGAAAAATATTAATATCATTGTGAAAAAAGCGTGGGGCGCTTTGTGCCATATTTTTCGTAAATCGAACACCCCACGCTTTTTTCACAATGATATTTATATTTTTCGTTCATTATTATTATTTTCTACCTATAAGTATTGAAAATTATTCTAAAGGACTATTAGATACACATGTTATGCAATGTAGTGCGAATACATTCATAGTCTAGTATTCTAACTAATTACGTGATAAGTTAACAGCGTATATATTTTAACAAAGTGTTACTTTTGTAGGAACAAAGTTAGGCAGCGGCTATTTTTACTTACCGAATAAAAATATAGTCAACACGCGCGGCTGCGTAAAACGATTGTATGTAGGGCCGAGCCTCCGGGGGACGGGGGCCGAGCCTCCAGGGGATGGGGCCCGAGCCTCCGGGGGGATGGGGAGTGTGTACCGACGTGTGAAAAGGTTAGCATTCGCGCAAATGGACACCAATAATTATATACACGGAAAACGGTAGCTGCGAGGTGCGAAAAGGGTTAACTGGATCTACTTAATGGATAATCAGGAAAATAACCACATAGACTTGTGTAAACTATAATGTAATACATATGTTGTTACTATTTTTTATTTAATGAGAAAACCATACTTTATGGGTAGAGCGAGAGGGAGTGTTAGACTGACTAAAACCGGCCTGTGTGCCTTCAGTTGCTCTTTGCGTTTTACGGCCGCGGTAGCTCGTTCCAATAATCAGGTAGCCCGACCGCAAGCCTATCAATGACAAAAGAAAACTGTCTCTTCAAACTATGTCAATGACCCAAGTGATACGCTACATGCTCTCGGAAGTTTCTTGAAACAAAATAGCAAAATCTCAAATACATTAGGGGACAAAATGTCTCCCAACTTGACGCGCAGCACTGTCAAATCGTTTAACAAAATGTCTCACGTCACGTGCATGCATCGTACAATGATGGCGGGTAAATTGAGCGACACTGGGTAACGTTGCATTACATTACATTAACATAAATTGTGCTTTTTCCGTTTTGTTGGGGGACATTTTGTCCCGTAACTTATCTGAGTATATAGCTAGACCACTCATAGATACGTGCGCCCTATTATATTTATTACATATGTTAAGCTCCTACTGTATTTTTTTTAAAGTGCTATTCTATCTGTGGTTTTGAGTAAACCATTTTCGGTGTTACATTTACTGCGTACATTTTCCGTGAAATCTGCGGTTTGTACTCCTCGCAAAGTTATAACCAAGTTAATATATAGATAGGTATACATATGTTATTCGTGGAACTGCAACATTTTACATTAAACTCGCTGAATAAACGATCATAAAGCTTATCAATTTGGTGAGCTGTCACACGCAATTTTGGAACATATTCACAAAATATAATATTGCAATTTTACCTATCTGTTGCTGACACGGAATTTTCAGTAAATTGTAGTTAATTTCAGGGAAGTTATCAGCTGGAACAAAGCGTTTACCGATTTATGGTACGGGGTCAAAAATGCTTCGTTAGGTGTGAGAGCTTGAAGCCCTACCACGAGCTCTCAACGATTCATTTTACGACTGTTATAGGGATGGGGCTATACAGGGTGTAAGGGACAGCCCTGCACAAACTTTAAGGGCTTGCTCAGTAGACGAAACTGAACAACCTTCCACGAAAAATTTTTTCAGGAAACGAAAAAAAAAAATCAACCTCATCGTACAAAATTAAAAACTTGATTGGACAGTTTGTATGGAGAGGCCGATTTTGTTTTTCATTTTCTGAAAAAAAATCTTGTGGAAAGTTGTTCGGTTATGGTGTGGCTACTGAGCAAGCCCTTAAAGTTTGTGGAGGGCTGTGCCTTATACCCTGTGTAAGGTGTCCTCCATCCCTATATCTCACTTGCACGACTGACACTTTAACACGTCATGGTAAGGCCCTGATTGATCGCACTCTGCTTGACAAATGTCATGATAGCAAGTGATGCATTATTCCCCATTTGTCAGATTCAATCTTGACGACTGCGGATATTGCCGCGTTTTGATAAGGCATTGTTTTTGTCAATGACTGACTGAGTATTTACAGAAACTTTTTTCTTTTTGTATTTCATGGGTTTCTTCAGAAATCAGAAACGTGTATTTCAAATAGATTACTTACAGGCACTCTAAAATCAGATCTAAGGTCAGTTAAAAAACGTGAAGCTAAATTGCACTTTCCAAAGCGTAGATCTTTACGGAGAAAAATGGGCAAAAAAACTCCATGGACACTCGTTTTAAATCATATTGGGAGTAACATATAATCTTAGTTAAATGCTCCTTGTCACTTCTATTATGTGAGCACAATGTAGTTAAGCAAAGCAAAAAAAAATTAAAAAAATAATATTATAAGCCATCTTTTCACAGCCAGAAATCCTTGCCAGTTTTTCTCCATAGAATACTACTAATTGGAACCGTGTATTAGCTTCTGACGATTTACATGTGCCCATGTAGGTCCATGTGAAATAAACACATTTTGAATTTGAATTGAATTGCTTCATTACAAAATGTACCAAGAATAGACACTAATCCGCGTTTCATGAAGAAAAACAGCCATAAAAATTCATACTTATGACCAAAGCATTGATAAGCTACGCTCAGATATTCAGTGGGACTTAAGAGGCCAAAGTAAATCAAGTGGCCTTGCGTTCCGGGCTCTCAAGGAGTCGTGATCGATGCCCGACATTGTGGCCGGTGAGTGATCGCTCGCCGGGCGCGTTGTGTGCCAGCGGCCTACTAGTTGCGTGCGGAAAATGTACAGCAATTGTTCATTGACGTATACGGTATTTTGAGATTTATATTATGTTCGCAATACAGTACGGGTTACAGGAGGCTAGGTTATTATTATTATTATTGCGAGCCCGTAGTGTCCCAATGCTGGGAAAATGCCTCCTTCCAACGATCACGATTTCTCGATTCCTCTTTCCAATTCTTAATAAAAGTGCCCGTAATTGATCTATTTAAAATAAACGTTTCTGATTTCTGATCTCCTTCGTGTACTGCCAGGGCCCTGAATCGCTATGTCTGGGCAGTAATCCTGTGTTGTAAGAGCCCACAGATTGTTAGGCATGCTGCAGACTAGTAGTGGGAGCCCAGTTAAGTTGGGCAGCTTTTCGAACCACATCAACGAATTGATTAAAAATGTGTTTATTTTTTTGCTAAATGAAATAAATTATAAAACTGTCTTAGAAAAGAAGGTCAACACTAAACTTTAAATTAAATATTTAAAAACATTAAACATTAGCCTCTGACTCAAGATATCTTAAAGTAAATAGTTGAGCGCCCGAGATTTCTACCTGCAATAAAAAATGTACTTGAGTGCCCGGTCTGAGCAAACATCTTACAGTCGCCGAGACCATTATATCCTGCACAGCCCACTGGATCACAAAGACTTATTTACGTTAGGTTAGCTGTGGCGGACACAGGCGCGCTTGTGTCAAGTATCAGGCCTTTTGTTGAAGTTACACAAAATATTATAATGTTGAATGAAACTTGCTTTTTAGGGTTCCGTAGCTAAAAAGGAAAAAAAAACGGAACCCTTAAAAGATTACTTTGATGTCCATCTGTTTGTCTGGCTTGCAAGACCCTTTATCTTGAGAACGCGTGGAGGGACCGAGTTTAAATTAAACCATATACTTAAATCTCTCGGTCCCTTAAAGGTTTAAAAAAAAATAAACTAGGCCAGCCTTCTGCTACTTCTTCTTTATGATACGGCCGTTTATGTCACAAAAAACGTGCATTTCGACACTCTCAAATCAAAATTCATAGGGTACTTCCCGTTGACCTAAAATCCTGAAGGCATGAAGCAAGGTCTTATAGCACAAGTATAGGAAAAATCTGGAAACTGTAAAGCGGTTACGAAACACCGGGTTGAAATCATTCGTTTTTTAAATTCCAATTAATTTGTCTAATTGTCGCTTTGATCTCATCTCCGAGTTTCCTTCTAAATTTATAATTCTCTAACCTAATCCAAATTTCAAAGTAGAGAAACAAATCTAATAATTCTTAAGTTGAAGCCTCGAAAGTGAGCATCTTAACCTTTTACGTAAAATTACAAGGTTGTAATAGAATTTCCTTTGCTAATTGCCTCTTGAATCTTGGGTTTACGCTAATTCCGTTGACGGGTGACTTGTCTTTGACAATGGTGTGCTTAAATTGGGTCAGATAGTCCCGCCGGTGGCGGTGGCGGCGCGGACTGACCGCGAGCGGCCGCGCTACGGTTACTTGTGAAAGGACGGGGGAAGGAATGGCGTTTAGCATAGTCGGTTTTATAATGTTCCCACTTTGAGACTCAGGCCTACTCTTCAGGAGAGGGAATGGGCCGTAATCCACCACGCGGGCCCAGTGCGGGTTGGTGGACGTCACATGTCTTCGATTTTTTTGTTCTAGGACGTGCCGGTTTCCTCACGATGTTTTCCTTCACCGTTTTGAGAGCAGTGGTGACGAAATAAAGTATACAAAGTAATGCGCCTGGCTGGGTTTGAACCCGCGACCGTGGCGTTTTGATGTTGATTTTTATTTGTTAGTTATAGTTTTCGACAATTTTCTGTAAAATATACCCATGTTACCTATGTAGTGTACACGCATTGACGTGAAACTACAAAATAGCTGTGAATTTTGTTGAACTGGTTTCAAACTTTTCACGCGTCATATTAGGTACAAAGCAACATCTTGTCTGTTATGCATTTACTTCATAACTTTGTAGTGTGACACTTCACGGACAAAGAGACCGCACCTACTCTTCTAACGTCAACATAAATCACATCTACTTTCATATCTTTCCAGTAAGTCTAAGCAACCTAAATCAAAACCCACATTTAGTGAAACGAATACCAGTCGTCACATTGTGCGAGAACGTTTGTGAGTTGCAGCGAGACGGGCCGCATCCGGCCCGCGTCCGGCGCGCGTCCGGCCCGGATTCGGACGAAAGCGCTTCCGGGAGGCCTAGTTGCCTTTGTAATAATGTATAGGCTGGGAACTAACGACACTTGTGTGCCTCGGACTGGTAACGAGATTGTTTTTCGTTCAGTCTGTTGGGGTTCTGTCTTGGACGTGTTAAGCTTGGTCCGGACATAAAACGAAGTTATCACGGTGCCCGTCAATCACAGTGAAGCTTCTTTTGATTATTATAAACTAACTGACTTGACAGACGTTTTGATATTTTAGTTATGAACTGTCAAACTATCAAATACGTGAAGATTAAATAGTCATCGAAGTTCTCTGAAATTTTCTGCGTAACTTTATTATTTTTAGAGTTCCGTACCTTAACCCGTTGTATGCCGGAACGCAGATCTACGCGAGACACAATGGCTTTTTAATTGTATCTCTAATTAGGTCTTATAGCACAGATACAGGAAAAAATCTGGAAACAGTAAATTAGTTGTTACATCACAATAAATTTTTTTGCGGTTCGGAAAAATCGCCGAGACTCCATTCAGGCAATAAACTATTTACCTAAATAAGTTTGTACGAAACCCTCAATGCGCGAGTCCGTCACCCATTGCCCAGTTTTTTTTTTTTTCAATTTCATAAAAACCTGACAACAACGAACAACAAAAAAGGAATTAGCGAAATTGGTTTCAGCCGTTCACGCGTGATGATGTGACCAAAGGAAATAGGAATTCATTTTTATATCCGAGTAAATAGATACATAATTAAATACACATTCTACTATTAATAGAAATAATATTTCCCATATCAACACCACTTAATAAACAATAAAATAAAATCGTATCGTTTATCTGAGTGTGGCGCCAGTTGACTCTCGTGCCAAGAAGTGTGGGATATTAGCCTAATTGACGCTTGGCATCCGCCCAGAAATCGAACCCGATACCCGGAGCTCTCCATGTGTTTACACTGCGATGACTCGTGATGTAATTGCCAATATTGTGTGTTATTGCTCACAGTATTTCTGTGAATGTACAATTTAAAAGTTTGTTGAAAAGTTTTTCAATATTTATTTAATGTGTTTTATTTGCCTGCAGGCGGTGCATGAACTGCTTTATTCAATCTTTTATGTTGAATTCATTGTTAAAGTCTGATAGGTAATATATGTATATAAAAAAGGTCACCCTTTTTATATATATATTTATATCGAATTTTACTATCGAATTCTGCTGTATGTGTGAGGTACGAATAAAAGTTTTTTCTTTCTTTTTCTTTCTTTCTTTCTTTCTATATATATACTGACAGACTGACATGTAGTTTGATCTGACTTTGCGCAGTTGGCGCCAAGCATCTAGGCCAGGAGCTTAGTGTATGATTTGATCTTTAAGTTCCTCAAAATAAAGTTGACAATGTCAATGTGCGTTGCTCTTTGTAATTAACTGCACACTGGCTGTTTGCGGTTAGCGATGGACAGCGTGCGTCAACACTACACGACTGGGGCTTGCGTGTCTCAGTGACCTTGAGGGCTATGCCGGTAGAGCTACTCATGCCGGAAGGCCTCAAGCGAGAGTCCAGACCAAGAGGAACATACGGCGGAGTCCAGTCGGACCGCCTGGAGGGTGCGCTGTCCAGAAGCGCTGGCACAACAGCTGTTAGCGCCTTCTGGATAGCGATGTCGGAGAGATAGGGTTCGCCTCCGGTACGTGTCTGTTCAGCAGACATGACCAGGATGGCGAACGTGCAATGGGGACCCCACCCCATTTAAAACAAAAAGGCAAAGCTGAGTTCAGCAACATTATGAGCGCGCATGGGAAAGAAATAACTACCCCAGGAGGGTACCAGTTAGCTGGAGAATCCCTCCCCGAGCAGAGCTCGGGCTGCCCCTCGTATTCTGGGGGGGGCAACCATCGCCTCGGTTCTTCGGAACCCGTACCGTCCCTTGAGGACGCATCGAGCCAGGGTGGCTCACACACCGATGTCGCGGAGTCCCTGGGACCTGTTCCCAGCACGTCCGCGACGCCGAAGGAGGCCGGCAGGAGCTTCGGTCTCAGAGAGGTGAGTGGAGACGAGACGTCGGACACCGATGCCGATGCCGCGTCTTCACGCAACTCAGTAGTGTTGGAGGTGATGGAGGTGGAGGAGTCCACCTCCACGAAGAGGTTGGCGTACCTTAAGCGCCCCGTGTCAGGTCCCGTGTCTGACGACGAGATGGGTTCAGCCCGAAAAATCTCGACTGCGGTGCGAGGGGCAGCCCGGAAAACGGGCGGAGGAAGAGGGTGCGCCGAGGAGGCGACCCGGCGTCCCCCGGTGGAGGTCGCCAGAGCGGAGGAAGGCCACCAACTCAGTCCCTCGGAGCCGGAGCCTTATGGCGATGAGCCAGAAGGCATGGTGGAGGCGATGGCCAAATTTAAAGAGGTAGTGGCAGCCGCCATAAACAGCGTGGCAAACAAGCGCGAGAGGGTCGCCAAGAAGCGCTCTGTCGAGCTGGCCAATACCTCGATTGAGGAGGCGCTTGGGATCGTCTTCGAGCCCTACAAGCGCACCCTCAGAGGGAGGATTGGTCGGCTCGAGGCGGCCGTGCTGGACCGTACAGGTGCCACGGAGTTCCCAAAGGGGGGGAGTGGGCAAGAGCGGGGTCAGTCCCAGCCTTTGCCCCAGGCGGAGAGCGAGGTGCTGTCCCTGCTACGGCAGGAGCTGGCTGCCTCCAGGGAGCAGCAGCGGCGGCAGCAGCAGCAGTTCGAAGAGCGCATCCAGCGCCAGTTCTCCGTCCTGGAGGGCATCGTTCTGCGTCCCCCTCTCGCGGCCGGCCAGAAAAGAGTGGCGTCGTATGCTGCTGCCGCCGCGGCCACGGCTGCTGCGCCCAGGGCAGGCCTGTCGGGGCAGGCCGAGCGCGGGGCTTCGGTGTCGGAGGCCGCGAGGCCGGCCCCGGCGGCCAAACAGCAACAGCGGCAGGGGAAGCCTGCCCCTCCCCCGAAGGGTAGGGTGGCGGCTGCCACCAAACCGGCGGGGCCTCCCACCGCGGCGGCGGCTAGGCCGCGCCTGCCGCCTCCTCTGCCTGAAGATGGCGCTGAATGGACGATCGTCGGCGCCAAAAAGAAGGCAAGTAAGGTGGCTAGGGCGGCCAAGAAAAGAAGGCGGCGACAAGAGCGCAAGAAGCGAGCCATGGCCGCCAGACTTCGCGCCCCGACTTCCGCAGCTGTAGTGATCACACTGCAGCCAGCTGCGGAAAAGAAGGGCGTGAACTATGACATGGTCATGGCGAAGGCGAAAGAGGCGGTGGTGGGCCACCTCGACGAATACGGAGCCTCAGGGGGCTTCCGTATGAGGCGCACTGCCACCGGAGCCCGAATCCTGGAGGTCCCAGGCGCGGACAGTGGGCAAGCCGCTGACGCCCTGGCCGAAAGGATTAGGGCTTCCCTAGACGTCGAGGAGGCCCGAGTGTCCAGGCCCACCAAGTGCATCGACATGCGCATTATGGGTCTGGACGACTCCGTTAGGGTGGAGGAAGTGGTGGCCGCCATCGTCAGGGCGGGTGGGTGCACGACCGATCAGGTCCGGGCGGGCACCATTCGCGCTGACAGCACGGGCATGCAAGCCGTTACGGTGAGCTGCCCCGTGTCGGCAGCCAAGGCCATTACGACCGAGGGCCGAAGGCTACTGGTGGGTTGGGTTTCAGCCCAAGTCAAGATGCTGGAACCCAAACCTCTGCGGTGCTACCGCTGCCACGTGGGGCACCACGTAGGAGCATATTGCGCTGCAGAGGACCGCAGTGACCGCTGCCACCAGTGCGGACAGCCCGGCCATAAGGCCGTCGAATGCCGTGGAAAGCCGCACTGCTACGCATGTGCGGCTGCAGGCAAGCCGGCCGACCACCGGGCTGGGGGCAGGTCCTGCGACCCCCCCGCCAAGGCCAAGGGCAAGGTCAGGCCCATCCACCCTGACGTCCTCACCGCCGCAGCCACCACCTTGGCTGCCGCCGCTGTCGCCGCCGCTCCCGCCGTGGCAGTGCCCTCACAGGGGGCTCAGGAGGAGACTGTAATGGAATGTCAATAACGACACCATTACGTCTCCTCCAGGCGAACATCAACCACTGCGCCCCCGCTCAGGATCTGTTGCTCCAGAGCATGGCGCAGTGGTCGATCAATGTCGCCGTCGTCTCCGAGCCGTACTACGTCCATCCCCGCTGGGTTCAGGACCTAGACGGCTCGGTGACGCTAATTTCGTCGGCCGCCGCCGGTACCCCGCCCCTCGAGGCTGTTGCGAGGGGACGGGGTTGCGTGGCAGCACGGGTCGGGGACATTGCAGTGGTAGGCGTCTACCTGTCCCCGACCAGATCTCCCGACGAACTCCATGTCTCCCTTATGGAGCTAAGTGCCGTCGTCGCTGGGTTTGGTACCCTCCCCGTGGTCGTTTGCGGGGACTTCAACGCCTGGAACACGGCTTGGGGTTCCCGGCGCACGAACCCACGGGGTCGGATGGTGGAGGACTGGGCCTTGGAGCTGGGCCTGGTCGTCCTGAACCGGGGTTCTGTCCCCACGTTGGCGCGGAGGCGGGGTGAATCTGTGGTGGACCTTTCGTTCGCCAACCCCGCTCTGTCGCCACGTGTCGTCGGCTGGCGCGTTATGGAGGAGGTGGAGACGTACTCCGACCACCGGTACATCCGGTTGGACGTCTCCGCCGAAACCTCGGCCGCGCCGGTCCGACAGAGCCCTTGCGGTCCGCGGTGGGCGCTTAAGCAGATGGACCGGGAGCTCCTCCTGGAAGCCGCGACGGTACAGGCCTGGGTGCAAGCACCGGACAGGCCTGTCGACATCGACGTCGAGGCGGAGTGGTTCCGGGAGGCCATGTCGCAAATTTGCGATGCGGCTATGCCCCGAGTCCGTCCAGGACGTGCTAAGCGCCAGGTGTACTGGTGGTCGCCGGAAATCGCTGCACTGCGCAACACGTGCAATCACGCGCGACGCCGGTACGCCAGATACTGCAGGCGCCGCATCCGCCCGCCGGATGCGGAGGCCAGAGAGGCGGAGCTGTACGAGGGTTACAGAGAGGCAAAACACACCCTCCGAGCGGAGATTAAGCGGGCCAAACTCGAGGCCCGCGACGTGTGGCTGGGGTCTCTGAACGCGGACCCGTGGGGGCGCCCGTACAAATTGGTACGGGAGAAACTGCGCCCCTGGGCTCCCCCGTTGACTCAGAGTCTCCGGCCCCAACTCGTGGAGGGTGTGGTAAGCGCTCTGTTCCCTGCGCGAGGGGAACACTCCCCCCCGCCCATGGCTCCGCCTCCGCCAGCGGTGTCTGACGCGGACCGCAATAGCGACGACGACGACAATGCTCCAGAGGTGACCGAGGTAGAGATGAGAGTGGCGGTGCAAAGGCTGAGTGCCAAGAACGCCGCCCCAGGACCCGATGGCTTGCCTGGGAAAGCCTGGGTCCTGGCCATGGAGGCTCTCGGGCCTCGACTAAGAGGGCTCTTCAGCGCATGCTTGGAGAGGGGCCAGTTCCCACTTCGCTGGAAGACGGGGAAACTGGTCCTCATCGCGAAGCCAGGGCGCCCTGCGGACTCTCCGTCCGCGTACCGGCCCATTGTGCTGCTCGACGAGGTGGGCAAGCTCTTTGAAAGAGTGATTGCGAGCCGCCTCGTCGCGCGCCTTTCACGGGTGGGGCCGGACCTTTCGGACGGACAGTTCGGCTTTCGCAGGATGCGCTCGACGGTGGACGCCATCATGCGCGTGCGAGCCCTCACGACGGGGGATGCGGTGTCCCAGGGTAGGTGTGTCGTGGCAGTGTCCTTGGACATTGCCAACGCTTTCAATTCCCTGCCCTGGAGTACGATCCGGAGGGCACTCCGGTACCACCGGGTGCCCGAATACCTCTGTCGAGTAGTCGAGGCCTACCTGTCGGACAGGTATATTGTCTACCCCGGTCACCAGGGAGACTGGAAACGTCGGGAGATGTCGTGCGGTGTTCCGCAGGGGTCGGTACTAGGGCCACCCTTGTGGAACATCGGGTACGATTACGTGCTGCGGGGCGACCTCCCTGACGGGGTCAGCGTGGTCTGCTACGCAGACGACACGCTGGTTCTAGCGCAGGGAGAGTCGTACCAGGCGGCGGTCGCTCTAGCGACACACGGGGTTGCGATGGTCGTTGATAGGATCCAGGAGTTGGGACTCAAGGTGGCGCTTCACAAATCCGAGGCGATGTGTTTTCACGGTCGCCAGTCTCGGAACGCGCCGCCATTGAGTTCCCAACTAACGATAGGAGGAGTTCACATCGGTGTCGGGTCGACGATGAAGTACCTGGGACTCGTCCTCGACAGCCGGTGGAATTTCGTGGAGCATTTCCGACGTCTGGCTCCCAAACTCAACCGGACTGGGGCCGCTCTCAAGCGGCTCCTGCCCAACCTTGGGGGTCCAGACGCCTCCTGCCGGAGGCTCTACGCGGGGATCGTTCGGTCCATGGCCCTCTACGGGGCGCCGGTGTGGGCGCCGTCGCTGAAAAAGCGACCGGCGGCCATTCTGAACGCCTGCCAGAGGGTCATGGCAATTCGGATGGTGCGGGGATACCGCACGATTTCCTGCGAAGCGGCGAGCCTTCTGGCTGGCCTACCACCGTGGGATCTGGAGGCAACAGTCCTTGCACACATGCACGACATGCGCGTGGAGATGCAACGCCGGGGTGAAAGTCCTCTGCCGCGACAGGTCACGGCATGGCGGACAGAGCTCCGGCGGGATCTCATGGTGGAATGGCGTCAGCGACTATCGCAACCCCGTTATGGGCACGCCACAATTATGGCGATAAGTCCCCTCTTTGAGGCGTGGCTGGAAAGACCTCACGGCGTCCTTACCTTCCGCATGACACAGGTCCTCACCGGAAATGGCAAGTTCGGGAGGTTCCTGTTCCGAATTAAAGCGGAAGTGACGCCCGGGTGTCGCCACTGTGCGGAACGCCCGGAGGACACGGTGGAGCACACAATCGCGGTGTGCCCTGCTTGGGCGGAGCATCGCCGTGCCCTCGTGGGGGTGATCGGCGGCGGAGACCTCTCGCGCCGGGCCTTGGTCGAGGCCATGGTCCGGAGCGAGGAGGAGTGGCAGGCGGTCGCCAACTTCTGCGAAGCAGTAATGCTCGCTAAGGAGGAGGCCGACCGCATCAGGCAACGGCGCTCTCGCCGCCGCCGGGATTCCGATCCCGATTTCCGGCCACCGTAGGCGCGGGCTTGCGGACAGTGAGCAATGGGTAGCTCGCTGTCCGGCCGTCCGGTAACCGTCCGGACCAAGCCCAAGTCGTCGACGGCGCGCGCTGTTCCCGCGCGCCTCAAGGAGTTGTCAGCAACAGCAGGGGCCCAGCCGGGTCGAAGCCTACTGGGGCCAGGGTAATCCGAAAGG
The DNA here is from genome assembly GCA_910589285.2 of Mythimna ferrago. Lineage (NCBI taxonomy): Eukaryota > Metazoa > Arthropoda > Insecta > Lepidoptera > Noctuidae > Mythimna > Mythimna ferrago. Next base: position 27,590,989 of record OU342684.1, read on the forward strand.
GCGCTCGAGCCCCGGTATGAAGGCTTGAAGGAACGGGATGGGTTTTTTAGTCAGTAAGAGTCTGACACTATCTCCCGCTCCGCCCAAGAGCGGGGGTTGTCATAAGATGATTTTTCCCATCGAAAAAAAAAAAAAAAAAAAAAAAAAAACACTACACGACTGTAGCCGACCGCGTAAAGTTGAAAGCACGACTGCATGCAGTTGATATTGAATTCACTCGACTGCAGCCGACCGCGTGCAATTGATATCATGACTGCACGAAGTCGAACGTACAACTGCATGCAGTTAAATATATCGACCGCGCGCGGTCGTTGCGATGCAGTCCGTCTGATGTCAGCCTAATGCTTCCGTCATCCTAAATTACAAATTAAATATGGCTAAATCTCACAAGTAAATCTTATAAATATAAAAATCTCGTGTCACAGTGTTTGTTATCAAACTCCTCCGAAACGGCATGGCCGATTTTTATGTTTTTTTTTTGCGTATATGTAGTAGATCTGGGAATAGATCGTAGACTGTTTTTTTACCCTCCTATCCTCACCCCCCAGTTGTGTTGTGACGTTTACCAAGTCAGCTTGTTATATTACAAGTTTCGGATGAAAAGAGGGATCTCAGGTTTATGGAACTCGAGATTTGAGTTCTCGGGAAACTATATCTATTTTATTTATTACTCCAAGAATATGTTAAAACATGCAGAATCAGAATTCCCTTATTCATGTCTATAGTACTACCAGCTTTATTTCTACATTGACTTTTACCCGCATTTTCGTTCGCGTAAATAAAATATAGCCTATGTCGCTCAGGAATAAAGCAGCTTTCTATCGATGGAAAAAATTTCGCAATCGGATTAGTGCTTTCAGAGATTACCTACTAAAAACAAAAAAAAAACCATTACCTGTTTATAATATTAAGTATAGATATTTGGTAGATCTAAAAATAGGTCGCAGGCTATTTTTTTACCTTCCTATCTTGACCACCTTTCTTTTTATTATAATTTTAAATATGGCAGGCCAAGTTTTGCCAAGTCAGCCAGTTGTATTACAACTTTCGATTGACAAAAGGATCTCAGGTTTATGGAACTGTATCTATATTATTTATTTTACAAAGATAATGTTAAAACCAAAAAGACGTGATTACCTTATTTATATGTATGTGTATATATATGTGTGTGTGTCTACAGTACTTGTCAGTACACCACGTACGCCTGTGTGTCTTGCAGGAGACTGTGTGTGTAGACACTTGTGTAGTCTAGCGTACTGCGTGTGGCCTAGCTCTGCTCCAGTCTTCCGCATAATTGAGCGAAGTGGAAGTGACCCAGTGCCAGAGTGACTTTGTGAACCACTAAGTGAACTAACTGGATTATGTGACTCAGTGTACTGATGTTTCTCCTTGCTCTAGGGATAATCGGTTTTAGGATATTTGTACTGAGAGTAAGAGCAAGCTTTTTGTCTATAATTTTCCAGTTTATTGTATTCTACAATCTAGAACAAATAGAATAGAATTTATTCGACGCAAGCAGTTATTAGGTGTAAACTATAATTATGATGCGAATATTATTTGTTATTGTATTTTTACTAGCTTTTGCCCGCGGCTTCGCCCGTTAAATGTAGCCTATGTCACTCGGGACAAAATCAGCTTTTTGTCAGTGAAAAAAGTTGACAATCGGACAAGAACTTACGAAAATTATCTCCTGCAAACAAAAAAAAAAACTTTACCTCTTTATAATATTAGTGTAAATGACATTGGGTAACTATCATGATGGCTATTTAAATAAACTAATTAAATTAATATTAAATCATGGACACTGTCGGTTATAGCGAAATATTAATGTCGGAGAAAATTTCATATTGCTAGCGGCTTCGCACGCGTGAAAGTAGAAAATTGTCACAAGGGTACATACTGCCGGGATGAAAAGTAACTTAAATGCGATTCCAGAAATAATTTACTCATGTGAAAAATTTCATTTAAATCCGTTCAGCTATTCGAGCATGAAGAAGACAAGAAAGACACACTAACTTTCACCTTTATCTGAGTGTGATTTGAAACACATTGTTATGGTTTATTTTTTAGACTATCTATCAAGTACTTAATACTGAAAATTAAACAAACCATTTCATTGGTCTGATTTCCTTCTTTTCATTTTGCATCAATTTTTTTTTCTTTACTATCACACAACGCCATCTAGTCTCAAGCTAGGCAGAGCTTGTGTTATGAGTACTAGACAACTGATAAACATACTTATATATTTCTAAATACATACATACTATAGATAAATTTTATCCAGACACAGAACAAATGATCATGCTCACACAAAGATTTGTCCGGGGTGGGAATCGAACCCACGACCTCCGGCATAGCAGTCAGGGTCACTAGACCAACAGGCCTGTCAATAATCTATACAACCAACATCTTTGAAAGTCATCATTCATCATAAACTTCACATTATGAATATAGCACATATACCGTATATAGCACGTAACGTATCAACCTCTGTAACATGTAACACAGAAGCGATCCCCGTCAGCTGTCGACTTAAATATGGCCGGACCCGTCGAATCCGGCCTTAAGTGGCGCCCCCAATACGTCACGCTCTCTGGGCTCGTGGGGTGGAAATAAAACTATTTGGGGGTGGTTTATGTATGTATGTGTCTGATTGAGATGTTGATTAAAATATTTACATTTTGAAGAGAGGCGTGAATTTTTAACAAGAAGAAACAATTTGAACTTTTTTCTTGTTCATCCCTTATTTTGGTGAGGGTGGCTGATGATTAAAGTTAAAACCATTGACGATATTCGCGAGGTCTATTGGTGTTCAAACATTGACCACTACTCTACTCATAACTTTGTAGTGTGTCATATTATAATTGAACAAAAAAAAAACTTCCTTAATAGGTCTGAGTCCTAGCTGTGTGACATCATTACTGGCGGACTAGCTTTTGCCTGCGGCTTCGCCCGCATACATAAAATATAGCCCATGTCATTCAGGAATAAAGCAGCTTTCTATCGGTGAAAAAAAAATCTCAATCGGACGAGTACTTTCAAAGATTACCTCCTACAAACAGAAAACAAAAAAAAAGACATGTGGCACTCGGGGACTGCCGCGGTAAAGCTATTGCATAGCATTTTTATCAACTTATGCAATTATAATTATTTATTTATTTTATTTATGCAGTATTTTTTTTCCTTTGTTACTTTGTTTTTTTTTCTTTGATATTAATTGAAGTTACACTTTCACACATTGAATTGAATTTTGATTGATTGTTCACTCATTTGTTTTCTTATCGGTCACCACGCTCAAAAAACAAATGAGTGGGGGGTGTTAGGTTATTTTCGTTACGGAATTTCTGGATTCGGTCTCCACGCTCAAGGCCCGCGATAGAAGCTATGCAATAGCTTAAAAACAAACTGTATCTTTCTCTTTATATTTTAATGTAGATAGTGTAGATTATGTGTATTGTCCAGATATGAAATCGGTTCATCTCAGCGCCACGATGTTGCCCATCATAAATCACAGTTTCAGCTGACTCTAATTTCATACCGTTAATCTCCGAGTGAGTTCATAGTATAATTATAACCTATGCCATTCATAACGTAGGGAGTTAATGAACCTCTTAGTTAACTGGGCCAAGTCCCAATATACTCATATAAAGGCCAGTCATATTCATCACTCGTAAGTTATTAGTTGCTCTTATATTGTTATTTAATTATAACGCTATGAGTAAGTAATAATAGAGCTGGTATTGAAACGTCGACATATATTGATTCATTAAGTAGGCATTGATATTGATTGAACTGAATTAATAATATTGTTTCCAACTATTACTATACCTGTATAGTACAGGTCTTCCATATGTAGGCTTTGATTTTACTGTATTCTTATTTTCAATGCCCTAAAGGGTAATTTAGAAAACAGTAACTGATATTTTTAACAACATTATTTTTTTCAAACGTTGTCCCTCACTAGGAATTACTTGTATATCGTGGGCGCGTTCAGAAACATGTGAACTCATACAAAAAAACCTAATCCCACCCATACCGATATTAAACTAATTAATTATGTTAATCACAGCATATATTAACTCTGATTACCTACGTTCGAATGTTTTTAATTACCAGAGTTAACTAACTTAGCTCAGAAAAATGATAATGGTTGAAAGATTGGCTGCAGTGCTGTGAGTCGCCAGTTTGATGCCCGCACGGTAAAAATATCTGTATGGCCTGCAGATTGGTGTTCCGCATGTGTTCCAGGTTTGGGTTTTTTTTTATAAGTTCACATATTTGTGAACACACCCTCAAGAAATTCCTAGTGTGGGAAAACGGTTGAAAAAAAAATTGATGAAGGTTATATGTACGTATCGTTGCCATTTCGATGCGTCGCGACTATCTGTGAAAACTTTTGAATAGCAATATTACTTTAAAATTAATTAAGTTAGGTCAACAAGTGCCATATTAAATAACTAATATTACAAATTCAAGGGTGACTGTCTAGTTCGAAAGCCGACCGTACTTATTTACTTCATCAACAAACTAACTTAATTATAAACCCTGTTATAACACCAAATAGACAGAATAATGGCCGCTCCTCTCTCTCACAATTGTAAACTACAATTCATACTGATTTTGTTCCCGAATAAAGCAATGAAGTTTTAATTGAATTGTGTACTTGTAATGTTTATAGCCCTAAATAATTATCATCTTTTTAGTCTTTTCCCAAATAGATTGAGTTCGGCTTCCAATTTAACAGGATGCGGCTGAATACCTATTTTTCACAACCAACGAGGTTACCATGACGTTCAAAGTAAGATTGTTTTAATCTTGTTTCAGTGTGGGTAAGAGATGGCACTAGACAACCTGTATAGCTCTGTCTCTTACCCACACTGAAACAAGATTAAAACAATCTTACTTTAAACGTCATGGTCTAACTCCTAGTTACTGCACAACTCGACACTCCCCAGACAGACTGATGGTCAGACTTTCTGACAACAATTCTCAAAAGTACGAATGATAACCAAGACCAACGGCTTTATATGCTATCCGAAGTTTCAGTAATCACGTAAATAAACTAAAAATAGTACAAAACATATGAATTGTAAAATCTTATGCATAAAAGAAAGATGCCATAAGCACTGGCACATCTCGACGATGTTTTAAATGATGATCGTGAAATATCTCTCAATTGTTAAAATAAAACAGAAACTGTATAAAATATAACAGACGACCTGAACCCTATTACCTAAATCAAACCTTTTCGTTTGTACAGAAAGTCCTCGAGGCCTAACTGAAAAGATCAATTTATAACAAATTCAGTCTGTCTACAAGACAGACGCCCTAAGTACATGATCGATAGTTATTTTTATTACTTCTAAGAAGAAAAACTTTGCCTAAACAAGTAACAAGAGAAATCACTGCAGGGTCCAGACAAAAGATTGTCGAAGTACAACCGAAATATATATCAATTCTATAGTAATACTAGCTTACTCGGCAAACGTTGTACTGCCATATAGATTACTAGCTTTTGCCCGAGGTTTTGCCCGCGTACATAAAATATAGCCATTTGTCATTCAGGAATAAAGCATTTTCATTCCGTGAAAAAAATTTAGCAATCGGGCTAGTACTTTTAGAAATTACCTCTACAAACAAAAAAAAAACTACCTCTTTATAATATTAGTGTAGATAAAAGATGGGGGGTTTGGGGGTGGGGTAGGAAGGTAAAAAATAGTTTACGTCCTACTCTCAAATCTACTGAATATACCCACTAAATTTCATAAGTACTGATCAAGCTGTTTCGGAGGAGTTTTAGTTACAAACACTGTGACACGAGAATTTTACATATTAGACTAGTTGCTGCTAGCTGAGTTAAATCTAAATACACAAATGAACAAACAAAAAACCAAATCCTTCCTCTTTATAATATTAGTTTAGATTTCCAGCAACAGCAAACAAGAAAGGTACTTTGCCCCCGAGCGAAACCGGGGCGGACTACTTAAACAATAATTGAGTACTGTAATTCTAACACAGCCTACCTAATAACCTTCCTGCTAGGTCCTGTTACAATAGTGTTGAAGTTACGGGAACTAGAGTGGTCCACAAATTAGGTTGTATCGCCCAAAGGCCAGCGGTCCCGGGACAGTTAGGCTAAAGGGCTGTGTCCTGCCGAGAGCTGGAATGTATCCAGGCTGGCGTGGACTGTAGTTGGTAATCTTGTTTGGTGCGGTTTGCGGATATTGGACAAAGTCGAGCGGACATATTGCTGGAAAGTTGTTTCAATTTAATTTAAACTTGATTTGTAGTTGTCCTGGTTGATATATTCACCAATGAAACATATATCCTTTATATACTATTTATTGCTAAATATATTCATATAATTTAGTTTTTCTGAACGTGTGTGTGTCACCTAAGCCTACCTAAATGGTGAATGACCAATTTGGATGAAACTTTGTGTATACATTGGAGGAGATCCTTGGGTGGTTTGATAATACAATTGAATCCTATAGGTCGGGCTGCAATCGGGTTGTTTTCAATTTTTTTCTGTCGAAAAACCAACTTTCGGGCAGGACAAAGTCTGTCGGGATCACTAGTATTCATTAACACATCACTTATTGCTTAATTTTGATGCACGAACCCGCCTTTGTACGAGTTTTAACACAGCAAAACTACAAGATGCTTGTTATATCTAAATAAATCTTTTAAAATAAATACTCAAAATTATTTAAAAACCTAATCAAAATCCTTTGCTAAAGAACATAGCGGTCACAAAGGTAGACAGGTTCATGCGGAAGTGACGCCCGGGTGTCGCCACTGTGCGGAACGCCCGGAGGACACGGTGGAGCACACAGTCGAGGTGTGCCCTGCTTGGGCGGAGCATCGCCGTGCCCTCGTGGGGGCGATCGGCGGCGGAGACCTCTCGCGCCGGGCCCTGGTTGAGGCCATGGTCCGGAGCGAGGAGGAGTGGCAGGCGGTCGCCGACTTCTGCGAAGCAGTAATGCTCGCAAAGGAGGAGGCCGAACGCATCAGGCAACGGCGTTATCGCCGCCGCCGTCGCCGGGATTCTGATCCTGATTTCCGGCCAACGTAGACGCGGGCTTGCGGACAGTGAGCAATGGGTAGCTCGCTGTTCGGCCGTCCGGTAACTGTCCGGACCAAGCCCAAGTCGTCGACGGCGCGCGCTGTTCCCGCGCGCCTCAAGGAGTTGTCAGCAACAGCAGGGACCCAGCCGGGTCGAAGCCTACTGGGGCCAGGGTTATCCGAAAGGGCGCTCGAGCCCCGGTATGAAGGCTAGAAGGAACGGGGTGGGTCTTTTAGTCAGTAAGAGTCTGACACTATCTCCCGCTCCGCCCAAGGGCGGGGGATGTCAATGCATGATTTTTTCCCACCATAAAAAAAAAAAAAAAAAATAAAAAAAAAAAAAAAAAAAAAAAGGTAGACAGGAAAGATATAGACATGCGATACAACTCTGCCTAGCCTCCTAGGGAATACAGATGTGATCATATTTAGTTGCTTGTAACTAAATGAAATTCTTGGTTAAATTCTGACAGTCAAATTCGCGTCGTAAAGTGCGTCGCCGCGTAGCAGTTGGCGTAGCGGTAAACAACTGTGCTACGAAACGTAGCAACCGTAGCTGAACGCGTAGCAGTCGTAGCTGAACGCGTAGTAACCGTAGCTGACCACGTAGCTTCGTAGACAACTTTTTAACAATGGCTACGATGAAAGAAACCCTTTGACATTCTTCCTTTGTTAGATTAAATCAAGTGTCTAATCTATCTTCAGTTCTATTGTATACGTATTAAGGACTTTATTACATTGTTTGTGATATAAAACCAACAGTTATTTGAGCATCTCAATGATTTAACGTGTAAATGAAATATGACTTGTTGGCTAGGCCGAGCTCGATCTAGCCTGTGGGGGTAATAAGACTGTTATTTATGATTCTGCGAAGAAACAATGAAAGAAGAATGAATGATGTTGTGGTTTATTACTTTGTACTTTTAATGTTGAGGTTTTTCAAAGGGTTGTGTCTGAGTGATTTTATGAAATATTTGTGCAGCATCGTTAGCATACTCAGCTACTTTATTAATATTAACCTTTTGAATATCTTAAGTTACACAGTTCGACATAAGCAATTGTCTTTCTATTGTGTCTCTAATTACGGCATTCGATGAGATAAGGATGATATTTCCCAAAAAAAGATTAAAAATATTTTTTTTCTCATTAAATGTACACGAAATCAAATGTCAATATATGCTAAACTTGTCTTGCTAGTCGTTGTCCTGTCATGTTTATGAACTGGACCCACCAACCAACCAACAAACTACCAAGATTAAAAATGTAGTTTTCTTGCAATTTTCTACGCAACTTTCATAAGAACTTTCTTCACAACAAAAATGAAATAACGAAATTGGTCTAGCCGTTCACTTGCGATGACATGACCATTGGAAATTGGGATTCATCTATACATATATATAATAAATCTGTAGAAGTTTATAGTTGTGCGCCCAACACTTAATATGTACGAAATCGATGTAGATAACTATTATACATTAAAATTGTGTGTAACTTGATATATTTGTATTACTTAGGCTTTGTTTCATCGCAATCGATTGATTATATAAATACATTCATTGACTGTTAGGCGGTACGAAGTTCGCCGGGTACAGCGTTTATATAAATACGAGTAGGAGTAGATGATTAAAAAGTTTGGGCAAAACTTCACGTTCAAAAAAATAAACAATAACATCCAAATTAAATTCGGAATAAACATAAAACATCCATCGCACAAGCTCGTCCGGTCATGTTGCAGTAATACCAGTAATCACGGCTTACCTCGCAACGTCCGGCCGCCGTGCTGCGGTCGCTAGCATTTTGTTCAAAACTCGTCGCTTTCTGTTCGTTGTACATTTTTAAGGAGCGTCTAAACTCACTTGTTTGTTATAAAGATAAGCAAATATTGAGCGGTTTTGTTTCTGTTCGCTCATTATGTGCGAGCGCCTGAACACTGCGGGTAAAATGGTTTGTGAAGAGATTCAAGTGTTAATAAAATATTTTTTTGGGTTGTTTTTGTTGATTCATTTTTGAGGAGGCTTTTAGAACAGTTTGGGTTGTAATTATGGTAAATGAAATTGTGATCGTAATATTGTTGACAGCAGGTAACTAAAGTAGTATGCTTACAACTACTTACGAGAGGAGACCTATTTCGAGCAGTGGGTATCTTTTGACTGAAATGATGTTGACCTTATCACGCATTTTATAATGTAATCTCATTCAATCGTGATCAATTTTACATACCTGTTGATAGGTAAATTCTACCGTCGCCTAAATAAAGAAAAGAAAAAAAAATACTAGTTCTCAGAAAACGTACACGTCACGATTCCAAAAGATTGCTCCAAATCAAACATCAATATGTTATCAGTTGTCAAGTGATAAGCACTCTATGTTGACTCATTCTTCGCGGGGGTCTGTGGCTGATATATTTGCCCTCCGATCCTCTATAACGGCTGGAGGTTGCGGCGCTCCTCACTCATATTTATTTAACGTAACCTTACTGTCCTCGGAGGTTGAGCGGAATGTGTGAGGAGGCGGTACTTACCGTACGCTTTTGTGATTCCGTTTGAGTTGATGCTGGGTAAGTTGAGAAGCAATTTATATACCTATGACATGCCAGCAGTGTACTATAAATCAAAGGAATAAGTAATTTTTTCCTTATTTTAGTAATTTTTCGTTTGTAACTAAAACCTGCCGTATCTTCTCAACATGGTGACGTTACCATCTATTTTTCTGCACTATGACATTGAGTAAGTTTAATAATGTTACGAATTGCAGTGGTGGTCTACTAGTAACAGCTCCGACTTACGAGTTTTAAGTGGCGGGTTCGAACCCAGCTTGGCGCATTACTTTGTGTAATTTATTTCACCACCACTGTATACTATTACTTATTCTGTGACGCGTGTGTTCTATCAAAACGGTAAAGGAAAATATCGTGAGGAAACCGGCATAACCTAAAACAATAAATATTCTAAGACATGTGACATCCACCAATCCGCACTAAGCCCGCATGGCCGAGTCCTAGTAGCATGGGAACATTATAAGGCCGATTATACTATGATAATGTGACTCAAAATTATGATACTTTTTGTCGAATGTAAACCAAAGCAAAATATATTGGAAAATGTTAATTCTTATCGTTCATAAACAGGCCAAATAGAGCACAATGATCTATCCTCCCGCCTTATTATTACCAAACCTACATCACTCGAAATCATATCTCGTGCCATTAGCGCCGCGCACCACAAGCCCATATCCTAAGTCCACACTATTACTTATGTTAATTACTAATATATCGGTGCTGCCGGCAATATCTTCCAATGAACACCATATCTCACGCTGGGCAGGCGCTGACTCATCTAATTACTGATAGACACCATCATTCACACGAAATTAACCTTTAATTTTATAGCCGGAAAGCCTAAATTCCTATGTGAGGGGCTTAGGGATGATTCGGATTTGCACGGGGTTGTGTGAATGCATGTTTGGCAATTACGGCTGTATAGCGAGCGCTGCAATTAGCTCGAACTGTCTAACTTTGTCACCAGGCGGCGCTGTTGTCTTGTTCGGTACCTTTATTGTTTGGCAAATGATTTATTTGCCAGACAAGACAGCCATAATGGCTGTTATTGCGACTTAGCTTTTTTTCCTTAGGAATTGGCAAGAAGTGATCCAGAATGGGGAACAATACAAGGAATGGAAGAAGATCTTTGCCCATTAGTGGGACAAGACAGATATAATATTAATAATTAAAAAAAAAACAGTTTTAAAAATTATACGTAGGAGTTTTTTTCTTCAAAATATTCTAAAAAAAGCTATGATTTATGGTTTATGGTTTGTCTTTTTAATAATTCAATCCATCCAATTGAATTCTAAATTAATAATAAAATAAACATTTCTCTGCTGTTCCAACTACAAAATTAATTCACAAACTTTCCTGCAGTTATTTTGTAAACAAATCACGTTTGCACAGTAACGTGACCGCATTAACTTGCAACGAACAATTCAAAACTACAAAAACAAAACTACGAGAAAAAAGAAAACAATAAGCGGAAAGTTTTCAAAACAGCTGAGTTTGAAAGTTGCACCGCGGCATGCATAACCCGAGCAACTGCACTCGACAATTCCATTACAAGTTGTGTGTAGCGTTCTAATAATACGTAGCTGGGCAACTATAAACTCGGACTTTATTGCTTTTTTCTAGAACATAAAAGCTAACGATACTTCTTAGAGCCTATCCAGAAAGTTGGACGTATCGTAAAGCAGATAGAATGTATATTGTTCTGGATAGCCGTCTCACTGTCTTTAAGCACTTACACGTAAAACGTTAAAACTGAATCCCTGTCTATATAAAACCTTTCAGACTATTACTTGAGTCGGACTGAGCTATAACGTTAATTTATAAATGAATATACGATTTCTGTACAGTCCACACCTTAATGGTAGCAGTTTGATTATATTTGTGCGTAGTAAAGGTGATGTTCGTTGTTCAAGTATTAAATATTGCTTTTCATGTGTGCCGAGAGTCGCAGGGTGATCCTCGGCCACCGTAGACGCGGATGACGAGCAATGGGTAGATCACCGTCCGGTCGTCCGATAAGGACTAAGCTCGACTCGTAAACTTCAGTTCGAGTTTTAGTCAGTAAAAGTTTAACACGACCTTTCGCTCCACCTCAGAGCGGGAGAAGTCATTGGATAACATCATGCCTCAATAAAAAAAAAACGTGCGCGTGACTGACTGTACCAAAGCAAATAACAATTCATACAAACAGTTTTTTAGACTACTTTTTTTAAATGATATAAATTAGTGCTTGACTACGATTAAACCTGATGGCAAGTGATTGTCGATGGTGACTAGTGACTTAAACTTCTATGATATTAATTTCTTTCTCCTATGTTATTTCAAGCATATGGGTTATCTGTTTAGATTAGGTTGTATAGTCAATTTATTTATTAAAGTAAACTAGAAGCTTATTTCCACAACATACAAGAATAAACCTGCCATATTAACCTTGTTTATGAACCAAACCTTATCAGTGGTGCGCACGTATCGCTGCCCCACAGATATCGCTGCAGTGCACGCCGCGTGTAAACCGTCCCTGGGGCCGATTTACACCCCACGACGCGGCGCTCGTTAGCTAAGCTAGTTATGACCATTCAATTAATATTACTGGGAATGGCTCCGTTGGTTCATAGCGTGTGTTATGGGTTTAAGACGTGCTTGGCCCGCCCAAGCGCCTGGCTGGCTGGTTTATTGATATGAGACAACGGATGATGTGGCGCCTATTGCAAATACGCCACGAGACGTACGGCGTTGCGTTATCGGTACAAGGCAGAAGATTGAACTACAAAAAAAAAAATTGTTACTATTTGGTGCACATTAAAGTTTATTATATTCGATTCTATCCCACCCATACCATACACGCTCTGGAAAAACATTTATTCTCTGCCGGAGTCCTGATATCTAGAATCTTAGGGATCTTTCATCATCATAATTTCAGCCAATATACGTCCACTGTTGGACATAGGCCTCCCCCAGGCGTCGTCAGAGATCGTTAAGCAAAAGTTAAGGTACTTCTAGGCAAACGTACTTCATCCTCGATCAAATTATATTTTACATACAGCTAAGATAGTAGTCAAACGCGAACCTCTTAATAAAATAAAAATTAAATTTTTATTGATAGCATTTTGCAAATTTTTTAGTCTAAATTGCATAATTTGACTGATTACTAACCAGGTAAATTATATACCTACTAATTTAAAAAACTTTTTTATTTGTTTGTGATTCGTAACAGAATCCAAAATAATGTCTTTGACTACTTTTATTATAGGAGTACGATGGCCTCATGTGCATGTCTAATCGATTCGATGCATAGAATCTGTTACATACACAGAATCTGTCACAAGAAATTGTCGTTAATCTCCCGAGGAGCTCAGCTTAGTGTTGTTTAATGTAAGTTCTTCACTTCCCGTTCCCTCCTGTCCTCACAACCTCCGGGTGACATTACTGTATCATGGCCGCCGTTTAATTCAGCGCAGTGCGGCCGCCGCGCGCCGCGACCAGCTGATGTGCGGCCCGCGCCGTGACCGGAATCTTTATCGGCCACATTTGTTTCTATTTACTGCCGCATTCGTTATGTAAAGCTCTACTTTATATACATACGTCTTAAGATTTTTGATCAAAACCTAAGTGCTTGGAAGCAAGATGTAAGATATAGGCTCCATGGTTTTTTCGCGACAAAATAAAACGAAGAAAGAACATTCTTTATTTTATTTTTTACTAGCCGTCGGGTTTTTGAACATTTTCAATTTCTTTATATTTGGCTATCCATAATAATCTATATTTATATAAAGCAGTTAACCTACTATTAGTTACAGTAAATAAAATAGCGTTTGCTTCAAATAATTTGTTCAAATGTTTACTTTTCGTTGTAAAAGAGAAATTAAAATCTCTCTTTACACAAAATATTGGGATCCGCAAACAGAAATAACTAATGAAACGTACAAATAACGATGAAATTGTATATTATTGACACATAAATTATTTGTTCTATGTACTATTATACAAATAATATATTTTTCATAGGCGTCTGTTTTAATATTTACCTTTGTTTAATAAATAATTGTTAGCCGCAGCCGCAATTTATGACGTACAAATATTGGAATCCTCGTATTTCTTTATTACTTTTACTCTGTTTGAGTTTAGCGCCCACGATACAATATAGTAATTCCTAGTGGGGCAAAATATTTATTAAAGAATAATTAAAGAACGGTTAATCACAATTTTGAATAATTAGTGGCTTATGGAGTTATTGATTAAAAGGAAAGGTTATATTTTTCCTTCAGTTGACCTTTTTTATGTACTCATTCACATTTACTTTGTCATACATAATTAATTTCCCGGAGGACACGGTGGAGCACACAATCGCAGTGTGCCCTGCTTGGGCGGAGCATCGCCGTGCCCTCGTGGGGGTGATCGGCGGCGGAGACCTCTCGCGCCGGGCCTTGGTCGAGGCCATGGTCCGGAGCGAGGAGGAGTAGCAGGCGGTCGCCGACTTCTGCGAAGCAGTAATGCTCGCTAAGGAGGAGGCCGACCGCATCAGGCAACGGCGCACTCGCCGCCGCCGCCGGGATTCCGATCCCGATTTCCAGCCACCGTAGGCGCGGGCTTGCGGACAGTGAGCAATGGGTAGCTCGCTGTCAGGCCGTCCGGTAACATTCCGGACCAAGCCCAAGTCGTCGACGGCGCGCGCTGTTCCCGCGCGCCTCAAGGAGTTGTCAGCAACAGCAGGGGCCCAGCCGGGTCGAAGCCTACTGGGGCCAGGGTAATCCGAAAGGGCGCTCGAGCCCCGGTATGAAGGCTTGAAGGAACGGGATGGGTTTTTTAGTCAGTAAGAGTCTGACACTATCTCCCGCTCCGCCCAAGAGCGGGGGTTGTCATAAGATGATTTTTCCCATCGAAAAAAAAAAAAAAAAAAAAATACATAATTAATTTTATTCAAGCCTGAAATGTCTTGAGCAAGTCGCAGTAATTAATACTTGTTCTCTGTACGAGACAATGCCTAAAAAGACACAAAGAAAGAAAAATAAAGTCTCGCTCATTACCTCTTTTCTGTAGTGGAACAGTAACAGGTCGGTAGGTATTATTACTATCCTCTTAATGATTAATCAATTTGTTATCAACAGATTATCACTATCTGAAGGAAAATCTTTCCTTTTCCTCATTTAGATATTGTAAGGCATGCTGTCAATGTATGCCTAAGGCATTAAGTCAGTCTTTGTAGTTTTGTGTTGCATGAAGTTATTTAATTAATAAATAATAAGTAACCATCTACTTACCATCAAGTAAGATCACAGATAAGTACTAGTTTATATCAATTTAAAAAAAAAGCAAATTAATACAAATCATACAAACTATAACACTCTTGGGTTAATTTGGAAACCACGTCACATATACACAGGCACAAATACTGCAGGATACTGTATATATGTGGTGCCAATATATCATTTATCAGAGAAGATTCGACATTTTTATGGGCCTCCTGCCGATAAGTAGCCCTGGGGCTGCGGGCCCGCCCCCGAACGGAACCCATTCATATTTTAAACGACTCAGATATGTCGGTCAGGCTTTTTAGTCAATTTTTCATGTTTTAATGTTATTTACCCGAGTGTGATGAAAGTTAAAAGAAATGTGTTTAACTTTTGGTTTATAAATTATGAATATTAAGTTAGTTATGATTGGATCAGTCAGTGATCAATCATGTTATACTTTGCAAATTGTTTCCTAATTAATTGTACATTCTTATGGTACGTTGCCTTTCACAGCTTCAAAATTCTTTCGTCTTGTGAATGTAGTGTCATATACCTACTTACAATACAACACAGGATACAATACAACAAGAATTGAATTGCATAAAAAATTAAGGATCAAGTGCACAATCGTCGGTCTTATAGTACTTCAGAAATCAGAAACGTTTATTTCAAATAGACCAATTACAGGCACTTTTGAATTGTCGAAATGTCAGTCAGCCAAAAAAAGGCAGCGTCATTAACTAGTTTTAATTAATAATTTTAACCCCATTTTTAAGGTATTTTAGTATGAGAGGAATACCCAAATGATGCAGCAGTCTGCACCTATCGTTGGCGACAGCCAATATTGTTACGACCTTTGTTTGAATTTAAACAAAAGTAAAATTCAAAGATACAGAAAAGTTAACTAACTGTAAAACTAACAGAATGATGACAATTTCAAAAATATACAGAGTCTAATCGCTCAGTTACCTCGGTCAATCATCCCAAAAGCACATTGCTACTCACAATATGTGCGTTATAATTTCACACGGACGGACATCCAACTCAAACTCCCATACCACCCAAGTGCACACTCAAATGTTTCCCTCGTATAAATCAGCATCCCGGCAAGTGATCTCGTGTGATTTCCCGCGGTTATCGGCACAAAGCCTACTTCCGGCTTCCTGTCGCTCGCGGCCGGAAGTCGATCGCAAACACGTGCACTTTGATCCTGTTTCAATGCGAAAAGGTTACAGTGCCATTTATTTTTATTGCTTGGTAGATTGTCGGGTGTAGTTTTAAGTTTAAATTTTTATTTTATTGATTTTAAGAAAACTTATAGCTAATATATTAAAGTAAAAAATATTATAATATGAAGAAAAAGGCCAATTACAAGTTTCCACTTATATAAATAATATATTTTTCAGTGTAAACTATTAAAAAGTTTCCTTTCCACAGCTAATAAATCGAAATGCATTTATTTATCACTTGTTGTAAGACATAAGTCGAATTTTTTTTTTTTGTTTCGCATAGAAGTTTCTGGGAGTTTTGAGTTAGTAAAACTAACTTGTGATACCATCCTGTTACAATCTAGCTCGTCCTACACAAACGCCTCATCGAATTAGTGGGTAAAACATCTTTAATTTGAAAAGAAAATATGTTTGCTTCTTCTAAAAAAACAAATACTCGTATTTGACATGTGATTATGATAGCATTTTATTTATACTACAAAAGTAAAAGGCCTAGGTACAGGCATTGCCACAAAAAATATTTGACCCTACGTCTATGCTATCTGATAAGGCTATACGAGATATGATGCAAAACCTTGTATTAATAAAGTTTCCTACAAACTACGCTCGTTTAGTTAAAGTTTGATTTAAGACTTGCAAGTTGAGACCTAATCCTATCTAGATCATAATCCGACTAACGGCCATCGCGAGCGGTTTTATGTCTTTTCTTCTGGATGCTTCTGAAATTCTGATAAACGAGTGAGTAAAGGGCCAATAAACCTTACCAGCTTCATGAGATTGTAACACAACGGTTGAAGAGTATTAGACTGTTAAATAAAAGGTCTCCAAATTAACACTTCGCACCTGTCATCATCGTCATCATCAGGTTTTTTAGTCAGTAAGAGTCTGACACTATCTCCCACTCCGCCCAAGAGGGGGTTGTCATAAGATGATTATTCCCATAGAAAAAAAAAAAAAAAAAACATCATCAGCCTTTTTAATGTTCCCACTGCTGGGACTCAGGCCTCCTCTCTAGGAGAGCACCGCCTTCGCACCTGTGAACCTGTGAGGGGATTTAAATCCAATTCAAGCGCAAACAAAGATATTTGACGGAACAATAAAATTCATCATTATCTCAGAGCTCTCTTCATCATAACCGACGATTTTGTGCCTGTCCTCACCCCGGCTCTGCTCACGTTATCCATAATGACGTCTACCCACCTTGTCGCGTGGCTTCAGTGGTATCCAAGCATCGGAAGATGCCTGTTTCACCGGTCATCTCCTTCCCATATATCCTACCCACACAAATTCATATTCTGATATTCGTCTTTGAAACATTTGGATATCGATGTATTGGGCTTATACCAAGCATGGAATGCTTCGTGGCTTTTCATATTAACAGTAAACCATAGTTTTGATGCTCTAAAATAAACTGGTCATATATTTTAGCATACGACTTCAGTAACAGTCACAAACAACAATAGGTCGGCTAACCGATAGCGCAAAGAACGGAAGAATATATTTTTATTAAATACAATGTAGCGGGGAAGTGTGTTGCATTATATTTAGCTGAAGAATTAGTTGGAAGGCGGCCAGTGGCAGTCGCAGCCGGCAACTTGGCTACTTGTGCTAACTTATAACTAATGGTACCAACTTTGTACTGCACTCTACTATGTATGGATATTATTTTTGACAAAGTTCTTCGATTATTTTTGAGGTCTGGAAAGAGCTACTTTATACTTTATATTGAGATCAATTTGTGTTCGGCGTGAAAACAATGTTTTGACGCTGAAAATACAGTGAAAAACAAGTCATTTTTTAAGGAATTGCTCAGATTACTTCTTAGAAGATATTTTTTTATAAAAACAGAGTGGTTTCATTTTCAGTATTTCATTTATTTATTTGTTAGAAGACTATCTCTGGTAAATACTACATACATTGTGTTACTAATCTTTTTCGGGATACAGATCTCACATGCGTCTAACTTAGTTAGTTATTTAGTAAATGCCTTTTCTAATGCCACTAAAAATTGCCGACAATAAGACAGATTTACATAATTCTTACCTTTTCTGACAAAATTCAAAAATATTGTATCTTAGTGAACTCAAACCCGCACTACGACTAAATCCTTTTACCTGCATCACGCTCGACTTGAGCGATATATCACGTCAAAGTGTCGATAGATCTCGCGAGATCCGCATGATTCTCATGGTAATATGGTGATATAAAGTCTCTCTGCCGAATTATGACGTCACCTTGCGTGGGGAGGTACACTGTAATGTAAAGTGAGCCATTGTCACCGTCTTTGTGGTCTTTAAAGGAGGTTTTATATGCCTGGTTGAAAAAGTTTTGTTGAAAGCGTGAGTCCATCTCATGGTTGGTTGTGTTACCATGAGAGACGCTTAAACCTCCTGATGAATTCATTGAGCCATCGGAGAGGCTTTCACTTGGACACGAGTTACCATGTCTAATCTGGAAAACTTTAAACAGACTCCGCGTTTAAGTCCGTCTTCAGCGTTTGTGCGGCATCTCTCCGCAGACTATCCAACCCGCCATCTTGCGTCACACAATTACCTGTTCTCGTAAAGATCTAGTGATAGCCTTATCTGATGGCGTTGCTGTAGCAGGATACTGGGCTAGGAATGACCCTAGCCAAGTACCAAGCTACACCAATCAATCCCATTTGCATTGATTCAGAAAATGTTCTATTTTTGCCATCGACATGACAAAAAGTTAGCCTTTTCTTAGAGCTTAAAATTGCAAGACATACTGAGACTTTGTGGCAAATACGAGTATGAGAGAGTGCATGAAATTTTAGTCGTACAATTAAAGATAATCACAGAACATTGCAACTAGATAGCGTTATCCCATACTCGTATTCCTAATAAACTCAAGATGAGAACAGTACGTGCACTCGTTTATTCCTTCAATAATAATTTAAGTTTTCTTTGAGCAAAATTTTATTATTGCACTTCGTCGCTCCAGAAAATGAAAAATGGCGTTTGGAATATTATACAGGACATCTTCGTTTCAAGAATACTCAGCGTTATTTTTCTTGGAATTTTATAGTAGAAAATTTGTGACTTTGTGAATACTGGAATAAATATAATTTGGTATCTTTTTCATCAAAGGCAAGGTAATTTTGTTTGCTTATTTGAGTCGTATTTCTACGTAGTTCTTTTGAGAATATTTTATAAATTCTCGTCAAAATAATCAGTGGTATTACTAAATTAAAGTAGATACTGTAATTTGATATTTCTCCACCACAAAGAGGATAGCTTCGTTTGCTTATTAGACTCGTATTTTAACGCAGTATTTTTAGAATGTTTTAAAATAAATATTAAACAGAATGTGATTGTAAGAATATTCTTTTGTAGAAAAGAGAATTTCAGTATGTTTGAATATTTCAGTTTCCGCGGAAGCCGCAAGCGACTCGCACAAAGCCGGTCGCGATTTACTTTACACACGAGGCTACTTCTTAGATAATGTATTTGTTTTTCAATTCTTTCCGTAACTTTTATATTTTTTCTGAGCTCTGTTATTTGTATTTGTCTTTGAATTCTCTGTTTTGACCGAGAATAATGATGAGAGATTATCTATATATATACAAGGAGAAACTGACTGACTAACATATTAACGCACAGTCGGAACTACAGGCCTAGGAGCGTGAAATGTTGCACCAGGTTTCCTGTTATGACGTAGGCGGGCACTACGAGATTCTAAAATTCACCCCTTGAGGTTTATACAAAAATCTTATAAGTTCTTAGAAATAAGTTATTTTTAGGGTTCCGTAGCCAAATGGCAAAAAACGGAACCCTTATAGATTCGTCATGTCTGTCTGTCTGTCTGTCTGTCTGTCCGTCCGTATGTCACAGCCACTTTTTTCCGAAACTATAAGAGCTATACTGTTGCAACTTTGTAAGTAGATGTATTCTGTAAACCGCATTAAGATTTTCACACAAAAATTGAAAAAAAGCAATAAATTTAGGGGGTCCCCATACTTAGAACTGAAACTCAAAATTTTTTTTTTCATCAAACCCATGCGTGTGGATAGGATAGGACCTATGGATAGGTCTTCAAAAATGATACTGAGGTTTCTAATATCATTTTTTTCTAAACTGAATAGTTTGCGCGAGAGACACTTCCAAAGTGGTAAAATGTGTGTCCCCCCCCCTCTAACTTCTAAAATAAGAGAATGATAAAACTAAAAAAAATATCTGATGTACATTACTATAAAAACTGCCAACGAAAATTGGTTTGAACGAAATCTAGGAAGTAGTTTTTTTTTTAATGCGTCATAAATCGAAAAAAATACACTATTATTAAAACATCGATCAAAGTTACAACACATTACAAGAACTTTTATATTATGTTACTTGCTGCTACGGAACCCTTCATGGGCGAGTCCGACTCGCACTTGGCCGGTTTTTTCTTTTTTTTAACATTAACAATCAAATTATATGATATTACTACTTATAAACAACTTAATAACTATATTACAGTAAGGAGATGAAATGGGAATCCTAGGTTCATACAGAGAAACCTACTTCGCCGCCGGCAGAAGCTAGTAATTGTATGCTTACGTTGTAAAAGCTCAAGTTTAATCGCAAATATTTTTTTTAAATGTATTCTCCGTCATGTTACATATGTTTCTCTCCCGGCTCTTCCTGACCAAAGCCGACTCCAGCTCTTATCGCCAACATCACAAGATTACCCAGTTAACTACGGGCTCCAATCTAGTTTTTTGGCACTCGGCGCCAGTCAATCAGAGTAAAGCACAATTTCCGCCATTTTGCGGTAAATGGTAATGTCTTCCCTAATAACCGCACGTCTGAACTGCCTTTAAACAAAGCGAGCGCTGGAAATATGCCAGGAAATTGCTGGAAAGTACAATATTTATGATTGGAGCCTTATTACATTGTCCCGGAATATTATTATCGAAAATGAACAATATAATATGCGCAGCTAATAATATGAGGCGCAACAATTTGGAATGGTATTTTGTTTTCCTAATTCCTAAAAGAATAATGCAATAAGAATCTTAACGATTTCTACTATTCACAGACGCGTAGCTTCATAGACGCGTTTTCGTCATTATACGCTTGTACGCCTGCGTGTAACTTACATACAAAACTATGAAACTCTGTCGAAGCGGCAACGACACAACGGCACGACGTTGCCGCTTGCGTCTGCGTTGCGTCTGAAGCTACGCGTCCGTGGACAATCTTTGTTCGTAGCACGTAGCTCGTAGCACGTAGCCGCGTAGCACGTAGCGGCGTAGCGAAGTCGTAGCAAGTAACCTACGAGACTTTAATTTTACATTGTTGAAGATTTATTATCTGGTTAATATAAGAATTTACATAATCCTTTTGTACCTTTCAAGTGAATCTGCTATTTTTGTACAAGCTTAGGTCAAATGATACAATCCACTTAGTTGGATGGTCGTCAGTGATGGTTCCTTCAGCCATCGTATCAGTATCAGCGCCACGTGCAAGTACGTGTCACTAAGTGGCGCCACGCTATACGTAGGTGGAGCAGGTTCACTCTACTCGATCAAACAAACATAATTTTCGCCCATATTACTTTTTATTCAGAAACTCAGTTGTTCATATTAAACTCAAAATCTATACAGAAATTTTCAGTTGTGCGCGCATCACGTATAATGTACGAAATTAATGTATATAACTTTTGTACATTAAAATTGTGTAACTGTATATATTTCTCAGGCTTTGTTTGACCGCAATCGGTTGACTGTATTGAAAGATATACTAAATTCATTGATAGTTAGGTGGTAAAATTTTGCTTGGTCTGCTAGTTGATTAGTAAGTTTAAAAACGCTACAAATCGTCTATGCAGAAAAGTATGCGACACAGATTATTACACTAATACAGGAGTGGTAGCACTCTGCCTGGTAGCGATGTCTAGGTTTTATGCGACTGCATCAGAAGGAGGTTATGTTTTTTATGATTGTTCTTAACTGTTAAAATCTTCTAAAATTTGGAAAATACATTTGACACAGAGCTGCTAGCTGGTCGGTTTTCTATCGTTTACATTTAGATATTTAGGGGAGCTTGCATTGGAATTGCAATTTAATTCCACTAAGTCCGCTCCTTCGTCTGACCATAAAACATAGCATCAATTGACAGTTCAAAAGTTCTTAAGCGCAAAACGTTTCGGGAACACATTCATCGTGCGTGTAGCTAAAGAATAGTGTTTCCTGTCCAAGTCTGTGTTTCTTGATAGCTATAACCTAGAAATATTTAAGTCAAGAGTGAATAGGAAAATAAAAAATAAAAACATTTGAATTGTCACGTTTTGAATCTTTTCTTTAAGCTTTTATTTAACAATTCATGTACACATATTTAATAAAAAACACGAAAAAGGAAACAGAAAAATAAGTACAAAGGTGATGCTTACTTCTACAGAAATCTTCCAGTAAACATACCTTTTTTTTTTTTTTTTTTTTTATGGTGGGAAAAAATCATGCATTGACATCCCCTGCCCTTGGGTGGAGCGGGAGATAGTGTCAGACTCTTACTGACTAAAAGACCCACCCCGTTCCTTCTAGCCTTCATACCGGGGCTCGAGCGCCCTTTCGGATAACCCTGGCCCCAGTAGGCTTCGACCCGGCTGGGTCCCTGCTGTTGCTGACAACTCCTTGAGGCGCGCGGGAACAGTGCGCGCCGTCGACGCCTTGGGCTTGGTCCGGACAGTTACCGGACGGCCGGACAGCGAGCTACCCATTGCTCACTGTCCGCAAGCCCGCGCCTACGGTGGCCGGAAATCGGGATCTGAATCCCGGCGGCGGCGGCGGCGGCGATAACGCCGTTGCCTGATGCGTTCGGCCTCCTCCTTTGCGAGCATTACTGCTTCGCAGAAGTCGGCGACCGCCTGCCACTCCTCCTCGCTCCGGACCATGGCCTCAACCAAGGCCCGGCGCGAGAGGTCTCCGCCGCCGATCGCCCCCACGAGGGCACGGCGATGCTCCGCCCAAGCAGGGCACACCTCGACTGTGTGCTCCACCGTGTCCTCCGGGCATTCCGCACAGTGGCGACACCCGGGCGTCACTTCCGCACGAATCCGGTGCAGGAAACTCCCGAACGAACCATGTCCGGTAAGGACCTGCGTCATGCGGAAGGTAAGGACGCCGTGAGGTCTTTCCAGCCACGCCTCAAAGAGGGGACTTACCGCCACGATTGTGGCGTGCCCAGCACTGGGTTGCGATAGTCGCTGACGCCATTTCACCATAAGATCCCGCCGGAGCTCTGTCCGCCATGCCGTGACCTGTCGCGGCAGCGGACTTTCACCCCGGCGTTGCATCTCCACGCGCATATCGTGCATGTGTGCAAGGACTGTTGCTTCCAGATCCCACGGTGGTAGGCCAGCCAGAAGGCTCGCCGCTTCGCGGGAGACCGTGCAGTATCCCCGCACCATCCTTATCGCCATGACCCTCTGGCAGGCGTTCAGTATGGCCGCCGGTTGCTTTTTCAGCGACGGCGCCCACACCGGCGCCCCGTAGAGGGCCATGGACCGAACGATCCCCGCGTAGAGCCTCCGGCAGGAGGCGTCTGGACCCCCAAGGTTGGGCAGGAGCCGCTTGAGCGCAGCCCCAGCCCGGTTGAGTTTGGGAGCCAGACGTCGGAAGTGCTCCACGAAATTCCACCGGCTGTCGAGGACGAGTCCCAGGTACTTCATCGTCGACCCGACACCGATGTGAACTCCTCCTACCGTTAGTTGGGAACTCAATGGCGGCGCGTTCCGAGACTGGCGACCGTGGAAACACATTGCCTCGGATTTGTGAAGCGCCACCTCGAGTCCCAACTCCTGGATCCTGTCAACGACCATCGCAACCCCGCGTGTCGCTAGAGCGACCGCCGCCTGGTACGACTCTCCCTGCGCTAGAACCAGCGTGTCGTCTGCGTAGCAAACCACGCTGACCCCGTCGGGGAAGTCGCCGCGCAGCACGTAGTCGTACCCGATGTTCCACAAGGGTGGCCCTAGTACCGACCCCTGCGGAACACCGCACGATATCTCTCGACGTTTCCAGTCTCCCTGGTGACCGGGGTAGACTATAAATCTATCCGACAGATAGGCCTCGACCACTCGACAGAGGTATTCGGGCACCCGGTGGTACCGGAGTGCCCTCCGGATCGTACTCCAGGGCAGGGAGTTGAAGGCGTTGGCAATGTCCAAGGACACTGCCACGACACACCTGCCCTGGGACACCGCAGCCCCCGTCGTGAGGGCTCGCACGCGCATGATGGCGTCCACCGTAGAGCGCATCCTGCGAAAGCCGAACTGTCCGTCCGAAAGGTCCGGCCCCACCCGTGTTAGGCGCCCGACGAGACGGTTTGCAATGACTCTCTCAAAGAGCTTGCCCACCTCGTCGAGCAGCACAATGGGCCGGTACGCGGACGGAGAGTCCGCAGGGCGCCCTGGCTTCGCTATGAGGACCAGTTTCCCCGTCTTCCAGCAAAGTGGGAACTGGCCCCTCTCCATACATGCGCTCAGTAAACATACCTGCGAAAGGAGAGTTGGAAAAATAAAGAGATACATGTGTTACCCTTGCGGGACAAGATTTAAAGTAAACCTTTTGTATCATTTTGAGTGTTCAATAAACGGCATGTCGTACGTGACGTCACGGTGGGTACGTGTTTTTGTAAAGCGATCGTTTAGAGAGCAGCTGGCGCGCGGGGGGGGGACAGGAGATAATGTTATTGTTATTGGATTGGAGAGAGACATGAAAAGTTTTCAAGCTGCTGTAAATAGAAATGTTGGAATTAGGTGTGGAGGAAACGAACTTACAGGATGGACCAATGAACTTTATTGTTTTGGTATATTTATAAAACTAGATGTGACCAGCGGTTTCAATAGTGTGGTTCAAAACTATGCTATGCGCTTTTACAGGATATGGTCTACTTGTGCTAAATTCTATCCAAATCCGTTCGGGCGCGCGGCAAGAAGTTACCAACATACACACACATTATTAAACACCTTTACAATATTGATGTGTTATTGATTGTTGGAGAGCAGTAGTGACCTAGTGGTAATGGTGAAGGGAAACATCTATTTCCTAGAACAAAAATTCGAAGACACATGTCTTGACATCCACCAATTCACACTGAGTCCGCGTGGTCGATTACGGCCCATTCCCTCTCCGAGAGAGGACGACTTAATCCTAGTAATGGGAACATTGTATACTATGCTTAATCATTATGATGGTTGATGGTAAAAATTTTGTCGTAGACCAGGTTAAAGATATACTGACATAACGGTATAACGTAGTACTTATTAAGGCCAACAGATGCAGCGAGTACCTTCAACATTGGTATAAAAATAACCATAGCGTAGATTCAAATTTTTTGTAGAAGATTCTACATAAGCATTTAAATATAACTTTAGTACTTTACTTGCTTTTCAAATAATTAATATTTCAATTCAGGTCCAAAGCAATTATAAAATGAGTAGTAACTAAGCTTCTAGAACACCCAGAGGTACAATCGTTTTACAAGAGAAAATAGAATAATTTGATAAATTCATTTTCATTTTACAGTGTGATATTAAAATAAAACCAGACTCATGAATATGTAGACTTGAACCTTAGGGCTCGCCCTCACAGACGTACATACATCATGTATTCATGGACTTTAACGAGATCACTAGAGTTTTTTTGTTACATTTAGGGTTCTAAACGTAACAAAAAACTATTTAATTTTTTGTTGTAAGTTCTTTTGGTTAAGGTAATTCACTAATATTGTGATGATTCTACTTCTTTATTATAAACTAGCTTCTGCCAGCGGCTTCGCTTGCTTGAAAGTAGATTTCTCCGTACAAACTTTGGACCCCAATTTCATCCCTTTAGGGGACGAATTTTGAGAAATCCTCTCTTAGTACTCGTCAACGTCATAAAAGCAAACCTTCTGTAAAATTTCACGCTCTTAGTCTCAGTAGTTTCAGAGAGATTTAAGTCAGTCAATTAGTTTCTAATTTTATATATAATAAAGATAATACTGTAGAAATTTTAAAAACCCTGTATACATGTTGACAAGAAGCATTTTTCATCTATGTTTTACAAAACAGTCTGTTTTTTGAGATATTATTTTTGATAATAAAATGCCTTTAATGTATTATTTCTTTTAAGTTGTTGATTTGTTTACTCATGAAATCATTTTTTTGTTACAGGTATGCTCCCACAGCTAGCTACTGAATGGAATGACAATAGATCAAATAGAACCTTCTTGTAAGTAACCT
The DNA here is from genome assembly GCA_910589285.2 of Mythimna ferrago. Taxonomy (NCBI): domain Eukaryota; kingdom Metazoa; phylum Arthropoda; class Insecta; order Lepidoptera; family Noctuidae; genus Mythimna; species Mythimna ferrago. The sequence continues at coordinate 27,617,298 of OU342684.1, forward strand.
CGGTTGATAAATAAACACGTCAAGTCAAACATGAATAAATATAAAGAATAACATTTACCTTTCAAATCCTTTTAACAACTCAATAAGAACGCAAAAACCCGTAAAGATCAAAATCGGAGGTCTGCCGCAAGACTCGTGAGAACCAGCCTTTTGTTATTAATATCTGTGGGCGGGCGGGAACTACCTCAGCCGCCGAACACCGATACCTCCGCCCTCACGGTTCACGCTCTCTCACCGGATGTATTGGGTGAAAGATATTCGACAGCTACACGATTTTCTGTTTATTTATTTTATTGGAGGCAATGTAAGTCTCTTTACTTACATAGACGTCTACTTTTACATGTTTGATAAAGCCAACCTATATATATATATATATATATATATTATTTTTTTTTGAGAAACTGACTGACATATCGACACATAGCCGAAATTACTAAACAGATTTCATACGGTTACCGCCAATAGATAACGTGATTCATTAGGAACGTGCGAATGCATGCATATCATAGTGGATTTCGCTAGTGATAACTAAAGATCAACGAAATAGACTCTTCGCCAATTCAACATCCTAGTAAATAAACATAATAGTCTACGTGCTCCTACATTTGCAGCATAAAACCAACAATTTTACAATTGCCTGATGGACAAAAGCTTCCTCTTTTGTAGCACCAGCAAGCTTTTGAAATATGTATTCGGAATATTTGAATACCTGCATTTAATCCTTTGTTATCCAACATGTTGACGTTCATAAACTGTTTGTTAGCAAACGAGCACACACGATAACTGCACGTTACACAGCTGCACAAACGCAATTGCTTACGATGCTCAACTTGCTCAACTATGCTCAACATGCTCGACTATGCTCGTTAGCTGAGCACGTGCTGTGCATGTTGAGTATCGATCAGTTTGTTGGCAACTTACTGTTGTTTGGCATGCGATGGATTGTGATTTAGTGACTCTGAGTAGCGTGCTTATTCGCAAAATAGGTAGCTTTAAAAGCTGCAATAGATGGCAAAGATTTCCAATTAACCTTAAAATTGGATAGAATTTAAGCCCAAAACTTGTAAGTGGTTCTTAAAAACCATCACCACCCTTAATATGAAATTTAATTTTCCATAAAATCAAAGTTTTCGATACCAAACAGTCTTAAGTTATCTCTAAATATGTTAGTCTATTCATATGCTGCTTCTTTAAAAGTACTTATAATATCATCTACATAGACAAAATCTCTATTCTAAAGAATCACATTTTTACAAATTCAACTAACTAAATATTACCATACAAATGTCTGTTGTTCATTGATTCCAGTTCAAATACAAAAGAACAATATAAAGTTACCCTACAAAAGACATTATAATTTAATCTACCAAGCAGTAGTTACCTGATAGAAGCCGACACCCAGATCAAACAGTCTCTGTTCCCTCGGCCCGCCGTTTTGCCGGCTGTTGTGCCGGATGAGAGCTGTCTCGTCCGGCGTCCGGTTGCTCGGACACGGCGGACACTTGTTACGGCCGACTTTCACACGTTGTCTGCAGCTGTTGTGACAGACAGGTATCTCTCTAAAATTTAGGCCAACGGAAGCTATTTGTGAGAGATACTTTATTCGGCTTGTAGTTTTGAGGTTATTTGTTAAGTGTTTGGTTTGATTCATATAAACACATGCTCTTGCTATGTTTCGTGAATAATTTTATTTACAAGGATTTGATAAGGTTTAAAAAATTCTATGTTATTAACATTGAATTTCTCAACATTAAAAGAGTTCTGGAGCTTCTGCAGAATACAAGCATCGTAGGAGCAGTTCTTTTTCATATCAGGGACAATACGAACTCCTTTTAAAAGTCAATTTCTTCCTAACTGTGGATTAATTAAAACTTTGGCGAGCACTACCGGCCATATTCTTTGAACTTCCGATAAAAAAAACGCCTACTTTGCAGTCTCTGAACTTTTTATCTAGCGTTAAAATAGGACAAAACCCTTCTTATTTTGTTGAAAATTAACTAGGTATATTTCTGATATTCAAGTACCTCTGTGTATGCCATTAATTTGTATAATCTATTTTTTGAACCAATTGTTCATTTAACATCTGAACACGATATAGTGTATTTTTTAACCTTTTCGAAGTCTTTTTGAAGCCATGTTCACAATAATATGTTTTGTTCCTTATTCTATTATGTTGTTTCCCCATTGTCTCTAGTTATTGTGTAGAAAAAGAACAAAAATAATAAACGTCGCGTAAATGTAAGAGTTTGCGTCAAACCGATTATATACAGTTTTATCCGGTATAAGCCAGATGGATGCGGTTCCCGCTAGTTATATTAACCGCTGTCTGAGATCGTCTTATTAAGCAGCTGCGACTGCGCCATATTAAATGCTGCTTTGTTGTTTATATTCTTTTATTTTATGTTAAGATAAGATTCTATGTTATTCTTTGGAGAGCTTTAGTAAATTGAATATAAGACGCTGTACTTGTATTAAATTTTCTTTGTAATATTACTTATTCGATATTCTTTTGTGTAATATGTAAAGAAATTGAATTTCAGCATGAGATGCGTGACGGATGAAATATTTATCTCGGCAAAGCTTTCAATTATTTAAAGTAATGCTGTATAAATTTATTCAAAGCCTTCTGTGATAACTTTTAAATTAAAACCAATTGAATTACTTTGTTTGTATTCACAATATAAAATGAAATGATAAAATGTAGATATTAGAAATTCAATGTGAAAGCTGCTGAATGCTGTTGTTATGTAATGTTATTTTAATTTCGGGTCTACCTTAGCTTGAAATAAATGGATTTATTAACAGGAATTATTCCTGTTCGCACTTTAAAAATTACTATTCTAAAACCGAAATCATTAAATAATCTTGAGGTAAAATATTTTATGTTTTCTCTACAGAAATTGTCGAAGAAAATCTTCAAACCATTTACGTCTAAAAATCTCAATATTTATTATCTTCCCCACGCAAGACTTGTTAATTAAACAGGCATGACGTACGATGAGCTTGAATGACGTGCGCTGAACTCAGCCAAGGAACCGGCTCCATGAATAATCAACCATCTGAATAATTCAACTCCAAGACCTTTTGAATATTCCGACGTCACTTTTTGATACAGCTGTCATTTTTTTGCGAAAGAAGGAAAATTATTTTAGGTAACGTTGATTTAGTGATCGCGATCTCCCGGCCTAATGGTTTCATTTGAATATTAATTGAAACCGATCGTCTTTTTTGCGTAGAATGCTGTTATTTTTTGTGTCAGTTTTATTAAAAGAAAGGTGACGTTGACAGCCGTTGGTTATAAAGCGATTATTTAGCAGAAGTCTATTAATTGGTGTCAACAAAAAGCAGGTTATATTAACAATTTTATTATTCCATCCGATTTCTCATTTTTTCCTTTGAGTGTTGACGCCTTGTTTTCACAGATACTATGAAACCTGGATAACTGGGACTTTAAGGACCTGCAAATTTGTCTGACTTAAAGAGGTATTCCACTTACGTAGTGTCTCAAATATCCAGGTATTAAACAATTAACGTTTCAGTTATGACTATTTTATTACTGCTTCGTGTAAGTTTGATGGTTACCAAATATTTTATGAACACTATACTGTATTGTTATTATGTCTACCAAAAACGAAACACGGAATGATAGGTCACATAGGTACATCTAAAGATACTGTTTTTGTTTTGATATATACGTAAGTAATACTGTACTACATTCAGCGAAGGACTAAAACAATTTCTAAAGTCTTCTCGTACGATTATAATTTGGGTGTCTTCAAGGCTAAAGTGAATAGACTCTTAACAAACTAGTGCCTCCTACAAGGTGGACCGATGGCCTGGTGAAGGTTGCGGGAATCCGATGGATGCGGGACGCACAGGATCGTGCATTGTGGCGACACTTGGAGGAGACCTATGTCCAACAGTGGACGTCTATCGGCTGAAATTATGATGATGAAACTAGTGCACCTCACCATCACCGATTGCTTCACTGCTTACCATCAAGTGAGATCGCAGTCAAGCGCTAGTTTATATTGACATTTAAATTAAAAATCATTTTGTAACTATTGAGAACTCTGCAATCTGAAGTCCAACAGAAATCTTAAGCTCGTTGTAAGCCTATTGAGTTTAAAGTCTTAGTAATGAAGTGTTTCCGAACTAAATGCCAATCCAATCGTTGGGAGCTTACGAAAGCCGACCATTCAGTTCATTCACTAAACTTCGCGTCCGACTGCGAGCGAGCGATCCAACTTGATTTATTCTTTTATGAAAGCCTTTTGATCGGCTAAATAGTTTGTCGTTCAAAGTTTTCAAGTTTTGCTGCTAGCATTTATTTTTGTAAATTATTTTAAATGTTTGGAGGGAGAATTGGAGTTGATTTATGTAGATTTTTTACAATATTTTGTACATTATTTGGAGTCGAGTCTCATTACTAATTGACTCCAAGATATTCTATCCTGGGTTGTCGGCTCTGGCAAATGAGCTAACTTGAGGTCTCTCTCGATTCTAGACCACCTGATCAATGGTTGGCGACCTCCACTTTTCTTTTGTTCGGGCAGGTTAAGTGCAATGTTCATATTGAAAAAAAATATATTCAAAACGAATAGGTATTACAAGTTTAGTTTAGTCACGTGACCGTCAAACTCAAACTAATAGAAGATAATATGAAAACCATTTTGACCGGAATCAAAACGACTCTTCCTTAAATATAATTAATGTTCGTAAGATACGCAACTACATAGCCGATTATACACCGCTAAATTTTAATCGTTTTAATCCCGTGGAGGGTCGATCCGGTACATGAAACACTATCGATTTGTAAAGATAAAATTAAAAAATAAAGTACCTCTTTTTCAAAACTCGTATTAATTCACGCATGTACGAAATTAGTATCTTTAAGAAAACGTCAGCTGAGCGAGTTCAATGACGTGTAGTTAATAGTCGGCGTTGCGTACAAAGTACCTACAGGTCATTGAACTCGCTCAGCTGACTTTTTCTTAAAGAAATTAATTTCGTACATGCGTAAATTAATACGAGTTTTGAAAAAGAGGTACTTTATTTTTAAATTTTATCTTTATAAATCGATAGTGTTTCATGTACCGGATCGACCCTTTTTTTTTTTTTTTTTTTTTTTTTTTTTTTTTTTTTTTTTTTTTTTATGGTGGGAAAAAATCATGCATTGACATCCCCCGCCCTTGGGCGGAGCGGGAGATAGTGTCAGACTCTTACTGACTAAAAGACCCACCCCGTTCCTTCTAGCCTTCATACCGGGGCTCGAGCGCCCTTTCGGATAACCCTGGCCCCAGTAGGCTTCGACCCGGCTGGGTCCCTGCTGTTGCTGACAACTCCTTGAGGCGCGCGGGAACAGTGCGCGCCGTCGACGACTTGGGCTTGGTCCGGACAGTTACCGGATGGCCGGACAGTGAGCTACCCATTGCTCACTGTCCGCAAGCCCGCGTCTACGTTGGCCGGAAATCGGGATCAGAATCCCGGCGACGGCGGCGGCGATAACGCCGTTGCCTGATGCGTTCGGCCTCCTCCTTTGCGAGCATTACTGCTTCGCAGAAGTCGGCGACCGCCTGCCACTCCTCCTCGCTCCGGACCATGGCCTCAACCAAGGCCCGGCGCGAGAGGTCTCCGCCGCCGATCGCCCCCACGAGGGCACGGCGATGCTCCGCCCAAGTAGGGCACACCTCGACTGTGTGCTCCACCGTGTCCTCCGGGCGTTCCGCACAGTGGCGACACCCGGGCGTCACTTCCGCATGAATCGAGTGCAGGAAACTCCCGAACGAACCATGTCCGGTGAGTACCTGCGTCATGCGGAAGGTAAGGACGCCGTGAGGTCTTTCCAGCCACGCCTCAAAGAGGGGACTTACCGCCATGATTGTGGCGTGCCCAGCACTGGGTTGCGATAGTCGCTGACGCCATTTCACCATGAGATCCCGCCGGAGCTCTGTCCGCCATGCCGTGACCTGTCGCGGCAGCGGACTTTCACCCCGGCGTTGCATCTCCACGCGCATATCGTGCATGTGTGCAAGGACTGTTGCCTCCAGATCCCACGGTGGGATCGACCCTCCACGGGATTAAAACGATTAAAATTTAACGGTGTATTAAATGGAATTTCTGTATTTTTATTGAACTGGATTTTAGACTACATGATATTGTAGGAAATCGGTAATACTCTGCTGTTAATTTTATGCATATGCCTAGTAATCACATGTACTAGTATACATATGTACCTATGTACAGTCAACAAAAATAACTAATCAGGGTCGTCAAAAATATCGTTAATATTTTCGTAGAAACCGATGGAAAGTCACAGTAAATACGAGTAAATAACTCATTAAAAAAATCTGACGACCCAGGTTACTTATCTTCTTTGTTAAAAACTTATCTTCTGCATAATGTTTCACTTGTTACTTCTTTACCTCAAGATTCAGCATCAGCTGCAATTCTTCACGAATGTCGGCCAACCCGGATAAAGTTCATATGATTGTTTACAGTATAAACTTTTTCCCGGCCGTCCAGCATAAAGTCACCAGGAAGAGAGCTAACACCAACATACTCATACATATGAAAACGAAACTGAAAATTGAAGAGTGTGCTAAACACAGGCACTTGAAGATGAAGCCAAATACTCACTGAAGACTTTGAACGTCAGCGGGAGCCTTGCGTGTGCTCTTATTGGTAGTGTGGCTGATAATCTATCATAAGACACACGCGGCTCTTGCTGTCTCACTCATACACCAGCAGAGAGAAAAGGACGGATGACAGAAGAAGCTACCATAGATTATGTGAAGTGCTTTTATTGTGTCCGGGTCTATGACAACAATCGTGCATTGTGTAGTACATTGTTTCTGGTTGATACGTGTTATTATTTCTGTATGTATGTCTGTGTTATCTCTGAAAGCATCATTATAGCTGAGGGAACAAATCACTGTGAAGCTGAATTAGGAAACATAACTGTGAACGGGCATCATAATGTCTTCTTGTCAAACATTCCCATCATTTGATTTAACCTTTCAGGCACCAGTGTACCGAATATGGTACACTTCATACCAGCTAACTTAAACCGTATTACGTAAAAAGCTTAGCTTAGCTGGTACCGACGTGTACCGAATTCGGTACACTGGTGCGTAAGAGGTTACCTAAACATTTGAAGTATATTTCAAATGCTTAACCTCTCAGGCACCAGTGTTAACGTTTAAGTTAGAAATACTCTAGCATTTCTCAAACTATCAAAACCTGTCGAGAAATCGAATCGGATCGAGTAGGGTTTGACATGTTGTTAACTCAAAATATTCAATTTAGAATTCCACCCTTAAGTATAAACCAAATTCACAAGTAAACCGCAGGACATTTTGAAAGAATTACCCTAGCCCTGGAACGCAAAAGGATAGTGAAAGACAGAGGTGGGTGTTAGTCTGTAAAAGCCAAGCACACCCTACCGCACCACGCTAGAGCTGGTGAAGTCATTTGAAGATTTCCGAACTAAAAAAAAACGAGTAAAAAAACTTACACCAATTGAACCAAAGTTTGATTTATAACATACTAGCTGTCCGCCCGCGACTTCGTCCGCGTGTACTTCGGTTATCGCACTCTAAACGTGTTTTCCCGTAGGAATAAGATGTTTTTCCGGGCTAAAAAGTAGCCTATGTTTTTTTCATGTCAAAGGCTATATGCATGCCAAATTTCATCCAAATCCGTTCAGCCGTTTTAGCGTGATAAAGTAACAAACATCCAAACATCTACACTTTCACATTTATAATATTAGTTAGGATTAACTACACATCAAAATCTTTTTCAACGCGAACTCGGGGAATATCAATATTTTGTCGTAAGTGATTTTCATCCGCCGGGGCTGGGTTTAGCGAAGGCTGTAAGAGGATTACCGTGCGAACAAACAGGCAATATGGCGGCTCGCTCGGTGTACTAACACATTAGTGTTCGGACGGAGAGCGGAAACGAGCGGATTATTACATAGTGGGAAATATTGGGAACAGTACTGAGAAATACCACACACACACGTGCACTAACGAATACAATACGCGCGTGCGTGCGATGTGCGCGTGCGAGCGATGCTATTTTTTTATGCACCTGCCATGTTTTCTCTTCACCAGACTAAGTCCGTCTGTGTAAATAAATAAATACCGTAAAGTATGGGATTTTTCGTTCACTTACAAAAGTGTTACAGATGAGGTCTTTAAGTTTGTGTTCTTTTACCTATGTTTAAAACTTCATCTTTAACTTAATAATCAAGACTCTCAGGACAAAAGTTATACCTAGAAAAAATTTTGTGCCTCTGGGTGCTACGTTACTTGTACTTTTTGTTAAATTCCATTTACGTTTACCTATTCAGATAAAAATGGCTTGTCGTACAATATCGTATGAACCTATTTACAAATGTAAATAACAAATAATGTCTGTTCGTGCTGAACCAATTTTCAACCCAAAAAGGCCAAAAACAACAGACACGCTATTTGTGAAATGAATTTCGCATCGAACAGCACAAAATGGTATTGAATTTGTGAGTGAATTTCACAATATGGACTTGTACGGTGGACTAGGGATGAAGGAAACTTCAAAATTCTTTAATAAAATGTAGATATTGAGTGCACCAGGTCAGGCACTGCTTCGTCCGCTCCTTGGAAAATGAGTTAATATTTTATATATTATAATGATTACGTCGTAGTGTACACGTAGCAGGTACCCAATATAGAGTAAATGTAAACTGATTTCTGGCAATAGTAAGTATATAACTATAGGAACTCAGCGATCCTCAGTTTAACACTATATTAGGGTATTCGTATTGGTTAATCATAACATTTTTCTCAGCTAATTGCTTTCTGGTCAAATATATATACTTATTATATTATAATATTTGTACGCATTTAATTATAAGAAGAATTATAATTAATATTTACAAATAATTTTGTTAGAATATTTAAAAATAATGATTGTAAAGAATAAATTTAAAAACTACTGCATAAATTTTGAAAATTCTTTCACTATTAGAATGCTATTTTATCATTGAGTGAGTGAGTTAGGCTAAATTCAGTGGGGCGAAGCCGCTGTCATAAACTAGTTCTCCATAACTTTCAAATAACTATAGCTTCGCCCGACAAGCATATGACTCCTTTCAGCAATCTTTGCAGTACGTACGCACCTACTAGAATATTCACCTAAGTACATATTAATCCATGAACCTAATGATAAAACCATTCAGAAAGATTAAGAGGGTCCTTTTCTACTCGCCTATCGTCAACATCGAGCAAGGTTTAAAAGCTTGTTCCCCATCTAACGCAATTCAACGCAATGTTTTATGAAGAAGCAATGCAAGAAAATAGAGATAACGCCTAAAAACTCTGTTGGCATTCGGTAATTCCGTGATTTACTCGAATATTTTACAAAACTTGTTCCAGGAAATACGGGTTTTTTTTTACACCCTTTAAAAGCTTTTCAGAAAAATTGTCGTCATTCAGAATTTCGATTAAATGTGCAAGTCTTCTATTGATGTACTTTTTTATATTTTTAATATATGATTACATTATGGTAGGCTTATGTTCACGTAAAATAGACGATTTTCAGAGGTCTTTACTGTATTAGTTTTACACAAATGTATGTTTTGATTTATATAGAAGCCTAGATTATATCCATAAGATAGCTGTGTATCCAAAATATTTAGAGAAAGATGTGTAATAATATCATAATCACGTAAGAGCGGTTGTATTAAAATGTACTTCGAAAAGGACGCTCTTAACACAAAATCCAAGCCCAAAATATTTGGCTCAGTATATTAAATTCACGTTAATGAACGTATTAATCAGTAGAGGTGAGTCAGGAATATTGAAACCGCGGGTAGTCGGAACAAATTACGATTTGTATTGAAAACCGATGCATTGCGGTCTTGCCGAGCGAATGTACGAAGAGCAGCGAATTCGGCAGATTTCGACGAATTATTCGAATTAAAGGGGAATTTGTGGTCGAATGTAACGGTAGTTCGGCGGTACCAGTCGTGGTTTATTATTTTGATGATGTAGTTGTAGGTTTTGATTTAAATAAACTTATAACGTTATGTAATTAACTTTACCTAATAGTAAATTACGTTACATTATCCCGACGGCACATGGCTGGCTGACGCGGGTTCGATTCCCGCACGGAACAAATACTTGTGTGGCTTACAGATAGGTGTTCGTGATCGTGGGTGCGTTCACAAACACGACACAGGAGCAATTCCTAGTGAGGGGCAAAGTTTTATTTAAAAAATAAAAATAAAGATGATAACACGTGTGTTACGACTATACAGACGAACATTTCAAAATACAACATTACGATTAGTTTTAAACATTTTTTTTTTATTGATAGACTCGTGCTTGACTACTATCTCACCTAATGGTAAAAAATAATTTGATCGACGATGGAGCACGCTTGCCTAAAAGTAACCTATTCCCTCTTTCTTTTCTTACTTATTAAAAATCTAATCAAACTAATCTTGTTTGCCGCACTAGTGGCTCGTCACGGCTGGCCCCTCACTACATTCAGGGTTCACGCAACTTTTCTAGTTATACTTAAAAAAACTCTTCAAACTTTTCATCAACACGCTCTACATTTTAATAAGCCTTCATCCTTTGAGATAAACTTATTTTCAGAGCGTGGTGTTTTTTAACTTTTACATTTAATATTTACCAACTCTTGATGAACTATAAACAACCACCTAGTCAAATATTTCATTAATGTTGTTTATTTTTACCAAAGTTAAATTCTGTAAACGAATCTTTTAGTCCACACTTCAATTACGAGTAAATAGCGTTTCGCATGAAAGCCCTTAATAAATAAAATACAAGTTTATACCGCTAACAATCTTTGATACCCAAAATTGTGTACGTAATATTAATTAGCATTTGAACTGGAACGTGTAGCGATTCGAGACACATCAAAAGTGTTTTCCACTTCATATTTCGGCGTATTTCCATGAAAGCGAACGATTATTCGTATTGCGACTTCTATGAACACAGCGGATTGTTTCCGAGTATTTTGAAATTAAATGTATTTCAGGTAGAAAATACGGTTGAGGGAGATGTGTTCCAGGAATGAGTTGGACGGTCTGTATATCTAGGAATCTGATTGCGGGCCGGGTGAAAATTGACATTTGAAAAGCTGACTTGCGAGTATGTAACCTCCCAGGCACCAGTGCAATGTACCGAATACGGTACACCTCATACCAGCTAACTAAACCTTATTACGTAAAAATAAGGTTTAAGTTAGCTGGTAGGTGTACCGAATTCGGTAAACTGCAATGGTGCCTGAGAGGTTAAATTGACTGTAACTTAAGTAGCAGTGGCCGAGCACCTTGCTCGTAGAACGAATGGTCGATAGGGCCGAAAGGTTCTGGAGTGACGATCGCGCATCGAAAGACGTAGCGTTATTAGGCCTCCCACGAAGTAGATCGATAACCTGTTGGGAGTCGCGAGGATCCGTCCTCGTGGCGATACTTGGGAAAGGCCTAGATCCAGCAGTGGACGACTTTTTTTTGTATGTAGGTATCTATAATTTGTTAATACTTTTCGGCCTTTCCGGCAATTAAAACGTATTTCTTTCTTTCTTTTCTATCGGCTGAAATGATGATGATGAAGCTGGTGACTGTGAAAGAATAATGTCTGCCCTCAAATTACTATGCATGATTGCATAGTAACAATATCATACCTACAGTTACCAGTTACACTGTACCTAACTTAGAACCTACCCACTGGAGAATGGTTTTAATGTAATTTAAACAATTCAGACAAGATAGAGTGCTTTATTTACTAATCTTGCAATTGTGAGTTTAGAAACATCGTCTGCAAAATTATTCCCTTTCTATCATAAGTAAAATACACTGTTCACTAACGTAGAATGAGCTTTGAAATATTATTGTTACGGGAACGTTTTCCTAGCGCAGTATAAGCAGTGTTTTAATAGTAACTGTAGATTGTATTCATAAGAGCTAAGAGTACGGGGCTGCGAAGGTCTTAATTTATAAAAAAAAACAGCTAATTGCGAGTCGGAGTCGCGCACGGAGGATTCCCTACCGTCTGTTGCAAAAAGCGATTGTGTTATGGGAACTCCCATAAATATATTAGATATTCTGTTTTTAGGGTTCCGTAGCCAAATGGCAAAAAACGGAACCCTTATAGATTCGTCATGTCTGTCTGTCTGTCTGTCTGTCTGTCTGTCTGTCTGTCTGTCCGTCTGTCCGTCCGTATGTCACAGCCACTTTTTTCCGAAACTATAAGAGCTATACTGTTGAAACTTTGTAAGTAGATGTATTCTGTGAACCGCATTAAGATTTTCACACAAAAATAGAAAAAAAGCAATAAATTTTGGGGGTCCCCATACTTAGAACTGAAACTTAAAATTTTTTTTTTCATCAAACCCATGCGTGTGGGGTATCTATGGATAGGTCTTCAAAAATGATACTGAGGTTTCTAATATCATTTTTTTCTAAACTGAATAGTTTGCGCGAGAGACACTTCCAAAGTGGTAAAATTTGTGTCCCCCCCCCTCTAACTTCTAAAATAAGAGAGTGATAAAACTAAAAAAAATATATGATGTACATTACTATAAAAACTACCAACGAAAATTGGTTTGAACGAAATCTAGTAAGTAGTTATTTTTTAAGGCGTCATAAATCGAAAAAAATACACTATTAATAAAACATCGATCAAAGTTACAACACATTACAAGAACTTTTATATTATGTTACTTGCTGCTACGGAACCCTTCATGGGCGAGTCCGACTCGCACTTGGCCGGTTTTTTAGTATTTCTTATTGTAGCTGCTACAGAAATATATTATCTGTGAAAATTGCAACTGTCTAACTATCACGGTTTACGAGATACAGCCTGATGACAGACAGACGGACAGCGGAGACTTAGTAATAGGGTTGCGTTTTGTCCTTTGTGTACGGAACCGTAAGATAAACTTTACAAAACAGTTAATTTCACATTAAAACGTTACACTCGCCATGGAACTATGTAGTATATACTCGCGATTCTTTATTGCCTGCCTGTAATAAAGCTTACAAGTATTACCTCTAAAAACAATTTTAAACTTTTGAAAACACGTGGCACTTTACATCGTTCGTTGTATAAACTCTGGGTAATTTTCTGTTAACTTATTTGCCAGTTTAGTTTGCTGTAATGTTAAAAAAAATTATAAAGGTGGTAGTATATTGGCAATGGAATATGATATTTTTAGTAAGTTACTGTAATTATCAGAAAGTTAAAATATTGCAAATAAATTTTTGTCTTGATCCCATCGGCTTTTTTCTTGTCTGGAAGTTTTAATACGATCCCCATGGCTTAAGTGCTACTACATAAGATTGTTATACATTCTATATTCAAGTCCAGGGTATAAGGGACTCGGCCGTCCGGTAACTGTCCGGACCAAGCCAAAGTCGTCGACGGCGCGCACTGTTCCGCGCGCAGGGTCGAAGCCTACTGGGGCCAGGGTTATCCGAAAGGCAACTCGAGCCCCAGTATGAAGGCTAGAAGGAACGGGGTGGGTCTTTTAGTCAGTAAGAGTCTGACACTATCTCCCGCTCCGCCCAAGAGCGGGGGTTGTCATTGGATGATTTTTCCTACCATAAAAAAAGGTATAAGAGACAGGTCTCTGTAAACTTTAAGGGCTTACACAGTAGACAAAACTGAACAATCTTCTACAAGAATTCTATTCCGGAAACAAAAAAAAAATCTGCTTTCCCTTACAAAAGTATAAACTTGATTGGACTGTTAATAATAATAATATGGAGAAGCCGATTAATTTTATCGTTTCCGGAAAAAATCTTGTGGAAGATGGTTCAGTTTCGTGTACTGAGCCAGCGCTTAAAGCTTGGGGATACCTGTCCCTTGCACCCTGTATACTTATGTTAGGCTACGTCCTGTGCCCTCGAGCACTTGAATGAATTTCATTTTCTTGAATATCACTTTACATTAGAAATGTTCAGTGTTACCACTTTCATTGCCAACTGCTAGTAAAGGAATATTTTGAAAAATTTTTACTATCAGTAAACAACTGCTCAGTCAACTTGAAACAGTCAAGTCAACCTTGACTTGTCAAGTTGAACTTGTATCAGTGAACTTTTTACTATCAGTTAAAGAACTTGTATCCACTAGCATTACGTCTAATAAAGGGCAGGTACGTCTTTAATTCCCGATCCACGTGTTTGAAAAGGTATATGGGTTGGACTTTAGGTTCTCATTTAGTAGATTTACCCCAATTCAATAGCCCAGAATTTAGCTGAAGAAATACCGTTTGATTTTATACTAGAATAAAATTGGTTAGTCTGTACTAAAAATATACTTATCTCAAATCAGATTTACAAGTTTAGTGCCCTTTTTATCGGGAATGAAAAAAATCTAGATTTTTATGGAACACTTTAAGAAGCCTTTACGTAAAAATATTTTTTACGTTTAATACCAAAGAAAATCTAAGTAGCTTTTTAGGTTACCTAAAAAGCTACCTTTTTAGTTTTCAGGTAATAATAGCTTCAAGCTAACAAGTCAAGATTTTTTTTTTACCTTTTTAAATGAATAGCGACCGCGGGATTTACATTGCGGGCCAAAATAACTGAACCTCACAATTTTATTTACGACCCGAATAAATTTGTTTAAGATACGAGTAGCCCTCGGATAATAGGATATTTTGTCATTAAGCAGCTCCTGTATATTTTGTCGTAATTTGTATGACTTCGCCCACGGCTGATCTTTTGTTTTCATGTAATTACCTTTTTTTTTTTTTTTTTTTTTTTTTTTTTTTTTTTTTTTTTTTTTATGGTGGGAAAAAATCATGCATTGACATCCCCCGCCCTTGGGCGGAGCGGGAGATAGTGTCAGACTCTTACTGACTAAAAGACCCACCCCGTTCCTTCTAGCCTTCATACCGGGGCTCGAGCGCCCTTTCGGATAACCCTGGCCCCAGTAGGCTTCGACCCGGCTGGGTCCCTGCTGTTGCTGACAACTCCTTGAGGCGCGCGGGAACAGCGCGCGCCGTCGACGACTTGGGCTTGGTCCGGACAGTTACCGGACGGCCGAACAGCGAGCTACCCATTGCTCACTGTCCGCAAGCCCGCGTCTACGTTGGCCGGAAATCAGGATCAGAATCCCGGCGACGGCGGCGGCGATAACGCCGTTGCCTGATGCGTTCGGCCTCCTCCTTTGCGAGCATTACTGCTTCGCAGAAGTCGGCGACCGCCTGCCACTCCTCCTCGCTCCGGACCATGGCCTCAACCAGGGCCCGGCGCGAGAGGTCTCCGCCGCCGATCGCCCCCACGAGGGCACGGCGATGCTCCGCCCAAGCAGGGCACACCTCGACTGTGTGCTCCACCGTGTCCTCCGGGCGTTCCGCACAGTGGCGACACCCGGGCGTCACTTCCGCATGAATCGAGTGCAGTTTCATGTAATTACCTGAGAGGTACTTTATGTAGGTGCTGGGTATTTATGTTAGCCGGCTGTTAATGTGATGTAGATAGCACTTGTTTAATGAGTCCGTTGAATTTACAGTTGAAATGTGCTACGTGTGAGATATACAACGTACTAAAAACGGAAATTAAAGTAGCTGAACTACGTTATAATTTTAGTTTAAGTGAGCAATTTTATGTTGTTACTCTAATTATATAGTTTCGACTAATTAAAATCTTGCTGTAAGTAACATAAATGTTCTTTAAAACACATCTATACTATACTATAATAATAAAAAGAGTTAGTTTGTTTTTTTTAGGGTTCCGTAGTCAACTAGGAACCCTTATAGTTTCGCCATGTCTGTCTGTCCGTCTGTCCGTCCTCGCTTAATCTCTGTGACCGTTAGCACTAGAAAGCTGAAATTTGGTACCAATATGTATATCAATCACGCCGACAAAGTGGTAAAATAAAAATTGGAAAAAATGTTTTATTAGGGTAGCCCCCCTACATCTAAAGTGGGAAGTGATTTATTTTTTAATTTTAACCCTAACGTGTGATATATCGTTGGATAGGTATTTAAAAATGAATAGAGGTTTACTAAAATCATTTTTTGATAATGTCAATAATTTCGGAAATAATCGCTCCAAAAATAAAAAACAATGTCCCCCCCCCTCTAACTTTTGAACCACAAGTTTAGAAAATATGAAAAAAATCTGAAAAGTAGAACTTTATAAGGACTTTCTAGGAAAATCATTATGAACTTGATGGAAAGAACAGTTTTTGTACAAAAAAGACAAAAAGGTTGTACAAAATAATTTCTGGACTAAGTTTGTAGTATAATCGTATATGCAAGCATTTTTTTAAACTCATAAGTGGGTACACTTATTGTGACGGACGGGAAACTACGGAACCCTACACTGAGCGTGGCCCGACACGCCCTTGGCCGATTTTTTTTTATGTAGGAGGAAATCTCAGGAAGGACTAGTCCGATTGCAAACATTTTTTCACCGATAGAAAGCTGCTTTCTTCTTGAGTGACAAATGCTATATTTTATGTACGCGGTTGAAGTCGCGAGCAAAAGCTAGTCTGCATATAAAATAGATCAAATAAATAATATAATTTCATATATCACAACTTTCACACAACGCCATCCCAAACTAAGCAGAGGTTGTGGTATGAGTACTGATAAATATACGTATATATTTCTAAATACATACACAAATATTCATTCTGGGTAGGAATCAAACCCAGGTCCACTAACCACTGGACCGACAAGTCATTTAATAATAATTTCTATTCCTTTATTTCAAAAGTCTAACGATATATTTCGGTACTTTATTTCCGTTTTCTTATATAAAACATCCAATTACACCCTCCAAAAAAAAAAACCTAATAACCACAAAATTACGTGTATTTACGGTGTTGCAATCCCGAACAGCAGTTTGAAACAAAAAGTGACATTAAAATGCTAAGCAGTGCGAGTACTTTAATTGGCCCGCAGTGTAAAGTTGCCCGGTACAGTCGGCTCCGCTTTATGTGCTCAGTTTAGATCGTTTGCATATTGATTTGCTGCTGTTGCCGGAATTGTAAAGGTCGCACTATTTTTGTAAACCTTTTATTGATCAAGCTAACTGACCTTAACTAAAACAGGCATTTCTAGAGATAGTTGATATTGAGCTGGTTGCTGTTATACTTCCGCTATGCTGTTCTATTTCATTGTGGAGTCCAACACAGTTGAATCGTTTCTCCGGCAATCGTCGACCTTTATTCCCTTGGAGCTTTTATGGTGACTGGCACTGTTATGTATCAGAAGGAACTAGTTAGATAATATTTGGATCACGATGAATTTTACTAAAACAATTTGAGGACTGGAATAAACTTGTACGTTTTTGTGCATTTAGCAACTGTCAAGTTTAGAACATATTTAGCTTTTGTTTTCCCTATTAAAATACCGATGTAACACATTGTAATGTTTTTACAGCAAATGTATTGTCACTCTTCTTAGTAAGCTTCGCTTGTTGTATACCGTACATTCAACATTAAATCAAAAATTCATGCTTCATTTTAGCAAAGTCGCGGCTGTTTCAATGATTTCATATATTGTCCAGCTGTGTAGACACTTGAGATACAAAGCTACACCAATTTTACATCACTGTATCTACTACGATTCAGATACCGAATAATTAAATTGCCATATTTCAACTTCACTCGAAATAATCCGGACAAAAACTAAAATTTATCTCAAATTCTGAGTCAATAAATCTGTAAATCATAATCACAGATTACATTAAAAACAGCTGCACTACGCTAACAAATCGTCACTCCAGCCAAATTAGTCTCATTACAGAGCACGCTCTCCGAATGGGACCCGAACACAGCCGAACGCGGGCCGACAGTCACCCGAACGCGGAACTAAGCCATCGGGTGTACGACTGCACTTGAAAACTAAAGCACCTACTAATAGTTTAAGAGGTCGTGTACGGAACAGTAACTCATTTATACTTTAATCTCGATTATGTAAAAGATATGTAAGTTGGGGTTGATTATTTTGAGGTCAAAGTTCTCGGAACACGTTGCGTGAACGATAATTAATTCAGTGTGGTGTTAAACTTATAAATAAATAAATAGCACGTTGAGCTTGACAGGAACATTACCTCGCATACATGTTGTTGCTCTAGTGCTTGAATGGCCGACCGGCCAATTTTTAGCAAAATTGTCAAATTTCAAATTATGGCAACTAATCTATAGTGTTTATTATTTTTAATATTGTTCAGATATAAAGAAATACTACATGTTTCTATTATGTTAAAGATTTTAATGACCTTCTAATAATAGTCAATAAGTTTCTTAATAATGTTTTTGCGCACTGGTCCATTTACCTATCAAGCACTAGGGCGGCGATGTAGTGCTGAGTTTTCATGCATAGATTTATAGAGAAAAACCTTAGTGAATTTCTACAAACTAAATCTTTTGTGACACTCGTGTTGCGTCCACGACCATCTTAATCTACCAGCTTATTATTTATTTAATCTTCATTCAACACAAAGTACAAAGGTGGCCTATTCCCAACTATGTTGCAGTAAGCTTCTGATCTAACCAGATACAGCTGAAGTAATTTTATGAATCTACATTCTTGTCTCGTTCCATTTCGAACTAGTCCTCATGGTACGCATCTAGATTATCTTGCCTCGACGGCGCTTTCCGTCTACAGGAACCAACTGCGTGGAGACTATTTCCAGCGGTCGCTGTGCATATGCGGCTGACGTGACTCCTCAGACACAGGAGACGCAGGCCTTCTATCCCTGGCGGCTGCCAGGGATAGGAGGCCTGTGTCTCAGAAATATACGCATCAGGCTTGATACGTATATTTCTGAGACGCAGGCATTAGACAGTTTAATTTCCAGCAATCTAATATAATATATCAATAAAATAACTGCAAATACGAAAGGCGAATACCAGCTGATGTAAAACAAGAAAGCAAACCCGTACCTAACCTACATTTAACTGCGATAACTTGATTAATAGTAGCCCCTCATTACTCAAACGCCTGCAGCGAGGGAGATAGACAAAGCACGGTAATAGTTACCTAGCTCCCTGCCTAGGCTAACAATAGATGTGTAAAGCTGTGACTACACTGAGGTGAACCCCGCGCGTGATGTAACTGTGTCCGCCATAAACTTTAATGGCGTTTAAAATGGTAGTGGTGATCTCCCTGACTAGGTAGAAACTTCAGTAGCCTGATTCACGTAAAATCAAACAAGCCAAATATCGTTGAAGTTTTATAGTCGTTCGATCGAAGTCCTATCCAAAAGTGGTATTCACGATCTATCGATTTATTTCCATTTACATTAATAACTATTCTACCAGGATAATGTAATACAGTTTTTTTTTTTTTTTAAATCGACTAATTTCAAACGACTTTAAAATCGGTGTCGTTCAAACTCGATTAATGGATGTGAATACGAAAATGGTCTAAACGACTTAATCGCTACGATATCGTTACGGTTTTCATTACTTACGTGAATCGGGCTACTGATCACTTAGCGGCCTAAATGATATATTCAATCGATGTTTGTAATACAACATTCGATTCCAGCCATTTTTAAGATCAGGTGATCATGTGACCAAAAATAAAAACTTCGGACATCCAGACATGGACGGGTTAGGTTCGAAGGAGATAACGGTAGAGTAAGCAAGCAACACCCTTGTCATCTCCTTCATGTTAGGTTTCTTTAAACCATGCAGACAGAATGCCTTGTAATAGAGAGAGATTTTTTAACATGAAAAAAATTATAACTTGCCATATCCTCTCTTTAATGTTCAGGCTAGGCAAATAAATTAATCGTTATCGATCCAAGTGACTTATCTGACTGTTTGGTTGAAAGCCTAGATACCATTCGTGCGGCTAGTTAAATATAATAATAATAATATTCCACAACTATCACACAACGCCGTCTAGTCTCAAGCTAAGCAGAGCTTGTGTTATGAGTACTAAACGACTGATAAACATACTTATATATTTCTAAATACATACATATTATAGATAAATTACACCCAGACACAGAACAAATGATCGTGCTCATCACACAAACATTTGTCCTGGGTGGGAATCGAACCCACGACCTCCGGCATAGCAGTCAGGTTCACTAACCACTAGACCAACAGGCCTGTCAAATAGCGCTGTTTAGTGAAAAGCTAGTTTTTTTAACTGAATGGTGAATTAAACTATGTAGTTTTCTGCGGGTACTAAGCCAGGTGTCGGCATGGCGGACAGAGCTCCGGCGAGATCTCATGGTAGAATGGCGTCAGCGACTATCGCAACCCAGTGCTGGGCACGCCACAATTATGGCGATAAGTCCCCTCTTTGAGGCGTGGCTGGAAAAACCTCACGGCGTCCTTACCTTCCGCATGACACAGGTCCTCACCGGAAATGGCAAGTTCGGGAGGTTCCTGTTCCGAATTAAAACGGAAGTGACGCCCGGGTGTCGCCACTGCGGAACGCCCGGAGGACACGGTGGAACACACAATCGCGGTGTGCCCTGCTTGGGCGGAGCATCGCCGTGCCCTCGTGGGGGTGATCGGCGGCGGAGAGCTGTCGCGCCGGGCCTTGGTCGAGGCTATGGTCCGGAGCGAGGAGGAGTGGCAGGCGGTCGCCGACTTCTGCGATGCAGTAATGCTCGCTAAGGAGGAGGGCGACCGCATCAGGCAACGGCGCTCTCGCCGCCGCCGGGATTGCGATCTCGATTTCCAGCCACCGTAGGCGCGGGCTTGCGGACAGTGAGCAATGGGTAGCTCGCTGTCCGGCCGTCCGGTAACTGTCCGGACCAAGCCCAAGTCGTCGCTGTTCCCGCGCGCCTCAAGGAGTTGTCAGCAACAACAGGGGCCCAGCCGGGTCGAAGCCTACTGGGGCCAGGGTTATCCGAAAGGGCGCTCGAGCCCCGGTATGAAGGCTTGAAGGAACGGGATGGGTTTTTTAGTCAGTAAGAGCCTGACACTATACTGCAGAAGAACATCACCAACAAAGTCCTCGTATGTATGACCTATGACATCCCCCCCAACGCGGTGTTTCCATTCACATAAACTTTATTAGTCGCCTTTTTCAATTGCCACGAGCTTATTTTGTCCCGCGCGGGATCCGCTTTAGTTTGACCAATCCTTTATACCTAGCTGCCTGCTACTCGCTAGTGTAACAAACAGGCGTTGTAATTTGCATTGAACAGCGAGTGGCGGGGGGAGGTGGCACGCGACTGACCCTGGCCTCACGCGACCACCGGAATGGGGCAGGCAGGAGTTAAGGCGGGAAAATAGCCCGATATTGCTTGACGTCAATTCATAATATCTGCTTATATAGAGGTGCTGAATAACTAGTGGTTAGCGGTACCAATCTATATAAACAAACAAAGAACTAGAACTAACATTAAAGATAGACCAA
The DNA here is from genome assembly GCA_910589285.2 of Mythimna ferrago. Classification (NCBI taxonomy): domain Eukaryota; kingdom Metazoa; phylum Arthropoda; class Insecta; order Lepidoptera; family Noctuidae; genus Mythimna; species Mythimna ferrago. Next base: position 27,638,664 of record OU342684.1, read on the forward strand.
CAGTAATATAGTTCTGTTCATACAAAAATATTAGATAAGACGAAGACGTGTGTCCGCTCGTTTGGTCTAAACTGAACTTAGCCTGAGGGCACGAAACCAGCGGTGCTATATGGCAACGGAAAACTTTGTAAAACAACGTTTAACACAGAAGTCTGTAATTTTAGCAGTAGATATCTTTGATTGATAGCGTATTGGACGACTGGCAGACTTAGACAAATGACTTTTGAATAGCCGCTCCTACACCACCTGTTCTTAAGTGTGCAGTCTATTGTTTTCCGCACTAGTGCGGAAAACAATAGACTGCACACTTAATATTGAAATAATTACTTAACTTAATTAATTGACTTAATATTGAATATTGAAAGAATTGCGCCTCAGTCGCAAAGACAAACTTTCTTCTCTTGTATCAAAATGTACTATTTCTGTTAGCCACACATTACCTGCGAAAAAGTCACGTGACTAATGACGTGACAGATAATGCCATTGCCATCAATTTTATATCAGCGTTTTGCGGGACCGCTAACAGACAAGTGTTGTTAGACCGGTGCCGACAGACGTAACATCTCACAAAACAAACTAACACAATAAGTTTACTAACAGAATACCACCCTTAAATGCTAAACTGTTCGTTTATTTTGCACAGCCACTAGACTGCAGACACAACAAACAATAATTAACCCCTGAACACCCCTCGGGGCTTCATTCCAGACAGCCATCGTTCAACGAGCCACCCCAATATAAACAGGTAAAACAAACAATAATCGCTTGCATACTTCAGACGGCCAATTATTACTAGCCACCCTTCATAATAGCGAATATAGACTCCAATAAATCCAATACTTGCAAACGGAATACCATAACTCCCAAATCAATGTTTAACGAAACACAACCCTATGTTCTAAATGCTTTAGTTCATTTTAAAATAAAAGGATCTTTACTTCAGTCCTTTCATATACAGGACTGTATTATGATATTTGTTTTCAAAGTGTTGGTAGTGTTTGATAGTATATGTGGCTGCCATAGAGATGGGGAGAGGAATTATTGTTGGAGTATGGATGGTAAGCCGATTAATCAGCAACAGTACGGGCCGTACCTGATTGGTAGCGTATTGTTGCAATACGAGGGATCTTTCCATAATAACGTTTATCAGAGAATTTAATCAGATTATAACTGTCGTAATATTTAGGTAGTCAAAGGTATACGCGAGAACCTAATTGATACCATGAAATACCATGTGAAATTCATAACATTGGCACGATAATCCTAACTAATATTATAAATGTGAAAGTGTGGATGTTTGGCTGTTTGTTACTTAATCACGCAAAAACGGCTGAACGGATTTGGATGGAATTTGGCATGCATATAGCCTTTGACATGGAAAAGAACATAGGCTACTTTTTATCCCGGAAAAACATCTTATTCCTACGGGAAAACACGTTTAGAGTGCGATAACCGAAGTACACGCGGACGAAGTCGCGGGCGGACAGCTAGTACATAATATAAATTTAACCGCATAAAATAAGGTATCATCTACATGGTAAACTTTGAAACAGATTTGCTTCAGAGCTTGCTGATAGTAAACTTACCTACAATTTATTTTCATTCAATGAGTAGCTGATGCTACAAAAACTAAGAGTCAAGATTCAAATGACCAATATAATTGAAAACAACAAAATAAAACAATGAAAATATTAAATAATAATAAAAAAACAATATTGCCAATGCTAGCAACTCCCGTATATGGATGCTGTGTGTCCGAAAAGGTCCAACCTACCTGTCATAAGTTTATTCACTTAGATCACCGCCACATTGTTCTTGCAACTATATTTAGTGCACCTCCGGACAGCCACCTGGAACCTACATCGTGTTAGAATCTCTTCACTCTGTAACAGATAAACTTATTGAGACGAATGAACGTAGCTTGAATGGAGGTTCTGAAAACAAACCTGAAACTGACATAATATGTGTGAAGGTTCTAGAAAACTTATGCAAGGCTTTGATTCCAGAAGAATTTTATTGGTTTGTAAGTTTTTTGTGTGTACACAAAAAAAAAATCTCTAAGACTAGAGTAAAACCAGTTTTTATAAATGTGTTCCTTTATGTTCGGTTGTCGGTTTTTTTATACCATGGCTAATAAATAGCAACAGTTTGAAAAGTTAGTTTCCTTTTTTAAAACATTTTAAATATTATTTTTTTTTTTTTTTGGGATGTATATGACCCACTCTAGGAGGAAGAGGGCGTAGGTATCAGAAGTACGAAAAACCACCCACCTGTGTCCCTTAAGTTGCCGTTGTCTTGCTAAGACACGGTAACTCCTTCAAATAGTCCCGTAGTCCTCAAACATTAGTCACGAGTCTGTTTCTCAGTTCTGTAAACAAATAACTCGAACAACAATCAAACTAGCATCAATTTCACTTTATACTGCTTATATAAAGATTTCTCAAACTTCAGTTGACACAAAAAATCCTTATAGTAGAGGATACGGTTAAGAACGATCTTCACCGGCTTGTTAAATGGATGAAACGTATTTTATGATAAATTTAGTACATTAAATAATATAACGCGGGTGGGTTGCCTGAGAAATTCCTGGCCAAACAATTTTTTTTTTTTTTTGAAAAATGCACCGGTGTGTTTAACGAATAAATTTAATACTAACCGAAAGTGTGATGCCTTTAGAACATAAAAATATTGGGTTGCCTATTTGTTTCCTGGCATAACTATGGGTTGCCAGGTATAAACAGGTATGTATAAACAGGTGTGTTTATTTTGATATACAACAAATTCTATATCAAAATAAACGCTGTTTTATTACGAATACGATGTTGTAGTGCTGTCTGCAAAAAAATCTGGTATGAATAACGGTTGTGCATTTTTCTAAAAAAAAAGTAAATTTTCAATTTTTAATTAATAATAGTCTGGCCAGGAATTTCTTAAGCAACCCACCCGCGTTATATTATTTAGTACACTAAATTTATCATAAAATACGTTTCATCCATTAAACAGACCGGTGAAGGTCGTTCTTAATCGGATCTTAGACTATTATAGGTTTACAGTAAAATTCAATGTACGTTTACAAAAACAAAGTCGTATGTAAACACATCAGTAACAGACTAGCGACAACGTGACATGGCATCTCACGCCAGCGACACGCGTGTGACGTGAACCATAGACACAAAACGAATAAACACGTCATGTCGTTTGTTTCGAGACACGCTACACTGATTTTTATTTCGGTTTAACTTTTATTCTAGCTGTGCGACGTGTGTCCGCATGGAAAACTGTTGGAACCATCCATATTTTAGTTTATACCACTCGCTGATCTCAAACGTAGAGCTGTTGGAGAAGTGCCACGAACGCACGATCGACCACCAGAAATGGTGTGTGAGTTGTGTGAGCAATCCATCTCCGCTTACGACTTTTGACGACGAAAAGGAAGCGTGGTCGTCCTCGACAAACCTGGCGACGCACCGTGTTGGTAGAAGCGATAGCCATCGGATTGGCATGGAGCGAGGTGAAGCGTAGAGCTCAAGACCGGTTGCGAAGGGTGACTACTTCAACGCCCTCTGCCCCAGCTAAGGAACATGGGATCTTAAGTTAGATCACTGGCTCATCCATTGTCTAATTTTACATGACCAAATTATAATTTTCAGCTGGTTCTGCCTCACTCCAGGGCAAAGGCTTCTCTTCATTCTATCCATTCCTCCCGCGTTCAAGGCGTCAAACTCATCCTGCTATCTTCTCGAGCTTGGGTCTACCGCAATGTCACCGTACATTGTCCGAAACCCACGCTATCCCACCTCATGAACCCCATGAACCGATCGACACATTTTTCTGTAATTACATAATATAAATATTAGCTGTATTGCGCTTTGACACTGGTATTACAGACAGGAAATAATCAGGGAGAGTAAGGAAGACAGCTAAATTCAGGAATGAATTAACGTAATAGAGAAACAAACTCAGACGTCACTCGCTCATGCAATGCTATATAATCATGTATAAGTAAGCCTCTCATACAAAATTCATACGATGTTATTAGTGTTTCCAAAAGTACTTACACATTAGGCTTTACAACGTTCATCAGACCGGCACTAACGCGCTAACGTTTCGTCTAAAGAGACACTAATCCCTCAAATGCATAATAAATGTACTGTACGGCCACGTCACAGGGCTGTCCGAACTGCAAGCTTCGTTCCCGGCGATTGTTCTACCATTGCAGAATAATATGCCCGGGAAAACGCAAGGAGCAAAACATCAGTATTAGATTTGATGCAAGTTACTCCCCTGCTGGCAAACATTATCCCTCTTTTGTTCCACTCCCAACGTAGACAACCCTATCGCCAACTAAGGGTTGTCGAAATCGAAAATTTGATTCACCGGAAATTAATTTGGCGTTCTGTTGAAATTAAACGGTAAGACAAACTTAGTGTTTGAGTTGAGCTCCGAGTTTGTGCGAGAAGTCAAATAGTAACAGGTTTGTTGTTTACCGATGTTAATCTGAGACTTACTTCAACCTAGATTTTAATTTTTAACAGGAATTTGAAACAGGAAGTGAGCGTCTCGGTTTCGCTATAGGATTTTTGTTACAAGAGAAAACGAACGTCAAATACTGTATAACTTATTTTTAAAGATATCGTACCTGAACACAAAACATCCCCGAAACTCATGAACCCATATTTATAATGAACATCAAGGTACGTCCGGCGTACACAAAGAGGCACAGATAGTCGCACAAAGGCCCAGAACGTACTCTTGATAAACTGTTTTATTTCATCACATGCTCGCGAAAACAATAGCGGCATTAATTAGTGAAGGGGTCGCACGGGCGCGTACACCTACGCGCGTATAGCCCGCGTACCACAAACGTACCCGAGGCTCTGCGTACCCAGGCCCCACGTACCGCAGCTCCGCCCTTTGTGTCCTCGCACACAAAAGCCCGTGTTATCTACGTTAAATACGTTGCTTTGTCTTGTTTGGTTTCAGCGCAGATCAAGTTAAGTTCTCGTCGAGTTTGTTATAAAATTAGTATTTAATTCAGACGTGTCGTTTGTTTATGTATGTGAGGGAGAAAAGGTGTTGTGTGGACGTGATTTTATAATATGATTGTTCGTGTTTGGTTTAATTCTTTTTAAATGAAATGTAAGTGAGAATTTCATTTCAATTTAAAACTGAAATTGATTTATTTATATAATTGAGCGTTCTTTTTTATTTTTTACTTTTTACCTCATCACAACTTTTGCTGAAATTTAATTTTATATTAATAACTCATAATTATAATAAGGTACGAGACGCAATCAAAATATTTTCATAGACAAGTTCATATTTTATCGGCAGGCACGCACTGAATTTTAATATCCTGCTCTGTCGAGAATATTTTCTCGGCTCTTTGTAAGTAGTGTTTTAGTGAAATTGATTTTTGCAAACCTCTTAGGCTTACGCCAACATGTTATATAAAAACCTCTCAGCTGCCTGGCGCAAAAAGAAACGTAATTTATTCATTAAACTAAGCATCTTTACAGAGAAGGAAAACTTTATTTTGTAAATATTGTTTACATAAAATATTGTTAGTGGTAAATATGTTAGAGGAAACAAACTTACTTCCTTTTCGAAAAAATATACGGAGTTAAAATAAAACTATGGTGCATAGGCCGTGTAAAATTAAATTCATATTTTATAATTTTGATATTGTTAATGTTCGTAACTAAAATATAAAAACTCATTTTATTTAACGTTTGACATGCACTTCCCTATTACTGAAAGCAAATTAGTAATTACGTACTCGTCTGTAAATATTTTATATCAGAACTACAAAAACATTACAAATGATGCTTGAATTTTCTATCGTATATCGTATAATTGCTATTAATTTACACATAATCCTGGGATACAAAGTATTGTAGGTATTTCAGACCATGGTTTACTTTTATTCTCATTTCATCCAAATCCTTTCGACGTTTTTTTTAGTTAAGAAATCATCCAATGACAACTCCCGCCCTTGTGCGGAGCGGGACGGCGTGTCAGACTTTTACTGACTAGAACCCACTCTATTGTGGTTCACATTCGCACAATCCATGTACCATTACTAAGACGTGACGAGCTAATTAAATTGGCAGACAGAGTTACTTTTGCATTTGTTGTTACTCGTACTACGGATGTGATAATCTAAGTTTCATTAAAATTATTTCTTAATTTTTCATTAATTTAAAATAGTACGCTTATGAGTTGAAATCCCAAAACCATAATTTCAAGCTGTACTCATGCAGATATTGGTCAGGCAATGTATCAGGCCAGCGGAGCGCGCTAGGTGCCATGGCAACGGGCGCCGGGCACCCAATTAGCGGCGTCGGCGTCGCGTGAATTTATATAGAACACACGCTTCAGATCGCGTCGTCGCCCTCCGCCCGTGTGATGACACTCTTATTGCTAATTAATATGGTTTCGACGTTTGGAACTAAATAATTACCAGTTTACGTTAAGCGGATTTGATGATCCTGGGTTGTGCGAAAGTGAACCCCGGGGCCTTGAAACGAAGGCAAAGCAGGAACAGGACTGGGTTTTAGTCAGTAAAAGTCTGACACCATCTCCTGCTCCGGCCAAGGCTCTCCCTTGGTCGGAGCGGGATGGCGTGTCAGACTTTCATTAAATGATTCATTAGATATCATTAGATGATTTCTCACCAAAAAAAAAAGCGGATTAGTAAGACGTTTGGTTGTGAAATATTTGAACTGATTTTGGCGAGCTTTACTCACGCTTAGGTGCATAAAAATAACATTATATAAATAATCAGCTTATAATATTCCCACTGATGGATTACAGGCAGTTTCTTTGGGAAAAAAACTGGGTAGTAACACAGGTACATTGAGTAGTAGCAAACAGGCACAGTTCAGATCACATTGATTTAATTTTTAAGCTATTAAGCGTATGAATTAAAGTTGATGTCGTAACGCGATTCCAACCTTTCAACTTTCAGAATCCAGTTGCTCTTCCTTTCCAAATACTTCGCGACTCGTGGAGGGATGCAGCAGCATGTTCGGTCCATTCGGCGCGGTGCCGCACTGATTACGGGAACAGTTCTTGTTCTTTTCTACTCTAGTAAAGCCCTCTTTATCAACTTGGCCCCTTTTCGCCAAGGAGTTACAAACACGGGAACACGGCGAATTGCATTCAGCCTACCCTAGGTTGAATACAAGCCGCCATGTTCAATCCAACGCCTCACGATGACTCGAGCACGCATTGTTTGAGTGCAATTGCATCAACGCACTGACTCGTAAGCAGGCGATAATTTACTAATATCATGCAATTAGAACAATACCTTGGCTATGAATAGAGCTTTAATACCTCGGCAGGTAAACCTGGGTCATGAATGGGGTTGCGATCAATCCGCCGAGCTTACTCCTAGGTATGTTAGGATTGGAACCGCATGCTGAGAATCTGTTCATTAAACGATACGGTATTTTAGGTAAGGTTGATTTCTGTAACGAAAATAAATAGCACTTGCAATACGTAGCTCGCCGTCCATTAACAACTGAGCCCATTCCACGCGCGACTCTTTTTTGAAGTGAAAACTTCTTTAGCGGCGTTGAGCACTTTTTCTGTAATGGGTATAAAATCTTAAACTCGCGTCAGGACACGTGACCTGATCGAAAAAGCGTAAGACGGATGGAGAGTAGACAGCTATCCCTTATCGCGCGTTGTGAAAGGGGGCTAGACGGAAAAAATTCTCACGAAAAATTGTACCGACACTTTTACTGTCAAAATATAAATCCAAGATGGCGGCTCCAAGAAATTATCAAATATTTCGTCATGGGTGTCGTTTTCATGGTTTTCGAGGGTGTTGAAACCGATGGTACTGTCAAAATATAAATCCAAGATGGCGGCTGCAAGAAATTATCAAATTTTTCGTCATGGGTGTCGTTTTCATGGTTTTCGAGGGTGTTGAAACCGATAGTACTGTCAAAATGTAAATCCAAGATGGCGGCTGCAAGAAATTATCAAATTTTCCGTCATGGGTGTCGTTTTCATGGTTTTCGAGGGCGTGGAAATCGATGGTACTGTCAAAATGTAAATCCAAGATGGCGGCTGCAAGAAATTATCAACTTTTTCGTCATGGGTGTCGTTTTCGTGGTTTTCGAGGGTGTTGAAACCGATAGTACTGTCAAAATGTAAATCCAAGGTGGCGGCTGCAAGAAATTGTTAACTTTTCCGTCATGGGTGTCGTTTTCATGGTTTTCGAGGGTGTTGAAACCGATAGTACTGTCAAAATATAAATCCAAGATGGTGGCTGCAAGAAATTATCAACTTTTTCATCATGGGTGTCGTTTTCATGGTTTTCGAGGGTGTTGAAACCGATGGTACTGTCAAAATATAAATCCAAGATGGCGGCTGCAAGAAATTATCAACTTTTTCGTCATGGGTGTCTTTTTCATGGTTTTCGAGGGTGTTGAAACCGATGGTACTGTCAAAATATAAATCCAAGATGGCGGCTGCAAGAAATTATTAATTTTTCCGTCATGGTTGTCGTTTTCATGGTTTTCGAGGGTGTTGAAACCGATAGTACTGTCAAAATATAAATCCAAGATGGTTGCTGCAAGAAATTATCAAATTTTCCGTCATGGGTGTCGTTTTCATGGTTTTCGAGGGCGTGGAAACCGATGGTACTGTCAAAATGTAAATCCAAGATGGCGGCTGCAAGAAATTATCAAATTTTTCGTCATGGGTGTCGTTTTCATGGTTTTCGAGGGTGTTGAAACCGATAGTACTGTCAAAATGTAAATCCAAGATGGCGGCTGCAAGAAATTATCAAATTTTCCGTCATGGGTGTCGTTTTCATGGTTTTCGAGGGCGTGGAAATCGATGGTACTGTCAAAATGTAAATCCAAGATGGCGGCTGCAAGAAATTATCAACTTTTTCGTCATGGGTGTCGTTTTCGTGGTTTTCGAGGGTGTTGAAACCGATAGTACTGTCAAAATGTAAATCCAAGGTGGCGGCTGCAAGAAATTGTTAACTTTTCCGTCATGGGTGTCGTTTTCATGGTTTTCGAGGGTGTTGAAACCGATAGTACTGTCAAAATATAAATCCAAGATGGTGGCTGCAAGAAATTATCAACTTTTTCATCATGGGTGTCGTTTTCATGGTTTTCGAGGGTGTTGAAACCGATGGTACTGTCAAAATATAAATCCAAGATGGCGGCTGCAAGAAATTATCAACTTTTTCGTCATGGGTGTCTTTTTCATGGTTTTCGAGGGTGTTGAAACCGATGGTACTGTCAAAATATAAATCCAAGATGGCGGCTGCAAGAAATTATTAATTTTTCCGTCATGGTTGTCGTTTTCATGGTTTTCGAGGGTGTTGAAACCGATAGTACTGTCAAAATATAAATCCAAGATGGTTGCTGCAAGAAATTATCAAATTTTCCGTCATGGGTGTCGTTTTCATGGTTTTCGAGGGCGTGGAAACCGATGGTACTGTCAAAATGTAAATCCAAGATGGCGGCTGCAAGAAATTATCAACTTTTTCGTCATGGGTGTCGTTTTCGTGGTTTTCGAGGGTGTTGAAACCGATAGTACTGTCAAAATATAAATCCAAGATGGCGGCTGCAAGAAATTATCAAATTTTTCGTCATGGGTGTCGTTTTCATGGTTTTCGAGGGCGTGGAAATCGATGGTACTGTCAAAATGTAAATCCAAGATGGCGGCTGCAAGAAATTATCAACTTTTTCGTCATGGGTGTCGTTTTCGTGGTTTTCGAGGGTGTTGAAACCGATAGTACTGTCAAAATGTAAATCCAAGGTGGCGGCTGCAAGAAATTGTTAACTTTTCCGTCATGGGTGTCGTTTTCATGGTTTTCGAGGGTGTTGAAACCGATAGTACTGTCAAAATATAAATCCAAGATGGTGGCTGCAAGAAATTTTCAAATTTTCCGTCATGGGTGTCGTTTTCATCGTTTTCGAGGGCGTGGAAACCGATGGTACTGTCAAAATGTAAATCCAAGATGGCGGCTGCAAGAAATTATCAACTTTTTCGCCATGGGTGTCGTTTTCATGGTTTTCAAGGCTGTTGAAACCGATAGTATTGTCAAAATGTAAATCCAAGATGGCGGCTGCAAGAAATTATCAACTTTTTCCTCATGGGTGTCGTTTTCGTGGTTTTCGAGGGTGTTGAAACCGATAGTACTGTCAAAATTTAAATCTAAGATGGTGGCTGCAATAAATTATCAACTTTTTCGATATGGGTGTCTTTTTCATGGTTTTCGAGGTTGTTGAAGCCGATAGTGCTGTCAAAATGTAAATCTAAGATGGCGGATGTCAGAAATTATCAACTTTTTCGTCATGAGTGTCGTTTTCATGGTTTCGAAGATGTTGAAATAGTGCTGTCAAAATGTACATAAAATAGGATAGTATTTTTTAGTTATATTGTATTGGCTAGACGGAAAAAATTCTCACGAAAAGTTGTAACGACACTTTTTCTATAGTAAGCTATTGTAAGCCGTGCGGCGTGCGCATGTTTCTCTGTCTTTCTCTCTTTCTCTCTCTTATAGAAAGCAAGCCAGAACGGAACTTCGTTCCATCCGGGTGTCCCTTGACACCTCAGTAGTTTTTCAGAGAGATAAACTTTTTAATGTAAAATAATTGTAATAGTTTTAAAGTGTTAAATTTTTAATGTAATATAAATTGTCATGTTTTTGTACGATAGCGCAATAAATGAATATTGTATTCTACCACATAAATGATAGTACTTTTATACTGATAAAGCAATTGGTGCAAAATTATTCCCTAACCATTCCAAAATATCAAACATGCTCAACGTTAATAATCAAGTTTTCACTTCTGCCGGCACTCCCGGAGTGCAACCCGCCTTTTTTTTTTTGTTGATTAGAAAATCATCCAATAACATCTCCACGCTCTTGGGCGGAGCGAAAGATAGTGTCAGACTTTTACTAACTGACCCACTCCTGTTCCTTCGTTGCCTTTTTGTTGCGTTGAAGCAGACCCATGGCTCCAGTAGTCTTTGACCCTGCTGGGACTCTAAGTTTTGCTGACAACTTCTTGAGACGCTCATGGAACAATACGACGCGCGTCTCTAAAAGATGTCAACAAAACTACCGAGGCCCAATAGAGGCGATGCTTGCCAGGTCCTCACGGGCTTACTGGAAAGAAAGGGAAAGGAACCCAAAGTGTAAGAGAAGGGGACAAGTGTGGTTTTAGTAATTAAAAGTCGGTCAAACCCTAGAACTTTGTGCGACACGAGCACGCCTTAATTTAGCCATACACTCCAGGGTATATCTGACAGGTTTGCCTGTACAGATGAGTTGTACTGGTGATCAGGAGCGTGTATGTTGCACAACTGTGCAGGTTTCCATACAAGCTCACCTGACAGTTATAACTGTGCAGGTAAACCTTTCAGGTATACCCTAGCGTGTATGGCTACCTTCATACAGATGTATTTGGTCAATATGTCCACGACGGGGCATCTATGCAGACCACGATATCTACTTGTCTTTCAATAGTCTTTACGCCACCTATGGTCAGTCTCCGCAAGCTAGCGAACAAGTTGACGATTAATGAAAATAACTAAAACAAGTTGTTGAATAAAGAACGATCCGGCGATAAGATTCGAACCGCATGTCTCGTGTGAACCGAAGCGAGCACTCGACTCCCAAATCCCATCTTACGCAGTGGAGAGTTTCGGACATGTTTTGCATCCTGCATGTTTGAGTGAATAGTTTAGTGCAGCTATTGTGAGATCTAGTTACAAAATATTTGAGTTGCATGCGAATAGAATATTATATTAAACTGGGTTTGGTAGGATTTTGTTAGTATTGTTAGGAATCCAATTTGTTTTTAATAAGACAACGTGTTACGCCTAGTTATCCTATCGTCATCGTTATATCAGCCGAAAGAAGTCCATTGCTGGACATAGGCCAAGTGTCGTCGGGACGACCCGTCCTGTGCGGTTTACCTCGACCCTCACCTCGCTTTTAACCTTTCAATCGTGGAAATTACAGACACAATAGAAAGACAATAGGTGCGCGAACGCCGGCGTTCGCTTGGGGTTTAATGAATGGTGGCATTTAAGACGCCGAATTATCATTTTTATGAACAGTATTAAAACTGTTGCAGTGCACAGTCTGCGACGCCATCCACATCGCCGAAGATAGGACAACATGGCAAAAATTTAGTCCACAAGAAAATTATTCGTCGAGGTCACGACACGACCAGCATTGAGGATAAACGACGCAAGAAGGAGGAGGAGGATTAAAACTGTTCATGAAAACGCTAATACACTAAAGAATCCAGTCACACGTCACATTATGTAACCAAAAAGAAACACATTACTAATTACCTACGTACTTATTTTATTATGAGCCCATAATACGCTCAACCTCTGTAAAATTCATATTGTTTCTTCCATATTTACCTGTACAAACATTGGTTATGTAATTAAATATAAATGAATATTGTTAAAAAGCGGCGCGGCTTCATAATCCGCCGGCCGCAACACGCGCGCCCTCGTAGTTACATTAACCACATGAAATCGAAACCGCAGCTGGATTTCATCAACTGAATGTTACTGGATATTCAGCATTCACCGCCGTGTACGGGTTTCTGACCACTGCTGATGTGATTCTACGTAACAAAGTAGGCACATCATTAAGTTGGGTATTTTTAGACGTGTTTTATGATATTTCATAATTTGTTTTGCGTGCGAGAGTACCGTGGCCCGTCGAAAATTCCCGCGACTCGACTTCGCTACGTTGCGTAAACTGCAGTGACACACAGACAAAAAATAATCCTGTGAAGACTGTTAAAGTTGGAACTTTGACTGGCCTGTTGGTCTAGTGATTAGTGACCCTGACTGCTATGCCGGAGGTCGTGAGTTCGATTCCCACCCAGGACAAATGTTTGTGTAATGAGCTTAATCATTTGTTCTGTGTCTGGGTATAATTTATGTATAATATGTATGTATTTAGAAATATATAAGTATGTTTATCAGTTGTCTAGTACCCATAACACAAGCTTGCTTAGCTTGGAACTAGACAGCGTTGTGTGATAGTTGTGGAATATTTGTATTATTATATTAACTATAAAAATAAACGACGGAGATTTTGTGTAGCGACGAGCGTTCATTCTCGGTCCTCCAAACATTTTTATTTTGTTAACAGTCCCCAAATCTACTAAAATACTCACCTTCAAAGCCTATCTCTGGTACAACAATACGCCAGATTATAATCCCCCGTACAGTAAGGGAATACAATCGTTTCGTGCTCCGCTAAAGTAAACTTGAAAGCCGACGCAAATTAATTAAACGGCGGCAAACAGTCGAATCCAATCTCGTTGGCGACTGGTTCCCGCCGGTGAATACTGTAAACACTGACGTCATGTGCGTGTGTGTGTTTGATCATTGTTTTAAATCAATCCTGGCTTTTACCTAACCATGTTGGGGCCGTATTCCGGTCTAACCAGATGCAAATGCAACTGAGTGTCAATGTTTCACAAAGCGACTACCTCTTTTTTTCTGAAATTTTGGTTTGTGCCTGGTTCATGGCAACAGGTTCTTCCGTATCCCCCTCTGTTACACGAGATAAGTGACGATATGTAAGTGTACTATAAGAACCCTCGCCTACGACTACTTTTTGTAGCGATGCTGTCATATTTGCAAGATTGATAGAAAAAATGTCAACGCTGTAAAATGTAAACGACTGTATCGATGCTTTGTGGGCCATAAGTACCTCTATACCTCTTTTATTCGGGCTGGTTATTCTCACAGCTTTCCTCCACCCTGGGGTGGACAGAGTAGTCTGTCAGACTCGTACTGACTAAAACCACCTCAGGTGTTGCTTTACACACTCGTGTGGGAGTCCCGGGTATAGTGTGTCTTCTGAAGCGCCGGATTAGTGTCGGCTTGTCACAGTATTGGTGAGTGACTCCGATGGGAGGTGCGTCTAGAACACTACGCGCCACCACCACTAAGTAGAATAACATAATCACTCTCTTCGGTCTTCTCTCTAGGAGAAGGAATGGGCCGTAATCTACCTCGCAGGCCCAGTGCGTATTGTTGGATGTCACGTCTTCAAAATTTTTCGTTGCAGTACATGTCCGTTTCCTCACGATGTTTTCCTTGACCGTATTGAGAGCAGTGGTGATGAAATAAATTATACATAGAAATGTGTAGATTTGAATCCGCGATCTACAACTCGTAAGTCGAGGTCATTACCACTAGGCCATCACTATTCAGTCGTGATCATTACCCCTGGATCGGACCTGGACCAAGTGTACTTCTCCATTAACCTTAACCGTAGTGTTAAAAATATTAAACATTTTATTTTTATGTGTGTACAAAAATGTCCTCCGGTAAGGTAATATTCTCCGAGTTTTCAGAAGTGTGATGTGTGTGTGTCACTTGTTCTTTCGGTGGCTCTCAAATACTCCCAACAGATGTGAGTGCGCGTGATTTCCCCGCGGACGCGGCCGTAAACTAACGATTTATAATACTCCAGCGCGGACACTGCGACTGCTGTAGGTTTCGGATTTTTGGGACATGATTTATATGCCTTTGGTATTTTTGGTTACGATATTGTTTTGGTATTTTTCAATGAAGGGTTATTTATTATTTAACAATTCATGTACACACTAACACCCATTACGACTCCTATACATTCGACAATTACTACCCTCATTTCTCCTTCTCCCCCACCCTATCCCCTTCCCTACTGACTGTTATTGGCCATACCTATTTGCAAAGTTTTAGGAGAGGTACCCGTACCTAATTTAATGTATTAGTTCATATATTCGTTGTAACAAAAAAAAACAAAGACTTTTTATTCCAAATCCAAGTAACGTACTTAGGTAAATAAATAAAACATAGTTGCTCTTTTATTTATGTACTCAAATTCCATAGATACCGCCGCGCATATACAGCAAATCAACATTCACTACAATACTTCACCACACCACACTAAGACTCTTACCTACCACAACACCTCACACACGACCACATGTCGACTGTGTTGTGAACATGATAGCTTTTTCATAGAACTGCCTTGAATTGATCTAGTCGAGTAATAATAAAAAAACACTTGATAACCTTGATGTCCTTTACTCAAACCCAACTACATAAATAAAACTTAAGCTTATATCCATAAAGCCTAGGTAGGTAGGTTTCTTCTAGGTAAGCGCGTTCCATCGTTGACTGTATCGTCGCTTTCCATTACGTGAGATAGCGGTCAAGCGCGAACCTATCAACAATAAAAAACAAATACCGAGCTCTTATTTATTTTCTTAGGTGAAAAACATCCAACGACTTCTCTCGCTCTACGGAGCAGGAGGACGTGTCAAAGTAATACTGACTAAAACCCACTCCTGTTCCTTCTTTGCCTTCGTTCCAGGGCCCCGGGGTTCTCTTTCGCACAACCTATGGCCCCAGTAGGCAAAATAAAAATACCGAGCTGCAATTCTGAATCCTTCACCACACTGATTCACTGAACACCTTCACTACAACACAACATGCAACACAATACAACAAGACACAACACAACACGACACAAGACAAGACGACGAATGTACACTATCTACTACACAACAAGTTGTGTGTCGTCTTGTCGTGACTTCAGCCGATAACACGGCTTTGAGTCGAGCCGCGTGTTTGTGTTAGCCTTGTCTGAATATGTTAGCGATGAGTATTGACTGGTTAAGCCACATTCCTAGCACTCTGCCACCGACGTCGGCCAGTATTTACAAACTCACTCAAAAAAAAAGTCAAATGTTTTTTCTTTTTTTTTCCACAAGTATCACACAACGCCGTCTAGTCCCAAGCTAAGCAGAGCTTGTGTTATGAGTGCTAGACAACTGATAAACATACTTATATATTTCTAAATACATACATGTTATTAGATAAATTACACCCGGACTTAGAACAAATGATCATGGTCATCACACAAACATTTGCCCTGGGTGGGAATCGAACCCACAAACCCCAATGCACAGCGTGTTGCTTCAACGAGGGTTGGGATTAGAACAGGCCCACCCCTGTCCAGCGCCTTACTGAGTAGACACGGACTTCTCGAAGATGTGACTAAAGGCAGAAAAGAGTGGAAGAATGGAATAGAAGCCTTTGCCCTGCAGTAGGACACAACAGGCTCATAATGATAAAAAAAAAACCGTGGACTTAGTTCTTCTCCATAGACCGCCCGACTGCCGACCTGTTGGAATCATACGCTAGCTTCTGACGTCCCCGCGTAAGCCTATGTGAACTAAAATTTATTTTGAATTTAACCTCTGCAAATCAATTTCAAAACACCTTTCACTGTGTTGGAAAGTTAGGAGACGTTCTGGAGATGAGAATGCGAACATTAGAAAAAAAAGGCTTTTTATTTTTTTATTTTCCAAAGTAATTTAGAAGTCCGTTAATTACTTTTTTATCTACATCATAAAACACCTCTTTACAAACTTTAGCATTTCTATTATATAATATAATAATATAAATATCTTAGAAAAGGTTAAACGACCAAAATAATCTATTCCCAGTAGTATCGTAATGGAGGAAACTACAGAGCAATGAGGAAAAACAGCATTTTCCTGTTAGCTTAAGACATCGTTATAGAAAATTAGGTTTTCCCTCAAGTTTACAAAGGTCAAATGGAAAAATGCTTAGTTGATTGAAAAAAAAAAAATCTTGTAGGCTCTTGCGTAGCACGTATAGATGTGCTACGGAAATTCTACGAAAGCGCTACGAAAATGCTACAAAAGCGCTATAGAAGTGCTACGAAAGCACTACGAAACTGCTACGAATATGCTACAAAAGAGCTACGAAAGTGCTACGAAAACGCTACGATAGCGCTACGAAACTGTTATGAAAGCGCTACGGAAGTGCTACGGAAACATTGCAAACGCATGATTGAGCATTGTTGAAGTATTTTAGAGCCGTTATTTGCTACAAATTGTATCCGATTTTTCTAACTATAAGTGTAGTATCCACCACAACTGAAACCTTCCTCAAAATAAGTTTGACTGACACATAAAAGCCTAAATATTTCCACAATAAATTCTTTTCAATAACTCCATTACCGCAGGTCCGTCAGTTCGTACATTTATGACAAATGGTCACATTATTAGTGTGTTCCACCCTCGTCTGAGGAGCTTACCTCCGACCTGTCGGGGGAAATAACCGCGTTTCTTTTACGATACACTTCGGCGGAAGGCTTTATTCGGAAGGCTTTACTTGGAGGCTGATGGGAGATTGAAATAATGGTGAGAGTGTTTTTAGGAAATAGTTTTGCTTTTGCGAATGGGATTTAGGACAACTAGGCACTCTAATTCTTCGTATCTACTTCACCTTATAAGTACCTACATATATTTAGCACCAAAAAGGAAACTAAAAGTTAGTAAATAAAATAAAGATTTCGGCTCCCAGGACAAAGCGACGCTAATTTATTTAATGTGTGTTATAGTTTTAAAAGTTTTATCTATGTACTAGCTTTTGCCCGCAGCTTCGCCCGCTTACATGAAATATAGCCTCTATGTTACTCAGGAATAAAGCAGCTTTCTATCGGTAAAAAAAAATTGCAAAACTGCAGAGATTACTTCCTACAAACAAAAAAAAACATTTAAACAAAAAAACAAACTTTACCTCTTTATTATATTAGTGTAGATACATAAAAGGGGACAATAAACTGACAACTGACTTCATTTTTTATTACTTATCTTCATTGTGTTCACATAATAGAAGCAAAAAAGAAATATGTAACGAAGATTCATGTAACTCAATACGATTTAAAAGAGTGTCCATGCAGTTTCTTGCACGTTCTTCTCCATAGAGACCTACTCTTTGGAATGTGCAATTTAGCTTCACTTGTTTGACTGACCGACATTTTGACAATTCAAAAGTGCCTGTAACTGGTCTATTTGAAATAAACGTTTCTGATTTCTGACACACCAACGCACAGCCGAAACTACAGCGCCCACAAACGTGATTTTTTTTACAAGATTTTCTTTTATTATTTAGGCGAGCACTAAAAGAAGATTTTCCAAAATTCACTTTCTAAGGGGATGAAGCGTGAGTCCAAAGTTTGTATGGATCTACTTTCACGCGGGTAAAGCCGCTGGCAGAAGCTAGTTTATTGATAATAGTTTTAAAAATGTTGTCTTCTAATATAATGTCAACCTCGTCGCTATGCACAAACAATAAATCTTCTCACAAACTAAAAACTCAAAAGCCTCATGATTACACAGTTTTTGGAAATAGTTGAGAAGTTCTTCAGGATATTAATATTGAAGAACTTTTCAACTGCTTACAAAAAACTGAATTGTTTGAGCTTTGACGACGACAACGAAAAGCTGAGTTACGCACGTGTTCTTAGCTTTGTAATGAGTTAAACTGTTAGCGGTATCGTTTACAGTAGAGGCTCTAAACCTTTATTTGACCATAGGCTTTGGTTTCTTAGTTGTTCACAGTAGGGATACAGAAATCCAGAAGAAAACTTAACTATTTTAATTATAAAAAACATATCATAAATTCAAAACTTGTGGCCCACCTATTATTCATAAAATACACGCGGTTACAGTAAGGTGTGGTTTATGCCACATGTCTTTTCGGGCCTTGGTACAGGCCATGGTCCGAAGCGAGGAGGAATGGCAGGTGGTCGCCTCGTTCTACGAAACAGTAATTGTAGCGAAGAAGGCGTCCCGGTCTTGGTAATCGTCCGGATCGAGCTGAGAGATGTCCGCAAATCGTAGGGGCCTACTGGGGTCATGAGTTAAGTGAAAATGAAACTGGGGACCCTGAAACAAAAGCAAAAAAGGGACAGGAGTGAGTTTTAGTCACTAAAAGTTTTTACATGCCCACCAGCTCCACCCAAGAGCGGGAGATATCATTAAATGATTTCCCACCATAAAAAAGACAGGTCTTGGAACTGGTTCCTCCACGATATGGTCACTGTTTCACACCCACTGGCACGATACTCACAGATGTGCGGCTGTCAAACAAATGAACCGTGCAGATAACGCGGTGAAACTCTCCATACTGATCCCCCGCAGTAATGGACGGTTGAGCTCACACTGACACGTCGGTGACGAAGGTCAGACCTAGACTTAACCGAGATAGTCTAGGACCTAGATCTGCGTGTATACTTTGTTACTTGATAGGCAGTAGACGTGTCCTGTTTCGGGGTGACAAGGGTGACAAAGGATTTCATTATCCGTCAGAGAGTTCATTTTTCATCGAGTTTTTTTTATTTTTTGTTCATGTTCTAAAACGGTTATATTTTTTGTGGTTCTTACAGGTGAATAACCAAACCAAATGTTCACATATTATGAAAATTTTCCCACCGTGTCTGCCTGTCTCTATGAACGCGATAAACTCAAAAATTCCGAATAGATATTCAAGCAATTTTTATTAATGGACAGAGTGCTTTATGAACAAAGTTTAAGTATATAATACGTGCATGTTAAAGTAGAGAAAGATTTGAGTAAGAATTTCAGAGATTTCCAACACCCGTGTGTAGTTCGGGCGGGTCGCTAGTGTTTTTGAAGCTTTTATTTAGCTTCACCTGTCCCGATGTTTGCTGGTCTAACCAAATCTTGCAAATTAAATTTGATCCACTTCCCGGTTACCGATTGAGCTGAAATTTTGCATAGGTACATGTGTAAGTCAGATGTCAATTCAAAACTATTATGACATGGATCTGATCTGATTATGGAACCGGAAGGTAGCCATAAGAACTCAGATAAACCTATCGTGTTTGAGTTTTTTGGAATGGTCTTGATGAGTATTAATTATAAAGTATAAATATGTACCATATAATTTATACTAAAAGCTACGAAGGTGCCGCAACAAAATAGAAACTTTAACGCGTAGGTAGTTTTCATCACAGAACAAGTTCAGAAGAATACAATAAGTTTTGACATGACAGATTGTCTTCAAAAGAGATAAATCATTGATAATGGAGACATCCTACACAAGCGATCGACGAAAACAACTTTCCTTTTAGGAAAAAACTCGCGGTCGGTAATAACGTTCAACTTTATAAAACAAACGATAAAGTTTGGCTTAGTTTTAACACTTGAGTCTCGAAAGTAGATCCCAAAAATAAACTGTGGCTAAGTTTGAGTTTAGAAAAGTTGGTATACAGTTTTACTTTTTAAGAAAAATTACGTCTTCGTTAAGCAAAATTACGTGCCTTCATCTAAGGTATTTTCCTAGGAAGTGCCGCATCTTAGGTTAAAAGATATTTATTTCTCAAAAAACGACACAGTCACTTACGAACAGTTTTTCCTTATAATTAATATATGTATAACAAGGCTTCGTCACCGCGTAAGTAAGTGAAAACTATTGCTTGAGTTTGCATTCAGTCTTTAAATAGATATTTTATAATTGTATTTTACATATCGATCTAGTTGATTCTTGAATGCATTGAATGAGCGTATTTTTTTAATAAATGGTGGTATTTTGTTATAAAACTGTGCTCCTTTAAATGTTAATATTTTTTGCTGAACTTGGTTCTCGTCTTTGGTAAGACCAAAAAACTAGCCCTCATCTTACCTCACATATCCACCTCAAATATAAATCTGCGCTACTAAATCTTCACATGAAACTAATAACACTTAATATCACTTACGAGGCTCATAAATTCATGATTATAGCAATGATATCTGCGAAGGAGACCCAAATATAATGTCCCAATAACGTTACACAAACAAAAATACATAGCTATGTGTACATTATGATGACGTTACGTCGTGACGTCACGGAAGGTTGCTCCGACAATTTGTCACAGATGAGACGTGTCAGAATCCTTTCGTTTCTGATATTTTATCTTATATTTATCTGTCAGGTCAACCGAAACAGCGTCATGACGGGTCATTTGCTCGTGCTAATGGAGGTTACTTTTAAAGAATAACATTCTAACTATTCATGATTAATCGCTGCCACATAAATAATTAATGTGCTGAGAATGACAGCTCTTTCTGAACGATAAAATCACTTGAAGATATCATAATTCAGCTCACACGTCGCTCGTGTACTAGCTTCTGCAAGCAACTTCGGCCGCGTAAAAGTAGGTGTCTGCATACAAACATTATAGTCCAGGTTCCCTGGTCCCTTTTTGCACTTGATTACTATCAAGCTAATTAATTTCCGTGAGTAGCTTCATTTTGATGAGACGCCCAACAATTGTCTCGATTGTGGACTCGAGCTAACAGAGGTAGAATATGTCGATTTAATGATTCTCAAAAGTTTATTACTAACGGGATTTTTTTTTTGTTAAAACTTAAGATAATTAAGTAAATTATTCAAAAAAGTATTTGTCCTACAAAAAGTAGGGTTTGATCAAAGTCAGCAGGTTAGTAATCAATCAGATTTTTTTTTTGTTAATATATATTTATATAATTTAACTGTCATATTGTCCTACAAATTGCGTGGTACGTCTGTTACGTTATAAAAAGATGCCTTGAGCAAAATTTTATGCTTCTAGTCCTACTTGTTTTGGCTGTGCGTTGATATGTCAATCAGTCAGTTTCTTTCCAGATATTGATTCCAGAAAATACTATCATTTTCTAAGATCGTCGAACATAATCACAATATGTTTAATATTAGACGCCGAACTTCTCTCTTAAGTTCACAGTCACAACTCAATGGCAGCCCAGAGCCAACGTCGACTATCGCACTAAAAATAAGCTCCGCGATCACGGAACCCGATCTGCTGCCATGCAATCTGCGCTGAGCACTTAAACTGAGAGCTGTCACTTAAGTTGCACCGCGTGAGAGCAAGTTAAAGTAATGTAGGACCAAGTTACAGTGAGATAACATAAGTTGGGAGATGTCTTCGGGCCAGCACTCGCCGCCTGCCGCAGTCAGCCGAATGTTTCTCCAAAGCGATGACGCGAATTTTATCGAAGTTTCACGACTTTCTTGGAATTACATTTGAGTTTTGTAACTATCGGATTCTACATTTATGGTTTAGGTATGTATAAAAACATTAAATATATATGTAGGTACATATTCTTGACTACATCGTGCTTGATTTGTTGAAAGTTTTGAAATTCATTCGTCTAGGTATACATCAGTTATATCTTCAACATCTTACTTATACATATATACATATATGTAGATATTCATAGGTACTCATCGGTCATTCATCTCAACTTCCTGGTATAAATTCACGAAAGATAAGCGCGTAAAATACTCAACAATAACACAAAACGTATCACAATATATTTACACAAAAAGAAAATAAAACACATTGTCACACATTTACAACATTCAAAGAAAAGTGCTTTCAAGAGGCGTTCGACTGAATAGAAGAGATAACTCACAATAACGCGAGTGGCCGAGTGGGCGGCCACACAATGATGGCCATAAGTGGCCCAGCGACACCCATACTTTGTGATAAGTGGACCAATGATACCGATACTGAGATCGGCGCCCTAATGTTATGGTATCTAGGTCTCGTTTATTCATTGTATATTGTTACTAGTGTCTACGTGTTCCAGATATTTCGTGCAAACCGTTATATTCCAATGGTTCTGGAAGGTTTTGTTTTATGTACGTACTTGATTTATTATCTCTAGTCGGTAGGTAAAAGGCTGAATTAGGGAGAAGATTGATTAGTGAGCCTCAGGATTTATCTCATTACTTTTGTCTTTTGTCCGAAAAACAGGTCATCACTGAATGTCTCAAGAGGTTATTAATTAAATTCTGCCAAATAATGAGTAGTGGGTTCTTCTGTACTAAATAAATTATTCAAACGCATACATAAAATAACTAACATAACACGTGAAGTAAGGATAAGTAGTTTTCAAAGCAACGTTCGTCTTAATTGCAGAGCGGGCAAGTTCCACCGCAGTCAACAGAAACATTCCTATCTTTGTCCAAGTTCGCAGCTATGTGGCGACCACAAAGGAGAGAACAGATAGTTGACATTAGCCGCGCTCCCCACTGGAGAACGTGTCGCTTTAAATAGCGTGAACACGCTGACGGTGGGGAGGGACCCGCGGTGACACGCTGGCGGCAGGGAGGGACCCGCGGTGACACGCTGGAGTAAATAAATGGAGGGGCATTGTGTGGGTGACGTTTGTCAGTAATGTAAAGTAGAAATATTACGAGTCACCGTGAAGAGAGCTTTTTGAAAAACTAATTTACATTTCACAAACCTACTTTTTCCTGGCTTGATACGGTTAGCGCATTATGAAAGGAATGGATTGCAGTAAAGTTCTCGTTTGCATTTATTTACAGTTTTGAACTTTATATGCTGTAGTGGTATATAGACGAACTTAAAATACTACTAAACATTCTCTACTACATTGTGGAAAGTGTGCAAATAAATAATGTTCAAAATCGAATTAAATATCATTAAGATTGGATACTTAGGGATTAGGCTTTATTACCTACATCTTGATATGTCATGTCACGCTGTAAGTGGGGCAGGAGGCGGAACACGCTGACAGTAAGGCGAGCACAATGCATACCACACAAAGCTATTCATGTCAAAGGCGCTTGATGGTGCCATAGGAATAGCACTAGTAAGCCGGGTATTTAATTAAAAAGAGAAATATTTTCCATATTTTAAATCCAAAAGCTTTAGAAAATTCAGAGTTTTAAACTCGTTGCTATATGGTATACAAAACTATACGAGTAGATCAATGAAAATCCGAACAAAAATTTTAAACATATATTTTACTTTTATATCAGTTGCTATTTATTCTTATAAGTTTGCGTCAACACTGCATTGTTTACCTCAGCTTCCGACTAAAGCTTAGATCGTGTCACGCTGCAAGTAGGGCAGCTGTCGGAACACGGCGACAGTAAAGCAGGCATAATGCACGCCATACAAAGGTGTACGCGGTCCGACGAGCTCTCGATAGTGTATAGTGGTGTCTCGCCGTCCCGCTGTCCCACGGCCGCCGTGTTTGGATCAATGGCGCGACAGCGTGACTGTTGCGATTAAGAGGAAGACTATTATTGATTAAATTGTGTGGTTATTTTTTATATTGTGGAGGCGCCAATACTATTACCTAATACTAATATAATAAGAAGGCTGAATGACTGACTACTTAATAAGACTGAAAGTCTGCTAGAAGTTTTGTCCAAAGAGACAAACTTCTACTGCAAACAAAACGTTATAATTTAAACAATAATCATGACTTTATTAAGTTTTAAGAAAGTTTTGAAACAAATATCTAGTTGTCTAAATAAACGTCATTCATACCAACTTACACCTAAGAATTTAATTAAATTAATAAGCTGGTCTTTATAAAGTTAGAAGAGGTACTCGCCGCCACAACCTGGTAGCGCGGTCTCGGTATCGATCCGAAACTCTTCAGAAACTGTTTGTATCGAAGGCGGTCTTCACAAGTTTTCATTCGAGGTCCCTTTACTTGAATATTTGCGGTCGTCTTTGCTAATAAACTTGTCGGTTTTATTTAACGTTAACGTCGCGAGGAAACTTGGAAGTTGCTGCAAGTCGCTTCAGAAGTGTTCTGAGTTTCTTCAGATATTATTATTAATTTAATAAAGTTGTTTAGGTAGAAGTGATACCTACATTGGCTGCGAGAGTCGCAGGAAACTTGGGAGAGAGACTCATAGGGCATGCTGTGGACGTCTTTTGGCAAAAAGCATGATGATGATAAAGCACTTTTTTTTTAATTGATTTAAACTAGTGGTTAACTGCGATCCCACTTGATGGTAAGTAGTGATGCAATCGTTGCTGGTGAGGCGCACTAGTTTATTATTTCATTAAACCCCAAGTGAACACCGACGCCCGCTCTCTAATTGTCTTTCTATTGTATCTCTAATTAGGGTATCCGAAAGGTTAAGAGCCTATTCAGTCTAGACTTGAAGACACCTAAATTATAATCGGACGGGAAGACCGCAGCACGCAAATTGTTCCAGTCCCTCTATGTACGTGGTATAAACGACGACCCAAAACGGTTGATCCGGACCGTAGAGGTTTCAACAACGTAAGGGTGGATACTCACCGAAATTAAATTCTTTGTAGATTGTAAGTTGCTTTTAATGAAATTGATTATGTCGGTCGAAATCCCAAGTCAATATCTTTTTGGGATTTCAACTTTACAGCCGGTTCTATTGCGATTGCTGTATACACCGTATCTCAGATATCGACTTAAAAACGCGGAAAACATGAACTCGATAGTACGTAACTATCTAGTTCATGTTTCTGGATCGTAGTCATTATTCTAAACCTCTTTACTTTTTTTTTTGTACAAAACCGTTATCCGAGTCAACCCTAACGACATTTTTAATTGAAAGTTATTTAACTCATTTTCATTAAAAAACACAATGTGATTAAAGTAGAAGAAATTATCTGCTCAGCTGAGCTATCTAAGCTCAGATGAAATAAAGCGATTGGACTTTCTTTATTCGGTACCCACTTACAGTTTACCCAACTTGAGATCTATTCGGAAGAATAGATCTCAAGTTGGGTTCCCCAATCTTTTTTAAGGTGGAAAATCGTCCAATGACTTCTCTCGCTCTGGAGCGGGAGGGCTTTTCAGTCTTTTACTGACTAAAACCATACCTGTGTCCTTCAGTTGCTTTGCGTTCTAAGACCACGGAGTCCTTTTTCAGAAAATCCTCGCGGATCTACTGTTCTTGCTACCCTGATCACCATGGGTTCAGTGAAAATGAACCTTGGGGCCTTGGAACGCGAGGCAAAGAAGGAACATATGAGTGGGGTTTAGTCAGTAAAAGCCCTCTCGCCCCGTCCAAGAGCGGGAAAAGTTATTGGATGACTTCCCGCCTTAAAAAAAACTACCCTGATCAAGATCTTCAATATTCAAAACGTCAATAGGGTAGTTTCCAGGGTCAAAATAATTACATTTTATTTAGTCCGTATTTAAAAAAATATTGGACACGTATTTTTTCTTTTTTCAACTTCGGTTTAATTTACAAATAAAAAAATATATGTCCCTTATTTTTGATTGAATAATCTAAAAGACGGACTAATTACATTTTTACGGCAACTAAGCTATTACCAATTAACAATCGACTTCCAATCTAAACCACTTGAAAGTGCCTCACTCAAAGCCGACACTAACAACTGTTATACCCAGCTCTAGTTGTTTAGTTGTTGAACTACTTACTAGTTGTTTGTGTTGTGTTGCCGAGACCTGTTGATGGCTGTCGGCTTCGAGGGCACTTGTCTTGATTGATGGTCGCTGAGAGGAGTGCCGTGTTTTGTTTCAAGTCGTTTGCACCGGGTTGTATGGATAGCAGAGATGAGGTTCATGCTGTTTCGTCTTTATTTTGCCCTATTTTAAATACACTATTAATAGTATATATATATAAATAACTTACGAGAATACTCGGAATCTCAAGACGTTGCGTTAAAAATAAAAAATAAAATATGTATTGCTATAAATTAGTGCTTGAGTGCGATCTGTCTTTAAGTGTTAAAATTGTATAGAGTTTTTGGAAGTTTTCTAGATTTCTATAGATGCCAGGGACGGAGGGTTCATACATCTCGATTACTACTGGCTTTCCTTCATATATATTATTATATTTTTTATTGTACATAACTTTACAGATTATACATAGTAAGAAAGCCGATGTACACAGGACCACAAATCTGTGTCGACTTTCTGACGAATCACACACATAAAGCTGACAGCTGTCAGTTTATATGTACTTATGTTAGTAAGTTTGTTTGTCTGTTTGTATTTATGTTACTCCTTCGCGTTCAAACGGCTGAACTTATTTATTACATGATTAGACCATATCCTGGGAAAGCATATAGAATATTATCCCTAAAGTAGTTGGGCTACTTTGACACGTGAAGTCACTAGCAGAAGCTAGAATTATGGTTTTATGCCTACGCAGACTATCCAGTTCTACGCTGAAGGAGTTCAAACAATCAGCGCAGACAAAAGCAGCATATATCACTTTGTGAACTAATTAGAAGTTCTAAGAAACATTGCCTTCTCAAACACTACACAATCAATTTCATCAGTCTCTGTTACTTACAATTATTTACTTTAATCTTAAACAAGTTAATACAACATGAATTTAATTGTTCCAGGTAATGTCGACGTCTTGAGAACTCAGCTTCAAATATAAAGACGTGAGTACACTGTCTCGGTGAGCGGCGCCAATTCCAATTAAAATTTAATTGTGACGCTGCCGCCTGATTCCGCCTGTTTCGTAATTACGCACACTTCTGCGATACTGCGCCTCACAGAATACGTACAATGACGTCTATATTTGCGGAATAGTGTTCCAATATGAAGCATAGGTCACAGAGATGTAATCCAGCGTTCCAACAGAGGTCGCCTTGGTAGGTTTTCCTCCGCGAATTGTGTTGCGGCAACATGGGTCTTATCCACGCGTCAACACGTTCACAAATCAGTCACCGCGGTCGAAACTGTGGTTGGAAAAACGCACCGGCCATTCCAGAACGTTGAAGGTATATAATTAAAATTTGGATTACATTTGCTATCTCTACACGGATTACAACAAGCAAGTTCACTTCTGTAGGGAAGCTAGATTAGATCTGTGTGGCCCATGCTTTATGTAACAAATTGCAAAATGCCCATTTCATCATCGTCATCATCTTTTCGGCCGAAAGACGTCCTACGTTGGACATAGGCCTCCCCTAATGTCCATCTGTATAGTAATTAATTTTTTGGTTTGTTCATGTTTTAAACCATCTTCCCACACGTTGGATCAACCGTAAACCGAAACAAAAACTAAACCCGACCGCAAAATTGGCTTGTAGCATGCTAACAAGACTGAATAGTTAATGCCTTTTCACAAAAATAAATAGCCTAATAAAACATAAAATTATCAGTTTCGCAATTTTATATCAAAAGACGTGTTTTTTTAACGATATAAACTAGTTCTAGATTTCGATCGCACTTGATGGTAAGCAGTGATACAATCGTTGATGGTGAAGTGCACTAGTTTATTACGACCCTTTTCACTCACCTTAAAGACGCCTAAATTATAATCGTATGGGAAGACCGCAGCAGGCAAATCGTTCCAGTCCTTTGATGTACGTGATGTCATTTTTATTTCGTGGGAATTCAATGACTTAAATCTCCTTGTATTTCGTCAGAGGCCCTTTGCGCTCCAGGTTCTTCTTTGGAACCATTTTGCAAAGACAGAAATGTCCCACTGTGTACAGATTACGCAGCACAGCCATGTTTCACAGCGGAGTGCACAGCTAAGCGTTCCCTGCGCATCGGCCACGCAATTTGTTCGCATGAGTACAGACCGGGTGCGGGCACCACATACCCACTGGAGCGTGAATGAGAAACGGTATCGAAGCGAATTCACAGCGCATTTACAGCTTACACACTTTTAGCTAATAGCACTCTGGTACTGCAGCAAGCCAAATAATTATAATCAAAGGACCTTGGGACCTTGGGCTTGTTGGGCTCATTGTCCAACAGAGTTACGGCACTGGCACAAAAAAACATACAGCCGAACAGATAATCTCCTTTTTTTTAAGTCGGTTAACAAGCATAAGATATCAAACAACAATACTAAAAACGTTATAGCAGCATTACTTTGCAGTATTATGGTTTATTTATGGTAGGAGAAAAATATTTATAGCGAAATAACCCCATGGATTCTTCACAAAAATTAGTTTATATCTTAATATTTATTGAAGTACAAGTCTATTCGAAATTTTTGACTAGAGGCGTACCTTGGACTAATTTAGATGTGGGCGAAGACGTAACACCTAGGTCTTTTCCTTTCGTACATTCGAAAACGAGACAGTGATTGTTACAACCCAGAGTCTGACCACATTGTCGCTTACTATCAGGTAAAATAGTGACCAAACGCGAACCTATCAATAAAAAAACCCTTGTTCTTAATGTGCTTTCGCTTGTACGAGGTCCGTTTGACTGCGGTTATCTACGCTACTGAATTTGATCAGTATATTTGTGAACAACTCGTCATACATACAAATGTAGCTTGCATTGAACAACCATCAGAAACATTCTGGCTCAGATTAGGTGCGTTCTGTTCAGCAGTTTAGTTCGCTTGTGCTTTGTCTGCATCTGATCATTATGGCTGATAGATTCACTGAAACTTAACCTAAACCTACCTGTTCACGGACGTGTACCTTCATAGACGAAACACGGTCGACAGAGTTTCATATGGTTTTGTATGTAAGCTGTGAGTAGGCCTACACCAAGCGTATAACGAAGAATACGCGTCTATAAAGCTACGCGTCCGTGAATAATAGACTTAAAAGGTGCGTTCTTACTATAGCGACCAATGTTGCCCAGTGACTAGCTTGTGACGATAAGATAGGAGTAGTCGGCTGTACGAGTATTTAGAACTGGAAGCCCAGCCCAAGAGAATAGGCAGAAGATAGTGGTTCTTTGATCCTTCCTTCATCCAAAATGAAGATCAGAGTTATCTGTAATCTGTCTCTGGGTGTACCTACTTAATATCTTCTGTTGCTAGGCATCTCTTCTGTATCCTCCATCACCGTCATCCTAACGACACCCATGTATTACAGCCCCCGGCAGATCCTCTATGCAAATACATATTCTGCACATAACCACCACTGTTGACGCGAACGAATTGGAACCGTTATCCGCAGAGATAAAGTTTATTTTTACTTGCACGCTCATTATACATGGTTCTTTGTTGTTTGGTGATGTAAAAGATGCATTTTACTTTGTCATTAATATGTTGTAACGTAAGGAAATTGTGTCCCTAAACGTATGAATTCGTGATCAATTTTGTTGGAGGCTGTGTCAAATTGTATTTTTTTTATTAATATGATACAATGCCGCTATAACCTTAATTGGAATGTGATGTGAATCTAATTTCAATTAATGAACAGCTAAAATGAAAAGAATATTTATTAGTAGAGTTACTAGGTACCTACCACTCGGCCACCACTGCTCACTTCGCACTACCACTGCCGCCAAGTGGTAACGGCCCTGACTTAAGAGTAGTAGGTCGTGGGTTCAAACCCAGCCAGGTGCTCTACTTTGTGTAATTTACTTCTTCACCACTACGCTACTTACGCTCTTAAAACTGTGAAAGAAAACATCGTAAAGAGACCGGCGTGTCCTAGAACTAAAAATTCGAAGACATGCACTAGGCTCGCCTGGATTACAGCCCATTCCCTCTTCTAGAGAAATGGATGCATAAAAAATAAACAAACATATTAACGCGTTATTTTATAAAACCAGAAACTAAATACATGGGAAAATTTCTTTTTGAAAATATTATTATCAAAATATCGCCTTTCAAGACTCTGACAGTCTTTGATCGCTTGGTTGTTGTCAGTAGCATTTAAACACTCGCAGTAACCTAGTTCTAAGAGCTATTTATTTATTTATTTAATAAATGCTTTATGCACTCCAAAGTACAGAGGCGGTTAGGCATTTTCTGTCAGTCCACTATTCTGAATATTAAACAAAATTTTACTGATCTACCAAGGTTTTTGTGCAAAGACGATGTTACGAAAGCCGAATTCAGTGCTATGAAGTCACAACCCGAAACTATAGTTATCAAAACAAGCTTCCTCATTTCCGACACAAAACATGGCATCATTAATATTGTTGAATGTCAGAAGTCTGAAGACGACGCGTCATTTGCTGACCACTTGTTGGAACGTCCATTTTACATGAGCCTCAGGTTGCACACAGTGCCGAGACCGAAACCTGGTCCAGTTTACAGAAAGATGTAGAAGGTTTATTTTAAAAAAAGTTGCGATTGTTAGGTAGTTTTAATGGTAGTTTCCAACGCCAATAGGACCCTTGTGATGTCGCTACTGGCTGTATATAATAATCCTTCTATAATGTTCCCACTGCTGGAGCACAGGCCTTCTTTTCTATAATAAGAACCCCAGTACGGCTGGCACTGGAGCCGCATTGTACATTCTGGCCTACTTCTATTCTATCTGCTGCTATTGTCAGTACCAATTACTGTCCCGCTATAGGATGAAGTGAGAAAATCTGAAACACCGTTGTCAGGTTTTTACTGACTAAAACCACACACACCTGTGCTTAGTTGCGTTCAAGGACCACAGTTGCCCTTTTAGGAATTGTCCGTGGCTCACCGTGCTGGGCCCCTACGGTTTGCTAACATCTCTTAAAGGCGCGTGTAGAACACTACGCGCTATCAACGACTAGGGCTCGGTCCTTACCGGATGGACGGACGGCGAACTTTCCGCCGCTCGTCATCTGTAAGCCCGTACCTGCGGTAGCCACGGATTGCCCTGCGGCTCCTGACGCCCGGAGCGTCTCCTGTTGCGGCAGCTGGAGCGTAAGGATATTCATTCCCTCATGACTGCGGCTGTCTACTTGGCTAGCATTACTGCTTCGCAGAAGGAGGCGACCGCATCCCATTTCCTCTCTTTCCGGATCAAGGCCTGATCCAGGGCCGCAATACAAGAGGTATTGTGTATACCTGCTGTGTCCACAATTTCTAAATGCACGTTAGAAACCCGCAAAATATTAAATAGGTACATACATGGGTAGCTGTATTCGTACTGACTAGGTAGCTTATCTTTTGCCGGAAATTACACGGCAGTATTATGTAAAAGAAGTCAGAAGTTACTACATAAAAACAGTGCAAGGGAAACACAGTAGGTACCCTGTTTATGTTTAATCAAAATATAAAACAACGGTAGAGAAAAACACCATAGTTCTTAAATACTTTTACACATATTCACCTCAAAACAAAATCACTACATTATACTTGTGATGACAGCTGAGGAGATCTTACACGCACTGTATTCGCCAACAATAATTCCACTACTAACAAAATTATCTTTTATTTTGTCCGTCTGCGAAGCGATAACATCTATGAAATATGTACTAGAAATTCCGGAGACATATCAATTGAGATCCAAAAGGGACCCTATCTTTTTACAAAACATTGATTTCAATTAGATACGAGTAAGTCCTGTTGAATTATTGAAGAGTGTGTCATCCAGTGTCTTATATAGTTTCTTCACCCAATTACTTTTTTATTCTTGGGGTCGGACGTTTTTCTGGCTTTCCCGCGCCTTGTTATTTCATAGCCGCCTCTTTTGTAACCTCTTCAGAAGATAACGACTTGTGTAACGACGCGTTCACAATTTCACTCACCAGAGTTAACATGCTAATGTGCTTTTTATTTAGAACGAGGCCGGTTTGTTTTGAAAGCGTTTTTTGTTGGATAAATTGACGTGATTTTGGTTGTTAGGGAGAACTTTTGGAATTTACACGTTCAATTATTTCTTTCTGCCAAATAATGTAGAGAGTGAAGAGGCCCATCCACGGTTTTCTATCAGGTGAGATAAAAGTTAAGTACGAGTTTATTGTCAAATAAATAATACAAAACATACTCTATCTAGAATAAAATCTCGTTTTGTTCAGGGTTTGCAATTCATAGAATAGGCTAGTTGCCGTAAAAATGTAATTAGTCCGTCTTTTAGATTATTCAAAAATAAGGGACACGTATTTTTTTATTTGTAAATTAAACCAAAAATAACAAAGATATAGTCCATTAAAGTTACGTGTAACGTCACGCCGTGCTACATTTTTTCGCACGGGGTGACGTCACCGTAACTTTAATGGGCTATATTCGATCATGTTTTTGCTAGCTGTAATTTTTACAAATATAATAAAATAAATAAATAAAATATCTTTGTTATTTTTTTTTTTAATCGAAAAAAGAAAAAATACGTGTCCAATATTTTTTTATCTAAAAATCTAAAATACGGATTAAATAAAATGTAATTATTTTGACCCTGGACACTAACCCTAATATGTCACACATCTGCTTACGATTATTATCATGTGTGCTGTGAAACAAAACCAATATATTTTTCAAATAGCTTTAGATTTCCAATCACAGAAATCTATCGTAGAAGAAAAACCGTAATAGCCAAATAAACTATAATGAAATTCCACAGAAGCAATAGGTCCATATGTATTGTAATAAGACCACAAGCGTATCTAAGTCACAGTATTGTACCGAGAAAATGAGGCTTGTAGCATTGGGCCTAAAGATCTAGCCCGAAAGTCACCTTATGCCAAAATGTATAAATAAAACATGTAATATGTTGTAAAAGGCAAGCACAGATGACATTGTTACTTACAGCAGAAATAAAAAAGAAAAGATAAATTTACCAAACTCTAATACAAATACCCGCCCCAGATTTGACCATGAAATACGTAAAACCAAAAAATATATAGCACCAAAACACACACCTTGAATTACATATAACGCTATTAAACTCATAACTCATACAAGGTAATTCGTGTGAACACCAAACAACGTACATTATTACCATATCCAAACGTAAAAATTCATGCTACCGGAACTATGTTTATGACTGGAATGTAACCGTTATATCGTACAGATAATAGGGATCATACGAGGATTAAGAAAATAAATCATAATCTGGTTCAATTTAGACCGTAACAGGACCTAAATACTAATGTGATGGACGGTTAGTGACGTGGTTGAACGATGGACTGCTGGGTTGCCGCGGGAAAAGAAAAAAAAATATAGTCTGAAAGAATGTTGATGAATCTACCTAACCGCATCCCTAAGAAACCAATGTGTATTCCGATTTCAGATAATTCGCCATTTTCATCCCGTTTTGCTTTATAACTAGACCGTTAACTTTAAATCTTATATCAGAGTTAATTCATAACATGAGTTAAAAGAGTATTCATGGAATTTCTTGCCCGTTTCTCTCCATAGAGATCTACGCTTTAGAATGTGCAATTAGATTAATTTTTCCAACTGACTTCTTGAGAATTTTTAAGTGCCTGTAAATGGTTTATTTAAAATAAATGCCAAGCGTTTGAGTTTTCACTGAACAATATTTTCTAAGAGTAACATTATGAATAACAGAGTAAGAGGAAATGAGACGGTAATACCGCGCCGGCCTTCATAAATGTTGTTCAAAATTAAAGCAAGAGCCGAGATGTACGCTACGAAGACATAAGTGCGAACATACGCGCATGTGGTGTATGCTAATGAAAGTGTACCGAATGAGCGAAACATTAAACTTGTAAATGAAGAAGGGACACGTCAAGGAGCTGTGTTATTTAATTAATTCGCTAATTAATTCAAGTACGTACTCAAGATAAATAAAATGTTTACATTTAATCTTGATGTGCTAGACGTGTTGGATCCATTATGAAGAAGAAAACTAGATAGAAACTGTTGTAACTCAAGTAACCGGATTAAAATAGGTACACAGGACACCAGAAACGTCTAAAAGCTTTTAGAACAAAACAAAAACATAAACAACAAGCGAAACTAGTTTAGGTTTGACGAACAATATTCGCGTAAACGTCAGACAACATTAAACAAACAACGCACACGAAAGCCAACATTAAATCGCTCACAACCAACTAACTTTCAGCTTTAGTTTCAAACTAATTTCGCGAGCGCTGATTCCGGATACTGATGATTCGGTTAAATCTGCATTATACATTCAATCTCTTTGCCGCTTCGGAGGTAAACAAGATTATCTGCCGCCGTTACCCGTCTATATCTTCGGATGCCACTTATTTTGTAGCATCTGGTACAGTTGCAAAGTTTTGGTGGAAAACAAACTGTTGGTAAGACATTGTTGAGGAAAGTTATGGTAAAAACACGCGCCTCCGAGCGAGCCTTAAACATGTTGTGGTGATATTGTACGTGCTCACTATTCAGAAAAATATAAAACGGTCATATACTTAGAAGATAGGGAACCGACAGGATCTTAGTAACATCTAATTTAATAATAATAAAATTGGCGTTGTTTTAAATGATATGCTTGAACTAGAATTTGACTGTTATCCCACCTGATGGTGAGAGTAGTGGTGAAGCGCACTAGTTTATATTTTCCCGATTGTATTATGTACTGGTTTAAATTAGGTTTGCTTTTCTGGACCAATCCATGTCGGCTAGGGAGCTTTAAATTTGGTTTGTCAGAATCGGAACCGAAATCCGAAGCGGAGACAGAAAGGTCAAATTCTGTTACGTAAAATATAAGATAAGCAAAAGAAACTCTGATAAGTAAAAAAAAACTGGGCAAGTGCGAGTCGGACTCTTGCACTGAAGGTTCCGTGCAAATTACAATTCCCGAATGTTGGATTCGATTCCCGAAAAAATGGAATTTTTCCGAATTGAATTTTTTTTTTTTTTGTAACGTAATTAAGAACAAATTTACGATTTTCAATTTTTTTCCTATACCTAACCTAACCTAACCTATACCTGTGCTAACCTTGCTTTGTGCCAATTTTTTCCAATACCTGTGCTATAACACCTTGCTTTGTGCTAAATTTCAGGATTCTGGGTCAACGGGAAGTATAACCCTATGAATTTCGATTTTGGAGAGTATCAAATTATACCTTTTTTTGCGACATACGGCCGTATCTTTTTTATTCATTATCTTCGATGTTTTTTCACAGCTTAAAGGGACCGCAGACCTGAGTATTTGGTTTTAATTTCAACTCGATACCTCCACGCGTTCTCGAGATAAAGGGTCTTGACAGACAGACAGACGGACGGACAACAAAGTGATCCTATAAGGGTTCCGTTTTTTCCTTTCGAGGTACGGAACCCTAAAAAAAGCGAATTCTCAATATTCCAAATACAAAACAAAACATCAAGTGAATAACCGACAGAAGGTACTCCAGGTCGGAGGTTCCCTACGCGACAAGTATGAACAAATTGGCAACACCAATGGTGAGAACCTACTACAGGCAAAATTCGTATCTGATTAGAGCGAGTCGAGCTTTTAACATGGCCGGCCGGGAATTTGACATCGATCTTTTTAATACTAGCATAAATTGAAACGAACCCTTTGTAATGATTTTTTCGCAAACATCCCATAATTTTGAAGTTTTTATTATTTTCATTGTTGTTCCTATTTATTTAGAATCAAAGTAGCAATTTAAAAAAATCGATTTCTTTGGGAATATTAATTTAGTTTTTGAGCTGTGTATTTAGATAGGGTAATGTACCGATTGTTTTAACATATATATTCATTTACTGTAAGTGAAAACTTGTAATTGGCCTTAGTTTTATTATGATAAGTTACCATGTTTTTGTTAGCTGTAAGTTTTCCATATATAATAAAATAAATAAATAAATAAATTTATACCTACCTCCGATATAAACTCCAAATAAAATTTATCGGAACCGAAATCAGAATCAGGAG
The DNA here is from genome assembly GCA_910589285.2 of Mythimna ferrago. Lineage (NCBI taxonomy): Eukaryota > Metazoa > Arthropoda > Insecta > Lepidoptera > Noctuidae > Mythimna > Mythimna ferrago. Next base: position 27,674,797 of record OU342684.1, read on the forward strand.
TGCAAAATCAATCGGAACTTCCAAACTTTCGGAATTTGAATAGGATCACCGTAACACCTCCAGTCTCGACTTAGAAATGCTAAGCACTATCATAGTACCTAAACTGAGTAACAACCACTAAGCTGCTGTTCATAAACTTGCTTCTGCATACATCAGAACTCTGCCCAACCTAAACAGCTACACTGTTTATTCCCTCCCACCCCCGCACCGCACCGCACCCTCCCCCTCTCCTCTCCCATCTGTCCCACAACTAGTGTCTTTAATAAAGTGGAGTTGGAAGAAACTTGTTACTTGCTTGATGAATTTTAATGCAAAAAGGATCTTGAAAATTACTTCAATTAAACACTTTAAGATCCAAGCGAACGCTGATTAAGAAGTTAACGTAGTTTCAAATTGCACTCATGCGGAGTAGCATTCAAATTCAATTAGGATAGGAGGAATAAATGTTTTGCAGTTTTCAATTGAAGTTAGTGGTTTAAATATTTAGGCAGTGCTGGCTTTGCGAAGTAGAATTTTCAATCACTTTACACTCCACTTAGGCCCCATTTGCAAATAAGTCCACACAAAAAGTCCGATGAAAAATGACCAGTCCGACTTATTTAGCGTAGGATCCCCAAAAACAAAAGAGGCTCCCCTTGATAAATGTCAGCGAGCGGTTCCTTTTGTGGCGGGCTTCGCTAACCGAGTGAGTAATCGTCGTCACCTTCCCCCAAATCGTCTTTACATTGCGGCTCTATTGAGGCAGGCTTCAAAGCCTCCACGTGGGTCTCCGCCTCACCACCCTTTGTTTATGGGTTTGTAGATGCTTCGTCAACTTTTAGCGGTGAATCGTGCATATACTTTCGACGACGCTTAAGATGTATTTGTTGTTTTTGGAACTGAAAATAAACTTGTTACTGAATTTATTAGTGATTGGGTTTTAAAAAAAGATATATCTATCGTAAATAAACACTTGCATGTTTAGAAACCAGTTGGATACAGAAACCGTAGAGGAGAAATCCACAACGATTTATCCATTCTACGTTGATTCATTACTGTTTTCTTTTTGAGTTTTCGCGTAATTCCATCAACGTCAAGCGCATAGAATATATAAAGCCTTTGTCGAAAATACGCAAAGTCTTTATGTATACTGTACAGAATATAAGTTAAGGCAATAAAAACACTTCGCAGCAATTTGTAACCTTTCCTTAGCGTTAAAACTTTCAGCGGTTCTTATAAAAACTACAAGAGTTGCTGCTAACAAAAAACCTACAACAAAGATAAAAAAAATATTCCAACAACTCTGACCCAATTGAATAACCCGTCTCTAGGTAGCAACGCGCAGAAAATTGAAAAACCCAAACGCAAATAGGTAAGACAGATGAGCGAGGCGCCTCCGACTCCGGGGGACACTCCGAGAGGCGATTTGTCAAAGAGAGATTACTCAACAGGGAGCCCCAGATTGGATGTGTGCCTAGGAGCGCCTGGTGCCGCTTCAGTAGAGTTGTAAAAGGTTGACACAGCTGCTGTTGTGTCGGTCTGGAGAAAGCTTTATTCCTTTAACTTACAGCCTTTAGGAGACGAAGGTTGTGTTGCCATAATTTCGCTGTCGAACCAAACTTTTTACATTACCTGTGTCAACTTATGTATCGTTTGTGTCTTCATTTGCTTCGTTGAGTCCTCCATTTCAGTCATCGGTAATGTTTACAACTGTTTCTAAAGGTTTCAGAGTTCTCTCATTTCTTATGCCATTCCTGACAACTTCAGACAGATTAATGAACAGATTGCCGACGACAACACCGCATCATCTGAATACACGAGCAATGGCATCAGATAACAAACCGAATCACGTTTCCGCCGTTAAAATAACAATAAATGATCCCTCTTAACAATCTCGTTTGCGTACGTCTTAAGCTCTAACACTGAGTAATAAGGGTAATTTTGTATCGTCTGAAGTGCAGGACTAACGTTGTCACCCTGTTCAATGGCGCATTGTTAAGGGATTTGAATTCGCGATCAGTTGCCGTCGGCCGGAAACGTTTGATGGTATTAAAACTTTGTTGTCAAGTGTTTCAGGAGATGAAATACCTCGGTTTGTTGCTTAATACTGTTGAACATCACAAGAGAATATTTTACACAAGAATTGTTACTCTCCAGTCAATATACTTAGTAGGGTATGTGGAAATTTGAAAACTACTTGACCAAGTACACAATTTAGGCTAGCAAACGCTGAAATAAATGATATAATTCAACGATTTGAAAGTGATTTGTGAATTGTGTTGTGTACAAATTGAACATCATCGCAGCAACATAGCGGTGTATTCATCTATCGCCAGTCTCTGCACTGGATACAGACTACAAACAAAGCGCGGCGCAAATGAAGCGAGACAATTGAAAACTGATGAAATGCGATTGAAAAGTGAATGGAGTGTGGCAAACAGAGCAAATAAACGCGGCCGGCAGCGGACCAGCCGCCCCGCAGTTGCCCCGCACCCGCCCCGCTCACGCCCCGCACACAAAGCTCCCCTAATGTAGGCCACTGGGCGATCCATTATTCCATTTAACGACAACTTTTGCAATACTCGATTATTTTTCAAACGTCAAGAATATTGTGCTTTGACTTGAAATATTTCCTCTCTCGGCTCCCTTTCACAAGTTATTAAATGTTTGTTCGTAATATCTCCTTTGACTTTGAGTAAAATGAAAGCTGTGCAAAGTAAATAACTAACATTTTTGAGTGTCAGTTTGAGCTTGGGGGAAGTTAATAAGGTTTGGTGTGAGGAAGGATTCTGTGTCATAGTTTAGGAACGTGCTGAGCCGTCTAAGGGGGTTATCACACCGCCATGCATCACGCTGCATGTTGCGAGTCAACGCACCTACGCACGTACTTGCGAGAGTGCAGATCTACATCATTGTGCGGGTTTTGTACGCACTTACGCGCGTAGGTGCGTTTTGTAAATTCACGCATGCTCTGACTCATTTCATACAAAATCACGTACGGCACTACGAGACTCAGTGTGCAATACCTTGCGCGTCGCCCCGCACCCAAGCGCGTGAGTGCATTTTTCTCCGCATGTAGGCGTGTGATCTGCATGAACACGCGTGGATGCATTTTCGGTGTGTTGGACTGTGCGTGTTTTCTATACAAACGGAGATGCTTACAAGTAACGTTAAGACACGCATTCACGCGCTACACTGCGTGGTGCGTGGCAGTGTGATAATTGCCTAAGGGTTAACTGCCACGTTGAGTCTCAACTCGACACTGACAGATTATTTTATAAGTCGGTCCGTAAAATAATCCAGTTGACCTCAAGTTAGTTCCCATTACAATGTCAAGTCATTTAATGTCCGTAACAACGTTATGCTTGGACTTATGATTCCGTGATTGCTATTTCTTTTCCTCGTAATATCGTTGTTGGAGGACACAAAGTTCGTTACTGAAAGATATTGGATTCATGTTTCAGGACAAATTGATAAACCTGTTTTTGCTGATTCGCAATTTCAGTAAGAATATAATTTGTTTCTCAGAAGATTGAACCTTCAAAGGTTTCTTGTAAAACTTGCAAAATTGTTTGAATAGCAGAAATTGTATAATAGTTTCTCAGTTGCCTTGTGATTTATCAATAACCCGGTGTCTTCACTTTTTTCACTGACTAATCAAGAGAAATCAAGAGAAGAATGTTCTTTAACTGACAATAAGTACATTAAGTACAATCTTTCATTAGGGATCCACGCAATAACAACAATAAAAGCTCTTTTAAACACTTTTTTATTTATATTTTATTGGAGAAAACAAACAATCGTACTTTACATTACTTAAAGCATATTGTATATCTTAAAATTCATCTAGACATTATTTCTAGATACACAATATTATGCTTTAAGTAAATGTACAATACAACGTTTCCAAATGTTATTAGTTTATTTTAGCAAAATTAAATAAAATCAATGTTAAAATAACAATATCTACAATTTTTTTGCTATCTTAAAACATAATAGTTAAAACCTACTTAAATACTAATAGCACGATAACCAAAAAAAACTTCAGCGAGGATTTGTTTTTTAAATATATATTTTGGTAGAACAAAAAAATTATGACGAAATGATATTGTGCACAAATTAATTTTAAAATAAAATTAGCCAGACTTCTAAAACACGAGTCACTTGTCCGACATACCGTAGCAGTAGCAACATACACAGAGCACCCAGCAACAGTTGAGTGTCGGTCGCGGCTCGTTGCTGCTGTTGTTGTGTATGTTGTTATGTTGCTGTTGTCAGCCTGAGCTAGTTGTTCGACAACTCGAGCCATTATGCTTTTATCGTGTCGCGGAGTTCACGGCTCGTTGGCTACAGCTCACAAGATATAACTAGTGGATTAATTCATGTCCCTATCGTAAATGTTGTAAGCATTAATCTATGGATATACTTGTAGGTGTGTGTATGGAGTGTGGTATTGTTATGTAAATTCTTATCTATTATGCATTTTTTCGCTCAATTCATCAATTGGCGTTTGACGGATGATGTGGCCGACGATAGAGCACGCTTACCTAGGAGCAACTTATTCACTCTTGACTTAAAGACCCTTAGGATGTAGTTATCAGGAAACACAGACTCAGACAGGAAAGTCCACTCTTTAGTTGTACACTACAATTAATGTATTCCCAAAACGCTTTGTTCGTATGAGTGGGATGTCCACCACGTACCGGAGGCGTAATGCCTTACGTCTAGTAGTCCGATGATGGCTTAGATTTTAAATATCTAAAGCTGAGTTAATCAGGAATCAGAAACGTTTATTTCAAATAGACCAATTACTGGCACTTTTGAATTGAAAAATGTCGGTCAGTCAAAAAAGTGAAGCTAAATTGTTGTTCCAAAGAGTAGACCTCTATGGAGAAGATCGTACAAGAAACTCCATGGACACTCTTTTAAATCGTATTATGAGTTACATAAATCTTGATTAATTTTCAACTGAACACTCAAACCAGCTTTTCTCCCGAAAACCTTAACCCACAAACAAACCATAATTCCTCACAGTCAACCCTACTGACTTACTTCCATTTATACTTATCTAAACCCCATTGTAGTCCTAAAGCCAAACAAATAAAGGCCGCGCCACACAGGCGAGTGCGATCAATCACTGCTCTAGTGAGTAATGGTCCTTACGGTGAGCTGCAGATAATGTGCTGCATCAGACTGCACCTCCAACTCGTGAGCTATGACGGATGGAGCCAGCCGCCATTGTAGCCCGGAAGGAGCCAGTGCCCATTGTGGCCTGGTTTCTAAACCTTTAACAGTTAGCTTCTAAACTATCTTGGAATTGGAAAATGTTACTGTTGATCTGGCCCCTGTTTAATCTAGTTCAAATGTTTAATTATTTTTTACATGAACTCCGGTACTATAACAAGTACCTGATAAATTGAGAATAAAATACATGGATCTCTTCCGACACCGCCTTGTAAAGCGTTTGTCGGATTACCACGGGTTAACTGTACATAAAGCGTTTACGGAGGAAAATGGGCGGTTAATGTGAGGAAGTTTGAAAGTTATCAAACATATTTCTTAGACGATAGTATTATTTCTTCAATTTCTGTTCATTTTTATCTTCTTCTCGACTTGCCAATCATATTGAACATCTATAAAAGACATTATCTCATTTTGGAAATTGTTTGTGTTATAAAAATTTCCAGCGTAATTTTTTTTAAATAGAAATTATCCAGTGACATCTCCCGCTCTAGGGCGGAGCAGTTTCGCTTTTAGAAGTCAACCAAAGCTTATGTAATAAGAAATGGATTCTTCCAAAACTCAAAACAAACCTGCTGCGCTAGATAACTCACTTCAAACAAATGCCCGAGAACATTAAGACAAAATCTCTTAAAATGAAAAAAATCCAAGTAATGGCCGGTACTTCTCTCGAATTTAAAAAATAAATTTGCAAATACCCTCTCAGTAGAGACTCCTCTAAATAATTTACCGTTTAAATCGGATTAGTGATTAATGACGAGCAATTTGTCAATTAAGATCGCTCTCCGTTGGCTGGAAGATAATTTCCCGATATTATTGAGTTAGCTTGTTATACTGCGCGTATTACGTTGTTTTGTTATTGCCGTTTAATTACTGGGTCTTTTGGTCTTGGTAATAAGCTTATCGGAGAATTAAGGAGGTTTATTAAGCAAGTTTTTTTGTTGACCTTTTTAATACCGTAATTAAAGACACAATAGAAAGACAATGAGAGACCGAACGCCGACGATCGCTTGGGGTTTAATGAATTAAGGTGGGAAATCATCCAATGAATTCTCTCGTTCTTGGGCGGAGCGAGAGCTCGTTTGATCCTTCTTTGCCTTGCGTTGAAAGACGTTTTAGTAAGCTTAATGCTGCAACTGGTTTCGGGTGGTCTTTTCCGGTTGTTCGTTTATTTTTTTGTACACACAGAGAAACAGTAATAGTTACCTAAATTATATTATTCAGATTCCGATTCGTTTATTCATTGTAAAACATAGGTAGGCACATTTTAAGTTCTTATTCAATACATTAAGGGCGCTATGTTTTGCCTCTAGGGCGTACAAAGTAGTAATATAGGCAATTTAAAACAAGAAATTAATATTATGAACCACAAATAAAGAAATAAATCAAGATAAAACAATGGAAATGAAAAAGAGTCCGCAGTTATATACCTAATAATGTTAAATTGTCAGCACTTATTTCAAAAAAAATATTAAAGAATTTGAATGATGTCATAATTTAAAATTAAATGTTGAGATGTAATATAAAATGTCAAAGTGTAAAATGAAATGTCAAAACGTAAAATTGAATGTCAATATAGAAAATCAATAATTTTTACTTATTAAATGTCAGAAGTTTTATAATAACGTTATTGTTATGTATTCAATCACCGAATATTTGAAGGACTTCAAATATTTGGTGGTTGAATTATATCATTTTTCTATTAAAAAATTTTTCAATTTTCTTTTAAAGTTCTGCAAATTCTCATTATTAATGCTATCAGGTTTATTATAAATGTTTGGAGCAATACCAAAGAAATTCTTTTTCAATAAAGCAGTTTTACATTTGTTCTGACATAACACATTTTCATATTGGGCACGATTTGGAGTTCGCTTATCTGCTGAAAATTATAAATCTGATTATAAACGAAAGGAAGCATTAAAAATAAATATAGACTATAGAAACAAAAGAAAAAGAGTAAATGGTCTTCAACTAAAGTATTAAGGAAACCTACACATGTAATTGAAATATAACACGCGTACATACTCGTTTACGTATTAAATTAAAAAGATATTTTCCTTTAGTAACAAATCGATTCTGTCTAAGTTTGATTTGATTTACATAACAATGGGCCTCATACAGATCGAAACAAGTAACTGACGAAACTGTCACTGTACTAAAGCTTGCAATTTATCATCTCGAAGCTAAACATTTACAAACCGTTTTCTTTTCTACAAAATTGAAATGCGTCAAAGAAAAAGGTAAATTGAATAAGAAGCAATCTTATTGGTAAATTCCTCTTAAGTTTATCTTAATTGGAATTCGTCGCGACCGGACGGACTGCCTTCAAAAGAAACGTTCAATTTCCGATCAGCCATCACTTTACTAGATAAACATCGCGACAAATGAGACGATATGGATCCTAATTGCTCCGCTGTAGTTGGATATGAGTCCTGATCGGTCGGGACTAGGTCTTGCGCTAGTGGCGCCCTCTATGGCGGCTGTATTGGCTTTATGATTGATGTGTCGCTGCGCTGCGGTGATCCGTTTGCGTCTGACACATGGTATGAAGGCAATGTCGTTTTAATATGAGGATTTAGGGACCTGTTACTCGTTTTAAAGGAGCTTTTCTGTCCCCTCGCAGACGCGTCATTTGGAACTTTCATGTTAGATCTTTTTTTCTTATTGTGGCAAGGAGTTCACAGTTTCTTATAATTAGATACAAGTAAATGTAATGTGCTATAGGTCAGGTACTGTCTCCCAAACTAAGAGAATGCCTGTGTTTTGGGTGGTAATGTGTGCAGTTGTTTAGTGAGGCTCTATGTTTACGTAACGTAGTCGCTGGGTACTTGAAATAGTTACAATTATTATACACGTAGTTATTACGTAGATGGATCATGTATTGTTGGGTAGGTATATTGTAAAGTTGGGTGAGTGTATGTGTGTGTTTTACATTAGATATTTCTGTAAAAACAAATCCAGTTTTACGATCACTTTTCTAACGTGTCTGTGGAAGTCAAAAGAAACTTAGCAAGACATTCAAAGCATCATAACGACGGTTGAGAAGTGCTACAAACGCTTTACCAACAATACCACCGACACTATCTACTAGTGTTTTATTCCAACGGTCCTCTCGGGGAACTAGCAGCGCAACTTGCGAGATACAATCTCCATACGTTCATATGTATGCGAAGCATTCTCTCTCGCGTTCTCCTCATCTCGTATTCATGATATTATTTTAAAATTGAAATTACAACTGCTATTTTACTGCGATTGCGAGACTTCTTTATTAAGATTAATTAAAAAGAGAACACAAAAGTTCTCGCCAGGGATTGCATCGGAGAACAATCTGCAATATTTTCTTTGTGTTATGATGGGATTTTCTTTCTTTAAGCTTTGAATATGATATTGCAATTATGTGTTTTGTTCTTTTTAGCAGAACTGAATCAGCTTTGTTTCGGAATTCTTTTTTTTTTTTTTATTGTACGCACAATTTTAACAAACAATTTAAAAAAATGTATAACGTGTATGGAATGTACCTAGAGTATAAAAATAAGGGAAAATGTTGAGAGGTTTTAGGGTATTTTTAATATTGTGCGGATTTCATGCACGCGGGTTTGCTCCACAAGCAGTGATTTCAATAAATAGTTGTATGAGAGGGACATTTGCGGGGGTTAGGCGTGCGAAGCAATCCCGTTATCATAACCGCACGATTTTAAAAACACCCTTAGCGTTCTATATGTTCTATACTGCTTTACAGCCTACATATTTATCGCCATTTGTTGTTACCTAGTATGTAGTTTAATGTTATTAATACCTATGTCATCATAATTTCCCGGCCCTGATCCCATGTTAATAGAATTCGCCACAATACGTTTAGTTTTTACAATCTGTCCTATCAACCGTCGCGCTGTCACTGATTTCCTTTTCTGTCATAACATACCTCACACAATCTAAAGTTGCTAGAGTCTGTCTATAAATTCAAACAACTTGGGTAATTATTAGGGCAAAATGAAATCTGATGTAGTCAACACTGGTTCAATAATCAAGGTTGATTAAGAGATCTTGATCATAGTTTACTGATAGAAGAACCTTTAAAACAGTATCAAATATGAGTATTTTTTAAATGATTAAATATTATACAAAACTCGTGCTAGTTGTGTGTGTAGTGCTGTTGTTAAAATATTTGAGAAACTATACAAAGATTTATGATAATTTCAAAAAGTCAATTTTCTCCTTATCTGTTCTAAATTCAAATTCTTGAATGTATCCGGCTTGAACGATTTCAATTGTCATATTCCTTCAGATCGAATATTAAAATACGACGGGCGAATGATTGCCGTCGCCGCATTGTAAACTCAATAGCATCGGACGCGTGGTGGAGAAGTGGGTCGATCTCAACAATGCATATTTCATGTATTCTGTCTGAAGATGTAAAGGGTACGTTGTGTGGTAATGTCGACTCGATGTTTGGATTAAAATAAAGAGTAAAATAGTAAAGGCAAAATAATAGTAATATTAGCAAATCGGATCTACAGGACTGAGAAAAAAAACAACATATCGTTATCTAGACATTATTTCTAGATACACAATATTATGCTTTAAGTAAATGTACAATACAACGTTTCCAAATGTTATTAGTTTATTTTAGCAAAATTAAATAAAATCAATGTTAAAATAACAATATCTACAATTTTTTTGCTATCTTAAAACATAATAGTTAAAACCTACTTAAATACTAATAGCACGATAACCAAAAAAAACTTCAGCGAGGATTTGTTTTTTAAATATATATTTTGGTAGAACAAAAAAATTATGACGAAATGATATTGTGCACAAATTAATTTTAAAATAAAATTAGCCAGACTTCTAAAACACGAGTCACTTGTCCGACATACCGTAGCAGTAGCAACATACACAGAGCACCCAGCAACAGTTGAGTGTCGGTCGCGGCTCGTTGCTGCTGTTGTTGTGTATGTTGTTATGTTGCTGTTGTCAGCCTGAGCTAGTTGTTCGACAACTCGAGCCATTATGCTTTTATCGTGTCGCGGAGTTCACGGCTCGTTGGCTACAGCTCACAAGATATAACTAGTGGATTAATTCATGTCCCTATCGTAAATGTTGTAAGCATTAATCTATGGATATACTTGTAGGTGTGTGTATGGAGTGTGGTATTGTTATGTAAATTCTTATCTATTATGCATTTTTTCGCTCAATTCATCAATTGGCGTTTGACGGATGATGTGGCCGACGATAGAGCACGCTTACCTAGGAGCAACTTATTCACTCTTGACTTAAAGACCCTTAGGATGTAGTTATCAGGAAACACAGACTCAGACAGGAAAGTCCACTCTTTAGTTGTACACTACAATTAATGTATTCCCAAAACGCTTTGTTCGTATGAGTGGGATGTCCACCACGTACCGGAGGCGTAATGCCTTACGTCTAGTAGTCCGATGATGGCTTAGATTTTAAATATCTAAAGCTGAGTTAATCAGGAATCAGAAACGTTTATTTCAAATAGACCAATTACTGGCACTTTTGAATTGAAAAATGTCGGTCAGTCAAAAAAGTGAAGCTAAATTGTTGTTCCAAAGAGTAGACCTCTATGGAGAAGATCGTACAAGAAACTCCATGGACACTCTTTTAAATCGTATTATGAGTTACATAAATCTTGATTAATTTTCAACTGAACACTCAAACCAGCTTTTCTCCCGAAAACCTTAACCCACAAACAAACCATAATTCCTCACAGTCAACCCTACTGACTTACTTCCATTTATACTTATCTAAACCCCATTGTAGTCCTAAAGCCAAACAAATAAAGGCCGCGCCACACAGGCGAGTGCGATCAATCACTGCTCTAGTGAGTAATGGTCCTTACGGTGAGCTGCAGATAATGTGCTGCATCAGACTGCACCTCCAACTCGTGAGCTATGACGGATGGAGCCAGCCGCCATTGTAGCCCGGAAGGAGCCAGTGCCCATTGTGGCCTGGTTTCTAAACCTTTAACAGTTAGCTTCTAAACTATCTTGGAATTGGAAAATGTTACTGTTGATCTGGCCCCTGTTTAATCTAGTTCAAATGTTTAATTATTTTTTACATGAACTCCGGTACTATAACAAGTACCTGATAAATTGAGAATAAAATACATGGATCTCTTCCGACACCGCCTTGTAAAGCGTTTGTCGGATTACCACGGGTTAACTGTACATAAAGCGTTTACGGAGGAAAATGGGCGGTTAATGTGAGGAAGTTTGAAAGTTATCAAACATATTTCTTAGACGATAGTATTATTTCTTCAATTTCTGTTCATTTTTATCTTCTTCTCGACTTGCCAATCATATTGAACATCTATAAAAGACATTATCTCATTTTGGAAATTGTTTGTGTTATAAAAATTTCCAGCGTAATTTTTTTTAAATAGAAATTATCCAGTGACATCTCCCGCTCTAGGGCGGAGCAGTTTCGCTTTTAGAAGTCAACCAAAGCTTATGTAATAAGAAATGGATTCTTCCAAAACTCAAAACAAACCTGCTGCGCTAGATAACTCACTTCAAACAAATGCCCGAGAACATTAAGACAAAATCTCTTAAAATGAAAAAAATCCAAGTAATGGCCGGTACTTCTCTCGAATTTAAAAAATAAATTTGCAAATACCCTCTCAGTAGAGACTCCTCTAAATAATTTACCGTTTAAATCGGATTAGTGATTAATGACGAGCAATTTGTCAATTAAGATCGCTCTCCGTTGGCTGGAAGATAATTTCCCGATATTATTGAGTTAGCTTGTTATACTGCGCGTATTACGTTGTTTTGTTATTGCCGTTTAATTACTGGGTCTTTTGGTCTTGGTAATAAGCTTATCGGAGAATTAAGGAGGTTTATTAAGCAAGTTTTTTTGTTGACCTTTTTAATACCGTAATTAAAGACACAATAGAAAGACAATGAGAGACCGAACGCCGACGATCGCTTGGGGTTTAATGAATTAAGGTGGGAAATCATCCAATGAATTCTCTCGTTCTTGGGCGGAGCGAGAGCTCGTTTGATCCTTCTTTGCCTTGCGTTGAAAGACGTTTTAGTAAGCTTAATGCTGCAACTGGTTTCGGGTGGTCTTTTCCGGTTGTTCGTTTATTTTTTTGTACACACAGAGAAACAGTAATAGTTACCTAAATTATATTATTCAGATTCCGATTCGTTTATTCATTGTAAAACATAGGTAGGCACATTTTAAGTTCTTATTCAATACATTAAGGGCGCTATGTTTTGCCTCTAGGGCGTACAAAGTAGTAATATAGGCAATTTAAAACAAGAAATTAATATTATGAACCACAAATAAAGAAATAAATCAAGATAAAACAATGGAAATGAAAAAGAGTCCGCAGTTATATACCTAATAATGTTAAATTGTCAGCACTTATTTCAAAAAAAATATTAAAGAATTTGAATGATGTCATAATTTAAAATTAAATGTTGAGATGTAATATAAAATGTCAAAGTGTAAAATGAAATGTCAAAACGTAAAATTGAATGTCAATATAGAAAATCAATAATTTTTACTTATTAAATGTCAGAAGTTTTATAATAACGTTATTGTTATGTATTCAATCACCGAATATTTGAAGGACTTCAAATATTTGGTGGTTGAATTATATCATTTTTCTATTAAAAAATTTTTCAATTTTCTTTTAAAGTTCTGCAAATTCTCATTATTAATGCTATCAGGTTTATTATAAATGTTTGGAGCAATACCAAAGAAATTCTTTTTCAATAAAGCAGTTTTACATTTGTTCTGACATAACACATTTTCATATTGGGCACGATTTGGAGTTCGCTTATCTGCTGAAAATTATAAATCTGATTATAAACGAAAGGAAGCATTAAAAATAAATATAGACTATAGAAACAAAAGAAAAAGAGTAAATGGTCTTCAACTAAAGTATTAAGGAAACCTACACATGTAATTGAAATATAACACGCGTACATACTCGTTTACGTATTAAATTAAAAAGATATTTTCCTTTAGTAACAAATCGATTCTGTCTAAGTTTGATTTGATTTACATAACAATGGGCCTCATACAGATCGAAACAAGTAACTGACGAAACTGTCACTGTACTAAAGCTTGCAATTTATCATCTCGAAGCTAAACATTTACAAACCGTTTTCTTTTCTACAAAATTGAAATGCGTCAAAGAAAAAGGTAAATTGAATAAGAAGCAATCTTATTGGTAAATTCCTCTTAAGTTTATCTTAATTGGAATTCGTCGCGACCGGACGGACTGCCTTCAAAAGAAACGTTCAATTTCCGATCAGCCATCACTTTACTAGATAAACATCGCGACAAATGAGACGATATGGATCCTAATTGCTCCGCTGTAGTTGGATATGAGTCCTGATCGGTCGGGACTAGGTCTTGCGCTAGTGGCGCCCTCTATGGCGGCTGTATTGGCTTTATGATTGATGTGTCGCTGCGCTGCGGTGATCCGTTTGCGTCTGACACATGGTATGAAGGCAATGTCGTTTTAATATGAGGATTTAGGGACCTGTTACTCGTTTTAAAGGAGCTTTTCTGTCCCCTCGCAGACGCGTCATTTGGAACTTTCATGTTAGATCTTTTTTTCTTATTGTGGCAAGGAGTTCACAGTTTCTTATAATTAGATACAAGTAAATGTAATGTGCTATAGGTCAGGTACTGTCTCCCAAACTAAGAGAATGCCTGTGTTTTGGGTGGTAATGTGTGCAGTTGTTTAGTGAGGCTCTATGTTTACGTAACGTAGTCGCTGGGTACTTGAAATAGTTACAATTATTATACACGTAGTTATTACGTAGATGGATCATGTATTGTTGGGTAGGTATATTGTAAAGTTGGGTGAGTGTATGTGTGTGTTTTACATTAGATATTTCTGTAAAAACAAATCCAGTTTTACGATCACTTTTCTAACGTGTCTGTGGAAGTCAAAAGAAACTTAGCAAGACATTCAAAGCATCATAACGACGGTTGAGAAGTGCTACAAACGCTTTACCAACAATACCACCGACACTATCTACTAGTGTTTTATTCCAACGGTCCTCTCGGGGAACTAGCAGCGCAACTTGCGAGATACAATCTCCATACGTTCATATGTATGCGAAGCATTCTCTCTCGCGTTCTCCTCATCTCGTATTCATGATATTATTTTAAAATTGAAATTACAACTGCTATTTTACTGCGATTGCGAGACTTCTTTATTAAGATTAATTAAAAAGAGAACACAAAAGTTCTCGCCAGGGATTGCATCGGAGAACAATCTGCAATATTTTCTTTGTGTTATGATGGGATTTTCTTTCTTTAAGCTTTGAATATGATATTGCAATTATGTGTTTTGTTCTTTTTAGCAGAACTGAATCAGCTTTGTTTCGGAATTCTTTTTTTTTTTTTTATTGTACGCACAATTTTAACAAACAATTTAAAAAAATGTATAACGTGTATGGAATGTACCTAGAGTATAAAAATAAGGGAAAATGTTGAGAGGTTTTAGGGTATTTTTAATATTGTGCGGATTTCATGCACGCGGGTTTGCTCCACAAGCAGTGATTTCAATAAATAGTTGTATGAGAGGGACATTTGCGGGGGTTAGGCGTGCGAAGCAATCCCGTTATCATAACCGCACGATTTTAAAAACACCCTTAGCGTTCTATATGTTCTATACTGCTTTACAGCCTACATATTTATCGCCATTTGTTGTTACCTAGTATGTAGTTTAATGTTATTAATACCTATGTCATCATAATTTCCCGGCCCTGATCCCATGTTAATAGAATTCGCCACAATACGTTTAGTTTTTACAATCTGTCCTATCAACCGTCGCGCTGTCACTGATTTCCTTTTCTGTCATAACATACCTCACACAATCTAAAGTTGCTAGAGTCTGTCTATAAATTCAAACAACTTGGGTAATTATTAGGGCAAAATGAAATCTGATGTAGTCAACACTGGTTCAATAATCAAGGTTGATTAAGAGATCTTGATCATAGTTTACTGATAGAAGAACCTTTAAAACAGTATCAAATATGAGTATTTTTTAAATGATTAAATATTATACAAAACTCGTGCTAGTTGTGTGTGTAGTGCTGTTGTTAAAATATTTGAGAAACTATACAAAGATTTATGATAATTTCAAAAAGTCAATTTTCTCCTTATCTGTTCTAAATTCAAATTCTTGAATGTATCCGGCTTGAACGATTTCAATTGTCATATTCCTTCAGATCGAATATTAAAATACGACGGGCGAATGATTGCCGTCGCCGCATTGTAAACTCAATAGCATCGGACGCGTGGTGGAGAAGTGGGTCGATCTCAACAATGCATATTTCATGTATTCTGTCTGAAGATGTAAAGGGTACGTTGTGTGGTAATGTCGACTCGATGTTTGGATTAAAATAAAGAGTAAAATAGTAAAGGCAAAATAATAGTAATATTAGCAAATCGGATCTACAGGACTGAGAAAAAAAACAACATATCGTTATATAAAAATATTTTAAGATCAAAATAGGTTCATGTACCTACTTATAAACTTGCAAACTGACGAGATAATAATACTTTTTAAATTTTGTGCTGTATATAGAATAGGCGTTCGTATTTAATAGGAAGACAAGAAGATTGTTTTTGTAATGTCAAAGGAATCATGTCGGCCGTCAAGCCGCGAGGCGGAGATAATGTTTTTATAAATAGTGCTTCTAAGAATAAACCAACAATCGACCAACACCAAAAGCCTTTTATAAAATGTTCGCCTTGACAATGTTTAGTTTTTTGAAGTACTTAAAGAAAGTAGAAGCAATTTCGCTCGAAAATCGCATTCCACTCAATGTGGGCTTAATATTGATGATATAGATCACTATCAAGCAGGATAAGGAGAGCAGTGATGGCCGGGAGGTAATGGCTGGGACGAGTTGTAGGTCGCGGGTTCAAGCCCTGCCAGGCGCATTACTTTGTGTAATTTATTTCATTACCACTACTCTTAAAAAGGTGAAGAAAAACATAGTTAAGAAACCGGTATGTCCTAGAATGTAACATTCACCAACCCGCACCGGGCCCGCGTGGTGGATTACGGACCATTCCCTCTCCTAGAGAGGGAGGAGGCCTGAGTCCCAGCAAAACCCTGCCAGGCACATAACTTTGTGTAATTTATTTCATTACCACTGCTCTTAAAAAACGGTGAAGGAAAACATCGTGACGAAACCGGCATGAAGACATGTGACATTCACCAACTCGCACTGGGCCCTCGTAGTGGATTACGGCCCATTCCCTCTCCTAGAGAGGAGGCCTGAGCCCCAGCAGTGGGAACATTAAAAAGGTTGATGATGATGATGAATGTTTATTATCTAAATTCTTGTTTTATTTCGTAAAAAAACAAATTGTTAGTCAAAACCTGTTACGAACTTAAAGAATTGAAAGCTTGGTATCGTAAAAAGTAACATAATCAGCATTCAAAGTGTTCATTGAACAAAATTAAAACCGCCTGCTTACGCCACAACTCCATTCCCATTGAAATCGATGGCTGTCTAAATAATTTTGCAAGTTTTTTATATGTTTCAATGTTTTTAGTTGAAAATACCTTTTTTTTAAAATATTTTACAGACTTCAATTATAAAAAAAAAACACTGAAAAGTACAAAACAACTTTAATTTTGGATGTCGGTGTTTCTATAATAGTTTTGTCTCTTTGTCTTTAACACCGACTTCCAAAATTAAAGTTCTTTTGTACTTTTCAGTGTTTTTTTTTAAATATTGATGTCGGATATATTATTATTTTTTTGTAAAAAGGTTTTTTATTATACACTTTTTAGTTATTGTCCCACCACTAAAAAGTACCCCTCAGCCAAACTTAAATACCTTATAGCCAAAGTGCTTCTCATAACGATTATAATAATCCCAAACACGGTTAGATTACTGTACTTGTTGCGACAGTTCTTCTGTATTTCTATGAAGAGTTCTGTTACATATCTTCGAAGTTCATGATGAGATCATAACAATATTTCTATGGGACCAACGTGGAAGCATAATCAATCAATCAAAAAAAAAATTTCAATATCGATCCACAATCGCCGAGATATCGGTGAACATATATGAGTATATTCAGCCGAACATAGAACCTCCTCCTTTTCGAAGTCAGTTAAAAACCAATAAGCTTAGAAGATGTGTAGTCTGTCTGCGTCGGGCGGGGTTCTTTAATAAAAGTCAGTCCATGAAAATGTAAACATCTCTGTATGACTAGCCACAGTAGTCACAAGATGCGATGCCTGGCGATAAAAATATGCAATACTTACTTAAATGTGCTATTTTATCGCATAGTCTCAAGGCGCTTGGCACACTGCAAGTAGGTACATAATTTATAACCCTAGTGTAGATAATAAACAGAATATTTTTACGTTTTACAAGCAGTGTTCTCGATGGAATCCTTTTTGGTATTTATAAATATAAAAATGTACGAAGCGTTATGGAAACACATTCATTATGCGTACAGCTAAAGAGTGGAATTCCCTGCGGGAGTCTGTGTTTCCTGATAGCTACAACCTAGGGGTCTTTAAGTCAAGAGTGAATAGGTTACTTCTAGGCAAGCGTGCTCCATCGTCGACCACATCATCGCTTACCATCAGGTGAGATGGTGGTCAAACGCTAGCCTATCAATAATAAAAAAAAAGATGACAGTTTACAAATAGACGACGCCATATATGCGACATATGCATATTTTGCTGGTATCGGTCATGGTTTAGTGTAATGGACACACTCCTTTATTACAAACTTCTACATAGACACAACTACTACTACATAGAAAACGCCATCGGAAATTACCGAGTCAGATTGAGGCGTATTTAATTTCTGTCATACCACACGGGACTTCCACCTCTATCTCAACAATATAACGTCTATAATCCCTTGCCTGAAAGTATAGTACTGCTTAGATCTATAATTAAGTTATTCGACTGTGTAATATACTGTGACACAAGTTATATGTATTATGTATATACAATACACAAGTTATGTGACGCGATCACGCACTGAAAGTCACATTAATATGAAAACCGCGGGAAGTAACTTGTGACGTAACTTTATCATTAATTTTGTAAATGAGATAAGGAAATTATATGTTTGAGCGAAACTATCTGCTACATAATATGAAATGTGGTATGCAATGACGGAACTCGGATATTACAATCATTGTAAACTTGTGACTCTATCAAACGCCTTGTTGTTTATTTATTTATTTATTTATTTTATTTATTTATTTATGGTTTTACTTTAACAAAAACGGCTATCCGCCAATTACATTAGTTGAAGACAAACGTTGTACAAGGAAAGGTGCACTGAAGGGGCCTAGCGTGGCCTAAGGCGCTTAGTCCACGCTACGCCTCTGCCAGTCCACCTTAGACGTGGGCGAAGGCGCATCAGCGAGGCCATTTTCATTTATAAATTAAATTGTTTTTTTGTTTTTTAGTTTGTAGGAGGTAATCTCTGGAAGTACGGGTCCGATTATTAAAATTTTTTCACCGATAGAAAGCTGCTTTATTCCTGAGTGACATAGGCTATATTTTATGTACGCGGGCGAAGCAAAAGCTAGTAAACTATAAAATAAAATCCTCCTTGTTAAAGCGCCCTCGCACACGCGAGGCCCCTTTGGGTGCAAGGCCGTGGGCCTTCGCCTACCTCTAACTATGCTCGTTGTGGACTGGACGAAGCTGTGTGGCAGATCACCGATGCGATGGACTAACCAATAAAAGAGACTACTAAATGTAGCGATATGAGCTTTTTCAAAATCATCATCAAATCATATCAGCCAAAAGACGTCCACGGTTGGACATAGGCCTCTCCCAAGCGTCGCCACAACGACCGATCCTGTGCGCCACGCTTCCATTGGATTCCCGCGACACTGACCACTGGTCATCGGTCCATCTTACTGGAGACCTTCCAACGTTTTTTAAATAAATCATTATTTTAGGAGAAATAAAATTCTAAAATAACATTGTTGATAAGTCTCGATCGCGTCAATAGCGCAGACACGCTAGTGCGTGCGTATATCTAGTATTATCTACTAATTCCGCTATGCGCTACCAATGTCGTGTGTCGATACCCATATTATTTGTCTACAATTAAATTGATAAATTTATTTTAAAAAAAAACTAGCTCCGACTCGCACTTGAGTCAGACTCACGCACTGAGGGTTCCGTATAAACCTACGTATGTAAATAGTTCAATTCCCGAATTATAGTCTCGAAGATTTTCCGAATCGCATTTTTTTTTTGTGACGTATCAAAAAATTTACTGTTTTTAGATTTATTACTATATATCTGTGCTATAAGACCTTGATTTGTGCCTAATGTCAGGATTCTGGTTCAACAGGAAGTAGCCTATGAATATTGATTCCCTTGAGAGTGTCGAAATGTACGTTTTTTGCGACATAAAAGGCCGTATCTTTTGGAGCGCAGAACTGAGTATACGGTTTTAATTTCAACTCGATCGCTACATGCGTTTCCAAGAAAAAGGGTCTTATCAGACAGACGTCTAATAAAGTGATCCTATAAGGGTACGGAACCCTAAAAAATTTGATACTAAGTAGTCAGTGCTTTTTCGATTAAAACTTAATTTTCTATTTGCTGTGTAGGATGTGCATTATTCCAATTACACGTTGTTTAAGCTAGGTAGATTATTAAGCCTGCCAACCAAAATCTTTATCAATCGTGTACTCCATCATATAACAAACATTCTTACATTAAAACAGCCGTAAAAAGATTGAAATAAAAAAAATCTTCCAACGTCGAACTATTAAATTCCATACAAAAAGGTCACTTTAATTTGAAAACCTTGTCGGTATCCGTATGTGTGCTCACGAGTCAAACTATGCAGACAAAATGAAAAATCTGAAGCATTCCAATTACGCGATCGAATAAAAACCCGTTCGGAACCGAGGAAGTTATTCAAAATATATTTTAACGGATCGTGGATATTGTAGCCGTGCTGTAATTGCGAAATACCGTCGTCGGCACGTCGCGAGTGTGCGCCCAGCATTACGTTGCGCACAATGGATGCCTCACTCCACAGCGAGCACGTAAGACAGGCCGCGCGCCTGCGACTGAACGCGATCGCATAGGAATGTTAATTTGAACACAATTGTTTCCATGTAGGCTTATAGTTTAAAGACTTTAAAGAATGCGACGTGTTGCTGTTTGCTTTGTAATGGAAATACTTGAATTGATTGTACTTTGCAAATAGTTACTTTGACTCGGAATGCTTTTACCCCGACTGCATACGGGAAAGCGTTTGTGTTTGAACTAATTTTTGTTTTTTTTTTTTAATTTGGTTCTCAATAAGTAAAAAAAATATGTTATTTTATGTTTTATAAAAATAGCTTTAATTCTATTTTACAATATTTATTACATTTATCTACGTACGTATATAATTACTTCAGGATAGACTTAATTCGCTCATATACATACAACGGATAGTTTTGGTTTTGACTCACAGTTTGGTTCCGAAAAAAAAATCCCCATAAAATGTAATCTATGCCACTTAACGATAATGTTAAAAACAGTTATAAACAAGGTTTAGATCTCTCCTTTATTTATTTAGTATAATAGATGTTGGTAGATATGTATCTAAATAAAGATTTTTTAAGTAACATCTACTGGATTTTGAATGCAAAAAATTGACAACCTATAACCACTAATTTCCTGTAACAACGTTGACATTGAATTTCCCCGTAGAACCTCCGTAGAACCTTATTGTAAATCCTGTAAGTCCCTGTAAACTTCGATCTCTTTCATCTAATTACAACAAATTATAATCGCGTTGAATCCTTTCCGCGATTCATTTTAAATGAAATCTTGTCAGAAACGACTGACAGCCTGTAATAGGATCTTAACTTGTTACAAAGTGATTGCATGGCTGATTCAGTTCTTTGACATGATCACGTCGGTTTGTATTCAATTAATTGTGTTAAAGTGATCTTTTTATTTTACATTAAAATTTCTACTAGACTGTAAAACAGTTTGGCACTTGGCAGTTGTTCTCGTTAATTGTGACTTTTATAGAATTTATTTCAGGTAGTTTTAGGCACAAATTTCGCCGTTATTGTACGTACAGCGTACAGGAGTAGAATTCCTTGACGGAACCTTTTTTTTAAATTTTATTCTTTTTTTTTTATTTTTTTTTTTTATGGTGGGAAAAAATCATGAGTTTCACACGCTACAACCTAAGGTTCTTTAAATCAAGAGTGAATAGGTTACTACGCTAACGCTTGCTTAAAGGCAAGCGTGTTTCATCGTCGACCACATCATCGTTTACCATCAGGTGAGATAGTGGTCAAAGACGAGCCTATCTACACTTATACTACTTATAATAAAGAGGTAAAGTTTGTTTTTTTTTGTTTGTAGGAGGTGATCTCTGAAGGTACTAGTCCGATTGCTAACATTTTTTCACCGATAGAAAGCTGCTTTATTCCTGAGTGAGATAGGCTATATTTTATGTACGTGAGCAAAACCTAGTCTATAATAAAAAAGTACCTGTTATTGCTGTCCTTTCAAAGTTGACTTAATGTAATGGAAAAAAAATCTTAGCACCATTTGTTTTTCTTCTTTCCCTTCAGCCCTGACGTTATAACAAAGTATAAAAAGAAAAAAATAAAGTACCAAACGACTTTATCAGTGGTACTTAGTACCAGAGATAAAGCTCTTTGAAGCTAAATTGATTGTTGAACAAAACACGCCTTTGTCTAATTAAAGAGGACTATTCGTCAAGTCGTCGTCGCGGCAACGGCGACTAGTTGTATTTATTGCTTCGTCCGTAAATGTGAAATAAGACGAGCCCGTCTCGAAGGGCCCCGAGCCCGCAGCGCGCAGGCCGGGATCAAAGGGACTCTAAATGTTTACGCTAACTTTGCTTGTTTACTTAGGACACACTTCCAAATACTTCAACCGTCCCTTGCCAATTTGTTTTCTCGACTATTAACTACCGAGTTCTTAATTATTTATAAAATACTTACCAATTAAGAAAAAACCTTTTATTTAAAACACAAAAAGAAAATCTTATTTTCTCTGGAGCTTAAAGTAAAACGACGCAACGTTTCTCGCCTTACGAACAAGTTAATTGAAATTTCGTGTTTCTATTTTACTTTATTTGCGCTCAGCGGACGGGAGAGATGAATTTTAGAGGAATCCATTAACTGCAGCGAAACTTGTGCTCTCATAGAGATACAACACGAAAATGCGCTTGGAATGTGTGCAGCAAGGAGAAGAGTTAATTGAAACAAATTGGTACATTTATAGGGTGCTATTTATTTTACAATCAACAGAGAATAGTTTAGATCTATAGTGTTGCCTTACATTCGCATCATATCGTCTTTGCTCATCATCATGACGTCCTTGTAGGACCAGCGCACCAGCATGTCGGTGTCCAGGTACGTAAGGTCGTCCTTCTTCATCACCATGTCGGACATATCTACGTCCTTGATGATGTTGGACAGACCCAGGTCCTTACGGTACACCATCACGTCGGTGAACTTCATGTTACGAGTAAAGAAGTGGGTCATGTCGATCTTCCTGTCGAAGGGGAAGCCGAGTGGCATCGTGTCGAAACAGACGCTCCAGCGGCAAGTCCTGCGCTCCTTCATAATGGTCATGTCAACGTAGGGCAATACTAAGTTAGTCTTCACAGGGGTGATGATCACGAACATCTGCAGAGGCATACCTCCACGACGACCCAGAGGCAGAAGGAGCCTGTGTGGGAAACCGATGCGGGTCTTGAACCACCAGCTTTCAACGTCTACGGTCTTGCTGATCATGCCAACGGTGTCCACCATGTTGTCGATGAGGCGGCGGGTCCATGGTCTCTGCTCGATGACGCCGTGCATCTCCAGAGAGTTGCGAACGATGGTGTTCTTGCCGGTCTCCAGTTTGTACAAGAAGGTGTCGATCTCAATCATGTCGTGGCGTTTGTCGTTGACGCTGAGGAGGCGTCCGACGCAGTCGTATTTGGGACCAATGAAGATGCGGACGACGGCGTCCACGGTCTTCTCAGAGGTGACGTCAACGGTGACCTTGAAGGGGTGGTGGTTGAGGCGGCGCATGCGAGCAACCATAAGGAAGTCGGACTTCTTCTTCTTCATCTCGACGTCGTCAAGATATACGCCGTTGGTGATGTCCATATCGTACTCATCCATGAAGGTAACGAGTTTGTCTGTAGTCAAGCGGTCAACCTTGACGCCGGGGAAGTCGAAGTCGTCGCGGGTGTATTTGGGCAGCATCTTCTTGAAGAGGTGGAAGGTTTCACTGACGCGCTTCATCAGTCTCCAGAAGACAGGATCGCGCAGGCAGGTTGTGTACATGTCAATAGCGGTGGGAACGTATGTGTACCTGTGAAAAGTGATATTATTAAATAATCTTGCAATTGGGAATTCGTTTTTTCTACTGTAGACTTGACTATTTCATAGGTGGTTAACTTTTAACGTGTAAAGGACTACTAACAAATTACATTTGAAAATATTATTTTTGACCCGTTCGGCGGCTTTAGTTTCAATTTATGTTTTAAAATATATAATTTATCGTGATACGTACTTGTCGAAGTTGTAGCCGCTGTAGCTCATCAGTTTCTTCATCAAGTGCGTCATGTGCATGAACTTGGCGTCGTCTCCGACCAATCCCATACCGCCAAGCACCAACCTAGCCAGGTTCTCAATGTCTTCGGTCTTCTTCAGATTAATGATAGTTCCATCACGCTGCAAAAACAATATTATTGAGTTTAGTAGAAAGCAATTGTATTAAGGACAATAAGAATTAAATAAAGATATTTGAGCATACGATTTTAAATTACACTTACGCGCTCAATTTTGCCAGTAAGGATTCCATCGTGGAGCTTCCTCTCCACATCATCCAACATATGTTTCCACTTGAGGTTGTCCTTAGTCACCACGATCATGTTGTTGCTGCGGACTGGCATCTCATCTCCGGTGTGTAGGCGGATCTTGGGCCAGTAGCCGGTCTTCAGGGGCTCGTTCCACATCATGGTCTTGATGTCGCACATCTCGTGGGTGAGGCGCTCCAGGCGGTGCCTGGCCAGCAGTTGCATGGTGGCGTAACTGAGGATCTCTCCGCGACGCTCCTTGTTCACAGTGTATGTATCGTCGGTCATCCAGAAGGGGTAGCTCATGTGCAGGTAGTACATGTAAGTGTTCAGGTCAATGTCCTCGGTGAAGTAAGAGATGCGGTCGTTCTCAGTCATGGTGCGGCGGACTCCCTTGCGCCAGTCAATCACAACCAGGTTTTTGTCGGTCACCTTGATGCCGTAGTAGTCTAGCATAGTCGGGTCAGTGACTGCCTTGGTCATCTTCATCATGAAAGCCTTGTGGATGATATGGCTATCGACGAAGAAGTAAGGGTAGATTTCATACGGGGCTGGGAGGGTGATACCGCGGCAGTCAGTCCTGTGGAAGACGCAGGCGGTGAGGGCATACACAAACATGCCTCCGTTGATGCGCTCCCTCAGCCAGCACGCGGTCCTGATGAACACGTCGAAGTCCTTGGCGAAGTACATCACCTTGAAGACCTTGACGGCCTGCTCGATGTGTAGCTCATTGTTGTGGACGAAGACTTCGCCGCGGGGGAGCATGCCCATCTTGAAGGTGTCGATGAACTTCTTCACGACATCAGTCTTCTACAATATTACAAAAAATAGTAAGGTTAACCATAGAAATGAAACTATTAAAAACCCTGATCGTAATTTGCTGTTAACTACGAGTCATAACCTTTTGCTCCTCATAACTTGTAAATGGCTGGATGGATTTTGATCAAGCATTTCTAAGAACCATCGCTAGAAGGCCTGCTTTAAAAGGCTGCATCCAAAGCGGTTGACTTGTTTTAAAACTACGGTCGCATAGACAGACATACAGATAAAGTGGGCAAACTTTTAACACTCTTCTTTTTAGGTCGTGGGTAAAAAACTGATTCTCACCAAGTACTTGTCCATGTTCTCCTCGATGACCCACTCCCTGGCGACGTCCCGGATGTCCTCGTACATGGTCGGCTGCAGGATGTGGTTCAGCAGCTTCAGGATGCACAGCTCCTTCATCTTTATGTCCATCGTTACTGTTCGAAGAAAAATATAATATGCTTTAAGTCGTTCTGGGTAACATCGAGCGTTTGAAGTCTGCTTTCAGTCTAAATGACTGTAGTTAAATACCATTGTTTTGATATGTACCTACTTACTTTTACTTCTATATGAGTTACTGGGTTGTGGAAACCCAGTAACAGGCAAATTTTTAAATTCGAATTAATCAAACTACCCGCTGAATGTCTCAAGTTTTAATATTCAAAGATTGCAAAATCTAGCTAGATTATTGGTTTCCTTCAGGGCTTCGGATTGTTTTGACATTTCTATTTATTTTCTGTTCAAAAAGATGCTTCGAGATATTATAAGATGGTTTGAACTACTTTGATGTCACTTAGCAAAGATATCTGTTTAGTAATATTTGAAGAACTCCTTTGCAAATATAAGTTACAATATTAAAACTGAAAGAAATATATCGACAGATGTAATGAGTTTTCTTTCAGAAAAAGATCATCCAACCGACTTTTTTTTAAGTAAGGACAGGTTTCTAAATTGATCGTTTTTAGAACGTTAATATCAAAGCTAAAGTAGAATTCAAGATATACTCGACTTCAAATGCTTAAATCAGAAAGCAGAGGTAAGTTAACTAAATTAACACAAACAAATTGATAAACGGTAATATGTGCAACTCACCCATGTTGTCCTTGCCGATAACCACAGTAGTGTCATCTTTGATGACGGTGGCCGTAGCCACGGCCACAGCGGCCAATACCAGGAGTACTCTCATGTTTGTCTGCCGCTCCACAACTGTGCCCATCTCACCTCACAGCCCCCTTTTATACTGGTCCAGTGTATTTGTCTCACCGCTATCATCGCACGGCACTATCTATTGTTTTTCTTACATTGATAACCTCTTGAGAGTGCTGATGTCTTACACCGGTATTCAGAGGCAGGTCAGGGTGTTTCCAGCCCTCCTCCGTGAGGGTATCGGAGGGATAATCATCATCAGCCTTTTTAATGTTCCCACTGCTGGGACTCAGGCATCTTTTCTAGGAGAGGGAATGGGCCGTTATCCACCACGCGGGTCCAGTGCGGGTTGGTGAATGTCACATGTCTTCGAATTTTTGGTTCTAGGACATGCCGGTTTATTATTTACTGTAGGACAGGTGCTTCAGCTTATACCTTTGCGATTTCATCTAACTATTATCTTAGCTGGAAGAAAATGTTACTTTGTTATGTGTGATATTTTATTTATATTTCTCAAGTAGATATTATTTATGTAGATAGTATCTTTTTTTTACATTCGTGAATAAAACAACATTAATCTAATGATCCTTTTGGACCGTTTCGTCTGCTATTGAACTGTTCGTTCGTAACCTTCGCTTCGTAACTTAGAGGTAAATTGGGATTACTTTAGTTTGGCGCACTAGTCATCAATCACGGCGACACTTCAGACAACCTATCTATCATCAGCGTGTGCCATTACTCGGCGAAAATACTTCAGTGACAAAGAAGTGAACATTGTAGTACTCGTCGAGACAGGAATATATGATTGCCTCAGAATATAACTTAACAGTTGTAGACACAGCCGACGACCTAAAGCAAGTCTTGAAAGATATTTAGAACTTAAAGCACTTTGAATATTTTCTTGCTCTCAAATGGGTAATATAGGTATCTATCCTAAATCAATTTTGAACCCAATGTAAACAGAATTGATAAAGATTTACTTAGCGATGTAGTTAGGTAGCAAACCCGCATGCCTGATGAAATCTGCACTAGGTATAGTAAAAACACCCGTATTCATTCGAAATACCATAAGCCTCTATTAACATGGCTGCGTTTTCTTTGCATAACACTCCAAAAGAAGCTATAATACACCCCAAACTATTCTCCTTTATGTTAGATTAACTATACCTTACCTTCCATATAACAGTTGATCAAAACCGCACCCTATAGCAACCCCTCGCGTGAATCTCTGCGGCCTGACCTTGGCTCCCGGCGCTTACATGCCACGCGGGAAACTATTAATATTATAGTGGTTTCGATCTCCACATAAAATATACTCGAGATTTATTTACAAGGTTATTCACAAGGCTAATATAGCGGGCTGCGGGATGCGGTGGCGATTGAACGGGAGAGTGGAACACGCGTTCACGACATACATACTTCAATAAAAGCTTTGACTTAAAATCCCATGTCTCCTAGCCTCGCAGAGGGCGTCCACAGTTTGGTTGGTGGGACGGTTGAAGCTTCATCAAGCTTCATATTCCACCTAGCTTCACGTCACTCTGATATTCATCGCTTCTGAGGTTCAACAGGGACAGCCACGCTTCTCTTGAGGATTTCAATCTATAGTCTGTTTAGGAATGTGATCAAAATATCTCGGCAACGTGTGACCTATCCATCTCCACTCTTGATTTAATGCAATCGAGATCTCATAGCATTTGTTTAACAGTTCTATGTTAGAGATAATCTCCGACCAGTACATTCTGAGGATACAACTGGAGTTCACGACAGCTTGTCTTTTTTTACCTTCCACATTTCGAACCGATGTGACATTCGACCTGAAGATCTTGTTTTAACTCATCGGACCATTTTCTGTGACTATCAAACTGGTCGCGGGAATGCGGTGGATGCGAGACGCACAGGATCGGTCGTTGTGGCGACGCTTGGAGGAGGCCTATGTCCAACAGTGGACGTCTATCTGCTGATATGATGAAGATGATGATGAATGACCTACCATTACTATCTACATACACAGATGTAGACATACGGGATCATGTGAAGAGGATACATACATAATATCTTATTATACCTATCTAGCAGTAGACACTGTTGGACATAGGCCTCCCCAAGTGTCGCCACAAGAACAGATCCTGCGCGTCCAGCATCCATCGGATTCCCGCAACCTTCACCAGGTCATCGGTCGGGCCTTTGAGGAGGCCTTCCAGAGCTGCATCTTCTAGTACGCGGTCGCCACTCCAGAATCTTTCGGCCCCAACGGCCATCTGTTCTGCAAGCAATGTGCCCTGCCCATTGCACTTAAGTTTGGCGATTTGAATAAATATAGTGAGGGGATGGTAGGTCATTCCCTCACCATATTTATTGTTATTGACGGAGCTGATGACGTGCATCATTTTCGTTAGCAACCAGTTCTTATCGTAAGTGTCTCATGTGTAACTCCTATACAATAATAAAGGGTTTAGGTCAAGTGATTAATGCATTATGAGGACTGGAGAAAGTGTTTTGTTGTGAACTTTGTGCTATCTAAACGATGTATGATGCAAACCTTAATCGCACAATGTGTTATTGCAAATAAAGTAAACACCTATTATTTTCCACGCAGTCAATCATCCGGTACCTTTATCGAGTGTTATTAATGTGAGCGGTAGAACTGGCGAGCCCAAGCTGTACATAGCCCTACGTATGTTTCAGATCATATAATTGTGTATGATCTATATCGTAGTCGCCCTAGTCAGTTACTGTTGTGTCTCAGCTACTGTGTCTCTGCCCGTATTCACACACCATTGGAAGAATGGACCCAATTAGCGCAGTGGCACCCGCACGACCAATAGTTGATAGCCACAAAAACGCGCTGATTGCATTATGCGTACAGCTAAGGAACGGAATACCCTGCCGGAATCTGTGTTTCCTGATAACTACAACCAGGGGATCGTTTAGTCAAGACTGAATAGGTTGCTTCTAGCAAGCATGTCCATCATCGACCACATCGTCACTTTCCATCAGGTGGGATAGTGCTCAAGAAATAATCCTGCCTACCCTTTTCCCAACTATGTGAGTGACTGGAAACCGACCCTATTTCCAGTCTAGCAAGAAGCAAAAAAATTACATGGAACTGCCTACCTGACCTCCTATTTATCTATTATCTATTAAGCGGTACGACGTTTGCTGGGTCAGCTAGTAAATAAATAAAATAACGTTATCACCTATAGCTAAACGCAGTCTCCACGTCATGCCCACGCCTCTTTTCCTAAGCCCACCTACCCTTCATCAGCTCTGACGCACAACAACACGTTATCACCGCCGACGAGTGATAACGCGGTCAACTTAGAAAAACAAACCCTGCAGCTTTCCAACAACATATAGGCAGCTGATAACGCTACAATGTTGCTTATCAGCTGACTGCGAATTAATAACAGGCGTCGATAAGCTGATAGTTTTTATTTTGATTTGACATAATTGGGCAGGTTATCGCACTGAACCTAGGTATAGTTGCATCTATTTTGTTGTAGCCCGATAGTACAGTTTCAGTGCATCGTACCCAGTTTTTGGGTATTTTACAGGATGCATTTTGGAGAGTGTGCGCGGGAATTGCATGACTAGATTCTGCCATTTCCTTTCTACCATCGTATATGCCGTACGGCGAAGTCACATGAGGGCGCATAAAAGAGCAGCAGATCTGAGCTCACAACCACTATGAGAAGCCAAAGAATGCTGTCGCTGTGGCCGAAACCGGCTAGATGGCATCATCATCATCATCATCACGGTGAATATCTCTATTCAACGGGCCGGACTAAGCGTTTCGCTTCGTCGTTTATACCGCGTACATCGAAGGACTGGAACAATTTGCCTGCTGCGGTCTTCCCATCCAATTATAATTCAGGTGTCTTCAAAGCTAGAGTGAATAGGCTCTAAATAAACTAGTGCGCCTCACCATCAACGATTGCATCACTGCTTACCATCAGGTGGGATCGCAGTCAAACACTGGTTTATATCATTTGAACTCTAAAAAAAAATTATCTATGTTTTATCTCACTGATTACCATACATAAATCAGGTAAAAGAAAAATAAAAGCTTATTTCAGAGTTGCCAGTTATTCAAATGATCAATTTTACCTTGTTACGATTATCTGCCATCCCGCGGGGGCGGTTACTTCACGTGAAAACGTTTGTACCTTTCATTTTATTTTAAGAATATCAGCGTTTTCACTCCAATCCGATAATCCCGGAGGCGTGAAACGTATTTCAAATTAAAATAAATAAACATAAATTTTTGTGTCTCTATTTTAAATTCGAACCCAATTTCAATGTTAGGTGTTCGTTTTTTAAATTACAAGTGTCGTACTTTATGGTTGACTTTTATGTTTTATTTTTATAAAAACGTACTGTCTCTGGTTTTATGAAAAGGTTTTTGTGTTTCTAAATGCCACCCTCACTTGTGTTTCAATCAGAATTTAATGATGAACTCTATATTAAACGTGTTTTCTCCTTGTCCGCAGACATTTCGGCACGGGTTCCCGTTCTCGCCTACGGCACTAGCATGGGACCCCATACAGAAGCTACTCGCCATCGGCGACAAAGGCGGCAACCTCAGAATGTATCCTTTTCACACCACAGCAAGCTAATAGTAAGAAACATGCACAGGTATGGAAAATTTAAAATAGAATAGACAAGAGTCCGCAATTTCCAGAATCGAAAAAAAGAATGCTGTAGGTATATAAGGATACTGATAAATATTTAGTCAATTTACTTATCTCTTCTGATGATCTGACAGAAAATAAGGGTAATATAATATCTAATAATTTACTACCGTTCTACCTAACTTTTATAAAATCATAGATACATCGTAGGAATTTGTACATAAGTAGGTACACAGGTAAATTCAAATATCACGGGTCTATTAAGAAGAAAGTAAAAAACAACCAAAACGTTCGAAATACGTTACTTGAAGCAGTCTCAAGTCTCTTAACTAAAATAAATTCTATTAACTTAGGCAGTCGGTAGAATTTATTTTAGTTCAATCACAGATTTTCATCATCATCAGATTGCATAAGTAACTTGTTTTGAACTTTTTATTTGTCGTTTTTTTTCGTTCGGGTTTTCGAAGACAGTCAGCTTTTTTTATTTCCGCATTCGAGTTATACACTCACTAAAATATTTTCAAATTGTCTTTATGAGCCTGTTCTTTAAAACCCTACATGACGAGCAGAAAATTTTTTTTTTAACATTCTATCAAAAATCCTTTATGTTAATTTTTTTTATAATTTTGATGTACCCAGTATCACTCTCACAAATAAAACGAATCTAACGACACCTCACAAGCTAAAATGCTTCAAGCCGTTTAGGCTTTAGGGCGTGTTAAAAAAATATACATCCTTAGGTATTCTCTAAAACCATAACCCGCTTTCTGACGCAGTCGGATAAAAATAATCCATTCACACGATCCGCGCTGCCTATCTACAAAAGAAACTAATTGGCTCACATGCAGTTGGCGCAGCGAGTCATCGCCCGCACTGTCTCCGCTGATAAGCTGAGAGATTGATCCGGCGGTCAGTTCTGGCGGTCAAGAGATAGCCAGCGGAATATTCGGCTGTTCAATGAGGTCACTGGATTGTCTGGATAGACTCTGGGTTACAGGGAGGAAGGTCTTGAACATCTGGCCGGAGTTAAATGCACATAAACTCTTCCTGCCGACACCGCCTGTGCCCGCACGTTTTTCTTTGCGAAATAGAGATTGATTATCATATGCTATGTACATTCTGAAGAATACTTAACCTGCAATTTTTTTGTGTGTATATTTCAAAAGATCAAAACCGTTTGAAAGGAGTAGGGAAAACAAGCAAAAAATATTTATTTGCACATGTGTTAGTCTTACAAAAAAATCATAATTATGTTGAAAATGTTATACATGAATCTATATAATCAATTTATATTTTTTCAAACCTAGTCATTCGAGCAATGGTTACCGCGGACCAGACTAAGCGTGCCTCAAAGAGTTGTCAGCAAAACCGGGGCCCAACAGGGGCGAAACCCGATTGGACCCCGGGGAATTCCTGAAAAGGAAACCTGTGGTCTTAGAACGGCTAGGAAACCGCCCCGAACATAGGCTAGGTAGACTAATAGACGTCTACATCTGAACCGTACTGTTCTATTTGTAACAAAACAAGACAAGTAGAATGCTGAAATTAATGCCGATGTAAATTTTAATTGCCGCGGCAATTTTACACGAATTTTGCGCATTTGCTGAGACATCAGAATCAGAAACGTTTATTTCAAATAGACCAATTACATGCACTTTTGAATTGTCAAAATGTCAGTCACTCAAACAAGTGAAGCTAAATTGCATTGATATGTTCCATATTAAGTAGTTCCGATTATATTAAACACACGATATCAAAATTATGTATTGGAGTTGTTCATATTAATACTGTTGCCATTGGAACTGTTATATTATTATTTGTTGTAAAAAAAAAAGTTAATCAAACATATCACAATAATAGGCCAGACCTTCACAACAGTCGAGAATGTCAAATATTCAGTCGGCAACAGTTTATCAGCTGCAGTTGCTAGCTGCAATACAATGTTGCTTATCACTTGCGACGAACAAACTATAACTGTTAACTGTCAACTGTGTCCTTCGGTATTTTACATGTTACCTAATAGCTCAACACGCTTACAATTACCGGCACGGATCTTAAACGCTCGGCGTCAGAGTGGGGATCGCTTTGCGCATTCACACATTGGCAAGCCAATCGTCGTCGTTGTTAGATACATGCAGCGAGCGCAGGAACGAATCTTGAGTGTCGTCTATGACACGATGGCGCGGCGAGCCAATCACTGACACTCCCCGCCCCCGCGTCTCACTTCGCACCACTAAAGAGACCGAATATTTGACTTCTGCGCAACTTGAAGCCAGTGCTCAAGATCCGTGCCGGTAACTGTACAATGTACTGGAATGTAACTTTAAAACCCTTTATCAAAGCGATCAAATAACTTTATATAATAGTCAACGTATCTTTTTTTTAGGTGGGAAATCATCCAATGATCTCTCCCGCTTCATGGCGTGAGGGCGTGTCAGACTTTTGCTGACTAACACCCACTTCTATGTTCCGTCTTTGCCTTGCGTTCCAGGAGCTCGGATGTTCCTTTCAGAAGTGAATCCATGGGCCAAGTAGGCTTATTCCCGCCATAGACGCTAGGGTATATAAGGTAGGTTGGAGAAAGATCGGCATTGGGGTAAGAACGTATAAATCAATATACCACTTATTTAGCTTTATTTTTAATGCCAGCCACATTGCTGGGCAAGGTGGAACATAATGACGCGGCACGCAATATGACCAGCATTAAAAATAAAGCTAAATAAGTGGTATAATTTATATTTATACGTTCTTACCCCAATTCCGATCTTACCCCAACGCACTATACCTGACAGGTTTGCCTGTACAGGTGAGTTGTGCAGGTAAACACACACACACACACATCTGTGCAGGTTTCCATACAAGCTCACCTGAGGCTGACAGGTATACCCTAGCGTGCTGAGCCCTTACGGTTTTGCTGACATCTCCTTGAGGCGCGCGTGGAACACTACGTGGCGTCGACGAATCGAGCAACATCCCCTTTCGCCTTCCTTATTAAAAAGGCGAAAGATAGAGAGCGTCAGTGTATGTTTGTTACTTCCTCACGCTCGAACATCTGAACGGATTTCGGTGAAACTTGGTACACATAGAATACTTTGTTTTTTCCCGGGAGTATGTTCCCTTGCCAAGCTGCTGACAGCAGCTACTATAAGATACTATGATCCATGCTGGCGTAAGTGGGTTCTAAGACATTTCCTTTAAAAACTTTAAAAGACAAAGAAATACCATTTTAAAACTTTGTTAATGGATATATAACTATATTGTTATCTATATGTACCACCTACAGTACCTACTGTGTACTTTTATAAAAACACCACCTTTTGGTCTATAAATGACCTATTTATGAAAAAAGATCGATCTCCGAAAAAGCCGTGTAAACCCTAGGTCTCAAGGAGCGCTCTCACTCGTGACAGCACTCACCCACTCGCCTATGAATTTCAATAAATTTATTCCGCCAGCCGTCAAGTAGTGCCGTCGCTAGGGCTGTCAGCGCCGCTGATCGAGTTCTTCTTATCGTGAGGGTCAGCAACACGCCCAGTACGAGCCCTTTACTACGGTCAGCCTCATAAATACGTAAACAGCTCGGACGCTATCGCTCAACGTAATAAAAAGTGTTTACATTTTATGTTGAGTGGTGCGCGGTGCGGGTAGGTCCGCTGTGGCGGTACACCGATATCGTGTTCGAAATTTAAAAGCGCCAACATATAAAAGTAGAAACAGCCATATTAACGCACAGCCTACTTACCTACTGATACTATAAGCGTGAAATGTTCCACAAGGTTTCCTTTTATTTTGGCGTAAGCGAGCACAATTTTTTCCAAAATTCCACCCTCTAAGGGGTGCGCGGGCTTGCGGACGGCGAGCAGTGTGTAGCTCGCTTTCCGACCGTCCGGTAACCGTCCGGACCGAGCCCAAGTCGTCGACGGCGCGTACTGTTCCCGCGTGCCTCAAGGAATTGTCAGCAACCGTAGGGCCCAGCAGGGTCGAAGCCTACTGGGGCCAAGGGTCTATTTCTAAAATTGAGGCTCGGCCCGGACATTAAAGGCAATGAAGGACCGGGGTGGGTTTTTAGTCAGTAAAAGTCTGACACTAACCTCTCGCCCCTCCCAACGGCGGGGGATAACCTGGATGATTTTTGCCCATCGAAAAAAAAATCCCCTCTAAGGAGTCAAAAAACACAGGGTCCAAAGTTTATATGGAGATTCCTACTTTCACGCGGGCAAAGCCGCTGGCAAAAGCTAGTCGTAGTAGTATTATTTGTGTGAGATACATACGAGTTTGTTTGTTACAAGTCAAGCCATGTGTTTGTTTATATAGAAAGCTGATATAATTATCCAGTTTTACATTAACATAACACGGTCAAAGGCCAATTACATTAGTTAAAGAAATGTATTGATATAAAGTATGAACAGAATGACAATAAGATATAACTACACGACATTCATACACTTCTCTCACAATACTCCAGACAAATAGACAAGATGTTTTTGTTTTATCAGATATAAACTAGTGCTTGACTGCAATCCTACCTGATGGTAAGCAGTGGTGTTCTTCCATATATTTGCGAACACGTCACAATCAAGTTTAGCAACCATGGGAGTGGATTGCGTGAAGGATAGTAGACTGGCCTCTGGCGATGGTACGACTCTAAAAAAACAGGAAACAGTCTGTACCGTTTACGGCTATAGTTGATCGGGGCAGAGGGCTTTTTTTTATTAATGATAGGCTTGCGTTTGACCACCATCTCACCTGATGGTAAGCGATGATGTGGTCGACGATGAAGCTCGCTTGCCTAGAAGAAACCTATTCACTCTCGACTTAAAGACTCCTAAGTTGTAGCTATCAGGAAACATAGATTCCGGCTTACCCAAGTTTATAATCTACAATTGTTAATTAATTAATAAATTGTGAATACTTGAAATGAACGGTATGGAAATGACATCATCTCAACGTTGTCACATGGAGGCGTTACCGATTATAGAAAGAGATTCGAAATGAAACGGCCGTAACTTGCCTAGGCTTACAGTTAGTAAAACTCGTCGTGCAGTTCAGGAGCATCTATTTTCCCGTGAAATTTTCTATGCATATCAATGATTTGTTCATTTTTCATTTAACCTCGAGAGATTTATGTCCTAAGCTCCCTTGGAGAAAGTTAGAAGGGTACAATAATAATAAATAAACAATACTTGAAATCCTACGTATTTGTAAAACCGTATAAATAAATTAGGTAGTACAGATTGCATCTCGGTTTCGTTTTCGAGCAAATGTCTTTCAAATCCTTTTTTAATCACTTCTAAATCCGTTCACACCATAACGGAGTGTCCCACTCACCGCTGTTACTAAAACAAAAAGCCGTTGACAGCGCGACATCCGCGTGAAGCGCTCGACAAATAGCAGCGGCTTCTTGAAAGCTTTTTACAAGTCGAGTGGCAACCGGTTCGGACCGGCTCGGACCGCCGCTAACCGGCGCGAACCGGTTATATTCGACGTTTTTGCTGAGATTTACAAGTGGGTTAAAGTGATCCGGCGCTTGAGATTTAGAGGGACAATTAAATTGTATTTATAGTAATAGAGACTGAAGACTGTTGACGTTTGAGATGACGTTTGAGATCTTTATTGGTGTATCGTTGAATTCTGATTCTGATAGATATTATTTGCAAGAGCGGTGTGCTTTTTTGTGTAAACACATGACAAAGTATATTTGAGGCCCTCGTCTAGCAGTGATACATACAGGCTTCATGATGCTGATCTAATCTGCTCCCTGATGGGCGACTGGACCTGCCAAGTCCATACATTTTTCACACTTTTATAGTCCTTGCTGAAAGTCTTTATTAGTACAGTTAATAACTACAAGTGTAGTTGCCAAATTAAGAACCTGACTGTAGGTTCAATCAAAACCGTGAAGACATTCACCCTCACACCCTAGCCGCCTCCGTAAGCATAGTCTTGCGAACGACGAGCAATAGGTATCTCACCGTCCGGCTGTCCAGTAAGATGGGCCGATGTATGCTAGCATGCATCGGCCCATCATACTAGGGCGGCATGCTAGGGCGGCGGGAATGTTCGATAGAGTAACTGCGCCATTAGTCAGTAAAATTCTGACATGCCCTCTTGGTTCATCTGGAGAGGGAGAAGGTATTTGATGGTTACCAACAAAATAAAACGATTCAATTAACTAAATGACACTAAACGAAATCGTTTTCCACGTTGTCTGTCTACTTTACCCGTTTTAATTTGGAATCAGGAAAATAAAAGTGAACTATCGTTCTCAATAGAACTTTCTCGTATCTTGAGATATCTCAGCAACAAAATGAACAGAAAAGGGAAAACCACTTAGTCTAAATCTTAGTATTATGTAAATAGTAATTGAATGGGAAGCAGTGGGATTACAGGTGGGATCGCTTCCCTAAATATCTGTTGGCAATTACATCTCCAGGGCGAACTCCGCCCCCTTCGCGCGCCCCCTTTTGCCCCACTGGCTTAACATCGCTCTAATACTCATATTATTTAGTTTTATTACATTACCTTGATTCTCTCCGCCGGACCGCATACAAATGAGATTTTTTCGGATCTTCCTAAACGTCTGGGTCGAATATCGGACCTAAATTGGTTCTTGATAATACAGGAAATCTAATCTAAGTAACATATAATAATATATGATTACTAAAAACAAATTAAACAAGCCATTGATATCGGCGGAGATTTTCTGAAAAAGTAAAACCCGTAGTCCTAAAACGCAAACGGCAACATGAAGGAAGGTGCGGTTTTAGTCAGTAAAAGTATGAGAAGTCCTCCCACTCCACCCAGACCGATAGAAGTCATTGGATGATTTCCCATATCATATATGCTACGGAACGTGATGTATTTTTTCAATAACTTAAATATTTATGTTTAATCTATTATTATTTCCTCCCAATATATTTATAGTTGTTGTCATTGTTATTTTTATATTTTATGGAACGCAACATGTTTGTCGTAAAAAACTCTTTTTCTTTCATTCTTTCTTTCTTTTTAATCAGAAATGAGGCCTATTGCTCAATAATTGCAGCACTCCCTTTGTCCTTTACAGAAGTGAGCCCTTAGCGTTAAGACGCAATCGCACAAAGTGACCAAAATAACCACTTTCACCAAACGGACCCTTGTTACAAGTGATCCCATATTCGTCGTCTCTTCCCCTTAAACAGTCTACAGAACCTTTTCTGCTAATCCGCAGCTGACCGCAATTCAACCCTCTCCGCCCCCCCTCCCAGGCGGTTTCACCCCCGGCCCTATTAGAGCCCTATTTGCAAGGGCCGTTTATAATTCCGCAGAGCATTTGGACCGGTTCGCGCTTTAATTAAACGAACGCGGATTGGACACCGTTTAATTTATGTGGCAGTGAACGGGTTAGGTGACGTGTCGTCGCGGATTTGTGACGTGTTAAGGGTTTTTAAGGGGTTGTAAGTGTAGTTTGCTGGATGTAAGCTGGCAACATACGGGCGAATTGTAATATCTATTTGCAATAGTTACTATTGTGAGATCTCTTTAGAGACGGTGTCTATCTTAACCTTTTGAATGTCTTAAGTTACACAGTTCGACATAAGCCATTGTCTTTCTATTGTGTCTCTAATTACGGCATTCAAAGAGTTAAATTAAATACAACTTTTAACAGCTAATTCATAGTTGTTACTCGTATTAAGAGAACTACAACACCAAAAGCGCGGTCACTTTCAAACTGCATACAAAACAAAGAGATGCACATTGCACATACATTGCATGCAAATATGAAGCATTTTTAAAAATCCACAAATTAGATTATAAAATTAAAACACTTTAATGGTAAAACGTTGCTTGTAGAATAATCTGACAAACAATCAGAATGATTGCGTGTATAAGTCCGGTTTTTAATCGATAAAAGTAATTCTTAAAATCATTTTCGTGATTTTTTCTATAGTACTAAATTAATTGTACGAGTATTATGTTTTGAACACACTATCTATCTAGCATTTATCGTGCAGAATCATCTAAGTATGTGTAAAAACGAAATACCACTCACTGATTAACCTTTCAATCGTGGAAATTACAGTCACAATAGAAAGACAATAGGTGCGCAAACGCCGGCGTTCGCTTGGGGTTTAGTGAATTAATAACGAAATCTCAGAAACTATAACACCTACAAACTTAAAATTGGGCAGATAGGTTCCTTATAGGGTGAAGACATCCGCTAAGAACGGATTATACGAAACTCCCCATAAAGGGGTAAAACGGGGTCCAAAGTTTGTATGGAGAAAACAAATTATACGCGAGCAAAGCCGCTGGCAGAAGCTAGTTACATATAATAATAATAATAATATAATCGGCTGTCATTGTGTCGATGGTCGTGACCGCCAATGGTTTTATAGTCAAAAGTTTCGACGACCATCTGTCGAAGCTGTCGTTGCGTGGTTGGATCAAGGGCCTGATACAGAAGGCAGTAGGTACTCCTCGATACGTTTCGCATTGTGAGGAGGTTCCTGTCTCTGAAGCCCTAACCATCGGTAGCTTGGACTCTGCTCACTTGCTCCCGCCACCCGCGGACCTATGTTTTGTATTTTTAAATGTTTTTTTTTTAATTCATTTTGTAAAAGAATATTTAAAAATGTAATACGATATGTGTTAAAAAATGAATAATGGGAGTAATAATAATAATATTCCACAACTATCACACAACGCCGTCTAGTCCCAAGCTAAGTAGAGCTTGTGTTGTGAGTACTAGACAACTGATAAACATACTTATATATTTCTAAATACATACATATTATAGATAAATTACACCCAGACACAGAACAAATGATTGTGCTCATCACACAAACATTTGTCCTGGGTGGAAATCGAACCCACGATCTCCGGCATAGAAGTCAGGGTCACTAACCAATAGGCCAACAGGCCAGTCATATATATTCCTAATTCGGTTTACTGCAGTGGATCATATAATTTGCATAATAAACTCGCGACTAGCTCCTGTGGTCCCTTCTAATCTTATCTCTGAATTAGACTAACGCTTCATAATATGAACATAAATCATGATTATCACGAGAGTGCCGCGGGACCGACCTACATCACATCTATCCAGTAAATCGTGTGCTTCTTGTCTTTGTCCAGGGCCCAGCAAAAGTATTCGTAGATGATAAATTGCTGGAATTACTGAGCCCTCAGTTCATTTAACTTGCTTAATATTTATTAACAGAAATCTGTAACTTCTAGTTATTAATTGAAGAGGTTATACATAGCATTTAAACCAACATAGTTACGTTAAGATAGTGAAATAGTTACCCGTACTTGTGAAATAGTTCAAGTTATGGTATTCTCGCTAGTCCCCCCCACACTGAGCTACTCCCCCCACTTCACTCCCCAGAAGTTAATATAATATTCCACAACTATCACACAACGCCGTCTAGTCCCAAGCTAAGCAGAGCTTGTGTTATGAGTACTAGACAACTGATAAACATACTTATATATTTCTAAATACATACATATTATAGATAAATTACACCCAGACACAGAACAAATGATTATGCTCATCACACAAACATTTGTCCTGGGTGGGAATCGAACCCACGACCTCCGGCATAGCAGTCAGGGTCACTAACCACTAGACCAACAGACCAGTCAAGTTGTACACATGAAAACGTTGCAATGAAAACTTCAAGTTATAAAATGAAGACTTAATTCGACAATGCTCACACTACTGAAAATTGAATTCGAGGAAATATTTCCAGCACGTCGTTGCGAAATAAACTGGTAAGGGTAACTACTAGAGATGTTCCTGCCCATCCTTTTTATGATGCGGTCGAGATGGTTATTTCATTCCAAATATGATTACGTAATGTATTGCGTCATTTATTTACTATTTATGCGGCACTACTCAAAATTCATCCTTCAGCGTATCCGGACCTCAATAAAACACCTTTGCCTACCTTATAAAGCCACTTTCAGAAAAAAAATATTACCTTGAGCTGCTCTCCGGCGGGAAGCGGACGCGGCACGGACGCGGGATGTCCGGCCCGGCTCCGGCTTATTATCTCGCACGTGGCTCGGGCAGGATAAGCTGGGATGTAGGCCGGATAGTGTTAATAGGGTGGTTCAGGAAGAGAGCCTACAGACGTGGGAGCTTCCAGCTTTGTATGACGACTTGTAATTATCGAGTAAGAATTTGTGTATTAACTTAAGCGTAGTGTTGGGCGTACGTGCCATTTGGGATGAGGGAACGTGAATGTTAGTTTTAATATGGATATGCCCCGAGATTCCCGGGTCCCCGGGTATATTTTCCTTAATTACGTTGTATTTTGACTGGCCTGTTTGTCTAGTGGTTAGTGGCCCTGACTGCTACGCCGGAGGTCGTGGTTTCGATTCCCACCCAGGACAAATGTTTGTATGGCGAGTACAATCATTTGTTCTGTGTCTGGGTGTAATTTATCTATAATATGTATGTATTTAGCAATTTATAAGTATGTTTATCAGTTGTCTAGCACTCATAACACAAGCTCTGCTTAGCTTGGGCTACATTATTAAAATAATAATAGAATATACTATTATTATTATTATTTTAATAATGTAGTAATAAATGGGATTAAATATAATGACCACCATAAAACGCTTTGGTACCCTTGTTACGACTGTACTTTAAATTGTATTCGAACACCAAATGTAGTAAATGATAACCAAATCTTAGCGAGCAAATTAATGCGCTCTTTTTAGCCCCGTAGAGCAGGATGATACTTTGTCTAATCAACAATCTATCTTAGTGGAATTTTAGGGCACCCCGGGTCGGATAGATTTAGGTTAGAAGAAGGTGGCGGGGTCGTAGTGAGCGGGCGAAGCGAGCGAACACAGACCCCGTCACCTTCTTCGAGGTTATTTTTTTTTAAACCACCCAGAAGTAGGAGCCCCGCGTAGCGGGGCTCCGTCGAGCTGTCTTGGCAGGTAGTTAACCTAACCTCAAAATTTTAACTACTGATATCTCCGTAACCATGGGGTTCTGCCGATGCTTTATTTGGATTCATTTTGCTTAAATAGGATAGCGAGATGTTAAAACTTTGGTTATAATTTTACATTAAAATGTAGGTTTAATTTTGGTGATCATTTACTATTTTTGTCTTTTATGTTACTATATCTGGTGGTAAGTTAAACATAAGCCATAATAAATTACACATCGACATCTAAAATATTATAATAAATTACCATATTTTTTATGTTCTCCGATTTCAATCTATTTTTTAGATATTTAAAATCTACTAGTATATAATAGAGAATCTTTCGACCAAAAAAAAAATAGTTTAATAAAATTAAATTAAAGAAAATACTTTCGGACTTGGATATGCCGTCCAAGTCCGGTTAAGATCTATTGGGGCCAGGGTTATCCCTACTGGGGCCAGGGTTATCCGAAAGGGGGCTCGAGCCACGGTATGAAGGCTAGAAGGAACGGGGTGGGTCTTTTAGTCAGTAAGAGTCTGACACTATCTCCCGCTCCGCCCAAGAGCGGGGGTTATCATTGGATGATTTTTTCCCACCATAAAAAAAAAAGTCCAGTTAAGATAAACAGTCTCTAAAATCTGGAAACAGCACCTACGTCGACCAATATTCATATGCGATGCATAACATATACACATATGTACACAATATAAATAGTCGCAGTGATTTATTTAAATCTTTGACGAAGCGAAGAATTTCTCAATCAGAGAAATTATTTTACCAGTCTTATTAATTAATAATGTCGACCACAGAACATTAGCCCGTTATATCTCTTTACTTAAACCCGCAAATAATAATAGAATAGAATAAACTATATTGTACACCAAAAAGTAACACAACTCATAAATAAACTTAAATCTATGGGTACAATAATCTCTTTGATTGATTCTTAACGCCTATAGCATCTCTAAATTGTTACGAAATTCGCCGGCAATAAAACGATCACTACCCACGGTTCCACTGTTGCCAAAAAACTTAAAAAGGAATACATTCGCTTGCCAAAGCTACAAGAAGCACCTGGCTGCTCCAGCTGTCACAGAACTGCGCCGGTCCCACTCGCTTCCTTCCGAACAGCCCCGAGTTGGAGCTCGGCCAACCTCGTGCAGATGGCGCCACTGAACTGCACGATAAATATAGCGGCACTGGCGCCAATTGTACCAAGTATCCGGGTTGTTTATTATAGCTTTGTACACATTTGGAAATAATAGGAGAAGTTCTTTAATTTTTTTTTTTAACTTTGCATCATACGGTAGATTCCTCTGTCCTGTGATTAGGAATCATTACTGTATCGACGGAACATTCATAATCATGTAAACTTACATACACAGGATACCCGGACCCAGAACACCTATCTGTAAGCCATAAGTACAAATATTTGTTCCGTGCTTGGAATCGAAGTCACGAACCGCAGCGCAGAGTCAATCGTTCAACGACTGTGCCAACCATACCGTCTTTCATTACGGGAATTTGGTAAAAAAGATCAGTAGATAGTCTGAAGTAATTAGGTGATCAGAAAAGCGTATTGATCAAATCCAGTATGATAAAGAATTTTCCAAATGGTGACAAATGATAGTAAAAGCAACTTTATCATATTCCTTCTAGG
This sequence comes from Mythimna ferrago, assembly GCA_910589285.2. Taxonomy (NCBI): domain Eukaryota; kingdom Metazoa; phylum Arthropoda; class Insecta; order Lepidoptera; family Noctuidae; genus Mythimna; species Mythimna ferrago. The sequence continues at coordinate 27,718,041 of OU342684.1, forward strand.
CAAGCGTGTTCCATCGTCGACCACATCATCGCTTACTATCAGGTGAGATGGTGGTCAAACGCGAGCCTATCAATAAAAATTCCTGTCCTTATGCCAGTCTGTCATGACAGTCTGACAAGTACAGGTAGTCAGACGCTAAAAAGTCTGCCTGAGTATTGCCCATTAACTGGGTTGAGAGGGTTTCATAGGGTTTGACTGCGAGCCGACCCCAAGTTGGAAGTGAGTTGGTTTTTCTAAAAAAGGTTAGAGAGATGATGATGATGCCAACCTATTATGTCAACCATCCCACTAACACTAATTCCTTCTTATTCAATGTTACTCCTCACAAAATTTATTCATTTTTTCTCTGGCCGCGCCACGCCTTCCTTCTGTACATTCACATAACAAGCTTTGAAAGTAAGGTTAGCTATAATGTAGGGTAGACGAATCAACCATGACTTAACAACTTCTTAGTCTTATGAGAGAATAATAGATTACAAAATTCATCATAAAGAAGCAATATTTAATCTGGCATCTTGCTTATTTGTTCTTGCAGACTTATCAATTTCTCGATGAAAATTATAGCTTAAATATAACGAGGTTGGCGCCGCGCCAACACTCCCCCTCCTCCCCGGAGCAGCGCTAGATCTGTCACCGACAAAATATAACAAAGGAACGACTTGTGGAACAAACCTACAAGTGTCCACACATCAACAAGTTACCGGCCGACGCTTATTTATTTAGTATTAATGGCCCCGCCGAGCACTCGTATGCTACAAATTGATTGTTGATTCAGATTGGTATACTGCTCGTTAACTCTGTTTTGCTTAGGAAGCTATCTAGGCTGTGCTTGGTGCGATTTAGGCTACCGACACTTGTGCAGATTTTGTACAGTTTTTTGTTAATGTACCTCTTTAAGTTATAAGAATTGTTAGACGTTAAAAATGATTCCGTTGACGTTAAAAATGTTTAGGTAGTACTGATATATACAACTAACATAGCGGTGGACATCCTTCCCCAATTGTTACCATAATACTTACATGATTAAGGAACCGCACTTCTAATGTTTCTTCGGATTTTCCTAATATTTAGATGAAAGAAAGAAAAAATAACATATATGTGTGACTGTCGCATAGAACAAGAACAATAAAATAAATAAAAAGACCTGTGCGAAGCCAAAAAGTTTTCATGTTTGCTTCAGAATCATTTCTTATATTCATGTGAACATGTACTACACAGTGTGTCCCTTCCAACGAGTACAATTAAGTCATGTATAGATAATACATAAAATCAGTCAATTATTTCAGAGTTGAGATATAGAGTCTGTCTAATAAGTTAAACGACTTGGGTAATTATTAGGATTTAATTAAATCTGATGTAGTCAACACGGGTTCAATAATCAAGGTTGATTAAGAGATAGAGATCATTGTTTACTATCAGAAGAACCTTATAAAAAGTACCGAATATAAGAATTTTTTAAATGATTAGTTATTATACAAAATTCCCAAGTCGGTTGATTTATTAGACAGACTATAACACCATATAGTATCTGGTGTCCCAGAGATGCCTACGTGTACCCTGTTCAACCGTCTAAGTTTCAGTAAACACGTGTACAGCAATTAGGCTGAGCCGTTAATTGGACCCTATCGTCATTAACATCGGCGGGAACAGCCCTCCTCTAATTCTGGCGCGTGTCGATTGTCTCATTATGACGACGTTCCAAATAATAGTTTGATAACCAAATAATTTAACATTCTGTAACTTCAGGCATGAAATTCATTAAAGATAATGAGAACTTATTTTATATTTTTCCATTTGAACTATTTGTTATTATGTATTTGTTTATTGTGCAAACCTACCACAGTGTTGTCTTTTTTAACCCAAAGGTTGACTGGTAGAGAATGCCTTGTGGCATTAAGTCCGCCTATGTACCACTATTGTACATGAAGTTTAAATAAATAAATAAACTGCCAGTCTATCATGAAAATGCCAGTCTATCGTGAATTTTACGGGACGTGAGAACCGCCAGTCTATCGTGAATTTGACGATACGGTTGGTACAGTGGTTAAGCGGTAGGCTGCATGCAGTAGTGTGTGTCGCGGGCTAGATTCCCGTACGGAACAAATATTTGTATAATATAATATTTTATAACTTTCACACAATGCAATCTAATCCGAAACTAAGCAGAGCTTGCGCTATGAATAAATACTAGATAACTTATAAACATACGTACGAGTATACACCGCTAAATTTTAATCGTTTTAATCCCGTGGAGGGTCGATCCGGTACATGAAACACTATCGATTAGTAAAGATAAAATTAAAAAATAAAGTACCTTTTTTTCAAAACACGTATTAATTTACGCATGTACGAAATTTATTTCTTTAAGAAAACATCAGCTGAGCGAGTCCAATGACCCGTAGGTAATTGTCGGCGTTGCGTACAAACTATCTACAGGTCATTGGAATCGTTTTAGTTTTGAAAAAAAGGTACTTTATTTTTTAATTTTATCTTTACAAATCGATAGTGTTTCATGTACCGGATCGACCCTCCACGGGATTAAAACGATTAAAATTTAACGGTGTACCTATATTTCTAAATACATACCTACATATTATGGATAAATTACACCCAGACACAAAACAAATGATCGTACTCATCACACAAACATTTGTCATGGGTGGGAATCGAACCCTGACCGGCCAGTGTATGGCCTACAATTTGTTATCCGGGTCTGGGTCCTTGTATATGTGAGTTTACATGTTTGTGAACGCACCCACGATACACGAGTTATTCCAAGTGTAGGGCTGCGCTTTTTTCCTTTAAAACAAAAACAAATAATTTAGAAAGGAAGTACTCGTATGTACTCTCGCTTTCCACCAGGTGAGATAGCGGTCAATCGCGAACCTATCAACAAATAAAAAAAATGTAGGCATGAATACTGCGAAGTCAATTAGCCTCCTGAGCATGAACCTGCTAGTTAGTTCAGAATGTCTACTGCAAACCTAATCTCAACATTCAATATTTACGAAAGTTAAATTCACCACAATCGCTGGTTCAGGCTGTTTATTTTTTATCGTGCTGCCTTCCCCGCCAGGATTTCGTCGCTGTCTTTAATGTTGCTTGTTGCTACTTAATTCCTCTCAGAGTCCGCACAACGCTATATTTTCCTCTATTCAAGATTTTTTCCTTTTAATTTTCAGTTTTGGAGTGCTACCTTCGCTTAATGTTTTATAATAAAACATCCAAATAAATAAAAATTAAGACCTTTTCAGCACTCGTCGGCCATTCAAACGTTTATTTTTCGTTTTAATTCGTCATAATGTCACAGGGCCGCTGGTTAGTTGCCGATTTTAATGAAATTTCACAACAGGGCGCCTTTTATGTAGGCATCGTAAAATAAATGTGAGGAAAATGGCAGAGAAAACAATATTTTAAGTAGCCGTCCTTGTTTAATACCCGTTACTCGGGTACCCGGGTACCCGGCTGCCCATCCCCAGCGCGAGTGGGTTGAACGGTTTTAAAAGCATGTAATCTTGTTACTTCTACGTGAGTGTGTTTTGGAATATAATATTTTATGGCATCTCTTGTTAATAGGCCTGACTCGGGCTTACAATCCTAAACCCTTTTTAATTATGAAGCACTCTAACTCGGGTTGTAACTTTTAATAGATAAGTGCGGTTTTTAAAAGCTTAAACAGCTACTTAATTAAAACTATCTTGATCGTCGTTTACTCTTCATTGTAACTACTGTAATCTTTCATGAGCCCTTGTTATGGTTATGACAATGTAGCTATTCTATATAAAAACTTTTAATTTATTCAAGTTACAAAACTTTAATATTATACAGTCTCGTAAGCGTCATGAAATATTCAATAGTAAAACTGTTCAAAACTGTACCCAAAGTACTTTTCAACTCAAAAATGATACGTGGTGTAATTACAGCCAATTAAATGTTTCCAAATTAAAATTTACAGGAAAAAAGTAGTTAATAGGAACATTCATTTAAAAAAGTTAATTATGTAACTTTTGAACTGAAACAAAACTTTTATCACGTAAAGCTGACGGCACTCGAGTGTATTATTGAAAACGAACCGGTTCAAGCCGGTCCTAACCGGAGCTAACCGGAGCGAACCGCCCGATAAATTACTTTTTAATTAAAGCGTTTTTTTAAAAAAGGAAGGTCTCATCTAACAAGTCGTGTTTAAAGAACAAATTCAATGAAAGTATAATTTACTTTGGGACAATAAATCAAAAAGTTGGGCGCACAACCCATGAAATGTAATAAAACTTGGGAAACGGTCAAGGGTGAATCGCGGTTAGCACAACTCCCAGAATATAAATATCTAAAGCGTGTCACTTAAAGATGGTCTTGAGAGACGTAAAACTTAACGCAGAAATATTTTGTTTTTTATTTATAGAAATTAGATTCGTAAGTGGAGAAATTGAATCTGGCGTCGAGCCCGATGGGGAAACAGGCCGTTTGTATAAATGAAGACAACAAAAATAAAGAGCCTCGTTATTGAAAAAAAAATCTTCCTATTTATGCTTCTATTTTAGGATAGTTTAAATTAATTAATATGTTTATTTCTTACCACAATATTATACAAAACATTGCAGGTAGGTAGGTACAATAACTTTATTGTTGAGGGAAACTGGTACCTACTAGGCTGCAACCCTGTATTACAGATCACCAAGAGTCCGCCAGAACCCAGTAATTATCTCGATGCAGGTATTGAATCATCATCATCATCTTCCTGCTTTATTTGGGGTCGACGCAACACGTTTTTTTCTTACATTCTGTCTTGTCACTTGTCACGCTATCACTAACTCCCTTTTCGTTCATATCACTTCTCACACAATTCTCTATCCATCCACATGTAAACTAATAACTTTTTTAGCAACTTGTGTTTCATACCTCTTCTTCATATGACCATACCAAGACAAACGATTCCTTTTCAACTTTACAGACACTTTCAAACTTCTCCTAATATACACTCATTTCTCACTTTATCCATTCTCGTCACACCACACATCCTTGTTAACATTATCGATTCAATTAACAAATAAGTACCTAAGGATGAGATGAAAGGACAGATTAGCCCATTGTTTTCTCTTAGTAGTTAGTCAGCTAACTTCGCGAGAAGGATAGTATAACATGTATGTGTCTAAAACCCATTTGATCGTACACATCGTCACATATTGCCTTTCTCTTCAATACGGATTTGGGTCAAAGTCCTATAAATATTTCCCCAGCCTGATCTTTTTGTTTGTAGTTCGACCGATGCCTAAATAAATTGACTCAGGCCCAACGACAAAATGATGTGATAAAAGCCGAAGAAACGAGCCGATGTTTACTTTGTTATTCCGACGAGAATTCAAGAGGGATTAGAAGACAAATGCCTGCTGAGGTACGTACACCCAGGTGGTTCTACGAAATAGTTACAGACCCACCCCTCGACACCCAGTGGATTCGGTGCTCCTGACTTGACGATGGCCTACTTATTAGAGTGCAAAATGTCCCTACACCTGCACTTTGGAGGACCTGAAAACGCCACTGACGCCGCTATAAACGTGGCCCAAAAACTTTGAAGGAAAAAGAAACATCGATTCGAAAAGAAAAAAAACGAAATATCTGGTCCTTTTAATTCAAAGTAAAAAGTCAAATTTCTATTAATAATAACCCCATTCATTCCATTAATATTACAAACGTTAAAGATTTATCAAATGAAACTTAATCATTTATTTCGCCAATTCCATCATCGGCCGACCAGAAGCCCGATTGACGATATCGTAGCGATTTAGTCGTTTAGACCATTTCCGTATTCACATTCATCATTCGAGTTTGAACGACACCGATTTTAAAGTCGTTTGAAATTCGTCGATTTAAAAAAAATCTGTATTACCCGGATAATCCGGGTAGAATACTTATTAAAGTAACTGGAAATAAGTCGATAGATCGAGAATACCGCTTTTGGATAGGACTTCGATCGAACGACTATAAAACTTCAACGATATTTGGCTTGTTTGATTTTACGTGAATCAGGCTACTGACCTACCGCAGTACGTCGTGACTGTACAGCTAAGGAGTAGGATTCCCTCCTGGAGTTTCTGTTTCCTGTTTTACAACTTCCCCTAAGTTGTAGGCGTCAGGAAACACAGGAGTGGAAATGTTACTTCTAGGCAAGCGTAATCCATCGTCTAGCACATCATTGATTTCCATCAGGTGAATTAGTGGTCAAGTACGAGTCTATCAATAAAAAAAAAAACTATCTTTTAAGAATCTTATAAATAAAAAAATATCCATTTCAAGAAAGCAATATCCACAAAATCAGATTTAATCCCGTCCAGCGCCAAAGACCTAACCCTACCGATAACAGTTCACAATTGACTCATACATTTACATGAGGATTCTCTTTCCCTTTTATTAAATTACTTGTGATCTTTTTCTGTCATATCAATTTGTTGAAGGGTCTCGGTCCCCGTCACGTCTTGTGTTAAGACGTCGTCACGGTTTCCAATCGTCAGGTACTGGTGTCTTCAATGAGGTACTTCAATAGAGAACCGTAGATTTTTTTTGAAGTAGGAAATTATCCAAATATTTCTCCCTCTCTTGGATGAAACGAGAGGGTTTGTCAGATTTTTATTTATTAAAAATCCTTTTTTTTATTTGATATAAACCAGTGATTGACTGTGACCCCACCTGATGAATAGATAGTTTGCAAGTATACTACATTTTTCTCTGTCTCGCGTTTCCGACCATGTCTTAAACTGAAACTACTCTCATTTTTGTTGTATTCAAACAAACAAAAACTTTTATCTCGAAGTTTAGGACTTATAAAATAGCTAAGAACACAGCTTACAGACAAAAAAAAGTAATAATGATAATATATCCTAAAAGGTCCGCAAATACAAAGCCACAACAAATACAATAAAAGACATTAAAATTCTAGTACCTACTCAGCAGATATTTATCATAATTTTCTTTGACATTATTCCACCGAAATTATCATTACACCCCATCCATTTGGGCTAATTAAAATACACATAAAATGGTAGCAGGTCCTTGTTGAAGCCGAAATGGCGGGAAAGACGATAACAATGGCGGACAAACGTGCTTACAAAGAAATACGCGACTAATTCTTTTCTAAATTGCTTAGATATCTTCCATGAATGTTTTCCTGACGAGCAGTCGTACTGAAGGGTGTTGTAGGTTGTTTTTAGTAGTTCGTATGGTTAAAAAAATGTTTTTTTTTTTTTTTTTTTATTGTTGATAGGTTCGCGCTTGACCGCTATCTCACCTGATGGAAAGCGACGATGCGGTCGACGAAACGAAACGAAAAAAAACGAAACGTTTTGAGATGTATAAGAAAATAATAGAATTTTATTGTACACCAAAAAAAGTAACTCAACTTATATCTTCATACATAAATGGCGGTCTTATCGCTGACAGCGATATCTACCAGACAATCTACTAGATTCGGTATTACTCAATGTACAAGCTACTATTAGAAGAAATCGTATGTTTATTTCTTTATTTGTGTATCCTCACATCCGAACACCTTACAGCAATTACACCAATGGAGTAAAATTAGTTCTGAATATTGAATTTCTAACAATATATTGTGCACGGTGGTTTGCGAGCTTACTATAATTTTGTTAAGTTTATAATGCTGCTCAACAAATGAACAAACCTTAGATAAAATTCCAATACAGAAAAATCTGCGAAGCGTCGTAATATTCAATATTTGATTTGGTTAATTTTCATTTTCCAACGTTTCTTTAAGTTCGTAAAATATCGATCTCGATCGAAACACATTAATTAACGAAACACAAAGATGAAGTTCAGTGAAGTCGGCAGCCACTGGAACTAACAAGTTGTGAAGGGCACGAAGTTTGTTGGAAGGTTTATTTGAATATTTGTTCAGTTCCAGTAAATGGCTGGCTCATTAGCGATGAGTTTATATAGATAGTAACAAATCTGTGTATGTTTTTTACGCTTCCTGTTGTTTACAAGCATTTATTAAGTTTCACCTGTCCTGATGTTTACCATTATGTCTGTAATCAAATCTTGCAAATTAAATTTGATCCACTTCCCGGCTACCGATTGAGCTGAAATTTTGCATGTGTAAATCAGATGACAATGCAAAATTATTATGACATGGAGCTGATCTGATGATAGGAGCTTGGTAGTTAAATGACACAACCCCCTCGAGTTCGGGCTCGTATGATTCGTCTTGACGAGTATTAATTATATAGGTATTATACCGTGCTACAAAAATTTGTATTTTTTATTGTTGATAGGTTCGCGCTTGACCGCTATCTCACCTGGTGGAAAGCAACGATGCGGTCGAAAATGGAGCGCGCTTACCTAGAAGTAACCTATTCACTCTCGACTTAAAGATTTCCGGGTTGAAGGCTTGTAGCCATCAGGAAACACAGACTCAATCATTCTTCTTTGTTTGCAATGCGTGTCGCGGGTTCGATCCCCGCATGGAACAAATATTTGTATGACCTACGGATAAGTGTTCCGGGTCTGGGTGTCTAGTGTATGAGAATTTATTTGTTTGTGAACGCACCCACGATACAGAAGTCATTCATAGTGAGGGACAACGTTTTTGTAAATAAAAAGAGACATTTTTGTGACGTCCCATGCTTAGATTTTTTAGTACGATTCCGTTTACAACGTAGTCTTACCTACGTGTCGTACGTGAGGGCACCCGTTCAAGTCCCTTAAAACTCATCAAATAATGTTTCTCTTAGTACAAGAGCTGTGTCTAATATCTCGCATTTCTACCACATCTTGACAACCCGACGAGGTCCAAATCCAAACTAAGCGTTTCGCCTCATTATTTATACCGTGTACACCGAAGGACTGGAACAATTTGCCTGCTACGGTACTCCCGTCAGATTATGATTTAGGTGTCTTCAAGGCTAGAGTAAATAGGCTCTTAATAAACTAGTGCGCCTCACCATCAACGATTGTATAACTACTTACCATCAGGTGGGATCGCAGTCAAGCACAAATTTATCTATATATATTTACACACCGTTAAATTTTGATCGTTTTAATCCCGTGGAGGGTCGATCCGGTACATGAAACACTTCGATTTGTAAAGATAAAATTAAAAAATAAAGTACCTTTTTTTTAAACTCGTATTCATTTACGCATGTACGAAATTAATTTCTTTAAGAAATCGTCAGCTGAGCGAGTTCAGTGGCCTGTAGGTAATTAGTACGCAACGCCGACTACTACGTACAGGTCATTGAACTCGCTGCTTAGCTGTCAATGGCTGTCTTAGTTCATAGGCAACACGTCACATACGAGTATAATGTGACGCCTTAGCTAGATAGAACCGTTCCTCTAGCTTCGACAACATACTATCCAAGTTTCGATACTTATTTCTATACAAACATTGTAGGCGCTCTTCAAAGTATACAATTTCAGAGATGTTGCTGTTAATTAATAGGATCCTGTCCGTGACTGAGCACCTGTCGATTAGTTTCGATACCCGTCAGCTAAATTTAACGTGACGGCTGTAAGCGGGAATATGAAACTGAACAAAAGCGGTTTTAGTTTCGTATTATACTGAGTCTATAATATATGTTATACATACTTGTTTATGTGTGTGTTTCCTAATAGCTATAATCTAGGGATTTTTAAATCAAGAGTGAATAGGTTGCTTCTAGAGAAGCGTGCTCCATTGTCGACCACGTCATCACTTTCCATCAGGTGAGATAGTGGTCAAACGCGAGCCTGAAAAAAAAAGAAGAAGAAAGGAAGAGGATTCTTGGTTTTACTTAAACAAGTCAAAATTTTATATAAAATCTTTTATAATTTTGTTAATATATAGAGAACCGATGCCGATAAGTTTTTGGGCACATTACCAATCGACAGATACGGAACAGTTTTTCGACACCATATTTTAAATGGTTATTATAAATCATGGTAATTGGTATCTAATAATATGTATGTTTATAATGAGATATTATCAACGTGACAATAATGATGAATTTCTATTTATTAACCATGCAACTAATTGATATTCAATAACAGATTGATATGATGATGGTTATAAATTGTTATGTGTTGTTATTGTTGCATTGAATGAAGATTGTTATTCGACCTGCTGATAACTAGCCAGGGTGCCCCGCACAGGGCTTCGGATGGAGCCCCACAAGAATTAAAAGATTGCAACCCTGTTCCAAATGTAAATATATTTTCACAGAAAGAGAGTTTTCACTAATACATAGGAGTTATATACAGTATCGCTGAAAAAACTTAACACCGCGATGTAGAAAACGGTACAATGCCATCTATCGAATCAAGCTAAACTAATAATTCAACAAAGATCCTAACATTCCTACTATCACGTTAAACAATATTGTACTATTTAGATATTATTTTACTGGTTCGCACTCAAAACCTGTCATGAAAGTTGTGACGACCTCCGGGCGGCGGTTGAATTAAAGCTAACTCTAAAGTTCGCTAAACGAAGGCTGGCACCGACTCGGAGATCAGTTTGCCTAATTCTCGTGAGCACTAGTACAGATAAAACAATGTTAATGCAAATTATATTAACATTTATGTGCCGTAACATTTTAATTACCTAATGTAAATAAAACAGTGGACCCATGGTCTGTTAATTAAACATTTGCAAACATTACGAGCTTATGTTGGAAGGTACCTACTACATAATTATATGTAGATAGTACCTACAGGTTAATTATGTTTCAACATTTTGGTTTGAAATATTTTTTTTTTACATTTTGATGTATAACTAGCTTTTGCCCGCGGCTTCACTCTCGCACATAAAATATAGCCTATGTCACTCAGAAATAAAGCAGCTTTCTATTGGTGAAAAATTTTTAGCAATCGGACCAGTATTTTTAGAGATTACTTCCTACGAACAAAAAAAAACAAACTTTTTCTCTTTATTATATTAGTGTAGATAATTTTCATTGTTTAACCCTAAAAAAGAAGCAACTAGTTTATATTACTCTTTGGTATGACGAATTATAATTACCTACATTTACGATGAGATAAATAGAGAACTCTAATTGAGAGTAGCGACATCTGTGACGCCACATAGAAATTAAAATTAAAATCCTACATCATCGCAGTTTTAAAGTTTTCCGCGCAATCAGAACTTTTTTGCATACCTCTAAAAGAGCACAGAGCACTTTATCACAGCAAGAGCACTGTCTACTTAAAAAGAGAACTTGAATAAATAACAACTTCAACATAAACTGACGTTAGATCTTCAAGTGATCGTTAGGGACAACGTAGCTTTATCTCTTCTCTGGAATGTCTGTTATTCAATTTGTATCCAAAATATTTTTGTTTATTTTATATGAGTTTATCTTTCTACGTAGGTAATACTAGGATTGTAATCCTTTGAAGGACTCGCCTATCCATTATTAAGTTACTCCTAATGCGTCATTATTTATTTTCTCATTTCAATCACATACCCTCTTGATACCAAAAAGATAGATATAAAATTATTCGAAATCGTGATAGGTATCTAACAAACTACCCGATTTTAAATCCCGCATAATTAAGCCAACCAGTAACAAACCATCCATCACGACGAGAGCCGCGTCTTCCACACAAAGTTCAACATACAAACACACATACAGACGAACTAACCAAACTGTCGTATCTTACATACTCTCTACTAATTGAACTGGCGTCGTGCCGCGTTGCGTTGTACGCGACTGTGCCATGCAGAACAAACGACATTACGGCAAGACCGACTCTAGGTTCAATGTTTTTCTTTCTATACATATATTTATGAATTTTAAGTGTTCAAGAAACACCGTGACTGTTAGGCGGTACGAAGGTCGCCGGGTCAGACAGTTTTTAAATAAAAAACAATGCTCCCCAGACTACGAATTACTTCTGTGTCTTTATAGTATAGCATAATCAGGATTACAAAGTTCCTTCTCTCTATGAGAGGGAAGGGGCTGTAATCCATCAAGCGAGCCCAGTGCGGATTGGTGGATGTCACATGTTTTCAAATTTTTGGTTCTTTAGAACATTCCAGTTTCCTTACCATGTTTTCCTACACCGTTCACATTATAGTTCTTTTTTTAATTTATTAACTAGCTTCTGCCAGTGGATTCGCCCGCGTAAAGTAGAAAATTAAGTATCGCGAAGGAACATATTCCCGAAATAAAAAAATATATATTATTTCTTATTCCAGGGCATGGAGTACCTGTGTACCAGGTTTCATTCAATGCCGGGTCTGAAAACGAAAAAACAAACAAATTATAGTTAGGTGGTGTGACGCAACTGTCAAGTAAGATAACTAAGCAGTTGCATCAGAGAGGGCAGCACCTGCAATTGGCCTAAACAAAGTATCTGCGATAATGATTTATCAACAGGTTTAAATGTTTGTTTTTTAAGGTGGGAAAGTGGGAAATCATCTAATGACATCTCCCGCCCTTGGGCGTAGCGTGAGAGCGTGTTGTGAGACTTTTACTGACTATAACCCACTCCTGTTCTTTCTTTGCCTTCGTCTCAGGGCCCCGGGGTTCAGTTTCGCCCAACCCATGGCCCCAGTAGGCTTTGACCCTGCTGGGCCTTTACGGTTTGCTGACATCTTGAAAGTTTAAATACGTAACATTCAATTCAACAATCTTTATCACTGAATAACTGTAACTTTGTCAAAAACCTGAGGACTATTTAGCGTGATGCCTTCCAGAACACTGATTTAAAAATTATAATATTCAAAACACGCTATCACGTCAATAATACGACCCCTCTAATCTCTCTCTGCCAAAAACCTCGTATTGAATAGCCATCACGATAACAACAGTAATTTATTCATGTTGGCAACACCTCCCCCATTGTATCGAGATCAGGCAAACGAAGCCACACGAACGTACACAATGCGACACTTTAGGCGCCCTCAACTTTCTTACAAAGTGTAAGCTCCGTCTTAGGCGCCCGGGGTCAGAATATAAAATATAAAAATGTCGTTAGGATTCTATTTTCAATGTTATTGTTTTGAATTAAGATGTTTAGAAAGGTTCTTTGAAACGGATTAAAAATTTTGAGTGGATATTGTTTACTGTGGGTATTGTTATATTCAGCTACATTAGAGGGGTACAAAATCGCCGCATTAATGTGCATAAACTAGCTTCTGGCTGCGGTTTCACCTGCATGAAAGTAATTGTCTCCATATAAACTTTGACCCTCATTTCATTCCCTTAGGGGTGAATTTTGGAAAATAATTTCTTATTCTTCCTTTGCAAAATTGCAGTATTCTAGATCCAAGGGGTACGCTGAGCGTTAATGAATCTGTGAAAGAGTCACGGCTTTGCCTTTCATAAATACAGATAACTTGCTGGAATCGTAACTTATTGTGGCTCTTGCTTATACGAGTATGTATCAATGACAATAAATGAACAAATAAATCTTGGGTGATTGTTTTACAAGATTCACTTACTTAGCCGTACAATTCATAGAGAAACTGTTATTGTTAAATGGGGAATATCGTAACCGCCGTAGGTATACATTATACAAGCACAACTCCATGTGACAGTGACCTCTAACTAGTTCCTTGATCACACGTACCGAACAAAAGGGCGAGACAGCAAAATGTAGCTCGGCCGAAACAGTGATTTAAGCGAGTTGTAGAGATAAGCGCTCGGCCGAGCACTCGGCGCAACGTACGTCCCAGAGTAAACTCATGGTCAGTAGTACGGGCGGCGCCACGCGCTCTCTAATTAAACGTAACTAGTGACAACGAACGTACTGCCTCTCGCACAGACTTCGTAATCAAAGTGTTAGTCGCACCACAGTGCTTACCTGTAACACAGTTAAACAAAATAAGATAAGTAATTACGTGTACTTTTAATTAGGTGTGAAATCATCTAATGACATCTCCCGCCCTTGGGCGGAGCGGGAGGGCGTGTCAGACTTTTACTGACTAAAACCCACTCCCGTTCCTACTTTGCTTTCGTACCAGGGCCTCGGGGTTCTCTTTTGCATCATCCATGCCGCAGCAGGATCCGGCCCTGCCCTGCTTGGGCCCTTACAGTTGCTGACATCTCTTTTAGGCGCGCGTGGAACACTACGCGCCGTCGATGACTTGGGCCCCGTCCGGACAGTTACCGGACGACCGCACAACGTGCTTGCCGTCCGCAAAACTGCTGGCTGGAAATCAGGATCGGATCCCGGCGACTGGGGCGTTAGGACCGTTTCCGCCCTTGCAGGGACGTGCTTACATTACTGATACGCAGAAGGAAGCAACTGCCTGAATTTCATATACCTACGTCTCTCTTTTAACCGGGTTTCTTATTTGTGTCTCTTTGATGTTGCGATATTTTCCAACGGTAGCTAGTAATTACCGAACCTTGCCATCGATTAACTATTACTTACACGAAAAATACTTTGCAAAATGTGTATCTGTGAAAATGATATTTTTGTAAGCACACACACAGATTCACACTAAGTATTTCCACTTACAAATTTAGCAAAACGTAGTGGTAGTTTTCATTTTCGAGGCGTTTAGAGTTAAAACTCTCGGATCGTGGGGTCCGAGTACTCACAAATAGTTTAAAAACCTTTCCAAACGCCTTGTTGACACTTCGCGTGACCCAAAGGCATTGCCATAAAGCGTGGTAATACCGCCAGCGATGCGATATTGGCGGAGCGCGTGGCAATTAGGAGGAGATTTTTGACGCCATACTTTTGATTTCTTTTAATTAATTAAGGGGATCTATTCTTTTATTTAGATAGGTTATGGGTGGAATGTATTATAGGTGGAATTAAAAAATAAAGCAAGTTCAATGACCTGTAGGTAGTAGTCGGCGTTGCGTACTAACTACCTACAGGTCATTGAACTCGCTCAGCTTACGTTTTCTTAAAGAAATTAATTTCGTACATACGTATATTAATACGAGTTTTAAAAAAAGGTACTTTATTTTTTAATTTTATCGTTACAAATCGATAGTGTTTCATGTACCGGATCGATCCTCCACGGGATTAAAACGATCAAAATTTAGCGGTCTATAGGTACATTGTATATGTAAATATAATGGTATTTATCAACCACAATGATGACGTAGTGCAGTGAACTAACAAAAGCATAAACTCGAAACCTTCCATTACTAATAATAGACACGCGGAGCATTCGTCGCGACAACACATTATGTGGTCCCGGCCGTCACATACACTAGCATGTCGAACAACACACTACGTACCACGTCAAAACGACATTATCGTAAACTGTGGCCAAACAGTACGCACGTCGACGTTACGTACTGTACACAGTCGCGTTCAGTACGTACGTCGACGTGACGTATGGTACGCACGTCGACACGTCGTATAGTACACACGGCTCGCAATACGAATAGTGTCTGCATTAGCGTGATGCCACGCCACTTTGTGAAGCGCCACTAAGGCCTACTATTGCAGTAATTCACTCGCGCCTGAAAACGAGCCATTTGGGGGACGCCGTGCAAAAATAGTGCGCCAATGTGAATGGACTTTAGACTGTTCCTGAATGACTTTATTTGTTGAGGTGGCTATGGAAATGGGTTCATGGCGTACCGACTAATATTCAGAATTCACGTCAGATTAATCATCTCATTTACGGAATATTGCACATCTACTGTATTTGTTTTATATAGTCTGTAGTCAAGCAACAAATTAAACTATCAACGTGCATTTAATAAGTTATTATATTAGCCATGTTATTTGTCTCAGTGTTAAACTTACTCTCAATGCTGTCATGTTTGCAATAGGTACTTTCTCCTACTTCTGCATTCTGATACGTTATGTAAATTCCTCCAAATCTATCGTATCAAATGCTCGCAACATTTAAGCAATGATCTCCTGAACCCGTCCCAGTCTAGGTGGCCCCGGCGTGGACGCGCACGTGCGCCACGAGTGCGGCGAGGCGGTGCTGCACGCTGCCTTCCTGGTCAACGAGGGCGCACTGGTCACGGCCACCGCAGACGACCAGCTCCACCTCTGGACCTTCCGCCAGAAGTCCCCGCAGCGGCTGCACTCGCTCAAGTTCCAGAGAGAAAGGTGGGTGTGCTAGTTAGTGCGCTGGGTTTTGCTTGTGGTTGTTTGGGTGACGATGACTTGTTTGACAAAAAGTTTTTTGAGACTTGTCTTCCATGACTACTCCAGATATCTAAATTAGGGTTAGAAATATAAAAAGAAGAAAATTAGCGTAGCAAACCTTAAGGGCTGTATTTCACCGGGACACCATGACGACGCGACCAATATCTTGATTGCGCAAAACAGAATATTATCTAGAATATTATTTTGATACTGTCTCGTGTGGTGATTCTGGTGTCTGTTTGGTATCCTGGTGAAATACAAGGTGCAGTTTTAAAACTGCACAATATTTCAGGAGGTTGTAATAAAACTCATAAATAATCATGTAAAAAAACGATACCTGGTCAATAATCATTTAATTTTTTAATTACACTAAACTAAATCGATTGATCGATGGCGGGGGCGTGGCTAGGGTGTGGCGTGCGGGATGATGATTGGATGATACATTATTTATGAAACTATCGTTGCGAGTTAGTGTGTGTGAAAACGCCCTTTATTGTTCCGTGTTTGTGTGTGTGAAAAAAAGCGCGGTTATAAAAAAAAAAAAATTACCTTCTTATTTTATTATTGATTCGGGTCTAGAATCACTAACATAATTACCTCCTGAAATATTTTGCAGCTTCAAAACGACACCTTGTATAGCCTTAAGACATAGAGGTTTGGAGTGGGCAGAATAGACAAGACTGTAAAATGTCTGTGTGCAAAAAGCCTCGTACATAATCTTTAGATTACAAAATTTCGTCAAGGTCTTGAATATCAAACAGAAAGAGATGAAGCAAATGATCGACGCCCAAATAGCAGTCTGCAATGCATAGATATAGGTTTTCTGCACTATTATAATAAGTTATGAGCACTAGCATAAATCGCGATGTCCAGCAGCCAATGCACGGCAGTCATTCACAGATCGTTGCCTTCCCGAAACTTTCGCCTATTCAAGATTCAACTTGTGCAATAAACGTGCTATTGGACATCGTGAACTAGGTTTAATATTCATAAACTTTATTTACCATATTGACCATAAAGAAAGCACTTAGTGAACGCACTCAAACAGGCAGGAGGAAGAAAGTAGCTAAAATAACAACAGCACTTTTGGCATCGAATATAAGAACTGTCACAAAACAATTTTATTGTCATAGCACTAAAAGCTTTTCCCGCTCATTTTAAGCTAGATAAGTACACTTTAGTGCCGCACATTGATGCTCAACTTATTTACAAATTACAAACTTGGACACTTTATGTCTCGCGAGGTGAAGGAAGCTAGTTGCGCGGCCAGCCAGTCTGTTTGACACAATTATGTGAACTTTTATTACTGCCCCCCCCCCCCACACCTCCAGCTCCTCTTCCCCTCCCCCCCTCTCTTCACCCCTCCGTGGCCCGTTGGCGCCGTCCCGTATTTCATTCCGCTTGAGGAGGCTCATTCCCATTATTCAGTTCTGGATAATTTTATGGGTCCGGCCATCTGTTTGTTGTTGGTCCGATTTTTTGTTTGTTTCCACACGATTGATATTAATTGTTCTGGAATTGTCTGCTGTAGGTACTGCAGTTGCGAATAATGGAAGTTTTTGTAATTACTAAGCTAGATACGCGTGAGTTGTGTTAGCAATAAATGTAGCGTTTAGGCTGTGCAGCTATTAACTGCATGCACTGTATAAACTGCCTATAAAACGTATTTTCCGCCATGACTCACAAACAGCTCTGTTAGTAACACTTTCCAGTGCTACGAATTCTGCTGGAATACTTATAAACCAAAAAGAGATTTCAATCCTCTGCACTCTGTCGTCCAAACAAAATTCCCGAAGTGTCAATGTATCCTACGAACCCCCAAGCGTCCCTGTCGGTCTACTCGGCCGTTAGTTTCAAATAAAAACTTCGTTTAAAAACAAAATGTCGACGTCCCCAGCTGTTTGCATACAGAGCACTAATTACCCGAATTAACGCCAAACCGTCGCGACCGGGGCTCGCTTTTACCCCAATGATTGGGGGTCAATCGTGAGGCGAATTTTTACGTCATGCTTATGTATGTGCGAGTCTTGTATGAAAATAAATGTCACAATTCGGTGGGACATCTTCGTGTGTTCGTTAGAGGGCGCTCGTCATTTCCGGCCACAATTTGTGATCGCCTTTCTTTGGGACAGTTTCCGGCGCTGACCGCTCTTTACTTTTGTCTCTATTTGTTCACATAAACATCCTCGATTATTTGACAATAGAGAAGAAATTGCTCAAAAGGTCACAAAATAAAAACCAAGGTCATTAAGGTCATTAAAACCGCTCGTTTACATTTGAATCGCAATTTATGTTCGTCGGGGGACGGTTTACAAGCAAACTTTATTCGCCATAAATCAGAGAGGTATTGTCTGTATCTCGTTATTATTACTTTGTTTAATTCATCACTCGAGGGCGCCGGTGGGGTGGGATTATTCCGGCGTCGTCATGGCAACGGGGATGTTTTGTCGCTTTGAAACCAGAGCAGTTGTTAGAAACTTGAGACCTCTAGACTAGTGGTTTACTATCACTGAAAGCGTGGTTATAGCGATTATGAGAAAGTCAAAGATGTACATCATTATCAAGCGCTGTCGTCTCGTCTAGTAATCAATCTACGCTAACAGTTTCTCGAGTCGAGCCTCTTGTCTTTACATTTCATGTGAGCCGACAAATGGATATTTCTCGGATAAATTGGGTTCGTATCATGTTCTGCCCATGCGAAACCTTTGTCTTTAAAGGGTTGGCTATCAATAGTTTAAATTAATAAGGGTCTATCTGGATTTTGATTTCAGTTATGTTTTACTCCTATTTAAAGGTAAATATCTTTTGGCTGTTTATCATTATAAACTTCATCCTACGCGATCCAGTATTCAACCCACCACTATTAGATTAATATAGAAAGTCTCGAAAATAATTGTAATGGCAATGTTTGGTAATACGTTATTTCATTGGTCTCGCGTCTATTCTAACAAAACTTATTCTGTAACTCTTATTTTATGTCCTGGAAATCGCTTAGGATAGTCATTCTACATGTGCGTGCGTAATTGATACATAGACTTTTCTCAATAACCCTCGATAACAACGTATTGATGTATAGACACCCGGTCGTCAACACACTCTCTTTTCCCGTTACTATTATCCTCACATATTGATAAACTTCCCACATCTCGTCACAAGGCTTCCTCACAAAACCCGGTCCCCTCAGCATCCCTTCATAAGGGAAGACAATCTAGTACCACACAATGGGCCTCACACTCACACACCTGTGTAGGGCTAGCTTGTCTTATACAATACGGTCAGCGCTCACAGTCACTCTACTCATTTAAAATGAACTTTACAACTTAAAAGCTGTGATAGACTGATGACTGTAAAAGGAAGAGTGGTATTTTTCTTGCTTCTCCGAAATACGTCGAACGTCATTCTCGTCCAACGTCTCATGTACTGTTGATTCTGATGTTCAGTTTCTTTTTTTATCATTAATAGGCTCGTGCTTGACCACTATCTCTCCTGATGGTAAATGATGACACTGACTCCGGCAGGGGATTCTTCACCATAGACATACGCATAATGATTGTGGTCCTAAAACAATATGTGCATTTGGGTGGGATTTCCACCATGTACCGGTAATTTGAGTACTTGGAAATATTTTAGCAGATTTGACAAAAAAAAAATCGAATAGGCATTAGACAAGGGTGCTAGACATTATTGTTGTTACGTTACAAAACCACCCGTTGTATCTATTTACAATAATTGTAGATAAACCCGCTCGCAAGTTAGTCATAAGCTCAGTTGTTAGAAGTTGACAAGAATACGTCTAACATGCAACTTTCATTCCCAGCTTCGTACTCAGTAACTATGTTTGCCAGTTTAACAAAACTTAAAGCGCTAAATTAATTATAGTAAGCGTCTTACTTGCAGACTGTACATAATGTAAGTACACGGCGTGTTCCAACTACCGGCACACGTTCACACTCGGCTGCACGACAAAGCGCGGCCTCGGGCTATGTCCAACTAATACCAATTAATTGTCTCAGTGGCGACACAGTGCCAGCTCTTTGTAGCGTGTTTAGACAGACTACAGGGAACGTAATGCGTTTGGTAAGGCTGTCTTTGGAAATGAGATCCTCTTGATTCTCTTTGGGATATTGTTTCATTAGGTTTGTATGTATTACACGGTTGAGTAGTTTCTTCTCTATGAGTTGGTCTATGCCCAGTGGTAAGATGACTAAAAACAGCCAAGAGACTTTTCGCCTGCGTTTGTTTCATGTCCTCTTGTGATGGAGAGGCTTGAACAACACAAACATTAGACTAAATCGAGGGCTTGTTATTTCCCCTCAGCGTCATTTCATTATAACGAGCATATTACTGGCACCTCCAATGTCGTTATTAATTAATTAAATCATGTTAGGAGCTGACTAAATAATGGGCAGATTGTACTGGCCTCCTTTTTAATCTAAAATCTCAATCATATATTTGCCAATAATCTGATTGGTGATAGATAAACTTTGATATTAGATCGTCTATAAACTATTCAAAGTTTCTTTTCTAAATATAATTTATTGTTGACGTTAGCTTTACAGCAGTCGGTAGGTATTCTTAAGATTGTTTTTTGTTCGACAAACACCGAAGAGTCGTTAAATAAACTTCTAGAAAAGTTGTGTAAAACAAAAGTTGTTGAACTGTTTTACTTAAAACATTGTAACTTAGGAGCTTACTGCGATAGTATTTGCTAAACTTTTGAAAACCGATAAACTAGAAGTTAATAGTTCTTTTTCTTGTTTTTCGCGTTTTTATTTAAAAAAAACGGGTTAGAATCACAGATCATATCATATTAATTGGGCCAGCAACATCCTCTAGCCCGGTCTATGCCCGCTCGTCCCATTTCCATGACAGATGTTAATAGAAACGACTTGTATGACACAGACCGATTGACCATTATATTACACGTCTATCGGACAATGTAATGCTTCAATCACACATTATGACATCACTCACGCAATCAGCGCTTTAACCTGTCAAATGGTCAGGGCTGGTGGCCTTTGACCTACATACTAGCTAAAAATTTATTTAGTCTATCTCAGAAAGGTGGGCAAGTCTTGAATGTGTGTGTAGGTTTACGTACACTATTTTTGAGTACCTGGAGCACTTGTTTTCGTACAAAATAGCTTAAGCACACAGAAACAATTAACATCTTTTCAGAGTATACATACAATTTTGGTTTTCCCCAACATTGAGACCCAAATAACCAACTTCTTGGTAAATGTATTTTAAAAATGGCAGTGCTCGCATCGCTAAGATCTTTTAGTATCCCCGCTTCGCCGATAAAAATATGTTTCTTTTTTCAATGTTTTCCTCTAAGACTTCCTCCATGGCAGTGGTGAACAATTTCGGGCACAATGGGTTGCCCTGTTTGACTCCTTCAGCAGTTTCAGACTTAAGGCCTTAATTGTCTCTCTAACTTGAAAGCAGCTGTGCTATAGGTGTATATATTTCGCGGTAATTGTATATGGGTCGGTTCTATTTATTGTGTTGCAAAGGAATATAATATTGCAGAATTGATGATGCTGTCAAAGGCTTTAGATTTATCGACAAATGCAACATGTAGAGAAACTGTATATGTTTTATATGTTTCGACTATTTGGTTGATGATGTAAAAATGGATAAAGTTACTAATGATATGAGTATCACTACTATTTACTACACCAAATCTAACTTTACCGCACCAAACCTAACTATAAACTAACAACTAACTCATTAATAATAACGTAACTGTAATGGCCGCCATGCACCTTCCAATTTATCCTCAGCCGTCAACTTGACGATGCAATTTATATTCAAATGACATTGCACCTAATAACCAACACCTTAGCATATTAATTACTTTGTCTCAAGATCCCAGACGATATTCTGGGAGGTACGTGGCACTCGTAACGGCACATTGAGCACTGTTTATAGACTAGCACTCGTCATGTGGCTAACTAAGACATTCTAACGTTTTATGGTCACCTGGTACATAGATACAGGCCTATGATATGCATTGTTTTAAATTATTTGTAGATACCTAGTCCCATACTTTATGGGCTTTACTGCATTTTGGGGTGCAGCAAATAAGTATTCTGAAATTTTAATTAAAATTATCATTTTTTTCAACCACTTAATTAAGGTTGAATCTAGCATTTGTAATATCAAATTAACATTTTCTACCTTTACTCAACAAAGTCTACTCTGAAACCTATCTTTTACAATAGAATTTGCCGTTACTACGTTGTCTTTGAACGATATTATAACGAATACAAATATCACAGGCTCTTCCAAAAAAATCTGGTATAATATTGTTGCACCCGCTACTTCTAATTCTAACATGTGGACTAACATGCATACATGACCATATTGAGTACATAGGCATTTTGTAACATGTGCACTTCGTTGAGCGTAAGTTTTGCGCTGTTACAGATCACGCATCAAACTCTCACTATCAACTAACGAAATCAAGGGGTGAGTGTGTGTTAGTTTGATGTCGCACGCACTCGCGCTCGCACCCGCATGCTCTCGCACGCACCCGCTTTTCTGAATTAAGAATTAAAAGTTGAGTTCTTGTCAAACTTTACGATATCCTGAAAACCTGCCAACATTTGGCGCTGAAGTAAAGGTTGACCAAATTCTGAATTCGGAAACCGGCCCAAACACTTATATTTATTTTCCTTACACACACCTGATATACTCGTACATGTGATACCAGTTTTATCGCCCTACTCACAACAAATGACTTCTTTTAAACTGAATAAACTTTATAATTCGACAAGCGTGTGACATAAAAACACAGAGTAAATGAAGACACTCTCTAAAGAAAAATATCAGAAACTCGTTGGAGTCGTTCTTAACATGATTTTGAACATAACACTGTTCGTATTATACAGTAATAGAATAGAATAGAATTTTTATTTTGCAAATATGGGTAATACATAGTTCTTAAGATTGCATTTAATTTTGTAATGCGATCGTTCACACAGACACCACTAACACGACAGTCAACAAGCCACATGTGCACGCTGTAGCCAGTCAGAACACCGCACACGTCGTATATAGGATGTTGCATGACTTGCCAATCATTTAAATATTGGATGAGCATGTTTCTTACACGATGCATTTCGCTGTCGTAGATTCTCTTATTAGATTCCATTTCTTCAAACTGTTTTCTTCCTTAAATATGGTTTTGTAGATAAATGTTACTTAAAGCTTTCATTAAATATGTTGTTCAATGTTTATTAAAGATAAGCAATTAAGATGTTGGCGAGAACCCTCTACCGGGTAATATTGGTAACGTGAAGCATTTTGCTGAAAAAACAGTTACAAGGTATTGAAAAACAATAATCGTCGTGTTGGCTAAATGCCAGGTTAGGCCATAGCAGGCAAACGATCCGCCCCCGTGATCGCCGCGTAATCGCCACATAAAGAGTTAATTAAAAAGTGTACAGCGAGGAACTTTATCAGCACCGCCCACTACAACACGGGCAGGGCACGGTACACCACAAAATAAGTGCAGAACACCAACGCGTAGCGACCAACGTCTGGCAAAAAAATTAAACATATAAAGTGGCAGCTATGGGGGAAAATTGCCTCAGCCTCGACTCGAGCCACTGCAGTCAGCATTTTATTCTTTCTTTTCTTTTTGTTGGCTCATTATGAGGCGTTTATCAAGTGGACCTTCGGTAGTTATTTCATACCTCCGTCTGTGTGCTTTGACCGTTTAGAATTTAGATAAACTTTTACTGTTCTTCATAAAAATGAATACCTTTTGTACACGCAGACGCTTTTTGATAACAATTTGCGTTCAACGTGTTTTGCTAATTATTTCTTATTCGATATATAAAGCGTACAGAATTAGATTCTGGTAGAGCAATCGATGTTAATGATGTTAGCTTTTCGCTTATGCGTATATAAAATTTTAGGCACGGTCGGAAATTTTATCCGTAATTATAGTAGAGGTGAAACCTTTTTGGAAGCGGCCTTAAAACACGTAGTGGCCGCAATATTGTTTAAGCTAACGTTAAAGCCTTTGCTTTTAACTTCGACATGCCAAAATGATCGATAATTTATGGCAGACCCTAGCTACAATTTTGGACCTATATAAAATTTGTAATTCTATCGTAGACATACAATAAGCTGGGAAATAATATATAATAAATACTCACCTTTGGCCTTAGTGTATAAAAACATAATAGACGTAGTGGACCTGTACGAAACTAATAAGCTTATCGTAGAAAAGGTCTATGCAGTCATTGTAAACGAGGGGTTACAATGGACTGTGTCGGTCACACAGGCCAAAATAACGGCCTCAATAGAGCTACACTAAAATTGTATTCGCTCATGAATAGATATGACGGCAGAGGATACCTTCTTCACCTGTATTGAGTCCGTACAGCGCGTGTCCCGCGGCCGGCCATTGTGGCTCAACTCCTTTGTGCTTAAACTAAAAAGATGACTCAAACAATATCGACGCAGGTTTCGAACAGAAAGATTATTTTATGAATAATTCAGTGCTGCACTCGTGATGCCATAACATTAATATTTATAAGTATAAACGAGCAATATATACTCGAAGTAAACGTTTGCTTGTTTATTTTAATAGGACGTGAAATGCAAACGGTTTGTGCTGAATATATGACTGCTAATGAAATGAACTCTGGCAGAAATACTTTATTTTATTACGTTGTCTAATACTTCTCTGGGAGACGATGCTCTTTGTAACATGTTTATTCAATTCTAATCATTTTGCAAAATAATTGGCTGTTATTATATTTAAAGAACAAAAAGTTTATAAAATATATGTGATATATAATTTAAAGACACCTTAAAAAAATATTTCAATTAATTTAGCGAGTCAACATTGTGATGCGATCATTCAACAGTTTCACTTCTTTAATGGCTCAGAAACAGATGAGCCTTCTCCATGTGTACGTGTCACATATCCCCATGCCCTTCATACGTGTCATAGCAGCTAACATGCGTCCCCCCGCAGGATCACGTGCCTGCACCTGCCGCTGGCGTCCAAGTGGATCCACGTGGGCACGGAGCGCGGCAACGTGCACGTCGTCAACATCGAGACCTTCGCGCTCTCCGGCTACGTCATCAACTGGAACAAGGCCATCGAAGTGTGAGTACCATCCGTTTTTATAGCGACGAAGATCAACACTTTTGTTGTAACATCTATAACGCTACAGGCGGTCTACAATATAGACTTAACATCACACATCCCAACAATAAGGCAAGATATCCGCGCGACTAGTTGATATACTACAGCCCAACAACAGCCTTGGGGTGCCCGACAAGACTCCAGCTCAGAGGAGCCTCTTGCATCAATGGAGGGTGTGTACAAATACCACAATACCTTCTTGCTAGAAGTAGAAGCAGAAAAACAATGTGTGGTTTTTGTTATCATTGTTATAAATGAATAGAAATCAGTTTGGATATGTTGTCATCCTGTAACTTTCCATCCTATTCGGGAATACAGGCTTCTTCTCTATGGTACGGGAGTCGGTAACATTGGCACTCGCGTACCAGGCACGAAGAATATAAGTAGTTCTTAGAAATGAATCTTTACAATATGTACACTCAGGAGTCAGACGTACAATTCCGCTCTTCCACTTCTAAAGTGTCAGATCATGATTCTGCAAAGAAATTTTAGACGTTTTAGCGTTGGTAGTGTGCAACTGATTGTGTTTACTGCAAATCGTTTTAAGAAAATGTTGTACTTAATATTTTTCTTGATTTACAATCATTTGTGCAATTTATAAAACACTTTTAGTACAAATACTTAGGTATAATGTGAACTTATTTAGACACAATATCACACTACAGTTACAACAAAAAGTTGACGTCGATTATTAAATCGACTTCATAATAATTTCATAACTTGCACGGAAAAGATTTTTTTACAAGATCTCGAGCTTATCTCACCATCTCCAGATCTGGAACCTCGGCTACAACATCCGTCGCCTCAAAAACTCCGTGTGCTCCAAATGTCGTCATGTAATCCGGGACAGCATTAGACGGAACATCGAAGGGAACAGATAAGCCGCTAAATCATGGGTGGCTTACACGGCGCTAAGTCATGCTCGAACTAATTGCATACACTTAAATAATTGGGGTCAGTTTAGCCGCAGTGAAGCAAAGGGCTTCTTAGTTTTGGCTTTCAGCTGGCTTAGGACGCGACCGTGCTTATTTATTTAATACTTTATGCACACAGACAAACTTATGCCTAAGGTTTTTCTACCAAAAGTTTTCACAAGCGTTACGAGTTTTGACTCGCTCGTACATATGTTCAATTGAGTATATTTTGTGTGGCGGGGAAATTATTCAATGACTTCTCCCGCTCTAGAATGAAACGAGAGTGTCTTTCATTTGCTTTTTGCATTCTAGGGCCACAGTCTCTTTTTTAAACTTTTCCACAGCCCTAACTGTCCCCGCACACGGGCTTCAAAAAAACGTTATAAGCGGCCGCAAAAAACAGCTGAAGCACGCGACACCTCTTGTGTCCGGAGAAGCTTGAAGCCGCTTCAAGCGTTTTTTTTGTGGCGGCACCGCCGCACACGAGCCACAAAAAAAGGCCGCCTCAAAAAGAAGCTTGATGCGGCGTGTTTTTTTCGCCCGTGTGCGAGGACAGTTAGAGGTATCGACCGTACCGTATTCAATTCAATTTCAGTTTTTCTAACATTAATCTTTGAGGCGCGAATGGAACACTACGCGCGGTTGACTTTGGCCTGGTCCTCACCGCAAGGGCTGACATCGAGCTACCTATTGGTCACTATCCGCAAAACCATACTTGCGGTGGCCGGGTTTACCAAAGAAGTAAAGACCTCTAAATTAAAACGATATAAACCGTATACACAAATGCTTCTCAACAAAAATACTTTGCACTGTTCGTGGTGCCTTTGACGAACTATTTTACGAGTTATTTGAATAACTTAAACACAAAGGGAAAGCCCAATGAATAATTTAATTCATCAAGTAATAAAGGCTTAGGTATGTCCTCATTCTGTTAAAGATTACAACTGACTAACGAGATTTAATAGCTTTACCAGCCCTTTGACTAAACCCTCGCAGATGATGAAGGATTATCGCTGTGACGGCTATGATTTATACATTAATAGAGGTACTACGCCGCGATATAATTAACGTAACCCAATACTATGAACTGGTCTACCTTCGTCAAATCATTAACATTAGTAACCCTTGAGAGCGTTAACCTTTAGAAACCAGTCGTTGAAGTTACGTTGTAAGTTACTAATTAGTTTGTTAGTTAGTGGATGTTTTTAAACGTATTTTGTGTTGTTACTGACAACGCGCTTGACCTTTGCCACTATTTCTCCTGATGGTAGGCGACGTTGTGATCGACAATGGAGCACGCTTGCCTAGAAGTAACCTTTTCACTCTTGACTTAAAGACCCCTGCCCCCCTAGCCAAGTTACAACCGTTTCGCTTGCGCCGAACGCTTCGAGTTTACCTCGCCGCCAATTCTTTTGTTCTGACCACGTGACTAAGCGTTAAGACGACGTCATTCCCGTACATTTGAAGCGTTCTACAAGCGTTAACTATTGCAGATTAGCAACTGGGCTAGGGGTACTGGGTTGTAACTATCAGGAAATACAGACTCCGGAGTTTTTTTTTAAATTATTATTGATAGACACGCGTTTGGCCACCATCTCACCTGATGGTCGATGATGTGAATTGCTTGGTTCTTATATCACAACGATGTTTAGTTTGAGGCAGATCACGGTGTGATTGACACAATCAATAGTATTGTGTCAATCATACTCATATATTATAACGTGAAAGTGCTTATATTAATTAGGCACACACACCTCAATGACGGAACGCGTTTGAATGAAACTTGACATAAAAGATAAACATGACTGAGTTGCAGCTAATATGATTTATTTACGACTGGTCCCAATTTTGTAGGTACTGCTAATACTTTTTCTATTGTATTAATACAGTTAATAAAAAAGCCCCTTCGATACCCATAAACTTTCTCACCCCAAATCACGTCACAGATTGACATGCAACCAGTCAACAACAAAATCTTCCCTCGTCGCCATCTTGCCGAAGACCCACCCCTCATAAAATCTCCGACACCATGACATAACATCCACTTTACTGTTCCCTTCAGTTTATGTCATTCAGACATCATTGATCGTAAACCTATAATTTCATTCACGAAGAACCATAGACATGGGAGAATGAACTGAACTATATCCAGTTGTGAAGTGAATGTGCAAAAGTGTGAGAGAGACGAAGCGAGCTTGCGTGTGTCTTTTTTTAGAATTCTGATTGATTCAAGACACAGACTTATATTGTCGTGCCACCTTTGTCACTATGTACTACTACGAAGAACTAGGTATTGGCTGCACAGTCACCGTCTCTTTCTATAGAACAATCTATTTCGGCCACGGCCTAGCAGTGGTGGCCAAGTGGTAACAGCCCCGACTAACGAGCCGAGGTCGCGGGTTAAAACCCAGTCACGCGCATCACTTCGTGAAATTCAATTATTAATTGATTTCATCACAGTGAAGGAAAACAGCGTGAGGAAACCGACATGTCCTAGAACCAAAAAATCGAAGACATGTGACATTCAACAACCCGCACTGGGCCCGCGTGGTGGATTACGGCTGCTATATGCTGATAATCAGCTTATGCTATTTTGTGTATTTGGCGATATCGTTTCGAAAGAGTTCAGTTGATTCTTCGCATAGATACAAAAGTATGGATTTACGTCTATTACTTTTACTTCCATTTTACTGTAGTGGTTTAGTTCCATCTCGGAACCTTCCCACTTCAGCTCACATAAAGTTATTTATTGCGCCTACAAAAAATTCCCATCCATGGGAAGATGCCTTGGAACTAGACCATTATTTCAGTGCATAGATAGATACTAGATATATTTACCCATCTTTATATAAAGTAGCATATTTCCAGTCTACTCGGCTGGCCGATCGTAAACTTCACCCAGGAAGCGGGATACGATATGAATTATAATTTTACGCTCATACGTATGCGGTGACGGAGTGGTGCGGGGACAAGAATACTTTATCATCTCACAATATTACTTCCCGAGAGGCTCGTAAGGACCTGAGATCAAGAGGGTTGAGGTATAGGAAACCACATTATTTTTCAGCCCTTATTCGCGCTATGGTAATATCCAAACTAACATGTATATGTTGAGGCTCTTCCTCCAGTCAGTTCAACGTCAACAGGTCACTTTATTTCGATATTTCTTCTCAGGGTAGTCAGTCAGGAAACATCCGCCTCTTCAGTTTAAATTGACGCAAAAATTGACATGTAAAAGTGTTGTAAAAACCTGTTTGCAAAATAAATATCACTTATAACTCAAATTTATAGTTTTTTTTTCTTACTAGCTAGTACTGTCCCACTGTTGGACAAAGGCCTCCCCTAAGTCCTTCCAAACTTTTTTCTCCTGCGCCGTCTCTAACCAATAAAGAAAAATCTAAAAAAAACTAGCTATGACTATAAATTTCTCTATAGTGACAGCTTGATATTTATTGACGTTATCGTTTGTTGATAAGAGAGTTTCGTTTAGCTGTCCCATCGCGACTGAAACGAGTAGAGTGGAGGAATCCTTCGTGAGCACTCACAATATGTACATAAGTGAACTGTAGCGTCTTTGTCCTCTAGAGAATATTGCTCACACTGTAGAGTGACGCTAAAATCATAAAACTTAGTGTTATGATGACAGTTTCCTTGAAAGCTGTCGCGTTGTCTCAACACAGACAACTGTCGACATTTGTATGCTAATCTGGTGATAAACACTTTGTTGTAACGTAGACGAACGCCCGGCGATGATGTGGCGCTTATTTGTAGATTAAATGTGGAGATTTGTGAAGCTTTGCAGCACCTGACTCCGGTAAAATGATTGGAAGAAGTCAGTTTAAAATAGGGGTTTATTTTGTAACTAATCAAATAGGTACTGAAAGAAGAAAAAAAAATTAAAACTACATACATACACTTAAGACTCCTAGCTAAAATATGTCGTCAAAAAATTCTTCCGTATCGCTGTCGACTGGAAGTGTGCCCAAAGACTGACGGTATTGCCACGTTATACGACAATGCTTAATCTCTGACCGAGATAAAAGCCAGCCCTTGGGTCACGCGATAATTTATATGCTAGATATGAAAGTATATAACCAATTTATAAATATTTCGACACTACTACTCGAAGAGGATTCGAGAGAAGAATCAATACGTTTTAATGTTTTGCTCTTACAAGATACCGATATAGCAAGGACCGTAAAAACATCTTCTATTTTAAGCACCGAAATATAAAATAAGAATTTTAGTAGAAAAATATCGTGGATAGTAAAAATTTCACGTGAACATTTTATGTAGCAGTCCGTTGTCGACTCGTTGCCGTGCCTGCCTACCCCTCTGCGGCGCGACCTTTACGGTTACGTGCGACACAATGCAGGTTTACGATCTCACACGGTATCATATCTATGTAGGAGGCATCGTCTCGCGTGCTATCCCTTTAAAATCTGCTTTATGTTCTCATGAGATTAAAATGAAGATTGCTTAAAAATAATGGCGATGACAAAACATGGTAAACAAGCATGATCTTACACATTCCGCAATGTTATCAGAGTTAATGTTTTGTTATCTAAATTCGAGGGCACGACTGACGCTGTGGTTGAGAGATTGACTAATGCGCCATATGTCGCGAGTTCGGTTCCCGCATGGAACACATATTTGTTTAGCCTGCTAATAGTAGTTCCAGATATGCACCCACTATACAGGTCAATCACCTATTAGTATAGAGCATGGTTTTACTTAATAAAAAAAGAAAAACAATTATCTTAAACCAATCATCCGTTATTGAAACTTCCAGTATTCATTCAAACATCACACAGAAACTTCCCTCTCTCAACTCGCGCCTGAACCTTACGACAACATCAACTTTCCACATAAAGTGAATTATTCATCCCGTATATATAATTTCTTTGATTTTCTTAAATTATTTCTCGTAAAACTTTCCTCAGCTTGTAATATTAAAGAAATATTACTACAAAACATGTTCGCGTTTACATCACTGTATGTAAAGTGATGTTTCCATTACGCATTCTTTATTTCTTGAATTTTTTACCTTTGCCTCGTCATTTTCATTTTGTGTGCCGTTATATCAAAGTGTATGTAAGAGCGCATAACCATCAACAGTGAGATATGTCTGTGTGGAGTAAAACTCGAGCAGACACAGTTGAGAGGAGAGCTTCGGATATTAGAGTGAACGATAATGCTAATCTTATGCTGAAGCTTCGTCGCCCTACATCGCTAATGTTCTTTGAGAAACGTATTCTTGGTTGAATAGGTTTTGCGGTATCAAACGGAATAATTAAACTAGAAATCTTTGAAATCGACCTATGTAACTGTTTTAATTGGTAAGAGTCTGACACCCGCTCTCACTTCACTCAGAATGGGAGAAGTAAATTGATTCACCAACTCAAATAAAAAGGTAGTCCGTTTCGAAAGTTGTAGCACAACGACGGTTAAAAGCAATTAGCCTTTAATTCATGAAATCCCAAGCGCACGCCGGCGTTCGCTCTCTCATTGTCTTTAAATTATTGTGTCTCTAATTACTGTATTCGAAAGATTAACCGACTTCAAAAAAAAAACCGAAGGTTCTCACTTCAACGGTTTTTGTATTTTGTGCAGCGACATCTTTGTAAAAAATTAACCAGCTTCGATGATTCTCTTTTCAAAAAACAAAGGCTTCGATTTCGAGGATTAGAGAGTTTTTCTGGTAGGTGGTAGTATTTTCTTCACCCCCACTAATTTTCTGTAGCGCCAAAAGGTAGATGGAAAAAAATACTTAAAGCACAAAGACCGCTTCTAACACCCTTAA
Source organism: Mythimna ferrago (assembly GCA_910589285.2). Lineage (NCBI taxonomy): Eukaryota > Metazoa > Arthropoda > Insecta > Lepidoptera > Noctuidae > Mythimna > Mythimna ferrago. The sequence continues at coordinate 27,749,992 of OU342684.1, forward strand.
GGCCATTGAAAATCCTCAATTCTTTATTTTTTACTGTACACAAAAACGTAACATTGTCCACACTAATTTGACAATTCATGTACAAAGACTAGCTTTAGTCATCATTGAGTTTTCTCCCAGCAACATTCTGATAGTAATAAATTGTACTAAATCATTGTCATTCCTTTTTTAGTCTCGATCTCTTTGTATACCCCTCCCCCTCCCCCCTCAGGCCCCTCATGACATTGGACAGTAAACGGCGGCGGCGGCGCCAAGTGTTACGACGTCGTAAGTGACAACTTGTCACTATCGACACCTCTTTATTGCTGTTTAAATCTTGTTCCTGTGTTAAATGTTTATGGGAATATTGAACGACACCTAGGTCATGTAAAAAGAGTCGTAAAGCAATAAAATTGTGTTCCCTTAAAAAATGCTAAAAACTCTTCATACAAGTCGGATAGATAGAATTAGTAGTCCTTCATTCTTCGTTCATTCACATTTTGAAATATTTCTTTCGTCACTTCAATCGAAAATAATAAGACAGTTTCTAAATATTTCGGTTGTCTTTACCTTATTATAACAAAGTCCTTCCCCACTGCATCTGTCTGTCGCGATATACTCAAAAAATTATAACGTGATTTTCATACGGTTTTCACCGACAGACAGAATAATTCTTAAGGAAGATTTAGGTGTACAAATCATAGAGAGAGAAGTAGAAAATTCCAAAAAAAATTAACACCCGTGTGAATCGGAGACGGATTTCTCGTATTGAATAAATAGTACGCTAGAACATAAGTTTTCTAAAATAAATACAGAACTCCATAATATCCCGTTTATATTTAGCACAATGTATTCAATACTTGACAAAGGTTAACAGCAATATTCTATCCTCGACAAGGCAGAGAGGTCGCTCAGCTGAACTAATACACTGCAAGCGCTCAAATTGCTCAAATGGGCTGTTAGCGAGCGAGCGGAGCGGTGCGTTCACGATGCGTTGAGCAAGAGCGGCAAATACAAGGCTGTGTCGCCAAGTGCCTCTCTGTAGCACTCTGTAGCTAGGTAATATTGTAGGAACATGAGATTGACACGGTAATACCTTGGCGTTTACTCTGCTGGCAATCACGTTTATGTATAACTAGCTTTTGCCCGCGGCTTCGCCCGCGTGGCATTAGATACTTAAGGAATCGGGATAAAAAGTAGCCTATGTTCTTTTCCATGTCAAAGGCTATATGCATGCCAAATTTCATCCAAATCCGTTCAGCCGTTTTTGCGTGATTAAGTAACAAACATCCAAACATCCACACTTTCACATTTATAATATTAGTTAGGATATTGTTATAGGGGTTTTCTTATTGTTTTCGTATTGTTATAAGGGTTTGACTGGCCTGTTGGTCTAGTGGTTAGTGGCCCTGACTGCTATGCCGGACGTCGTGGGTTCAATCCCCACCCAGGACAAATGTTTATGTTATGAGCATGATCATTTGTTCTGTGTCTGGGTGTAATTTATCTATAATATGTATGTATTTAGAAATATATAAGTATGTTTATCAGTTGTCTAGTACCCATAACACAAGCTCTGCTTAGCTTGGGACTAGACGGCGTTGTGTGATAGTTGTGGAATATATTATATATTATTATATTATTGTGTTATTAAATCACAATGTTCTGTTTATGACATGTTTATATCTTTTACACTATAGTAATATAACAAAAACGGAACAGTTTTTTGTTGTTTAAACACACTAATCTCTGTAACTACTATCGTTTTGTTTTTTTTTTTGTGTGTGGGCTAACTAGATTCATGATATCACCACGCTGCGACTCTCGGTTGCGGAACAGTAACTAAAGATGCGAGTAAAACCGCGGGGCACAACCAGTAATATAATAATCATGCTATAAATAATAACTTTCTACGTAATTATATTTGAAATCGGATATAATGGAAAACCTACCCTCCACCATGGAAAGTTCCCACAAAACGTTCGCTTTCCAATTAAATTAATTTGAAAATCAATTGTAAGTCGATCCAGGCCGGGTCTATTGAGTCGGACAGAAATACACTGAACACTTTTCTATTTACAGCAATCGAATTGAATAGGGAACGAACCATACAGTACGCTTCTAATCATTCGCTCCGAACCTGTTGAATGATGGCTCACTCAGTAAATAAATAACGTAGTTATGTGACCAATACTGTGTGTAAACTGAATTATTTAGAAAGTGTATTGTATGTAGACACACCTTGTCAATAATCTGTATCACCTATTACTACTATTTGTCAAGAATCCATATTATAACCATTATAACTTCTATTTAGTTTATCGCTTCCAATCTCAGAAAAGATACATTTCTATTTATGGTTTCTAAATAAGTTGAAGTCCAACAAAGAGTGTACGCTTAATATTGAGATTGAAAAACTTGGTGCAACGCTAGCGTGCTTATCGCTCCACACTTCAACGTTAGTGTCGAGATTAGCTTCAACACACTGAGGGACTTTCTGAGGCAGATGTGAACAATATTTACCAAAAAGAAATGTCAAAAGCTGCTGCTTAAGAGGGTTTAAAGCAGTGGTGGAGTTATTAAAATCGGATACCTTCAGAGATACTCCTTCAAACAATATTTACTTTATTTTTTTAATTTTCAAGCTATAAAATATTAACACACTTATTTAAAAAACACTTAACTTACTATATTTTTTACATAAGTACACTAAATCAATATATACTATTCTAAATTTCACTAACCTAACTTATTTACTTAACAACTTATATACACACAATAATAAAAGAAAAGAAGAAGGAAACAGAAGAATAGTACAAAGGTGATGCTTATTTCTAAAGAAATCTCTTCCAGCATACCTGCAGAAGGAGAGTTGGAGAAAATAGAGATGTAAACATAGAAAGAAAACAAGAAAAACAATTTATTTGCGAGAAATTAAATTATAAACAATATTTACTTTATGTCAACATGAAAAATAAGTTATTGACGTAGAATGTTTCAAAAGCTTCGAGTTTCAGCTCGCTCTAACAAACCAACATCAGGTTAGGTACACCATTCTGTCGCTCAAACGACTTCTGTCATCCGCCTTCTACATGACCAATTACTGTTTGTTGCACAATCACGTCAATGTTATATACATGTCACAAAAGAGTCTCTCTACGTACCTTTACTGTAATAACAGTGACATACACATACAGACACACCGTCGCAGCCAATTTGTGAGCGCCAGCAACAAGTCACGCTCCAGTGGCGGAGCTGGGGGGCTGTTGTTGCACATGTTTATGTAATAGGCAGGTGAACAAGAGGGGATGCCGGCTGCTCGGTTGTTGTTGTTTATGCTCGTCGTCGGTGCAGCTGGCTGGTGTACAGCTTGAGCAATATATTGGTTTCCAAGCCATTGGACACACAAATATATTGCTCAAGCTATTGTAAAGACTTGTCTTCTGAAACGAATGTCAAGACAACATTTAAACTGCAGAACTGTATTTATTTTATCTAAATCAACAAAATAAGAACTCAATATTCGTTTATCTATATATACGTATGGTTGGTTCAGTAGTTGAGCGATTGGCTGCTGTGCTGCGTGTCGCAGGTTTGAATCCCACACAGGACACATATTTATATGGCCTACAAATTAGTGTTACGGGAGGCTATCTTATGTGTGTAAAGTTTACATGTTTGTGAACGCGCCTATGACACAGGAAGTGGTTATTCGTAGTGTGAGGCAAAGTTTTAAAAAATAAGAATCTATATATATAAAAATGAATCCCTATTTCCTTGGTCACGCCATCACGCGTGAACGGTTGGACCGATTTCGCTAATTCTTTTTTTGTTGTGTTCATTATTGTGAGGAGAAGGTTCTTATGGAAAAAAAATGAAAATTAGGGTAGTGTAGGGTAGAGTAGAGTAGGGTAGTGTAGTATAGTGTAGGGTAGAGTAAGGTAGAGTAGGGTTGAGTAGGGTAGAATAGGGTAGAGTAGGGTACAGTACGGTACAGTAGGGTACAGTAGGGTGGAGCAGGGAAGAGCGGGAGCGAAGCCACGGGCAAAAGCTATTATTATATAAAAATTAACTCCTATTTCCCTTGGTCACGTCATCACGCGTAAACGGCTGGAACAATTTCGTTAATTATTTTTTTGTTGTGTTGTTATTGTAAGGAGAAGGGTCTTACAGAAAGATAAATAAAGAAAATTACAGAAAACTATGACTATTCAACCTTTAAGCGTTTGACAGTTCATTGTTAAAACGGGACAACGTCTGTCGGATGAGTTAATAAGAAATAAACTGCCGATAATAGCTAATAATAAGGGAAATGCCATCCATACGTACAAAGCGTTTTGGGAACAAATTTATTATGCGTACAGCTTAAGAGTGGAATTCTCTGCCGGAGTCTGTGTTTCCTGATAGCTACAACGTCGGGGTCTTCTTGAAGTGTAAAATGAATAGGTTGCTGCAAGGCAAGCGTGCTCCATCGTCGGTCACATCATCACTTTCCATCAGGTGAAATGGTGATCAAACGCGAGCCTATCCATAATAAAAAAACACAGAGTCGGATACTAAAAATACCTATTTCCAATCAAAAACAAAATAAGAAATCTACTTGAAATTACCATAACATTTATACGCGGTACACGTTCAATAACCAAATGATACCAACAACGTATTATTTACTATTATTCCCGCTATAAAATAACTTAAACTAAACGTTTAGTGTATGACTTCTGTTGCCGATCCACAGCGATTGGATGAGGATAGCCAATTAGATGGGCCATAGTGTGGATGTCGATCGGCGAGGGAGCCTGCGCCGCCTGATAACAGATAGTTGGAATTGGTTTGATGCTAGATATTGTGATGGGGGACCTTTGTTATTAGGATCTAGGTTTATTAGTGTTTCACTTTTCTTGGACTGACCGACATTTGACTATTCAAAAGTGCCTGCAAATGGTCTATTTTAAATAAATGGTTTGATTTGATTTGATTTCATTGTTATGAAGGGATTTAGTGTAATTAACTTTATTATTTTCCCACTGCTGGGACTTAGGCCTCCTTTCTAGGAGAGGGAATGGGCCGTAATCCAGCACGCGAGCCTAGTGCGGGTAGGGGTCACATGTTATTTTTATTTTTTTTTATATTATAGATAGGCTCGCGTTTGACCACTATCTTACTTCATGGAAAGCAATGATGTGTCCGACGATGGAGCACGCTTGTCTTAAAGCAACCTATTCACTCTTGACTTAAAGACCCCTAGGTTATATGTCTTCGAATTTTTAGTTCTAGGACATGCCGGTTTCCTCACGATGTTTTCCTTCACCGTTTTCAGAGCAATGATGATGAAATAAATTACACAAAGTAATGCGACTGGCTGGGTTCAAACCCGTGACCTACAACTTGTAATTCGGAGCCGTTACCACTCGGCCACCACTGCTTAAGGGACTTTGCTGATTTTAATGGTAAGGTCGATAGGTCGGCTACAGAAGTGTGGATGGATTCTGATGTTGTGATATAAAGTCAGACCCCATTTTTTTAAAATAAGATGTTCTCCAGTTCTGCAGCATCACTATAATATCTACGCCACAAATGTTCTTCAATCTTCATGTAAGCAGTGGTCGTGACACGTCTTTAAACTGAACCGTCGCCGTGGTAGTGACGCGTGACGGAGAGCGTCGTGTTGTTCTTGTGTCGGAGTATGTTTTTATTATTAGAATAGCTGCATTGCACACGTGGCATACCACTAGCTGGTTGTAGTTTAAATTATTTTTAGTAATAGGTAAAGTTTTTTTTATTGGTCCAAGTAATTATACCTCACACTAATTATATATCTACTCCAAACTGGATTTTTCTTTGCCATTGACCGCTGTTGTAAGGCTAAAATTAAATGATTATAGAAAGCTTGAGCTTGTCACATAATTTGCTCGTACAAGCGTTTTTTTCTGTTTATAAGAAGCTCCTATTTTCACATCTAACTATTTCTTGTTGTTTATTTATATTTCGTAGCAAGCACCGTAGCCCGCTACACAAAGCTCATGCTACGAAATTACGACGCTACGTCCGTAGCACCTGACGTAGCGCTACGCGAGACAGCTACGGAGCAATGTGCTACAAAGCGTAGCGGGAGTGCTACGAAACTATGTGTATAACGATTTTGAATTCATATTTGTATGTAGTGGTTCTTATTCCGTTATCATATTTGAAACAGAATTATAGTTTAATAAGATATGTCGTCCTATGAGGTAGCCTACTGTATGTTCCTACGAGTCGTCTGTGTTTCCTGATAGCTATAAACAGGAGGTCCGGTCTCCGGCAGGGAATTCAACACATAATGGATGTGTTCCCAAATCGCTTTGTACGTATATTTGGCCCTTTTTCTTAGGGAGAGGAATTTTCCAAATCTCTCTTGTTTCTAGACTAAATATAACAAACAGGTTGTGCGTTACTTGTCAATGAATGAATAGATTAAAGATTTTTGATTAAACATACCCTCATATAGGGTGTTAGTGATAGTGTGACGGGTGACAGGACAGAATGGAAGAAAAAAACTTGTTGCGCCGACCCCAAGTGATATGGGATAAGGACAGGAAGAAGAAGAAGACGCTCGTATAGTGACCCCTGCATACATACATACATACATACATACATACATACATACAATTCATATCAGTAGTAATTACAGCGGCACGACTAGTCTGAAGGCTCACTCGTCCTAAAACATTATCTGGACGCTGAACACGTCCTCATGACGTTACACTACAGCTGTGTGTGACGAAGCTAATCGAGCCCTCTGTCTCGGGGCCACAAAGTTCATTCTATTTACAGTTCCGTAGTGAGGCCCAGGCTCCCGGGACGCAAGGTAAACAAGGAACATAGGAGCGGGGTTTAGTCAGTAAAAGTCTGACATGCCAGTCGCTCCGTCCTAGAGCGGGAGAAGTCATTGGATGATTTCCTAAAAACCTAAACCTAAAAATTATTGTTCTTTTGCATCGTTCCCTTACTAAACCATCTTTTTAAAATTGGACCTTGGATTTAATAACTCGCTAGAAGTAAAACGAGCGTGTGATCAGCTCGCTATAGCCTGCAAGACGTTCCGTGGCACTGTTGACGCGCCTCACCTGCTTACTGTGCTGGCACGTTTCTTTGTCCCGGACAATTACTGTCACGGTAAAAAGCACAGGATGTTTGCTTTGCCTCAGTGTCACACTGTTGCGCGTGCTCAGTCTCCGATACCTCGCAATCTGGCTGCACTAAATGATTTCTTGGATTCTTATCCAACAAACGATATGTTTGCGGATGAATGGAAGATGTTTCTATAGGCATGTCAGGAGTACATATTGTTTGTAATTTATTTTGCTTTAGTGACTGTTATTGGTTGTTTAATCGTTGTAATTAATTAAATAAATAAATAGTCACTTCTGCTGACGACGAGGTAATGAAGATAACGTGGCATACTTGGCATGTACTCTCTACAGCAGAGTGTTTATGCAAAAAAAAATGAAGAGGCGGCTAATTGGTCAGAAAAAATAAAGTGTTTTACTCGTGCTAAAACATAGCATCCCATGCTAATGATCAGACGATATTACTAGCTCTTACAATGTGTATATACAGACCTTTAAAGCACCCTAGTGTGAATGCATTTCAATGAAGCTTGTGCAATAGAAACGTCCACATATATCCTGATAAGTGTTGGCGTTGACGCGATCAGCCCCCCTAGCCAAATTACAACCGTTTCGCTTGCGTCGAACGCTTCGAGTTGACCTTGCCGCCCATTCTTTTGTTCTGACCACGTGACTGCGCGTTGAGGCGACGGCATTCCGGTACATTTGAAGCTTTCTACAAGCGTTAACTATTGCAGATTAGCAATTTGGCTAGGGGTACAGACCTCTGTTGGAATCTAGAACTAGTTTCAAACATTTAAATTTGTACATTTTTATTAACAGTCACTAAGAATTCACTGTTTTTCGTATAAACCTTAACGTCAATTTCAGTCGCAGAAAGATTACGTTAAATAATAGTGAGACGGTCGTAATAAGTTCAAAGAAAATTATTTCAGCACCGTATAAATAAAGTTTATCCCCCATTTTATGAAACATAACATGTTATTAATTTACAAAACCTTTGTATAAACTCGTCGGCGGACAATCATAACTTTCTGACGTTGAGCGTAATTAATATTTTCCAATTTTATTCGTTGATTAAACTTTCGTCCAAAGTGAAAATGTTGTGTATTGAGTCTTTTGTCAGGCGTGGCAGTTGCGTGGCGGGTGCGGGGCGGGAGCGTGACGGGAGCGTGGCGACTGCGGGCATTACAGAGCTGTCAGCGACACAAGCCAAGTTGAGCTTTGTTTAGCAAACTAACTTGTGTTTTTGTTTCGGCGTACCTGCGCGGTGCTGGGGACGTCCGTCATATTTTGTTAATTATTTCACTTCACAGTTTATTTGAAACTAAGTTTAATTACCTCTTGCTCGTGTGGAGTTTCGCTAATAGTTATTTCATTAAGTGGGATGTTTTAATATTACGTTCACATTATGTATGCTTTTTGTGAACCTTCTGGGCATATTTAATGTAAATATGATAGAACAGTCGGTAGGTACTATTGCGTAAATCCAAACGTTATTAATAATTAATCCTTGTCGTTTAAACCTTTAAAGTTTTTAAATAACTGATGTTTTATAAAAGCAATTTATTTAATTATGAGAATATTAACGAATCACTCTCGCATCGGATCTATCGTCAAATACGGCGAGTGACGCGGAATTATTAATAAACTATGTATTATTAATACACGTATGTCAGTGTGGAGAATGTTTCTTGTTCATGTTTATTAAATAAATTTTCAATTCCGCTTGTCAACGCTGCAGTGATTTATTAATAAACTAGCTGCTACAAGCGGCTTTTCCTGGCTTTTATTGGAAAGTTGTCCCAAGGGGACGACCTCCCGGGATCACACGGTCTACAAAATTTTATCCAATCGCGTGCAGCTGTTCAAGCGTAAAGAAGTAACAAAATTAAACGTAAACTTTCGCGTTTGTAATATCTATCTAATATATAAAAATCTCGTGTCACAGTGTTTCTTATCGAATTCCTCCGAAATTGCTAGACCGATTTTTAAGTAATTTTTTAATTCATATTTATTAGGTCTGAGAATAGGTAATTTAAATGGCAGAACAACGTTTACGGGCTCAGTTAGTAAAATTATAGTTATGAAATGTCATCGAACTGTAATCATGATAAAATCATTGTTTTGTTAATCTGCTACCAAAACACTCTGCGATTAAACGTAAATGTTATCCTAGTCTCCTGGCTTAAACCATCGAGCAACATGTCGGCGTCTCCTTGTATAATTTGCCTGTTCATACAGAGCAAACATTTGTCTCTGTGCGGTTCCTCGCGTGTGATCGCGTTCCCGGGGCTCGGCACCGCTAAGATACAGACATGTGTAATTTAATTAGTTAATTAGGCACGTCCCTTCCCTCCACTAATAAGATAAGGGACCCTCATCGGGGTGTCCGTTAGGCCTCTTCCTCTCCATTTGTCCGGACATCAATAGAGGTCAGTCTTGGACAAATGAACTTGAAAATAACACGGGTTTGTTGTCTCAGAGATCCGAGATAAAACCCAGTTTATTTTTAATGTCGGCTCTTTCAGTCCCTAAGAGAAACAAAGCCATCTTTTTAAAGATAATTAATCAGAAATATCTGTCATCATCATCATTTCAGCTAACTTTCATTCTCTGCTGAACATACGCCTACTCCAAGTGTCACCACAATGTCCGGTTTTGTGCATCCCGCATCCATCTGATTCCGGCGACCCTCGCCAGGTCCATCTTGTAGGCCTTCAAATGTTGCGTCTTCTGTAATAAAAGACAAAAACTTGTTATCTATCTGCGTCCTCCAGTTTCACTATTTAATAGTTCCAGTAAACTAGATTCTCGTCCCCTGATATTAGGAGCATTTTAATATCTGCTATGATCTCGTCATATTGCCGGGTGGGGTGCTAGGGAGGGTAATAAGCGTCCCAGCCAAACGAGGTCCACAATGTATGAGCTCAATATGGACAAAAGTGTTCTTTTCGCAAACGGTGTTGTACAAATTACTTGCATTTTGCGCACAATTGGATTTTGAAAGATGTCTTTACATTTTCTGAATGTCTGCTCAAATTAGTGATGATGATGGTAAAAATATGTGCATGTTATTTTCGTGGTACTTAAAAGTATTTTAACATTAGGTGCCTACCTCCTAAAACGCGCCAATTTCGCCTAAACGTTAGAAACTTTCACAAATATGAATATTAAGAGGACGCTCATAGCCTCCGCCGTTTAAAGAAAAAAACTACTTCAAACTGTATTATAGGCACGAATTTCTAAAAAATAAACCCGTGGTCCTAGAACGCAAAAGGGCGACTGAAAGACACAGATGTAGTTTTAGTCAGTAAAAGTGTGACATGGCCTCTTGCACCCTAGAGCGGGAGTTGTCACTGGATTATTTCCCATCTCAAAAAAGGTGCATAAGATTCAAAGCATTTTATTCCAAATAAACCATTTACAAGCACTTTTGAAATGTCAAGAATTCAGTCAGAATAAATGATGCTAACTGCACATTCCAAAGCTTAGATCTCTATTGGGAAGAATATGCATGAAACTCCATGGACACTCCTTTCAGTCATGTAATGTATTACAAACTAGCTTTTGCCAGTGGCTTCGCCCGCGTCTCTCAGGAATAAAGCAGCTTTCTAACGGTGAAAAAATTTTAGCAATCGGACCAGTACTTCCAGAGATTATCTCCTACGAACTTTTGTAGTGTAGTGTGTGAGTAGTAATATTTTGTGTAACGCCTATTTCCGTTGTTGTCATACTATGTCGCCCTTCGACCGTCCTTTCTCTGGGGAATGTCCTGACTGCCTCGCTCCAGATCTTCTAGATAACGCACTCCTGTATAACTCCCGATTTATCCAACGGATATGACAACGCCGATACATGCGTAGAAGAAAATATATCACGCCGAGTCCCAGAACCAGTGCTATAATACTCATCAGTATGGTGATGGTAGAAATGTGAAATCTCACCTCCTCTAGGTGCGTGTTATTGGTCCCTCCGGCTGCGTTTTGTACCACAACGGTCTCTTCTTTAGTTTGCGTACCTCCCATTTTTAATAGACACGATATTCGGCATTATATCGTAAGCACCGCACTGAATTCGACTTGTTGCAACCGCGAACGTGGTCAACGTTATTGAATAATTATAATAATCCATCTTTGCTCGGATTTACTTCGATTGTTTTAGTTTTACAGTCCCTATAAGGTACGGCGCCGTCGGTAACGCGATCGCACCGCGATGCGCGCTGGCAGGGTCGCCATGTAGGGTCGAAGGTATTAGCGGAGAGAAATGATAGTCACGGATGCTCAAATAATACTGTCCTTTATTGAATGCTACATTGATTATATATTATTGATTACACACTTACACATCTAAAATATACATCAAAATATTACTACTCATACACTACACTACACTTTACCTCTTTATTATATTGTATTACAAATATCTCGATTACATGTACATACGAGTAGTTAGTCGTCAATAGAAACAGTTTAACAAGATAAACCTATAGGTACTTAAGTGTGTTCCTAGCGGCCGCAGTCGACAGTGGTTCATCCAATCGTCTCCAGCAGTCAGCGCGCTCCATTAATTCCATTTAAATGATTTTATTTGTGCTCTCTGATTGGTGGCCTTCTCAGCCGGCGCGGCGCACTGCACTCGATGCCCGCGCCACGTAAACGATTCTGTTGCACAATCGAACTGTTTGTGTTAAAAGTTAACTGCTTTATAACTAAAACATTTCGGTGTTCTGTTTCTATTGTTGGACGAGAGTTTTAAATTGGAGGATTTTTCGAACTTTGTTTTGTTATTTGTACGTGTACTGCGTTACCTTTTACGATTGTTTGGCCTTTGAAAAGTTATTAAATAGTTTATTTTTTGCTCTGTCTTATAACCAAAGTTTAGCTCTAGACTTTATAAAGCATCTCTCGTGAATCCACATTCTATGAGTGACGATATTTAAATGAGAGACTCAAAAACTTAACTCAGATTCACAAATAAAAGAACATGGCGGATTTACAGCTTCTTATCTTGTCTGACAATTTGTAAGTGACGACAGAGAGCGTTTGTCATGTCAGTTCGCAGGGAAATAATTTATCAGACGCCTTTCTTTCTTTGCCGAGGCTCCAGATTACAATGCCTCAGGCCTACACTGAAATATTTCATCATCAATTACGCGTAAGGTTCACCACCACATACATAAACATTTATTACCTTTACTTAGGTTTTCTGAAACACAAAAACAATAAAAATATTCACTCAAGAAATATTTGCTTTGTCATCCAGTATACCTGTATCGTACCTGTATTGTTAGGCACCGAAGTCTCCGGTGCACGTCGCCGTAATCCAAAAACGATAATACAGACTCGATTAGTATTCAGTCGGCCGGTCCGGCCGCCAACAAACTAAACGAAAACGTGATTCAAATACATTCCTATTTCCAATTTATATTTATCGTAAAATCCAGTTCGAATAGATCCTGCATCGCTCTATTGAAATTTATTGAAATTATCGGAGCAGTGCCATCTGTGAGCGAGACGGGGAAACTGACGTCAATTAATGGTGGCTATCGATAAATAATTCAATAATTGAATTGAATTAGGGTCGTGGTGTTATTTAGTTTTTACTTTGGACGGAGACAACTCAACACTTGTCTAGTGAATAGTTTATTTTATTCTTTATTGTACACAAGGGCATAACATGACATATACGAGTAGAGATACAGACAGTTCACGTACAAAGGCGAGTTTAACTCAGCGATGAGTTTTCTCCCAGTAAACCTTTGAGTCACAGAGAGAGAACTTATTTGAGGGTAAGATCCAGTGCACAATAATATCTTACTAAGTCTAATATATAATTAAGTATAAAATACATAAGTCGAATACATAATTATATTATACATACAATATATATTTTAGGAGTGAAATTAGAAAATAATCCCAAGAAAACATACTCCCGGAATAAAAAGTATCGTAAATCCTATTCCAGGAGATGGTCTTCTCTTTTGTTAAATTAAATCCAAATCTGATCAGCTGTTCGAGCGTGACGAAGTAAGAAACATACACTCACACACACACTCGCTCATGTACATCGCCCTCTATAGCATAATCAGCCTTTTAATGTTCCCACTGTTGGGACTCAGGCCTCATCTCTAAGAGAGGGAATGGGCCGTAATCCAACACGCGGGCCCAGTGCGGATAGAAGTAATGAGTCTGGCTGGGTTTGAACCCGTGACTTACAACTCGTAAGCCGGGGCCGTTACCACTCAGCCACCACTGCTGGCTTCTATAATATTATATAATGTCAAAAAAAAAAAAAAAAATTGTTCACTAATAGCAGTAGGTGTTATTGGAAAAGTTTCGTCTAAACGCAAAGTATCCGCCGTCGCGTGACAATGACGCTCCACCGCCAACGTTCATTGTTCGCTCACAAACTGATATTAATAAAGTTGACACACTAAACTGTACCCACTTGACAAATAATTTCACGCTACGATTCTGTTACCACTATCATCCCATGTTTTAATTATTTTAGTTAGTTTTATACTTCGCAGAACATACTTTGCTAAAATAGTGACAGCCGGGTTAATCGTTTTACATTTACATTGTTATTACTTTGTCTACCTTGTTTTGATATATATACGCGAAAAAAGACGCAATTTTAAAACTAGCTGACAAACTTATAAATAATATCAATAGAATAGGGAAGATATGCGTCACATCCGCGCAAAACATCTTCCATCCTACATTTCCTCCATCTCTTCCACAGCTCCCGGTTCTACGCCACTTCTTGTCTACTGTTAAGTAAGACTCTAATTCGTCACACCGTCGCTTTCGTGTTTTGTTACCATTTTCGCGATTCCAGAACATCAATTTTGTGCTTTACGGGTCTACTGCTTGAGCAGCATGCGGCAGACATATCCAGCCCAGTCCCACTAAACTGGGCAACCTTCTGAACCACGTCAACGAACTGTGTTTTGGAGCGCAGTACAATGTACAATGTTTCAAACGCGATCCGTTGGTTTAACACCTTGTATACTGCACTCCAACACTCACACGGGACAAGGGTAGGAAGATGATGATGATGATACCGAACAGCATGTTGGCAAACCTGAATTGTTGGTGATTATTTTGGTCTTGACATGTTCATCTCCCAACAATTTTACTATTTTAAAACCAAATAAATAATAATGTGGGCACATACGAGTAAAATCACATAAACTTAGAACTACACGTTACTTAACTTTGATTGAACTTGAACTTTTCCCATACAACGCAAGTTGTTCAGTTAGGATCATGAAGTTCGGCCGGAGCCGCTACGAGCCGCGTGTACCGCTCGTAAACGTAACCGTGCCGTTCCAAATCTTAATGTTCAGTTAAACGGCCGCCCGGAGACGGCGGCCTTCCCAATTCTGTCGGCAATTGTTTCTCTCGGCTGTTCGCTAACAAACGGCCTACAACAACAGTTGCTGTTGTGATATGTAACGCTCACACAACTAGTACACAACAGCGTCTCGCCGCACTGAACACTAAGTTAATTGGAGAACTTGTCGGTGCGGCCTCTTCGCCGCCGCCGCCATTATTGTAAACGCTAAATTCGCAGACAATAAAGATCGTTATAACACGCCCTCAGGCGCCAACCCTATTACTTCGCTTCGTTCGCAATTCAAATAACGCGCACTCATTGGTGCTTGGTAACGAACTTCCGCCAATGGCGTTACAGTAACAATTAAAACGCCTAGGGTTGTCGCCTGACACCATTGTTAGATACTATGGCATGTTTTAAAATGCTTACTATGACGTTTTAATGATATCCGTCCGCAGCAGGCGTAGGGAGGGATACGGACAAAGGTATTATGAAATATAATAAAAATCACGCGGGAATCGCAAATGAATAGGCTCGTTTGTTCGCAGGCTTTTAAAATAATATATAATAATTTATGACGCCAAAAGAGCGGAGGCGAAGTGAAGAGGGCGCGTGAGGATAATAAAAGAACCCTGTGATGCCGTGAAGCGGAAAATTACGTAACTGTGTAATATTTGAATTCGTTATCTTTTGCCGAGATTCTAACCTTTTTTTATCTGAATACTTTGTAACTTAGCTAAACATAGCTTTTATTTTAAACAAAATCTTTGTTAGACCGTCTTTGAAACAAGACAAGACATTAGGCTTCATTCTAATCACACGATTGAATTCTGGTGACCTGATTCCGCAAATGAGCGTGAATACGCGAGACAATGACGAGAGAATGTCGGCGTGAGCGCGGCGGCCGCCACGCGGCGTGAGCGCGGCGGCCGCCACGCGGCGTGAGCTCGGCGCCCGTAGCCACGCGGCGTGAACAACCGCGCGTGTTGAATCGTCGCGCAACAGTTGCCGAGCGACGGCTATTGTGTGGCGCGGACAGACTGCTGTTTATAGGTTATTGGAAAGTAATAATTCTACTTTCCAATAACCTATAAACATCACTCTGGCTGGAAGAATATTTATTATCTTGATATCATACCTACTACTAAAGCGACTATTTAATACTTTGTTATCATTTCTCCGCTACTCGTTGAGTTTCATTCCTCGTTTTTCAAGTGTTTGCCAACTGTTGAGAGATTGGGAATAGTGTGGCGAGCTTGACATAAATATAAAACAAATAATCAACAGTTTCTGCTAAATACTACTCTTTTACTCTTTTATTTAAGTTTATACTAAGATAGACTGAAATGGTGGTGTTAGCAGACACACACATCGTATTATTATTGTATAAGAGAAAAACCTAAATGGGTACAATTGATATCTAGCTTACACAATAAGCAGTCGGTAAATGTTTATTTTAGTTCATAAAATATCAAAGTTCAGTTTAAAAGTGATTGGACACTTATCTATTGAATAAATATTTAGTTTTATAATGTGACACTTTTCAAAAATATGTGTTACCTATTACTTGAATAATATCGACAGTAGAAAGGTAAAATCGCTGAACCACCACTTTGGGCGAACATAAGTTACATAACTATTTTAAGTGGAATAAGTCATATAACTTTTTCGACCAAAGTGGTTTTTACCTTTCCGTTGTCGATATACGTATATATATTGTGGGCGGCAGTGCCTACGTCAATATAAAAGTGCTAACAGATAGTCTATAAATGAAACCTAAAAGAGCGCTTCAGAAGTATAAACATCATATTTCTTGTAAAGATCCTCCTCGTACAAAGACGTCCACCTCGCCGTGCTCACGCCGGGCGGCGCTCACTCTGCAGCCGTCCCCGGGGCAGTGGCCATTCATCTAATATCCGGCACCAGTGTGTCCCGCGATGTCCTGCGGCGGCGGTGCTCAGTATTGCACACAACATGAGATACAACGTACAAACATTCCTGTACACAGTTCGATCTTGTCTTATGGAAGTCTTTGTGGAACGTAAAAAGTATTTGTAAGCAGTTTCAAGTCTATCTATGAGCTTAAAACTTTTGGCAGGGTTCATTCATATTCGTAACATAATGAACTTGCTTAGCGGCTTCGCTCGCGTTTCTATGTCACTTAGTGATAAAGTAACATCCTATTGGTAAAAATAGAGAATCATCGGCAATGATGCACTTGTAGAGTCGAAGCTTCAAAGCCTTGAGCATCGCCGCCGAGTTGCTAGTCTGTCGGTTTTCTATCGTTTACATTTCGGGGAGTGTGCACTGGAATTGCACAATCTAATTCCGCCAAGTCCGTTCCATCATCGGACCACACGACGTACAGCGTTGCGCCACCGGTACATGGTAGACATCCCACCCATACGCACAAAACGTTTTGCGAACACATTTATTGTGCGTACAGCCAAGGAGTGGAATTCCCTGCCGGAATCTGTGTTTCCTGATAGCTACAACTTAGGAGTCTTTAAGTCGAGAGTGAATAGGTTTCTTCTAGGCAAGCGTGCTTCATCGTCGACCACATCATCGCTTACCATCAGGTGAGATAGTGGTCAAACGCAAGCCTATCATAAATAAATAAAATAAATAATAATAATAAATAAATAAATAAATAAATGGTCTACGTTCTTTTAGACAAGTAACAGTACAAGAACAGCTAAGCATAGCTATGTACATGTATTCTAACTAAACTGATCTGGTTCTTTTGATGTACTATCACTTGCAAAAGTCCATAAGAATTCTTAAAACTTATTCGTTTGACGTTTAGTTTGACTTACGACCTTTTATTTTCAAGTTTCGCCAACAAATGATTGAAATTCACAATTTCATCAACTTATCATAAGTCAAGATGGCCCAGTGGTATAGGCACACAGATTGAAGCGCAAATCAGTGTGCCGCAAGTTCAAATCCCACGCAATTATTGACTTTTTGTAAGTTCTTACCCGATTGGAAGTTATGTATTTGCATTACATATATTAAATTATTCTTTAACTTGTTCACACATTTCTTAGAGTTAGAAAGGTAGATCACAAAAAAACTAAATAAAGAATTAGATTTCTGCGAGGTAGACATGAGTTTTAACTTAACCGAAATGAACTGTCGTTTGGTTGTAGTTGTTGGTTAGTGACGTGAGGTTGACAGTATTGTAATATTCGCAAAATGCAGGCTAATATTAGTATTGAAGTGAGGGCGACTATCATTGGGCTGCATAAAAGTGGTCTTAATAAAACACAAATATCTGAAGAAACCGGACTGAATGTGAGTATAATAGCTATTAATGAATTGTAACTTTATTACAAATTAATCTTCTAATTAAAACGTATGCCATTTATGAATCCATTCATCGTATCTTTATGAGGTTTAAAAGAGAAATACGTAAATCGTTGGGTTTATTGGATTGGTTATTGGATTAATAAATGCAGTTTTATTTTAAAATTATATTCAATAATTATGATTATTAACATTTTATATAATGAAAATGAAGTGAAGTAGGTATAGCTGCCTAATATATATTTTTTTTTATTTTAGAAAAATACTGTAAATCTTTGGCTAAAAAGATATGAGGAAGAAGGTAGCCTTGCTAGTCGAAAGAGAAGTGGGAGACCGAAGCTTATTAGCGAGGCGCAGCGACGACATATGGTGGACGTATACGAAACGAATGGTTTCGCACCAACGAGACATTTTGCGGAATTATATGACACCTCGATGGATACTGTTCGCCGTGCACTTCACGCTGAAGGCGTGCATCACAGAAAACCTGCTAAAAAGCCGTACTTGACAGAGAGGCACAAACAAGAACGATTACGTTTCGCACTAAATATTTAATGTTAACTAAACTAAATGGCCTACCATTTTATTTTAACATATCTGTGATTATTCGTTAACAAACACTGTATTATATTGTGTTTACTTTCGTTTAAAACAGCTATATCTTTTAACTTGTGCCATCGCCTCATCTTAAGAATGCAGTGAACTCGCTATCAATTTTGTTGACAATAATCATGAGTCTATTTCGTTTTTTATTCTTCTACCCGCACTGTTTTAACATAATACTATAGTTCAATTTATTTTTCTCATCTAATTGACGATTATCTTGTGAGAACTAAAGTTCTTTTAACAGAAATTGAGGTTTGGTTTCAATCTTCTTTTCGTCAAGAAAATGAACAATTAAGCTATGACCTCAATACATTCATTGTGACGTTACACAAAAATAAAATGTTTACAAAGTCCAAATCATATATCACTTTTCAATCATCATCATCATCATTTCAGCCGATACACGTCCACTGTTGGACATAGGCCTCCCCCAAGCGTCGCCACATCGAACGTTCCTGTGCGTCCCGCATCCATTGGTTTCCCGCTACCTTCACCAGGTCGTCGGTCCACCTTGTAGGAGGCCTTCCAACACTGCGTCTTCCGGTACGCGGTCGCCACTCCAAAACCTTTCGGCCCCAACGGCCATCTGTTCTGCGAGCAATGTGCCCTGCCCATTGCCACTTAAGTTTGGCAATTCTTTGTGCTATGTCCACTTTTCAATAAATAACTGGATATAAACAATTACCTATATTTTATTTTATTAAAATTTGAATATCCGTTCATTGTTACGTTATTCATATTATGAATGGTCTAAGTGGGTATACTTCCAACAAACAATCTTAGGCGTAACATAGATAACGGTTACAAGATAACTTTTTGTCTAGGTAACAATTCGACGTCACAATTCTCATAAATGTTTAATTTGTAAATATAAAGAATAAACATTTTTATTAAACACGTCTTTTTATTTCCACCTTATAACATCGAAAAGATGTAACAACTAAATAATTGCAAATTACGAATGTGATTCTTCTTGTGGTTAATAGATCACATTCGTAATTTGCAACTATTTAGTGCAAAAAATGCAATAGTATTTTTCATAGAAATATAAAAAAACAACTATATCAACATAGATTGGGAATTTCAAAGTAAGAAATAACTGCAACGGACCGACCATGATTTGAACTCGGGTTACGTGATTTGCGAATCCAACACTTAGTTCACACGGCTACCAGCACATGACGTATGTGCGCGAATTTTGCTATGGTAAGAACAGAAAAGTAATAATGTTTTTAAGCTCAGTGCGACGACAGTTCCTTAGTGTGTGTTATCTGTGGAATGTGGATACTCATACATGCGCACACATACGCACGGCAGTATCGCGCTCGCTCGGTTCGTAGCAATGTAATCTTTAGCGCTCCTATGGACTTTTGCGGCCTTACTGTACAATAAAGAATTATGAAAGGATGAATAATTCCAATGTATTTTGCCCAATCAGAGCAGAGACTCATCCTCCACCAGCGGTTCCACGTGTCACCAGCTGTGACTCGGGAAGTATTCCTAACGTCATTCATAAATCACGCTGAAAGGTTTCACAAAATAACTTCCTCCTACATGTATGGGCGTCATTATTATGACGCGTCGTAAAAGTGCCGACATATGGATACTGAGATATCAAATACGCTTTTGTAATATAAGCTGAGGATGTGGAGACAATAAGTCTTGGTTTTATGCAAGCGACAGATTGCCAGCTTATAAATTTTATACTCGTAGCGTTAACATAAAATATTCTTGCATATATTTAGTATACAAAAGTACTACTACTAGTATGGTTACTTCGCATAACCACATGCTATCTTTACGCATTTCACAAGCAATGAGCTACGATTTCGTAGTCAGCGCTACGCTAAATTGCTATGCCTCAGCATGCCGTAGTGCTCGTAGCCCATGTGCTACGACAACTACGATGAAACCAGGAGCGTATTATGAATATGAAATTTTGGATCTGGATACGGATATTATGACGGTTTCGGATACTTTTACGGATATGAAATTACTTCGGATTACCCGCTAGTTTCGGTTACGGATATTAAAATTTTAAAATGAGTGAAGTAAAATACAAACAGCAAGATTTGGTTTTCATTTCTAATCTGGCTTATCATTTGTTTGACCGGGCGTCACAAACAAAAATCAGTCGTAACGTGTCGTTTAGACACCGCCTTTATCCGAAACTTACATTGGTTTTGGTTACAATTACCCATAGATTATTTTTTCTAATATTCGATAGTTTCGGTTATGCTTTGGTAGCTTCATAACATCCTTGGTTGTGATTAGAGATGTGCCGTTGCCGGCAACATTGCCATGAAGTGGGAATATTGGTGGCAATATTGCAGGTACATTTCTAGTTGTGATCAATTTGTTAGGAATCATTTATTGTGCCTTTGTGCGCGAGCCCGATAATGGCGTGTCCTACACACCGGCCAGCTAGTACGTGAACTCTGTATTCAAAGCTAAATGTAAACAACAGCTACAATTGGTAGTGGCCACATGTTCGTGGACTGCAGTAAAGTCCAGATTAATATATAGCAGTAAAAGCTGGGGCAATCTGTACGCGCCGCAATATCCATTAGCGCGCGGCGATGGATTGCTGCGCGTTACTAGCAAGTAGGTACTATATGTACGCACTTATATACATGCACATCATATATGTACCCGAGATATTTGTAATACAAAACATAATTTAAAAGAGTGTCCATGGAGTTTCTTGTACATTCTTCTCCATAGAGATCGACGCTTTGTAATGTGCAATTAGCATCATTTTTCTGACTGACTGACTTCTTGACATTTCAAAATCGCTTGTAAATGGTTTATTTGAAATAAAACGCTTTGAATCTTTGCAGCGCTATAGGAGAAGATGTACAAAAATGTTATTTGTCAACAAAGTGCTAACTCGGTATCTTAGATTTTTTTTTATGTCAGCATCTTCAATCTGACATTATCTACATAATAAGAGTGTTCCTGAGGCACTGAAAGTAAAATTTTCAACCCTAATAAATAACAAAGAGTGAATAGAGTTGCAATTGTAACGCACCCCGGGGGTTAGAGCTGTATCAATATACACAGAGCCGCATATTGCATTCCTTGCCTTTTCCGAACTACCGCGTCGACGCTTTTTAGACTACAAACTATATGAGATGAGAGTAAACAACGCGAAAATATAATTTTAAAATGTGAATAAAAGTCGAGGAAATAATCTGAAAACCTGTTTTGATAACTTACTAACTCCAAAAAAATCTTTGATTGAGTTTTGCGGCGCCTCTTATACGTAGCAGTATCTAGAACACTTTATCACACCATTCAGTCATACGCGACTCGCACACCGCACAGTGCTCGATTTCGTGACGGTAATACAATAATTGGATTCACTTGAAGTATTGAACACCTGCCTCTTCAAATGAACGGTGTATTCAGAATGAATACGACAATCAAGCGGAAAAGTTGAAAGGCTCCATAAATAATATCTCTGCAATAAGTAGCTCTGGCTAGACGCTGATTGCAAAGTATTCGTTTTTAATTGGTAGATTTTGATGTGAATTCTGAGATGCTTTTGGGTTTTTCAGCATAAAAATAATTTATTATTTTCTGTAATGTATCCTTCTTTACTTAGTATTTGTATTTTTTTTATATAATACTAGCTTTTGCCTGCGGCTTCATCCGCGTACATAAATATAACCTATGTCACTCAGGAATAAAGCAGCTTTCTATCGGTGAAAACATTTAGCAATCGGACCAGTACCTACTTACAGCGATTACCTACAAACAAAAAATAAACTTTACCTCTTTATAATATTAGTGTAGATTTTTGTTTGTAATGAATAAACCTAAAAACTACGCGAATGAAAACTTCTTTCATCAGTACTTTATTACTAAGTTAGGTATTTTATTAGTGAGGCTATAAATTATTATCTACTATCACGCAAGCGAATTGTGCAGAAGACAATTAATGTATTATTATATCAGCCGAAAGACGTCCACTGTTGGACATAGGCCTCCCCCAAGCGTCGCCACAACGACCGCTCCAGTGCGTCACGCATCCATCGGATTCCCGCGACCCTGGCCAGGTCATCGGTCCACATTGCACGCAAAACAGATGGTCGATGGGGACGAAAGGTTCTGGAGTGACGACCACGTACCGGAAGAGGCAGCGTTAGAATAAGGCATAGGCTTCCTAAAAATCGAATAGTGCAACGAGCACGGTATCTGAGCAACGCTCACCGGAGCTGGTAAGAGGCACCGGAGCGAGCAACTACACACGAGCTGATCGTTTGAAACGCTAAACATTCAAGCTGGAAGTTCCACTTTAATTAAACTACAACTGTCTATTTTCTATTCCCGCTTCAGTGAACACGTTATTCTTCTATTTCCGATGTGGTTCACGTGAACAATCGTACGTATACAAATTAGAGAGCAGCTTCAAAGCGGCCGCGACTTTGTTCCGCCTGGCTCCCGCTCATACCACTTTAATCTCGCTCCACGTCCCCCCCTCCTCCCTCTCCACAGCGGGGAGGGTGGCGCCGCACGGCAACAAGTGGCGCCACGCCGCCGCGCTCACGAGCGCCCGTCAATGGGGCTGACACGATACTGATCGACACTGACTCGGGGCTGCTTTGAAGATAACACACTTCTGTTTTAATGACAAGAGGCTTCAAAAGAAATTAACTTTGATATTTTTAATGAGAAAAGTGGTTGACCGAAGATGTTTGCGTTATTGAGAGGTTTGCTTCCAATAGGAATGGTGTTACACGGATTGACAGCTATTTGTTCTCAAACACTTTAAATGTAAATTCTGGCGCCAGTGATTGACAGGGAATCGTTTGTCTTGGTATGGTTATTTGAAGAGGAGAAAAAAGTTATGAGTATACATGTGGATAGATGGAGAGAGAGAAGGAGGCCAAAGAATAGATAGATGGATTGTGTGAGGTGTGATATGAACAAGTTTGCAATGAAAATATTTTTTTCTTAAGAAGCTTTTATAGCGCGGTATATACCTATATATGTATATAATTAATACTCATCAAGACCATTCCAAAAACCTCAAACACGGATAGAGTTATCTGAGTTCCTGTGACCACCGTACAGTCCGATCATCAGATCAGCTTCATGTCATAAAAATTTTGCATTGTCATCTGATTTACGCAATCGGTAACCGGGAAGTGAATCAAAATTTACAAGATTTGATTACAGACAAACAAACATCGGGTGAAACTAAATAAAAGCGTGTAAAAAAAGGAGTCAACGATATCGTGAAGAGTGATAGGACAAAATGAAAGAAATAACGAGTTGTGCCGACTCCAAGTATCATTGGACAAGGTCAGGAAGATGATGATGACTATAAATGCAAATTCATGCTTCGTATTCCGAAATAAAACGCCACTACACTAACTGGTGTGGTAGTACAACCCCGCGACACGTGTCAGGCCGCTCCTCCCACCTCCCTCCTCGCCTCCAACCCGTGTGACACAGATCTGACAGCTAACACATGTTCCTATTTCATAAGCGTAGTGGCATCATACCCTGACACTCGACATCGATAGATCCGATATCGATACTTGTGAAGTTTCTGACATACTTAGCTTAAGCTTTTTCTAATTAATAAAAGTTACTTTATACAAAATTACAAAAGCCAAATGATACTGTTTCATCACTTAAAACTAAAAATATTTCAAGGGTGATAATATAACAAAAAAAAAAAAGTTTTCTGCATGACCGTTGCTATGAGTAAGTGTCGGGTTTGACAAATGGAAACCGTTTTATAGACTTGCGTAAATTGAATAAAGATTGAAACTCCACATGTTATGAACGAAAATTAAAATATGGCTGAGCTATAGCTAAAGGGGATGGTAGGGGGTACAGGTGAGCTACAGGTAAAACTGTGGCTGAGCTGTAGTGTATCATAACAATTATTGTGTATTACCCATATTTGGAAAATAAAATTCTATTATATTCTTGTTATAAGAGCAAAAGTTTAACGTGAGATTGCAAAAGTAAACTGCGAAATGTAACTGAAAGATCAGCCAAACTGATGTAGTGCAATTAGTCAGTGTAAATCTTCCAGGACGTGGCTAAAACGAATATTTGTTTGTTTCAGGACGAGGCAGAACCACCCCGGTGCTGTGGTGGAAATTAGTGATAATCCCTTGGACGCCAGCAAGGTACGAATTACTCACTTAATTTTATCATTAAGACGTCCACTGTTGGACATAGGCCTCCCCCAAGCCCTAGCATTATAACTTACTGCTCTAAAATATTGGTCTATGGAAATGTTTCGTCTATCTCAACTCACCCGATGTGCGGGCATTTCGTCCAAATTCTGAGATAGTCACCTAGACGTTGCTACTCTATTTTGGACTTCGTTTGGTTCGCTCGTACTTACCCTAAACATGGCCACAGGGAACTAAGCTCGGCAACAATCCTCATGGAAGCTTATCCTCGAAAGCAGCTGCATCATTATGATACTTCTTTTTACGTATTAAAATGCTCTAGAGGGGTAAAAAGCGGATTAACGGTTTGAGGAATAATTTGGTATCATTTCAATACATTGCCACCTTCGCTCAACAATGATTGCTATTAACTTTGACGGCAGGGTTGGCGCAGTGGTTGAGCGATTAACTGCTACGCTGCGTCTCGTGGGTTTGATTCCCGCACTTATCAGATATTTGTATAGCTTACAGGTGTTTTGTGTACGTGAATTTACATGCTTATGAATGCATCCACGACACGAGTAATTCCTAGTAAGAAGCAACGTTATGAAGTAGTAGTACAATGGGCTGTTTTCCGCAACTCCACGACCAAAGCGCGTATTTTGCGTAGCAACGTTATGAAAAAATACTATCGTCTCATTTCTAAGAAATTATTTGTATTAAAAACCCATAAGGTTGCAATAAAATTTCAACTTTCTCGTGCATGGCATAGAGTTTATTGTACAAAAATATCTTGAATTCTTAATTCACATAAGTTGACTACTGTGCGTGCCAAAATTGTTTTCACAATTTCAAAAATCATTTTCACGGAAAATCTTGAAATGTAGTATTGTTGTGTTCCAGCTGCTGGTAGCGTTCGAGACGGGGCTGGTGGTGGTGTGGGACCTGCGCCTGCGCGCGGCCGAGTGGCGCGGCGCGCTGGGCGTGGGCGGCGTGGGCGAGGGCGTGCGCGCGGCGGCGTGGCAGCACGACGGCAAGCTCATGACGGCGCACGCCGACGGCGCGCTCGCCACCTGGAGCACGCGCGCGCCACGACCCTCCTCGCTCTCCTACCCACATGGTCAGTTCTTCTTGACTATTTATTGACCTGGCTTTGAGGCCTTTAAGTCAAGGTTATACTTTTTAACAGTTACTTTAAAAAAAAAACATAGTTTTGCATTAGAATGCGGATGAAATATATTGTAATGTTTCTTTGGAGTAGGTATTTGGCAGAAAATATAACAGACAAGCTTAACTTGAGGTACTCAACTCAACAATAAAAATCTCGGCTCCATTTCACTGAAATCACACGTTAAATCATTCCACAATATTGTCCAATTGCGTAGTCCCTTGAGATATACAACTGCACAAATTTGACATCACAATAAGTAGAAATAAAGGTAACAAGATTATGGTCGCAATTGATCCAGTGGTGCGCGACAGCGGGGGCAAGTTCATGGATCGACAAATGGTTACGTTTTAAACTATCAATATCGGCAAATGTAACCTGATCTAGACACACCTTATAAAAAATATCAAAGCTCTATTTTCTCACAGACTGTCATTGTCGCAGAAATCACAATACTCTATATTTAGATAGCTACTTGACAGGGAACTAACAATATTATTTGTATACTTTCAGCGAAAGCGAACAAAGACGGCAAACTAGAACCTTGTAAACCTATACTCAGACTGGAATGGAAGACCTCGAGAACAGGGTGAGTTACCTATCTAGTTGATAGAACCAGCCTTCGGAACTGAAGCAACTTGTCGACTTGCCTCCTGCCCAGCTAAGTTATACCACAGATATATAAAACAGTAGTTCATACCCAATGTCAGATATAATTTTTCAGCTAAGTCAAAAATGTGTAAATGCATCAAAAACGCTTAGTAGCCATGGCTGAGACTACGGAAGATCTCAGTACAATGCTTAGTGACCTCATTAGAGCTTCTGAAAAAGTGGGACTTAAAATGAACATGGATAAAACCAAAGTAAACGGCCATGTAGCAGCCATTCCTATCAAGATCGGAGACTCTACACTCGAAGATGTAGACGACTACGTTTACCTAGAACAGACGGTCCAGTTGGGTAGGTCTAACTTCGAGAAAGAGGTCAATCGTCGAATCCGCCTCGGCTGGGCAGCGTTCGGGAAGCTGCGCAGTATCTTCTCGTCCAACATACCACAGTGTCTCAAAGTTGTGGGAATCCGATGGATGCGAGACGCACAGGACCGTTCATTGTGGCGACACTTGGGGGAGGCCTATGTCCAACAGTGGACGTCTTTCGACTGAAATGATGATGATGATGACGATGATGAAGTTAAAAATATATTTTTTGAACTATGAACACGCTCATGCGCATGGGCATCCTCATAAGTACACGTGCCTATTATCAGAAACTACTGAAAATGATACTTAAACTATTCCTACACGTGTATGTGTAACTCGCGCGGGTACATAAACTCAGAACTTTGTGCTGACTTCGGCGAAGGAAACTGACATGTCTTAAAGTTTCAGTTTATTAAGATAATGGGTTCAATCCATTAACAAGGAATTGATATAGGTACCTACGATCATAATATTCTATCTTATGCGATTTGGCTAATCCTTACTTATTGTAAAACAAAGGGCCCGCCGCGTCTGTCTGTCTGTATGAACTCGATAAACTTAAGAACTACTGAACGGATTTTTATGCAAATTTCGCCAATAGACTTTTGTCAGTTTGTGAAATCTGCATGAACTTCATAGATCCATATTATCGTAGAAAAAAATGAGAATTATAATGATTTGTAAAACCCGTGCGAAGAGGGGTCGATTCGCGAATTTCCTGAATATTTTTTATTTTATTTTAACTATCACACAATACCGTCTATTCCCAAGCTAAGCAGAGCTTGTGTTATGGGTACTAGACAACTGATAAACATACTTATATATTTTTAAATACATACCTACACATATTATAGATAAAATACACCCAGACACAGAACAAATGATTATGCTCATCACACAAACATTTGTCCTGGGTGGGAATCGAACCCACGACCTCTGGCATAGCAGTCAGGGTCACTAACCACTAGACCAACAGGCCAGTCTATATATTACCTTAGATCAATACCATACTTTCTTCAATACTTACAATACTGCTTATCTTACAGCATAATCAGCCTTTTAATGTTCCCACTGCTAGGACTCAAGCCTCCTCTCTTGGAGAGGGGGCTTATACATATAATCACATTACAATGTAACGGCATTTCCTATCCAACGATCCCCAGATATTGCTAATGCCAGTAAATGCAGAATCTTTAAAAATCACATTAACCCTCGGGAGATGTCGCTTGCCGTCGGCTGATGTCGGCTGGTGTCGGCTCGCTAATGAATCGCAAAGCGTCGCCCATTACCGCCACTGGTTGCGCAATCCTCCACCCCTACAAGCTCTAGCACTCACATTACTAAGTCTCTTGATCGAGCCGTAAACTTTTAATACCGACATCTGAACAGTTCGTCTCATTCGGATGAGCGTTGCAGCTTAATGTTGTACTCATTCTAGATATCGTAAAGATTTATCTGTCCTATAAGTGAGTTGTTGAAAAAATATCTGCAATTTTATATCCATTGTGATGGATTAAAACGATCGGAAAATTACAAGAATCGGTATTTACAATAGTAAATTTTGGTAAAGTGGCAAGGGTGTTATGAAGGCGCGTGAATTTCCAAGTGTATAAACAACGTTTTTTAATACACTTACGAAGATATAAATAAACGGGGGTCGACTTGTGTGTGTGGACTTTTTAATGTGATAAATTTACTGCGAAAAACAGTAAATTGCGTGCGGAAGCGATAGGGTTAAGAGCAGATTTTCGAGTATTGAAAAAATACAATCCGTTCGTGGAGCAACCTAAATAGGACTAAATAGGTAGGAAGCGAAGAAGGGTTAAATCAATAATAATAAGTCATGATCACTCCGGAACTGATTTTTTTTTTTAAATCCAGATTATTCTTAACCCATTCTCGTGGTGTTCCAGAGAAAGCCTGGTGATATTCAGCGGCGGCCTGCCCACGGACAAGGCGGGCCGCACGCACAGCATCACCGTGCTCAACGGCAAGTCCACCACCGTGCTGGAGATGGAGCACAGCGTCGTGGACTTCGTCACGCTCTGCGAGACGCCACATACAGCCGGTGAGTTACTACTTCATGGTTATCACCATTCCTCTGGTTTGCATACAAGAGCATTAGCTCTCGTCTACATCATCTGACGAAGTCTGAATGAGAGAGCATTTAACAGGGCTGCTAAGTCCTGTGATTAACCACATTAGCCGAATTGTAACAAACTTGCTTCATAATCATACCCAGCAGATATTGAGGCCTTTTGGTACTAGGCTATGTCAGTTGGAACGAACTTCTGTTGTCCTACACCTCTAATTCTCCTTAGAGTTAGGAGAGCAAACTCTTTTAACTCTTTTCGCGTCTGGATTTTGGTGTCGCATGGCTCTCTGCTTCTCCTGATGTATGCAAGACCATTGTCGATGATTTTTTCTTAGGCCGGGCGCAAACGTGTGTCTTGTGTCAGATACAAGCTACCGATGAATATTTCTAGAGGACCAGTATGAAATCACCCACTCCCTGCGCATACGTAAATATTTTTTGTGTCCAGTTTCTTCCACTTAACATATACTCATGACGATCAAAAAATGTTCGGTGTCGGCAACTGAAAAAAGGGTGAGTTGCACCATTTAACTATAACGTTAACTAAACCATAACCAGCCGTGGAACGGCTGCCTATTGGTCAATTCGACGATTTGACAACTGTTAACGGCTTTGTTATCGTTATAGTTAAATGGTGCAACTCGCCCTTAGTGTCTATATTTGTGCAGCGCCTTAACTTTAGTATTTGCACTTCCTTCAGCTTTTTGTAGATGAAAAGTCTCTTCGATCACTGCAGTGAGTTTTTCAATAACAATAATAACCCTGTGTGCCCGTTGCTTCCAGACTACCAAGAGCCGTACGCGATAGTGGTGCTGCTGCAGAACGACCTGGTGGTGATCGACCTGCAGTCGCCCGGCTACCCCTGCTTCGAGAACCCCTACCCCATGGACATTCACGAGTCGCCCGTCACCTGCTGCTCTTACTTTGCCGACTGTCCCTCCGATCTGGTAAGCGCAAACCAAATGTTGCAATATACTCAACTCATTTATTGGAATATTAATAGACACAAAAAAGAGAAACAACTATGTGACAGAAGAAACTAGATGACTATTGTACAATAATAGAAGTGGAGTAATGCGCCTGGCTGGGTTTGAACCCGCGACCGGCATCTGTAAGTAGGGGCCGCTACCACTACTTCCACTGCTCTCAAAACGGTGAAGGAAAACATCGTGAGGAAACTGACATGTCCTAGAACAAAAAAAAAATGAAGACATGTGAGTTCCACCAACCCGCACTGGGCCCGCGTGGTGGAGTACGGGCCTTTCTAGATGTCAGAACAACATTTGTCAGATCAGCTAGTGTCTAAAGTAAAGCTTTGATGCCTTGTTTGCAGATCCCAGCGTTCTACTCGGTGGGGCGGCAGGGCAACAAGAAGCCGACGGGCTTCAGCGAGAAGCTGTGGCCCATCAACGGCGGCGAGTGGGAGCCCGCCTCCTGCTCCTATAACGAAATTATTCTCACTGGGTATGTTTGTCATAGAGGAGAACTTTAAGACCCTCAACATCCAGTCGGAAAAATGTCAGTGACAATAGAACAAGACATTGAATACTGTAACGAAGACATGGAATATCTTGTGTCACCGAGAAAAGGCAGGCTGTGAGAAACTCTTGTGAAACCGAGTCACTACTGGCTATCCTAATAATAATCGGTTTCGGAATTCATGCTGCGATCGCTTTTACGTTAGAACACCTGGTTTAAATCTTTTAAAACTATAATGTGGCTTCAATTCAAATGTTATTTATTGACATTATTTTGTTTTTGATGTTTTAGGCATGCAGACGGTAGTGTTAAATTTTGGGATGCAAGTGCAGGGACCTTACAAATTTTGTACAAATTAAAATGTTCTAAAGGTTAGTAAAAGTATTAAACATTAACAAAGGAGAGGTTTAATATTATTCCAAAGAAATTGGAACAGCAATGTGACATACCTTATAAGAAAGCTTACTTATTACACTACTCGACCATAAGTAAATACTTTCAGGCCCTCGTTTTTGTAAAACGCTAAAGCATGTTTTAGTAAAAAAAACCGGCCAAGAGCGTGTCGGGCCACGCTCAGTGTAGGGTTCCGTAGTTTTTCGTCCGTCACAATAAGTGTACCCACTTATGAGTTTAAAAAAATGCTTGCATATACGATTATACTACAAACTTAGTCCAGAAATTATTTTGTAGAACCCTTTTGTCTTTTTTGTACAAAAACTGTTCTTTCCATCAAGTTCAAAATAATTTTCCTAGAAAGTCCTTATAAAGTTCTACTTTTCAGATTTTTTTCATATTTTCTAAACTTATGGTTCAAAAGTTAGAGGGGGGGGGACACATTGTTTTTTACTTTTGGAGCGATTATTTCCGAAATTATTGACATTATCAAAAAATGATTTTAGTAAACCCCTATTCATTTTTAAATACCTATCCAACAATATATCACACGTTAGGGTTGAAATTATAAACAAAATCACTTCCCACTTTACATATAGGGGTGCTACCCTAATAAAACATTTTTTTCCAATTTTTATTTTACCACTTTGTCGGCGTGATTGATATACATATTGGTACCAAATTTCAGCTTTCTAGTGCTAACGGTCACAGAGATTAAGCGAGGACGGACAGACAGACGGACAGACAGACATGGCGAAACTATAAGGGTTCCTAGTTGACTACGGAACCCTAAAAAAGCATATTTTCTTATTTTTCGTTCCTATAGAATAAATTAAATTTCAAAAATTGGTAAAATTGCCCTTTTCATTAAATACCTTACGTTTTTGTTATAATTTTAACCTCAGCTTTGTATCTTTTAGTTTGCTACAGGGGTATAAACCATTAAAATAGTACATTTTGATACAAGTGCACAAAGTTTGTCATTGCGACCGAGGCGGAATTGGCACGAGCCGTAGGCGAGTGTGTGTTAGGGAGCCAAGGGATGCAGTGAAAAATTTGCACGTGTGTCAAACGATATTTTTCAATACACTTACGACTCTTGGGAGCTGCCCCGCGCCTCGTGAGAGTCACCGCGCGCCTGATACATTCAACTATTTTATTACAATACAACTGTGGTGGGGACAAGCACGCGCACGGCACTGCACTAGTGCGGAAAACATTCCATTGCGTCCCTGTAAGTGGTGGGATAAGAGCGGGTTTCCAAGTGTATTGAAAATAAAATGTTTATTGCTGTGGCGTGCAAGATGCCTTTATAAGGGGCAAGCCAAGAAACCTTGATGTATCTAATATATTCTTATAATGGTCCGAACAATAGCCGTTAAACTAAATTGAAGTAAGCATCATTTATCGAAAATCGCGATCTGCGTAACTTCACTGCGCTTAGAAGCACATCATAGAAGACACTCGTTATTTTCGTAAACATACTCATCTCATTCTTTACATTTTTTGGCAAAATTATGAATTGAACCTGCTTGAGCAGAAGCTGTGCTTTTTATTAGAACAAATTTTCGAATTCGTGCTTGCACATAGTATCAAATTTTACCCATGCAGATAAACATTTTGAAGTTTGTATAGGAAAAGTAGAAATAAATAATTAAGCCAAATACAGCCTTTGAGATAGAAAAAGACAGCAACACGCTAGTGTTCGTCTCTTATTTTGTTAAGTGTTAGAGTGAGATTGGAGAGATTGCACTGAGAGCGGTAACATTGCATAATGCATGTCATAGGTATCGTATCTTATGAATGAATTTTAATTTCACATTGAACTCGAAATTGCAGCTTAGCGTAACCGCGTGGTCAGTGAAGTTTAAAGTTCAGATTTTCATTTTATTTAATTAATTTGTAGTGTTCTATGATTTAGATGTGTGTAAATAACCCTGGCTTTCATGTGAAAATAAATAATAGTTATTTTCACATGAAAGCTGGGCTAATTTACTTATATTGCTTACACGGCCCTGGTTTATAGTGATACAAGCTTATATTTTTTTCCACTTAAAAAAAACAACAGAGACTTAAAATTTTATTTAATATTTTAGATTTTTTAAATTATTTTAGACTTAAGCCAATATTGAACCTCTCCTTTCTAGAAATAAGTTTTCGCTTTTTTATCTCTAGTAGTTTTATGCTTAACTAAATCGTAGCAGTTAAAAGTAATAAGAGACTGCTTTTTCTGCTAAAGAGTGTTTAACTAGCAGCAGCAAGTAATGAGGTCGTGCGTGTTGCAGTGTTCGAGCGCCGAGCGGGCGCGGCGAGCTACTCGGACGAGAGCCCGCTCGCCATCCAGCAGATCGCGCTGTGCGCCGAGTCGCGCCGCCTCGCCGTGGCGCTGCCGCACGGACACGTCGTGCTCTTCAAGTTCCGCAAGAGCGAGACGCACGGCGAGATACATGTAACTACAGCCCTCATAACTAAACATATCTCATGCACACTAACACATTATTAAAAACTACCATGAAATAAAAATACAAAGTTATTTGTTAAACAGTAACAACCTTGCAGACTGTATTACTAATATCATAAACAACTTTTTCAATACACTTGCTCAGAAAGTGACTCTTATTGCACTGCACTTAGGTACTAATGGCCCTTGTTACCAAACTGACATTTTGATTACCATTACGCACTAGTGCTATAATGTAGTTAAAACCTTATTGTTCAACCTCTCCCTCGCCATAACTATATTACATGTACCTATCGTATCAGGATGGGCGCAGCTCGTGTCCCGCGAGGCGCCGGGCAACCCCCGTTTATTCATTTCAGTGAGTGTATTGAAAGATAAATTTAAAAAAAATATGGCCGCGCATATGAAAACAGATTTTTACCGCCACAAAAGTTTACTAGTTTTACAGTTATTTTCATCACAAGTGTATTGAAAAACGTCGTATGATACACGTGAGTAATTAGTGATTACCGTCGAGGCGGTATTAAGACCCGAGCCATGGCGAGGACCGAGAACGGTAATCACTAACATTATACACTTATATCATAATGTACTATTGCTCTATGACTTTATACAAAACATAATACATTAACCAAAAACAAACCTTCAAGATGTCGTTGTTCTATCTAACTATTATAGGTACTCTGTATTTTGCTATACCTACCTACGCCTGTATGACGCGACGCAAGCGCATCAAGTCCCCCCCCCCCCATCTGATCCCCACTCCTTTTTGCTATTGTACTATCGCTTGCTTCGCATAGACTTCGTAATATTTAGAATGTTCAATTTAAATATTTTTAGTTTTTGTGTGAAAATCTGGTGAGCTAAAATATGATAATTTTTTAAAAGTTATAGGACAAAAGTCGTTGTCATAAACAACTTTCGTCCTATAACTTTTAAATCAGTCAGTTTTTATGTCAGTAACATAGTCCTGAGAAGTTGCCAGTGTTTTGCGAATAACCCTGTATACGACACATGCGACTCACGACTGTGATCATTTAGTTCTAATTCGTTGTGATATCCGACTTGTTATAGCCTCAAGCCTTAGTGAAACAGTGAGTATGTGTGATGACACACATAGACGGATATTTTTATAAAGAAATGTGTCTTGCTGACCAAAGGTTCCTGACAAAACGACATTCTATGACCAATAAGGATTATCGAAAACTTAAAAGTGGAACGGCCACGTGACGTTTCAAATTCTTCTAACCTAACAGACAATTAATATGTTGCTTCTGCTTTCCGAAAACACTAACCTAGAAATGGTAACAGCTGACCGTTATGTGCGATGGCCTTTATGTAACCATATTAACTAAATGATTTTTGAATCAACCACGTCTTGATTTTCATGTTTCAGGTGATAGAAATCCCAATGATAACGGACACGTTAGAGGAGGAGGGCTCACCGGAAGCGGAAGGGGGGCGCTCCATGTCGTTCAGTAGAGCGGGCGACGTTTCAGAAGGCGAAAGCAGAAGAGTAAGTTTATGTTTGAATTTGCTCTAAATTCAAATCAGAGGTGACTGTTTTCGTTATTACTATGGATGAGACATGACACCGCGCATGGTGCCTTAACCTACTTTGCTATTAGTTTCCCTGATTGTTGTTCAAAAATAAAAAGAATATTTCGATATACATAGCTAGGAATAACTTTTTTACCGTATGGTGTCGGATGTAAAGAATAGCAGCATCCCATCAAGTAATAGGATGGTGTATTATACTTGTGGGTGTCGTAAGAGGGGACTAAGTCAGCAGAGAATGGACAGCATCTTCTGTGCATTATAATAACCACACTATTATCACTAACACGTTTGCTAAGCGTGATGATTATGGCAAACACCCCGAAGTCTCGCTAAAGCCGCAGCTACATAATCTACCAGACGATTCAGGATCACGATCACTCCGCCAGGAGTATATGATTACGACTGAGAGTAACTACAAAACTGTTCTTCGCTGTCTTAAAATTAAAAAAAAAAATCGAGTTAATACCATACTTAGATAATAAAAAAACTGGACAAGTGCGAGTCGGACTCACGCACTGAGGGTTTACAATTCCCGAATGGAGTCTCGAAGAATTTTCTGAATAGCAAATTTTTTTTTTTTGTGACGTGTGTAACAAAAAATTTACTGTTTTCAGATTTTTTCCTATACTTGTGCTATAGACCTTGCTTTATGTCAAATTTCAGGATTCTGGGTCAACGGGAAGTACCGAGGACTTTCGATCTTTGAGAGTATCAAAATATACTTTTTTTGCGACATAAGCGGCCATATCTTTTTTATTCGTTAACTAGAAGTTTGATTTTTTCACAGCTTGAAGGGACTGCAGACCTGAGTATATGGTTTTAATTTCAACTCGATACCTCCCGCGTTCTCGAGATAAAGGGTCTTGACAGACAGACAGTAAGACCGACAGACAGACAGACAGACGGACAGACAACAAAGTGATCCTATAAGAGTTCCGTTTTTTTTTATTTTGAGGTACGGAACCTTAAAAAAGTAGTTGTGTTGCAGTCGGGCGTGTGGTCGGGCGGCGGCACGGGCACGTGCGGCGCGCTGGTGGTGCGCGGCGCGGGCGGCTCGGGCGGCGCGCGGCGGGCGCCCGGCTTCCAGCCCGCGCTCGTGGCGCTGCAGCAGGGCACGCCGCACCCCATCAGCGCGCTCACCATCAACTCCTCCTACGGCCTGTCAGTACCGCACCATCCAATACGACATTACCAGCCGTCACCTAACTATTTTAACAAATGCCTCCCTTTATAAAGCGCACAACCAAAGTTTGAACTCTCTGCTATTGTGATTCCCACCAAGAGTGAACAAATATCTTCTGCCTCTCCTAGCCAAGTTACGACCGTTTCGTTTCGATTCTCTTGCGTCGGACACCTCGAGTCGGCCACGCCTCCAATTCCATTGTTCTGACCACGTGATCGAGCGTTGAGATGACGTCAGAACAAAGGAAATAGAGGCGTGGTTGAATCGAAACGTTTGACGCAAGAGAAACGAATCAAAACGATCGTAACTTGATTAGAGGGGCTCCGCACCTACGATCATCCGACACATGTGCCTCCGGTCGTGTGAGATTGCCTTTCGATTGGCAAAGACATGACAGCTATGTCGGAGTGCTCGATGTGGTGGAGCGGGCGACATAAGCTGTGTTGTGTGCAGCATGGCGTGGGGCGGCGAGCGCGGCGTGGTGGTGGCGGACATGTGCGCGCGCGCGCTCGTGGTCGCGCACGCCGCCGCCGCGCTGTACCACGCGCCCGCCGCGCGCGCCGGGGACCGCCAGCGCTCGCCCAGCCTCGACCAGGTACGCCCCCACACAACTACTAGCGTCCCACAGACTCCAGCTTAACGCTGGCAGTCGACGCTACGGCTACTTGACTATTTATATTTATATACAACGCCCACTTATGTAAAAAAACATTACTTTTACAATATTTTAAAAATAAAATATATTTCAGAAATAAAACGTCCTCGGAGTCTTATATCTCGCAGCGTCATATATGAATAAAACTAGTCACATAGGTGATTCTAAAGTTTGTAAAATACAACTATAATTTATTGATGTCACTAACAATACATTACAGCTATATTTTACAAACTTAAATTTTACAAACAAAACGGTAATACTATGATAACGATAAAGTTGTTTAAAATAAAGCGGTTAGTAATAAACATTCAAAAACATATTAGAAGAAGCACGACGCGAACAGTCGAACCGGTGATAGTCAGGAGACGGTGACGTCGACACGATGAGCGTAGAGCGCGGAGGAGACCGCAGCGGTTACGGTTTACTTCACATTACATTTAATTTGCTTTTTTATTTACGTACGTATGATTTGCTCTGGCGAGCGCCCGCCACACCCTCTACTTTTATTATTTCTTATAATTTTGTAATTTATTTTGAACTAAAGTAGCAGTAGCGCCAGTCCCGGCTTGTCCCAGTAGCAACATGGCATGGCATCGTTAGACATTCTTTACACTCGGCCTGTCTTTCTCTCCTGTCGCATACACATTACATAGACTTGTTTATATATCAAGTTTGCAGATTGTGCGCGTTACACTCCGTAGGTGAGTGCGACCGCACCCACAGTACGCTAGTCTGTATGTCGCCGACGTAGTCACAGTCGCACCGAGTAGCGATCCGTCGCCACGCTCACGGCATCACATCCCGCACGGTCGCAGTGTCGTGGTGCGCCACTTTACTTCACATTTATATTTTTTCCCATCCCTCGACTGTAAGCTGGAGGAGAGCGCCACGCGAACGTCTCCCGCCGCCAGTCCTCACGACCCAGCCGTGGACGAGCAGCCCGGACAGCCCGCTCCGCCCGGACAACCCGCTCAGCCCGGACAACCCGCTCAGCCCGGACAGCCCGTACAGCCCGGACCGCTAGCGCAGCCGCCTGCAGAGACCGCACTGCCCACGCCGGCCGCTAACTCTCCCGCGCCACCGGACGATAAGGCTAAACTAGATATCAGAAGAAAATCGACTTCTTGGAAAAATTTTAACCTGAAACGTCAGCTCTCTAAAGTGGATCTCAAGTTCAAAGCGGCATTCGCGACGCCCACTGAAAATAGTCAGGAAGAGGTGGCCGCAGAGAAAAGTAACTCTCAGTTCTACTGCGAAGCGGCCGAGCGGGCGGAGGGCGCGGCCGTGTCGCCCGGGCCGGCCGAGCCCGGCGCCTCGTCGCCCTCCAGCGAGGACACGAAGCCGTCGGACGTGGAGGAGGAGGGCTCGCCGGGCGCGCTGCGCGGCTCCGACGTGTTCGAGCGCATGCACCGCGAGCTGCAGGAGCGGCGCGGCGCCGACGTGTACGAGCGCATGCACCGCGAGCTGCAGGAGCGCTGGCAGGCGCAGGAGGCGCCGGCGCGGCCCGACGCGCTGCCGCTGGAGGGCCCGGCGCGGCCGCCGCGGCGCCGGCGCGCCGCCGGGGACGCGCGGCTGCTGTCGGTGCCCAACATCAAGTACAAGGAGCGGCGCGCGCCGGCGCCGGCGCCGGGCTCGCTGGGCGGCATCATGCGCCGCTTCAGTAAGTATTGCGTCACCCCGCTCACCCGCATCAGTACATCGCTAGCGGTCACGAGATCACGTCTCCGGCGCGTAGCACCTAGCCGTTTCTCGCTATTGGTAGAGTAGTTAGGTCCTCGACATGAATGGTAATGGTTTGCGATTTTTATCTAATACACTGGTACCGTAGCCCCCTTTTCGTACGGGACATAGATTTTTTGACTAGCTAGAGGTGATGGTAGTTAGATGTACTGAAACGTTTGAACTAATTTG
This sequence comes from Mythimna ferrago, assembly GCA_910589285.2. Lineage (NCBI taxonomy): Eukaryota > Metazoa > Arthropoda > Insecta > Lepidoptera > Noctuidae > Mythimna > Mythimna ferrago. The sequence goes on from OU342684.1 coordinate 27,788,367, forward strand.
TAACATAAATATTATTATTTCTGAGAACCTAACGGTCACTAACGATTCGTCTGTAGAGTTGAAACGGTAAGAGATTGCGAGTTACGACTTAAAATGCTTTGTGCTTCTTGTGATATTTGGCTTTTTATATGATTTGGTTTATAAACTATGTATAATGTATATGATAAGTACTCTTATATTATGTAAGACTCGTTCCGCATCTACATGCAGTGTGTCACTTGTACAAAGCGCGCACGGTGCTCGCGCTGCACGGCGCTCGTGTGTACTCTCACAACGTATACGTTTAAGACAGCACGCCTGGTGATTGATGTGTATATTTCTTTTATTTCCAAGGAAAAGGACTCGTCCGACGAAGACTCTAACTGCCTTAAATATCTATTCGCTGATTTTCTCGGTAATTAAACAATAATTAATAGTTTAAATGATTGCATCAAACAGTAGGTGATCTCTGTGTTGTCGATGTCCTGAGATGATGTTCAGTGCTAATGGTACGAGCTGAGTAGTCGGTATAGATGGCACCACTCTCGCTTGTAGTTCACATCAGTTAGCCGCCATCTCGACGTCCTGTATGCTCGCTCATGGCCCGACTTTCCCCAGGAGAGTTAGTAGCGCGCCTGTGCCCCGCTCGCGAGCCGCGCGCGCAGGACCAGCAGCGCGTCGCGCCGCCGCTAGGTATGACACACTGGCAGCCACAGCCTCACGACTAACAGCCGCGTCACTAAACTTCGACTAATACTAGTACTATCTGGCACAGAGATCACGGTCGTTCTAACATCGTGTCGGTCGTCCTAACAGAGAGGGTCTTCACTGTTCATGTTCGGTACATTCGGTGGAGGCAGCCGTCGCCGCTGGGCGGTCTGGGACTACGAGCCCCGCGGCATCGATCTCGCGGCCCATACTACCTTACAGCGCGGTGTCACTCGGAGCAGTATGGGCCGTGCGCGCGATGCGGCCGGGCCGGGCGGTGGGGGCACGCACGGGGGCGCTAGGAGTGTGTGTGTTGTAGATGAACGGGCCGGGCGGCGGGGGCGGCGGCGCGGGCGCGGCGGGCGGGGGCGGCGCGCCGGCGGGGGCGGCGGGGGCGGCGGGGCCGGGCGCCTGCGCGCGCGTGCGGCGCTCGCGCTCGCAAGGTACCCGCAAACTGCACAAGTGCCTGTCCACGGCGTCCGACGTGTACGCCGCGCCCCCCGCCCCGCAGCACTCGCTGCTGACGACGCGCCAGTATTGCAGTTTTGGTAGTACAGTCACCTTGTACCGAGTCCACTCGGCTAAGTCTCCTTCCGTTCTGAGGCAGTCGCAGTTTCTTCCTTTTGGTTTTTATTTTCTGTTCGTTATGGTTTATATTCTCGCCGCGGACGAGTGCCCGCTTGAGCCGGCGCGCACGGTGCGTCCACGCATCGTGCCAAGCATCTTGAGCTTACCTGGATTACGATATTGCATTTCTGCTGATACTTATTGCTCGGCGCAACTGTAACGACTGCAGCTATGCCTTGTCTGTGTACTACCTAACAGTTAATGAAAGCTCCTCTGTTGCTAGTCGTCGCCGTCAAGCGCGCTCAAAGCTCTACAACTCTCACTGTTTATCTCTTCGTTATATTATTTTATTTTTTAATTATTTTATTTTCACACTCACTGATATACTTCTTTCCATAACTGAATACTCAGACATGTTGACTTGCTGTGAGTTTGAAGGCGGTTCTAATTGATTACGTACACAGCTGGTGCCTAGCGCAATAAGTATGAGAACACCAATGACTACCTTCAAGCTCGCATCAGTTTTGTTAAGAATGTTGGCCTTCTCATGCCATGACCTAACAAACATTAAAATTGATATGATACTAGTAAATGAGTCATAATATTTAGTATAAATTGGCAATTAGAACTGGACCTAAGTTGCTAAACACCAGACTACAATCTCGTAGAGAAGGCACGTTAACGTTTTGTTCGGCCCCTTACCTATTATTTCAATGAGCATGTGTTCAACTGTTGAGTTACTTCCATATTTATTTATTTGAAAAATTTCCAATTTCAGATCGGAATCATTTAATAGGTAACCATTGGAATATTCCTCACTTATTTTAAGTTATAATTTGGTTTCTCTAGTTGTTATATCCGCGTAGTAGATCCTTCGTTGTCATTCCGAGTCCGAGCTAGAATGAATTCCTCATGTTTGATGGTGTTTCATGTATGTCCATGTCGGCTTGAGAGCTCCTCTCGCTGTACAGAAGTATCGCCGCGCGCGCAGCGCTCCCGCGTGCCCGGCACGTGCACTGCACGCGAGCGCTGCGCGCGCCGCCCCTGTGATCGTGCTTGTAACATATTGTGGTTTTGTTTGTCGGTACAGAACCAACTGTTCCGCAGACTCTCGCATCTATGGAGTACTTACACATTATGCAACCCAATGGTATCCAATACAACATTTGCATCGTTTCGTTTTGTTCTAAGTTTTGGTATGGTGTTCGTTTATTTCCGCTTGTGTGCGTCGGCGCACGTAGCTGTCCTCTAGTGCGACGTGGCTGTGACTGTCTTGTAATGTACCACACACACACACACTATTGGTCTGCGCACTCTTGTACCGAACTCTTTCGACTGGCATGACTCATAGATGTACAACTAAAAGGTGACTTACTACTCAAAACTATTATTTTATAATCTATCACTGTTATTGTTACGATCAACGAGACCTATTACTTATACTATATATGTTATATGTGCATAATATAAGCGAGGCTTTCCATATTGTATGAGACACGATCTATATTATCATTTGTATTGTTTCCTGTATGTAGTTCCGATGGTCGACTTTACTCACGAGCTCACGTTATCTGTTTATTTGCCTTCGCCGCGCTCGGCTCCCGCGCGGGCCGGGCGCCTCGCGTCTCGCGCCATGACCTACTACTCTCTTACTTCTAACGCTGTTGAGTACATGAATGTTATTTCTTTTCTAGCCCGACCACAAAGCAAAAAGTTTATATGGCTCGTTTTTGGCTGCCTCTATATTCGGCTGTCATTATGTCTATGTATGCTTACGGTATTATCTTACTCTCAGTGCAGTAGCTGCATGCGCACGCCCGCCGCACGTACAGTAGCGCGTTTTGTGTGTCCGTCCCAGTGGACGTCGCGGACTAGTGCCAGGACCTGGTCTCATCCTCATTCCATCACACATCCACCCTTGTGTTGCTCTTTGTGTACATTTTGTGTTCCGTAGCGTTCGGCTCGCTTCTCATCGGCTATGTTCATCGTTAGAGCTGTTTATCGATGTGCTCGTTAAGTTAAGGTAACTCTTCGATTACTAATGTCTAATGGGGTGATCGGTGTTTTGACCGCTGCCTCACTTGCGCCGTATGCCGCCTAGAACTAACCATTTCATGTCCCGGGTCAAAACACTAACCATCGAGCGACTAACAACAATATCTAACATAACTCGACATAACAAGACGTTGTGCAAATAAGCTGAGATTGGACGGGCATGCAATCGCCTCACGATTTTCCGACGCATGATTCTGATTCCTTCTCTCTAACTTGTTTTACTAATGCACTAGTATATGGCACTTGACTGATAATTTCAGCTAATTTCACAACAGCACTGGTAACACAGAACCCGAGAGCTGATCTCGCTTTAGTCTGCAACCTTACCTACTGTAGACTAGTGCACTCTGCGGCGGTGGTGAGGGACACGACGAGCTCGACCCTTCTGATCCCTTAAGAACAATAAGACAAGCTGCAGAGAGCAGGCGTGCAAATGTCCGCCACGTTCATCGTCACGTTTATTAAACAGTAGCTATAAATAACACAAACATCGTAAAAAACAAATAAAACAAAGAAAGAAACGGAAGTTCTAAGACTAAGACAATTAACTGTTGTAAATGATAACAAAATGCCTTACCTTGCGCTCAAAGCTTGTCTTATCGAGTCCCCAGTAGTTGGGCTCTTGCTGCCCGTAGCGAGCCCGGTGTCCCTCGCCGCCGCCGGCGCCAGCGCGCGAGGCGCCGGCGGTGGCAGTAACCGAGTGTGTGTATGTTGCCAACCGGCCGGTCAGACAAGCTGGACAGCTCGTTCTCGCGCTCCCGCTCCAGCTCCATGTCCAGCCTCGAGAACATCTCGCAAGAAGGCATCCAGTGCCTCGCCTTTGCCGACAGCTACACCAAAAAGTCTGGTGAGTTTATGATTTTTTTTTACAGTACATTTCATTTTTGTTAAATTATTTTAAGACTCATGCAATAAGAGCGAGTATATTTCCTCCAATCGCGCAAATATTCTCGTATAATCCAAAGACTCCGCCTTGCTTCTGAGATGACCTAATAATCGACATTTGATAAGATACATTTATAATTGTGGCATATAGGTATAGGTAGATAGATATTAAGCCGAACGAGATTGATCGTTATTTCATATAATTTGACATTGGCAGACCCGACGGCGCTGGTACCGACGCTCTGGATCGGCACGACGCTGGGCTCCGTGCTCACCATGATGATCAGTCTGCCGGAGGCGGAGCACAGGCACACGCAGCCTGTGGTGGTCACCACCAGCGGTATGGTCGCTTGTTATACATTCTAGTAAACGTCCACTGCTTTGTTCGTACATCTTCCGATCGCGGCTACAATTAACTGTTTTGAAAGGCTTTTCGTTTATGTTCCAATAATGTTAACCAAACTAAATATGTATTTGTATGTTTGCAGGTGGTCCGTTATTTAGGTTAAAGGGTTCAATCCTCACAATGTCATTTCTTGACTGCAATGGTGCTTTAATACCTTACTCCTACGAAAGTTGGAGAGACGATAGTAAAGATGTAAGTATACGTCTTTATATTGTGACAATCACCAAAAACATAACCAAATATTCGTCCCCTCGATCTCATGAGCTCGACAATATTGTTTAGCAGTTGAGAGACAGACGCGAGCGCACGCCGACGAAGCAGAGCTCGTCGAGCAGCGGCAGCCGCATGAGCCCCACGCCCACCGACGTGGCCGGCGACCGCCAGTTCGTGGTCGTGGCCTCGGAGAAGCAGGCGCGCGTGGTGGCGCTGCCCAGCCAGAACTGCGTCTACAGGCAGCAGATCGTGGAAACCGACTTTGTCGTAAAGGCTGAAACTGTTAGCTTAAAAGGTAATGCAATCATATTTCTGAATATCGATGCAGGATCGGAACTGCATACCAAGCAGCGTGAGTTTTATCAGATAACAAAGTGAAGCCGTGTAACTTTCAGACAGTGTATGTCTGGTGAACTACCTGTCGACGGGGCACCTGGTGGCGTACAGCCTGCCGTCGCTGCGGCCGCTCGTGGACGTGGACTTCCTGCCGCTGTCGGAGCTCGGGTGAGGCCACCAGCTAGCCACACGAACTGCCCGCGCGTGGCCGCGCAGCGTGCTGGGCGCGCCGCGCGGCCACGCGCGTGCCGCGTCCCAAGCGCTCTCCGGCACGCCGGCCGGTGCCACACAGATCACTATTAGACGATTTCTCTGCACCAAACGAAGGCACTAAATGATAAACGGCTTGTTTTATAATATAGTACCTTTTATCATTAGCTTCGCAGTTTTATCATGTTGAATGCTATTTTGGGCTACCGGAGATTTGTCATTTTTACGGTTTTCGCATTCATTATTTATTCATCAGAGATTTTAGTTGTACCGATCATTCGCTAATTTATCATTTGGGAGCCTAACGACAGACTTCCTGTACAGTAACGATCGATGTTAGAACATAGCCTTGCCTGGCGCACGCCGCCGCTCGCCTCCCGCACGTGCCCCGCACGACCCGCACGGGCCGCTCGAGCCCGCACGGGCCGCGGGCAGCCCGCACGGCGCGGCGTGCGCCACGCGAGCACGGTGTCGTCTTCTATTGCGCGTGAGAGCACTCAGCTACTAGACGTACAAACTCGCGCTGTTTCTCATCACGACGTAGACCAAATTTTGCAATTCTGTCGAGCACCACCTGTGCTTACGATATTTGGCACTCTTTCTATTTTTCAGTTTGAAAGTAAACGATCGGACATCGCCCTAACACGACACACGTTGTATACAATGCGCCGTTATACCGACCCTTAGGTTATGAGAGAACACCGTGTCACCTTCTAACTACTCAACTATGTTTATTTTGGTGCTGCAAATGTATATGGATGTAAATACACACTGGTTACCCGACACTGAACGGAACGACACGGAATGCAACCGACACCCCCGCGCTAGCCCTCCGACCATGTTACGATAGTGTGTACCGCCCTGCATCTCTTACATCTGTCTAACTTTTCACCCTTAGAACAATTATGGATTAACTAATCGGCGCGTGCCTCGCCTTTGTCTCGCTATATGCGGCGCTCTCGGTTTGTGCAAGTCGCCCTGTGCCCTATAACAGTTAGCCTCCGACGAGCCGACTCCGCACAAACCGGGAGCGCCCGAGCACAAAGCCGGGGCGCGCGCCGGAGCGAATCACCGCGCTGACTGCTGTCTGTGTTCCTGGTAGCTTCCAGACACAGTCCAAACAGAGGGGTATCGTAGACCCAATGCTGTCCATATGGGGCCAGCAGCTCATTGTTAACGAGGACACCGACCAGTAAGTCGCCGTCCATGCAGATGACATGCGTTAGCCACGTACCGTCACTTGTCATGTGGAGTCGCTCACTCCGGCCTCTGTTGCGTACCTAGACATGTTCATGTAACGTTGACAGTTGCTTCGTTCCCTCATCTCCCCGCGCCCATAGACTGCCCCGCCCCGCCCCGCCCCGACCCGCCTGTATGTTTCATTGACGTTTCCACTCGGCCAAGGGCAAATCATTGTACGCTCCCGACACAGCCTCGTGTGGAAATTGGCCTGTAAATGTCTTCAAACAAAGAAAACCGGAAATTATACAATATCTTTCGATAACCAATGATCCGCTAATATTAAAATATTTAGATTGGAAATAAAGAAGGTATTCTAAATTAAATGGCATACCTCCCTATACGACTTGAACACACGCTTCGCACCATCGCATCGACTGTTGACGACGGGAGCGCCACCCGAAATGATTTGCCCGCCGGGAGCTGCCTGCGTCCTGCACTGTGCTTCACTAGTGCCCGCAGCCCCCCACCCCGACACTCGACACACACTCGTGTACAGTGACGACACACACTCACGTGCACCACATGTACTCTCTCTGTGCGATCTCTCCTACTTCCTCGCTGGGCTGCCACTCTGCTCTGTTACGTGTTGTTCTTCCTAGTTCTTAGCTTGCAGCATGCCCGCTTCTGAATGTTTTATTTTCTCATTTAAATGTTTATCCTGTTATTATTATTAGTCGCGATAGTACTCGTTAGTTACGCTTATATGTTAGACTAAAGTTTGTCCACTAGACTCCGACACTGGACCGCGAGGATGCAACAGGTGAGACGTTTCAATTGATAGAACAATTATTCTTTCCCCCACTTTCTCAACTTCGTCCTTATTCTATGAGTCTCCTTTCTCTTTCTTCTTTGACTATGAACAATATAATCATCACAAATGAACACTAGCGTGTGCCTCGAGGCGACTTGTAACACGTTCCATGTGTGTGGTATTGCAGGATTGCGAAGACGTTTTGCTTCAGCAACAGAGGTCACGGACTGTACCTCGCTTCCCCCACTGAAGTCCAGAAGTTCACCATCGACGCTGAGTTCTGGTCAGTATATATAAAGCGTTCAATTAATAATTGCACCGTTAGATTACGTATGTTTGTTGATAACTCATATTGCGTGTTACAGTCAGCAACTAAACGAGATGATCGGCGAGCTGTTCCTGCCGCGCGACATGCCGGAGCCCCCAAAGGAGAGCTTTTTCCGAGGCCTGTTCGGCGGCGGCTCGCGCCCCTTCGACAGGGAAGAACTATGTGAGTATGCCACATCTATTTATCAATATCTATCTGGTCTGAAGTTCTCATTAGTGCATTTAAATGTCTGATTAATCTCTATTAAGAGTTCTTATTTAAACCAAGAATATTCAATATTAAACTTGTCGCTCATTCAACCTTCAAAAGCTAAGGTTGAAACGAGCGGAAGTAGAGTATGTGGAGTATACAAGGTGCAGGTTTGAAGCTGCAAAAAATTTCAGGAGGTAATTATGTTAGTGATTCTCGACCCGAATCAATAATAAAATGAGTAGGCAATTTTTTTTTTTTTTTTTCTTATTATGGAAATCGGTATGTGTGAACTACCTTTGTTAAAACGCAGCCAGTCTGATACCTGCCTTATAACCGCGCTTTCACACACACAAACACGCAATGATAGTTTCATAATAAAGCACCTATCATCGTCCCGTGCGGACACACCCTAGCCACGCCCCCGCGGCCATCGATCAATCGATTTACTTTAGTGCAATTGTTGTCACCGACGTGTGCATACGCGTGCACTTTCCGCTCTCAGGTTCGCCTTCGGTTAACGGTTACGTACGCGGTGTCTAGTGCTAAAAAATGACGGACCAATACTCAAATGTAGAATTGACGGAGATGGTCCGCTTGTATGCTATCAGTGGAGACAGCGTATCTCGAGCTATCGAGATGTTCGTAGAACTGTTTCCCAATAGCCAAAGTCCATTTTAAAATAAGACTAGTGTACGCAAAGGAAATCACCAGTGTTACACAATTACGTGAAAAGGTGATAAGTGTTTTCGAAACTTTGAAAACAAATGTGTTTGTGCTACGTAAATTAAAAGAAAATCCACAACGTCGTGCTAGACTGCCTGGATTGTGAAGGTGGACACTTTGAACAATACCTCCAGGTAACATAAGTAGGTACTTAGGTAATTTATTTATTTCATTTGTGAACATAAAAAAAAACATTTGTAAATAAGTTATTAGCCAAATCAATTTGATTAACGTAAATCAGTTGATTTAAAATTTTTAACTATGCCAAAAATACCTACCTATCAGGCAAGATAAATCATTAAAAACCCTATCTACCTACCAACAAACCTACAAATTACCTTGAGGTATTTTTGTCGGTCCTCAACCCGTTAAAAAGTAGGAAGGGATGTTTTACATCAACCAATTTAATCCACACAAAAAAACGAAATTATTACGGAAAACTGACCTTGATAATGAATTACCTACAACGCGCCGACTGCGATTGCATGTAGGTAGGTATGTATCTACCTACTACTTACTAGACGCCGTCGTCCGTTTTGTTTAGTGCCTAAATCACGCGCGCGCGCGCTCGCTTTCATCATACCGAGAGGGCATGTCAACATCTTGTAGGTACAACATACTAACATTAAGCGTCTCAGTCACGGTATCAGTAATAAAGCGATGGCGGAAGGCGAAGGGATGGCGGTTGGCCGAGGCTGGGCCCACGAGTAAATGCACCAAAAGGTTTATTGACCTCGGCCTAACCTCTTATTCATCAGCTGATAGGTAAATAACTAACGACGCATCGTCAACTTGTACTTTTAAAAGATTTTCGCATTGTAATGATGCTTAAAAATTAGTTAATTAACGAAATTACATTATGATCATCGAAATTGAACTAGGTAGGTACATCTAAGGCTAAATTATTCGTTTTTAACATTTCGTAGAATAAGTGGGCGGAGCCTCATACAGGTTGACGCCCTCACACACACAGAGACATGACGTACGATAAATCGAATCACAACGGGTGATTCTGTTTTTTTAAGAAGTGTATTTAGAGAGTTATTCTGAAAAACGGTTAAAATTAAAAAAATTAAATAGCAAGTATTACTGATTATTGACCAGGTTTCGTATTTTTACATGATTATTTATGAGTTTTATTACAACCTCCTGAAATATTGTGCAGTTTTAAAACTGCACCTTGTATATCGGTATATTTGGTGTATTGCAGTCGGCGAGAGCAGCGGCAAGCCGCTGCGCACGGTGGCCAAGCACATCCCGGGCGGCGCGGCGGCGCAGCTGGAGCACCTGGGCGCGCGCGCCGGCACGGCGGCCGGGGAGATCTCGCGCGCGCACATGCTGGTGGTGGAGCGCGGCGACAAGCTGTCGCGCCTCGAGGACAACACCGAGCGCATGCACAACCAGGCCGCCGAGTTCTCCTCGTCCGCGCACCAGCTCATGCTCAAGTACAAGGACAAGAAGTGGTACCAGCTGTGAGTGCGCTGACCGGCGATACCTCAAGTCTTACACTTCGGCTTCTGAAGGCGGGACGTTGAAACATGTAAATGGAATTTCTATGTAAGAACGAATCGTAAACGAATTGTAGCCGAGGATAAACTCGTGCCCGTCGTATTTGATACGATCCCTAGACTCCGCCAGGGTTCCTGGCTGTCGTTGACGAATGCCACAGAGTGCTTTATTCTGAGATTTTTAATAGCGTGACTTACTCGTATGCATCCGTCAGCACAGAGTCGCACTCGGCAGGTGCAGGAGAGAGCGGCGCTGCCCGCCCGCTAGAGCTTAGCTACCACATAGACGTCTTATGAACCTTACCCTAGACACTTATAGGCGTGACTCGATATAAATGAACGCACAAAGTATCGGTACTCTCGAGCATAGTCGATTTCGATCAGTAGTGTCCCGCTTCCTACGAGCACACGCTGAATCGTTCAATTATTAGTGTGCCTGTGTCGCGGCGCCCTGGAGCCCTCGGGCTCGCCGGGCGCGAGGGGCTCGGCGGACTCATGGGGCTCGGCGGGCTCGTAGGGCTCGGCGGACTCGGTCGGCTCGGCGGGCTCGGCGGGCTCGACGAGCGGGGCGCCGAGCGGCCGCCCGTACATAGCGCGCTCGCTCCGCAGTCGGTCACGCGATGTGATAATGTAAATAAATCGAAAGCATTATTATAAACTAAATTACTTAACTCTTTTTATACAAATAATACAGTAGTGTTGCGTCGGACTTGACGCGATGGTCTCTCCTTGTGTCTTCTGTGATTAGGGTGCAATAGTAGCCATCACACGACCGCGCTGCGACCGACCTAGCTCTTGCACGCCCGAGCACAGCGAGGGCTGTGCTGAGCTGCGCGTGGCTCGGTTGGCGCTGCCCTATGACTACTTCAGTTTCCAGCGTGGTAGGCTGCATTTATGTTACGTACGTGTAGTAGACATACGATTATGTTAGTATTTGCGTAACACATGAGATTATTTCAATGTTGCTATTACAATACATGTAGATGTACATTTTATAGATACAAAGTAAACTCTATTCTAATATGTAAGGATAGTCGACGATGTTGATCTGTATAAAGTATTAAGTAAATAATATAAAGAAAAATAATATATTATAAAGATTGGAAATTTAAGCATTGGATGACAATAATTTTTGTTACTTCTCACTGGAGATTTCTTTGACACATAATGTGTAGTTTAGTTTCTCTTCTGAACACCTCCCGCTTGTGTTGCCAGTTTTTTCTTCTGTTCGCAGTCTGCACTTCGTCAGCCGATGTGTTACATATTACGTATTTACTCTATATTAATTGAATATTAACGTTTTTATGGGCACTTGCATTCGGCCGCTCGCCGACGCGGTAGTGCGTCCGGCGTCATTTCCTTGAGTTGGTGTTCGCTACTTATTGTATATTGTGACACAATGATAGCAATACTACGTTCGGGTTGCCAGCCTAAAGTGAACCAGACCAATCGGTGTCGTGTCGGTGTTGCTAGCTAAAATTAAACAAAGTAAAATAAAGCTATAACTATTATGTGTAAACTAATGAATAAAGCTCCCTTGTATATCGCTGGTATTGTATAAGTGCGTGGCGAGCGACTCGCTCCACCATCGAGTTATCTATAGCTACATATTTTAGATCAATTCTGTATTCCTGCTGGACTAGAGATTGTATGGAATTGGACGAATTTAGAAGAAATTGTAAGCACTCTTGTAGTGTTGCTGGGGCTTTGTATGTAGGAACTGAGGGTTACTATTAATATACAAGTTTAATTTTTGGAGAGGTGTGAGCGGGAGCGAGTCCCGTCGCCACATATACATAAATAAGTAGTGTAGTGGATATCGGTGTATCGCATGGCAATAAACGTTTCCTATGTCGTCACCGCATCTATTTAGCTGTTACGTTGCTTAGTTACGTTTCTTGAGTCGTAGCTTTCTCTTAGTGTAACATGTTACACGTTGCACGCCACAAGTTTTAGTTACATTATCGGCACGTTACAAAGCGAATGCTGCATAATTTTCCCCTCGGATACTAATCTTATCTATACGTCCAGAGTCGTTTGATCGCCTTTCTTAGCTGGACAATTGTATACCTTAGACAAGCTAGTTCAGTTATTCATATTATAAGTTAGCGAGTATTCTTCAGCCGTGTGCGATATCGGATGCCAAACTTTGTACTGTTCTCATGCTGTGTTATATAAATATTATAATTGTTACACGACTTGTAATCATGTTCTGATGAGTTTATGTAATGTAGTTCTGCTGTAGGGAGCCGCAGCGTGGCGCGCCCCGAGCACGTGGATGAGGCCCACTAAGGGCCAGCGTGTGCCCACAGGGGGCCATTGTGTGCCCACAGGGGGCCAGTGAGTGCCCACAGGGGGCCAGTGTGTGCCCACAGCGGGCGAGTGAGAGCCGCAGGGGGTGGGCCACGCCGCGCTTAGCTCACAGCTTAGCGTTAATATTACGTCTCGAACAATCAAACTAATGCTGTTCCAATAAAATATCACTTTTTAACCAGATTATTTTGATACATAGCTGTAGTCACTAACAAGTTTTATTCAACATAATTATATTTTCATAGCTGGGTTTACCAAATTTTATCGATCAATCAGTAGAAATGGTATAAGCGTATTTTAACATTACCGCTACATTCATTTGAGTGGAGAACTGCTTGCACGAGCACCACCGTGCTGTACTCGAGTGGCATATCAGTGGAATATATCAGCCCGTGACACCGTCGCGGGGATCTCTCTTATTGTAAGATCATATAGTTTTGAGGCGCCGCTTACTACATTTTGTAATGCTCTTTAATATCAAGTAGATTTTTCATTTCAACCTCGATAATAAGTAAGGTAAGTCGGAAGTATTATTTCACCGCATCGCGTCACTCTGTGCATAGCATTCATCATTCTGTATAGAGCTACCGTTAGCCAACTATTTCAATTCATAGTTCACGTAGAAATTACTTTTATCAGGTTAGTTAGAGATTGAATCAGAGTTTCGTTGTTGATGCAAATTAATTTGTATAGTATGTATCTCGCTGCAGCACAGCGTCGCCGAGCGCGTGACGTCACCGGCGCGGCGCCGGCGACGCCGTGCTCGGCCGTAGCGTCTGGTCCTTGTTGGTGTCACTACGTGTTACTTACGTACCTCATGCTCCGTGCAATATTCTATTTAAATATGGTGTAAAGTAAATGGACAAGTTAAGTTTTCTCAATTCTATTAATTGTTAATCATAGTTGAAGTACGCCACGTTGCATGTAGATGAGCGTTGGGCACGCGTCACGCCACTGTCGACAGTCTGCGTAACGCACGACAGTTCCATTACACACGCTGACGATTCATTTGGAAATTATGGGACTAAATTATAAATATAAGTATTTGTAAATAAATAATTTAAAAAAAACAAAAATCTTGTGGCAAATTATTACTTGTTATGTAACGACGTGTAGGATTCATTTCAACATTATTTTGTATGATTAGACGAGTGTCTCTTTTCTAATCGTTCAGAAACGAGGGTTACAAAGAACTATAATAACTATACATATTGTATATAAAGGATGCTGTTGAATTATATTGATTATTTAGTTTGGTAGATGATTATTATAGTCATTATATATATAAATAAAATATGAAAATAAAATTATATCAAAGTATAATCGTTGTTTTATTTTTATTACTTAGGTAATACACCTACTGCTTACTTTACCCTGCCGTAACGTAACGTAAAGGGTATAGCTTACCATTCATACAAACTTGGGCCAACAGTGGACATATATTAGGACGACTTCAATTCATAATTTATGAAACAATAAACTTGTTACAGCTATTACAGGTATGTATATCTAAAAGTTGGAGAAAATGAGTTAATTAATCAGTTTTAACTGTTTTAATCGTACAATTAAAGACGCGATTGAGCGAAATAAGGGCTCCAAGTTGTTTGCAAGAGATTTGTCTATTAGGCAGAGCCAGCTCACGAAACTTAAGACCGAAGATGGCAGAGTCATATCCGCCAAACCGGAGCTCCTGGGAGAGATCGAGACTTTATGGACAGTTGTATAAGTCAATTACCAAACCCACTGCGAATCTAGCAAACGACCCAAGAGACGTCAGCCTGTACGAGATTTGGATAGCTCTGAAGCAGCTTTATAACAACAAGGCGCCGGGTGATACGGAATTACAGCCGAACTCTTGAAGGCGGGTGGGAAGCCGATCCTTAAGGCCCTTCAGAAGCTGTTTGATTCCGTCATACTCGAGGGTAAAACACCACAGGCGTGGAGCGGGGGTATGGTGGACTCTTCTTTAAGAAGAGCGACAAGGCCCTACTCAAGAATTATAGGCCCATCTCACTTCTGAGCCATGTCTACAAGCAGTTTTCCAAAGTCATCACGAACCGTCTCGCGCGCAGGTTCGACGACTTCCAGCCACCCGAACAAGCCAGTCTTCGAAAAGGCTTCTGCAGACCACATACATACGCTACGATAGGTTATACAGAAGACCGAGGAGTATAATCTGCCTCTCTGACTATCGTTTGTGGACTACGAGAAAGCCTTCGAGAATTGGGCTGTGCTGCAGTCTCTCCAACGGTGCCAAATTGACTATCGGTACATCGAAGTGCTGAAGTGTTTGTACGAAAACGCCACTATATCAGTCCGACTCCAGGACTAGACCTCGAAACCATCCTTCTACAGCGGGGTGTGAGTCAGGGAGACGTCATTTCTCCGAAACTGTTCACGACCGCAATGTAGAATGTCTTCAAGGTTCAGGAATGGAGAGTGCTAGGCATTACTGTAAATGGCGAGTAGGTAAATCACTCACCTTCGGTTTGCCGACGACGTAGTAGTCATGGCTGAGACTACGAAGGAACTCAGCACAATGCTCAATGACCTCAGTAGAGCTTCCGAAAGAGCGGGTCTTAGGGCTATATTTCACCGGGACACCATAGCGACCAGTAGCGCCGCCATGGCGTCCCAGTGAAATATAGCTCTTAGCTACCAAACTAGACACAATACAAACACCATAGTCGCCACACGTCCAAGCTGGTCGCGCCGCCAAATTGGTTGCGCAACCAAACGGACACCAGGCGAGACAACTCTATAGAGCTGCATACATCTTGTTGGTAGCGGCGATTGGTCGCGCCGCCACGGTGTCCCGGTGAAATAGGTATAGCCCTTAAAATGAACGTGGATAAAATCAAAGTTATGATTAACAACCATGTAGCACCCACGACGATCTAATTTCGAGAAAGAGGTCAATCGTCGAATACAACTCCGCTGGGCAGCGTACGGGAAGCTACGCGGTATCTTCTCGTCCAAAATACCACAGTGTCTCAAAACTAGTCTATGACCAGCGTTGCCAGTGATGACATATGGCTCCGAAACATGGTTGCTCACAATGGGCCTCATCAGAAGGCGTATCAGAAATCGCTTACCATCAGGTGAGATGGTGGTCAAACGTAAGCCTATCAATATTAATAAAAAAATGAAAATATCCGCAGGAGAACTAAGGTTGCCGACATAGCACGAAATAATCGCTAATCGTAAGTGGCAATGGGCAAGGCACATTGCTCGCAGAACAGATGGTCGTTAGGGCCGAAAGGTTCTGGAGTGGCAACGCGTATCGGAAGACGCGGCATTGGAAGGCCTCCTACAGGGCGGACCGATGATCTGGTGAAGGTTGCGGGAATCCGATGGATGCGAGATGCACAGGATCGTTCATTGTGGAGACACTTGGGGAGGCCTATGTCCAAAAGAGGACGTATATCGGCTGAAATTA
Organism: Mythimna ferrago; assembly: GCA_910589285.2. Classification (NCBI taxonomy): domain Eukaryota; kingdom Metazoa; phylum Arthropoda; class Insecta; order Lepidoptera; family Noctuidae; genus Mythimna; species Mythimna ferrago. The sequence goes on from OU342684.1 coordinate 27,804,222, forward strand.
TGATGATGAGTTTTAATCATTATATTATTACTTAGATTGTTAGTCACCTACAATGCTATTCTGAGTTTAGTCAAAATGGCGGATATAGCAGCAAATTACCTAAATTATACCAGATTATTTAATATGTAAAACAAAATAATAAATATTTTTTAACCGACTCTAAAAAGGAGGAGGTGTATCAATTTGGCTTGCGCAAGTATGACCATGTTTCTGAATTCCGTACTCAGCTCAAATGGCTTCCTATTCGCCTTCGCCGGAATGCTCACATACTTTCTTTGCTTTACAATGTACTCTTTAATCCTTCGACTCCTTTTTATCTTGAGGGCCAAGCGCCCGAAAAGTGCCATAAAACAGTGATTTTCTGAGGCCTACTCCTCCGTAACGGCTAGGTCAATTGGTTTGAAAAAAATATATGTTTATTATAGATTCATGAACAATAATATCAACATTTGATTTTTTCGTGCAATTAATACTTTTGTCAAAAAAAAATATTTAGCAATTTTGCAACTTTTCGCAACTTTTCCCTACTCCTTCGAAACGGCTTGGACCTTTAGAAACATTTTTACACATAAAAATTGGTGGTTAAATATTCTTCAAAGTGAACATTGCATATGTAAATCAATCAATATCTCGCAGAGAAAATGAATTTAAAGCGCTTTCCGGGCGCTGCTGGCCGCAAATAAATGCACAGATTAGCGTACTGCCGCCTAGACGAGTGCGAGAGTTGCGTTCACATAATTTCGGCCAGATGGTTCAAGGAACAATACGCCTTAAAGAACGCTTTTTTTTTTCAGTCGGCCGGTGTACGCGCTTGCGAACGGTTCGAATATAGGTCTCGCTACCTATTTCCGCGACAATGTCTGTGAATACGCTGAAATGTGTGAATTGCAATATTGTAATTTGTGAACTTCTATCCTTTATCCAAAATAAGATAGATGTGATGGACAATGAGAGCCTAATAAGAATTTGTGACACGGCCTTTACTGTAGACGAGGTGGAATGTGCTAAGGAGTTGCTATTTAGTTCAATAAAAACTAACAAGAAGAAAGTGACTAGACGCAAGGAGGGAAAAAAAGTGAAAGACTTAGAGGATATTATATGTGTCTTCAAAGTGACGGAGCCAGATCTTATACCGATCTTCGTTGCGCGTGATTTGCAAAAATTACCGCCAGTGACTTTTGATCATGTAGATGTGACCAAACTATTAAAAGATTTGTTGATTATGCGTACTGAAATCAATGACATAAAAAGCAAATATGTAACAGTCACTCAACTTGATGAGTTGAAGCTAGAATTGGGATCGAGCAGGCCCCCATTATCATTATTAACACGAAATATTAATGCGAAGAAAAGAGGAGGGTATTTGCTAGACAGTGGACCGGTAGGTTTATCACCGGCGCCAGTGTACGATGACGACGACTCGATGACGCGGCGCGAGAGTGCAGAGCGTAGTGAGTCACCAAAATATCGCTCTCTCGCTTGCACACACACTGAGGCAATCATTTAAGCCTGCAATACACGTTGGCCGAGCTGAGACCAACGCGAGCCTTGGCGAGCCTAAGCAAATATAGGCAAATTGACACACGGCAAGCGCCTCTACACGTTCGGCAAGCGCCTCTCTACACGTTCGGCAAGCTTGAACCAATGCAAATGGCCAATATGACGAGTTTTGAGGAGACGCCCACATGTTGGGCCCTGTCAGTTGTTATTGTGCATTTAAACAATATGGACGACGTAGAAGTCATCGCGGCTGCTGCTATTTATTTAATAAGCGCTTATAATTATTATAATAAACGGAAAAGTATTAAAAGAACCGAAAACTTCATGTTTGTTTTTTTCAAATGCGTACTTTTTTTTAAATTAATATAAACTAGATGACGCAATCTGATGGTGAGGCGCACTAGTTTATGAGGCCTATGTCCAACAGTGGACAGCAATTCTTATAGCGCCTAAATGGTGATACTTGGGGGAGGCTTATGTCCAACAGTGGACACAAGTAATTATAGCGAGGGGAAACTTATGTCCAACAGTGGACATCAGTCATTATAACGCCTAAATGGCGATACTTGGGGGAGGCTTATGTCCAACAGTGGGCATCAGTCATTTTAACGCCTAAACGGTGATATTTGATGGAGGGTTATGTCCAACAGTGGACATCGATCATTATAGCGCCTAAATGGCGACACTTGGGGAGTCTTATGCCCAACAGTGGGCATAGGTCATTATCGCGAGGAGGCATATGTCCAACAGTGGGCATCAATTATTATAACGCCTAGATGGTGACACTAGGGGAGACTTATGCCCAACAGTGGGCATAGGCCATTATCGCGAGAGGAGGCATATGTCCAACAGTGGGCATCAATTATTATAACGCCTAGGTGGTGACACTTGGCGGAGGATTATGCCCAACAGTGGGCATAGGTCATTATCGCGGGAGGAGGCCTATGTCCAACAGTGGGCATCAATTTTTATAACGCCTAGGTGGTGACACTTGGGGGAGGCTTATGTCCAACAGTGGGCAGGGGTCATTATAGCTAGGGGGAGGCCTATGTTCAACAGTGGACAGCAGTCATTAAAGCCCTAAATGGCGATACTTGGGAGAGGCTTGTGTCCATCAGTGGGCACCGATCATTATAGTGACACTTGGGGGAGGCTTGAGGGAGTTCGATTCTGATCAAGCTGACGACAGTGAAATCGAGATTTTGGCTGAGGAATATTATTATTATTATGTGTATAGTGGGCGAAAATGTACCACTCGTACATTTTCGCCCACTATAATATTTCAATTTCAATAAAACTTGTTTTTTTTTTTCAATTTTTCATGAAATTAACCGAAACAATGAATAAAACATTCGAAAGATTTCTATTTTGTTCCCAAACGATTTTTTCCGCAAAATTTCAATACATCATGTGAAAAAAAACGGAAAAAAACAACAATTTGTTTTTTTCATTGAAAGAAACAATTGTTTCTTTATGAGGTCTATACACGTTGGCGCACATTTGCGAGCGCCTTTGATTTGTGCAGAAAAACCGACACCGCTCCGAAGTGAGGCAAGTGATCGCGAGCGGCGGCGAGTCGTGACAAGCTACTCCAAATGAGGTCTATACACATTGGCGCACATTTGCTTTGATTGGCGCAAGTCTACTCAACCAACTAGGCGAGCGACACCGAGCGATGGCAAGACAAGGCAAATATACTGTCTACATATTGGTATTGGCCTTCACTCGGCAACGCTCGGCCAACGTGTATTGCAGGCTTTAACGAGTGCGCATGCACTGATTAACTCAAAGCTGTTGGAAAATAAAATGGGCGCAGAGACGTCTGAATCAGCTGTTTGTAAACTAGGAGACAGTCAATCAAAAAGTCCTACTATGGCTGAGATGGCAAGTAATGGTGAATGGAAGCGGCCTAAGAAACCAACCGATAATTGGATTTTAGTACAGAACCGGCGGTCCAGGAATCGTTTCACTGGTAAAATAGGCAAAGCGTCTATGGACGCCTCTGAGAAATTTAGAGCAGCGGATGTAAAAATACCTTTGTTTATTTCCAATGTAAACAAAGAGGTAGCAGTGGATGACATATGCAAATACATCAAAAATAAAACTGCGGAGGTAGTTTCGCTTGAGAAAATTTCTATGAAAAAAGATAGGCCATACAATGCTTTTAAAGTGCTTGTTAACAAAAGCAAGTTGGATGTTTTTCTGGATGACCAGATATGGCCGGATGGCGTAACATTTAGGCGCTTTATTCATTTTAAGAATAGAAAAGAAGACAAAAATAGTACAATTTTTGAGAGTGAGAAAATAACAAAATTACATGATGGATAGGATTACAAAAATGAACTTGATAACTTTTAATTGCAAAAATGTTAAAAGGTCGGTTAATTGTGTACGTTCACTGTGCAAAACAGCTGATATTGTTCTGTTACAAGAAACGTGGTTATATGTTCATGATTTGGATTTTCTTGACAGTATTGATCAGGATTTCAGTTACACGGGAAAGTCTTCTGTGGACACTTCAGCTGGCATGTGTAAAGGCAGACCCCACGGGGGGCTTGCCATACTATGGCGTAAATCTGCATTTACCAACGTGAGTGTGATACAAAGTATCAATAATCGGATATGTGCAGTGAAGGTAGTGGTGAACAACAGGTGCTTTTTGGTTATAAATACGTAACGTAAATGCTCCTATTACCGCCAGTTTTAGCTGTCTTAGGATTCACTTTAAAAAAATAGATATAAGCTGTAATGTTAGGAAAGGTGTTATAATTTATAATTAATCACAGCGAAGTATTCTTTGCAATTCAGTACTTAAATTCAATATTCAATAACACAATAGTTACTAAATAATTATTTAATCCAAAAGAGTAGTTAATTCTATTACCGACCCATAGAATGCGGCAAGATTCTATTACCGATTTTTCTGCTTCTTTTACCGACCGCTACGAAGTTGTCACTTCTATACTATTAAATAAAATAAAAAAATCGTTTTTAAGGTATTTATTATATAATAGCAATAGTTATGAGATCAACATTATTACAATATGAAAATAATTATTTATTGCAACACTTAGAGCACTTATTTGTTGTTATTTTAAATAATAAAAAATATAATCAGTCCCAGAAAACAGTCCACAAACAATTAAATGCTTACTTTTTAATTACCTACATACTAATAAGATATTATGAATTAGTAACAACAATATTTTTATCCGTAATACAATCACAAAATAATTTCTCTTGTCACGCAGAGTTGTCCTCGGTATGCCATAGGTTTTTGAAGCTTCATATAAGCTGGTCCCATATTTTATAGCTAGAAGCGCAGCTTCTAGTTGAGCAGAGGCGTAGTGCTTGCGCTTCTGCGGCTCCATGATTCTATAAAAGAACACAATCTTTAAAGAGATATAGAATTTAATTCTTCGAAAGAAGCTTTAAAAAGTTACATGGCCCCCATTCCGTCCCGCCATTTTTATTTGATTTGAAATCATATAAAATATAGCCAATGCCATGAAGCCATGAATGAAACTGGATAGCAATTATTATTTTACATTAATAATATGGCATGTGACAAAATCTCTCAAAACGTCACGTATGCAAGAAATGAGCCAATTTGTTTAAAAACACCTACATTTTTTTTTGTGTACTGTAATATTACCAAATATATCGTCACAGCTGTGAGTCGGTAATAGAATCAAGTAAGAAGGTTACAATATTCTATTAGCGACCAATAAAATTAATAATAAACAGATAAAATATCCGCTTTATGATATACTGTTAAATTCGATCTCATTGCTATATTATTGCTTTTAATGTCAGTTAGTCTTTAATTCAGATAATACAGGTTATTTACAGTATAATATCATTAAAATAATTGAGACTTTGACTAACGTTGAATCGAGTTTCACACAAAAACTTTAAGAAATAGCTTTGTCGTTAATAGATCTAAAGAAGTAAAATAATTTTAAGAATTGAATAAGCATAAATTAAAATCAAATGAGGTAGTTTATAATAGATATTATTTTAAAATACTAAATGTTCTCAAAATTTTAACAACGCCATGGGTCGTTATTAGAATCAAGTTTTGAAATTTGGATTCTATTACCGCCTTAAACTAAAATATGATTTTATAACATAAAAACCAATAAAAAGTATTACATTAGAGTTAGTTTAGAAAACAAATATATACGTTACAGTTGTAATGTGATTGCAAGAAGACAAATCTATTTTTAGGGTGTTATTTTCCTTAAGTAATATTTAGGTGTACTTACGTGGCTGGAGACGTGACACTATGAAAAGTGCGTCCGCTTCGGGCGCGTCCCACTCAAAGTCAAATTATTTCTTTCACTGGCTATTTAAACACACAAACTTTACTCTTTTTGTTGTCCAACAAAAATACGTAACTAATTTTTAAGGTATGACTTTTCTGGAACCCTATATTATGTCTAATATGAGTGATTTAAAAATTAGATCGTTAATAGAGTACACATTTTAGGGGGTCGTTAATAGGAGCTTTTACGTTATATGCCGACAGACTGTCGTGAAAACCTGACACTTTTTACGGAATGTTTAAGTGAAATGTATTCTATTATACAAAATAATAATGTTGAATCAGTGTATGTGTTGGGAGACTTCAATGCGCACCCGGGTGAGTCATTTTATAATGAATTACTTAATTTTTGTAGTGAGCAGGAATTACTATGTGCCGACCTACGCTATTTTGGTTTAGAATCGAAAACGTACACATTCATTAGTGACTCACACGGGTGTAAGCGTTGGCTAGACCACTGTCTTGTTACTCAGGCGGCGGGAAAAACAATTTTAAACATTCAAGTTATATATGATACGTTTTGGTCAGATCATTTTCCCTTGAAAATAGAATGTGATGTGAATGTTATCAGATTAAAAACTTGTTCTGTTAAATCACCGCTTAACGGTGTTCGATGGGGTGACAGAAGTGCTGATGAAATGAAGAAATACTCGTGTCTGTGTAACAATAAATTAAAAAGTTTAGATTTTCCTAAGGAGTTTGAACTATGTGCTGATAATTTTTGTGATAATCCATATCATAGGTCATTATTGCATTCAATGTATATAAATATCGTATCTATACTAAGTGAGGCGGCTAGTGTAAACAGAGTCTCCAAAGACATTGTTAAAAAGAAAGGTATAAAAGGCTGGAACAAGCATGTTAAAGAATTTTATACTCAGGCGAGGTCTAAGTTTAAACTGTGGATGTGGTATGGGGAACCCAGTAGTGGGCCTAGAGTGCGTCTACTGAAAGCGTAACCTGGAGTTTTTTTTTTTAATTAAATTGGCAACATTGTTTTGCCGAAAAAAATCACGTCAAAGTCTATGGTTGCAATTGTCAGTTTTTGGAAACTGATGTTTATTTTTCAAAAATAATTGCTTAATTGTGGGAAAAACAATAAACAGTAACGTGCAAAAACTGCTACACACTATGGTTAATAAGTTCAAACAAAAACAAGAAGAGAAAGAAGGTGTTTTCAATGAAAACCAACATTGTTTACATACGATTTCTGATTTTTAAGTTAGTATGACGTTATAATCTTGATCCTTGTCGACTAATATTATTAGATAGTTGTATTAAGGATATAATGATTTTTTTTTTTCTTATATTTTTAGATAATCTGACATATTGCGAATTTCATAATGGACAAAAACATCGAACAAAGAAGGCTTTTGGTGAATCGACTTAATCAAAAACATGCTAGTGAGTGGTAGAATGCGTTCAAAAGCAGTTGAGATGTAATGAAAGATTTGCCTCACTCTGTCTGGTAGTGCATGAAAGTCTGCAACTGAAGTTAAAATCGCGAAAATCCTAGTTCAAGTTTGAGAGAGATGCTGCTGCAGCAGCTGCTGAACATTTTGTGTCTCACGAGTCGATCCGTATCATTTGAAACAATCACTGGAGTATAAAACATGTTCCCACTTGACTAATCCCAAAAGATCTGAATTTTCTATATGCTAAATCGATTCCAACCCAACAATCTTGAAACACATTAATAGTGTTGGCGAGACGTGATGAAGTTGAAATCATGTTGACTATTTTATTTGACTGTCACGGCGTTGTGCACTTGGTATTCTTGCCAGAACGCCAAATGGAAAATAAAGAATATTATTTAAATATTATATAGCGATATTTGAGAGATCAGATAAAATAAAATAATTTGGAATACCATCTAACATTTTGTGTGTTATTGACATTTACCATACACCCACTAAATAATTAAGTCTATACACATGTTTTTGACTAGGATTTAAGTTCTTGTACAACTATTCTAAAATTGTCATAAATACAAAAAATAATCTAGTATCAAAACTTTTTTCTCCTACTATTTCAATAATACCACATTCGAAATTTTTGGTTGTAACCTCCTTTTCTCAGGTCACGCTTTCATTAGACGGACTCTATCTATGAGGATATGATATTAAGCCGTAAGATATTTAAATCCAAATTGAAATGGGTCATTAAGAGCCAAGAAAAAATAGAAATGGATAATATATTGGCCTCGCTTCATTCTAAGAAATGTTTTTCATCTTTCTGGAAAGGCACTAAAAAGCTTAATATCTCTCCAAGCTTACCGGTAACCGTGGAGGGTGAGAGTGACCACACTGAAATAGCTATATATTTAGAGAACAGTTTATAGTGAGCTCACCTCTTGAGCCAGTGGTGGGAGTGAACGATGCTGAGACCTATCGATCAGGAACACCCCTCCGGTTTACATGTACAGAAATAAGATCCGTAATTAAGAATATGAAGAGGGGAAAATCTCCTGGTCATGATGGACTCAGCATTGAGCACCTTCAAAATGCTGGCTTGCACTTACCAAGAGTATTGACGCTATTCTTTAATCTTTGTGTTGGGCATTCTTACTTACCACAGGAGATGCTGGATACATTAGTTGTACCTATTGTAAAAAATCGAACAGGAGACATAGCAGACAAGGGCAATTATAGGCCAATCTCACTGGCAACTGTGATAGCTAAAGTGTTTGACAGTGTGCTTGATGGGCACCTCAGTAGATATACAAAGCTGCATGACACTCAGTTTGGTTTTCGTGCTGGGCTGTCTACTGAGAGTGCAATACTTGCATTGAAGCACACCGTCAAATATTATACGGACAGAAAAACACCAGTGTATGCGTGTTTCCTGGACCTTTCCAAAGCTTTCGACCTAGTTTCGTATAAAGTACTATGGGAGAAGCTTCGGGCGGCGGAAGTTCCTGCTGCACTGGTGTCAATATTATCTATCTGGTATGAAAAGCAGAGGAATTTTGTAAAATGGTCGAATACATTGTCGGACCCGTATAAACTTGTATGTGGAGTTAGGCAGGGTGGTCTTACATCCCCGAGACTGTTTAACATTTATGTTAACAACCTACTTGTTGAGCTCAGCAGCACTCATGTCGGATGTCACATAGACGGAGTTAGTGTAAATAATTTAAGCTATGCAGACGATATGGCGCTGCTGAGCCCCACAATAGGTGGACTTAGGAAATTGCTCACCATTTGTGAGAGATACGCCGAGCAGCATGGCCTAAAATATAATCCTACAAAAAGTGAACTGTTGGTGTTTAGAGGAAAAAATAAAAGTCCTTCAAATGTTCCTCCCGTACAATTAAATGGTTCACCTTTGCAGAGGGTAACAAAATTTAAATATTTGGGTCATATTGTTACGGATGATCTCAAAGATGACTCTGACATGGAAAGAGAGCGCAGGGCGTTGGCTGTGAGGGGAAACATGCTGGCTCGCAGATTTGCTGGTTGCTCAGTACCGGTTAAAATAACCTTGTTCAAAGCGTTTTGCCAAATATTTTACACCAGCAGTCTGTGGGCTAATCATACTCAAAAAGCGGGCAACGCACTGCGCATTCAATATAACAATGCCTTCAGGGCGCTGTTGAGGCTTCCGAGTTGGTGTAGTGCGTCCGGGATGTTCGCTGATGCACACACTGACGATTATTTCGCGATCATGCGCAAAAAGATAGCGTCAACGATGCGCAGGTTAAGGGGGAGCGGCAACAGCATCCTGAGGGTTTTCTCGGAAAGGTTGGACGGGCCTACAAAGGATAGGTTTATCAAGCTACATGTCAGACATGCCGCTTGATAGATCTTCCTCAAATTAGATGCTGGGTTTATTGTATTTGTTTTTTTAGATACTAACATAGTTTTGTAAGTTGTTTATTTTGTAATACTAACACCCTATGGGCCAACGATGCCTGAGATTGGGGGATGAACTGCTCGCGTCCGTAGGATTTACTTGACTTTTGATCACCCTACACGTGTCCCCTGGGTAGTGCTAAACGAGCAGTAAATACGGTGGTAGGCCATAACATCGGCTGCCGGCTTAAAGGTTACCACCCACCAGATAAAGTCATGCCGCCAAGCGATCCGTCGTGTTCCGGCATGTTATCTGGTGAAGCCGTAAGGTGGAGGATGGGTCTGAACAGTTGTGTTGCGATGTACGCCGGGTATGATGCACCAGTTGCTGTTGTGTCGGAGGTTTGATCATGGAGGGTAGCGGGATCCGAAGCACGGTGCTCCGCTGGCCGACCGCAGATAGTTGGGAGCCCAAGTAGTGTGCCAGCCACACACGAAAGGCTGCCCCGCCAACTGCGAAAAATCCCGGGGTGGCCCCATCGTGCCGGTTGGCGACCGGATGAGAGGACCCGATGGCGATCTCTGGGGGGGTTCGGACGTCCCCGCAGTCTCCAAATCAACCCTCCATTGGCGCAGCAACTCTGGTTGTGTTGTTGGGTTTGACATCGCATCACCTCGCTCAACTGCCATCTTCCACCAGCCCAGCCCTATTCACTTAAATTAAATGACAAATAATAAAAGGAAAAGTAAGTGTGTACAGCGGATGCACGTCCTCTCGTTCCATGTGCACCTCTCAAACATACGAGGACTGCACTCCAATCTCGATGCAGTCCACCACCACCTCGAGACTGACAAGCCCCACTTACTTTTCTTGACGGAGACGCAGATCAGATGTCCGTCTGATGCGGCGTATCTCGACTACCCGGGATACTCTTTGGAGCACCATTTCCTGCAGCGTGCCGGGGTCTGTGTATACGTCCGCAATGACATCTGCTGCCAGCGTCTCCGTCACCTTGAAGACCCCAGTTTTTCAAGTTTATGGTTACTGGTGGACACCGGTGTGGACAAAATTGTCTACACCTGTGTTTACCGGTCGCACAGTGGCGACCAGGAGACGACTCGACTGTTTGGCCACCTCAGTGAGGCCGCCGATGAGGCTCTGCATCGGCACCCTGATGCGCAGTTTGTCGCTCTGGGGGATTTTAACGCCTGCCATCAAGACTGGCTTTTCCCATACCAGAGGACCGACCACGCTGGGAGGGAAACTCGAAACTTTGCAGTGTCGCTGGGCCTCTCCCAGTTGGTAAAGCAAGCGACGAGGGTGCCTGATGTAGTTGGTCATACTGCCAATTGTCTGGACCTACTGCTGACCACCGATCCGGACAGATGTGTCGTAACAGTTTCCTCACCACTTGGAACTTCAGATCACTGTCTGGTGAAGTCTGTATCGTCCTTCTCCCCACCTGACCGCGACTCACGTGGCGAACGGCGAATGTGGCGATACAGGTCGGCAGATTGGGATGAGATGCGGCATTTCTTTGCGTCTTATCCTTGGCAGCAGGTCTGCTTCTCTTCTGAAAATCCGTCGAGCTGTGCGGATGCTGTAACCGATGTGATACGCCAAGCTATGGAGTATTTTATCCCTTATAGCGATGTACGCATCGGTGGCTCAGCTCACCCGTGGTTCAACGCCGATTGCGTTCAGGCTGAAGAGCGTAAGCATTCGGCGTTTCTCGCCTGGGTTGACGCTCGTGACCGCAAAGCTCCGGATCTGAATTCAAAGAAGAGAGCCTTCAACCATGCTGCCAAGTCCTACAAAAAAGCATTAAAGAAGGCACGCTTCGACCGCATAACCCATATTGGCAAAAAACTCTCTGCACAGCCGTCCGGTAGCAGAGCATTCTGGTCTCTTGCCAAGTCGGTCGAGGCGAACTTCTGTCGGCCCACTTTGCCTCCGCTGGTAAAGCCTGATGGAACACTGGCTCATACGGCAAGAGAGAAAGCAGGACTCTTTGCATCTCTCTTTGCCCATAATTCTCGTCTTGACACTAGCAATGCTGCTCCACCGACTCTGCCTCATTGTAACTCTTCAATGCAGGAGGTTCACATGAGGAACAGAGAAGTTCTGAGAGAGCTGCGTCGTCTAGACGTGAATAAAGCCAGTGGACCAGATGGCATTCCAGCGATTGTTCTAAAGGCTTGTGCGCCCGAGTTGTCTCCTGTATTGACGCGCTTGTATTGCCTCTCATTTAGGACTGGTATAGTGCCCAAGTCCTGGAAGCTTGCCAACGTGCAACCCGTGCCCAAAAAGGGCAGTCGTGCCGATCCTGCCAACTATCGGCCGATTTCGGTAACCTCCATACTCTGCAAGATTATGGAGCGTGTATTGAACTCGCGCCTCATGGTATACTTGGAAGGTAACGATCTCCTCAGTGACCGACAGTACGGGTTTCGCCGCAAGCGGTCTACTGGGGACCTACTGGTTTATGCCACCCACTTGTGGGGCGAGGCCCTCGAGAAGAATGGGGAAGCGATTGCAGTTTCCTTAGACGTCTCGAAGGCCTTCGACAGGGTATGGCACGCTAGCCTATTGAGTAAGCTTCCAGCGTACGGCATTTCCCCTGGTCTGATTAACTGGGTAAAAGACTTCCTGAGTGAACGGTCTCTCCGAGTTGTTGTCGACGGATGCTCATCAGAGCCCATGACGATTAATGCCGGAGTTCCTCAGGGGTCTGTTCTCTCTGCAACTCTCTTCCTGTTGCATATCAACGATCTGCTGGTGCCCGGTATCTATGGGTATGCAGATGATAGCACAGTTGTAGAGAGATACCTGCCCAGTGCTCGGGCTAGTAAGGAGCTAATCCGGTCCGAAAGAGAGGCTATGGTAGAGCGAACGAATATCTCACTTCAGGCAGTCTCCAAGTGGGGTGAAGCCAATCTAGTGGGATTCAACGCCGCCAAAACACAAGCGTGTCTTTTCACTGCCAAAAGGAGCCCGTGCACCTTGGTTCCTACTTTTCGGAATTTATCCCTGGAGTACACCGACCGCCTTCAGCTCTTGGGGGTTGAAATTCCCTCAGACCTTAACTTTGGGCGGTTCATTGAGTCCAAAGCCAAGGTAGCTGCTAGGAAGCTGGGCGTTCTTGCAAAGGTCCGGCGGTACTTCACACCGGGACAGCTTTTAATGTTATACAAAGCACAGGTCCGTTCGTGTGTGGAGTACTGCAGTCACATATGGGCTGGTGCTGCAAAATGCCACCTGGCAGCTTTGGACTCGGTGGAAAGGCGTGCAAAGAGGCTAATTGGTGATCCAGATTTGGTTAAGTCCAACCTTCAAAGCCTTGAGCATAGGCGTAGGGTAGCCAGCCTTTCGGTGTTTTACAGGATGCATTTTGGAGAGTGTGCGCAGGAATTGCATGACTTGATTCCGCCATCGCAATTCTACCATCGGACAACCCGACGTACGGCGAATATTCACCCGTACGTTGTTGAAACCTCTACGGTCCGGACTAAGCGTTTCGCCTCGTCGTTTATACCGCGTACGTCGAAGGACTGGAACAGTCTGCCTGCTGCGGTCTTCCCGTCCGATTATAATTTGGGTGTCTTCAAGGCTAGAGTGAATAGGCTCTTAATAAACTAGTGCGCCTCACCATCAAAGATTGCATCGCTACTTACCATCAGGTGGGATCGCAGTCAAGCACTAGTTTATCTCAATTAAAAAAAAAAAAAAAAAAAAAAGATTAAAAGATTTTTATTTTTTTTATTTTTATTTTTTTAGTTCCTCTGTGACACACATTCTAGGTCCTTGAGGTCATCGGAAAATCTAAAACTTAGTATTCATGTGTACTTTGTTCTTTGATAAATCCTTCACGATACAAGTAGCTCGTTTGTGGAATACATTACCCATAGAAGTAAGGCGAGCCCAAACGCTACCAACGTTCAAAAAAATGGTGAAGGAGCATTATCTACCACTTTAGTTCTTCTTCTCCTTTCTAATAATTAGAAAGGAGAAGAACTACGATTACGATACGATTATCGTAATTATATTTTTATTTATTTTTAAATTGTTTCTATAAGTTGTTGTACACTTTCGGCCCGAAATCTTGTTCCTTTCGTTTCAGTCCATCCAAAGGTTGTCTGGTAGAAATTGCCCTGTGCAGTAAGACCGCCTATTGCACACTTATTTTCGTAAATTATTGTCCTTTAGTAAGTTAATTTGTGCAATAAAGTTGTATAATAATAATAATAAGACTCACCCCGCTTTCCTTGGCTAGCGAGAACTGGCGCAAACCTGTAGTGCTTGACAACTACAGGTTTGCGCCAGTTTTCGTTACGTACGTAAGGAAGTATGGCAGAGTAAGGGCCAACTCACACCGAAAGAGCGGCGAAGGGCAGCGACCCGTTTACCGTTCATAGAATTCGCTGGAATTCCCGCGGCGCCGCGGGCATCCGCGCGACTCGTTCGAGTTTCTCATGCGATAATAAGTATTATAGAAATGAAAATAAAGTTTAAAATTCATATGACACTGAAACTGCGCTCCGCTTCGCTGCGCTTCGACGCTCTTTTGGTGTGAGTTGACCCTAAGGAACCCTTCATGGGCCCGATGTAGACCAACTAGCGTCCGTAGCCTGGTTGCGCGTAGGTGACCTCTTTGGGGAAACCGAAGGTTTTGTCTGTGGAATTATGGACGAAGTTATCATGATAAATGATATTTATTTTGTAAATAGGTTTAAAGAACACTTATACACGTCAATTTTTTTTCGTCAGTTTATGCTAGATGAAGCCGGTATCTGACTACCCTGAGAAGAAACACCGAAACAAACTCAGGGGTCAAAGTCTCTTTTAAAGTCCATACAGTAAATATGTAATGGTCAAATCACATGAGAACCATGCAGATTTGTCTGAGATGGTCTTTTGAAGAAAGAACCATACAGATTTGAGTGGACTTGTCCAATCAGTGTAAGCATTTGTCAATATTCGAAAAGCTCAACTTAGGACTACTAACGAGCTCCACGACTTGACGGACAATACCAAAGAAAGGACATTTGAGTAGGCCGCAGAAAATACTCAAATTGCCAGACATACGTTAAAATTACTGAAAAGAAAAGAAAAAGCAATCAACATAGTCCTCACATTTACAATAATATAAGGAAATTGATAGTTTACAAAATATTTAGCAAAGTAAATATTTATGTCAAAGAAAAAAAAATACTTTAAGTACTTAAAATGTATACAATATGTCAATTTGTAAAATCAAAATAATCTTCAATGTCAAATTGTAAAAAAAAAAGCAACAGTTGTAGTAGGTACTGGAGCAGGTCAATCCCAAGCCTTTTCGTCCTGAATATAGTCCTTTACAGTTTAAAAAGCCTTTTGACAAAGTTTTCGTTTTACAAATGATTTGAACTTATGACGAATAACTACCGGAGATTTATTGCGAACAATCGGCACGGTTGACATCTGTCGGGCACGTCACCAACCGGGTGAATCAATCCGCCACATTATCTCTGGTTGTTGTCGTTGGGAATACTTGCATAGACACAACCTTGTAGCCAGGATTATCCGTCAGCAACTTGCTCTGAAGTACTCTCTTGTGGAATCGGAGGTGCCATACTACAGGTATGTGCCCGACCCAGTTCTCGATAATGGCGATATCACGTTGTACTGGGATCGGTCCATCATCACTGACAGGACTATTGTGGCCAATAAGCCTGATATAGTGGTGGTGGAACGAAGCAAGAGGGGTGCAATGATTGTTAACATATCCGTTCCGCATGACAAGAACCTCGCGAAAGCCGAGAAAGATAAACAAATCAAGTATATTGACTTGGCTCGTATAGTCAGGTTCCTTTCTCTGGAGCCCTCTGACCGCCGGCGGCGGTAGCTTGGACCCTGTTCCCGATACTATTTTTTATATTTTTTAAATGTCTTTTTTTAATTTCTTTTTTTTAAGAAATATTTAAAAATGTATTCAATAAGTTAAATGTAAAATAAAGAGATAATAATAATAATAATAAAGATAAGAATGAAGAATAAAACCTCAAAAGCATTATTCACTAAAATGTACTAAATTAATAGCGTCAAATCTACATATGATGGAACTAAAATAAACTCCAGCACACCACTGCATCAAACTGCTAAACTGCTTACTTGTTTCGAACTTTTAACCGTTTCTTGCGGTCGGGTCGGGGAACTATTCGGAACACAATAGTATTGAAACAACAGATGTATTGAGCAACTTTTTTAATAAAACTTTAACTATGATATAAATACAATAGAATACATACGAGCATTTATTGTGTGCCGGGCGGGCGCGCGGCCGTCCCGCGCTCCGGAAGGCACGTCCTGTCACACGCCGCGACCGCCGAGCGCGCCACGTGCGAGCTACTCATCACAAGATGCACGAATATTTTTGAGGTAATACGATTGAAATCTATTATAAATTGAAATTGTGCCCTCGATATGGCGTTGCATCGTTATCACATGAGCAGCACTAGCGGCACTTGTCGGCAGCGGCCTCGCGCTCCCCCGCGAGGCGAGAGGGCGCCGTGTGCTTACTTGTAGTCCACATCACACTCGCACAGAACTAGGTTCAGTCGTGTGACGCAGCGGAAGCAGCCAGCGAGCGGTCGCTTCACATACATACGTTACATTGTACTAGAGACATATAGGGCTATCATGAAATGTTCCAAACTATCGCGCGCGACTGTACAACTGCACTCATTCTATCGACACTTAAGTATTATATGAATTTAACATCAATTTAAAAGTTTTATCGTAAAGTTGACGAGACGAGCGACAAGGTTCATGTATTTACACTAAGTAAGCATAACATCGAGGACGGTCGCGGTTAGGTGAAGGTAGAAATTAAAAATGTACACGGTATCACAAAATCCTGTACATTGTATACATTGCTGGAGCATCAGTGACAGCGGACCCACACATGCAGTCAAAAGGATCGCGTGCTGTCATCACACTCGCGCAATACAAAACACTAATAGGTGTATTTCGCTACGAAACTTGACTAACATCCAAAATGTTATTTTGTAAATTACATCGAACCAGCCAATGTGTAAAGACGTGCTGTGAAACGAGCCAATAGGAGGCGAGGGCGCAGCTGCTGATTGGTTCGCTCAAACACCTCGCTACACACTGGACGAAACACTACAATAATTTGATACTGGAATTGTACGTTACGGAATACTAATTTACATTCATCAGTATTTACAAAGAGGTATGTGAGTGAACTGAACTAGAATATAACCGAAATCAACAACATTACCTATTTGCTAACTACTAAGTTAAATATAAAATTTGACAACAAGACCCAAAGGCAACTAATTGCACTAATACAATGTTTACGTTCACAGCTTTAAATGCTAACAACTATAATACTAACGTTCCAGGAAGACGATCCCACGACAGTGTGAAGCTCTGTGTGCTTGAGTGCGCACTACTGGAGAGGACGCTCCGGCCACGACAGTGCTCTAGAGGAACAGTATCGTCTTCCTAAACTCGCGCATCACTCACACCCGACATTGTGCAACACGTGCTAACGACACTGTACGTGAGTCAGCCGATCAGCTCACGGCGCCTCTTCCGCCTCAGAACGCAATCATCTGACAGCGAATTATTAAAATGTATCAATTTCATATAATAATAGTAAAATTTTAATGAAATACAACAAGTATATTGAACTTATGAGCTAATAATCACAATGTTAGTGTCTGCGGCGACGAGACGTAATATCGCTCACACGAGTGCGCCGGCGCACACACAGCTAGCACCTCCCGGAGCCGACCAGCTCACTGTACACTCTCTGTACACTCTCTGTACACTCACTCTACACTTACTGTACACTATGTAATCTCTTCTCTAAAATCGAAGGCGCAGGCTAGCGGGCTGCTCGTCGCACGCCCGTCCGACGCTCACATCAAATTCGTTCCATTGTTCCTATACACACAACTAACAATACGGAATACGAAACATGGAAGTTTACAAAAATATCGTGTTTTAACTACGACGATGACATCAATACACAAATGTACTAACAATAAAACTAGTGCGTCCTATACTAACTCTTTATCTTCTACGATTTGTTCAGCGGGAGATGAGTGACAGTGCACACGATACGATATGACTCTCAATATGTCTGCGGTACCTATATTGAAATGTTAACATATTCCCACTTCCTAACATATAACATACGTTCCCTATCATTTTACGATTCCGTTTTTTATAAAAGTAAAAATTCATATCATTTTACATTAAAAAAGAAATACTTCATACAATCAGTAATCTTACGACTTTTTTGGCTACAATTTTATGCACTTACTGCAAAACTCTTATTTATTTGATAAGACACTTAAAACGTAAGTATATTTAACAAAGATAGTAATCACATTTAATAAAATAATATTGCGTGTCCAAAATGACATTAAATTTAGATTTCAACAAAAACAAAGAAACGTGGTAAATGCAGATCCGCAACATTTGGCACCGATGGTTCTGAAGACAATGATACTCATATAATTGTGATTTTGAAGAAAACGATGCTCATTAACCTTTCAAACCTGTCTTCGACTATCTTGTTCGTGCGAACTTCCAACAAAACCAACTAATACTAACCTATTGATATTACCAGGATATGTTCACAAAACTAGGACTAAACCGGGAAGCAAACATGTAACATTCGGTGTTTTTAGAATACTCTAAAACCAACCTATTATTGGCTACTTAATCCTGTGGGCATGAAATGAGCCCCGTCAGGGAACACGGAACTGCAGCCGGCTGCCGTGACGTCACGGCGTGCCGCGCGAGATATGTGAACTGATATATACTCGATATGAACTTTGTGATGCGCGGTTCAACCGCCAAGTGAAATGATATTACACGAGATTCCCATCAGATTCAACTAACAACGTCTGCAAACACGACTGTATGATGCGTACAGTGGACTGCGATGTCTGGAGTAGTCAGGGCAGGCGTGAACGGCAACAAGTTGGTGAACATGCACACACAGCACACGCCCGAGATACACTCGAGATCAATGAACACGCCTGGAAGATGCGGCGTCAACGAACCACGAACAACTTTTTTAATTTACTCAAGTTTTATTTTGCCAATTTATTAACAAAATGTATCAAAACCCCACTCTGTGTTTTCTGCATAGAACACGACGATAAGAGGATCAAGTTAATATCGCCTACAGTTGAACACGAATGCGAGTTGTGATTATAACCACGGAACAGTAAAAACAGTGGAAGAAGTAAGTAGGCGTGGCACTGTCGCCGCTAGTAAGAACCGCATTGCGCACTTGCTGTTCAAGCGCCCTCATTCTCTAACTAGACTGCGCAACATAATAATTAACGAAAAATAATATTAAAATGCCTTATTGTCCCATACTGTACTTTAAAAACCATAGTCGGACTAAAAATCTAACTCATGGAGGTGTATCATACCACCGAAAAGTATTATTTTCGGATTTTTTTAATGAAATTAACAAATAAAATTACGTGAAACATTGCGCAGGATATACAAACAAAACTAGTCCTTAGTTACATCAAAACAAAGTTGATTTTCTTTTCTCGGTTATTAGTTTTTCTGTAATATTCGTTAGTCTACCTATACTTTTGACGCTATCCAAATAGTGCGTGACTTTATCGATAAAATCAATCGATATGTATTACATTGCTTTTTTAAAATAAAAGTAATTATATATTATAGTTTAATAGTTTTTGTAAGTAATATAATACAGATAATTAATAAATTTAATAAAATAAAAATTGTGGTATGATATTTCTGATGTATTTTAAATAAATTTAGTTAAAGAGTTAGGAACAACATAGGGAGTTTGAATTATACTTAATATTCTTATGTTTAGCAGTGGGCGATAACGATGATTTCAGCTGAGATGATGATAATTGATGTACTATGCAAATAAATACCCTTTTTACTACGTTTAAAAATTGCCTTTAATCATATTAATGTCATTATTTTAATACTGTCACACTATCGCATACAATTTTTTTTTGCATTATATGTTTTAAATACGTTTTCATACAATCGATTTTATTTCGATCGAATAAGGTTACTTCACTATTTGAGTAGCAGCCTGCATTCGTGTCAGTGATACGCAATAGCTGCTATTTGAATACAAATACCAATCTTATTTTTACGTAGTTACAGTTCATGCTGAATATTATATAATGAACAATGCCATCTAGCGACGAGTGGCGGTACTTGGTAGTCAAAGATGTATTTCTTTCTTGTTTTTGTCAATTTGATTTATAGACTTTTGATATTAAAGTTGCATTTCGTATAACATTTTTTTTTGCATTTCGTCTACGCCCTGTTTTTGTTTTCAGCCAATCATATTTTTGGGTTTGCAGTAAGAGTAAATTGCAAAGACATTAAATATATACTACCAATAGACAGGACATAGCGAACAAAAGTCCAAACCGATACTTATTACTTGGTAGTAACAAGTCGCTCAGTCTAGTACGACACCCCTAAACGTCAAGTCGTGTTTGTATCCGCTTTAGGCACTAAAAGAAAATCATTTTCAGAGAAAATGTGCTGAGTTGCGCATTACGCTATTGCAAATCTTGTTATGGTAAAATTATTGGACCTAACTTCGGTTTATTAACGTAAATATTCTTGGTATTTACGCAGTAATTAATTAAAATTCAACAATTTCCATGAATAGTTCTAGAACATTTGCTAATTTTATGATAGCGCCATCTATTGCTGAAAAGTTTAACCTTACCTAGCACACACCAGTGGCGTAGCGTGGGTTATCGCCGCTTGGGGTCGACCAGAAATACGCCGCCCTTTGTTGTTTATTATGTTTAAGAACACCAGTATTAAGAACGACTGCAGGTATCCCGTCGGGGCCACTAGCTTTATTCTTACGTACATCTTTCTGATGGATACGAATATCCGACATACTCGTCACGTACCCATCAGGACAAACAGGAGGCGGTGCGTCACCGGAATTCAGACGCGAAGATTCCGCAACAAGAGAGGCAATTAAGTTTGCTTTCTCCTCAGCGGTGTGAGCCAGGGACCCGTCGGGTTTCAGCAGTGGCGGAGGTGAGGAACGGCTTTACTACCAACGGGGTTTGTTGAGACCTCCACAACACCTTAAGAGTCACGTCACTTGCCTTGCGCATACGAATGTTGGCCCAAGGTCGGTATGCGCGTGTTTAATCGTGTCAGCGTGAACACACTCAGTGCCAAGTCATGGTTGAGCTTGATCCGACATTGTTACGTCAGAGAATGAACTTGGATTAATAAAAAGCAATATGCCTGCTGCAGCACGCAGGGTAGACTTAACATCGACAGCAAAATTTGCTTGGCACGTACATTGCATTGCGCTCGCAATTTCGAACATCTAAGTTTTTTTTTTTTCCAAATAAATAAATTGGCGCTTTCTGCCGCCTCCTTTCGTATGCCGCCTAGGGCCATGGCCCCCACCGCCCTCCCCTCCCCAAGCTACGCCACTGGCACACACTGAAGCTTCTACCACGAGCTTATAACGTGATCTATTTTACGACCTAAACCGAACTGTTACGGCCCGTTCACACATGGGAGTCCGTTTTACTGGTACGTTTTTAACGGATACGTCATAAAGTTATGCTCTGTTCACACATAGGCACCGTATAACGTTCAACGGATCCGTCATTACTGGATGCGATGTGTGAACAGAAAACTCGCAGTATACCGCCGCTATTCTACAAGGATGGACGCTGTCGTGTTGTATTGGTACTATCGTCGGAGAAGGAAGATTCAACGTTATTGGCAGCATCCACTTATGGCCCAAAGATCTTACAATTTACTTAATGAGTCAGTTACGAGGTGATGAATCGAAATTTTTCAATTACTTTCGTAATGTACAATAGAAAATGTGAGTCAAACAAAACCTGTCGCATCACTCCCCCTCCTACACCCCGCACACACCGCCCGCCACGCACACAGTATCTATCCGTTAAAATTCTACGTATCCGTATATTTTTACTGGGGGCTTACCATGACCTCTTATAGCAGGGCTGAAGTTGAACTGCCCGGCATTTTTGTACTATGACTTCGTTAAAGCAGGCCTGTAACAGGCCTGCTAAGTGACGTTTACGAAATCCGTTCAAGATTCGTTCACCTTTTTTTTTGTATAGACTTTTTGTAATATGGCGTGCTATTTGACGTGTATTTGACAGCAGATGACCGTCTTTTGAGCTTCTGCAATGTCAAATTAAGCGATCTTCAAGCGGAACTGTTCACCTCTGTACAAAAATCGTTCAATTTAGAACTGTCATGGTACGATTTTTAGCGATTCAGAAGCAGGCCTGCTTTTGAAAGGAATTTGACTCACTGGGAATTGAACGTTTCCATAAGAGGTCATGGTAAGCCCCCTGTTCCTTCGTCCAGTATTCGATGACAAAATGGAATGTCATTTTTTTACGGAACGATATTTTTTACTGTATACAGAATACTGTGCCATGTGTGAAGTCGCTCATACAACTACATACGCCATCGACGAAAAAAAAAACGTACACGATAAAACGGAACAGTAAAACGGAGACATGTGTGAACCAGCCGTTAGATCCTTTTTCGTTCGTACTACTGACATTTTAACATATCATGGTAAAGCTCCTGGCCACCTACCGAGCAATAGTTAAATTTATACAAATTTTGACAAATTTAATTCGCGTCATTGCTATTCAAAGCTAGATGGCGTCACTGAGATAGGATGACAGTTTTTCTAAGACATTTCTCCTGATAGCCGCTCTATTGTATCTCTTTAAATCTCTTTGGTAAATTGTAAATGTATGAGTTTGGCGACACCGGTTCGGGAACAAACATTTTCTCAAGCTACTTCCACTGTTTTTACTGTTCAGTGATTATAACATTGAAAGATAGACTGCTTAGCACCAGACTAGCTGCGCGCCCGGCTGCGCTTACTTGCTCACCTGCGGACAGGGCGCCGCCGCTCACGTGACTCAACTAGTTGCTGTCCGCTGTAGGCCGGTACAGATGACAGAGCTCGACTGGCGAACTTTGATGATGATGAAAGGACATGAAAGTGGACATACCTATAGGTAATAAATAGAATCTTGTATATAGCTCCTTGTCACCTCGCTCCTAGTCAACCGCTAAACGCCCGCGAGAGCCAAATGCACGAATATACACAAAATAATTGAACTATCTCGGCGGCAGCGGGCCCGCGAGCTCCTCCGCCACTCCGCCACATTAGTCAATAACATTCACTATAACATTCAAGAATTTACAATATAAGGGTAAAGCTCGATAATTGCCCAAATTATTCATACTATATACAATACATCGTTGTGATTACAATCCGCTCCTATATATATGGTCCTTATGTTACAAGCTGATTACATAAGAAGTATATTACAAATAAGCAGATAAGAAACCATATCAATTATATATTTATTACTCTGTCGCCTCACTGTGGCAGGAGCACATCCCCGTTAGAAAGTGTTCATCATAACAGTTACGGACAGAAGGAATTCACTTTGGACCCCAAATGTTCAGGAAAATGGAATAGTTAGTGCTACCGCAACTTGTCTGAGCAACACTGTCTACAAGACACTACAAAACTACCTTAGAGGATATTTTTCATTGTTTTCGCATCATTTTAATTATAATTGAGAGTTTACCATCGTACGCGGTAAAGTCATCTCGTATCACCTAACTATATCTAAGAGATCTTCAGCTCCTTCAAGTAGTTTTGTAATATTCAAGGCCGAGTGTCGCCTTGGTCTAATTGTGATCAAATACGACACACAAGTTGTGCGGTGCTCAGACAACCGTCAGTCTTTACTGGTAGCGCAAACGATCAACCTATATGATGACGTTATTTGAAAAAGATCAATAACCAATGTGGCAAAAGTAACGGGTGCAACATGTGTACGCGAGCACAAAGGGGAAGCTGCAGACGGCCGACTGTACGCAACAAGCGCACGCGCGACCACACACGCTGCGTGCGCGCTGCATCAGCCGCGTACACTTCGATCATGATAATTATTTGTTCAACTAATATTATCGTTATGATATTTGTATTACATTTCACCTACTTAGTAATGATTAGAAAGTATACGATTAGGAAATGCTAAATATGATTTCTTCCCCAATTTAACGTTTAAAACACTTATTTGTAAGACACATCGAATTCGATATTAAATGCAAATTTCGTAATCACTGGCGAGCCTTACATTAGTTCATCACTGATAATCACAATTTATTCTTATTATTATTAATGAATGGATCGATTAGATGAATAGTCTTATAACGCGTCACGAGAATTTAGAACGAACAACTCGAAGGTGGAGGATGGGGACGCGTCCGCTCCGGCGCGGTGCGGGGACGCCTACACCTGCACGTGCAGCTCGCCGCGCCGCCCGCATCACCTCGGGGCCGCGCCGCTCGCCGCGTCGCCGGCGTCACTCACGTCGCGCACGTCGCTCACGTCGCGCACGTCGCGCACGTCGCGCACGTCGCGCACGTCGCTCACGTCGCGCACGTCACGCACGTCGCGCACGTCGCTCACGTCGCGCACGTCGGGTGCGGCGGGCAGGTTGGCGTTGACGATGTTGGCGATGGCGTCGGCGGACATGGCCGACATGGCCGTGAGCAGGTTGTTGGCGAGCTCGACGCTGGACGCCTCGTCCATGCGTCTGTCGGTCAATTCGCCTTCTAGTCGCAGTGTGCGCATGCTCGCTTCTAATTCAGGATCTGTTAAAAAACCGTATAACGTATATTGCTTGATATACTTTCGACATAGAATACTACAGTGAAGTTCATTTTTATTGTTTAATTCTATTCTACAGGGTGTCCCGTAAATAATGGTTCAAACGTAACGGGTAGGTAGCTAATCTGATTTCCAACAACTAATTTGAATAGTTAAAAAAAACCGTTATGATAACCAAGATATTTTGTTTTTTCGAATATTATCATTTTCTCTACCAGAATTTAGTTTTTTTAATGCTGTCACTGCAAATAATAACATTTTTTGGTATAATTTTTGTGTAACATTTCTGAATAGCTTACTAATGTTATAAGATACCATATTTTTTAGTAACATTTTATGTGCCTTAGAAAAAAAATCTTGAATTGAAAAGATTTTTCTTTACGATGAAAAGACCAAATTTGAAAAATTCTCCTGTAAAAAAATTGTATGACACCGACGACCACCATTATTTTAAAAACTTGTACATTTAATAAGGTTTGCATATTGGTATCAAATTTACGTCTAGTCTTAGCCGTTACAAAGATATTGCTATAAGTCTGAGAGAGGTAAAGAGAGGAAAAAATGAAAAAGTGTGCACAATTAAACTTTTTTCTTTAAAATGTTTTACTGTAGTATTTCAGAGGCAATGATTTAATTAGAGATATCAGCGTATGAAAAGAATTAGAAGAAAAAAAAAAAACAATTTGTTTAAATAAATCGTTTATTTAGTTTTTACAGCAAATGATCGAACTGTCTTCCCCATACGAGAATGCAAAGTCTGCATCTCCTAATAAAGGAAGCTCTTATCCGACGGACGAAATGGCTTTGGTTGATTTCTCAGCATTTGAACATGTTGCACGTGATATGGGTGCAACCAGTACCTCTGTAACACTCGATGAACTTTGAACTACCAGCAACTCTAAACGCCGAATACTATCTGTATTTTTTAAAGAATGAGTTGCCAACATTGCTAGAAAACATTCCAGAAGACGTGCGGCGAGCAACGTGGTTGCAAAATGATTGGTGCCCCGCTCACTATGCGACGGTACTAAGGTCGCACCTTGACGAAAGTTATCCAAACAGATGGATCGGCCGATTAGGACCAATTTTGTGGCCTCCACGATCTCCGGATTTAAATCCCCTAGATTTTTTTTACTGAGGATGTTTAAAAGACAGGGTCTACAAACAACCAATAGCGTCGGAAGGAGAGTTACGTCAGCGCATCCAATCTGCTGTATCAGAAATCAACCAAAGCCATTTCGTCCGTCGGATAAGAGCTTCCTTTATTAGGAGATGCAGACTTTGCATTCTCGTATGGGGAAGACAGTTCAAACATTTGCTGTAAAAACAAAATAAACGATTTATTTATACAAATTGTTTTTTTTTTTTCTTCTAATTCTTTTCATACGCTGATATCTCTAATTAAATCATTGCCTCTGAAATACTACAGTAAAACATTTTAAAGAAAAAAGTTTAATTGTGCACACTTTTTCATTTTTTCCTCTCTTTACCTCTCTCAGACTTATAGCAATATCTTTGTAACGGCTAAGACTAGACGTAAATTTGATACCAATATGCAAACCTTATTAAATGTACAAGTTTTTAAAATAATGGTGGCCGTCGGTGTCATACAATTTTTTTACAGGAGAATTTTTCAAATTTGGTCTTTTCATCGTAAAGAAAAATCTTTTCAATTCAAGATTTTTTTTCTAAGGCACATAAAATGTTACTAAAAAATATGGTATCTTATAACATTAGTAAGCTATTCAGAAATGTTACACAAAAATTATACCCAAAATGTTATTATTTGCAGTGACAGCATTAAAAAACTAAATTCTGGTAGAGAAAATGGTAAAATTCGAAAAAAAAAAAATATCTTGGTTATCATAACGGTTTTTTTTTTTAACTATTCAAATTAGTTGTTGGAAATCAGATAAGCTACCTACCCGTTACGTTTGATTTATTATTTACGGGACACTCTGTATATGCACAAAAATAAATAACTGAAACGAAATAGTTTATTTTAATCAAGACTCATATTTTAGAATTTTTTTGTAGGTGAACGTTTAAGGCGTATGATGATGATAGAGTAAAAGCGCCACAACTATAGCAAATACGCTGATGTGAAGGTATACAAGTACACCAAAATACATACGTACCGCACAATGGTCCATCAAGGACCGAGTGCGGAAATCAGGCCACAAAGATGAAATAATGTATGATATGCAAAGAAATTGAACTTTGTCATTTAAGATAATTATGTTGCAAAATTGGATAACATAATTATTAGGAACTAGCTTTGCCCGCGCGGCTTCGCTCCCGCTCTTCCTTACTCCACCCTACTATACCCTACTCTACCCTATTCTACTCTACCCTACTCTACCCTACCCTACTCTACTCTACCCTACTCTACCCTCCTCTACCTTACTCTACCCTCCTCTACCTTACTCTACCCTACCCTACTCTACCCTACTCTACCCTACCCTACTCTACTCTACCCTACTCTACCCTCCTCTACCTTACTCTACCCTACTCTACTCTACCCTCCTCTACCTTACTCTACCCTACACTACCCTACTCTACCCTACACTACCCTAATTTTCATTTTTTTTTTTACATTTTGCGATTCCTTTTTATATTAAGTATAGATGTTGCAAAATTGGATAACATAATTATTAGGAACTAGCTTTGCCCGCGCGGCTTCGCTCCCGCTCTTCCTTACTCCACCCTACTATACCCTACTCTACCCTACCCTACTCTACTCTACTCTACTCTACCCTACTCTACCCTCCTCTACCTTACTCTACCCTACACTACCCTACTCTACCCTACACTACCCTACTCTACCCTACACTACCCTACTCTACCCTACACTACCCTAATTTTCATTTTTTTTTCCATAAGAACCTTCTCCTCATAATAAAGAACACAACAAAAAAAAAAATTAGCGAAATCGGCCCAGGCGTTGTTGAGTTATGCGCTTACCAACACATTTTGCGATTCATTTTTATATTATAGACTAGCTGTACCCGCGCGGCTTCGCTCCCGCTCTTCCCTACTTCAGCCTACTATACCCTACTCTACCCTACCCTACTCTACCCTACCCTACTCTACCCTACTCTACCCTACTCTACCCTACTCTACCCTACTCTACCCTACTCTACCCTACTCTACCCTACTCTACCCTACTCTACCCTACTCTACCCTACTCTACCCTACTCTACCCTACTCTACCCTACTCTACCCTACTCTACCCTACTCTACCCTACTCTACCCTACTCTACCCTACTCTACCCAACCCTACTCTACTCTACCCTAATCTACCCTCCTCTACCTTACTCTACCCTACACTACCCTCACTACCCTACTCTACCCTACACTACCCTAATTTTCATTTTTTTTTTTCCATAAGAACCTTCTCCTTATAATAACGAACACAACAAAAAAAAAATTAGCGAAATCGGTCCAGGCGTTGTTGAGTTATGCGCTTACCAACACATTTTGCGATTCATTTTTATATTATAGATTATTAATTCAACAGTTGTTTTCTTAGGGTAAAATAATAGACTATCGGCCGCTGAGCGAGCCGCGTCCTCACTTCCCGTGAGGCTCCTCACACAGCCACTTCAGTACGCGCGCAAGCTTCGGCTTCTTATAGAGTGATAGTGTACGTCCACCTTAGTAAGTAGTTGGGTGGTCTCGTGGTAGACTAACCGTGCGCATGTTGCGTGTCGGCGTAGGACCAGAAGGGCGAGAACTCGTGGTCGTGCGCGAAGTCGTGCTGCGGCTCGGGCTCGGCGGCGCGCGGCGCGAAGGGGTCGTGCGCGCCCAGCAGCGAGTCCGCGCCGAACTGCGCCCAGCCCTCCACGCTGCCGCCGCCGCCGCCGCCGCCGCACAAGTTCTCCCATGCTACACATATCATACATGAAATAACACTATACATGCTTTCGTGATTACTAGTTCAACCGTAAACATCATAAGTGGTAACACTCATTGTTAGGCACACGGATGTAGTCCTTATGATACGCGACAATTACAAATGCCACCACGAGAACCTGAAAGCGACCGTAAAAATAGTTGTAAATGATACTTGTGGGAGGTAACTGCTACTTTTTATGTATACGTATGAAAATCTCTGATATAAATATAAGATATATTATTGAGGATTTTCGAAATAAACCACAAATTGTTTCTCTGAAAACAAAGATTTGTTTTATTCAACATGCTTTTACAGTATAACAATTATCGTTTAACTAAAATTACACTTTTATCTCACCTGAAAACAAAGAAACGACATTTAAAGTTCACTAATATCGCCTCCTCAATTATATCCCTTTAATTATCTCTCTACAAGTTTTTATAACAATAAAATGCACAAAATAATCTAAACATCATCTGTCATTGAATGATACGTCACCCCGTATTCACAGCTTAAATATTAAATTAATGAAATGTCATTTCCAAGGAGGTCATTTCATTACATCTCCCCCCCATAGGAACGAAAATTCTAAATAATATAATACAAACAATGCACCTGCAAGTTATCTTTATACCTATTCGTTTTCTTCTACTTCATCTTCTGCCGTAACAGGTTGTAATTTTGTTATGTGGAATAAAGTTGATTCTGTTTTTCTGTTGCCAGTGTCAATCTTATAAATGGAGTTCGATATTTTCTCTATTATCTTGAAAGGGCCTATTTTTAATTCGTCTAATTTTTTCCTGTTCAGTCTATTTCCATTTTCTACATATACACTGTCTCCTATCTCGAACTCTTGTATTTTCCTATTTCTATCAAATATTTTCTTGTTGTACTTGTGAGATTTTATTGTATTCTCTAATGCTAATCTTCTATCAGCAATCCACTTGTCTTCCTTTTCTATTGTTTTAATTTCATTTGGTAAAATACTGACATTTGTACCGTCCAGTAAATATTTTGGTGCAAAACCTGTAACAGAATGGTCTGTTTCATTATATTTCTGTACACATTCTCTTGCTACTGTTGTCCATGTTCTCTTATTATTTTTCTCATTTATTTTACATCTTATTTTATTTACTATTGTTTGGTTTAATCTTTCGTTCAAGCCGTTCGAAAATGGCGTATTCACAGCTGTAAATATTAGTTTGATGTTATTCTCCTGCAAATACTGTTTAAATTCTTTTGAATTGTTGCCTGGATATTGGTCTGTCAGAATTATTTCAATCTCATCTGTCTCGAGTACTTTCTTTGTTAGTTTTATAAAGTCACTTGCGTTCTGTGTTTTTGAAGTCACAATAAACGCATATCTTGTGTAGTGGTCTACTAAAAGGTGTAAGTATTTTTTTGTTGACCTAGATCCTCCAAAGCCACCTATAGTATCCATTGACATTATCTCAAATGGTTTTGTTGCTGGTCCCAGTTGTGACATTAACCCAAATTTTCCTTGACATCTTGATTTATTTTTTATGCATATTTCGCATGTTTTACAAATATTTATGATATTTTTTGTTAGGTTTTTAGCTGTATATAATGGACTTATTTTTTTCTGTAATTGTCTGATTCCAATATGGCATAAATCTTCATGCACCTTTTTTATAATTTTTTTACTAAATTCTTCTGAGAGTATAATCTTTTCAAGTTTCTTTATTTTTTTATAATAGATTTTATTTTTATGTAGTAGATTTTGTTTCTTTTCTTTTATTGTTTCATTTTTTTCTTGGTCTTCAACTATATCTTTTATTTGTATTAAATTAACTATTTTTAATAGTTCCTTCTTGTTATCTTCTGATTCTATTACAGGGTTTCGGCTCAAACAGTCTGCTTCTATATTTTCTTTACCAGGCATATATTTTACTGTAAAGTCATATTGAGATAGGTAATATGTGAGGTCACCCAATTCTTCATCTGTCCTGCATTTAATATTCATGTTCTCTAGAGGTTTGTGGTCTGAGTAAATAGTGAAATGTTTTCCAATTAGCCAGTGTTGCCAGTATTTAACTGCTTCTTTCATAGCAATACATTCCAAATATATGGCCTTTTTTCGTTTTTGAGATTCGTTTAGTTTTTTTGAAAAATATGCCACCGGTTTGTCTTTACCGTCTAGTTGAGTCTGTTTTAATATTGCCCCGATACCCTCTAAAGATGCATCTGTAAAGATTTTTATTGGTAAGTCTTTGTCGAATATTTCCAACACAGGTTGAGAACATAAATATCTTTTTATTTGATTAAATGATTCTTCACACTTCTCTGACCACACAAACTTTTCATTTTTTCTTAATAAATTATGTAATGGGTCTAAAATAATTGCACTTCTTGGTATGTATTGATGGTAGAAGTTAATTTTTCCCAAAAATTGTCTGATATTCTTTTGTGTCTTAGGAGTTGGAAAATGTCTTATCGAGATCAAATTGTCTGTTAGTGGTCTTACCGAATTGTTCTGAATTACATGGCCGAGGTACTTTACTGAGTCTGAAGCAAAG
The DNA here is from genome assembly GCA_910589285.2 of Mythimna ferrago. NCBI lineage: Eukaryota > Metazoa > Arthropoda > Insecta > Lepidoptera > Noctuidae > Mythimna > Mythimna ferrago. The sequence goes on from OU342684.1 coordinate 27,835,046, forward strand.
TTACATTTCGTAAACTTCAATCTAAAGCCTTCTTGTATTATTGCCTCTAATACATTTCTTATGTGTTTTATATGTTCTTCAAAGGTGTTCGAGTATATCAGAATATCATCAATATAGTTTACGGAGTATCCTGTGAGATTGTGCTTTTTTAGAATATTGCTTAAAATTCTCTGGAAAATTGCTGGTGATGTTTTCAAGCCAAAGGGAAGGCAGGTCCACTGGAAGTGGCCATCTTGTGTGACAAATCCTGTTTTATATCTATCTTCCGCCCGTAATGGTATCGCCCAGAATGCTGAGTTTATATCCAGTGTAGTAAAAAACTTACAATTTCTAGTTTTAACAATCAAATCATCTATTAACGGAAAAGGTTGAGCTTGTGGAACAACAATTTTATTTAGTTCCCTGAAATCTATACAAAAGCGGGATTTCCTATTTTCACCCTTTTTAAATGCCAATCTCACTGGAGCAGCGAAAGGACTGTAGGATTCTTCTATTAAATTATTCTTTAGTAACATGGATATTTGCTCTTCAATTTCTAATTTATCTTCTATTGTACATCTGTATGGTCTTTTACTACAGTATCTATTTACTAGTAAATCTATGTGAGCTTCATAATCTCTAACTGTTCCTATATCATACTTGTCCTTTGCAAAAATTGTTTTATATTCCTTTATTATTTTCTCGATCTCAATTTTCTTTTCATTATCTAAATGGTCTGTCATACTTACAAACTCTTCTGTTTCTATGTGTTCATTAAAATTTATTGCTAATGTTTTTATATTCTTTTCTTCATTTCTGTTATCTTTAGACATTTCATCTTTTTTTTTGTTCTTATCTTTTGTTCTATCCGCAAGTCCTCGTTTTGGGTTAGTTTGAATTTCTTTATCATATCCAATCCGATTATAAAATCATCAAAATATTCATTTTCTACTATGTATACATCCACCTCTTCTTCTAAATCAAATATTTTTATTTTTATTGTTATCAAACCATCTGTTTTTTTCACACCATTAACCGTTTTCATATATGCTATATTCTCATTGTCCTTTTTTTCTTTTATTTTAATCAGTCTTGAATTTATTAAAGAGATCTGTGAGCCTGAATCATAAATGCCGCTCACTTCTAGTTTATTTTCTAATAAGAGCTTGATTTTGATTAATGGTGTACTTACTCGTTTTTTTTCTCAGTATTTATATCTACTTTAATAATGGAGTTGTTATTTACATTTCTGGGTTTAAAAACTTTTTCAGATTCATTTTTATTTTTCTTGAACCAACATGACTCTTCCGGATGATATCTAATTCCTTTGTCCAAAGATTCACAAGTGTTACATGGCTTCTTCTCATTAATTTTATTTTTATAAAGGAATGTACAACTCTTTATTGTACTTGAGTTTTTCTTGTACATCATACCTTCATATTTTCTTATCTCATTGAACAAATCAGTAGTGTCATTGAGTTCATCTCTGTTTAACCTATTTAAGATAAACCCAGGTAAACCTGTTGCAATAAGATCTATCATTGTTTTGGAGTCTATCGATTTGTTTATGTCTAGCATAAGCCTTTCTTTTCTAATAGCGTAATCAATTAGTAGTCCTTCTTTATATCTAAATGCGAGAGCATATGTAATTATGTCTCATCCTGGGTTTTTAAAAGTTTCTAAAAATTTGTCTTTCCATTCATTCCATTCAGCCTTTATTGTTAGTTTTATGGCCATCGAGCTATACCAATCCAAACAAGATTTTTCTAAAAATAATCTCAATATATCTATTTTTGTTTCATCTTTTGATATATTAAAGCGCTCACACTCCTTTTCAAAATTCTCAATCCATTGCATTGCATTAGGGTTCTTGCTTGTGAATTTTTCAATAATAAATTTCTCTGAAATATGTTTTAGGTTATGTTGATTTTCTTTCTTTGTAGTAGTTTCTATTAATTTTTCCAAGATATGTTGCAAATTGTCGTTTTTGTCTATAGGTTGTTTTGTGCTCATTTCTTCTAAATATTGATCTAAAAATTGCATATTACCTTCCTCATCTCTATATGTTTTCTTAAGATCTTCATCCAATTTTATCCATATTTTTCTACTTTGATGCCTTTTCTTTATACTATTTTTTATTTTTGAGAAAGTATTCATTTTGACAATATATGTATGATGAATCACCGGCTTCAGCTCATCAGGTAAAACATAACATTTTCCTTCTTCTGTAGATATTGAGGTTATGGCTAATACATTTGATTTGCCATCATTTGAAGCTATAATCGTAAACTCAAATTGCAGCCGGTCCATCTTCTTTTAGTTAACAAAAAATGTCGTTTTATAAGATATATTATTGAGGATTTTCGAAATAAACCACAAATTGTTTCTCTGAAAACAAAGATTTGTTTTATTCAACATGCTTTTACAGTATAACAATTATCGTTTAACTAAAATTACACTTTTATCTCACCTGAAAACAAAGAAACGACATTTAAAGTTCACTAATATCGCCTCCTCAATTATATCCCTTTAATTATCTCTCTACAAGTTTTTATAACAATAAAATGCTCAAAATAATCTAAACATCATCTGTCATTGAATGATACGTCACCCCGTATTCACAGCTTAAATATTAAATTAATGAAATGTCATTTCCAAGGAGGTCATTTCATTACATAAATATATAATTATATTATCCATATTTATGTGAAACAACAACAGACTACACGTAGACTACGTACGTACTTTACCTTCGACATTAACAGGTTAACTTATTAAGGGAGTGGAGAATCACACGAGTGGCGTGTGACCGCCACCAGTGTCAATGGTGTGCGGCGAGTCCATATAAAATGTATGAAAACTACTGAAAATATGCCGGTGGTGGCGTTTCAAGCCGTCAGTAAGCAGAAAAGCTTGTAAGATTTCACAATACAATGTATGAGCGTGGTACGTACGCGAGTGTTGGTCGAGCACGTCGCGCACGGCGGCGGCGGGCGCGTCCAGCTCGGCGGCGGCGGCGCCCGCGTCCGCGTCGCCCGACTCCTCCCACATGCTGCGCACATGGACATACACTTCACCAACCCATAAACTATATCAATATTATGTATCTATTTATACTATTACATATATAGCTTTTAGCTATTTATTATTTCAGGTGTAGGTTTATTTGATATTTTATTCTAAGGGCGCCTTCAAATTAGCCGCGAAGCGCCGCGCGACGGCAGCGCAGTCGCAGAGAGATAAACGACACACAAACTTACTCATCGTCAAATCTTTGACTGGCCCGCTCCAAGAAATTCCTTTCGGCTGCTCTCATCTGTAAATCAAACAATATGTTTTAACTCGTCTCTCGAGAATCATACAGTTTTGAATATAGTTCATATTAAAAAGTATAGTAGTAAGTACTTTGTCCGCGTCCTCAATGCCCAGTCCATCGGCTATGAAGTCAGCTGATTCTCCCGACGCCCCCATCGCACCACACATCTGTATACAAACATCGATAAGGCACCGTTACTTTACAGAACTCAGTCACTCTACTAAATACAATATCCATGGAATGTGTAGCAGTGGTAATCTATCGATAGCAGTACCGTAACTAGGGCAATGCCCGCGGTGCACAGGCTCAGGACACAGGCCTTGGAGGGATGCAGAATTGGTCCTGGTTATCAAACCAAAGCCAAGAACATAAGAACTTGTTTGGAGTGTCCATAGTGGGCAGGCTCGCGCGAGAAGCGGCGCGGACTGCGACATGCTGGTCGCGCGCGGCCTACTCACCACACAGTGAGTTCACAGCGCGCGGACACAGTGAGTGCGCGGGTGACGAGCGGGAACTGCGCGGGAGCGCCCATCTCACTATAATCGCTAACCGTGTGCAATGATAGCTCGAGTGCGGGCACAACGCGCACATTCCCGCGCTCGCCCCGCTTCCCGCACCACGCTGCCATTCTAGCTGAGCACTAGGAATTTTTTTTAGGGGGGCCATTAACTAGTTACAGCAGTGATCGACTACAATGATAACAAACATCACATGAATGTGTACCGACCTCGTTGCCATCTTCCGCGTTCACGTCGTCGGCTTGTTCGTCCATCGTCGCCGCCGCCGCCATGTCGTTGTACTGACGAACAACACTAAATTAGTAAGAGATACAACCACAGATCGTTATACGAGTAACAGTTATAATGTGAACAAACTCACGTCATAGTTAGCTGCTAGTGTGTCAGCCATGATTTCCACCTGAAAGATAGTCAATCAGTTAGTATTGCTTCACTGATAGAAATGTGAAAATAGCTATTTAAAAGTAAAATGTACAACATTAGTTTTAGCAAATGCGAAACCCGAAACACGAACACTAGTATTATTAAATGTAAAGATTCTGTGTACAAAATTTCATAACTGTATCATGACAAATCACACACAAATACACTGTAAAGAACTATGTTGAAGACAAAAAGGCTTGGGATTGACCTGCTCCCGTACGCTCTAATTTTTATAACTATTGCAATTTTTGTTTTATTTTATTTTTTCTTTCATTTTTCTTTTGTTTTTTTTTATTTTATTTTCAATTGCGCTTTTTATTATTTTTGACATTAATGTTTAGTTTATTTTTATTTTACAGTTTGACATGTTTTTTTTTTTTGACTCATATATTTACTTTGCGAAGTTTTACATTTTGTAAACTATCATTTTCTTTTATTTTTGTGAATGTGAGGACTATGTTGATTACTTTGTTTTTTCTCGTAACCGTATGTCTGGCAATTTGAGTATTTTCTGCGGCCTACCCAAGTGTCCTTTCCTTGGTATTGTTCGTCAAGTCGTTGAGCTCCTTAGTAGTCTTGAGTTGAGCTTTGCGAGTTCTGACGAATGCTTGCACTGACTCCACTCAAATCTGTATGGTTCTTTCTTCAAAATACCATCTCAGACTAATCTGCATGGTTCTCATGTAATTTGACCATTACATATTTACTGTGTAGACAGACCTTAAAAGAGACTTAATTGACCCCTGAGTTTGTTTCGGTGTTTCTTCTCAGGGTAGTCAGCTAGGAAACACCGGCCTCATCTAGCTTAAAATGACAAAAAAAAATATGACGTGTAAAAGTGTTTTTTAAACCTATTTGCAAAAATAAATATCATTTATCATTTACCACAAAGCCTCTTATGTCAGCAAAAATACATAGTCACCGGGCCATCCAGGGGACCGAGGGATTATTTCACACTTGCAACCAGTTGTTTCCTGGCGCCATATACCGGCTATGACCTGCCGCGACCTGTGTTGTACTTAGTGTCGGCGGTGTCCAACTTGTGACCTTTTAAAATATTTTTGGGAAAAAATATAACATGGTGTAAAAACTATTGGAATCCATTCAGTAACAAACTACGAGTATGTCCAGGTCTCGCATAAACTAAAAATAATGTTGTATACACAGATACTAACCTCGTAGATATTTTCCGAAGGGTAGTAACCACCCTGAAACATAACGAAGTTGGGTTAATGTTGTTCTTGGGTTGAAGCTTCTTTACAGGCAATCATGTGTTCGGAAAAGTAGGCCAGTGACAAAATTATACACGAGTGTTTAGCGTAGAGTCAACGCTTTAGCGTTATCTGTAGAATGGCGAATGTTGAAACCTTTTTAATGCGGTTAGGGTGTTTCTATTATCATGCGGTTTTGTTCATGCGAGTATGCCCTACACACGTAACCTCCGCATATGTCCATTTCATACAAGTATTTATTGTAATGCGTAGAATACGCACGCGGGACGAGTTATTTGCATTTTCTAAATTTTCTGTATGATGTATGATGAAATCTGCACGATATTTAAAACACCCTTACTGATTCTGTTGGCTATGGTCAAAATTAGAGTAGATGAGTAATGGGTTGTTTGTAATTCCAACAAGCCTACTATTATATATTAAACCACGAGTTCTTGCACAGTGAAAAGAATGCTCTCGAGGCAGCGCCACTGGGCTCTTGCTTAGTAGGAATGTTACGGTTTGACTAAGTACTCAATTATATCCTACTTGATAGAAAATGCTATATTTTCATACAAATGGAGAAACTTTGTTCTCACGACTGTGGTGAAATTCGCCCGAGTCACGGGTGAGGGTTTTATAGAGCTGAGTGTATAGTGTATAGTGACAAGTTTCAAACGACGTGTTTCGTGTATTAAACGACGTTTACAATACACTTGCGAAGAAATAAATAAACAGGGTCGCCTTGTGGGGGCTGCGCGGCACCAGCCTGATACGAGCGATCGAATTAATTGTAGCGGGGCGAGCGCCATCACTTTTTGGAGTTAGTGCGAAAAATAGTAAATTACGTGCCTAAAATAAGTAAGGATAGAGGCGAATTTTCGGGTATTTAAGCGTGTTGATTATCATAGTTGAACTCACGAGTGGCGTGTCATGTTGCTGTAGGAGCGGGCGCAGCGTGTCATCGAGGAAGGTCTGCCAGCGCTCGGTGAGCGGCGCCGGCAGCTTGAGCGCGTGCGCGAGCAGCTCGGGCGGGCTGAGCGCGACAGCGTCAGCACCACGTGCCCCATGTAGGTATAGTTATACTCACGAGTGGCGTGTCATGTTGCTGTAGGAGCGGGCGCAGCGTGTCATCGAGGAAGGTCTGCCAGCGCTCGGTGAGCGGCGCCGGCAGCTTGAGCGCGTGCGCGAGCAGCTCGGGCGGGCTGAGCGCGACAGCGTCAGCACCACGTGCCCCATGTAGGTATAGTTATACTCACGAGTGGCGTGTCATGTTGCTGTAGGAGCGGGCGCAGCGTGTCATCGAGGAAGGTCTGCCAGCGCTCGGTGAGCGGCGCCGGCAGCTTGAGCGCGTGCGCGAGCAGCTCGGGCGGGCTGAGCGCGACAGCGTCAGCACCACGTGCCCCATGTAGGTATAGTTATACTCACGAGTGGCGTGTCATGTTGCTGTAGGAGCGGGCGCAGCGTGTCATCGAGGAAGGTCTGCCAGCGCTCGGTGAGCGGCGCCGGCAGCTTGAGCGCGTGCGCGAGCAGCTCGGGCGGGCTGAGCGCGACAGCGTCAGCACCACGTGCCCCATGTAGGTATAGTTATACTCACGAGTGGCGTGTCATGTTGCTGTAGGAGCGGGCGCAGCGTGTCATCGAGGAAGGTCTGCCAGCGCTCGGTGAGCGGCGCCGGCAGCTTGAGCGCGTGCGCGAGCAGCTCGGGCGGGCTGAGCGCGACAGCGTCAGCACCACGTGCCCCATGTAGGTATAGTTATACTCACGAGTGGCGTGTCATGTTGCTGTAGGAGCGGGCGCAGCGTGTCATCGAGGAAGGTCTGCCAGCGCTCGGTGAGCGGCGCCGGCAGCTTGAGCGCGTGCGCGAGCAGCTCGGGCGGGCTGAGCGCGACAGCGTCAGCACCACGTGCCCCATGTAGGTATAGTTATACTCACGAGTGGCGTGTCATGTTGCTGTAGGAGCGGGCGCAGCGTGTCATCGAGGAAGGTCTGCCAGCGCTCGGTGAGCGGCGCCGGCAGCTTGAGCGCGTGCGCGAGCAGCTCGGGCGGGCTGAGCGCGACAGCGTCAGCACCACGTGCCCCATGTAGGTATAGTTATACTCACGAGTGGCGTGTCATGTTGCTGTAGGAGCGGGCGCAGCGTGTCATCGAGGAAGGTCTGCCAGCGCTCGGTGAGCGGCGCCGGCAGCTTGAGCGCGTGCGCGAGCAGCTCGGGCGGGCTGAGCGCGACAGCGTCAGCACCACGTGCCCCATGTAGGTATAGTTATACTCACGAGTGGCGTGTCATGTTGCTGTAGGAGCGGGCGCAGCGTGTCATCGAGGAAGGTCTGCCAGCGCTCGGTGAGCGGCGCCGGCAGCTTGAGCGCGTGCGCGAGCAGCTCGGGCGGGCTGAGCGCGACAGCGTCAGCACCACGTGCCCCATGTAGGTATAGTTATACTCACGAGTGGCGTGTCATGTTGCTGTAGGAGCGGGCGCAGCGTGTCATCGAGGAAGGTCTGCCAGCGCTCGGTGAGCGGCGCCGGCAGCTTGAGCGCGTGCGCGAGCAGCTCGGGCGGGCTGAGCGCGACAGCGTCAGCACCACGTGCCCCATGTAGGTATAGTTATACTCACGAGTGGCGTGTCATGTTGCTGTAGGAGCGGGCGCAGCGTGTCATCGAGGAAGGTCTGCCAGCGCTCGGTGAGCGGCGCCGGCAGCTTGAGCGCGTGCGCGAGCAGCTCGGGCGGGCTGAGCGCGACAGCGTCAGCACCACGTGCCCCATGTAGGTATAGTTATACTCACGAGTGGCGTGTCATGTTGCTGTAGGAGCGGGCGCAGCGTGTCATCGAGGAAGGTCTGCCAGCGCTCGGTGAGCGGCGCCGGCAGCTTGAGCGCGTGCGCGAGCAGCTCGGGCGGGCTGAGCGCGACAGCGTCAGCACCACGTGCCCCATGTAGGTATAGTTATACTCACGAGTGGCGTGTCATGTTGCTGTAGGAGCGGGCGCAGCGTGTCATCGAGGAAGGTCTGCCAGCGCTCGGTGAGCGGCGCCGGCAGCTTGAGCGCGTGCGCGAGCAGCTCGGGCGGGCTGAGCGCGACAGCGTCAGCACCACGTGCCCCATGTAGGTATAGTTATACTCACGAGTGGCGTGTCATGTTGCTGTAGGAGCGGGCGCAGCGTGTCATCGAGGAAGGTCTGCCAGCGCTCGGTGAGCGGCGCCGGCAGCTTGAGCGCGTGCGCGAGCAGCTCGGGCGGGCTGAGCGCGACAGCGTCAGCACCACGTGCCCCATGTAGGTATAGTTATACTCACGAGTGGCGTGTCATGTTGCTGTAGGAGCGGGCGCAGCGTGTCATCGAGGAAGGTCTGCCAGCGCTCGGTGAGCGGCGCCGGCAGCTTGAGCGCGTGCGCGAGCAGCTCGGGCGGGCTGAGCGCGACAGCGTCAGCACCACGTGCCCCATGTAGGTATAGTTATACTCACGAGTGGCGTGTCATGTTGCTGTAGGAGCGGGCGCAGCGTGTCATCGAGGAAGGTCTGCCAGCGCTCGGTGAGCGGCGCCGGCAGCTTGAGCGCGTGCGCGAGCAGCTCGGGCGGGCTGAGCGCGACAGCGTCAGCACCACGTGCCCCATGTAGGTATAGTTATACTCACGAGTGGCGTGTCATGTTGCTGTAGGAGCGGGCGCAGCGTGTCATCGAGGAAGGTCTGCCAGCGCTCGGTGAGCGGCGCCGGCAGCTTGAGCGCGTGCGCGAGCAGCTCGGGCGGGCTGAGCGCGACAGCGTCAGCACCACGTGCCCCATGTAGGTATAGTTATACTCACGAGTGGCGTGTCATGTTGCTGTAGGAGCGGGCGCAGCGTGTCATCGAGGAAGGTCTGCCAGCGCTCGGTGAGCGGCGCCGGCAGCTTGAGCGCGTGCGCGAGCAGCTCGGGCGGGCTGAGCGCGACAGCGTCAGCACCACGTGCCCCATGTAGGTATAGTTATACTCACGAGTGGCGTGTCATGTTGCTGTAGGAGCGGGCGCAGCGTGTCATCGAGGAAGGTCTGCCAGCGCTCGGTGAGCGGCGCCGGCAGCTTGAGCGCGTGCGCGAGCAGCTCGGGCGGGCTGAGCGCGACAGCGTCAGCACCACGTGCCCCATGTAGGTATAGTTATACTCACGAGTGGCGTGTCATGTTGCTGTAGGAGCGGGCGCAGCGTGTCATCGAGGAAGGTCTGCCAGCGCTCGGTGAGCGGCGCCGGCAGCTTGAGCGCGTGCGCGAGCAGCTCGGGCGGGCTGAGCGCGACAGCGTCAGCACCACGTGCCCCATGTAGGTATAGTGTCCCTGTATCCCTAGGGTTATAATCATAGGAGTTCCGACGTCCATGTCAGAAAACGAGGTTTTTACTTGTTTATACCACCAAAATCTCGCCGAGAAGCTACAGGACTGCAGCCTTGAGACCTTTTTGACTTCAATCAAGTTAAGCCATAAGTCGGGTAAGAGAGACGCTGACAATTGTAACTATGTCGTAGAAGTATCGGCAGTCATACGCAAAGCCCTAATGACAAAAGAACGAGTATTTGTAAATTGGTCATCATGCCCTGTTAGAGATTTTACCTTGGTCACACGATGCTATAAGTGTCAGCAATATGGCCATGCTGCCAAATCATGTCGGCAGACGTCCTACACCTGTGGTCACTGTGGTGAGCAAGGCCACTCAATCAAAGAATGTCCAAAGAAGTCAGATGAGCCAAAATGCGCTACTTGCTTGCATTTCAAAAAGCCAGACAAGCACAACACAGGCGCAGCTGACTGCCCCGCGAAAATTATGGCCGAAAAAAGGTTTATCAACTCAATAGATTATGAAGGTGCCTAAGAGCGCCGTTAATAAGTTATTTATTTTAGACGTTTTTCAGTTTTATATATAGTAAAGTTTTAGTTTTATTTTTATTATGATAAACAATTTAATTAATGATTTAGATAATTTTTCTGTATCTGAGTCTAGACTTTGTGAAGTTGAAAGCTGCAAACAATATCTTTCCAGCTACAAATCACCGTTAACCGTACTAACACAAAACATTCGCAGTATTTTTAAGAATTTTGACAACTTTACCGCTTTTCAACAACGGCTCAACATTAATTGTGACATTATTGTTTTAACAGAATGCTGGCTTGCCAAGAAATATAATATACCACTAATCACAGGGTATAAGATGTACAAAAGTGATAGGAATTACAATCAAAATGATGGGGTGATAGTTTATGTAAGAGATCATCTCAAGGTCTCTGTAGAGGAACCAAATATGCAAGACTGTAACAGTTTGGTAGTGAAGATTGGATCAGATTTTGCTATAGTAGCGTTATATCGCCCGCCCTCGTTCAAAAATGCTAACAATTTTACTGACTCTCTCAATGATGTCTTGCAAAACCTATCACCTTTTAAAAACACGATAGTAATTGGAGATATTAATATAAACATTCTTCCAGGAAGTGCTGACGCATCTGCTCAGGACTACCTCAACCTATGCGCATATCATGGCTTGCTCCCCGCACATAGTTTTCCTACACATCATAGTGGCTCTTGCTTGGACCATATCATACTTAAATCAAATTTCCCTTCACTTGCACTTGTTATTAACTCTATAATAACGGATCACAATGCTGTCCTACTAACACTAAATTGTAATTTACCTAAACAAAACACTCGCATCGTTTCGAAATTGAATATAAATAAACTTGAAGAAGACTTACGCGTCATCGATTTCGATCCAGTCTATAATTCCGCTGACCCGCAGTATTGTATGATGTATGTAATAGAAAATGTACGTCATGCAATTCAGAAAAATACTGTCATATCGCAGTTGAGCAACAAAAATTGCAACATAAAACCGTGGATCACAACAGGTCTTATCCGCTGTATGAAACACAGAGATAAACTGCATATGAAATGTAAATCTCATCCAGAGAATACGGTCCTACAACTGTCGTACAAAAGATATCGTAATTTTTGTAATGATCTTCTTAAAAAGGTTAAAAGCAACTACGATAAAACTGTACTGGATAAGGCTGGAACGAACAGTAAAAAGATCTGGAAATGTATTAAAAATATAACTTTTTCCTCGAAACAAAATGAGTCATCTTCAAGTTTATTACAAGTGCACTCGTCACAGCTGACGTCTGCCAACATAGCAAATAATTTCTTTGTTAACGTTGGAAAGTCTCTAGCAGAAAAAATTAACCAGGGTCAATCTCCTTATCTAAGGAACACTTCTATCATGGGTAGCTCCACTCTATCATCCTTTGCCATGCTTGATACTGACGAGACAGAGGTAGAAAATATAATCATGTCCTTGAGAGATGAATGTGCAGTTGGATGGGATGAAATATCAAATAAACTTATTAAACGGTTCAGGAATATTTTAGTACCTCCACTGACTTACATTTTTCGAATGTGTTTATCTTTGGGTATTTTTCCCGAGTGCCTCAAAAAAGCAGTTGTTATCCCCGTTCATAAATCTGGCAGTAAAGAACAAGTAACCAATTACAGACCTATTTCTCTACTGCCTGCTATGTCTAAAATATTGGAAAAAATCATAAATAAAAGGTTGTTCAAATATCTAGAGGACAAATCAATTTTATCGGAGCGTCAGTTTGGTTTTAGACCTAAAGTTTCAACTGCCGATGCCGTACATCATCTGACTGACTTTCTAGCGCAAGAACTTGACAAGGGTAACCATACAGTAGGTATTTTCCTGGACCTTGCCAAGGCTTTTGACACAGTATATATTCCTACTCTATTGCGCAAGCTTGAGACAGTGGGTATAAGAGGTATTCAGCTAAAACTTTTCAAAAGTTACCTAGAAGACCGTACTCAGTGCGTTAAGATTGGCAGTGTCCTCAGCGTAGACCAAAAAAACACGTCTTTTGGTGTTCCCCAAGGAAGTGTATTGGGGCCTACTTTATTTTTGATATACATAAATGACCTATGTAATCTAAAACTAAAGCACGGCATAGCAATATCTTACGCTGATGACACTGCTCTTCTTTTTTCGGCTGAATCTGAACATGAAGTCCACAAGCTTGCGCAAGACGGCTTCAATATTGTAAATAAATGGCTTCAGCACAACTCATTAACCCTAAATACAGATAAAACAAATTATATAAAGTTTTCCATGCGCAAACAAACTTCAAATAATTCCTCAACGTTGTATGCTCATTGTTGTACAGTCCCTGCAGAATGCCCGCTTATGTGTCCCAATATTAATAAGACTAACAAAATAAAATACTTAGGTGTTATAATAGATGAGACCCTTACGTTCAAACAACATATGGAAGTCTTAAATAATAGAGTTCGTAAGCTGATATTCGTGTTTAAGCAGTTGCGACATATTGCGGACCCAAAAATAATTAAGCAAGTTTATTTTGCTCTATGTCAGTCAATTTTGACATACTGCATTACCTCATGGGGTGGAGCAGGCAAAACTTTATTACTACCAATCGAAAGAGCCCAAAGAGCGATTCTCAAGGTGTCTACTTGCCGCCCTTTCCTTTTTCCCACTGACCTGCTCTACAAAACTTGTGAAGTACTAACAGTCCGGCAGTTATTCATAATGAGCACTGTATTAAAACAGCACGCAGCCTTCCGCTTTAGCACTGAACATACTAAAAAGAGACGGAAAGATATAGTTTGTCCCACAAAAAGCACAAAACATGCTTTTACAGCTAAATTTTATGTATTTCTGGGACCACTACTCTATAACAGATTAAATGCAAAAGCAAATATTTATTCCCTAAATTATATAAATTGCAAGAAAGCTCTCAAGGAAACCCTACAAAGTTTGTCCTATGAAGATACAGAGAAGTTATTAGTTGTACTAAGATAAAGATGTAATGCACTTTTTATTATGATTAGTTAGCTTAAATAATATATTAAGATTTTAGCAAGTAAGACTTTTATACTATTTACACCTCTTTTACATACCTATTAGATGAATATTTTACCTTTTTGTTATATAATTACTGTGATTATTTAGTTATATTATTTTACCTTTTCTCGCCTGAAACACAGGATAACCTAGTTCAGGCTTATAGCACTTGTGAACTTGACATAAATTAAGGAAAAATATGTTTTTACTGTATTACCTTATATTTTTGAATAAAATTTTATTATTATTATTATTATTAGTTATACTCACGAGTGGCGTGTCATGTTGCTGTAGGAGCGGGCGCAGCGTGTCATCGAGGAAGGTCTGCCAGCGCTCGGTGAGCGGCGCCGGCAGCTTGAGCGCGTGCGCGAGCAGCTCGGGCGGGCTGAGCGCGACAGCGTCAGCACCACGTGCCCCATGTAGGTATAGTTATACTCACGAGTGGCGTGTCATGTTGCTGTAGGAGCGGGCGCAGCGTGTCATCGAGGAAGGTCTGCCAGCGCTCGGTGAGCGGCGCCGGCAGCTTGAGCGCGTGCGCGAGCAGCTCGGGCGGGCTGAGCGCGACAGCGTCAGCACCACGTGCCCCATGTAGGTATAGTTATACTCACGAGTGGCGTGTCATGTTGCTGTAGGAGCGGGCGCAGCGTGTCATCGAGGAAGGTCTGCCAGCGCTCGGTGAGCGGCGCCGGCAGCTTGAGCGCGTGCGCGAGCAGCTCGGGCGGGCTGAGCGCGACAGCGTCAGCACCACGTGCCCCATGTAGGTATAGTTATACTCACGAGTGGCGTGTCATGTTGCTGTAGGAGCGGGCGCAGCGTGTCATCGAGGAAGGTCTGCCAGCGCTCGGTGAGCGGCGCCGGCAGCTTGAGCGCGTGCGCGAGCAGCTCGGGCGGGCTGAGCGCGACAGCGTCAGCACCACGTGCCCCATGTAGGTATAGTTATACTCACGAGTGGCGTGTCATGTTGCTGTAGGAGCGGGCGCAGCGTGTCATCGAGGAAGGTCTGCCAGCGCTCGGTGAGCGGCGCCGGCAGCTTGAGCGCGTGCGCGAGCAGCTCGGGCGGGCTGAGCGCGACAGCGTCAGCACCACGTGCCCCATGTAGGTATAGTTATACTCACGAGTGGCGTGTCATGTTGCTGTAGGAGCGGGCGCAGCGTGTCATCGAGGAAGGTCTGCCAGCGCTCGGTGAGCGGCGCCGGCAGCTTGAGCGCGTGCGCGAGCAGCTCGGGCGGGCTGAGCGCGACAGCGTCAGCACCACGTGCCCCATGTAGGTATAGTTATACTCACGAGTGGCGTGTCATGTTGCTGTAGGAGCGGGCGCAGCGTGTCATCGAGGAAGGTCTGCCAGCGCTCGGTGAGCGGCGCCGGCAGCTTGAGCGCGTGCGCGAGCAGCTCGGGCGGGCTGAGCGCGACAGCGTCAGCACCACGTGCCCCATGTAGGTATAGTTATACTCACGAGTGGCGTGTCATGTTGCTGTAGGAGCGGGCGCAGCGTGTCATCGAGGAAGGTCTGCCAGCGCTCGGTGAGCGGCGCCGGCAGCTTGAGCGCGTGCGCGAGCAGCTCGGGCGGGCTGAGCGCGACAGCGTCAGCACCACGTGCCCCATGTAGGTATAGTTATACTCACGAGTGGCGTGTCATGTTGCTGTAGGAGCGGGCGCAGCGTGTCATCGAGGAAGGTCTGCCAGCGCTCGGTGAGCGGCGCCGGCAGCTTGAGCGCGTGCGCGAGCAGCTCGGGCGGGCTGAGCGCGACAGCGTCAGCACCACGTGCCCCATGTAGGTATAGTTATACTCACGAGTGGCGTGTCATGTTGCTGTAGGAGCGGGCGCAGCGTGTCATCGAGGAAGGTCTGCCAGCGCTCGGTGAGCGGCGCCGGCAGCTTGAGCGCGTGCGCGAGCAGCTCGGGCGGGCTGAGCGCGACAGCGTCAGCACCACGTGCCCCATGTAGGTATAGTTATACTCACGAGTGGCGTGTCATGTTGCTGTAGGAGCGGGCGCAGCGTGTCATCGAGGAAGGTCTGCCAGCGCTCGGTGAGCGGCGCCGGCAGCTTGAGCGCGTGCGCGAGCAGCTCGGGCGGGCTGAGCGCGACAGCGTCAGCACCACGTGCCCCATGTAGGTATAGTTATACTCACGAGTGGCGTGTCATGTTGCTGTAGGAGCGGGCGCAGCGTGTCATCGAGGAAGGTCTGCCAGCGCTCGGTGAGCGGCGCCGGCAGCTTGAGCGCGTGCGCGAGCAGCTCGGGCGGGCTGAGCGCGACAGCGTCAGCACCACGTGCCCCATGTAGGTATAGTTATACTCACGAGTGGCGTGTCATGTTGCTGTAGGAGCGGGCGCAGCGTGTCATCGAGGAAGGTCTGCCAGCGCTCGGTGAGCGGCGCCGGCAGCTTGAGCGCGTGCGCGAGCAGCTCGGGCGGGCTGAGCGCGACAGCGTCAGCACCACGTGCCCCATGTAGGTATAGTTATACTCACGAGTGGCGTGTCATGTTGCTGTAGGAGCGGGCGCAGCGTGTCATCGAGGAAGGTCTGCCAGCGCTCGGTGAGCGGCGCCGGCAGCTTGAGCGCGTGCGCGAGCAGCTCGGGCGGGCTGAGCGCGACAGCGTCAGCACCACGTGCCCCATGTAGGTATAGTTATACTCACGAGTGGCGTGTCATGTTGCTGTAGGAGCGGGCGCAGCGTGTCATCGAGGAAGGTCTGCCAGCGCTCGGTGAGCGGCGCCGGCAGCTTGAGCGCGTGCGCGAGCAGCTCGGGCGGGCTGAGCGCGACAGCGTCAGCACCACGTGCCCCATGTAGGTATAGTTATACTCACGAGTGGCGTGTCATGTTGCTGTAGGAGCGGGCGCAGCGTGTCATCGAGGAAGGTCTGCCAGCGCTCGGTGAGCGGCGCCGGCAGCTTGAGCGCGTGCGCGAGCAGCTCGGGCGGGCTGAGCGCGACAGCGTCAGCACCACGTGCCCCATGTAGGTATAGTTATACTCACGAGTGGCGTGTCATGTTGCTGTAGGAGCGGGCGCAGCGTGTCATCGAGGAAGGTCTGCCAGCGCTCGGTGAGCGGCGCCGGCAGCTTGAGCGCGTGCGCGAGCAGCTCGGGCGGGCTGAGCGCGACAGCGTCAGCACCACGTGCCCCATGTAGGTATAGTTATACTCACGAGTGGCGTGTCATGTTGCTGTAGGAGCGGGCGCAGCGTGTCATCGAGGAAGGTCTGCCAGCGCTCGGTGAGCGGCGCCGGCAGCTTGAGCGCGTGCGCGAGCAGCTCGGGCGGGCTGAGCGCGACAGCGTCAGCACCACGTGCCCCATGTAGGTATAGTTATACTCACGAGTGGCGTGTCATGTTGCTGTAGGAGCGGGCGCAGCGTGTCATCGAGGAAGGTCTGCCAGCGCTCGGTGAGCGGCGCCGGCAGCTTGAGCGCGTGCGCGAGCAGCTCGGGCGGGCTGAGCGCGACAGCGTCAGCACCACGTGCCCCATGTAGGTATAGTTATACTCACGAGTGGCGTGTCATGTTGCTGTAGGAGCGGGCGCAGCGTGTCATCGAGGAAGGTCTGCCAGCGCTCGGTGAGCGGCGCCGGCAGCTTGAGCGCGTGCGCGAGCAGCTCGGGCGGGCTGAGCGCGACAGCGTCAGCACCACGTGCCCCATGTAGGTATAGTTATACTCACGAGTGGCGTGTCATGTTGCTGTAGGAGCGGGCGCAGCGTGTCATCGAGGAAGGTCTGCCAGCGCTCGGTGAGCGGCGCCGGCAGCTTGAGCGCGTGCGCGAGCAGCTCGGGCGGGCTGAGCGCGACAGCGTCAGCACCACGTGCCCCATGTAGGTATAGTTATACTCACGAGTGGCGTGTCATGTTGCTGTAGGAGCGGGCGCAGCGTGTCATCGAGGAAGGTCTGCCAGCGCTCGGTGAGCGGCGCCGGCAGCTTGAGCGCGTGCGCGAGCAGCTCGGGCGGGCTGAGCGCGACAGCGTCAGCACCACGTGCCCCATGTAGGTATAGTTATACTCACGAGTGGCGTGTCATGTTGCTGTAGGAGCGGGCGCAGCGTGTCATCGAGGAAGGTCTGCCAGCGCTCGGTGAGCGGCGCCGGCAGCTTGAGCGCGTGCGCGAGCAGCTCGGGCGGGCTGAGCGCGACAGCGTCAGCACCACGTGCCCCATGTAGGTATAGTTATACTCACGAGTGGCGTGTCATGTTGCTGTAGGAGCGGGCGCAGCGTGTCATCGAGGAAGGTCTGCCAGCGCTCGGTGAGCGGCGCCGGCAGCTTGAGCGCGTGCGCGAGCAGCTCGGGCGGGCTGAGCGCGACAGCGTCAGCACCACGTGCCCCATGTAGGTATAGTTATACTCACGAGTGGCGTGTCATGTTGCTGTAGGAGCGGGCGCAGCGTGTCATCGAGGAAGGTCTGCCAGCGCTCGGTGAGCGGCGCCGGCAGCTTGAGCGCGTGCGCGAGCAGCTCGGGCGGGCTGAGCGCGACAGCGTCAGCACCACGTGCCCCATGTAGGTATAGTTATACTCACGAGTGGCGTGTCATGTTGCTGTAGGAGCGGGCGCAGCGTGTCATCGAGGAAGGTCTGCCAGCGCTCGGTGAGCGGCGCCGGCAGCTTGAGCGCGTGCGCGAGCAGCTCGGGCGGGCTGAGCGCGACAGCGTCAGCACCACGTGCCCCATGTAGGTATAGTTATACTCACGAGTGGCGTGTCATGTTGCTGTAGGAGCGGGCGCAGCGTGTCATCGAGGAAGGTCTGCCAGCGCTCGGTGAGCGGCGCCGGCAGCTTGAGCGCGTGCGCGAGCAGCTCGGGCGGGCTGAGCGCGACAGCGTCAGCACCACGTGCCCCATGTAGGTATAGTTATACTCACGAGTGGCGTGTCATGTTGCTGTAGGAGCGGGCGCAGCGTGTCATCGAGGAAGGTCTGCCAGCGCTCGGTGAGCGGCGCCGGCAGCTTGAGCGCGTGCGCGAGCAGCTCGGGCGGGCTGAGCGCGCGCGCCACACGCGACAGTGTCAGCACGACGTGCCCCATGTACGCCGCGCGCGGACCGCTCCTGCACCATCACACGCATGAATAGACTGCCACGACGACTACCACGACTAACGGTTCAGTAGAGCGTTACACTAGCGTGCCATAGCATCGCTATTTTCGAGCATTCCACAACGACAACGATGCAAACAACGTTGACGGATAATCAATACAGCGCACGACTATATCGGCGCTGCATCTAGGGCTATCAAATAACGATTTTTTTCAATGTCAGTGTACATGTATTGCCTGGCAGTTTTGATTACTTTTTGCGACCTACCCAAATGTTCTTTCTTTGGTATTGTTCGTCCAATCGTGCATAATCTGCATGGTTCTCATATGATTTGACCATTACATGTTTGCTGTATGGACCTTAAGAGACTTTGACCCCTGAGTTTGTTTCGGTGTTTCTTCTCAGGGTAGTCAGCTAGGAAACACCGGCCTCATCTAGTTTAAATTGACGAAAAAATTGACGTGTAAAAGTGTTTTTAAAAATCATATTTGCAAAATAAATATCATTTATCATTCATTGATCAATACCGTGATCATGTGATCACGGACCAATATAGGGGACCATATATTTCCGGAATCACGGTATTGCGGGATCCCGAAATACCGGTATTGAAAACCATCTATTGTTTATCAAACTCAGACATTCGACTGATTTTACAACAATTATACCTACTTACTATGAGAATAAATAACTTACTTGTTGTTTTTGTTCTCTTCAAAAACGTCCATAAGTCGCGTCAGTAGATCACATTCCACAAACAACTGCAAAACAAATGTGAACCCAGTTAATAATCTCTTGGTTTTTTACATAAAGAACATTTTAATAAGTATGAGTTACAATTTGAAATTTGGCAATAGGAAATATGTATGCATTTTTTATTTGCTAAATACTTTTTAGTTGTGATATACAAGTCTTCTTCTTCCTGCCCTTGTCCCATCTTATTTAGGGTCG
This sequence comes from Mythimna ferrago, assembly GCA_910589285.2. Classification (NCBI taxonomy): domain Eukaryota; kingdom Metazoa; phylum Arthropoda; class Insecta; order Lepidoptera; family Noctuidae; genus Mythimna; species Mythimna ferrago. The sequence continues at coordinate 27,854,326 of OU342684.1, forward strand.
GCGCAATACGTTTTTTTCTTCCATTCTACCGTCACTCGTCATGCTATCACTAACTTCCTTTTCTTTCATATCGTTCTTCACGCAATCCATCCATCTTTTCTTTGGCCTCCCTCTCCCTCTCCACCCATCCACATATGGTATACAAGTATGAAAAAAAAAAATATTTTCATCAACAGAATAAAGTACATAAAAGTAAGGTCCGACATAGTCTGACATCACAGGCCAAGCCACCTGTATGCCAAAAGTATAAGTAAAAATGTTATATCTCGTTTGCTTTCCAACCAATTCCGATACTGTTTTAGTAGTTGTTACTAAAGAGGAAAGATTTGATTTTTTGTTTGTTTGTATATTACGATTTCACTCAAAAATTATTACTGAGTGACATTTTTTTTATGGTGGGAAAAATCTTCCAATGACAACCCCCGCTCTTGGGCGGAGCGGGAGATAGTGTCAGACTCTTACAAAAGCCCACCCCGTTCCTTCTAGCCTTCATACCGGAGTTCGAGTTCCCTTTCGAATAACCCTGGCCCTAGTAGGCTTCGACCCGTCTGGGCCCCTGTTGTTGCTGACAACTCCTTGAGGCGCGCGGGAACAGTGCGTGCCGTCGACGACTTGGGCTCGGTCCGGACAGTTACCGGACGGTCGGACAGCGAGCTACGACACTGTCCGCAAGCCCGCGCCTACGGTGGCCGGAAATCGGGATCGGAATCCCAGCGGCGGCGAGAGTGCCGTTGCCTGATGCGATCGGCCTCCTCCTTTGCGAGCATTACTGTTTCGCAGAAGTCGGTGACCGCCAGCCACTCCTCCTCGCTCCATGGCCTGAACCAAGGCCCGGCGCGAGAGGTCTCCGCCGCCGTTCGCCCCCACGAGGGCACGGCGATGCTCCGCCCAAGCAGGGCACACCTCGACTGTGTGCTTCACTGTGTCCTCCGGGCATTCCGCACAGTGGCGACACCCGGGCGTCACTTCCACACGAATCCGGTGCAGGAACCCCCAGAACGTGCCATGTCCGGTGAGGACCTGCGTCATGCGGAAGGTAAGAACGCCGTGAGGTCTTTCCAGCCACGCCTTAAAGAGGGGACTTACCGCCATAATTGTGGCGTGCCCATACTGAGTGACATAGGCCTATATTTTCTATTTTTCCGTGGGCGAAGCCGCTGGCAACAGCTAGTTTATTGATAAACTGGTTAGTTAACAAGTGTTTTTTTCATGCATATTCCCTATTATCTCGAATTAAAAATACTCGTATCAGTATTAGCATGTGACGAGGTACTCACGTGTCGTGCGTACTGCGTGCGGTAGACTCTGTTGGTGAGCGCGTGCTTGACGAGCGTGTACACCTGCGCGTGCAGGAAGTTGTTGTTGGGGTAGCGGAAGAACATGTCCACCAGCACGCCCGGCGTGCCTGCGCACACAACACCAGCTCACACTCTCAACTGTTAGTTTAGTACGCGCTCCTAACAACGGTATCGAAGAGCGTATGCACATTGCACAGTGCTCAGACTTTTTTTATTATTATTATTGAAAGGCTTGCGTTTGACTATATATTAAAACACTGGATAACCGTGCTGATCCGTAAAAAGTTGACCTGCCGTATAGATTATTTATCAAAAACATATCGCGATAAAAACGACCATGCTCAGACCTACCAAATACAAAAACACAAACACATTTCATAAATCACGGTGAAGCCTTCACGAAGGGGTTCGATAATAAACACTGTGACGCTTGATTTTTATGAATTCGAAAGATTTTTAATATTAATATTGTTGGTTCTTAAGATAAAAGCTCAGGCGAACGTAAAAAGCTCTGGATCTGAACGGTCCACAAGTATCCTAAACTAACCTAACTTGTAAATGCATGTCAACATACATTGCGCGGTTACATAACCTTTTGCTTGGATAACTGTAGAAGAAACTTTTAACCAGGTTGTATGGTTGAGTTAAGTTAGGGTTCAGAAATTAATATTGAACTATTCACAAGTTCAGACATTTTTGACGTTCAAGGTAACTAATTGGTCTTCATGGTTATACAGGATTATTTGTAAAACACTGGTAAACTCCCAGGACTATTGTAATGACATTATAAACAACAACGTTTGTTCTATGACTTTTAAAAATGTATCATATTTTAGTTTAACAGATTTTCATACAAAAATAAAAATATTTAAATTTGACGTTCTAAATGTTACGAAATCTATGCGAAGCAAGCTATAGTACAATAGTGATGGGGGTGCTTGATGCGTTTGCGTCGCGTCATAGAGATGTAGGTATACCAAAATACAGTGTTGAAATGTGTTAGATAGAACAACGAAATCTTGAAGGTTTGTTTTTGGTAAATGTATTATGTTTTGTAAAAAGTCATAGAACAAAAGTTATTGTTTATGATGTTATTAATACAGTCCCGAATGGTTGTTAGTGTTTTACAAATAACCCTGTATATTGTTTAGTGTAGTAGTAGTTGTTGTTGCCTGTTAGTGGTAGTTACCGAGCGTGAGCATGGTGGTGGGCACCTCCTCCACCTCGGAGAGCGCCAGGTGCGCCAGCAGCGCCGCCACCTGCACGCGCGCCAGCCCCACCGCGCCCGAACAAGTCTCCTCCGAGCGCGTCGTCGCCTCCTGCGCACACCCACATTACTAAACTGCATACTCATTACCGATTATATTACGGCAACAATATAAAATAAACAAGAAGCTGAGTAGAGAACCTGATATCAGGAACCGGATACCGGATATCGGAATATCTGAATCTAAGAGTAATAAAATACGAAACGAAACCAACAACAACCACTAACCGAGAATTGGGCCAAGGTGAATTAGAGCAATCGTGAATAAGGTGAATTGAAGCAATCGTGAATAAGGCGAATTGAAGCAATCGCGAATAAGATGAATTGAAGCAATCGTGAATAAGGTGAATTGGGGTAAGCGTGAATAAGGTGAATTTGATCAATCGTGAATATGGTGAATTGCATCAATCGTGAATATGTTGAATTGGGGTAACCGTGAATAAAGTGAATTGGAGCAATCGTAAATACGATGAATTGGAGCGATCGTGAATAAGGTGATTTAGGGTAACCGTGAATAAAGTCAATTGGAGCAATCGTGAATACAGTGAATTGGGATAATCGAGAATAAGGTGAATTGGGGTTAATCGTGAATAAGGTGAATTGGGGTTAATAGTGAATAAGGTGAATTGGGGTTAATAGTGAATAAGGTGAATTGGAGTAATCGTGAATAAGGCGAATTAGGATAATCGTGAATACGGTGAGTTGGAGTAATCGTGAATAAGGGGAATTGGAGCAATCGTGTAGACTAGCAAGAACTAAGCTCATTTCCTTACTGTGTCGCAGATCGAATTTTCATTGGACGTGTCGTAACTTTTTTAACCTGAGTTTACCTTGGAGCACAATTTTAACACACGCAGCAGCTGCAGGTGCAGCGCCACGGCCAGCTTCACGCTGCTGCGCTCCTCGCACTCGCCCGACGACGTCTTCATTCTACTGTCAGACCTTCAGTTGCGGGACTCACGTGCGGGTGTCGCGGCTCTGAGGCGGGGTCGTGCAGCAGCGCGTGGTGCAGCAGCGGCAGGTGCGGCGCCACGGCCAGCTCCACGCTGCTGCGCTCCTCGCTCTCGTTCGACGACGTGTTCATTCTACAGTCAGACCTTCAGTTGTGGGACTCACGTGCGGGTGTCGCGGCTCTGAGGCGGGGTCGTGCAGCAGCGCGTGGTGCAGCAGCGGCAGGTGCGGCGCCACGGCCAGCTCCACGCTGCTGCGCTCCTCGCTCTCGTTCGACGACGTGTTCATTCTACAGTCAGACCTTCAGTTGTGGGACTCACGTGCGGGTGTCGCGGCTCTGAGGCGGGGTCGTGCAGCAGCGCGTGGTGCAGCAGCGGCAGGTGCGGCGCCACGGCCAGCTCCACGCTGCTGCGCTCCTCGCTCTCGTTCGACGACGTGTTCATTCTACTGTCAGACCTTCAGTTGTGGGACTCACGTGCTGGTGTCGCGGCTCTGAGGCGGGGTCGTGCAGCAGCGCGTGGTGCAGCAGCGGCAGGTGCGGCGCCACGGCCAGCTCCACGCTGCTGCGCTCCTCGCTCTCGTTCGACGACGTCTTCATTCTACTGTCAGACCTTCAGTTGTGGGACTCACGTGCGGGTGTCGCGGCTCTGAGGCGGGGTCGTGCAGCAGCGCGTGGTGCAGCAGCGGCAGGTGCGGCGCCACGGCCAGCTCCACGCTGCTGCGCTCCTCGCACTCTCCCGACGACGCGTAGCCGCCGCGCCCAGACTCCTCGTCGCTCGATGCCTTTTTCATTCTACTGTCAAACCTTCAGTTGTGGGACAATGCAATAAATTTGCTAAACTACATTCTGGCATAATATAATTCTTATTATAAACACGTTCATTAGTAGTTCAATCTTCGACAAACAATGGGGCACTTCAGCAAGCTTCAACATTCTAATTCCAACTAATTTATAACAAAAAAATGTTTCTACATAATGTCCATTATATGTAGACTTTGAGATCATCCAACTGATGTGCCCCAAAACGGTTTTATTAGTGCTACGTCATCTGAATACATAAGTTCTAAAGTCAAGGTTTCAGACTTTTCCCTGTAAGATATTTCATGATGATATTAAACAACAATGGGCTGAGAGCACTTCCTTGATGAACTCCTACTACAATATTGAAGCTCTCTGACAACCCAATTGGACTTTTGACACATGTTTGTACCTTGTTATACATATATATGTCGATTATATGTTTTATGAACCTCCGAAATGTTTTGTGACCTTAAAGTTTGCCATATTAGTGTCCTTGTCACCCTATCAAAGGCCTTTTCAAGGTCTATAAACATCATACCAGAGGTTTCGTTTATTTTCTAGTGTTTTTTCAACTATCGGCCTTAAATTGCATCCGTGGTTCATTTGTCTGCCATGAAGCCGAACTGGTTCTCCGTGATATTTACGTCAAGAAGCTGCCCACTACGGACTCGTTCCCAGATCGTGAACGCAGAGCGATGTTAATTTAACAGTGCGGAAATTGCCGCAATCTCTCACATCTCCTTTATTCGAGAACGTGACTATCATTAAAATTTTATTAAGAGAGTTTATTTAACGTCCGTAAGTGTATCTGTGGTATCACAGCAGGCCATAACAGAATACCAGCGCTACGTTATTTATCATTTTAAATTTTGCAGCACATGCTGAGTTAGGCCTTAGGCGCCTTTTTGGCCCCGCTCAGATTTTGCAACAATTATGTCTACATTTAGTTACTTGGTATAATTATATTGTTGCTACCAGTCAATACTAAGCTCTGGTAAACCTCTAAATTAGCCTTCTCCCTTCGGCTACTCAGTCCTCGAATATTCCATTTGGGAACCTATGCATTAGATAGCTCTTTTACTGGTTTCGAGCTCGTTTTGCTGTTAACGAAAAGGATCCAAAGTGCGCCCGTGTTGCCGTAGGTTCCTTTTTTTTGGGCTTCACAAAAGTAATCCACTACTTGACTTCTCAAGGGATTACTGTTTTTGCCATTTAATGTGCGCCATTTGATCTTCTCGATATTTCGTACAAGTACGCGTTCAAGGCTGTTATTAGAAGCCTGTGTTGGCAAGTGAGTGGTTCTCCCGGAATAACCTTGGAGTTTTTGATTTGTCTGGTATCACTTTTATCTTTCAGGATATAGTCTACCTCCGACTTGCCGCTCTTGTAACTGATAAGGTTTTCATCAATGATATATTTTTTAAAAGATTATGGAAGTCCGCAATTTATATAAAAAAAAGTTTCCTCTTTTTGGTTTTGGTGTCTGAATCCAATTCCAAAGCCAATGCCAATGTTGCGACATAAAACCCATCGCTATCTACAATCAAGTGGCCATTTAGGGCCAACGCGGCGTAAAGCGGGCGCCCGCGCGAGTACCCGTCCCGTGTGCGGCGGTGTGATCCGTAGCGGAAACCGGATTATTACCTGCGCTGTGTATGCACGGTGTGCATGTAGTCGAGTCAACGGAGAAATTTGATGTATTATTACGTAGCCCTTAGGTCTCCGCAGATGAATTTTTGCTCCGCTAAGGGTATAGTTCTTAATTGTGCTTGTAAGTCTTTCCAGAACTCTTGTTTATCTTCTTTTGAGCATCCTGCCTGTGATGCGTAAACCGAGAGGTTATCTTTGGTAAGTTTTACTGACATGATTCGATCATTGGTGCTTTTTTTTATGTCAACGACATTATTACCGAGATGTTGGCCTAATATTACAACAAAGCTTATCTACAGCGGAAAGGAGAATGCCAGGAATGACTCCTGGCATTCTCCTTTCCGTTGTAGATAAGCTTATAACCCCGATATAGCGTGATTTAGTACCCTCCTATTCTGTCTCTTGCACACAGTAATATGCGATGTCTCTCGAGATTTTACTAAGTTCGGTACTGAAACATTTTTTGTTTACCGTCGACAGGCTCTATTTCTGTTTATTTTATCTCAATCTATCAATATTTGAACCCCTGACGTCTAAGCTAGATAGAAACCTGTATTACAGACGGCAAAATTGTGTGAAATTGCGATTTGTTTGAATAGCGATTTGAATTTGATTGTTTTTTTAAGCACGAAAATTGGGCTTCATAATAGATGTGATATTGTGTCGTGCGTGTCTTGATGCCTGTCAGCGTAGAGATTGATAGATGCTATTGGTAGCACCAAACACACAAATAAGTTCTGTATAAAGAGTCTGTGCGGAAAGTAAATAGTCGTGGGATTTGAGACACTGCATGCTGTAGATAAATATCATTTTTGTTATCTTGACAACATTGTTACTTACGTCATTATAGTGCGACTGTTACATCTTGATATTTTGAAACTATGTTAGACTACTCCTTGCAGCGGCTCCAACCTCTAATAAAAATTTTCCTACTGGTTGAACTTGCTCACATGATGAAAATGCAAAATTATTGCATAAAAGCTATATTATTGCAATGTTTATCATTAATTTCATCCGTCTAGTAGTTTTTACGTGAATGAGTAACAAACATTCATATATACATGCGTTCATCCTCACAAACTTTCGCATTTATAAAATTAATAGCATACGACATAAGCGAAGCCACGGGTAGAACCCAGTTAAATATCAACGTTTAAATTGAAGTTATGTATAAAGAATATGACTAAAAATTTATTTGAAAATGAATCTAGGTCTCGAAAACTGTAATTTTTTTTACCACAAAAAAAAAATTGCGATTCGGAAAAATATTCATAAGTCAATACGAGAATTGAACTGTTTTCATTGGCAAGTTTGTACGGAACCCTCAGTGTGCAAGTCCGACTCGCACTTACCCGGTTTTTTTTATTTTAGTTACTGTATTTTTATAATTAAATTAAAATAATTTAATATTTTCATGATTAAATGAATTTCCGTTTAATTTATATATATTTGGAGATATCAGGAACCGGAGTTTATCTAGGAAGTCTAAAAATATTAAAATAAAAGTGTGTAACACTTAAACACAGCGTACCAACATTTCCAACGTTTGTGATTTTGTTTAGATCAATAATGGTGATTGATTGACAAATCTGTATTTTATTAAATATTATTTCCCTTGTGGCTTCGCGATTTTTTTTTATCACCTTTCTTAAGATTTCAAATATAAATCACAATAAAATAATATGTTAAACAAAGCTGTGTCAACACGAAATAACGTTTTGGTATTTGACGGATAGGTTGGGTTGCCACATAAAATTTTTATGTTGTTTTCACTTTACACCACGACCATTCTTTTATCGCACAGATTCTACTCAATATTCATATGGATTGAGATCAACATAGTAAGTTAGTAATGATATAGATTAGTAAAAGCCATGATCAGTGTTATGATTGTGTTCAGTAATAGTAATTAATGTTTTATTTACAAGAAAAAGAAGTAGTGTTAAATAATGATGATTGTGGTAAGTTCAGGGTAGTACTCACAGGATGGGCTCGTGCATGAGCAGCGCGCGCAGCACCTGGCAGCCGTTGACGAGCGCGTGCGTGCGCGCGTGCGGCGGCGACGTGAACATGCCCGCCAGCAGCGCGCGCACGCCCGCCTCCGACTGCAGCCGCGACACCAGCGCCCACGACGTGCGCGGCCTGACACACAACACAACACATTACAAGCGTGCGTGCGCGCGTGCGGCGGCGACGTGAACATGCCCGCCAGCAGCGCGCGCACGCCCGCCTCCGACTGCAGCCGCGACACCAGCGCCCACGACGTGCGCGGCCTGACACACAACACAACACATTACAAGCGTGCGTGCGCGCGTGCGGCGGCGACGTGAACATGCCCGCCAGCAGCGCGCGCACGCCCGCCTCCGACTGCAGCCGCGACACCAGCGCCCACGACGTGCGCGGCCTGACACACAACACATACCACTTGTAACACATTACGAGCCAAACTTTTTATATCAATCAGGTTTTAACTTTATTATTTAGCCTGCAGGTCACTCGCAGCCGAGGCTTGGTAATACGTGCAGCCGCAGTCGAGGCTTGGCACTGCGTGCAGCCGCAGTCGAGGTTTGGCACTACGTGCAGCCGCAGTCGAGGCTTGGCACTGCGTGCAGCCGCAGTCGAGGTTTGGCACTACGTGCAGCCGCAGCCGAGGCTTGGCACTACGTGTAGCTGCAGTCGAGGCTTGGCACTGCATGCAGCCGCAGCCGAGGCTTGGCACTACGTGCAACCGCAGTCGAGGCTTGGCACTACGTTCAGCCGCAGTCGAGGCTTGGCACTGCGTGCAGCCCCAGTCGCGTTTGGAATGTTTTCACAAAAATCCATACTACTACATATTAAACCAGTCGTGCAGCTGCAGCCGGCTTCGTGCTGCCTGCGTCCGCAGCCTATAGCCGAGGTACGAATAAGCTTACGGTTCGTGCATACCTGGTGGAGCAGCCCTCCCCGGCGCAGCCATTAACGATGAGGTCGCACAGCAGCGCGGCGGCGTTGGCCGAGGCCACGGCCGCGATGCGCGCGCGCGCCTCCGCGCTCGGCCCCGCTCCCCGCCCCGCGCCCCCTCCCTCCGGCGCCGCCGTGCTGCCCGCGCCCACAGGGGACGATTCTGTACTGCTCTCCGGTTTTGGCGAACCTAACAATTAATTCGAAACTAGCAGATAATCCAAAATAATTTCATATCCGTAACCCTATCCGAAACCGATATAATACTATTCCTATTTTCGTATCCGTATTCAGATCCGACATTTTATATCCATAACTTCCCTGATTTCCACTGCCTACATTCAGAGGCAAAAAAATTGTAAAATAAAACATGTTTCTGTGAGTAAATCTAGCTTTGTATGCTCTAGTCTGGCTCACCTTTCTCAGCATCAGCGTCGCTCGCGGCGGCGTCCTCCTTGTGGTTGACGTCGCTCTTCTCGCTCGGCTCGCGCTCCGCCTTATCGGCAGTCTCAGGCGCCGCCCCGGCCAGCTCGTCCGCCACATACGTGCCACACACGATCTGGATCAGACACTCCAGGAACTGGTGCTCTTCTAACCACTGTACGATGAAAACGCTACAGTTATCGACTGTGTACTTACTAAACTTTAACTAATAAAACTCCAACTCGCAACCGCCATGATGCATACGAGCACAAACGGAGACGAAGTAAAAGTAGTATTGTATACTACTTTTGATCATATCAGTAGTGTTCTGTGGCTTCTGCCTACCCCCCATAGGAAAACGTGTGGTTATATCTATACAAAGTACAACATGTATTCTGATCTCCTGAAAACCAATTAAGACCGCGATTACCTTATAAGAATGTAAAAAAACGGGCCAAGCGTGAGTCAGACACACAAACAAGAAGGGTTTCCGTATGTTCGTAATTCTAATAAATTTTCTGCGGAAAAAGATAAGTAGGATTGAAGAACAAACATACGTTAGTAGTTGAAAATATTCTGCCATATAAAGATATACGTCACTGTCAATTCTTTAACTGAAAATGTAAGTTTGTAATCACTAAAAAATATGTCCACGTGATAAAGCCGCATAAACGAATGTCACATTGTCCCTTTACTTGTGCTATGAGACCTTACTTTTTGCCCATGATTTATAGTCAGCGAGAAGTGTCCTTTTATTGTTGATTTTCTTGAAAGTATACAGTATAGTTGCTAGTGTAAAAAAAATCTCCATAAAAATACAAATAGATAAAATGCATAAATTCATTGTAAATTCTGTGACGAGTTTACAATAACCCAAATAACACAGTTTGAAGCCAGCGACGGGTCAGTTTGATGTTCATTTTAACTTCACACCTCCACTGTTCCTACTAAAGTGTCTTGACCGACGGACAACGAATTGATCTAAAGGTTTTTTCTTCCTTTTGAGGTATCACCTCAAACGAAACCCCAAAATATGAGAAACAAGTGAAATCGTAACATTTGAAAGAGTTATCATCGCCCTAGAACGCAAAGGGCAAATGAAAGACCATGTGGGGTTTAGTCAGTAAATGTCTGAGTGTAGGGGATTTCTAGATAGGCCAGTGAGATTGGTAGGTATTGGTTTTTCCATTACGAATTTCTGATTAGCAAAACTGAATATAAACTTGTACCAAATCGTTATGAGCTCATAAGGCAACAATTTGATGTAGAGTAAAAATACAATCGAATACAAGTCTGGAAGCCCAGTTTGCGATAATTACACGGCAACAAATCACAGTTCCAGTGACCTCAAATTTACATTCTATAGCAAAAACCTGTAAAGAACGACCCACCTTCGAGTGTAATCTAATACGTAAGCACCGGTACGGAGCCCACATGACTAGCTCGCGAGTGCTGCTTGCGCCAGCTGTGCCAACACAGCACTGTCCGTATGTCGCCCTACTTCGGCAACACATTGTCAATATTTGTAAACTTTCACACAATGCCATCAACAACACAATAACTGTATGTTTAGCAAATTCTTACTACTTACCTGTTCTAATATGTACTTAATTCACACATGCTAACAATATGACTAACGAAGTAAATATTGTCAATTTTCGCGAATTTCTATGTATAGTATGTGATTCATATTTATAATTTTCGAGACAAAGGGGTTATTCACAAAAGAATTAATCAATCGATACAGCGGCACATTGACCCCCAGGTCATAGAGCCTCCTCAAAAAGTAGAATCATATACCTATTTATTTTAGCTAACCTAACCTGACCCTGCCCACAAGAAGAGAATAACATAAGTATACCCTTAGCACAGGAAAACCATAAAAAAAACAACTGAAAGAACTATAAAAAAGACCTAACAAGAACTTGTACACAAGAGACGTTTCATCATATACCTGAATGTAGAAAGTTGACCAGACCGGACTCGGATCATACTCCAGTGATAGCTACCATAAGCGATTGAAAGATCAATACGACTGTATTTCGGTAATAACTAGTAATTGGTGATCCAGATTTGGTTAAGTCCAATCTACAAAGCTTGGAGCACAGGCGTAGGGTAGCCAGCCTTTCGGTATTTTACAAGATTCATTTTTGACAGTATGCGGGAATTGCAAGACTTGATTCCGCCATCACTCTTCTACCATCGAACAACACGACATACATCGTGTGTCTCCAACGTTACATTGTTAACACATCTACAATCTGGACTAAGCGTTTCGCCTCGTCGTTTATACCGCGTACATCGAAGGACTGGAACAATTTGCCTGCTGGGGTCTTCCCGTCCGATTATAATTTAGGTTTCAAGACTAGAGTGAATATGCTCTTAAAAACTAATGCGCTTCACCATCAATGATTGCATCACTCTTTACGACTAAGTGGGACTGCGGTAAAGCAATAGTTTATATGAATAAATAAAAAATAGACTAGATGGCGATTATTTATAACAGTTGCAGATTATTAAAAAAAAAATATTGGATCCGTACACAAGCTTCTGACGCGGACGTTTCATAATTTTCCATGTTGGACTTCGTAAAATATTGTTAATTTTGTGTTTCTTTTTAGGGTTCCGTAGCCAAATGGAAAAAAACGGAACCCTTATAGATTCGTCATGTCTGTCTGTCCGTCCGTATGTCACAGCCACTTTTTTCCGAAACTATAAGAGCTATACTGTTGAAACTTTGTATGTATTCTGTGAACCGCATTAAGATTTTCACACAAAAATATAAAAAAGCAATAAATTTTGGGGGTACCCATACTTAGAACTGAAACTCAAAAAATTTTTTTTCATCAACCCATTCGTGTGGGGTATCTATGGATAGGTCTTCAAAAATGATACTGAGGTTTCTAATATCATTTTTTTCTAAACTGAATAGTTTGCGCGAAAGACACTTCCAAAGTGGTAAAATGTGTCCCCCCCCCCCTCTAACTTCTAAAATAAGAGAATGATAAAACTAAAAAAAATATATGATGTACATTACTATAAAAACTGCCAACGAAAATTGGTTTGAACGAAATCTAGTAAGTAGTTTTGTTTTTAATGCGTCATAAATCGAAAAAAATACAGTATTATTAAAACATCGATCAAAGTTACAACACATTACAAGAACTTTTGTATTATGTTACTTGCTGCTACGGAATCCTTCATGGGCGAGTCCGACTCGCACTTGGCCGGTTTTTTCTCAGTAAACTTAACTGGCTGTTAGGTAGAAAATCATATTTCTTTTTGGCAAACAAACTCTTTATGTACTAAGCAGTATTATTACCCATTTGTATACACGGTATTGAACTGGAAGCCTCATTAAAAAAATTGCATTAAGGATATATTGCAAAGATTTCAAAACAAGGTTTTCAAAAATGTATGAGGTGCTCTTTGGTACCTTAAGACCCGCTGCATGAGCATTTATAAACTAAAAACAGTAAAAGATGAAATTGAGCTTAGGACAAGATGTATAAAGTTTACTATCGTGCAGTGGTCGTGAGCTCAACTGCTGAGCTTGCGGTGCGTTCATCTCCAGGTCATACGAAGTGTGTCAGGCATCTGGATTTTCCATAAGGAAACATTGGATACTTCCATTGAATTATAACTTGTACCATAATGATGCCAAAGGCTGACTGACGAAATGTAGAACTTGTACTATGCATTTTTGTGTTTAACTTCCACACAACGCCATCTAGCCTCAAACTAAGCGTTCCATCGTCGACCGCATCGTCGCTTTCCATCAGGTGAGATAGCGTTCAAGCGCGAACCTATCAATAATAATAAAAAAGCTTGTGATATGAGTACTAGACAACTGATAAACGTATTTCTATATTTCTAAATACATTTAAATTATACTTAGATAAATTATACCCAGACACAGAACAAATGATCGTGCTCATCACACAAACATTTGTCCTGGGTGGGAATCGAAGTCACGACCTCCGGTATAGCAGTCAGGGCCACTGACCACTAGACCAACAGGCCAGTCAACTCTTCAGCGAGTACGAGCGTGTTGTTGACAACGTGACTCCGCAGCATTTCGCACGTCATCGAGCGCTACTCGTGCTGGCTCCGCGTAAACACGTCCCTCACGACTGTGCCTGCTCGGGCACACAAAGCAAGGCGCCACACGCGGTTTGGGACACAACAGAACACGAACAGATTATGTTTCTCAGATAAGCAGCCATTGATACCGCCACAATATGGTTCACGATTCTTCCGGCATTGTTTCTAATTGCCTTTGTGCAATGATAGGCTAAATGCACGACTTATTATATGGCTATAATGCTAAATAAAACAATTGATTTGTAAGGCGTCCTAAATACGCATGTTAAGGCGGCGACCCTGATGCAATTCAAAATACTGTATAATAACAGGCAAAACAAGCGATAATAAGACAAACCAGTTATCAAAAGAACAACCTTCAGCTTGTTGACAAGCACGTGCGAGCACCGTGACTAAGTAATTGCTGAGGTCACTGCAACGAACATGTAGCCAATGTATGTGTGCATGTGAGATGCGCACATACGCTGCCCTTTTCGTTAAACATGCCCGAAACATTTAACGCAATCGTATTGTATAATTCTGTACTCTGCTTTTTTTTTAGGGTTCCGTACCCAAAGGGTAAAAACAGGACCTCATTACTAAACTAAGACTCCATTGTCCGTCTGTCTGTCACCAGACTACAGTCTGCACCTTATCAACCGTGATAGCTACAGTTGAAATTTTCAGATGATGTATTTCTGTTAGTGCTATAACAACAAATACTAAAAACAAAATAAAATAACTTGTGTAAAAAAGGGCTATATAGATACCGGTACGGAACCTTTCGTTCGCGAGTCCAACTCGCACTTGGCCCGTATTTTTTGGTGTCGGTGTCATTTTGTTGTTTCTGTTTCGAATAAAATATATTCTAAACTATGCCAGGAAATCACAGTTTAACGTGTGTCAAACATGCCATTTTCACAGAAGCTATCTGGCCTCCTAAATACCTAAGTACCTGAATTCAACTTCGCAATCACCAAAATCAGGCCTCATCTAGTTTAAATCAATTTAAAAAATAAATATGTCAACATTTTTATAACTGGTTGTTGTTGATTATATTCAAGCAATCGCAACGACCATAGACTTCGGGAGGTGTGACTGCACCCCCCTGGGCCTCAATAGAATATTCAAATCTAAAAAATATTAGAAACCCAAGTTAGTAGATATTTCTGCCTGACTACTTTTAGCTTCGTCGCTCGTCGTCGTGCGCCTACCGCGGCCGGAAATCGCTCTGCGATTCCCGACTCCCGGGGCGTCTTCTGTCGCGGCGGCTGGGGCGTGGGATTGTACATTCTCTCACTCTAACGACTACGCTAGCATTACAGATTCGCAAAAGAACGCAACTGCATCCCATTTCCTCTCGCTCCGGACCATGGCCTGGCACGATAGGTCACAGGCGCCGATAGCCTCCACTAGGACACGACGGAACTGCGCCCATGAAGTTAATGTGATTAGTTTCCCACGATTCAGTTAATGAGCTACCACAGATGCCACATGACATGTGCAGAAGCAGTAATTGCCTGACAAGTGTGTCTTCAACACAGTCGTAAAACTTGGGATACGGTTTCTTGGCAATGACACAGGTGACGTGGGTTTTGAACTTTTCCTTGCTATATAATCGTGTATGCTGTTTATGAGAATGACTTACTTATTCAATATCATATTTAGGCTAATTTATTCATACAGCCTAATTTTGAAAAAATGTATTTCGATTTGTAGTTTTTACCGCTATTTCTAATAAATTAAAATGAAGTGAATGAAGTGGGGTATTAAAGAAACAGGAACTGTTGTGACTGCTCTGCATAAAGTGGGAAAAGAACCTGCAACAACTTATGTTTGTTTATCACACCATAGATAACAAAATGTTCACCAACAGTTCTTCTGTTGACGTTCCTTCGGCGAAATGTTGGCTCCCCTGCCTGTCTACAGAAAAAAGAAGGGAAAAATGAAAAGAGTGGCCTACTCTACCAAAATTTTTGCACGAAATGTGAAACTAAATTGACTTTAACGGTAGTCGCACCACTTTAAGGAGAAAAAATGAGGGGAATGGGGTTTTATTAAAAAAAGCAAGTCTAAAAGGAAGTTGTTGGATGGAGAGGTACGATATTGCGGCGTGGTGGTTAACCCAACGTTGTATGCTTTATTCAAAAATAGTTTTTACAGTTTCCAAAAGAAATAATAAAAAAATATTTAAGGCAATTGAAAAGGAACGAAATATCAGTATTTCCCTAATATTAAGTAATTTAATTGCTAAAAATATAGCAACACTGTTTTTCCGTATTGCCAACATTACGGCAAAGGAACCTCTTAAGTGAAACGCACTATAGTGTTGTGACGACTCAACAGCAAAGAAAAAAGCAGCAAATGCAGTGAATGCTGTCAAATCCAGAATTCGTCGAAATCCCTTGAGGAAATGAAAAGATCTTATCTCATGAAATGAAGATACCCGCTATAACGCTGTCGCGCATCATCAATAAAAACCGTATACTAGGTGCTTATCGGCGATACACGGGGTATATCTTAACGTGTAACTTAAATCGAAGAGAGTGGAAAGATCAAAACGTTTGCCATCAGCGTAACGAATAAAGTTACGCTGATGGCAAAAAGACTGATGAGAAAATTTTCACAACCGAGGAACAATTACAACCAGCAAAATGATCGGGTGTCTGCTCGAAGCTCTCAACTGATCATCGTGCGGCATCAATACTGGTGCCCTAGGCTCTTCCAGACCTCAACCCCTTGGACTACAGATAGTGGTTTGTGTTTGAGGACATGGCCTGCTCTAAATGTCAGAATAATTTGAAATCCTTAATAAATTCTTTACGATCAGCAGTAGATAGCTTTCCAATGGACACAATGCGTAAAGCAATAGACACGTGGCCTGAACGCTTACATGCCTGTTTTATAGTGTCTACACACCAAAGCCCGCCGGCACGAACCCGGCGCGAGCTAGCAGACTAATCCGCGCGCTCCACAACTCCCAGTGGAGCGCGCGGATTGGTCCGCCAGGTACGTGCCGCCGGGCTTCGGTGTGTAGACACCATTAAGGTTAAGGGGTTTTGAGTAGAAGTATGTATTAATTTCGTGTTTAAATTCTCTATCTTACTTCCCTCACTCTTTTATACTTCTAACTCGGTATTTTTTTTTTATTTTTTTTTTCGGCAAGAGTGGGAATCCTCATGGACGGCCAGGCTGCCTCATAAACGAGCCAGTCTGGGCAGTGTCAGACTCCTACTGACTAAAACCACACTCCTGCCTTACATTTAAACCACAGACATACTTGTTTAAGACATACTTGCTAATAAGCTGTAAATACAGTGTTTATTTTGCCTTCTCTTTTTTTTTGTTTCCTTTGGTAGAAATTTCAAGTTTTTTTTTTCCCCACTGAGTCTGATAATACAGGTAACGTTATGTTATAACTATTAATACCTTCTCTTCAACCACAGTTTATACACCCCAAGACCGGTCGCTATTTTCCGTTAAAAACCAACCGCCCCGAGCAATACCCGCGTCGTAATACGTAACTCGGTATTAATGTGCTATAGAAGACCATCTCATTCGAGACTGAGTGTGGAAGATTCACTCCCTTAAAAATAGTCCTGCTGGTGCCTGGCAATGACTCGCATGAAATTACAAGGAAAACTAAAGTATGTATCAGTCTATCTCATATGTTTCTATAACAATATGAAATGGAATCTTCAGACCTACCTCCATGACAGTCTTTTTGAACAGGTCGTCGAGGCGGATGAAGTACTTGAAGGTGTCGGCGATGGCCGACGTGGACATGTGCCGCAGCAGATTGGGCAGGAAGTCGCGCCGCGCCTTGAAGAAGTCCAGCACGCGCAGGCACACGATGTGGTACAGGTAGCAGTCCTGACGAACAACCACACGTTATATATCCATACGATACACTAGCTTCTGCCACCAGCGTCGCCCGCCTCAAAAATTTATAACTAATAATAATATGTACTAGCTTTTGCCCACTAATTCGTTCGCATGTGTCGGTTTGTTGACACAAAACGACGTTGTGATGTAACTTTTAGATAAAATTGATGACAATAGTTGACAAAAGTGGTTAACAATAATTTTTGGACGACTAACATAGCATTCCATAAATAGTAGTAGGTATAGTATAGTACAATTGGCTGTTTTCCGCAACTCCACGACCAAAGCGCGTAACTTGCGTACGGGTGGAACAAATGTGTCATTCAATCCATCATGGCCTTCCTTGAGGAGCTGGCTCCTCAAGGAAGGCCAGCAACGCCTCATCCCATAAATATTAGACATATTCTGATTAGCAGTCAAAATATAATAGTTTCAGTAAGAATAGACTTGCATTTTTGTTTTGGAGGAAAATTTTAAGGGGAATACCCTTACAATTTTCCTTGCCAGGTTATATAATGGGGCGTGTCAACAAATTGCATGGGACATGCTTACATCAATTAAGAGCTTAAGTAATTTTTTATATTTATTTGCTGCCTGTGACATATAATCATCCACTTTTGGCGGAAGAAGAAAAGGAAGAACATATTAATCAGGTAAGGCGTCGAAAAGTTTGAACATTTTCTCTCTGTAAACTCAATAATCACACTGAGCACACGCCGTGGGCGCCGACTCGACGCCGCGTGCTCCAAGCGCGCGCGGTGCTTCCCGCGTATCTTAGAAGACGCATGAGCATTTTTTGCCTGGTTCAAGCATAGATGCACTTAATTTCAATAATTGTAAAATTTTTGAGTGCCTTAATAAAATCCTCTCCACTGCGCTCCTCTCCATCTGCACTGACCCTTATAACACATGTGACAAGTGTGTAAACTATTACATCAACATTAAATATAGGATTACCTGTTTGGGACTTCTCTCCAGCAGCATTTCCACAGTTTTACTAAAGTAGGAGGCCAGCAGTGGGTTGAGCGGGGGATCCTTGTTGATGAAGTCGCACAGCCGGTTCATCTGCGTGGCGTCGAGAGACAGGCGGTCGCTCAGCATGGACAGCCGGCTAGTCAGCACCTCGCACGCGATGTTCGCGTGCCGGTACTGCGACGCCAGCTCCAGGTTCTTGGGCGGCTCCTCTGTTATTAATGTTATCAGCTCCGCCAGAACCTCTGGCTTTGTCAGGCTGGAATTTAACACAAAGATGTTTTATAAGTGCTGGTGGTACAACTGACTAAATAAACATGTAAATTACTGAGAAAAATACCTTTGTTTTAATCAAACATACTTATTATAATAGATACGGGCAACATGTATTAATTCATTAAACCCCAAGCGAACGCCGGCATTCGCACTGTCATTGTCTTTCTATTGTGTCTCTAATTGACACAATTGAAAGGTTAAGTTTAAAATATCAATTAAATTTGATAAATCAAGAGTGGATACTTTTCATCTGTCTTTGTTTTAGGAAAATAGGCCGCCTTATTGCAAAGTTATGGTTGGCGCATCGGTTCAGCATGAGTATGACATTCATTCTAGTTACGAAAAGAGATCAAATCAAATAAGTTTATTTATGTGACTCTGAAATCCTCTGACCTACCTTCCATTGCATATTAGCCAACACATAAACATAATTTCAGAATAATTTCTTATTCCATAATCAGAATTTAGATTGGTTATGTTGATCTCAAGATGACAGAATCTTTTCAATATGAAAGTGTACATAGTCAACCCAACACTTTAGGTAAATAAGCATCTGATTTTGTATAATCTCTACTCATAGGATCTCTCTCTAAAAGGTCTTCTGACCCCCCTGGTGAGTACATGCATTGATAAGTAAACCAAATAGGTTTGTTCTAATGTCACTTCAATACCATAAAGAAAAGTTGGTGATAAATCAAATTCTTTCTAAATCTTCTACAGTTAGACAATCTTCTTCATACTTGTTGCTTGCACAATTTGGGTCAAGAACAAGGACCAAATCTCTACTTGAAGAATTACTGTCTTATCATTCGAGATCAAACTTTTATTTATTTATTTAATGATGGAGAACCAACAGCTATAACAAATGGATAACAACAGTATACGAAACATTGTATACTTAAACAAAATATTGTGCCAGTAACAGGTGTAATGCAGTAGTTATTATCACTGAAGAAACTAGTTATAATATCTATTCTAAGAAGAGTCCTCCACTGGATTGATCCTACAGATTTATGATCTGTCATGCCAACTATTCTGAGATATTTTTGTGACTAAGCAGAATTCAGCTGATAAGTGCTGAATACATAAATGCTTTGTTGACAAGTAATTATAACCTGAATAGTGTAGTCATGAACTACTAGTGCACTTGCTCGCACTCGCTGGCAACAGTCATTAAATATTAAAGCCCTGTTAGGTATTGTTTGGCCTACACTAGCCAGTCACTGAACTCTAGATAACAACAGACTGGGGCAGGTAGGGCCTGCCCAACTGTAGCATGTGCTGATACTTACAACTGTATGAGTGCTTTGTTGTCCGCCTTGCATTCCTGCAGGATGTCGTCTGCCTCCAGCACTTGCGACAACGTTACATTCTGAAACAATAAGCTTACTGCACACATCCACAACATACAACACTAAACATCTCCGATACGCCTCTCTACTCGCGCACATGACATCATCGTCCACCCAGAACCTTGTTTTTCATCACAATAGGCGTCACTAACACGAAATAATACGAAAATTCATCGTTTTAACCACTCATAACCATCAATTTTTCAACAAAATACGCACCTCCTCTTTGAGAAGAAAATTTAACTCCCTAACTACGATATAGTTTCCGCTCCAAAACATAGTTAAAATTAATAAGTACAAGACGTGTAATTATTCTAAATCCATAGAAAACTTATTATTTTATATATTTTAGCGTTCCCGAGAGTGCAACGATCCGTTTTCTTTTTGACAGTTGTAATCGGTGTTGCCATGAAAGTTGACCAAAAAAAAAATTTAAAAAAAACCCATGTTAACGCAACGCAACGAAACGTAACCCCTTTTGTAAAAAGAGTTTTTTATCATTCCAGTTAACAGTTGAGTAAATTGCGAGAACCCACAGGACCTGTTATCATTTAAATAATTACTGTGATAATTATAACTGGGACTCCTTTTA
Source organism: Mythimna ferrago (assembly GCA_910589285.2). NCBI lineage: Eukaryota > Metazoa > Arthropoda > Insecta > Lepidoptera > Noctuidae > Mythimna > Mythimna ferrago. The sequence goes on from OU342684.1 coordinate 27,874,817, forward strand.
CTCTGACTGTGGAAAACTAGTAGGCGCTTGTGTATACAATAGCTTTTGTGTAATTATATAAACGGGAAAACGTAACACAATGGCGATTGGCCGAGGCTGGGCCATAAAATCAACAAAACAAATAAGTTGTTCGCACAATGAGGGTAGTATGATATGCTATACGATTACAATTATTTTGTATTTAAAATAAAATGTAGAACACTCGCGAAAAATGTAGTAGTGAAGAACTCAGACTCAGTTTTCTAATAGTGTGCTTTTTTGCATGTATCAAATTACAAAGGGTATATAAATCCTGCTGAATTTTTCCTATTCTGTTAAAGATCCCTTGGAGTTAATACATGAATCGAGAAGTACATCGGGACAAGTTACGATCAGTACTATTTTTGGGTATTTCGAGCGTGTTGTTTCTCAGCAGTTGAAAGCACAGACATGCAAAGATGTTGAGGGTTTGATTCGCAATATATTTTATTGAAAGTACCTACTAAAGATTTTGTTGTTAAAATAAATATTTTATACACAGATTATATACATAATTTTATTAATACAAAACAGATAATAATGATCATCGCTTGGCTTGCAGCAGCTGCATAGCGAGCGCCTCGGCCTCGTCCACAGAGAGCGAAGCGGCCACGTCCTGCACCTTCTTCAGCTTGCGAGGCGTCACGCTCGCCTGCGGGATGCCCCGGCTCTCCACCAGTTTCCGCTTAGTAGGCCTGCAACAAATGTCATTACTTTAATGATCTTTTTTACCCTATAGACCTGACCTACTACAAACTAAATAACATGGATACATTGGAATAAACAAAAACCGCAAAATTTTAGCTGCCGCCTATGACTCTGCCCACGTGATATTACTCATACTACTTCTCATCTTCATAAATTATAACCTACTTGCAACTCGTAATTCGGGGCCGTTACCACTCGGCCACCACTGCTCTTAAAAGAAAAAATGTCGTACCTTTCAATCGTGGAAATTACAGACACAATAGAAAGACAATAGGTGCGCGAACGCCGGCGTTCGCTTTGGGGTTTAACCCGTTGACTGCCGGAACGCAGATCTACGCGAGACACAATGGCTTTTTAATTGTGTCTCTAATTACGGCATTCGAGAGGTTAATGAATTAATTCAATGACTCCACTAAAAGTCAAAATTACAAGATCTTTACCTGTGGAACTTCTGGTCTACTTCAGATTCATCACCAGATCCAGCTGATTCATTGTCTTCGCGATTTGACGCTTCAGGGCCACTACCTTCTTCAGAGCCACCACTTTTATCACTGCCATCTTTCTTACCGTACACTTTGTCAGGGTCAGGTAACCATGATAGGTCAGGTCCATCAGACTCTGATTGTGACCCAAAATCATCTTTCTCCCCTTCCTCTTCCTTCTTCTTATTCTTAAGCTTCCGTTTCTGTTCCTTATGCTTAGCTTTAACCTTTTCTCTAAACCTAATCTTGTCAAATTTATCTTCTTCTTGCAACACCTCCTTTGCCTTTTCTATATCAATACCTCCTACATTCTCATTCAAGAACTGTTTTGCTAGTTCTGATTTTACATCTCTCTTCTCATCTTCCATTGCTTCTCCCTCTTCTGTAAACTTCACAGTTGTGTTTACTTTAATCTTCTTCTTCAGGAGTTTCTTAGCAACAGCTGCCTTTGTTAAAGGTTTTGCTTTCTTTTTCGATGTTGTTTGTACTTCTTCAAGTGGCTCGTCGCCAGGGTCGACATCCACCCTCTTGACTTGCAAAAAGTCTTCCTCATCACTATCCGCATCATTATGAAAATCAAATTTAATGAGGGATTCTTTCTTTTTTTGCTTTTTAAGTTTCTTTTCAAGCTCAACTTTAGGTTCTTCTGCTTCACTTTGATCAGTTTCTTCATCAGACCTAGTTTTAGCTTTCAACTTCTCAATGGCATTATTGTTTTCATTTTCTTCAGATTGCCTCTTTTGTGCATATTGATATTTCTTCAAAAACTTAATATATGGTGGCACTATCAATCCCAGCGACCTAGCAAATGCATCTGTATCTAGTAGTTGCACATTGAATACCTCTTTGTTCTTCATAAGGAATACAGATTTCAGATAGCTGACAAAAGCCCTCTGTGCACTCTGTTTGAGCTCTGTGCTGTCAGACAAGAGACTTTCTATCTTCCTCTGAGGTGCAACCACTTTTGATGGATCAACCTGTATTTTATTAATGGGAATTTTACTTTTTTGTAGGTCTTCAACTATTTTCTCCTCGTGTGGTAAGAGCATTAACAAACCTTCACCTTTACCAGTAAATCCTCTAGCTGTGCGACCAGCTCTATGAATGTATGTCTCCACATCTTCTGGACAGTCCATTTGAATCACCCAATTAACACGGGGGAAGTCAAGTCCTCTAGAAGCTAAATCTGTAGCAAATAGCACAACGTTTGATTTTCGACAAAATTCATTGTATATCCTCTCTCTTTTCTCTTGATGTAAAGTGCCATAAAGTGCCAACAAGCTAATGCCAGGCCTCAGTTTGCAGAACAACTCGTATATGTACTTTACTTGTTTGCAAGTAGCCATGAACACTATCACTTTTTGCTTCAAATGGTTCTTAATGAATGACCAAAGGATCCCTATTTTCTCATCGATCTCACAAATGATATAACTCTGTTGCAGCAAGTCAGGGGTTACGGTTTCAGCCTGCTCGTGTGGAGCAATGTATGTGGGGAATGACAAGCTGAGGCGAGCTAGATCTTTCACTGACTTAGTTTGTGTGGCAGAGAATAGCAGAGTTTGTCTTTCAGGTGGCAAGTTCTCAATTATTGCATTCATTGTTGTCTCAAAGCCCATGTCCAAACATCTGTCAGCTTCGTCTAACACAAGAATCTGAAGGTGGCTACAGTCAAACAAAGGATTCTCATCCATGTGTTGAAGGAGGCGACCAGGTGTACAAATCAATATATTTATTTGATCCATTCTCTTCCTTTCAAATTTCAAATTCTGTCCACCAATAATGAGTCCTGCTGAGAAGTCATGTAGATGCCCTACTTTCCTCAAAGCTTCATATATCTGATAGGCTAGTTCTCTTGTAGGCGATATGACTAATGCCCCGACCCCATCCAATCTCGTCCATTTCTTACAAAATAGGTTCTCCAGTATAGGTATTAAGAACGCCAATGTCTTGCCAGAGCCAGTTTTGGCTGCACCGAGGATATCTTTTCCTTGCAATGCATAACCAATAGCTTGTTTCTGTATTTCAGTAGGAGTAACATAGTTATTTTCTCTTAGCCCTTTAAGAGTCTTCTGTGATAGCGGAAAGTCTTTAAAACTTTTTATTTCAGCTGGATTTATCTGTTGACATAAATAGTTTTTAAGTTAATTTGTGGTCTCTAAATAAGACAGGTGAAACTAAAAATCTGAGAACTAAAAAGACTGAAGGATGTTAATAATATGGATCTATATGGAAAATGACACCTTGCCAGTATGTGATAAAAAAATATCTAACGTGTTTATTATTGTTGTAATGTAGCCCACATGGCTATTTTGAGGTTCAAGTTGTATTGATGAAATATAGATTTTTACTGTTTACATAAATGAACCAGTATTTAAGTATAATCATTAATAATATTAGAAGTAAATTTAACCTTTCAGGATAAAATACAAATATATAAGCGAATAAAAAGACAATATTCTACCTTGTCGTACTGAGCCTGTAAATATTGTATTGCAGCATCTTCCTCAACGCTTTTTTTCTTCCTTGGCTTGTATAGCTTTAACTTCTTGCCACTTCTGCCTTGCTTTTTCAGTTCTTTTCCATCCTGTTTCATGGTGTTTTATTTAATCATATAATCTTGAAATTCACAAACAAGTCGCAATGCATGAGGATGAGGTTGACGTTGACATTTGACAATTTAATGACAAATGACAGTTGATAAGCCCTTAGTTCCGAATTACATCAAAAGCGATTAATATCGCGAATCCAACCAAAAATAATCACAAAATATAAAGACTATTGAGTAGAGTCTGTGCGGAAAGTAAACCATCGTGGGATTTGAGGGCGCTGCTGTAGATAAATATCGTTTTTGTTATGTAAGCAACATTGTGACGTCATTATAGTGCGACTGTTAAATCTTGATATTTTTAAACTATGTTAGACTAGCTTCCTCCAGAGGCTTCACCCTATAATAAAAAATATCCTATTAGCTGAATTTGCTCACCTAATGAAACTGCAAAGTTATAGCTTATATGCTATATTATTGCAATGTTTATGATTAAGTTCATCTGTCTAGTAGTTTTTGCGCGACACATCTATACATACGAGTACCTCCATCCATCTTCACAAACTTTCGCATTTATAATATTAGTAGCCTATTTATTGAACTTGCTCACATGATGAATCTTAGCAAAAAAATAGGTTATAAGCTACATTATTGCAACGTTTATCATTAAATTCATCCGTTTATAAGTTCTTGCGTAATGAGTAACAAACCGTTAATTGTAGCGACACCTATGGGAGGCCTATGTCGAACAGTGGACGTCTTTCGATTGTAATGGTGATGAACATTTAAATGCAAACACGAACCGGTAAAGGAAAATAGCGTGAAGAAACTGCTGTACTGCCTATCTAGGTAGCCCAGTTCCAACGGAAATGGTTCTATCACTTTGACTGGGATCGGTCTATTATCACTGACTGGAATATTGTAGCTAACAGCAAGTTTATGTTTACCCTAGTTAAATATAAAGGTAAAAATGGGACACACTACCCTGCATCTGATAGTTAAAAAGACGTATCTAACAAAAAGTAAAAGCGCAGAAAAACATGTTTTAATGAATTAAACGGGAAATAGTTTGCTGTCTTTGAGTAAATTTAAATATTTACGTATTAAAAGTTGAAAAAAAAGCCGAATATAATGAGCTTTAACTTGGTTTAATAATAATATGAAGCTCTAATCAAATCTGGAAAAAATGTTAGATGCGTCTTTTTTACTAACGGGGGCAGTACCACTTTCTCGTTATCTTCCTCAGTACATTTTTCCCTTTTGCTAATCAATGAAAACTATGAACTTAATGACTATGAAAATAAAGTACACTTCAGAATTTGTAATGTTGCTTCGTAAAAAATCTATTTAGCCTGTAAGGGACCATCTCTTATATAAGATCCTTGGGATCACTTGGTTGACCGTCTGTTTATCTGTTAAGACCCTTTAACTCGAGAACGCTTGCAGGTATCGAGTTAAAATTAAAACCATACACTCAAGTCTGCGGTCTTTTGAAGTTGTGAAAAAATCAGACTTCTGAGTTAACGAAAAAAAAAAGATACGGCCATTTATGTCGCAAAAAAACATATATTTCGATACTCAAGGGAATCAAAGTTCATAGGGTGAATCCCGTTGGCCTAGAATCCTGAAATTTGGCATAAATCAAGGTCTCATAGAGTAAGTACAGGGAAAAATCTTAACAATTGTAAATTTGTTGATCCGACACAAAAAAAAAATGTTTGCAATTCGGAAAAATCTTCGTAACACAATTCGGGAATTGATTTCATAGGTAAATTTGTCCAGAATCCTCAGTGCGCGAGTCCAACTCGCACTTGCCCTTTTTTATTTTAGTTACTGTATCCTTACTCAAGACTGAAAAGAAATATTCTTAGTTAGTCGAAACGCATTATAAATTTAAAGTATCAATACTCTTTATACTAGCCAACGAAAATATTGACCAAAACAAAATAAACAAATATCGTCATGTTTAAATGAATTTCCGTTTAATTTATACATATTTGGAGATAACAGGGACAGGAGTTTACCTAGGAAGTCTAAAAACATTAAAATAAGTGTTACGTACCAAAAAAACAGCATACCAATGTTTCCCAAGTTCGTGACTTTGTTTTGATCAATTATGGTGTGATTTGCCATTTGTTACCTTTGGCAAAACTGTAATATATTAAATATTATTTCCCTTGCAGCTCGGTGAAATTTTTTATCACATTTCTGAAGATTTCAATTAAAAATCACAACAAAATAACATAATAAGCAAACCGGTGTCAACATTGTATGACGTTTGGCATTTGACGGATGGCTGGGTTGGGTTGCTACTTAAAATCTTTAATGTTGTTTTCACTTTAAGCCACGACGGTTCTTTTATCGCACAGACAATATCATAATTTGTGACGTTTTTGCGTTAGTTGGATTCACGACATAATCGCTTTTGACGCAATTCGGAACGCGGGACGGGGTAGATATTTACTTTTATTTTTTTACCCAAAAGGGAGGGCTATAGTCTTTCTATCATATTACCTAGTCTCACGACCACCACGTTTTCTTGTGTAATACTTTTTAACAATAAAATATTAGAATAGAATGTTTTTTAGTATTTGGCTGCAAACGTATCGAGTCAGCCTTCTTCATAATCATCATTGTGGCAGTCAACACTACAATAAATTTCTCTGTTTCATTATACCGAGACCTTGCTTGTTTTAATGATTTCACATATTGTCCAGACACTTCAGATACAAAACTATATAAATTTTAACTACATCACAATGTCCACTAGGAACCTATTCGAGTTAAAACAGCCACTGAAAAACTCTTGCCAAAAACTTTTGATATTTACTCACACAAATCATTATTGAAAAAAATAAATGAATTTATTTTAAATTAAAAAACTACTTATTTTTACATATAGCCGAGGAACTTCTGTACCTTCTTACTAAAGACTAACTAGAATGCTTTCATTCGCGTCGTCTTCCTCAAAAACATTCAGAAGAGTAAAGATACAATTTAACAATAAATGATAATATATCTCTATGCACTAGTATGTGCATACATTAGCTTCGTATTACGGGGCAATTATGTTCTAAAGAAGTTCAAGATGAACTTGAAAAAGAACTTGAAATTTCAAAAACAATGAAATAATATGAATCGACTGTTCATAATTGTATACACCGTTAAATTTTAATCGTTTTAATCCCGTGGAGGGTCGATCCGGTACATGAAACACTATCGATTTGTAAAGATAAAATTAAAAAATAAAGTACCTTTTTTTCAAAACTCGTATTCATTTACGCACGTACGAAATTCATTTCTTTAAGAAAACGTCAGCTGAGCGAGTTCAATGACCTTTAGGCAGTAATCGGCGTTGCGAACAAACTACCTACAGGTCATTGAACTCGCTCAGCTGATGTTTTTTTAAAGAAATGAATTTCGTACATGCGTAAATTAATACGAGTTTTGAAAAAAAGGTAAGTACATACTTTATTTTTTAATTTTATCTTTATTATTCGATAGTGTTTCATGTACCGGATCGACCCTCCACGGGCTTAAAACGATTAAAATTTAGTGGTGTATATGTAAGTGCTTACCAAAGGGGGCAGGGAATAACGGGAGTTGTCTTGGTAATGGTTAGAAAATAGTCGATTTCTATATGTAGTACTAACGCTCCCGACAGACGTTGTCCTGCCCGTAAGCTAGCCTTTTGTCAGAATAAAAAATTGACAACTCGATTGCAGCGCCACTTACTGGGTTCAATAAAATTGTATTTTCAAACAATCCAGGGAACCACTCAAATACACACGTAATTTGATCCAAGTCGGTCGAGCCGTTTAGGAGGAGTTTGGTGACAAACACACGCACAGTATAGAGGAATTATAAAATATATCTACGTTGGTGTCATAGCTTTTGACAGGCCTGTTGGTCTAGTGGTTAGTAACCCTGACTGCTATGCCGGAGGTCGTGGGTTCGATTCCCACCCAGGACAAATGTTTGTGTGATGAGCATGATCATTTGTTCTGTGTCTGGGTGTAATTTATCTATATTTGTGTATTTAGAAATATATCAATATGTTTATCAGTTGTCTAGTACTCATAACACAAGCTCTGCTTAGCTTGAGACTAGACGGCATTGTGTGATAGTTGTGGAATATTATTATATTATATTTATATTGCTGCATCAATTAATTCAAATGCCTTTGAATGACTACACCATGTACTTTTTCATGAAATTTACTCATGATCCCCGACACTTAATCAGGAGAATAACATTAATTTATATGCTGAACTTTAACCGGCAAAGGAAAACAACGTGAAGAAACTGGCATGTACTCCTAGAACTAAAAATTCGACGATAGGTGATCATCCCCCAACTTGTACTGGGCCCGCGTAGTAGATTACGGCTGGCTCAATATTCGCTCTCCTAGAGAGGAGGCCTGAATCCCAGAAGTGGGAAACAGTGGGAACATTAAAAAGATGATTATTCGTATAGGTTATTATTTTTAAACCACCGAGTGGTAGCTTAATTCCAGGGAGACCCTGACTTCTCCTCCCTTTTGGAACGCTCATGGTAAAATTATTATAAATGAAGTTTGAATGAAATGAATAAATTCTGATTAATTTATAAATGTCGAACAAGTTTCCCCATACATAGAACTGAAACTCAAAATTTTTTTTTTCCTCAAACCCATACGTGTGGGGATCTATGGATAGGTCTTCAAAAATGATATTGAGGTTTCTAATATCATTTTTTTTCTAAACTGAATAGTTTGCGCGAGAGACTCTTCCAAAGTGGTAAAATGTGTGTGTCCCCCCCCCTGTAACTTCTAAAATAAGAGAATGATAAAACTAAAAAAATATATGATGTACATTACCATGCAAACCGCCAACGAAAATTGGTTTGAACGAGATCTAGTAAGTGGTTTTTTTTAATACGTTATAAATCTAAAAAAGAATACACTATTATTAAAACATCGATCAAAGTTACAACGAACTACAAGAACTTTTATATTATGTTACTTGCTGCTACGGAACCCTTCATGGGCGAGTCCGACTCGCACTTGGCCGGTTTTTTTGTCAATAACAGGTGTGCAGCTATCAAACACATAATAGAATATTATGTCTTTTGTCAAATAAAATTCAATACAGTCAGGTTTTGTGTATGAGTTTCTGCATAACAATGCTGAAAAGATGCACGAGCTTAGTCGTAGATAAATATGTATGGACATCAGGCAACCAGAAGTTCCGCATAGAACGCGCCTAACGCTAAACGCAAAGCGGTCGCGTTAGTACGCAAACATTTTAAATTCTTATTTTTTATCAATTTAAATTTATTTTGGTGTTAACTTAAATAAAAAGGAAATTGGTAAGTTTCAAGTGAAATATTTAAAAAAAAAAACTATTTTTTATTTTTTCTGATAATTATTTCAACACTAACTAGGAACTTAATAGGACTTGGGCAGATTTTATTAAGTAAAGTTAGGAAAACTGCCCAATGATGATGATCTATTTTTTCCTTATAAGTATCCGTTCTTTAAATCTATAGGTAAACGTGATTAAAAAAAGAACATATTATTAGTTACATTTGAGTTTAAAATCTGTTATTCTTACATAAATAGTCATAGTGTTATAAAGTAGTAAGCAGTCTGTGTGTTTTCTCATTTAAATTTCGCGCCAGTCGGTGTTAAACCTTTTTTAACTCATTTATTCAAAAACTAGTTCGACCTAACTCACCGCTTTTAAGCACGCAATATAGTATATTTCGCACTAGTGTGGAAAAATACTTCGACTAGCCCTCATGATTAAAAAGAAAAGCCAATCACTTCAACAGCGTCAGCTAACATCAGGTTGGTCGCCGGGCAGACCCCACATTATTCGGTTACTAGGCAGACCCAAGAAATACGACTTTGTCGCTCCTATAACAATCCGCGAACCATTTATCACCGTAATTTATTACTATTATCTAATTATATAATTTTTTTCGAGTGTGTTAAAAAACGTCGTTATTGATACACATGGGTATTTGCACTGTAATGCATTCAACTGTAATGACAACAGCTACCCACTGACTGAACTGATATGGAGTGGGGTAATAAAGAGAACCGAATTGCTGTGATAACATTACACAAAGTACCTAGTATGAAAATCAAGTATTTATGAAACTCCCGATCCGCTTGGTATTAATCAAATGTTTGTGTACAGCTGGACTATTGATAGGTAAAATGAAACGTCCTCTGTGTCTAGTAATCTATATTTTATATACCTATTCAAATGAAATTGACGATGCAAGCAGTGAAGGAAAGAATTCGAAGAAATCTTGACTTAGGATTTGCAGCCCATAAGAAACGCACTGGTCATTATTCAACTGATAGTTTAAATAAGAACATGGCAAGCACAAGCTCAAAACAACTTCATATGCGGCGCAAAGGGAGCTCACGGAAAAGATATTCACTGGCGACATTTTTTTAATATTGAGCATAATAATAATAATTTATTTAAAGACTACTTTTGGTCCACATTGTATGTTAGTAACACTTATTTCTATGTTAGTTCAAAGTTCACAAAATATTTATAGTTTCATTAAAATTATATTGCACACGAGTATTAAATCCAATTACACAATAGATCAAAATGTCATAAATTACAATTACAATGTCAGTTAAATATTAAAATGATCAAAACAATAAATTAAATTAATATGGTCAATAGAATAAAATTTCAAATTAAAACATAAGCAGAATAACCGAGTTTATACTCAAAGCTCGACAGAGATTCCCAATTAGTCCGCAGAGTACAACGTGGACTTTATGCGGGTTCAGTGACAGTTTCGTGGGCGGGTGTTAGCCACAGTCATGTTATGGACATGTTTCGGATCTGGATACGAATATAAAGGAATAATAGGGTGATCTTTGAAACCGAGAGGGTGTCTCATTCGTCTGGCCTAGTTTTTTCTTTACAATTTGATATTTTTATTTGCAAATTAGTTTTCCGTGATCACTAAATGTATCAAAGACACTTATTTGCGCCCAGTGGCTTACGACACTAAACAGATAGGTACGAAGGCTGGCTGGATGAATGAGACCGAGAAAGAAAATTTTTTATATTTCTATGAATGAGACATTCTCTCTGTTTAAAAAAATCACCCAAAACTCTAGGTTCCGGTTTCGGATACGGCTACAGATATTAAATAACTTCGGATTATAGTAAAATTATCCGTACTATTTATGTCGCAATTGCAAGGTCACGTAGGTTTTTAGGTAATTTACGTACATTTTCAACCCCAATCAATACCGTCCGGTAACCGTCCACTGTTCACGCACTGCTCTCACGTGCCTCAAGGAGTTGTCAGTTGTCAGCAGCTGTTGAGGCCCAGCAGGGTCGAAGCCTACTGGGGCCAAGGGTCTAGTTCCGAAAGGGAGGCTTGGCCCCGGTATGAAAGGCAACGAAGGAAATGGGTCGGTTTTTTAGTCTTTCACTATCTCTCGCTCCGCCCAAGGGCGGGGGATGTCATTTACCCACCGAAAAAAAACCCCTAATCAATACAGTCCATATACTTTTCATTTTGGAACCGGCTCCCTACGTCTAGGTTACCCACAGCCAATTTTATATTTCTACACCACCCAAAGTAATTGGTGTATGAAAAGTACTTTTTACACCACCTGCTCGATAATGTCGTTTTACACGTCATACAAACCTCACTTAAAGCAAGTCATTATATGCCTAGGGAGATAATGCAGTATGGCCGATCCCTAGGGAATAATGAGATTTGAATTTGGAGCATCAAGAATCGTCAACATTGTGAATTAAAATGTAGGCGCATCGAAAGAGTATGTAATCACTATGATTCAAACTGGCCACTAACAAAAAAAAAAGAAAATAGAATAAAACGTGCGTACTGACGACACGGGAGCATTATAGAAAATTGAAACTATAGAATCATGGAGTAGTGAATTTTGTTTGTTTGATGAACTTGTAAATATAATACTTATATTTCTCTAATATATGATTTGGTCGACCAAATTGTCTTTTAATTATCTCACAGATGGTGTAAAAAATAGAGTATGCAACACGGGGATAAAGCTGTCTTTGTCTTGGGCGGCTTAAATTCCTCACTTCACTCAGGTTTTTTTATTAACTCCCTCGCAATGCTCGGGAGTTAATTTTATAAATCCCTCACTGTCGTTCGGGATTAAAATCAGCAACCTTCGTTTCGTTCGGAATTCAACATGCCGCCCGCGACTTAAAGACACTGCTTTATCCCCTAGTCACATAAACTACTATTTTTACAAAAAATACAACAAGAAATGCAAAATAACTTTAATTTTGGAAGTCGGTGTTTCTGGTTTTGTTTCGTAAGTTTTTGACACCAACATCCGAAATCAAAGTTATTTTGCACTTTTTAGTTTGTTTTTGAAAGCGTTTGTATTTCTTTGATAGATAGTTTTCACTATTTAGCTATGGTATTCCACAGCTAAAACTTAATAGGGAGCAAGTTCCCAGTAATGGGTCTACATTTTTGTGGAGGGAAATCATTAAATGACTTCTCCCGCCAATTACACCCCGGTCCAATAATAAAAAACTGGGCAAGTGCGAGTCGGACTCGCGTAATGAGGATTCCGTGCAAAAAAAAATTCAGGAATGGAGTCTCGAAGATTTTTCCGAATTGATTTTTTTTTTTGTGACGTTGGTAACAACAAAACTGTTTTCAGATTTATTCCTATACATGTGCTATAAGAACTTGCTGTGTGCCAAACTTCAGAATTTTGGGTCAACGGGAAATACCCTATGTATTTTTATCTTTGAGAGTATCAAAATATATACGTTTTTTAGCGACATAAATGGCCGTATCTTTTTTTTTATTCATTAACTTAGAAGTTTGATTTTCACAGCTTGAAGGGACCGCAGACCTGAGTATATGGATTTAATTTCAACTCGATACTTCCACGCGTTCTCGAGGTAAAGGGTCTTGACAGACAGACAGACAGACAGTCGGACGGACAACAAAGTGATCCTATAAGGGTTCCGTTTTTCCTTTTGAGGTACGGACCCTAAAAAGACTCGTAACTGGTTAACCCTACACAACGACAGTAGTTAACAAGTTTATCTTCCACAGAAATAGTATCATCATGAAGAGTATAGCAGTGTTGCTGTGCGTGCTAGCGGCGGCCGTCAGCGCCGTGTCCCTGATCGACCTGATCAGGGAGGAGTGGAATGCGTTCAAGGTACGTAGACACGGTAGTTACTTACTGGATTGCAGTACTCTTGCGTAAGTCCCCTCTTTGAAGAGTGGCTGGAGCGAAGTCAATTCCTCCGCAATTATCATGCAATTTCTCTGAAACTGTTCACGGCCGCAATGGAGGATATCTTCAAGGTTCAAGAGTGAAGTGGACTAGGCATTAATGTCAATGGCAAGTACATCACTCACTTCAATTAAAATTAAAAGTTCTTAGCCTTTTCGTATTTTCTTTAAAACTTCATTTGTGAAAGACAAATGATGATCTGATTATAGTCTGAGTTTTATTTTATTGTAGATGGAGCACAGTAAGCAGTATAGCAGTAATGTGGAGGAGATGTTTCGCATGAAGATCTACGTGGAGAACAAGCACCTTATCGCGAAGCACAACCAGCTGTTCGAGCAGGGCGCGGTGTCGTACAGGCTGCGCCCTAACAAGTACGCTGATTTGCTGCGCAACGAGTTCGGGCAGACCATGAATGGATTGAACACGTCCCTCGAGTAAGCATTCCGCTACTTCTTGATGTACCAACTCGTATTAATTATCGGTGCCCGACCAGATTCGATTATGCAGACAAACCTAGTTTACATAATTTTAAGTTTGACGTGACGATAAATTACACATAGTAACGCGCGTGACTGGGTTTGAACCCGCGACCTACTACTCGTAAGACGGAGCCGTTACCATTTTTTAACTCCCTCATCTACCACCACAAATACTTCCCTGACGAATCGTGCGAGCGAGAATTTTATCAACTTTTCAGTATTGAAATTGCAGAGCCTGGTTGCTACTCTGGCAGGCCTGTGTGTGACTGTGTGTGCCTTACTATAAATGTTTTTTTAACACAGTTCCAGCAACCACGACCACAACAGACGCGCGTCCACGTTCATCCCGTCGGTGCAGGCGAGCCGCTACCCCGACCAGGTGGACTGGCGCGAGAAGGGCGCCGTCTCCGAGGTCAAGGACCAGGGCCAGTGCGGCTCCTGCTGGGCATTCTCCACCGTGAGTAGATCTACTGAACTGTTTCGATGACTTTAATGGAAATAAATTAGGATAGCTTACCTAATCAGGCCTCCATTACAACAAGAAAATTTGAGTTGACGAGCCGTTTTGAACAAGTTGTATGACTGCGGCAATGATGGCCTGCCTGCGAATGATATACGGCCTGAATAATTATGTATCTGCGAATATCACCAGTGATAGGAAGTTAGAGCAGAAACATGTAGGAAGGTAATTTGAGTTTGCATGAGACGCGCGCAGACAGCTGCCTAGTGGCCGGTGCCCAAGAGGAAAATGGAACAAACAATTATTGTGTTCCTTTCACTTGTTGTGCACTGTTTAATCAACATTGAAAACAGCGCAATATTAAGCGGATGCTTCGTTGCGTATTTCTATCCATTAGTACGCTGAGTGCGAGTTGTTTTTACGGGTTGGCTCTCTGATTGGTTATGAGCTCGGAACGGGCCAACCCGAGCTTCGAACATCATAAACGTGTCTAAAATAAACTCGCACTAGGCATTCAGAACGCAAGGTCAAAACTAATCGCATATGCGCTGGAAATTACTTTTTTTACTAAGGTCTTCCAATTTATACAAGAGTAGTACGCAATTACCGGACTCAAACGGTCTCACTGGGTCAGAGAGACAATTCTTAATAATCTCAGTTTAAATTTTTCCCTGGTCCAACTATTTAATTCTCTTTGCTCGTATCCCGAGAGCAGTGGTGGCCGAGTGGTTATGGCGACTTACGAGTTGTAGGTCGCGGGTTCAAACCCTGTCAGGCGCATTACTTTGTGTATTACCACTGCTCTCAAAACGGTGAAGGAAAACATTAACCCTAAAAATTCGAAGACATGTGACGGCCCATTCCCTCTCCTAGCGTCGATGAGGCCTGAGTCCCAGCAGTGGGAACATTAAAAAGGCTGATGATGATGATGCTCGTATCCCATAACAACTGTAACATCTTGTCTCGCAGACCGGCTCTCTGGAAGGCCAGCACTTCCGCAAGACTGGCTCCCTAGTGTCGCTGTCGGAGCAGAACCTGGTGGACTGTTCGTCGGCGTACGGCAACAACGGCTGCCACGGCGGCTTCATGTACAACGCCTTCAATTACATTAAGGAAAACAGAGGCCTCGACACCACGAAATCTTATCCCTATGAGGCCGTCGAAGGCAAATGCAGGTACACATAGAATCTTTCTTCTTTTTTATTAAGCGTTGGACACTAGGATTACTCCTCGAGGGTGCTTTAATAAAAAAATCAACTCAAAAACAGCCCGGAATAACTAACTGTAGGTAGGCAATACAAATAGGTATATGTTCTGTGCAGGAATCGAACCCGCGATAGGCAGCGCAACAACCAACGCTCACCTACCTACTGCGCTAACCGTGCCGTGACATCAACCAACCGTTGCAACTGGCAGCTGTTGTTCATCTTTTATACTATAACTCGCACTTTGCTCTCTTGTTGACAACATTCTCGCGAACAAAGTAGCGACTTCATGTTTTCATAAAAACTGGGTGTTTTTAATATTCCGCATGCGTATTTCATCATGCATTTGGAATATTATGTAATTTTTTTCATTGTGAAGTTTTCTGAGTACTTTTCCTGAATACGGGAGCACCCTGTGCAGAAAACTTCAAAATGAAAAAAATAATAATATATAATATTCCGCATGCTTGATGAAATATGCATGATATTAAAAAAATACTATCTACTTAAATCTACACTAATATAATAAAGAGGTAAAGTTTGTTTTTTTGTTTGTAGCATGTAATCTCTGAAAGTACCTACTGGTCCGATTGCTAAAATTTTTTCACCGATAGAAAGCTGCTTTATTCCTGAGTGACATAGGCTATATTTTATGTACGCGGGCGAAGCCGCTGGCAAAAGCTAGTAAATTATAAAATCTTTTAAATTGTAAAATCTAGTATCCATACTAATATTATAAATGGGAAAGTGTACCTATGTGTGTGTCTGTTTGTCCATCTTTCACGGCAAAACGGAGCGACAAATTGACGTGATTTTTTTAGTGGAGATAGTTGAAGGGGTGGAGCCGCGGGCAAAAGCTAGTATAGTATATTATTGGCAGTGCTGTTACTGTAACTTTGAAATTGTTCCAAAATCTAAAAGTTACAGAACTTAATCGCGAACGTATACTTAAAAACTCGTGCATTCGTCAGGTACGACCCCAAGAACTCCGGCGCCAACGACACCGGCTTCGTGGTCATCGCGCAAGGCGACGAGGAGAAGATGAAGGAGGCGGTGGCCACGGTGGGCCCGCTGAGCGTGGCCATCGACGCCTCCAGCGACGGCTTCCGGTTCTACTCCGACGGCGTCTACTACAACGACAAATGCTCCACCAATGTGAACCACGGTGTACGTATACCATGCATGATCTCACGCCGATCTGTTGCAGCCACGGATAGCTACTTGTCGAAGTTATATTCATTTTATCGAAGCATTTGAATTCAAACTATGAATACCCTTGCGTATATCTCGACACAAACCTATATCTCGATAAAATATGACCAATCGCTTCATAAACTGGTGGCATTACATTGGTCGCATGACGCAGGTACTCACGACGTATAACGTGACGTCACAAGATGGCAATCCATCCTATTCTTATTTGGACCGCATTCATGTACATTTCTGATGTTCTGCCCTCAGGTGGTGGTGGTGGGCTACGGTACGCTTAAGCAGGGCGGCGATTATTGGCTGGTGAAGAACTCCTGGGGAAGCTCGTGGGGCGACCACGGCTACATCAAGATGGCACGCAACAAGAAAAACCACTGCGGCATCGCGTCCTACGCGTCCTACCCCCTCGTCTAATCACCCTTAAACACACTCAAAGTTTTCAAAGCTTACAACACCAACCAGAAAAGAGTTCAAATTTCATATAAACAAGCAAACATCATGTCTAAAAAAGTGTGTTTTATTCTGTGACTCTATTTGTTTTTTAATTACAAAATAATGAAATAATCAACAATTAATAATTGCACTGAAGTATGCGAATTTTATACCAATGTAGGTACATACTCGTATGTACTTACGCCTCGAAACATTCCGAGCGAAACGTGTCATTTAGTTAGAAGTAGCCAGTAGGTAAATGTAAAATTTATGAACTATTGGGGGCTGCGCAAACATAGAGATTTATTGCTACCGACACGGCACACCATCACAGGAAACCGCTGTGTCCAGTAGTGGCGATCAGATACAGTCGCTGTTTGCTACTTCTGCCGTCTGGTCACTGATACTTGTTTTCCATCAGTTTAAAGTGTGCGTCACACACAGGATAGGTACGAGTACGGATACTGATTGCAAATCGTCCGTTTGTGCAAATCAGTATGGGAAAGTTAATGTTGCTTATGTCTTCAAGCTTTTACGTATAGTTTCCAGTTACTGACACCGAACACTTTTTGACCGACAACAAGTGTGTCAAGTGGAAGTGACTGGACACAAATGTGTCCACGTCTGCGCAGTCCCTTAGTAAGTTTGCGCGGAGTTTATAGTGTAAAGCACTGATATTATACTTGCGTCATCATCGTAGCGCCAATGAGCTGAATATAAACATATTTTCCAAAAACACCTGGTTTTATTATGTAATCATTGTAAGTTTTTCTAAGTACTTAACATAAATATTTATTAATATCTTTCTCAATCGATACGTAGGTACGATACTTATTAGGTACATCATATCGAAAATTGTCGGCAAACTCGTACAATACCTATCCTTTCATCATTACTTACACCACATAGCTAAACTTATATAAAAAGTAATCTGTGGCTATACCACACCGCTACACCATCAAAATCGTAATTAGGTACCTCTTCCTTTAGTACAACATACTATACCAGTGGCTAACCTTTTGTTATGTGGGCCCATAGAAATATAAAAAATAGTTCTTATATCTATGTGTGGGCCACAAATAGGTGTTTTCTATAGTCATGTCATGATGTAGCGAGCGAACCAAAAAAAAAAAAATTATTAAATTCCTTTGGCGTAAGGTTGGCTCCCCTGTCTGTCTACAGAAAAAAGAAAGGAAAAAGAAAAGAGTTGCCTACTCTACCAACATTTTTTGCACGAAATGAGAATCGAAATCAATTTTAACGGTACACGCACCACTTTATGGAGAATTATGAGTGGAATGGGATTTTATTAAAAAAAAAGCTGGTCTAAAAGGGAGTTGTTAATGGACAAGTACGATATTGTGGCGTGGCGTTTTCAGTATTTGAAAGAATTGCAGGACAGGCCAAATGGTGCCCAGCGTCGTATATTTTATTCAAATATACTTTATACAGTTTCCAAAAGGAAAAAAAAAAACTTATAAGACCATTGTCAAAAGTAACGAAATATCAGTTAATCTCCCCAATTTTAAGTACCTAATTTCATTGCTCAAAATATAGCAACACTGTTTTTCCGTATTGCCAAAATGCCAACATTACGGCGAAGGAACCTGTTATGTGAAACGCACAGTACGTGTTTTACGCTACGCTTTTGGTGAAATACAAAGAGCATAGGTCAATTTAAAGCTTTCAAGTTGTTTTATGTGAAATCGGCATTGGGTTTGCCGTGCGGTAAACATAATATCAATTAACATATTTTAATGAACAGTTTACCTTGTGTAAAATGCAAAAAACTAAAATTTAAATTTCGCTAGCTGCCGTGGTGCTTTCACTACAAGTTTGAATTAGGTATTTTTCCAACAACAAAAGTGTATCTTTTCAAAATTCAAAAATTGCTTTGCATAATAAGTGGCTAAAAAAGCTATTCATTAATTTACTTAAAGCAAATTTAAGTAAATAATTAATGTTTAGCTTTAATATTATATTAAATAGTATTGTACCTACATAATTCCTATATAAAGCAGTTGAAATAAATAAAAAAGAAATGAGCGCATATGGTGCTACATTGTCATCCTCACTCAATGCAGCACAGCAGCATTTTTCTCTTTGAAAATCTATTTTATGTTATTATGACATTGTATTGTACAGTTTATTTATGTTTAACTCTTCAAATGATTCTAGTCTTACAGAATGTGCACCCTTCACTACTTCCTGATGTTTTGGCTGGATAGAAGAAATGGCGCGTTGCAACAAACTTCTCAGCAACACAGCTGTTACTCATTTGAATATTAAATAGTAGACCATATAAAGTCCTGCTGAGAATACCCTACTTTCCTTAACCTTTCAGTCATGTCAATTAGGGACACAATAGAAAGACAGCAAGTGTGCAATCGCCCATGTTCACTCTGCCATTGTCTTTATTTATTTATTTATTTATTTATACTTCATGCACACAAAAGTACAGAGGCGGACTTAATGCCTTTAGGCATTTTCTTCCAGTCAACCTTTGGGTGGTGCAGAGAAAAACAGTGGTAGGTGCAATAAAAGAAAGAGATAAGGTGATTCCAAGAACTGATATATTAATAAACCATAAATTACACTTACAATTATATAATATATACATACTCAAATAAATAAACTACATACACATATACCCTAATATATTCTATTGTGTCTATAATTTTGGTATTCGAAAGGTTAAAGCTTCATATATCTGATAGGTTAGTTCTCTAGTGGGTGATATGACTAATGCCCCGACCCCATCCAATCTAGTCCATTTCTTATAAAATAGGTTCCTTCTCCAGTATGGGTATTCAAAATGCCAAATGATTTGATGTTTTGCCTGAGCCACTGTTAGCTGCACTGAGGATATCTTTTCCTTGATATGTATTTTAGGTCTTCAACAACAGCAAAGTCTTTAAAACTGTACCTATGTCATTGGATTTATGGTATTATTTATTTAAGAGGTTAACATTACTTAATCATTTTAAGTTAATTGACGATTTCTGAAATAATACAGGTGAATCTAAAAATAATAAACTGGATATTAAATAAAATACTAATTAATCAGTTGCGGGGTGTAAACTCGTATGGAAAAAAACATCTTGCCAGTATAAATGCAATAAAAATATCTAAAAGGTTTTATTATTGTTGTAATGTAACCACATGACTATTTTGAGCTGATGATTTTAAACTGATGTAATATAGATTTCTGCAGTTTCCTTAACTTACTGATCTATTAACCTCTTAAAAAGGTGTAGTCACCAATGCTGCCTTTGAATATTGTATTGCTACATCTTTCTCCACACTTTTTTTTTGGCTTGTATAGCTGTATGTAATGTCTTGCCTTTTTTTCCATCCAGTTTCATTCTATTTTATTTATAAACACCTTTTTTTTTTCATTCATAATTTTCAGGCTGGCCTGCTGCAATACATGGGGTTGACATTGATGATTGATGACAAGTTACCAAGTCAGTGTTGCCAAATACAAAAGTTCTAAGTCGCTAGACTCAATATCAAAAGTCAGCTTACAGCCGCTATTGTCTGTGCGATAAAAGAACCGTCATGGCGTAAAGTGAAAACAACATTAAAGATTTTAAGTAGCAACCCAACCCAGCCATCCGTCAAATGCCAAACGTCATATAATATTGGCTCCGGTTTGTTTATTATGTTATTTTATTGTGATTTTTAATTGAAATCTTTAGAAATGTGATAAAAAATTTCACTGAGCTGCAAGGGAAATAATATTTAATTTATTACAGTTTTTCCAAAGATGATGATGATGGCAAATCACATCATTATTGATCAAAACAAAGTCACGAATTTGGGAAACATTGGTATGCTGTTTTTTTGGTACGTAACACTTTTATTTTAATGTTTTTAGACTTCCTAGATAAACTCATGTCCCTGTTATCTCCAAATATATATAAATTAAACGGAAATTCATTTAAACATGACAATATTTATTTATTTTGTTTTGGTCATTATTTTCTATGGCTAGTATAAAGAGTATTGATACTTTAAATTTATAATGCGTTTCGACTAACTTAGAATATTTCTTTTCAGGCTTGAGTACGGATACAGTAACTAAAATAAAAAAGGGCAAGTGCGAGTCGGACTCGCGCACTGAGGATTCTGTACAAATTTACCTATGAAATCAATTCCCGAATTGAGTTACGAAGATTTTTCCGAATTACAAACAATTTTTTTTTGTGGCGTATCTACAAATTTACAATTTTCAGATTTTTCCCTGTACTTGTTCTATGAGACCTTGATTTATGCCAAATTTCAGGATTTAAGGTCAACGGGATTCACCCTATGTACTTTGATTCGCTTGATTATAGAAATATACGTTTTTTTGCGACATAAACGGCCGTATCTTTTTTTTTCGTTAACTCAGAAGTCTGATTTTTTCACAACTTCAAAAGACCGCAGACTTGAGCGTATGGTTTTATCTCGATATTTTAACTCGATACCTCCAAGCGTTAAAAGGTCTTAACAGATACAGACGGACAACCAAGTGATCCCAAAGATCTTATATACGAGATGGTCCCTTACAGGCTAAATAGATTTTTTACGAAGCAACATTACAAATTCTGAAGTGTACTTTATTTTCATAGTCATTAAGTTCATATTTTTCATAGATTAGCAAAAGGGAAAAATGTACTGAAGAAGACAACGAGAAAGTGGTAGCGTGTTCCATTTTTACCTTTATATTTAACTAGGGTAAACATAAACTTGCTGTTAGCTACAATATTCCAGTCAGTGATAATAGACCGATCCCAGTCAAAGTAATAGAACCATTTTCATTGGCACTGGGTAAGTGGTCGCTGATGGAATCTACCTAGATAGGCAGTACAGCAGTTTCTTCACGCTATTTTCCTTTACCGGTTCGTGTTTGCATTTAAATGTTCATCATCATTACAATCGAAAGACGTCCACTGTTCGACATAGGCCTCCCCGAGGTGTCGCCACAATTAACGGTTTGTTACTCCTTACGCAAAAACTTATAAACGGATGAATTTAATGAGAAACGTTGCAATAAAATAGCTTATAACCTATATTTTTGCTAAGTTTCATCACGTGGGCAAGTTCAATAAATAGGCTACTAATATATAAATGCGAAAGTTTGTGAAGATGGATGGGAGTACTCGTAAAAACTACTAGACAGGTGAACTTAATCATAAACATTGCAATAATACACCACATAAGCTATAACTTTGCAGTTTCATTAGGTGAGCAAATTCAGCCAATCGGATCATTTTTATTATAGGGTGAAGCCGCTGGAAGAAGCTAGTCTAACATAGTTTCAAAAATCAAGATTTAACAGTCGCACTATAATGACGTTACAATGTTGCTTACATAACAAAAACGTTATTTATCTACAGCAGCGCCCTCAAATCCCACGATGGTTTACTTTCCGCACAGACTCTAACTGATATTTCCAAGGGCGGATCCAACAACAGGCCTGAAAAAAATTGTAAGTAATTAAATAATGTATCGTCTGATAATAGTCGTTAGCGTGGACTAGTTTAGACATGGGTGACGGGCTGACGGCGCATCAGCGACGCTATTTTCTTTCACAGATTCGAAAACAAGACAGCGACTGTCACAACCCAGTGTTCGACCACATCGTCGCTTAACATCAGGTGAAACATTGGTCAAACTGCCCACGTTTCATTTTATTTTGTTTATCAATATAAAAAAGAACCCTTGTTCATAAAGAAAGAGCCCTCGCTTGCACGACGCTACTTTAGGTGCGAGACTGGGCGAAAATTCCCTTCACTCATGCCTAGCTACGCCGTCGACCTATCTAATAGGTCGCTAAATTTTTGTAGCTAAAATATTTAATTTGTCGCCAAGACTTAAGCAAAAGTCGCCATTTTTAGCAATTTTTATTGACTAAGTAGCTAAATTGGCAACACCGTGACAAAAGACAGTTGAGTTGATCATTAGAGTTGGAAAACGGGATATATTTTTTTCTACCGAAAAACCGTAAATATGAAACATTATATATAATATATATAAGTTAACTACTGTATAGTGTAGGTATTATTACTGCACCTATCGACACATAATAAGTCTTTCTCATTACAAAATCATAACTGTCAGGTTTTTATGAATGAGTCTATCGATAACCACGCTGAAAATAAGCACATGCCTAGCCTTAGATAAATATCGACATTACGCAGCGAATCCGTAGAACGCGCATAAACAATTGGAAAGCAGTCGCACTAGTACGTGTCTGCTGAAGTACAAAACATTTTAATCTCGTAATTGTTATCAATTTTAATTTATTTTGGTGTCAACATAAATAAATAAAAAATTGGTAAGTTTTGCTTCGTCCTTTTCTTTCACGCTGTTTACTAAATTATTTGTTGGTGGTGTAAAGTGGGCTGTGATTGTAAATCAAGGGTATAGGTATGAGCACCTCCTTTGTGTTGAATCATCCCACGGTCCACGGCAAGTCAAGCGTAATTTGTATCGCATGTTGTTTGCTTTCTTTGTTGCGTAAACATCTTTATTTCCCGAAACTTTATGTAGAACGGGAACAAATTGATATACCTACATACTGATTATTGTAAACCATTGTTCTCAAAACCACTAGGTCGGAATTAGAAATTTCTAACAACAAAAATCTTAACGTGACATTCTGACATACAGACATAGGCATGCAGAAACCATACGCAAACGTACATAAGTATGTTTTTTCTTTGAAAAAAAATAAATAAAATGTTGTAACAAATGTTATAATTTTCTCCCATAATTTATTCAGTAAAATTTCGTGAAATGTATATTGGTAGGTACGTTGTTCAATAAAAAGGAAGTCATAAATTTTTTCTGAAGGATACTAACACAAGTAATAGATAATTACTTTAATTATTATAACTTACTTTTGTATAATATGTAAGTAGGTACCTTACAAAATAGGTACATTATCTGCGATTTGAGAACTTATTTATTTTCTTTTTTTTCTGCAGTTCGAACTATTTCTGAACAAAGGGATTTTACTCTCAAAAATGTTCTAATTGTTTCTGTTAGTATATAACAACGTAACAAAGATACCTCGGTCACTTTTAATAAAATTGTTCTAACTATGTATTTTTAGTACATAAAGAAAAAAGCATAATCGATGGGTTGATCGCAAACTCGCAATATCAGTGTCCTTCCTCATTAATCATTATTGTATTGTACGCCGTAGTTGCTTGAATAATAATAATAACGCATTCACGCGATCGGAGACTGCGGCGCACCGTCAACATTGATATTCCGTCATCGTTCACGAGTGTGACGAATATCGTCCACTTCCCTGTTCCCTGTGTAAATACCTACCGAAGTACAATTAATAGGACCCAGCTTTAGCTGTCAGTTGAATTCCATTAAAACTTATTTACAGCTAAACATTTTCTAGTAGAATTCTTATTACCTTTTTGAAGCCCCAAGTCTGCAACTATCAAAGAGTTGGTAACTGTAAAAATGAAATTCGTTCCGTAAATTAGTCGTTAATGTTATTATTTTCACAAGCAATTTCAATTGTAATTTTTTACTGTGTGTTTATTTTCGAAATTGGGGGTATTTTACATTGTTTGAATCATTATATTCAAACAATGGCCACATCGTCTTTTGAGCTCATCATCGAGATAATTTCTTGTCGTGGGAATCACTGACATCTCGAGTATGATGTTCTCACGTCATGTCATGTGGATGGAAGGGTTAGCCGGGTTAGCCGGAAGACTTACCCCTTGGTTTTTTCCCTTATTACACCCTGGTCCAGTAATAAGAAGATGACCCTGATACTGATTAACCCTATACAATGACAGTAATTAATATAAGTTTATCTTCCACAGAAATAGTATCATCATGAAGAGTATAGCAGTGTTGCTGTGCGTGCTAGCGGCGGCCGTCAGCGCCGTGTCCCTGATCGACCTGATCAGGGAGGAGTGGAATGCGTTCAAGGTACGTAGACACGATACTTACTGGATCGCTAAGGTCAAGCGGTAATAATTCAGTTTAGTATACCCTAGACTTATGATTGAACTTCAATAACAAAGAAACATTACAGGAAAATATCAGTGTCATCCTTATAACTGATTCGAACTTTGTTATGTTTCGAACGAGTCCAATGCTTATAACATTGTCACCCAGTTTGGTCCAATACCAATGTCATCACTCTGCAATTGGTCCATCTAAGCATTGTTCCGTTGTAGCTGGAGCACAGTAAGCAGTACGATAGTGAAGTGGAGGACAAGTTCCGCATGAAGATCTACGTTGAGAACAAGCACCGCATCGCGAAGCACAACCAGCGCTTCGAGCAGGGCGCGGTGTCGTTCAAGCTGCGCCCCAACAAGTATGCTGATATGCTGCACCATGAGTTCGTGCACACCATGAATGGATTCAACAAAACCCTCAAGTAAGCATTAAACGAGTATTGCGAATAAATCATAAGACGGCTGATCAATCTAAGATGGGCATGCTACTTTTTAGGTGTAGGTTTAACCAGGGTAAACACATCACGGAAAACTATAACAAAAAGCTGTGATTATGCACCAAAGTCCGGACCGTGACTTCATTCTTGTTTCTGTGGAATGTGTAGGTATCAAGTAGTGTTTTTCAGTTTCGTGTTACCTACTCTATGACTAAACGCGACTTAACGATATACATAGATACCTATACTAAATAGTAATTAGATTATCACAGCAGTTTATAAATTATATTATTTACCTAAACACAAATATTTATTACGCACTTGATTACAGTTGAATTGGTTCATTGTTTTGTCGTTTCCTTTATTCTTAGGTCATATTGATAGCAACAAAGATAAACAAACCCTGCTTATACTCACTCAGCAGAGGTCAAGCGAGTCAATGTCATTGTGTTAAAATTAGCTGTTTGAGTGTTTTTGTTTTAATTATAGAGAGAAAATAACCGAAACTATCTGAGAGGCTTATTAAACCTGTTTAGGTAGGTTCACATATAGTGATTCTTGCCATGTAACTGGCTTATTGCATCAAGTCATTATGTAACTATGTTTTTTTTTACTATGTGTATAAATATCTATAACCAAACGGATAGCATGCTTTGTTGCCATATGTCCTGTCCATCTATGTACTGCTGTACAATAATCCTAACTTAATATTATAAATGTGAAAGTGTGGATGTTTGGAAGTTTGTTACTTAATCACGCAAAAACGGCTAAACGGATTTGGATAAAATTTGGCATGCATATAGCCTTTGACATGGAAAAGAACATAGGCTACTTTTTATCCCGGAAAAACATCTTATTCCTACGGAAAAACACGTTTAGAGTGCGAGAACCGAAGTAGGTACACGCGGACGAAGTCGCGGGCGGACTTCTAGTATCACAATAAATTAGATCAATTAAATGATGCCTGAGCCTAATCACTAAGATATGAAGTATTTTCTAATGTTCTGAGACAATATGACTTTCTCTGGCTATTAGTCTAGTTATCATCATTTCAAGTTTTTAAAGTATGCCACTGACGATGGTTGGTTGTTTTCTTTCCTCATTCATTGATATTATTTTAAAAAGTTGACTGTTTAAAATGACAGCTATTCTCCACCTATTTTTTGTCTTCTAATGCTAGACGATAAAAATAGGTACATCACGTGCGGCTGCGCTACCCAAAGCGTCGGGCTCTGGTGTTAGATAGTTCGATATTTCCGACCAGTAAATGCGAGAGCTTAACAGAAACCGGTCCAAAAATGTTTTTTTTTTCTCTATCCTACATTTGGCCATTTATGTTTTAAAAGGATGAGAGGGTCTTCGGTTATAAACCGGGCCCATGCATCAGGGGGCTGCATTCTCTACACACATACACGATCGTGTAAAAATCGAATTCAGTCGCTGATATATGAATGTAGGCTAACTTTTATGTCCAATTATCAAGTTAACTTTCACAAACAAACGGTCAGTCATTCATTAGGTAAATATATTTTAAATAAATTATATCTTTTTTAATGAAAAACTAGCTTTTGCCCGCAGCTTCGCCCGCGTACATAAAATATATCTTATGTCACCCAGGAATAAAGCAGCTTTCTATAGGTGAAAAAAATTTAGCAATGGCACCAGTACTTTAAGAGATTACAAACAATAAAAAAAACATAAATAACAAACTTTACCTCTTTCTTTAATTCTTTATTGTACACACAAAACTTAACATCAATACATTGATTATATAATTTATGTACAAAGGCGAGCTTAACTCAACAATGAGTTTCTCCCAGCAAACCTTTGAGTGACAGAGAGAGATCACATTCGAGGGTAGGATCCAGTGTACAACATAAACTTACATAAATACGTCTAAACATATATATATATATATATATAGATATAATAAATATACTAATATTATGTCAACTGAGAAAGGAAGTGCTCTTAAATTTTCTTGTTAAAGACATCCAGAGATATTATTATTATTGATTATTATATTAGTCTAGATTATTATTTTTATCCTAAAAGTGAAGTTCCAAATTTCCTCATTTTTAGGGAGTTTTTTAAGGGCTGGTAACTCAGCTAACGTCAGATTTGCTATCAATGTCGAGACTGCAGAATGCAGGGCTTGGCTACCTACCTAACCGTAATGTAATGTTGCCCAGGCACAGCAAGGCGCTGTACGGCAAGGGGCACAACAGCCGCGCATCCACGTTCATTCCGCCGGCGCACGTGACGTACCCCGACCAGGTGGACTGGCGCAAGAAGGGCGCCGTCACCGAGGTCAAGGACCAGGGCAAGTGCGGCTCCTGCTGGGCGTTCTCCACCGTGAGTATTAACTACATCTATTGAACATTCCAGGCACAAGAAACTAACCCATACAAATATTTGGACGACTTTTACGAAAATAGAATAGCTTACCAAACCAGGCCGTAAGTTCTATCATAAGTTCATAACAACAAATTCTTGAGGAACTGCATCTTGTTTATTTTAGTTACATAAAAGTGCGATGATAGGGTTAGTCGACTGAGAATGAAACGGTTGATTTTATGATTAGACATTTTTGAAAAAGATGTGAGGGTAGAAAATTGTAATTTGAGGGTTAACATAATGCACGCAGACAGCTGCCTAGTGGCCCGTGCTCAAGAGGAAAACGTAACAAACAACTAGTGTGTCCCTCTCACTGCACAATTTAATCAACATTGAAAACGGCGCAATATTAAACAGTTGTTTCATTTGATTGAGTTCTTGTTAAGCGATTCTTATCCATTTTCCTTGAGATAACATTACATTGGCGTGCGAGTAGCCTGTAGGCAGCAAGCTTGTTTAGGTATAATAAACAAAATAACGTTATCGCTTGGCTGAACTCGCGTACATTAGATAAATGCTTAATTAGGTATACAATGACTTTACAAATGCTTTGTAAACATCAACAAAACTCCTCACCAAGATACTTCCTAAATAAATAATACCTAGTAGACTGTTAAATTAAAACATTTAGGTCTGATTTATTAATAGCTACCTATAGTTAGATAATTATGATTTACATATTTATGGAATAAAATAAATATGGCGGTTTGACAGCTATAAGACGGGCATATTGATTCTTCAGGTACCTACTTAAACATGATCCGCCGATTGAAAAATCACCCCTAGCAAAAGGCAGCAATTGCTTACTTACTTACCTACTAATTTAATTAATGTACAGTTGATGCAGACGGAAATTGAATCGATAATCTCTACGGGCGACCATTACGTCCATTACAAGGTCTCTCCGTTGAGTTGTACTTACGTCGAGGTTCCGTGCGACCGTTACTCACTCAACTAAATCAAATCGGTATGCAGCGTGTTTTGTAGGGTTCCGTACCTTAGTCGATCACTTTACGTCTGTTCGCCTGTCAACAAGACCCTTTTTCTAAGAAACGCGGAAAGGTTTTGCTCGAAGCGCTGAAAATCTAAATATTTTGATGCTCGTAAGGAAATCAAAACCTATAGGGTACTTCCCGTTGACCTAGAAATTGGGCAAAAGCAAGGTCTCATAGTTCAAGTAAAAGAAAACTTTGATTACTTA
Organism: Mythimna ferrago; assembly: GCA_910589285.2. Lineage (NCBI taxonomy): Eukaryota > Metazoa > Arthropoda > Insecta > Lepidoptera > Noctuidae > Mythimna > Mythimna ferrago. The sequence continues at coordinate 27,903,658 of OU342684.1, forward strand.
CCGTTTTGTAGTTAGGTACCTACATCACAAAATAATTACTTTTTTGCGATCCGGAAAGATTTCGATCTTTGATTCGGAAAAAAATTCAAGAATCGATTCGGGAATCAAGCTATTTACGTAGGTAAGCTAGTACGAAACCCTCGGTGCACGAGTCCGACTCGCACTTAACCAGTTTCTTATGAAATCAATTGTAAGTGGTCGATTCGTCAAACACAATAAAAATGTTGATTATTAACTCTCGACACTACTGAAATACATAGGTAATCAACTTTCTGTGTAAAACGTTGTGGGTATTATTTTACTTCCTGTTGTCTATGTACTCTGTTGTGTATTAACTAGCTTTTGCTCGCGACTCCGCCCACGTACCTACACAAAATATAGCCTATGTCATTCAGGAATAAAGCAGCTTTCTATCAGTGAAAAAATTTTAGCAATCGGTCCGGTATTTCCAGAGGTTATCTCCTACAAACCAAAAAACAAACTAGGTACAGGTCGCGCGGTGAATCAAGATCGCTCGGTGAAAATAGTGGGGGCAATCGGCGCATGTGTACAATTGCGCACAGAAATTCGTAGTATGTTAGGATTTTATTTTTAATTTCGTATGTTTGAACCTTAGTAACATAACTTATAATAACACTAGTTTTTGATTGTAATTTATCTTGTAAGTAGGTAAATTCAAAAAATTAAAAATTATAAAATAAAACATAAAATTAAAAAAAATAATTTCGTTAGTTTCTTTCTTTAACGTAATAATTCACGTCGTAAACCATTTTTCTGGCTAGCCGTTTTAAAACTTTATTTTTAACCATTTTTTTTTACGACTACGTATTACTAATACGATAACACAAGCTGTACGCAACAGTACCCAAGTACAACAGTATCCAATGAGAGGCGAGAACGCAACGCGGGAATTGAAGAGCGACTCTATCTACCAATGACGTGTCGCCGACGGCGCACACCCGCCCGTACGTCGCCAAATAGACCGTAGAATTGAATACTGCGCATGCCCCTTCCACTTTTGCCGAGCGATCTTGATTCATCGCGCGACCTGTACCTCTTTATTATATATTAGTGTAGAGAAGATAAACTGTCACGAAACTCAACACAAACTTATCGACAGACTGATAGACGCGAACCGATATCCGTGACGCGAACTAACATAGTAGAAAGAAAGTCCATATAATTAGTAGAATATGTACTAAGTATAATAATTAGTTTACTGTTGCTATCTAATGTTATTGTCTGTCGGTCATGTGACATGTGATATCTGTGTCATTTCGCAGTACTCGGCTTTTATTATTTATTATTAGCCTTTCGTATCGCTTTGAATTTGTATTGTAATGAGTTTATGAACGGGCATTGAATGCCTACTAGTAGTAGACATTACAAGAAAAACTGGGATTGTTGTAGGTAATTGTACCTAACATGCAGAATTTTTTCTAAAAAAATGTGTTCGCACCAAGTTTGGGCGTGTAGAGTCTGTCTAAACAGTCAAACGACTTGGGTACCTAATTATTAAAATATAATGAAATCTGATGTAGTCAACACTGGTTCACTGGTTCTGGTAATCAAGGTTGATGAAGAGATATTTGATCGTTATTAAAAAAAAAAATAGATATATTTTATTATTTTTTAAATAATTAAATATTACACAAAATTCCCAAGTCGGTTAACTTTTTAGACAGACTATATTAATGCTATAAACATTTACGAATTGCGTTAATCAACTGGATAATTATTGTCAGTAGACATATTTATTGAAATTTTCGCACTTTCAGATTTTTATAACAGATGCGAGATTTGTTATATTGTTTACAATATCAATAAAAAATCCTCATAACATTGATGCGTCCACAACATTACGTTTTCCTATCGCTGATAGGCATGTATGAGATATCTATGATAACTAGATATTATATGTAAAAAACTTTATCGTCAAACCCAAGTATCCTGCAAGTTTTTTTTTTTTTAGCAACTGTTAGGTGACAGCTTGCCTCAGTTCAGAAACTGGGGTGAATTTGAGACTTATGTCTATAGCTAACTTTCCCCGGTTTCCGATGTTACTTTTAATCACTATACTACCACCTACTGCTATTGTTTCGCCATTAAGGAGAAAATTGCTTAAATTCATTATTAGGACATTTGAAAGTTTATCGACAGCTTCCGAAACTAGGTTTTTATTGCAAGTATGGCAATATACCTAATAATATTGAAATAGGTAAAGACAAATATGACAGACTCATCGACAATATGAGAGGTAATTGCAATTACGTGTTTTCCAGGTTATAGCACAAAAGCATATTTTCAAATGTTTTGTTCAGCATTACTCATTGACAATGGCGCGATGATTCATTTCGATATCTAGTTAATTGCGTTCTGCATAAATTCAACTTATTATTCAATAATGTTTTGCACAATGTAAATCAATATAGTAAAACCTACATACCTACATAGGTACCTACGGTGTCACTTCCAAGTTCCTGTATGGATGTGTTGTGTCGTGGTAGCTTAGATTGCTGCTTCCTTCAGATTAATATTTCAGTTATCGAAATTCTACAGAATCGAACATCATTCCATTTACCCTGTCTGGAACTTAGTTTAGCCCTTCACGAACACGAAAGATAAAATCTTTCTGCTGTGTCTATTTACATTCCTATAGGTAGCTACATGACTCGACTCGCATCACAATTATCTCTGCAAATGTTGCAGGAAGTGGTGATAAGTAAACATCTGTTGCAGTGCAGCTGCACCTCGTGTCAGATAACCACTGAATGACTGGGAGTTAGGATCGACCAACATATGTTTGACGCAGTACATATTTAGGCACTTCTAGTAATTTTCCGCAACGCAACCAATAATCTATACATATAAATAAAATTGGAGTATCTGTTTGTAATATAGAAATAACTGCTTTTTACTACATGCGGTATATATACCGTACATACACCAAAATAACATTTTTTACAATTTTTGTCTGTCTGTCTGTTTGTCCGGGCTTATCTCTGAAATGGCTGGACCGATTTTGACGGGACTTTTTTGGCAGGTAGCTGCACTCCTCTGTATGTTACTCCTTATTACGTAATAAGGAGTAACATAGGCTACTTTTATTTTAGAAAAAATAAATTCAAAATCCTGTAGTCTACGCGTACGAAGTCGCGGGCAGTTATGAACATAAGTGTGATCATGATCACTCATCATACTCGTCGTAATAATATAATGTAGGTCCCGCGTGCTACATAATATGTGTCTACTCAACTGAATGCGTTGTTTTTCTATTGTTATTTCATGTTTGTACAGATGAAAGACCATTATTTATATTGTTCCGTTATGTAGACTCAACCCTTTTGTTAATCGCAATAGAACGACATAATATATTATGTAGCGGTAGAATGTCTCTTGTTAGGACAAGATGTTTGCATAGACACATATTTAAATTTTTATTGGGTCTGAGAGATAACTCTTAACCTTTCGAATACCTACCGTAGTTAGAGACACAATAGAAAGACAATGCGTTCGCTTGGGGTTTAATGAATTAAATAATAATCTAATAGATTTGCAATTGGTTTATATAAATACATTATAACAACTGTATCATGTATCTTGTCGTACAGACCGGATCTCTGGAAGGCCAGCACTTCCGCAAGACCGGCTTCCTGGTGTCGCTGTCGGAGCAGAACCTGGTGGACTGCTCGGCGACGTACGGCAACAACGGCTGCAACGGCGGCCTCATGGACAACGCCTTCAAGTACATCAAGGACAACGGCGGCCTCGACACCGAGAAGTCTTACCCCTATGAGGGCGTCGACGACAAGTGCAGGTACACTTCACATATTTCTTTTTTTACCTGCATGACTACTACCTACTGGTAAGTAGAGTTGTAGTTGTGAGTAGCGAAGATGTGTCATCTTAGAATGGACGTCTTTTAATTTAATGAATGGTCAATATTAGTCTCTGGTCTCAGCAGCCTCGTTTTGTCTTCTTTGGGATGAGCCTGCCAAATTCCAGCTTGATGTACTAGAGTCGTGTGAGAGGCGAGCCGAGAGGATCATCGGTAATGATGCACTTGTCGAGTCAAAACTACATAGTCTTGAGCCTCGACACTGAGTTGCTGACCTTTCGCTTTTCTATCTTTTACGTTTCGGGGAGTGTGCACAATTTAATTCCGTCAAGTTCGTTCCATCATCGGACCACTAGCTGTACGGCGTTGCGCCACCGGTACATGATAGACATCCCACCCATACGCCCAAAGCGTTTTGGGAACACATTTATCGTGCGTTCAGCCCCTTGGGCTGTGGAATTCCCTGCCGAAATCTGTTTCCTGATAGCTACGACTCAGGGGTTTTCAAGTCAAGGGTGAATAGGTTACTTCTAGGCAGGCGTGCTCCATCGTCGGCCATATCATAACTTACCATCAGGTGAGATGGTGGTCAAACATAATTCAAAATATTTTTATCTACTAAGATTCTCGTAACAGTATTGTGTATTTATCTATTTTCTGTTAATTAACAGTAAATAATATATATTTGCCATGTTTTCTTAGAAACTATTGAAAATGTCATAAAACAGTTTCAAGTTGTGTGTTAACTGAACGTTAAGTTACTGTAACTTTTAAATGATTCCAAAATCACAAATGTTAAAAGACTAATCGCGAACGCAGTGTGTCTAATACGTGTCTTGCTGTTCAGGTACAACCCCAAGAACTCTGGCGCCGACGACACCGGCTTCGTGGACATCCCGCAGGGCGACGAGGAGAAGCTGATGCAGGCGGTGGCCACGGTGGGCCCGGTGAGCGTGGCCATCGACGCGTCGCAGGAGAGCTTCCAGTTCTACTCCGACGGCGTCTACTACGACGAGAACTGCTCCTCCACCGAGCTCGACCACGGCGTACGTATACCAACCACCCTTGTTTTGTTTTTTTTAGGTGTGGAATCTTTTATTAATAACTTCAAAGTGAAGTGAGAATAGAATAGAATAGAATAGACTTTATTGTACACCAAAAAGTAATACAGCTTATACAAAAACTTCAATTTGTGGGTACAATTATGGCGGTCTTATCGCTGAAAGCGATATCTTCCAGACAACCTTAGGATGGATAAGAGCTTAAAATAATACACGGGGTAGCCTGTGGTGTAGGTACTGCTAACTATATAAAACACAATACTCAATTATAAATACTTGAGAGACTTGGGTACTGATTAAAACCTACCTGTGTACCTACCCACAGCTTTGTGTTCCAGGGTTGCGATGCGATATCTGTTTCGAATCTTCCCACAGCAGCATATACCGTTACTTGCCAATCTGTTGCAGCCACGCATACCTACTTATAATATTTAACAAAAGGTCAGGACCAAAGGTCTTTACCAGTAGCAGTGTGATTGGCACAACGCCACAATGGTTTTACTGGGTTTGAGATAAACCTAAGAGTTGACCTTTGCTTCGATAAAAAAATCCGAGCAGTTTTTTATCGGAGGAGTGTTATTACTGGCCTACATTATTAACATATCACGCCAAACGTAGCTTACTTGAATTTATATTTTGTTTTGGTATATCGGAGTACGTTGTCATTGTAGTTGACCGTTAAACGGGGTGAATGGAAACACTGGGGCGCATAGGAACAAAACTTTGATTAAGAAAATCATTTTGGTACCTGTATATTTATATCTATTATTGATTTCTAATAGCAAAGTATCAATTTTTATAACCATTAATAAATAGATAGGAATACAGATTTTATGGGAAAAAGTCTTAAATAATGTCAAATATTTGTTTCTATTCATTGCTTGCGTTAGGGACGCTTAACACAACTGTAACTGTGATTGTGTTTGTTCTATATCGAGTAGTACTAGGAGTGTGTACATACACTAATGCAAGTCCCCCGCAGGTGATGGTGGTGGGCTACGGCACGGACGAGCAGGGCGGCGACTACTGGCTCGTGAAGAACTCGTGGGGGCGCTCGTGGGGGGACCTGGGCTACATCAAGATGGCGCGCAACAAGAACAACCACTGCGGCATCGCGTCCAGCGCCTCCTACCCGCTCGTCTAGTGCCTCCCGCCCGCGACTCTAGTCACCGCACTACCCATCACATACAGATCGCCATCCTAAAAACACTAAATGTTTTCCAAACTTGCAACACCAGATTTAAAAGTTCAAATTCCAATATTTTAAGCAAGTTTACATCAATGTCTAAAAAAGTGTGTTCAAGTTGAATTAAACCAACGATAAATTGTATGTAGTGCAGAGAACAATGGCATGACTCTGAAGTGTGTGAACATTTCCAGATCTGTACGCCTCGAAACATTCCGAGCGAAACGTGTCATTTAGTTACGACTAGCCAGTAAGTGTAAAGTTTATGAACTAATGTTAAGTTAGCGCGGAGTTAGTGTAAAGCACTTGTGATATTATAGTTATATCTACTCGCGTCGTTGTAGCGCTGATGAGCTGAATATAAACATATTTTATAAAACACAATGGGTTTTCATTTATCTTTCTCCATTGTTATACAGGTACGATACTTACGCCATATCGATATGATCGGAACTCTACGGAACCTTTTGCCTTGTACGGAATCTTTTTATCATTTCACATTCTCCACCAGAGCCTCCACCATCGAAATCACAACTTCCTCCTTCTAAATGATAAATTATCTTTATTTTGCAAATAGGTTTTCAAAAACTTTAACACGTCAATTTTGTTTTCAGTCAGTTTAAACGAGATGGGGCTTCTTTTATGAGGAATTCTTTTGTGCAACATACTACATAGACACTGTACTTAGGTAGGTACACGTTTCCATACTCGCAACTAAGTTAATAAACATAGTTGATTGCAAGTTGGTTTCGTCACTATTCGTGACGGCAAACATCAAGCTTGTGTTTATGTTATGAGACGTAGATGTTATTGAAGTACGTGGCTAACACAAAGTTTTTAGAATAAGTAATTCCTGGCATCCTGTTGTTTGAGGCAAATTTTCACGTGTGTCAAACGACGTTTTTCAATACACTTGCGAAGAAATCAATAAAAGGGGGCGGCCCGGCGACTTGTGGGGGTCGCGCCGTGCCCTTCCTGATATAATATTTCACAACTATCACACAACTTCGTCTGGTCCCATGCTAAGCAGAGCTTGTGTTATGAGTGCTAGACAACTGATAAACATACTTATATATTTCTAAATACATACATATAATAGATAAATTACACCCAGACACAGAACAAATGATCATGCTCATAACATAAACATTTGTCCTGGGTGGGGATTGAACCCACGACCTCCGGCATAGCGGTCAGGGTCACTAACCACTGGACCAACAGGCCTGCCTACAACCCTTGTTTATAAATACAACCCTTGTTTCCCGCTCGAACGACTGACATTTTAATACTTCATGGTAAAGCTCCTTCCTTTATGGATTCCCAAAGTATATTGAAAAAATAATAAATATACTTACTCGAAAACCCACTCTTATTCATACTGCTTTTAGGCAAGCAATTAACTGTTTTTCGCACTAGTGCAGATAAGAGAAGGGCAAGAGCTTTACAAATATATAAGTATGTTTATCAGTTGTCTAGTATCCATAACACAAGCTCTGCTTAGCTTGGGACTAGACGGCACTGTGTGATAGTTGTGGAATTTTATTATTTCAAAAATCCCCACCAGTGCGAATTGTTAGAATCAGGGATGTTACGGAGCTCCATAACCGTAACCGAAACTATCGGATATCCGATATAAAATAATATCCATAACCGTAACCGAATCCGAAATAAAAGTTTCGGATAATATAGGATAGGGGCGGAGCCTAATTGCGACACGTTATGACATGTTGTTTTGTTGATCGGGCGGGCAGTCAGTCTGTTGTTCCTACCAAATAAAACCATTTTATTAGCTATTTATATTTTACTTCTGAAATTCCTTAAAAATCTAATATCCGTAATTGAAATTATCCGAAACTAACGGATAATCCGAAATAATTTCATATCCGTATCCCATAACATCCCTAGTTAGAATCCCATAATAGACTGCGTTTCACGTAAGAATACTCTTCGCCGTGTTGATGGCAATACGGAAAAACAGTGTTGCTATATTTTTAGCAATGTAATTATAGATTAACTGATTTTTCGTTACTTTTAACATTTGCCTTATCATTTAATTCAGGCAACCAAAGAAACACAGCAAATACACAACAAAACACTAATTTACACTATTGGATATGTTCTTAGAGCATTAAACCAACGTTTAATGCTCTAAGGATATGTTCGAACATTGCTGTAGCCAGAGCGTAACTATATCATCTGAGGCCCGTGGCAAATTCATTAGATGGGGCCCCCGATAAATCACGTACGTTGTGATTTCATTTTAATATCTTTTTACATATTTTGGGTTACTTCTTCTGAGCTCGCGGCCTCTAAGACCGGGGGCCCCATCAGACCTGGGGCCCGTGGCATTTTGCCAGCCTTGCCACCCTATAGTTACGCCACTTGCTGTAGCAACATGTCTGCTACAGCAATATCCAATATAAGGACAATCAAATCTGCCGGCAATCATCGCCAGAACTGTATTGGTGCTGCCCCGCACCCTGCGCAACCAGGACGTGCGCCGCATGCTGGTGTGAAAACAGTCGGTGCGCTTTCGCCACCAAAATTGAAAAAAAAAAATGATATTGACTCAGCTACTGCAATGTAAGTGCGCTCGTTTGCGGCAGCAACGAGCGATACCGATTATACACAAGCTCGGATCTTTATATGAGCCTACAAGAGGTAAGGCGGGCGCAGTGACAAAATAATAAATACGTAATGGTAAAAAAGTCGCCTATACCGATACCGTCCGTTCGTTGCATGTCCGGCTTTATTCGGACGCCTGGCAAAGCTAGGTGTGTCTGATAGCTTTCTGAGAAAATTTCGCACACACATACCTACGCAATAACTGACTACTTTTTTGCTACCTCAATAATGATGCGGGTTTGTTTTGCGACTGTGACCTGCCAATCCGAACCATCTGATCGCATTGCCGATAGGGAATGCAAACCGGTTAACCCGAAAACCGAAAAACCGGTTTTTCGGCATATTTTTAATGATTAAAAAAACCGGTTTTTTTTTCAAGTAACCGGTTTTTTCGAGTTTTTTTTTATTACTCTCAAATGACACTTTTTTTTAGCAAACATTGGTTTGAAACGCTTTTGAGGCTTGATATCGTAGGTTTGTTTATAAATATTTATGTGCCATAGTGATAGCTACACCAATTGTACAGTTCTTCTATTTACGATCATTAAAAATCCAGGCCGGCTGCGTGTTGTGAGAACAGGCAGTGAATGCTGTCAGGGCCAGATTTAAAATCTCGTAAGGACACCAAAATTCTTATTCGCAGATAGAATACCCACCGTTGTTACTCATCATAACATCATCAGCTTAAACGAGTCGCTTTTACAGATGAGAGAGTGAAAAGATCAAAATCTTTGCTTGTTCGTTACACTGATGAAAAACTCAGGGATATTCTTGCTACCGATGAGAAAATTTTCACAATCAAGGAATATTGCAACAAGCAAAATTATCGGATGTAAGCTCCTAACTCCAAAGAACACTTTTAACAGGTTATCAGAGTCCTGAATGATCATCATGCGGCATCAGTAATGGTTTGGTGAGGGTATCATGGAATGACCAAGGTTCATTTGAAAATGTGTGAAAATGGGCTACTCTAATTTCAGCTAAAGAGTATCAAGATACTATCCTAAACGCCATAGCAAAGCCTCTTAAAGCCTCTCTCTTTTTGATAACATACTGGGGTTTTTCAGCAAGACTCAGCTTCCGGTCACAAGGCACGCACTACCCAGGCTTGCCTTGCAGCGAGTGTTTCGGGCTTCATTAAGGCTGATGATTGACCTTTGGCTAGCCCAAACCTCAACCCGTGAACTACGAATTGAGATATATATTAGAGAGCATGCTGCATGGTTCTTTAAAGAATTAAAGAATAATTCAAAATCCTTCAAAATTCTTTACGATCAGCAGTGGACAAATTTCAATGATCACCGCGCGTAAACAGATGTCGCGTGGCCTAAACGCTTAAAAGCCTGTGATAGGGCTAATCCTGGAAGTACAGGTCCGATTGGTAAATTTTTTTCACCGATAGAAACCTGCTTTGTTCCTGAGTGAAATAGGCTATATTTTATGAACGCGGGCGAAGTCGCGGGCAAAAGCTAGTGGTGGATATTTTGAGTAGAAGTATATATATTATTATTTAGAAGATAAGGGGCTATGCATCACCCGTACTGTAGGGGATGTAGTCACTGCGACCTAAATGATCTATTATGACTCGCCACCTTGTTAGAGTAACTCTTTTAGCCCGCAGGCTTTTAAGAAGTTTAGAATACTCCTAGCTTTTAGAGTTTTAATCTCCTCCGGGCGAATAATGTGTCGGCCCAGATGGACACTGCGTTTGTGGATAAGGGTCCCGCATGTACAAAAAAGGTGCTTAGGCGTCTCCCTCTCCTGATTACAGTACCGACAAACATCAGTGTCACTCAGTTTCATGTGAAATTGGTGCCTGTTTAGTTTGCAGTGGCCGGTTAAGGCGCGGGCTATCGCACAGATGTTCGTCCTGCTAAGCTCAAGAAGCTCAGCAGTTCGTTTTTGTGAGTAGTGAGTTGTAGATTTGGCGTGTAGCAGTCCTGGTTGTACCAACCAGTGCTTTTTTGAATCGCCAAATAGGTTGCCCTTAAGGGTCTGCATGGCCTGGTTCTTTGAGATACCACAGAAGGGGTCTGGTCCTATCTGATGACCTTGAGCCCCAGTCCTTGCAAGTTCATCGGCTTTTTCGTTGCCATTGATTCCAGAGTGACCTGGTACCCATCTCAGAATAACTTTATTCCTTTGCCCCAGGTCATTCAGTTTGTTAACGCAGTTCTTTTACCAGTTTCGAATTTAAAGTATTCGAGTTCAGGGCGTAAGAACTGCCTGGTTATCTGAGTAAATCAAATTATATAAGAAGTATAAATATTAATTTCTAGCTTAGATTCTCTATGTATGACATCATTCTGAGACATTAGTTTTTATGAAGATGAGATTTTTTTATTTTTAACAGGATTCATATTAGGTATACAATATATAGGGTGACTGGCAATTAGTGTACGATACATAAACACGTGATTGTGCTCATGATAACAAACAATTTTTATTATGGGAGCAAAACCGAAATCGCGAAAAAAATATCAGCTCTTCAGTACATTAGGCAAACATAAATGTACTGAACAGCTGATTTTTTTCGCGATTTCAGGTTTATTCCTATAGTAAAAGTTGTTGGTTATCATGAGTACAATCACGGGTTTAAGTATCGTACACTAATTACCAGTCACCTTATATTTTTTAATAGATAAGTTCCAAGATAAGTTTAAAAATATTTATTTAGAATTTTACAAGCAAAAAAAATTAAAATTTCCACTTAAAAATAAATTTCAAAAAAACTAATTTTAAAACCGGTTACCCGGTTAACCGGTTTTTTTTAGGAAAACCGAAAAAAAAAACCGGTTTGTAATTTTGGCGGTTTTTGCATTCCCTAATTGCCGACATGACTCACAAGCAATCTGCATTACGTCAGCCAAATATTACTTACTCAATGAAAAAACAGTGGGCTAGCTGTTTGCTTGCTTACAGAAAATAGATAATCGAAAGGAATTCATCATTTTGCGGACAATTCCGTGTAAATGCCCATTGTACGTGTTTTAGATATAAGTTTTTCTTTGTTATGTTTTTTATGTACAATAAAGTATATAATAAATAAATAAATAATAATCGACAGATGTTGTGTGACGAATTTCTGCTTAAAGAGACACCGAGGGAGATAAGTAAGTAGTATCAAATAGTAAGAGAGCACGTGACGAGCGAGGGGTCGCGGGGTCGCTGGCCTCGCGCTATGTACCTATTGGCTCACTGTTTGCGCATCAAGAACTGCGTCGCATATTCGACATAACTTATCTGATATTTTCCTCAGTAGAGAAAGGTCTATAGCAGCGAATATAAAACAAAGTAGGTACCTAGTACCTATGTACATAATAGGGAAAAAGTTATAGAACAATATATCGGCTATAGGTATTTTGACATAGCATAAAAATAATAATCAGCCTTTTAATGTTCCCACTGCTGGGACTCAGGCCTCCTGTCTAGGAGAGGGAATGGGCCATAATCCACCACGCGGGCTCAGTGCGAGTTGGTGAAAGTCACATGTCTTCGAATTTTTGGTACGACATGCCGGTTTCTTCTCGATGTTTTCCTTCACCGTCTTGGGAACAGTGGTGATAATATAAATTACACAAAGTAATGCGGCTAGCTAGGTTTAAACCCGCGACATACAACTCGTAGGTGGCGGCCGGTACCACTCGGCCACCGCTGCGCTGCTCTTTTGACATACCTACTATAGATCTACACTAATATTATAAAGGAAAATTTGTATTTTTGTGTTTGTAATGAATAAACTCAAATTGTGCCGATTTCAAAAATTGGAAAACCTAGTTGCATTTTTTGGCCGATCTGGATTCGAACCCAGGATCCTACGATGGACAGTCGCGACCGACCTAAGGGGCAAATATCAATATGATATAATGAATAAATAAACTAATAAAGATATAAACAAGTACATGAACTATTAACTTGTACGCTACGTACACAGATGATCATGATACACTGCAATTAGAGCAGGCAGATAATATAATGAGAGCTCATTACTTCTGATTGAGTGCGTCTGCGCGTACGTACGCCCCTCACGTGACGCCGCGTCGTCGCCCTTACAAACAAATAATTATTATCACATTCACATTACTGCTGATATATATATATATATATATTATTATGTGCGTCTGCACATGATACGCCTGCTGGTGACATTGCATGCCCGCTTGAGCCAGACTACTAGATAGATATGTACGGTGTACCGGTATGATAGCGCGAGCTGCAAAATACTTCAATAACTCGAAGCCGAAACTGCGTAAAGCGGACGCCCACGCGGTCCCATACAAAAGTGCCGTTTCTGTGACCCGCGCGGGGATCCGTCGTGGGTCGCGGACCCCACGCTTTTTGCTACGTAATAATAAATAACTTACTTATAACTTCTCCATCGACACGACTACATGCTAAAGTTGAACTAGCGACACTGCGTAGGTAATAATCCGGTTTCCACGACGACGGGGACCGTCCGCGTGATCGTTGGCCAACACACGCGCTATGTTACGCGATGCGTCCGCTTTACGCAGTTTGAATATGATTACCGACACAGTGTTTAGAGCAAAAATTCAATGAGTGTGAGTAACTAAGACACTACGGCCAGCGTAGACACTTACAGGTCGCGCGATGAATCAAGATCGCTCGGCAAAAGTGGAAGGGGCATGCGCAGTATTCAATTCTACGGTCTATTTGGCGACGTACGGGCGGGTGTGCGCCGTCGGCGACACGTCATTGGTAGATAGAGTCGCTCTTCAATTCCCGCGTTGCGTTCTCGCCTCTCATTGGATACTGTTGTACTTGGGTACTGTTGCGTACAGCTTGTGTTATCGTAATAGTAATACGTAATCTTAAAAAAAAAATGGTTAAAATAAAGTTTTAAAACGGCTAGCCAGAAAAATGGTTTACGACGTAATTATTACGTTAAAGAAAGAAACTAACGAAATTATTTATTTTAATTTTATGTTTTATTTTAAAATTTTTAATTTTTTTAATTTACCTACTTACAAGATAAATTACAATCAAAAACTAGTGTTATTATAAGTTATGTTACTAAGGTTCAAACATACGAAATTAAAAATAAAATCCTAACATACTAAGAATTTCTGTGCGTAATTGTACACATGCGCCGATTGCCCCCACTATTTTCACCGAGCGATCTTGATTCACCGCGCGACCTGTACTTTAGTGTAAGAATGCCCATTAGGTACTTGTCTTGAGCCATGAACTCTGTGGGAAGCTACAAAATAATTTATAATGTTTACAACGATACCAATAAATGAGTAATGGTATTTAAAATAAAAGATGCATCGACATTGATAGAACGCTTTATATTATAAAACAAAACTATCGCACTCTGCGTGCACACGTCTATGTACACTTGTTAGGTATCACTCAGTGTGTACGAGGGGGCTACACTTCGCGGCAAACGGTGTGACCGACCTTCATCATTTACATAAACAATTTAAGAGCGATTGTCACAAATCAGTGAGCACCCTTGTACCTAAGTATTTAGAAAGATATGCTTACTCCTACCCTCTAGTAGTTTCGTACAACAAATAAATAATACTGATTACGTTAATATAAGTACTTAGAACACTATCATATTTACACTGGGTATCTTAATTATATTACTTTTAATTGGCATTCAATGTATTACTAGATATTTCACAATTGTTTACTAACAACATACACAATTATTGGTAGTTCTACATAATTATAAAACAAAACAATGGCTTCATTAATTTCGGGTAAGCAAGCAAGTCGTTATAATCGCAGAACGGTGACTCGACTGTAATGATACATTAGTAGTAGGTATTGTCTATATTGTAAGTAGTACGAGCTCGCGTGACATCTGACTCAACTAAGTAGTCGAGCTGAACTAACCCTTTGTTCAGTGATTAATGAAGCTTTGTTGTCCAAATTAGATCAAAACGCGACCTCCGCCGCTTCTATACATTGTTTTTCAAATTGATATTGAGTCCCAGGAATAAAGTTTATTTTAGAATGCGTAGTGGATAAAGCCGGGCAAACACGTTCGACTTCCTTATTAATCTTTCTGGATTAGAAAATCAGATTCGGAAACCTAAATGCTCTGATTTAGGTACCATTCATTTCTTTTTTAGTTAAAAAATAAAAATAAGAACGTGTAGAATAGAATAGAACAAAGAAAAAAAGCAGAGCGTTTAGATTTCCGAATCTGAAGTCCTAATCAGGAAACCTAATTTGGCTGGCCTTATTTGGATTACACCATACTGAATCGATGTTTGCGTAATTCTTTGTGCGACAACTATTTTAATATCAATTCCACCTAGATATAGCCTAAATAACAAGCCAGTTATTCTCAGGGTTGCGTTCAAATTTGAGTTTAGAGTTAACTCTAATGACGTCATTGGGTAATTACCTTGGCATTTTTGAACGAGAACGGAGTTCATCTGTCAATGTCAAGCATATTGCCGCTTACCTACTCCAACCTACCCTGCTCAAAGTTAGAGTTAGTTGGGTTAACTCTAGGGTAGCTACTCGAGTTATTTAAGAACGACCCTGGGTTGCAACTCTACTCGACTCTGGTGATTTTTGAACGCACTACAGGCAGCTTCCCTTCCGAACTATGACACGACTCATAAAAAAGATAGAGCCTGGACTAGAGGTAACTTAAAAAAAACTAGGTAGACATTTATAGCTCACTGATAAGACCTTAAGTATCATCCTTATGAAGTGGGATAAAAAAACTATTAGTTTGGCACATTGGAGTAATAAACACATATAACTTTAGCGGACCGTAAATAAATATCGGTAAGACTTCGGTTCCTGCATGTTTGACACATCATTTTGTGGAAGCAGTTGGACCAGTGTTTAGAGTTGTACACCGACATACTTTCTGATAGGCTCATCAGTCTTCCATGACATGTCGAAACCACGTCAAGTTATTCTGTCTGTTGTTATCGTTTATTGGTCGATGACTGGAGGTAGTTCCTGTCTGTTAGATATTTTTTGCAATGTAGCCTTTGACTATACAAGGATCCTTATACCTGACTGCCGATCATCTGTTTACCTGTGTACGGAATACACCTAAATTACACTGTTTATGTGCAGCCGTGTCGTGTAACACGCCGTTTAACAAGTTGGCGCGGCGGATTGAAGAACGTCACTGTTATGTTCACGTTTAACAGCATTGTGGTGGCGATACGTTCTTCAAAACTGCGTCCAACACTTAGCTGTATTGTCAGTGTAGGGCGACTATAAATTATGAAGAACCGATTCTATAAAAGCTTGGGTAGTGTCGACGGAGGACCCCACAGGGTCCTCCTATTTATTCCGCGGCAGATTGTGCAATCCGCCGCCAACTTATTAAACAGCGTTTTATGCAATCCGGCTGCGGTATTTACACAAAAAATGATTTGGCACTATAAACTTGTATACCTAATAAAGGTAACTACGAGTTATCCACGCTTAACTAACACTTAGCTATGTACAAAACTATACAATCATAATATTTATTTACATCACGATTATGTTATAAACTTTAAAAAAAGGAATCGTCTCGAATCAATCTGTATAATAATTATTTATAATTAAAAAGTATTGTTTTAACTGCAAAGTAGACTGACAGAGCTACTAGACACTTTGAGCATCAATCATTATTATGCTTTTTAATTTTAAGACAAGAAAAACAATGTACTGCATGCATTAAATATAAGGCTCTTTACCTATGAAATTGTCGTTTTTCACACCTGGCCACTTCTAATTTTTTTATTTACCTACCAACTAGCTTTTGCCTGCGACTTCGGCCGCGTATATAAAATATAGCCTATGTCACTTAGGCTAATAACCTATTTAACTGTGAAAAAATTTTAGCAGTCGGACCAGTACTACCAAAGATTAGCTTATACAAACAAAAAAACAAACTTTGCTTCTTTATTATATTAGTGTAGACTAGTGTTTGACTGCGACCCCAGCTGACGGTAAGCAGTGATTCAGCCTTTGCTGGTGAGGCGCACTAGTTTATTAAGAGCCTGTTCACTCTAGCCTTGAAAACACCTAAATTATAATCAGACGGGAAGGCCGCGGCAGGCAAATTGGTGGTCTGGTATAAACGACAAGGCGAAACACTTAGTCCGGACTGTACAGGTGTCACAATGTAAGGGCGGACACTCGCTGGACGTCGGGCTTACGTAAACTGTAAAGGTATACAGGGTAGGGTATACCCACGGAACAGTAAAAACAGTGGAAGAAGTAAGTAGGCGTGGCACTGTCGCCGCTAGTAAGAACCGCGTTGCGCACTTGCTGTTCAAGCGCTCTCATTCTCTAACTAGACTGCGCAACATAATAATTAACGAAAAATCATATTAAAACGCATTATTGTCCCATACTGTACTGTAAACACCATAGTCGGACTAAAAATCTAACTCATGGAGGTGTATCATACCACCGAAAAGTATTATTATCGAATTTATTTTAATAAAATGAAAAAATAAAATTACGTGAAACATTGCGCAGGATATACAAACAAAACTAGTCCTTAATGACATAAAAACAAAGTTGATTTTCTTTTCTCGGTTATTAGCTTTTTTGGAATATTCGTTAGTCTACCTATACTTTTGACGCTATCCAAATAGTGCGTGACTTTATCGATAAAATCAATCGATATTTATTACATTGCCTTTTTAAAATAAAAGTAATTATATATTATAGTTTAATAGTTTTTGTAAGTAATATAATACAGATAATTATTAAATTAATAAATTTAATAAAATAAAAATTGTGGTATGATATTTGTGATATATTTTAAATAAATTTAGTTAAAAAGTTAGGAACAACATAAGAAAGAAAGAAAGAAAGAAAACAACAACATAGGGCGTTTGAATTATACTTAATATTCTTGTTTGGCAGTGGGCGATGACGATGATTTCAGCTGAGATGATGATAATTGATGTACTATGCAAATAAATACCCTTTTTACTACGTTTAAAAATTGCCTTTAATCATATTAATTTCATTATTTTAATACTATCACACTATCGCATACAATTTTTTTTTTGCATTATATGTTTTAAATACGTTTTCATACAATCGATATTATTTCGATCGAATAAGGTTACTTCACTATTTGAGTAGCACCCTGCATTCGTGTCAGTGATACGCCATTCAAATACCACTCTTATTTTTACATAATTACAGTTGAATACTGAATATATTCTGAACAATGCCATCTAGTCAAATCAAATCAAAATCATTTATTTCAAATAGACCATTTGCAGGCACTTTTGAATAGTCAAATGTCGGTCAGTCCAAGAAAAGTGAAGCTAAATTGCACGTTCCAAAGAGTAGGTCTCTATGGAGAAGAACGTGCAAGAAACTCCAAGGACACTCTTTTAAATCATATTATGTGTTACATATAATGCTTGGTTACAAATTTTCATGTTGAAAGCACAATGTAGATAGTAAAATAAAAATAAAAAATAATAATAATTAAAAGATACAAACTGAATTAAACCACTGGCAGCTAAGAGATGACCAGTCTCAACTGACGGCACCCGTTCACGAGCATGACGCGTGCATCAGCCCCACTCAGCTCAACCATTTTTAAGGGAACCGAATGGCCCAATAACACGTGCCACCAACAGCAAGACATTAGAGTTGCAGTTGGTACTGATGTTGGCAATGTAAGTCAACTTAAAAATAAAGTATCTTCTAGCATTCAAGCTACAGGGGGTAAGCAAAAATCCTTTAATATGTTTCTTCAAAACATTCAGGGTTTTTCTGCAAAACAATTGGAAATTGAATTATTCTTAGAAAAAACTATGTTTGACATTATTTGTTTTACTGAGCATTGGTTAAAGGATTTTGAAATGCTAATTAATTATGATAATTATAATGTGGGCAGTTGTTTTAACCGAAAGTCAATGTTACGTGGGGGTTCATTAATCCTTATTAAAAATAGTATCAAATTTAAAACTCGTAAAGATATAGTTGCACTGTCCGTTGAACATAGCATTGAAGTGTCGTGTGTTGAGCTGGATAGGCATGTCATAGTGTGCGTTTACAGGCCCCCTAATTATCAAAACTACTCTATTTTTGAGTCAGTCATGGAAGATGTTATGGCTAAACTTTCAACTGGTAATAAACCAGTAATTATCTGCGGAGACTTTAATGTTAATATTTTAGAAAATAATTCAGATAGCAGTAGATTATTAAATCTTTTCAAATCATTTAATTTATCAAATGTGTTTATTGAACCAACTCGAACAACGACAACTACTGCTACATGTATCGATAATGTTTTTTGTTGCTGCAAGTATTTAGAAAAAGCCATTCTAAATTATCTGCCTTCTGATCATAGCGGCCTAATGGTAACATTTGAATCCAACTTACCAATACAACAAGTGCAGATACAATTCAGACCAATAACATCCGGTAAACTAAATAAATTTAATAGCACTTTATCTAGCAGGTTGGGTGATTGGAACCTTGCAGAAAACAATGGTAATATTTTGTATAAAAATTTTTTTTCAGTAGTTCAAAAGGAGTTTAATCAGACGTTTGAGAAAAAAACTAAAACTATCTGCCCTAAGTTTAGATTTAGTGACTGGGCAACTAAAGGAATCAGAATAAGTAGGGAAAGACTTTTCGAGTTGTATGGCCTTAAGCCTATTATTAACACTGAAACTTTTAATAAATATGTTGCTACTTATTCTAAAATGTTTAAAAATACTTGTAAGGCAGCTAAGGCCTTATACATTAGCAACAAAGTTAAAACAGCAGATAATAAAATAAAAACGGTTTGGAATATTATAAATAATGAAACCAACAGAAACAAAAGAAATAATAATGATTACACATTGGAGACTCATCATGGTCTTATTAGCGATAACAAACTAGTTGCAGAAGAATTTGTAAATTTCTTTACCAGTATTCCAATTAAAACTACTGAAGCCCTAAATTCGTCGCCATCGCATGCTTTTGGTTTATTACAGGCGAACGTTGCAGCCTGTTCGACTGAATTTAACTTTAAACATATAAACCCCATAACAGTAATAAAAGCTTTTAAAGAAATCAAGATTAAATTGACAGAAGATCTATGGGGTATGTCTATCAAAGTTTGTACCTCAATTATTGAGACTGTAGCGCCGTACTTAGCGTTAATATTTAATTTGTGTATAGATCAAGGGGTCTTTCCGGATCTAATGAAATATAGTAAAGTGATACCACTTTTTAAATCCGGAGACAGTAAAGACACTAATAATTATAGGCCGGTGTCCGTTTTGCCGGTTTTTAGCAAGATATTTGAAAAGGTGATGTTAAATCAAATGCTTAATCATTTTAACACCAATAACATCTTACACGATAAACAGTATGGTTTCACCAAAGGACGTTGTACGACTGACGCTGGTGTCTCCTTACTAAAACACATTTTTAATGCGTGGGAGGAGGCACAAGATGCTATAGGCATCTTCTGCGACCTGTCTAAGGCGTTTGATTGTGTGGTTCATGAAACATTACTCCTGAAACTGGAGCATTACGGACTAGGCAAAACAGCATTAAGCTTATTAAAATCGTATTTGAATGACAGACAGCAACTAGTTCAAATAAACGGTGTCAATTCGTCAGGATTAAATGTGAAAATGGGGGTACCCCAAGGTTCAATTTTAGGTCCTTTTTTATTTTTAGTATATATTAATGATTTACCCTATTTGTTGAAAAATAAACTTAATATGGTGTTGTTTGCTGACGACACTTCTTTGATTTTTAAGATAAATAGAAGGACTAATAATCTTGACGATGAAAATAACGCTTTATTGCAGGTCCAAAACTGGTTCACTGCTAATAATCTAGTTCTAAATGGGAAAAAAACTAAATGCATAAGATTTTCCTTACCAAATGTCATAAGTAGTGATTGCGACATAGTATTGAACAATGAGAAACTAGAATTTGTTGATAAAACAGTTTTCTTGGGGATTACGCTTGACTCTAGGCTACAATGGGGTCCTCACTTAACATCTCTTGCAGGACGGCTTAGCTCGGCTGCATATGCTGTTAGAAAAATCCGCCAATTTACGGATGTTGATACCGCTAGACTAGTCTATTTTAGTTATTTTCATAGTGTCATGTCGTACGGTATCTTACTATGGGGACGGGCTGCAGACATCGAGTCAATCTTTATATTACAGAAAAGAGCCATCAGAGCTATTTACAATCTCCGCCGGTGCGATTCTTTAAGGGAACTGTTTAAAGATATTAGCATAATGACGGTACCTTGTCAATATATCTATGAAAACATCATGTATGTTAGAAAAAATCTTCATCTTTTTAGCAAAAGAGGCGATAGACATAATTATGTTACAAGAAATAGGGATCAATTAGTTCAACCAGGTTTCAGACTGGCTAAAGTGGCCTCTTCTTTCATGGGGTACTGTTTGAAATGTTATAATAAAATACCACCCCAAATATTAGAACTCAATGAAACGAAATTTAAATCTTGTATTAAACGCACACTATGCAGGCAAGCATATTATAAGTTGGAGGATTATATTCAAGATAAAAATGCTTGGCTCAATGCTGGTCCAGCTCCACTACCACTAGGGCGTACTAATTAGTTGATTAGTTGGAAACTAATATTATTATTTTTTAATTTGAAAGACACAATTGCATTGTATAATGTAGAAGCACTTTTTCCAAGTTTGTGAATGTGAAGCACCATGGAGCATTTTTATTAGGTTACAACTTTTTTTTTTTTTTTTTTGACATTACGAGCATGGCAGTTGAGAGTTTGTCATGCTCACTCAAATGTCTCGCTGTTGGTGGCACGTGTTATTGGGTCGTTCAGTTCCCTTCAAAATGGTTGAGCTGAGTGGGGCTGATGCACGCGTCATGCTCGTGAACGGGTGCCGTCAGATGGGACTGGTCATCTCTTAGCTGCCAGTGGCTTAATTCAGTTTCTATCTTTTAATTATTTTACATTTTTATTTCATTATCGACATTGTGCTCACATGATAGAAGCAACAAGTAATATGTAACCAAGCATTATATGTAACACATAATATGATTTAAAAGAGTGTCCATGGAGTTTCTTGCACGTTCTTCTCCATAGAGACCTACTCTTTGGAACGTGCAATTTAGCTTCACTTTTCTTGGACTGACCGACATTTGACTATTCAAAAGTGCCTGTAAATGGTCTATTTGAAATAAATGCTTTGATTCTTGATTCTTGATTCTTGATTCTTGAGTGAGCATGACAAACTCTCAACTGCCATGCTCAAATGTCAAAAAAAAAAATAGATGTAACCTAATAAAAATGCTCCATGGTACTTCACATTTACAAATAGGTATTTGGTAGTCAAAGATTTATTTCTTTCTTGTTTTTGTCAATTTGATTTATAACTTGTTGATTTTAAAGTTGCATTTCGTATTATATTTTTTTTACATTTCGATCACGCCCTGTTTTTTTTTAGCCAATCATATTTTTGGGTTTGCTGTAAGAGTAAATTGTAATGTATGAGTTTGGCGACACCGGTTCTGTGGGACAAACATTTTCTCAAGCTACTTCCACTGTTTTTACTGTTCCGTGGGTATACCTGACATGTTTTCCTGCACAGTTATACCTGTCAGGTGAGCTTGTATGGAAACCTGCACAGTTGTGCAACATAAACGCTCCGGTTTACCTGTGCAGGCGAACCTGGCGTCAATCGTGTATGGCGGGTATAAGACAAATATATATTCCATTTTATTACTTTGAGTATACTTTTGTCTACAATATCGCCATATTACTTACTAAGGTGATTCGCCACCGCGGGGCATATTTAAATGGGCTAGTGTAGTCCAGTAAGAGAATTGTAGTGCATCCTGTAGAGTAGTAATTAAAGATGTATATTGTATCGCTATATCCTCTAAAAGAAAATCTTCAATACAGACATTCTTCTCTGACCCACGATTGTCAAAATAAGATTTGTGTCTTATATATGACTGAAAAAACTTTCAACATAGTATTCTGAAAGTCAAAAAGAAAGATAAAAAGAGAGCTTAACGATTTAATAAAAGATTACCAAACTCAAAAATGCTACCTTCCACGTAAAAATAATGAAATAGAGGGTATCACGAAATGGCAAATCAGAGATGGTTCGAAACGAAGTAGAGGAAGACATCGCAAACGCTGGGATGACGACGCAGTGGAGGTGGCTGGCTGGCTGCAATAGTCAGTTTGTTTAGTTTATAAATTATTACTGTAATTAGTTTTAGGTTTCAGTTAATAAAGACTTCGTCGACAATTTCATAGGTAAAAGCGGGCTTACAAGCCAGTAGATTAACATGGCAAGCTGAGTGCACGTACAACATAGTGAGTCACAATAGAACATTGAGATCGATCCGACGGGCGCGGTGTAGGCGCCGCGAGTGAGGGCAGTGTAGGAGCCGCGAGTGCGGGCGGTGTAGGCGCCGCGAGTGCGGGCGGTGTAGGCGCCGCGAGTGCGGGCGGTGTAGGCGCTGCGAGTGCGGGTGGGGTGGGCGCAGCGAGTGCGTCGTGCGGCGACTATTTCTTCTTGGGCTTCTTGGGGTTCCGCGAGCGGCTCTTGGCCTTGCACAGCGGACAGATGGGCGCGTTGCGGTGGATCTGCTGGTGGCACGACAGGCACGACTTCATGGGCGGCGGCTGCTGCCTGCACACACACACGCACGTGCACACCACTACTTGACATACATTCTACGATTGATGCTGTAGGTCTTTGATTTATTATCAATTATTGTTGCAAGTCAACTTCAATTCAAATATTGGCAATAAAAAGAGAATGCCCGTCGTTGTATGTGGCGCCGTACCAACTTGCGTCAAACTAAATTACTCTCAAGAGTAGTTATTATTTAACTTTTTACTACCTAAAACTATTCCTAACCTAACCCTAACCTGGTCAAATATTTTGTTAATATTTGACCAGGTTTTTGAAATATTAAAAAAAGTTAGTAAACGCCTGATGATATTTCATAGCAATTTTTAACCGTCGTTAATTTTTAACCTTTTATTAATAAAGTTATCATGACCTATACAAACTTACTACGAGTTTTAGTTCGTTTTCTCTCATCAATAAACGCAGTACATCGCATACATAGGTTGTGGGTTGTACATTCAGCTACCTATATGTCCAGCAAGGGAGTTGATTGTAGCTTATCAACAACCATAGCTGCATCTAACAACCTAGCCCTAACCATATAGCTACAATACATATAAATAGTGCGGGAAGCCTGTTACCATGAACCCTAATGCAACAGGCGGAAAGTGGTCGGTCCGGTTAGCTACCGGACGGTCGAACGGCGAGCTACCCATTGGTCACCGTCCTCAAGCCTGCGTCTATCGTGGCCGGTAGTCGCGGTCGGCATCTCGGTGGCTGGGGCGTGAGGACGTTCCTTTCCTCACGCGTGCGGCCTCCTCCTTCGCTAGCATTACTGCTTCGCAGAAGGAGACGACCGCCTGCCATTCCTCCTTGCTTCGGACCATAGCCTGAAACAGGGCCAGGCGCGAAAGGTCACGCGAGGTCACTTCCTCGCGTGAACATTTGTACTTCATAAGATAACACAAATAAAGAATCTGTAATTTTATTGTTAGTCAGATAAAGAAAGTCATTTATTTTTAAAGTATATTATTATCAATTTATCATCATCTTCCTGGCCTCGGCCCATGTTACTTGGGGTAGGCCCACAACATTTTTTCTCTTTGATTCTATCATGTCAACCGTCACGTTATCACAGATTCCGATTTCTTCACACAATCTATCCGTCATTTCTTTGGCCTCCCTCTCTCTCTCCATTACTCCATATGTGTCTTTTGGTATATTCTATGTATGACTCTTTGAGTATGATCACATCTGGCGAATGCCGCCGGTAGCGAGCCGCTCGCGAGCGGCATGCGTGCTTTTTAAATTCACGCGCTGTTTCCGTGCAATCATTGCGTGTTACGGTTGTATAGCACATCAGTGAAAATACTCCTTTGAGAGGTTGCTATGCTACCAATTGAACTGTTTTTTTTATGTCAGATGTTTTATCGTATAAGCAATGTCAGCTCTTTTATTAAATGCCGTTAACATTATCTAATGTGTATCTCTGTATAAAACACCCTGCGTCAACAGGTTACGGATCCAAGCACGAAAAGAAAAAAAAAAGCGTAGGTACGTACGTAAATAAAAATGGATTTTAGTACAAAGATTGACATAGGAAAGTTATATGGCAAAGAAAATTGGTCAACTTGGAAGTATAAGATCTCTATAATGCTTGAGGGCACAGAAGGTGCTAAAGATGCTGTGGAAGGTAAACTCCAAACCAATCAATCCTTGCCGAAGGAGCAGGTGATGCTGAAGTAAGCAGCTATAATAAAGCGTTGGCTAGTTATAGGAAGGCTGAAACGAGCGCTTTGCTTATGCTAACTACTAACATGTCAGAAGATACATTAAAAAAGGTAATGAGGTATAGAACTGCATGTGATGTCTGGCAGGAGTTACACAGACTATTTGGACAGGAAGAGGACAGAGCTTACAACTTGTGTCTAGAATTCTTCGGACTTAAACAAAGTTAGGCAGACGATATTTCTACACACATATCAACGCTGAAGAATGTTTGGAATGATTTAAAGATCGAGGGTTCTAAAATTGAGATTGAAACTTCCCGAGATGTTCCTCATATGTAAAGTCTTGGACACGCTGGATGATAGGTACTTCAACTTCAAGTCGAGCTGGCTGATGCTAAAGCAGACTGAAAGGACTATTGATTGTTTAACAAGTCACCTCTGCACGTTCGAACGAGAGCTAGGCAGTCAAGAGAACTCTAAACAGGAGGCTTTAGTGACTACACCAATTAAAAGAGAGTTAAAGCAAAGCATGGACGAACAACTGATTTGCAACTATTGTTCGGGAAAAGGACATAGAGTTCGCAAGTACAAGAAGTGGATTAAAGATGGGAGGCCACCTAAGCCATCTTCGGGCATATCAGCCCCTAACTCAAAGTCCAAGTAAGTGCAACAAATTTCAATAATGGTGAATGCATGCTCACAAGAACATATCCAAGATAGAGATAACTGGTATGTGGACAATGGCGCAACGACACATATTGCGGTCCGAACTTCGCGACTTTTTCCTGGAATTTCATGATTTTCAGATAGACCAATCAGTAACCACCGCCGACGGGACTGTAATTCCAGCATTGGGAAAGGGAACTGTAGAGGTCAATGCGTATGTCGACGATAAACAGGAAAAAATAACACTTAGAGATGTGTGGTTGGTGCCCGCACTAACGAAAAATCTTTTTTCAACGCTAGCGGCACAAGACAGAATGCCGAACAGCGTATTTACGTCGACTACTAGAGAATGTAAGCTAGACATAGAAGGCTTAAGTAAAGTTGTCGCCAAGAGGGTACCTCACGGAGGACTCTACAAGTTGGATATGAAGACGGTCATACCAACAAAACAAAAATCCATTGTGGTAAACTCAATCACTGGTTATAATCTACTACAAGTTTACCATGAGCGTTTCGCACATCAAAACAAACGACATGTTCGCGATATTGTTAAAAGGGAGCTTGGAATCGATTTAAAACTAGACAATACAAAGTGCGAAGGTTGCGTTTATGGCAAATCCCAACGGAAAAAGTTTGGAACAAGGGAAAGAGCTACAGTGCCAGGCGAACTCATTCACACCGATGTGTGCGGGCCTTTTGCTGATAGCATCTCAAAATACAAATATTTCGTCTTATTTAAGGATGAATTTTCAAATTACCGCTTTGTGTACTTCATAAGGCACAAGTCCGAAGTTAAGGATAAGTTGTTACAAATGTTGCAAGAAGTTAAGACAACAGGTCATACAGTGAAAACAATACTGAGCGACAATGGTGGCGAATTTGATAATGGAGCTATCCAAAGGATTCTACAAAAGTTCGGAATTCAGCATAGACTGACAATGCCTTACACGCCAGGGCAGAATGGCTGTAGTGAGCGAGAAAACCGCACGCTTGTAGAAGCTGCAAGATCGATGCTACACGCGAGAGGAGAGATGCCACAAGTGCTCTAGGCAGAGCTCATAAACACTGCTGCATACGTTCTGAATAGGACAGGACCCACCAGAGTAGATGCAAAAGTACCTTTTGTGTTGTGGCACGGTAGGAAACCCAAAATAAGTCACTTGAAAATTATTGGAAGTGAATGTTTTGCTCACGTTCCAAAACAAAGCCGTAAGAAGATGGATAAGAAAGCCATTAAAGGACTGCTGATAGGCTATGAGAACGATGATGGCTATCGCATCTGGGACGGAAAAAAGACTAAGGCTAGAGACATTACGTTTCAGTCTGATGTCGAGTTCAAGATTTCTACCAGTATCCCAATTAGGTTAGAGGGAGATGATAGCGATAAACATGGTCTCATACAAGAGCAAGCTTCTGAAAATATAAGAGAAAGTGAAGAACTAAATCTAGAGGGAGATATTACTAAAGATCAAGTCCAAGAGGGCATTCTTACACCTAAAGAGGACCAAGTTCAAGACAATGTTCCTATACTAACAGAGGATGAGGAAGATTTCAGAGATGCTCAGGAATAATTAGAAGTAGTTGAGCCCTTCACGGAGACTTGATACAACCTTAGAAACCGAGCAACGATTAACCGACCAAAGAAACTCGAAGACTATGTTTGCTTTGGGGGTTTAGAATACTTCCCAGAAACTTATAATGACGCAATTAAGAGGGAGGACAGTGCCGAATGGCAAAATGCCATGGTGAGCGAAATAAAATCCCTAGCTGACAACAAAGTATGGACATTGTGCGACTTACCACCCAACAAAAAAGCGCTGCCATGCAAGTGAGTTTTTTCAGGATTAAACGAAACCCAGATGGTACCGTTGACAAATATAAAGCGAGACTTGTAGTCAAGGGGTTCAGGCAACGGAAAGGGACTGCAGGTATCGGGGCCACTAGCTTTATTCTTACGTACGTCTTTCTGATGGATATGAATATCCGTCATACTCGTCACGTACCCATCAGGAGAAACAGGGGGCGGTGCGTCACCGGAATTCAGACGCGAAGATTCCGCAATAAGAGAGGCAATTAAGTTTGCTTTCTCCACAGCGGTGTGAGCCAGGGACCCGTGGGAGGGACGGCAGAAGTTCGATTCACTCGAGTTTGCCGGGGACCAAAACGCTTTACTACCAACGGGGTTTGTTTCCTATTCGGCCAATGTGGTCAAACTGAGACCTCCACAACACCTTAAGAATCACGTCACTTGCCATGCGCATACGAGCATTGGCCCAAGGTCGGTATGCGCGTGTTTAATCGCGTTAGCGTGAACACGCTCAGTGCCAAGTCATGGTTGAGCTTGGTCCGACATTGTTACGTCAGAGATTGAACTTGGATTAATAAAAAGCAATATACCTGCTGCAGCATGCAGGGTAGACTTAACATCGACATCAAAATTTGCTTGGCACGTACGTAACATTGCGCTCGCAATTTCGAATATTTAAGGATTTTTTTTCCAAATAAATAAATTGGCGCTTTCTGCCGCCTCCTTTCGTATGCCGCCTGGGGCCATGGCCGGCCCTCCCCTTCCCAAGCTACGCCACTGGCACACACTGAAGCTTCTACCACGAGCTATTAACGTGATCTATTTTACGACCTAAACCAAACTGTTAGATCCTTTTTCGTTCGTACTACTGAAATTTTAACATATCATGGTAAAGCCCCTGGCCACCTACCGAGCAATAGTTAAATTTTAAATACAAATTTTGACAAATTTAATTCGCGTGATAGCTATTCAAAGCTAGATGGCGTCACTGAGAGATAGGATGACAGTTTTCCTAAGACATTTCTCCAGTAGCCTGATTCACGTAAACTCAAACAAGCCAAATATCGTTGAAGTTTGAGAGTCGTTCAATCGAAGTCCTATCCAAAATCGGTATTCTCGTGTAACATAATCGGTATTGGATAGAACGACAACTCAACTAACTCGAAACTAAACGATCTATCAACGACTTATTACCAGTTACATTATTATGAATTCTACCAGGATAATGAAACACGGAATATAATTTTAGAAAATCTGATTTGCACCATATTGAACTAATAAATTAAATAAAAAACGATGTTAATAAACATTTAATGAAAATTGTTGCTTTTAAAATAAATTTCACCTAATAATTTGTTGAATTACGGTTTAAAAAGTAAAAGTCTATATTTTGTCTCTGCATGATCTGTCATAATAATGTCAAACAATTGTCACTGGCAAAATTTAAAACTTTTCACAATTCGCGGGTATATGTACCTACCAAAAGTTTTAAAGTGCGGAAAATTATAAAATTAGTATAATGAAGCAAGTTTCTGTGAGGCAGCTAGAGCTGCTGGTGGACTTCATGGAAAACCATGAAATGTTGGCCTTAGGAAGAGTCCGTGGCAAAGAAGGAAACGTATTGTCCAATAAATTGTGGACTGAGCTTGCGGCGATTTTAAATAAATTGTGAGTCGGTAGACCCATCTTTACATCCCACTTTGAACACCTCAATCTGTTTCTCCTTACGCGTTCCCTTCGTCTATCTTCTCTTTCAGCCGCATCTAATAATATTAGGGCTATCCCGAGACTCATTTTTTTGTATTTTAATAAAGAGATTGAATACACCGCGAAGTCAAAACTAACTTTTGTTCAACGACATTTCAACCGCAAGATTTGACGTTTAGTCGTTGACATTCGATCCAATCAAACATCGTTTAGCTACGAGAATACCTTCTAGCCAACGATTGAATGACAATTTATTTAGCTGAATACGCGTCAACGACACTTCGATCGAACGACTTTAAAATCGGTGTCGTTCAAACTCGATTGATAAGTGTGAATACGAAAATGACAAAAACGACTAAGTCGCTACGATATCGTTACGGTTTTGATTACGTGAATCGGGCTACTTAATCGGTACGTTATTTTTTTCGGAAGTAGGAATCGTTTAATATCATTTTAATGATATATTTTAACCAGGTTAAAAAAAGTGGTCAAAATTCAGTACATTGTACACATAAATAAGACATTTTTTTTGGTATTAATATACTTGTGACGCAATATGGTACGAGGGACGGGCATTCTTCTTTATTAGTTAAAAAAAACATTTATAAGTACAGATAAAAAAATTGTTTCAAACCAAAATTAAAATTATATTATTATTTGGAAAAAATAAAGTGTAATTGAATAAATTAACAGTTAACACTTTCGCTGCCAGGTTCAAAAATCATATTTTACCTAATTGCTGCAAATTGTTTTGCAAAATTTACATAACAACCCGGTATTCGAGTCCATCGGCGCAATGCCGTAACCCTATGCCGAAGAACCCGGATTCGGGTTCACTTTTACAACCCGGTATTCGAGTCCATCGCCGCGATGACTACGTAACGGGAACCTTATGCCAAAGAACCCGAATCCGGGTTCACTTTATAACGTGTCAGCCGAGTTCAGGGCTGTCCAAAATAAGATTTTTATTCTAATATTTTATTTCTTTTAATCCCGAATAATTAAATATTTAAAATAAGTATTAATTATTATTTATTTAAACTTTATATTAGAGATGTTTATTTTAGAGATAGTAGAACAAAGCATTTTTTACCTCAGCTTACAATTTCGAACAAAGAAAAGAGTTTGCTATTGTTTAAAATCATGAGATGTTAGAAAAAATATGCGCAAACGCTTTGTGTTCAATTTTCGGAAAACATCAAAGACCACACACCACGCCACACGTGCACTTTGTTATCAGTTTTTAGAATTTTGACGGCAAAGAACAAAGGATGAACATTCTTTGTACTTTACCGGACCAATCTCTTTTGTTGTCTTCAGTTTCGTATTATTATTTCGCTTTGCATGCAAAATAAGTAATTTGAAGCTCATTCGGTATTTGTTTGCGCTTTCGGCCAGACCTATATCGAATACTCTCTTCCCCCGTGCTCTGTGTGACTTGTGTGATTGACGACTACTGGCTTTCCTTCTGGACTCTGATTGTCTTACGTTTGGAACCGTGTTGTTATCTCGACATTTTGACCTGGACACTGTATACTGGACTCGATTTTAAGCTGCGATTGCGGTGTGTAGTGTTTTGTGTGTGAAGAGTTTTTTTATATCACGATGGCTAACACCAATGATGAAGTGGTCCAAGAACTTATCAGGATCCTCGAAGACGGAGACGAAGAGTTACCTGGCTCTTCGGCAAGTTCTCTCCCGACGAGGCCTTCGACAAGTTCTAGTTACCCTGCTGGCGAACTCACGCAAATTCAACGCCTAGCTGATGACGAGGCAAATACAGCTGATGATGAAATCGATTCAGATGAAGATTTTTACGATGCCGATGTTCAGTAAGTACTTTTTTATCACAAAAAGTTATATTTAGCAAGGATACGCTTTTTAATATTTTTGTTCTATTCTTGATTCTATAAATAGTCAAATAATTACAAAATCACATTTTCTTATTCTTTAAAAGTGGTGCAAGAATTTAATCGATATTTATTTATTCAGGGAAGCTGCTGCTATCTTATCTTGGCAGATATACTAAAATAACCGAATTAGTGGCTAAGACTATTTTAAACTGCATGCACTTAATTCGTCATTCTTCTTCCGTATCGACTTGAAATCTTTCACTACAATAATGCACGTATAAAAGTGTCGTGAACTTTTTTCGTCTGTTTTTTTCTGATATCGACAGCTGTAATCATAAAGCCAAGGTACCTACTGAAAATAATTTCGATATTTAAATGAGTAACTTCATTCAGCTACAACCTGTGTTGTGATTATAGTGACCGATGGTGACTATACTATGGAACTAAACCTGAAATCGCGAATAAAGTCAGCAAGTTCAGTGTATTTTAACCAGTTCGGCAAACAAATGTACTGTTCAGTAGATTTTTTTCACGATTTTAGGTTTGTGTAAAAGTAAAAGTTGTTATAATGACTACAATCACGTGTTTAAGTATCGGTCACTAATTACCAGTCATCCTATAGGTATAATCATCTCATTAGATTCAAAATCAGTTAGGGTAAATACGCCAAATGTCGGCCCCCTTAGCGATTTTCTGATTGCGGATCGCTCTAGCACCGTCTGTTTTCAACGAAAGATAGCTTCTGATGCGGTTTTGGATAGTTTGATTAATCTATTTCATGTTTATAGGTATAAGATCGACATTTCTACTAAAAGAAAAAAGTAATAAGGTTTAGATGTGTCGAGAACAGAAAAACCCTAAAGTCGGCCATTTACGGCCCATGGTCGGTCGCGTTTTTCCCAAATGTCGGCTGGGTATAGGGTGTTTTAAATTAAGACAGTGACAAATATTATTAACATGATTTATTTTGGCAGAATTCTAATATTACACATCTAAGTATATATTTGTAATTGTATTTGTTAAATAGTAAAATATTTTTTATTTCCCCAAACAAAAGAAATCGTAACCGCATAATTTTCTTTGATTGGGCCTTAGCCTTAACGGAATCATAGAAAATTATAAAAAGATCTCCCTGCTTTGTCATTGTAGAACCTACCTTAAATTAAAAGCATTAAGTGAAAACAAACTTAGTATCAAAGGCAGTTTTTTGGTACAATAAAGATTCACGACCAACCATTTATATTTTTTAAGCTAATAAGAAGGGTTTAATAGATAGCAAGTCCCGAACCATAAAGCTACCATAAATATGTCATCAATACTGTCAACTCCTACATTTAAACTTAACTTCTTTACAATATTAATAAACTGTAATAAAAAAATATTTCATTTTGATAAAATAACTTTGATAAATAAATTAAAAATGACTAACCAATCAATGAAAAAACATAAAGTATTTTTTCATCAGCCTGTATAGTGGCGCTCGAATTCGAAGCTGGTCGACATTACGATCTTGAATATTTCTAATGTCGGCCCTTATTTCTTGTACCTTATTTCTCGAGATTCGACTAATATCACCCCGGCCGTAATTTGGCGATTAAACGTAAAATAGATTTATTTGTCTATAAGCTTTGCAAATTCTATTGTTAAGCCAATGGAATTGGTACAATTGGAATTTATAAAACAGACTGCATTTACTTTAAGTCGGCCACGGCCGAGAATCCGGTTTTAAATCAAAACTGTTACCCTAATGGCGGCCTCCTATTTTGCCTTGAAAAATATACGCAAAACGTTGAAAAAACTATCTTAAAATATAGTAAAATAACCCTTTAGTGATAATAAAGCTTAAAACAAAAATAATTAAATGTCTTATCGTTGTAATATCAATCCCCGAAATGTGAGTATTCACTTCAAGTAAGCTACTTTACATGCGAATTTGACGCTTCAACGACGCAATCGCTACTGACGCTCAGTATGAGAAGAACAAGTGACGGAACCGGATAGTAACGGTTTGTACGTATAAAGTATGAACTAAGTTTGCAATTCGAGAAGCAAAATTGACACTTAATTACCTTTTGAATGAATGCAAGCTGAAAATGTACAGACGGCCGAAGTTTGGGGGGAGGCCGACGTTTGGCGTATTTACCCTACATTGTTTTAAAAAAAAAAAATCAACAGAACTTCATTTTTAATACTGGTACTCTGGTAGCTACTTATGTATAGAATAACAATATTTACTGGCCTGAAAGCTTAATACAATCAGGTTTCCGTTATTATTTGAGCTAAAATATACTAAAGAAAGTACTTTTCAAACGATTATAACAGCGCATGGAATGGCTTTATAGATTTGGTCTCATAGTAAAAAAAATGAAGAAAATAACCTATTCTTCCAGAATGTAGTTTTTATTTTTATTATTTGGTACTGATATAAATATTTAACCCAAAAGGAGTCGTATTTAGTAGATATTTGATGTTTAAAGAGCCCCAAGTCTTATTTATAACGTTTTTTTTTTAGAGACACTCATGAGAGCCGCAGCGAAGACAGCGACCATGAGATTGACGAAATAAATGTGGGAGAAGAACCGGGGGACGAAGATTGGACCCTACACAATCGTGCGTCTCATCCTCCACAATTTACTTCCCAGGAAGAAGTACGGGTGAACGACATCACGTCACCCTTTGATTTTTTCAAATTGTTATTCCAAAATGATTTTTTACAATCTATAGTAGACTCGACGAATGAGTGCGCGCGGCAAATTTTAAATTCGACAACCGCACCTCGAGCAAGAATTAAGAGCTGGAAGCCTTTAACTGTCCAAACCCTTACTGTTTTTTTGGGTATTTTGTTCCACATGGGAACAATCAAAGTAAATAGGTACTCCGAATATTGGAGAAAACATTATTTGTTTAATTTATTTCCAAGCCAATTTATGGCCAAAAATACATTTTTATTAATTTTTAGATGTTTACGGTTTGGCCAGCATAATTTAGAATCATTAATTGCCTATTTTAACAATAGAATGGCGGAATTGTACAGTCCCGGCGAAGAACTCTCGATAGACGAAAGTTTAATTTTAAGCCGTGGACGTAGCGGAATCCGCCAATACATACAAGGCAAGCGCCACAAATATGGCATCAAACTTTACATGCTGGCCACACCAAGCGGCCTTTCCCTCAAAATCCATGTTTACAGAGGTAAAAGAGACCAAGATGTTGGAGGGAAAGGCCACACTGAAAAGGTGGTGGTAAAACTTATAGAAAATTATTTAGGCACAGGGCGCCATGTGTACATGGATAATTATTATAACAGTGTTGGTCTCTCAGAGTTCCTGTTGCGTAATGGAACAAATGTAACTGGAACTCTGAGAGCAAACCGTAAAGGAAACCCAGCAGTGGTGAAGACCAAATTGCAGAAAGGTGGTAGCATTTTTAGATATAACAAAAATGGTGTTTGTGTTTGCAAGTGGCGTGACCAACGCGACGTCTTGACTATCAGCACCAAACATTCACCTGAATTAAAGCCTGTAACTAACAAAAGAGGCGTTCATTTATTAAAACCCGAAATGGTTTTAAAATATAACCAATTCATGAGTGGTGTTGATAGGCAAGACCAAATGTTGGCCTACTACACTTGCGAACACAAATCAATGCGTTGGTACAAGAAAGTAGGCATTCACATCTTCCAAATGATGATGCTGAATGCCTACTACTTGTACCAAATAAAAATTAAAAAAAAAATTGATTATTACAAATTTCGCGAAGAAGTTATTACCAAAATGCTACCACCTGCTCCAAATGATGCTCAATGCTCAAGTAAACAGGCAAACGGATATATACATTTGCCTGTTCACTTGAGCAAAGACGCTAAAGGTAATACAAAAAGAAGGAGGTGCAAACACTGCTGGGATACAAAAAAAAAACGGGTCAACACACTGTGCTATTGTCCTACTTGCCACAATGAACCCGGCTTGTGCCTAGAGTGTTTTCGGGCATACCATAATTATTAGATTAAGTTACTGTATATGTTATTAGTGTTAGATAGTTTAAGTTTAGTATTATATAATTGTCATTAGTGTTAAAGTTACGGTTAAGATTAGTATTATATAATTGTCATTAGTGTTAAAGTTACGGTTAAGATTAGTATTATATAATTGTCATTAGTGTTAAAGTTACGGTTAAGATTAGTATTATATAATTGTCATTAGTGTTAGTTTAGGTTACGGTTAAAATTAGTATTACATGTATATTTTTCTTTAGTAATAGTTTGAGTTGTGGTTAAGATTAGTATTACATAATTGTCAATAGTGTTAGTTTAAGTTACGGTTGAAATTAGTATTACATATATATTTTTCATTAGTATTAGTTTGAGTTGTGGTTAAGATTAGTATTATATTATTTTCATTAGTGTTAGTTTAAGTTACGGTTAAAACTAGTATTATATAATTGTCATTAGTATTACTATAAGTTATGGTTAAGATAAGTATTATAAAACTTCCAATAGCATTATTTAAATTATTAGGTTAAGTTTATGTTATGGTTAAAATTGGTACTATATAGTTAGTTAGTATTATTTTATCCGGAGTAAATTATAAAGATTGATCGCGTATTTTCGTAGTTTTATTTGAAACAGTATATAGTATGTACACACCTAATATATTTATACATTCAAACTAATACAGAAATTCGAAAGTAATTCTGTCAGTTTGGTGATCTCTCGACAACCAATGCAGTTACTATTTGTCGATATGATGGAGTTTGTCTGCCAGATGCATTTTCGTCGCAATCCATCTGGAATTATGAGCACACTTTAGTGAAGAAAAAACCGGCACGTGAAAAAAAAAGTGCGAGTCGGACTCAACTCAATAGTAAAAAAAAAACTGTATACTAACATCAAAATTGTAAACAAAACTGCTCTAGGTAAAAAACTCAAAAGAACTGATGGTATAGAAATTAATTTTATTTGATCTGTTTACAAAGCACAGAATTCACATTCATCTGGTAGATAATGTTCATATACCGCATATTTGCAATTTTGACACCAAAAGTTTTCAGTGCTCAACAATAATTCCATGGCGACAGCACTAGTTAGAAGAATAAAATGAGGAGGAGCTTCTGTGCATGTGGGCATATAACATATGAAGCACCTAAGCCGCTTTATAAAATGAGTAATTTCCCATGGCCAAACATAATCATATAAACATAAGCGGTAGTGCTCTTGATGCAAGTAATCATCCACGTCCATGAAGACTACCCGATTAGATGAAAAAATCATTTTTTTTCTTCTGTCGTGTTTGCTCAGTAACTAAAAAAAAAGAAAGATTCCTATTAGATTCGTGAGCTGTGTCTTTCGTCTCATTTATGTACGAAAATACTATTTATTTGACACCCATTTCGATTCGCCTCTGTTGTCGTATTAGTACCTACCTATTCGAAAAAAAAACCTATACCTATCCCATATTGTATACCACTTCGAGTCCGACACAAATCTAAGGTCACATCAAATAAAAATGGTTATGTAGGTACTCGTACATACCTACTTACATACAAGAAACCATTACTCTCCTTTTTCCAATATTATAGTAATGCGTGTACCTACTAAATACAAATATGATTGAATGCGCAGATATGCGTTCCGGTTCCTAGTACATCAAAATAAACTTGAACATCCTGTGAACGCATCGTAACTACCTACCTACTACCATGACTAACAGAAATAGCATTTTTACTCTACTGATATGCAGATATATTACACAGAAAATGTATTTCTAAATGGCATAAGCAATGCACATGTGAAAATATGGAACAATAAGATAAATCGAAGTTGAAAACTATGGATCCATCATCATGCTTGTAACCAACTTTTGTAAACCTATCAAACATGTTGAAATCTTGCTACCGTTGGCAGTTTATATTACAATTTCATCAAACACTTATCAAATTATCGAAAAAACAAAGATATACTCACGATTTCTCTTTTTATTCAATAAATATCACACAAAAAACACAGAGCAAATTACGCGGCACAGGTACGAACAAGTTGAATCTTTGTTCAATTTTATTTTACTATTTTGACGTTGAATGAAAGTTTTTAACGGCTGTTTTATATTGTTTGATTAGTTCACTCGATCTTTCCGGCACTTTCACGCTATTATAGGCCCTTTACTTATTGTAATTAAATGATTTTTCGAGTACAGTTAATATCGCGCAGATCTACGTTCCGAAGTTCCGAATTTTGAAGCTACGTATACGAAGCTTCAAAAATCTGGAGCGCAGACCTGCGTTCTGGCATACGAAAGGTTAACTCAAGTTAGGCATAACTGTTAAATTTAAGTAGGTACTTTTACTTTCAAATGAAATAATCTTTCATAACTCGTGGCAAGTCATTGATCTTGCCACCATTCCGGTAATTTCACGGATAGTATGGGTCATCGCAATTGTTGTTTCTAAAAATAAAAATCATGTAGGTGTTTGTTAACACGCGGTCATGCCTCGATTCGACGGACCAGAACCGTCGTACCAAGGTCTCGGTCCGTCCGACAAACAGTGTTAGCACTAATTAGTATGCTTGACCTTGGCACGACTGACCAAAATCGTCGTACCAAGTTCGAGCGTGTGTATTGTGTAATACTATCAATAAACCTTTTGGATGTTTAGATACACAGAGTACTATTTTTAGATAGAAAGGGCAAGTGTCATGATTTATGGAACAGAACAGGAACTAAAAACAAGTCTTATAGTTTTAAAATTTTATTATAAAATTGACATACTTAGTTCATTAAATTTGGGAGCTCTATACCGAGTCCGATTGACAAATCATAATTATAGGTCTTGTCAAGCTTCTTGGTTGTCCATGCTAGCAGCAGCACCACCCACAGGACGACCAAGAAGCTTGACGAGACTTATAATTACAATTTAGGAGCTCGGTAAGAGCTCCCTAACCGCGCATCTGCGAGGACGGCGGGCCTCTCCCGTATCCATCATGCCGAGACCTCGAGGGCGGCGCGCCTCCCCGGCGATCACCGCCCTCCGCCAGTTTTCTTTCAGCTCGCGGAGTTCCTCCGCCCGGAGGCGCCGCCGCTGCCGGCGGAGCTCCTGCTCCTCGAGGCGCTGATCCGCCCTCTTCTGGGCTATCAGCGCGTCGCGAAGCAGTAGTCTCAGCCGGCGTTCCTCGGCTCTCCTTCTGTAAAATATAATTATATTTAGTACAGATTCAGAAATGGTCTGATACCGCGAAAAATAGCAACTCGTCTTTTTCTTTGCATTTAGCATTTTATATCTATAATCAACCCCAACATTAGGTTCATTGTTACAACCAAAAGACATCCACTGTTGGACATAGGCCTGTCCCAAGTATCGCCATAATGATCGGTCCTGTGCGTCACCCATCCATGGGACTCCCGCGCTCCTCACCATGTCATCGGTCCAACATTAGATTATTAATTGCTACCGACCCGCCCCAGCTTCGCGCGAGTGCAATGGTGATATTAAATATACTATGCATGTAATATAGGTACATAACCTTCCTCTTGAATCACTATTTATTAGAAAAAGCACAACAAAATCCGTTGCGTAGTTTTAATGATCTGAGCATACATAAGGACAGAAAGCGGGAAGCGACTTTGTTTTATACTATGTACCTAGTGATAATTTCAAGTCAGCTCATATCATGACCAGAACAAGTAAACAAAAAGATCCTCTATGAAAGTTCATTTATAAGTATTCATTTGTTAAATGAAGCTGAAAATTGAATAGTTTACAACTAGATCTAGGTAAGTACTTACTCGTCATCCGCGGTCGCGGCACGGAGCGGCGTCGTGCTGCGAGTGCTGCCGTCCTCCCGGGCGCGGCCACAGCAATCAGCAATTCTAAAAAAAAAGGATATTCAAACCATGCAAGAACTAGATTACATGCAGACACATTCACAGCAAAATATCAATCAACACAAACAAGCTTTTTCATTAGTATGCCCAAAGCCCAAAATATTCCACGTTTTTTTGCCACACCATGTTAGTATAACACTTCGCCATAACACAGTAATAAGGTTGCAAGCATCGTCATACCGCCACAGACCGCCGTAATCTCTCATCATCATCGTATGGCCATGATAAGTCTGTACATAAAATAAGAACCACTTGAATTGCCATATTTTTACGTAAATACCACCGTGAATTGCAGTTTATAATTCAATGTAATTTGCTGCATCTCGTTTTAAAACTTTGGTACCAATGATTGTACTTACCGGTTCGCAACGTTGCCCATGGTCTGATTGAATCTGATTTTTGTTCTGCAAAAAACAATAAACATTTTAATTCAACAATAAAACAACAACAGTAGTCGCTCAAAATTCAAAACACTAAAGAAATGTAGAATTTATACTTACATAATTTTTAATACAGCCAGAGCCACGTGCCACGTGCCCAGTTTTAAAGTTTTGACGACGACAGATAGTTTGGCTGTACCAACATTCACAAAAAACGCGTATTGTACGTTTCTACACTTTTATATATTTAATAAATTTATTCACTTACCGATGGGCTAGTAATTTACATATTTTTTTAGATTATTTTATTTATTCAAAAAATATTATAATTATATCGGTAAAATAAATAAAAAGTCAAACACACAAAGACGAAATTAGAGTGTGCCAATATTTAAAAAGTAACTTATCGGGAAAGTTTGTTTTCTGGAACTTAATAAAATAAGATTTGCTTGGGAAGTCCTCACGTAATATATGTTAACTCGGTTTACGAATATTTAAAAAAAGAGGTTTTAATTCATTCAAATATTACACTATTGAAAAGTAAATTTTAAGTGCGTCAAATTGTTCGATCCCATTCATAAACTAAGAATGTTACCATTGCACAAATGTTTGCACTGGTATTCTCTTTCGTTGTTTATAAAATTTGTAAACATGCAGAATTTGATGATAATGTAATTTTAATTGTTTTAGTAATCGTAATTTATTATTAGAAATATTTTGAAATGATGTACACCTCTAAGTAATTGTTTTATAAAAACAGATTTTATAAAAGTACGTAATAACGATATCGTCATTTTAGTATGAGCTTTTGCTACAAGTAAATCTTAGTTCAAATAAACCTCAGTAGATGGCGTCTATAACAACTTACATTTAACACGGAACGTAACACGATTTCTGTTTATTTACAAATTTATTACTGGAATGTCCAGAACACACGCCCAATGATCGTTTTCTACTAAAGAATTAATATTTATATGGACATTTTATATAAACAGATGTTTCATTAATTAATATTATTATGATAATGCAATGTTATGACAAACTATCATTTTAGTAATCGTAATTTATTATCAGAAATGTTTTTAATAATTAATAGTTTTGTAAAAACTGAGACTTATTTTAGTATCTATTATGAAATAATATCTATAATATCGTCATTGCCCTAGTAGCAGTATTGGAATGAGTTTTCGTTATGAACAAGTAAATCTTGGTTCAAATAAACCTCAATAGATGGCAGCTATAACAACTTATATATTTAATACGGAACGTTTTACGATTTTGGTTTACTTACTGGAATGTCCATAAGACATACCAATGACCCTTTTTTAAACCAAAGAATGAATATTTCTATGGACATTTTTACAACAGATTTTTTATTAAAAAAAATAGTCGACAACCCTTATAGCACAGCACACACGCACACGCGCGCGCACTTGGATTTGGACTCGCTAGCCGGGTTCTCGGCATGACGACAAGTCAACAATAGCTACGTATAATGACGACTCGGGAGGCGGGTTGTCGGCACATGAACGAATTATTGTACGACCCGGCTCCCGGGTTCTTAGCAGCGAAAGTGTTAAAAGGAGAGAGATCGTGGTAGGTGAGGAGAGGTGGAGGGTAGAGAACGAAAAGAAAAATAAAACATAATCGAACCTCAGCGAGACGGTAAGGAAATCTTGGTCGAGGGCAGACCTGAACGCGGGCGGCGGAGGAGGCGGCTTGCGCGGCGCCGACGGCGGCAGGAACGACGACAGTGAGCGCGCCGCGCCCCCCGGGGGGCCCGTGCCGCCGCCCACGGCGCCGCCGCCGCCTGGCAGCGCAGGGAAGCGGCTGCAAACACCACATTTTACTCCATCGTACCTCTTACCAACTTTGCCATCTACATTTGTCTAATTTTGTGAGCTACGAAACTTACATATATTGCACGCAAAACAAAATCGAAATTTGTATCAGCCTACATAAATAATGTTTTTTTTTTTTAATTTTCACTACTGGAACTCTAGCCTTCTCTCTGTAAGAGAGGTCAAGTCGGCTCCACTCAATCATTACAACTTCATCTTTATTATGTCCACCTGACTTAGCTGAACTTCTTGACGAATTGCAGAACACAGAAAATCTGCCTAATATGTGAAAAAGAGAGTGCTATTCGTCATGCATAGCCCAGTCTCTCTCTCACAACGAAATCATGATGGCATCAGCACGCGGATGGAGCTGGGAGTGTGGTACGTACTCGGGCGTGATAGGGCTGCCCTCTTCCTCGTGCAGGTCGGGCAGGCGCTCGAGGCCGAGGCACTGCCGCCGCAGCAGGTCCACCTCGGCCTTGAGCGGCCGGTAGTCCTCGTGCAGGCGCGACGCCGCCGACAGCTTACGCGTCATGCTCTCCTCTGTCTGCTTTATCACTGTCTCCATCTAATAAATGCAAATTATTTTTGTCATGCAACATAGTGATGTGTAGCAATAATTCTAGAATTTTAAACCCCCTATTGCAGAAGGTACTCTATCCTACTTAAAAATCATGTGACTTTAAGTACATATTTATTTATTTATTTATTTACATATAGTACACACACACAATAACAAAGGATGTTACTAAGTCTTGGTCATTTTTATTGTTCATCCTAGTTGTTACTATAGATAATGTATGTATGTTAATTGACTAAATTTGTCAGGTCTGAAGCAAGCTACACAGCCGAGCTAGGACGCCAGTAAGAATTATATGGAATTTGAAGCATTTACACATAGAACTGTATTCAAGTATTCATAGCTGACCGTCACAGGCTGACAGAGAAAACAAACAGTTTAAAATGTTACAATAGTGGGCCAACAATAGCACGCGCCTAACTAAACAAACAGTCGCGCCACCACGCCGCCGGTATTAATAGCTGCACAATCCACATCCTACTCATATTGTATACAATTGTTGAACTTCCAAGCATTCCAATTTGATTTAGAAAGATTTATGTTTATTTGATGTCATTTGGGCATTTTATTATAATATATAGTATAATATTTGTTTCTATTTATAAGAAAGCTTTCAAAATCAGTTTGTGCATGAGTTTTATAATTTGACTATTGATTATTTTCATAGAAGAGAGGTTGATGCAACACATCACAAGACCATATAATTTCATACAGCATTAATATCAGCATGGATCTGGCGCAGCTCCTCCACGTGGCTCATCTTCTCCTGCTGCAGCAGCTCCATCTCCCGCTTGTATTGCGCCAGGCATCGCCCCTCCTGGTCGCCGCTGCGCACCTCATTCAAGATGCTACGCTTCATACGCTCCAGTGTTATCGTTTTGTTCCTGGAATTATGTAATGCATGCAGTTATTCATTTTATCCAAATTGATGAAATTGACTGTTTTTTATTTTAAAATATTTATTGTAGAGATGTTACATTAATTTTTTAAATAAACTTATTATTATTATATTAATTAGACGTGTGTAACGGACAATAAAAAAAAAAGACAGTGGAAGAGAAGTACTTATATTTTAGATCGAATGAGAATGAGGCTGGAGTATAATATTGTGGCAAAAGTGTACAAAAAGGCGAAAAACTAAATAATAGGCCAAAAGTTCGACTGAACATTACAAAACATTATTAGATCAATTTGTTTTGAGATACTTACCTATTATTTTAGTCATATTTTCCATGCAATAGAAAATAATAAACATTTCTAGCGATGTCAAGTGTTTATTGATCGAGTCCACAGGTGCGATTTGGAAGGGCATTTTGAATATTTTAATAATAAATTATCATACCTGATCTCTTTCATAGCTTCTAATTTGTGATATATTTCACGTTCGTTTTCAGCTGTCATTATTTTGGCTAAAACTATGAAAATAAACGAAAAAACACCTCAAAGCGAAAATCACATTCGTCGTCGCCGTCGTCGTGCATGGGTTTATAGTGATTAGTGATGTGATGTTATGCTTGTGAATTGTTGTGAATCTGAGTAAAATAGTGACAAGTTAAGCACTGTTATTTTATTTGTCGGATAGTAATACTGTTTTATTTTATAGATTTTTTAAAAATAGATGCCAATTTTTTTTATATTCGATAGTCATATTGATTATCATCATTTTAGCCGAAAAACGACTACAGCTGAACATTGGCCTCCCCAGTCCCCAAGGGGCGACAGATCCTATCACAGTATGCATCTCGTAGAAATCTCTATCTATCGGATTCTCACTCAATAAAGTCGGTTTATTAATTTTACCTCAAGTTTACGCCAAAGCTTTTCAATTATTTAGGTACGATGAAGGTAGTTATAGGCGCCTTAGATTGTTTTTGTCTTTGAGTACTCCAATAAAAACTAAATCTGCTACAAATCATGCATAATTTTATGTCATAATCATTTGGTAGAAACTAACTTGAGTTTCCCACCATACCATAACCAAAACATGTGTTTGCGATTTTGGTTAGAACATCACTAGGTACAATTTAAAAAAAAAAAGAAATTGGAAGGAAAATGGCCGCTTGACCATTGATAGCGGCTTGCTGTCAAAATAGTGGAATCATTTTAGGACAACGCGTACGCAATAATTTGTGTGGAAACTATCTTGATGCATGATATTAACTAGCAGGCCGAATGAATTTCTCATATTTTACCTTAGTTGACTCGAATATTAATTGGCGGAGGTCATTTACACCTTTGCAACTGGCTTCGTGTCGTGCCCACTAAATTCCATTCGACTGTTTACTTGTGAGAATGAGTGAAGAAGGCAGCGAGGATTCGCCACCACGGCCCAAGCGCAAAATCAAGAAAGTGATGGTGCTCTCGTCAGACACGAGCTCGGATAGCGACGACAGCGTCACGGCAGTGGGGTCACGCAGAAAGAGATTGAGGGTGACTGAGCTAGCTTCAACACATTGTATTAAAGCACTGGAGTAGGTGGATTATAAAAATGAGTGTGTTTTAGGTGCTG
Organism: Mythimna ferrago; assembly: GCA_910589285.2. Taxonomy (NCBI): domain Eukaryota; kingdom Metazoa; phylum Arthropoda; class Insecta; order Lepidoptera; family Noctuidae; genus Mythimna; species Mythimna ferrago. The sequence continues at coordinate 27,947,894 of OU342684.1, forward strand.
AGTGATGACGGGAGCGACAGCAGCGGCAGTTCTGTGGTGTGCGCGGGAGCCCGTCGCAAGCGCGCTCTGCCTAAGCTGCGCGACTCGGATGGTGACAGCGACACATCCGGCTGGGCCACCGACCACTCGGACGCACCCAAGCCTGCTGCCTCGGTTTCCAAACCAATTTCTGGTTTTGCATCGGACAGCTCAGAAGGCAACTCTGACAAGTGCTCCATTTGTCTTTTACGTTTCACCGATCAAGAAGTTGGAACACCACAGAGCTGTGAACATATCTTCTGTTTGGATTGCATCACGGAATGGTCAAAGAATGTCAACACCTGTCCAGTAGACAGAATGACATTTGATTTTATAGTAGTGAGAGCCTGTGCAGGCGGTCGAGTGCTTCGCACTGAGCCTGTCAAGGTGGTGGAGCGCAGGCCTTCAGTGGAGCTGCTTGTGATTGAGGACCCAACTGTCTGTGAGGTAAATAAAATAATTGAACAAGACAAATTTAAAACTATGAATAAGAAGCAATTTGGTAACTAGTTCAAGGTATAGACATTGAAAATAATTATTGTTGTTTCTGACAAGTCACAAAAAATTATTAGTTAATAAATTTTACAACCAGTTGGTTGTACTGGGTTGGGAATAGCAAAAGAGAATGTGCACCAATAAACATTATGTTCCAGGTGTGTGGCCGCACAGACAACGAAGAAACTATGCTTCTGTGTGATGGGTGTGACCTGGGATATCACATGCAGTGCCTCACCCCACCACTGTCTGAGGTAATCTTCTCAACTTGCAGCACAGCCGTTACAACACTCTCTGTCCTCAATATTGTTATGTATTCATAAACTAGCTCGTATCCCTTGTGTTTCAGGTTCCTATAGATCAGTGGCTCTGTCCCAATTGTGACAATCTGCTATCAGATGTGGATTTCTTATTTTCTGGCATCACAGACATGGACATACCATCTAGAAGTGCATTAATCAGAGAGACAAGGAATGTTAGATCATCAAGGACTCACAGCGCAGATGAACCGTCAACATCGTCTGGTCACAGGGAGAGTCGTCTGAATACTGATGATATACCAACAACATCAAGAGGAACACGCTCAACACATGGCAGTAGCTCACGAGCTACAACAACTAGGCGTAAAACTACAGCACATACAAACCGTAGGAGACCAAAGAGAAGAAGAACAAAAACTGTCATTATTGAGTATGAAGTACAGGAAAATGGTAAATTTCCAGTCACGAAACGAGTTAAAAGGAAACTGAAGAAAAGGAAGGTTAGTACATCTCAATTATTTAAAATGGGTATGTCTGTTTGTTTATAATAGACTAGATTTGAAACATGTTTATTTGGGAGCCCTACATAAATATTATAATGTGATGTGTTTCAGACAAAACGACGTCAGCCACGCACTGCAGCGCGACGTTCACACGTGTTGGCTAGCGTGCGCGCCGCGCTGCTAGCCAGCGGCGCCCGGCCCAGTGGCGCCCGCACCGGCGGCGCCCGGGCCGGCGGCGCCAGCGCGGCGGGCGCGCAGGAGCTGTCGGTGCGGCGCCAGCGCGCCGGCATCCCGGCGCTCAGCCTGTTCGGCGACGCGCACCAGCTGGAGTACTTCTCCGAGGACGACGAGCACGGCGTGTCGGAGCGCGCCAGCACGGCCGTGGCCGCGCGTCCCACGTCTAGCATCCTCAGTGCTTACAGACAGGTACTGCACCCATGCTATTTGTCTTATAATTTATTGCTATTTTGTGTATATTTTATATTGATTTATGTAATTCTTTATTCCCAGGCGAGAAGAAAGATGATCTCCATTCCATCTCCGACGCACGCATCGTCGGCACCGGACGTTCTCTCCTCTATCCTCGAAAGTCAAACTATGCTTCATTCAAAAAAATCTGTTGTAACAATTTCTGTAGACGGCAGTGTAAATATTAAGTTAGAAACTCGCGAAAACACAAAGCTTCCTAAGAAACAATCTGAGGAGCCAAAAAAACAGGACAAGATAGATCTGTCGCAGGGAGAGGACGCCGCCAAGAAAGTACCGTCGTATCCCGGGCAGTCCCGTGGCGGGCGCGGCTGGGGCGGCGGCTACACCGGCAACTACCACCGCGAGCACGGCGCCAGCAGCCTCAACAGCCGCGGCAACTACGACGGCTCCTACAGCGGCGCCGGCTATCAGGCCCGCCCGGGCAACGCCTTCAACCAGAACAACAACGACGACATGGACACCTACAGCAACTACTCGCGGAGACCGCACCACTACCCGCACGGAGACGAGCTGTTCGATCGCAACAGGAGGCAGGCCCCTGAGCATAACCGAGCGCAGCAGAACCAGGCGCCTCGCCAGGAGCAGGGCCGCTACAGCCTGGGGCCCGCGCCCGCCTGGCAGCCCTACGTGCCGCCGCCTCCTGGGCCCCGCCACGATCCGTTGCCCGCTCCGCACCGGCATTCGTTTGGCGGGTTCGAGAACCCACTCGATATGAGAATGGGTCCCATTCGCCGACAAAACTCAGCAAACAGTAACCCCGAACTACCGGCCGTGGCTCAAGCACAGCCGGCACCCAAGCCGCAGCCACAGGCGCAGTCCTACCGTCCACTGCCGGAGCCGCCTATGTTCAATTTTGACAAGAATCTGGATGTCGACAAGTCAGAAGACGAGAAGAGTGATTCTAGTTTAGTCATAGATACCGAGAAGTACGACCCCACCGAGCCGACCAACGACGACGACAGCGGCGACGACGACGGTGCCAGCGCGCCGCCGCCCGACGGCGCCCCCGCCGCTCCGCCCGACGGCGCCCCCGCCGCGCCGCCCGCGCCCCCGCCGCCGCCCGGGCTGGGCGCGGCGCCCCTGGGTGTGCCTGCCGCGGCGCCCCTGGGCGTGCCGGCCGCGGCGCCCCTGGGCGTGCCGGCCGGCGTGCTGGACAGCGCCGTGCGCGCCGTGCTGCACGAGCACCGCGCGCTGCTGGCGCCGCCGCCCGCGCCCTCTGCCGACGTCAGCGACGACGACTCGGAGGGTGACTGTCCCAACTTCTCCATCTACTCGGCCACCAGCGTGCACATCGCCAACACGTCGGCCGAGGCGCCGGCCCCCGCACCCCCCGCGCCCCCTCGCGACGAGCTGGAGGACTTGGTGCAGGAGGACGACGACGCACCCGAGCCTGCTCCTCGCCCTAAGCCCACAACCGAGATCGTCGTCCGGAACAAAACTGAAGAAGAGTTCAAAGAGAAGGTCTCAAAAAGATGTCCCATCACCACCAACCCCCGGAACCCTATTAAGATTAAACTGAACACTCCTTCATTGATAAAACGCCACGTTAGTCTGTACGACGAAGAGATGGAGGATGAAGAAGAAGAGGTAAACGAGGACAGAGAGAGTGTGCCCGTCGCCGAGCCCTGCGACGAGCTGCCGCACGACGTCCCCGCCGCGCAGCTGCGCGATGACACTGCCGTTCAGCTGCACGACACCATCGACCAAATGCACGACAACACTGCCGTCCAGAACGAAGAGCGAGCGGCCCGCTCAAACTCGCCCGTTAAGGCGGAGGAGGCTTCCGCAGTCGTGCCCGAGACCGACACACTCGAGCCGGCCGACACTAACCACGAGGAACCTGACCGAATACACGAAGAAGTCACAGAGAGAACTGAAATAGACAAAGATGCTACGACACCTGACATTGAGGAAGAACCAACTACGCCCACAGATGTAGCGGCTTCGGTGACAGAAGACAAGTTAGAAGACGATGATGATGACGAAACTGTGGACAGCGAGTCGCGCGCAACCACGCCGCCGCCGCGCCGCCGGCCCTCGTCCAGCGACGACGACGAGCTGTCCAACGCCGACACCGACCTGCCCGCGCTCGACCACTCGCCCAGGAAGAGCGACGCCGACAGGAACGACGACCTGCTGGAGAAGATGACCGAGTCCATCAGCGAGACCGAGGACGAGAGGAGCTACACGCCCTGCCTCGACGAGAACAAGTCTAAGGACACGTCGCTGGAAACTGAGAAAGAAAAGGGCATCGAAGGGCTCGACACCGAGATGATATCCGAAGACGAGGGTAACGAGATGTTCTCCGACAATGAACGTGCGCCCTCCGAGCACTCGCGCGCTTCCCCCGCGCCCCAGCCGCCCGACGACGAGGAGGGCGAGATCGTGGACAAGAAGAAGGAGCCGCGCACCGACGACACTAAGAAGAAAAAGAAGAAAGATTCTAAGAAGGAGGGTAAAGATAAGAGCAAGACCAAGAGTAAGAAGTCCGACGTCGCTTTCAAGAAGCTCAGCAAGAGCGGCAAAGAGCGTAATTATCGTGACAAGGACAAGAAGCGTGAGCGCCGCGACTCCAGCGACGCGTCGCGCGAGCGTAAGCAGCGCCGCAAGGAGCGCCGCAAGGACCTGGAGCGCTACGACGTGCGCACCCTCGTCACCGAGAAGCGGCGCCGCCCTAAAGACGCCTTCGGGAGAGACGTCTCGCCGCGCGCCTCTCCCAGCCTCAGCCGCTCGCCGCCGCGCCTCACGCCGCGCCGCTCGGTGTCGGCCGCGCCGCGCCGCGCCTCGCCCGCGCCCCGCCGCGCCTCGCCCGCGCCGCGCCGCGCCTCGCCCGCGCCGCGCCGCGCCTCGCCCGCACCGCGCCGCGCCTCGCCGGGCCCGCGCGCGCGCCGCGCCTCGTCGTCCCCGCGGCGCCGCGCGTCACCCGTGCGCGCCCTGTCGCCCCTGCGGCGGCGGCGGCGCGCGCGCGACAAGCGGACGGAGGCGCGGCGGCGGCGCGAGGGCTCGCGCGCGCGCAAGCGGCGCCGTGAGGGCTCCGGCGACGGCGGCGCGCGCCCCAAGCCCGCCAAGAGGAAGAAGCGCTTGCGCTCGTCGCGCTCCACGTCGCGCGCGGCCCGCCGCCGGGCCCGCCGGCGCCGCAGCGCGTCCCGCTCGGCGTCCCCGCTGTCGCTGGCGGGCGCGGCGTCGGTGGACTCGCGCCTGCTGTCGCCGCGCACGCCGCCGCCGGAGCCCGAGGCGCCGGCGCCGGAGGAGCGCGCGGAGCGGCGGCGGCGCGACCCCGCGAGGCACCGCCGCCCGAGGGACCCCGCCGGCCCGTCTAAGGAGGTGAGCTATACCATAACGTTCTATCTTTACCTGACTGCGTCAGAAGGGTGAGGCGACGTTAAATTCGTCTTACTTGTGAATAGGGAATTCAATCCCGCACCAAAATAGCAATCCCGCGAATCTCGTAGGATTTGCGAGATCAAGATATTGTCTAAACCATAACCAAACTAAAGTCGTATCATTTTGAACCGAACCAAAATCAAACCATAACCATCAAATAAACCAGAACCACTAAAATATCAACCATCCAGAAAAACCAACAGATACCAAATTTCTATATCGAGCATAATTGATAGATAGATGGAGCAAAAAGCTTTTATTGTTGCTTCATCTAACTTAATCCAACGTGATGTTTGATGAAGAGGCAACGTGAAAAAAGAGAGATAATGCCTGAAAACTCTGATTGCATTCAGTAATTCCGTGATTTACTCGAATATTTCACAAAACTTATTCCAGGAAAGTCGTGTTTTTTTTTAAACCCTTAGAAGTTTTTGAAAAAAATTGACATAATTCAGAATCTTTTTACTGATGATACAGTATATATACTCACCTCGGACAAGTGTCCATACAGAGCTTCTCGCGTCTTGCAAAACAGTTTGGATGAAATTGAAAAGTGGTTGGCCAAATGGGGGATTGCAGTTAGTGCATCTAAGTCAGTGCACATAACATTCACTCTCCAGAAAGAAGATCATATATAAAACAATCCTGAAACCTATTTGGACATATGGTATTCAGTTATGGGGCTCTGCCAGCGCCTCTAACATAATGGTTATACACAGAGTTCAAAACTACCTATTGAAACAGATATCAAATGCACTATGGTTTATAAAAACAACAGAGGTCCACGAAATTCTGAACATGCCTACAGTTAAACAAGAAATAGACACTCATGGAGAGAACTATAAACTAAGACTGTCGAAGCGCCCAGACCAACTAGCAGGGCAACTCACTATCCCCGAAACCATTCGTCGGCTTACAAAGCGGCGTGATATCTTCGACGATTAGAGGGTCTGTGACCCAACTGATGAAGAGTAAAGGGCTGGCTCTAATGGGAGCAGCACCCTAAACGACAAAAAGCACCCACCACATCTGTTTCTAGTCTGGAATGACTGATTGCAAGATCAGACAAAAGAAAAAAATTCAAAATCTCATTTAAAATTTTTTTGAGTAAATTATGAAGTGTGAAAGTTCATGCAAAATAGCAGATTTTCAGAGGTCTTACAAACTGGCTCAGTTTTACAAAAATTTATAAATTGGTTTCAATAGAAGCCTAGATAATATCCACAAGATACTGTGTTTCCAAAATATGTAATGAAAAATGTGTAATAACGTCATAATCGCGTAAGAGCGGTTGTATGAAAAACAGGGAAAATGTATGTCAAGTTGCATGCCTTTAAGCCTAAAATTAAATACTGCATTCAAATAAAAAACTGATCGCAATTAAAATCATGTGTAAAATCGTACAACTGCTGATTGTAGTTATATCAAATAATGCAGGTTTGTGTCATAATTACAAACATTTTCATGATTCTAAACTTTTATTTAATTTGCACATTGAGTAATTAATGTGCACACATTAAATACATAGTAATAAGTTTCGAGATCATTGCATTTGGTTATGAGACTCGCAGGAGTTTCCACAATGCCAAAATTCTTAAGATTCTCTCCTCCTCCTTGCGTCTTATTCCTCAATGCTGAGGGTCGTGACCTCCCTGCTTCATCACTTTAACCTTTATGATGTTCCTCCATCTGTTTCTGTCTCTGGCGGTGTGAAGGGCATTGTACATCGTAGAGTCAAGAGCGGTGCGGATCTGGTCGGACCAACGTATTGGGCTGCGCCCGCGAGGCCTTTTTCCATCCACTTTACCGGTCACAATGAGCCTTTCAAGAAAGGACGGTGGCAACCACCGTCCTTTCTTGCAATGTGACCGAAGTATTGCAGAACCTTGCGAAGACACTCGGACGATAGCCGTGAGGCGATTTTAAGTTCTTGCAAAATGGATACGTTGGTCCGAAATGCTGTCCAAGGGACGCGGAGCATCCTTCTCCAGCACCACATCTCAAAGGCGTCGATGCGTTTGCGGTCTGCAGCTTTTAGCGACCAAGTCTCAGCGCCATACGAAAAGATCGAGAAGACTAGTGTCCCTACCAGTTTGGTCTTTACGGAGATGTTGCGATCCCTCCAGACTTTACTAAGCTGAGACATAGCGCTCTTAGCCATGCCAATTCTCCTGCGAACTAAGATTCTCTACTACTACTCATTTGTTCGAAGTCACCGTGAAAATGCGTCACAAAGGAACCCTTGTTGTGGAAAATACATTGATCATATTGAGAATGTACAAAAACATTTATTAGTTTTCTTTGTTTTTGGCTGCTACAGACACCGTTAAATTTTAATCGTTTTAATCCCGTGGAGGGTCGATCCGGTACATGAAACACTATCGATTTGTAAAGATAAAATTAAAAAATAAAGTACCTTTTTTTCAAAACTTGTATTAATTTACGCATGTACGAAATTAATTTCTTAAGAAAACGTCAGCTGAGCGAGTTCAATGACCTGTAGGTAGTTTGTACGCAACGCCGACTAGTAACTGATTAAAAAAATTCCCTGTATTTATATACTATTACTACTATTGTTATCCTTTTGTTATATATCCTGTTGGTCCTTACATAAAATATAAATACAAATAATAATTGTTAATAATTGGCTGAAATGTTTGATCATAACATGAAATAATGGTGCGTTTAGCTGTTTACATCGTTAAATCGTAGTGTCCATTGACTTGGCTCGCCCATATCATGAAATGGTTGGTCATATTGTGAAGTGATCAATTCAAAGATCTGGCTGGGATGTATATTAAAGATAAATAATTTTATTGCGGGCGTTGCATTTTTCCCCGACACGCGCTTTTATAAAAAAATTCATTTCCAAATTATTATGAGGTGAAGTACCTAAGTGGTGCTTATTTATTGTGTTATTCTCATTGGGTTTAATTTACTCGAATTGCGACAGAAATAGCAGCAGGTAGGAGCAGGAGAAAAAATTAATGTCGTTAATATATTTACGAATATGTCAGGTGTTCACGTCCGGGGACAACATCCTCGTGAGCGTTAGCTTCAAGGAGGCGGAGCGCGTGTCGGGAGACGAGCGGCGCGAGCGGCGCAGGGACCGGCGCCGCCGCCGCAAGCTCGCACAGGCGCCCGCGCCCGCCGACGCGCCGCGCCCCGTCGCCATCATCGACCTGGAGCGCTCGCCCTTCCGCGAGCTCACGCCCAGCCCGCGCAACGTCATCGTGCTCAGCGACAGCGAGCCCGGCGACAAGGAGGCGCCCGCGCCCGCGCCCGCGCCGCCCGCGCCCGAGCCGCACGCGCCGCACGCGACCCACGCGCCGCACGCGTCCCACGCGCCGCACGCGCCCCACGCGCCGCACGGGCCGCAGACGCCGCCCGCGGGCGCGGCCGCCGACGAGGCGCGCGGGCCGCTGACGCCGCCGGAGCCGCCGTCGTCCCCGGACGCGTACGACCCGTACGAGCCCACGGGCTCGCCGGGCTCCGCGCGCGCCGCATCTCCTCCCCGCGCCTGCATGACGCTGGAGGCGGCGCAGAAGACCAACATGTCCGCCGACGAGGTCCTCGACCGCCGCCCCATCTCCCCCATAGAGAAGGTAAACTTGATTCAATCTAACGCCTAGCGACATCCTCAGATCGATTCACCAATAAGACTCAGCAAATTTTAGAATTATATAATCATAATACATGGATCGTGACATCTAAAGTAGTCATTATTATTATAATTCAAGGTTTTCTATAAAAATATTCTACATGACTGGATCATTACCCATGCCAAAAATCTCTGTGCCTATATCTTAAGTTACATTCTTTAATTTTTTTATTAATAACCTTTCTTTTTGTGCGCCTACCATATTGTCTCTGCACCACCCTAGGTTGACTGGTAGAGAATGCCTAAGGCATTAAGTCCGCCTATGTACTTTGTGTTGCATGAAGATTAAATAAATAAATGCCGACACCACCGACCATGTAAAAAGTAAAGGAGCATTCTCCAGGACAGAACATGGCCTACCCAATATGTCTTTCATCTAAATCCACTCAACTGTTAAGGCGTAAAAACATAACCAAATTGTTTTTATTACGCTTTTACTCTTTAACTCACATTCGAAATTTTAATATTAAATTAGATGCAGGTAGAATTAAATTATACACTACGGAAGTGCTGACTATCTGCTTTTTAAATCCATCAAGTGCTGACTTTAGAAGATTGCTTCTAACGATAAGAGCTGTGCTTGTGGCGGATGTCCGCGGGAGCGAGTGTGGCGAGGCGCGTCGGCGGTGTGGAGGGCTCCCTCCGTCTTGTGGTTCCTGACCCGACCACGACATGGAACGAAGATTTCAATATGGCACAAAATGGTTATTTTAATTGTGTTTTATTGTGCCACTTGTCCCAGGAATTTGTGCCTTGTACTTTTTGAGTAATAAGAGTACGATTGTGGTCGGGCTGAGGATCACGGTTCCTGACCCGACCACAACCAGATGTAATAAAATATCAATAGTGGGAAGTTACTGATTATGCCAAAAATATGTGCCGAATTGTGCCTATGGCACACATGACATAACACATTAAGTCATCACAGATATATATGAGTAAGTACTCAAATAAGGCACTTACAAAAAATTTAAACCAACTACCCACATTTCAGCTTTAAAACTAAAAACAAAAAGAGTCGTACCTCGTTACGTAAATAACAATAATTATACATATGATTTAAGTGCATTTCCGTTAAATAGTGAATCATAAATCTAAAAAATAAAAACCAACAATTACGCGTCGACATATCAAGTTGAAATTTACAATAAATTATGCGGTCCCTTGCGGCAAAAAAAAGTCAAATTTTTAAGTCAACGCAATTAAAAGATATGACCAATTATGTCGCTTATTTGGTCAATTTCTATAGAAATCGCTCGTGTGGGTTACCAGGTATTTTCGGGTTCGAATCCAGAAACCCTCAGGATTCGAACCCGACTAGCATTGACTGGTTATCTATACAAGCTTACACACTAATATAATGCTACAAAACATAGTGGTTGTAACTTTTTTTATAAATATATTTGCGTACGAAGTCGTGAACACATCTAGTAAAATAAAATGATAATGTGCTTTATATATAGCATAATTTCACAAATTAAAACTGCTTGCAAAGTCGTAGAAAAGTTCTTTAGCGTGTAATTGACACACTATAGCTCTTGATTATTCAATTTTATCCAAATCAAGATACATTCTGTGATATGAATAGTAAAAGAATTTCGTGTGCCATAGGCACAATTTGACACATATTTTTGGCATAATGAGTAACTTCCCACTATTGATATTTTATTAGATCTGGTTGTGGTCGGGTCAGGAACCGTGATCCCCAGCCCGACCACAATCGTACTCTTATTACTCAAAAAGTACAAGGCACAAATTCCTAGGACAAGTGGCACAATAAGACACAATTAAAATAACCATTTTGTGCCATAGTGAAATCTTCGTTCCATGTCGAATAGCCGTTTTTGTTAAAGTAAAACCATAAATAAATAAATAAATAAATGTCGTGGTCAGATCAGGAATCACAACACCTCCCTCCCCAGCAACCTGCATTGTGTTGCATGTCAAACGGCTTCTACATTGATAGTATAGTGATAGTGGTTGAGTTGAGAAAGAGTATTCTATCTGTCTGTCAACATTTCAGTTTCCTAATTCTATCTATATACTAGCTGTACCCGCGCGGCTTCGCTCCCGCTCTTCCCTACTTCAGCCGACTATACCCTACTCTACTCTACTCTACCCTACTTTACCCTACTCTACCCTACCCTACTCTACTCTACCCTCCTCTACCTTACTCTACCCTACTCTACCCTACCCTACTCTACTCTACCCTACTCTACTCTCCTCCACCTTACTCTACCCTACACTACACTACTCTACCCTACACTACACTACTCTACCCTACACTACCCTAATTTTCATTTTTTTTTTCCATAAGAACCTTCTCCTCATAATAACGAACACAACAAAAAAAAAAATTAGCGAAATCGGTCCAGGCGTTGTTGAGTTATGCGCTTACCAACACATTTTGCGATTCATTTTTATATTATAGATAAATAAATTTAGTGTCACCGAACCGGTTTATTACTGAACTTCAAAATTTTTTGTGTATATTTGATAGGTCTGTGAATAGGTCGAAGCTATTTTTAACCCTTCTACTCCACCCCCCCATTTTTTCCTTTGATAAAATGTATACGGCAGAACAATGTGTGTCGGCGCAGTTAGCTTTGTAATAATAATGAATAAAAACAAACATACGTTATTATGATGATCAATATGTCCACAGGTAATGGCACTGCTGCAGTCGACACGCGACGTGTCGCCGGAGCCCCCGCCGGGCGACGCGGCGACGGCGGCGCCCGAGGCGGGGTCCCCGGGCCCCGCGGCGGCGCCGGCCCCCGCGGCGGCGGCCCCGGGCCCCTTGGCCGCGCCGCCCGTGCGCATCGTGCTGCCGTCGCCCACGCGCTCGCAGCCGCCCAAGCTGTTCCTGGCCAAGCCGTCGCCCATCAAGTCGGACCCCATCAAGCCCATGCAGGCCGCCAAGCTGCAGCGGCCGGCGGCGCTGGGCCCCAGCACGGCGGCCGTGGCGGCGCGGCGGCGCGAGGACGAGGAGGCGGCGGACTCGCCGTACTCGCCGGGCTCCAGCGACTTCGGCGACCTGTTCGAGCCGCCCGCGCCCTTCGACGCGCTGCTGGAGCGGCCCAAGCGCCGCAAGAGGGGGCAGGCCGCCAAGGTGCCCGTCAAGCTCAACCGCAAGAAAGGTATGTGTGCTGCCTGTCCTGCCGCCCACTGCCGCCCGATCCCACCGAGAGCGTCCGACTAATAACGTTGCATTTTCGTTGGCAGGTAAAACGCAGGTGGGCGTGAAGATCGACGAGGATAACCTGAAGATCCTGGACGACCTGCCCAGCTCCGCCGTCGAGATGCAAGTGAAGAGCAAAGTGAGCAATCACGCTGTTTATGTGTGTGATCGAATTTATCATTATTTAGTTGGTAGTGCTCCCCGCGCTCGCATGACTCTCGCTTGATAGCCTCCGTTTTCTTTTTGGTTTGGTTTGTGAGCGTCGCCGCGAGACTAAGCTAGCTCGTGTTGCAGTTCCTGAAGAAACTGAACCGCCAGGAGCGCGTGGTGGAGGAGGTGAAGCTGGTGCTGAAGCCGCACTACAACAAGAAGCACGTCACCAAGGACGAGTACAAGGATATCCTGCGCCGCGCCGTGCCCAAGGTACCCACTTCACTGTGTCCATTGTGTCCACTGTGGTCACTCCAGTCCAGTGGTGGACACTAGACTGGAGTGGCCACAGTGGACGGAGGTGGTCCAGTCTACTGTGTTCACTCCAGTCCACTGTGTCGACTCCAGTCCACTGTGCCCACACCAGTCCACTGTGTCGACTCCAGTCCACTGTGCCCACACCAGTCCACTGTGTTCACTGCGTCCACTCCAGTCCACTGTGTCCATTCCAAGCCTCCTGCCCACACACTTGTCTCTGAACTTGTTCATCGACCAGGTCGCCGGTACTCTGTGTAAGCTCAGATTAAGTATATTCTGATAATTAAAAAAAAAAACAAGTTTTTCAATCGGAAAGCGTAACATTGATATGAACTGTTACATGGTATTTATTTATAAAAGCACACAAATATTAGTGGAGATGCCAACCAGTGCAAGTATTTGTCAGTATTCATGTAGCTTAACTCGGGTTTACTAAGGAGCTCAACCGATTCGAACGAACTACCAAAGAAAGGACATATGAGTAGCCCACATGAAGTACTCAAATGCCAGACAAACGTTCAAAAGTTAAAGAAAATATAAGAAAAATTAATCCATTTACAATGATAAAAAATAATACTTAACAAAGTAAGTACATTATGATTTTTAGTATCAATCTGAAATAGTGTGTTTCAAGAATAGGTGATTTAAGGTCTTTATACATCGCATGGGTAGGATGACAGACAGCAGGACGACAATATGCGTCATTACGATGAGAGAAAAGGACAGGTAGCTACATTATATGAATCCGACAGCTGTCACCCGCGCCGGCCTGTCCTGTTACTGTTATAATTTTTCTTCTGGACTTCAGGTCCCCCCCGCTCACAAGTAATAAACCGAATCGATCTATGGTGAGGAATGGTTGGGACCATGTGCAATAATGTTGTTTAGAATGCTTGGTTGGCGCGGCGTGAGGACTGGTGTGCGGTAACGATGCGCTTTGTTCCAGATCTGTCACAACAAGACGGGCGAGATCAACCCGTCCAAGATCCAGGCGCTGGTGGAAGCCTACGTGAAAAAGTTCAGAAAAAAACATAAACTGGGACTAGTGTAGTGCCGCTAGCAATAGTTGTATACATAGTGTAGCATAGAGGAGCCGCGCACGCGCACGCTCAGATGTTCTATCAGAATATTGTAATTATAATTTATGTATGGTCGATCTATTTTACTTAATCTTTTATTTAAATAAATAGTATTTAATTATGAAATTAATAAAATATTGTTTGTTTTGATCTGATCGATGTGGAGTTACGAATGCGTTAATATTAAGATTAATTTATGTGATACAACATCGCAAGTACTAACATAATGTAATTACAATACACGCGCCATGAGTCGAGCGATCCGACGCAGCACTCTTGTCAACGCTTAATAAATTAATAGCTCGTCTCAAACTAAACAAAGCGCAGTTCAGTCCTTTTAATTATAATAAATACCCAGTCCCAATACTGATAATTATACGCGCATTAACAGCCCCAGTATCGTGGAATTTTAACACAATTAGTGAAATTAGGGTATACCAGTGTAAACTTTACGCATCTGCGGTACCCCTTCAGAGCGTACTGGTGTGATGTTACAGAAATGCGATTACAGCAATCTTAGATTTGCTATTTTTATTGAAGCTTTCCATGGTCTATCTCCGAAGTTCTTTATCAAATCTTCACCAAATGGGACCTGGCAGAGAAACTCTTCGTTTTGCGAAGACATCGCTTATAAAAAAAAATCTCATCCACAAGCCCACATTCCCACCGCTAGAACTAGTTGACAGCCAGAACAGATCATCTTAAGGTATTGCTGAACTTCCAATGCGTAATTCTGTTCTGGCACTAAGTAACCTCGGTCAAAAAGGTCCGCGGTGAGCAATGGAGTTGTGTAGCGGCGCGGCGTTTACTGCGCAACATCGGCGCTGTTCAGTCTCACATGTTTTGGTTTATTTATATAACTTTGACCATGGATGTGTATTCCCAGCTGTTGATTTCCTGACAAGATTCTCCATTTACCCAGTCAACCTAGCCACATCATTTGTTTCATTGGTGTTCCAAACTCACCTCACGACAGTACCTACTGTCCCTCGGGAACTTAGTACAGGGATGAAAAGTGTCCCTACGCCTTAGTTCAGGTCGTAGTCTATGCGTGTAAAAATTTCATCAAAATTCATCCATTCAGCGCCAGTGGTTCATCACACGTGAAAATATAACAGGCACGTTTATTATCATTTGAATCTCAAATTCTATCCATTCATGTAGTTCTGGGACCATGGGTCGGATCTGGAACGCTAGGCAAGGAAGGAACATAGGTGTGATTTTAGTCAGTAAAGGTCTGCTCCCACGCCGCCCTAGAGCAGAAGAAGTCATCATATAATTTAAAACCATTCATGTAACAAAGGTGTTCCTGGAGTTATGTGAGAAGAGTGTGAATTTTGTGTATCTTCTCTGGACCTATAAATGTTCTGCGATCTCAGCGAACTCTAGTTCTGGGTCTAGTCCGCCGAAATTGTAGGACATTTATTTTCAATTTTGGTTCAGCCGGTTTTCAATATTCTCGTTTATTTTGTAAATAATTCTTGAATCTGCTCAGGAACAATATCGTCGGCAAACAGCATGTACTGGCTGGGGATCCTTCGTATCCACCATCGGGACTTCCGACATTTACCGGATTTACAGGTACACACCACAAAACAGATGAGAGGTTAGGATGACCTCGTGGACGGGCAGGCGTGACACAAAGAGCAATGCTCATAGTTCAACTACCTACCATTAGCAAACTTGCGATCTAAGTGTGCGTGGTCTGTTAGTTGCGTAATGCGCGTTCGTATTAGTTTATTGCCTGTGACAAGCAGCGACACTCGTACAAATCGGAAAGTATTTCATTTCTAACCTCTTTCATCTTTTCTGTGGTACCTACGAATATAGTACTAATACCGGAGTCAGCGCTCCTACAGTGCGTTTCACATAAGAAGTTCCTTCGCCGTGATGTTAGCAATACGGAAAAACTGTGTTGCTATATTTTTAGCAATGAAATTACTTAATATTAGTGAGATTACTAATATTTCGTTACTTTTAACAATTGACTTATAATTTTATTTATTTTTTATTTCGGAAACTGTAAAAATTAAATTTTAAATAAAATATACAACGCTGGGCTCCATTTCGATTGTCCTACAATTCTTTAAAATACCGAAAACTCGTGAAGTAGGCAACTCTTTTTTTTCCCTTCTTTTTTCTGTAGATAGACAGGGGAGGCAACATTACGGCAAAGGAACGCACTGTAGACGTATCTAGTTTAAATATAAATTACTAGCATTTGCCCGCGGCTTCGCTCGCGTACATAAAATATAGCCTATATCACTCAGGAATAAAGCAGCTTTCTGCAATTTCAGCAATCTGAATCAAAATTTTAGCAATCGGACCAGTACTTTCAGAGATAACTACAAACAATAAAAAAATAATTTAAAAAATAAAAAAAACCCGACTGCGTAAAAAAATACTTTAAATAAAAACTGAAAAGAAAAATAAACAAGTTCAGTCCACAGTTCAGCAATAGTCGGGACTCACATTAGATAGAATGATTTTAGTCTAGATTATTTTAATGGGTCCCGACTGTTGCTGAACTGTGGACTGAACTTGTTTATTTTTCTTATCAGTTTTTTTTTTTTTTTAATCTAGTATTTAGAGGCTTCAGTGCACTCTGGGTGACTATGCCAGCCTCATGGGATCCATCCTATTGTAGCATAATGGGCAACCTGCAAGCTGCGATAGCAGACTGCAAGTCACCCATTACTCTACTCTATCCCCTACTCACATCTTCAAATATAGTTCCTCACTTTATACTCATGTTCTCTGCCCCTCTCTATCCTTTCTCTCTCTCATACATCGTTTTAGGAACTTGTAAATACTCTGTGCTTCTTCAAAACCTTTTCAGTTTTTATTTAAAGTATTTTTTTACGAAGTCGGGTTTTTTCATTTTTTAAATTAATTTTTTATTTTACACTTTTTAGTTACTATTATAATAGTGATAACTATTTATTCACTATATTTTAGACGTAAAATCACTATAAAATTAAAAAACCGACATAGGCATTCGCCTCAGTACAAAATAAATAACATGTATTTCCTGTTGTACTTATTTTTAATATGGTCATGACATACCATTTTGAAATCATGAAAAGCCCTTTAATTTGAGACCCATATTGCAGAATTAAAAAAAAAAAATATTTTTTTTACTCTAACATAGCATCTCACAGTCGTATGTTGTTTTTTTTTTTAACGTCAGTTATCTAAGAACACTTGGGTTATCAAGACCAATCTAACGATATGTTTTAATTATAAAAATCTGTTCAGGGGTTTGGAAGCTAGAAGGTAATAAAGAATATTACATACATACATACATACAAGATACACGCGAAAAACATAACCCTTCTTGCAGTCGGGTAAAAAAACAAACTTTACCTCTTTATAATATTAGTGTAGATAAACTAGATAGTAAATAAAGCATTGCTTGTGTCTCATGCCATGGTATCATATCATATTGGATATTATGGAATTAAAGGCAAAGTTCGCGCTTTGACAAGATATAGATCTGACGGGATTATTGAAATCCCGAATCTAAAATAAGATTTTTATACATTCGAACTGCTCTAATATGGTGTGAATATTTAGTTATCACCTTCACTGGCACCGACGTGGCGGGGTCTACTAACTCATCCACTCGTAAATTCCGGCCACACGATGCTCGCCTCGAGGAAACCATTATAAATTACTGCTCTTGCTCAGATTAGCCATGGTTCATGCTACGACTGTTCATAATTCTCCAATTTCATAGTAAATTTAATATTAAAACTAACACATCGTTATGCTTTTTATATCGTTTACAGAAGCAGTTATGTATGTTTATTGTAGTTTAGGTAGTCACAATAATATGATGAAGGCTCAATGCCTCTGATGATTCTTCTCGCCTCGAAATGAAAATCATGATTTTAATGTCTGTAAATCTACTTAGAGTCCGTGACCGCGGAGCAAGTGTGGCGTAGGAGTCCGATGAACATCAACCAATTTGTTATAGAGATTTAATGTTTTCCATATTTTTTGTATACAGATTCCAATATGTGTGACTTGTTCAAATGATGTTACAATTAGAAATGTGTAATAAAAGAAAGATATATTATATTTTTACGTTTTATTTCTAAAATATAAACATAAAAAACTCAAAGGACAGCATTGCCTTTGTGTTAATTTGTGACATTTTAATGTCATGGAGAGAGGTGGAGGCGGTGGCGCACGGCGGGCAACACTGCGGACAAAGCTTGTTATGATCGCTAACACGACTACGCTACTCAAATATAATGTTAGTTCATTACTAGTCGGCAGGGGGCGCTCAGACGGCGGGCGCGAAGCCGATGCGCTTGCCGGCCATGTCGAACTCGGTGTAGTACTTGCCGATGAACACGTCGCCCAGGATCCACAGCGGCCCGTTGGGCGGAGGGATGTCCAGGCCCATGAAGCCGGACAGGCACACCGTCTTGCCGAACTGCGTCACCTGCACACAGCACCACACCTGCTAGCGCGGCGCACGGCACGCAGCTCGCCAGCAGTCACAGAACGCGCACGATACATACAATCATAACACGAGCCAAACCGCTGTATATACTCAGTTCAAAGGTAATGCGTGCCACAGCTATGACACAACACGCCGTCTAGTCCTAAGCTAAGCAGAGCTTGTGTTATGAGTACTAGACAACTGATAAACATACTTATATATATATTAAATTGATATAAAGTGCCTGACTGCGATCCCAACTGATGGCAAGCAGTGATGCAATATTTCATGGTGAGGCGCATTTCTAAATACATACTTAATATATAAATTACACCAGTCACTGAACAAATGATCATGCTCATCACACAAACACTTGTCCTGGGTGGGAATCGAACCCACGACCTCCGGTATAGCAGTCAGAGCCACTAACCAACAGGCCATTCAATTATACTGCGACGTGGTGTTCTATCTGACGGCACGCGTTTAATAAAAGACCTATAACGGATGTTTGAAAAGAGTCGGTTAATGAGTGCACCCAGCAGCGCAGTACTCACGCGCAGCACGTAGTCGGAGCCCTCCAGCGTGAACTTGGAGCCGGCCACGGTGAAGGTGACGGGCGGCAGCGAGGCGATGAGCGAGCAGTCCACCACGTACTGGCCGAACGCCATCGGCGTCGCGCCCAGCGCCTTGTTGAGCGCCTCCACCTCCGCGCTCGGGCCCGCGATCAGAGACGTGCCCGTGTCCGCGATGGCCTCGCAGCCCTGAGGGACCACAGGACTCAGTGACGCTCACGAGGGGCCTCAAACTACCTACTGGCTCAATAATCCTATTTTATGAAAAGCTAACTTTTCCAAAGTAGTAGTTAAGAGAGGTCCAAATTCTTAGATAAATAGAACAGATTTAAAATTAGTCACTAAGAATGTGATTTGATAGCGTTATAGAAGCTACTCAGGCTAACATTGTTACATAAACTATTGAAATATCAATAACAATATTGAGCAATAGGATTTTATTCGTGATATTAACATCGAGTTATATGACTGCAACATATAAAAATTACCTTATTTTTTGCACAAACAGCAAGCAAAACAATTGGAAGTGCATATTCTAGTATGTACAATCCAAATGAGAATAGGATCGATTGCCATGTTGTATGAATGAATGAAAAAAGTTAAATCAGGATCCAGTTCTTCAATTTTACTCATCTCGGAGTTCTTCAATTTTGCCAAAATTTCTTCGATTTGAAAGTACGACGTGACGTCACAACATGGCAATCGATCCTGTACTCATTTGGAACGCATACCTGCACGGCGTCCATGCTGAACTGCCAGTAGGTGGCGCGGTGCACGCCACGTACGTGAGAGTGTAGCGTACTGACCTTGGCGCAGAAGGTGTGGTGCGCCACTTGCACGGCGTCCATGCTGAACTGCCAGTAGGTGGCGCGGTGCACGCCACGTACGTGAGAGTGTAGCGTACTGACCTTGGCGCAGAAGGTGTGGTGCGCCACTTGCACGGCGTCCATGCTGAACTGCCAGTAGGTGGCGCGGTGCACGCCACGTACGTGAGAGTGTAGCGTACTGACCTTGGCGCAGAAGGTGTGGTGCGCCACTTGCACGGCGTCCATGCTGAACTGCCAGTAGGTGGCGCGGTGCACGCCACGTACGTGAGAGTGTAGCGTACTGACCTTGGCGCAGAAGGTGTGGTGCGCCACTTGCACGGCGTCCATGCTGAACTGCCAGTAGGTGGCGCGGTGCACGCCACGTACGTGAGAGTGTAGCGTACTGACCTTGGCGCAGAAGGTGTGGTGCGCCACTTGCACGGCATCCATGCTGAACTGCCAGTAGGTGGCGCGGTGCACGCCACGTACGTGAGAGTGTAGCGTACTGACCTTGGCGCAGAAGGTGTGGTGCGCTACTTGCACGGCGTCCATGCTGAACTGCCAGTAGGTGGCGCGGTGCACGCCACGTACGTGAGAGTGTAGCGTACTGACCTTGGCGCAGAAGGTGTGGTGCGTCACTTGCACGGCGTCCATGCTGAACTGCCAGTAGGTGGCGCGGTGCACGCCACGTACGTGAGAGTGTAGCGTACTGACCTTGGCGCAGAAGGTGTGGTGCGCCACTTGCACGGCGTCCATGCTGAACTGCCAGTAGGTGGCGCGGTGCACGCCACGTACGTGAGAGTGTAGCGTACTGACCTTGGCGCAGAAGGTGTGGTGCGCCACCTGCACGGCGTCCATGCTGAACTGCCAGTAGGTGGCGCGGTGCACGCCACGTACGTGAGAGTGTAGCGTACTGACCTTGGCGCAGAAGGTGTGGTGCGCCACTTGCACGGCGTCCATGCTGAACTGCCAGTAGGTGGCGCGGTGCACGGCCACGTAGGTGAAGTTGCCGCGGTAGTGCGCCGGGTCCGAGCCGCCCAGGATGATCTCGCCGCCCTGCGCCGCCTGCGGGTCCCTGCGAGAGCACCACATTAACACGAACGCTCACGACACTTAACATTCTAATTCATCACTGTCCTTGGTCACTCGAGTATTGCTAACCTCTGCAATTTTACTATCTTCTGTTTTTTGAATTTTAAAATAAACGATTGCACCCACCGCACACCTACGGAAACATACGCGACGGACGAGACCCAGAATCGTTTACTGTCACATAATGTGCGAAAACTTAATATCAGATAGATGTCTGCAACGTCCTCTATTCCAAGAGACTTGCAACCGAAAAAATGGATGCTTGACGTACGCCAAAGCGGTAAGCATAACAAGACAGGCAGAGTTCGAAAGTACAAATTTAATAGTATAATTTCAAGATTGCTTCACGGGTTCGCCTAAAATTCAGAGGCCCTGTTACGAGCTCTTATCACCTTCCACTTAACGACCTAAACGGAATTGTAAGGAATCCCTTCTCTCGCTCGCAAGCTTGCCACACATCATGGTAAGGCCTCAGGTCATAAATTCTACCAAAGGCGCGAATTATATAGAAAAGGCGTAAGGTGAAGGCGCGGCGCAGGTATCTTGCCTGTTCAAAACGTTTCAATACAAAATGTATGTAGGCGTCACGATGTGAATTATACTCAAGCGGCATGGCGCAGGCACGTCGTTTCGTCGCCTGTTCCGCGTCGTAGGTGCAAAGGAAAACGATCAGGATATTCGCATATTTTTTTCATTATTTTAAAATATCTATGCTCTTGTGACATCTTCGGTGTCTCTGCACATTAATGAGTTGCAGCAAAGCAAGTGCATCTTCGTCGTCTGAAGAGGAAGACATGCTACCACAATAAAGTCAGTCTGTATAATGACTAGTTGCGGCGTCTCTTCGCCTCTTTGATATAATTAAATCGCGTCCGTGCTTTGTCTGTTCCTCGCCTGCGCCGCGCCTTCGCCTTACGCCGTTTCTGTGTAATTCGCGCCTAAAAGCCACCGCCAAAGTCAAGAAAATCGTTCATATTCCATTTATTATTCCATGTCATCAAATTTAATTAAACATCTGTGGCTTTACTATGGCTTCTGGAGGGACGTGTGCGACTGCTATTTAAAAGAAAACTTATCCTATTCGACTTCTATTTAATCTTTTACCTGTAAATCCAAAGCTTTCCTGCATACGAGAAGTCGACTTTTAATCATATCTGTATCAACAGACCAAAGAAAAGTTATCACATTAGGAGACGAGGACGTCTCCCATTTACTACGCGTTCCAAATGAGAATAAGACCGATTCCTATGTTTTGACGTCTAGTCGTACTGTCAAATCGAAGAAATTTTTGCAAAATTGAAGAACTCAGAGATGAGTAAAATTGAAGAACTGGATTCTGATTAAACTTTTTTCGTTCACAGTTCATAAATAAATTAAATTTTTCGTAAAATAAAGTTTAAAAATTTATTTCCTCGATTTGACAGTAAATCCTGACGTCACAACATGGCGGGCGATCCTATTCTCATTTGGAACGCATTGTACTAATTGGTACCCTGTCCCGGAGCTCGGGTTTTTAGGGAGCCACCCGAACTCTGCTGGCCCAGTCCAACCCTGGCAACATAGATAAATATTGAATGGGAAATGATTGTAAAGCAAGCTACTTACCTGTTGAGGTAGAAGGAGAAGACTGGCTTGACGAGTCCCTGCGCCACCATGTTGTCGAATACGGGTGTCACGCCGTCCACGGAGATGCTGCAACCGACACGATCCAATCAGCGCACACTCCTACGTGACGAGTGCTGCTGACTGCATAGTCAGCGTTATTTGTCATTTATCGTACTCATACGACAACAATCCTAAATCGAATGTATAAAAATCTCGTACCACGGTGGTTGTTATCGAACTTTTCCGAAACGATTTAACTGATTTTTATGATATTTTTTTGTGTATATTTGGTAGGCCTGAGAATTGGTCGTAAGCTACCTTGTATCCTCCCACCCCCACACCCATTTTTTTTCTTTGATGATTTATGTGGCAGAACAACATTTGCCGAGTCGGCTTGTATAGTGTAAACGCTGCCCTAGGACAAGTGGGATTAAAGGACTCGAGGTGCTGTCCAGTTCAGGCACAAGTGTCGGGAGCCCTATGAACTACGTCGCGACGTTGTGAATGTGCTACTCGGGAGTTGTACTAACCTAACCTAACCTTAGGTAGGTTACAAAGACTCCGGCGGGATCTCATGGTGAAATGGCGTCAGCGACTGTCGCAACCCAGTGCTGGGCACGCCACAATTATGGCGGTAAGTCCCCTCTTTGAGGCGTGGCTGGAAAGACTTCACGGCGTCCTTACCTTCCGCATGACGCAGGTCCTCACCGGACATGGCACGTTCGGGAGGTACCTGTTCCGGATTCGAGCGGAAGAGACGCCCGGGTGTCGCCACTGTGCGGAACGCCCGGAGGACACGGTGGAGTACACAGTCGAGGTGTGCCCTGCTCGGGCGGAGCATCGCCGTGCCCTCGTGGCGCGTGCCCCCGGCGCGAGAGGTCTCCGCCGCCGATCGCCCGGCAGCGGAGACCTCTCGTGCCGGGCCTTGGTTGAGGCCATGGTCCGGAGCGAGGAGGAGTGGCAAGCGGTCGCCGACTTCTGCAAAGCAGTAATGCTCGCAAAGGAGGAGGCCGACCGCATCAGGCAACGGCGTTCTCGCCGCCGGGATTCTGATCCCGATTTCCGGCCACCGTAGGCGCGGGCTTGCGGACAGTGAGCAATGGGTAGCTCGCTGTCCGGCCGTCCGGTAACTGTCCGGACCAAGCCCAAGTCGTCGACGGCGCGCAATGTTCCAGCGCGCCTCAAGGAGTTGTCAGCAACAGCAGGGACCCAGCCGGGTCGAAGCGTACTGGGGCCAGGGTTAGTTTCGAAAGACAGCTCGAGCCCCGGTATGAAGGCTAGAAGGAACGGGGTGGGCTTTTAGTCAGTAGGTAAGAGTCTGACACTATCTTCGAGCGGGGGTTGTCATTGAATGGTTTTTCCCACCACAAAAAAAGGTAGGTTACAAAGAGCTATATTAGTACTCGACGACTTATGTTGCCTGAGTAAATCTACAAGGTGCAGTTTTAAAACTGCACAATATTTCAGGAGGTTGTAATAAAACTCATAAATAATCATATAAAAAAACGATACCTGGTCAATAATCAGTAATACTTGTTATTTAATTTTTTAATAACACTAAACTAAATCGATTGATCGATGGCCGCGGGGGCGTGGCTAGGGTGTGGCGTGCGGGACGATGATTGGATGATACATTATTTATGAAACTATCGTTGCGAGTTAGTGTGTGTGAAAACGCCCTTTATTGTTCCGTGTTTGTGTGTGTGAAAAAAAGCGCGGTTATAAAAAAAAAAAAATTACCTACTTATTTTATTATTGATTTGGGTCGAGAATCACTAACATAATTACCTCCTGAAATATTTTGCAGCTTCAAAACGACACCTTGTATATCTATACTTATAATAAATCTGTAGAAGTGAAAATTCTGTACATTGAAAATATCAAAAAAATAAATGGCAGGGGGTGTTACTAGATCGACACCGAACCCAAAAATGTGATTAAAAAATTTTTGGCCTGTCTGTCAGTTTGTTCAAGCATCACGCAAAAACTACCGGTTCGATTACGATGAAACTTGGTATAATTATTTTTTAATATCCTGGGCACCACACTGGGTACTTTTTATCCCGGAAAAGTATATACAATAAAAAACAAACTTAATTTTGCGGTTCGATCCCCAGACCCGATTGCTGTACCAACCGCAAATAATAAGTTTGTCGTAGGTTACGTCACCCGCAGTGGAGTTCACTAAGAGGCGCTGCACACGGCTAAGATCCATACTAATATTATAAATGGGAAAGTGTGTGTATGTGTCTGTTTGTCCGTCTTTCACGGCAAAATGGAGCTACAAATTGACGTGATTTTTTAAGTGGAGATAGTTGAAGGGTTGGAGAGTGACATAGGCTACTTTTTGTCTCTTTCTAACCCCCCACAGAAAGGAAAGGAACCGTGTTACCCCGAATTTAACGCGAGCGAAGCCGCGGGCAAAAGCTAGTACATTAATAATTTTTAAGGGGCCATTGCTTTACTATTTTTGATATCAACTCTGGGACTTCCAGATTCTCATAATGTCTCATAGAAATAGGTGTTCAATGATCTATAAAATACATGAAACTTAATTATAGCAATAAAAGCTTTCGTCGTTACGAGTGTAGTCGTGCTAGTTACCTGCTGAACGCCATGCCGAGGATGCCGTCGAACTTGGCGGCCACGAAGGCCAGGCCGGGCTCCGACATGGCCTCCGCGAACGTCTGGCCGCGCACCGTGATGCCGCCCACCTGCACAATACACCACCACTAAACCACATGCTACGCCGAGCCACACATGTCACTATTATTTCCTTGTTGGACTTGTTAGTATAGCAGGTCAGTAGTGTACTCACGGTGACGTCGTCCTGCGAGAGGAAGCCGGACAGGCTGCCGGAGCCGTAGTGGATGGCGAACTCGGTGCCGTTGGCGCGGTACGTGCTGGACTTGGTGCTGTCATACTTGTTGTGCAGCACTGCAACATTATTCTACCGTCATCTGTGCTCCTATGTTCAACCGTATTTCAAGGTATCGTTGACAGACAGACTGCTTCATGAAGGTGATTTGACCTTCATGAAGCAGTCTGTCTGTCAAGGGTCTATCCCAGTTCAATCGAGCACCCCACATATCTGTAGTAGATATACTTTATAATGCATTCATCATGAATGGCTGCATCGTCACAGTTAAAATCAGTCGCCATTCGTTTCCGCTCGGGACTCGACTCCCCTTCACGTACATATTATACAACATACATCACATATAGATACCGCGTATTGTTGCTTTGAAAAGTGAAGTCTAACACGTTGTTTAGTGAGTGGCTTGTCTTACAAAACACAGTGTCTAGCGATGAATCGTCAAGTGTTAGCCAAATAATTTCATTTTGTTGTGAAACCACTTCGATGGCTTCCTGAAAAGATGGCGCGAAGAGAGAAGGAAGGGGAATGATTTTGTTTCGTCCAGGAGTGAGACAGTTCAGGCTGGCAATTTCTAAAGTTAAAATTTAGAAATCGTCGAATAAACCGAAATGTTGGAAAAGTGTGTAATGTTAGTGATTACCGACGAGGCGGTATTTAGACCCGAACCGAGAACGGTAATCATTAATTACTCACGTGTATCATACGACGTTTTTCAATTGTGTACTTGTGAAGGAAATAACTATAAAACTAGTAAACTTTTGTGGCGGTAAAAGTTTTCATATGCGCGCCCATATTTTTTTTATTTACCTTTCAATACACTTACTGAAATGAATAAACGGGGGTTGCCCGGCGCCTCGCGGGACACGACCTGCGCCCACCCTGATACGATAGGTACATGTAATATAATTATGGCGAGGGAGAGGTTGAACAATAAGGTTTTAACTACATTATAACACTAGTGCGTAATGATAATCAAAATGTCACAGTTTGATAACAAGGGCCATTATGTACCTAAGTGCAGTGCAATAAGAGTCACTTTCTAAGCAATTGTATTGAAAATAATATTATTACCTATCATATCATGAAGCGTCATAAATGTATGAACCTGACTTCTCTCTAATCACCATAATTATAATTCCAGAAGCAATGGCGCACCCTACAGTGTTCAGATTGCAATGTCTAATACAGAATCAGTTTAGTAAGTGGCAATTGAATGAAAATGAAATATTTTGGACTCGAGCAGTGCACGGACGAGTGGAGATGCGCGCTCGAGTGATACTAACGGCACGCGATGTTGGTGAAGTGGCACTTCTTGGAGGGCACCCACAGGTTGGACGAGCCGGTGTCGAACACCACCTTGAAGGTCTGCGGCGGTGAGCCGATCGTGATGGGCCCGTAGTATTGCGCCTGACAACAGAGGACCACAGATACAGCCTGTCCTTCAACTAGTTAACTGAAAACCAATCATCATTATTATGAGCAGTTGCTACGATGACCCCTTGTGGCTCGTCATGCATGAGCTCTCGATCCTGGTTATGTTAACCACATCCGGTCATAACTGCTAAAAACATGTCGTTGCATTACTTACATAAGTAGATAGATACTAATAATAGAACAAATACATTTTATAGTAATTATTCAGTAGCTTTAAAGGCTACAGCGTGGTATTCTTATCAAGAATAAACAAGCATGAGTCAGAGTTCAGAGTCAACACATTGGTTTAGGTTTCAACGGAATCAACTTGGCTCCCTGTAGTAAGTACTAAAGATAGTAAATTTGCGTCAACCGTTTCTCTAAGTTTTTTATATACACTTGCGTGCAAAAAATCGACTCACCTCATAGGCTAGCGCTTTGCATACAGCTCATTTATAGAAAATTTTACCCTTTTTTATGAGCTATGTTTTCCTAAATCAGTGGCAACTGTTGATGTAATAAGGAAACCGAAGTGGATTTCAAAAGGAATAAAAATTTGCAGTAAAAGAAAAAGGCAACTTTTATGGCAGTACAGGTTACAACCAAACCTTCGTAACAAAACAAGTTTTAAGAACTATTCCAAATTATTTAGGAAAATTATTACACTAACTCAATGTACACAAAATAATTATAAAATAAAGACTTCGGCAAATAAATCTAAAGCCACCTGGCAAATCATAAATCAAGCTAAATTTAATATCCCTAAAAACTCTATTAATAAAATAAAAACAAATAAGTCTAGTACCTCGAATTCTAAACAGATAGCGAATGAGTTCAATAATTATTTTATCGACAAAATACAACCGATTGGCAATTTTGACAATAACAATAAACTGCCTTTTCCTAGCAAAAAAGACTCAATGTTTATGGCTCCTTGCATACCTCAAGACATTCATAAAATCATTCTCACTCTAAAGAATACGAACAGTGTTGGATATGACGGTATATCCACCAAGGTAATAAAAGCTGTAGCTCTCGAAATTTGCAGTCATTTGAGTTTTATTATAAATCTATGCATTGCCGAAGGTGTATATCCTAACGCACTAAAATTATCAATAGTAAAGCCAATGTTCAAAAAAGGGGACAGAGAATGTATAGAGAACTATAGACCTATTTCGCTTATCCCTGTAATGTCTAAGATTTTTGAAAAATTCATTTATTCTGAATTGTATAAATACTTTGAGAGAAATAATATATTATGTAGTGAGCAAAAAGGATTCCGCCCAAATAAATCGATAAACATGGCAATTTATGACTTCTTACATACTGTTATGAGCAATGTAGATACCAGAACGCCAGTGTGTGCGATTTTCTGTGACATGACGCAGGCATTTGACTACGTTAAACATGACATCTTAGTAAGAAAACTTGAAGCGTATGGTATTAGGGGCAATACACAAAATTTAATAAAATCATATTTGTATAACAGAAAACAAAAGACGGAGATAACTAAAATAAATACTAACACGAAACGGGAAGAAATCCACCAATCTGAGGAACGTATTGTATTATATGGAGTTCCTCAAGGAAGTGTACTAGGAGCCCCTTTCTTTACAATATATATAAACGATCTGCCAAGGGCTATAACCACATCCTATGACACTTTTCGCAGATGACAGTACAGTGACCATTTCTTGTAAGAATAATGACATCTCCCAATACAAATTTGACATTAATAACTCATTAAAATTAATAATAAAATGGCTAAGCATGAACAATTTAAAAATTAATTTAGACAAAACTAAGATTATGCATTTCAGACAACGCCCAACTTTGGTAGAAAATAATATTCAATTGACATACAACGGCAAAACTATTGAGGATGTCGTTACTAGAGTGCGTCTACTGAAAGCGTAACCTGGAGTTTTTTTTTTAAATTAAATTGGCAACATTGTTTTGTCGAAAAAATCACTTCAAAGTCTATGGTTGCAATTGTCAGTTTTTGAAACAGATATTTATTTTTCAAAAATAATTGCTTAATTATGGGAAAATCAATAAACAGTAACGTGCGAAAACTGCTACACACTATGGTTAATAAATTCAAACAAAAACAAGAAGAGAAAGAAGGTGTTTTCAATAAAAACCAACAATGTTTATATACGATTTCTGAATTTTAAGTTAGTATGACGTTATAATCTTGATCCTTGTTGACAAATATTATTAGATAGTTATATTTACGATATAATGATATTTTTTTTCTTATATTTTTAGATAATCTGGCATATTTCGAATTTCATATTTGACACAAACATCGAACAAAGAAGGCTTTTGGTGAATCGACTTAATCAAAAACACATGCTAATGAGTGGTAGAATGCGTTCAAAAGCTATAATGAAATATTTGCCTCACTCTGTCTGGTAGTGCATCAAAGTCTTCAACTGAAGTTAAAATCGCGAAAGTGAAGGAAATAGTGACTGAAATCCTAGTTCAAGTTTGAGAGAGATAGCTGCTGAACTTTCTGTGACTCACGAGCCGATCCGTATCATTTGAAACAATCACTGGAGTATACATGTTCCCGCTTGACTAATCCCAAAAGATCTGAATTTTCTCTGTGCTAAAACGAATCGATTCCAACCCAACAATCTTGAAATACATTATTAGTGTTGGCGAGACATGGTGAAATTGAAATCATGTTGACTATTGCGGTGTTGTGCACTTGGTATTCTTGCCAGAAGGCCAAATGGTAAATAAAGAGTATTATTTGAATATTATGTAGCGACATTTGAGAGAACAGATAAAATAAAATAATTTGGAATAATAACTAACATTTTGTGTGTTATTGACCTTTACCATACACCCACCAATAATTAAAGGTAGAACTACACTGCTCATACGTGTGCTACACACACCGATCTGGGAGCTTCGGTCTCCATACATTTCATATGGAAAATAGACTGTTAGAGCTACACTTGATCCACGCCACGCCATGCGATGCTACGTCCGCGACGCCGACACGTCGGTCCCAGAAATTTTAGAGGAAGGTGGGCGGGGCTATCCACGCGTCTGATCGCGGTGGTCAGGCGGAAGTGTCTTCGATAGTAAATGAAAAAGCGAGCTTAATCTGTTTTTAATCCTCCGATGAAATCAAAGGTTGTAATGCGTATCACACGTGTTATGCGTTGCGTCGGTGTAGTGTGCACACCTACCGCACACGTCTGAGACGTCTCACACGTGTGCGTCGGTGTAGTGTAGTTCTAGCTTAAGTCTACACACACGTTTTTGACTAAAATTTAAGTTCCTATACAACTATTATACAATTGTCATAAATACAAAAAATACTCAAGTATCAAAATTTTTTTCTCCTACTATTTCAATAATACCACATTCAAAATTTTTGGTTTTAACCTCCTTTTCTCAGGTCACGCTTTCGTTAGACGGACTCTACTAAGTTTCTGGGACTGACGTTGGATACAAAACTAGACTGGAAATCACACATTGATAGTGTATGCAAAAAAACTTGTAAAGCTGCTTATGCGTTGTTTTCACTGTCTTCGAAAGTTAATTTAGAAGCTTTAATTACGGCATATGACGGTCTAGTGGCAGGACAATTGAGATACGGCATTATCTTTTGGGGAAACTCTACAGACAATGTAATTGCATTTAAGGCCCAAAAGAGATGCATTAGATCCATGTTCGGACTTAAAACAGTGGATAGCTGCAAGCCTTATTTTAAACAGTATAAGATACTCACACTGCCTTGCTTATATATTTTAGAAGTCACCATGTTTGTTAGAGCCAACCCTTCACGGTTTCCTCGCTTAGAAGAAAAAATTTCACGGAATAGACGCGACAATACCAAACTGTACACACCAAGCGCAAAAACGGCTTTTATGCGTAAGAATATCTTATGTATGGCTCCAACTATAGTTAACAAATTGCCGAAAGAGTGGAAATTGTTAAATGACAATACATTCAAATCTAAGTTAACGATATTTCTAGCTCAAAAAGCATACTATAGTGTCGCCGAATTTCTTAACGATACAATTGTTTGACTGGCATGCTACACGGTTACATTAATGTATTTGTTGACATTACTTTACTATTTTAATATCGTTTTAATGTTTGACATTCCATTTATTTTTTATTGTTTTTTTTTCTATTTTAATACCCTATTTAATTTTTTGACATTTTATAAAAAAAAAAAAAATTGACATCTATTCAATTTTTTGACCTAATATTAAATTTTTGTGACATTGTATTTAATTTATTGACATAGTATTAAATTTTTTGACATTGTATTTATTTATTTTTTTGACGAAGTAATTAATTATTTGACATTTTGCTAAAAAACTGTATTTGTGTTTCTGACATTGCATTTAATTTTTGACATTCTATTTAATTTTTGTGAGATTTTAATTATTTTGTTTTGACATTCGTTTTGATTTCTAATTTTTGCAATTACTATTTAGTTATTTGACATTGTATAATAATTTAAAATTTTTGTTAATATGCATGCTGATTTTTTCTGCAAGTTTGTATGCCAATATTTGGCAAAACATAGCGCACTATCCATTTATACCACCCTCTGTAATACCTATGTTTACAAACCAAATAAATGATTATGATTATGATTATGATTATGATTTGAAACCCAATAATTAACCAAAAAATTGAATAATTTAAAAATTTATTTTAGTATTCTTGAAGATAGGTTCGTCGAACTCCCTCATTTTACACTTTTTAACCTTTCAGATACCGTCAATTTGAGACACAATAGTAAAACAATAGATGCGCGAACGCCGGCGCTCGCTTGGGGTTTAATGTAAGTAAATTTTCTTTTTTGCGCCTACTATATTATTATTGTCTCTTCACCAACCTGGGTTGACTGGTAGAGAATGCCTAAGCCATTAAGTTCGCCTATGTACTTTGTGTTGCATGAAGATTAAATAAATAAATAAATTAATTAATATGTTTCTGGTTTTGCTCCGTATTTAAATTTACTCAAATCCGAATTTGCCTAACTTCGTTGGTTTCTTGATCATCTAACTTGATTTTAAGCGTGTTTACTTAAGGTAAAAATGGATACAATAATACAGTTAGACAACTGAGGCTGATCAAGTAGTGGTACTAATTCAGGTTGGCTTGAGTCAACGCGTCGTGGCTAGACGTCTTCATTTAAGTCGATCTGCAGTAAGACGAGTGCGCCCAAGGTTTGTTGGAGACTGGAAGTTTCAATAGACGATCGGGTTCAGGCAGAAATCGGGCGACATCAGAGTGCGATGACCGCTTTATTACATCAATGTCTTTGCGTAATCAACATCTCACTGGAGTTCAGGTGCAACAAAGACTGCTGTGTCTGTGTAGTCTCAGTAACCAAGCGGAGTGTACGACGATGACTTGCAGAAAGAAGATTACATCCACACAAGCCTGCCAATGATCCGAAATTATCTCCTGCGCATCGCTAAACGTGGTTTCAATTTGCTAATGCTATAAAATCAATAAAAAAAATCTGTGACTTTTAAACCAAGTGTAATAAAACTTTCCTTCTTTATCTATAAATTGATGTCAAAAACTAGTTTTGCATCTAAGTATCGTGTTTTAAACCAAAACGTTAGGGGTGGGCTGATTTTCTTGCACGCAAGTGTAGTTCTAAGAGACTGGATATACGAGACTCGAGTTGCGCAGCGCGTCGTGCTGTGTGGGGAGCCAATCAGTCGACAGACGAGCACACAGCGGACGTAGGTACCTAAAAACACTGCAGGCATCGCGCACGGCAGCGCTCGTGCATGTTGCCAGGTAGCCGCGGGTAGGTATGATAATATATGGTAATGTTCATCTTGCTAGTGCGGAAGCTACATTGATTGAAGATACTACAGTGTTTTTGGGCATAACTCTGGATTCTAAGCTTCAGTGGGGCCCACATTTTGATAAATTATATAAAAAACTTAGCTCTGCAGCATATGCTGTCAGAAAAATTCGAAATTTAACTGACTTAGAGACAGCCCGTTTAGTTGCCCGAGGCTCTACGCGGGGATCGTCCCGTTCATGGCCCTTTAAAGGGCGCGGGGGTGGGCGTCGTCGCTGCAAAAGCGACCGGTGGCCATGCTGAACGCATGCCAGAGGGTCATGGCAATACGGATGGTGCGCGAAGCGGCGAGCCTTCTTGCTGACCTACCACCGTGGGATCTGGAGGCAACAGTCCTCGCACACATGCACGATATGTGCGTGGAGATGCAACGCCCGGGTGAAAGTCCACTGCCGCGTCAGGTCACGGCATGGCGGACAGAGATCCGCGGGATCTCATGGTGAAATGGGGTCAGCGACTATCGCAACCCAGTGCTGGACACGCCATAATTATGGCAGTAAGTCCCTTATTTGAGGCATGACTGGAAAGACCTCACGGCGTTCTCACCTTCCGCATGACGCAGGTTCTCACCGGACATGGCAAGTTCGGGAGGTTCCTGCACTGGATTCGTGCGGAAGTGACGCCCGGGTGTCGCCACTGTGCGGAACGCCCAGAGGACACGGTGGAGCACACAGTTGAGGTGTGCCCTGCTTGGGCGTAGCATTGCCGTGCCCTCGTGAGGACGATCGGCGGCGGCGATCCTTGGCGGGCCTTGGTACAGGCCATGGTCCGGAGCGAGGAGTGGCAGGTGGTCGCCGACTTCTGCGAAGCAGTAATGCTAGCAAAGGAGGAGGCCGACTGCATCAGGCAACGGCGGCGCTCACAGCGCCCCAGCCGCCGCCTGGATTCCGATCCCGATTTCCGGCCACCGAAGGCGAGGGCTTGCGAACGGCGAGCAATGGGTAGCTCGCTGTCCGATCGTCCGGTAACTATTCGGACCGAGCCCCAGCCGTCGACGGCACGCACTATTCCCGCGCGCCTCAAGGAGCTGTCAGCAACAGCAGAGGCCCAGCTGGGTCAAAGCCTACTGGGGCCAGGGTTAATTCGAAAGATAGCTCAAGCCCCGGTACGAAAGGCAATGAAGGAACAGGAGTGGGTTTTTAGTCAGTAAAAGTCTGACACTATTTCCCGCTCCGCCCAAGAGCGGGGGATGACATTAGATGATTTTCCCACCACGAAAAAAAAAGCCCGTTTAGTTTATTTCAGCTATTTTCATAGTGTTATGTCATACGGCATTTTATTGTGGGGAAATGCCGCCGATATCCAGTCAATTTTTAACCGACTTCGAAAAGGAGGAGGTTCTATGTTCGGCTAAATGTATGTTTTTTACGATATCTCAGTCAATTGTGGACCGATTTTGAAAATTCTTTTTTTGATTGAAAGGCTATGCTTTCAAGTTGGTCCCATAAAAATATTGTTATGATCTGATCATGAACTTCGAAGATATGGAACAGAACTCCACATAGGATCACAGCAGCAGTTTCGTGTTTGACCGCCATGTCACCTGATGGAAAGCGACGATGCGGTCGACGATGGAACGCGCTTACTAGAAGAAACCTATTCACTCTCGACTTAAAGATTCCCGATTTGTAGCTATCAGAAAACACAGACTCCGGCAAGGTATTCCTCTCCTTAGTTGCACGCACAATGAATGTCGTAACAAGTAAAATTGCTCTGTTTATACGTGTAGTCGATGACCGGCTGAAGGAAAAGGGGGAGGGGATGTATCGGACTGATCTGATGATGAAGCCAGAGGGTAAATTAATTGAATCTAACCGTGTTTGGGATTATTAGAATCGATAAGAGATGCTCTCTGGCTATAAGGTATTTAAATTTAGCTGAGAGGTACCTTTTAGTGGTGCAGGGTATTTGTGAAATTTATAAATTGAGTCCCAGATACTCAGAGATAAATTTAAAAATATTAATATATTGACTGTACATTCTCAGTATATCTCTGAAAATATTTTGTATGTTCATAAAAACAAAAACCTGTTTAAAAAATATAGTGATATCCATAGCGTCAAGGCTCAAAAAAATAGGAGGATCATTTAGATGCCAATGTATATGCCGCAGCCATCTGGATAAATTTTGCTAATTCCAATTGGACCTAGGCCGATAGTTGTTTGAACTAAAATCAGTCAACATTTAAGAGCTTGGCGTATTGAAAGTTAGCCCTTTCGAAATGACTGATCAAGACTCAGCCAAGTGATTCAGGTCCGCTATTTATTGATTTAATAATATTTCACTATTACTTGGTGGACACTATTACTAAAAAGTAGTTTTATGTGCCGGAAAACGCAGCGTTGAAAGGTCTCCTACAAGGTGATCCGATGACCTGGTGAAGGTTGCGGGAATCCAATGGATGCGGGACGCACAGGACCGTACATTGTGGCAACGCTTGGGGGAGGCTATATCCAACAGTGGACGTCTGTCGGCTGAGATGATGATGATGAGTTTTATGTACTTAATTTTTTAAACTCACGTTTACCCTAGTAAACTAAATGACTATACAACGTTCAGCCATGTGGTTAAACGTTGCGGTCAACGATATGGCTAGTTGTTCTTCAGCTATTTCATTAGATGCCGGCGTTTAACGAACGCCCTAAGCGTGCAATTGGATGGCTAATTAAACCAGATGGCTGCCACATATACACTTTTATAATAAACTTCCCAGTCACATTCAAGAACTTAGCCTGAATAAATTTAAATCGTTTGTAAAGCGAAAACTTTATCAGCTTGGGATTGATCTTCTCCAGTACTGTCTATGTTAGTGCTTATACATGTCCTTTTTTATTACTATTATTTTTTTCTTTTTTTTGTCCAATTTGACATTAGTGATTATTTTTATTTTGCTTTTTGACATTTGATGGTTTTTGTTTAAAACTTTATTTTACAATTTGACTTGGAACTATAGATCGGAATAGGTACTTAGGGCTATTTTATGTACTTGCCATAGGTTAGAATAATGTGGATATTCCCCGAGTCCCGGGAGTTCGGAACTAATGAAAGAT
Organism: Mythimna ferrago; assembly: GCA_910589285.2. Taxonomy (NCBI): domain Eukaryota; kingdom Metazoa; phylum Arthropoda; class Insecta; order Lepidoptera; family Noctuidae; genus Mythimna; species Mythimna ferrago. The sequence goes on from OU342684.1 coordinate 27,983,167, forward strand.
TACACTTCCTTTCTGACGGGTAATTATAAGAAGGACGGGATTAAGGATAGTATAATAAATAGATAAACTTGACTCATTACACCACATATGTTTTTTTAATTCAAGAATCGACAATCATTTAAACATTTTTATTCTGAAGTTGTACAAAAACATATTAATAATCCCGTGGAATATCCATATCAACATCAATGTTTGAGGTCAATGAACCTAAATAGCCTTACCTATTTTTAGCTTAGAAGGTTCTTTATTTAATTTTACCATTTGACGTTGATAATAATAATTATTATTCTCTTTATTCATTTTTTACACATATAAAATTACTATTTAATTAAATTATTATTTTTATTTATGTAAAGTATTACATTTTGTAAAATCTATTTTATTATTGTGAATGTGGGGACTATATGGATTACTTTTTCCTTTTCTGTATTTTAACATGATGTCTGGCAGTTTTGAGTTTTTGATGCGGCCTACCCAAATGTCCTTTCTTTGATATTGTTCGTCAAGTCGTAGAGTTCCTTAGTAGTCCAAAGTTTGAGCTAAACGAATACTGACAAATGCTTGCACTGACTGGACAGGTCCACTCAAATCTGTGTGGTTCTTTCCTCAAAAGACCATCTGAGACACTAATCTGCATGGTTCTCATATGATTTGACCATTACATGTTCTTTACTGTATGGACTTTAAAAGAGACTGACCCCTGAGCCTGTTTCGATGTTTCTTCTCAGGGTAGTCAGCTAGGAAACACCGGCCTCATCTAGTTTAAACTGACTGAAAACAAAATTGATGCTCAAGTGTTTTTTTTAAAAAAACCTATTTGCAAAATAAAGATCATTTATCATTGATTCTCTACAGATACGCCCTAATAATAATGTAATAATCCTAATTTTCAATGATTGAAGTACTGTTTACAACAAAGCTATTTTAATGCGGTACGTATACATATAACGCGATAAAATACCAACTAATGTAATTACTATATTGAACATCTGAGCCAGGTCATAGAATATCGTATTTTTCCTTCCATCTGTACTTACTCTGAAATAAATGTTACACCAATATTATATAGGACCAAGTATGTGTGTGTGTGTGTTTTTAACTTCTTTAGGCTCAAACAGCTTTACAGATTTCGAAGAAGCATGGCGCACGGGTAGACAATGTCCTGGAATAGCACATAGAATACTTTTGTTGCGGGAGCATATTCCCTTGGAATTAGAGATGTTCTGTTGCCGGCAATATTGCCCGAATTATGAATATTGGTGGCAATAATGCCCGAATTATGAATATTGGTGGCAATATTGCCCGAATTATGAATATTGGTGGCACATCTCTACTTGGGATAGTTTTCTACTATCACGCGGGCGAAGCCGCCGGCCGCAGCTAGTATGTTATAAAAGGACTAGTAACAAGTATAATACAATCAGTAAAGTTATTACAAGTTCATTAATTAATAGCACGATTGGCGCAGTGGTTGTTGGTGCCCTGCGGGTCATGGGATCGATTCCCGCAAGGAACATTGGTATGGCCTACAGATAGGTAGTTGTTTCGGGTCTGGGTGTCTTGTCATGTTTGTGAACGCACCAACGATACAGGGAATTATCCCTAGAGTGGCAGCGTTTTTCGCCGCCGCGGTGCCGCAGGAGCTGCGGTGTTTAATCGCAGAACCAGTGACACAAATGCCGCCTATGCAGCGCGTCCAGTGCAGCGGCGGCGGTACCGCTACCACTGCGGCATAATGTGTAAACGCCCTAACACTCCATACAAATCCAAGGGGGACTAGCGCAGCGGCGCCAGTGCCGCAGCCGCGGCGGCATAACGTGTAAACGGCCTTATATTCAAGAATAAATAAGGAATACACAAGTTTTTCCAATGGACAAAAAACTTATGAAGTGACAAAGTAAGGCAGAATAAGCCGAAACAAATAATACATTAGTTTAGCAACAGTGAGTATGTTTGTTTAGCGACAACTATTGCTATCGAGCGAGATAACACGCCGCCGCCGGGCGCACGGGTTATCAGCACAGACGCACTTTCAAATATTTCTCCTTCATTTCATGAAAACATGACATGCAGTTTACCCCATCATAAGCATTAATGTACTTGCAAGCATTGTCCAGAAAAATTGTCTTCATTATGAAGTTGATACAACCTCATTCAACATTGATGAGACATGCAGCTCTTTGTCCCCAAACATTGCTTGTTTTGAATTACTCATCTCTTATCTACTTAGTTCACAAAGCTCAACATGATATGATAATGCTTTATTAAAAACCTAAATATAATGACAAACAAGAAAATGTTAGTGACAAATGTTCAATGAAAGTCTTTTAATTATATTATGATGTCTGTGTATGCACAGAAACAATTAAATAAAGCTCCTTCAACTTGTAAAGAGAAGAATTATTATTATTCAGTTTAATTCATTAAACCCCAAGCGAATGCCGGCGTTCGCGCACCTATTGTCTTTCTATTGTGTCTGTAATTTCCACGATTGAAAGGTTAATGATAGTTGTAGTTTGTGGCTGTGTCGAGGATCTCTTGTTTGTCAGTATGTGAAACTTACATCTAGGTAGTTGGACAGGGGCTCCGGAGCCGGCCCAGTCACTGCATACTTCATCCGCAGCACCTGCAGGTCTGTGCCCACCTCATGGAAGTGTCTGCGCACTGTTTTCATACGATACAACGGCACCCTACACACAAACAGTATGGTTACTCTAAATTTCGTTAGGTTTACACTACATAGTTAATGTAATTATACAAAGAATACTCCTTAAAACTGCATACTTATAAGAGATCGTATCTTGCTTCTTAGCAAATTTTGTAAGTAGCTGGTAATATTATTTATAAAATTAATAAGATCTCGACTGGAATTAGATTGTCCAAGGTACATTGAAAAGTCATCAAAGTGCAACACTTCAATATCAAACGTAAGATAAAGGACTACAGTGAAGTGTGCAGTATTTTCTGGAATAGGTAAGTATTACCTGAGAAAGCCAGACACGCAAGTAGCGGCGAGTGCCAAGAACACCAGCAGCAATTTTCCCATTTTTCTTGCAAGTCACGCACGACTCTGCGTAACAAAGAAAAAATAAACAATAAATAAACATAAAATATTAATTTACTCTGCAGTCTCACATACTACTTACCGCACTTAATATGGCAATGTTTCTTTTATGAAAGAAAACTATAGCTGATTAAATAAAAATGTACCTATCGTATTTATTCTTCCGCAACGAACATATAATTGAATTATTACGCCGGCGCAATTTGACGCCAGTCAAACACGAAAGCAAAGCGGAAATGGTGAAATGACATCTGTCGACTTCGGCTGTCATTGCTGTCAAAACACTTGACTCAAGAAAAGCGTGGAAGTAGTATATACTCCATTTAAGAATCATATATCTGTACGCACTTCTCTACGGGATTTAAGTGTGATTTAAATATTAATAGTAAAGGTCAGTAGGACATAATCAAAATCCTACGTAATCCGTCTATATTATATCTGTGCGGTAAAAGAATTGTTGTGGCGTAAAGTGAAAACAACATTAAAGTTTTTAAGTAGCAACCCAACCCAGCCATCCGTCAACTGCCAAATGTCATATCATGTTGACGTAGGTTCGTTTACCTTGTTATTTTATTGTGATTTTTACTCCAACGTTTGATGGTTTATAACTAATGGCCTTTGTGGAGGAGACACCACAATTTTGCCAATAACATGTGCGGACTGTTAATAATATTAACAGTCCGCACATGTTATATAATATTAACAGTCCGCACATGTTATTGGCAAAATTGTGGTGTCTCTTCCACAAAGGCCATTAATTAAGAGTTGAAGTTGAAGTTGATTTTTAATAGAAACCTTAATAAATGTGATAAAAAATTTCACTGAGCCACAAGGGAAATAATATCCTCTATATGTGGCGCCCGCTAGCGCGTACAGTCACCACTTTGTGGGCAACTGGCGAACTATTGGCGATAATTTCGGCGCGTCTCATTAAAACGACGATATCTTCGAATCTGCGTTAGCTAGCTCGCTACCGGTCAAAGAGATTTACAGCCAGTTTCTTCATCAGCAACTAAAACTATCAGTAAAAGTATTAACTTTTACTTGACTATTACTGACATTATAGCAAATGTGTTTCTTCATCCAAGTAACAGCTAAACTAAAAGTCAATAGAGTTACCATAACACAAACGGCATAATTACCCCAAAAAAACGTGGGGAGCTTTTTTTACGCATGACAACATCGCAATATCCACTGTCAAGTAGTATCAAAAAGCCGAATGTCATTTGATTCTGTTCATTTACGAACGCCAACGAACTAATGTTTTTAGAATTGAATTGCTAAATAATAACATAAGTAAATGATTTAAAAAAATTAATGCTATTTGTTTTTGTTATTGCTATTAACAACTGTTATAGGTTATTTTTATACGAGTAGGTACACAAGCACTAAAGTTCGCGGAGCCTAACTTCACACTCGCCAAAATAGAATGGCCGTACTGTACATTAGTTAATTTAACGTAGTCGTATTAAATATAAACTGAAAATAAACTTACTTTTCTGTGGTTGGCGTCAGTTTATCTTGTAACAACAGGCTGAAGTATGTAACCAAAGACATTAAATATATACTACCAATAGACAGGACATAGCGAACAAAAGTCCAAACCGATACGTGTTACTTGGTAGTAACAAGTCGCTCAGTCTATACCTTTTTTGCCCTATGATGAGTTCCCTGACAGTTCATTTTTTTCCGTGGCACGCATACTACTTTAGATAACTAAAAAATAAACTGGCAAAAAAAATAAAAATGAAATGATAAAAAAAATAATGTCTTTCGTAAATTACTAAGTAAATTATTGTGGTTATAATTAACTGTTAATAAATTAAGTAAATAAAATGAAAAAGTATAGAACTTAAAATGTGTAATGCGTTAAACGGAACTTCTGCCAATAGAGATTGACACTACTCGACGACACACTAATCGACAAAATCGGAACGGCCATCTTGTAATCGCATGTAAAAGCAGAATTATGGAAAAATGTAATAAAAAAAACTCAAAAAACTATAAGACTGGAATAAATATATCCGGATCGACCGAATTAGGGACCAACAATTAATCATCGTGGTTGGAGAAGATTCCGATTCCGATATGGATATGAGTTCAAATCAAGAGTCAAGTTCTGACATTGAATAAGAAATAAATTATTATTTTAAACAGACTGCATTTTATTTACCACTAGCCGTCCCCCGCGGTTTCGCCCGCGTTATTTCAGGTTTTTAGTTTTTGTCAGGTTTTTTTGTTTACTGTAAAATTTCATCAAAATCCGTAGACTAGTTCTTGCGTGAAAGAGTAACAAACATCCACACACACATACAAACTTTCACATTTATCATCTATAAATCTAAAATCGGTAATCCGATTCCATTTTCTTTGCCAACTGATTCGTTATTGTAAAAAATCGATTAAATTTCGTTAGGTCACATCACTATAATTGTCAGACAAGAACTGTCAGGGAACCCATCATAGGACAAAAAAGGTATAGTATGACACCCCTAAACGTCAAGTCGTGTTTGTATCCGCTTTAGGCACTAAAAGAAAATCATTTTCTGAGAAAATGTGCTGAGTTGCACATTACACTATTGCAAATCTTGATATGGTAAAATTATTGGACCTAACTTCGGTTTATTTTCGTAAATATTCTTGGTATTTACGCAGTAATTAATTAAAATTCAACAATTTCCATGAACAGTTCTAGAACATTTGCTGATTTTATGATAGCGCCATCTATTGCTGATAAGTTTAACCTTGCCTAGCACACACCAGTGACGTAGCGTGGGTTTTCGCCGCTTGGGGTCGACCAGAAATACGCCGCCCTTTGTTGTTTATTATGTTTAAGAACACCAGCATTAAGAACGACTGCAGGTATCCCGTCGGGGCCACTAGCTTTATTCTTACGTACGTCTTTCTGATGGATACGAATATCCGACATACTCGTCACGTACCCATCAGGAGAAACAGGGGGCAGTGCGTCACCGGAATTCAGACGCGAAGATTCCGCAATAAGAGGGGCAATTAAGTTTGCTTTCTCCTCAGCGGTGTGAGCCAGGGACCCGTCGGGTTTCAGCAGTGGCGGAGGTGAGGGACGGCAAAAGTTTGATGCACTCGAGTTTGCCAGGGACCAAAACGCTTTACTACCAACGGGGTTTGTTCCCTATTAGGCCAATGTGGTCAAACTGAGACCTCCACAACACCTTAAGAGTCACGTCACTTGCCTTGCGCATACGAGTGTTGGTTGGGCCAACACTCGTATGGGTCGGTGTGCGCGTGTTTAATCGCGTCAGCGTGAACACACTCAGTGCCAAGTCATGGTTGAGCTTGGTCCGACATTGTTACGTCAGAGAATGAACTTGGATTAATAAAAAGCAATATACCTGCTGCAGCACGCAGGGTAGACTTAACATCGACATCAAAATGTGCTTGGCACGTGCGTAGCATTGCGCTCGCAATTTCAAATGTCTACTTTTTTTTTGGCGCTTTTTGCCGCCTCCTTTCGTATGCCGCCTAGGGATATGGCCCCCACCGCCCTCCCCTCCCCAAGCTACGCCACTGGCACACACTGAAGCTTCTACCACGAGCTCATAACGTGATCTATTTTACGACCTAAACCGAACTGTTTGATCCTTTTTCGTTCGTACTACTGACATTTTAACATATCGTGGTAAAGGTCCTGGCCACCTACCGAGCAATAGTTAAATTTATACAAATTTTGACAAATTTAATTCGCGTGATTGCTATTCAAAGCTAGATGGCGTCACTGAGAGATAGGATGACAGTTTTTCTAAGACATTTCTCCTGATAGCCGCTCTATTGTATCTCTTTAAATCTCTTTGTATGTAACTGTTTCCTTTGAAATTCTCTATCGGAACAGAAAATCAGCGTCGTCCCATACGAAATGATCTTTGCGAACATTAAACTTTTTACGTCTACGCGTTAAATAACTAACGATAAGTTCATTGTCTGATGAACTTGAACTTTCACTGGACGAAGTTCGTGATAACATATTGGTGAAACCTAAATAACCTACAACTTTGTCAAAATGATAGTGACTTTAGCTTTTACAGCCCCCTAAAAGTAAAAGTTAAAGGCAAAAGTAACAGTTAACCTCTTAAACCTTTTTAAACAAGTTAGACAAAAAGAAATAAACAAGTTAGAAATTGAGACAACAGAGTCAATCTCTAGCACGAATTTACTGATAAACAAAAATGGGTAGTAATAAAAGCTCCGACAAAAAAAGAAGAATTGTCCTTACTCAAAATATTAAATCTACTGCCTAAAATACTAACTTTCCGACTACTTTTGTCCGAATAAAAATGACGAAACGACCGAATGAGATACTGAAATCTTCGAAAAATAAACATGACTGTCTACTGCTATAATACTTTTCTACCAGCATAAATTACGTTCTACTGAAAACTTTGCTCTGTAATTTTTATCTTTACTTGCCTACTATTAATTCATAAATTACCTTTCATATTTCATAGATTGTGGTGCTATTTTAACTATCACATTATACTGAAAATATTATTCTGAGTGGCTATACAGAAACTTATAAAAAATATAAAAATATACTTGTAACAATAACTTTTAATTGCATCATATATCATGAGTTTTACTTACCACGGGTATGCTTCGATATCGGTACCTATTTCAGGCGTTAAAAAGTTAAAACAGTCGTATTCATGGGTACGTATAAAAATCCCGAATTTTAAATTACCGATGGACGAAATCCCGAAAATTGAAACGCCAAATGGTCGTATGTTCGAAAGTTTTAAATCCCGAAAGTTCATTTGTTCGAATGTTTAAAATCCCGAAGTTCAAAATCCCGACTCATCCGTGTCGGGGTGCCCTAAGGTCCCGATTTGTTTTATTTTGAGAAGTAGCACTCGTCGGCCGCTGCCGCGGCGCCGCTTGCTTCGCTCGCTCGGCTCGCGCGCTTTTGGTCACAATTCTAACCTAACCTAACCTATTTCAGCCACAATCTCTCGTAAAAATGTGTTTACCATTGTCTAATAGTCTAGTCACAGGTAGATTGTATTTTGATTGCACTTTGAACTGGGTGAAATAGGTTAGGTAACGTTAGAACTGTGACCAACCGCTACGTTCAAGTTGTTTCGTCTATTCGGGATTTCGTCCTTTCGGGCATTTGAACATCGGTATTTTGTGTTTCGATATAACGACTATCGGCATTTAAACCTTTCGGTATTTTGAATTTCGGTGTTTTGCACGTCGGTATTTCAGCCATAGGTATAATGAACTTTCGGGATTTTGATACGTACCCCCTATTCATGCCTTAATCGAAAACCAAGTAGACTTTGGTTTCCCAGAATATTATACTGTATTATTAATCGACAAATTTCCTAACTTTTATAACGTCAGTAAGAACAAAGATAAAAATAAAACAAAACTCAGTTTATTATGAAAATGTAGTTACGTAGTAGATCCGAACTCCATCGCGCGGGCCGAACAGTTGAGGTATTTTCATCATTATTGAGAGCTAAAAAATAAATTTGATAACCAACAATAGAAATTAAAACAGTTCATGCAAGTTGTAAAAATATGATTATTTTGACCAAACCTCTGTTGTCGGTAACTTAGTAATTTTGTCGGAGGTTCAGTATTCTATTCGGAAGTTTAGTTTTTTTATTCGAAGATCCATTTTTTTTTAGGAGAAAATGTAATTTGAACATGCTCTTATTTGTTGTTAAATTGGATATTTTTTTTCGTTTATGTTTTGGGTTTTTTGTCGGTAATTCATTATAACGCTAGTTAATTAGAATAATAGTCGGCCACAGATCGCTGGAGATTAAATTGTTTTTCGGAACCATTATTATTTCCCAACAAAAATCATTCAAATCAAATCTTGAAATCAATAAATAGTATCAACCTGGTGCATCAAAACATTCAAGGATTTATGAATAAAGATTTAGAGGTAGAGCTATTCCTTAATTGTAATGATATTGATATTCTTTGTATAACGGAACATTGGCTTAAAAGCCACCAGCTCATGTTCAATTTTAATAACCACCAGGTTGGTAGTTCATTCAGCAGAACTAATGCCTTACGTGGTGGCTCATTGATTTTAGTTAGCTTAGCAACCACATTAAATTTAAGGAACGTAAGGATATTGTGAGTCTATCTGTTGAGCGGTCAATTGAAATAGCCTGTGTTGAGTTGGAGCAGTTTATTATATTAAGTGTGTACAAACCCCCTTCCGGATTGTATGACTGCTTTGAAAAGATAATGGATGAAGTGTTTCACAAGATTTGTAATTCAAACAAGTACATAATCACATGTGGTGATTTTAATGTTAATTTATTAGAAAATTCAGCTCTAAGTAGCAAAATTATAAGTTTGTTTCAGTCCTACAATCTTGTTAATTTATTTTTAGAGCCTACAAGAATAACTCCTACTAGTGCCACTTGCATAGATAATATTTATACCGATGTTGTACCTAGCCATAAAGACATTATAAATTTACTAGATTCTGATCATTGTGGGCAATTAATTACTTTTCAAATTCCAAACATCATAGTGGCTAAAAATAATATCACTGTTAACCCGAAAACTGCAAATCTCTTAGAAACTTTTAAAACTAAACTAATTAATAATTAACCAGCTTTGTCAACATTAGATGATCTGAATCAACAATATGAATGTTTTTTTAATATGTACTGTAAGCAATTTAATTCCACTTTTATACCCAAAACTATATCGGTTAATAGTAATGTATCTTTCAGTGAATGGGCTACCATTGGTATACATAAAAGTAGAACGCGACTCTATGAATTGTATGATGAAAAAATTCTTGTAAACACCGCCGAGTTTAGTTTGTATGTTAGAAAGTATTCAAAATTATTCAAAAAAGTATGCTCTGTTGCAAAATCGCGCTACTTGAGTTCAAAAATTAAAAATAGTAATAATATAATTAAAACAACCTGGAATGTTATAAACAGTGAAACTGGAAGATCTACAAAACCATGTAGTGAATATAGCCTTAAAATTAATAACAGTGTGATCAAATCGGACTCACAAGTTGCTGCAGCTTTTGAAAAGTTCTTTTCAGAGATCCCCATATTAACTACTAAATCTCTGAACTCATCACCCACTGCTGCAGAGTCTCTGCTTAAAGAAAATGTTAAAGTTTGTGATTCAGATTTTAATTTCGAACATGTGACATATGTGGATATAATTAAAACCTTTAACACTTTGAATGTGAAAAAGACCACAGATTTATGGGGAAATTCTGTGGATGTTGTAAAGTCCATTATAAAGGTTTAGCACTTATTTTTAATAATTGTATTGATCGTGGCGAGTTTCCTGATTTAATGAAGTATAGTAAAATAATACCATTGTTTAAAATGGGTAGTACATCTGACCCCACAAATTATAGACCTATTTCAGTGCTACCCACCTTTGGTAAAATATTTGAGAAACTAATTTTACATCAATTACAAATATTTTTTAATAGACATAAGTTGTTACATAATAAACAGTTCGGTTTTACAAGGGGTCGTTCAACAACCGATGCTGGGGTTGAACTTTTAGGCCATATTTATAATGCATGGGAAGACAAATGCGATGTCCTGGGCATTTTTTGTGATTTGTCCAAGGCTTTCGATTGCATTCTCCATGAAACATTAATCAGGAAACTACACCATTACGGGATCCGGAATTCCTCTCTGGATCTTCTTACTTCTTATTTAAGTGATAGGATTCAAAGAGTTGATGTTAACGGAAAAAGATCACCCGGGTCTGTAGTATCAATGGGTGTGCCCCAGGGCTCGATTCTTGGTCCATTTTTATTTCTTATTTATATAAATGACTTTCCATACCTCATAAAGGATAACCATGATATAGTGTTGTTTGCAGACGACACTTCGCTTTTGTTTAAGCTTAAACGTCAGCAGCCGGTTACTGATGACATAAATAACGCCCTTTCAAAAATAGTACACTGGTTTAATGTCAATAACCTGCTCCTTAATGAAAAGAAAACCAAATTTGTTAAATTTACGATGCCTCACGTAAGGCAGGTAGAAACTAGTGTGCTAATAAAAGGTAAAGAATTGAGTCCTGAAGACACTACAGTGTTCTTGGGTATAACTCTTGATGCTAAGCTTCAGTGGGGCCCTCACATAGATAAGTTGTCGAAAACACTTAACACTGCCTAACAGCGTATGCGGCAGAGCGCATACGCTGTTAGGCAAATTCGAAATCTAACTGACTTAGAGACAGCCCGTTTAGTTTACTTCAGTTATTTTCATAGTGTCATGTCGTACGGTATTCTATTATGGGGAAATGCCGCCGATATCCAAACGATTTTTGGTTTGCAGAAAAGGGCCATTCGTTCAATTTATAAATTAAGTCCCAGATACTCCCTCAGAGATAAATTTTAAAATATTAATATTTTGACTGTGCCATCTCAGTATATCTATGACAATATTTTGTATGTTCATAAAAATAAAAACATGTTTAAAAAATACAGTGATATTCATAACGTTACGTCAATACTAGGAACAAACATAAGTTAGTGGTTCCTGCAACCAGGCTCAAAAAAATAGGACGCTCATTTAGATGCCAAAGTATACATTTTTATAATAAGCTTCCTAGTCCTATTCAAGAACTTAGCATTAATAAATTCAAAACATTTATAAAGCGAAAACTTTGCCAAAAGGCTTTTTATACTGTAAAAGAGTATCTCGAGGATAAAACGGCTTGGGATTGACCTGCTCCAATACCTACTCACTATAATTGTTATCATTTGAATGTTTTTTTTTGTTTTAACTGCCTTTTTTTATTGACGATTGTTGTTGTTTTACAATTATGATATTGTATATATATATATTTTATTAATTTTTTTTTAGAATTATGACATGTTTATTTTTACTATTTGACTGAATTTTTATTTATATACTTTTTTTTACAATTTGCAATATTTACACTTTTGTAAATTTTATTATTGTGAATGTGAGAACTATGTGGATTATTACTCTTTCCTTTTCTTTTATTTTCACATGATGTCTGGCAGTTTTGAGTATTTGATGTGGCCTACCCAAATGTCCTTTCTTTGGCATTGTTCGTCAAGTCGTTGAGCTCCTTAGTAGTCCTGAGTTGAGCTACACGCATACTGACAAATGCTTGCACTGACTGGACAGGTCCACTTAGAACTGTGTGGTTCTTTCTTCAAAAGACCATCTCAGGCTCAATCTGCACGGTTCTCATATGATTTGACCATTACATGTTTTGCTGTATGGACTTTAGAAGAGACTTTGACCCCTGAGTTTGTTTCGGTGTTTCTTCTCAGGGTAGTCAGTTAGGAAACACCGGCCTCATCTAGCATTAATTGACAAAAAAAAAAAAAAAAATTGACGTGTAAAAGTGTTTTTATAAAACCTACTTGCAAAATAAAGATCATTTATCATTTATCAACAGTTAAAATTGTGAAAAAACGAATTTGACCGTTACTTTTACTATAAGACGTTACTTTGGCTGTTACTTTCACGGAACAGTAAAAACAGTGGAAGTAGCTTGAGAAAATGTTTGTTCCAGAACCGGTGTCGCCAAACTCATACATTTACAATTTACTCTTACTGCAAACCTAAAAATATGATTGGCTGAAAACAAAAACAGGGCGTAGACGAAATGCAAAAAAAAATTTATACGAAATGCAACTTTAATTTCAAACGACTATAAATCAAATTGACAAAAACAAGAAAGAAATACATCTTTGACTACCAAGTACTGCCACTCGTCGCTAGATGGCATTGTTCAGTATATAATATTCAGTATGAACTGTAACTACGTAAAAATAAGATTGGTATTTGAATGGCGTATCACTGACGCGAATGCGCTCGCTGCTACTCAGATAGGGAAGTGACCTTATTCGATCGAAATATGTATCGATTGTATGAAAACGTATTTAAAACATATCATGCAAAAAAAAATTGTATGCGATAGTGTGATAGTATTAAAATTATGAAATTAATATGATTAAAGGCAATTTTTAAACGTAGTAAAAAGGGTATTTATTTGCATAGTACATCAATTATCATCATCTCAGCTGAAATCATCGTCATCGCCCACTGCTAAACATAAGAATATTAAGTATAATTCAAACGCCCTATGTTGTTCCTAACTCTTTAACTAAATTTATTTAAAATACGTCACAAATATCATACCACAATTTTTATTTTATTATATTTATTAATTTAATAATGATCTGTATTATATTACTTACAAAAACTATTAAACTATAATATATATTTAAAAAAGGCAATGTAATACATATTATACATTTCGATTGATTTTATCGATAAAGTCACGCACTATTTGGATAGCGTCAAAAGTATAGGTAGACTAACGAATATTCCAGAAAAGCTAATAACCGAGAAAAGAAAATCAACTTTGTTTTGATGAAACTAAGGACTAGTTTTGTTTGTATATCCTGCGCAATGTTTCACGTAATTTTATTTTTTCATTTTATTAAAATAAATCCGAAAATAATACTTTTCGGTGGTATGATACACCTCCATGAGTTAGATTTTTAGTCAGACTATGGTTTTTAAAGTACAGTATGGGACAATAAGGCATTTTAATATTATTTTTCGTTAATTATTATGTTGCGCAGTCTAGTTAGAGAATGAGAGCGCTTGAACAGCAAGTGCGCAACGCGATTCTTACTAGCGGCGACAGTGCCACGCCTACTTACTTCTTCCACTGTTTTTACTGTTCCGTGGTTACTTTAGATGAAGAAACTGGCTGTTAAAGAGATACAATAGAGCGGCTATCAGGAGGAATGTCTTAGAAAAACTGTCATCCTATCTCTCAGTGACGCCATCTAGCTTTGAATAGCAATCACGCGAATTAAATTTGTCAAAGTTTGTATAAATTTAACTATTGCTCGGTAGGTGGCCAGGAGCTTTACCACGATATGTTAAAATGTCAGTAGTACGAACGAAAAAGGATCTAACGGTTCGGTTTAGGTCGTAAAATAGATCACGTTATGAGCTCGTGGTAGAAGCTTCAGTGTGTGCCAGTGGCGTAGCTTGGGGAGGGAAGGGCGGTGGGGGCCATGGCCCTAGGCGGCATACGAAAGGAGGCGGCAGAAAGCGCCAATTTATTTATTTGGAAAAAAAAACTTAGATATTCGAAATTGCAAATTTTGATGTCGATGTTAAGTCTACCCTGCGTGCTGCAGCAGGTATATTGCTTTTTATTAATCCAAGTTCATTCTCTGACGTAACAATGTCGGACCAAGCTCAACCATGACTTGGCACTGAGTGTGTTCACGCTGACGCGATTAAACACGCGCATACTGACCTTGGGCCAACACTCGTATGCGCAAGGCAAGTGACGTGACTCTTAAGGTGTTGTGGAGGTCTCAGTTTGACCACATTGGCCGAATAGGGAACAAACCCCGTTGGTAGTAAAGCGTTTTGGTCCCTGACAAACTCGAGTGAAGCGAACTTCTGCCGTCCCTCACCTCCGCCACGGCTGAAACCCGACGGGTCCCTAGCTCACACCGCTGAGAGAAAGCAATCTTAATTGCCTCTCATATTGCGGAATCTTTGCGTCTGAATTCCGTTGACGCACCGCCCCCTGTTTCTCCTGATGGGTACGTGACGAGTATGTCAGATATTCGTATCCATCAGAAAGACGTACGTAAGAATAAAGCTAGTGGCCCCGACGGGATACCTGCAGTCGTTCTTAATACTGGTGTTCTTAAACATAATAAACAACAAAGGGCAGCGTATTTCTGGTCGACCCCAAGCGGCGAAAACCCACGCTACGCCACTGGTGTGTGCTAGGTAAGGTTAAACTTTTCAGCAATAGATGGCGCTATCATAAAATTAGGAAATGTTCTAGAACTATTCATGGAAATTGTTGAATTTTAATTAATTACTGCGTAAATACCAAGAATATTTACGAAAATAAACCGAAGTTAGGTCCAATAATTTTACCATATCAAGATTTGCAATAGTGTAATGTGCAACTCAGCACATTTTCTCAGAAAATGATTTTCTTTTAGTGCCTAAAGCGGATACAAACACGACTTGACGTTTAGGGTTGTCATACTAGACTGAGCTTAGAGCTACTTGTTACTACCAAGTAACAAGTATCGGTTTGGACTTTTGTTCGCTATGTCCTGTCTATTGGTAGTATATATGTTTAATGTCTTTGCTACCAAGTAACAAGTATCGGTTTAGACTTTTGTTCGCTATGTCCTGTCTATTGGTAGTATATATTTAATGTCTTTGATTTGAAGTGGGTGTTCAGCACGCCTAATCTAGTGCGTAGTACATATATATCGATGTTATTAAACGCGAGTCTATCCATTATAAAAAAAATAATAAATAATATATTATAACTTTGCTAGTTTGAATATTTTGCGCGAGGTGTCGGGACGACCGGGTATAATCATACTACCTACTTTATAGAACCAACCGACATATGCTCTCTGCGCACCCTTTTACATTAAAACTGTAAATGACAAACACATATTTATGTATATATTTTATACCATCATATTCCTACCGCTCTCGCCAGAGCGGATCCAGGGAACAAACTATCTAGTCTCGATGAGTCCATCGAACCCAGCGCTGCCTGCCAGGACCATTATACGATCGAACTCATCAAGCGTCTAACTCGGCCTCTCCAGTTAGACGACCTGGTGATCACCATATTACCCACACCTTGCCCTACGGCGAGGATCAATAAGTGGGATTTATTCCTTTAACTCGGATCAGAGATCTGTACGAACCTCAAGTCCCCGCCAAGAGTTCGTCCCAGATCTTTGCACGGTTGATGCCAGAGCAACAACGGCGATTGCCTCCCTCGGTCAGCCTAAGATACGCAAAAATACTCAACTTATATAAAGCATCGACAACAGATACTGGACATGGACACCTGCTCGATGCCGATTGCCGCACTGCGCACTGGAAATCTCACTCTGTTGTAAACTTTTCAAGTCGTGACACGTTCTCTGCTGAACTTTCGCGCGGTTAGGGAACTATAGACTAAAACTAGAGGGACAATCTATGACATCTCTCTTGAGTGTTGCCACATAAATGCGAAATAACTTTACTCGCGTGATTAATTCGTGTGTGACACGCGAAAGAAGGTTTGTATTCAAGTTTTACCCACCTGTTTGTAGAACTAGCAGCCTAGTCAAATGGACGAATCACAGAACACAATAAAATTATCCTAGCGGAGACGAATAGTGGACCTGGACGGTTTTTTGCACATAGTTTTTCCCACAGCCTTTTACTTTATGAAATTCATTTCGTTGACGGCAATCTTTTCAGTTTCTTTTTCCAAAATCTTTTTTCGTTTTAGTAGTTTCGTTCTTATCGAGAAACCAAATGTACAATTCTAGGTACTATGATGCTCGAACATAGCGGTTCTAGTGTGGCGGCTCCCATATTCCCATAATTATGTATTATTATATCCTTTGGCCGCTCTGTCGCGGCACTTCGTTGAAGGCGCCTTTAATCTTCAATGACATTGAACATTGGATATTTGCTGCTCAGTGAAGAAAGAAAGAAGAAAGAAAGAAAAATATTTTATTTGGCATACACAGTCGTAGATACATACAATGTAGTAACAACATGTAGACACTATTAAATTATTATATATAAAAAAGGAGACAACTAACAATGCGTGTCTCACGGCGGCGCCAAATTGGTCAGTGATGTGTGTCGTGTCTATAGATGTAAATCAACCGGTTTAAAACGTTTTAAACCAAAATGTTGCGGTTTTAAACTCCAAATAAACCGTTTTAAACGGTTGAAAACTTGCCTAAAAAATTCTGTTTTTCTGTATTGCCAACATTACGGCGCAGAGAATTCTTTCGTAAAACGCACTTTATGTGCGAATTAAGTAAGCGACAACGGAAGTATTTAAAAAAATAACTTTATTCCGACAGAGTTACAGATACTAACTTTATTGCTAACGTAGTACATGCATGGCGTGATCAGATATGACGCACGTCCTAGATTATTCTGGATGCTGATCAAGCAATGGAATGTTTGGAAATAATATGTCTAATAAATACTTATTGGCTGACAAAGCTAATATTGGTAGGTTGGGGTTCCTTAACTCCTCCCTCCCCAAGAGAGAAATTATCCGAAGGTGTCGCAGACAGTTTCGGAGAATTTCGACAAAAATTTATAAACTGGAATTTATACATTATAAAGATAAATACTGCTATTACAATAATCACATATTCGAAGATGGTCCATATACTAATTTCTATTGTCACTGTTTGGGTCGTATCGTCTATTTCACTAAATTTTGCACTTTGTAAAACTTCTTTCACATCACTGAAGTCCACATTTCTTAGATCCACTTTCTTTGACCTTCTCTGGATGTCCTGTTGTAGCTCTGGCATCTGGATCAATGGCAGCTGGAGACTAGAAACTGTAGTGTTTGTGGTAGCGGCAACGATGACTTCGCCATTTGTGTCTCGCATTGTTGGCCTGGAGTCACGATGTAGGTCCCAAGAACGGTGTATTTCAGAATTTCTGTATCGCAATTCTCAGTAATGATGAGGTTTTCTTCTGAGTAAACCAACCATTGGTTGTCGGTTACTTTTTGTATCTTAGTTTTCTCTATTTCAATATGGTTCTGTATGCAGTTTTTGTAGTTATTCTTCATCAACATTATTTGTTCAATGCAGGTCACAGTTGGATACTGGGCTAAGTTAGTTTCAGCGCATAGAAATTTGTCCTTTTCAATCTCAGCACATGGGCTTACCACGGGCATGTATTTCAACCTATTCACCATCAGGTAAGGGTATTTGGGTATAATCGTAAAGGTATTTGGAGAATGGAATATAGGAATGGGTATAACCTTGTAATAATTATATGTTTCGTTATCTATTAGGGGGACTTCTAAAACAAAAACTAACTTGTTATTATTTATGTATGACTTAAGTATAATATTACGTTCTAATTTTATTAAATTACGTTTGCTTACTGGATATATTGTTCTAGCATGTTTAGAAATGACTTCTAATGTATAATATAATTCTGTACTATTTATAATGGATTGGTGCAATATATTTAATTTGCTAAAGGCTATTGCCGTCTCAATCTCTTGTATGGTTTCGTAACAAGTTCGAAAGTTATTTAAAATTTGATACATAGTATTCAATATTTGGAAAAGTTTGTTAAACCTGAACTCATGTTCAACTAATTTTTCCATTTCATTGGTATGTAAACCCAAGTTTTTTATATTTGAATTTATTATTTCAGAGTCGTTTACTAATTTATCAAAAGCCTTTTGCATTGATGATACTTTACGTTCGACTACATGCTCTTTGTTCTGTATCATTTGAATTTCTCTATCATATTTAATTGCATCATCTTCATCTAAATTTCCCGAAATAGCTTTTACAAGTGAGCCTAATGGATTGAATAATGCTCGTTTATTCCTATAATGAAAAGGTAATATTTGAAAAAATCTACTCTTAGTTAAATTAATGAGATATTCGATTTGACTTTCTATTCCTACCGTTTCGTTACTAACTCTAATTTCCTTAATTTTTATTTTTAAATTACTGGGGGATGTACTGCTCGCGTCCGTAGGATTTACTTATTTCTGACCACCCTACACGTGTCCCCTGGGTAGTGCTAAACGAGCAGTAAATGCGGTGGTAGGCCATAGCATCGGCTGCCGGCTTAAAAGTTACCACCCACCAGGCAAAGCCATGCCGCCAAGCGATTTGTCGTGTTCCGGCGTGATGACTGGTGAAGCCGTATGGTGGAAGATGGGTCTGAGCAGTTGTGTTGCGTTGTATAACGGGTGTGATGCGCCAGCTCTTGTTGTGTCGGACGTTTGATCGCGGAGGGTAGCGGGATCCGAAGCACGGTTCTCCGCTGGCCGACCGTAGATAGTTGGGGGCCCAAGTAGTGTGCCAGCCACACATGAAAGGCTGCCCCGCCATCTGCGAAAAATCCCAGGGTGGCCCCATCGTGCCGGTTGGCGACCGGGCGAGAGGACCCGATGGCGATCCCTGGGGGGGTTCGGGCGTCCCCGCAGTCTCCAGATCAAACCTCCAATGGCCCAGCAACTCTGGTCGTGTTGCTGGTTTTGCATCGCATCACCTCGCTCAACTGCCATTTTCCACCTAGTCTATTCACTCATAAAACCAACATGAAAGGTACTAAAAAGAAAAGTAAGTGTGTACAGCGGATGCACGTCCTCTTACTCCAAGTGCACCTCTCGAACATCCGAGGACTGCACTCCAATCTCATTGCGGTCCACCACCATCTTGAGACTGAGAAGCCCCACTTGCTTTTCTTGACGGAGACGCAGATCAGATGTCCGTTAGATGCGGCGTATCTCGACTACCCGGGATACTCCTTGGAGCATCATTTCCTGCAGCGTGCCGGGGTCTGTGTGTACGTCCGCAATGACATCTGCTGCCAGCGTCTCTGTCACCTTGAGGACCCTAATTTCTCGACGTTGTGGTTGCTGGTGGACACCGGTGTGGACAAAATTGTCTATACCTGTGTCTACCGATCGCACAGCGGTGTCCAGGAGACGACTCAATTGTTTGGCCACCTCAGTGAGGCCGCCGATAAGGCTCTACATCGGTACCCCGATGCGCAGTTTGTCGCTCTGGGGGATTTTAACGCCTGTCACCAAGACTGGCTTTTCCCGTACCAGAAGACCGACCACGCTGGGAGAGAAGCGCGAAACTTTGCGTTATCTATGGGCCTCTCCCAGATGGTAAAGCAAGCGACTAGGGTGCCTGATGTGGTGAGTCATACTGCCAATTGTCTGGACCTTCTGCTGACCACCGATCCGGACAGATGTATCGTAACAGTTTCCTCACCACTTGGAACTTCAGATCACTGTCTGGTGAAGTCTGTATCGTCCTTCTCCCCACCTGACTGCGACTCACGCGGTGAACGGCGAATGTGGCGTTACAGGTCAGCAGATTGGGATGAGATGCGGCATTTCTTTGCGTCTTATCCTTGGCAGCAGGTCTGCTTCTCTTCCGAGAATCCGTCGAGTTGTGCAGACGCTATATCCGATGTGATACGTCAAGCTATGGAGTATTTCATCCCTTATCGTGACGTACCCACCGGTGGCTCAGCTCGCCCATGGTTCAACGCCGATTGCGTTGAAGCTGAACAGCGTAAGCATTCGGCGTATCTTGCCTGGGTTGAGGCTCGTGACTGCAAAGCTCCGGATCTGAGCTCAAAGAAGAGAATCTTCAACCTTGCTGCTAAGTCCTACAAGAAGGCATTAAGGAAGGCTCGCTTCGACCGCATCACCCATATTGGCACAAAACTCTCTGCTCAGCCGTCCGGCAGCAGAGCATTCTGGTCCCTCGCCAAGTCGGTCGAAGCGAACTTCTGTCGGCCCTCACTGTCTCCGCTGGCTAAACCTGATGGAACACTGGCTCATACGGCGAGAGAGAAAGCAGATCTCTTTGCATCTCTCTTCGCCCATAATTCTCGTCTTGATACTGGCAGTGCTACTCCACCGACTCTACCTCACTGCGACACTTCGATGCCCGAGGTTCGCATAAGGAGCAAAGAAGTTCTGAGAGCACTGTGTCATCTAGACGTGAACAAAGCTAGTGGACCAGATGGTATACCTGCCATTGTTCTCAAGGCTTGTGCGCCTGAGTTGTCTCCTGTATTGACACGCTTGTATCGCCTCTCATTTAGGACTGGTTTAGTGCCCAAGTCCTGGAAGCTTGCCAACGTGCAACCCGTGCCCAAAAAGGGCAGTCGTGCCGATCCCGCCAACTATCGGCCGATTTCAATAACCTCCATACTATGCAAGATTATGGAGCGTGTATTGAACTCGCGCCTCATGGCATACCTGGAAGGTAACGATCTCCTCAGTGACCGACAGTACGGATTTCGTCGCAATCGGTCTACTGGGGACCTACTAGTGTATGCCACCCACTTGTGGGGCGAGACCCTCGAGAGGAATGGGGAAGCGATTGCCGTTTCCTTAGACGTCTCGAAGGCCTTCGACAGGGTATGGCACGCTAGCCTTTTGAGTAAGCTTCCAGCGTACGGCATTTCCCCTGGTCTGATTAACTGGGTAAAAGACTTCCTGAGTGAACGGTCTCTCCGAGTTGTTATCGATGGATGCTCATCAGAACCCATGACGACTAATGCCGGGGTTCCTCAGGGGTCTGTTCTCTCTGCAACTCTATTCCTACTGCATATCAACGATCTGCTGATGCCCGGTATCTATGGGTATGCAGATGATAGCACAGTTGTAGAGAGATACCTGCCTAGTGCTCGGGCTAGTAAGGAGCTAATCCGATCCGAAAGAGAGGCTATGGTAGAGCGTACAAATATCTCACTTCAGGCAGTCTCCAAGTGGGGTAAAGCCAATGTGGTGGGATTTAACGCCTCCAAAACGCAAGCGTGTCTGTTCACCGCTAAAAGGAGCCCGTTCACCTTGGCTCCTACTTTTCAGAATTTATCCCTGGAGTACACCGACCGCCTTCAGCTCTTGGGGGTTGAAATTCCCTCGGACCTTAACTTTGGGCGGTTCATTGAGTCCAAAGCCAAGGTAGCTGCTAGGAAACTAGGCGTTCTTGCAAAGGTCCGGCGGTACTTCACACCGGGACAGCTTCTAATGCTATACAAAGCACAAGTCCGTTCGTGTATGGAGTACTGCAGCCACATATGGGCTGGTACTGCAAAATGCCACCTGGCAGCTTTGGACTCTGTGGAAAGGCGTGCGAAGAGACTAATTGGCGATCCAGATCTGGTTGAGTCCAATCTACAGAGTCTTGAGCATAGGCGAAGGGTAGCCAGCCTTTCGGTGTTTTACAGGATGCACTTTGGAGAGTGTGCGCAGGAATTACATGACTTAATTCCACCATCTCACTTCTACCATCGGACAAGCCGACGAACGACGAGTATCCACCCTAATGTTGTTGAAACCTCTACGATCCGGACCAAGCGTTTCGCTTCGTCGTTTATACCACGTACATCGAGGGACTGGAACAATTTGCCTGCTGCGGTCTTCCCGTCTGATTATAATTTAGGTGTCTTTAAGGCAAGAGTGAATAGGCTCTTAATAAACTAGTGCGCCTCACCATCAACGATTGCATCAGTGCTTACCATCAGGTCGGATCGCAGTCAAGCACTAGTTTATACAAATTAAAAAAAAAAAAAAAAAAAAAAAAAACTAAAATCCCGAATATTATTATCTATTTGTAAGCCTAATGATTCTAAATCTATAGTTTTATATATTGTCCAATAACTATTCCTCTTCACTGCTACTCCCCGCTTTATCGCTGCTATCCCCGGATTCTGACCGAGGTTTTGAAGGTCCAGCGTGCTTGTTGACACCACTAGTACCAGAAGTACCAGGCACGATCTGTGGAGGACGTTTTACATTTTTTAACGCTACTCTAGTTTTCCTTTTCTTTACTTCTACTGGTACATTTCTTTCAACTTCGCCAATTACTTTAGCTTTTTCATATCGCGGTTTTTCTTTAGCTTTTCTAATCCTAGTATCTTTCATATAAATAGTATCGTCTGGCTCAAGTACTGGTGTCGTTTCACCACATTTTTTATTTATCACTTTAATTTTGTCGGATTCTAATTTTTCTGTTATGAATTCATAAAGTATTTTAAGGCGTTTTCTGTGATCTAACAATAGTTTCTGAGTTAAATTCTTTTCTCTATCCACGTTAAATACATTATCTGAATAAGTGTGACCAAATACTAATTCAAAAGGCGTAAGGTCTGTTGCTGAGTGAATGGTGTTGTTATAAGCCATGATGGCGTAAGTCATAACAGATGCTGCATCTAAATCGCTTTTATCGTATTTTGCTATACAATAAATCTCGATAATGGTGGAATGAAATCTTTCTACTATTGCCATTGAACTGGGATTGTTTGGAGTCCCAATATGAAGTTCAATTTTGTACAAGCTTAACATTTCCTTAATCAAAGCATTATTGAATTCTGTCCCGGAATCACAACTAATTTTCCTAGGCAGACCATACATGCTAAAGTATTTAATTAATGCCCTAACTATCTCTGGTGTACTCCTATTTGGTACCTCTATAGCTTGTGCTATCTTACTAAATGCGTCTACTATAGTTAAATAATATTTCCCTTCGATATATAATAAGTCCATAAAAGCTTCCTGAAAAGGGCCATCCTGCGTTTGTGTTAACTGAATGTAAGGTTTGATCGGCTTTCTGTCGTATTTCATGCGTTTACATGTTTCGCAAGTGTTTATGATTGCCGTAACTGTCTCTTTCATGTTTGCCCACCAATAATGTCGTTTAAGTTTAGTTAAAGTTTCTTTAATACCTCTATGACACGTTTTCCCGTCGTGGTATTTAAAAATAACTTCTTTTTGATCTTCTTCAGATTCTGTCAAATTTATAACTCTTTCTGTACATTCTGTTAGCTTAACAGAATCCTTTTTAAATAACTTAATTGCCATGTTTGAAAAAGTTTTTCTAAAAGATGGATGTTCAAAGTATATAAAGTACCTATGTTTTGGATCTATATACTCTTTTAAAAAGTCTTTAACTAATTTATCGTTATTTGTCGGTAAGTGAACTTCAAGAATTTTTTGTTTCTTATTAGAAATATCTTTTACAGCTAAGTTATTTTTAAACCATGAATGAACTAAAATCTGTTTTGGTTTAGTATCGACAGCTTCGTTTAAAATAGGAATGCCTTCGTGTTCTCTATTTGAAACTGAATTGGCAGTGACCTCATCATCAGAATCCGAAAGTTCTATCGTTTCTATTGGAGCTTCGAGGTCTTGCAATTCGTTATCTATTATTTTTTGTATCCGTTCCTGCCTATCCCCTACTTTTACGAATATTGAATCTAAATCGTCGTCGATTGCATTAATCTTAATCCTAGATAAAGCATCTGCATTCGTGTTTTGAGGGCCCTTCTTATATTTTATTTCGAAATCGTACTCTTCTAACCTTAACCGCCATCGCGTGAGTTTACTATTGGGCTCTTTCAATGAATACAGCCATGCTAATGGTCTATGGTCTGTAAATATGGTAAATTTGTTACCATACAGATACGGTCGAAAGTGCTTAACTGCCCATATTATGGCTAATAGTTCCTTCTCGATAGTGCTATATTTTACTTCAGTGTCGCTCAAAGTTCTACTAGCATATGCTACAGGCTTATCTGATCCTATTGTTCCTTGTGATAATACAGCCCCGATTGCAAAATTGGATGCATCAGTGGTTAGGATAAAAGTTTTACTAAAGTCAGGAAACTGTAACAAAGGTGCATTTGTTAAAAGCTTTTTACAAGTCTCGAAACATTCTTTATATTCTTCATTAATAATAATTTTGCGACCTTTCTTTAAACAAGCTGTTAATGGTCTAGTTATTTTAGCAAAATCTTTGATGAATTTCCTATAGTATCCGATAAGTCCTAAAAAGCTTTTAATCTGTGTAACCGTTTCTGGTATGGGATACCTAAGAACAGCATCTATTTTATCATTATTTGGCTTCAAACCTTCACTCGTAATAGTATGCCCTAAGTAAAGTACTTCCTTTCTAAGAAAATGTGACTTATCTAATTGAACTTTCAAATTTGTTTGACGGAAGCGGTCAAAAACTGCTCTAAGTTTTTCTACATGTTCAGGCAAACTTTTTGAAAAAATGATGACGTCATCGAGGTATACTAGGCAATGTAAGCCTTGAAGGCCTCGTAGGACGTTATCCATCGCTCGCTGAAAGGTTGCAGGTGCTGTCTTTAACCCAAACGGCATTCTGTTAAATTCGTAATGACCTGAAGGTGTGCTAAATGCGGTTTTAGCTCTATCCTGTTCCTGGACCTCTAATTGATGATACCCGCTAGCTAAATCGAGGGTTGTAAACACGGAACAGTAAAAACAGTGGAAGAAGTAAGTAGGCGTGGCACTGTCGCCGCTAGTAAGAATCGCGTTGCGCACTTGCTGTTCAAACGCTCTCATTCTCTAACTAGACTGCGCAACATAATAATTAACGAAAAATAATATTAAAATGCCTTATTGTCCCATACTGTACTTTAAAAACCATAGTCTGACTAAAAATCTAACTCATGGAGGTGTATCATACCACCGAAAAGTATTATTTTCGGATTTATTTTAATAAAATGAAAAAATAAAATTACGTGAAACATTGCGCAGGATATACAAACAAAACTAGTCCTTAGTTTCATCAAAACAAAGTTGATTTTCTTTTCTCGGTTATTAGCTTTTCTGGAATATTCGTTAGTCTACCTATACTTTTGACGCTATCCAAATAGTGCGTGACTTTATCGATAAAATCAATCGAAATGTATAATATGTATTACATTGCCTTTTTTAAATATATATTATAGTTTAATAGTTTTTGTAAGTAATATAATACAGATCATTATTAAATTAATAAATATAATAAAATAAAAATTGTGGTATGATATTTGTGACGTATTTTAAATAAATTTAGTTAAAGAGTTAGGAACAACATAGGGCGTTTGAATTATACTTAATATTCTTATGTTTAGCAGTGGGCGATGACGATGATTTCAGCTGAGATGATGATAATTGATGTACTATGCAAATAAATACCCTTTTTACTACGTTTAAAAATTGCCTTTAATCATATTAATTTCATAATTTTAATACTATCACACTATCGCATACAATTTTTTTTTGCATGATATGTTTTAAATACGTTTTCATACAATCGATACATATTTCGATCGAATAAGGTCACTTCCCTATCTGAGTAGCAGCGAGCGCATTCGCGTCAGTGATACGCCATTCAAATACCAATCTTATTTTTACGTAGTTACAGTTCATACTGAATATTATCTACTGAACAATGCCATCTAGCGACGAGTGGCAGTACTTGGTAGTCAAAGATGTATTTCTTTCTTGTTTTTGTCAATTTGATTTATAGTCGTTTGAAATTAAAGTTGCATTTCGTATAAATTTTTTTTTGCATTTCGTCTACGCCCTGTTTTTGTTTTCAGCCAATCATATTTTTAGGTTTGCAGTAAGAGTAAATTGTAAATGTATGAGTTTGGCGACACCGGTTCTGGAACAAACATTTTCTCAAGCTACTTCCACTGTTTTTACTGTTCCGTGGTTGTAAAGTAGGTACTTTTACCTAGCATGTCAAATAAATCGTTAATGTTGGGCAAGGGATATTTGTCATCAATTGTAATTTCATTGAGCCGTCTATAATCAACTACCATCCTCCATTTTTGTTGGCCTGATGCGTCTAACTTTTTCGGCACCAAATGTACGGGAGCACTCCAGGGAGAATGCGATTCCTGGATAATGTTATCCCTTAACATTTTCTCAACTTGATTCTTGATTTCTTTTGTTTGAATAGGGGGTAACCTATGTGCCTTAATGTTTATTGGGTCTTCATTTTTTGTTCTTATTTTATGTTTAACCTGATTTGTGAAGGTTAATGGAATATTTTCACAATAAAATATATCTTTGTATTCCCTACAAAGTCCCTCAATAACCCTACGTTCTTCTGCGTTCATATGATCTAACCGTAATTTTTCTAAATTATTTGTTAGCAATCTGTCCACTTCTATATTATTATCCATGAAATTAACACTAACAGATGGGTTCTGTATGTATGGATCTACTTGAAAAGGTCCCGTCACTACTAAATTCCTATTTTGATGACTGTAATTCTGAATAACAGTTGTTGCATAGCCTTTAACACACGTAACTAATGCGGCGGGCATTCGAATCCCTTCCGTAAACTGTTTAAAGTCTAGCACAGCTTCCCCGTCCAATAAGTTAACCGGGAGTCTTACTCTAATTTCACTACGAGATGGTAGATTATATACCTCTCTCGTAGGTGGTGTATATACGATGGGAATCTCAGTATTTTTTAAATGTAAAATCTGACTTTCCATATTAATCTTTGCCTGTAATTGCTTCAGCAAATTGCTACCTATTAATCCGTCATACCTATCGTCAACACTGTAGACATAAAACTTATGGAACTCTTTACTTCTAAAGGTAATCGGTAATGGAATAACTGCCGTTTCACTATGAACGCTCGATGCGTGAGTGCTAACAACTTCGAAGGGTTCATACTGTAAATAATTTTTAAAATATTTATTCGCTAAATAAGGACTTATAAACGACCTAACACTCCCCGTATCTATCATGAAAACCGCTTTTAATTCTGGTATAACTATATGTGGTAAATTTAAGCGTTTATTGCAATTTATTTTTATTCGTTCCCTATGGTAGAGGCCATTATGCAAAAATTTCCCTCCCCGGGATCTTCATGGGAAAATTCCTGACCCGCGTTGTATGAATTACTTGAACTCTGTTCATTATTACTAGAATTATTTATGTAATTAACACGTCGCGAACTGGCAGTACGCATGGTGACGTCAGTATTCGCACCCGACGTAGATGCTTGCGCTGCAAAAGTCGATGTGCCCGGTGCATGTGCCGCGAACTGTTGGCTCTGTTGTGCAACCGGAAAAGATGACCTACTTGACTGCGGTGACGAATTATTATTGATTGTACGATTAAAACTATCTTGATTTCTTTGAATGTTATTATGTTGCTTATGAAGCCTGGACTGATGCGAATTGTTCGATGTAGATGTGCGGTTTGTTGCATTATTCGGTACATGTGTACTTGATATGCTATGCGAATCATTCTTTTGATTATTAGATTCAGATGCATTTTGATAATTAGGCAAATAGGGTCTGTTAGTTCTACTAAAATTACGCCTGTCGTTTGTTTTAGCACCATAGACTGCCTGGAAGTTTTGTTCTTCTAAGACTATTTTTAACGCATCCTCTAGCGTTGTAACGTTGCGCAAACGAACTAATCTAACTAGAAATGGTGGTAAATTAAACAAGAAAACATTCATCGCTCTGTTACTATAAATTAATTGCTTCGCCATACGTAGAGAGTCATCAATGATTGTTTCTGATATTTTGGCGAATAAAACACTTCTCATCCGCTGTATTCTATGGCAAAAATCTAAATAACTTTCGCCCTTATTTATTCTACAAGATTCTAACTCCATTGCTAAACAATCCTCTGTGCGCGGATCACCGAAGTGTTGGTTTAACAACTCCTTCAGTTCATCCCACGTATCTATAGTGTCTCTTTCGCCTACTAAACTGGCTGCTTCGCCTGATAACCTACTTGTTACCACATGAAATAAATATTTATTTTGGGCTACGGTTCCTTGGAACGTGGACAATATGTATTCACATTTTTTTACATACAAGGTGCAGTTTTAAAACTGCACAATATTTCAGGAGGTTGTAATAAAACTCATAAATAATCATGTAAAAATACGAAACCTGGTCAATAATCAGTAATACTTGTTATTTAATTTTTTAATTACACTAAACTAAATCGATTGATCGATGGCCGCGGGGGCGTGGCTAGGGCGGGTGTGGCGTGCGGGATGATGATTGGATGATACATTATTTATGAAACTATCGTTGCGAGTTAGTGTGTGTGAAAACGCCCTTTATTGTTCCGTGTTTGTGTGTGTGAAAAAAAACGCCGTTATAAAAAAAAAAAAAATTACCTACTTATTTTATTATTGATTCGGGTCGAGAATCACTAACATAATTACCTCCTGAAATATTTTGCAGCTTCAAAACGACACCTTGTATAAAGGTAACGTTCTAGTGTCGCCACTGAATATTGGTATGATGTTAACCAACTCCTGTGGTACACGGGTTACGTTTTCCATTGTGAAAAAGTTATGAAAGTAACAAAGGAACAGAGAAAAGGAAAAAAAAATCACACTAATGTACTACTAAAATATCACTACTCTAAAATATTAATACAAATAAAATCTATGCAAATATTAGTACGGCGTTGTCCAATCCCTAATAATACACACACATAGACTTATTACAAGGTTGGGATATCAATGGAAGAGCTGAAAGGAAGGTGAAAAAGATTTACTCACAATTCCGCAGCTAGCTTCATGCTCCCTGAATTACTGCTGTGGCTGGTCCTCTTCCGTAACTCGAAGTGGCTTCTTAATGAATTTATTTGTTCGGCGATCTCTGCTAAACCGTAGACACGGACGTCGGCTGCTCCACGTAGAATTGTATACACGGCAGACTGACTACAGAGATCCTACCGGCTGCGCCAATTAAGTAAGCGACAACGGAAGTATTTAAAAAAATAACTTTATTCCGACAGAGTTACAGCTAAACAGTTCTTGTCCTCTTGCTCGGGAATTCGCTACGTCCCCGCAAGGGGGCGCGGCGGGCGGGGTGTAGGCACTGCCTTTATCCCGCGGTGTCGGGGTTGGGGCCCGTAAATACGGACCCAGCGTTGGGGTGCCTGTAGGCGGCAACCTCGTTGCAAGCATAGCTTGCTGAGTGTAGTTGCACTGTGATCAAGTGGGAGCGCCGCGGCACTGCTCCTGCAGTGCCGGTTTTTCACGACACCTCGGCGGTCAGAATAAAATATTGATCTTATATACTAACTTTATTGCTAACGTAGTACATGCATGGCGT
This sequence comes from Mythimna ferrago, assembly GCA_910589285.2. Classification (NCBI taxonomy): domain Eukaryota; kingdom Metazoa; phylum Arthropoda; class Insecta; order Lepidoptera; family Noctuidae; genus Mythimna; species Mythimna ferrago. Next base: position 28,012,723 of record OU342684.1, read on the forward strand.
GATCAGATATGACGCACGTCCTAGATTATTCTGGATGCTGATCAAGCAATGGAATGTTTGGAAATAATATGTCTAATAAATACTTATTGGCTGACAAAGCTAATATTGGTAGGTTGGGGTTCCTTAACTTGCGCGTGTGTGTTCGCGAGCTGGCAACGACGCATCACGATCGCGAGTCACGTTCATGAATTACGAAGTCAACGAGAGTGTGTCAGTGTGTGTTTGGTTTTAAACCGGATTAAATTGCGTATCGTTTGAAAACACAGATTTTTTAACTTATGAATACAGTTTTTATAACTTACGTAGGTGCCTAGGTACGTTTGGTCAGACTAGCGTTGAAAAAAAGAGCTGGGGAAAGTTCCCGTTTCTTTCCAATAAGTACTGTTGTTTTATTCAATGTACATAACATTCGAAACTTTCAAGAAATTTATAAAGTACTATAAATTTCATGTATTTTTTCCAATAATACCGAAAAAAACTGAAAAATATGAAAAGAACCGAAAACTTCATGTTTTATTTTTTCAAATAAGTATGTACTTTTTTCAATTAATATAAACCCTTGACTGCGATCCTACCTGATGGTAAGCAGTGTTGCAATCTGATGGTGAGGCGCATTAGTTTATGAGCCTATGTCCAACAGGGCATCGGTCATTATAGCGGGGTGAAGACTTATGTCCAACAGTGGGCATCACGGCATCAGTCATTATAGCGCCTAAATGATGAGACTTGGGCTTGAGGGAGCTTTGCTTTTTGTTGCTTTTCTGGTTTTTTTTTTTCGGAATTTTCAACGCTAGGTCAGACGGACCAAGTAGAACAAAACCTGTTAAATAGATCAATATCAGTTTACCACACATTATAAAAATCCTGATACAGTGGTTTAGGTATATAGATTATATCCCTAGCTCGGTCAAATCAAGAAAATGTAGTTATAATTAAGAAAAACATGGTCATCAACACCATAAGTTTTAAACAAAAAAAAAATGGTTTGTTTTGGTTTTAAACGGTTTTTTTCGTTTAAAACAGATTGGTTTAATTGGTCTTAAACCGGCCTTACATATATAGTCGTGTCTACTCATTTTCTTGCGGCTTTGGAACATCGACATCGTTCTCTTATTAAAATAAAAATATATATATATGTATATACTGTTGACGTAATCTTCTAGACCCCCCATGTCATCAAAAATAAGCAAACCAAAGACCCCGCCCACCCCCCTGTAGTGCTTTAATGGCCCCATACATACCAAAGTAAAGTTGTAGTGTAAAATTAAAAAGCACTGGTTGGTACAACCAGGACTGCTACACGCCAAATCTCTTGTATAGAAGGCTACTCACAAAAACGAACTGCCGAGCTTCTTGAGCTTAGCAGGACGAACATCTGTGCGATAGCCCGCGCCTTAACCGGCCACTGCAAACTAAACAGGCACCAATTTCACATGAAACTGAGTGACACTGATGTTTGCCGCTACTGTAATCAGGAGAGGGAGACGCCTAAGCACCTTTTGTGTGAATGCCTTATGCCCCTTATCCACAAACGCAGTGTCCATCTGGGCCGACACATTATTCGCCCGGAGGAGATTTAAAACTCTAAAAGCTAGGAGTATTCTAAATTTCTTAGAAGCCTCCGGGCTAAAAGAGCTGTAACAAGGTGGCGAGTCACAATAGATCTTTTAGGTCGCAGTGACTACATTCCCTACACTACGGGTGATGCATAGCTCCTTATATTCTAAATAATACTAGTGTAAAGTTTCCTATACTGAGAAGCAAGATGCCCGAACTGCTTCCGATTAGCTTTTTTATTGGTGGGAAGTTGGAAATCATCTAGTGACTCTTCCCGCTTTGAGTGGTGCGAGAATTTACCTGTTTTTTCAGTATTCAATTGCATTTTACATTCCAGAGTCGCAGTAAGGTCGAACGTATTGGTACGCGGGCGCCTGCTCCCGTCGCGCGGCAACAATCCGGTTTCCGCTCCGGGGAGCGCCGCCGCCGCACACGCCACTCTCGCGACGGGTGCCGCGCGTGCCTCCGTTTGCGCTGCGTTGGCCCTCGAGACAGTCTATGCGACAAAGATCTCTTGACGCAGTACAACAAAACTAATGACTACAACGATATATGATTTAAAATAAACGCATTGTTCTAATAATTTATGTTTTTATTTTGAAAATAACAATTAGCCACGTGGGCATCACAATCCAGCCGCCGCCGGGCTGCTGGCGGCGCACTACGCGCAGTGCACTCCACGGCCGACAGCAAGGCACGTGCCTCTTCTTGTCATACATGGTATGACTTCTCACTATTATCACTTATCACATACATACAACCGCTCACAACTGACAAATTGAGCATTCATAGTACAATATACAACAGGTAGGTATGTGACAAATATATTGCAAATATAGAAACATTATATTATAAAATAGTATTATGATAGTAGCCCCGATATTTAATTAAAGTTGCCCACTGATAAAACCACATCAGACAAAGGACACTAAAATGGGCCGAAAACATTTATTAGTGCCGCTAAAACATAGCCTCTATTATATTTTATGCTTGCGATGTGATACAATTACTATGTTCTATAACTTTGATAATGCTTGCGTGACACAGACTAAACCAACGTTTAACTTTTTCTTTTTTTAATTGATATAAACTAGTGCTTGACTCTATTTTGTTTTTATTATTTAATTTCACCACATTTTGATGCAATACCGAAACTCTAAAATAAAATAAGTAATTGGTTTGTGTGACGTGCAACACATCAGTTCCTCAACATTGAACAGCTTTACAGTAAACCACTAAATGTTCACCAGTGTTTAGTCGGTCTAAAAAGTCAAATGACTTGGATAATTAGTTTGTTGGGACAGCCCTCCACAAACTTTTGCGGTTGCTCAGTAGACGAAACTGAACAACCTTCCACAAGACTATTTTTCAGGGAACGAAAAAAAAAAAATCGGCCTTTCCATACAAACTGAGATCTTGATCATTGTTTACTAATAGAAGAACCTTATAAAAAGTATCGAAAAATATGTATTTTTTTAATAATTAAAAATTATACGAAATTTCCAAGTCGTTTGACTTATTAGACAGACTATAACCGTAGCTTGCGTTATTTTTGAATAAAGCACCCTATTAGATTTTCTAAGTTTTACTTAGAAAGACTTATTAAATAATAAAAAAACAGGTCAATAATATATAAGCATTCATTTCGGTGTCGCCTAGTGTTAGATAGAACAGATCACAAAATGCTTTGTAGGTAAGAGTTCGAGATGGTCTTTATTTCCTCCTACACATTTACTATCTACAGGGTGGCCCAGAAAGAAATGCACTTTTGAAAATACAAGGAAAAATTTTTTGTTAAATTTTGAAGAAGTTTATTTATTACAATCTAAAGAAAATTAAATGAAATTTATTTTAAAATTTACTTTTAAAAAATTACATCATCCAAGTGATTTTCTTGGCGGTTACAACATTCTTCCAATCTGGTATCAAAATTTTGGAAAACTTTCGTTAGACTTATTCTCGAACTGGATTCCATTTCTTGCCGAATATTCAACTTCGATTGCTGCAGAGTTGTTGGATTATCAGAGTGTACTCTGCTCTTAAGGTAACCGCACAAAAAGAAAACTGCTGGAGTGAGATCGGGGCTTTTTGGTGGCCAGGAGATGTCACCCCTGCCTAAAATTATTTTTTGTGGATACTTGCGCATTTCGTTTGCAAATCTCAATCTCGTTCGAAGTCCTGTACCAACTAAATCTTATAAGGATGTTATTTCAAAACAAGCCAAAGTAAAATTCGCTGCAATGTCGATCTAGACAATCCCAAAGTTGATGAACTTTGCGCTTATACATTTGCGCGTACAAATTCACGAACTCGCTGAATGTTTTCGTCGGTCCGTGATACTCTTTGACGACCACGAGGCTTCAATTTTTGCGTCGATCTTGTCCTTTCGAATCAATCAATTCATTGCATAATTAAATTAGTGCTTCTACACTCACTGATGAGCTGCAATTTAAATTAAGCACTGTAGAGCCATCGAACAATCACATAAGATCAAGCATTCTCATAAAATGCGCAGATACAAAACGCGCGCTGCTCTCCAGTGTAACAACACATGGTGACAAAAATTATAAAGTCCGCGCTTTGCACTGACATAACTCTCGCGCGCCGCCATTTTGTTGTTTAAAAATGCACGCAAAATCAAAAGTGCATTTCTCTCTGGGCCACCCTGTACATTACAAGGGCCTTTACATCTAGGTACAATTATTAATAAGTGTCTAAAAGGACGGTATAATTTTGTATCAAAGTTCGAAAATTTTGGCCTAAATTGTGAAGATAAAGTTAGGCATTGTATAATGTCAAATTAGACATTATACAATGATGAACATTCGACTGCACATCGGCAACATTGTGACGTCGCCAGCGCACTATAATAGATATAAGTGCTACCACAGATGTGCGGCTCTTTACATGTCATACAACATATATATAATATGCATAATTTATTCATTTATAATAATTAATTCGATAGTCTTTGACATTTTCAATAAAAATGTCTCTTTTATTATACTTATGTACATGTACACATTGATTCACAAATATAGATCTATAGCATAATAATACTAGCTGGTCGAATCCGTATAGAGTGCACCAGTGTATGTACTTACATGAATGGTTATAAAATTACGTTTACCCTGCCCGCCATATGTACCATGTCACCACTACGTGTAAGTACAGACACACTATTGTACTTGTAAAAAATACATTTCATTCATTACATTAGCTTATTAACTATATTTACAAAAAAAAACATTACAATCATATTTTATGTACAATTACTAGACTCAGGTATTAGTGTAGTGATATAGCTTTACAATACACAGAAAAACTATTTTCATGATTTGTGTACATAATGTAAAAAAAAAACATTAAGTCAAAATCTAAAAAAATATTTCAAGTCATAAAGAAGTTACGTGTATATAGAAGAAAATAAAAATCTTTCCATGACGCTGTAAATATTACTCGAAGAACGACGTGGAAATCTACAGTGAACATAGTGCAAGTAGATGACGGGAGGTCGCACCGCTGCGCTGCGCTGCACTACGCTCAGCGCAGGAAGGGGTCGTCGGGCTCGGCGGCAGGCAGCTCGCTGTACAGCAGCTGCACTACGCTCAGCGCAGGAAGGGGTCGTCGGGCTCGGCGGCAGGCAGCTCGCTGTACAGCAGCTGCACTATGCTCAGCGCAGGAAGGGGTCGTCGGGCTCGCCGGCCGGCAGCTCGCTGTACAGCAGCTGCACTATGCTCAGCGCAGGAAGGGGTCGTCGGGCTCGGCGGCAGGCAGCTCGCTGTACAGCAGCTGCACTACGCTCAGCGCAGGAAGGGGTCGTCGGGCTCGGCGGCCGGCAGCTCGCTGTACAGCAGCTGCACTACGCTCAGCGCAGGAAGGGGTCGTCGGGCTCGGCGGCAGGCAGCTCGCTGTACAGCAGCTGCACTATGCTCAGCGCAGGAAGGGGTCGTCGGGCTCGCCGGCCGGCAGCTCGCTGTACAGCAGCTGCACTATGCTCAGCGCAGGAAGGGGTCGTCGGGCTCGGCGGCCGGCAGCTCGCTGTACAGCAGCTGCACTACGCTCAGCGCAGGAAGGGGTCGTCGGGCTCGGCGGCAGGCAGCTCGCTGTACAGCAGCTGCACTATGCTCAGCGCAGGAAGGGGTCGTCGGGCTCGGCGGCCGGCAGCTCGCTGTACAGCAGCTGCACTATGCTCAGCGCAGGAAGGGGTCGTCGGGCTCGGCGGCCGGCAGCTCGCTGTACAGCAGCTGCACTACGCTCAGCGCAGGAAGGGGTCGTCGGGCTCGGCGGCCGGCAGCTCGCTGTACAGCAGCTGCACTACGCTCAGCGCAGGAAGGGGTCGTCGGGCTCGGCAGCCGGCAGCTCGCTGTGCAGCAGCTGCACCGAGAACGAGTTGACGGTGAGCGGCGCGCCCACCTCGATGTGCACGTTGCCCGCGTTCGCCTGCAACCACGAAAAGGCTCATTTTCACTCTGATTCCATTGAATTATAGTACACCATGCAGTGGCGTAGCGCAGTGTGGGCAGTTCGCCCCGGGCGGCACTTTTAGGGACTGTAAAATTCCAAAAATTTGGCCACCTACTGGGCCTATTTAGTATAATTGAACCAACGTCGTTGACATGTGTTTGACCATAGAACTCGCTAAAAGTACAATAGTTCTGAGATGGGCTACAATTGGAACCGCGGGAAATACTGCGGCTAGCAGCTGTGATTGAGCGCAGTGCTGCCGGCGCGAGCAGTTGCTTCCAAGCGTGGCGGTATGTTGCGGCTGCACAATGCATAGAACCATGCGTCAGTCACTGCAGTACCTTCGTGCAGCGCGCGCACGTCCAGGCCGCGCCGCTCGGTACAGTGAGACAGAGAGTGGACTGACCAGGAACAGCGTGGACAGCAGCACGTGCGACACCTCCGGGTCGGTGCGCGCCGTGCGGCGCAGCACGTCGTCGCAGGGCAGCGGCGCGGGCGGCGCGGGCAGCGCGCGCAGCACGGTGCGGCCCAGCGCGCGCACGTCCAGGCCGCGCCGCTCGGCAGCCGCCGCGCGCGCCAGCACGCCGGCCTGCCACGAGGCCCAGTCGGGGGACCCGTCGCCCACGGAGCTCTGCTCGAAGAAGCCGTCATCTGAGCTGTCGGCCGAGGCGCGCCCGCCCTTGACGAGCGCGGCGGCGTGCCCGGCCTCGGCTGCGCTCCAGCCAAAGAACTCTTCGAAGCCAGCGGCGCCGAGAGGCGGCGACCCCACGCCGGAGTCCCCGCGTTGACTTGCGAGCGGCGAGGGTTCTAGTTTGCGCAGTTGCCATCTATAGCTCAAGATACCATCTTTTCGTACGTTCACTGTTTTATTAATCCATCTTCTCGGTATACCAAAATCTCGTGTCTTGGCCAACCACCGTCGCAATTCTATAAAAGAGAAACAAACTCAATACCCATACAATCCTATTTGTTAATTTGTTTTAGTAACAGATCCATTATAAACCAAGATATTTAAAGATCTGAAAAACTTTCAAGATTAAAAAGTTGAACTTGGAAGGTTCTACTCATACATTTGTGTATATTTCTCATACCGATTCTTAGACTATTCGTGTTTTAAGTTTTTATGACCAAATATGCTTACTATACACTTGCCTTCCGTGATGATCATTTTTGTACTTCCTTCCTGAATGTTTTCGATGTTATTGTCGTTATGCCGCCTCTTGCGCTCCCTCCTGGCAAGGGGCAGCGTCAGCTCGGTGGTGGCGTCCAGAGCGCTCGGCTCTGGCGACGCGCTCGGCAGCGGCGTGCTCGTGCGCAGCGGCGAGTACGCTGACGCCAGTGACGACGCCGGCGACAGCGGCTCCGGCAGCGGCGGCGCGGCCGCCTCGATGGCCTGCTGCAGCTCCACCAGCGATATGGGCCGCAGTAGAGGCTGCTCGTCATCCATCGGGGCCGCGGTCTCGTCCTCCACCAGCATTCGAGACTGTGCCGACGACAACATTTTACAAAAAATCGAAATAAAGCGTGGTTTACGTGCGGCACGCAAAGGTCAGTGGACAGGCAGAGATACTGACGTGCGAGAGCTCGAGGGAGGCCTGGAAGTCGTCGAGCAGGCCGATGATCTCGCCGTCATAGTCACGAAGCGCGTGGCGCGCCTCGGACATGAGGCGTGGCTCCAGCTCCATGAACACGCGCGGCAGCGTGGGGTGCGGCCGCGCCGGGGCCGCCTCGCGCGCCGCCCGCGCCTCGTCGCGCTGCGAGCCCGTGCGCGCGAACTGGGCGGCGTGCGGCCCCGCACGCGCGCCCGAGCGCGCTGCCGGCGCCGACAGAGCCCCGCCCGGCCCGTCTTCCTCCAAGGGTGCCGCTTCAACTATATCTTCGTACCTGCGGATAGTAGACACGAGATGAAATGACGGTGATAGTGTAGAGACAGAAAAGTAAGTTACGATAGTTTTTTGATTCCGATTCCAAACAAGATCGACGATTTATAATGATTTTATTTGTAAATTACCCATTTTCTTCGTAAGTGTATTATTTTTCAAAATATGTCAGAAATAATTAAAAAAATTACAAACAGCCTCTTATGAATGCTTTTCTGTATATACGAGGGTTAAGGTTCGTCGCCAGTAACGTGAACCTATCAGCAATTCGTATACATAGCAATAAGAAGACTCACAGCGCGTTGGCGTGCAGCGCTTCGCTGACGTCCATCACATGCTGGTAGAGGAAGTCGACCTTGCGGCCATAGATGGCGGCGGACTGCTGCAGCAGCAGCGCCAGCTCGGCGTAGTTGGGCGCCACCACGTCCGCGGCGTCGGCGTCGTCGCCCGCGTCCAGCGCGTGCAGCCCCGCCTCCGTCAGGTACTCCTCCAACAACTGCGGACGTCACGCCGCACATCACCAACTGTTCGCTCTTACACTACATGAATAGCTGTTGCCACTCTGACAGTCACTCCGCCAGCTATAGAAGCTGGCGTCGAGTTGTTAAGTCCAAACATCAACATGTGGTCTATAATACAACTACGTTAAGCGACCTGGAAGTCGACTTATTTTTAATTAGGGTAAGTTCCTCAGTGCTCAAAATGTCAACAGGTATTTTATTGTAGAATTTTGATGCCATACCAAAGAAACTTTTGTCAAACTGAGCCGTTTTATGTGGTACATTAGACACACTTCTGGACACATCTATTGGCCCACCTTAGAGTTTAGGTTTCGATGGCCCCTACCGAAATATGATTGCTAGATTGAACAAAAACTGTTGATGTAGTTTTAAACCTGATACATTTTACCATCTTTTTCGATCGTATTGTTTTAAATTTGAATTCAGAATACCATACGACATGGAGCTACGCCTAACAAGTCGGATATGCGCCTTGTTAAAGGCAATTGATTTTTGAATAAAAAACATGTTTTATCAAATAAAGGTTTAATTCAATAACGCGTGTTGCCTCCATGGGCATCTACCACAGCTCTCATACGATTAGGCATAGAGTTTATCAACCGCTCTATGAAATTTTGAGGGATCATCTCCCATTCCTCTTCTATGGCAGTTTTCAACTCCTGCATCGTCTGGGCAACTGGCTGACGAGCCCTAACACGTCTTTTTAGCTCGTCCCACATGTGCTCAATGGGGTTCATGTCTGGGCTTCTGGCTGGCCAGTCCATAACTGTGATGTTCACATCCCGAAGATATTCCCTGACGATGCCGGCCGCATGGGCTCTTGCATTATCATGCATAAAAAGGAAATTTGGGCCCACATAGTCCGCGTATGGTATCACGTGAGGTTCTAAGCACTCACGAATGTACCTTTCAGCATTTAATGTTGGCAGCCGTGGTCCTGTAACAACCTCAAGTTGAGTTTTGCCGCTCGCGGATATACCGCCCCAGACAGTCCATGAGCCACCGCCATAAGCAACCCTCTGTTCAAAGCAGCATTGTGCGAAACGCTCTCCCTTCTTCCTTCCATCATTGCCATGTAACACAATTTTAGACTCATCAGAAAAGAGTACACGGCTCCAATCTTGCTGTGTCCAATTTAAATGACTGCGTGCGAAATGAAGGCGCGCTGTTCGGTGGGCTCGCGTTAGTTTGGGCCCATTAGCTGGCTTGTGTGGTACCATATCGCATTCTTTTAACCTTCTCCGAACAGTTCGAGCGCTCACAGATACTCCGTGGAAGTCGCGAAGTTGGTTTTGTATCTCAATGGAGGTAAGGTGACGATTTCTCAAGCTGGTCGTCACGATGAATCGATCCTGCCTTTCAGTTGTGACACGAGATCATGGCCTTCCTTGGCGACGAACAAAGCCGCTAGTCTCTAGGTACCTCCGATAAACATTTCGGACCGCAGATCGACTTAAATTAAGTTGAGCACTCACGTTTCTTTGGCTGTGTCCGGCCTGAATAAGTGCCACAGCTTGGGCGGCGACTTCAGGTGAAGTATCCATAGATTATTGATAGAACCTCACCTTAATGTTAAGAATAAGTAATGTTTGTTACAAAACCAAAGATATCAATCACTTTTTCAAGAATTAAATCCAAGTAAACCAATAAAACCAAGTTTTCTTAGTATTCGATTGTTTGATATCAACAAACAGGCTCCAAATTGTCTTTTGTTTCTTTAAATTCTGTGTTCGAAATTCAAAAAAAGACTATTGAATGACATTGTGAATGTGCCAGGTTCAAAACTGCATAAAAACTTTTTGCTCGACCTAATATAAAATTTTAGCTAGGACCAAACGAAACTGAAAATACAAGGTGGGCCAATAGATGTGTCCAGGAGTGTATTTTTAACATTATGTCTTTTTGATTTCAGTTTATCGAATAGATTTTCATTGACTTTTACAAATAAGGCTACTTCATATATATAAATGCACGGAAAGGTCAATATCTTTAATTTTTTTAAATGAGCTTCACATAAGTCAGGAATATAGATGGCCGGCAATTGCTCGGACGCATCTTTTTTGCGCTTTAAAAACTAAATCCCTGTTAGTGGCGTTGCCCCAGGGAATCACAGCGTATTTCAGTGTTGAAGCAACATAGGCATGGTAGGCGGTTAATACAGCTTTACAGCAGTCGGGGGACTTTTTGTACACCACTAAATTTTAATCGTTTTAATCCCGTGGAGGGTCGATTCGGTACATGAAACACTATCGATTTGTAAAGATAAAATAAAAAAATAAAGTACCTTTTTTTTCTAAACTCGTATTAATTTCTTTAAGAAAACGTCAGCCGAGCGAGTTCAATGACCTGTAGATATTTTGTACGCAACGCCGACTACTAACTACAGGTCATTGAACCCACTTAGCTGACGTTTTCTTTAAGAAATTAAATTAAATACTACGGAACCCTTCTTCCTACGGAACTTAGCCAGTTATTGTGACTATTTTATCTTTTTTTTGTGGATAATATACAATGTCAAAGCAGGCCTCCGTCACTCCATGTACTTGCGCGCTATAAGTGCCTACCGCCCAGCCGAGCGGTCTCGGGCCGCCGGCGGACCAAATTCAGTGCGGTTTTCGCAAGCGAAGCGCGCGCACGCCGTTCAATTTTAATAGTGCTGTTCGTTCGTACGCGTATATATAAAACAAAACAAACTTACAAATATAATAAAACAAACTTTAAAAAAGAGAACCGACTTCAAAACACTAAACCGTAAGAAATAATTTCTTCTTTGATGTCGGTGCTTTTTCGATTCGTAATTACCAGCTGTTAGCACTAACATAAAAAAAAAAAACAAATTATTTCTTACGGCTTAGTGCTTTATTTGAAGTCGGTTCTCTTTTTTTAAGGCTTTTTTTTTCATTTCTAGTGAACATCTCCGAAGATCATCATCAAACTAAGAAGTATTATACTTATTTTAAAACGTTCTCCTAAATGTAACAAATCCTTTTCTGATAACCGCATCGATATCGGTTTAGACAAACGCGAGATTATCGCGCACAAACATACCTACAAACCATACAAGTCAAACTTCTCAGTTTGGCCTGTATGTCTGATCACCTCCTTTTTTTAAGTTGGTTAAATATTTTATAAATGATAAAATTTTTAACTGCCACATAAAAGTCAGAACATATTCACAGTTCTCAATAACATAGATAAAAAGTTATGTTAATTTAATTTTATCGAAGAGGCAGCCCTGCGATTACTGTGGAATCGCGCGGTGCGAAGCAATCACTGCTGTACGCTTGAGCATTTAGGCGCATTTTAGCATACAGTGGTTGTTGACGCGAGGGAGTAGGCAATTATCGTAATAGGTATTGGAATTTTTCTACTGAGTGAAGTATCTGTTACGTAGTAACTATTCAGTAATCTGTGGTCAAAGTCAAAGTCAAAAGTTTTTTATTTCACATAGGCCTACATGGGCACTTATAAAACGTCAGAAGCTAGTGCACGGTTCGAAATTGGTCGTTTCCTATGGAGAAGAACCGGCAAGAAACTCCATGGTTACTCTTTTAAAAAAAATGGTTGTAGTTACAATATTTCCATATTACAGTATTAAAAGTATAGGTATTATTTAAGAACAGTGTAAACCGGTCTATATTGTACTCAAAAGCACAATAAAATCATCAAAATAATCATTTAAAAAAAGTGAGTCAAAATATGAAGTAATCTAAGAATTCGTGGAGTCTACAGTGTTCTTCCATTTACATTATAAAAAGAGGCTATATAAAAAAAAGCTGTCAATAAATGAGACGTTAACAACCAAAAAAGAAAAACTAACGAATTTAATGTGGTTGGAGTCAGATAATATAAAATAAAATAAAAATATTGCAAAAGCAATGTGTTAGAAAAAAAAAAAAATGTTACAACAAAGATGGAGCAGTTAATAGATACATTCACACATTATTATGAGTTACCAGGGGGCCACAAGTGCAGAGGTAGTCATTGCCAAACAAGCGTATCTTCGACATAGTCTTTAACCTTGTAATATGCTTTTTTGGTTAAGACACGCTTAATATGGGTTTTGAACTTTCCTTCGCTAAGTTCAGTCACCGCTTTTGGTAGCTTGTTATAAAAGCGTATGCTATTTACTAAAAATGACTTACTGGTCTTGGCTAATCTCCATTTGGGTAATATAATTTCGTGTTTACTACGAGTATTTATATTATGGAAATCGCTTCTAATCTTGAAAAGTCCTAGGTTTTTACGAACATACAAAATACTTTCTAAGATATAAAGAGAATGATAAATCTTTAGAGAATGATAAATGATAAATCTTTAATAACTACTAATAAAACTGATTTGTTTTAAACATAACAATATTTTTTTTTTGTAAAAAATAATCAAACCATAATATAAAAGTCGAGTCGGCGAAAAAAATACTATTTTTAAAATTATTCCATTCTCAGATGAAAATCATCACGCTATCATCGATAAGGAGCCAAGTAGATAAATTAAGTCCTCTAGTCAATTTTAAAAGCAAGTCATCGAAGACCATAGCGCAGTGGTGTAGTTATTAGACTGACGTTGGCCGATGTTTGTTCGAATCTCGGATAGTTTGTTTTTATGTGATGGATTTTTTTTGTAATCACAAAACTCATATTTTTGCATTATTGACTTATTACTTATTTACTTTTTTTATAGAGTCTGGTTTGGATCAGCACTTTCGAAACAGTTTGACGTTGCTGCGAGTGATGACCAACACTGGAGCAACCGCCTGAGGGAGCTAGTCTCAAGGATTATCGCAATCGGCTGCTAGACTTGCGTTCCGTCATTTCATTGTTTTATGGAGACAAGCTTATGGCTGCCCCCCGCAAGGCCCCCTTGGGTGTAGCACCGCCGTGTCTTCGTGGAGGCGATCGGTGACGGCGACTACAGCCTGTATTCAAGGCGTAGCCTGCGTTTGGCCATCAATATGCGATTGGTTGGGTGGAGATACACGCGCTCAAGATTTCGCCGAAATTCATTTAAAAGGAGACTCTTCATGGAATAGTTCCCACTATGGAAAAACAATTCCTCTGATAAACAGAGACGTCAGTCATATACAAACCAAAAAATAGTGGGTAAATGAACAAGTAATTCAAACTCCCAAAATGATCAAACTGCAACAATCAATGCAAGCATGCTCTTTCAGATTCTTTATAAGTACTGTAGTGGGGAAAGATGACATATCCGTAGTTTGGATTCGCTTTTGGCTTTATACTATCAGTGTACGTTATCTAGCTAAATGTCGGTGTGAGTGTCATTCTCAATTTCGACACAGTCTCAACTGCGAAAATCAGTAGTTCGACTACTCATTACTTCGACAAAAGATATTAGACCAGGGTAGAAGCCTTTAAAAATAATAAAAAGTGAAAAAAAATAATAGTAGGATGAAACCCATTAGAAAAGGAGGAGAATATTATAAAAATGAAAGGAAAAATAATTTACGGGCGATCTGAGGTCGGGAAGGGGATGGGGGTGAGTTTTTAAGGGTAAAAAACGGTTTTTCTCGATTTCCGGCAAAACTAAAAGTCCTATGGAAAAAAGTCAAACGGCAAAGTTGTAGGTAATAAAAAGATCTAAAACTTTTGGATTTACACTTTTTTCACAAAACCTTAAAATTTATGTGAAAAATTCAAAAAACTAAGTTTTTGGTTTTTTATTTTTATCTTTTTAAAAAATAAAATTTTTTTCACGAAATTTGGTGAAAACTTACCTTTTTATGTCCCAAATACGCTGTAATTTATTTGATTAGAAATATTTATTTTTTCACCTTATTTTGAATTAATATCGAAAAAGCACCCGTCAAAATATCAGCTTTTTTCAAAAAGTTGGTATGTTTTCTGTTCGTTGAAATCTCTACTTTCCGATGGTGAAAAAAAATATATATGTTACCATAGTAAATCTTCTCAGAAAATGCAAAAAATCGAAAAAAACTCGAATTCGAAATTTTTTTTTAAATTATAATATACAATTTTGAGCTATTTATTAAAATTTTACACTTTAATTACTCGAAAAACGTAAGATTACATATTACATTGATAAAAAAAAAAATTGCAAATCAAAATATACTACTATAATTAACAAACAAATAAGTTAATAAAATTAATATTCAATAAGACATCTACAATATTTGCAGAAAGTAGTCGAATCTTCTTTAAATTATATGCGTAGATGCCTATTTATAATTATTTTTAGATAACTTATATACCTGAGTGACCTACGAAAAATTTTAGCCCATCAAAAGGTATTTCATAGAGAAGTGGGGAAGGGGCTAGGCGGGTCTGGGTCTTACTACGAACATACCTACTATTTCTTAGCAGCTGTAACAACCGTTAGCTTAGCCAGTACCTATTCGAAATACAGTACAGTATACAATATCGTTTATAAAAATACACGTGCATGCTGAGTTTCTTTAATATAATTGTGACAAGATTACTTAAAAAAAACTAACAAGATTAAAAAATAATAATCTCCCTTATTTTGCACAAACAAATTTAGTTACTCCCATGAAAAAAAAATATTCAAAATACATAAAAAATATATTAAAAATCTATAATAAATATATATATATATATATATATTATATTCTTAGCTATGTTTTTTATGTCTTTTAAGATATAATTTGAAAGTATCTAAAATATGTTTGAAATGTATAAAATATATATGCAAATCGGCCAAAAGTTAGTTATTAAAAACATATTTACGATAAATATTTTATATAAATTTATTATAGATTTTTAATATATTTTTTATGTATTTTGAATATTTTTTTTTCATGGGAGTAACTTAATTTGTTTGTGCAAAATAAAGGAGATTATTATTTTTTAATCTTGTTAGTTTTTTTTAAGTAAACTTGTCACAATTATATTAAAGAAACTCAGCATGCACGTGTATTTTTATAAACGATGTTGTATGTATACTGTACTGTATTTCGAATAGGTACTGGCTAGGCTAACGGTTGTTACAGCTGCTAAGAAATAGTAGGTATGTTCGTAGTAAGACCCAGACCCGCCTAGCCCCTTCCCCACTTCTCTATGAAATACCTTTTGATGGGCTAAAATTTTTCGTAGGTCACTCAGGTATATAAGTTATCTAAAAATAGTTATAAATAGGCATCTACGCATATAATTTAAAGAAGATTCGACTACTTTCTCCAAATATTGTAGATGTCTTATTGAATATTAATTTTATTAACTTATTTGTTTGTTAATTATAGTAGTATATTTTGATATGCAATTTTTTTTTTATCAATGTAACATGTAATCTTACGTTTTTCGAGTAATTAAAGTGTAAATTTTAATAAATAGCTCAAAATTGTATATAATAATTGAAAAAATTTTTTCGAATTCGAGTTTTTTTCGATTTTTTGCATTTTCTGAGAAGATTTACTATGGTAACATATTTTTTTTCACCATCGGAAAGTAGATTTCAACGAACAGAAAACATACCAATTTTTTGAAAAAAGCTGATATTTTGACGGGTGATTTTTCGATTGAAAATTAGGGTGCTTTTTTGATATTAATTCAAAATAAGGTGAAAAAATAAATATTTCTAATCAAATAAATTACAGCGTATTTGGGACATAAAAAGGTAAGTTTTCACCAAATTTCGTGAAAAAAATTTTATTTTTTAAAAAGATAAAAATAAAAAACCAAAAACTTGGTTTTTTGAATTTTTCACATAAATTTTGAGGTTATGTGAAAAAAGTGTAAATCCAAAAGTTTTAGATCTTTTTATTACCTACTACTTTGCCATTTGACTTTTTTCCATAGGACTTTTAGTTTTGCCGGAAATCGAGAAAAACCGTTTTTTACCCTTAAAAACTCACCCCCATCCCCTTCCTGACCTCAGATCGCCCGTAAATTATTTTTCCTTTCATTTTTATATTATTCTCCTCCTTTTCTAATGGGTTTCATCCTACTATTATTTTTTTTGGTTTTAAAAATTATCGACCCTGGTCTATATCGACGGGTCCCAAGAATAAAATCGTATTTTAAAAAAAAATGAATTATCAATTGAGGTTTTAAAGTTCTGTGAAATAAGTCATAAAATACCTAGTGTCTTATTTTTCAATAAGATTTTGTTCTTGGGACCCGTCGATATATTCGACTAGCATTAGTCCGACAGAGTAAACTTCGACAACACACACCTTCGAAGAACACTACTTCGACAGATTCCTTCTTCGACTTGCACTTGTTCGGCGGATCTCTATTACGACGGATCATACGTTCGAATAATACTACTCAGAAATGTGATGAA
Source organism: Mythimna ferrago (assembly GCA_910589285.2). NCBI lineage: Eukaryota > Metazoa > Arthropoda > Insecta > Lepidoptera > Noctuidae > Mythimna > Mythimna ferrago. The sequence continues at coordinate 28,029,431 of OU342684.1, forward strand.
AATAATTGAATTCTTTTTAATGGTCATATTCAAATATATATATAATAAAAAAAATATTAAGCATTATTATTTTTTTCACCAAGTAAAACATATTTTAGCTTTTCCATACATACCAGCATCTGAAATCTCTGCAGTTTTTAATTTAATACAAGAAAAAGTTTTAAGTGTTAGTGGTAGTTCGTAACTTTAAGGGGCCTTGGCTTTATTTTTTTGTATGTACCAGTGACATACTGGCAGTTTTGAGTATTTGATGTACCCAAATGTCCTTTCTTTGGCACTGTTCGTCAAGTCGTTGAGCTCCTTAGTAGTCCTAAGTTGAGCAACACGCATACGTTCAAATGATTGCACTGACTGGACTGGTCCACTTAGAATTGTGTGGTTCTTTCTTCAAAAGACCATCTCAGGCTCAATCTGCATGGTTCTCATATGATTTCACCATTACATGTTTTGCTGTATGGACTTTAAAAGAGACTTTGACCCCTGAGCGTCTATGTAATCTTTACTCTTTTTGGACAAAACGCTCCACGCTTTCTTTCATAATAAATCATAGTAAATATTTAATAAAGATGATTACCTACTTATAACCATTTCGCATAGGTTTTTATATTATAGGATAATTATTTATCGTTCGTCAGGAACTGAAATTGTTTATGTTTACCTGCGATCTAATGAAGATTTGGCAAAGGGAAAACTTTTGAGTCATCAAACTAAATGTCCGAATTATTTTGTAATTTTTAGTGCGTGCTAAAAGCGTGTTTTTTAGTTTTTTAAACTATTATTTTTATTTTATACTTTTTAGTCTTCTTATTATTCAATTTTTTCGTATCCCATTCAGCAAATCCTTTCATTTAATACCCATATCATGGGGGTGCATTTCAAATAGCCAATCCGCCATCTTGGATGTCCACCATGTTGGATTTAAGTCACGTGACTATTTTTTCGTATTCCTGACAGCAAACCCTTTCATTTGATACCCATATCATGGGGGTGCATTTCAAATAGCCTGTCCGCCATCTTGGACGTCCGCCATATTGGATTTAAGTCACGTGACTATTTTTTTTTTCGTATTCCTGACAGCAAATCTTTCATTTGGTCCCATATCATGGGGGTGGATTTCAAACAGCCAGTCCGCCATCTTGGATTTGTAATGACGTTTCTTAGCTAGTCATGTATTGTGAACTCAGAGCGTGTGCAAAATTTCATCCTAATCGAAGACCGGGAAGTGGGTCAAATTAAGATTCAAGATTTTCTTACATACATAGTTAGTTACAAGTGAAGCTAATAAAAGCGTGTTAAAAAGAAACATTAAATTGTTTAATTTGCAGAAAAAAGTTAGTGTCCACTTTTTTTCAGGTTTACATTATTTTATGTAAACCCTTCTAGAATCGAACTTAAATTGGTTTAAATCAAACTATTTATTTGCAATAGGCCAATAAAAAAGGCACTTTTGAATGTCCATATTTACAGTAAAAATATGAATACTGACTATGAATTTAGTATAGCTTAAAAATTTTGAAATAACAAGTTTGTGCTAATTTATAATACATTTACATTATAATACCAACTTGTTACCCACCGGTGACATACATAATTCACAATAACGTAATGATATGATGTCCAAACTTTACTGTTTTATAAGAAATAATAGCTCAATTTAAACAAACCATTTTTATTATAATACGAACGTGTAGTCCACTAGCAAACCACTCAAGTTAAAATAATATAATTTTTTGCAATTGAGGCCGTTGTTGAGCTTTAAAATACTTGGCCTACATTTATTATCATCATCATCTTCCTGCCCTTGTCCCGTTTTATTTCGGGACGGCGCAACACGATTTTTTCTTTATTTATTACTAGCTGTACCCGCGCGGCTTCGCTCCCGCTCTTCCCTACTTCAGCCTACTATACCCTACTCTACCCTACTATACCCTACTCTACCCTACTCTACCCTACTTTACCCTACTCTACCCTACTCTACCCTACTCTACCCTACCCTACTATACCCTACTCTACCCTACTCTACCCTACCCTACTCTACCCTACCCTACTCTACTCTACCCTACTCTACCCTACTCTACCCTACTCTACCCTACCCTACTCTACTCTACCCTACCCTACTCTACTCTACCCTACTCTACCTTACTCTACCCTACACTACCCTACACTACACTACCCTACTCTACCCTAAACTACACTAATTTTCATTTTTTTTTCCATAAGAACCTTCTCCTCATAATAACGAACACAACAAAAAAAAATTTAGCGAAATCGGTCCAGGCGTTGTTGAGTTATGCGCTTACCAACACATTTTGCGATTCATTTTTATATTATAGATATTGCTTCAAAACTCAAGCAAACCGAGGTTGCATACAGTACACCCTTGCAAGTGTTGCTATGAATACACATACCGTACTGTACCATACAATCAAGTTAGTTTGCATAACCTATTGTGCATGAGTGTTGCTTTTATGCAAAACTGGAACTTGTATTAGGAGATTATTACACTAGCACGCACCACTCATGGTGCGTGCTAGTGTGATAATCGCTTAAGCTGTCACTTTATTATTCAAATTCAAAAACATTTATTTCAAATAGACCATTTGCAAGCACTTTTGAATAGTCAAATGTCGGTCAGTCTAAGAAAAGTGAAGCTAAATTGCACGTTCGAAAGCATAGATCTCTCTGGAGAAGAACATGCAAGAAACTCCATGGACACTCTTTTTTTCACATATTATGAGTTAAGTACATCGATCTTGGTTACATATTTCTTGTCGCTTCTATTATGTGAGCACAATGTAGATACAGGTCGCGCGGTGAATCAAGATCGCTCGGTGAAAGTAGTGGGGGCAATCGGCGCATGTGTACAATTGCGCACAGAAATTCTTAGTATGTTAAGATTTTATTTTTAATTTCGTATGTTTGAACCTTAGTAACATAACTTATAATAACACTAGTTTTTGATTGTAATTTATCTTGTAAGTAGGTAAATTCAAAAAATTAAAAATTATAAAATAAAACATAAAATTAAAAAAAATAATTTCGTTAGTTTCTTTCTTTAACGTAATAATTCACGTCGTAAACCATTTTTCTGGCTAGCCGTTTTAAAACTTTATTTTTAACCATTTCTTTTTACGACTACGTATTACTATTACGATAACACAAGCTGTACGCAACAGTACCCAAGTACAACAGTATCCAATGAGAGGCGAGAACGCAACGCGGGAATTGAAGAGCGACTCTATCTACCAATGACGTGTCGCCGACGGCGCACACCCGCCCGTACGTCGCCAAATAGACCGTAGAATTGAATACTGCGCATGCCCCTTCCACTTTTGCCGAGCGATCTTGATTCATCGCGCGACCTGTACTTACGTAATAATAATAAATTTTTTATTTAAAAAAAAAGGTAATTAAAAATAGAAACCGAATTAAGCCACTGGCAGCTAAGAGATGACCAGTCTCAACCGATGGCACCCGTTCACGGGCATGACACGTGCATCAGCCCCACTCAGCTCAACCATTTTGAAGAGAACTGAATGACCCAATAACACATGCCACCATCAGCAAGACATTTGGGTGAGCATGACAAACTCTCAAGTGCCATACTTGTAATGTCAAGCAAGTTGTAACCTAATCAAGATGCTCCATGGTGCTTCACATTCACAAAACTTGAAAAAAAAAAGTGCTTCTACATTAGACAATGCTATTTTGTTTCTAATTAAAAAAGGTAATAAATTATCATAAGCTCTATTGAAATAAACAAATAAATAAAATAAAAAATACATTTCGAAAGCAAAAATACAAAAACCGGCCAAGTGCGAGTCGGACTCGCCCATGAAGGGTTCCGTAGCAGCAAGTAACATAATATAAAAGTTCTTGTAATGTGTTGTAACTGATCGATGTTTTAACAATAGTGTATTTTTTTCGATTTATGACGCATTAAAAAAAAACTACTTACTAGATTTCGTTCAAACCAATTTTCGTTGGCAGTTTTTATAGTAATGTACATCATATATTTTTTTTAGTTTTATCATTCTCTTATTTTAGAAGTTAGAGGGGGGGGGGACACACATTTTACCACTTTGGAAGTGTCTCTCGCGCAAACTATTCAGTTTAGAAAAAAATGATGTTAGAAACCTCAGTATCATTTTTGAAGACCTATCCATAGATACCCCACACGTATCGGTTTGATGAACAAAAATTTTTGAGTTTCAGTTGTAAGTATGGGGACCCCCAAAATTTATTGTTTTTTTCTATTTTTTTATGAAAATCTTGATGCGGTTCACAAAATACATCTACTTACAAAGTTTCAACAGTATAGCTCTTATAGTTTCGGAAAAAAGTGGCTGTGACATACGGACGGACAGACGGACAGACAGACAGACAGACAGACATGACGAATCTATAAGGGTTCCGTTTTTTGCCATTTGGCTACGGAACCCTAAAAAGGGGAATAGTATCTCTTCCAATATTTATAAATATTATATAAAAAAAAAACTAATCTTAAGGTAAAACTGGCTGTAGTTGTGGAGCAGGACCGGCATTTAGCCAAGCATTTTTATCAAGGAGATAATCTGCCAGTTTATAATATTATGCTTGTCTACATAGTGTGCATTAAACATGTTTTGGACTCATTTAGTTGTAGAATCTCAATTGGTATTTTATTATAAAATTTTACACAGTACCTCATAAAAGAGCTATTGTTAAGTACTTTGTTATGGTTTCAATTATAAAATCAGTTAATTTGTTTTGTAAGTAGGTAGTCACAGCTTGAGGTTTTCAGATAATTCTCCATGGACCTGTATGTAAAGCAAATCATATCTTTTTTTTTGCAACAGAGACTAACAACTATGACCTTCATAGTTTATTGCTCCATACATTTTACTAGAATATGAGTGAGAGGGGAATGAAAAGAATGAGGGTAAGTAAGCAGACGATGACACACCAGCTTACTGGCCTCGTTGTTGCCGTGGTGTATTGTTTACACACTCAGATAGCACTCATTATTTTTTTTTTACACATTACAGTAAAAAAAATAATAATTTCAGAGAATGTATATACACTTGAGAGCAAAAAAATCGCACATGGCTTGTAATTTCGTTTAATACTGTTTTTTTCTTAAATCTAAACATATTGAATACAAATAATTAAGTAAAATTAAAGCATACAAACATAGCTTTATAAAAACACAAAATTAAGATCATTGAACTTCACATAACTCACAAAAACCAGCGGTTTACCCAATTCCCCAAATTCACCCATTTGCATTTCACTACTTGCACCTTTACCTGGAGCTACAAAAAGGGTGCTGTTTTGGAGTTTTAATCAATTTCGGGTAACGTGATAGCGTCTTTATTAGAAACAGGTGGATTTACTGGAAAAATATCGATACCATGCCCGTAGAGGCCGTTCAAGTTATTGCCTTGCCTAAAGCAGGCCATAATCAAAATGAAGTCGCTCGACAGCAAAATTTTAGCCGCTTCCCTATTCGTCTGGTATACCAAAGGTTTCAAGAGACCCGTGGGTATATTCGGCGACCAGGATCTGGCCGGTGGTGCATAGGATCAGGGTGTGATTATCGCTTTCCTGTAACAAGTACTTTGAGAAATCGGCTACTGAACACGATTGAACTGACACAAAAGCTTCAAGAAGTTCGCAATGTCAGTGTAACTCAGTTGACGATTAGGAAAAGACTGGGTGAAGCAGGCCTGACTGCAAATCTCTCAGCAAATGGTACCAAATTGACCACAGCTCACCGACAAGCCCGGCAATAATTTGCCACGAAACACTTAAATTGGATGTATGCCTAATGGCAGGCTGTTGTGTTTTCTGATAAGTATAGAATGACTTAGATGACCATGATGGATGCTATAGGGTCTACAGATGGTCATCATGGCAATTTTAACAATGCTGCATAAGCAAACAAGTGGGTTTTAGAAGCACTTTGGGGTGGCATAATGTTGGACACTAAAACTGACATTGTATTCATCACTGGGCCATTACCGGCCTGATATCGAGAGGGTTGAAGGCTTTATGATACATCAAAAAAGTGCTCGAAGAATATGTAGACTTTTTTCCCTTAATGCAGAACAACACCAGATCGTATGTCGCTAGAACAGTTTGCGACTACATGTAAGACGTTGGAATCATTGCGATAGAGAGGCCAGCTCGTAGTTCTGATCCCAATCCAATTGAGAATATCTGGAATGACCTTGAAAGAAGACTTAGTGCAAAAAGCCTGGCTCTCCACGCCTCCAAGAGTTTCAATTTGTCATTGACGAGGAGTGGGACGTTGTGCCCTAAGATTTCATGGTAAAATTAAAACGGTTGATGAAAAATCGAGTAACAGCTGTAAATAAGGCTAAGGGAGGGAATACACTTTATTGACAATCAGGATGACCAAGAATTTTAAGTTTGACTCTCATTCTTTCTTAAGTGAAATTTGGTAATTTTTCCCATATGTTGGATTTTGTGCTGTAAACCCTTTCAAGGATATTTTTTTACACTGTATTTCATATCATTAGAAAGGCAATTAAATAGGCTTTCAAATAATGTATGAAATGTTTTCAATATCTATACACATTCATGAAAAAAACTGCCTGAATAAAAAGAGTTATGATGTGCGATTTTTTTGCTCTCGAGTGTAGAAAGTGCTTTATTGTACACTAATATTTAATATCTATACTATATAATAAAGCATTGATTTGTGGTGTGACGAGAATGGATAAAGTGAGAAATGAGTATATTAGGGGAAGTTTGAAAGTGGCACCAGTGACTGAAAAGTTGAAAGGGAATCATTTGTCTTGGTATGGTCATGTGAAAAGGAGGGACGAAATGCATGTGGCTAAAAAAGTCATGAGTTTACATGTGGATGGATGGAGGGGGAGAGGGAGGCCAAAGAAAAGATGGATGGATTGTGTGAGAAGCAATATGAAAGAAAAGGAATTTAGTGATAGTGTGACGAGTGACAGGATAGAATGGAAGAAAGAAACGTGTTGCGTCGACCACAAATAAAACGGGACAAGGGCAGGAAGATGATGATGACTATATGAGGTCTGTTCAAAAGAAAAGGTGAATTTTGAATTTTCGCGGGCTGTGTACATTCGATTTTCGAATTTTTTTTTTTTTTGGTACACATATGTTTATCATAAGTTGGCATTGTCAGCCAGTTTGAATTAGTAGTTTGTTGTTGACAACTGAAAAAGTTAGTTATGTTTTTGTGTGTTCTTCGATTTTTCACTTTTGAAAAAAATTCGATCAAAGAATTATGTATTAAATTTTGTGTTAAAAAAGGAATAAAGTGCTCCAAAGCACTTTGTGGCATTTGGCAAGTCCACTTTGTCTCAAAAAAGCGTTTATAAGTGGTAAAAGCGCTTTACAGAAGGTCGAGAAGATGTTGATGACGATGAACTGATGGCCATACTGAAAAGCGCATTTCAGAAGTGCTTCGAGGATTGGAAAAAGCGCTGGCATAAGTGGATTATATCTGAAGGGGATTACTTTGAAGGGGACAAAATGGATATTGATGAATAGATAAATACTTTTCAAAAAAATTCAAAATTCACCTTTTCTTTTGAACAGACTGTGTATAATAAAGTAAGAGTTTTTTGTTTGTTTAAATGTGCAGATGAAAAAAGTAGTATATATGTGGTAGACAGGTTTATAACAAGTAGCATAGGCTATTATAACATTACACTACCACCCACAAAAGCTGACCGGTAAGTAGACTCAGGTGAAACAACAGGGGATAGCTAGTTTTTTGGTAAAGTCAAATCTCAACAATTATTTAGAATAACAAATGACTGCCATTTATTGCAACGGCCTTGAGACATTGGATGTGTGCATAAACCATTTGAAGGTTGTTTCATTGAGTTACACCTGGCTTATATAAACAAAGTTTACACAAGACACATCCACAGCTCATCAATCACGGGACTGACAACAGGGAGATCTGTAGCCGTGATTCATCAACATCTCAGTTTTAAGTTCATAGGTACTCACTTTTCATATTATCCTGTTCTCTGAGATGGGGCTAGTTTATAGGACCAAATTAAATATTATGAATCAAATTGTAATACAAGCAGAGCAGCAGCATACAATTTAAACAGGAGACTATCATGTTGATATCTAGCCACTTACAATACTATCTTATGGCTGAACTGCCTAGTGACTAACAAGAGCTATGAATAGCCATAGTAAAGTTATGTAACAAATAAGCATTGAAAGAAAGTTATTAGCTCTTCCGGTGTTTATTATGTTATTGTTGGTAAACAAAACCTTTAGACATTTCTCTATCTTCTGGCAATTATCCTTTGATAACACAAAATGAAGTTACCAACTATCAATTTCGATTGACTTATTGATTTCTATGAATTATTGATATACAATACGAAGACAAAACACAAATAACAGTGTATATGCTATGCATTGATGCCCTTAAACGCGTGTTGAATCGACATTAGACCATTTCGCATTAAAATATCAAAGGACAATCGACTGAACTCTAGGTGCAAGGTGCCCTGAAGCTGCAAAGCACAGGTGAAGACAACAAGGAAGTGTTAGGGCGAGATGCGCGCGGCGATGCACCGGAGCTGTCGGGCGCCTGGGACTTACCGCGGTGAGGTCCGTGTCGAAGTATCGCCGGGCATCGCTGCTGATGGGACTCATCAGCAACGCCACAATTTCCTCTAATCTTTGTGAATTCATACTCCACCGTTTTTCTCTCCGGGACAAAAAATGATCCCTGGAAATAGCGTCCTCGAATTGAAAACATAACTGACTGATACTGAAAGGCGTCGCGGGCAGCGGAATACAACACAACTACAAAGTTTAGCTACATCAGTGGCGCGAAACTTGCTGTCAACGACACCTTTTCAATTTTGGAAACTTTGTTTCAAAATTAAATCACAATCATCTTTTTTTAGATTTATGTAAACATTGAAAAATACCTTTGGTCTCCTATGCAGTCGGCGTCCATTTTACAAACATAAAATCGTACAAATAGGAAGAACGTAATAACAACGGTGGCCATTTATTTATGTTTTCGTGGGAGACATTCCGCTCGCTGTCAAGTCAAAGTCCCGAACGTACTCTGTTCTGTTCGACGCTATGAAACAGCACCGCATGGACTAGTCTATGGCTTACTAAATTCCACACTAAAATGTGTAAACATAAAAAATAAATAAATAAATTATATTTAATCAATCTAAATAAAAAATAAAATGTTTAATTTTCCATTTTTTTAATATAAACAAAACGATTTTGTTTTTATGTGTGCAAAAGTAGCTTATCATTTTGCTTCTGGCAATAAATAATCCTTCTCGTCTCGTCAAAACTCCAAGGCATTGAACTTTGGGAAAATAAATAAATATAATTTGATTGAAATTCGATTAGAAAAGTAAACAGGTTGTGTGTGTGAAACGTAGTGGGTTATGAAGATTAATATTAATAAACATAAGGGTTAAAAGTAATCTTGAAACATTGTTATTAAATCCGAATAATTTATCGTATCGAAAGCCATGGGTATGTCTCGGTGCTACTCGCTGATGAAGTGCTTACTGATACTCTTCAATATAATTTTTCTGGTAAGAATAACAAGCTGAAAACTTTATTTACCTTTTGATGTGATAGAGTAGACTTCGTTTTGTGTTTTCTAATTCACTATCATGGGTGCTTCTAATTCTATTATTAATGTTTATTGATTAACTTAATTGCTAAAGTTTAGCTATAGTTACTTTTTGCTTCATTCTTCATATCATATGGTTGTAATTTATAAACTAGTCAGGTGAAATAAACGTGTGGCCTATTTACGCTCCAGCGAAAAGTAAACAACTTTACGACGATGTAAGTCGCTGCATGTGTAGCACTGTTCGGTTTGCGTTTCTTATGTTCATAGTTCTCAACGTAGTTTATCCTGGCGTCCTGGATTGACTCATTTCGTACTGTTCCAGTGCGTGGGCAGCATGGCGTGCGGGTTCGCAGGCTGGGCGCTGTGGGACGGGCGCGGTAACGAGAGCGGGTCGGCGCGCGCGGGGCTGCTGGCACTGGCGGCGTGGGGCGGCGTGCTGGCGCTGGGCGCGCTGGCGGCGCTGTGCGGCGCGGCGCGCAGCTCGGCGCCGCTGCTGGCGGCCGCCTTCTCGCTGCTGGCGCTCACGGCGGTGGCGGAGGCGGCGGCGGCGTGGTGGGGCGCGGCGCACCAGCCGCAGCTGCGGCGCGCGCTGCTGGACGCGCTGGACCACACGGTGCGCCACGAGTACGGCGTGCTGCACACGCGCACGCAGCTGCTCGACGTCATTCAGCAAGGGGTGCGCTACCTTCAACACTTATGTTTCTTCATAGCATAGCATAGCATAGTCGGCCTTATAATATTCCCACTGTTGGTACTCAGAACTCCTCTCTGGGAGAGGGAATGGGCCATAACCCACCACGTGGAACCAGTGCAGGTTGGCGGATGTCACATGTATTCGAATTTTTGGTTCCAGGACATGACGGTTTCCTCACAATGTTTTCCTTCACAGTTTTGAGAGCAGTGGTGATGAAATAAAGTACACAAAGTAATTTGCCTGACTGGGTTTGAACCCGTGACCTACAACTCGTAAGTCTAGGCCGTTACTACTTGGCCACCACTGCTCTCCGCTTCACTCAAAGGTTTAACCCGTTGACTGCCAGAACGCAGATCTACCCGAGACACAATTGCTTTTTAATTGTGTCTCTAATTACGGCATTCGGGAGGTTAAGCTACTGAGCTAAGTACAGGATAGGCTCAACCTACTTCTCTGTTATCAAATTCATTTATATCTTGATTCATTTTTGAAACACTGATGGGACAGCTATAATAAAACTATGAAGGATACTTATGCTTGGTTATTTAACCCAAAATTTTATATATGTATTTTGTAATTAAAATTCTACCAATTATTTTTTTTATTAATAAATTAAATACAAAATGTCATAAATAAACCGTCAAACATCATACCAATTATTACTAGAAATGTTATTATTGTTACGTACGTGGGTAATCAAATGCCGATTTACTGACGAGAGAACTTTATTTACCACAAACAATAACAAATTAGTCCAGTCAACAATAATCCGAATCGCAATTAACACTAGAGTACCGTTACACTATCGCTTAGGTCGTTGAGTAAAATCACTTCGAGTACTAGGGTAGTTCGCTCTTGATCGCAGTCGAAATCACAACTGACTCGCTTCCGGCCGGGGGCTCGTATTTATATGCGGAGCCAAGAAAATTCTAGATACCGACGTCCCACGAACGATCCAGAATTCCAGAACAATTGAATCGCTTCTCGAAGTCATAAATCATTTTTATTACTCGTGGTAATAAGAGTCACTTTCATGCGAATTTCGACTCTATTGTTAACGTCGGAGAGTATCATTTCCCTTATCCTAGATAAATGCCTACCCACTAGTTGTAAGTACTTTGTGGATGTTTCGAGATTTTTCTAAGGCTGGCTACGTACAACCATTCTAGACCTTTCGAACAGCAATGCGTTTTAATTATTACGTGCTACTCTTTATTTTCTCGGAGATATGGCGGGTTCACGTTTAATGGCGTAACAGTGCCCCCCTCTTAGTCATGCTCGTCCCGAGCATTATTAGATCCGTGATACGGCGCCAATCTATCCACATGGACAACCTTGGGTTTCCCTCTTAGCCCTTTCTTGATGCGGTAGGTCACGTCATTAATCCTTTTTAACACGGTGTAAGGTCCCTCCCATCGAGCTTGGAGTTTCGGCGACTTCCCTTTCCGTCGAAGCGGGTTGTGGAGCCAGACCAGTGTACCTTCCTCAAATCCCTTGGCATTGGCATTACGGTCGTATCTAGTTTTCATTTTTACGCTGGCGTTCATGCTATTCTCACGAACTCGTTTATGCACTTCGTCCAATTGATCTTGAAGGTCACTTACGTAGTCCGTAACTGGCTTAGTCTTGTCAGGTGGCACGCCAGTTATGGCATCGACTGGAAGTCTCATTTCCCTGCCGAAATTCACTCTTGCTGGGGTATGTCCCGTGCTATCATGCACTGCCGATCGGTAAGACATCAGAAATAGTGGAATATACCGGTCCCAGTCCTTCTGATGGTCATCGACAACCTTAGCCAGGTGATTCTCCAGGGTTTGGTTAAACCTTTCCACCATTCCGTCCGACTGCGGGTGCGCAGGTGTTGTGCGTGTCTTATAAATTCCCAGAAGTGTACACATTTCCTGGAACAGCGCAGATTCGAAGTTACGGCCTTGATCGGAATGGATTTCCAAAGGTGCGCCATACCGACATACTACTTCTTCGACCACCTTCTTCGCCACTGTCGTCGCTTCCTGATTGGGTATGGCGAAGACTTCGGGCCACTTTGTGAAATAGTCCTGGATCACCACTATGTACTTGTTTCCGTCATTTGTAACTGGAAAAGGTCCAGCGACGTCGATAGCGATGCGTTCCCATGGGGCTCCCACATTGTACAGCTGAAGCCTGCCCCTGCTCCTAGTCTGTGGTCCTTTCACAGATGCGCACGCTGTACATTTCCGACACCATTGCTCTATGTCATCTCTACAATTGAGCCAGTAATACCGCTGTCTCACTTTCAGTAGAGTTTTCTTGATGCCCAGGTGTCCTCCAGAAGCACCATCGTGTATTTCCTGTAGCAGGGGGACTACTTCACATCGTGGTACTATCACTTGTGTGGTCACCTCCTTGCCATCGTTCGATTCCCATTTCCTACAAAGCACATCATTTTCTAGGACTAAACTGTCCCACTGTGCCCAGTAGCTCTTTGTGACGGGACTATGTGACGATACTTCACTCCACTGGGGCCTAGTTCCGCTACGCTTCCAGTCCAGTATAGGTCGAATATCGTCATCTTCTTCCTGGGACTTCTTGAAGTTGCCTTCAGCCCTAATTAAATTAACGTGTTCTCGGGCTTCATTCTGTTGGCAATGTCTGCAGTCCACATTACATGGACGTCGCGACAGGGCGTCAGCATTGTTATGCCCTTTTCCACTACGATGTTCTGTTACAAAGTTAAATTCCTGCAGCTGCTCGAGCCATCTTGCAACTTGGCCCTCAGGGTTTTTAAATTGTAGAAGCCATTTCAATGCAGCGTGATCCGTCCTCAACGTAAATTGTCTTCCTATGAGGTACTTGTGGAAATGCTGCAAGGTTTTAACCACAGCCAGCAGTTCTCGTCGAGTCACGCAGTAGTTTCTTTCTGGCTTTGAAAGTGCCTTACTGAAGTAAGCGATTACGACCTGTCTGTCACCTTGCACCTGTGACAACACTCCACCAATTCCCGTGTTGCTGGCATCGGTATCAACGACAAATCTTCCGTCTCTGCTCGGGTACCCCAGTATAGGCGCTTCACATAACCGTTCTTTTAGCTCGTTGAATGCTGACTCACAGTCGTCGTTCCAGATAAAATCTCGTTTATCCTCAGTCAGCTGATGTAGAGGTTTTGCAATGTCCGAAAAATTCTTGACAAACCGCCTGTAGTATGTGCACAACCCTAGAAATGCACGTACTTCCGTTTTGTTCTTTGGAACCGGCCACTGTTGGACTGCCTTTATCTTCTCAGGGTCGGTTCTCACCCCGTCAGCGGAAATAACATGTCCTAGGTAGCTGACCTCCTTCTTGAACAGGGCGCACTTCTTTGGGCTTAGTTTTAGGTTAGCCCCTCGTATCCTGGTGAACACTTTCTCCATATTCCTCAGGTTTTCCTTAAAAGTGCGACCCATTATAATGACGTCATCTAAATATACCAGACAGACGTCACCAAGAAGGCCCACCATGACTCTCTCCATGAGGCGTTCAAACGTCGCTGGAGCGTTGCATAACCCAAAAGGCATGACGTTAAATTGCCACAGGCCGCTGCCAATACCCGTACTGAACGCTGTCTTTTCTTTATCTTTCTCGCTGATTTCCACTTGCCAGTAGCCACTTTTCAAATCAATGGTCGAAAACCACTTCATGCCACTGAGCATATCCAGCGTATCGTCTATCCTTGGTAACGGATAACTGTCCTTCTTCGTCACATTGTTCAGCATTCTGTAGTCCACACAGAATCTTGTGCTGCCGTCCTTCTTCTTCACCAGAACGACGGGGGAAGACCATGGGCTCGTAGAAGGCTCAATTATTCCGCTATCAGCCATGTCCTTTACCATTTCTGCTACCTCAGATTCCTTAGCCCAGGGTATGCGGCGCGGTCTCTGTTTAATTGGTCTCGCATCACCTGTATCTATCTCAAGCTTGACGAGACCTGTTCTCCCGCAGTCTTTTCCCGTTGCAAAAATATCTCAAAACCGCAGCAGAAATTCCTTGGCTTGCTGTAGTTCCGAAGTCGATAAGTTGCTCTTAGAATTTTCCAGAAGTTGCTGGATGTGATCAGTTTCGACTTTGGTCGTGTCTTGCTTTGCTGGAGATTTATTGATTTGACGGAGATACTGAACTTCTTCACATCTCCCAACAACACTGTTTTTCTTCAGTTGGACCTCTTCTTTCCCAAGGTTCACAATCCTGACCTTGGATTTCTCTGTCGTCATAACTAATGTCCTCGCGGTGATGATCTCCGGGTGCCGGCCAGTATCCTCTACCAAAACACATCTTGATTGCCTGATTTTCTTGAGAAACTTTACTTCGACTAAGGTTTCTGTTCTCGGAGCCAGTGTAGTATTCTTTAAACAGTAGAGGTTGCATGAGTTAATTCCTCGCAGGAAGACTTCTTGATCTGGGAATTTCAATACTCCCCTGTCGATATCTAAAATACATCGGTTATTCCGCAAGAAGTCGAGACCCAGTATGCAATCGTCGGTAATATTCGCAATTAACGCAGGATGGATATACACTTGATCACCGATTTTGATCTCAATTTCTGTATCACCGAGGACGGAGACTGGCTGGCCGGTTGCTGTCTGAAGTCGGCAGGATGGGGACTCTCTTTGCCACAAGATGGTGCGTTTCAGCAACTCAGGTCTTATAACAGTCCGTGACGCCCCCGTGTCAATGGTAAAATTGCAAGCCCGATGATTCAGCGTCCCTTCGATGATCAAACTATTTCCGTTCTGAACTTGATTGATGGTGATGGTTGGGGCCTTCAGTTGACCAGCCAGCACCCGCCCCGCGGCCCTGGCGACATTTAGTTTAACGACTCCTCGTTAACTTGAGTTCCGGAGTCCACACTCCCCTTCTTCCTCTTGGGGCAATCGGTACGAATGTGCCCTTTTTCTCCGCACCCGTAACACGTCGGGATATAGCGGGACTTTGCTGAAGAAGAAGCCACCACTTCTCGGTGACGTGGTTGCGTTGTAGGCGAGACCACCACTTCCCGAACCCTATGCGTACGAGAATCGTTTCGTACTGCTTCCACTTCCAAAGCGTGTGCCATCGCACTCTTTAAAGATTGGTGGTGTCCGAGTCGCACTGTAGCCCTGACTTCAGGATCCCGTAGACCGTCGATAAATGCTTGCACCAGATTCACTTCCACCATCTCTGGTGTCATCGACATGTATGCACGCCGGACCAGCCGTTCAACCTCGACTCCCCACTGCTGGAGGCTCTCGTTCGACCTCTGCGTTCTCTCGCGTAACTGCGCGCGGAAAACGTGCTCGAGGTGTTTGTCTCCATAACGAGTGTCCAGTCCCTCCATGAGACGCTCCAATGTCCTGCCGTCCGCAGGGAGGTTCTCTAGGACTAGCAGGGCGTCTCCTCGTAGAGCCAAAGTTAATGCCGCAAAAGACTGCTTATCATCCCAGCGGTTTGTTTCGACCAATGTCTCGAATTGGTACTTAAATGCCGTCCAGGAAGACGTGCCATCAAAACGCGGCACATCAAATTTTGCGGCAGATGCACAGGGGGTGTGCGATGATGAGCCGACAGCAACGGGTTCGCGTGCTTCGAGCTTGATAATTTTTTTGTTGATGTCCAGCAGGCTTGTTTCGAGGCTATCAGCTCGGGCGGAAACCTCCTTGACCTCTACGGTGAGATTCTTTACCTTCTCGCCCAACGTGACGAGGCCGTGATCGATCTTATCGAGGATTAGGTTCTGCTTAGCCTCCTGTTCGCGGCGAGCAGCTTCTTGATTAGCCGCGATGAGGTCCTGGAGCTTGCGCTGGTTGGCCTCCTGATCGCGGCGAGCGGCTTCCTGTTCGCGGCGAGCTTCTTCCTGGTTCGCTGCGATTAGGTCCTGAAGCTTACGCTGGTTGGTCTCTTGTTCGCGGCGAGCGGCTTCCTGGTCGCGGCGAGCGGCTTCCTGGTCGCGGCGAGCGGCTTCCTGGTCGCGGCGGACAGCTTCCATACTAGCTTGCATGGCGGCCAACACCGCAGCGAGGTTCAATTCCGAGGATGGTCCTGTTGGCGCCTCAGCAGCTTCTGTTGCTACCATACCAGCCTGATCTTCCTCCTCCATACGATGACGCGCAGCATCCATCTCCATTTGCCTTCTTGTTCGTGGTCGCTGTTCGTCGTCTCTCGGTGTTAATGGCATCCCACTTCTGACACCAGTTGTTACGTACGTGGGTAATCAAATGCCGATTTACTGACGAGAGAACTTTATTTACCACAAACAATAACAAATTAGTCCAGTCAACAATAATCCGAATCGCAATTAACACTAGAGTACCGTTACACTATCGCTTAGGTCGTTGAGTAAAATCACTTCGAGTACTAGGGTAGTTCGCTCTTGATCGCAGTCGAAATCACAACTGACTCGCTTCCGGCCGGGGGCTCGTATTTATATGCGGAGCCAAGAAAATTCTAGATACCGACGTCCCACGAACGATCCAGAATTCCAGAACAATTGAATCGCTTCTCGAAGTCATAAATCATTTTTATTACTCGTGGTAATAAGAGTCACTTTCATGCGAATTTCGACTCTATTGTTAACGTCGGAGAGTATCATTTCCCTTATCCTAGATAAATGCCTACCCACTAGTTGTAAGTACTTTGTGGATGTTTCGAGATTTTTCTAAGGCTGGCTACGTACAACCATTCTAGACCTTTCGAACAGCAATGCGTTTTAATTATTACGTGCTACTCTTTATTTTCTCGGAGATATGGCGGGTTCACGTTTAATGGCGTAACATTATTTTATAGATCTTTTGGAAGGAAAAGGGAACAAAGAATATTTTTATACATAATTTTATTATTAGCTAGCCAGTTTCCGCAACTTTGATATGTTGTATACTATAAAATGCAGCACAATGCCACTTGGTCATTATTTTTCAATTTTTTGTGTGGAACCTTATTCTAAAATAAAAGATAAGTCATCAACATTAGCTATCCACCAATGAAAGGCGGGTGTCGTGTTAAATTGATTGAATTATAATGTTTGATAATGTGCTTGTATTATGATGTGCAGCTGGAATGCTGCGGCGCGGAAGGCCCGCGCGACTGGCAGCACTCGGCGTGGGCGCGCGCGCAGGAGGGCGCAGAGGCGGCGGGGCCGCCGGCCGACGACGCGCTGGACCTGTCAGTGGGCGCGCCCACGCACTACTACTGGGTGCCGCCCTCATGCTGCGTGCTTAGCGATAAACACGAGGTAACCACCATCACAACTTATCACATCTCTTCTATGCCACTTTTGCAATATTTTTCTTTATATAGTTGCGTACGTGGGTATTTAAATGCCGTCGAAATCAAACTGACTCACTTCCGGTAAGCGGCTCGTATTTATATGCGGAGCGAAGAAAATTCTAGATACCAACGTCTCAAGATCGATCCAGAACAATAGGGTTGCGTCGCGGGGCCATAAATCATTTTTTTACACCACCTGCTCGATAATGTAGTTTTATACGTCATACAAACCTCACTTAAAGCAAGTCATTCTATCCCTAGGGAGATAATGTAGTATGGCCGATCCCTAGGGAATAATGAGATTTGAATTTGGAACATCAAAAATCGTCAACATTGTGAATTAAAATGTACGTGCATCGAACATGTTTACTTGAAATTCAAACTGGCCACTAACAAAAAAAAAGAAAATAGAATAAAATGTGCTAACTGACGGGAGCATTATATAAAATTGAAACTATAGAATCTTGGAGTAGGTAGTGAATTTTGTTTGTTTGATGAACTTGTAAATATAATACTTATATTTCTCTAATATATGATTTGGTCTTTTAATTATCTCACAGATGGTGTAAAAAGTAGAGTATGCAACACGGGGATAAAGCTGTCTTTGTCTTGGGCGGCTTGAATTCCTCACTTCACTCAGGTTTTTTTTATTAACTCCCTCGCAATGCTCGGGAGTTAATTTTATGAATCCCTCACTATCGTTCGGGATTAAAATCAGCAACCTTCGTTTCGTTCGGAATTCAACATGCCGCCCGCGACTTAAAGACACTGCTTTATCCCCTAGTCACATAAACTACTATTATTGCACAATGTACCAAGAGTCCCTTTCACGTGAATTCCGACTCTATTGTTAACGGCGGAGAGTACCATTTGCAGCAATGCGTTTTAATAAATGGGTGCTACTCATTATTTTCTCGAAGATATGTTAGTAACGTCTTTCTTTGATTTGTTACATTTAATTAATTATTTGTTATATTATTAGTGCCACTAGTCTAATGTATGAACTAATAGGTATAAACCGCGGCCGATGAATACTGTTTCACCGTAATACAGTTTATACTAGTACGGGGAACAGTGTGCATCAGTTCCGTGTAAGCTAACAATTAGCTAGTGAAATTTGTGATTTTAAATAATTTTGTCGAGTGTTGTTGACTAAGTAAGTACGCAAATAAATGTCTTTTTTTTATCAAATGTTATTTTTTGGCAAGGACATACTTGAGATCTCGATAAAAATACCAAAATCACCAAATGGTTGCTTATAATATAATATAATATTCCACAACTATCACACAACGCCGTCTGGTCCCAAGCTAAGCTGAGCTTGTGTTATGGGTACTAGACAACTGATAAACATACTTATATATTTCTAAATACATACATATTATAGATAAATTACACCCAGACACAGAACAAATAATCATGCTCATCACATAAACATTTGTCCTGGGTGGGAATCGAACCCACGACCTGCGGCATAGCAGTCAGGACCACTAACCGCTAGACCAACAGGCCAGTCATAATATTTGAGAAGTTCCCTCGATTCCTCTTGGATTCCATCACCCGAACTGGATTTGAGAAAATGGGACCAATCTGGAAGCATATCCCTTTAGGAGAAAAAAAAATGCAAATCCGTCCATAAACGAAGGAGTTCCGAGGTAACAACATAAAAAAGAATGAAAAAGCAAAAAAAAAAAAACAAATATAAAAATACAACCGAATTGAAAAACCTCCCCCTTTTTTGAAGTCGGTGAAAAAGAATGAATTGTAATTAAGCTATTTTTACATTGACACCTGATTAATAAAACTGGCAATTTTTATATGTTTGCAAGTAAGGATCACGATAATAGCTGGTTATTGTTTTATGCCATGTATACTTCTCATAAATATTCATGTATTATTTAACATAATTATCCTATGTTCTTCTTTGTATGTGTTCTTGAAATATGATGAAAGAGACTGGTCTCCACGACACAGGGAATCCTAGTGTGGAGACCAGTGAAGTATTTGATGTAAAAGTGTATATTTTTCTTGAACAATAAACCATTATTATTATTTATTATTACTTATCATTATTGTTATTTAGAGATACATCTCGTTTCTGCCGGAGCTGGTTTTTTTTTCTATGGAGCAAGAGCATTCTCCTTTCAATTTGCCGCCAAATCGTAAAACAAATGACAAATGAATGATATTGATGATATTAGTACTCAATAATATTAACAAAGAGTTCTGTTTTCAAAATTTAAACGTATACGGCTGAACATGTCTCAAAAGGTCATGGCCATTTAAATGTTGCGAGGACATCGCATGATCTCCTGCAAGGTGGCTACCCTCCTTACCGACCGGCCCGCCACCGTAGGATTTGGAGGCAACAGTCCTTGCCGGGGCGCCTTGTGGAGTTGATTGGCAGCGCCGGTGGTTCAGGCCATGGTAAGGAGAAGAGGCAATGGGAGGCAGTCACCTTTTTCTATTAAGCAAAAATGCGAGCAAAGGAGGCGGCCGAAACCGTGCGGTGGAGACAAGCTTCACGCCCCGACCCCCGGGGCTACTCGCCGTCCGGCCTTCCTGCTAGGTTGTTCCTGGGAGGATGCCAGCAGTATTGACGAGGCCAGCTAGAACCGATGCCTGCTGGGGCTGTGGATTGTTTGAAGGAGTTACCGTGGCCCTCGCAAAGGGCAACTAAAAGAACACTAGGTGTTAGACAGTAAGAAGAATCTGTCACTCCCTCTTGCTTCACGAACGGGAGAAGTCATTTGATGGTTATCCATGTAAAAAAAAGGATATTCCTGTAGGAGCCGCTCAAAAATTAGCAATGCCCTTTACGCTTAAAATATATTTATAAAAATTTTGTTTAAGATTTATTTGTAAGTTAAAAATGGCTTTCTTTTTAGTACTTAATTATCATTTTTAAGGTTCCGTACCTCAAAAGGAAAAAAATCGGAATCCTTATAGGATCACTTTGTTGTCAGTCCGTTCGTCTGTCTGTCAAGACCTTTATCTCGGAAACGCGTGGAGGCATCGAGTTGAAATTAATACCATAACCCTTGAAGCTGTGAAAAAATCAAATTTCTAAACGGAAAAATGATACGGCCGTTTATGTCGCAAAAAACGTATATTTTGACACACAAGGCAACTGTAATTTTAGGGTACTTCCCGTTGATCCATAATCCTGAAATTTTGCATAAAGTAAGGCCTACCTAACATAAGTATAGGAATAAATCTGAAAACAGAAAATTTGTTGAACATCACAAAACAAAATCGCTCTGGATAAATCTTTCAGACTCCGATCGGGAATTTAATACATAGCTAAGTTTGTACGGAACCCTCACGGCGTGAGTCCGACTCGGACTTGCCCAGGGGCCGAAGTCTGCTATTTTTATAAATTCGTCATTCCAACACGATCCCATTGTCATTTTGCTAAAAGTTCGTAATCTGCTAATTCATAATGATTGATCATTGATCAGTCAATGGTCTCGTAATAGAATTGTGGTACAATGACAATATCGAGCTTATTAAAAGCATTGACTGCACAATGACGCTCTAATGGTACGTAGTAAGGTCCAAAAGTTTCCGGTCAGACCTATAAAATGAAGTAAAAATTTCAAAAAACTTTATTTTTCAATATTGTCCCCCTTTATTTTTATACACTATTCACATTGCATTATTAAAATTTGAATTAAAAAAAAAAATTGTCTTCAAAATGTGCCAAAATCGCGGACGTCACCTCCTTTTCCGTGATATTTTTTTCCCCTGGTAAGTCAGATTTCAATTTTGAAAATAAATAATAATCGCTTGGGGTTAAGTCGAGACTATAGGGTGCATAGCCGAGCTCAGTGAAAGATAATTTGTTGATAGCAGCCTTGGAAACACCCGATGTGTGGACCGGTGCACTGTCATGATGCAACAACACTCTTCGCGACAGATTCCCTCGACATTTTTCTATAATAGCATCTCGCGATTGGTGTAATGAGGAAGCGTAGTACTCGCCCATTACAGTTGTGTTGCGTTCTTTCAAAATCTCCGGTGAAATTCCTTGGGGATCTCAAAATATTGTGCCAAGATCTTCTTTTGTGACTGAGACACCTTGACTGTTTTGGGCCGTGGTGAGCTGGGACGTCGCCACTCCAACAATTCCTTTTTAGACAAAGGATCATGATAAAGAACCACAGATTCATCTCCTGTTACAATGGGATCAAACATTTCTTTCTATTGGCCTTTACAAAGGGATAAAAATTGAACATGTTTTTGCTTCTGAACAACAGAAAGAAGTTTTGAGACCCATCTTGCACTGACCTTATTCACACCCTAATGCTCATCCAGAATTCTAAGCACAGTTGATTTCGATAGCCCCGTTATGGCTTCTAATTCTTTTGTCTTCAGCCGCCTACCCTTCAGTACTGTCTCTTCGACAAAATGAGTGATTTCATCAATAATGGCCTCAGACGGACGTCCTGGGCGGGGTCCATCTTCAATTGATTGTCTCCTCAAATGAAATGGTTTCGCCCGATCTTTTACGGTGGAATATGACAAGGAAGATTTTCCGTACACAGCGTCCAAACGTTGTTTGATTTCGACCAGTGTCTTCCCCCACTTTTGTCAAAAAGTTGATCACGGCTCAATACTCAATGTTATCCTTTTCGAATTTTCTGTTGACTTTCTGACTTTAAAACGTTATAACTTTTTACATAAATGAAATACACTAATATTTTAAATTGTGCGTAGGTCACCAAAAGTCTTATTATTCAATGACAATCTATAGTACAATTCACGAATGATGGCGGCCCTGAAGTTAGCCTTTGCGAACTTTCGCGCATGTACACTCATAGAAAAAACTGTTATTGTCATTCATTTTATTTTAAACCGAAATACGAATAAAAAAAATCCTTATGCAGGAACCAAGTACAAATAAAAGTAATATCAAAACGCTATGAGACAGAAAGCTATAAAAATAACGTAATAAATTAAGGATTCACTCATCTCTCGACAAAATAATTAACAACAAATTATCGAAAACTTTTGTAACTGTCCGTACTCTAGAGAGAGATAACAACACGAACTCGACACCAATGCTAACGTGTGACTGAGACACATGATCGCGTACCGAGAGTTGCCGAATATGCACGAAGATATACGATGTCAACAAAAAGGGATGTCCAATATGCATTTCCGAGGATGTTGTTTAGTCGATTTTTTTTCGAATCGATTAAAATTGAATTATAAAAATATATTTATAATCAATTTTATACTTGGTTTAAATTACTCTCGAACAGTAGTTATTGAAGTAGTAGTTAATAAATAACTGATATTTAACTAAATTATGTCTTTGAACTAAGAAAATGAAATGTTACTATTTTTTTTTTTAATTAAAGTTTGAAATCTCATTTACTAACGACAATGTTTAATAAGTTTTTAAATCTATTTCGTTCAGTATCTTATATAAACAAAAATCAATAAATTGCAAATCGATAAAAATCGATTACGATTTTTGATTGAACAAAGGAACGATTGTGTTTAAATAGAGTCAATCCCTAGCATATCCCTGCCTCGCGCACGTCGCCATTTGGTTCCTAAAACACGTTACTGCGCAGCCTTCTGCGCAAACTTCACGCCCGCCATCATTCGTGAATTGTACTGTACATCCTACTTAATATTAAAAATATAAATTAAAATATTTTTTAATAAGACACAGATAATGTTAATTTGTTGATAATAACAAATTATTTTGTAAATAATCTTATTTATTCATGTTATTCTGTTTATAAAACTCAATTTTAATTTTCATAATATTAAAACCTTAAAAGTATCCTCCTCTTTGCTTTATAAAAAAATAGGTAATCACGGTTGACCGTGACGAAATAGGAATGAAAAAAGCCCTTGTTGTAATAAATTAAAAAAAAAAACACGAGGGTGTATTTAGAAAACAAGAGAAAAGAAATTATACATATAGTAACAATATACATACATACACATTCATTACATAACCTGAGTGAATCTATCTATCTTTATCAAATTTTAATCATCATCACCATTTCAGCCGTTGGACATAGGCCTTCCGCAAGTGTCGCCACAACGAACGGTCCTGTGCGTCTCGCATCCATCGCACCCCCGCGACTTCAGCTACTCTTACCAGACGTTTAATTGTGTGTAATATAATACCTAACTGATTACGGTTTAAGGGCATTCAATTCGACATACCTACATTTTCACTGTTTTTCATACAACCGCTCTTAAGCGATTATGACGTTATTACATATTTTTCATTCGATATTTTGGAAACACAGTACCTATCTTGTGGATATTATCAAGGCTTCTATTGAAATCAATTTATAAATTTGTGTACAACTAATCCAGTCAGGACCTCTGAAAATCTGCTATTTTGCATGAACTGACATTTTATTTATTGACACTTCATAATTTACTCAAAAATTTAAAAAGTCAAAAAGTATATTACATATAGTACAATTCACGAATGATGGCGGCCCTGAAGTTAGCCTTTGCGAACTTTCGCGCATGTACACTCATAGAAAAAACTGTTATTGTCATTCATTTTATTTTAAACCGAAATACGAATAAAAAAAATCCTTATGCAGGAACCAAGTACAAATAAAAGTAATATCAAAACGCTATGAGACAGAAAGCTATAAAAATAACGTAATAAATTAAGGATTCACTCATCTCTCGACAAAATAATTAACAACAAATTATCGAAAACTTTTGTAACTGTCCGTACTCTAGAGAGAGATAACAACACGAACTCGACACCAATGCTAACGTGTGACTGAGACACATGATCGCGTACCGAGAGTTGCCGAATATGCACGAAGATATACGATGTCAACAAAAAGGGATGTCCAATATGCATTTCCGAGGATGTTGTTTAGTCGATTTTTTTTCGAATCGATTAAAATTGAATTATAAAAATATATTTATAATCAATTTTATACTTGGTTTAAATTACTCTCGAACAGTAGTTATTGAAGTAGTAGTTAATAAATAACTGATATTTAACTAAATTATGTCTTTGAACTAAGAAAATGAAATGTTACTATTTTTTTTTTTAATTAAAGTTTGAAATCTCATTTACTAACGACAATGTTTAATAAGTTTTTAAATCTATTTCGTTCAGTATCTTATATAAACAAAAATCAATAAATTGCAAATCGATAAAAATCGATTACGATTTTTGATTGAACAAAGGAACGATTGTGTTTAAATAGAGTCAATCCCTAGCATATCCCTGCCTCGCGCACGTCGCCATTTGGTTCCTAAAACACGTTACTGCGCAGCCTTCTGCGCAAACTTCACGCCCGCCATCATTCGTGAATTGTACTGTAGTTTGATATCTTTGATTACTCCAAAGCGGGTAGGCCGGAAACTTTTGGACCTTACTACGTAGGACACTGATCAAAGGAACTGTCAAAATTTTAGCAAACTACCGCATACGTCAGACATTCATTTATCATTGTGTATAAGATTACCATTCTATGCCATTTCTTTCAATGGAGTGTCAGTGGTTGACCATTGGAAAGTCATAAAGATGCCATTATATTAGTAGATTACCAAAACTTGTCAAAATCAACAATTATGAAATCAATGATAGAACATTCTGACACTATTGTAATAGCAGATTTGAGGCCCTGTTTTTTATGTCAGAAACGTTCGTGGCGAACGTTATAGCTTCAAGAATGTTGATGAAGACATGAAGTTTCTTAAACAAGGTTTTTCTTTCAAAACTTATTACTTGTATAGTTTAGGTCAGGACAAATTGTAATTTGAATAGTGTGGTACACAGTTGGTGGCTCGAATTATTGCAAGAGTTTGGCGCGAATTTAGATACCTCAAGTTCTCGACTAATTTTATGATCCATAAGTATGGTTATTGCTATAATAACAGGTTATTACTCTTTTTAACTTAGTAAAACTATAATTCGAACCTATAACAAAAACTCAAAGGGTACTTTACTGCTTTCAGGTGTATTTTGGAGTTTCTTGTCGAAAAAAGAGTTGTAAAAGGCGACTTATGCGTATGTATATGTATATAGGAGGGGCAGGAGCCATGCCTGGCAGCCCGGCGCGTGGCGGCGGCCAGCGGCGGCGGCTTGGGGCTGCACGGCGCGGCGTGCGGCGCGCGCGTGCTGGCGGCGCTGGCGCGGGCGGCGCGCGTGCCGCTGGCGCTGGGCGCGGCGCTGCTGGCGCTGCACGCGCTGGCGCTGCCGCTGGCGGCTGCGCTGTGGCTGCAGGCCACGCCGCAGCCCGCCTACAAGGCCTAACCCGACCGACCTACCTGACACACCATGTTTCCCTTGTCTACGGCGTCGGCGTGTTTACAGCGTAACATCATTATCTTTAAGAGTACAATTTGACTAACATCGAAACTGGTACGGAATAAAAAATGAATGTATTGTGTCCGAGCGAATCAACTTGCCTGCAGATCGAATAAATGACAAGCTGACTACGACGGCGGAAGTCACTTAAAAAATAATTTACTCTCCATATGTTTTGTATTCCGTGATTTTGACGTTAGTTAAGAAAAGGGTGGAATTAATTATCGATCAATAATAATAACATCAGTTCATAACTGTAGAGCGTAACCAAATGTGTGTTAGATGTAAGTTATACTTGTTATTTAAACTCTGCTTACTTTAACTAGCGAACCATCCGCGTCGTTGTATCTTTATAAAACTAAAACAAACGTGGATCACATTTTTTCAAATATTTAATAACTGTAATTTTTTCTCTCACTCTCATAAAAATTAAATTATTGATTTTATTAGGATAAATCAGTTTGTCAATGAAATTCATGTCAAGACTGGCCCAGTCGTTTGGCAGATTAGTTGGAACAAACAGACAAAATTTTTGATAAGATGAAGAAAAAATCAGATGAGCACTCAATGCAAGCTGCACCTGAACACCTCCACTGCCTCGTACTCTCGGTAGATCTGGCGCTTAAAAGGTTCGTTAGTTAAGTAAACAAGTACTTGATACCATATTCTATTTTATGTACTTATGTTTTTCTAAGTTTAATTTGACTCATTATTTAGTTGTTGAGCGTGTTTGCCGCGTGTACTGACGACTAGCAACTGCCAAAGAGTCGCAGCGGGTCCCGACGCGCCGCGCACAGACCACAGACTGCACAGTACAGTTGCCACAAAGTATCTTGAGCGGTTGCGCAGAAGTCAAATATTCGATCTCTTTAGTGGTGCGAAGTGAGACGCGGGGGCGGGGAGTGTCAGTGATTGGCTCGCCGCGCCATCGCGTCATAGACGTCACTCCTCATTCGTTCCCTGCATTGCGAGATACATTCCGCAATGCAGGGAACGAATGAGGAGTGAACAACGAAGACGGTTGGCTCGCCAATGTATGGAATGCGCAAAGCGATCCCCACTCTGACGCCGAGCGCTCAAGATACGTTGTGGCAACTGTACGTGTGTGCCGCGTGTACTGACGACTAGCAACTGCCAAAGAGTCGCAGCGGGTCCCGACGCGCCGCGCACGGACCACAGACTGCACAGAGCACAGACTGCACAGAGCACAGACTGCACAGAAACCTCACCGACGCGTGCACTGTGTAGTGCGTGGCTTGTGTACCAATACAGTGTCACAAAACAATCGTACAAATACTCAGATATTATATAAACACTACTTGATCTCTACACTGCCATGTTACATTTACATAAACCTATAAGACTTTTATGTTGAGACTGATTTTATTTTCTTATCTTTAGTACTTAAGTTGTAACCCAGTACAAATATTTTAGTAATTATTTCTTATATAAGTTTCCACGAGTCTATATTGTAATGATGATGCATTTATTAATTTGACTGATTTTGTAATGTGTAGGTTAAGTAATGCAGCGCCGGCCGCCTCATCTCACACGTTCATGTCCACGCTATCAACTACCTCGCTACTTGTATCATGTCTCGTATCGCCAGTTTTTTAGAGCCTGACTCTCTTCTTAGTCATTTTTTTTTCAGGTTTTCTGGCTTGTATTGCTCATGTCAAGTCAAGCAACTTTTGGCAACACTTCCCAGTGAAAGGAACCTTTGCTAATGTTGAAACAGTCTCGTATACAAATACATCTAATTATTTTCTGACTTGTTCATGACTTTTAACAGTAAGCTGATAAACAATCGATTTCTCAGAATTTACATTTGCTTACTAATATTATTGAAGCACTCCCCGGGGAGCCGCCTGTGGGCTGCAGCTGCACTCCTCTTCAGGCTTCTGCTACCAACAGACGTCATTATGAACAAAATATTTGCATAAGTACTACATTTAAATTGTGCTATTAAATTAATATTTTTATTTCTATTGTGACATAAACATATTTATGAAGTAGGTGCCGCATATCGCTTAGGTGTGCAATGGTACAGGTACAAGTGCCTGCGGCCGGCCGCGCTCGTTGTAGTGACGTCACGCGCGCCGCCGCCCGCTTCACAACACAACGTTCTTGGCAGCACTTAGGCCGTCTTTGACACGGACTGACAATGGCCTTAACAGTAGTACCTCTGTAACTTCTACATTGGCAAAATTAAAAAATAAATCAGTACGCAACAAAATGGGCAATTTATTCAAACAAAATCATTTTTATATAAAACTGTTTTGTGTCTAATGCGGATTGAACAAGTATTTTGGACCAACTGTTGTTTGACTACTGGAAAAATAGCAAATCACAGAAAAAACTGCTCGTCATCTCAAAAAGACACCATGTTTATGGTAAGGGCATTCTCACAATTTTGGCCACAGGAGCTCTACCCAGCCAGACGTTCTCCGCCAAGTACTAGTAGTGCTGAAATCTAAATGCGACATTAGTCATGCTAAGTTCAGCACTTCAGAGCAACATAGACTGTATTGTTTTGATGCGCTTAAATCCTATTAACGATTGCGTTTTGGAATGTGCGCATTCAGTTCATTTTCATACATGATCATACATACATACAATCATCTAATGAGTTCTCTCGCTTTAGGATGGAGCAGGAGGGCGTGTCAGAATTTTACTGACAAAACCCCACCTACATTCGTTGCCCTTTGCGGTCAAGAGCCAAAGGTTTCTTTGTCAGAAATTCCTCTGTGGCTCTAGCGGGCGTCGGCCCTGCGGTTTGCCGACATCTCTTTAGGACACTTGTAAAACGCTGAATCAGTATTTAGCGTTCCATACATAGCAACGTACGCAATAATTTAGAAGTAAGGTCCATTTTCGCATAAAACGCTACTGTAGGTAGTTGATAAAAGTTAAAGTTAGCTCTATCGATCTCAGCGTTTGCCTGTCCGGCAGCTGCAGCTCGTGGCTGCAGGTATCCGTAAGTGCTTATAGTGTTTAGTCAAAAGCGCATTATACTCAAATTGTACTTATTATCACCAGCTGGACCCAAAAACATTCAATACCTACAGCAATTGTTGTTATCAGTAAATGTTCAAAATGAAAGATTTCCAACGAGTTTTGAGAGAAGTACGTTGTGTTGTGGGGCAGGCGGGCGGCCGCGCGCTGCGCCCCCTGGTGCCATATAGGGTAGGCCCGCTGGGCACTAACACAAACTGAATGTTACACTAATAAACGTCTTCTTGTGTACGCCGTGTTTTATTTCTACTGTCCTAGTAACCTCCCTCACGACCTCTAGCTGATCAGACCAAGCGTAGACCAAGCCTTTACAAAAAGATCGTGGTCACAGCTGCTAGCCACCCGAAAATCGGCCAAGTGCGAGCCGAACTACATACTGTAAACTCGCTTCTGATCGATATAGTGCATTCCTACAAAGATGTTTACAAAATGTTAAAAACGAGGTTGCAGTTGGTTCTAGACAAGCGTGCTCCATCGTCGCCTTTCATCAGGTGAGATAGCGCGGTCAATCGCGATTAGCCTATTTATAAGACCTAATACCTATATACTACTCTGTCAAGAAAGTACCGGGAAAAGATCAATACTACACAAAATTTTTTTTATCATCCAAATTTATTTTATCACCTTCAAAGTATGCCCCTTCAGAAACGATACACTTACGCCAACCAATAATCCAATCATCAATAGTACATTGTTACACTAGGGGTGAAAGTAACTCATTTCGTCCCGAGAAGGAGTTGGCGGCCGAGCGTAGCGAGGTCTGACACTATCTCCCGCTCCACCCAAGGGCAGGGGATGTCAATGCATGATTTTTTCCCACCATAAAAAAAAAAAAAAAAAAAAAAGGTATTTCAATTTTTTATCGCGCTGTGATTGACTGGCTGTATGGAAAAATGGAAAATTGGAACATGGTTCAATAGAAATGTGAAGATAGAACTAGTTTTTTTTTAAATAAATTGACAGCCGTCAGTTGTTAAGTAAAACTCCCTAGGGATGAAAATTATCACTTTCAGCCCTCTCCTCAGGTAACTTCAGACCTACTTTCAGAGTATGAGTAATGAAAAACATTTTATTTAACGTTTGACCTTCCGGTAAGAATTCCGAGTGCACAACACCGCGATAGTCAAAGAAAACAGTCAATATGACTTTGACTTTTGATCGACTTTGGCGTGTTTTTTTCAGTTTTGGTTCAGTTGGAAGGCGCCACTCCGAAGCTTGTTGACTTGTTTGTATGTCAAACTCGTAAACCCACGTCTCGTCGCCAGTAACAATGCGTTTCATTAATGTTGGGTCGGAATTGACTCGTTCTAGCATGTCCTCAGCGACTCTCATGCGATTGAGTTTTTGAAGAAAATTCAAGTCTTTTGGGACTAGCCGAGCGGCAACATGTTTCATACCCAAATGATTAGTTAAAATGGTACCTACGGATCGACTCGTGAGATACAGAGAGTTCGGCGGCTATCTCTCTCAAACTTGAATGAGGATTTTCAGTCACTATTTCCTTCACTTTTGCGATGTTAACTTCAGTTGCAGATGTTGATGGCCTACCAGAGCGAGCCAAATCTTCCATCACATCTCGACCGCTTTTGAATGCTTTGTGCCACTCATAAGCACGTGTTTTTGATAAAGTCGATTCACCGTAAGCCTTTTGTAACATTTTCAGTGACTAAGAACACGAAATTAATGAATGGTGATGCAAAATTTAAGACAAACTCTTTGTTCGATGTTTTTGTCCATTATGAAATTCGCAATACACACTAGATATAATGTAACTAAAAACAGCACTGTATTTAATATAAATTTTAATAACAGATGCAACTCAAACTCCGCGCCAAAATGGAAAACAGTGTTGTGCCAATCAAGCAACAACAAAAAAATCTTTGGAACCATAAACAAATCATCCATTCCCGATACTTTTTTGACTGGATGTACAAAACGTATGAGAATGTAGGCCGAGGTGCTGGGTTATGCGGGATAGGAACGCGCGCGTAGGCCTCGGGTTTCAGCACCTATGCCACCTAAATATGACGCATAGATATCGTGTGACGAGTGACAATGACGAATGAACCCAATAGAATTAATCGCTTAACAGACCAGTACCCCTAGCCAAGTTACTAATCTGCAATAGTTAACGCTTGTAGAAAGCTTCAAATGTACGGGAATGACGTCGTCTTAACGCTCAGTCACGTGGTCAGAACAAAAGAATTGGCGGCAAGGTCAACTCGAAGCGTTCGATGCACACGAAACGGTTGTAACTTGGCTAGGGGGGCTGGTACATACACGACGTATTCTAGAGGTGCGGGGAGTAGTGTTTGAGGTTTGGACTATATTAACTATAATTACTAAAATATAAATTAATACATAACATAGTATAATTTAATCAATGCAATGTAATGATGACATATCTAATAATATAATATAATAATATTCCACAACTATCACACAGCGCCGTCTAGTCCCAAGCTAAGCAGAGCTTGTGTTATGGGTACTAGACAACTGATAAACATACTTATATATTTCTAAATACATACATATTATAGATAAATTACACCCAGACACAGAACAAAATGATCGTGCTCATCACACAAACATTTGTCCTGGGTGGGAATCGAACCCACGACTGCTATGCCGGAGTAGCAGTCAGGGTCACTAACCACTAGATCAACAGGCCTGTCAATAATACTTAAAATGAATTGATATACTTACCTATACTAAATTAATAAATGAAACCCATACTAAAATAATAAATTAATAGTGGAAATGTAATGAATAATTAATTAATGCCTAATATGGACTAAGTGTCTGAAATAAAAAGATTTTATTTATTTATTTTATTTATATTGCCTAGGTATTTATCTACTAAATAAGAGGTTGTGAACCATTAACTAAAATCCGACGCAGCGTTATGGTGCGCCTGCGACGGGCATCTGTGGCGCGGCGTGCGTCGTGCGCTCGGGTCCCCTGAGAGGTGTCTTTAGTTCAACTTTAACGGACCGGTGTACATGTAGTCGTGTCGATGGAGAACTACGTAGCAAACAGGCGCGAGGCGAGGCTCGCGACGTGTGCCCGCGCGGCGAGCCGCGGCGGAGGACTTTTATATGGAACCGCGCGGGCGACCGCGTAACGAGCCGGAACAGCCGGCTCTATGGCGATTATCACACTGCTACGCACCACGCAGCATAGCGCGTGAATGCGTGTTTTAACGTGGCTTGTAATTATTTCCGTTTGTATAGAAAACACGCACAGTCCAACACACCGAAAATGCATCTACGCGCGTTCATGCAGATCACGCGGCTACAAGCGGAGAAACATGCGAACACGCGCGTGGGTGCAGGGCGACACGCAAGGTATGGCACACTGAGTCGGATTTTGTATGAAATGAGTCAGTGCCTACGTGAATCTAAAAAACGCAACTACGCGCGTGTGTGCGTAAAAAACCGGCACGATGATGCAGATCTGCACTCACGCAAGTACGTGCGTAGGTGCATTGACATACAACATGCAGCGTGATGCATGGCGGTGTGATAATCGCGGACCATCCCCACGAGCGAGAGAATCGCGGCGATACTATCGTCGTGCCACGTATTTCTCTTATACACACTCTTAGAACGTGTTTCCACACGGCGATGAGACGAGTGACTAAGGAACCATTCCCACGAGCGAGAGAATCGTGACACTTATTTCTATACACACTCTTAGAACGTGTCTCCACACGGCGATGAGACGAGTGACTAAGGAACCATTTCCACGAGCGAGAGAATCGTGACATTTATTTCTCTAAACACTCTTAGAACGTGTCTCTACACGGCGATATTATCGCAGCGATGCGACGAGTGCATGAGTGCGAGTGAAACGTCGTCATACTTCCGCGCACCTGTTGCGGTTATACGGTATACAGCTCCAGAGTCGCTGTATACCGTATAACCGCCGTAAGTAAACAAAGGTACCTACTATTACTAAGCATATTTGCAGTAAAAAGATACCTACGATTCAAATGATATACATATTTTATGGAATGGAAACTGGAAACGCTTATGGCGACAAGCAATGACTTGCGCGTGACTCATGCCTGTCGCGCTGAATAAATAAAAGAATTGGGACCGAATCAATATAGCTTCATTAATAAACTCAATAAGCTGCATTATTCGTCTGTTTAGCGCTACTCGGCTACTCGCGGTCACGCACCGCACTGGGCGCGCTGGTATCAACGAATACGAACACTGTTTCGCACGTAGTTCTGGTTTGGATATCCCAACCAATGGTTGGGTATCCAGAATATCCTGGATACCTATTCACATTAACTGAGACAACCGTACTCAGAATTTCCTAATTAATAATAATTTGCCTGACCCGGTCATCAAACGCCCATTTTAGCGCTCAAGAACACTGTTGGTTGCAGGCAGCCAATTTATAACAGCAGCGCTGCTTTGGCGTTGGCAATTTTGTTAAATAACCATTACCTACTTACATTAGTGTGTAAGTTGCTCACACTTGCTCTACGGTATATATCATTATACACACCGTGCTTATAAACTATAATAAACATACCTAATATAGCAATGACCCACGGAGCCACTGCAAGCTCATCAAATTCCCATTTGCAGATGAGAAAGGAAAGCTGACTTTGTGTTGACACGATGTAATATGAGATGTAAGTGATGATGCAACGCGTGCAGCCTCGCGGCCGCGAGCCCGGGTGCCGCGTCTGGTGCAACCGACGCGCCGCGGACTGGAGGACGGAAGAGCGTTCAACGATGCAGAGCCACTGCATCCAATTTATGACTTCAATTCGAGCTGGTCTAAATGTCCCGCACTAGATCAATAAAACGCGAAAATAAATATCAGTCCTTTCTATTTTTCGTGTTAAGTTCCACTCGGATGTAGGTTGCCGCCTTGCCGACGAATTATTGAAGGAAGCCGTTTGCGTGTGTGTGGTGCCTGCCAACCCGTTCTCTTCTCTTGTAATTGTCGTTCATTGGCATCTCAGACCTCGTATAATTGCCGACAGCGCAGCGCTCCTAGTGTGCCGCGCCGCACACCCTCCCCTCCTGCCGCGTGCCCTCTCTGACCGATCAACGAGTGCCGCCGACGATCACCTATTAAGCAATCAAACGACGAACCAAATTGAACACATGTCGGTACCTCTTCACTTCATGCGCAATTGAAAGTCCATCGATGATCAGTAATATTAGTACGTAGGTACATCCAGTCAGAACATTTGCACAGCCTGCATGAAGGTATCCTATAGGCACCTTCAACTTACCTACTAACATATCTACATATATGTTACTATCCCAGCAACTTTGCAATTCGATACGGTTGTGACTTGGCTAGGGGGGACGCCCCCCTAGCCAAATTACAACCGTATCGTGTCGAATTCCGTTCTCAAATCGGTAACGTTTCGGTGTCAGCAATTGTAGAAAACGATAAGTGGGTAGTCATGTTGACGCGCCTGAGTCGGTCGCTCGTTCTACAATGTAGCGTTTGTTTATCAAAGGATGTAGCGTTAAACGTTGTAGAAATTCATTCTATCATTTTGAACGATGTGAACTTGTTGTTTGTTTGTTCCGACCCCGTGAATTAACGTTGAGATGATGTAATTCCCATTCATTTGATTACTTTTCGACTAGCGTTAACGATTGCAGATTATCAACTTGGCTAGGGGTGCAGGCCCCCTAGCCAAGTTACAACCAGTTTGTGTCGAATTCCGTTCTCTAATCGGTAACGCCTCGGTGACAGCAATTGTAGAAAACGATAAGTTGGTAGCCATGTTGACGCGCCTGAGTCGGCCGCTCGTTCTACAATGTAGCGTTTGTATAACAAAGGATGTAGCGTTAAACATTGTAGAAATGATTTTGAACGATGTGAACTTGGCTACGAATTGTCTATTCGTTTGTTCTGACCACGCGACTTTACGTTGAGATGACGTCATTCCCATACGTTTCATCACTTTTCGACAGCGTTAACGATTGCAGAATAACAACTTGGCTAAGCGTGCAGGAATATTTCAAAGTTATCTTAGTCTCTGCTCGACGGGCGGCGGGATTGTTCAGAAGAGCTACCGCGGCCTTGGAGCGCAAAGAGCAATTTAAATAAGGAGCACGGGTGAGTTTTACTCAGTAAAAATTAACACTCCTCGTTCTACCCAGAGCGATGCGAGACGAGTATTAAGCTCTACATGTAGAGAATTTTACGATACCAAAAAACAGTATACCGCTCGACAGCTATTTGTTTGAGGACTCTACCAATTATGTCATTATGTAGGTACCATCACATCCAGCAGGGGCCCAGCCGGGTCGAAGCCTACTGGGGCCAGGGTTATCCGAAAGGGCGCTCGAGCCCCGGTATGAAGGCTTGAAGGAACGGGATGGGTTTTTTAGTCAGTAAGAGTCTGACACTATCTCCCGCTCCGCCCAAGAGCGGGGGTTGTCATAGGATGATTTTTCCCATCGGAAAAAAAGGTACCATCACATCGGCTTCGAAAGAAGAAGACCTTTTTTGAAGTCGGTTAAAAAACCGGCCAGTCGTTTAGTACTTAGTAGTTCGGGTAGCGCGCGTAACATCAGCCTGAACCTGAACTACTAAACTGCGCGGCTAGTTAAATTGCTACGCGAGCCAGGCTACGAGAACTACGTAGTCGCAGAATCGTAGTAGGCGTAGCGCGCTCAGGCGGGCTCACAAGCCCCGCACGCACTCTGTCTACGTGTTTCATCAAACATCTTCTGTAGCAATCGGCAAGAGCGAAACTTTCCATCAGTTTTTCGTTTTATTGTTGACAGCTTTGCGCTTGACCACCATCTTACCTGATGGAAAGCGCCTAGAAGTAAGCTATTCACTCTTGTCTTAAAAAAAAACTTTTTATAAAAAAAAAAATAACCGACTTCACTAAACTTGTACTACAACTATTAGATTACTAGATATACAACTATTGATCGCTTTAGTGTTTACTAAAGCCATCAATAGTACATTGTTACACTAGGGGTGAAAGTAACTCATTTCGTCCCGAGAAGGAGTTGGCGGGCGAGCGCAGCGAGGTCGCTAATTCGAGGGGTACACAAATAAATCACTTAAATATAACATTATTTAATTACTTAATACTTGTCTTTAAGTTATTTCAATTTTATATCGCGCTGTGATTGACTGGCTGTATGGAAAATTGGAACATGGTTCAATAGAAATGTAAAGATTGAACTAGTTTTTTTTTAATAATTTGACAGCTGTCAGTTGTAAAGTAAAACTCCCTAGGGATGAAAAGTATCACTTTCAGCCCGCTCCTCAGGCAACTTCAGACCTACTTTCAGAGTATGAGTAATGAAATAGTACATTGTTACACTAGGGGTGAAAGTAACTCATTTCGTCCCGAGAAGAGCCGAGCGGAGCGAGGTCGCTAATTCGAGGGGCTAAATGGGTTACTTTCACCCCGAGATAACCACTGTGCTTTTCATTACGAATACGAGGAAACTAAAAATAAAATAAAAAGTTTGTAAAACCTGAGTCGTCGTACCTATGATTTTAAGTAGGTATCTTTCTTCTGATTTAGGCGGTAAAAAGTATTCCACAACTGCTTTAGCCTCTTTTATGAAATTAGGCGTTATATCACTATTTTAATCTGATAAACATAACGTGTTAATACAAATCTCTGTTGTACGGAAATGTAAACAAAACTCGAAAAAACCAACGACTGATTGCCACTTTCCCGCCATTTTGTTTTTTTTTGCGGCCGGCCAGCTATTCAGCCTCATTAATGAAAAATTAGAAATTAATTGTAATCTTTTAAAAATAAAGTATTTTAAAGAAATAGTTGAACAAATAAATCACTTAAAATATAACATTATTTAATTAATACTTGTCTTTAAGTTATTTCAATTTTATATCGCGCTGTGATTGACTGGCTGTATGGAAAATTGGAACATGGTTCAATAGAAATGTGAAGATAGAACTAGTTTTTTTTTAATAATTTGACAGCTGTCAGTTGTGAAGTAAAACTCCCTAGGGATGAAAAGTATCACTTTCAGCCCGCTCCTCAGGCAACTTCAGACCTACTTTCAGAGTATGAGTAATGATAAATAATTTTAATTACGGAAGTCGGTGTTTTTCGTTATTGTTTGTTCCTTATTTAACACCGACTTCCGAAATTAAAATTATTTAGATCGGTTGTGTTTTTTTAGTGAAGTCGTTTATTTTTTTTTATAAAAAGTTTTTTATTTCACACTTTTTAGTTGCAATACACTTACAGCCAGAGTACCTTTTTCTCATGACAATTCCAATTAACTCAAACCCTGCTAGAATACATCATTTTATTATGAAGTTCCCGTGTCTACCTTCCACCTTCCGGCTCCATCATCAGAGCAGTTCGATAGTACCTTATAGCTAAAGTGCATCTCATGACAATTCTAATAAGCCCAAACACGGCTAGAATACATTGATTAGTTACGGAGTTCCGGTGCTTATCTTCCGGCTCCATCGCCATCATCAGGTCACTTCGATGATACCATTTTCAACATAACTATTCATTTATTTGTATTGTCATAGTCGCATAACTACTTATGTTCATTGTGATATCTGTTTGAGTATGAAGTTCCGTTGGCCATTTCTGGTCTTCTTCACCAATTCCACCTCATCAAATGTCACTTTTTGACTGTAAATGCTTAAGTCCTTGATGAAAATATCAAAATGACTACATAGTTGCCTATAATATTTGAGAAGTTCCCTCGATTTTGCCAAGATTCCATCATCAGATCCTAACTTGGTGACTATGGGACCATTTGGAAAGTATACCCTTTCCAACAAAAAAAGAATTTTCTAAATCGGTTGGCAAGCGACGAAGTTATGCGCGAACATACATAAAAAAAATACAAACATCCGAATTGAGAACCTCCTCCTTTTTTAGAAGTCGGTTAAAAAAGTGAAAGATTTATAGCAAACGCTGGCCTGAGTGCGAGTGATTATACATACACAGTTAAATTTTAATCGTTTTAATCCCGTGGAGAGTCGATCCGGTACATGAAACACTATCGATTTGTAAAGAAAAAATTAAAAAATAAAGTACCTTTTTTTCAAAACTCGTATTAATTTACGCATGTACGAAATTAATTTCTTTAAGAAAACGTCAGCCGAGCGAGATCAATGACCCGTAGGTAGTAGTCGGCGTTCCATACAAACTTTACTAACAAAAAACCACATCTTCACGAGAACAGGTGAACGGGGGGGGGGGGGGGGAACAGGAGCTCCCCAAGCGGAGCAAACTTCCACCGTATGCATCACCGTGAGCTCCGGCCGAGCCACTCCATGGTTGGTGACTCGCGAGCATGTCTTCCCGCTAGACTTTCTCAAAAACTGTCTCTTATCGCATTACATTAGGTAGGTTCAATATGCCATCTATATCACCTTCGTGTATTTTTTAAATTTACCACAATAAGGACTTTTTTCTTTCCCATTTCGTCATGGTCAACGTGATTTTTTTTTTAAGCAGTGTCGCTAATTTTTGGGGGAGGTATATTTAATAAAAAAATAAATTGTGTTTATGAACAAACATAATAAACTAGCTTTTGCCCGCGGCTTCGCCCATAAAATATAGGTACCCTAAGTCTCACAGGAATAAAGAAGCTTTCTACCAAAGAGAAAATTTTAGCAATTGGATCAGTACTTCCAGAGATCACAAACAAAAAAAACATAAAAACAAAAAACAAACTTTATTTGTTTATTATATTAATGTAGATAAATAAGATTATTTACACAATAATTCGTTATTATCAACAAATTAAAAATTATCAATTTCTATTTTTAATAATAAGTACGATGTCTAACGGTTTCATACACGGATATCTATAATTTGATACCTTTGCTTCTCCTTCAACCTGCTATGGTAAAGCGCGTCTAAAGTCTAATAAAACTTATTTTTATTTGTGTTAAAATGTATGGCAACTTTGGAAAACTTTGGAATATAAACGGTAGAAAACCGACAATCCAACAACTCGGCGTCGATGCTCGATCGCATTGAAAGCTGAAAAAGTCGTGCTTATCTGCATGGTATCCGGCTGATTTATCATGAAGATGGCCAGCGGACGCTGTTCTGTTTCATGAAATACGACCATTTCATGAGATGTTCAATTCAATGGTGCGTTTACACATGGGTCTAGAACACGGAACAGTAAAAACAGGTCTAGAGCCTCAGCCAATGTCATCCCTAGCCATTGTGTAAACGGAGTAAAGCTTACGCCATTCATGCCATTTTATTGCCCACGTGTAAACTCATCATAAGATCTGTCCACGACACATCATAAATCATGCGACGCCGACGACAGCGTTAGGTGTACTTACTTATAATTATACACTACCTAGTTACCAAGGTTTTTGGTACGTATTAGATTAGAATTGTTCAAGATTATTTCGTGTAAGTATTTGATCTATGGGCCTCCCTTGCCTCATAATAAAATGATTGAATTATTATTATAAATATGTAATTGCTAGCAGGTGGTTCACCTTGGCGCTATCATTTTACTTAGAATACGCTGCACTGAGTTCTCATCAAGGATTACTCTCACGGCCCGCTATAGAGGGAACGTTCAAGTATTACGTAATGCAATTTTTGAAGATTTTAGACCGTCCCCCCCCATGTAACGCAACGTTTTTCTGTACCCCTCCCTCCCCCTCCCTAAACGCTACGTAACATTGAAGTGACCATTAAAGTCTCAATTATGTTAACGAAAGGTTTGCCAACTTAGGAAACCAAAATAAAAGTAACGTACAATACTATTGAGGGTTTCCCCGTAAACGAAAAGGGTTGCTGATTTGGAAGATTCTAATTCCATAGCTCTTTTATTAAAATAAAAAATAAAAATGTTATGTAACGCGTTGTTTAAATACTCCCCCTCCCACCCTTGTAACGCACCGTAACGTTTTACAAGACCCCCCCGCTCCACCCAAATTACGTTACGTAATACTTGAATGCTCCCTAATCTTCAAATTCAACTTGAACGAAAAACAATTGTTCAAGTCCAAGATTAGACTCTACCTAAATTCGTTTTTAAAAACGTTGCCCCAAACTAGGAATAACTCCTGCACCCGTGGCGGCTGCGATCACAAATATGTAGGTATACTCACACACCTATAATACAAGACACCCAGACTCGGAACCTGCAACACGCAGCACAACAGCTAATCGCTCGATCACTGCACCAACTGTACCGTCTAAATACCTACACAAGTATACCTAGTATGTAGGATACCGCATAGGCTCCCGCGTTGCTACTAACGCGCGTTAGTCGCATTTGCAAGCGCTATACCTATACAAAAGATGCCAACGCGCTACAGCATCGGGACTGTATCGATGCTGACGAGCTACAGCATCGCGACTGTATTGATACGGACGCGTTACATCATCGCGACTGTATCGATGCGGACGAGCTACAGCATCGCGACTGTATCGATGCGGACGAGCTACAGCATCGCGACTGTATCGATGCGGACGAGCTACAGCATCGCGACTGTATCGATGCGGACGAGCTACAGCATCGCGACTGTATCGATGCGGACGAGCTACAGCATCGCGACTGTATCGATGCGGACGCGCTACAGCATCGCTACAAAAAGTCGCTGTGGGCGAGTGCCTTAAGTGTATCCGATTACTCTAAATCGGGTCCACTAGGTGTCTACTGAATTCTGAGTGGAAGACGGTGGCAGAGTGATCACATGCTGCCGTGCACAGTGAGGCTCAGGGGAGACCATTGTTCCGGCGGGGTCTCATGGTAAAATGGCGTCAACGACTATCGCAACCCAGTGCTGGGCACGCCACAATCATGGCGGTAAGTCCCCTCTTTGAGGCGTGGCTGGAAGTGACGCCTGGGTGTCACCACTGTGCGGATTGCCCGAAGTCGGCGACCGCCTGCCACTCCTCCTCGCTCCGGACCATGGCCTCAACCAAGGCCCGGCGCGAGAAGTCTCCGCTGCCGATCGCCCCCACGAGGGCACGACGATGCTCTGCCCAAGCAGGGCACACCTCGACTGTGTGCTCCAAGCGTGTCCTCCGGGCGTTCCGCACAGTATCGCCACTGTGCGGAATGCCCGGAGGACACGGTCATGGTCCGGAGCGAGGAGGAGTGGCAGGTGGTCGCCGACTTCTGCGAATCAGTAATGCTCGCAAAGGAGGAGGCCGAACGCATCAGGCAACGGCGTTATCGCCGCCCCCCGCCGCCGCCGCCGGGATTCTGATCGCGATTTCCGGCCACCGTAGGCGCGGGCTTGCAGACAGTGAGCAATGGGTAGCTCACTGTCCGGCCGTCCGGTAACTGTCCGGACCAAGCCCAAGTCGTTGACGGCGCGCACTGTTCCCGCGCGCCTCAAGGAGTTGTCAGCAACAGCAGGGACCCAGCCGAATCGAAGCCTACTGGGGCCAGGGTTATCCG
This sequence comes from Mythimna ferrago, assembly GCA_910589285.2. Classification (NCBI taxonomy): domain Eukaryota; kingdom Metazoa; phylum Arthropoda; class Insecta; order Lepidoptera; family Noctuidae; genus Mythimna; species Mythimna ferrago. The sequence goes on from OU342684.1 coordinate 28,070,746, forward strand.
AAAGGGCGCTCGAGCCCCGGTATGAAGGCTAGAAGGAACGGGGTGGGTCTTTTAGTCAGTAAGAGTCTGACACTATCTCCCGCTCCGCCCAAGAGCGGGGGTTGTCATTGGATGATTTATTCCCACCATAAAAAAAAAGGGGAGACCGTTGTACAGTCTGTTCTGGGATGTGACCTAACAGGCGTTGCACAGAGGGGGTTCCGATATAGTCTTTTGAGAGGTAACGGGGCCCGTCTATGTGCTGATGATAATCACCGGGGTGTTTTTACTGAAGTAAAAATCCCTCACTCCCCGGACTTCAGGTCCAGCCACCTTTTTAAGGGTTCTCCTCGGTAACAAAAAAAAGGTATATACTGGATGGTTTACGTTTGGATCTGATTCTGAGATCGCTCCGACAGACTTCAACAATGTGGGGTAATTTGTGTACCTACCCCAAACCCCGACTGCTACATTCCTACGAGGGTTGCCTTTTATATTTCGGGATTAGAGAACAAAAACAAATATTAATCATCGAAAATCGCTTTATTGTTTTTCAAAATATTCCCCATTAAGATCTATACGCTTTTGCATGCGTTTGAACCAATTGTCGAAGCACTTTTGCCACTCTGATTGAGGTATCTCCAAAACATGCATCCTGAACGCTTCTAAAACGTTGACCTCTCATTTTATTTTTTACGTACGGGAATAAAAAGAAGTCATTCGGTGCCAAGTCAGGACTATACGGCGGATGACTCGTCAAATCGATGTTTTGAGTGCTCAAAAATGCAGTTGTTTGAGCCGGTGTGTGAGAGCTCGCATTGTCGTGGTGAAGAGTGATCCGTCTTCGGCGGTTGGTTTTCCTGATTTCTTGGAAGACAACTGGCAAACAAATGGTTGTGTACCACTCAGAATTGACTGTTCTGCGTTGTTCTAGTGGTACAGTTGCGACATGTCCAGTTTTTCCGAAAAAACAGGCGACCATTTGCTTGGAAATGCTTCGTGCACGAACAACTTTTGTTGGATTTGGCTCATTTTGAAACACCCATACAGGGGTCCAAGTCTGTTATTTTTATAAATTCGTCATTCCAACCCGATCCCATTGTCATTTTGCTAAAAGTTCGTAATCTACTAATTCATAATGATCGATCATTGATGTGTCACACAGTAGAGTGGTCACACAATAGAGTTGTGGTAAAATTACAAAATCGAGGTTATTAAAAGCAATAACTGCACACGCTGACGTTCTAATTGTAGTTCAATGATCAAAGGAACTGTCAAAATTTTAGTAGATTGCCGCATACGTCAGATGTTGATTTGTTATTTTGTATGAGATTACCATTCTATGCCATTTCTTTCAATGGATTGTCAGTGGTTGACCATTGGAAAGTCATAATGACGCCATTATATTATCAGATTACCAAAACTTGTCAAAATCAACCATTATGAAAACAATGATAGACCATTTTGACACTATTATAATAGCAGACTTGAGGCCCAGTTGACTGCTGTTTACTTTCGGGCTCATACGCGTAAATCCACGATTCACATCACCTGTCACGATGTCACAGACGTGTTTCGAAGCACCGGGATCGTATTATTTGAGCATTTCTTTCGACCAATCGACACGAGCCTTTTTTTGAGCGATTGACAAATTGTGTTGGATCCAACGCGAACAAATTTTTTTGACAGTCAAATGTTCATGCAATATTGAATGTATGTTGGTCCCACTAATGCCTAAGGTTGCCTCAATGTCACGACAGGTCAATACTCAATACTCAATACTCAATACTTTATTACATTCCATATTGTGTACATTGGTGGTATAACATATTTTGAAGATCAATATGGACCCTGTCGGGCACAGTAAAGTTAGGAGAGAGGATGAAGGCTAAATTACAATGCATTTATTATTATTGGAAGATCTAATAGATGTAGTTATGCATGTATATGGTGTAATGTTATAGATTATGTTTATTTTTGTCATCGTTATTATGAAATAATATTATTATTGATTAATTTATGTGCGTAATGTATAGTATAAGTAAATTAAATGTCAGATATTTTAATCTACTTTTGTCGTCAATATTTTTAAATTAAGTCAGATATTTTATTTATTTTTGTTGTAATTGTTATGAAATTATGTCATTATTGATTAATTTATGTATGTAATGTCTTAATATAAGTAAATTAAATGTCAGATATTTTAATTAGTTTAATCGTTATTATTTTTAAATTATGTCAGATATTTTATTTATATTTGAAATCATTATTATCAAATTATGTTATTATTGATTAATTTATGTATGTAATGTCTTTATATAAGTAAATTAAATGTCAGGTATTTTTATCGTCATCATTATTATATATTTGTCGTGGAGAACGATATTGAACTACAGAGTCTTTTTTTTGTTATTATTATGGTACCTACCAAGGGGTGTAACGCAGTGGCGTCATTTTTTATACGTCACGAGGCCAGAGTCATGATATAGGGGCTGCGACCCGCGATGCCAGGACAGTTTGGCTTGCACAGTTTCAAGGGTCACACACCTCTTACATGAAACTGTCGGTTAACCCGCGTTTTCGCAATTATTTAGTATAGGTACTTACAACACTATTGTGAATTATAAAAGTGACATTATAACTAATCGTGAACTGTGAAACTGAAATTATAAGTAACTAGAAAATTCAAGTGCATAGTTATTAATATCCCATCAAAATGAACCCAGTACCACTGAATCAAAATGATGACGGTCATATCGCTCAGCCACTCCTGGCGCCGTCATCAGAAGTGGGATCTGAATCTAATTCCCACTGGTGCGCAATGCTTGAAGTGCAAAGAAAAAAAAAAGGAAATTTGATGTGACTAATTGAAATCATAAGAATACCAACAACGGTGTTTGAAATTACGCTGCCAGAATTCAACCCAGAACACCCTGATTCCAGGCCACGCGCTTGGTGTGCCTCCGTGACAGTGATATCGGTCTCAACGAATACCTCCTCAAAGGTTCATCTCTCGTTATAGCCCTCAGCAAAGCCCTGAAGAGCGGTGCTTCATCATGGTTATCACCATAGATATCCGGTTATCACAAATATCAAACGCAGCCATGACGTGGGTGCATGTTCGTGATCTATTTCTCGTACTTTATGAGTGATTATTTAATGTGAACAACGGCAAGTCGAAAGAGAGTGAATGTGAACAAATAGCAGCAAGCAGCACAAGGAAGCACGCCATCGACGAGCAGCGCAGACGCAGGCAGCGCGGTTGCAGAGCGACGCGACGTGTCCATAGTGGTCAAGTATCCGGTGTATGCGGGAAGTTGGAGCAATCTGGTCAGTCGTACAATTCTTATTTTGAATCCGGGGCTGAATGGTCGCTTATTAAGTAGTACATCAGTCATAACTTTGAAGGGCCACGTAAGTACGCAATTGTTGTTGTTAACGGTGTCGGTTGGTCGGTTAACATAAACCGTAGCGAACAAATCTTAAGTGACGTTTTTTAATTATAGTCACGGCTTACGTATTTTATTACAAGTGGTACCAGACGTTTGCTTGAAATATGCTAAGGGTGGCCGACGGATAGCGACGGCGTTGAAATGTTGGGTGACGTCATGGGATTGGCATTCGTGTTCAAGTGCACGCGCTCACCCTGAGCCCAGACAAAAAAAAAACATCTGTTAACCTCTTGACACGGGGTGCATGGGAGCTTTGGCAAGCCCAAAGTTTCCATAGAATATTCAGACATTATTATTATGTTTTACTAAACATTGTGCAAGACAGTCATCCAAATTTGCAATTAGTGTAGTCTTGCTCATGACTTTTCATCATAACACATCAAAACACATCTAGGATTCTGACTGGAATCACTATACTTATTTTATTTTATTACAATCGAAAAACAAACAGTATTAACAACTAACAAAACAATAAATTATGCAATTGTATACCAATGACATGTTTTCACATTTGATTGTCTATGGAGAGCATGCTTGGAAGAGATTGCAATGATGGTATGCACTTTAACAATACGACACAATTACAACATTTGGTCTTGCAGGACAAGTTGAAACGGTTGTCGAACCAATGTTTGGTAAAGTATTTGATTGAATATACGCGGCTTAGAAGTGAATAAATCAAGTTCAGAAAAGTCAACTAAATCATTGTAGGACTTTGCGCATCTTTTAGAACGAATTCTGTCCATAATTTGTGTAGCATCAGGGAACGTTAAGAAGAAGAAAGAGTATTCTAGAAATCTAGTGGGGGCGCCTAAATTAATCTTGGAGAGAAGTTGCGGGGCGTCGATGTAAGATTGTGCTAACTTAACGAGAAAAGAGATATCTGATATACTACTTCCCATCCCTAAGTGGTAGAAAATGGTACCTTTTGTATCTCGACTCGTAATAAAATTATGAACGGGTTTTACATCTATACTGTAGGTATCGCGTAAAGTTTCGCTGGACAGATTCCAATTCGGGGATTACAAACCTGCAAAAAGTATGCATGTGAGCTACGGACGAAGGAACAGTACAATATTTTGAGACTTGTAAACTGGGAATAAGACCCTTTTAAGAACCTTAGGGCTTTGTTAGCTTTACAGTCAGCTATACGGTTAACGTATTAGACAGCAAAAGGGTTCATAATACTAATAACTTATTCTTCTTTGATTATTTCATAACTAAAATCGATTGCTTTATGAAATCCTATGCCTAAATTGTTGTTTCGTTTTAATGGTATAGAAACAAATAGTCAGATAGCGAGACACTAAGGAAAAACTGATAGCTTTATTTAAAGATAAAGGATTTTCTCGTTTTTTTTATTGACGGTTTATCACTCAAGTTGCATCCGGCTAGTCAAAAGTTCTGGGACATGCTGGGTTTCTTACTCTGCTTTCTTACTGTTGTTTGGATTTGAGCCCGCGACCACCACCCGGTGGATCGGCGCGTTGCCACTCGGACACCACTGCTCTTATTAGACTTGCTAGCTTTCATTAAACTACCTTCTTCTGAGGATATTCATCAACTTAGATAAATTCATTGGTCTAGCCTCGTATTGCCGAAAGTTCGTTAAAAAAAAAAAAAAAAAAAAAAAACTCAAATTATGACTGTTACATCTACTTACAACCAGCAAATTATTTAATTGGAATTTAATCGGAATTTAACTTAATTGCAATTTCATTGGAAATTTTATTGGAACTTAATTGGATGATAAGCTTTAACTACTAAATCAGTTTTGCGTTTTTTTTTAATCTGGTACTTCTTATTATATAGTGCTATACTTTTCCAAAAGGTCGATAATGAGATGCACGTAGCTAAGTACTTTAGTGAAAGAACTACGCACCCAGCGTGATCGGAGCTTTTAAATCTAGTGTCTCCTTATTCGGAGCCCTGATTCGGGTTATAGTGGATCAAGGTCTATGTTTCACTAGCAAAGATTGTGTCCTAGTTTATCTTTGTATTTTACCACCACATGATCAAGTCACGCTAACGGGTAAGTTGATAGCGGACGATGAGCATAGGGTATGCTTACATTTCTAGAAACGCAAGAAGCTTTGGAAGATGTGCCACTTGCTTTGAATCGTCCTATTCACTATGTAAACTTCAAAAGTACAAGCCACTAAAAAGTACGTTAAATGTGTATTTTACGATGTGACAGCTTGTCATTTAGTTTTAAGAATAACAAAAAAATCCGTTATGCGTTTTAAAATAACATAACGCAATATTGTGCCTCTTAGAAACTCATTTAGCCTGTGTTTTATGGGATACAAACCTGCACTTGTATCCGCCACATGGCGAAAGCAATATTTCATGCCCATTGAGATACCATATTCTTCACGAATTCTAAGAGTCGGAATGACCCGACAGAAAAAAAAATACCAGTATCACAATGTGGCCGACCCTTACTTATCGAACAAAAAAAGGGATTGTTTTAAAGTTTTCTAAATTCAAACAAGGGCAAGGCCCTTAAACTTATGACAGTTATGACAGGACGCATAGCTTAACTGTTAAATCTTGTAACTGATTGTGAGACAAAAAAAATAAGTGTTTCCTAGAGAAGAGAGAAAGCGTAAACGAACATGAAAAAAATTGGTTGCCTGTAAAGTCGGTATACGGGCGAAAGTTTTACGTGACAACGACTTTGAGTGGTAAAATAATTTTAATGTGAATATTCATTCGTATAGTAGGAAGAAGGATGAAAATGTCTGTCTCTCTCGCTCTTAGACGGGCTAACTATGCCCGAGTGGAAGGGACGCGTGCCTCTCACTAGCTCTCATTGTGAGCGCATAACGTGAGCGGAGCGTAACGCAGTTTCTTGAAGTGTCACCCGGCAAACCAATTTATAAGACGTTGTCACGTCAAAAAAAAGTTAAGTGGTAAGTACGAAAAATCTAAATTTGATAAAGATAAAGCTAAATTAGTAAAGTTTGATACTAGTAATTTAGTTTTGATTCATAAGGATACGAAACAAGACTAAATTGAATCAAAGATAAAAGGGACCTTTTAAAGTAGTGGAGTTACTTCATAGTGGCTTTTATCTTTGAAACCTTTGAGTGGTAACCGAGCCTATGAGTATGCTCACAATCGTATACGAAAGATGCCTCTAAGTAGCGCTAGTAGTAGATTTATTTGATGTAGAAGACGATGAGGAGTATATCTCCAGAGGAAAGTAGACACATACCATGGCTATTTGGCGCACTGCATGCACTTATCTGTAGTCGTAACTGCAATTCATGCGTGAGTTGTTCAGGGCGCGATGAGCAGTAAGTGCTACGGTGGGGGCCTGTGTATTTTTGTGTTGGTCATGTGTTGACCTGAAGTTTGGTCGCACTGCACGCGCTTATCTGTAGTCGTAACTGCAATTCATGTGTGAGTTGTTCAGAGCGCGATGAGCAATAAGCGGTGCGGCGGGGACCTGTGAATTTATGTGTTGGTCATGTGTTGACCTGAAGTTTGGTTGCACTGCACGCGCTTATCTGTAGTCGTAACTGCAATTCATGTGTGAGTTGTTCAGAGCGCGATGAGCGGAAAGCGGTGCGGCGGGAGCCTGTGAATTTATGTGTTGGTCATGTGTTGACCTGAAGTTTGGCCGCACTGCACGTGCTTGTCTGTAGTCGTAACTGCAATTCATGCGTGAGTTGTTCAGAGCGCGATGGGCAGCAAGCAGAGCAGCGGGGGCCTGAGTTTCTGAGGAAACTATTTTGTGTTGGTCATGTGATGGCCTGAGAGTCGTGGACTCTATAAGAGAAGTGTTTGTTGCTTGAAGCAATAATGATACAGGTGGCAAGGTTTGTCACTAGCTGCTGAGACAGCTGGGCCATGAGCGTTGTATGTGATCTAACTGTGTTTTGTATTAGTGTACCTAAATGTTCACTTTTGATACTTTTGAAGCTTAGAGGTACCTTTTGATACTTTGATTAGATTTGATTCTAACGAATGTTGATATTGAATTGTCTATTGCTGATGCACTTGTTCTTGGTCAGGTTGGCCGAGGTTGTACAGTTGCTCCTAATGTGAATTTTGGTTACAGGTGTACACGAGGACGTGTAATTTGTCAGGTTGGCCGTGTCGTGGAGAACGATATTGAACTACAGAGTCTTTTTTTTGTTATTATTATGGTACCTACCAAGGGGTGTAACGCAGTGGCGTCATTTTTTATACGTCACGAGGCCAGAGTCATGATATAGGGGCTGCGACCCGCGATGCCAGGACAGTTTGGCTTGCACAGTTTCAAGGGTCACACACCTCTTACATGAAACTGTCGGTTAACCCGCGTTTTCGCAATTATTTAGTATAGGTACTTACAACACTATTGTGAATTATAAAAGTGACATTATAACTAATCGTGAACTGTGAAACTGAAATTATAAGTAACTAGAAAATTCAAGTGCATAGTTATTAATATCCCATCAAAATGAACCCAGTACCACTGAATCAAAATGATGACGGTCATATCGCTCAGCCACTCCTGGCGCCGTCATATTTATTTAAATTAATTATGTGTAAATATAATTTATATTTTATTTTTTATTCATCATAGTACTTACCTAAATTATTTTGCGCTTCTGTAAGTACTTACATTTATAACAGTAATACAGTATAGTTAATAGTTTTTATTGTGGGCGATGTTTATCGTTATAGTATTCGTCTATAGTATAGTAGCATTTGTCTATTAGAAACTGTTTCAGTTTATTGATAAACATATTATTACTATCTGCATTTTTGATGAATTCTGGCAACTTGTTATACATTTTAATAGACATAACAAATGCGCTAGAAGAGTGCATTTTCAATCGTGAAGCGGGTATGTTAAGCCTATTTTTATGTCTAAGTATAATTTTAGTTTGGATGTCTTCTCTTTTGGTATAGAACTGTGGATATTTTCGAACAAATTTGCAAATTTCCAATATATAAAGACAGGGTACGGTTAATATTTTTAGCTCTTTGAAGTAGGGTTTACAGGAGTCGGTATCTTTAATATTCGTTAATATTCTTACCATTTTTTTTTGTAAAGTGAATAGTGTCGGTGCATCTGTGCTATTTCCCCATAGCATAATTCCATACTTGAGCCATGCAAATGCATATGAGTAATAAGTAACTAAGGCTGTTTTAAGATCTGTTGCTTTTTTTATTTCTCTGAGGGCGTATGTAAACTTAGATAATTTAGCTCTTATTTTTTGAATATGGGATTTCCAATCTATGTGTGAATCTATGTCTAGGCCTAAAAGGGTGAATTTATTTACAACTTCTAAGTTTTGTCCGTTGTAATTAAAGTTGATATTTATCGGTGTTTTTTGACGCGGGTAGAAAGTTATTATTTTTGTCTTATTATAGTTAATTTCAAGGTTGTGCTCGTTCATCCAGTGTGTTGTATTATCAAGTATGGAAGTCAGTTTTTGATTTAAATCTAAATTGTTGTCACATGGTGTTAAAATAGAAATATCGTCGGCGAACAACACGCATGGCTCATTGATGTGGTCAGGGAGATCGTTAATATAAATAAGGAACAGCAGACATCCTATCACAGTTCCTTGTGGTATTGATGCGTTTACGGGTATGTTTTGAGATCGGATTAATTTAATTTCTCGTGTTTTCCTATTGTAATATTCAATTTCTACGATTTGTTCTCTGTTCTTTAGGTACGAGGTGAACAAATCATGACTTTTCCCGCGGATGCCAATGTTATACAGCTTATTTAGTAGTATATCAAATTGAACTTTATCATACGCTTTCGTCATATCTAATAACAATCCTATAGCGTATTTTTTATTATTGACTATGTTGAGAGCTTCTTGGATGTGGTCACATGACGATCTTGCAATATCATTTCGCGCACAGCATCAATGGTTTCCGGAACAACAACTGATTTTGGACGACCTTCACGAAATTCGTCTTGGAGTGAACTACGACCTCGGTTGAATTCACCATACCATCGATAAACACTGGTCCTTGATGGAGCTTCATCGCCAAAAATTGAATTAAGTTCATCGATGCACTGTTGTTGAGTTAATCCACGTCTAAACCTTTTTGTTTGTAACAGATTCGTTAGCAGCCAGCTCGTAACTATGAATGTCAATGCTATGTTAAAATATTTTACTTCTATGAAAAACTGAAAATAAAAGCGTGTGACTCGCAATTATATTAAATAATGTTTTAATTTCATCGGCCTCTGACAATAAATAATAACAGCAGAGCGTGGTTTGATCGACAAAAGTAAAATGACGTCGTCGGGAACGTTTAATTTCCCGAAATTGAACGAGAATATATCGTTTTCCAATTGGAAGTTTCGTGTAAAGGTTTTGTTGGAAGAAATAAACCTTTCAAACATATTGGAAAAATATGACAAGGAGATCAAACAACATATTGAAAGTGATACAAAAGCTCGGTCAATTATTGTACAATGCGTAAGTGACTAATACCTCAATATTATAAAAAAATTTAAAACCGCTGCCGAAATGATTACTTGCTTGGAATCAGTATTTGAGAGAAAAAGTGTATTAAAAAAGCTTTTTCTACGTAAAAAGCTAATCGCTATGAAATGCTCCAGTGGTCAAAACAGGACCATTTCCTTCAATTTGACAACTTGATCACTCAATTGGAGACAGCTGGAACTACGATGGAGGACAGCGATAAATTGACGCATTTATTCCTGACACTACCTGAGGAATACAGTACAGTGATAACTACATTGGACACAATGAGTATTGAAAAAGAGCTCACTGTAGATTTTGTGAAATCTAGACTCCTAGATTCAGAGCTAAAATTAAAAGAAAAGAAAAGTGAAGTTGTGGAAAGCAGTTTATATACTGCTTTAAATGCGGAAACGAAGGACACTTGGCATACCAATGTGACAAGAAAAGTGAAAACAATTATCAAATGCAACGAGGCAGAAGAAAATTTAGAAAGAGGAATAGAGGAAGATCTGGGTTCAGAGGAAAGTCGAGAGGACAAGGGCATGTTACCCAAGTGAACGAAAATGTTAACAGTAATGAAATGTTTATTGCTTCAAGTATGGAACACGTATTGCATACAGAAGATGCATCGGAGATTGTTTTTGTTATAGATTCAGGAGCAACACATAACTTCATACAAGAGAGATATGAAAAATGTATGACAAACGTGACGGAACTCCAAGATAGTCTAGTCAAATTAGCAAAAAGATTGGACCTAATTCGTGTAGTTGTAATTTTTTGTGGAATCATTAGAAGACATGAATATAAGTCTTCTCTGAGTTTGCACCATTCCTGTTATGTACGGAACATCGTTTAATATTAGGTTTTAACATTAAAGTCCCAAAATTTAAAAATTTCATAAGTATTTAGTTATGGTAAGTTTAGATATATGTAGATACCCCTTTGGTGTATAATTACTTTTCACGAATAAAGTGTGAGGTGTATGAAACACTAATAAATCTTTATTTTTATTTTGCGGCTCAAGGGAAATTTAGCCAGTTGGTGCAAAATCATAATAAGCTTTTTAAAGCATCCTATACACCCAGTTATTTTTGCACCCTTTTGCACCCCTAGGAAAACAGCATTTTACATTATTTGTAGATTGTACTTCGGGGCAAATTAGTGTAGTCATAGATTTTTTAATATATAATGTATTCTATATATAAAACATTCGCACGTAATAAAAATAAGAAATATATAACTGGAAGTTTATGTAGAGTTAACGTGAATACATACTGCGACTCGTGGCACTCGGAGGGCGAACGCGGGGTCGCGCGGCGCGCGCGCGGCGGGGTCGAGAGTAAGTAAGTGCGTGCATGTATATGCGTTTAGATCATTTTTGTGGCAAGAAGCGATCCCTGCGCTATACAAATTAATAACTATAATTTTCTCTATTTTATTAGCTGTGTTGTGAAAATGGATTATGGAGTGTATTGCATTGTTTGTCGTGACCTCCCGACCTGCCCCTGTATTAAGTATTTATTTAACAAGAAATTATGATAATCATATCAATTCTCTGTCGATCTTTATTTCTTTCTGTATCTCTAAAGGAAAAAAACGGCATCCTTATAGAATCACTTTGTTGTTCGTACGTCTGTCTTTCAAGTCCCTTTATCTCGGGAACAAGTGCAAGTATCAAGTTGAAATTTAAACCGTATACTCAAGACTGCGGTCCCTTAAAGCTGTGTAAAAGTAAAAACTTCTAAGTTAACGAATAAAAAAGATACCGGCATTTACGTCGCAAAAAAAAATATTTCGACACTCAAGGGAATCATAAAGGTACTTCCCGTTGACCTAGAGCCCTGAAATTTGGCACAAAGCAAGTCTTATAGCATAAGTATAGGAATAATTGCTGCTGGCAAAAGCTTGATATTTATTTTATTTAAGTTAGTTGATACGGAACCCTCAGTGTGCGAGTCCGACTCGCCCTTACCCAGTTTCTTTTTGAGGCGCATACTTAAAACTCCACATTTTTTATACTAATATTTTATTGTTCCTACCTTACCCGATGCCGTAGAATAATCAGCGCTGTCAGACGGTTTATAGTTCTAACGACAACCGAAATACAACTAATTTATTTGAAACTAGCTGTGTCCGCGAATTTGTTCGCGTGGACTACAGGATTTTGAATTTATTTTTTCTAAAATAAAAGTACCTCATGTTACTCCTTATTACATCAGCTACTTGCCAAAAAAAGTCCCGTCAAAATCAGTCCAGCCATATCAGAGATTAGCCCGGACAAACAGACAGACAAAAATTGCAAAAAATGTTATTTTGGTGTGTGGTGATGGCAAAACAAAAAAGAGGCCGTATTAAAAAAATTGAAGCTCTTAACTTAAACAGAGTTGATACGTTTGATTATTCATGAAAATAATAAGTATGCGATATATATATGATGCATGTTTATTTAACAATTAAACATGTGCTGCTTATTTAGCCGCGATATTCAATGCCGCCAAAACTCAAGCATGTCCGTTCACTGCCAAAAGCAGCCTGATCACCTTAGCACCTGCTTTTTAGAATGTATCCTTGGAGTGTATCGACCGCCTTCAGCTCTTGGGAGTTGAAATTTCCTTAAACTTTGGGCAGTTCATTGAGCACAAAGCTACAGTAGCTGCTAGGAAACTCGACATTCATGCAAAGGTTAGATGGCACTCAGTGGCGGATTAGCCATGTAGCAAGAGTAGCAAATGTTACAGACCCCCCCATTTTGGGGCCCCGCGCGTTCAGGGATCCCGCATTTTTGAACATAAAAAAAACTAGTCAAAATATTGGTACTGCGTGAAACCTAAATACAGCTGATTTTTTTGGATGTGATGAGATTGTCACTTTACTTCAGACTATCCTGCAAGCAAACTACAGAATAGAAGATCTCTTAGAATTTATCCCTTCATCGTACTTTTTACGCAAGTGATCTTAAAATCCACGGAGTTATTGGTAAATAAAAGCCTTGTTCAAGCTTATTTTAGAAAGGGTAGCTTTAGCCAGCAGCTTCTAGCAGCGCTAGCTAAAACCACTTAATTTTAATATGTGTAGGTTAAGCTCAATCTTAATAACCCTACTAAGAATAAGCTTAAACAAGGTTTTTAGGGAATTACATATCTAGACATAATAACATAATTAGTCTATGTGAATATTACATTGCCTGTGCGTAGTGACATTTGGCTTTGAAACGTGGTCGTTCACAATGCGCCTCATCAGATGGTTTTAAGTAACCCAAAGAGCAATGGAGAGGAAGATAAGCTTAAGTGGCAGTAAACTGGGTACATTGCTCGCAGAACAGATGATCGATGGGGCCAAAAGGTTCTGGAATGGCGACCGGATACCTGAAGACGTAACGTTGAAAGGTCTCGCAACAAGGGTAAGAATAACCTTTTATTTAGTAAGGTTCACGTGAATTCGATGGAGGCGTGATAAACTGGACCGGCCGTCGTGGTGACATAGGAAAAACCTTTGTATAGCAATGGAAGCCTTTCAGCTGAAATGATGATGACTATCGATGTTGGCGTGTTGATGAGAAAAATCACTCAGAAAGATTACTCCACTTAAAAATTTGCTAAATCAGACTACTTCAAAGAAAAATAAATGTTGCATCCTAGGTAATCCTAAGTAAATCTTAACTGTACAGCTTTTCTGTATAAATTCACAAAGGCTTCGCCATCAGCATCGAAAAGACTCCTTAATTCTGTATTACTTGTCAGAAGAAAACCTAAAACGTCCTAAGCAAAATTCTAATCATTCGGGGTATGCAAAAAACGATCATCATCTAGGTTTTCAAAAAGTACTAAATTAATTAGTATCTTACTACTAAATTAATTGATTAGTGGTAGGGGGCCCCTTGGTTAGCGTTGAAAAAAACAGGGAATATTCCCGTTTCTTTCAAATACTGTTGTTTTATTCAATGTAACATTCGAAACTTTCAAGAAATTTATAAATTATAAATTTCATGTATTTTTCCAATAAAACCGAAAAAAAACGGAAAAACGGAAAAATATGCGTGCTTTTTTTTAAATTAATATAAACTAGATGACGCAATCTGATGGTGAGGCGCACTAGTTTATGAGGCCTATGTCCAACAGTGGAAGCAATCCTTATAGCGCCTAAATGGTGATTCTTGGGGGAGGCTTATGTCCAACAGTGGATACGAGTCATTATAGCGAGGGGAGACTATGTCCAACAGTGGACATCAGTCATTATAACGCCTAAATGGCGATACTTGGGGGAGGCTTATGTCCAACAGTGGGCATCGATTATTATAGCGCCTAAATGGCGACACTTGGGGAGTCTTATGCCCAACTGTGGGCCTAGCTCATTATAGTAAGGGGAGGCCTGTGTCCAACAGTGGGCATCAATCATTATAGCGCCTAGGTGGTGACACTTGGGGGTAGCTTATGCCCAACAGTGGGCATAGGTCATTATCGCGAGAGGAGGCCTGTGTCCAACAGTGGGCATCAATTATTATAAAGCCCACGTGGTGACACTTGGGGGAGGCTTATGTCCAACAGTAGGCATCAGTTATTATAACGCCTACGTGGTGACACTACGGGAGGCTTATGCCCAACAGTGGGCATAGGTCATTATAGCGAGGGAAGACTTATGTCCAACAATGGGCATCAGTCATTTTAGCGCCTAAATGGCGGCACTTGAGGGAGGCTTATGTCCAACAGCAGGCATAGGTCATTATAGCGAGGGGAGACTTATGTCCAACAATGCGCATCAGTCATTTTAGCGCCTAATGGCGACACTCGGGGGAGGCTTATGTCCAACAGTGGGCATGGGTCATTATAGCGAGGGGGAGGCCTATGTCCAACAGTGGACAGCAGTCATTAAAGCCATAAATGGCGATACTTGGGAGAGGCTTGTGTCCAACAGTGGGCACCGATCATTATGGTGACACTTGGGGGAGGCTTAACCGAAACAATGAATAAAACATTCGAAAGATTTCTATTTTGTTCCCAAACGATTATTTCCGCAAAATTTCAATGCAACATGTGAAAAAAACGGAAAAAAACACAATTTGTTTTTTTCATTGAAAGAAACAATTGTTCCTTTCCGGAATTTTCAACGCTACCCTTGGTCGAATTAGCAATAGACTCCGCGTCGGTTTAATCCGGCACTGACGGCGCTTCATACCAGGACAACATCGAATGTTATACAAAGCACAGGTCCAATCATTTGTGGAGCCAGTGGGCCTTTCAATAAACACTTCCCTGGAATCTTTAAATTTGAATAAAACAAATTGTGTGTTATCGATTTTTTTTATTAATTTGGATGGCCGATTGATGTCATTATGTATGGAATCTATTATCTTTCAAATGTCCGCCGCTACTTTGCTAGATAGCGCGCATACGAAATATACAACTTTCCATGTCCTTTACTGTTTTCATTATTAGGAGTTTCGTCTACACATTGCCGAAACCTCCTGAAAAGTATAATACACCGTGTGAGTAATATTACAATTATTAAATAGTCAAAAAGTATCAAGTTTTTATAATAGTAATTAAAAAACTAACCTAGAAATGATATTATTGTATCCAACCGTCGCATTTTATCTGCATGTTTTTAATTTAATTCATTTTTTTCGTCTTTAAATTTGTCCATTATATTAAATAGTAGCCTTTCCATCGAACTAGTGATTGTTTATGGCATTATTTTAAGCAAAATGAGTATAATAAGATGCAGGAAAACAATTTTGACAATTCTTAATTTTTTTAATTGCTGCCATACATAACGTTTGATTAATAATTCGTTGTCTTCTTTCGATGGTCAAACTCTATGTACCGTATATATGTATGCATGTAGTAAAAAGCAGTTACTTCAATATTAGACACTCTCGTTTTTTTTGTTTAAACAGACGGTTTTTTTAACTGTTTTTTTTTTTATAAAAACAAAATTAGGTTTCTTTACTTACACTTACCAACAGAGCATTTACAATCAGAAAGTACTCCTTCCTCGTAAAATACATCCCACAACACTCCTAGGTAATGACTACGCTTATCTCTTCTTGTCAGTTTATTATTCCGTGTCGCGCGCTTGTCACTTCCATGGCGTAATAGTTCTTTGGCAATTAAGACAACACTAGAAAAACGTATGTTCCTTAAAAAAATGCTAATTTTTTATAGGGTGCAAATATAAAGGAAACCAAATTAATGTAATTGTGATTATTTTCATAACTACTTAAATTTCCCCCGAAGTACAGAAGCAAAAAAACGTGAAAACCTAATTTCCATACGTCGCACTGGGGTGCAAAATCAATCATGTACTTAGGTCGAAATGTATAACACTTTCCTCAGTTAACAAAACTACACAATTTTCCCCAATGCCGCAATGGCCAAAAATAACATTTTTATTTTTTTCTAATGCTGCGTTGGTCTAATTAAAATGATTAAAATGCAATAATGTAGGTTGAGGTTTAATATACCATAAAAAAAAAATGGTGAGCACACCTATATTCTCTGGTTAGTTATGAGCAATAAACAGTTTTCACCCCCTTCCGTAGGGGTGCCAAATGAATTTTTTTTTTGTACTCTATTTTTCACTCATACAATACCATCAGAAACGTTTTTGCCTCTCCAGAGAATTTATTCCAATCTTTATTAAAAAATGACCTAATTTGACTAGACTAAAGACTATTTAAAAAAGTTTTGTGAAGAGAAAGGTATAAAAATAGAGTATACGATACCTTATAGTCCACAAATGAATGGAAAAAGTGAAAGGATGAACAGATCCATTTATGACAAAGCTCGAACTATACTGGATGAATCATGCTTACCGAGACATCTGTGGGGCCATGCTATCTTGACAGCAACATTCTTGATCAATAGATGCCCATCAAGTGCAATTGCTTACGAGATACCAGCAATAATATTTGAGAGAGAAATGATGCTCAATAAATTGAAGCCATTTGGATGCAAAGGGTGGATGGTAATACTACTTTATGAATTTTTTTTATGAATGTATAAATAGACATAATAGATGTAGGTGAATATATATTTATTGTGTACGTGTAGTGTATACAGTGTAAATATATGTGAGTCACCCACACTACCAAGAAGAGATAAATTAGATTCTAGATCAAAAGAAGTAAGAATGATTGGATATGCTAGAAACGGATATAAAGTTTGGGATCCTTTATCAGATACTGTTATTGCATCAAGAGATGTAAGATTTAATGAAAGAGATTTTAAGTACTGTTACGTACGTGGGTAATTAAATGCCGATTTACTAACAGAGAACTTTATTCACCACAAACAATAACAAATTAGTCCAGTCAACAATAATCCGAATCGCAATTAATACTAGAGTACCGTTACACTATCGCTTAGGTCGTTAGGTAAAATCACTTCACACACTTAAGTAGTTCGCTCTTGATCGCAGTCGAAATCACAACTGACTCGCTTCCGGTCGGGGGCTCGTATTTATATGCGGAGCGAAGAAAATTCTAGATACCAACATCTCAAGATCGATCCAGAATAATGGAATCGCTTCGCGAAGTTATAAATCATTTTTATTGCACGATGTACTAAGAGTCACTTTCATGCGAATTTCAACTCTATTGTTAATGGCGGAGAGTACCATTTCCCTTATCGGTATCTACATACCTAACTACTAGTGGTACTTACTTTGTGGATGTTTCGAGATTTTTCTAAGCCTGGCTACGTACAACCATTCTAGATCTTTCGAACAGCAATGCGTTTTAATTATTGCGTGCTACTCATTATTTTCTTGGAGATACGGCGTGTTCACGTTTAATGGCGTAACAGTACCAACAAGCAGAGATAAATGAACAAGAAGATGATAATGTATACATTGAAGAAAGAGATTATGAAGTGGAAAGAAAGAGGAAAGATGAAGAAGAAAGAAAGAGAAAAGATGAAGAAGAAAGAAAGAAAAAAGATGTAGAACAAGCGACTCAAGAAAGTACTAGTCAAAGTACTAGGAGTGGGAGATTAATTACTACACCAAAACATCTAAGTGAATATGAAATTTACGAAACATACTTCTTGATAAGTACAGTAGAAGATCCCCAGGACTTTACAGAAGCTATGAAAAATGGATAGGAAGAATCAATCAATACAGAAATAAAAGCTCTACAGAAAATGAATACTTGGACAGAAGTTGATTTACCTGAAAACCAGAAAGCCATTGATACAAAATGGGTATTTAAGACTAAAGAAAATAACTTGAAAAAGGCTCGATTAGTAGTGAAAGGGTTTCAATTGAAAGAAGATTCTGATTTTGGAAAAAATTATGCACCAGTAGCAAGAATATCATCGGTCCGAACTATCCTGGCACAAGCGATTCAGAAAGGATGGAACATAAAACAACTGGATGTTCCCACAGCATTCTTAAACGGATTGCTAGAATCGGAAGTGTACATCAAACCGCCGGAAGGTGTAAAAATAACAAAACACAAAGTTTTAAAACTGAATAGAGGATTGTATGGATTAAGAGAAAGTCCCAAATGTTGGAACCAAAGATTTAATAACTTTGCAGAAGAAAAGGGTTTCAAAAGATCTCAGAATGATGTCTGTCTATACAAAGGAGAAACAATTAATGTATGGATGTTAATTTATGTTGATGATATTATTCTAACTGGAACCAAAGAAGATATAGAGAAGGTGGTGAAATATCTAAAAGTGGAATTTCAAACAAAACATTTTGGATTTCCTTAGACATTTCTAGGAATGGAAATTGAAAAGAAAGAAGATGGTCTTAAAATAACAGAGAAAAGACAAATAGAAAGCATGCTCATAAAATTCAACATGCAAGACTGTAAAAGTTCGATTACGCCTTTAACAAAAGGATACCTATTTGATGAAGATGAGCCAATGGTATCTGATGTACCATATCGCCAGTTAATTGGTAGTCTCATGTTTGTATCGACAGTCTCACGACCTGATATTACCTACGCAACCTCATATTTAAGTCAATACTTGGATAAGCCTACAAGGAGCCTTCTTTGGGTACAAGCTAAGAGAGTTCTGAGGTACCTTAAAGGAACACAAGAGAATGGACTGTACTACAAAAAATCTGAAAATATGGCATGTATAGAAACATATTCTGATGCAGACTGGGCAGGTTCACACATGGACAGAAAGAGCGTATCAGGATCTGTGACATTATACAATGGATGTCCTGTTGCTTGGTTCTCTAGAAAGCAAACATGCGTTTCTCTGTCCACAGTAGAAGCAGAATATGTGGCAGCTGCGACTAGTGCATGTGACTTACTATACATCAAAGGTCTATACGGTGATTTAAATGGACTGAAAAGTGATGTATTGTGTGTGTTGTACATGGACAATAGAGGTGCTATTCAAATAGCAAAAACCTTTGAAAATAGCAAACCTGCTAAACACATTGACATAAAACACCATTTTCTAAAAGACATTATAACTAGAAAATTAATTAATGTTGAATATGTCTCTACTCATAATAATTTGGCAGATGTATTAACAAAAGCATTGTCTGGTGAAAAGCTGCATACAATGAAACAAATCTTAAATATTGTTTAGTAATTTTATTAGTAATGTTTTGTAAGTTTGTAGCGATTTCAATCTATTACAGATTTTCAATCGAGGGGCGGTGTTAAGTTAAACCTTTTTGTTTGTAACAGATTCGTTAGCAGCCAGCTCGTAACTATGAATGTCAATGCTATGTTCAAATATTTTACTTCTATGAAAAACTGAAAATAAAAGCGTGTGACTCGCAATTATATTAAATAATGTTTTAATTTCATCGGCCTCTGACAATAAATAATAACAGAAAGTTGTAAAAAATAATTGCACGAAAATGTTCACGATTTAATTCCATTTTTTGGCCGAGATGAATCTTTTAAGTTATGTACTGTAAACAACACAAATAGCGCTCGTATGTCAAAACGTTCTGAGTACGTATAACCTCAAAAATGTCAAACTTTACGATAGAGCTGTCAGTTGCCAGATTGCAACACTAGGGTTGTCCAATCCCGAAATATAAAAGGCAACCTATCGTATGTATGTATATAGATATTCATTAAATCCCAAGCGAACGCCGGCGTTCGCGCACCTATTGTCTTTCTATTGTGTCTCTAATTTTCACGATTGAAAGGTTAATGTGTATACTCGGATCATACAATATAAAAAAAAAAACAAACATACTATAGAAAAAGCTAAAAACAAATGTAAAGCCACATGGAAAATAGTAAATAAACGACTAAAACAAAACAATGCAACCAAAGAAATCAAGGCAATTTCGAATGGGAAGTGCATGCTGGACAGAGGTGATGATATTGCAACATATCTCAACAATTTCTTTATAATATCGTAAAACCAAAACCCAACAAGTACCCAAAAAAAATAGGAAGAAGGTTAGCAAACTCTATCTATCTCGAACCAGTTGACAATGTTGAAGTTTATAAAATAGTAAAAGAGCTACAGAATACAAATTCAGCAGGATATGATGGTATTACCACTCGATTATTAAAAGATAATATAGCTGCTATAATAAATCCATTAACCTATTTAATAAATCTGTCTTTGGAAAATGGAACCTTTCCTAATGCTCTAAAATTCTCCGTCGTAAAACCTTCCAAAAAAAAAAAGAATTCCAAAACAGAAGCGGGGAATTATAAACCGATTACTTTGATGCCAGTTCTCTCCAAGGTATTTGAAAAAGCAATGTGTAATAGACTTATAAACTTTTTTGAAAAAAAAAAACGATGTTATAGTTAAACAGCAAAACGGTTTTATTAAAAATAAATCTACTAGAGTCTGTCTAATAAGTCAACCGACTTGGGAATTTTGTATAATATTTAATCATTTAAAAAATACTTATATTCGATACTTTTCATAAGGTTCTTCTGTTACTAAACAATGATGTCTATCTCTTAATCAACCTTGATTATTGAACCCGTGTTGACTTCATCAGATTTAATTAAATTCTAATAATTACCCAAGTCGTTTAACTTATTAGACAGACTCTACTTTGGCATGTTTTAAATTAATAGGTAACAGAAATTATCAGGTCAGTCGACAAAAAAGAAATCCCTATAGCTGTATTTCTAGACATCACTAAAGCGTTCGATATGGTTTGCTATGATAGATTATTAAATAAATTAGAACAGTACGGTATAGAGGTCCTGCCTACAGTTGGTTCGAAAGTTATTTAAAGGGTCGTAAACAATGCACAGATATAGTAAAAATGGATCCAGAGACTAACACGCAGATAATCTATAGGTCATCTTTCTTAACAAATTACTATGGTGTACCACAAGGGACCGTGCTAGCCCCGATACTATTTTTAGCATATATAAATGAATTGCCAGAATTAACGGACCAGTACGTAGTACTATTTGCAGATGATACTACGGTTTTACTAAAGAAGCTAGCTACTACTGATTAGGCGATAAACGTTACCAATAGAGCCCTACAGGGTATAATACATGACTGGTTAACTGCAAATAATTTAGAAATAAATACCGAAAAAACTAAATTTATGAAATACTTGACATATAACAACAATAGAAATAAAAAAGACGAGGTAAGTCTATTACCAATTAAATATAATAATAACATTATTGAAGAAGTAAATGAAATAAATTTTCTAGGAATAAATATTGATAATTATTGTAACTGGAAATCTCACGTTGACCTTATTTATAAAAAAATCACAAATTCGTTTATGCGCTGGAACAGCTCTAATGGTATACCGTAGAGGCGGGTTACTTTAGCTATTTTTTTCAAATATTTTACGAATTTGATCTGTAGTTTGTATCAGTATTGTCTTTTTAGTATTCTTATAAGTTATAAAGAAGCTCAAGGATGTAATCAACAAGATGCGAAGTGTGTTTTAGAAATATGATAAGCGTAACTTGTTTTTTTTTTTTAATTAAAGTTTGGGCCAAAGTTATTCTTAGGAAAGGGTTACTTTAACCCCATGAACTTTATCGGTGAAAAATCTCACTTGCAGCTATCAGTGGCCAAAGAAACCATCAAGGGCGGTAAGATTGAATATCCAGGAGAGGTAAAATGTAAGAAAAAAGTTCGAAATAAATTAAAACTCGAGGAAAAATCAACATAATATATTTCAAAAAGATTTACACTAAGAAAATATCTCAAAAAATGTAACAAACTTTCAAAAACACAATAATATTATCTTAAACGAGTTTAACGAACGATCTTAGGTTAATTATGTAACTTTCGTAATCATATTTTACTTTTCAGTCTTATAAAATTATAATTTTATAAGACTGAAAAGTAAAAAAAGTTGAGGACGTGAAGCTCCACGAAAAGCAGGTGGCTCTAGCGTATCCAGCGGTAACTTTTTGATTTTACGTACTGGCGAGACCTGCCAATCTTTGTCTGGACAACCTTCTACAACTACCTGCATTTTCTCTCCCTAATGAAGAGCAGAATGGTCTCTATTATTCTTTTCAACGGCATCGTCAACTTGTCGTTTCGATTCAGGTTCAAAGACGGGTGCATCTAAATTTTTCGCTGTTTTACTACACTTTTCTTCAACGAACTGTATATCCTCTATGGATTGAAGGGGAGTGAAGACTTTAAAAACATCAAGCAACTGTTGCTCTACATTTCTTAGTTGAAGAACAGGAGAGCTACACTCCTCTTCTACTTCACTTTCATGCTCGATCAACTCTATGACATCTCGCTGAAAATCAGGTGAATGGAGAAAAAAATCGCCTCGAAATGCAGCATCACTAGTCTGACTCACATAGTTGCCCAGAAGAACATCATCCTCAGAGTCATAAGGCATTATGTGGTCTTCAGTGGAAGAAGCCAGACTGATGGTCCTGTCAGTGCAGCTTGAAGATGAAGAGACGTTGCGTTGTCTTCGTTTTGTTGCCCTTTTCTTTTCTTGTATAGTTTTAGCCTGCTGTAAACCTGATGGACCTGCTTCTGCAAGGTCAGTGGCACAGATTGATTTTTCAGGTGGTACATTAAGTTTCTTTTTCCTCATTGTTTTCTGTTCTGGGCACGCCTCAGCTCGGCTCTGTACCATTGTTGCATAAAAGAGTTTCCGATAAGACCTGCGTTTATAATTCGATCTTGATTGGGTAATCTAGCCAATGGTTCCTCTTTGTCAACGGGGTATATGCCAGTCTTTCTGAAACCAGCAATCAAATTCGCCTTGGTCTCGGTCAAAGAATCCAAAGCGGTTTTTAATAGTCGTGGAAATTGATCCTTAGGTGTAGTTGACAGTTTCCGATCCTGTTGACTGTTCTTCCATTGAAGCAATACTTGTCGCCACTTGCACTTCAAAGGTCGAAAATATGCCACGTCTAGGGTTGAAGTATATGTGTTGCGTTGGGTGGCAAGCAAATAAAACTAACATTATGCTTCTCACACTCCTTCAAAACTGTTTTATTAATGTGTGAAGCAAAGTTGTCTCCAATCACCACTTTTCTTCCATTTTTCTTCTTAAGGACTGGCATAAGATGATTGAGAAACCAGTCTTCAAAAGTTGCGCTGTCCATCCATCCACTCTTTGTTCTATTATATCGAGCACCTTCGGGACCATTTTCAGTCCAAGTAGACCAGAGATGATCCGACTTATAAACGATGAACGGTGGAACTGCTTCCCCAGCGGCGTTGCCACAGAACATGACAGTAAAATTAACTTTTGTAGCGTTTATTATGGTTTCAGGATATTTTGTTCCTCTTCTGCATAATATAGTCTTCTTTCCTGGGTCATCACAAAGGTTGCTTTCATCGTAATTGAAAATGTTTTCAGGTGGAACGCTTTCTAGTTCTTTGTCGATGTTTTCTATGAAATTGGAAATTACATCTTCCGACACTTGAGCTCGGACTCTTTTAATATTGTTAGCAAGTCACCGTGAAAGAGACTGATGTCGTGAAAGAAAAGAAGCCAACCAGTCTTTACCAGGAATGTTGTTCTTAAAAATTTTCACTTCTCTTCCCTGGGATGCAAGGTAATTTTTGATTATCATCTTTAGGTCGAATGCTGTCAGCGGAAACCCATATTCCGAAAGCGCAGTTATGTGAGCTTCAAAAACCTTTTCTTCCTCTTCAGTAAAAATTGTAGGTTTACCTGGTTTGTTAGGGTGCTTACGGGTTAATTTGTTCTTCAAAGTGCTACGAGGAATGTTAAACAACTCTGCAGCCGCTCTTTGTGTGAGCACTTTTGATTGGATTGCATCCAGACAATTTTTTAAATCCGCCTGGGTGTAGTCGACATACCGACGACTGCCGGTCTGTCGTCTGTACACGGATGGCATCAGGAAAGACGCTCTGTATTTAAGTTCTGTAACAAATTGATCAAAAATTTAAAGTTTCCCTCTAATAAACTTCACAGGGTTACTTTGGCCCGCAGGCCCAAAGTTACCCGAAAAAGCGGTCAATGTATACCGATTTTCTAGATCTAAAATTTAAGTCCCAACACACAAGTAAATCGTCTTTTAAAAATAATTGCCATACTCCTACATACATGCCTAAGAAAATAAATAACAATTCAAATGCAAAACTTACCAAAATACAGCTTTACACATCAAAGTTTGGAGCAGAAAAATACGCCGGTGTTAGTGTCAAAATTTCAAATGGCGCGAACATGTAGCGACGTGCACTTGAGTCGGTAAAACAGTTCCACAAGTACACGTCTATTTCGCCATCTATTAGTTACTGAAGGAACTACGGCGTTCGGTTGTACGGTCGCGACACAGCATGCAGTTCAAACATTTTCTCGATTTGGGCCAAAGTTATGCCCTAGAGTTAAAGTAACCCGCCTCTACGGTACCACAATGATGTGTGTTCAGTATTGAGGTATGGGATAATTATATGGGGAAACTCTACAGACGCCCAGAGAGCTTTTATAGCCCAAAAGAAATGCATAAGGTCTATCTATGGACTCAAATGGACTGATTCGTGCCGACCAATCTTCACTAAAAATCGTTTGCTTACTCTGCCATCCCTATAGGTACATATTTGAAATGTCTAAATTCGTTAGAAACCATCTTTCACTCTTTGAGCAGAATGATAAAGCCCAATTTAAGAGGAAAATTGTACAAAAACCTCTGTTATTACCTCGAAACAGATTAAAGTTGTGTAACAAAAAATGGCGGTAAACAATAAACTACCTGACTGCGAAAATTGAATGACTTGGAATTTAATAGAACTTTGAACAATTGGTTTTGTGCCAGATGTTTTTATTCAATAGATGATTATTTAAATTTTAAACAGACTTAATGTATTACTAAGTAAATTATGACCTACGTACATTTATTTAATTATAACTATTGACATTAATTATTTTCTAATCAATTAATTAATTAATTCTACACAAATTTTAATATATTTTATAATGGTATGTGCCAAATTAATATTATTGACTGTAAATTTTATTATGTTTGACTAATGTGACTAATGAAAGTGATGAAATTTCATGACATTACTGTAATATTGTGCATGTTCTAAAATATTTGCACGACTGATAAGTCGAATATAGTAAGTCTAAAAAAATATTTCAACATGTTAATATGTGTACTTACCTACATTCTAGCAAATAAATAAATTTCATTTCATTTCATATCTGGGGAGTATTTTAATAGGTAGAAAGGTATTTATTGCCACAACTATTTAATAGTCAATTTAGTAATAATTTAAGTAGGTAGGTGCCAAGAAACAATAATGACTTTGCTTCGAATTAGTTAATTAAACCTGACTCATTTATTTACTAAGCTGTCCATTATAATGTAGAGGAACAGTTAAATAACAATAATAGTTCATGAATATCACTTATCAAACAAATATGGCCGTAAAAACCATAACAATTGATCGATAAAGTGCAAGTTGCATACGAAGTGACAGCCGCGGTGTCGTGTTTCGCTTCGAGGCTAGCAAAAAAGCGGCATGGCCGTAGCATTCTTTTGTTGAAACAGTTCAGGCTATTTTCGATCCCCTATAACTTTGTTGCGTATAAAACTAGAAGTCTGAATTTTAGTAACGAAGCAGGCATTGTATAGACACGGTATATTTTCAGTTTGAACCAGTAGATTAAGAATTATAACTGGTCAAAGTTTCTTAATTTTGTCACTCACCACTGACTGACCGATCATCAAAACTCTAAGGCACTTCCAGCAGACATAGAAGCTTGTACAATTAGTGTTTAGTGTATAAATCAATGAAAAACTAAAACATTTTGCAATTTCGGTACCTACCTACTGTTTTCTAGATACACCAACTGCGTAAATAACTTTGTAATCCCACATAAATATATAGGATTACAAAGTCACATTTACAGTGAATGAATCAGTGTTTCTGTATATTTTTTGTAATATAAAAGAATCTACAAAAAGAAATGAGATGCCATCAAAAACACAATTTGAGATCAATATAATACCAAGTCGTTTTATTCAGTCCGGGATCTTGATGACCTAGATTGATTTGGCAATCGTATGTATATCACAAGTAATACGTATTATATTAAATTTGACGGTTTAGTCCGATTGCCAAGTCAATATAGGTCATCAAGGTCCCCTAAAGAAATTAACCGACTTGATATTACTTACATTGATCTCACAACTTTTTATGGAAGAACTGAGTTGCGTGCCTTGGTTTTTCTACAAGTTATATTTTTGATGGCATTTATTAGATAAGTATTCATAATCTACACTAATATTATAAAGAGGTAGTTTATTTTTATTGGTTTGTAAGAGTAGGAGGAACTCTCTGGAAGTACTGGACCGATTGCTAAAATTTTGTTCACCGATAGCTGCTTTATTCCGGAGTGACATAGGCTACCTATACTTTATGTACCTACGTGGACGAAGCTGCGGGCTAAAGCTTTATATTATAACTACTGATATAATACTAAAATTCGGAAGAGAATTCTCATTCCTACAATAAACGCAAACGGTCAATGTTTCTTATTTACATCATCATTTTCTTGCCCTTGTCCTATATTACTTGGTGTTGGCGCAACACGTTTTCTTCTTCCAGCAGTCTCATTATCAATGATTCCTTTTCATTCTTATCACTATCCACCATTTAACTGGCCTCTTCTCCCTCTCCATTCGTTTTCAAAGCTCTAGTGCGTTTCATTCTATCGACGAGATATCATTCGACTACTCTTCACATAACCATACCAAGATAACAATTCCCTTACAATTTTTCAGTCACATCTAGTCGATTCAACTGCATAAAGCTTCAGTTGATTTGATCATTGGATTTGATTAAATATGTTACCTAATAAACGAGGTGTGAATTAATAAAAGCGAAGCATTAAATTGGACTCCTTGTGAAAATAATTAAATTGCTGACCATTTGTATCAGTTTCATAATAAATTACAAGTGGTCGGTGGGTGGTCGGAATTTAGCTACTGTGTAGGTCGTATAAACTACTAGTGTAGGGTTGCCATTCGTCCCGGTACGTCGGGACATGTCACCGTTTTAACAGTGATGTCCTGATGTCCCGACAAGCTATAAAATGTCCCGAACTCCCGACAAACAGTCGAGCGAAGTTTTTAAAAATTAGACGAACGCAATCGCTTGGAAGTCGACACCGTGGAAGCTATGCAATAATAATAATATAGCAATGTAAAATTAATTTTCACATGAATTGTAAAGAATTTTATAAATTCATTAAAGGTACTTAACCGACAATTACTGTCCCAAATAAAATCATCCGATAAATATAAAAAAAACTTTTTACAAAAAAAAAAATAACCGTCTTACTAAAAAAACAAAAATTAAAATAATTTTAAATTTCGGAAGTCGGTGTTTCTCGATATTGTTTGTTCCTTATTTAACACCGACTTCCGAAATTAAAGTTATTTAAATTTTTTGTGTTTTTTTAGTAAGTCGGTTATTTTTTTGTTTTTTATTTCACACTTTTTAGTTGCAATACACTTACAGCCATAGTACCTTTTTCTCATGACAATTCCAATTAACTCAAACCCTGCTAGGATACATTGTTTTATTATGAAGTTCCCGTGTCTACCTTCCGGCTCCATCATCATCATCAGATCAGTTCGATAGTACCTTATAGCCAAAGTGCATCTTATGACAATTGTATTAAGCCCAAACACGGCTAGGATAAGTACATTGATTAATTACGGAGTTCCGGTGCCTATCTTCCGGCTCCATCATCATCATCAGATCAGTTTGATAGTACCTTATAGCCAAAGTGCATCTCATGACAATTCTAATAAGCCCAAACACGGCTAGGATACATTGATTAATTACGGAGTTCCGGTGCCTATCTTCCGGCTCCATCATCATCATCAGGTCACATCGATGATACCATTTTCAACATACCTATTCAGAACTATTCATTTATTTGTATTATCGTGGTCTCATAACTATGTTCATTGTGAGATCTGTGTGAGTATGATTTCTGGTCTTCTTCACCAGTTCCACTTCATCAAATGTCATGTTTTGACTATAAATGCTTCAGTCTTTGATGAAAATACCAAAAGAACTATACAGTTGCGTATAATATTTGAGGAGCTCCCTCGACGTGGCTGGAAAGACCTCACGGCGTCCTTACCTTCCGCATGACACAGGTCCTCTCCGGAAATGGCAAGTTCGGGAGGTTCCTGTTCCGAATTAAAGCGGAAGTGACGCCCGGGTGTCGCCACTGTGCGGAACGCCCGGAGGACACGGTGGAGCACACAATCGCGGTGTGCCCTGCTTGGGCGGAGCATCGCCGTGCCCTCGTGGGGGTGATCGGCGGCGGAGACCTCTCGCGCCGGGCCTTGGTCGAGGCCATGGTCCGGAGCGAGGAGGAGTGGCAGGCGGTCGCCGACTTCTGCGAAGCAGTAATGCTCGCTAAGGAGGAGGCCGACCGCATCAGGCAACGGCGCTCTCGCCGCCGCCGCCGGGATTCCGATCCCGATTTCCAGCCACCGTAGGCGCGGGCTTGCGGACAGTGAGCAATGGGTAGCTCGCTGTCCGGCCGTCCGGTAACCGTCCGGACCAAGCCCAAGTCGTCGACGGCGCGCGCTGTTCCCGCGCGCCTCAAGGAGTTGTCAGCAACAGCAGGGGCCCAGCCGGGTCGAAGCCTACCGGGGCCAGGGTAATCCGAAAGGGCGCTCGAGCCCCGGTATCGAAGGCTTGAAGGAACGGGATGGGTTTTTTAGTCAGTAAGAGTCTGACACTATCTCCCGCTCCGCCCAAGAGCGGGGGTTGTCATAAGATGATTTTTCCCATCGAAAAAAAAAAAAAAAAAAAAAAAAAGGAGCTCCCTCGATTACGCCAAGATTCCATGATCAGATCCCGACTTGGTGACTATGGGACCATTTGGGAAGTATACCCTTTCCAACAAAAAAAGATTTTTTCAAATCGGTTGGCAAGTGACGAAGTTATGCGCGAACATACATAAAAAAAAAATACAAACATCCGAATTAAGAACCTCCTCCTTTTTTAGAAGTCGTTTAAAAAGAAACGATGTTAATTAATTGTTATTTTATCCCCGATAATAATTAAATGAATACATTTAATCCCAAATGATTTTGTTTCAAAGTTTTTTTTTAATTTAAATATACTAGTGCTTGACTGCGATCCCGCCTGATGGTAAGCAGTGATGCAATCGCAATGTAATTATCTTTTTATAATTTGCGATGCGTTAGCTTTGCTATTGCCCGTGTTTATCGACAAACATAGTAAATACTGAAAAAAAGATACCTCCAAATTGTAACTGTGCCGACGACAGGGTCTTGGGGATTTATGGCAACCTTATACTAGTGGCTTAGTGCATCTAGTGTCCGACCAAAGTCGATTAATGTTCGAAGCCGATCTCTGCAACCTTCCGCCGAGATTGAAGGTGAACCCTGAGCTTCCGAAAGAGTGGGACTTAAAATGAACACGGACAAAACCAACGTTATGGTTAACATCCATGTAGCAACCATTCCTTTCAAGATTGGAGACTTTACACTGGAAGTTGGACGACTACGTTTACTTGGGACAGACAGACGGTCCAGTTGGGCAGGTCTAACTTCGAGAAAGAGGTCAATCGTCTAGCGTCCGACTCGGCTGGGTAGCGTTCGAGAAGCGGCGCGGTGTCTTCTCTTCTAATAAATATATCACAGTGTCTCAAGACGAAAGACCAGTGTGTGTTGCCAGTGATGACTCCGACACTTATGGATCCGAAACATGGTCGCTTACAATAGGCCTCATAAGAAGACTTTATGTCACCCAAAGGGCGATGGAAAGGACTATGATCGAAGTTTCCTTGCGAGATCACATCAGAAATGAAGATATCTGCAGGAGAACCAAGGTTACCGACGTAGCTCGAATAGAATCGCCACACTTAAGTGGCAATGGGCAAGGCACATTGCACGCAGAACAGATGGTCGATGGGGACGAAAGGTTCTGGAGTGGCGACCACGTACCGGAAGACGCAGCGTCGTCGCAGCGAAGGCCTCCAACAAGGTGGACCGATGACCTGGTCAGGGTCGCGGGAATCCGATGGATGCGTGACGTTGTGGCGACGCTTAGGGGAGGCCTATGTCCAACAGTGGACGTCTTTCGGCTGATATGATTATGATGATTATGCAACAGTAAAAAGGTATTTTCTATCAGTGTACTAGGGTGGTGAAGAAACATACTGCGACAGGTAGGTACCTACATTTTAGTAGGAAGACTAATAGAAAAGAAATAAGTACAATCATAAATACCTACCCTGCCCTGCCCTGGTACAGGCCATGATCCGGAGCGAGGAGGAACGGACGGCGTACCATCGGCAGCTCGCCGTCCGGTAACCGTCCGGTCTGGTCGTCGACGACGGCGCGTAGTATTCCACACGCACCTCAAAGAGACGTCAATAAAACTATAGGGGCCCGGCCAGCTGGACCAATACCATGGAAGGACTTATGAAAAGGTAACCCGTGGTGTAGAAGGCAAAGGGAAGCTGAAGGAATATACTCGTAGGGTGGTTTCACTAAGTCAAAGTCTGACACGTCGTCCCGCTTCGCCATAAACCGGGGTGTGTTGCAGTCCGACACGCTCTCTAAAGCTCCAAGTCATTAGATGATTTATCACCACTCTAAAAAAATATATACAAATAAGTAGGTACAACAATATTATTGTAAACATAAAAAAATATGACAATGTAATTTATATTGTCATAAAATATGTTAATTTTGAGTGACAGCAAGACGATTTATCAAGAGCGGGCCATTCAATCCGGGCACAGTAATGTGCCGCCACTTGCTAGCATCACCACTTACTAGTACCGCCACTTAGTACCTACTAATAGTATCTAATTCTAGATTTACTAGTATTGACTAGGATAAAAGGAGCATTGTAAATTTGTAAATAATAGCTTCGCCAACGTGCAGTACAAACACGTTCTAGTCTACAGAAAGTTTCATGGAACCTACTTTGTATACTTCACAGCGGCGAATGGCCAAATTACAAGGAAACTAAAACAAAATTTCCCAAGTTCAAGTTCAACGCAGGCAGGCATGCACGCGCACGGAGGCACGGAGCGCACGGTTGTCTGTGGTACGAACCACAGACAAGCGCCAAGTTTCTATAAAACCAAATGCCAAATGCCAAATGTATAAAGTATTATAAAATATTTTAGTAATAATATAACCTTTCATGAATTCTACGAAATGTTTAGAAGTAAATTGTGTACCATTATCACAAACAATTATTTTGGGACAACCAAATTTAAGAAATATTTCTTTTTCAAAAAGTTTATTACTCTAGTAGTAGCATTTATCATAGGAAAAATCCAGCAGTACTTAGTAAAAACATCAACAACTGAGAGAATATATTTATGACCAGAATAAGTTTTAGGAAGTATACCTATAATATCTACTGAAAGCATCAACATAGGTTTATCGACTTTTTTAGGGGTTCTATAAAATGTTCAGCTTGTCGTGAGTTGTTGTACGTTATTTTTATTTATAAACGATAAATTCCCGGTTAAAAATATTTTTCAAAAATAAACATGTCAAATAAATACATATATACCTTAACAAGGGTAAGTATAAGGTCAAGGGTGTACGTTTGGCCTAATTACTGTATGATAAGGGGTCGCGAGCGGGTCTGTGCACCTGCGCTTCTTGGTGGGCGCAGCTTTCGGCGCGAGCTTCGAGTTCAGTGCTCGGTGGGTGTCGGGGCCGCTCGGAACTCTTCGGGGCTGCTCGGCTCTGGGGAGGAAACACGCACACCTCCAAAACCTTTGGACATCACATGACCATGATTAAACTCCTATCTGAGTTTATTTAATTGCAGTCTTCTAACCGGGCCCAGCCCAGGCTCTCAAACACTTGTTGCAATTTCTGTTTCAACAGTCGGTAGTCAGCTTTGTGTTTGTACTTACCTACACACATAGGTGTCTTTGCGTTTGATGAATTATTGCTTCCTATCTTGAGTTGAGCCACCCATCAAGAATGCCATATCGCATATCGTCGAATTACGATGGATACAAGCTAACGATTCACAATGGAGTGCGTTGTAGTACGGTGGTCGGGCGGGTGGGCTGCTGGTGGCAGGGCGCAGCCGGCTCCCGCCCGGCCGCGGCCGCGCGGCGCGCTCGCCCGCTCCTCAGTGCCTTACGAGGCGCGACCGCGAGCACGCGCCCGCCGCGCCACGACGCTCTGCTGACGGAATGTAGTGAAGTGCACGCGAGCTTATGACACAGAGCTGACACATCCGACTTCATCGTGCAGACGTGCATGTCCGCCACTAGTCCTGCCGCCTGCCTCCGCCTGCACCATGGCCTGCGCCAGGGGACTCTGCACCGCTGAGAAAATATTCATCTTTATCAACATCGCCTTCGCGGTCAGTATGCCCAATAAGTACTTTAAAAACAATTTACAGATTTATTTAAGGAATAGGTAATATCAAAGCAATTAGCAATATAATATGTTGTCTTCAAAATAAAAACTCAGTTCTCACTTGGTTTTTGTTGTGGGTCCTGAGCAGTTCAAGATACCCTCAACATTATTAATAGAAATTTCTTACCAAACTTAAATACTTAACAAGTAACACAAAATTAAATCCTAGGAGCGAGCTATGAAAGTAACGTTTAGGTATTACGGCGGTATTGTTGTACTGACCGTTATCTGAACTTTCAGTCACGAATACGTCCTAAGCAGAACATTTCAAGGTTTTCAAGTTACTTGCAAATTACAAAGTACTTTTTATGTGTTACAAATATTACGATGGCTAGACCGGTTATGTGAGTGTCCGCGTTGTCGGTGTCCCGTAACGTCAAGAATGCAGCTTGTAAACAACGCGAGTCGGACAACGCACGACGCCGCTGCACGAGACTAGTTTGCCGCTGAGCAGCGAGGCGAGCTTACAAAAAATACGCTCTACTACACCGGAGCTAATCCCGGCTACCTGCGCCTGCAACCCCTGGCGCCATACCTAGTGTGCTACATCTGTATCGATAGCGGAAGCTTTGGAGAGCCTTCAAATTAGATTGAAAGTGAACGGAAACTTGGAGACAATGAACTACACGTTGATGACACTGTTATCCTTTGTCTTGACCTCGAGTGTGAGTGCCCTTCAAATGATCCTTGACTCTTTACATATCAATGGAAAAAAAGAAAGACCGAAAAGGGTGAAATTTAAAAAAAGAACACTAGGTGTGCCAAGATTTTCTTTGAATTTCTAAAAGTAAATTTCAAAACCATAAAGTCAAAGTTATGTCTAAAAACTACTAAAAAGTTATAAGGGTTTGAACGTGGCCTTGCCATTGACACGCGGAGAACCGTGCGGCTACAAAGTTCTTTGATGTGTAGAAGTACAGATTAAATTTGTAGAATATAGGTAGGTAAAAATAAATATAGAACAAAATTCTAGGCTTATAGGTATTTAGGAGTTGTTGGACTAAAACCCCCATTGCCACGCCATTGAAATGGTGAAGGATATTTCAGCTGATATTGCAAAAAAAAACAACAAAAAAATTTGTTTATACTTAAGGAGCTGTAAAACTAAAACCTATGTGCCTATGAAACCAGAAAAACGCGTTATCAACGATATCTCGCTGAAAATGCATCGCAGAGGTTAAAGTGGTTCGTTAAACATAGATTTGAATTTGTCAAAATTTTATAAAATACACAAATAAATCCAAGGCTAGGATATTACTATGTAGAACTACCGTTAAGAGGTAAACAATAAGCCATGGCCCCCTGACGTTTACAGAAATTCTAGACGCCTGTGATACTATTTCAGCCAGATATCGACGATTACATATCTTTCACCGTTTATATGGCGCCGCCAAGGGGTTTCACTCTTACAGCTCCTAAAATATAAGACTAGGATTTTTATAATAAAAAAAAAAAACATTATTTATTCACAATAATAATATATTTTAGCACTGAATACAAGTCGCGTGGAGATGCAACGCCGGGGTGAAAGTCCGCTGCCGCGACAGGTCCGAGCTCCGGCGGGATCTCATGGTGAAATGGCGTCAGCGACTATCGCAACCCAGTGCTGGGTACGCCACAATTATGGCGGTAAGTCCCCTCTTTGAGGCGAGGCTGGAAAGACCTTACGGCGTCCTTACCTTCCGCATGACGCAGGTCCTCACCGGACTTGGCACGTTCGGGAGGTACGTGTTCCGGATTCGAGCGGAAGAGACGCCCGGGTGTCGCCACTGTGCGGAACGCCCGGAGGACACGCTTGGAGCACACAGTCGAGGTGTGCCCTGCTTGGGCGGAGCATCGTCGTGCCCTCGTGGGGGCGATCGGCGGCGGAGACCTCTCGCGCCGGGCCTTGGTTGAGGCCATGGTCCGGAGCGAGGAGGAGTGGCAGGCGGTCGCCGACTTCTGCGAAGCAGTAATGCTCGCAAAGGAGGAGGCCGACCGCATCAGGCAACGGCGTTCTCGCCGCCGCCGTCGGGATTCTGATCCCGATTTCCGGCCACCGCAGGCGCGGGCTTGCGGACAGTGAGCAGTGGATAGCTCGCTGTCCGGCCGTCCGGTAACTGTTCAGACCAAGCCCAAGTCGTCGACGGCGCGCACTGTTCCCGCGCGCCTCAAGGAGTTGTCAGCAACAACAGGGACCCAGCCGGGTCGAAGCCTACTGGGGCCAGGATTAGTTTCGAAAGACAGCTCGAGCCCCGGTATGAAGGCTAGAAGGAACGGGGTGGGTCTTTTAGTCAGTAAGAGTCTGATACTATCTCCCGCTCCGCCCAAGAGCGGGGTTTGTCATTGGATGATTTTTCCCACCATAAAAAAAGCACTGAATACAGGTTCATGTACACAAAAACCAAAAAAAAACTTCTTCAACTTCTCTCAAGGTTGGACGAGCTTTTGATCAGCTAGTAACTGTTCAGCAAGATCGTTCACGGAACCATCGAGTCGCCTAGTTTGCATGAGGAGCTGTGTAAAATTTTTCTTCCCGATAACTATTACCGGGCAAGACGGCATAAATTATTTGTGGTGCTCCGTTGCCGTACGGTTGCACGACGTACGTCACCCATTCCACGAATGTTAATCACACTCAACGCTCTCCTTGAATCCAGTCCTGGACTAGATCTATTTCTATTCGCTAATGAATGAAAGGATATGCTGACTGAATGTCTGATGATTTGCGAGAAGACTGAGTGAGAGGTTTAGTTATATATCTGTGTTATATTTTCTTAATATAACATAATATTGCATAATTTGTACCTAATATAATCAAGGTAATTGGCATTTTGTCGTTCTGGTTGAATAAATAAATAAACAGGGTATGGTTAAAGATGTTATACAAAAAATATTACTATATATAATTAAAACACAATAATATTTAATAAAACAAATAAAAATTATTAAAATCTCAGCAAGCGAAGCGAGCGGTCCCGCGGCAGCGGCCGGCGAACGCTACGCCTAAGTTGTTCGCAGATTGACTTATAGTCTAGTCAAATTAGCAAAAAGATTGGACCTAATTCGTGTAGTTTTAATTTTTTGTGGAATCATTAGAAGACATGAATATAAGTCTTCTCTGAGTTTGCACCATTCCTGTTATGTACGGAACATCGTTTAATATTAGGTTTTAACATTAAAGTCCGAAAATTTAAAAATTTCAAAAGTATTTAGTTGTGTGTGTTTACATATATGTAGATACCCCTTTGGTGTATAATTACTTTTCACGAAAAAAGTGTGAGGTGTATGAAACACTAATAAATCATTATTTTTAATTTGCGGCTCAAGGGAAATTTAGCCAGTTGGTGCAAACTCATAATAAGCTTTTTAAAGCATCCTCTACACCCAGTTATTTTTGCACCCTTTTGCACCCCTAGGAAAACAGCATTTTACAATATTTGTAGATTGTACTTCGGGGCAAATTAGTGTAGTCATGGATTTTTTAATATATAATGTATTCTATATATAAAACATTCGCATGTAATAAAAATAAGAAATACATAACTGGAAGTTTATGTAAATTTAACGTGAATACATACTGCGCCTCGTGGCGCTCGGAGGGCGAACGCGGGGTCGCGCGGCGCGCGCGCGGCGGGGTCGAGAGTAAGTAAGTGCGTGCATGTATATGCGTTTAGATCATTTTTGTGGCAAGAAGCGATTCCTGCGCTATACAAACTAATAACTATTATTTCCTCTATTTTATTAGCTTTGTTGTAAAAATGGATTTTGAAGTGTATTGCATTGTTTGTCGTGAAAGTTTACTGAGTGGAGAAGATACTGTTGACCAAGTCCGTGAGAAAGGTAAGACCGTTGTTACTAAGCTAAGTACCTACCTTTTTCTATATTTACTTAATACGATCCGATTCAAAAATTCTAAAATAAGTGAGCAATGGGTAGCTCGCTGTCCGGCCGTCCGGTAACTGTCCGGACCAAGCCCAAGTCGTCGACGGCGAGCACTGTTCCCGCGCGCCCCAGCAACAGCAGGGACCCAGCCGGGTCGAAGCCTACTGGGGCCAGGGTTATCCGAAAGGGAGCTCGATCCCCGGTATGAAGGATAAGAGGAACGGGGTGGGTCTTTTAGTCAGTAAGAGTCTGACACTATCTCCCGCTCCGCCCAAGAGTGGGGGTTGTCATTGGATGATTTTTTCCCACCATAAAAAAAAATACCAAATAAAAATTTGTTTTTAATTGTGCCCACTATACACCCTAAATCTACAACCCTAAAAAGGTACCTTATTGTTTAAACTACGTCATCAAGACACGAATGAAACCTTTTTGTAGAAATAGATGGCAGTTGAAGTAAACAGAAAATACTGGTCTGCCTAAGCGGCCACCGCACGGTCTGCTAGTCCTCGTCGCACCCTATGCTGACGGTTAGGCGGCTATCATTCTCTTTTTAAAGTTCAAATTTTGCTTCTAATTAATATTTTTTTCTATTTTACTTTAAAGGTCTCAAGACTATCAAAGACTGCAGTATAAGGAAGTGCGATGACATACATAAACTTTTACATGGAAAGCGAGTGATAAAATTAAAAAATAATGACCTGTAGGTAGTTTGTACGCAACGCCGACTACTACCTACAAGTCATTGGACTTGCTCAGCTGACGTTTTCTTAAAGAAATTAATTTCGTACATGCGTAAATTAATACGACGTTTGAAAAAAAGGTACTTTATTTTTTAATTTTTTCTTTACAAATCGATAGTGTTTCCTGTACCGGATCGACCCTCCACGGGATTAAAATGATCAAAAGTTAGCGGTGTATAGCTAAGCCTTTAATAAAAAATAAGGGCTTGCGCTCGCACATGCTAACGGAATAACTGATCGACTGACCGTTTAGTCTCAATTAGAATTTATTTATAAAAATAAAGTTGCAAGTATCCAAGTCGTTGCCGGTACAGCAAAGTGTCACCGTTTTTCATAAATGCCGGTAACACGAAGTATTTCTTTTTTGAATTTATTTTTCAAAACAAATTATTTTTATAGGAGCTAACCATACGCATAAAATATCAATTAATTAGCTAACATTTTTTTTTTAGGTACTGCACCGTATTGAGAATGTAGATTTAGTTCTTGAGAAGGCTCGTTATCATAGCAAATGCCACAAACATTTTTTTTTTGAAGAATAAAGAGAGCACCTATGTCGTCGGCCGACCTAAAACAAATGAAGTTACGACTGCTATGGAAGTTATTTTCAATTACATAGAAAATCACCAGAGTGCCATTCAGTATTCACTGATGGAATTAAAAGACGTTTTAACTAAACACAACATGTATGTTCCTCACGATAAAACTTTAAAGGAAGAATTAAAAAAAAAATTTGGTGATAATATAATCATTACAAATACTCACGGACGTACACCGATAATAACGTTTAAAGATGATTTGGATAAAATAATTGTTGAATACTGGAGTGACAATCAGAAGGTGATTATTATAATCTTACCAACATTATAAAATACATGAATTTTAAAACTTAAATAATTTATTATTTGTGTAGGTCGTTTAACACTGCTCGAACGAACGAAGCGGAACGAACAGGGAACTGGGAGTTGCACTTAAACACCATAGCAAAAATGATTCCGTTTTTTGGTGCCGCTGGTCACTTTAATTATGCAAAATCGGCACAACTTTATCTCCAGGATATGTCAAAGTTGAAGGAAGTGATGACAGAGGAAGAATATGTGAAATTCACCAAAGAAGGATATTTTACAATCAGGCGATCAGATCGTTTTTGGTCTGGATTATGGAGCGATTTAACAATTGAACAAACTTTGATGAGAAACATTAAATCGCCTGGAGGGCTAACATTTGGCAGAGGAATGACTGAGAATGTCATGGCTAAATGGATTTCAGCGATACCTGTGGCAAACAGGGTTATGGAAAGTTTTTCTGATTTCATCAACAATGA
Source organism: Mythimna ferrago (assembly GCA_910589285.2). Lineage (NCBI taxonomy): Eukaryota > Metazoa > Arthropoda > Insecta > Lepidoptera > Noctuidae > Mythimna > Mythimna ferrago. The sequence continues at coordinate 28,109,403 of OU342684.1, forward strand.
TGCCGATGACCAATTAGAATTTAGTATCGTGAATGCAGACTCTACCAAATCAAGAATAATTAGGGACGCCAATGATTTGAAAAAGCTTGTAGCCTGGTTAAATGAACACCCACCTTTCCAAAAAAATGACAAAATAATGAGTATTAGTACAGGTGTAGTTGGAGACACTGAAAAAGTCAACTGTTACAAAGCCGAATTAATAGGATCCAATATAATCGAAAAAAATATAAATAAAGATCTCCATGAGGTTAAATTTCAGAGAAAAGACAAAGTAGTACCCCTCGCAGCTATAAACTCAGCAATAAAAATAAAAGATACTGTCATTCCGATTGAACCCTTGACCCTATTCCAGAGGATTAGTTATGCAAAAAAAGATCAACAGGATCTGGAACAGTTTTTTACTTACGAGCTTGCCCCATTTCCTCTTTCTCTGTTTGATGAGAATGGAATCAGAAAAGGTAAAAAATCTTCTTTGTACGAAATTTATGCACCTATTGAGAATCCTGACTCTGAATTACAAAATAAAATATATTATGTAGTTGACGGAGGATATTTACTACACAAGGTAGTATGGCAGAAAGGTGACAGTGGAAATGACATTTGTCAAAAATATACTAACTACATACGAAATAATTATGGTTTAAACACTACAGTAGTTTTCGATGGTAACTCGGACGATCTTAAACATAGCACTAAAACTTTTGAAAGGACACGCCGTGCAAAGCATGCAGCCAAAGAAATTATGTTTGATCCAAGCATGTCTATCACTACAACAAAGGAACTGTTCTTGGAAAATTCTCGAAACAAAGCAAGGCTAGTTTCTTATCTCAAAGGATATTTTAATGAAGGAGGCATTAAATTTCGGCAAGCTCAGGAAGATGCTGACGGTTTAATAGTAGAAACTGCTTTTGAAAAAGCCACAGATTTAATTGACACATCTGTAGTTATTGTTGGTGAAGATATTGATCTCCTTGTATTAATGACGGAAAAAATTTATTCAAGCGAGGTAAAAAAATTATACTATTTAAAGCCCTTTAAAGGAAATATATCGCAAAAACTGTATACCGGAGATTCATTGCATGATAGAATTATTAAAGAACACATCCTCTTTTTGCATGCCATAAGTGGATGCGACACGACGTCTGCACTTTTCATGCAAGGCAAAAAGAAAATTATCAACACATTGTTGAAACATCCTGAGCTTGCTGAAGAACTTAAAGTTTTTAAACAGCCCAATGCAAATGTTGCAACTATACAAAACGTCGGTCAGAAATTTTTGGTGGCATTGTACGGTGGAAGAGATATCTCTTTAAATTTGCTAAGATACAAATTATTTACTAACCTTTTGTTGAAATCCAAATCTAATCTTGCAAGTCTTCCACTTACAGAAGCCGCTGCTAATCAGCACATTCTCCGAACATATTTGCAAGTTCAAAGGTGGTTAGGGAATGATAGTTTGAGGCCAACAGATTTTGGGTGGAAGACCAGTGCAGAGGGACTTGTTGCATACCAAACAAATATAGCCCCGGTACCCCAGGAACTGTTAAATCTTATATCTTGCAATTGTAAAACTGGGTGCGAAAGAGTAAATTGCTCTTGTCGTAAAGCAGGTCTCAAATGCTCAATAATTTGTGGTGTTTGTAATGGACAAACTTGCACTAACATTGAAAATATTTTGCTATAGGATGACTTAGAATAAGATGATTAACCATTCATCTTATTCTAAATCATCCTTTAGCAAAATATTAGCTGGCAGCTATAAAATAAAACAAATTATAAATAAATAATTTAATAATATAAGAACCTTTTATTTCTCTTTACTAGAGCCAAATATTTCTTTTGTTATAAGTTCGTAAAATATCAATTTTTTTACCTGTAATATAACTATACTGCCGTCCTCCCGACCTGCCCCTGTATTAAGTATTTATTTAACAAGAAATTATGATAACTATATCAATTCTCTGTCGATCTTTCTTTCTTTCTGTTCCTCAAAAGGAAACAACGGAATCCTTATAGAATCACTTTGTTGTTCGTCCGTCTGTCTGTCAAGTCCCTTTATCTCGGGAACAAGTGAAGTATCAAGTTGAAATTTAAACCGAATACTCAAGACTGCGGTCCCTTAAAGCTGTGTAAAAATAAAAACTTCTAAGATAACGAATAAAAAAGACACATTATATATATTTCGACACTCAAGGGAATCATAAAGGTACTTCCCGTTGACCTAGAACCCTGAAATTTGGCATGAAGCAAGTCTTATAGCACAAGTATAGGAATAATTGCCGCTGGCAAAAATTTTTTTGTTCCTACCTTACCTGATGACGTAGGATAATCAGCGCTGTCACATGGTTTATAGTTCTAAAGACAACCGAAATACAACTAATTTTTTTTAAACTGTTGTATTCCACGCGAACGAAGTCGCGGGGACAACAACAGTTTAAAAAAAAATAGGGTTTTGAATTTATTTTTTTCTAAAATAAAAGTAGTCTATGTTACTCCTTAAAAAGTCCTGTCAAAATCAGTCTAGCCATATCAGAGATTAGCCTGGACAAACAGACAGACAGACAGACAAAAATTGCAAAAAATGTTATTTTGGTGTATGTATATACGATATTCATATGCATTATGCATGTAGTAAAAAGCAGTTACTTCAATATTACAAACAGACACTCCAATTTTATTTATATGTATGTATAGAAGATAAATAAAGGACATGCTTGCAGGACGCTCTCGTTTTTTTGTTTAAACATAGACTGTTTTTTTAAATGTTTTTTTTTTAATAAAAACAAAATTAGGTTTCTTTACTAAAACTTACTAACAGAGCATTTACAATCAGAAAGTTATCCTTCGTCGTAAAATACATCCCACAACGCTCCTAAGTGATGACTACGCTTATCTCTTCTTGTCAGTTTATTATTCCGTGTCGCGCGCTTGTCACTTCCATAGCGTAATAGTTCTTTGGCAATTAAGACAAGACTAGAAAAACGTATGTTCCTTAAAAAAATGCCAATTTTTTATAGGGTGCAAATATAAAGGAAACCAAATTAATATAATTGTGATTTTTTCAAAACTGCATAAATTTCCCCCGAAGTACAAAGGCAAAAAAACGTGAAAAACTAATTTCCATACGTCGCACTGGGGTGCAAAATCAATCATGTACTTAGGTTGAAATGTATAACACTTTCCTCAGTTTACAAAACTACACGATTTTCCCCAATGCCGCAATGGCCAAAAATAACATTTTTATTTTTTTCTAATGCTGCGTTGGTCTGATTAAAATAATTAAAATGCAATAATGTAGATTGAGGTTTAATATACCATAAAAAAAAAAATGGTGAGTACACCTATATTCTCTAGTTAGTTATGAGCAATAAACTGTTTTCACCCCCTTCCGTAGGGGTGACAAATGATTTTTTTTTTTTATACTCGATTTTTCACTCATACAATACCATCAGAAACGTTTTTGCCTCTCCAGAGAATTTGTTCCAATCTTTATTAAAAAATGACCTAATTTGACTAGACTATTACATAATACAGAAATATCGATATTTAGGACATTCAAAACACTTCATTTAAGCCGCTAAGTATAAATAAATAATTTGCCAAATATTGAAAAAAATGCAAGTCGTAACGTTGACACTCAAACAAATATTATGTCGCTCAAATGTTATGAAGCTTCTTATTTTATATTTTAAGTAACTCAAATTGATATTTGTAAGTTGCTGTTCTGTTGATGTCTCGTCACTTGCAGTCAGTCGCTCACTTACTAATTCTATCACCTAAATTAATTGTTTTTATCAATTAAAACTTTAATTTACAGTCGCTCGTTTAAATGCTATCCATTTTTTATTATCGTACTAAAACTGTGGGACCAATGCCCTTGGTGATATTTAAGTTTTAAAAAACCATCCTGCATACGTTTCGGTAACATAAATTGTAAAAACAAAGAGTTAGAGCTTAAACAGAAACTTCCAGGTAGCTGCCGGTTACTGCCACACTATGTAGTGACCTCCCCTCCCCTGGCCACTGAACGCCCGCCCCATCTTGAACATCTTACCTGTTACTTTAGTACCAAATATAACGTGATAAAGCGTGTGATAGTGTATCACTCTTGTTCGAATTGATCACCAACTGGAAGAAAGTGAACAGAAGACCAAAATCTACCATGTTGCCTCAGTTAGATTCCATACCATCGGGTATGGTTCTTGAATCTCGAATTCTCGAAGAAAGACGTAGGAACCTAAATAAATATTGTCTATAACCGAATATCATCATAATATGTTGGAAATATGCTCCAACTGCAAATGAGCGTGGTATTACGTTTGTATGGAAATTCATCCGTCGCCGGCTCCTTAAGGCACAACATGTTCGCCTAAGTGTGGAAACAGGCCATTGATATCGGTATCTCCAAAGTCCAAACCATGTAAAAACACAACTCAAAACAACAACACAAAATCTTGAAATCGTAAGAAATCTTTAAATTTACTATTAATAATATGCATACATATATTAAACACCTACACCTTTTTTATGGTGGGAAAAATCATGCAATGACAACCCCCGCTCTTGGGCGGAGCGGGAGGTAGTGTCAGACTCTTACTGACTAAAAGCCCACCCCGTTCCTTCGTGCCTTTCGTACCGGGACCGAGCTTCCCCTTCGGATGACCCTGGTCCCAGTAGGCTTCGACCCAGTTGGGCCCCTGCTGTTGCTGACAGCTCCTTGAGGCGCGCGGGAACAGTGCGAGCCGTCGACGACTTGGGCTCGGTCCAGACAGTTACCGGACGGTTGGACAGCGAGTTACCCATTGCTCGTCGTCCTCAAGCCCACGCCTACGGTGGCCGCCGGCCGGAAATCGGGGTCGGAATCCCGGCGGCGGCTGCGGCGCTGAGAGCGCCGCCGTTGCCTGATGCGGTCGGCCTCCTCCTTCGCTAGCATTACTGCTTCGCAGAAGTCGGCGATCGCCTGCCACTCTTCCTCGCTCCAGACCATGGCCTGTACCAAGGCCCGGCGCGAGAGGTCGCAGCCGCCGATCGCCCTCACGAGGGCACGGCGATGCTCCGCCCAAGCAGGGCACACCTCAACTGTGTGCTCCACCGTGTCCTCCGGGCGTTCCGCACAGTGGCGACACCCAGCCGTCACCTCCGCACGGATCCGGTGCAGGAACCTCCCGAACTTGCCATGTCCGGTGAGAACCTGCGTCATGCGGAAGGTAAGGACGCCGTGAGGTCTTTCCAGCCACGCCTCAAAGAGGGGACTTACCGCCATAATTATGGCGTGTCCAGCCCTTGGTTGCGACAGTCGCTGACGCCATTTCACCATGAGATCCCGCCGGAGCTCTGTCCGCCATGCCGAGACCTGTCGCGGCAGTGGACTTTCACCCCGAAGTTGCATCTCCACGCGCATATCGTGCATGTGTGCAAGGACTATCGCTTTTGCAGCGACGGCGCCCACACCGGCGCCCCGTAAAGGGCCACGGACCGAACGATCCCCGCGTAGAGCCTCCGGCAGGAGGCGTCTGGACCCCCAAGGTTGGACAGGAGCCGCTTGAGAGCAGCGCCAGTCCGGTTCAGTTTGGGAGCCAGACGTCGGAAATGCTCTACGATATTCCACCGGCTGTCGAGGACGAGTCCCAGGTACTCCATCGTCGACCCGACGCCGATGTGGCAAAGATGATTGGCCCCTTGGATCGGTCTGTCTTCTTTTAAAGGTTTTAAAATAATTGTCTGGTGAACATATATAAAAATCAAGCATGAGAATTTACGTGAACTTATGTCATTATTTTGGGAGCTTTAAAGCGTCTGTAAAGCAATACGGCCCACGGAATGTGTCTGGGAGTATTGGCGACTTGATTTTAAAGATATTGCCTAAAATATACATAAAAATCAGCTTGGAGAATTTAAGTGAAGTAAGTACTGTTTTTATGTACGTTGATTACCTGATACCTGAAAATTGGCCGTCTAAGCAAGCTAGCAGACAGGCATGCGTTCTTAGTACATACTAACAGTACTCAATCGTCCACATTTCCTTCGTTAGAAAATACATACGTGACGTCTGACGGCCCTAGGATCTTGGACCATTACAGTAAGGACACTGTATTTACCTGTCACCCCTGTTTACCTCAATAAATGTTTTCTGTCAGCCACAGTTACACGAAATTATTGAGGTCATCTGAGAGATGACTTACGACTTAATTGCATTCCACGACTCTTGGATAAATGTTTCCCAGTCCAAGCTGCTCGTGCGTGGACTGCATCGCCCCGGAGCTGCGGAGCCCTTGTCTGTTTAAACACTCGTGCAGAAACACTGCTCTCATATAACAGACCACCAGTGATAGCGATAAGTAGGTCATTTATTTTACTGCTACTATATTTTATTATGTATTTATTATAATAGCATAAATATATCTTTTATAATACGTGATCACATATGTAATGATGTAACACATGAAGGCGAAATGTTGTACTTATAATAATATTAATGTGTGTATGTTGGTTACTCCTTCACGCTCAAACAGCTGAGCTGATTGACGAGGTGGCAGCGCGGCGGCGGCGGGATAGTGATCTGGAGCACCCTGGGCTCGAGAGCCGACGCTGAAGTGAACGCGCGCCGCGCGCTCCTCCCCGACTCGCTCCTGTGGTCGTGGAGCACCCGTGTTACCGCGTTATCTGCACGCCTCCTCTTCACACGTACTTATCAATCTTTATCCCTCGGACCGTATTTGATGAAATTATGATTTGTGTTTGTTATCATATCAATCACTCAATTCGCCACCTTGACTTCTAAAGACCGGCGCAGATAAGGCCCCCTACTTATGGTCGGAGTGGTTATAGCTGGTCTTCTCGCTCGGCTCCTTGCACTACATGTGTGGGCAGCATATGTCTCTGTCACTGTGACGTGGTTCATTACTCAGTGTTTAGTTACGTAGGTAGAATTTGCAAGGGTTTTTAAATACACTCCTTGTTATGAGTGTAAAAAGGTAATTCCATAAAATAATTCAAACAGCATTAATCACGATGTAAGTGCGCATTATTTCCGTTGACAATTTCCTGTAGGTGTTTTGCAGAATTTATAAAAATCCCGCCACATTAGCTGTCCATGTTCTGACTAGTGTTCAAGGAAAACCACTAACTCTGTTTACCTACGTAAGATATTCCTAGTATCGCAACTGTAGATATCCGATATATATGTTATATCGATATCCGTGGTCGCAACAGTCTGAAGAGACTAGTCGCAAGAGACTAGTCAATCATGCTGCGTATGTAACATTAGTCATCCTAGACTAGGGTTGCCATAAATTCCTAAGGCCCCGTCGGGACAATGACAATTTGGGGTCTTCTTTTTTTTAGTATTTACTGTGTTCGTCGGTGAACAAGGGCAAAGCCAACACTTCTTACACTTCACAAATTAAAAAAAGAAAACTTTAAAACCAAACCATTTGGAATTATATGTTTTCATCTATTAATTATCGGGGATAACATAACCATTAATTAACATCATTCCTTTTTATATTTATCGGATGATTTTATTTGGGACACACAACACAATTAATTTTACATTGAAGAATAGCTTTCGCGATTCCGTCTGTCTACGTTGGCAATTTATAAAAACTTGTAGCTCTGCGCTCGACTGTGTTTGTCGGGACATTTTATAGCTCGTCGGGATGTCGGGACACCACTGTTGATAACGGTGACATGTCCCGACGTATCGAGACGAATGGCAACCCTATCCTAGACATATAAAAAAACAGTAGCTAATTGTTATGTTGTAGCTCCTATGATTTCAATAAGTCATCAGCTGGGCCTGTATGTCGCCGTGATCAGCCTCGCGAGGGCTACTCTCCCCAGTCGCACCACATCAGCAACCTAATTACGTATAAGGGTCTGCGACACAAGACGTCTTAGACAGAACTGTCTGAGACGGTTCAGACAAGTCTATTTCAGACAATTAAGTGTGTTAGACAGACGTCTTAGACAGGACTGTTTTTTCTACGACACGGATCGTTAGGGCTGTTCATAAAATATCCAAGTATCGATATTATCGCAGTACTCAAACAGCTGAACATATAAACATGTATGTATTTGTAAACCACTTGAGAAACATTGGTACTGTTTCGTACGCATAAATGCTTTATTAAAATTGAAGAATAATTACTGAGAACGCTACATTTTCATACATTTATAATTTTATTTGTTTAATATATATCTTGAATTATATATTGAGTAAGAAATTATTTTTGAGCCGAACTTACATTGTTTTTTAAGACAAAGCCGATAAAATAAATTCGAAAAAAATATCCATATTTTGATATATCGGTATTTTATCAACAGCCCTAGCACCCCATATCGTAGATAGATGTTTCTACCCGGTAAATACCCAAATTCAGGGTTTTTACCCGGGTAAATACCCAAATGGTGGTTTACTCTTTCGATTTTTTTCAAGACTTTTATACATTTTTTAGCAATAAAAAAATGTTTATCAAAATGTTTTAGGCATGCAATGTACATGGTCTCCGCAAAGAATAGTTTTCTACGAACAAATCATGTAAAAATTGCATGTCCGTATTTTTAAGAGGCTTTTCCTCTCGCCTATCGTAAACATCGAGCATGGTTTAAAAGCTTGTCATCTAACGCAATCCAACGTGATGTTTGACGAAAAGGCAACGTGAAAAAGAGTGATAATACAATATCGAAACAGACAGTTCTGTCTAAGACGTCTTGTCTCAAGTGAGCGCAGGCCTTAACTATTGAATACTATGAAACATATGTTGCGGAGGTTTTATTCCGATTCCGAAAGGTAGGAACTTCCGATTGATTTTGCACTTTTGATTCCAATGTGGTTCCGATAAATTTTGTTTGCAAGTTTTATCGGTGGTATGTGGTACTAAGGCGAGGCCTATGTCCAACAGTGGACGTCTTTCGGCTGATATGATGATGATGATGATGAATGAGCATAATTCAGAACATATTAAGGAGTTTTGCTTAAAATAAGGCAACATGTTTTAGCTTTTTATTTGTTATGCGTGGATGCGTGTTATATTTTGTATTCCTCCGCGACACAGACAAGCGGTTATATTTAACAGAAGCTTAGGTAAAAATGATAACTAAAATGTTATATTATTTAGTTATCATTTTTTATCTTTGTTCTCAGTTTCACGAAAAATAATTTAAAAAAGCAATGGATTGATGCTACTGGAAGGCCACCTAACCACCTTATTGGTTGCCTAAAAAATATAGTACCAATGCTCAATTCACTTTCGACCAGAAATGTTTCAGCCTCTAAAAAAACGCCATCTCTCAAATCCCTAAATCAAGACTAACCTAATTTTTGTAAGTTAAAGTTTTTTCTTTTAATAACTCGTTTTTTCATGTGTAATTCATAATATAAGTTATAAAACTTTTCAGGATTCTATAGTAGTGCGTGTTCCATTTCGCCGATTTTTCGTATTTGATATTGTCGTTCTAAAATGCCGTAGATTTAATTGCCTAATGGGAATAAAAAGAGTTTTTAGTTTTTTGAAAAACATTTTGGTTGTTCTACTTTTATATACATATATATTATATTATTATATGTACATATACATTATTTACTGGAAGCATTCGCTATTACTTAATTTGTTATTGGAACCCAAAAAAAAAAAACAGGAAGCACGATAATAAATTAAAACATCGATAACTTTTCTATTTAGTCAATCATTAGCGTAAATGTAAAATAAATGGCTTTTGCACAGCACATCGATAGTTTTATGTTGTTAATGTGTGCGTAAGTTGTACGGTGCAAGGAAAATACACGCTGTTTTTTGGGCTATAAGGTTTATAATTAACTGTGTAGTTTGGTCTGATTTATGATTTGTGGATGTATGCAGGGCTTGAAATACCGTTAAAAATATGGTATCGTTACCGCCTTTCGATGTAGGTATCGTTATCTAATAAATAACGTTACCATATTTAACGTTAAATCTGGCACATTTTAACGTTAAACATGGGTAACGTTAAACGACTACGGTATCGTTAATTTTATCGTTATGTGTTAGTTTTGTTACCGCCGCTCTCGTCCTATCGCAACAGTTAACATTAGACACTATCAGAAATTGTCATTCTAGTGTAACGTTGAAACAAACGGGGAATATTCCCGTTTCTTTCAAATACTGTTGTTTTATTCAATGTAACATTCGAAACTTTCAAGAAATTTATAAATTATAAATTTCATGTATTTTTCCAAAAAAAAAAAACGAAAAAAACGGAAAAATATAAAAAGAACCGAAAACTTCATGTTTGTTATTTTCAAGTGCGTACTTTTTTTTTAAATTAATATAAACTAGATAACGCAATCTGATATGGTGAGGCGCACTAGTTTATGAGGCTTATGTCCAACAGTGGGCATCAGTCATTATAACGCCTAAATGGTGAAACTTGGGGGAAGCTTATGTCCAACAGTGGGCATCGATCATTATAGCGCCTAAATGGCAACACTTGGGGAGGCTTATGCCCAACAGTGGGCATAGGTCATTATAGCGAGAGGAGGCCTATGTCCAACAGTGGGTATCAATCATTATAGCGCCTAGGTGGTGACACTTGGGGTAAGCTTATGTCCAACAGTGGGCATCAATCATCATAGTGCCTAAATGGCAACTCTTGGGGAGGCCTATGTCCAACAGTGGGCATCAATTATTATAACGCCTAGGTTGTGACACTTAGGGGAGGCTTATGCCCAACAGTGGGCATAGGTCATTATCGCGAGGAGGCATACTTCCAACTGTGGGCATCAATTATTATAACGCCTAGGTGGTGACACTAGGGGGAGGCTTATGCCCAACAGTGAGCATAGGTCATTATCGCGAGAGGAGGCCTATGTCTAACAGTGGGCATCAATTATTATAACGCCTAGGTGGTGACACTTGGGGGAGGCTTATGCCCAACAGTGGGCATAGGTCATTATCGCCTGAGGAGGCGTATGTCCAACAGTGGGCATCAATTATTATAACGCCTACATGGTGACACTTGGGGGAGGCTTAAGCCCAACAGTGGGCATAGGTCATTATCGCGAGAGGAGGCCTATGTCCAACAGTGGGCATCAATTATTATGACGCCTACGTGGTGAAACTTGGGGGAGGCTTATGCCCAACAGTGGGCAGAGGTCACTATAGCGAGGGGACTCTAATGTCCAACAGTGGGCATCGATCATTATAGCGCCTAAATGGCGACACTTGGGGAGTCTTATGCCCAATAGTGGGCATAGGTCATTATAGCGACGGGGAGGCCTATGTCTAACAGTGGGCATCAATTATTATAACGCCTAGGTGGTGACACTTGGGGGAGGCTTATGCCCAACAGTGGGCAAAGGTCATTATCGCGAGAGGAGGCCTATGTCCAACAGTGGGCATCAATTATTATGACGCCTACGTGGTGAAACTTGGCGGAAGGCTTAAGCCCAACAGTGGGCATAGGTCATTATCGCGAGAGGAGGCCTATGTCCAGCAGTGGGCATCAATTATTATGACGCCTACGTGGTGAAACTTGGGGGAGGCTTATGCCCAACAGTGGGCATAGGTCATTATCGCCTGAGGAGGCGTATGTCCAACAGTGGGCATCAATTATTATAACGCCTACATGGTGACACTTGGGGGAGGCTTAAGCCCAACAGTGGGCATAGGTCATTATCGCGAGAGGAGGCCTATGTCCAACAGTGGGCATCAATTATTATGACGCCTACGTGGTGAAACTTGGGGGCGGCTTATGCCCAACAGTGGGCATAGGTCACTATAGCGAGGGGACTCTTATGTCCAACAGTGGGCATCGATCATTATAGCGCCTAAATGGCGACACTTGGGGAGTCTTATGCCCAATAGTGGGCATAGGTCATTATAGCGACGGGGAGGCCTATGTCAAACAGTGGGCATCAATTATTATAACGCCTACATGGTGACATTGAGGGAGGCTTATGCCCAACAGTGGGCATAGTTCATTATCGCGAGAGGAGGCCTATGTCTAACAGTGGGCATCAATTATTATAACGCCTAGGTGGTGACACTTGGGGGAGGCTTATGCCCAACAGTGGGCAAAGGTCATTATCGCGAGAGGAGGCCTATGTCCAACAGTGGGCATCAATTATTATGACGCCTACGTGGTGAAACTTGGCGGAAGGCTTAAGCCCAACAGTGGGCATAGGTCATTATCGCGAGAGGAGGCCTATGTCCAACAGTGGGCATCAATTATTATGACGCCTACGTGGTGAAACTTGGGGGAGGCTTATGCCCAACAGTGGGCATAGGTCATTATCGCCTGAGGAGGCGTATGTCCAACAGTGGGCATCAATTATTATAACGCCTACATGGTGACACTTGGGGGAGGCTTAAGCCCAACAGTGGGCATAGGTCATTATCGCGAGAGGAGGCCTATGTCCAACAGTGGGCATCAATTATTATGACGCCTACGTGGTGAAACTTGGGGGAGGCTTATGCCCAACAGTGGGCATAGGTCACTATAGCGAGGGGACTCTTATGTCCAACAGTGGGCATCGATCATTATAGCGCCTAAATGGCGACACTTGGGGAGTCTTATGCCCAATAGTGGGCATAGGTCATTATAGCGACGGGGAGGCCTATGTCCAACAGTGGGCATCAATTATTATAACGCCTACATGGTGACACTTGAGGGAGGCTTATGGCCCACAGTGGGCATAGGTCACTATAGCGAGGGGACATTTATGTCCAACAGTGGGCATCAATCATTATAGCGCCTAACACAAAAACTAAATCAGCTGTAGTATCTAAATTGAAATAATAATTCTCGAGTGGGTTCTGTAAGCGCGTCTGACTGCCATGAGAGTTGAGAAGACGACAAACGAAATGGCAACAGCGCGTCAGAGGGGCGCGCGCCGCCGCCACTAACCGCCGTGTCGCGCCGGCGGCGGCGCCCGGCCTTGGAGAAAACGGCAACGTCGCATAAAATAACCAAAAAAAACCGTTTACTTGTTACCGCTACTTTCACAATAACATTAAAAATACCGTTAATTTTTAACGCAATTTTTAACGTTCTTATAATGTTATGCTACTAAGTAACGCTACCAAATCATACCGATACCCAAGTATCTCTATGGAAATACCGTTACTTAACGTTATTTTTAATGTGAATTGGTAACGTTTTCAAGCCCTGGATGTATGCGCGACTACGTAAGTATTCCTGTACGTGTAGTCGTGTCGGTAGTGGAAGGAGAAACTGGAGACACAGTGTTCCGATACATTTTTTACTACTTAGCATATCTCCTCCTTTCTTATATCTATGGTAAAGATAAAATTAAAAATTAAAGTACCTTTTTTTCAAAACTCCAATGACCTGTAGGTAATTTGGACGCAACGCCGACTACTACCTGCAGGGTCATTGAACTCGCTTAGCTGACGTTTTCTTAAAGAAATTAATTTCGTACATGCGTAAATTAATACGAGTTAAGAAGAAAAGGTACTTTATTTTTTAATTTTGTCTTTGCAAATCGATAGTGTTTCATGTACCGGATCGACCCTCCACGGGATTTAAACGATCAAAATTTAAGGGTATATATACGGCACATACACCAAAATAACATTTTTTTTTTAATTTTTGTCTGTCTGTGTTTGTTCCGGCTAATCTCTGAAATGGCTGGACCGATTTCGACGGGACTTTTTTGGCAGGTAGCTGATGTAATAAGGAGTAACTAGTTAGGCTACTTTTATTCTAGAAAAAATGAATTCAAAATCCTGTAGTCCACGCGAATGAAGTCGGAATTAAATCACCTAACCGCGAAATTACCGAGAAATATACTTTAAATATAGTACCTACCTATACATATATGTATGTGGGTGAGCTGCCTATCCATTGTGTGCGACACAAACCGTAAGTAATAATAATAAAATTCTACATCTGCCGGGCGTCACTGACGTCACCGTCCGCGTCCGGGAGAATCAATCCGTCGCGTTGTGTCTGCTTGTTCACGCCTAGCTGACGGAGAGCAGGCACAGCCTCGTAAGCAGGACTGTCCATCCGCCAGGTCGACGCCGCGTTGTGTTCCGCGCGCCTCACAGACCTGGCAGCTCAGTTGCCGGGGTCGCCAGGCCCGGTGCCTGCCAGGGCTGCGGGATTGTCACCGCGGCCTTGGGAAGCAATGGGCAACTGAAGAAACACTGGTGGGTTTTAATTAGTAAAACTCTGACACACCCTCTCTCTTAACCTATAGTAGAAGTTATTTGTTGTGGAATCAACAAATAACTCTACATAAAACAAAGATTATCGATCAGCAACTTGCTCTGAAATACTTTCTTATGGAAGTGGAACTGCCGTACGCCAGGTATTACATATGTGCCCGACCTAGTTCTCGATAATGGTCATAACGAATTGGACTAGGATGCATTGTAGCTTGTCGCCGTTAGCCAGGAAGGCTGACATCGGGAATCGAAACGAGAGGCAATTATTGTTGACATTACCGTCACGCATGACGAGGACCTCGTGAAAACAGAGAAAGATAAGCTAATCGAGAAATCAGCGAGCATCGTACCGGTCCGATAGTCATTGACTTATATTCTAGTACATGTATATCGATGCCGATAGTCGTGTCAGCCAATGGTATTCAAATAAAATTCCCTAACTCCTATAAACTATGTTCTCCATAACATGGAGAACATAGTTTATAACTGCTCAGTATACAATCTGTATACATTATGTTTCTTGTTAACCTATTCTTTTTTTTATGCACCTGCCATGTTTTCTCTTCACCACCCTAGGTTGACTAGTAGAGAACGCCTAAGACATTAAGTCCGCCTTTGTACCTTTGTGTTGCATGAAGTTTTAATAAATAAATAAATCTGTTCAAATAAAAGGTAAAGTTGTGACTCACTGACTGACTCGCTTATAGTCCAAGATCCTAGGGCCGTCAGACGTCACGTATTTTCTGACGAACGAAATGTGGGCGATTGAGTACTATTAGTATGTACTAAGAACGCATGCCTACCTGCTAGCTTGCTTAGACGGCCAATTTTCAGGTATCAGGTAATCAAGGTACATAAAATTATTACTTACCTCACGTAAATTCTTAAAGCTGATTTTTACGTATTTCGTAGGCAATATCTTTAAATCAAGTCGCCAATACTCCCAGACACATTCCGTCGGCCATATTGCTTAACAGACGCTTTAATGCTCAAGCATGAGAATTTACGTGAAGTTATGCCATTTTTTTGGAAGCTTTAAAGCGTCTGTTAAGCATTACGGCCGTCGGAATGTGTCTGGGAGTATTGGTCGCGCCATCTTAAACCTGTCGACCAAGAACGCTGAAGTTTTGCATAGAGCTGCGTTTTATAATGTAGATATGTATTGAAGAGAATTAGAAAGGATTTTTCAAAATTCATCTTAATAAGGGGATGAAACAAGAGTCCAAAGTTTGTATTGAGAAACCTAGATTGACGCCGGTGACTACCGGCAGAGGCTAGGAAACTAATATTCTAAATGTTATTTTTTTTTAATCATTTTAATGTACCTATGTAGGTATATGTTCAAGGTATTTGTCTGTCCTGTGTGTTCACAGCTAACTTGTGCGACCCCGTCTGCCTGACCGCACTGACCACTGCTGACCACGCGAGCTGGTCACTGCTGATAGCTTGAGTTAGGTCGCCAGGTGTCACTCGTTGACTGTCGCACCTTCTTCACAACGAACGCCGGACATTTCAACCACTGAAACGTTCTTGACAAATATCTCTGTTTAATGGGCCGTTAATTAGATATGTTCTATGATTCCCGCTCGGGGGAATGTAGGTAATGTAAATGACTGCATTACAGGCTGCTTGGTAGGACCCCAGCGACGTGGCGGGGACACGTGTTCACGGAGCTTAGCATACGGCCCTCGTTACTTCACTCATTTACAATGACAAGTATTTACGCACATATTATGCACTGTCTATTTACTGTAAGTGCGCATTTGATAAGTAAATTTTGTCAACAGTTAGCAATATGCTAATTAGTTTGTATAATAATGAGGCTTCATATTGCTGAGCCAGCGGCGCCCGATGACTTCACTTGCATTGTAGACTAGCGGATGCCCGCGACTTCGACTGCTTCAGACTTGTAAAAGAGCTTGCACAATGCCATTTAGTTACTAACTCCACTTATTAACATTTTTGCTCGGAACCCTAATTCCTTTTCCAAAATAAAAAATAGCCAAGTTATTCCTTATATATAAGTAATATCAGCTATATTATATATATTTACTAGTAAAAGTTACGTAAAAATCGGTCCAGCTGTTGGTATCGAATATACTAACATCTCTTAAAAAAATAACATTGCAGGAAACAATTTTATTTACTTAAATATATACTACATAATGTAGAGACAACTGGAAGTGGAGCTTCTGCTGACTTGACTAACTCGACACTCGTGTACGCGAGCGCCTGCCGCACCTACCGGTAGTGCTTGTAGGTGATACACACAGTCGCGTTGCTGACATGCTGGCGTGTTTCACTTACTTATTTAGAATGAATGAAATCAAATATCAAAGGCTAGTCAATGCTACGGACTAACATTGGCGGGGTTACTTGGGGGTCACGGACTCGGCGTCATGAGCTCTCGACTTCGGCCATCTCGCTTATTAGAATATTGCTCTATCCATCAATTAGTCGGCCTTGATCGGCCATCAACGTGTTTGTGGGAACACTTAGCGCGCCGCCGCCACGCGTCACCCGATCGCAATAAACAAACCTGCTATCGTTTTGTATAAAAAACGGTGATCAAAGATTGAATAACGAGAGGAATGTAAAACAGATATATAATAAATATGTTTGGGATTTTATCTCTGCGTTGAGTGTGTTCCACTGCGCTACAGAAGTGTATTTCAAAATAAGTTAAAGTGGTCAATCAAACGCAAGCCTATCAATAATAATAATAAAAAAATAAGTACAGCGCTTGCACCATTTAACTATAACGATAACAAAGCCGTTAACAGTTGTCAAATCGTCGAATTGACCAATAGGCGGCCGTTTCACGGTTGGTTATGGTTTGGTTATCGTTATAGTTAAATGGTGCAACTCAT
Organism: Mythimna ferrago; assembly: GCA_910589285.2. NCBI lineage: Eukaryota > Metazoa > Arthropoda > Insecta > Lepidoptera > Noctuidae > Mythimna > Mythimna ferrago. Next base: position 28,126,444 of record OU342684.1, read on the forward strand.
CCTTAGGGCAAACCATAAGTTGTTTGTTATTGAATTAAAATTAAATAAACTTTAAACAACATTTATTTATTTAAAAAAAATATTTTTAGTATATTTTGTTGTGATTTGTATTCTAGTTGAGTTGTTCCTGAACTACTTTATAAATAGCATTTGCCAATAAAAGTCCCATCAAAATCGGTCCAGCCATTTCAGAGATTAACCGGAACAGACAGACAGACAAAAATTAAAAAAAAAAATCTTTTGGTGTATGTACCGTTTATTATATTCATATGCATGTAGTAAAAAGCGGTTATTTCAATATTACAAACATACACTCCAATTTTATTTATTTGTATGTACAAATGTATAGATGAAAACTTTTCTAATTTAAAGATGTAATTGTTTTCGTTGTTAAAAAATTTGTTAGATGTGTCGTTGTGATCAGTTACTGATTTGCATAGTGTCTGTCATTACGATATTAAATAGGTATGTATCATGATTAGTTAATTTTTGCTTACTCTAAAGTTTCCTGGTAATCAATGTGTGCGCGGCGTGGTATCAATTTATGAACATAAAATTGTGAGAACAATGTGTTTTGAAGAGTAGTGGAACTAACTGGCTGTTCGTTTTGAAGAGTAGTGGAACTAACTGGCTGTTCGTTTTGAAGAGCAGTGGAACTAACTGGCTGTTCGTTTTGAAGAGCAGTGGAACTAACTGGCTGTTCGTTTTGAAGAGCAGTGGAACTAACTGGCTGTTCGTTTTGAAGAGCAGTGGAACTAACTGGCTGTTCGTTTTGAAGAGCAGTGGAACTAACTGGCTGTTCGTTTTGAAGAGCAGTGGAACTAACTGGCTGTTCGTTTTGAAGAGCAGTGGAACTAACTGGCTGTTCGTTTTGAAGAGCAGTGGAACTAACTGGCTGTTCGTTTTGAAGAGCAGTGGAACTAACTGGCTGTTCGTTTTGAAGAGCAGTGGAACTAACTGGCTGTTCGTTTTGAAGAGCAGTGGAACTAACTGGCTGTTCGTTTTGAAGAGCAGTGGAACTAACTGGCTGTTCGTTTTGAAGAGTAGTGGAACTAACTGGCTGTTCGTTTTGAAGAGCAGTGGAACTAACTGGCTATTCGTTTCATGTTTCTCTCCGTGTAATGTGTTTTTTCACGATTGCCACCAAATCTATTTGATAAGGTTTTGAGTGTGCTCCGCTTTTTGTGCAATTCGCTGTAGCAGCCGACAGCTATTTGTTATCGTTAGCACTATACTTACCTGCATCTACAGTACATACTGGGTGTCTCAGAAAAAAACTAATTTATAGATTCATAAAAAAAAAAACAAATGTTTTTATTATTATTATATACTTACGCACTAAATTACAAAATCAGACACTGAACAGATAGGAAAATTACTTTTTGAAAATAACAATATTCAAATGTCGTCCTTCGCGGCTCTGGCAATCATCAAAACGATCTCTAACATTCATGAAAACGTACGTAACGTAAGTACGAATGTTGTTGATTTCTAATGTTTTCCATAAGAGCGTTCGCTCCAAATTACGCGCTATTTGGCCCAAATACCAAGATTTTCAAACCCGTTTATATTCGTGAATAATTTATCATATAAACATGTGATTTACCAATAACATTAGGAAATATTCTTGTCTAAATAGATACGATTCTATTTAAATTAAGAGCATGCTTTTGTACTATGTACAAAAAAAAAAACAAATACAAATGTATGTATGTTTATATTTATGTAAATAGAGTTTTTTAAATTTTGCTTTCAGAGTCAATTTCGAAGCTTGTGAACTTCTAAAGTACTGATTGAGTTAATAAACAAAATATACAAACCAGTAGCTAGAATCCTGAACAAAATAGTTATAGAAAAACATTTATGGATTTAGTTTAGGTACTAATTTAGAAAATTAAATTAAAAATTCAAATGATTAAGAAATTATGGGTAAATATAATGATAATTTGCATTGACTATATACAATTAAAAATTTGATATAAAATAGCTTTATACATTTTTAAGAAATATTTTAAAAAGAGCATAAATGTCGGCGCACGAGCTCGAGCGTCGCAAATTCAGTCACCCAACAATAATCATCGTTTTTGAGCCAAATAGCGCGTAAAGGGGAGTGAAGGCTGTTATTAAATAAATAATGAATAACGTAAGCTACTTAGCTTTTTAGGGTTCCGTAGCCAAATGGCAAAAAACGGAACCATTATAGATTCGTCATGTCTGTCTGTCTGTCTGTCCGTCCGTATGTCACAGCCACTTTTTCCGAAACTATAAGAGCTATACTGATGAAACTTAGTAAGTAGATGTATTCTGTGAACCGCATTACAATTTTTACACAAAAAGTGAAAAAAAAATTTTTGGTATCGTCGCCCATACTTAGAACTGAAACACAATTTTTTTTTTCGTCTAACCCATACGTGTGGGGTATCTATGGATAGGTCTTCAAAAATGATATTGAGGTTTCTAACATAATTTTTTTTCTAAACTAAATAGTTTGCGCGAGAGACACTTCCAAAGTGGTAAAATGTTTCCCCTCCCTGTAACTTCTAAAATAAGAGAATGATAAAACTAAAAAAAAAAATATGATGTACATTACCATGCAAACCGCGAACGAAAATTGGTTTGAACGAGATCTAGTAAGTAGTTTTTTTTTTAATACGTCTTAAATCTAAAAAAATACACTGTTATTAAAACATCGATCAAAATTACAACGAACTACAAGAACTTTTATATTATGTTACTTGCTGCTACGGAACCCTTCATGGGCGAGTCCGACTCGCACTTGGCCGGTTTTTTTTTTTTTTACTTAATTCCCGTGATGGGAATACGTGCCACAACATCTCCAAAATGGATAGTACCTACCTATACAGATGTTGACGGGAGTTTCAGTAACAGATGCGTTATTTTATTGCCCCAAAAAAGGAGAGTAAAGTTCTTAAACTCCACGTTAAAGAAGTCGTGGGTAAAATCTAGTTTATGATAAACTAATGGTGTCGCTCGAGGAAGCACAAGTGTTAGTCTTAACGTGAATAAGAACATCGGCATTATTTGGCATGTGACAACGTACAGTCGCCAGCCAGTGTAGCAGGTGGCCAGCTTCCAGTACCTAATGCTTTATCCGCGTTCACGTTCGGATTCCGATCGCCGGAGCGGCAGCACGCGCGGAGGGCATTCTCCGAATACCGATATACTTGTATTATTACTTATTCTGTGCCGATATGTAGGCTAGTGGCTCTCAAGCAACTGTATGTCCTTATTGATACACGTGTGTACGAGTATGTACTGACCAGTGCTGACATTAATGAGGCAGAGCTCTTGTTGGCGTAGTGTACATATGGAGAGAAGAAGAATGAATATAGTACCTATCTACTGCTCTTTGTTCCTTTGGACTCGATGCCGACAAGATTCCCTCTTACCGTTATTTTGGATTCCGATGGAGGCGCGTTCCAAGGGCCAGGAAAACACATGGCCTCAGACTTGTGCAGGGCTACTTCGAGTCCACTCTCAACGACTGTCGTAACACCATGTTTCGCAATTTCGAGCTCCCACAAAAGCGGACCCAGAACCGATCCCAGCGAGAACCGCACTACATCTCGCGCCAGTTCCACTTCCCTTAACATGGTAATATGGCTAGGAGCCATTAGTTAGTGCTCGGTGCTAGGAACACAATGAGCACTGCGATGAACATGGGGTACGTTAAAAATTAAGAATGAGAAGAGTTTGGTCGCTCTGCCATATTTATATATTGCTTATGTCATTGACCCTTCATGAGCCTAGCCTGTCGGCTCAATGGTGGACAGAGCGGACACCTGACAAGTTGTCATCTTAATAAGCTGTCTAACATCATGAACCTGCTACATCTCGTTGAGCACTTTGAGCACTCGAGGTCACTTTACATTACAGTCCACAGTCCGCGACGCCAAATGCATAATATAAACATAATTAGTTAAAACGTAGGTTCATAAGGTAATATAATAGATGTTGGTCATGGTTTTGGTTAAAGGAGACTAGAGGCACCAGAAATCGGTTCTAGTCGTCACCAGCCGCTCCGCCACCCGATAGTAGACAATTATCCCAAGGGAACATACTCCTGGGATAAAAAGTATCCAATGTGCTGTTCCAGGACAGCACATAGTCTACCCATGTATCTACCAAGTTTGATTAAAATCCAGTCAGACGTTCAAACTTGAAGAAGTAACAAACACACACTCACAAACTTTCCCCTTTATGCGATGTTCAAGTCAGTTATTCTATTTGGAAGGAGCGTCAATATACGTGTAAATATGTCGCTATTGATGTGAGGGCTCCCCAATCGTAGCTCCCTAAACGAAGCCTTACAGATTAACAGATCAAGTAAATGAACAGCTGACGCACACCGCCGCCTCCCGAGCGCGCCCGCGGCCTGTGCCCGCCGCGCGCCGCGCTCTCGTGCTGCCACCACTCACGTCTCCCTCTCCACTAGCTACTCTTACTTACTTTTTAGTCGATTGTTATACTTCACAACGTGCATCACATCATGTCATGTTTAGTTACGAGAAACAATGCCATGTTTTACACAACTCTGTAAGTATTGTATTTTCACAAGACAAAGAATATCTGTGTATAAGAGGTATTGCGTCCTTATTGATTACTTGACTATGACACAGCACAACACTATGATGTCACGCATCGAAACCTTCGACCTTTGCTCCGACTCGTGCTTTGTTCATCCCGAGCGCAAAAATGTAAAGTATGACTAAACAGAAAGATTGCAGCTACTTACTATGTTAGTGATCGGGAGTTGGAAGAATAGGTGATGTGATTAATGTCCCCTTACCTATTTGTTACAAATATTGCTCCAGCTCTCGCCGCCGAGCGTCTTACTCAGTTCATCGTCATATAATGGTATGATAATCAAATAAATGTGCTGTGTAAACAGTGTGTCGCACTTAATTCATTTGCTTGTTATTTAGAGGCAGAGGAACTTGACCCGGTTGCATATTTCAGTCAAGGTTTTTCACAATTGTGTGCAAATGCGACGACGGCGGCGGCGCGTCCTGGCGGCGTCGAGCTTCTCGCGTCCACTACATGACGCGATCGCGCGACCTTATCTTAGTCTAATGTTATCACATAACTTGAGAGTTACGCAGCTTACGCCTCAAGGTGCATACCTAGCTGCGCGGCGTTCGTCTGTGTCATCTTGTGGCACTTTTGTTCGACTACATCGTTACGTACGTATCTACATATTACATTGTCTACTACATAGTAGTAACGCACGGGAGTTAAACTGCAGTCTTGGACAACATAGATACTAACATGTAGATTTGAGCAATTGAGCTGCGTCACGTCGCTGGCATCGACGAATCACAAGATTGCAGTACTTCTTGTCCGAGTCGAGTGTGGCCCGAGCCAGTGTTGCCAACAAGGCTGAGCCTGACGTCGCCATTTTTCACAGCACGAGTAGCCTAAAGTAGCCGAATTTTAACTACAGAAGCTAAAATTCGGCAACTTGCAGCCTAAATCGCTATAAATAAAACTAAAACGCGCACGCTAAGTCTGCCTATGTACCACTACTGTACATGAAGTTTAAATAAATAAATAATAAATAAATAAAACGCAGCTATCTGAAGTTACTTGTCACTTGGGGGGATTCATCTGGTGTCATAAAGAAACTGATAGTGATAACATTCATTATAACATTGGTAGAATACCTAACTCGTTTTATGTAATTGAATTTTTTCAAGAACACGGGAAGTGTTGTCTCATAGTAGTTTATGTGACTAGGGAAAAAGCAGTGTCTTTAAGTCGCGGGCGTTATGTTGAATTCCGAACGAAACGAAGGTTGCTGATTTTAATCCCGAACGATAGTGAGGGATTTATAAAATTAACTCCCGAGCATTGCGAGGGAGTTAATAAAGAAACCTGAGTTAAGTGAGGAATTCAAGCCGCCCAAGACAAAGACAGCTTTATCCCCGTCTTGCATACTCTACTTTTTACACCATCTGTGAGATAATAAAAAAATAATTTGGCCGACCAAATCATATAATAGAGAAATATAAATATTATATTTACAAGTTCATCAAACAAACAATATTCACTACTCCAAGATTCTAATAGTTTCAATTTTCTATAATGCTCCCGTCAGTAAGCAGGTTTTATTCTATTTTCTTTTTTTGTTAGTGGCCAGTTTGAATTTCGGGTCAACTTGTGCGATGCACGTACAGGTCGCGCGGTAAATTAAGATCGCTCGGCAAAAGTGGAAGGGGCATGCGCAGTATTCAATTCTAAGGTCTATTTGGCGACGTGCGGGCGGCAAGCCAGAAAAAATGGTTTACGACGTGAATTGTTACGTTAAGAAAGAAACTAACGAAATTATTTATTTTTATTTTAATTTTAATTTTAAAAAAATTATTTTTTCTGAATTTACCTTCTTACAAGATAAATTACAAGCAAAAACTAGTGTTATTATAAGTTATGTTACTAAGGTTCAAACATACGAAATTAAAAATAAAATCCTAACATAGGTACTAAGAATTTCTGTGCGCAATTGTACACATGCGCCGATTACCCCCACTACTTTCACCGAGCGATCTTAATTCATCGCGCGACCTGTACCTACATTTTTATTCGCAATGTTGACGATTTTTGGTGTTCCAAATTCAGATCTCATTATTCCCTAGGGATCGGTCATACTGCATTATCTCCCTAGGGATAGAATGACTTGCTTTAAGTGAGGTTTGTATGACGTATAAAACGACATTATCCAGCAAGTGGTGTAAAAAAGGTTTTTATAATACTTTTGCCAGATGATCTATGAGAGCAGCAATACTATAAGCAAAAATTTTTATTTCATTTTCTATTTCCTTCTCTATTTTGTTTCACTTATACTACTAACTTCAAGCTTTCATCATATGGCTTTCAAAAAAGGGGATAAAGATCTAATAGAAAACTATAGACCTATTGCTCTATTGCCAATTTTCTCCAAAATTTATGAAATATATATATATAATGAACTGTATGCGTATTTAGAAAAACATATGATTCTCTGTAACGAGCAAAAAGGGTTTCGGAAAAACCAAACTATAAATATGACAATATATGACTTCTTAAATGCAATTATGACCAATATAGATAATAAGATTCCTGTTTGTGCTATGTACTGTGCTATGGCTCAAGCTTTTGACTGTGTTGACCATGATATTTTAAAAAACAAACTTGACTCCTATGGTATACGAGGTAACATTTTAGATTTATTAAGCACTTATCTCTCAAATAGAAAGCAAATAACTGCTATAACTGACTTAAATTTGAAAACTAAAGAACAAGTTACATACCTATCTAAAGAACGTAATGTACATTTTGGCGTACCACAGGGCAGTGTTCTAGGCCCTTTGCTTTTTTTAATTTATATTAATGACCTGCCTAAAGCCATAGACTACCCCATTATACTATTTGCTGACGACAGCACAGTAACAGTAGCTTGTAATAATCCTGACCTATATGAAGGAGATGTTAATAACGCTTTAATATCAATAATCTCTTGGCTTAGTAATAATAATTTGAAAATCAATCTAGGGAAAACTCAAATTATGCACTTCGGCCATAGAAAACCCACTGTTAAAGTGAATGTAAAGTTCCAAAATAATAATATTAATGACGTAGATAGTGCGAAATTCTTAGGCCTTATAATCGACAGTCAGCTTAACTGGAAGGATCATATCGAAACACTATGCAAGAAGATTAGTAGCTCATCCTTTGCCTTATATAAACTTGCTCCAATAGTTAACACCGATGCACTACTCACAGCTTATCATGGAATTGTTGCATCAATACTAAGATACGGCATAATATTCTGGGGCAACTCTACTAATAGAGAAGCTGCTTTTAAAGCGCAAAAGCGTTGCATAAGAGCGATATTTGGACTTCAAGTAACTGACAGTTGTGTGCTATATTTTAGAAAACATAAAATTCTGACACTGCCAGCTTTGTATATATATGAGACTGCCTTATTTGTAAGATCCAATCCACATTTATTTTCTTACCTATCTGATACGGTCCAACGTAATAGGCGATATGATACTCTACGCGGACGCAGAGCCAAAACCGCTCTTATGCGCAAAAGCATATTTTGCAAAGCCCCGCAAATTTATAATAAAATTCCAAAATCGATTAGAGAGTTAGACTTGACAGGGTTTAAGAAAAAATTTAAAGAATTATTGTGCAATAAATGTTACTATAATTTAAATGACTACTTAAATGACACTTAGACATATTAATTCAATGATTATTTATATGATTTTATTTGACATTTCTAGTTTCAATTAATTTTCACAATTTAATGTAATTAATTATTTATATAACTTTAATATTTGTACGCCCTTGTGGCAGAACGTGCCGAGACTGAATGTTTAAACCTAAGACCATGTAATGTACATACCTACCATGTTTTAACAAATAAATGATTATGATTATGATTATGGCTACTCCTCGCCATATGATGAAAGCTTGAAGTTTTCTTGATAATCTCAACTCGCCGTGAGTTGAGATTACGATACGATAGTTGTACTTAATTGTGTTGTGTTTAATAGATAATTGTGGTCGTCATAACAAGCAAAATAAATACATATCACTTCTTTGCATTCTGAATTTGGTTACATAATAGCTAAGACAAATTCAGGGATTTCCCTAGCTCGTCTCTCTGAAGTAGCCTAAAAGGCGCCTAGTCGCCTTTCACATATTTGCATCGCCAATTTTTGTTCTGAGTAGCCGAAATGGCGACGAATCGCCTACGTTGGCCACACTGGCCCGAGCTCGCCGTGGCGCGACAGAGATCCCCCCCCCACCACGTCACTCTTTGTTTAGAGACAAGTATGCGTCCAGCCACGTGACTCTCGCTTGTACGATGCTCCAGACTTGACTCTCGGCCAGCCGAACTCGCCGACACGAAAACTTCTAGATTAGCAAAACGACTCCTTGGCCACGAACACCCTCTGCAGTAGCCAATACGAGAATCTGTGATCCGGCTGCAAGCTCTGGTTGCCCGCTGCAGACCATTGGAAGGTGCGAATGTAAGGGCCAAAGTTGCGTTAAGCGGGCGCCCGTGCGAGTATCCGTCGCGTGTGTCATGTGATACCGGATTATTACCTGCGCAGTGTCGCTAGTTCAACTTTAACGGTGTGCATGTAGGCGTGTCAATGGAGGACTCTAGTGTATTATTACGTAGAGGCATGTTCGCGAGGCGCAGCTGCCCGCTGCGGGTGCCCGCGCGGTGGGCCGGAACGGAGCACTTTTGTACGTAGAGGCATGTTCGCGAGGCGCAGCTGCCCGCTTCGGGTGCCCGCACGGTGAGCCGGAACGCAGCACTTTTGTACGTAGAGGCATGTTCGCGAGGCGCAGCTGCCAGCTACGGGTGCCCGCGCGGTGGGCCGGAACGCAGCACTTTTGTACGTAGAGGCATGTTCGCGAGGCGCAGCTGCCCGCTACGGGTGCCCGCGCGGTGGGCCGGAACGCAGCACTTTTGTACGGGTCCGCGCGGGCGCCCGCTTAACGCAGCATCGACCCTAAAGCTCCGTCACAAGACATGTTGCATCTTCTTACATGGACTTCTCACGCGGCCCCCTCGAGGATTTAATTGAGGCAAACGACAGAGCACTCAGGACGCTAAGTACTGGGCAAACAAAATGAGCTCGTTGACACGAGAAGAGCTCGATTTATTATTGTTTGAAGTTATGCAAATATGTCATATTCACATTTCAATTCATTTATTTACTTTTCCACAATGTTTAAAATGACAAACTTGATCGTAAACTTAAGTAATTCTTATTGTATTTGCATCATAATATGTATAAAAGATAACTAGGTATTATTTTAGTTGTGTACCTACAGAGGTGTGAACACGTGTCGCGGGACATTTTGTGTACAGCCATTAGTCATTCTCTTTGTACAGAAGAGACAGGACTAGCCAATGAGCGGCATCCGTGTGTTCGGTTCAAGAACGACAGAAACAATTAGATGATAATTAAGATTGAATGGAAACGTTGAATACTAATTGAAGGAATACCTCAGAGTCTCAGAGAAATTACGTTGGTATTCATGGCAAGAACTCGCGCCAGGACTAACGTCATCCACGTGCGCGAGTTACACAGCAGCGAATACTGCGAATATACTTGTAATATTGTGTAGGTTCGTACAAAATTCTTGAAAAACCTTTCGCCGACTACATATATAGGTAGGTATATACATAAATTAATTTTCCAGTATACTCTGTTGATTGCTGCAAAAGTAGAATAATGTAATTTATAGGCGATGAGCGATGAGCGTCCGATGAGGTTAAAGTCATAACCGTGGGAGTTGTAGTTTACTTTATGTTAGACTCCTTCTGAGTAGATGTCAGTTATAAAAAGGGTGCAGCACCGTGGCAATTTTTTTTGAGGTTTTGCTGCAGTGGGGTTTAAGCATGACAGTACTTACTTCAAGTGCAACATTGTTGAATCTTGAACCTGCGCCCAATAATGTGTAGACGCAAAGAAACAGTACCAAATTACCTGTTTTCTATAATCGAAATTAAATGACGATTATAGTAACTACAGCACACGAGCTGATTGTTCTGTGGTTGCCTAACGACAACATCACTTAAATCTACTTAATTAAGTAACAGCTCCCTAGTTATCTTGTCAGCCTGTAGTGAAACAGTGCAGCAACGTTTCAACGTGACCAACTTCTGTGGCTAATGATCGTGATCTCTGGTTAGTGTTTCTTCACCAAATGCTTGAACCGTAAAGCCAGTTCTATCTCTCTCGCTTTCGCTTACAGGCAACATCTAAACTATACATTATTTTTCAAGTCTTACTTGTAAAGTGGGTACATGAATGCTTAAAAATTTTCATACTCTGGGTACATACATAGGTACTTTGTTTTTGTTCGTATGGCCTACAAGCTGAACGTGGAAGTTTTGAATGTCGAAGTTATTGAGCACATGTCAAGCGACGCCTCTCCGCTAAATTGCCAATGTTTCAAAATATAGGTCACTACATTTTAGCTTTGGTGTGTCCCAATTGTTTGAGTGGTGTGTCGTTCAGTGATGTGGTGTGGTGTCAGCCGCGTCGTCATGTGTCACTGCTGCCTCATCGTCGTCGTTGAGTGGTGTGGTGTCAGCCACGTCACCGCGTCTCACTGCTGCCTCGTCGTCGTCGTTGAGTGGTGTGGTGTGGTGTCAGCCGCGTCACCGCGTCTCACTGCTGCCTCGTCGTCGTCGTTGAGTGGTGTGATGTGGTGTCAGCCGCGTCGTCGCGTGTCACTGCCGCCTTGTCGTCGTCGTTGAGTGGTGTGGTGTCAGCCGCGTCACCGCGTCTCACTGCTGCCTCATCGTCGTCTTTGAGTGGTGTGGTGTGGTGTCAGCCGCGTCGTCGCGTGACTCGCGTGTCACTGCTGCCTCGTCGTCGTCGTTGAGTGGTGTGTTGTCAGCCGCGTCTTCGCGTGTCACTGCCGCCTCGTCGTCGTCGTTGAGTGGTGTGGTGTCAGCCGAGTCGTGGCGTGGGACCGCGGCGGCTCGCGCTTGTTGCGTGCGGTATTCTGTCTGACTTGCTGCTCGATACTTAATATTCTGGTCTTATCTAACACTTTATATTTATTTATTTTAACCGCAAATTATTTCACACGAGCGAGACCCTTGCAAAGAAAATTCAGTTGACAATCGCAATTAAATAACTCCAACCATGTCGCGGCTGGTTGCCGAGCCGATGTTATCGTCGCTTGGACGCACATGTACGTACTTGTACGGAATTGGTCCAATAATGGCTATTGAAAGCCATTCAGCGGACAATTGACGGATTCCGATTGAGGTTGAAGAGCGGTACCGACACTAGCCGTTCACTGCCGGGAGAAAATGTAATATTCTTTAAGGAACGCGTAGAATAGGTATTAGGTATTCGTACATGAATAAGTCAAATATGCAAAGTTGGAAACGGCGTGTGGCAGCTTTGCGATAGTAATGCTATGCGAGTTTCATTCGATGTGACGGCGACAGAGGTGGCGCGCTGGACATACAGGGCCGCGGCCTCTTCACTGCACTTGGGGCCTAAGTCTACTATTTTTATAAATTTGTCATTCCAACACGATCTCATTGTCATTTTGCTAAAAGTTTGTAATCTGCTAATTTATAATGATCGATCATTGATCGGTCAATGGTCTTGTAATAGAATTGTGGTAGAATGACAATATACTACGTCATTGCGCAATTAGTGCTTATTAAAAGCACTAATTGCGCAATGACGTCGTAATGGTAGGTCACTGATCAAAGGAACTGTCATTTTTGCAGATTACCGCAAACGTCAGATATTCATTTGTCATTATGTACGAGATTACCATTCTATGCCATTTCATTCAATGAAGTGTCAGTGGTTGACCATCGGAAAGTCATAATGACGCCTTTATATTATTACTAAAACTTGTCAAAATCAACAATTATGAAATCAATGATAGACCATTCTGACACTATTGTAATAGCAGACTTGAGGCCCTGATCTAGTGTGATTTCTAGCAGGCGTGTGCACTGCCCGATCCGTGACTGGACTCCTTCTGTACTTCTTCGGTCTATAGGAAACTGCAACGGGCTTCATAAAGATATTGTTCATTCATACTAAGAATTATAGTGTTTATTATAACTTAAAAAAATCTAGGTATTTTAAGTGAGACCTAACTATTAATCTTAGATTGATCACGCTATCATGCTCACAAACAAGGCAATCTATTGTGTTTATTTTTGTATCCCTTTCTTTTGATTACAGTTAGGCACTAAGTATAACATTATGGTAATATTATAATAAAACTAACATGAAGTGTAATATAACGTAAGAGCCTGGTTTTCACAACACAGGGAATCCTAGTGTGAGTTCCAGGAATTCAACCCATAAATGTATGTTTTTTTGGTCAATAAATATTCTTATTCTTAAATATTCTTATTCTTTTTGTATTTTAAATAAGACCTAACTATTAATCTTAGATTTACAAATTATCCAAAGTAACAAGGAATCGTGAGGCGCGTAGTGGGCTCACGGAGGAGCTATTGCATCGGGAGCTGGGATCGGGACACGACGCTTTCTGACAGAAGAGTCACGACTGGCTCGTCAACTCAGTGGCGATGTTGTAAGCAGTCAGGCCATATGCACGATTAGCGAAGCAACCGGTTCTGAGACTGGAACAGATAGCCACTATTTCCGTAGGTGCGACCAGCAAACCTGTCTGTCCACTTGACACTCGCGTCGACTCTAATGCGACGCCAGAAGAAAAGAGCGCGCTCCTCGAATGTGAAGAGCACTGGTGTGCGAGTCACTTGTGTGTCAGGGTCAGCGGGAGCGCGCCGGCCCGCGCCCGTTCACCCGACGCGTTACAGCTCACAATCACAACATTACACTAAACATACTCTCACAGAAGCTTCATTGAGGTTAACCTCCTTTATTGCTCTGGCATGCGTCTGGAGAACGCGGGCCAGGGGAACGAATGGTTTGGTAGAGTTATACGAGTATGTTGCTCCAATGGTACCAGTATTTTATCACGATCACTGCGCCAGCGTTAATTTAATAAATAAGAGTGAAACCACCGCTTCATAGCCTCCATATCTATACTTATTTTTTCTAAGATTACCTACATTGTTTTGTTCAATACAAAAGAGCAATCCGTGAATGTGGAGGCTAGCGCGGTTCACTAGGGCGCGTTGTTCGGTCCCTGTGTGCAGCCGACGCTCGCCTGTCCCGCCGTCGCCGCGCGTGGGCGTGCCTACGCACTACATTTCTTATTGTACTGCTCTCGCTCCTTACCCATTAACGTATGACACATGTCGCGAGGTCGTCGACCCCGGCACCCAAACCTTTTGTAATTACATCGAAACATCATCTTCAGATTTACCTCGACCAGCTAGCCAACGCTATTTTATTGTCCTGGTAAACATCCAGACGTTTGCAAAAAAATATTAAGTCAAAGCGTTTTTTGCAAACAATATTGATATGTATTATAGGTATATATTATTATTTGGGAAATCATAAGTCTAGCCACAAAATTATTTATTGGACACGTGATTAAACTTCTAATTTTATAACTAAGCAACGGGAAAATGACATAGCCTCTAATAAACTAATTCGTCTTTTTTACAACGCCAACTAAATATTCTATAGAAAGCGTCAAGTAAAGAATTAAAGATCATCAATTATTGTGACTTGTCTTTCTGATTTATAAATTGCCACGTAATTTACTAACTCAGCCACAGATTTTACAACTTATCACCATTTTAAGTTTTACAGCTTCAAAAATAGCTCCTCAAAATAATATAATTGAAACTTCAATTTAAAACATCATACGTATTTTCTCAGCATCTAAAATAATAGATCATATTCTTTTACCGTGAAAAGGGCCACTGTACGATTTGGCGCGAGTACGCTAGATGACAGCGACCGGCCATTTGCAATTTTGCACCAATCCGAGAGCACCATTCGATTCATGTACCTACCGACGAGTTCAAAATAACGAATCATACCTACAATCTCTCGTAAAAATGTGTTTACAAGAGTGTGTATGTTTTTTGTTTTATGTTTTGTCTATTATTCTAGTCGCAGGTAGATTATATTTTGATTGCACTTTGCACTGGGTGAAATAGGTTAGGTTGAGTTAGGTTAGGTTAGGTTAGAACTGTGACCAACTACGTGCATGTTGTTTCGTCCATTCGGGATTTCGTCCTTTCGGGCATTTGAACGTCGGTATTTTGTGTTTCGATATAGCGAGTATCGGCATTTAAAACTTTCGTTATTTTAAATTTCGGTGTTTTGGACGTCGGCGTCGGTTTTTTATTATTATTATTTCAATCATAGGTATTATGAACTTTCGGAATTTTGATACGTACAGGTCGCGCGGTGAATCAAGATCGCTCGGCAAAAGTGGAAGGGGCATGCGCAGTATTCAATTCTAAGGTCTATTTGGCGACATGCGGGCGGGTGTGCGCCGACGGCGACAGGTCATTGGTAGATAGAGTCGCTCTTCAATTCCCGCGTTGCATTCTCGCGTCTCATTGGATACTGTTGTACTTGGGTACTGTTGCGTACAGCTTGTGTTATCGTATTAGTAATACTTAGTCGTAAAAAAAATGGTTAAAAATAAAGTTTTAAAACGGCAAGCCAGAAAAATGGTTTACGACGTGAATTGTTACGTTAAGAAAGAAACTAACGAAATTATTTTTCTTTATTTTAATTTTAATTTAAAAAAAATAATTTTTCTGAATTTACCTACTTACAAGATAAATTACAAGCAAAAACTAGTGTTATTATAAGTTATGTTACTAAGGTTCAAAAATACGAAATTAAAAATAAAGTCCTAACATACTAAGAATTTCTGTACGCAATTGTACTTACACATGCGCCGATTGCCCCCACTACTTTCACCGAGCGATCTTAATTCACCGCGCGACCTGTACTCAAATATTATAAAAAAAGAAGGTTGATGACGAGGCCAAATAAAAATTCTGTGGCTGGACTTATTATTTCTCATAGCTAATAATAGCTAATACTTGATGATAATCTATAATATAAAAATGAATCGCAAAATGTGTTGGTAAGCGCATAACTCAACAACGCCTGGACCGATTTCGCTAATATTTTTTTTGTTGTGTTCGTTATTATGAGGAGAAGGTTCTTATGGAAATGAAAATTAGGGTAGTGTAGGGTAGAGTAGGGTAGTGTAGGGTAGAGTAAGATAGAGGAGGGTAGAGTAGAGTAGAGTAGAGTAGGGTAGGGTAGAGTAGGGTAGAGTAGGGTAGAGTAGGGTATAGTAGGCTGAAGTAGGGAAGAGCGGGAGCGAAGCCGCGCGGGCAAAAGCTAGTATTAGATAAATTTGACGATCAATTAATATGGGATGAGTTACATTTTATACGTACTGTGTCATAAAATTAGAAGCTAAATAAATATACTTTTTGAGGTCATTTAATAGTATTTTAGAAGTTTACTGTTAGAATGCATGTTACAAATTTAGATGCTAAAAAATAACCATCATGCTGAGTTGTATTTAGAGTGGTTTACATAGAAGATAACTAGTGGCTAAGATAGTATTATTTAGATGCTCGCTAATTGTGGCTGACTTAGTAATTTAGAAGGCAACATACATTTTTGGGGGCGAATAATGATATTAAAAAGAAGCCTGTTTAATTAGCACCCTTATTATTTCAGTACTTATACTTGGCAGCCTTTTTCAAGCATTGCCATTGCCATTATTTATCATCCGCCTGCCTTTATCGCTTCAATTTAGTATGCATTAAACATTATACGACACTAACGAATAAATCCCTAGGTACATAAAGTTAAGTCGAAAGAGCCGGAACTCCCGATGAATATTACAAAGTACCTACTAGCTATTGCCCGCGCGGCTTCGCTCCGCTCTTCCCTACTCTACCCTACTATAGCCTACTCTACCTTACTCTACCCTACTCAACCTTACTCTACCCTACTCTACCCTACTCTACCCTACCCTGCACTACCCTAATTTTCATTTTTTTTCCATAAGAACTTTCTTCTGACAGTACCAAACACAACAAAAAAGAATTAGCGAAATCGGTCCAGCCGTTCACGCGTGATGGCGTGACCAAGGGAAATAGGAGTTCATTTTTATAAATGTAAATGGTATTAAAAATCCTTATTAGGCTTTTTTTTTTTTTTTTTATGGTGGGAAAAAATCATGCATTGACATCCCCCGCCCTTGGGCGGAGCGGGAGATAGTGTCAGACTCTTACTGACTAAAAGACCCACCCCGTTCCTTCTAGCCTTCATACCGGGGCTCGAGCGCCCTTTCGGATAACCCTGGCCCCAGTAGGCTTCGACCCGGCTGGGTCCCTGCTGTTGCTGACAACTCCTTGAGGCGCACGGGAACAGTGCGCGCCGTCGACGACTTGGGCTTGGTCCGGACAGTTACCGGACGGCCGGACAGTGAGCTACCCATTGCTCACTGTCCGCAAGCCCGCGTCTACGTTGGCCGGAAATCGGGATCAGAATCCCGGCGACGGCGGCGGCGATAACGCCGTTGCCTGATGCGTTCGGCCTCCTCCTTTGCGAGCATTACTGCTTCGCAGAAGTCGGCGACCGCCTGCCATTCCTCCTCGCTCCGGACCATGGCCTCAACCAAGGCCCGGCGCGAGAGGTTTCCGCCGCCGATCGCCCCCATGAGAGCACGGCGATGCTCCGCCCAAGCAGGGCACACCTCGACTGTGTGCTCCACCGTGTCCTCCGGGCGTTCCGCACAGTGGCGACACCCGGGCGTCACTTCCGCATGAATCGAGTGCAGGAAACTCCCGAACGAACCATGTCCGGTGAGTACCTGCGTCATGCGGAAGGTAAGGACGCCGTGAGGTCTTTCCAGCCACGCCTCAAAGAGGGGACTTACCGCCATGATTGTGGCGTGCCCAATCCTTATTAGGCTGATATTGTTTAACTAGTGGGAATTTCTTTGCCCAAATGGCAATGCTTATCCTCTGTCCGAGGTAAAAGCCAGCCCTTGGGTCACGCGAATTGTCAATTAGACGTTTCGACAGATCTTTAAACAACTTGTGAGCACTCGGATCCCACGATCCGAGAGTTTCAACTCCAAACGGTTCGAAAATATAATTTCCAACAAGGTTGTTATATTTCCGCCGCTTGAGGTTCTCCGCAGCTGCAGCGGCAGCACCAGCACGAAACGACGAGCTACGAAGATGTGAAGGCGCAAGAGTATCGACACAAGTAGCGTCCCATACTAAAGGCCTTCCCATCTTCCAAGGGAATAACGACATGACGTCCGGTCTCTTGCCATCGTCGCGTGCCAGGCCATGAGGTTCCAATACGGCTGGAACGCCGACGGTGACAAGAGCGCGTCTAATGATGTCGTTGATACTCGCGTGTCGCGCTATGCGACCCGCACTACGGCTGCATGACAGACCGTGGTGTCCGAGGCTGTTGACGACTTCGCCACAGTGGCAGCGATGGGGATAACAGCATGGAGCACCTAGACGTAAGGCAACAGCGAGGTGGAAAGTGTTATCATCGAGCAAGGTGCCAATGTTCGACGACGGTAGTGCGTGAAGTCAGAGATCCGATCCCACTCTCCCACAGCCAGCAGGCGCGCTCGCTCCGCAGGAGCAGTAAATGTTGCAATCAGGTTTTCCTGAACTACTTTGCAGAGCGGCTCATCCCACCGTCTTTGGGATGATGGTTCGTCGGGCGGATTAGAATTCGGGCAAGCGAGTCTCCAGGCATCTATAGCCTCGATGAAGCACGGCACATTGAAATCATTCAGTAAGGGAGATAAAATATTCCTGATTAATTTCTCAGTGCCGTGAACCGAGGATATAAAGGCTGGTAAGCTAATACTAGAAATTTTGCTGACGCCGAGGCCACCCACACGGATATTAAGAGTGGCCTGAGCCCAAGCTCGGTCATCCATGGCTACGTTTAAAATTGATGTTAGAGTATGCCGAATAATTTGGTCCATTTTTTCCAAATTTGTGTAGTTGTAAGAAAAAATTGAAGACTAAATTATTTTACAAATTCTACAGATAAGTCACGAGTTCCATGGAAAGTTGTTAATAAGGCCTTGCTCGGTCTAGTAGACGTCTGAATAATTAAAAAAAAAAAAACCCGCATTCTGATCCCGTAAAAAAGGTACTAAAAGGTACTTTACTAACCGGTAAAGGTCGTTCCTAACCGTATCCTCTACTATACGGGATCCCACAAATGCGATTTGTGAGATTCCGTGTTTGCGGGATTGAATTCCATATCCATAGATATGACATTATATTCAGGCAAATTAGGTACCTACTTATAGTTTATCGTAAGTTGAGATTGGACCGCTCGCGCTCAAGCCGATCGTTTGAATTATAATATTGTGGAGAATTGTTCGAGGCGGCCTTCAGGCGAGCTAGCATCAGAAGCGTTATTTGGCAGAGTAAGCACAAGCAGGCGAGCTCAGTCGGTGGTGACGTCAGCTCGTCTGTGTGTGCAGTATCGAACGAGCTCGGCCTTGACTTCGGCACGCTTTGAACGGATTCGCGAAACACGCCATCAGCTGTAGTTCCTCCGTCGCTCCGCTTCCACTGTGAGCTGAGCTGTTACGTCTTCGCCGTGTGGACCTGCGGCTACATGGTCCGTTCGTGACCAAGCTAGTTGTTCTCAGTGCGCAAATATTGTGCCCCTGGGACTGCACAAATTCGTGTGGAACTGTGAAACTTATTAGATAGCTATGTAATGTAGGCAGTGAGTGGTAGTTGGTAGCCGCTTGCGTCTCGTCTGCCGTGGGTCGATATATTTGGGCGAAGTGTGAGGAGACCGGTTATTAATAGTTGGAGACTGTCCTAATTCGCGCTTCATCAGACTTAATCTTCAAGTTAACGTGACTGCCATGCCGTCTTCTAATAGTTGCCTTCTCATAAACATCACACACTTTGTATTGTTTTATTGAAAGCTACCTTTTTTTTTAGGTGGAAAATGATCAAATAATGTATCCCCACTAGGGTGGAGGCGCGAGCGTGTCAGACTGTAACTGACTAAGACCCACCTGTGTTTCTTCATTCGCCCTTTGCGTTCCAGGGCCGCGGTCACTCTCTCGAACATATTTCATTCCCGCAGTTCAGCCACTTCTCTCTATCTTCTTTGTAATCATTCTATAGCTAAGTATATTGATATCGAGGACGTAGTTTGTGATTAAGTTGCTGTTGTTTTCCTTGATAAAATAAAATGCTCAGAAAAAAACGTAGTGTGTACTATTTAATTGTTTCTTTCCATAGCAATTAAGTACCTAACCACATGTGATTAGCTGCAGGGAAGTTATTATTTACCTGCTGGTAATCTGAGATGGCGATTGGTCACGGTCTCGCTGGACGCGGATGCTGCCTGCTCCGCGGCCTCGCGCGAGCTCGCCAGCTCGGCCGCCGAGCGAGACAGCCTGACGATGGTGCAAATAAGACTTGCTGTTGTTATTGCTTGTGAACAATTTTACCGATTCTCTTGGTACAGTATTGGTACAGGATTTGATATGATAATCATTCAGAAAAAACGCAAGGTTTCCTGGGTCTCGCGTCTGAATAATGCGAGTATAATTATACTGTGCTATAAAAACACGCTGCTCAAACAGGACTGCGAGCTGTGCAGTGTTTTTTAACAAGAACCAAGAACATTTGACATTTATGATGTTACAGTAGGTATCATGGCATTCCACGTTGGGCCTTCATGAAAACAACATTGAAGTGTTTATAATTGCTAACTTCATATGAATACCATAAAGGCGCCACAGTCGGCACTCAGTGAACACCTGGCTCGTTGAGCCTGTGCGTCGCGACGTGCACAATGAACCATTCGGCGGAGTCAGATAACGTGGTGTATGTGTTCAACGCGCACACGTGCTGATAACTCTACTATTTCACATCCGACAGATTCCGTCTATGAAAGCGGTGGCTATGAGCCGTCGTGCGTGCACCGTGCTGGTCGCGACGACGAAGTCGTGCCTGATGAACAACGCTGTTATGTTGCGCCACGATAGCGTGCCCGCGCCGAGGGTCAGAGCCGCAGCCCACACAAAGACTACTTCTATACTGTTCCAAATTACCAATTAACATTCCAACAAGGTTATTACTTGTATTGACTGATTTGTCAAAGAATCTTTGTTTCCTTGCAAATCGTATCTTCAGATAAGCAGCAGGAGGAACTGTATCTTATTGTAACTCGATGTATTTGATATGCGAGCACGAGGTCATCCGGGTTATCTCCTTATCTGTACTTACATATTTTAACTAGGTTACCGCCGTTACCGGTCATATTATACTGTACTCAAATTACAGTTAGGCATATAATATTAATATTAAATAGAGCTCCTTTTTGTATTG
The DNA here is from genome assembly GCA_910589285.2 of Mythimna ferrago. Classification (NCBI taxonomy): domain Eukaryota; kingdom Metazoa; phylum Arthropoda; class Insecta; order Lepidoptera; family Noctuidae; genus Mythimna; species Mythimna ferrago. The sequence continues at coordinate 28,147,298 of OU342684.1, forward strand.
TTGTTTTCGAAATGTTCTTTTTACTTTTTATATTTGTTTAATTCAATCATAGATAGACATAAGATAATTTATTACCTTTTGTATTTGAAAACAATAGTACGAGTACCTATTGTATAATGTATAAAAGCACTTTTTTTTGAAGTTTTGTGACTGTGAACTACCATGGAGCATTTTTTTTTGATTACAACTTGTTTGACATTACATGCATGGCAGTTGAGAGTTTGTCATGCTCACTCAAAATGTCTATTGTCTTGCTGATGGTGGCACGTGTTATTGCGTCAATCGTTTCCCTCCAGAATGGCTGAGCTGAGTGGGGCTGATGCACGCGTCATGCCCGTGAACGGGTGCTATCGGTTTAGACTGGTCATCTTTTAGCTGCCAGTGGCTTAATTCAGTTTCTATTTTTTTTTAAATAGGTACTTAGTTTTTTTTAAATATAATTTTAATATTATATAATAATATGTATTTATTACTTACTTACGAAACGACATTATACATTGTGCTCACATATTAAAAGCGTCAAGAAATATGTAGCCAAGATTTATGTAACTCAAAAGAGTGTCCATGGAGTTCTTTGCACGTTCTCCATATCTACGCTTTGGAACGTGCAATTTAGCTTCACTTTTTTGTTTTGACTGACTAACTTTCTGTCAATTCAAAAGTGTCTATTTGAAACAAACGTTTCTGATTATAAAGTGTAGTAGGCACCTTCAGGCAGATAGTTTGTACATTAGTGCCGTTCACCCGTTGGTTTAGCAGCGTTTGTTGACGTGTTGGGTTGTTGCAGATGTACAGCGGCGCGCTGCTGGCGACGGCGGCGCGGCTGGCGTGGGACCCCAGCACGTACACGTGGTTCCGCTTCCTGTGCGCGGCGCAGTACCGCGTGTCGGCGGCCTACGTGTTCGCGGCGGGCGTGTGGCTGGCCGCGCTCGTCTACCTGGCCGCCGCCGCCGCGCAGCGCAAGGCGCCCAACTGTCTGCACGTCGTCAGTATAACATGTCTACTAGTAGCTGCACAACACATCACCCAACCCTCCTAGCAAAAACCGGTCATGTCATCGTGATGACTAATCTAGTCTTGACCGAATATAGATTCAAATTGTGTGGGCTTTTTGACCTTTAAATCATGAAATTTTTTCCAAAATATTATGTGACCACTTGGTGACCACGAACTTTTTTTCCAACATAACATCACGCATGTATTCGGCGAAGGTCCAGGCAGAGGTCCTGTAACACATTCCGCCATCCATGTACATCAAGCTCATGCACCTGGCGAGTCTGTGAGAGTAGACATGACTCTTGCTAGGTCTTGTTACTCGTGAAAAGATCCAAGAAAAAGTGCCGTCGTTCGGTCACTTATTATTTCAAGTTTTAAACGCTTGGTTCACAGTAGTCTAATTTAAGAAGTTGCGAGCATTGTAGGTACTACTTGCTTTATTTTTTACTGTCACAATTATCTTCCGTTAAAACCCGAGCATTGATCCGTGCAAAAACTGCTTCCTCGGTGTCATTATGTTCGGAGCGGTGCGGTGTGGTGGGGTGACTCACGAGTCACGTGAGCGGTGGACGAGCGGTCTCTGAGTGTTGAGTATGTTGTGTCACAGTACGCAGCGGGCGTGGTGTGCCTGGCGCTGAGCGAAGTGGGCTACGGCGCGTGGATGGGCGCGTCGTTGGCGGCGTGGTGGCGCACGGCCCCGCAGGCCGAGCTGGCGCGCCGCGGCATGGACCTGCTGCACGACCTCAAGCCGGCGCTGCTGGCCGTGGAGCGCTACCGCGACGTGGCGCGCCCGCTCTACGAAATGATCGAGGTACGTCGCGCACATTACGCGCTCGTTGGCGTACGCCACACACACCACACACAGACCACTCACAGTGTGCTTGTGTCGCAGGAGGTGGAGCGCGAGGCGCCCAACAACGCGTTCGTCATCATCGTGTTCGGAGTGCTGGGCATGGTGCTACAGGTACGTGCACGCGCTACACACCTTTATTTGATTGCCTAGGCTAGCATGTTGTCTTGCTTAACATGGTGTAAATTTAATCTGGTACAATGAGTAGGTATTAGAGACAGCAGAGTTGAGCTCATATAAGCAATCATCTTGCCATAGTTATAAGTTATGACTTATGACGTTACAGGTAGCAGCGTTCGTAATGGCGCGTCGGCTGGCGCGGCGCGCGGGCGGCGGGTGCGGCGCGGGCGCGGGCGAGCGCGCGCTGTCGCCGGCCGAGAAGGAAGGCGTGTGCGCCGCCGCCGACGACGACAGCGACGCCGCCGACGCCGAGCGCGTGCCGCCCGGCTGGCGCAAGAAGGCCAACCTGCGCATGTACACTATACTCGACAAGATTTTCTAGCAGGTCAGTTGTAGTCACACTGGTTTATATTGTTGGTATAACCGTTCCGCATGACGAGAACCTCGAGGAAGCCGACCAAGATAAGCGAATCGAGTAGATGTGGACTTTTTTTTATGGTGGGATAATCATCAATGACAAACCCCGCTCTTGGGTGGAGCGGGAGATAGTGTCAGACTCTTACTGACTAAAAACCCACCCCGTTCCTTCAAGCCTTCATACCGTGGCTTGAGCTGTCTTTCGAAACTAACCTTCCCGGTAGGCTTCGACCCAGCTGGGCCCCTACTGTTGCTGACAACTCCTTGAGGCGCGCGGGAACAGTGCGCGCCGTCGACGACTTGGGCTCGGTCCGAACAGTTACCGGACGGTCGGACAGCGAGCTACCCATTGCTCACTGTCCGCAAGCCCGTGCCCATGGTGGCCGGAAATCGGGATCGGAATCCCGGCCGCGGCGAGAGCGCCGTTGCCTAATGTGGTCGACCTCCTCCTTTGCCAGCATTACTGCTTCGCAGAAGTTGGCGACCGCCTGCCACTCTTCCTCGCTCCGGACTATGGCCTTAATGGCTTATGGCCAAGGTCCGGCGCGAGAGGTCTTCGTGTCTGTGCCCCCACGAGGGCACGGCGATGCTCCGTCCAAGCAGGACACATCTCGACTGTGTGCTCCACCGTGTCCTCCGGGCGTTCCGCACAACCTCCCGAACCTCCCGAACTTGCCATGTCCGGTGAGAACCTGCGTCATGCGTAAGGTAAGGACGCCGTGAGGTCTTTCCAGCCACGCCTCATAGAGGGGACTTACCGTCATAATTGTGTCGTGCCCAGCATTGGGTTGCGATAGTCGCTGACGCCATTTTACCATGAGATCCCGCCGAAGCTCTGTCCTTGACTTTCACCCCGGCGTTGCATCGACTGTACGCACGTGTGCAAGGACTGTAGCCTCCAGATCCCACGATGGTAGGCCAGCAAGAAGGCTCGCCGCTTCGCGGGAAATCGTACGGTATCCCCGCACCATCCGAATTGCCATGACCCTCCGGCAGGCGTTCAGAATGGCCGCCAGTCGCTTTTGCAGCGACGGCGCCCACACCGGCACCCCGTAAAGGACCATGGACCGAACGATCGGGATGTGGAATTCGATAGTCGTGTCAGTCAATGGCTTAATAGCCATGAGTCAGGCTCACATTAGGTGGCTGGACCAAGGGCTTGATACAGAATGCCGTACTTCTGGACACGGCACAAGCCGTAGCCTGACTGCTAGTGGCTTGGTATTGGTGGGATATTATTTTATATATTACTTTGTTTAATATTTAAAAAAGTACTTAATTCATCGTATTGTATATTTAAATGAATAAAGAGTTTAAACAATAATATTATTCAGGTTATGTACACCCATTACCATTTCCAAATAAAGTCAGATGAAATAAGTAATAAAAATAACGTCTTATAAAAGACACAATAAAAAAAGAATCCAATAACATTGAATTAAATAAAGCCATCATTGAAGCGTATTCGTCCACCGTCGACCACATCACTGCTCACCATCAGGTGAGACAGTGCCCAAAAGCAAAGTTGAAAAAAAAAAAACAATTGAATCCAACAGTCCAGAATCTGAAGACATCCTCCATTGTGGCTGTGAACAGTTTCGAAGAAATGACGTCTCCTGCCTCACACCACGCTGCAGCAGGATTAGGTTCTGATGTATGATCCTGAAGTCGGACTAACGTGGTTGCTTTGTGGTACGATCGAACCCTCCTGTACATCGATGTAAAAATTTCCAATCTTGCATCGTTAAAAGACGTCGAAAAGACTGCAATACAGCCCAAGAACAAGCCGGAGTTTAGAAAAACTGCACCGTAGGCCACATACGTATGCTGCAACAGGCTAAAAAGAACGACCGAAGACTATATTCTGTATCTCTGCTTAGCGTTTTTTTGGACTAAAGATATGATCGAGACTTGAAAGTTTCTAATTATATTTATATCTTTTTTTCAAGAAATCGTACCTATTTTTTATCTTTTTGTGCCACGCCCGCGTCCATTGTTAACCTTAGAAGTCATTTTGCGTTTCAGAGCAACTTTTTTTGTAGACAAATCATCTGGAGCTCGAGCTAAATTGGGCCGCAGAGCCCACTCCCGGTCGGGAACTTTTTTGACCCTACGTTTTTTATACGATAATTTGGGTAAATCAGGTCGAAACAGTTCCTTCGTCTGAAGAAGTACCTATACACATCACCGTGCTCATTGCAAGTCCTCCGCCCAATTTTGCACAACGTAGTTAACGATATTTGCCCGCACCTCGTTTGCGCGCTGTGAATCTATACAGACCGTGCAATGAAACGTACAGCTACCATCTGGTGGCATAGGAATTACCACAGAACAGAAGAATGTAGATAGAAATCGCATAGCACTTCATTTGTATCGGGACCAGCGTACCCAAACTCACACAATAGACAGGTATTATCATATTTCATAACACTAAGAAATCCTTAATGTGATTGAGTATTTTAATATTAATTGAAAGAATACAGTTTATCCATCGTTCCATTTTAGAAAATAAACCATGTTCTAGTGTACACAGAGTTGTTTGTTATCTACCCTTTAACATATTACCTCGCATGGAATAATTATAAGAACAATTTCCACTATTCCCCGCTAGATGTCTCTATTATATAAGAAATCAATTTAGAGCTCTATTTACTTGGTATAAGATTAATGTTTCCTAAATAAAGTCATTGCTAAACGTCATTGGCATTGTCTTATTTTATAGATATTGGGTTTTTTTTTTTTCAAATAAAATTAAGTCAACAGCAGGAGTCGATAAATTACAAAACAAAATATTTACGTATTTTTAATTTTATTTATAAGGACTTGTAGCTATTTCATTAACCATGAAATTACTCATAATTGAAATGAAAGGTTTCTCTTGATGTTGAAAAACAATTAGAGCGAATAACAGTGACAACAATAAATTGTCGCTGTTTTCGCTTTTTGGTAATGAAAATGTTAAAAATAGTTTAATTAATAAAATACGTAAAAACAGGTAGGTAAAGATAAAAATACTTGGCTGTTATATAATAATTAATTTTGATCATAATTCAGTTTTAAAAAACACTTCTGACTTGCAACGAATATTCGGTTTAGTGATGTGCCGAGTACGGCTTGACTCGAGTCTGACTCGATTCCTACTTTGTACTCGCTTACTCGAGTACCAAATTATTTTGACTCGAGTCCGCCAGACTCGATTCCGTACTCGAGTCAAAAAGAATTCGAGTACGCAAGACTCGATTCCAGGATTCGAGTACACAAGACTCGATTCCAAGACTCGAGTACGTAAGACTCGATTCCAGGACTCGAGTACGCGTGACTCTATTCCAGGACTCAAGCCAGGAAGACTCAATTCTGAACTCACTGACTCAACTATAAAACGCGAGTCCAGCTGACTCGAATATAGAATTGGAGTTCGAGTTCAGTTGACTCGCTCGTACTCGATCTGTGTTTACTTCTGATAGGAATTAAATTGAATTAATGAAGTAACGCCTGGTCGAGTCAGACTCGCGCACTATGGGTTCCGTCCAAAATTACCTATGAAAAAAGTTCAATTCCCGAATTGTATTACGAAGATTTTTTCAAATCGCAAAAAAAAAGTTTTTCTTTTGACATAACTACAAAACAGTTTTCAGATTTATTCCTATAAATAGCTGTGCTATAAGATCTTGCTTTATTTTGCTATAAGACCTTGCTTTATTTTATAACTTTCAGGACGCAAAATCCTGAAATAGAATTTTGATTCCTTTGCAAAATGTACGCTTTTTTCGACTTAAACGGCCATATCTGTTTTTTTCGTAAACTTAGAAGTTTGATTTATTCACAGCTTCAAGAGACTTGAGTACCTATATGTTTTTAATTTCAATTCCATGAAATATTTAAAAAGTGGAGTAAATTATACGGTAGCAGAATCTATTTACCCAGATTTCTGCAAAAACTTGACACTTACATAATACCCACATTGTTATAAATATCTCGTGGCTGTATACATGCTGTTTTTTTTTCCTCTTTTCGAGTTCTGGGTTTGAATTTCCAGACTCGAGTCCAGGACCCGAGTCTAGGATTCAAGTCCAGGATTCGAATCCTGGACTCGAATTCTGGACTCGAATCCTGGACTCGAATCCTAGACTCGGGTCCTGGACTCGAGTCAATATTCGAATTCAACCCATAGAACTCGAGTACTGGGCTCGAATGGTGGAATCGAGTCATGACTCGAATACCGCATAAACTGACTCGAGTTGACTCGAGTCACCAAAACAGCGACTCAGCACATCACTAATTCGGTTACAATTCGGTATTCGGCTTATTCGGCGGTTTTTATTACATTTAGCCGAATACCGAATACATAAGTAATAGGTATATTCTTGATGTCAAACGTCAAACAAAAATTTAAAAATGCCAAATTGTGCGGTATTAAGCTGTAAAAACTACACAAAACAAGTGGGACGAGATAATGGAAACGTTTCTTTTCATCCGTAATTCATTTTGTTATTAAATTATGTGTTTTTTATTGCAAAATCAATTATTTTGAGTTCATTATGGTTTTACAATGAGAAATATGTAACTGAGTGTGTATCGAATAATTCATAATACATTGCTGTTTTTAGTTACAAGCCAAGCAGGGCTTGTGTGTTAAAACACGCAATGAAAATTAAAATGATCGATAATTTTGCTTGTCGCTCAGCTTCATGGTGCAGGGGCAATTCTCATTTTTCTGGTCAATTATAGGAAATAGTGTTGTACACACTGTGTAGTTGTTCTCGATTTTAGTAGATTTTGGAAACAGGAATGATAATGTTTGCGTTGGGAATTTTGTGACAGGTATTTTTTTTATTCCAATGTCTGAATTTAGTGATTTTGTTTAGAATATTATTAATTATATTTACAGATTTCCAAGTGATCGAAAAATTAAAGAGAAATGGATTGAAATAACGGGGCGTGAAAATTGGTTCCCGACACAATATATTCGAATTTGCTCTGTTCATTTTAATGAAGGCAGCTTTACGGAAACAAAAAAGTATCGATGCCTGACTAAAAACGCAATATCTACTATTGGCATATTGAAGGCGCTAACTAATGCTGAAGTTAGTGGATTGACTTAAGGCTCGAATTCAAGCCTAAAACCTAAAATACTCTAATGTTTTATAGAAGTCAGCAGGTATTTAGATGTTGTCGATGTCGGAACTTTTATTCGTATTCTTTTAAGGCGGGAGATCCGATTTAAAAGTGCTCATTTTGAATCTGTTTCTGACTTTTTCTTAGACTTTTAAGATTAGAAAGAATGGTGTTAGTGAATAAAATCAGCCGCAAGTTTTATACATTATTTTTCATTTGCTTTTCCTTTCCAGGATTCACTAAGAATATTTTAAATTTATATTTTGTTTGTACAGAATATAGCCCAAAATGTTACAGAACACGAACCTTCACCATGTAGCACGCCAAAAAGAAAATTAGAAAAGTTACCTTTATTATTATCACTGTTATCTTGCAAGAATCGATTAGCACTCGTTTCATTCTAAATGTAACGGGTCGGCAAAAGTGGACGTCTTGACGCTGATATTATGAGGATTATTTAATAGTTACTTCGTGTTATAGGACATTTACCAACCGTTTACGTCTAATGAAGATACATCGTTAATTTTGCCCAAGAAAAGAAAATTAGTTCACAAACTGAATCTTGCTCAAAACAAAAAAAAAAAAAATAAACAGTAAAATAAAGAAATAAAAAGATAATCTTATCATTTCAGCCGAAAGACGTCCACTGTTGGACATAGGCCTCCCCTAAGTGTCGCCACAATGAACGGTCCTGTGAGTCTCGCGGCTGTCGGATTACCGCAACCCTTACCAGATCATCGGTTCACCTTGTAGGAGGCCTTCCAACGCTACGTATTTCGGTACGTGGTCGTCATTCCAGAACCTTTCGGCCCCAACGGCCATCTGTTGAAAGATGATCCAAACACAGCTAATGTCACAACTAAGGAACTTTATTTATTTATTTATTTAACAATTTATGTACACACAACAATAAAAGAACAGAAGAAGGAAACAGAAGAATAGTACAAAGGTGATGCTTATTTCTAAAGAAATTTCTTCCAGCCTACCTGCATAACTTTATTCCAGAAAGATGGCGAACGTAAACCTAGTCAGTAAATCAAAGTATTCACCGGCTCTTTGGAGTTTAACTCTGCACCATTATTCTATAAGTAATTTTAGATTTATTATTCCTCTGTCGATTATCGAGGCGGGGCCTTTGCATCGTTTTGAATCGTTTACTCGCGGACGGGGTGTACCCATCACTAAATCGCTCATGTGACGTCACAATTGACAGAAAAATAATGACACGCTTGGTTTCTATAGAGACGATATGACTTGACTTGCGTAATCTAGTCAATATAAGTCAGTGTTATTCTCATATCACTGGTTCATAAATATTTTTATTAAAAATTCGATATTAGATTGAGCCAACTCACGTTTGACCGATTTCTTAAATTTCTTAATTTTTTGTTAATCTTCATATAACACACGACCTGTGTGCCGAATTTCATAACGCTAGGACAATTGGAAGTGGCCTAAAGGTTTTGATTACCGGTCAGTCAGTGCCAAAATTAGCTATATTAGCTCACAGCAGGGTCATATTTCAGGATTTACTGAAGATATATCTATAAAATTTGGCATACTGCTTAAGTACTACCTAGTATATGATTACGTAGATAAAATTTTATCTCTGTACTTGCAATAGGCACTGAGCTACAGGGGGGTCAAAAGTGGGTCGAAACAGTTCGTGTACGACATGCGCGTGGCCTGTTGCTGGAACTTGGCCTGCGCACTACCGTGCGCTTGGATATGCATGTAGTAAAAAGCGGTTATTTTAATGTTACAAACAGACACTTCACTTTTTTTGCTATTTTTTATAAGCAAACATATAATAATATCGAGCCATGTAGGCACTTATTTTGTGATGATTCATAATTTATTTTCAAACGGCAGAAAATACTATATATGTTTATTTATAATGTAATTTTAATAATATAATTATTATCAGGCAACTAAGGCTTATGTACAAAAAAAAACTTAAACTATTTATACTAAAACCTAAATAAATACCTAACGTACATAAATAAAATACAAAAACACAAAGTGCACTCAGGCGTCGAAGTACTCCTCCACATCGGTGTCATCCGCGAATGTGCCCAGAAGACTGGCAGCATTACCACGTTGAATGGCAATGCTAATTCTTTGAGCGAAGAACGAGCCAGCCCTCTGGTCACGCAAGGTGTCGATCAGTCGGCGAGAAATTTCCTTAAAAGAGGAATTGCTGATGGTTTTTATTACGAGGCCGCGAGGGACAAAAATATTTCGGTATTATGCTGTCCAATTATGTTCTTTTCTGGCCGAATATTTAAAAATAATATCATTTAAATACTTTTTTTGCGACTTCCGACGCATGGGGCATCTGCTGTCGCTACGGTTGAGGCGTGAGGGTGTACCATCGAAGATTCTTCCACCTGACCACCGCTAAGTTCATTTTTGGTTGCACTAGAAAAGACAATTTCAAAGGGTTTAGTTTGAAGCCGCACCGCAAGATTCTAGCGAAATTTTTTTTAAGTGATGTGGCAGAAATGACCGCGATGGCACGTTATCACACTTATGCGGCCCTCTCTTTCGCTACCATTACTGCTTCGCAGGAGGCGAACGTATCCCGCTCCCTCGCGCTCTGGACCATGGCTTAAACCAGGTTGACGAAAATACTGGGAATATGAAGGGAACGTGACATTTTGCACAAGGCTTTATTTTATTATTGCGAGATAATTATTACTAAGAAAAGATTTGTAGATATACAACTTTTATGTCGGCTTGCGGCGGCGGCTGGGGTATGAGGATGCCCTCTGCCTCACGCTTCCGACGGCGGCTGGGGTATGAGGATGCCCTCTGCCTCACGCTTCCGACGGCGGCTGGGGTATGAGGATGCCCTCTGCCTCACGCTTCCGACGGCGGCTGGGATATGACGATGCCCTCTGCCTCACGCTTCCGAAGGCGGCTGGGGTATGAGGATGCCCTCTGCCTCACGCTTCCGACGGCGGCTGGGGTATGAGGATGCCCTCTGCCTCACGCTTCCGACGGCGGCTGGGGTATGAGGATGCCCTCTGCCTCACGCTTCCGACGGCGGCTGGGGTATGAGGATGCCCTCTGCCTCACGCTTCCGACGGCGGCTGGGATATGACGATGCCCTCTGCCTCACGCTTCCGAAGGCGGCTGGGGTATGAGGATGCCCTCTGCCTCACGCTTCCGACGGCGGCTGGGGTATGAGGATGCCCTCTGCCTCACGCTTCCGAAGGCGGCTGGGGTATGAGGATACCCTCTGCCTCACGCTTCCGACGGCGGCTGGGGTATGAGGATGCCCTCTGCCTCACGCTTCCGAAGGCGGCTGGGGTATGAGGATGCCCTCTGCCTCACGCTTCCGAAGGCGGCTGGGGTATGAGGATGCCCTCTGCCTCACGCTTCCGAAGGCGGCTGGGGTATGAGGATGCCCTCTGCCTCACGCTTTCCGCTACTTTGTTTGCAGAAAGACTTTACTGCTTTCCTTTCTCTCTCGCCCTGTACCATGGTCTGAATCAGGACCGATCGCTTCTACGAGGAAACTGCGATGCTCCGCATGCATGTGCATAACACCATTTTTAAGTAAAGGTAATCTGACAAGAATATCAGATCGCAGTAAGCTTCATCTGGCTACCCTACTTTTTGGCACAATTCTCACAAAAAAACCGGACTATCTATGTGATAAACTAACTTGGTCGCATGAAATAAACAAAGCCTTTTAGATACCGTCAATTTGAGACACAATAGTAGACTAGACCATAGAGGCGCGAAAGCCGGCGTTCGCTTGGGTTTTAATGAACTAATACAAGAGTATGTTCATATCTTTTGTTGGCCCATAAAACAGGAAACAACCACATAATTTACCCAGGGTGTACAAGTTTTGTATTAGTGACATTGTCGCTCGTACACTGCACCTTCTTCTAGTTTCCAACACAACACAACATTACACTTCATAGTTAAACACAGTAACATTTTCGAGTCAATTTTATTTTTAAAATGTAATATTGTGTACAATGTTCACCTACACAACTTTTGTTTCTTCTTTTGACAGTCTCGACTTTTTTTTTTGGTATTTGTGTAGTTTGATGCGAACAAGTTACGAGTAAAACCAAGATTCTATACAAATAATAACATAGAATCTTGCTTTTAACCTGTATAACCCTGTAGACTGATACTCGTATGTTTGTATATTTTATGACTGGGTTATCGTTGAATTTTTCAGGACGAGACCGGTGCGAGCGGTGCGTCAGCGCCGGTCGCGCGTGCTGGGGGCGGTGGCGCGGGCGGGGGCAGGTGCCGGCCCCCCCGGCGGCGGGCGCGGGGGGCGCCTCGCCGCGGCCGCGCCGGCGCCGCGCCCCCGCCGCGCGACGCCGCGTGGGACGCCGTGCACGCGCAGCTGCGCGCGCGCACTCCGCGCCACGCGCCGCCCTCCGCGCCTTCCGCCGCGCTGCTCATCCTGCACACCGACCTCTAACGCCGCCGAGGGACCGGCGAGCCTGACTGATATGCACCGTGTAAACAAAACTGAAGTGAGCTGTCAATGTGAAGTGGCTCCAAGTGGAGTGATAGTTCACTTCACGTAAGTTTTCACGGTGCGATTTTAATAGAACACTATTAACGTTAGTGAGCGCCTGCCACGTCCCCTCGGCGTCGTGTACGGTGTAGATGTACAAATACCCAAGTTGATCATATCAACATTATATTGTTATATAACGAATCAAAAACGATGTGATTATATTAGTAGAGAGTCGATGAGACTAACCTTCCACTTGTAATGGTCTGCCCATATCTCATAAGTTACTCTATTATTTTCTATTAAACTGATAAACGAACACAGACTGCCATATTAAGTAGTAGTAAACAGTATGCAAGTGATAGAAGAGCGAGAGAATGAACGTACTATGTACTGTACAGTGTGCGAGCTTATGTGTCGCGCCGCGGCCAGCCGTCGCGTGCTATACTTGTTGCATGTTGCATGCTACGCGTCGCATGTTGCGAGCTACGTGCTGCATGTTATGAGTGGCGTACCGTGCGGGCGCGGTGGACTCTGTTGTAATATTGTTGTTCCATTTTTTTATATTCCTATGTATTTGTAAGTAGATAGAGTAGCGTTAATACGAGACGGTGCGTAGTAAGTATATCTATAATAACAGACTATATTTTATAAAAGTATGATTTCTAGCATTTTGAGTAGAGACTTCTTGCCTTGTAGCGAACTTATCGAGAGCCGCAGTGCTACCCACACAACACCTGTTCTCTGGCAGTCGGAGACACGAGCAGAGTGCGCGTGACACTGTTCGCTCACAGCTTCCGAGCATGTAGTGTCTAGTGCAGCGGTGCTCCGTGCTAGCCGCAGCCTCTACTATTAATTAATTCAATATAATTCCTACGTTAAGATTCGCCGGCTGCGCGGTACGAGCAGGCGTCGCCGCAGCTCGAGCATCGCTGGACTAGCCCTACGTAACTTACATTACGATCAAAACGACGATGTGAGATTGCCGTTAATTTATATTTGATTATTGTGATACCGTTTTGCTGTGATTTGAGCAACTATAAGAGCGAAACGAAAGATGGTAGAGTAGCTACGTACGTAGGAGGTGTCGGGAGGCGCGCTGATTGCGTGCAGGCGGCGGGGTCGGGACCTGGTGCCAAATAGTTAAGGTAGTATCATAGAGTCGTGCGCCGTGCAACCCGTTCACTGTTGTACTGTAGACATAATGACGTAGCGTTAAGTCGGAGCTCAGAGACTAGACAATAAGCCGCGAGACGCACACGCGCCGGCGCTCGTGACCACTAACACTATGTTCACACGTTACTATTGAAGCAATAAAGTGATATTTTTGTACAAGACCTGTTTTATTTTTATTTATTGCTAATGAAATACATAGTTATAAGTAAATTACAATGTATATTTATATGACACAAAAATTACATAGTAAAATACATATTTTTAGAACCAGCATATAATTTATTAGAACTACAAAGAAACTAGCGACATCTATGAAGTCACATAGAAACTAAACAATTAGTTCTCTGCGCGATTTGAGCGTATTCAACAGCCCGAAATCACTTCTCGGGTAGTGGCCCAACCCAGACGTAACACCCATTTGGTCGAAGATCCTTCCTGTTCAAGGGAGGTTTGCGGGACTTTACACTCTGTTCCGGATGTTACGGGCAACGTGATTAACTGGGCATTATTAATAAGGATTGGCCATTATTAATAATGCCCAAGAGCGATGGGCAAAGTGATTAATTTATCACTTTGACCGGCCATTATTAATAATGCCCGACGGCCCGTGGTCCATGTTTGAGATAGCTTGAATTTATCACTTGGACCGGGCAGTATGAATAATTCCCTACTTGTATTCGGGCAATGTGATAAATTGGACCGCGGCCATACCTTGCAACATGCGAAGGGCGCGTACGTGCGGGGAGACGGCCGCGCGCACGCAGCGACGTGTTAGTTTGCAGTAATACTTCGGAACGAGAACACGTGAATGCATTGGGAGGGTCGCGCGCGCACGCAACGACGTATTAGTTCGCAGTAATACTTCGGAACGAGAACACGTGAGTGCATTGAGTACGTTTATCTCGCAAAATAACGGCATCCATGGATATGATGGATATGAAAAGATGCTGAACCAAAGTGCAAGTGACAAAAGACAAGATCGCAGGCAAAACTCCGGAGGAAAATCAGCGATTGTCGAGGTATGACATAGTGAAGATCGGAACAGTTCAAAAATTAATCGTACCAGTGAAAAATGACAGAGAACCAATTCCATATTACTGTTATTTGGAAGAAACATTTGATATTATTCACGAAACTCACATTTCTATCGGGCATGGAGGTAGAAATAGGATGATGAAAGAGCTCAAACCGAAGTACAAAAATATTACTAAAGAGTTTGTGGCGTTGTATTTGGCTTTGTGTGAACCATGTCAAAAAAAAATAAGTGTTCCAAAAAAAAGGGCTAGTGGTTAAGCCTATAAAAAGTAGTGAATTTGTCTCACGATGCCAAGTCGACCTAATCGACATGCAAACACAAGCAGACAATGATTTTAAGTTCATCATGGTGTATCAAGACCACCTCACCAAGTTTGTGATTCTTAGACCATTAAAAACAAAACGAGCCGAAGAAGTCGCATATCATTTGCTGGATATCTTCACAATATTTGGAGCTCCATGCATTTTGCATATTGATAATGGCAGGGAATTCGTAAATAAAGTTATTGTCGGACTATGCCAAATGTGGGAAGAAGTCAAAATTGTACATGGCAAACCTCGTCATAGCCAATCTCAAGGTTCAGTAGAAAGAGCAAATCAGGATATAGAAAAGATGGTATTTACATGGTTGGAGACAAATGAAACCACAAAACGGTCGGAAGGGTTAAGATTCGTACATCATATATACAGTTCATGAAAAATAGAGCTTACCACTCCGGCATCGATTGCAGTCCTTACGAAGCTATGTTTGGCTGCAAACCCAAAGTAGGTTTAAAATTAGTCTTGCCATCATTTGACGGCTTAACGGAGATAGTAAGTAAGTGAAGATGACCTTGAGGCAATGTTAAAAGATGGTGATTCCGGTGAAGGTCAAAACGTAATTGTGGACAGAGCGGATGATGCAGTAAACGAAGACAGCGATAACATAGATGAAAACTCAGCCGCTGTTACTGTTTCTATTTCTGTTACGATTGAACCTGAACCCCGTTCCAAACTGGAACAACAATCTGCCGATATTCAACTAGAAAATAAGCAACCTACTGTGGACATAATAAATGAAAACCCTCAACCAGACGATCAACAGCCTTCTTCTGAACTGAAACAACATTCTGCCGATAGTCTACCAGAAAATCAGCAATCCAAGGTGAGTGTGGACATAATAAATGAAAACCCTCGAGCAGCCGATCAACAGCCTTCTGCTGATATGAGCAATGAAAAGGAAAATTCTGATAATGAAAAGGCTGCATCTTTACTCAACGCAAAATCAAATGAAATTCGGAAGGCTCGTAACGCAGCCAAAGTATCACTTGATAAGCAAGCCGAAAAAATGTTGGCGCGTTCAAATGCAAAATTTCCTATTGGAGAAGTATGCCAAAGCGTTCGAGTAAGGATACCAGATGTAGATCGAGCCAAGACGGATAGTCGTAATATAATTGCTATTATTATATCTGTCGAAAAAGAAAAACTTGGAACTAAACACGGTATTTTAAACAAACTGAGAAATGAGAAAAAAAACAGAAATGAGTTTACTGTGTGTAAAGAAAAGTTCATTTCGATCGACGATGTTCCAAAAGTTGATATTACTCTTCGAGAATGTGCTCGAAGAGGCTCTCATTTTGATTGACAAGGCTTCCAGCATTAATGGTGACTGCAATTCAAAACGTTGTAAATGCAAGAAATCAAACATTCTTTGCAATTCCAAAAGTCACAAAAGCTCATCATGCAAAAATAAATAATTCTAAACTTAATAACATCTTGCAGTCCTTAATGATTAGATATTTCTGTTGATTTTTCTCAGTTTACTAATTTTTAAACTATTGTTCTCAAGTAATATTTTTATCAAAATAAAAGTAGGTACCTAACTAATAATGTTGTTACATTTTTAACTGTTTATTTTTTAACTACTATGTTCAATAGTTTATTTTTTGTTAACTTTTCATGAAAATTTTGTAAGTTTAATTTCATTTAATAAACAAAAACACTACAGTTCACCTATTTTATTACTTTGCCCAAGATAGGGTGGGCATTATTCATAATGACCGGGAAAAGTGATTAATCATGCTGCTTTAATCACATTGCCCAATTGAGTCGGGCATTATATGCCAAAAATTGTTTAAAAAAAATGTATACTGCATGTCGATTATTATTTACAATCACTTACCAAATACTTTACAAGATCTACCATTGACAATGTTTAAAAAAAATACTTTTCAATGTGTTACTATTTAATAGTAGTTTATGTGACTAGGGGATAAAGCAGTGTCTTTAAGTCGCGGGCGGCATGTTGAATTCCGAACGAAACGAAGGTTGCTGATTTTAATCCCGAACGATAGTGAGGGATTTATAAAATTAACTCCCGAGCATTGCGAGGGAGTTAATAAAGAAACCTGAGTGAAGTGAGGAATTTAAGCCGCCCATGACAAAAACAGCTTTATCCCCGTGTTGCATACTCTACTTTTTACACCATCTGTAAGATAATTAAAAGACAATTTGGTCGACCAAATCATATATTAGAGAAATATAAGTATTATATTTACAAGTTCATCAAACAAACAAAATTCACTACTCCAAGATTCTATAGTTTCAATTTTCTATAATGCTCCCGTGTCGTCAGTACGCACGTTTTATTCTATTTTCTTTTTTTTTGTTAGTGGCCAGTTTGAATCATAGTGATTACATACCTACTCTTTGGTTTGAATTTCGAGTCAACTTGTTCGATGCGCCTACATTTTAATTCACAATGTTGACGATTCTTGATGCTCCAAATTCAAATCTCATTATTCCCTAGGGATCGGCCATACTGCATTATCTCCCTAGGCATATAATGACTTGCTTTAAGTGAGGTTTGTATGACGTGTAAAACGACATTATCGAGCAGGTGGTGTAAAAACAAATTTACTGTACCATCTTATGTACCATATTCTAGCAAATAAATGATTTGATTTGATTTGATATGAATACAGACCGGCCATTATTAATAGTGCCCGGACTTATCAAATTGCCCGTAACACGGATACCTCCAAAAACTAAATACTTAGGTACTTACCTACATGTAATAAATACGATGTAAAATATGCTTAGTGACTGTTAATTTTTTCCCGGTCTACCTCACCATCCCCTTGGACGGATTGTACCACACTATTCAGACAGGTCACTATCCCGACCTGCAGTAGATCGACAGAACACTAAGTCGATGGAGGTTATCTCGCCTGAACGCTATCCCGATAGTCATTTGGTCGACAAAACACTAGATCGACTAAGGGCTTCTTCCCACGTACCACAACCTCACCACGTCGCAACGACAAAATGCTGTCAAGCAGTGGTTACGTGTGAATAGTGTCGCTGCAGCTTTTTGTAGTTGCATTGTAGTACCGACAAAATGTAGATGTGGTTGCGTTGTGGTCGGCCACTAGTTCGCAGTGTCGCTGGTGGTTGCGTTGTGGTTGCGATGTGGTCGGTATCACTCACACGGTCGATAACGACTGCAAAATGTGGTAGGTACGTGTGCCAAATATACGCCCGGCCATGTGGTGTGGTTGAGGTGTGATTGTGGTCGTGGTATGGTTGTAATACGTGTGAAAAAGCCCTAACTGTTGGCCGACTGAATGCCATCCCGACGTGCAGTAGCCCGACAGCACTCTATGCCGAAATGTAAGTATCTAGATAAATTGCATAAGATAAGAACTAATTGTATTTCTCCCGCAACCCGGGAGAGGCCACTGGCTTCTGTAACAGGTTGATCACCTCACACAGGAGTCAGGGACTTCAATAAAATTGTAAAAACGTCTATGTAAATAAAGAAATAAATATTATTATTATTAATGAAATTCACCACTTGACAGTGGCTCGCAGTGTAGTGTGTCGAAAAAACATCGAACTAAGAGTTTGTCTTAAATTTTGCATCGCCAATGAAATTTCGTGTTCGGAGTCAGTGAAAATGTTACAGAAGGCTTACGGTGAATCGACTTTATCAAAAACACGTGCTTATGAGTGGTATAAAGCATTCAAAAGCGGTCGAGATGTGATGGAAGATTGGCCTCGCTCTGGTAGGACATCAACCTCTGCAACTGAAGTTAACATTGCAAAAGTGAAGGAAATAGTGACTGAAAATACATTCAAGTTTGAGAGAGATAGCCGCCGAACTTTTTGTATCTCACGAGTCGATCCGTACCATTTTAACTAATCATTTGGGTATGAAACATGTTGCCGCTCGGCTAGTAGGTACCAAAAGTCCTGAATTTTCTCTAAAAACTCAATCGCATGAGAGTCGCGAAACGGATTGTTACTGGCGACGAGACGTGGGTTTACGAGTTTGACATGCAAACAAGTCAACAAGCTTCGGAGTGGCGCCTTCCAACTGAACCAAAACCGAAAAAACCACGCCAAAGTCGATCAAAAGTCAAAGTCATGTTGACTGTTTTCTTTGACTATCGCGGTGTTGTGCACTCGGAATTCTTACCGGAAGGTCAAACGGTAAATAAAGAATATTATTTGAGCGTCATGCGGCATTTAAGAGAGCAAATTCGACGAAAAAGGCCAGATTTGTGGAAAGAAAATTCTTGGATTTTGCACCACGATAATGCGCCTTCGCACAAGGCCATCATTGTGAACGAATTTTTGACCAAACACTCAACAAATACCATCGAGCAGCCACCATATTCGGCAGATATGGCTCCAGCCGACTTCTATCTTTTTCATAAACTCAAATAACCACTTCGTGGCACCCGTTTTCAATCTGTAGAAGAATAGGAGAATTCGCGGCGAGAACTGAACTCAATTTCGGAAACAGCGTTTAAAAAATGTTTTGATGATTGGATTATTCGTTGCCGTACCTAAGTGTATCGTTTCTGAAGGGGCATACTTTGAAGGTGATAAAAGAAATTGTGTACCTACCTATTATTGATCTTTTCCCGGTACTTTCTTGACAGAGTAGTTTATGTAGGTATTCATACTAATATGACACACACATACTTTCCCTTTTATAATATTATAAAAGGGAAAGTATGTGTGTCTGTTTGTCCGTCTTTCACGGCAAAACGGAGCGACGAATTGACGTGATTTTTTTAATGGAGATAGTTGACATAGAAAAGATTAACCATGGAGTTTCTTGCCGGTTCTTCTCCATAGGAAACGACCAATTTGGAACCGTGCACTAGCTTCTGACGTTTTATAAGTGCCCATGTAGGCCTATGTGAAATAAAATATTTTTGACTTTGACTTTTTGACTTTGAGGCTACTTTTTAACGCGAGTGAAGCCGCGGGCAAAAGCTAGTAACGTAATATTTTAATTTTATAATATTTTATTAGTGACCGATAATTATATAGGTACATAGATTGTACTCATGACTTCAAACAACTTTCCCTAAGAAACTTTTTTTTATACTCGTTAGTTCTATCCATTGACTTATATTCTAGTGATAGACAAGCCCTTTCATGGAAACTACACTTCTGGACACATCTATTGGCCCACCTTGTATTTTCAGTTTCGTTTGGTCCTAGCTAAAATTTTATATTAGGTCGAGCAAAAAGTTTTTATGCAGTTTTGAACCTGGCACATTCACAATTTCATTCAATAGTCTTTTTTTGAATTTCGAACACAGAATTTAAAGAAACAAAAGACAATTTGGAGCCTGTTTGTTGATATCAAACAATCGAATACTAAGAAAACTTGGTTTTATTGGTTTACTTGGATTTAATTCTTGAAAAAGTGATTGATATCTTTGGTTTTGCAACAAACATTACTTTTTCTTAACATTAAGGTGAGGTTCTATCAATAATCTATGGATACTTCACCTAAAGTCGCCGCCCAAGCTGTGGCACTTATTCAGGCCGGACACAGCCAAAGAAACGTAAGTGCTCAACTTAATTTAAGTCGATCTGCGGTCCGAAATGTTTATCGGAGGTACCTAGAGACTGGCGGCTTTGTTCGTCGCCAAGGAAGGCCACGATCTCGGGTCACAACTGAAAGGCAGGATCGATTCATCGTGACGACCAGCTTGAGAAATCGTCACCTTACCTCCATTGAGATACAAAACCAACTTCGCGACTTCCACGGAGTATCTGTGAGCACTCGAACTGTTCGGAGAAGGTTAAAAGAACGCGATATGGTACCACACAAGCCAGCTAATAGGCCCAAACTAACGTGAGCCCACCGAACAGCGCGCCTTCATTTCGCACGCAGTCATTTAAATTGGACACAGCAAGATTGGAGCCGTGTACTCTTTTCTGATGAGTCTAAAATTGTGTTACATGGCAATAATGGAAGGAAGAAGG
This sequence comes from Mythimna ferrago, assembly GCA_910589285.2. Taxonomy (NCBI): domain Eukaryota; kingdom Metazoa; phylum Arthropoda; class Insecta; order Lepidoptera; family Noctuidae; genus Mythimna; species Mythimna ferrago. The sequence goes on from OU342684.1 coordinate 28,167,775, forward strand.
TCTACCGACGTAAGGGAGAGCGTTTCGCACAATGCTGCTTTGAAGAAAGGGTTGCTTATGGCGGTGGCTCATGGACTGTCTGGGGCGGTATATCCGCGAGCGGCAAAACTCAACTTGAGGTTGTTACAGGACCACGGCTGCCAACATTAAATGCTGAAAGGTACATTCGTGAGTGCTTAGAACCTCACGTGATACCATACGCGGACTATGTGGGCCCAAATTTTTTTCACAGTTATGGACTGGCCAGCCAGAAGCCCAGACATGAACCCCATTGAGCACATGTGGGACGAGCTAAAAAGACGTGTTAGGGCTCGTCAGCCAGTTGCCCAGACGATGCAGGAGTTGAAAACTGCCATAGAAGAGGAATGGGAGATGATCCCTCAAAATTTCATAGAGCGGTTGATAAACTCTATGGCTAATCGTATGAGAGCTGTGGTAGATGCCCATGGAGGCAACACGCGTTATTAAATTAAACCTTTATTTGATAAAACATGTTTTTTATTCAAAAATCAATTGCCTTTAACAAGGCGCATATCCGACTTGTTAGGCGTAGCTCCATGTCGTATGGTATTCTGAATTCAAATTTAAAACAATACGATCGAAAAAGATGGTAAAATGTATCAGGTTTAAAACTGCATCAACAGTTTTTGTTCAATCTAGCAATCATATTTCGGTAGGGGCCATCGAAACCTAAACTCTAAGGTGGGCCAATAGATGTGTCCAGAAGTGTATTTGTCAAAATATTGAAAAGTTAAAGCGAAAATCTGCTGCAGCGCTACATTGGCATTATGTCGTCTAACAGAACTATTGAAATATAAAGCGTTGATAGATTTTGGAGGATACTTCTTTCGCGACCAAAACGTCTTAAGCGCCATGAATTTTGTGGTACTTACGCGTTTAGTTCAACATCATAGTGTAATGACATGTTATTCATATAGATTTTTATACCGCAGAAGTGACACAGTTTTTTGCCTACAATACTTCGTTACAATAAAACTCTATTTCAAAATTTTACCAATAGTCCACGTTAGTGTAAATTCAGAAAACTACGTCTACTACTTTAATAAATAAGTGAATTCAAAATCGTGTAAAATAATGAAACCATTTATTGTAATCATCATTCTAAAGGACAGCTATCTTTAGTGAATGATGGTCAGGACTACGCTGCTAATATTTAGTAACAAAACAAACAACAACTATAACTATAGCATAATCAGCTTTTTAATGTTCCTACTGCTGGGACTCAAGCCTTCTCTCTAGGAGAGGGAATGGGCCGTAAACCACCACGCTGGCCCAGTGCGGGTTGGTGAATGTCGCATGTCTTTGAAATATGCCGGTTTCCTCACGTCGTTTTCCTTCACCGTTTTGAGAGCAGTGCAGTGGTGATGAAATAAATTACATAAAAACCTAAACCTTTTTTAAATCTATTTTCAACTTAATTTTTCGGGGCGAATAAAAAATTGATTCGGAGTCAGTTTGTACTTGGTTTAATGATGTAGGGGAAAGCTATAAATGTTTGAAGGCACATTCTGAAAGAATAGCATTACTGCAAGGAATAGCCGAATCATTAGAAAACGTTTTCCAGCTTTAGTATCATCAGTTTGAAAGTGTGCAGAGCCGATAAACGGATATTTTGTAGGAAGTCACGTGTTGTCACGTCTATCCTCTTGAAGATATTTTAACAATTTTTCTCTTTTCGGCTGACCAGAGTGAACAAACTTGAAATATAATTATAGTTTATGATGGACGAAATCTCAATAACAGTAATGATCACTTAGTGATATAACACTTATATTACACATAATTATGACTACAAATTCAACTGAACCTAATTAATATTTGAATACTAATCCATGTATACATAATATCTAGGTAGGTACGTAATACCTCAGTGCTTACGAATGACACAAAACTTAGCGATGAAAGTGATACTCAATGATTTGCTGGCATTTCTTGCTGAGTTTTTACAGTATCGAAAAACAGACGTATTCATAATTATTGAATTTGACGGAATTCATTGGTACCTATTATTTATACAAAAAGAAAAAATATTAAATAAAATATTAAAAAAAAACAAACGGAATAAAACATCATGCAAAGTTCGTGTTCACTAAAGCAGTTGTATAGTCTAGTCAAATTAGGTCATTTTTTAATAAAGATTGGAATAAATTCTCTGGAGAGGCAAAAACGTTTCTGATGGTATTGTATGAGTGAAAAATAGAGTACAAAAAAAAAATTCATTTGGCACCCCTACGGAAGGGGGTGAAAACTGTTTATTGCTCATAACTAACCAGAGAATATAGGTGTGCTCACCATTTTTTTTTTTATGGTATATTAAACCTCAACCTACATTATTGCATTTTAATCATTTTAATTAGACCAACGCAGCATTAGAAAAAAATAAAAATGTTATTTTTGGCCATTGCGGCATTGGGGAAAATTGTGTAGTTTTGTTAACTGAGGAAAGTGTTATACATTTCGACCTAAGTACATGATTGATTTTGCACCCCAGTGCGACGTATGGAAATTAGGTTTTCACGTTTTTTTGCTTCTGTACTTCGGGGGAAATTTAAGTAGTTATGAAAATAATCACAATTACATTAATTTGGTTTCCTTTATATTTGCACCCTATAAAAAATTAGCATTTTTTTAAGGAACATACGTTTTTCTAGTGTTGTCTTAATTGCCAAAGAACTATTACGCCATGGAAGTGACAAGCGCGCGACACGGAATAATAAACTGACAAGAAGAGATAAGCGTAGTCATTACCTAGGAGTGTTGTGGGATGTATTTTACGAGGAAGGAGTACTTTCTGATTGTAAATGCTCTGTTGGTAAGTGTAAGTAAAGAAACCTAATTTTGTTTTTATAAAAAAAAAAACAGTTAAAAAAACCGTCTGTTTAAACAAAAAAAACGAGAGTGTCTAATATTGAAGTAACTGCTTTTTACTACATGCATACATATATACGGTACATAGAGTTTGACCATCGAAAGAAGACAACGAATTATTAATCAAACGTTATGTATGGCAGCAATTAAAAAAATTAAGAATTGTCAAAATTGTTTTCCTGCATCTTATTATACTCATTTTGCTTAAAATAATGCCATAAACAATCACTAGTTCGATGGAAAGGCTACTATTTAATATAATGGACAAATTTAAAGACGAAAAAAATGAATTAAATTAAAAACATGCAGATAAAATGCGACGGTTGGATACAATAATATCATTTCTAGGTTAGTTTTTTAATTACTATTATAAAAACTTGATACTTTTTGACTATTTAATAATTGTAATATTACTCACACGGTGTATTATACTTTTCAGGAGGTTTCGGCAATGTGTAGACGAAACTCCTAATAATGAAAACAGTAAAGGACATGGAAAGTTGTATATTTCGTATGCGCGCTATCTAGCAAAGTAGCGGCGGACATTTGAAAGATAATAGATTCCATACATAATGACATCAATCGGCCATCCAAATTAATAAAAAAAATCGATAACACACAATTTGTTTTATTCAAATTTAAAGATTCCAGGGAAGTGTTTATTGAAAGGCCCACTGGCTCCACAAATGATTGGACCTGTGCTTTGTATAACATTCGATGTTGTCCTGGTATGAAGCGCCGTCAGTGCCGGATTAAACCGACGCGGAGTCTATTGCTAATTCGACCAAGGGTAGCGTTGAAAATTCCGGAAAGGAACAATTGTTTCTTTCAATGAAAAAAACAAATTGTGTTTTTTTCCGTTTTTTTCACATGTTGCATTGAAATTTTGCGGAAATAATCGTTTGGGAACAAAATAGAAATCTTTCGAATGTTTTATTCATTGTTTCGGTTAAGCCTCCCCCAAGTGTCACCATAATGATCGGTGCCCACTGTTGGACACAAGCCTCTCCCAAGTATCGCCATTTATGGCTTTAATGACTGCTGTCCACTGTTGGACATAGGCCTCCCCCTCGCTATAATGACCCATGCCCACTGTTGGACATAAGCCTCCCCCGAGTGTCGCCATTAGGCGCTAAAATGACTGATGCGCATTGTTGGACATAAGTCTCCCCTCGCTATAATGACCTATGCCTGCTGTTGGACATAAGCCTCCCTCAAGTGCCGCCATTTAGGCGCTAAAATGACTGATGCCCATTGTTGGACATAAGTCTTCCCTCGCTATAATGACCTATGCCCACTGTTGGGCATAAGCCTCCCGTAGTGTCACCACGTAGGCGTTATAATAACTGATGCCTACTGTTGGACATAAGCCTCCCCCAAGTGTCACCACGTGGGCTTTATAATAATTGATGCCCACTGTTGGACACAGGCCTCCTCTCGCGATAATGACCTATGCCCACTGTTGGGCATAAGCTACCCCCAAGTGTCACCACCTAGGCGCTATAATGATTGATGCCCACTGTTGGACACAGGCCTCCCCTTACTATAATGAGCTAGGCCCACAGTTGGGCATAAGACTCCCCAAGTGTCGCCATTTAGGCGCTATAATAATCGATGCCCACTGTTGGACATAAGCCTCCCCCAAGTATCGCCATTTAGGCGTTATAATGACTGATGTCCACTGTTGGACATAGTCTCCCCTCGCTATAATGACTCGTATCCACTGTTGGACATAAGCCTCCCCCAAGAATCACCATTTAGGCGCTATAAGGATTGCTTCCACTGTTGGACATAGGCCTCATAAACTAGTGCGCCTCACCATCAGATTGCGTCATCTAGTTTATATTAATTTAAAAAAAAGCACGCATATTTTTCCGTTTTTCCGTTTTTTTTCGGTTTTATTGGAAAAATACATGAAATTTATAATTTATAAATTTCTTGAAAGTTTCGAATGTTACATTGAATAAAACAACAGTATTTGAAAGAAACGGGAATATTCCCTGTTTTTTTCAACGCTAACCAAGGGGCCCCCTACCACTAATCAATTAATTTAGTAGTAAGATACTAATTAATTTAGTACTTTTTGAAAACCTAGATGATGATCGTTTTTTGCATACCCCGAATGATTAGAATTTTGCTTAGGACGTTTTAGGTTTTCTTCTGACAAGTAATACAGAATTAAGGAGTCTTTTCGATGCTGATGGCGAAGCCTTTGTGAATTTATACAGAAAAGCTGTACAGTTAAGATTTACTTAGGATTACCTAGGATGCAACATTTATTTTTCTTTGAAGTAGTCTGATTTAGCAAATTTTTAAGTGGAGTAATCTTTCTGAGTGATTTTTCTCATCAACACGCCAACATCGATAGTCATCATCATTTCAGCTGAAAGGCTTCCATTGCTATACAAAGGTTTTTCCTATGTCACCACGACGGCCGGTCCAGTTTATCACGCCTCCATCGAATTCACGTGAACCTTACTAAATAAAAGGTTATTCTTACCCTTGTTGCGAGACCTTTCAACGTTACGTCTTCAGGTATCCGGTCGCCATTCCAGAACCTTTTGGCCCCATCGATCATCTGTTCTGCGAGCAATGTACCCAGTTTACTGCCACTTAAGCTTATCTTCCTCTCCATTGCTCTTTGGGTTACTTAAAACCATCTGATGAGGCGCATTGTGAACGACCACGTTTCAAAGCCAAATGTCACTACGCACAGGCAATGTAATATTCACATAGACTAATTATGTTATTATGTCTAGATATGTAATTCCCTAAAAACCTTGTTTAAGCTTATTCTTAGTAGGGTTATTAAGATTGAGCTTAACCTACACATATTAAAATTAAGTGGTTTTAGCTAGCGCTGCTAGAAGCTGCTGGCTAAAGCTACCCTTTCTAAAATAAGCTTGAACAAGGCTTTTATTTACCAATAACTCCGTGGATTTTAAGATCACTTGCGTAAAAAGTACGATGAAGGGATAAATTCTAAGAGATCTTCTATTCTGTAGTTTGCTTGCAGGATAGTCTGAAGTAAAGTGACAATCTCATCACATCCAAAAAAATCAGCTGTATTTAGGTTTCACGCAGTACCAATATTTTGACTAGTTTTTTTTATGTTCAAAAATGCGGGATCCCTGAACGCGCGGGGCCCCAAAATGGGGGGGTCTGTAACATTTGCTACTCTTGCTACATGGCTAATCCGCCACTGAGTGCCATCTAACCTTTGCATGAATGTCGAGTTTCCTAGCAGCTACTGTAGCTTTGTGCTCAATGAACTGCCCAAAGTTTAAGGAAATTTCAACTCCCAAGAGCTGAAGGCGGTCGATACACTCCAAGGATACATTCTAAAAAGCAGGTGCTAAGGTGATCAGGCTGCTTTTGGCAGTGAACGGACATGCTTGAGTTTTGGCGGCATTGAATATCGCGGCTAAATAAGCAGCACATGTTTAATTGTTAAATAAACATGCATCATATATATATCGCATACTTATTATTTTCATGAATAATCAAACGTATCAACTCTGTTTAAGTTAAGAGCTTCAATTTTTTTAATACGGCCTCTTTTTTGTTTTGCCATCACCACACACCAAAATCGTCACCACCTGGAGCGGACTTGAGCGGCCTCCACAAAGATTTTGCTGCCTTTAAGGAGCACGTTTGGAGTGTCTTCAGTGCCTTGCAGCTGCAGATTGCGGAGTTGAGCAGGAGTGTTGACATAATAGAGATGCGTCACAGGAAAAAGTTTCTGTTACTGGGCGGCGTTCCTGAGGCTCCGGGTGAAAAGGTTCCTGAAGTTGTGGCAACCATTCTACAGACTAAGCTTGGCTTAGCGGATGTGTCACCCCCTTCGCTGACTGTATGCCACAGATTGGGTGCCGCTTCAGAGGGACACGCTAGACCCATCCTGCTTCGGTGCGCAGACTATGCAGTCAGAGATGTCATTTGGAAAACCAAGACCAAACTGAAGGGATCTTCGTACGTTGTTTCTGAGTTCCTCACTCGACAGCGACAAACTGCTTTTTCAACGGCTCGCAAGCTTTTCGGCGTGACAAACGTGTGGACCATGGACGGCAACATAAATATCAAACTTCCAGATGGTAAGCGACGCCGTGTCTTCTGTCTTGAGGAGGTCGTCGCGCTGGGAGCTGAGCATGGCAGACTGCTGGATCAGGAAATATCTACGGTATCCAACACCAAATCCAGTAGCGAGTCGGCGCAGGCTTCGACTCGCTCCAGACGGATTGTTAAGAAGAAGTGATAAGATTCGGTATTTGTCTTATGTTATTTTCTTATTATTTTGTGCGTGTTTTCTAATTATAGGGTAGCTTCGTCTTGCATTAGTTTCTTGAAACCACTTTTAAAAATAGACACTTCACTAAGTTTATGTTTTTGTTCGATATACCGACTGTTTTGTTGTTTGTGAACTGTCAATGTCACTTGTGTTTTTTTTTTTTTGCGTTCGGAAACACGCACTAGTAGTTCACTTTGATGTGTTGATTTTACTACATATTTTACTGATTACTGTGAACAGTCTGCCGGCAGGTTATGCATTTGTTTAGTCAACTTCACAATAATTTAGTTTTAGTTTTTATCATATCTATCATATTTTATATTTCTATTTATTTTATTTTTTTAATAATTATGTCTGACGACGACTCATTTTTTTCCTGCCATAGTTCTACGGCTTTTTCATCTTTAGACGATTCTTTTTCCGTCAATTCTTTCCTAAGTGGCGAGTTCCAGAGATTTAATCGTTGTTTCAATGTTTGTCATGTAAACGCACAGAGTATCCCTCAACATCACTCTGAGATGTTGGATTTATTTTGTGATGTTGCTTTACATGCTATCCTAGTTTCAGAAAGTTGGCTCAAGCCCGAACTTCCATCTACGTTTTACAGCCTACCCGGCTTTGTCCTTATTCGCAATGATCGCACGGGAAGAAGAGCCGGGGGTGTTGCCATTTACTTACGCAGTGACATCCCTTACAAGATCCTTTCCTCTTCGCCGGCAATTGCAAGCGGCAACCCTGAGTACTTAATCCTTGAAATTGATGTCAAAGGGGTTAAAGCTATTCTTGGAGTAGTATACTGCCCACCTACCATAGATTATTTCTCTAGTCTTGATAGTCTCTTAGATTCTGTCTCCTCAGAGTACAAACATCTCATAGTCATGGGTGATTTTAACACCGATCTAGTGAAGGACAACTCCAGATCACGCAAGCTGAGAGCAATCCTGGAGTCGTCGAGTCTATCACTCCTCTCACTCAATCCGACTCATCACAATCTCGACACAGACGATTCCTGGCTTGATCTCATGCTCGCGTCTTCTGTGAATCTGGTCGTTAACCATGGCCAGATTGCCGTCCCCTGGTTATCGAGACATGATTTAGTTTATCTGAGCTATAAAATTAAGCCACCAAAACAGCGGCCTGCTATTGTGTTTCTCCGGAATTTTGCGAGGTTAGATGGGGACAAGCTCAACAGTGATGCGAGTGCTGTTGATTGGGTCGATGTCGTAAAGGCAGCGACTGTGGATGAGAAGGTGGATATTTTCAATAAAGTTTTACTGAAGCTCATTGATGCACATGCGCCACTGAGGGCGGTCCGTGTAAAACGCCCCCCGGCTCCATGGATTTCCCCTGAAGTTCGATTGGCGATGAGACGGCGTGACAGGGCTTTTCGAAGACATAGAAGAGATCGCAGTGAGGAGAACTGGAACCTGTACAAGTTGGCTAGAAACCGCTGCAACCAGATGGTAAGAGCTTCAAAACGCCGATACATTTCAGAAAATGTCCTCAACTCTTCACCGGCTGATATTTGGAAGTTCCTCAAATCATTTGGCATAACTAAGTCCTCCTCTCATACTTTTCCCTCTAATATATCTTTGAATGATTTGAATCAACATTTCTCATCGTCGGCTTTGCTTGCTATTCCTGTCAAAAATACTACAATTCTTGATATAACTTCCACGCCAAGTTTACCTCATGATTCTTTTTCTTTTTCCCCAGTGACCGACTCGGAGATCCTCAAAATTTTCACTGCGATTAAGTCCAGGGCTGTCGGCTGTGATGGAGTCAGCAGAACCATGTTATCCCTCTTGATTACAAGTTTACTCCCCACTATCACACATATCTTCAATTTTTCCCTCCATACTGGGGTGTTTCCTACAAGCTGGCGTAAGGCTTTCATTATCCCTCTTCCAAAAATCTCCACTCCCACTTTACCTAATCACTTTAGACCAATTTCCATTCTTCCTTTCCTCTCCAAAATCCTAGAAGCAGTTGTTCTTAAACAGATTTCATCCTTTGTGTTTAAGAATAATCTGTTATCCCCATTTCAATCTGGTTTTCGACCTGGCCACAGTACAGCCACAGCCTTACTTAAAGTTACAGAAGACGTCAGGAATGGCCTGGAGAACTCGAGGTTAACGGTGTTAGTTTTAATAGATTTCTCCAATGCTTTTAATACCGTTGATCACGATATCCTTCTGGCTATCTTGTCTCAAATTGGGGTTTCTTCATTGGCACGGGATTGGTTCTCTTCTTATCTTCGTGGTCGTCAGCAAGCGGTACGTGCTGATCAGAAATGTTCTGACTGGTGCGACCTGCAAACCGGCGTTCCACAAGGCGGTATACTCTCTCCTCTCTTATTTTCTTTATTTATAAACTCTATCACTGCTTTTCTCAAATGCTCTTTCCATCTGTATGCTGATGACCTACAGCTCTACGCACAAACTGACATTGACAACCTTGACAACTGCATCTCTTTACTAAATGCTGACCTTCTGGCTATTGCTGATTGGTCGAGCAGATTTGGGGTTACTGTCAATGTCAGTAAATGCCAGGCTATCCTCATTGGCAGTCCTTACTTTTTACGGAGTTTGGACACTAGCCGACTACCGCAGCTTATTTTCGGCAATACAGTCATCCCTCTCTCACCTCACGTTAAAGACCTAGGTTTATATATTGACGATAGGTTAAGCTGGAATAAGCAGATTGCACAGGTTAGCCAGAGAGTCACCTTTACGCTGCGGTCTCTCTATAGATTCAAAAATTTCCTCCCGTCGAGCACTAAAACTACTTTGGTCCAGTCGCTTGTGTTACCTATAATTGACTATGCTGATGTTTGTTACTCTGATCTTTCCCAAGAACTTCTAAACAAATTGGATCGACTTCTCAATAACTGCATTCGTTTTATATTCGGGCTTCGTAAATATGACCACATTTCTTCCTTCCGTTCTCAGCTTAAATGGCTGCCTATCCGTCTCAGGAGATCCCTCAGATCCCTCTGCATGCTCTTCACCGTAATGAACGATCCTTGTGCTCCTGATTATTTAAAACAATATTTTAAAGTGTTGGGCAGTTCTCATAATCTTAACCTTCGTGCATCCAAAAACATGCTTCTTCAGATTCCTTCTCACCGTACTGGTTTTATGTCCAATTCTTACGCTGTTTCTACCATAAAACTCTGGAATTTACTTCCCCTAGACATCAAAAAAGCCGAAAGTAAATTTTCCTTCAAACGTAAAATTCGGAACTACTACTTGAAGTCCTCTCAACCTTAGTTTGTTCTTCGTCAGAATTGTTATTAAGTTCTCTTTAAGATTTGATATTTTTCATAGTATTTATTAGTTTATTATTTTAGCATATTTATGTATTTTATTATATATTATATATAAATAACTTATTATTTTTTTTCCGTTTTAATTTTTTGTTATTTGTTTATTGTGCAAACCTACCACAGTGATCTCTTTTTTAACCCAAAGGTTGACTGGGAGAGAATGCCTTGTTGCATTAAGTCCGCCTATGTACCACTATTGTACATGAAGTTTAAATAAATAAATAAATAAATACCAAAATAACATTTTTTGCAATTTTTGTCTGTCTGTTTGTCCGGGCTAATCTCTGATATGGCTGGACTGATTTTGACGGGACTTTTTTTGGCAAGTAGCTGATGTAATAAGGAGTAACATGAGGTACTTTTATTTTAGAAAAAATAAATTCAAAATCCTGTAGTCCACGCGAACAAATTCGCGGACACAGCTAGTTTCAAATAAATTAGTTGTATTTCGGTTGTCGTTAGAACTATAAACCGTCTGACAGCGCTGATTATTCTACGGCATCGGGTAAGGTAGGAACAATAAAATATTAGTATAAAAAATGTGGAGTTTTAAGTATGCGCCTCAAAAAGAAACTGGGTAAGGGCGAGTCGGACTCGCACACTGAGGGTTCCGTATCAACTAACTTAAATAAAATAAATATCAAGCTTTTGCCAGCAGCAATTATTCCTATACTTATGCTATAAGACTTGCTTTGTGCCAAATTTCAGGGCTCTAGGTCAACGGGAAGTACCTTTATGATTCCCTTGAGTGTCGAAATATTTTTTTTTGCGACGTAAATGCCGGTATCTTTTTTATTCGTTAACTTAGAAGTTTTTACTTTTACACAGCTTTAAGGGACCGCAGTCTTGAGTATACGGTTTAAATTTCAACTTGATACTTGCACTTGTTCCCGAGATAAAGGGACTTGAAAGACAGACGTACGAACAACAAAGTGATTCTATAAGGATGCCGTTTTTTTCCTTTAGAGATACAGAAAGAAATAAAGATCGACAGAGAATTGATATGATTATCATAATTTCTTGTTAAATAAATACTTAATACAGGGGCAGGTCGGGAGGTCACGACAAACAATGCAATACACTCCATAATCCATTTTCACAACACAGCTAATAAAATAGAGAAAATTATAGTTATTAATTTGTATAGCGCAGGGATCGCTTCTTGCCACAAAAATGATCTAAACGCATATACATGCACGCACTTACTTACTCTCGACCCCGCCGCGCGCGCGCCGCGCGACCCCGCGTTCGCCCTCCGAGTGCCACGAGTCGCAGTATGTATTCACGTTAACTCTACATAAACTTCCAGTTATATATTTCTTATTTTTATTACGTGCGAATGTTTTATATATAGAATACATTATATATTAAAAAATCTATGACTACACTAATTTGCCCCGAAGTACAATCTACAAATAATGTAAAATGCTGTTTTCCTAGGGGTGCAAAAGGGTGCAAAAATAACTGGGTGTATAGGATGCTTTAAAAAGCTTATTATGATTTTGCACCAACTGGCTAAATTTCCCTTGAGCCGCAAAATAAAAATAAAGATTTATTAGTGTTTCATACACCTCACACTTTATTCGTGAAAAGTAATTATACACCAAAGGGGTATCTACATATATCTAAACTTACCATAACTAAATACTTATGAAATTTTTAAATTTTGGGACTTTAATGTTAAAACCTAATATTAAACGATGTTCCGTACATAACAGGAATGGTGCAAACTCAGAGAAGACTTATATTCATGTCTTCTAATGATTCCACAAAAAATTACAACTACACGAATTAGGTCCAATCTTTTTGCTAATTTGACTAGACTATGTAGGTAAAAACCCGGTTTTTGTGGGAGGGAACATCTGCATGTTTTAGTCTATGATTGTAAAATGGAAAAGCTTTTAAATAAAATAGTATAATTTCCTACACACTATTACGATATTTGAAGCTATAAATGATAAATGATAAATGATCTTTATTTTGCAAGTAGGTTTTATAAAAACATTTTTACACGTCAATTTTTTTTTTTTTTGTCAATTGATGAGGCCGGTGTTTCCTAACTGACTACCCTGAGAAGAAACACCGAAACAAACTCAGGGGTCAAAGTCTCTTTTAAAGTCCATACAGCAAAACATGTAATGGTCAAATCATATGAGAACCGTGCAGATTGAGCCTGAGATGGTCTTTTGAAGAAAGAACCACACTGTTCTAAGTGGACCTGTCCAGTCAGTGCAAGCATTTGTCAGTACCTATGCGTGTAGCTCAACTCAGGACTACTAAGGAGCTCAACGACTTGACGAACAATGCCAAAGAAAGGACATTTGGGTAGGCCACATCAAATACTCAAAACTGCCAGACATCATGTGAAAATAAAAGAAAAGGAAAGAGTAATCCACATAGTTCTCACATTCACATTAATAAAATTTACAAAAGTGTAAATATTGCAAATTGTAAAAAAAAGTATATTTAAATAAAAATTCAGTCAAATAGTAAAAATAATTTATTATTCTATTAAATTGCTTGAATAATCAATTATTTTACTTTCATGACTAGGTACTGAATTATTATTTATGTCCCAAATTCACTTTCTTTTGAATTTATAACTTAGAGAATAGATTATTCTTTTATCAATGATTTATAAGCGCCGGTCTCACACTGTATGAACGTCAAAATTGCACTAAAGTCATCAATGTCAATTTGCCTAGAATTCAGTGCAACGGATTCGATTAAAGTGAGTGTTCAGCACGCCTAATCTAGTGCGTAGTACATATATATCGATGGTTTTATCACAATATAATAATATTGTTACGTAGGTACGTGAGTAATCAAATGCCGATTTACTGACAGAGAACTTTATTCAACACAAACAATAACAAATTAGTCCAGTCAACAATAATCCTAATCGCAATTAACACTAGAGTTCCGTCACAGTAACGCTTAGGTCGTTAGATAAAATTACTTCACACACTTAGGTAGTTCGCTCTTGATCGCAGTCGAAATCAAAACTGACTCACTTCGGCTCGTGGCTTTCGCTACGTCCCTGTCAGGGCTGCGCTCTCTGGCCGCGGAGGCCTGTGACGACAGGCTCGGCAGTAGGGTGCCATTAGTAGGCGATGGCATCCGTAGAGCTGGTGCTCTATGTGTAATTGCTTGTTTGTGTGTACTGTAGGCGCGTCGCGACGTTGCTGTGCGCAACGTCGTCGAGTGAGAGTAAAATGTAGAGTCTTATTGGTTGAGTAGGCCGCGTGTAGACTGGTACGACCTACTCAGGCGTCGGGCCGGTGGTGGGGAGTCGCTGTCGACAATAAGGTCGTGGGGCAAGGGTCTCGCGTCGGGGGGGCGCGCGTGCTGAGGCGTCGGCTCGCGCAAACAACATCCCTTTCGCGAGGCGCCGCACAAACTCGTCCAGGCTCTCTATCTTGAGGTCGCCCTAGATCACATCGTTCCTCACAAAGCGAGGGGCGTCCACTATGGTGCGTAGCGTTAGGTTCTGTTGGGCTTGCAAAATTCTTCTGTTTCCCTCGCTTGTGAGGGCGTATCAGGCTGGTGCGGCGTAGGTCAAGACGGGTCGTATGTAGGTCTTGTAGATCCCCATCTTGACGCGCACTGGGAGTCTGGACGAGAGCACTGGGTGGAGGAGGTTGCGGGCGACTCTACCTAGACATGTGCGCCGACTACAATTTTGTCGGCGGCAGCGCGATGGTTAAAATCACCCGGCGACGGCGCGACGCCGGCGGCGTGACATTTTTTTTTGTAAAAAAATCAATGAAGGTTTAATGAAATAAAACAATATTTGTAAAATACTTAATAAATCAACATTTATTTTGGCTAATTGAGATCAATTATTTACTATTTATTAATATTCTGTATCTTACCATTAAACGGTAAAATCACCCAAGCTTGAAACACAATGGAATGTTTTTTAAATAGTTTTTATTCACGGCGTCACTCGCCGCCGCCATTTTGTACACACAAAAACTTCGTCCACTTTGATTGTAATGAAAATGGCTAATGTTTGCCCAATTTTCAAATCTGGAGACAAAACCCAGATATCTAACTATCGCCCCATTTCTCTTCTCACGTCTTTGACAAAAATCCTTGAAAAGATCATGAACGCTAGACTCTTACACTACCTGGAGAAGAACGGTATTCTATCTGATAAACAATTTGGCTTTCGCAAAAACAGGTCAACGGAGGATGCAGTAACCAGTCTTGTTGATTTTGTGGTAAATAAATTAGATGACGGGCACAAATGCACTGGTGTTTTTCTTGACCTTGCGAAAGCCTTTGATACCGTCTCAAGGAGTATCCTTCTTCAAAAGCTCGAAGGCATAGGAATTCGTGGTAATGCGCTCCAGTGGTTCCAATCCTACCTTGCAAACCGTATACAAAGGATCAGATTAGGTAATGATTTTAGTTCTTACGCAGGCCTAAACTATGGTGTACCCCAGGGCAGCGTTCTTGGGCCCACACTTTTTATCATCTACATAAATAGCCTCTGCTCACTACAACTCAGTAATGCAAAGATATTCGCCTATTTATTTATTTATTTATTTATTTATACTTCATGCACATAAAAAGTACAGAGGCGGACTTAATGCCTTAGGCATTTTCTTCCAGTCAACCTTTGGGTGGTGCAGAGAAAAACAGTGGCAGGTGCAATAAAAGAAAGAGATAAGGTGATTCCAAGAATTGCCGATGATACTGCCATAGTGTTTTACGACAGAACTTGAGAGTCTGTCTATAATCTGGTAGAGAAAGGTATGAGCCAGATCGTGCGATGGTTGGAAACAAACCTTCTGACACTGAATGTGGACAAAACTAAAGTTGTCAACTTTAGAGATGGTGGGCAGAGATTTCTAGTACTGACACTAATGTCAGTACTAGAAATCTCTGCCCACCTCATCTGACTGCTAAATTGCATACTTGTAGTGGTGACACTGTTTCTGATTGCCCATGCTCTAGTTTGGAACAAGTAGCTTAGGTATATAAAGTATCTTGGTGTCATTATAGACAAACATCTCTCATGGACAAAATAAATAGATCACGTGAGCGGACGTGTAAGACAGCTGTTACATATTTTTAAAAAACTAGGTCGGGTCGCCAATGAAGCAACTCTTAAGATGGTGTACTGTGCTTTGTGCGAATCCATCTTAAACTACTGCATAACTGCATGGGGAGTGGCCCATAAGACACATTTGCTAAAAGCAGAACGGTCGCAACGATCCATCCTTAAGGTAGCCTATAGGAAACCATTGCGCTTCCCCACGGATGCTTTATATCGTGAGACAGGCACCCTGCGTGTGCGACAATTATATATTATGGCTACTGCACTAAAGTTCCACATTAAAGCTAACGTCACAGTATAATCCAGCATGCACTCTCGCAGGAAACCCAGATGGAAAGAACGTAAATGCAGACTAAACTTTGGCAAAAGATGTTTTAATTACATGAGTCCATTCATATACCGCAAGCTGAATATTGTGCTGAATATTTTACCAATGACGAGATACACTTGCAAAACTAAAATTAAAACTTACCTTATAGGTTTAGATTATGAAGGCACGGAAAAAATACTTAAAAATTCATAGTACGTACGAATAATAATTTATATAAGCTACATGAAATAACTAAACACTATACACACAAACACATACATATATTTACACACTCACACTCATCCATCCACTTACTCACTCTCCCAAACTCATTCAAATACACTACTTATTCTCACTCACACACACATAACCACGCCATGAGATAATTAATTCTTTTATTTTTACTTTATTGCTGTCTTTTTAGGGTTCCGTAGTCAACTAGGAACCCTTATAGTTTCGCCATGTCTGTCTGTCCGTCTGTCTGTCCGTCCTCGCTTAATCTCTGTGACCGTTAGCACTAGAAAGCTGAAATTTGGTACCAATATGTATATCGGTCACGCCGACAAAGTGGTAAAATAAAAATTGGAAAAAAATGTTTTATTAGGGTAGCCCCCCTATATGTAAAGTGGGAAGTGATTTTTTTTTAATTTCAACCCTAACGTGTGATATATTGTTGGATAGGTATTTAAAAATGAATAGGGGTTTACTAAGATCATTTTTTGATTATGTCAATGGTTTCGGAAATAATCGCTCCAAAAGTAAAAAACAATGTGTCCCCCTCCCTCTAACTTTTGAACCATAAGTTTAGAAAATATGAAAAAAATCTGACAAGTAGAACTTTATAAAGACTTTCTAGGAAAATTATTTTGAACTTGATGGAAAGAACAGTTTTTGTACAAAAAAGACAAAAAGGTTCTACAAAATAATTTCTGGACTAAGTTTGTAGTATAATCGTATATGCAAGCATTTTTTTTAACTTCGTTTACATATTTTATTATCCTGAACGTATCTTCTTTCAAACAAAAAAAGAATTATTAAAATCGGTTCTCGCAATCCAAAATTACCACCGAAAACTTCTTCTGGTACCTATGTATTAATTAATAACCCAATTCCCCGAGAGATGGCGCTAGGCTATTTTGCGTTCGCGCTGTTAGGATTTTTCCTGAGTTGATAGGGTCGGGTATTATCGAATTGTTCGGTTGGTGTCTTCTTGGCATTGGCGGTATTATCTTATAACTACATAAAACTTCTATCAGGAACATGCTAAAGCAATTTAGAACAAAATGAAAATTCATTTTTAACGCCATCTATCAAAATGTTAAGATTTTTATCTTAACATTTTTATCGAACCAGTTCATAAATGGCTCGATAGATGGCGTTGCGTAATAACTTTCATGACCAACCGTAGTAAAAAATCGTTGCTTCTTAATTAAATTCGTAATTTTACGAGTGCACAATCGCTGTTCTACTACTTGCATACTGTTTTAGTTATCACCGTCCTTTGTGGGCCCGTTCTTAGGGTTCCGTATTTATTTGAGTTCCGTACTTAGTATGTTAACGTAACAATTAGCCTTTTTTTAAACTCATAAATGGGTACACTTATTGTGACGGACGGGAAACTACGGAACCCTACACTGAGCGTGGCCCGACACGCTCTTGGCCGGTTTTTTTTTTTTTTTAAAGTAGTTTTTGTGTTATTATTTTATTTTTTATAAGACGGAAGAGACTGGTCTCCACGACACAGGGAATCCTAGTGTGGAGGCCAGAGATCTGTTAATCTCTTTATTTACCTTTTTGGAGCAATAAAAATATTAATTGTAAATATTTGTATTTGTATGATTGGGATCACTTACACGAATAGTTGATTTTTTTTTAGCGGTAGGAAAATCATCTAATGACATCCCCCGCTCTTGGGCGGAGCGGGAAATGATGTCAGACTTTTACTGGCTAAAAACCCACTCCTGTTCCTTCGTTGCCTTTCGTACCGGGGCGTGAGCTATCTTTCGAATTAACCCTGGCCCCAGTAAGCTTCAACCCATCTGGGCCCCTGCTGTTGCTGACAGCTCCTTGAGGCGCGCGGGAACAGTGCGCGCCGTCGACGACTTGGGCTCGGTTCGGACAGTTACCGGACGGTCGGACAGTGAGTTACCCATTGCTCGCCGTCCGCAAGCCCGCGCCTACGGTGGCCGGAAATCGAGATTGGAATCCCGGCGGCGGCTGGAGCGCTGTGAGCGCCGCCGTTGTCTGATGCGGCCGGCCTCCTCTTTTGCTAGCATTACCTACTGCTTCGCAGAAGGAGACGACCGCCTGTACGAAGGCACGGCACGAGAGATCGCCGCCGTCAATCGCCCTCACGAGGGCACGGCGATGCTCTGCCCAAGCGGGGCACACCTCTACTATGTGCTCCACCGTGTCCTCCCGGAGTTCCACTCAGTGGCGACACCCGGGCACCACTTCCGCATGAATCCGGTGCAGGAACCTCCCGAACTTGCCGTGTCCGGTGAGAACGGCGTCATGTGGAAGGTGAGGATGCCGTGAGGTCTTTCCAGCCACGCCTCAAAGAGGGGACTTACCGTCATAATTATGGCGTGTCCAGCACTGGGTCACGATAGTCGCTAACACCATTTCATCATGAGATCCCGCCGGAGCTCTGTCCGCCATGCTGCGATCTGTTGCGGCAGCGGACTTTCGCCCCGGCGTTGCATCTCCACGCGCAAGTTGTGCATGTGTGCAAAGACTGTTGCCTCCAGATCCCATGGCAGGCCAGCAAGGAGGCTCGCCGCTTCGCGGGAAACCGTGCGGTATCCTCGCACCATCCGTATTTCTGTGACCCTTTCTGGCATGCGCTCAGCTGGGCCTTCGACCGCTGACGCAGCGACGTTGCCCACACTGGCGCCCCATAAAGGGCCCTGGACCGAACGATTCTCGCGTAGAGCCTCCGGCAGGAGGCGTCTGGACCCCCAAGGTTGGGCAGGAGCCGCTTGAGAGCAGCCACAGTCCGGTTTAGTTTGGGAGCCAGACGTTGGAAATGCTCCACGAAGTTCCACCAGCTGTCGAGGACGAGTCCCAGGTACATCGTCGACCCGACGCAGATGTGAACTCTTCCTACCGTTAATCGGGAACCCGATGGCGGCGCGTTCCGAGGGGCGTGGAAACACATAGCCTCGGACTTGTGCAGCGCCACCTCGAGTCCCAACTGCAGGATCCTGTCAACGACTATAGCAACCCCGCGCGTCATTAGATTGGCCGCCGCCTTGTACGACTCTCCCTGCGCTAAAAACCAGCGTCTGCGTAACTGACCACGCTGACCCCGTCAGGGAAGTCGCCGCACAGCACGTAGTCGTACCCGATGTTCGACAAGGGTGGTCCTAGTACCGATCCCTGCGGAACACCGCACGACATCTCTCGGCGTATCCACTCTCACTGGTGACCTGGGTAGACTATGTACCTGTACGACAGGTAACACGACTAGTTGATCGTGTCGCGTCGACCCACGCGGTCCGCGCGGCCGCGCCGATTCAAATTGGCGGCGGCGGCGGCGGCGTGTGATTGGTCGGCGGCGGCGGCGCGCCGGCGTGGCGCACATGTCTAACTCTACCCTGCGCGGTGACCCTATGGACATGCGGTCCCATTGTTAGCCGACGATCGATGGTTACGCCCAGGTACTTGACCCGGGGCGTCCACTCGATGTCGGCTCCGCTGAGTTTCAGGCGTGGTGGCAGAGGCGTAGATCCCGTGATCATTGCCTGCGTCTTACTCACGTTCACTGACAGTCGCCATTTGGCGAGCCAATCGGGGATGAGATCGAGGACGCGCTGCATCTTTGCCGCCGCGTACTTTGCATTCATGGAGGTAGTGATGTACGCGGCGTCGTCGGCGTACAGCGCGAGCGTCGAGTCTGGCGTTGTAGGTATGTCGTCGGTGCACGCTGGCGACACGCAGCTGCCTTGGGGCACTCCGGCTGCGATTGGGCGTGGGGCAGATGTAACCCCTTCTACCACCACCCTGAAACACCTGTTAGTCAGGCGTGTCTGACGTGGCCAGTTTGTATAGCAGACCTTGATGCCAGACCCGGTCGAAGACCTTCTCCATGTCGAGGAATACTGTCACCGCCTTCTTCTTCTTGTTTGCCGTTGTGGACAGCACAGCGACAGCTGGAGCGTCGTGCTATGTTCCGCCCGAAACCCGAATTGTTCCGGTCGTGATGTGCGGAACTAGGTGGCGCAGCAGGAGCGACTCGAATACCTTCGAGGTCATGGGCAGCAAGGTGATGGGCCGATAGCTCTCAGGCTTCAGGATGTTCTTCCCCGCCTTAGGCAGCATTATGACGCGACCCTCCTTCCAAGCGGAAGGAAAGGCCCCCTTGCGCAATATCCCCGTGTACAGGCGCGACAGTGCCGCAACGGTACGGTACAGCAGGTGGCGCAGCGCTGTTGGTGATTCCGTCCGCACCTGGGGCCTTTCTGGGGCTCGTGCATAGGTTGGCGCGTCTGACTGCGCCCGGCGAGAAGAATATAGGGTCTTCTTCAGGAGCTATCGGCGTGGCAAGGTATTCTTCGAGGTGTCGCTCCACTGCTGCGACATGGTCGTGCTCGGTGGTCGGGTTCGGTTGGAACTGACGCTCCAGGTGCTCCGCAAAGACCTCCGCTCGGTCCTCTGCTACATACTTCAATGCCCCGTCGCTTGCAAGTAATGGGCGCACCGGAGCTGGGGTGTTGGTGAGTTGGCGGCACAGTTTGTGTACTGACGCCCAGTCGCCCTCTGCGGCGTCAATACGTTCTTCCCAGCTCGCGGCGGCCAGAACCCTTCACTCTCTCTGCGAGACGGTTAAGCTGCGTCTCCATTGTTGGGCATCTCAGTTGTTGCCACTCCTTGCGAAGGCGCCTTTTGTCAATGATCATAGCTCGGACACGGGGCGGCAGAGGCGGCTGTAGCCCTCTCCTCTGTCGCTGCGATGTAGTCGAAGCCTCCTCAATTGCGTGTTGTATGCAAGCAGTGACGTCATCCGCTAGTAAGTCAACGTTCACGGCGCTAGCGATAGGCCGAGTTGGTGTTGTGGTCTCGAGCTTTTCAGCGAACTTTGTCCAGTCCATGATTCGACGTGGCGCTGGTGGCTTCAGTCGGGTCGGCATACCCGATAAGACGACGAGCATAGGTTGTTGGTCCGATTGTAACTCGTCGGCAATCACTTGTTGGGTGATTTGGCAGTGTAGCCCTCGGTGGACAACTATCAGTAAGTGGTTGTCGGGATAGTGTGTGGGCGTCTCGGGTCCGGACACAGTGTAACCGAAGGCCTCCGCGTCTGCGAAGAGCCGTCTCCCCTCGGTGTTCTGCTGGCTGCTGTTCTAGGCTGGGTGCTTACAGTTGAGGTCACCGGCGAGGATCACTGGGGATTGGCTGGCTTCTAATACCGCCCGCAACTCTGATAGTTCTAAATGTGTTGCGGGAGGCTTGTAGCAGGCGTAGACTCTAATGACCTCGCCGGCAACATGCAGCTGTACGCCTAGTGCGTACATTGAGTTGAGCGTCGATGGGGGGGCTTCCTGATGGACGACTCTGCGTTTCACCAGTACTGCCAAACCACGGTATCGGACGTTGTTTGCCGACCTCTCGTCCTTCCGATAAACGAGGAAACCTGGGAAACTGACCTTGTCCTCTGGTTCCAGGTGCGTCTCGTTTATTAGCGCCACGTCGATGTCCTGCTCCCGCAGGAGATGGCGGAGTGGGGCGGCTTTCTCCCGTAAGCTGCGGGCATTCCAGTGAATTATCCTCAATGGCCTAGCTATGGCACAGGGTGAGGAGTTGTGACTCATTTCCGGTCCGGGGGCTCGTATTTATATGCGGAGCGAAGAAAATTCTAGATACCGATGCCTCAAGATCGATCCAGAACAATAGGGTCGCGTCGCGGGGCCATAAATCATTTTTATTGAACGATGTACCGAGAGTCACTTTCATGCGGATTTCGACTCTATTGTTAATGGCGGAGAGTATAATTTCCCTTATCTACCTATGTACCTACCTACTATTATTATTTGAATAATAATAGTGGTATATACCAATGAAGGATGTTTCGAGATTTTGCTAGGTCCCTCCATTCTAGATCTTTCGAACAGCAATGCGTTTTAATAATTGGGTGCTACTCATTATTTTCTCGAAGATATGGCGTGTTCAAGTTTAATGGCGTAACAATATTATAAAGAGGTAAAGTTTATTTTTATGTTATCTCGCCCGTGTGATCCTAGAAAATTATCCTAAGGGAATGTACTCCCGGTAGGGTTGCCAACTTTTTTAACAAAAAAACGTATAAAATGATTTGGATAGGAAAAAAATAAAATCTTCTTCTTCCTGCCCTTATCCCATATTTCTTGTGGTCGGCGCAACACGTTTCCTTCTTCCATTCTGTCCTGTCACCCGTCAAACTATCACTAACTTCCTTTTCTTTCATATCACTTCTCACACAATCCTTCCATCTTTTCTTCGGCCTTCCTCTCCCTCTCCATCCATCTGCATGTATACTCAGAACTCTTTTAGTAATAAGCGCTTCATCCCTCCTCTTCACATGACCATACCAAGACAACCGATTACCTTTCAACTTTTCAGTCACTCGCGCAACTTTCAAACTTCCTCTAATATACTCATTTCTCACTTTATCCACTCTCGTCACACTACACATCCAACTCAACATTCTTATCTCCGATACATGCAATCTTTTTTCATCCTTCTTTTTCACAGCCCAACATTCTGATCCATACAGTATGACAGGTCTTATGACGGACTTGTAAATTTTACCCTTCAACTTGAGGGGTATGCGTGGGTCACAAGTTGTTCCCGTGACCTGTCGCCATTTCATCCATCCTGCGTTGATTCGACGTGTTACGTCTCGGTCTACCTCACCATTCCCTTGGACGAGTGACCCGAAGTACCGAAAGTCGGAACAGATTGGTATGGGCGTTCCGGCAAGAGCTAAAGGCACAGGGTTGGAGAGACCGCCGAAATCACAAAACAAGTACTCCGTTTTGGTTCTACTTAATTTCAGGCCAACACTCTCCAGTCTGTGCCACCACACCTCCAATCTGTTTTGGACCTCTAGGCCACTCTCGGCAACCAGCACAATGTCGTCGGCAAACAGCATACACCAGGGAGCCTCCTTCTGAATGTCCGACGTCAGAGCGTCCTTTATCATCAGGAAGAGGTAAGGGCTGAGAGCCGATCCCTGATGTAACCCGACAGCCTCATTGAAATTTTCAGTGGTGCCCACTGTAGACCTTACTTGCGTACTACATCGACTGTACATCGCTCGGATCAACTGCATATACGTCCCAGGCACACCTTTCTCCATAAGGGACCACCACAGAACCTCTTGAGGTACCCGGTCGTATGCCTTTTCGAGGTCAACGAATACCATCTGCAAGTTTTTATGCGCACCTCTGTATTTCTCGCACAGCTGGCGTATAGCAAAAATGGCATCCGTCGTACCCCGACCAGGCATAAAACCGAATTGGTTCTGTGAAATTTCACTCTCTTCTCTCAGTCGCCTTTCAATAACTTTCTCCCATGCTTTCATCGTATGTGACATTAGCTTTATTCCTCTATAATTGTTACATTCAAGCACATCACCTTTGTTTTTAAAAATGGGCACCAAAGAACTGCTGCACCACTCACCAGGTATGGCTTCTTCCCGCAACAACTTATTGAAGAATAAAGCTAACCACGTCCATCCATCCATTCGCAATAACTTCCACACTTCAACGGGTATTCCATCTGGACCAATGGCTTTACCATTTTTCATTCCATTTACTGCTATTCTGACTTCATCCGTACTAACCATTCTCACTTACCCTACATTCACTGGTTTACTCTCTAAAATCCCACTCCAATTATTTTCCTCATTCATCAGTCTTTCAAAATAGTCCTTCCACCTCTCTTTGATTTTTTCATCATCCGACAAGACCACTCCAGCTTCATTCCTTACACATCTTACCTGACAAACATCCCTCGTCTTTCTCTCTCTTGTTCTAGCTAGCCGGTACAGCTCTTTTTGGCCTGCAGGACTGTCCAGTGTGTTGTACAGGTTGTCCTGGGCCTTTGATTTTGCTAATGCCACGGCTTTCATAGCTTTTTTCTTTAAAACGTCATACTCCCTCTTCCTTTCCGCTTTCAAACTACCGTTTTCCACTTCTACATGCTGCCATTCCTTGAATTTTCTTTTCTTTTCTTTCAACACATTCTGAATTTCTATCGACCACCACCATGTATCCCTATCTATTGTGCCTTTTCCTCTCGTCTCTCCCAAAATATCTTTCGCTGCGTGCTTGATACACTCCGCCAACTCATTCCAGCTTTCATTTATACTTCGATCATTCATGCCTCCCATCTGTATCATTTTGTCCACCACTCGCTCTCTAAACTTGTTCGCACAATCATTCTTCTCTAGCATACGCCATTTTATTTTGGGGGGAGGACGCTCTTTGCTTTTGTTGCATTTTATTTTGACAACTGATTCCATTACCAGGAGTAGTAGTAGGAAAAAAATAAAGTATTTGGAAGAAAAAAAGTATTTCCAAATTTATGTTTTTATTGCTTTAAAAACGTAATTAAGTATGTGTGCTTTTAGCACATGCTAACAATTTTTTATTATCTTTAAATGTTTTAAAGATTGTTTGACAATTCGTTTTTAATTAAATAAATTGACGCTTTATTTCTCTCTTCTCGCCACTTTAGATTAATTACTGAAAAAACTCTTTCAGTGAAAGCTTAAGTGGCGGGAACGAAGAGTAAATAAGATTTTTTTATATTTGGTAAGCTAGTAATATCAGATGCATTTTTAAGTATATACATATTTCTATTTTTCAACTGTACTGTATTCAGTATTCACTGAAAATTCATCATTAGTGAATTTTCTTTGGATCTCTTTTAGTCTGAGAGATTCGGAATACATATCGTCCATCTTAATATCAATCTGTCTTGTAATTGGGCCTTTGAAATTACAATTTCTTTACACAATACAGTAAAAGTTGAAAATAAAGTATTTTTACTTTATTTGTATGCAAAAGTATAAAGTATAATTACCAAAAATAAAGTAAGATACGTTATTATAAAGTATGGTTGGTATGTATGGCAACCCTATCTCGGAATAAAAAATATCCTCTGTGCTATTCCGGACATGGTCTACTTGTGTACGAAGTTTCATCGAAATCCGTTTTGCCAAAAAAGAATTATTGTGAAGTAAAAAACTTAAGTACCTACACGCGCATGTACTTTCAATTTAATAACATTAGTGTGTCATTATCCAATGTGAATTGATATGAATGTGTCACTCAGTGATAAAATACCTACTTATTATTCTATCGGTAAAAGAATTTTAAAAATTGGTCCAGTACCTAGTTTTTGAGTTTACCTATTCATTACAAAAAAAAATATAAATACCTAATTATGCAAATCTGTTCTCTTTATAACATTAGTAGCTGTATAATAGGTAGATATAGGTAATATATGACAAATTCAAAAACCGGCTAAGAGCGTGTCGGGCCACTTTCAGTGTAGGGTTCCGTAGTTTCCCGTCTCCCGACCCTTAAATTTTAATCGTTTTAATCCCATGGAGGGTCGATCCGGTACATGAAACACTATCAATTTGTAAAGATAAAATTAAAAAATTAAGTACCTTTTTTTCAAAACTCGTATTAATTTATGCATGTACGAAATTAATTTCTTTAAGAATACGTCAGCTGAGCGAGTCCAATGACCTGTAGGTAGTAGTCGGAGTCGCGCACAAACTCAGCTTTTACCAAATTTCAGCTTTCTAGTACTAACGGTCACTGAAATTATCCGCGAACGGACGGACAGACATACAGACAGACTTAGCGAAACTATAAGGGTTATCAGTTGACTAAGGAACCCTAAAAACTCTAACAATTGCATTTTGGCATTATGCCGGACTCACAACTACAAACCCTGTCTGTGTCCGTCGTTATCCAAACGCCTGGCAACGCTAGCGGCAGAGAATGGCAGGAGGCAGGTCGGACCTGGGTCCCGCGTCGTGCGCCGCCGTGCGGAGCGTGCAGCTCGCGCGACTGAGCTGATGCAGCTCCACTGCTGACTTCACCTGGTCTGACTCCTAGTTAGGTCATTTTCCATTTTGTTTCCTCCAGCGGCACAACTAGCGGCTGGAGGAAGGTAAATGGAAAGTTTTTCATTAATTTAACATAGGTACCTACTAATAAATTAAAGTAGGTAAGTACCTATTTGTGACAAAATTAGTACTTACTCGTATGTAGTTGACAATTAGAAGAAGGTAGGAGTGATTCGGACTCGATGTAACGTGTGATCGATTTGCAGATGACACATTGTTCCAAGAACCATCGCAATACTATATAAATGTGGAATAAAAAAAGATAAAGACTACAAATAGCGCGGCAGGTGAGACGTCACGGACGCGGCTGAGCACGGTGCCTGCTGACCCACCCCTGCTGATAGCGCGCTGATAAGATACCGCGTGCTATCACTACAGCCGCTATCGCACTATCACAAACAAACTGTTTTTTACACGCCACAGTATTGTGAAGTGGGATAAGCTGCTCTGAAATCGTTTGTGGTGCAGTGCGTTGTTACTCTGGAGGTGCATGTGCCGTGTGTCCCAGTTGCAGAGCGGAGCCGAGCGGAGGTGTGCTGAGCTGAGATGTGCGCGCGCGCGGCGCCAGCGCTGCTGGCGCACGTCAACTTGATGCTCACCGTAAGTCACCTCACTCACATACACATACCCAGTACCAACACACACACCATACTGTACGCGCCACAATTCTCAGTGAAGGTAGTATGTGTTTAACTTACGTTCTTGGAATTGACATAATTCTTGGAGATAACAGTGTTAGTGTGTCCGGTATAAAAATGCGTCGAAATCATAACCTCTTCTGAAATAAGACAGCTTCGTGAAATCGTGACGCTTACTGCGCTCGTAGGCAGAAATGATCTTTTTATTTTATTTTATTTTATTCATAGGAACAGCAAACAACTACATTATGTGATATTAAAAAACATAATTACAAGAAAAAACTTAAATAGTAATGTAGCCCACAGCGCTGTTCACAGATTACCATTAATTAGTAATTTTAAAATTGCCAGGTTACATGCATCCCAGTGACATCTCCAAGTTATAAATAATATTAAAAACAAATAGAAAAAGTACGAGTCATACAAATCATTAAAAAAACCGGCCAAGAGCGTGTCGGGCCACGCTCAGTGTAGGGTTCCGTAGTTTCCCGTCCGTCACAATAAGTGTACCCACTTATGAGTTTAAAAAAAATGCTTGCATATACGATTATACTACAAACTTAGTCCAGAAATTATTTTGTAGAACCCTTTTGTCTTTTTTGTACAAAAACTGTTCTTTTCATCAAGTTCAAAATAATTTTCCTAGAAAGTTCTTATAATGTTCTACTTTTCAGATTTTTTTCATATTTTCTAAACTTATGGTTCAAAAGTTAGAGGGGGGGGGACACATTGTTTTTTACTTTTGGAGCGATTATTTCCAAAATTGTTGACATTATCAAAAAATGATTTAAGTAAACCCCTATTCATTTTTAAATACCTATCCAACAATATATCACACGTTAGGGTTGAAATTAAAAAAAAAAATCACTTCCCACTTTACATATAGGGGGGCTACCCTAATAAAACATTTTTTTCCAATTTTTATTTTACCACTTTGTCGGTGTGATTGATATACATATTGGTACCAAATTTCAGCTTTCTAGTGCTAACGGTCACAGAGATTAAGCGAGGACGGACAGACAGACGGACAGACAGACATGGCGAAACTATAAGGGTTCCTAGTTGACTACGGAACCCTAAAAGGAGAAAAAAAAGGAAAGAAAAGAGAACTCAATTATAAGACTAAGAGAAAAATACTAATAATACTAATCAGAGCGCTCAAGTGTCTATACAATAGGCTTCGAAACTTTGATGTGGTACATGGAAATACCTATGTCGATATGCTCAAATTCATTGATCTTTTGAATGTCTTACTAGTGACCATCCCAAATGGATCTCATAGAGGATAAAATTATTTATTAACCGACTTCTATATTTATTAAAACTTTATAGTCTTCTTCTTTTCGTGTCGATGCTCTCAAACTATATTTTTTCTGACCAATATTTGGCAACCTGTACAGCTCTATTGTTGGCCTCGTATAAATCCTGAAAACTGCAGGTGTTTATGCAGGATGGGCAGCTTAGCAGGTGTCGCATGTCCTGAGGAGAGGCTCCACACTGGCACTGCGTTAGACATGGGTCGAGGAAGCCCCATCTAGCCAGATTGTTTTTATAGCGGCCAACCTGGGTTCGCAGTCGGTTTAGAGATTTCCAAATTGGCCTCGCGTCCAGGGGGAAGATGTTCCGACGGGGTGATGAAAAGTGGAGGAGTTTGAATATGTACAGCGTTTACGGTCCTCTGATGTCGTTGTGTGTGCAGCTGTACGGCGGCGCGGCGCTGGCGTCGGCGGCGCGGCTGAAGTGGGACCCCAGCACGTACCTGGTGCTGCGCGAGCTGTTCCCGGCGGAGTATCGCGCGGCGGCGGCGGCGCTAACGGCGGCGGGCGGCGCGCTGCTGCTGCTGCCGCACGTGACCGCGGCCGCGCTGCACGCGCACCGCGCCCGCTGCCGCACCCTGCTGCTCCTAGTGGTCTGTACTCGCATTACTCACTACATACTGATCGGTTTGAGTGACACGATCAACTTTCTACATGTTTATTTTTTCATATCGGTAACATTGTAAAGTCGTGACTGCCCCGCTGTCTCCGTCTCTACTATAGGTACTCGGTCGCACATTGCCCATGGAATCCTGCGTTCGATTCACAGGTTAGCCATATTTCAATCAATAGCAATCCGGACTCTCAATCCGTAGCAGGTTTTTGGCAGCAAGTCTTTTCATGGGAATTGGACTTACCTGTCGAAGAGACACACGTTTAGCTGAACGTCTGAGAGCAAGTTGTCGTGCAGTACGCGGGCTTGATGACGCTGCTGATGGTGTGCGAGCTGGTGTTCGGCGGCTGGCTGGCGGCGCAGGCGCTGGCGTGGCAGCGCTCGGCGGCGGCGGCGCAGCTGCGGGAGGCGCTGGCGCTGCGCGAGCACCTGCGCCCCATCATGCAGTACTTCGGGCGCTGGTACCCGCTGCCGCACCGCCTCGAGGAGCTCATACAGGTCACCGCACTCATACGATAACTACAGCTATGAAATCGTTTTTAGAATTTATTATCAAAAATATTAATAGAGATAATAGCCGTGTTAAAGCTCAAGTGGTTGCCAATCCGCCTTCACCGGAATGCTCATAATCTCTCTCTCTTGTATAATGTGCTATTTTCCCCTTTCACCCCTTTTTATCTTAAGAAACGGTTTGAATTTCTTTGTGATTCGCATACGAAATCTCTTAGGTCATCAGATAACTTGAGACTCAAAATGCCGATGCATTCCACTACGTTTTTGGACAAGTCCCTTACTGTCCAGGCCACTCGTCTCTGGAATGCACTGCCAGATTCAAGAAAACGCGCGCAGTCACTACATATATTCAAAACAGTTGTGAAGGAATATTACTTGTCCTTGTAATCTTGTTTCGTTTTTAGCTGTATTAATTGTAGTTGTCACTTGTTTTCTTGCCTATATTATTATTATTTAGTATGTATATATTTAAGTATACATGTATTTTAGTGTTAAGTATAGTACTTTGTTTTTTTTTCTTTTCTTCACCAGTAATTGTTTAGCTTGTTTTGTAATGCACCATGTGCAACCCCATTTTATGTCCAGTCAATCTCTTTTCGTGTAATTTATTATCTTGGTGTACAATAAAGGATACATAAATAAATAAATAGCCACACTATCAGTTTGTGTTTCGTACGGGTGTCACTTCTGTCCAGCCTAGCACACTCCCATTGTTATAGGAAGTAGGCAAAGAGCTCTAATGTACGTACAGGCCTATCTCAGTAATTTGCAATGTTTCTGTGTCGATCGACACAGTTGAGTAGTGGGAATAACGTTGCAAATACGGGCCGGAATAGAGATGTGCAATTGCCGGCAACAAGGGAAAATTGCTGGCAATTTGTGACTTCACGGCAATATTGCCGGTAACGGCACATCTCTAGGCCGGATCTCGACTCATCGTTGTCGTTTATTTATACCGTGTACAGTGTACATCGAAGGACTGAAATAATTTTGCTGCTGCTGTTTTCCTGTCCGATTATAATTTAGGTGTCTTCAAGGCTACAGTGAATAGGCTCTTAATAATCTAGTTTATCTAGTGCACCATCAACGATTGCATTACTTACCATCAGGTGGGATCGCAGTCAAGCACTAGTTTATTAATTAAAAACAAAATGAAAAATCCGGGTAATCGATTTGAAAATAAGTTTTTTATTGTTTGTGTAATAGTAGATTATGTGACTAGGGGATAAAGCAATGTCTTTAAGTCGAGGGCGACATGTTGAATTCCGAACGAAACGAAGGTTGCTGATTTTAATCCCGAACGCCAGTGAGGGATTTATATAATTAACTCCCGATCATTGCGAGGGACTTAATAAAGAAACCTGAGTGAAGTGAAGAATTCAAGCCGCCCAAGACAAAGACAGCTTCATCCCCGTGTTGCATACTCTACTTTTTACACCATCTGTGAGATAATTAAAAGACAATTTTTTCGACCAAATCATAGAGAAATATAAGTATAGTTATCGGCATGGATCTTGAGCGCTGGCTTCAAGTTGCGCAGAAGTCAAATATTCGCTCTAGTAGCGGTGCGACGTGAGACGCGGGGGCGGGGAATAATATAATAATAATAATGCATGTACCTAACAACGACGACGATTGTCTCGCCAATGTATGGAATACGCAAAGCGATCCCCACTCTGACGCCGAGCGCTCAAGATCCGTGCTGATTTATATTTACAAGTTCATCAAACAAATAAAATTCACTACTCCAAGATTCTATAGTTTCAATTTTCTATAACGCTCCCGTCAGTGAGCACGTTTAATTCCATTTTCTTTTTTTTTGTTAGTGGCTTGTTTGATGCACGTACATTTTAATTCACAATGTTGACAATTTTTGACGTTCCAAACTCAACAAAACTCCTCACTAAATCCCACACTAAAGTAACGTAACACCTTCGGGATTAAAATCAGCAACCTTCGTTTCGTTCGGAATTCAACATGCCGCCCGCGACTTAAAGACACTGCTTTATCCCTTAGTCACATAATCTACTATTTTTAACTGGTTGTGAAATTAGGCCGCCTACATCTTGCATAATTAACCTTATCTACGAGTATTTAAAATAAATGTATATGTACTAATTCTTTAAATGAAAATGCAAAAATATATTAAGGTAAAAGGTATATTATTTATTTATTTATTATATACTATATTGTAGTTACATACAAACATAACAAAGAAAAACTTATATCTAAAACACGTACAATGGGCGGCCTTAAGCTTATGCTTGGGCGGCTTTTTTATTATTTTCGTTATGTGTTTAAACTCAGCAGGTGGTGATTCTTTGAAAGCGAGAGAAAGTCCCGTTCATCTGGCCTAGTTTTCGTACCTATCTATTTTGTGTCATATGCCACAGGGCGCAAATAAGTTACCTTGATATATTTACTGATCAGGGAACACTAATATGCATATAAAAATATCAAATTGTAAAGAACAATATAAATCAACAGTATCAAAAAGATGCTTAGTTTATCTTTCGTAATTTAGTCAATATAAATACCAGACATGACTATAAATTACTGTAAAATATAAAATTCAACGTAATAACAAAACTTTAAATCTGTAATCAAATAAACCCTAATTATAAACTCTTTCATTATAAACTTTAGCTAGCAAATGCAAAACTATCATCATCATCATATCAGCCGAAAGACGTCCACTGTTGGACATAGGCCTCCCCCAAGCGTCGCCAGAACGACCGGTCCTGTGCGTCAAGCATCCATCAGATTCCCGCGATCCTGACCAGGTCATCGGTCCACCTTGTTGGAGGCCGTCCAACGCTGCGTCTTCCGGTACGTGGTCGCCACTCCAAAACCTTTCGTCCCCATCGACCATCTGTTCTGCATGCAATGTGCCCTGCCCATTGCCACTTAAGTTTGGCGATTCTTCGAGTTGCGTCGGTAACGTTGGTTCTCCTGCGGATATCTTCATTTCTGATGTGATCACGCAAGGAAACTCCAAGTATAGCCCTTTCCATTGCCATTTGGGTGACTTTGAGTCTTCTTATGAGGCCCATTGTAAGTGACCACGTTTCGGAGCCATAAGTCATCACTGGCAACACGCACTGGTCGTGGTCATAGACTTTCGTCTTGAGACACTGTGGTATATTGGACGAGAAGACACCGCGCAGCTTCATGAACGCCGCCCGGCCGAGTCAGATTCGACGATTGACCTCTTTCTCGAAGTTAGACCTACCCAACTGGACCGTCTGTCCCAGGTAAACGTAATCGTCCCCAACTTCGAGTGTACAGTCTCCGATCTTAATAGGAGTGGGTGCTACAAAAATCAAAATCAAAGCATTTATTTCAAATAGACCATTTGCAGGAATGTCGGTCAGTACAAGAAAAGTGAAGCTAAATTGCACGTTCCAAAGCGTAGTTCTCTATGGAGAAGAACGTGCAAGAAATTTCCATGGATACTCTTTTAAATCATATTATGTGTTACATATAAAGCTTGGTTACATATTACTTGTTGCTTCTATCATGTGAGCACAATGTCGATAATGAAATAAAAATCTAAAATAATTAAAAGATAAAAACTGAATTAAGCCACTGGCAGCTAAGAGATGACCAGTCCCATCTGACGGCAACCGTTCATGAGCATGACGCGTGCATCAGCCCCACTCAGCTCAACCATTTTGAAGGGAACTGAATGACCCAATAACACCTGCCACCAACAGCGAGACATTTGAGTGAGCATGACAAACTCTCAACTGCCATGCTCGTAATGTCAAAAAATAAATAAGTTGTAACCTAATAAAAATGCTCCATGGTGCTTCACATTCACAAATTTTAAAAAAGTGCTTCTACATTATACGATGCTATTGCGTCTTTCAAATTACAAAAAAAAAAATATTAGTTTCCAACTAATCAACTAATTAGTACGTCCTAGTGGTAGTGGAGCTGGACCAGCATTGAGCCAAGCATTTTTATCTTGAATATAATCCTCCAACTTATAATATGCTTGCCTGCATAGTGTGCGTACAAGATTTAAATTTCGTTTCATTGAGTTCTAATATTTGGGGAGGTATTTTATTATAACATTTCAAACAGAACCCCATGAAAGAAGAGGCCACTTTAGCCAGTCTGAAACCTGGTTGAACTAATTGGTCCCTATTTCTTGTAACATAATTATGTCTATCGCTTCTTTTGCTAAAAAGATGAAGATTTTTTCTAACATACAAGATGTTTTCATAGATATATTGACAAGGTACCGTCATTATGTTGATATCTTTAAACAGTTCCCTTAGAGAATCGCACCGGCGGAGATTGTAAATAGCTCTGATGGCTCTGTTCTGTAATATTAAGATTGAGTCGATGTCTGCAGCCCGTCCCCATAGTAAGATACCGTACGACATGACACTATGAAAATAACTAAAATAGACTAGTCTAGCGGTATCAACATCCGTAAATTGGCGGATTTTTCTAACAGCATATGCAGCTGAGCTAAGCCGCCCTGCAAGAGATGTTAAGTGAGGACCCCATTGTAGCCTTGAGTCAAGCGTAATCCCCAGGGAAAATCGTTTTATCAACAAATTCTAGTTTTTCATTATTCAATACAATGTCACAATCACTACTTTTGACATTCGGTAAGGAAAATTTTATGCATTTAGTTTTTTTTTCCCATTTAGAACCAGATTATTAACAGTGAACCAGTTTTGAACCTGCAATAGGGCATTATATTCGTTGTCAAGATTATTAGTCCTTCTATTTAACTTAAAAATCAAAGAAGTGTCGTCAGCAAACAACACCATATTAAGTTTATTTTGCAACAAATTGGGTAAATCATTAATATAAACTAAAAATAAAAAAGGACCTAAAATTGAACCTTGGGGTACCCCATTTTTACATTCAATCCCGACGAATTGACACCGTTTATTTGCACTAATTGCTGTCTATCATTCAAATAAGATTTTAATAAGCTTAACGCTGCTTTGCCTAGTCCGTAATGCTTGAGTTTCAGAAGCAATGTTTCATGAACTACACAATCAAACGCCTTAGATAGGTCGCAGAAGATGCCTATAGCATCTTGTGCCTCTTCCCACGCTTTAAAAATGTGTTTTAGTAAGGAAACACCCGCATCAGTTGTACAACGTCCTTTGGTGAAACCATACTGTTTATCGTGTAGAATGTTATTGGAGTTAAAATGACTAAGCATTTGATTTAACATTACCTTTTCAAATATCTTGCTAAAAACCGGCAAAACGGACACCGGCCAATAATTATAATTGTCTTTACTATTTCCGGATTTAAAGAGTGGACTTTACTATATTTCATTAGATCCGGAAAAACTCCTTGATCTATACACAAATTAAATATTAAAGCCAAGTATGGCGCTATAGTCTCAATAATTGAGGTACAAACTTTGATAGACATACCCCATAGATCTTCAGTCAATTTAATCTTGATTTCTTTAAAAGCTTTTATTACTGTTATGGGGTTTATATGTTTAAAGTTAAATTCAGTCGAATAGGCTGCAACGTTCGCCTGTAATAAGCCAAAAGCATGCGAAGGCGACGAATTTAGGGCTTCAGTAGTTTTAATTGGTATACTGGTAAAGAAATTTACAAATTCTTCTGCAACTAGTTTGTTATCGCCAATAAGACCATGATGAGTCTCCAATTTGTAATCATTATTATTTATTTTGTTTCTGTTGGTTTCATTATCTATAATATTCCAAACCGTTTTTATTTTATTATCTGCTGTTTTAACTTTGTTGCTAATGTATAAGGCCTTAGCTGCCTTACAAATATTTTTAAGCATTTTAGAATAAGTAGCAACATATTTATTAAAAGTTTCAGTGTTAATAATAGGCTTAAGGCCATACAACTCGAAAAGTCTTTCCCTACTTATTCTGATTCCTTTAGTTGCCCAGTCACTAAATCTAAACTTAGGGCAGATAGTTTTAGTTTTTTTCTCAAACGTTTGATTAAACTCCTTTTGAACTATTGAAAAAAAATGTTTATTCAAAATATTACCATTGTTCACTGCAAGGTTCCAATCACCCAACCTGCTAGTTAAAGTGCTATTAAAATTTAGTTTACCGGATGTTATTGGTCTGGATTGTATCTGCACTTGTTGTATTGGTAAGTTGGATTCAAATGTTACCATTAGGCCGCTATGATCAGAAGGCAGATAATTTACAATGGCTTTTTCTAAATACTTGCAGCAACAAAAAACATTATCGATACATGTAGCAGTAGATGTCGTTGTTCGAGTTGGTTCAATAAACACATTTGATAAATTAAATGATTTGAAAAGATTTAATAATCTACTGCTATCTAGAATAGAATATAATAGAATAGCATTTATTCGGCGCAAGCAACACAATATACAACAACATAAAATAATAATAAAAAAAAGAGTACAGACATACAATACAGTTGCAGTGACTGTGCCTGAACCGAAAGGGTCACCAACTCAGCAATTGCTGGGCGTCAAACACCCAGCGCTGATTTTCAGCTGGCACCCCGCAGTGACGCACGGATGATGGTAAATAAAGTATACTTAAACAAATAAATATAATCTATATAAATATAACCCATACTTAAAATAAATATTGATACTAGTGTATTTGTATGATAATATTGTCATATACGTACGTAACTAAATATTTTATAAAATGTGCCATGGTAGTTACAAAACCAATTTTCTCACTATACCCACAATATTTCAACAAAATATATCGCGGGAAACATAGTGCATCGCGCGTTGCGACGGTTGATTCGATGAACGCATAAATCGAGACACACATCGCTGCACCGGCTCGGCAACTAGCCGCTATCTTGGTCTAAGACAAATATATACAAATATTACGTAAAAATAATTTTGGCTTCCAGAAAAAGAGCTTATTTAGATTGCTAAGGTTTATAATTATAAATTGGAAAGGAGTAGAATAGAAACAAAACGAAAGTGGAGTGAATACTATGTGGTTCCTGGCGACACAGATACTACGCGCTCGTCAAATACAGACTGCCTATTTTAATTATAAATTAAAGACTACCTACAGACACCCTATCTGAATTATTTTCTAAAATATTAACATTAAAGTCTCCGCAGATAATTACTAGTTTATTACTAGTTGAAAGTTTAGCCATAACATCTTCCATGACTGACTCAAAAATAGAGTAGTTTTGATAATTAGGGGGCCTGTAAACGCACACTATGATATGCCTATCCAGCTCAACACACGACACTTCAATGCTATGTTCAACGGACAGTGCAACTATATCTTTACGAGTTTTAAATTTAATACTACACTCAAGAGCAAAAAAATCGCACATCATAACTCTTTTTGTTAAGGCAGTTTTTGTCATGAATGTGAATAGTTATTGAAAACATGTTGTACATTATTTGAAAGCCTATTTAATTACCTTTCTAATGATATGAAATACAGTGTAAAAAATATCCTTGAAAGGGTTTAGAGCACAAAATACAACAAATAGGAAAAATTACCAAATTTCACTTAAGAAAGAATGAGAGTCAAATTTAAAATTCTTGGTCATTCTGTTTGTCAATAAAGTGTATTCCCTCCTTTAGCCTTATTTACAGCTGTTACTCGATTTTTCATCAGCCGTATTAATTTTACCA
Organism: Mythimna ferrago; assembly: GCA_910589285.2. NCBI lineage: Eukaryota > Metazoa > Arthropoda > Insecta > Lepidoptera > Noctuidae > Mythimna > Mythimna ferrago. Next base: position 28,204,493 of record OU342684.1, read on the forward strand.
TGAAATCTTAGGATATAACGTCCCACCTCTCTCTCGTCAATGACAATTTGAAGCTCTTGGAGGCGTGGAGAGCCAGGCTTTTTGCACTAAGTCTTCTTTCAAGGTCATTCCAGATATGCTCAATTGGATTAAGATCAGAACTACGAGCTGGCCTCTCTATCGCAATGATTCCAACGTCTTACATGTAGTCGTAAACTGTTCTAGAGACATGCAATCTGGTGTTATTCTGCATTGAGGAAAAAAAAACAACCATAAGCCACACAAGTGACTTCATACATACTTCGAGCACTTTTTTGATGTATCATAAAGCCGTCAACCCTCTCGATATCAGGCCAGTAATGGCCCAGTGATGAATACAATGTCAGTTTTAGTGTCCAACATTATGCCACCCCAATTCGCCTCCAAAACCCACTTCTTCGCTTATGCAGCATTGTTAAAATTGCCTTGATGACCTTCTGTAGACCCTGCAGCATCGATCATGGTCATCTTGGTCATTCTGCACTTATCAGAAAACACAACAGCTTGTCATTAGGCATACATCCAATTTAAGTGTTTCGAGGCAAATTATTGCCGGGCTTGTCGGTGAGCTGTGGTCAATTTGGTTCCATTTGAGGAGTGATGTGTAGTCAGGCCTGCTTCACCCAGTCTTTTCCTAATCGTCCACTGACTTATACTGATATTGCAAACTTCTTGAAGCTTTTGTGTCAGTTCAATCGTGTTCAGTAGCCGATTTTTCAAAGTACTTGTTACAGAAAAGCGATAATCACGCCCTGATCCTATGCGCCACCGGCCATATCCTGGTCGCCGAATATACTCACGGGTCTCTTCAAACCTCTGATATAGCAGACGAACAGGAAAGCAGCTAAAATTTAGCTATCGGGCGACTTTATTTTGATTACGGCCTGCTTTGGGCAAGGCAATAACTTGAACGGCTTCTGCGGGCGTGGTATCCATATTTTTCCAGTAAATCCGTCTGTTTCTAATAGAGACGTCATCGCCTTAACGGAAACTGATTAAAACTTTAAAACAGCACCCTTTTTGTAGCTCTAGGTAAAGATGCAAGTAGTGAAATGAAAATGGGTGAATTTGGGAAATCGGGTATATCGCTGGTTTTTGTGAGTTACGTGAAGGTCAATGATCTTAATTTTATGTTTTTATAAAGTTAACTTTGTACGCTTCAATTTTGCTTAATACATAATTTGTACTCAATATCTTTAGATTTAAGAAAAAAAAAAACAGTATTAAACGAAATTAGAAGCCATGTGCGATTTTTTTGCTCTCAAGTCAGTCTGCCTGCTGCGGTCTTCCCGTCCGATTATAATTTGGGTGTCTTCAAGGCTAGAGTGAATAGGCTCTTAATAAACTAGTGCGCCTCACCATCAAAGATTGCATCGCTACTTACCATCAGGTGGGATCGCAGTCAAGCACTAGTTTATCTCAATTAAAAAAAAAAAAAAGTGTATTTTTAATAAGGATTAGTGAACCCCCACGTAACATTGACTTTCGGTTAAAACAACTGCCCACATTATAATTATCATAATTAATTAGCATTTCAAAATCCTTTAACCAATGCTCAGTAAAACAAATGATGTCAAACATTGTTTTTTCCAAAAATAACTCAATTTCTAATTGTTTCGAAGAAAAACCCTGAATGTTTTGAAGAAACAAATTAAAGGATTTTTGCTTACCCCCTGTAGCTTGAATGCTAGAAGATACTGTTACGCCATTAAACGTGATCCCGCCATATCTCCGAGAAAATAAAGAGTAGCACGTAATAATTAAAACGCATTGCTGTTCGAAAGGTCTAGAATGGTCGTGCGTAGCCTGGCTTAGAAAAATCTCGAAACATCCACATAGTACCTACAACTAGTGGGTAGGCATTTATCTAGGATAAGGGAAATGATACTCTCCGACGTTAACAATAGAGTCGAAATTCGCATGAAAATGACTCTTATTACCACGAGTAATAAAAATGATTTATGACTTCGAGAAGCGATTCAATTGTTCTGGAATTCTGGATCGTTCGTGGGAAGTCGGTATCTAGAATTTTCTTGGCTCCGCATATAAATACGAGCCCCCGGCCGGAAGCGAGTCAGTTGTGATTTCGACTGCGATCAAGAGCGAACTACCCTAGTACTTGAAGTGATTTTATCTAACGACCTAAGCGATAGTGTAACGGTACTCTAGTGTTAATTGCGATTCGGATTATTGTTGACTAGACTATTTTGTTATTGTTAGTGGTGAATAAAGTTGTCTCTTAGTAAATCGGCATTTGATTACCCACGTACGTAACAACTGGTACTCAATACTCAATACTCAATACTCAATACTTTATTACATTCCATGGTGTCAGAAGTGAGATGCCATTAACACCGAGGGACGACGAACAGCGACCACGAACAAGGAGGCAAATGGAGATGGATGCTGCGCGTCATCGTATGGAGGAGGAAGATCAGGCTGATATGGGAGCAACAGCAGCTGCTGAGGCGCCAACGGAATCATCCTCGGAAATAAGCCTCGCTACGGTGTTGGCCGCCATGCAAGCTAGTATGGAGGCCAACCAGCGCAAGCTCCAGGACCTCATCGCAGCTAACCAGGAAGAAGCTCGCCGCGAACAGGAAGCTGCTCGCCGCGATCAGGAGGCCAACCAGCGTAAGCTTCAGGACCTAATAGCAGCGAACCAGGAAGAAGCTCGCCGCGAACAGGAAGCCGCTCGCCGCGAACAGGAAGCCGCTCGCCGCGATCAGGAGGCTAAGCAGAACCTGATCCTCGATAAAATCGACCACGGCCTCGTCACGATGGGCGAGAAGGTAAAGAATCTCACCTTGGAGGTCAAGGAGGTTTCCGCCCGAGCTGATAACCTCGAAACAAGAATTGATGGCCACAAAGATCGCCTGCTGGACATCAACAAAAAAATCGTCAAGCTCGAAGCGCGCGAACCCGTTGCTGTCGGCTCACCATCGCACACTCCCTGTGCATCCGCCGCAAAATTTGATGTGCCACGTTTTGATGGCACGTCTTCCTGGACGGCATTTAAGTACCAATTCGAGACATTGGTCGAAACAAACCGCTGGGATGATAAGCAGTCTTTTGCGGCATTAACTTTGGCTCTACGAGGGGACGCTCTGCTGGTCCTAGAGAACCTTCCTCCGAACAGCAGGACGTTGGAGCGTCTCATGGAGGGATTAGACACTCGCTATGGAGACAAGCACCTCGAGCACGTTTTCCGCGCGCAGCTTCGCGAGAGAACGCAGAGGTCGAACGAGAGCCTGCGGCAATGGGGAGTCGAGGTTGAACGGCTGGTCCGGCGTGCATACAGGTCGATGACACCAGAGACGGTGGAAGTTAATTTGGTGCAAGCATTCATCGACGGTCTACAGGATACAGAAGTAAGGGCTACGGTGCGACTCGGACACCACCAAACTCTGAAGAGTGCGATGGCACACGCTTTGGAAGTGGAAGCGGTACGAAAAGATTCTCGTACGCACAGAGTTCGGGAAGTAGTGGTCTCGCCTTCAGTGCAACCACGTCACCGAGAAGTAGTGGCTTTTTCTCCAGCACAGTCCCGCTATATTCCAACGTGTTACGGGTGCAGAGAAAAAGGATACATTCGTACCGATTGTCCTAAGAAAAAGAGGGAAAGTGTGGACTCCGGAACTCAAGTCAACGAGGAGTCGTTAAACTACATGTCGCCAGGGCCGCGGCGCGGGTGCTGGCTGGTCTACTGAAGGCCCCAACCATCACCATCAATCAAGTACACAATGGAAAAGGGCATAACAATGCTGACGCCCTGTCAAGACGTCCATGTAATGAGGACTGCAGACACCGCCAGCAGAATGAAGCCCGAGAACACGTTAATTTAATTAGGGCTGACGGCAACTTCAAGAAGTCCCAGAAAGAAGATGACGATATTCGACCTATACTGGACTGGAAGCGTAGCGGAACTAGGCCCCAGTGGAGTGAAGTATCGTCACATAGTCCCGTCACAAGCTAGCTACTGGGCACAGTGGGACAGTTTAGTAACAATACTTTATTGTTAAGTTGACATAAATTGCCAATAGTACCAACTGTTGTCTTATTACCTAGTTTAAAACATTAGTACTACTACTAATGGTGGGACTAATTACTGGGTACGTCGACATACTATTTATGTCTGAGTAAATATTAAATGCTAATAGCTTCGCTATTTGATCTTAAAACAATAGGCAGGTATACAGTATACCTGGTCGAAAAAAGTTTATCAACAATATTGTTGATGTCAAAAAATAAAAACTTATCACTATGGTGAGTAACTAAAAAATGCACTAAACTACATGGATGTTAACCATAACTTTGGTTTTGTCCGTGTTCATTTTAAGTCCCATTCTTTCGGAAGCTCTACTGAGGTCACCGAGCATTGTACTGAGTTCCTCCGTAGTCTCAGCCATAACTATTATGTCGTCGGCAAACCGAAGGTGAGTGATGTACTCGCCGTTGACATAAATGCCTAGTCCCTCCATTCCAGAACCTTGAAGATTTTCTCCATTACGGCCGTGAACAGTTTCGGAAAAATGACGTCTCCCGGTCTCACACTTCGCTGCAAGAGTATAGGTTTCGATGTCTGATCTTGAAGTCGGACTGACATGGTGGCGTTTTTGTGCAAACACTTCAGCACTTCTATGTACCGATAGTCAATCTGGCACCGTTGGAGAGACTGCAGTACAGCCCACGCCTCGATCGAATCAAAGGCTTTCTCGTAGTCTACAAACGCTAAGCAGAGAGGCTGATTATACTCTTCAGTCTTCTGTATAGTCTGCCGCAGCGTATGTATATAGTCCACGGTACTAATGCCTTTTCGGAATCCGGCTTGTTCGGGAGGCTGGAAGTCGTCGAACATGCGCGCGAGACGGTTCGTGTTCGAAAACAGCTTGTAGACATGGCTCAGAAGCGAGATGGGCCTGTAATTCTTAAGCAGGGCATTATAGCCCTTCTTAAAGAAAAGTACCACCACGCCTCTGCTCAATGCCTGTAGCGTTTTTCACTCGAGTATGAAGGAATTAAATAGCTTCTGAAGGGCCTTTAGGACCGGTTTTCCACCCGCCTTTAGGAGTTCGGCCATAATTCCGTCCTCACCCGACGCCTTGTGGTTTTTCAGCTGCTTCAGAGCCATCTTAATCTCGTACAGGCTGACGTCCGGGATATCTTCGGTATAGTGTCGAGTCAATCTAGCTCTTGGGTCATTTGCTAGATTTGCAGCGGGTGTAGTGATATATTACGTGTATAAAAGGCCTCGATCTCTCCCAAAAGTTCCGATTTGACGGAAATGACTCTGCCATCGTCGGTCTTCAGTTTTGTTAGCTGGCTCTGTCCAATAGACAAATCTCGTGCGAAAACTTTAGAGCCCTTGTTCTGCTCAATCGCCTCTTTAATCTTCTCGGTATTAAAGCGACGAAGGTCGCGTTTCAGAGATTTTGATATGTCTATTGAGTTGCCGGTATCTGTACGTATCGTCTGAAGACTGCAGAATGATCTCACGCCTCTCCCTCATGAGCTCGAGAGTTGGATCCGAGAGCCTTTTTTTCTTATTTGTACGGTGAGTCTTGAAAAATTTTGACCCGACCGTGTGGACAGTTTCCACGAACCCATCATTATATTCATCCACAGAGCTCCCTAGGCAATCGAAACGGTTGTGGAGTTCCAGCTGAAAGCACTCGGTGTTTTGGATCTGGATCTGTGCTGGACGGAGCGTAGACTTCACCAGTCGAGACCTTTCAAGCTTGATGTTGATATTCAATGTGCCTCTTACCATGCGGTGATCGCTTCCAGTTTTCACCGCATTGATCACAGAGACATCATTGAATATTTGTTTCTTCGTCGACAGGATGAAGTCAATCTCATTTCTAGTTGCACCGTCGGGACTTTGCCAGGTCCGCCTATGCTCACGCTTTTTGAAGAGGGAGTTCATCATGTAGAGGCCCTCCTTCTCCATAAAGCTGGCCAGTAGGTGTTCCCGGTGGTTCCGACGTCCAAATCCAAATTGCCCCACTCGCAGCTCGTCACCGTCTCGTTTGCTCAGTTTCGCGTTAAAGTCCCCCATGACTACGGTGAAGTGAGTTTTATGACCATGCATGGCTCTGGATACATCCTCATACATGGTCTCTACTTCGTCGTCGGGGTGTGTCGAGGTCGGGGCATAAACCTGTATGACCTTCAGCGAATATTTTGATGATATTCTGAGTATCAGGTACGCCACACTGGTTGGCACATTCTCGATCCTCACCTCATTGTTCACAAAGGACTTGTGGACGAAAAACCCGACACCACTCGAAAACCCGAAAACCCGAAAACCCGACATTTTCGGGAGGGTGACCGCTGGTCACCCTCCCGAAAATAGAACAGGTTACCGGATTTGAGAGTTATCCTGTCTTCGGACTTCAGATAATCCTACAATACTCCAGCGTAACCTGCTCAACTACTCCTCAAATTCGGTGACCTTCTCATCGGACTTCAGTGTACGCGTGTTATATGTTGCCAGGTACAGTCGTTTTCTTTTTAAGGGGTAGCCGGATCTCTTCTGGAGATTCTTCGCACCCCTTGCCTCGCCATTGCCTTGACCGCTACCGGAGTCAAGGGTAGACGGGCTGTCGGGCACTAGGGGCCATCTTTTAGTTGTGTTCTTCGTGGGGTTTGCCATAATCGCCACGCTTGGCAGGCGGGTTGGCGATCGCAGTGTGGTTGTTAAAATCTACAGAGAATGCTGCTGCCCATTCTCTGATATGTCCCTTAGTCGCCTCTTACGACACCAACGGGAAGAGATGAGATGGTGCGATTCTTTACGTCCGAACACTATTGTGCTCGGACGTAAAGAATCGAACACTTTAAAAAATAAATAGTAGATTTTGTGACTAGGGGATAAAGCTGTGTCTTTAAGTCGCGGGCGGCATGTTGAATTCCGAACGACATGAAGGTTGCTGATTTTACATAATTAACTCCCGAGCATTGCGAGGGAGTTAATAAAGAAACCTGAGTGAAGTGAGGAATTCAAGTCGCTTTTCAATTCCCGCGTTGCATTCACGCTTCTCATTGGATACTGTTTGTACTTGGGTACTGTTGCGTACAGCTTGAGTTATCGTATTAGTTATACGTAGTGGTAAAAAAAAAAATGTTAAAAATAAAGTTTTAAAACGGCAAGCCAGAAAAATGGTTTACGACGTCAATTGTTACGCTAAGAAAGAAACTAACGAAATTATTATTTTTTATTTTAATTTTAATTTTAAAAATTTCATTTTTTCTGAATTTACCTACTTACAAGATAAATTACAAGCAAAAACTAGTGTTATTATAAGTTATGTTACTAAGGTTCAAACATACGAAATTAAAAATAAAATCCAAACATACTAAGAATTTCTGTGCGCAATTGTACACATGCGCCAATTGCCCCCACTACTTTCACCGAGCGATCTTAATTCACCGCGCGACCTGTATGTAATGTATATTTATATTAGATCTTTTTTTTTTTACTCTTTATTATTGTTATGATAATTAACACTTATAGTTTGTTTGTTTAGCTATGTATAAAATTATAGTCAGAATACAAAGACAATATTTTGTATGGACTTAAAATATTAATACTATTGCAAATGTACCTTAAATAGGTACATTTGCAATAGTATTAATATTTTGATGTATGATAATTAAAAGTGAGAAAATAGTGTAGTGTATGCATGTATGTACTGTATAGTGTTTGCGCGATACAAGTATGTTACTGTTGGGTATTCTAATACCTATTTAATGTACCATGTGTATTATATTTATATCCGACTAATGATTTTATAAGATATAATTTAATTTTATAGCATATGTGTATAAACAGAAATATCAAGCAGTTAACAATGAAACATCCTTTAAAATATGGTTTTTAATAACTTTTTGAACGTAAATAGAGATTTTGCTTCTTTTATATCTTTAGGTAGTTCGTTGTAGTGTTGGGCTGCCTCATATAAAATACTTTTTTTTCCGTAATTTGTTCTATGGGATCTTAAACATAGGTGGTTAGCCTGCTTTGTCATGCGTTTGTGGTAATCTATCTTTTTTGTGAAAGTAATTTGCGAGTGTATATCTTTAGTAAGAATTTTCCTAATTAAAATGCATGTGTTATATTTATATATTTGGATCAGATTAAATATTTTTGTTTCTTTATAAATTTTTGTTGTGGGTGTTAGTTAATCGTACTGAAATAATGTTTTAATAATTTTATTTTGAGCAACTTGCAGTTTTTGCAAATTCGATTTAGTTGCAGAACCCCAAACTTCCACTAAGTAATCTATTTAGGACTTGACTAACGAATTATACATCGTGTATCGGACGTGTTTTGGGAGACATCGCACAATACCTTTTAGTGCACCGGTCAGTGAGTTAATTTTATTGCGAATTTTTTCAATGTGGGTCTTCCAGGTAAGCTGGCTGTCAAGAATGAGACCTAAATATTTTTCACTGTTAACTTTAGATATTTTTTCACCGTTAATTGTAAGAGGACTATAATTTCCAATTTTTTTATTTTTAGCAGAGAAAATAATGTATTTCGTTTTTGCGGCATTGATTGTAAGTAGATTTGATTGTAACCATATATTTAGAAGATGTAAATCATGCTGTGCTTGGTTTATTACTATTTGTAGTGAGTGACCAGAATAGAACAGGCTAGTATCGTCGACATATAAAGTGATATCTCTCTTGAGTCCAATCTGATAAATGTTGTTAACATAAATAAGGAACAGTAGGGGTCCTAAAATTGATCCTTGAGGAATGCCACAAGTAACCGCTTGATGGCTACTTTGCTGGCTTTTAATTTTGACAACCTGAGATCTGTTTGTGAGGTATGATTCAAAAATTTCATATGCTTTGCCAGTTATACCTATGTCCTTAAGTTTCGATAGCAGTATTTTGTGGCTAACTGTGTCGAATGCCTTTTTTAAATCAATAAATATTCCTAAGGTAATTTTTTTCTGATCAATGTTAAATCTAATATTGGTTACTAAAGCGTAGCGGAAACAGTGTTTGAATTCGGGCGGAACCCGTACTGCTTTTTGTATAGATAATCAATAGTAGTTAGGTATTCATACAGCTGTTTATGTAGAATCTTTTCAAAAACTTTCGATAACACTGGTAGTACCGATATAGGTCTATAGTTATTTGGGTCAAGTTTATTACCTGATTTAAAGATTGGTCTAACCTTCGCAATTTTAAGGCGGTTAGGGAAGTAACCTTCATTTAGACATTTATTGATACAGTTTGCTAAGCTTTCTGCTATATTTTCTTTAACACATTTAACAGACTTTGTATTAATACCATCTAATCCGGAGCTAGTGTTAGAATCTAATTTTTTTATTATTTTCAATACCTCATCTGCAGTAGTTGGTTTTAATTTTGATAATTTGGTATATTGTATGTGGTCTGTGTTAAATTGTTATGATATTTTTGCGGTATTTTATTTGCTAGTTCGGTACCTATTGTAGCAAAAAAATTGTTAAAATATTCGCAAATTTCTTTAGTATCTGAAATTTGACCACGAGGGGTATTAATTTTTAAATTTTCAAGGTCTGACGTTTCGGTTTTATTACTTGATGGCCTATTAATTAATTTCCACAATTTTAAAGGATGTTTCTTACAATTTGAAAAGGCTTTACGATAGTATTGATTTTTAGCTAATTGTATGTTTACAAAGGTGTGATTTCTTTGTTTCAAGAATTCTTCTTTTAAGTATTCGTCTCCGGGTGTTTGTTTTAAGCTATGCCAGAGTTGGTTCCTTTTGTTTATTAATATTATTAGGTCCTTGTTTATCCACTCTTTGCAAGGGGGATTTAGCATTTTCTTTTTCTTTAATTTTTTGTTTGCAATTGTTTCTAAAAGCTGAGATTCTAGTTTTTCATATTCATCAAACAGGTTTGTGTGAAAAATTTCTTCTATATTGTTTTGTAGGCTAGTGTAGTTTATTGATTCGTATTCAACACTTTTTATACGTTCGGTTTGGGATCTGTTTATCTCAAGGTAGATTTGTTTGTGATCAGCTATGGAAGACTCTATAATAGACATCTGGAAAGTGTTATGCTGTAAGTTTGTACACACATGATCTATTATTGTTTTTGAGGATGTGGTCTCACGAGTGCAATCTTTTGCGGTGATTTTATTCAGTATTATTATATTATTCCCTCGCATGATTGCCTTGTATTCCTTTATGGATTTTTCGTTGCTTAGTGAAGTTTAGGTTTAGATCACCGAAGACAATGACACGTTTTCTTCTTGCAAGATGTTGGTTCTAATTTTCGAGAAACTTGTTAGTGTTTGCTGATGGTTGTTTATGTATGGCCCCAATATCTAGGGAAAAAGTTTTCAAATGTACCCATAAGAAATGGTTTCCGTCTTCACACTGTTCGTCCACAAATTCATGTTTTAGACTGTTATGAATGAACAAAGACACTCCACCACCTCTAGAATTTTTCCTGTAATTGTAGTAATGAGTATAGTTTGGCAGTTTTAACCTTTGTCCTTCCTCATCATTTTTTATCCAGGTCTCAGTAAGGATTACTACATGAATCTTAGTTTCGAATGATTCTATTACACATCGTATTTCATCTAATTTGCCTGGTTTTACCATACTACGGATATTAGCATAAAAGAATTTCAGAGCTTTTTTTGTAATTATTATATCGGCATAGTTATTATAAATGGTATGACTAATAAATTTGTTACCTTTCATTTTGCTTATTGTATGTTCTCTTGTATCTCGTTTTTTGGCTGTTGGTATATAATTTTAGGGATTCCTTTAATATATTTTATGATTAGATCACTTTCCCATTTTTCTTTGCGTTGACGTAACTCTTCTCGCAAATTTGCCATATTCTGCTTTTGGTTTGGTGTCAGATCGGAGTAGATTTTAATATTATTATCCGGGCAGATCGATTTCTTTTTAAGTATTATTTTAGCTGTATCTGATGTAGAAAAACACTTTTAGAGGGCGTGTTTTCTTTCCGTCATAATTTTCTAAGCGCATTATTTTTTCCGGCTCTGGAAGGGATGGATATATGTCTGATAATATTTTTTTCACTTCGCTTCTATCATTTTCTCTCTTTTTCTCCATGTTTTCCAAATAAAGCTCAGAAACAAAAGTAATGACTATATTCTTACTGCGCTCCATGCGCTCTTGAAGTTCAACTATTATGTTACCGTATATAGTTGGTGATGTGGGACGTTCCAATGATGACGAAGCACTTTTGAGCCCCTGTACCTTATTCTCAATACCTTCAATTTTTTCCTGGTTTTTATTGACGGCATTTGAAAGATTGTGCAATTCCAACTTAAAGTTGCTATGTTCTATAATCAATTGATCTGTTTTAGTCTTCATTTCAGTAAGTTGTTCGTTAATAGATGAAATATCTTTTTTTTATAATATTAATGTTCTCTACTTGAGAATCACCATACTCCTTCAGTAACCCCATGATTTCTTTTTTAAATTTATTAAATTGAGATTAAAACTCATCCTCCGGCGTTTTTCTTTTTCGTTGAGATGTAAAATCTTTATAATCAGAAGTTCCGAGAGTTGCTAGGTCGGACCGGGAACTACTATTGCCGTTAACGAATCGAGCTCGGTCCGGACGGTTACCGGACGACCAGATACCAGAAGCCCACGCCTACGGTGGCTGGAAAACGGAGTCGGGATGCCGTCGGCTGGGGCGTGAGGAAGCCTGGTCCCTCACGTAAGGTCGCGGCCGCCTCCTTCACTATCATTACTGCTTTGCAGAAGGCGAGCGCCTGTCATTCCTCCTCGCTCCGGACCATGGCACCGGCGCAAGAGGTTGTTGGCGATCGCCTTCACGAGGACATGGCGGTGCTCCATTCAAGCGGGGCACACCTCCACCATATGCTCCACCATGTCCTCCGGGTTAATGTGTGATGCATTGGCCGCTCGATCAAACATTCGATATTTTGAACACTCGACGTATTGAATGTTCGATTTATTAACCATTCGATATTATGAACGTTCGAGTATTTAGGTGTTACTTTTTATTTACTACTTAAAGCAACAAAATATACCTATACATAATAAACATAAATATAAAAAAATATATATAAATTTAAGTATGCTTAACCTAACTATACACACTAAAGGCTACTCCCTAATATTTAGGTGTTCGATTTAAAGTCGATTATTTGATTTTCGACTATTTGGCATTCGATTCGGTATAGTGCACCCCTTATATGTACGTTGACCTGAGTGGCTACACAAATCATTATTTTCTTTTCAATTCTAGGCCTACCTGAATGTAGCGAATACTAGGTATACTCTGTGGCCGATGGTTGACTGAAGCAAGGATTATCTCATAGATTAATATAAGTACATTGTTTTATATAACCTACGGGACTGAAGAAGTACATACATTTTTTATTTTATCTTACATATTTATTTTGAAATTGTTATGGATCCTATAGATATTTGTGTACTTGTGATTGTTATTGGTGGGTGCTGCATGGGAATAAGTGTAATTGGTGCATTCTGTATTTGGGTTTACTTAATGTTAGACAAAATTGTGAAAGATTAGGACAGGCATATTTAGCATGGCTATAGGCATGGTTATAGCTGATTGCAAAAATACCACAAACTGAAAATATTATGTGGCAAGTAGGTAGGTACATTACATAAAGTAGGTTTTTTTTCGAGCGGAGGCTGTATCGTTAGTAGGTATATTTGCTGGACTGTTTACATGTGTGTGCGAAAATTTATAGCGTTCCTAACTAAAATAAAACAATCTGTAATAAAAGCACTGCACGCGCCTGTAAAGCGGATTAGAAGCTTGCAGTACTGCAGTAGATATATTTACTACGCAGTGAACTTGCACGCCAATTGTTTCCTCACATACCGGATTTTTGCAAGAAGGATCATACATATTAAGCCAGTTTACGAGACAGTACGAGCTAATTTTATACTATAATAAACGTATTATTGTTTCTATTTTGCGCAATAGAAAATATACGAAAAATGTGCACCAATAATAACCCCTGAACAAACAAAACTAAAAATGTGCAAACAAAAAATACCGACCACTGACCCCTATTTTCTTTCTAAGATATGTGCCATTTTGGGTTTCGAAACGACGCGCCCGCCGGGCGTATTAATAATATTTAATTTTATTAGACCCAGTAAACGACTTTCCATAGAACTCGTGACTTTTCTGTAGAATTAGTCCCTATGAAAAATAATTTTGTTTTCAATTTTTTATCTGAGCTACACTGACCTACAGCGAAATAAATTTTGAATTTCTATTTTGTTTTGTGCGAGTCCTAAATCGGAGGAAAGAAACTTAATCAATGTTAGTTGAAGTTAAATCTTCCTAAATCTGAAAGCTATATATATCAACGTGTAACATTAAATGTTTTGCGCATTTAAGAGACATCCCAAATAATTTTACATTTTTACAATTTACCTAATTCTGTGAGAGAAAAAAAACACTTAATAGTTATATGTTATACAAGAGTGCAAAGTTGCTTTTTAACCGCGTGCTCAATTTTGATGACTGAGCAAGCGAAGGATTCTAAAATTGAATCACGAGCGCAGCGAGTGGTTCAAAAATTAGAATCCTGAGCGTTAGCGAGAGAATCAAAAGAGCAATAGGTGAAAAATGTTTGCAGTCGAGTGCAACACGTAACTTTTCGTCCCACCTTAGCGAGGAAATGACTAAATGCAAAAAAAAGTACACCAAGGACAGTGAATTTTGTTTGTTTGATGAACTTGTAAATATTATTATACTACTTAAGTATATTTCTCTAATATGTATATGATTTGGTCGACCAAATTGTTTTTTAATTATCTCACAGATGGTGTAAAAAGTAGAGTATGCAACACGGGGATAAAGCTGTCTTTGTCTTGGCGGCTTGAATTCCTCACTTCACTCAGGTTTCTTTATTAACTCCCTCGCGAAGCTCGGGAGTTGATTTTATTAATCCCTCACTATCGTTCGGGATTAAAATCAGCAACCTTCGTTTCGTTCGGAATTCAACATGCCGCCCGCGACTTAAAGACATGCTTTATCCCCTAGTCACATAAACTACTATTTTGCTCTTCGATATCTGAGAGCAAAAGCCGTTTTTATTCTCTAGAGAGATAAAGTAAATTGAATTTAGAACATCACGTGCACTAAGTTTATGAATTCAAAACATCATTAAACCTATTAACTTCTACCTCCATGGTACCAAATTTTTCATACAACTTTTTTTAATTTGTTTAAAACTCAGACTCAGAACCTCTTTAATTCTTTAATTCTTTATTGTACACTATAACAACACAAAATAAGTGGATAACAAAGTTCATGTACATAGGCGAGCTTAACTCAAAGTTGAGTTTTCTTCCAGCAAACCATTGAGCGATAGAGAGAGATGACAATAGAGGGTAGGGTCCAGTGTACAATTTTAAAATTAGAAATATTATGAATAAAATAATAATACATAAATAAGTATACCTACATACATAAATACACACATACTTTATATATTATAAATATATACTGTATATATATACATATATATATATATGCTATGTCATTGTGAAAGGAAATACTCTTTAATTTTCCTCTTGAAGACATCTAAAGAAGGGCTGTCACGTAAGGAGTGTGGGAGGGAGTTCCACAGACGCACTGCTGTTACAGAGAAAGAACCATCATAACGGCTAGAAGTGTGAAACGGGGTACGAAGAAGAAGAGAATTGGCAGTGCGACAGGGTTTACCCCTCGGGACGAAGTACTCAAAGCGTTCACGAAGGTGTTGCGGAGAATTAGGGTTGTGCAGGATAGTGTAGAGAAGAGATAGAATATGGGTATCACGCCGACGCCGAATCGGCAACCACTTCAATCTGGTCCGAAACTCCGACACATGGTCGTATTTGCGGAGGCCGAAAATGAAGCGGATGCACAAGTTCTGCAGTCGCTCGAGTTTGTTTAGGAGAACCTCCGTTGCATCGAGAAAACAGACATCCGCATAGTCTATTAACGGTAGAAGAAGAGATTGCGCAAGGGTGACCCTAGTATGAAATGGTAGGAATTTTTGGAGACGTTTAAGGGACTGAAACGAGTAGAAGACCCTCCTACTAACATCAGCTATATGAACATCCCAAGAAAGGTTAGTATCAATATGGACGCCTAGATTCTTAGCACTTTTCGAGTAAAGTATAGGTACTGAGTCATAAACTACTGGTGGGAGAGACTGGTGATTCAGTAAACTAAGCATATATCTGCCACCAATAATGAGCGCTTGAGATTTATTTGGATTCAGTAAGAGCCCAAAGGACTTAGCCCACTTGTTGATATTTTCAAGGTCATCATTGATGGCAGCTATAGTCTCAACGAGTTCGCCGACTTTAAAATGACGATATAACTGCAAGTCGTCTGCGTAGAGATGATAGTTAGAAGTTAGGACCTTAGTGAGAGCGTTTATAAAAACTGAGAAAAGTAGAGGAGAGAGGACGCCACCCTGAGGTACACCCGCAGCCAAATCACACCATTCAGAGGAATCCTCATCAGATCGAACAGACTGCGAGCGGCCCCGAAGATAAGATTTGAACCACTCAATTACTGGTGCAGAGACATTAAGGGAGGAAAGGATTCCTAAGAGGATGTCAAAATCAACCGAGTTGAAAGCACTACTGAAGTCCAATAAAACCAATACGGTTAGACATTTATTTTCCATAGCTAGTCTTATATCATCAGTTATTTTGATAAGGGTTGTTACAATGCTATGGCCAGGTCTGAAACCGGATTGGTAGGGACTTAGTAGGCTGTTACAGGATAGATAATGAGACAGTTGCTTCTGAACAACACTCTCAAGGACTTTGGAGAGGATCGGGAGGATGGATATTGGTCGAAACTGGGATGGTGAAGTAGGATTTGAAACTTTAGGAAGCGGTAGGACGTGAGCCTTCTTCTAACCTCCTTGGTGTACTTTTTTGTATTTATTCATTTCCTCGCTGAGGTGGGATGAAAAGTTACGTGTTGCACTCGACTGCAAAGATTTTTTACCTCGTGCTCTTTTGATTCTCTCGCTAACGCTCAGGATTTTAATTTTTGAATCCTTCCCTTGCTCGGTCATCAAAATTGAGCACGCGGTTAAAACGCAACTTTGCACTCTTGTATAACAAATAACTATTTTCAGCGTCGTTTTTTTGTCGTAGTCGGGTTGTAGTTTTTTTCTCTTCGATATGTGAGAGCAGAAGACGTTTTTATTCTCTAGAGTGATAAAGTAAACTGAATTTAGAACTGCACTAAGAATTCAAAACATCATATTTATCCTATTTACTTCTACCTCGTCATACAACTTTGTTTTTAATTTGTTAAAAACTCAGACTCAGATCCTCCTTGGTGTACTTTTTTGCAATAATTTTCTCGCTAAGGGTGTCCGTTTCGCCCGCGCGGACATGACGATAAAAAATAAAAAGAACTATGCCAAAATTATGTAAAAATTTGTAAAAGTTGATTCCCAAAACCATAAGTTTGTCAAAGTTATGGTTAAGAACTTATAGGGTCTTGAAAGTGGCCACGCCATTGAAACGCGGCGAACCGCGCGGCCACGGAGATGGCGGAGGGACAGTTTGCACCCAATCCTGCCTTTTCCTTCTTTTCTTTATTTTCTGTTACTCCAGACACGCTAGTTCCTCTTCGACGGACACCGCTAAGGTGGGATGAAAAGTTACGTGTTGCATTCGACTGCAAAGATTATTTTACACCACCTGCTCGATAATGTCGTTTTATACGTCATACAAACCTCACTTAAAGCAAGTCATTCTATCCCTAGGGAGATAATGCAGTATGGCCGACCCTTAAGGAATAATGAGATTAGAATGAAAATAAAGTATGCCTAAACTAGACGGGCTGTAGTACTTATAACGTTTTTCTTTATGGCGACGACAGAGAGGATCGCCAAGAAACTGGTCCTGACATACCAGTTTCGCTTATTTTACTATTATTCATTTCCATAGATCGACACTGATGGCAAACCAAGAACTCGAACACTAGCCCCGCACCACCGCGCCTGCCTGGCTCAGGTTGACCCACCACATGGACGGAAAAGGTTTCAATTTTACTTGAAAAATTGAACTTTGAGTGTCGGTTCTTTTTAATCTTTACTAGCTGTTGTTGTCTAGTAAGACTCAAAGTAACGGTCTATTTACTGTTAATTCCGGACAACAGTATTATAAAAGCTAGGATTTATCAGTGAAACCTATTTGCGAAGCCTTACTGGGAAATATCTGTGTTGTTGTGTGAAAATCGTTAATTCCGGTTTTTTTTTTCTCATTTATTCAGTTAATCTTAGAATATGCCTGAGAGACATGTACGAGTTGGAAATAGTCAATACAAAAGTAGAGAGATAGTTACGTATCTAAGAATTGTTTTACATTTAAAGAAATAATTTAATATTATTAATGTTCTTTCATTACGTTTTCTCGTGTGTAACTCGTAGCGATCAAGCAGGGAATGAGATAGGGTGAGAACATCTCACTGAAACTTTTCACAGCAGTCCTCGAAAACAAAGTGAGTGTTTAGATTGGGACAATTGCGGTTTTAAAATCAATGGTACCGCTGCCACTACCTACTTCTTTGTGTGTGTGGTGTAAACATATCGTTATAATGTTGATAAGTTGATAATAGTGTGTGTGTAGGAGGCACAAGAGGACGCGCCGCGCAATGCGTACGTGGCGCTGGCGTTGGTAGCGCTGCTGGCGCTGCTGCAGCTGACGGCGGTGGTGGCCGCGCTGCTGGAAGCGCGCTCCGCCGCCCCGCGCGCCCGCCCCGCCTCGCTCGCCGGCTCCGACTCAGAGTTGCCGCTGCAGCCGAGACCTCCCTCCTATAACAGGTAGTAATCAGCTTTTTCGTTTTGCTGTACTATTCGTATTACGATCTGACCCTTGAGCTTTTCCTTCGTCACACCGTCAGCCTCTACAAGTAATTGGGGACAACGTTGAGGGCCATCACATGTCACATCACCGCGCGCGGTTATTGTACAGATCCTGGGTTCGATGACTTGCTTTACAGTGAATATGTATCTATCAAAACTGAGTACCTATCTAATCAATTCCCAATATGACACAATTTCTTTTTTAAATTGCCGGCCCTGTATTTATGTTGTCGTTTAGTGATGACGAGGCGGACGCTGCACGCCATGACTTGTGTATTTGCAGCGGGTGGGCGTGCTGGCGTGGCCGGCGCGTGGGCCACGTCGCCGCGTCTTGTGTTACCTTCGTGGTCAAGATTTATTATAGGGAGAAAGATGTGAAAAGGAAACAAATCGACAACCGTTGAGTATTTCGCAGTTCTTCGAGCTACGACTACCAGAAGATGCCACGCACCGCCTTCCGCAACGGCCGCATCGTCATCCTGGGGCCGGCGCGCGCGTGACGTCACCGCCCGGCTCGCCCCACGCCTCCGTCGCGCTCGACTACCAACAGTTTATGGACTGACAATAACTCGAACGTTTAATATTACAGTTTACCAATTAATTTTAAGTACCCGTAGTAATATTATTAGCACGTAATTAGCGATAAGCACAGGCCTAGTCTATACACGGATGAAGAAATTGTGAAATGCTAGTCGCTTTACTGTAACTGACATTTGCATGTGTTCGTGACAGGATGGTGGTGGTGGTGGAGTGGTGGTGACTGCATGTCCCTTTTCTGAATGAAAAGCTAGTTTATTAAAAGCCGTTACTTGTGGTGTATAGACTTTTGTTTTTATAAAACTAATTTTTAATTAAAAGTAGGTAACAAATGTATGTATGAGTATCACTAAACGCACTCAATTATCATTCACCCTTTATCTATTGGATAAGTAACAAATTCGTAAAAACGATAATTGAGTGTGTTACGTTAAATGGGATATTCTAGAGCTAATTTACGACAATTTAAATCCCGACAACTGGGGGGCTAAACTAGGTTTTTTCAAGTAGGAGATTTTTTTATATTTGGATTTTTTCTATTTCACGACGAATATTATTACCTCATTGTGAGAAATCTACTTCACTCTGGTTATTAAACATAAGCTGATGTGATTGATAATAATGTCTTAAAACTTGTTTGATTAAAATTAATACATGACACTTGACTAATACCTAAGTAACAAAAGTCCTTGTTAATAATCTATGAAAATGCTTAATGTTTTCTCGAGTTTTAATAACAATTTCAGTTACTCCAGACAAGGTGATGTTGTGAAGGTACTGTGCAGTACCCATTTTTAGATGCACGCCTTACGTGTTGCGGACTTTCTTAAAAGACGACAGTTTAATTTTCAACAAAGTAACAAGCTGTTCAGTTATGCAAACATTAACATATACATATGTAAGAAAAAATATTAATATGAGATTCAAACAACAAATATAGTGATCGCGAACTGAACTGGCCCACTCATAGTTTGATCAGCGAGCAGCCCGACAACACTGCAGTACGAATATGAACTTTAAGCTACGAAGCTAGCGGTGACTACAACACTTCAACATGTGTCCAAACACACATATTTAGGTGTTATCGGCACCACTAAAACCCAATACCAATATTTCGCTGGGGCTTAAGAACAGTGGCACCGCAAGGCTGGCTTTGGTGTAGGTCTGCTGAAAATGTAAATATTAGTTTATTTATTTTGTTACTGCTCTAAACTATTTGTCAATACCTACCTAACTAGTGTTATGTATTTTAATGTAAAAACTGGTGAATAGACTAGTAGAATATATTCATAAGCCTTTGAACACAATTCGAAATATTGCTTTGCCGTTTTTCTGGATATTTCTCAGGCTTTTGATATAGAGAGTATAGCATTAGTTGTTGCTATACAAAATAAAAAATAAATTCCCAACATACTACGTTATTTTCTTAAAACCATATCTTGCCGATAGATTTTGCTATGTCAAGCAAGGAATCGATATAACCAAACTACAGGGCTCAGATAGGAGTGCCACAGGGAAGTGCGCTTGGCCCCGTCCTTTATCTGATTGTTACCTCATATCTGCCTTCTAGTGGTGTTGTTATAGGCACTTTTTCATCTATTGGGCATGTCACCGTCCAGGAGAATCAATTAGTCATATTATCTCTGGTTGTTCTCGTCTAGCTAACGGAGAGTACTTGCATAGGCACAACTTTGTAGCCTGTGTGAAAGTGCCATACTATAGACCTAGTTCTTGATAATGGTCATATCACTTTGTACTGGGATCGGCCCATCATCACTGACCGGACTGTTGTGGCCAATACATATCCGTTCCGCATGACGAGAACTTCGTGAAAGCTGAGAAATATATCTTGGCTCTTGGCTCGCGAGGTCGTCGACATATGGAATGTGGACTCGGCGATCATTGAAGCGATAGTTGTGTCAGGCAATGGCTTAATAGCCAAGAGTCTCCACCAACACCTTAGGAAGCTTTCGTTAGGCGACTGGATCAAGGGCTTCATTCAGAAAGCTGTACTTCTGGACATGGTTCGTTTAGTTAGGAGGTTCCTTACTCTGGGGCCCTAACTGCCGGTAGCTTAGACCCTGTTTCCGATACCGGTAGGCTACAATTTCTTATATATAGGGTGACTGGTAATTAGTGTATGATACTTAAACACGTGAGTGTGAGATAACCAACAACTTTTACTATGGGAACAAACCTGAAATCGCGAAAAAAAATCACCTGGGCCCCAAGTCTGCTATTTTTATAAATTCGTCATTCCAACACGATCCCATTGTCATTTTGCTAAAAGTTTGTAATCTGCTAATTCATAATGATCGATCATTGATCGGTCACTGGTCTTGTAATAGAATTGTGGTAGAATGATAATTTCGAGCATATTAAAACCAATAACTGCACAAGAACGTTCTAATGGTAGAACACTAATCAAATAAACTGTCAAAGTTTTAGCAGATTACCGCAAACGTCAAATATTCATTTGTCAATATGTACGAGATTACCATTCTATGTCACTTCTTTCAATGGAGTGTCAGTGGTTGACCATTGGAAAGTCATAATGACGCCATTATATTAGTAGATTACCAAACTTGTCAAAATCGACAATTATGACATCAATGATAGACCATTCTGACACTATTGTAATAGCAGACTTGAGGCCCTGTTCAGTACATTTATGGTTGCCTAATGTACTGAACAGCTGATATTTTTTTCGCGATTTCGGCTTTGCTCCTATAATAAAAATTGTTTGTTATCATGAGCACAATCACGTGTTTAAGTATCGTACACTAATTGCCAGTCACTCTATTTATATTTTTTTAGTTTTTTATTAAAATATTTAAAAATGTAATTTATATGTATACGAAATTAGGCGTTAAATCACTATTTTAATCTGATGAACTTATCGTGTTAATACAAATCTCTGTTGTACGGAAATGAACAAAATTCGAAAAACCAACGACTGATTGCCACTTTCCTGCCATTTCGTTTTTTTTTTCTGTGGCCGGGCAGCTATTCAGCCTCATTAATGAAAAATTAGAATAATTGTAATTTTTTTAAAATAAAGTATTTTAAAGAAATAGTTGAACAAATTAATCACTTAAAATATCATCATCATCATATCAGCCGAAAGACGTCCACTGTTGGACATAGGCCTCCCCCAAGCGTCGCCACAACGACCGGTGCTGTGCATCACGCATCCATCGGATTCCCGCGACCCTGACCAGGTCATCGGTCCACCTTGTTGGAGGCCGTTCAACTTAAAATATAATATTATTTAATTAATACTTATCTTTAAGTTATTTCAATTTTATATCGCGCTGTGATTGACTGGCTGTATGGGAAATTGGAACATGGTTCAATAGAAATATGAAGATAGAACTATAATAATTTAAAAAAAATTTTCATTACTCACACTCTGAAAGTAGGTCTGAAGTTGCCTGAGAAGCGGGTAGTTTTACTTTCAACTGACAGCTGTCAAGTTATTAAAAAAAAAACTAATTCTATAACGACGAGGCAAAACTATCTATTATAGAAACACCGGATTGGCGATCGCAGTGTGGTTGTTGCAATGGACAGAGAATGCTGCTGCCCATTCTCTTGTGTGTCCCTTAGTCGCCTCTTTCGACACCCACAGAAAGAGATGGGATGGTGCTATTCTCTTACACTTTAGTACTGATCAAATTGTACGTACTAATATAAAGTACTGTGTATGTATCTGTTATTGTAAAAGCCCGACTTGCATAGACCCTAAGATCTGTAAGTACTTTCAACATAACACTTTTCAGTACTTACAGCATAAGATCTGCCAGTACTTGCAAAATAAGATCTGCCAGTACTTACAACGTAAGATCTGCTAATACTTGCAACATAAGATCTGCCAGTACTTACAAATTAAGATCTGCCAGTACTTACAACATAAAATCGGTCAGTCCTTGCAACATAAGATCTGCCAGTACTTACAACATAAGATCTGCCAGTACTTGCAACATAAGATCTGCCGGTACTTACAACATAAGATCTGCCAGTACTTGCAACATAAGATCTGCCAGTACTTGTAACATAAGATCTGTCAGTACTTGCAACATAAGATCTGCCAGTACTTACAACATAAGATCTGCCAGTACTTGCAACATAAGATCTGCCAGTACTTGTAACATAAGATCTGTCAGTACTTGCAACATAAGATCTGCCGGTACTTACAACATAAGATCTGCCAGTACTTGCAACATAAGGTCGGCCAGTACTTACAACATAAGATCTGCCGGTACTTACAACATAAGATCTGCCAGTACTTGCAACATAAGATCTGCCAGTACTTACAACATAAGATCTGCCAGTACTTGTAACATAAGATCTGCCAGTACTTGCAACATAAGATCTGCCAGTACTTGCAACATAAGATCTGCCAGTACTTGCAACATAAGATCTGCCGATACTTACAACATAAGATCTGCCAGTACTTGCAACATAAAAGCTGCCAGTACTTACAACATAAGATCTGCCAGTACTTACAACATAAGATCTGCCGGTACTTACAACATAAGATCTGCCGATACTTACAACATAAGATCTGCCAGTACTTGCAACATAAAAGCTGCCAGTACTTACAACATAAGATCTGCCAGTACTTACAACATAAGATCTGCCGGTACTTACAACATAAGATCTGCCAGTACTTGCAACATAAAAGCTGCCAGTACTTACAACATAAGATCTGCCAGTACTTACAACATAAGATCTGCCGGTACTTACAACATAAGATCTGCCAAGTCTTACTGGTAAAACTCCGAACTGTCTCACCACATACAATTTGACTGAACGTCTATTTCGAACTTTCACCAGCTCTCACTTAGTGGTAAATCTTATAATTAAGTGTTTGCGTCAGAAACGTGTAAGAATTGAAAAAAAAAAATATATATATCTTCAAAGTACCCAGGTATTACAGAATAAAGATCGTTCTAATTAATGGAGGCTTGCTCCTTCTTGCATGCCAAGTTTTCTGTGATTTTTGAGACCTAATTAGGATTGAGTCTTTTACAGTAACGTATACAGGAAACACTGCAGCCCTGGGTCGAAAAGGGTAACTGAAGGAATATAAGGTTTTAGTCATTAAAAGTTTGACACTCTCTCTCGCACAACCCAGAGCCGCACAAGTTATTTGACGATTTCCCAACCTCTAAAAGGATTGTTATGTAGGGGAATTCAGAAACCACTATTCAAGCAGGTGGGCGCCAATCAATGAGGATACACATAAATTTAATGAATAGTTTAACATTTATTTATTAATTATACACATGAAATTGAAAGTGTCGGCACCGTGTCGGCGGCGGTGGGCGCGCGAGTGTTATGCGCACACAGCACTCGCGCGAGCGCTCACTGGGCGCGCACTCGCGCGCTGTCACCGGGATCCGTGAACTCCCGCTAGAGACTGTGCAAAAATATATAACTGGTGCAGGCGCGGGCCGATTCCCACGATACATCTTTACAACAAATGTTATGTATACATATAGCTATCGTAATAAGAATATCTATCTATTACATTATCAACAAAATAATACATCAGAAGTGAGGCGCGTGCGCCCGCTCTACTTCCTGCTTCTACTACATCACACCATGATATGACATCGCGTTCCACGTTCACCATGTATATATATATATGTACTTACACATATGTGAACAACATACTTATATTTTATACACTCTGACTTATTTAGTTTATAGCAACAGTCAACATTGCCGATGAAGTAAATACACGCGACCGCGCGTCGCGAGCCGCTGCGCGACAAGCAGTATGCGTACAGCGTAGTAGCGCAATACCACGTCTAGGTCACGAGACATGCTTAGGCATTTATCGAGTAACATTGTTATAGTAACAAAAGCAACGATTTATCGCTATACAGTCGTTCAAGTTTCGCAGACGCTCTCTCTCGCGCTCGACATAGATCTACTAATTTCTCCATACATACTTACACATACAGTCGCATAACATTATAATGTAATTCGATCACGTACTGCGACGTTGGCGTCGTAATCCCGACGAATTTATCTGATTATTATTCACGGATATTGATTGAATATTACTGCATAACGAATACTGGAATATGTCGCCTACTCCTGAAATATTTTGTACATAGGACAGAGGTGAGCCGGAGAAAGAGTCGTGGGTCGTGTCGTTGTATCCGGGCGCTTATCTGTGGGCGGGCGCGGCCGGCGCCGCCTCCGCCAGGAACGGGTTAGAAGGCCGTGGAGCCGGAGCCTGCCCTGGCACGCTCAGCGACTCCGCGCCGCTGTAGCTCTGCGGAACACAAGCGAGCCGAGTTTAGGGGTGAGGCGTCAAGGCGCGCAAAGCTCTCTGTTCGAGGGTGTACCTGTGTCGCGCCGTACGAGTCGTGATGCGCCAGGTCGGCGAGCCGCGTCGAGGACAGCGCGCGCGGCAGCGGGTTGGACGGCACGCCATGCGGCGCCAGCACGCCTGCCTCGGCAACGGCGCGCGCTTCGTCATCCACCACGCCGGCCGACGGGTCCGGCTCGCCGCGGAAGTTGATGAAGGCGAAGGCAGCCAGCACCACGGTGCACAATAGGCCGTAGCCCGCAAACGTGCGCGTCGTGCCCCACTTGGCAACGGCAATGCCGCCCAGCACGGCACCGCAGCCGCGGCCCAGCCCGTGGTGCAGCCCTTGCAGCACGCCCTGTGCCGACGAGCGCAGGCGCGGCGGCGCACCGTGTGCGATGTACGAGCAGCAAGCGGCCCACACGGCGGCGTGCGTGACTCCCTGCACGAACTCGAACGGCAGCACCCACCAGGGGTCGCTGAGCCATGCGATGTACAGGAAGCGCAGGACGTTGCCGGCCAGTCCCAGGCACAGCACCTGTCACAAGCATCTTCCATTTTAATAGGACCGTAGCAGCAAGCTGTTTCACTAGTGGCTTTGTTTATCTAATCTAGGGTCGTCAAGATTAGAACGTAAGAAAGTTATTTATGAACTGCAGTGGTGGTGGTAGTTTTATACCTTCACGTGTCCCATTTGCGTGATCAGCTTAAAGCTGAAGAAGTAGGCGAAAATCTCCGAGATGTGATTGATGACCGACGCTACTCCGAACAGGGTCGGGGAACCACCGATATCCTGGAAGAGCAAAGGTAGATCATACTTAGTGTTTGCTGCAAATGAAGATAACATACCTGGGTTTAGGTATACTGTATACCTGCAGATGCCAGAAGAGGAAGGTAAAGATGAGGCCGATGCCGAAGCCCATGAACCAGGCGACGAAAAGAAACGAAGCCGCCTTCACGTTCTGGAATTGGCGCAGCACTGTCACCCACTCCGGCATCTCGCGCGTGGTCTGCGCGAACACCTTGGCCTGCTCAAGCACGGGCTGGCGCGGCGCGGGCGCGCTGGTGTCCAGCCCCGGCAGCTGCAGCTGCTCCGCCAGCTGCTGTTGCAGCTTCTCCTCATGCGTGGGCTCGGCGGGCGCGGCCGGCGCCGCCTCCACGCTCACAAATTCATACTTGAACCGGATCTGTTGCGAATACATCATTTTACCAGTAAGGCACACGTCTGTTATATTAAGGATTCAAAATGTTGTTGAAATACTGTGGTTGTAACCTGTTGCCTGTTGCCTGAACGTAACAAATAAATGAAGGCAGTTGAGGATTTTCTAGCAAGTTTACCGAAGTGTTAAACGCTTCAGTAGGGTTGCTGGAAAATCCTACTTATTATTGACTAGCTTTTGCCAGCGGCTTCGCCCGCGTACATAAAATATAGCCTATGTCACTCAGGAATAAAGCAGCTTTCTAACGATGAAAAAATTTTTGTAACCGGACAAGTACTTCCAGAGATTACCTCCAACAAACATAAAAACAAAAAAAAAAAAAACTTTACCTCTTTATTATATTAATAATAAGTGTAGACAAAGAATAAAACCAGACTATTGTATAGTACTTAAATGCTGTATACATATAACACTCCAGCTGAATATACATCTACTAATAAAAACTGATAGGAAACATGACAAGATAACATACCTGTGTGGCGGTGATGAGTGCGGCGCCCATCAGCACGGAGAAGGTGGCGAAGCAGATGGTGTAGTTCTTCTCGAATCGCTGCGGGCCACCGCATGGGTGCGAGCTAAACGCCGTGCTGTGGTCCAGTGCAATGCCCACGAAGAACATAGCCAGTCCCCAGCCCAGCGAACCGAACATGCGCTGGTGCCCATACCTGCGCGTCAATATCACGAGCTGTACTATTGGAGCCACAAGTATACCTACACAGAGCTGACGAAGGGCGGCGCTCACCTGTCGGCGTCCTCGCCCAGCAACGTGATGACGGCTGAGTCAGCCAGCGTGATGGCGGGCGCGCTAAAGAACTCGCCGATCACCACCAGCAGCAGCAGCAGGAAAAACGTCTTCTGGATGTCGGGCGTGCGGTACACGATGAAGGAGTGGAGCGGCGTGACCCAGTCGCTGTTAGCCTTGGCGTCATAATTAAGCGCGTCGCTGACGGGCAGCGGCGAGCCCTCGCGACCAGCGGGTGGGCCGCGGAAAGCGCGCGTGGTGCTGCTGGGCCAGTCTTCGTCGTAGCGCGGTTCCGTGAGGTTGTACGCGGTCGCGTTGAGCGGATGCACGCACGACACGGCCCCGGGCTGCACCCAGCTCAGCGGCAGCGTGAACACGATCCAAGCGCCCAGCGACGCCAGCAGCAGTGTGCGCCCCTTCTGCCAGCGGTCGGCCAGCCCGCCCCAGAAGGGCGCCGACAAGAACTCCACGAAGGGCCGCGTGCCGATGAGCAGGCCGCACTGGCCAGCGTTCATGCCCATCTGCTTGAAGTACACGCCCATGAGCGGGAATAACGAGCCGAAAGCGGAGTAGAAGAAGAAGTAGAAGGTTTTGACGGTGAGCAGCTCGGGGTCCACGGCGCCCGCGCCGCACATCAGCTCCAGCAGGTCGGAGCGCCCGCGCACCTTGTGCGTAGCATCCTTGGGCGCTGGGTACCTGCGCCACACGTATCAATACAGTTAATATTCACAATAAAAATTGTTTAAATAAAAAAAGTTAAAAACTAATACCTGACTACGACAAAAAAACGACGCCGACGCTGAAAAAGAATGAAACAAGATTTTCAGGATGGTGAAAAACAAGAACAGAACAAAAAGAAAAGCCGTAGTCACACGTTATTGGTACCAACCGAAATACTTTAATCTTTTTCAGCGTCGTTTTTTTGTCGTAGTCGGGTTTTAGTTTTTATCTTTTTTTATTTAACAATTTTGGTGTTAAATCATTGTGTTTCTATATTATTTACTTTAAGTCCTTTCAAATGATACCAAACACGACTTATTTATCTTATTTTTTTGAACACAAAACTCTTCACTAGAGGGCGCCACATAGAATTTTGATGATATTTTTTGTTAAGTACCAGTGAAGCCCTTTCAAATGACATCAAACACGGTGTATTTATCTTAACATTTTTTTAACACATTACTTTTTGTCCGCTAGAGGGCGTCACTTTAAATTTGAGCAATATTTTTGAAATGTACAAGTCAAGCCCTTTCAAATGATACCACGGCATATTTACCTCCATTTTTATTTTTAACACTACTTTTTGTCCGCTAGAGGGCACCATATCGAGTTTTGTGACACGTCACGTATACGTATACGCCTATGTTCAGCGGACGGTTAAGACGGTTCTAACGATACCTCTTATCTCGAGTTCCGATAAGTAGATTAGGAGCTATGAGGGAACAGATGAACATACTCACATACATACATACAACAAACATATGTACAATATGTACATACATACATAGCCTGTCAAAATCATAACCCTCCTTTGGCTTTGCCGTAGTCGGGTAAAAAAGATGCCATTTAAAAATAAAATAAACAGGTCACTAATAAAGTTAAATAACCACTTGAATTTTGTTAGTGATCAGTCTTGAGTAAATAATAATAAAAAAATATTACAAAACCAATATATTTTTAAAAAGAAAACAAATGTTTATAACCAAAACAAAGATGGAGCAACATTAACCAAAGATGTTTAAAATGTATCCAGATTAAACTAAATACTGTAGATATATTGTATACCCAAGTCGATGAAGGTATTTTGTCGACGTACTTGGTTCAAACCCGGTCAGTGTGCTTTCAAAGTTGAGAGGAGTTAAGAATCCATTTTTCACTTTTCGACTTCCATTCGGTCCGTGGCTAAGATAGCCAGTTGTTTTTTTTGGGACAATGGCCGGTTCTTCTCCCTAATTTCATCATCATTATTTCAGCCAAAAGACGTCCACTGTTGGATATAGGCCTCCCTCAAGTGTCGCCATATGAACGGTCCTGTGCGTCTCGCATCCATTGAATTCCCGTGAGCCTCACCAGGTCATCGGCCCAAGGTGGGCCTTCCAACGCTGCGTCTAATTATTATTATTTTTTTATTTTATTATTATTATAATGTGCCCTGTCCACAGCCTTTTAAGTTTTGCGATTCTTTGGGCTATGTCTGTAACCTAGGTTCTTCTAGGGATATCTTCATTTCTGATGTGATCGATGTCATCACTGGCAACACGCACTGGTCATAGATTTTCGTCTTGAAACACTGTGGTATATTGGACGAGAAGACGCCGCGCAGCTTCCCAAATGCTGCCCAATCGAGTCTGAGACCTCTTAGTCGAAGTTAGACCTACCCAACTGGACCGTCTGTCCTAGGTAAACGTAATCGTCCACAACTTCGAGTGTAGAATCTCCGATCTTGATTGGAGTGAGTGCTACACGGATATTTACCATGACTTTGGTTTAGTCCATGTTCATCAGAAATTCTAGAGAGACATTCCCTAATATAATATAATTTATTCTAAGTTTACAAAAATCGTCAATATCTTACATATAATACAATAATACACTCACGCATATTATGAAGTAAACGACCGTCGCGTCATGGAGGCTTAGTTCAAGTTCAGAGTACATATTGTATATTTATTTTTTCATAATTGATTAAATCATACATGATATAATCATGCATACACCATTGGTTTACTACGTAATATAGGTACTATGTTCATCGGATTTTTTTTAAAATTATTATTGATAGGCTCGCGTTTAACACTACCATCAATATTATTTATAAAGTATTGCTTTGATAACTTAAGGCCCAAGCGCCCGAAAAGTGCCATAAAACAGAGACTTTCTGAAGCCTACTCCTCGGTAACGGCCAGGTTAATAGGTTTGAAAAAAATATATGTTTATGTTTAGATTCATGAACAACATTATCAACATTTGATTTTTTCGTACTATTAATACTTTTGTCTAAAAAAAAATTTAGCAATTTCGCAATTTTTCGCAACTTTTCCCTACTCCTTCGAAACGGCTTGGATCTTTAGAAACATTTTTACACATAAAAATTGGTGGTTAAATATTCTTCAAAGTGAACATTGCATATGTAAATCAATCAATATTTCGCAAAGAAAATGGATTTAAAGGTCAGCCGCGCTTTACGGGCGCTGTTAATGCACAGATTTGCGTACTGCCGCCTAGGCGGGTGCGAGAGGAGCGTCCACATAATTTTGGCCCGATGGTTTAAGGGACTATAAGCCTTAATCATTTATCATCGTCCACGGCTGGACATGGACTCTCCCAAGTGTCGCCACAACGATCGCTCCTGTGCGTTTCGAATATAGCTGTTTCCAGCGACCCTCATCAGGTCATCGATTCTCTTTATGGTAGACTTTCTACCGTTGTGTCTTCTGGTAGGCGATCGTCAATCCAGAATCTTTCGGCCCATCGATCCTCTGTTCTGCGAGCAATATGCTCTGCTCTCTGCCATTTAAGTTTGGTGATTCTTTGGGTTATGTCGGTAATATTAGTTCTCTTGTGGATATCTTCGTTCCTGGCCACACGCACTGGTCATAGACTGTCGTCTTGAGACACTGTGAGACGAGAACTGCGCAGCCGATCTCTGCCCGACCGAGTCGGATTCGACGGTTGGTCTCTTTCTCGAAGTTCTATCTAAATAACTGGAACGTTTGCTCCAACTTCGAGTAAAGTAGTAAAATTATCTCCTATTTTGATACGAGACGATCGTGGCTATCAGGGAATTGGTGTTGTCCAGGTTAATTTTAAGATCTACTCTTTCGGAAGCTGTACTGTCATCAAGCATGCATACTGTATTGTCGGCATTCGAAGTAGGGTTTGTTGCTGATTCAAGTTTTTACTGTGTCAGCGGATGCTAATGCTGATATTATTTAATTACAGTAAAATATATCTTACAATAAAACTGATTGTAAATGTGGTATAAGATGTGATATTTAGCAACAGCTTCCTGGTTATAGACTGCACAACTGTAAAAACAGGTATACCTATTCTTCCGGATGCTAACTAACTACTAAATCATTTTTTAATCGACTTCGAAAAGGAGGAGGTTCTATGTTCGGCTGAATGTATCTTTTTTTATGTATGTTCACTGATATCTTGGTCAATTGTGGACCGATTTTGAAAATTATTTCTTTGATTGAAAGGTTATCCTTCCAAGTTAGTCCCATTTAAACATTGTTATGATCTAATCATGAACTTCGAAGATATGGAACAGAACCCCTCATAGGATCACAGCAGAATTGTCGTAACAAGTAAAATTGCTCGGTATGAGCGATGACTTACTGAAAGAAAAGGGGGGGGATGTATCGAACCGATCTGGTGATGAAGCCAGAAAGTAAATTAATGTAATCTAACCGTGTTTGGGATTACTCGTATTAAAATTGTTAAGAGATGCACTCTGGCTATAAGGTATTTAAGTTTGGCTGAGGGTACTTTTTAGTGGTGGTACCATAACTAAAAAGTGAAAAATAAAAAACGTTTTACAAAAAAAAAAAAAAAATTAAACCGACTTCAATGAAAACCACTGAAAAGTACAAAATAACTTTAATTTCGGAAGTCGGTGTAAAATAACGAAGAGACAAATATCTACTTATAATAGAAACACCGACTTCCGAAATTAAAGTTATTTTGTACTTTTCAGTGATTTTTACATTGAAGTCGGTTTAATTTTTTTTTTGTAAAAAGTTTTTTATTAATTAATGAAGTAGGTACTTATTAAGTCTTTTGCGAGAATAGTAATTTTTACAAATATAACACTGTGTGCTAAACGAGGGTCACACATCTAACCAGTTTACGTTAACAAAACAAACGGCTGGGGAAACACGAGACAGCGTTTTTAGGGTTCCGTACCTCAAAAGGAAAAAGCGGAATTATAGGATCACTTTGTTGTCTGTCTGTATATCTGTCTGTCGGTCAATACCCTTTATCTCGGGAATGCGTGGAGGTATCGAGTTGAAATTAAAACCATATACTCTAATCTGCGGTCCATTGAAGCTGTGAAAAAGCCAAACTTCTAAGTTAATGAAAATAAAGGTCACGGCCGTTTATGTCGCAAAAAACGTTTATTTCGACACTCTCAAGGGAATCATTCCGGGTTCTTTTCGTTGACCCAGAATCAAGGTCTTATAACACAGGTATAGGAATAAATCTGACAACAGTAAAGTTGTTATGTCTAAACTTTTTTCCTAAAAGCTTTAATTCGGAAAAATCTTTGAGATTCCGTTCGCGAATTGAATTATGTATTTACATAGGTAAGTTTGTACGGAACCCTCAATGCCCGAGTCTGACTCGCACTTGCCCAGATTTTTGTATAACTGTATGATTGGTTAAAAGTCCATATAGATCGCGCTACAACAAACATGTCACGAATTGAAAGTCGGCATTAAACATCACCCTTGATTATTGCTGATGCTGATACAAAAAGCAATGCTGATAATCCGCGGATGCTGATGCTGATATTTGCAACAACCCTGATTCGAAGGTGAGTGATATATTACTGACGTTAATCTTTAGCCCTCTCCAGCATAGAATTTTGAGGACATGTTCCGTTGTCGCTGTGGACACTTTCGAAGTAATTACGTCTACATTAAATCATTTTGTTCTCTAAAGTCTTCGAAAGTGTTTTTAACCTTCCACTTACTGACCCAGATTTTCAGATAAAGTTGTATTCGATGCACCTTGGTCATATTGTATTTTTTTTTTAAATTTGGTACTATATTTTAAATGTCGAATGTTGTCGTGGAGGCAACACTATCGATTGATACGAGTATGTCACGTAAGAAATAAAGTGTAGTGGTCGCGGCGGAGCGGCGAGAGCGGCGAGCGCGGCGCCCCGCCCCGGCGCGGCGGAGGCCGAGCCCGCCTGGCGAGGCGGCGCGGAGCCTCCAGCTCGACCCTGGGCTGGTGATAGCCTATGTAGCTCTAGGACTATTTAGTTGCTTATTTATTAAACAAACCCTGCTATGTTACTGTTTCAACCAAATAATTTTAATGCCCTTAAAGAAAACATGTTTTAGCCTGAGGTTATCGCTCATAAACTGTGCTCGCTCTTAATAGTAACACCATGCAATAGGGGATTGTATTATGTAAAAACAGGTTAATCGGTATGGTAAGTTTTAGCGTAGGAGCTCGCTCAGCCGGGCCGGCTGGCGCTGCGGACGGGACGCACCTGGAGGTGTCCACCTCGCCGTACTCGTCGGGGTTGACGAGCGGGCGCGCGCCCGGGGCCGCGGCGGCCAGCGCGGGCGGAGCTCCCTGCGGCGGCTCCATGGCGCGGCGGCGGCGGACTGAGCCGCAGCGCTGCCGCCGCCGCCGCTCGATAGCTCGCGCATGCGCTGCGCCCACCTGCGCGCGCACCCGTCGTCGCTGCCGCACTCCTCACGCTCGTAGAGAAGGCACACACACATTCAGGAGCCCAAGGTTGTGAGGTGACCGAGAGGGAACCTACTCCCGTTCCCCGATAAAGTCCACCAAGCCGAGCGGAGCAGTGCCGATGTGTGCAGGCGCGGGACGAGGCGCGGGCAGCCATGTGCGGCGCGCGTGTGGCGGTGCTGTCAGCGTCGACGGCGGCAGTGACGTAGAAGCTCAGGGACGAGATACCGGAACTAGGTCTCGTTATTTCCCGTCTTGTCCAGTGACAAGATCGCGTTAGTCATGCGATTATAATAAACTAGCTTTGACCCAAAAAACGAGAAGAGGTTCTCGGTTTTTGTCGATCATTCACGAGTCCATCTGTCTATTAATGATCTTTATGGAAATTCTAATATATTCATGTTGTGTTTATGCTGGTAGTAATATTTAATGTGTTTGTAATTATATGTAGGTAGATACAATTTATTGTTCATAAATAAATGACTCCTTAGAGACTATGTCAGTCGGTTGTTTAGTGGGGACGTTTTATTATGTAACAATCTTTAATTTAATAATGTAGTAAGAGTAAATCATTTTATGCAATATAATATATTGTAGCCTTAGGTCTTGGCTAGTTCTCATACACTTTTGTGAACTCACGGTAAGATGTAAAGAGCAGTTTAACTCACTACTTGTACGAAACAAACCTCTAGGGGCAATAAGAGCCAGTATTTAGGTGTGTTGAAGCTGTCATTTTTAGGAACCATCATTAGATAAACCCTCCTACGTATACTTCACACAGACTTAGCAGAGTGCCTCGTGCCAGTTTGATTTACGTGAAGGTCGATGCACCAGGGTAGCCCGCGAAAATTTAATTTTCTTAAAAAAATAATATTTGGTAAAAAAAACTTTTTACATGAAAAAATAAAATAACCGACTTCACTAAAAACACTAAAACGAACAAAATAACTTTAATTTTGGAAGTCGGTGTTTCTATAGTTATTTTGATAGATAAAGTGTTTTTTAGTTAAGTTAGTTCTTCTTATTATTTTTTAAGTTTTATATTTCACAGTCTTAGTTGCGTTGCTATAGCCAGAGTAAGAGTACCTATTTCTCATGACAATTTCAATTAACCCATACACTGCTAGGATAAGTACATTGTTTTATTATAGTTCCCGTGTCCACCTTCCACCTTCCGGCTCGATCATCAAATCAGTTCGATAGTACCTTATAGTCAAAGTGCATCTCATGACAATTCTAATAAGCCGAAACACGTCTGGGACGCATTAATTAATTACTTACGGAGTTCCGGTGCCTATCTTCCGGTTCCATCATCATCAACTATTCAGAACCAATCATTTATGTTTTATTGTCATAGTCGCTTAACTATCTTCACTGTGATATCTATGTATGTATATATGAAGTTCCGACCATTTCTGGTCTTCTTCATCAGATCCACTTCATCACATCTTACTTTTTGATTGTAAATGCTTAAGTTTTCGATGAAAATACCAAAATCACTGCCTATAATATTTGAGGAGTTCCTTCGATTCCTCATGGATACCATCATCAGAACTGGATTTTGAAAAAAATTGACCAATCTGGAATTAGTAAGTATATCCTTTAAGAGGAAAAAAAAATCAAATCTGTTTAAGTGTTCATAACGACGGAGTTCTGAGGTACTTGACAAACATAAAAATTAGCATTAAAAATAACAAGCTTATACTTTGTGATTTTTCATGATACAGTTATGAAATTTTGTACATAGATTCTGAACATAAAAATACTAGACCCGTGTTTCGGGTTTCACTTATACTAAAACTAACGTTGAAGATGGCTCGACCCGTCAAAGGCTTTTGACCGAGTTAAACAACATTCTGCTAAGAAAACATACATTCGGTATGAGAGGCAACGAATAAGTCTTGTACAGTCTCATTATATCATAAGTATTTAGGCGGCAGATCACAGAGATAAGGAAGGTAAACGTAGCCACAAAAAAAAAACAGAAAAAAATATTCCTCTAAATTCCGTTAAAAGTCGGCTTTCCACAAGGGTTTATCATATCCGCCCCTTCTAAAATGTGGCGTGGCCAGGGCTTAGAATTGATTACTTCACGATGTGACTGGCCATTTCCGTCAAATAAAATCGGGCAAATAATTTAAACGTTACCGTTTGATGACTCCACTTTTCAATCCACTTTTGGCCATATCAATCATGCCTTGTCATCAATTCAAGCCTGTCTTGCCTAAGGCATTATCACAAGAGTAGACAGAGAGTTAAATAAACAAATAAATAGTTGGAGTTTGTAAATGCTCTTAAAAATTTAGAATTTTAAAATATTTAAAATTTATAGAAGACATTTTTTTTCCAGAAATCAAAATTTTATATTTATATATAAAACTAGCTTTTGCCCGCGCGGCTTCGCCCCCGCTCTTCCCTACTCCACCCTACTCTACCCTACTGTACCCTACTAAACCCTACTTTACCCTACACTACCCTACTCCACCCTACCCTACTCTACCCTACCCTACTCTACCCTACTCTACCCTACTCTACCCTACTCTACCCTACTCTACCCTACTCTACCCTACACTACCTTATACTACCCTACTCTACCCTACACTACCCTAATTTTCATTTTTTTTACATAAGAACCTTCTCCTCACAATAACAAACACAACAAAAAAAGAATTAGCGAAATCGGTCCAGCTGTTCTCGAGATTTGCGCTTAGCTTAGTGAAGACACTACAGTGTTCTTGGGTATAACTCTTGATGCTAAGCTTCAGTGGGGCCCACACATAGATAAGTTGTCGAAAAAACTTAGCTCTGCCGCATACGCTGTTAGACAAATTCGAAATATAACTGACTTAGAGACAGCCCGTTTAGTTTACTTCAGTTATTTTCATAGTGTCATATCGTACGGTATTCTATTATGGGGAAATGCCGCCGATATCCAAACGATTTTTGTTTTGCAGAAAAGGGCCATTCGTTCAATTTATAAATTAAGTCCCAGATACTCCCTCAGAGATAAATTTAAAAATATTAATATTTTGACTGTGCCATCTCAGTATATCTATGAAAATATTTTGTATGTTCATAAAAATAAAAACATGTTTAAAAAATACAGTGACATTCACAACGTTAATACTAGGAACAAACACAAGTTAGTGGTTCCTGCCACCAGGCTCAAAAAAATAGGACGCTCATTTAGATGCCAAAGTATACATTTTTATAATAAGCTTCCCAGTCCCATCCAGGAACTTAGCATTAATAAATTCAAAATATTTGTAAAGCGAAAACTTTGCCAAAAGGCTTTTTATACTGTAAAAGAGTATCTCGAGGATAAAACGGCTTGGGATTGACCTGCTCCAGTACCTACTCACTATAATTATTATCATTTGAATGTTTTTTTGTTTTAACTGCTTTTTTTTAGTGACGATTATTGTTGTTTTACAATTATGATATTGTATATATATATATATTATTATTATTTTTTAACAATTATGACATGTTTATTTTTACTATTTGACTGATTTTTTTTTTTATATACTTACTTTTTTTTACAATTTGTAATATTTACACTTCTGTAAATTTTATTATTGTGAATGTGAGAACTATGTGGATTACTCTTTCCTTTTCTTTTATTTTCACATGATGTCTGGCAGTTTTGAGTATTTGATGTGGCCTACCCAAATGTCCTTTCTTTGGCATTATTCGTCAAGTCGTTGAGCTCCTTAGTAGTCCTGAGTTGAGCTACACGCATATTGACAAATGCTTGCACTGACTGGACAGGTCCACTTAGAACTGTGTGGTTCTTTCTTCAAAAGACCATCTCAGGCTCAATCTACATGGTTCTCATATGATTTGACCATTACATGTTTTGCTGTATGGACTTTAAAAGAGACTTTGACCCCTGAGTTTGTTTCGGTGTTTCTTCTCAGGGTAGTCAGCTAGGAAACACCGGCCTCATCTAGCATTAATTGACGAAAAAAAAAATTGACGTGTAAAAGTGTTTTTATAAAACCTACTTGCAAAATAAAGATCATTTATCATTTATCATTTAGCAACACATTTAGCGATTCATTTTTACATTATAGATTTTGATTTCTGGAAAAAAAATGTACACTGCACCTCCTAGGTTCTCCAATTTAGGAAGACAGTTTTTCTTTATTCATTGACGACAAAATTGAACGTTTTAATAACATTTCGGAAAGACTTTCCAAAATTCATATTCATATCTTTAACCTACATTCGGCATTCACCCTGATACGGTATTGTTGTTTTGCACCAAATTTCATGTATTTTCTCCGTTCTTCCCCTTTATGGAAGCAGCGACATCTCTTGGACAAAATTGATCAGAAATTCGGTGTACTCTGACTTCCATTTTAAATGTGGCCCTGGATGACCGAGCGTGGTTACAAGCCACGCTAGCCATTCGTTCTGGTGGGATCGGCTACGAAAAAAAAAAAAGGTGCCGTGCTTGGCCGATGCAGTGAGCGCCTGGAAACTCGCTTGCCCGGACAAGGCGTTGCCCGAAAATCCATCTTCCTAGAGACAGTAGGATGAGCCACTCTGCAGGTTGGTACGGAATAATCTCATTAACCTTTCAATCGTGGAAATTACAGACACGATAGAAAGACAATAGGTGCGCGAACGCCGGCGTTCGCTTGGGATTTAATACGTCTACCAATACTGCTGAGCGTGCTCGCCTACTGGCTGTGGGTGAATGGGAGTCGGACCTTAGGCTACAGGCTTTACCGTCACTTAACTTGGGTACTATGCTGAGTGACACCACCTTCCAGATCGCTACATGCCTGCGTCTGGGTGCTTCTAGTGGAGCTCCACATCGATATCAGTGCGGCGAAGCAGTCGACCGCCTCGGACACCATGGCCTATCTTGCAGTAGAAGCGCTGGTCGGATAGCACGGCATGCCATGCCAATGGCTTGGCACTTGACGAT
Organism: Mythimna ferrago; assembly: GCA_910589285.2. Lineage (NCBI taxonomy): Eukaryota > Metazoa > Arthropoda > Insecta > Lepidoptera > Noctuidae > Mythimna > Mythimna ferrago. The sequence goes on from OU342684.1 coordinate 28,242,601, forward strand.
GGGAAGAGGCCAGATGGGATGACTATAATGCCTTGGAAATTATGCAACTTGTGTCGACACCCTTGCGCCATCCCATCTTCTGAGTACGGCGGGCTGTGCTGGGGCAGCTGCTGCAGGTGCAGAAATGCAGAAAACCTCAAACGGCGTAAATATAATAACCTCATTGGAAGCTATGTGTTTGAGCCATTTGGGGTTGAAACACTAGGGCCATGGGGTCCGAGCACTCATCGAGTTGTTCGGGATATCAGCAAACAGGTGGTCTACTCTTCGCGTGACCAGAGGGCTGGGCTTTTCTTCAGTCAACGAATCAGCATTGCCATACAGCGTTGCAATGCTGCCAGCGTTCTGGGCACTTTTCCCATTGACATCGATGTGGACGAATTGTTTGATACCCTAGGAGTTTTCCCCGTTTTTCAGCCTTTTTTACTCGTTTGTACATATTATTATTTTAAGTTTGTATATAAATACCTAGTAACACAGAATGAATAAAATAAATGATCGGACAATTGACTAGAGAAAAAATACTTAAAAAAATAGGGAATACATATTTTTTTAAGTATTTTTTCTCTAGTCAATTGTCCGATCATTTATTTTATTCATTCTGTGTTACTAGGTATTTATAGTTCCTAATGAGCGCCACTATAATAAACAATAAGTCGTAAATAAAAAGTAACTTTATTGAAAAAACAATAGTTTTATCATTTTGACGCCGAAAAATATTGCCAGAATCAAAATAATTTTTAAGTATTTAGATTAAAAGATTATCGACTCGAATAGATTTATGAACAAACACAATAACTTCAACAGCATACTCTCGGGGCTTTGCTGGTACGAGTAATTAATTACCTCAATAAAACTATCTAAAAGAGAAAATATATGGGAACAAAAACCCATTTTGTACTAATAAAAAAGAATAAGAAACATAAATCGATTAACAGTTATAGAAAAAAAATAACGATAATCGATTTAACGTTCTTATTTATTTCGAGAAAGTGACTACACTGAACTGATAAGATAGAAAAGTGACAAGTGTCAGATTGTTGTTGCTTCAAAAAATACGATGTCATTTACTTTAGAATATGCAAATTCATTGAAATTAATAAAATTAAGTTGTAACTTTTATAACCTTTTTATATATTTCTATTTTCTCTCTGTCATGTACTGGTCATAATCTGTGGTCATAGGACTTGTCACTTGTCAGTCCGTATTTCATTAATTCATTAAAAAGAAAGATAATTTTTTTTACTATTAATTCACGCTAAATACTCTCCAACGTTTGATGGTTTATTAACAGTCCGCACGTGTTATTGGCAAAATTGTGGTGTTTCTTCCACAAAGGGATACAATAGAGCGGCTATCAGGAGAAATGTCTTAGAAAAACTGTCATCCTATCTCTCAGTGACGCCATCTAGCTTTGAATAGCAATCACGCGAATTAAATTTGTCAAAATTTGTATAAATTTAACTATTGCTCGGTAGGTGGCCAGGAGCTTTACCATGATATGTTAAAATGTCAGTAGTACGAACGAAAAAGGATGTAACAGTTCGGTTTAGGTCGTAAAAAAGATCACGTTATGAGCTCGTGGTGGAAGCTTCAGTGTGTGCCAGTGGCGTGGCTTGGGGAGGGGAGGGCGGTGGGGGCCATGGCCTTAGGCGGCATACGAAAGGAGGCGGCAGAAAGCGCCAATTTATTTATTTGGAAAAAAAAAACTTACGATATTCGAAATTGCGAGCGCAATGTTACGTACCTACGTGCCAAGCAAATTTTGATGTCGATGTTAAGTCTATCCTGTTCATTCTTTGTTCATTCTCTGACGTAACAATGTCGGACCAAGCTCAACCATGACTTGGCACTGAGTGTGTTCACGCTGACGCGATTAAACACGCGCATACCGACCTTGGGCCAGCACTCGTATGCGCAAGGCAAGTGACGTGACTCGATGGTGTTGTGGAGGTCTCAGTTTGATCACATTGGCCGAATAGGGAACAAACCCCGTTGGTAGTAAAGCGTTTACTGCTGAAACCCGACGGGTCCCTGGCTCACACCGCTGAGGAGAAAGCAAACTTAATTGCCTCTCTTATTGCGGAATCTTCGCGTCTGAATTCCGGTGACGCACCGCCTCGTATCTCCGGATGGGTACGTGACGAGTATGTCGGATATTCGTATCCATCAGAACGTAAGAATAAAGCTAGTGGCCCCGACGGGATACATGCAGTCGTTCTTAATACTGGTGTTCTTAAACATAATAAACAACAAAGGGCGGCGTATTTAATTTTCTGGTCGACCCCAATCGTCGAAAACCCACGCTACGCCACTGGTGTGTGCTAGGTAAGGTTAAACTTTTCAGCAACAGATGGCGCTATCATAAAATCAGCAAATTTTCTAGAACTATTCATGGAAATTGTTGAATTTTAATTAATTACTGCGTAAATACCAAGAATATTTACAAAAATAAACCGAAGTTAGGTCCAATAATTTTACCATTACAAGATTTGCAATAGCGTAATGCGCAACTCAGCACATTTTCTCAAGAAATGATTTTCTTTTAGTGCCTAAGGCGGATACAAACACGACTTGACGTTTAGGGGTGTCATACTAGACTGAGCGACTTGTTACTACCAAGTAACAAGTATCGGTTTGGACTTTTGTTCGCTATGTCCTGTCTATTGGTAGCATATATTTAATGTCTTTGCACAAAGGCCATTAATTAAAAGTTGAAGGTTGAAGGTTACTTTAGAATAAATGTTTTAGATATTATGGTTAAACTAATAAATAACATGAGTTTGTCAACATGCATGTATGATATTTGGGAATGTACCCGGAAAGCTGCAGTCCACGACGAATAGTGCCGTATTACTTAGATCATTGTGATTCACAATGATGGTCACGCCGATCACTCTGGCAAGAGTAACGAAGAAGAATTTGATATTAATTATTAAATTGGGCTAGTGGTGGGTTCTTCAATGTATTCAATGAGTGTGCATTTTTTATACACGAGAGTATGTCTTTGTTATAAAACTGTGCTTCTTAAAAACATCCATTTTTTTTTAATGGGAAATGTGTCTTCCTTCGTACCCAAGTTACCACAACTGGATAAGAATATATTAATAGGAACATCCCTCGTTTGCTAATCTAAGTACCAGGCATTGAAATACGAGAAGTTTTTAAGCTATCTCATAGTCAGAGACATTATCATATAGGAAAATAACCTCAAAAGGTTACTCTTGTTTAAATATTTCTATAATAATGGCGTCAATTTGTATATGTTTTTTCATGTATATATATCTAATATCATTAAGATTTTAGAACAGTTGATTTTTTTAGTAATATTTGATGTCCATCTTTGGCCTGGAACACCATAGAGGCTGGGCAATCCCCTTTATAGATGTTTAAATATTAGAATTTGTTTTCTTAACATCGAATGATTCTTTGGTTTGTTTAACATCGAAGTAGTTCTTAACTTTTACCTGTTTTTAATGCCGTGGCAGCTTTTAATTAAGGCTAATGTAAAAATACTGAATCTTTACCATATATAATGGTGTATGCTTTGTTAGTTATCAACTTATGTATTGAAAGGCCAAAGATAAGCTTAAAACATCTTTATAGATTCAAATTAATAGATTAATTAATTTAAATAGATTCAGATTTTTTATTGAAATAAAAGATCAAATGCAATAAAAATCGTATGGATGTCGTTAGCTAGCAACCAATCAGCAGTACGAATGCGTAGTGCTGATTGGCTGCAGGCCCGGAGGTATTAACTATATCAAATTAATAGGTAATGCAGCGTGGTTGTAATTAGGTATACTTCACGACTCTTTTATCTTCCATTTGAAAATGATATAATATTCGATTTCAAAAACAATGATTGAGTGCCGCCATGTTACGTCACAAAAAAAGCAAAATCAGCATCTCTACCGGTGGTTCCACCATAACTCATATGTGACCATAATCATATAATAATCGTGCGTGGAGTTTGGGGCATCGTGGTGAAAGGGAGAACATCGACACAAAAAGAAGAACATCGTGGGTTTAACTGTTCATATCGTTGTATTGATTGATTTGGCTAGCCCAGAACATGAGGCAAGCCGAAGTGGTTCTATACCATGAAATAAATTTATTTTATGAAATGGTTGACAATGGAATAAATAAAAAAAAATCTAAAATTCTCTGGCCACGACATTTATATAACTTTATTTATTCATAACTTACATTGTAGGTACACAGTAATAAGTTCCCTGGCTCCCAAACTCGGCTATTTGCCTGTTACTTGGGAGTCAGTTCCTCCAGAATACGTTTACATAGGTACGCTTAGAAAAATTACATATGATTTACAGATGACTACATGGTTGGTTGCAAATATAGCAGTATGGTCTTGTGTATACGGATGAGTGTGAGGGGAATACAGACAGGTTTAGGTGTATGTACTTGTCATTGCTAAGTTGAGGTAGTTAATAGTTCTTCTATTTCTCCATAATATACGGACATCAGACATTCAGCGTGCGCATGTTACACAAAGTACCAAGGAAGAAAGTGGTAAAAGATCTGAAACTGTAATTATCAGGTGTCAGGTGTATGACAGGAAGTGGTGCGATATTAGTGCGCAATATGTAGCAGCCGGCTAGCGTCGCGCAGGTGTCTCGGAGTTCCGGTTGGTGTGGCGTGCGAGGCGCAGGCTGGCGGCGTGCATGGAGGAGCGGCGCCGGCGCGGGCTCGCGGCTCCCGGCGCTGGCGGCGACGGCGAGCCCTGCGGCCGCCCCGCCGAGCGCGCCGTGCCCGCCGACGAGCTTGACGACTCACTCAGCGGCCCCTGGGACACAACGGAGCACTCGTGAGAGATAATGCGTGTGCTGCATGACGCGTATTCCGATGCTGTCGTAGCACACCTGCACTGGCTTCACGGACTGTTCGAAACGGAACACGAAACGCAGCTCCGACCAGAAGTACGTGTGGAAGCGGCCGCCCTCGGCGCGGGCACGGCGCGCCGCCGCCCACGCCAGGTCGCAGCACGATAGCACGATGCCGAGCGCGCAGCCCACCACCAGCACCAGCCACAGCCCCAGGAAGTTGGCCATGGACAGCTCGGCGCTCTCGTGCTCCTCCTCCACCTGCAACCCGTCCGAGCCGCCACCCGCTTGTTTGGATCCACCTCAATATTAATTATTCTATACTCATAACATTTTTGCTCGATTTTTGGTAAAGAACGACAAGTAAAAGTTGAAGTTGTAGCATAGTAAGTATCAAGTTTTTAAGAAGAATTCAGATGGTTCCGATCTTCAGTGTTTGTGCGGCGTTTCTCCGCTGACCATGTCCCACCTTCCGTCCTGCACCACGTGCCCTGTTGCCTGCTCACGGGACCTAATGACAGCATCAGCGGACGGCATTGCCGTGGCCGAATTCTGGGCCATCGATACGATAAGAAGAAGAAGAAGAATTCGGGTAAGTGCGAGTCGGAGTCGCGCACTGAGGGTTCCGTTTAAACTACGTAAGTTTCAGTGATAACATTCCCGAATTGAGTTACGAAGATTTTTCCGGATCGCAAAAAAGTTTTTTTTTTTAACCACAAATTTAGTTTTCAGATTTTTTCCTACACTTGTGCTATGAGACCTGGCTCCATGCCTTTCAGGATTCTAGGTCAACGGGAAGTACCCTATGAATTTGGGGTCCCTTGAGAGTGTTGAAATATACGTCTTTTGCGACATAAACGGCCGTATCTTTATTTATTAAAACTTTATGTAACACAACGGTATAAAGGCAGACTTAATGCCTTAGGTATTCTCTACCAGTCAACCAAGGGTGGTGGAGAGAAAACATAGTAGTCCAAGATCCCAAGGCCGCCAGACGTCACGTATTTTCTCACGAAGGAAATGTGGACAATTGAGTACTGTTAGTATGTACTAAGAAAGTATGCCTATCTGCTAGCTTGCTTAGACGGGCAATTTTCAGGTATCAGGTAATCAAGGTACATAAAAACAGTACTTACTTCACGTAAATTCTCCAAGCTGATTTTTACGTATATGTATATTTTTTTATATCATGTCGCCAATACTCCCGGACACATTCCGTGGGTCGTATTGCTTATTAGAGACGCTTTAAAGCTCCCAAAATAATGACATAACTTCACGTAAATTCTCATGCTTCATTTTTATATAATGTTCAATTGTTCACCAGACAACTATTTTAAAACCTTTTACAAGAAGACAGACCGATCCAAGGGGCCAATCATCCCCTAAACTCAATTTAATATTCAAAATAATACAAAAAAATATCTGTGATTTAATTCATTAAACCCCAAGCGTTCGCGCACCTGTCTTTCTATTGTGTCTGTAATTTCCAAGATTGAAAGGTTAAACAACGTTCCTAGAATAATTGATGTAGATGCTGCCAGTCTCTGTTTATTAACAATTATATGGGCCCTTGGATCGGTCTGTCTTCTTGTAAAACGTTTTAAAATAGTTATCTGGTAAACATAAATAAAAATAAAGCATGAAAATTTATGTGAAGTTATGTCATTATTTTGTGAGCTTTAAAGCGTCTTTATAGCAGTCGCCAATACTCCCAGACACATTCCGTGGGCCGTATGCCCACGGAATGTATTACGGGATTATTGGCGACTAGATTTTAAAGATATTGCCTAAAAATAACCTTGGAGAATTTACGTGAAGTAAGTACTGTTTTGATGTACCTTGATTACCTGATACCTGTAAATTGGCCGTCTAAGCAAGCTAGCAGATAGCCATGCGTTCTTAGTACATACTAACAGTACTCAATCGTCCACACTTCCTTCGTGAGAAAATACGTGACATCTGGCGGCCCTGGGATCTTACTCTATGGCAGGTGCGCAAAAAACAAAAAAAAAAATGATTAAGAAAAATATGGGTACAAATCACATGTATACACCGTTAAATTTTGATCGTTTTAATCCTGTGGAGGGTCGATCCGGTACATAAAACACTATCGATTTGTAAAGATAAAATTAAAAAAATAAAGTACCTTTTTTAATTTACGCTTGTACGAAAGTAATTTCTTTAGCAAAAAAGTCAGCTGAGCGAGTCCAATGACTTGTAGGTAGTAGTCGGCGTTGCGCACTAAATACTTACAGGTCATTGGACTCGCTCAGCTGACGTTTTCTTAAAGAAAATAATTTCTCTGGCGAATGGGCGGGCATCCATTTGAGCTCAGACCAGTAACCCGAAACATGGTTATATTTTCGGAAGTTAAATAAAATTCGGATTCAGTTGTTGCCTGTCGTTGGCCTGTAAGTTTGTTTGTTTGTTTTAAATGTTATTTTTTTCGGTAAATAAGAAGTTTGATTTTTTCACAGCTTCAAGCAATACGATACCTTTACGCGTTCACGAGATGAATGGTCTTGACAGGCAGTCAGACGGACAACACAGTGAAACTGGGTGCATCTCATATGATATAAACTTATTTGGTATATTTTCATTTCAATAACGTTCACAAGATATAACAAACGTGAGATATACAAACTGTTGCTATAATTTCTTTACAAATAACATCTAGGTAAATGTTCTAAAACTTATTTCACATAATGTTTATTACTTAAAATGTTTATTTAACCTAAAATCATTAGATATATCGTATAAAATATATATTGATAGTAATGATACTATAATTATGGTTAAAACCCCGATTTCGGGAACCAATCATTTTCTGACATTTTGGTCACAAATATATAGACGGTTACTTGGTAGCATTTTCAATATTAAATTAAAATAGTGTCTTATAAGTCAACATGTTTTAGGCTATGAATGTAATAAGTTGAGATATGGCTTAAAAATGCGTTATTGTTTTCTATTTCATTATACAAGAAAAAGTAGCCCTACATGAAGCTAGGAAGATGAGATACATTCAATCAAAAAAGTATCGGGAATGGATGATTTGTTTATGGTTCCAAATTCAAATTTTAGATTTTTTTTGTTGTTGCTAGATTGGCACAACTGTTTTCCATTTTGGCGCGGAGTTCGATTTGCATCTGATAATTATATTAAACTAGCCGTACCCGCGCGGCTTCGCTCCCGCTCTTCCCTACTTCAGCCTACTATACCCTAATCTACCCTACTATACCCTACTCTACCCTACTCTACCCTACTCTACCCTACTCTACCCTACCCTACTCTACTCTACTCTACCCTACTCTACCCTACTCTACCCTACTCTACCCTACTCTACCCTACCCTACTCTACCCTACTCTACCCTCCTCTACCTTACTCTACCCTACTCTACCCTACTCTACCCTACACTACCCTACTCTACTCTACCCTACCCTACTCTACCCTACTCTACCCTCCTCTACCTTACTCTACCCTACACTACCCTACACTACCCTACACTACCCTACTCTACCCTACACTACCCTAATTTTCATTATTTTTTTCCATAAGAACCTTCTCCTCATAATAACGAACACAACAAAAAAAAAATTAGCGAAATCGGTCCAGGCGTTGTTGAGTTATGCGCTTACCAACACATTTTGCGATTCATTTTTATATTATAGATACAGTGCTGTTTTTAGTTATATCATATCTAGTGTGTATTGCGAATTTCATAATGGACAAAAACATCGAACAAAGAGTTTGTCGTAAATTTTGCATCGCCAATGGAATTTCGTGTTCGGGGTCACTGAAAATGTTACAGAAGGCTTACAGTGAATCGACTTTGTCAAAAACACGTGTTTATGAGTGGCACAAAGCATTCAAAAGCGGTCGAGATGTGATGGAAGATTTGCCTCGCTCTGGTAGGCCATCAATCTCTGCAACTGAAGTTAATATCGCAAAAGTGAAGGAAATAGTGACTGAAAATTCTCAATCAAGTTTGAGAGAGATAGCCGCCGAACTTTCTGTATCTCACGAGTCGATCCGTACCATTTTAACTAATCATTTGGGTATGAAACATGTTGCCGTTCGGCTAGTCCCAAAAGACCTGAATACTCTCCAAAAACTCAATCGCATGAGAGTCGCTGAGGACATGCTAGAACGAGTCAATTCCGACCCAACATTCATGAAACGCATTGTTACTGGCGACGAGACGTGGGTTTACGAGTTTGACATGCAAACAAGTCAACAAGCTTCGAAGTGGCGCCTTCCAACTGAACCGAAAAAACCACGTCAAAGTCGATCAAAAATCAGTCATGATGACTGTTTTCTTTGACTATCGCGGTGTTGTGCACTCGGAATTCTTACCGGAAGGTCAAACGGTAAATAAAGAATATTATTTGAGCGTTATGCGGCATTTAAGAGAACAAATTCGACGAAAAAGGCCAGATTTGTGGAATGAAAATTCTTGGATTTTGCACGACGATAATCTGCCTTCGCACAAGGCGATCATTGTGAACGAATTTTTTACCAAACACGCAACAAATACCATCGTACAGCCACCATATTCGCCAGATATGGCTCCAGCCGACTTCTATCTTTTTCCTAAACTCAAATTACCACTTCGTGGCACCCGTTTTCAATCTGTAGAAGACATATCAAAATCAAAGCATTTATTTCAAATAGGCCATTTACAGGCACTTTTGAATAGTCAAATGTCCGTCAGTCCTAGAAAAGTGAAGCTAAATTGCACGTTCCAAAGAGTAGGTCTCTATGGAGAAGAACGTGCAAGAAACTCCATGGACACTCTTTTAAATCATATTATGTGTTACATATAATGCTTGGTTACTTAATACTTGTTGCTTCTATCATGTGAGCACAATGTCGATAATGAAATAAAAATGTAAAATAATTATAAGATAGAAACTGAATTAAGCCACAGGCAGCTAAGAGGTGACCAGTCCCATCTGACGGCACCCGTTCACGAGCATGACGCGTGCATCAGCCCTACTCAGCTCAACCGTTTTGAAGGGAACTGAGCATGACAAGCTCTCAACTGCCATGCTCGTAATGTCAAAAAAAAACTACTGAGGTGTCAAGGGACACCCGGATGGAACGAAGTTCCGTTCTGGCTTGCTTTCTATAAGAGAGAGAGAGATAGACAGAGAAACATGCGCACGCCGCACGGCTTACAATAGCTTACTATACCAAAAATTGTCGTTACAACTTTTCGTGAGAATTTTTTCCGTCTAGCCAATACAATATAACTAAAAAATACTATCCTATTTTATGTACATTTTGACAGCACTATTTCAACATCTTCGAAACCATGAAAACGACACTCATGACGAAAAAGTTGATTATTTCTGACAGTCGCCATCTTAAATTTACATTTTGACAGCACTATCGGCTTCAACAACCTCAAAAACCATGAAAAAGACACCAATGACGAAAAAGTTGATAATTTCTTGCAGCCGCCATCTTGGATTTACATTTTGACAGTACAATCGGTTTCAACACCCTCGAAAATCACGAAAACGACACCCTTGACGAAAAAGTTGATAATTTCTTGCAGCCGCCATTTTGGATTTACATTTTGACAATACTATCAGTTTCAACACCCTTGAAAACCATGAAAACGACACCCATGACGAAAAATTTAATAATTTTTTGCAGCTGCCATCTTGGATTTATATTTTGACAGTACTATCGGTTTCAACACCCTCGAAAAACATGAAAACGACACCCATGACGGAAAATTTGATAATGTCTTGCAGCCGCCATCTTGGATTTATATTTTGACAGTACTATCGGTTTCAACACCCTCGAAAACCATGAAAACGACACCCATGACGGAAAATTTGATAATTTCTTGCAGGCGCCATCTTGCATTTATATTTTGACAGTATTATCGGTTTCAACACCCTCGAAAACCATGAAAACGGCACTCATGATGGAAAAGTTAATAATTTCTTGCAGCCGCCATCTTGGATTTACATTTTGACAGCACTATCGGCTTCATCAACCTCGAAAACCATGAAAAAGACACCCATATCGAAAAAGTTGATAATTTATTGCAGCCGCCATCTTGGATTTTGAAACAGCGTTTAAAAAATGTGAGTCCCGTACGGTATATCGAATTACCCTTGAACGATGTAACTGTCTACAGAAAGCATGGTTCACCGAGGAACGGTAATACGAAAAATCTATTAGTCGATACCATTATTTAACGACAGCACGTTTCGCCGAATAACGCTACATAGAATGAATGGTTGGCCGATACCAAGATTTGCCGATGTCATGGTTCGAGGCAACACGCTTGAACTAAATAATCCTTTACCGATAGCAATTTGCATCGAAAGCACCTTTTCTTACACCGCCGATCCAAAATAATTGTCTTTAGTTTCTCGCTCATACAATTTTGACAGGCATCGATTAAATTCCATTAACTGCTATTCCCATGCGTTTATCGTAGTAATTCAATAACAATAAAGTAAAGAAAATAATAAAACAATAAATTTGATTACTTTTATAATTAAATGGTAAATAACCACAGAAAAAAGGAAAATAAACAATATCTAGTAGTGGACAAATAGACAGTCGACCCCCCAGAGGTCTATGTAGGGGGGCAATGCTAATTACAATAGGGTTGCGCCCGGTGCCCTAAGGTGACGCTAGCGACATGATATTTTTTACCACCCTCATACCATTCAGCCCTCGGCGCGTATCCTACCTTGGCTTAGATGAGATCTCATAGACTCAAAGTCCAATCTTCGTATTCCTCTCGTCGAACCTTATTGATTGATACCCATGACATGATAGTTTGGTAAGAAATTGTCATCTCGCATTATTTTCAGCAAACCCTTTCATTTTATACCTAAATCATAGGGCTGCATTTCAAATAGCCAATCCGCCACCTTGGGACGGCCGCCATGTTGGATTTAGGTCACGTGATTATTTTTTTCGTATCCCATTTAGCAAACCCTTTCATTTAATAATCATATCATGGAGGTGCACCCTATTTCAAATAGCCAATCCGCCATCTTGGATGTCCGCTATGTTGGATTTAAGTCACGTGACTATTTTTTTCGTATTCCTGACAGCAAACCCTTTCATTTGATACCCATATCATGGAGGTGCATTGCGAATAGCCTGTCCGCCATCCTGGACGTCCGCCATATTGGATTTAAGTCACGTGACTATTTTTTTTCGTATTCCTGACAGCAAACCCTTTCATTTGATACCCATATCATGGGGGTGGATTTCAAACAGCCAGTTCGCCATCTTGGGGAGGCCGCCATATTGGATTTGTAATGACGTTTCTTAGCTAGTCATGTATTGTCATCAAAACTCAGAGCGTGTGCAAAATTTCATCCTAATCGAAGACCGGGAAGTGGGTCAAATTAAGATTCCAAGATTTTCTTACATACATCAAGTGAAGATAATAAAAAGCTTGTTAAGGCGTATAGTCCCTTGAACCATCTGACCGAAATTATGTGAACGCAACTCTCGCACTCGCCTAGGCGGCAGTACGCAAATCTGTGCATTTATTTGCGGCCAGCAGCGCCCGGAAAGCGCTTTAAATCCATTTTCTCTGCGAGATATTGATTGATTTACTTATGCAATGTTCACTTTGAAGAATATTTAACCACCAATTTTTATGTGTAAAAATGTTTCTAAAGGTCCAAGCCGTTTCGAAGGAGTAGGCAAAAAATTTCCAAATTGCTAAATATATTTTTTTGGCAAAAGTATTAATTGCACGAAAAAATCAAATGTTGATATTATTGTTCATGAATCTATGTATAATAAACATAGTTTTTTTCAAACCAATTGTCCTAGCCGTTACGGAGGAGTAGGCCTCAGAAAATCACTGTTTTATGGCACTTTTCGGGCGCTTGGCCCTTAATAAGGAACAAACAATATCGAGAAACACCGACTTCCGAAATTAAAATTATTTTGATGGTTTTAGTGTTTTTTTTAGTGAATTCGGTATTTTTTTTTTTGTAAAAATTATTTTAAATTAGGAGCCTATTCACTTTAGCCTTGAAGACACCTAAATTCTTACCTCTATCTTTAAGTTAAGTAACCATAAACTACTATTTAAGCAAATTCATTGTTATTATTTTTATCTTTACAGCGTTTTATGTTAATAGATGCTGCAGATTTCTATAAATCGACGACGAAGCACCAGTAACTTCTAACTGTCTGTGAAATCTGAAATAATAGTTTAATTCATGAGAATAATAATAACTTCTAGTTTAATTACACTTCTGGACACATCTATTGGCCCACCTTAGAGTTTAGGTTTCGATGGCCCCTACCGAAATATGATTGCTAGATTGAACAAAAACTGTTGATGCAGTTTTAAACCTGATACATTTTTTCCATCGTATTGTTTTAAATTTGAATTCAGAATACCATACGACATGGAGATGCGCCTTGTTAAAGGCAATTGATTTTTGAATAAAAAACATGTTTTATCAAATAAAGGTTTAATTTAATAACGCGTGTTGCCTCCATGGGCATCTACCACAGCTCTCATACGATTAGGCATAGAGTTTATCAACCGCTCTATGAAATTTTGAGGGATCATCTCCCATTCCCCTTCTATGGCAGTTTTCAACTCCTGCATCGTCTGGGCAACTGGCTGACGAGCCCTAACACGTCTTTTTAGCTCGTCCCACATGTGCTCAATGGGGTTCATGTCTGGGCTTCTGGCTGGCCAGTCCATAACTGTGTTGTTCACATCCCGAAGATATTCCCTGACGATGCCGGCCGCATGGGCTCTTGCATTATCATGCATAAAAAGGAAATTTGGGCCCACATAGTCCGCGTATGGTATCACGTGAGGTTCTAAGCACTCACGAATGTACCTTTCAGCATTTAATGTTGGCAGCCGTGGTCCTGTAACAACCTCAAGTTGAGTTTTGCCGCTCGCGGATATACCGCCCAAGACAGTCCATGAGCCACCGCCATAAGCAACCCTCTGTTCAAAGCAGCATTGTGCGAAACGCTCTCCCTTACGTCGGTAGACCTTCTTCCTTCCATCATTGCCATGTAACACAATTTTGGACTCATCAGAAAAGAGTACACGGCTCCAATCTTGCTGTGTCCAATTTAAATGACTGCGTGCGAAATGAAGGCGCGCTGTTCGGTGGGCTCGCGTTAGTTTGGGCCCATTAGCTGGCTTGTGTGGTACCATATCGTGTTCTTTTAACCTTCTCCGAACAATTCGAGCGCTCACAGATACTCCGTGGAAGTCGCGAAGTTGGTTTTGTATCTCAATGGAGGTAAGGTGACGATTTCTCAAGCTGGTCGTCACGATGAATCGATCCTGCCTTTCAGTTGTGACCCGAGATCGTGGCCTTCCTTGGCGACGAACAAAGCCGCCAGTCTCTAGGTACCTCCGATAAACATTTCGGACCGCAGATCGACTTAAATTAAGTTGAGCACTCACGTTTCTTTGGCTGTGTCCGGCCTGAATAAGAGCCACAGCTTGGGCGGCGACTTCAGGTGAAGTATCCATAGATTATTGATAGAACCTCACCTTAATGTTAAGAAAAAGTAATGTTTGTTGCAAAACCAAAGATATCAATCACTTTTTCAAGAATTAAATCCAAGTAAACCAATAAAACCAAGTTTTCTTAGTATTCGATTGTTTGATATCAACAAACAGGCTCCAAATTGTCTTTTGTTTCTTTAAATTCTGTGTTCGAAATTCAAAAAAAGACTATTGAATGAAATTGTGAATGTGCCAGGTTCAAAACTGCATAAAAACTTTTTGCTCGACCTAATATAAAATTTTAGCTAGGACCAAACGAAACTGAAAATACAAGGTGGGCCAATAGATGTGTCCAGAAGTGTATTATTAAATACTATTTTAATATATTTTATACAAGTGTTGAGTAACCATAATAATAAAATACTTGTAAAATAAAAAATAGACACGATGGTTTAGTTAGGACGTATTTTCACATTTTAATTTGATGTAGTTGCAACAAAAAAATGACTTCGGAGATTGTACTAAAACATACGAATAAAACGATTTAAATTCGCAGCGGGAAATTATGATTTTGTCGAAAAATTGTATTTAGAAGGTACTGGTACTTCACCGTCGATATATTCTTATACTCGTATGTAGGTATAGAAATCTGCTATTTTTAAACCATCACTAAGAAAACTCCGATTGCTCTCTTTGGTAAGCTTATTGAGAAATGTCGATACATATTAACTATAAGTTTATGAATGTATAAGTCTATATAATGTATTAATACTCATAATATCTTGAAGTTCTTTAGAACAGAATTGTCCTATAGTCAGAACTAATCTGTAGACAGGCTAGTAGAAAGAGATAATAAAGCCTCAATTTTTGTGCAATATCAAATACATATAAATTTGTAATAACAATTCAAGATTTAAATTAAAATTTAGATAAAAAGATATACAACACAAAATTTATAATTTAATAATTATTTTTTCATGCATATAAAAATTTATATTAATATCATTAAGGACCTCTCTACAGAGTAAAGGCCTCCTCCATTTTTCTCCATTGATCTCTGTCTAAAGCCTTTCCTAACCAGTCATTTCCCACTGTGTTCAGTATTTCATCGAGCCACCTCTCCCTTGGTCTACCTCTCTTTCTCTTTCCTGACGGCCCCTTCCAAGTAGTTATCCGTTTCGTCCATCTATAGTTATTCATACGTGCAACATGGCCAGCCCATTTCCATTTTAATTTTTTGCAGTGCTGTAAAGCATCTATAACTTTAGTTGTATTTCTCACATGTACATTTGTCCTTTTATGTTTCAACTTTATATTTAGCGTACTCCGCTCCATGGCTCTTTGCGTGGTTTGTATCTTGTTTCTTGTGTACCTGTTGAATATCCATGTTTGTGACGCATAAGAAAGCGAAGGCAATATACATGAGTCCAGTACCTTTTTCTTCAGTCTTGCAGGAATTCTTGACTTAAGAACTTCTTTAAAACTCCAAAATTTGTTCCAGGCCATGTTTACACGTCTAGTCAGTTCATCTCGATGTCTAGATTTTTTGAAGGATATTTGCTTACCTAGATATATGTACTCTTCAACATATTCCAGAGGACCGTTTTTGAGGCTTATCGGGATTTTTTTATTGTTTGTTATTATTTTTGTTTTTGTTGTGTTCAATAGCAAGCCAATTTTTTGGCTAACTGCGTCTATTTCTTTTACCATAGCTCCTAGCTCTGATGCACTTTCTGCAAAGAGTACAATATCATCTGCAAATCTTAGATTACTTAGGTAATTTCCGTCTATGCAAATGCCCTTTTTTTCCCATTTCAAATTTTTCATGATGCTTTGAAGTACGGTTATAAATATTCTCGGGGATAAAGGATCGCCTTGTCTCACGCCCCTGCCAATGTCAAATTCCGGCCCGGTCTTGTCCAGTATTACTCTACTTTGACTAATTTTGTAAATTTCCTTTATAAGTTCTATGGTTTCCGTAGGTACCTCGCAATCTTGTAAAGCTCTCCAGATACTGCTGTGGGAAATAGAATCGAACGCTTTGGCATAGCCTAAAAACGCCAGGTAGAGCGGGCGGTTCATTTCCTCAAACTTCTCTATCACTAATTCTAAGGAGTGAATGTGATCTATTGTTGAGTAGTTTCTTCTAAAGCCTGCTTGCTCTACCGGCTGATGTTTTTCGGTATACTCCGCGAGACGATCCTCCAAGCACGAAGCAAAAAGCTTGTACAGATTTGATTGCAAGCTGATCGGTCTGTAATTGCCAATATCAATAGGGTTTCCTTTCTTGTATAAGAGAATAATATCCGATTTTGCCCACTCGCCTGGAATTATTTTTTCGTCTAGTATTTTATTGAATAAAATGGACAAAAGAGGTACCAGAATGGGCTCTCCTGCTATAATTGCCTCGTTGGGTATGCCGTCAGGTCCGCTGCTTTTCTCTTTCTTCAGCGCTTTTATTTTTTTAGCTATTTCCTGCAGTGAAAATCTTTGCAAGGTGGTATCGTTTTGTTGTTGTTGCTGTAGAGTCTTTGCTCGCGATGGTGTCTTTATAGAGTATAGGTCTTTATAGAAATTAGTCGCTACTTTTATTATTCCTGATCTCGAAAACGTTTTCGATTTTTTAGCAGAGGTCGTCTGCAGGCAAGTAATCCATTTTTTTGAGGTTCTTAATTCTTTTAAGCCTTTTTTCATACTTCCTGAGTTATTTAAATGTCTTTCAACAGTTGATAATCTATGTTCTTGGTATTCTTTCTTAATAATTCTGTGAATGGTTTTATATAATTGACTCCTCTCTTGTTTTTCGTTTGGTGTTAAGTGTTTTTTATTTGTTAATTCTTTTCTTCTATCTATTAGAATTTTTGTACTATCTGAAATAATGTTTTGTCTTTTTCGCTTCTTGATAACATTAATGGTCGAATTGATACTTTCCTCAATTGCTTTTTTGATTTTTTTGTAACACATCTCTACATTGTCGTCGTCCTCTAGTTTTATGTTTGAAGCCTGTACTTTTAAAGTTTCTTCATATTGCTGTTGCTCTTCCATGGTGTTCAGTTTATATATTTTGTTTTTGTAATTTGCTCTAGTTTTTTTTTTATTGTTGGTTAGCAAGAGACTAATTCTGACAAGCCTATGGTCGCTTGGGAAGGTCAATTTATGTAACACTTCAACGTTGGTGACTTTGTCTTTGAGGTTAGATAAAATATAATCTATCTGACTTTTATTGTTCTTAGGTGACAGCCATGTCCATAAATTTTTGGTGTTTTTGTGGAAGAGACTGTTGATTACAAATAATTTATTTTCCCAACAAAATTGAAGTAGAGTTTCACCTCTTTTATCTCGTTTTCCGAAGCACGAACTGCCCAGTATTCTGTCTTCGCCTTTTAACTTACAGCCTATTCTAGCGTTAAAATCGCCCATAATTATAAGGTTGGTATTGCAATGATTTAAACAGTTTTGTATTTGTTCATAAAATTCCTTTAATTCCAAATCGCTAGCATCGCTGGTTGGGGCGTAAATTTGTATAATTGATAGGCTAGTATTGCCCAAATGCAGATTTAAAGTGCAGATTCTTTCGGAGACCGCAGTGAAACTTTCTATGTTTTCTTTTAGATGCTTTTTAATGAGGAAACCCACACCATATTGGCCTTTTGTTTCGCCATAATAGCAGAATATATGTTCATTGTCTTCTTCTATGTTGTATCCCGTTCGTCTGACCTCCGCCAAACCAATTATGTCATAATTAATCTTAGATATTGCTTGTTTAAGTTCTAGTAGCCTTTCATGTGACAGTAGAGATCGGACATTGTATGTGCATATATGTAGTGGGTGGAGTGGAGGGTTGTGGTCTGTGACCCCCGCGGTGACCGGCCGTGTTGGGGGACGTGGAGAGGTCGCTGCTTCTTGTCATTCACTGGCAGATGAGGAGCTGTCTGTCTTTTGGCGTAAATGAAGACTTGGTATTGAGGTTTCTTTGGTTTTTATAAGATATTGGTCCATTTTGTTTTTCTTGGTTGGATTCTTTGCGGTATAAGGTTTTCCACCCTTGACACATTCTGCTTCTGGCGAGAATGATAAACCTCTCTTATGTCGATCTTCACGATTTTCTTGTTGTACGTTTCCATTATCAGATTCAATGAAAGTAGTAGAAAGAGATAAAACACGCTTTTGTACCGTACTCTTCGGTACGTTTTTGATATTGACGTTATCAATCCAGATAGAGCTAGCGCAAAATAAGTTGGCGCGTGGCTGAAATTGGAAACTAATCGTTTGACGTTTATATATGTCTTGTGTCAGGAGAATGTGTTGTGTTCTGTGTTTTTTATCGTTTCTAAAGTAAATAGTTGTCATTATTATACCAAAAGTGATTAAAATTGCTAGCAGGGATATTATCTTGAAAGTCAAACGTGTTTGTGAAGAGTAATGAGAAAATATTGGGCCTACGGTACCATTTTCCAAAGTTAGACCCATTGTCAAATAATTTTTCAGGTGACCATTACAATAAAATTTACCTAAATATGCGTACCTGAACAGTACCTATGTGGCAAGCCAATAAAGTTTGTTGAAAATGGACTGCTACAATGTGCTTAAATCTTAATCAAGTGACTATCATGACGATATGAATTCTGCAAACTTCATCCATGAAAGAATAGTGCCAAATCTAAAACAGAATTGTATTGTTAAAAATGAAATTATACTTAATATCGAGAAATGCTTTCACATAAAATTCTAAAGAAACAAATCTGTATTACACACCAAGTATAAATTAAACAATAATTTTCTCACCAAAGTTGATGAAATAAAGGATCTGGGAGTGGTTTTTGGCCGGGCCTTAAAATTTAACTTACACATTGACAGAATGATAACGAAACAATTTAAAACACTTGGGTTCATCATTAGAAATTGCAAAGTATTTAAAAAACCCTCAACAAAAATAATGCTGTTCCAAACCCTTCTCAGAAGTGGGGTAGAGTACTGCGGCTCAATATGGAACCCCCATTATGACATCTATAAGGAAAATATAGAAAAGATTCAAAAGCGCTTTCTTTGGCACCTTTCGTATAGCTGCTATTTAGCTAGAAAAAATCCGAGATACTCCGATCGACTTCAGCATTTTAAATTGATTTCCTTATGCAATAGGCGGCAACATCGACCAAATGTTCTTGTATAAATTATTTAATAGAGAGATTGGTTGTTCAGAGTTGGTGTCAAAAATATTAATAAATGTAAAGAACTCCCGCCTAGCAAGTACAACCTGTTTCGCTCGCGACAAAGCAAAACCAATCTGGGCAAATGCTCCCCTCTGAATAGATTAACGGCCGAGTACAATGTAATTGCTAAAGCCTGCTCTATCGACATTCTACAGTTTTTTTTATTATTATTATCGATAGGCTCGCGTTTGACCACCATCTCACCTGATGGTAAGCGATGATGTGGTCGACAATGGAGCACGCTTGCCTAGAAGTAAGCTATGCACTCTTGACTGAAAGACCCCTAAGTTGTAGAAGAAACAAAAGTTTAAGAAAATTATCTTGGCCTAATGTAAAAGTTAACTGACATTTGATTTGTTTTTTTATTTTTTGTGTAATCTGGTGTAATCTAATTTAATTCTATCACTCAATAGTTCTTTAAATCAGTCATTTAATAATTCAATTTATTTAATTCAATTTGACATTCATGTATTTCTATAATGAAGTGTCCCTAATTATCAATTACCATTTATATTTCTTGTTCTGTGTTTTTGTGATGTTATTATTGCTGACATAATTTTAATTATTTTTTTTTTTCCTCGATATCTTATACAATTGAAAATTAACTTATTAATTTTATATGTTTTAAAATCAAATGTTTTAGATTAATGTAGTGATTGTCTTGAAGTGTTACATCACTTGAATAGTTATATATATAAAATGATCCTGTAAATTCCCAGTGCCTGTAATGCTGGCGATCCTAAATAAATAAATAAAAGGTATTACCCGTTTTTTTTTAAGTTTTTGAAAAAACTTGACGTCATACAAAAGCTCATTAAATGTTCAAGGCTAGGGCTTCTATGGATGTGCTTTTTTGTTTGATCCCGACATATCATTATGTTCCACGGTGACTCAAAAATGTGAAGAGTGTCAAGTTAGCAGCACTGTGAGTGAAGTAGTGCGTACCTTGCAGGCACCACCGCCATGCTTCTCCTTCCACCAGGTGTACTGCATCTCACTCAGCGTGCCTCTCTCCTGCAGGTTCAGTAGGCCCAGGTTCATGGCCTGCCGGAACTTGGAATCTGAACAAACAAATTGTAAGTATAAACATAAAAGTAAATATGAACATGCCGATGAGCTCAGCAGGCACTCACTCTTCTTCATGGCGATGCCGTAGCCCTTGCTGTCGAGCAGCGCCCCCACCTGCGGACACGTGGACGTTAGCGCGCGTTACTGCTGTGTGTGTGAGACCAAGGTCGAGCGGGAGACACTCACCTTGGTGACGCCACAGTTGCGTTCCGTCTCATAGTCGATGGTCGTCGACTCCATCAAGAACGCGTACTTTCCGTTCTCCACTCTGCAATCATTTGGTTTTACCTAGGTATGTGATAAGTTTTTAGAGAATTACTTTTAATTCAATAACTCGATTGAAAGGTTAAGAGTAGCTGTCGTGTGTTGGGGACTATTTGATCGAGATCTGTCTGAAGTATGTATATTTTTCTGTGATTACGCTCTATTCACATTCAATAAGATTCAAATAAGTACATAACCTAGGATACCTATTTACAAGGCATAGCTGAGTTACTACGATTGTGTTGCAGCACGGCAGAGGGCGCTCAACTCGCTGCGGAGCGCATGCGCGGAACGACCCGCGCAGACACACACACCGCGCTCGACGCCGTGTCGCGTCGCCGCGTCGTTTGCGTGAGTATAAGTAACGGTCAGCGAGTTGAATCTTTCCTATAACCTATCGGCCCATCACCTTGCTGCCCACCATCTCTAAGCATCTACTGCTGCGACACCTCACCCCGCACATCACTCCGCGGCTGAACAATTCCGGTTTCGGACGGAGCATAGCACGACGCTGCAGTTGTCGAGGGTACTGCACCTCCTGTCATCAACCATGAACAAGAAGGAGTACGGGGTAGCAGTATTCCTCGACATGGAAAATGCTTTCGATCGTGTGTAGCATGAGGGGATAGTTTATAAATTAGCCATCTCCATCACGCCCCGTAGAGCCGTAAAAGTGTTCCAAGCTTTCCTGTCTGACAGATGTTTCAGAGTAGTGGTCGACAGCGTGCTCTTCGCCCCTCGACCTATCCGAGTGGGCGTACCTCAAGGGAGCTGCGTTTCGCCGGCGTGTTACTCACGTTACACCGACGACATACCAACGACCCAAGACGCCACGCTCGCGCTGTACGCTGACTACGCCGCGTAGGTACATTACCACCTCGATGAATGCTAAGTACGCGGCGGTAAAGATGCAGCGCACACTAGACCTCATTCCCGAGTGGCTCGCCAAATAGCGACTGTCGATTAACGTGGGTAAGACGCAGGCGCTGGTTACGGGATCAGTGCGCCTTCCACCACGTCTGAAACTCAGCGGAGCCGAAGTCAAATGGACGCACCGGGGAAGTACCTGGGCGTGATCATCGACCGGCGGCTCACTATGGGAATGTAGTCGCGCAGGGTAGAGTCGTCCGCAACCAACTCAAGCCAGTGCTCTCGTCCTGCCTCCCGGCGCGCGTCAAACTGGGCATATATTCATATGTGCGTATATTCATGGTTCGCCCTCATAGGCATTTCTCAGGCAACCCACCCGCGTTATATTATTTAATATACTAAATTTATCATAAAATAGGTTTCATCCATTAAACAAACCGGTGAAGGTCGTTCTTAACCGTATCCTCTACTATCACTAGTGAGACGAGCCGCGATAGACTCCGCGAGCAACAACATCTTGCGAAGAATCGTCGACGCCCCTCGCTACGTGGCCAGCTTGGCCTCACGTCAAGCACTTGGCGCCGTGCGCTTGACGCGAGACGTCCGACCTGATTGCGGGCAGCGAGTCTCCACCATCACCCCACCCAGATTGACGCCTGGGTAGGCCATACCAGTCTACACGCAGCATACTAAAACAACAAGACTCTACATTTGTACGATCACCCGACAAGCGCCGTGTGCTAAGTTAATATAGGCACAGCGCGAGTCGACCATACATTCGCCTCTACACACGCGCTAGACTCATGCACCGAATAGGCAGCGCAAGTTTACTATTCGGTGCACGTGTACTGAGCGATGTTACACAATACAATGCCACTCACACACACACATAAGTCGTCCCTGCGGTCTAAACCGTAACCGGATCGCTCTGGAAGCGGGTCAGAGGGCGAAGCCCTGAAACCGCTTGCCACGCCCCCAGCCGGGGACGTTGCGAAAGCCACGATCGAATCTTTCTTTTTTCGGGCTGGCGTCGTTGCGTGAAGATCGCTACGTGTCGAGCTATGAGTCTCCGTCGCTCATCGTCGGGTATCCATCTCTGCGGCCTCGAAGATCTCACACACGACGTCGGCCTTGAGCCAAAACCGCATTGACGTCACTTTCCTATTTCTTATCAGAACGCGTACGTCTTTCTCAAGGCCGCTACTTACCGATTTCTTTGCCGGTGTTGTCGTGAAATGTACGTACGGTAATGGTTGTGCATTGTGTACATTACCTTATAATCTATACTTATAATAAATCTGTAGAAGTGAAAATTCTGTACATTGAAAGTATCAAAAAAATAAATGGCGGGGTGTGTTACTAGACCGACACCAAATCCAAAAATGTGATTAAAAAAATTTTTGTCTGTCTGTCTGCCTAGGCATCACGCAAAAACTACCGGTTCGATTACGATGAAACTTGGTAAAATTATTCTTTAATATCCTGGGCACCACACTGGGTACTTTTTATCCCGGAAAAGTATATACAATAAAAAATAAACTTAATTTTGCGGTTCGATCTCTAGACCCGATTACTGTATCAACCGCAAATAATAAGTTTGTCGTAGGTTACGTCACCCGCAGTGGAGTTCATTAAGGGGCGCTGCACACGGCTAAGATACTATAATATTTTATATCGCCCGCCATATCGCATACATACTCGTACAATTCAATGGACTATCACACACGACGAAGATAATAAATAATCTATACTAATTTAATATTATAAAGAGGTAATGTTTGTTTTTTTTGTTTTTATGTTTTTTTGTTTATAAGAAGTAATCTCTGGAAGTACTGGTCCGATTGCTAAAATTATTACACCGAGAGAAAGCTGCTTTATTCCTGAGTGACATAAGCTATATGTACGCGGACGAAGTCGCGGGCAAAAGCTAGTGTAGGATATATTGGTGTGGTTTGGTGGTCTGTTCAGGTAGTGGTGGTTGTGTGACTGGTATTGTCAAATTGTGCAAATCGTCCGTTGCGCTCGGCCCCCCCGGGCATAGTGGACTTATGCGTCGCTGCACTGCGCGTAGTTATGGCGTTGTGTTGACTGAGGCTAAATCGCTTCAAACCGGTTTCTGTTATGTTTTATGTTATTTTTTATACACTGAACACATATTTACACTTATTTACTGCTTTATCACGTATTATGTTTTATTTTCACACTAATGTAACCCTAATGTAATGTAGTATTGACACTAATTGTAAATTTATTTTTATCCGTTCACTCCAAATAAGGTTCAGTTGAAAACCAGCGTCAGACAACTACCTCGTAGTTGTCTGGCATTTCGCTGAACTGGACCTTTTTTGGCGCAAACGTGTGACAGACAATGTTACTTTTTATGTATTTTTTTGTTTTGTGCTTGTCTTAAGTTTTTGTTGTCTACAATGTTTTTTTGCGCCAAAATAGATACTTTTCTTTCTTTCTTTACATACTATTACAGACTTGCAGATTGTTCGACAGACTATGTCGTGATAGCCCAGTCGGCACTGGGCTATCACGACATAGTCTCTGGATATCGAGACGCACTGGAGAGCTCGTGGGTGTGCACGCTGTTTCAGGTCAGTCAAGCAGACTCTTTTCAGGGCTTATTGTACCCATTGTGTAGATACACGCGGAGCTTGTGGGAGAATCGCACCCGAAAACATACGA
Organism: Mythimna ferrago; assembly: GCA_910589285.2. Lineage (NCBI taxonomy): Eukaryota > Metazoa > Arthropoda > Insecta > Lepidoptera > Noctuidae > Mythimna > Mythimna ferrago. The sequence goes on from OU342684.1 coordinate 28,267,042, forward strand.
AGCCCTTCGTGTCCAGTATAATAACGCATTCAGGGCGCAGATGGGGCTTCTGCGACACTTTAGTGCCTCAGGCATGATTGCTGCTGCTAGCGTCGACATACTTTTATGCAACGATGAGTAAGCGGAGCGCATCTCTGGTGCGCAGGGTGCGCGGCTCTATCAGTGTGCTGATGATGATAAGCAACCGGCTCGACTGTCCTTACATAAGATGCAGCACTGACTTACATGTCACCCACAGTTGTCCGTAGTCAATGTAACTGTGTGTGTCCAATATTTAAATGTCGTTTGTTTGTTATGCCTAAAATGAGTCTTAGTTATTGTCATTAATAAATGATTTTATTATTCTTAACGAAGATGAAGAAAATTGAAGATTGTTTGGATGTATTACTTAGCGATACCCTCCCGGTTAGAGCCGGGCATCTTGCGCGTGCGCATGTGCTGGAACATCCGCTGGTACAGCTCGCTCTGCGAGTGCTGCAATTAAAAAACAATATTCTGGTCGAATATTCGTTAGAAAGCAATGAACTGACTTCTGCTTGGAACACATAAGCAGCGAGTAGGCTTCCACGATTAATATTGCAGTGAGTTTGTGACACTCAAGTATTGGGTTACATACGCACCTCGAAGAACTTGTAAGTGGAACCATTGAATTTAGCTCCGTAGTCAATGCCGAGCTGATTGTCGGCAAGTTCCTGCACGTTGTTGATGAGCTGGTCGGACGACTTCTTGGCTAGCAGCGTGGCCAGGTTGGCCGTGTACGAGCTGGTGATGACCAGCGCGAACACCCACCATACGCTAGCCACCGCGCGCGTGCTGTAGGCGCTGCGGACGCACTCACTTACTTAGATTTCAGGATGATTATGGTGTTAAGTCATTATATGTTAAAGAAATTATTCTGTTTTAGGTCTACTTTCTTACCCCAACAAACTTTCATTTTTACAATTGACCTTTGCCCCGTAAAATACTATTTAATAAGTAATATTGTATATTATTACACTGGCGCGATCTCCGAACCCTGCAGCAGCACGGCACCCAGGTTGAACCACAGCGCGTTGGCCAGCGTGAACTGGTTCTCGAGCGAAGGCGGGTCCTCAATGCAGGGGTAGGGGTTTTGCCACTCCTCGTGGCACAGGCGCCCCACCACGTACAGCACCAGCGACGTGCCCAGGTACGCGAAGCCCAGGCATAGCCACACCTGCGCCCATTCACAGAGTGTCAAGGGTCGTGCAAGTATGCTACATCGACGGTATCTTTCTTCAGTGTTGGAATGATCTTTTCCAGTTTGAGATATTTTACAGTACCGAGACTCGCAAGCCATCAAGGTACGGTAAAATCTCACATTAATTAAGTTTTTATACTCTTGTCCATCAAGATAGCTTAATGAATAGAGACGTTTAGAGATGGCATAAAACTTACGCCATTTGAGAAGGGCAGCAGGAAAGCGAAGATCTTGGGCTCGGGCGTCTTGGGCGTATGGAACAGGATCCCGATGCCAAGGTTCATGAAAGGCGTTGTAAAGTCCACCGCACTCTCGCGTTCTGCCGTGATGGTCAAATCCGTGATCGCGAAGTCGATGTTCTGCACAGAGAGAGGATACATGAAGCTGGTGTGACGTCACCTGGTGCTAGCCAGTGACTCGCGCACGCACGTCGTCGTCTATGAGGCGGCCCAGCATACCCGACCACCTGCCGGTGGCGTTGTCCCGCGAGCCGTAGTCCCCGTCCTCCTGCTCCACAAACGTGTAGTTGAACTGCAACAGCTTCGCCAGCCTGTCGATCAGCTCGATGCAGAAACCTGAAATCACACAAGGCTCTTAAAGACGGATGTTCTTATGGAAGACTAGTTATAAAACTGTATAATTAATTATGTCTTCTTCTTTTTCGACTTCTTAAACTCTCTGCTGGCAATCGTCAAATCCTCCAAAGTACTTGTGCACTTGGGGTTGAGGCACTACATCGTATAATTATGTCAAGCGAAAAGTCCTTCGGGATAATGTTGGCTAATTTATGCCAAACGGTTTGCAGCTCAACCTTACTAAATGCGAATTAAAGTAAATGTCTTTTTTTAGGTGGAAAATCATCCAATAACTTTTTTTTTTTTTTTTATAATTTTTTATAATTTTATTTAATATAACTTCTCGCGCTCTTGGGTGGAGTGCAAGGGGGCGTCAGATTTTTACTTTTTAACTTCCTTGCTTTTATTCCAGGACCATGGGGTTCTCTTTCAGACAACCCATGGCCCCATTTGGCTTCAACCCTGCTGGGCCGCCACGGTTTTGCTGATATCTCCTTGAGGTGCGCGCGTGGAACAGTACGCGCTGTCGACGACTCGAATTTGGTTACTTCGAGCGGTCACCCATTGCTCGCCGTCCACAAGCTTATACCTATGGTGGCTGCAACCCGGGTCGGGATCCCGGTGGCTGGGGCGTTTGAGCCATACCCTCAGGCGTGCGGCCGCTTCCTTCGCTAGTATTACTGGTTTGTAGAAGGAAGCGACCGCTTGCCATTCCTCCTTGCTCCGGACCATGGGCTGTACCAGGGTCGTTGCTGTTGATCGCCCCCCACAAGTACATGGCGACGCTCTGCCTAAGCGGGGCACACTTCTAAGTTTTCATTACTGAATGTCCCTCAAGTTACTCTCAATCTAATTCTTTTTTATTTTTTATTTTTAAATTTAAATCTTGCAATCGGTTGGATAACCATTAGCAGATTGTTTCTGGGAATAAATTGATGCAAAGGTTCATTCTTCCAGTGAAGAATCTGCCTTCTCATTATAATTATCACTCTGCTCTATTTAACAGAGTCCCAAATTTGGTGGCGTTTTAGCCTTTTGTGTGTTGCTGGTTCACTCAGAACTGTGGCTAGAGTGTTGCTATGTATCAACAGTCGATCTTTGTATGACTTTGCTCTGTGTTCTATTTCCTCCCTTATGGTTCCAATTTGTAGATGCTCATGTAGTTCAGAAGTTTTGATAAACCATGGAGCATTTGATATTATTCTGAGAGCTTTATTCTGGAATCGCTGAAGAATTTCCACATTTGAGTTCTTTGCTGAGCCCCACAGTTCAACCCCATATGCCCAGACAGGCTTCAGAACTGCTTTGTATATAAGAATTTTGTTTTCAAGTGATACATGTGATGTTCTTGCTAAGAGCCAGTTCATTTTTCGAAGTGTGATGTTTAGTTCATCACGCTTTTTTTCTATGTGGTGTCTCCATGTTTGTTTCCTGTCAAGATGTATGCCGAGGTACTTAGCCGTTACTCCATGTGGAAGTGTATCTTCTCCAAGTTTAACAGGTGCGGAATCATCCTTTCTTAGCGTGAATGTTACGTGAGTCGATTTATTTGCGCTCGCTTTTATTTTCCACTCTGACATCCACTTGTTGATTTGGTCGAGCTGTACTTGCAGCTTACGTGACGCAACATGGGGGTTCCTGTCATTACACAGAGCAGCTGTATCATCAGCGAAGGTGGTACAAAGAACTTCTTTTGTTGTTGGTAAGTCTGCTGTGTATATAAGGTAGAGCAGAGGACCTAATACGGAACCCTGATGTACGCCAGCTTTTATATCGAGAAATTTAGAGTACGAGTCATTAACTTTCACGCGAAAGATTCTGTCTTCTAAGTATGACTTTAATAGTACGTACAGGTTATGAGGAAGTTGTTTCTTAATTTTGTACAATAAGCCCTCGTGCCAGACCTTGTCAAACGCTTGTTGTACGTCCAGGAATACAGCTGAGCAGTACTCTTTACGCTCTAATGCCTCTCGGATCTTATTTACCACTCTGTGTACCTGCTCCACCGTTGAGTGCCCTATTCTGAATCCGAACTGGTGTTGTGGGATAATTTCGGCATTTTTAAGTATTTCGTCAGTAGGCTCAAGCCTACGAGCAGCGACTTTCTCAAATAGCTTTGACATGACAGGCAGAAGACTTATTGGCCTGTATGATGACACAAGGTGATGTGGTTTTCCTGGCTTTGGAATCATAATGATTTCCGAAACTTTCCATATGCTTGGGAAATGTCCAGTCCTTAGAATTCCATTGAAGAGCTGCGTTATGAAGACTATGGCCTTTTTGGGAAGTTGCCTCAGAATTTCAGCAGTTATCAAGCAGTATCCTGGCGCTTTATTTAGCTCTAGTCCTTTCACTATTTTCCAAACTTCGCGAGGAGAGCAGCACTGTAGAGGTGGACTAAGTTGGATGTCTGTTCCTAAATAGTTTTGAACCTCACAGTCGGTTGCCACACAACCTGTGTTGGGGGTAAATACTTTTGCCAAGAAAGATCCAAAGGCTTCAGCTTTTTCTTCGTCGTTTTTAGCCCAGTTGTTGTTTTCCAGCTTTAGAGGATGGTGTGCGGTTTGTGGCGCAGTTTTGCTATTTTTAACTGTGTTCCAAAGCGAATATTCGTTTTTTGATGTAGCGTCCAGATTTTCCAGCTTATTCTTTAAGGTCTCATTTTCGATATTCTTCAAATATAGCTTCAGATCAGCGGCTGCTCCATTGAAATCTCGTCTGTCAGAAGGATGACGACTATTATGCCATACTCTGCGAAGTCTTCTTTTTTCTAGCACCTTACTTTTTATCTCTTTAGTGATATTAATACGTCTTGGTTTGGTAGGAATTGGTGTGCATTTCCATGCTGCTGTCTGGATAAGGTTTGTTACGTCCTCGTTTGTTTTTAGTGGTACTTTTAGGTTCATGTTAACTTCCAGGTATTGCCTGAAGACAACCCAATCAGTTTTTTTATTATAGAGCTTTTCTTTCTGCTGTCTTTCTATTAAAGTAGTGCTTATAGTGGCTATGAGGGGGGTATGGTCTGAACTACTATCTAGGCAACTTTCAACTTTAAGGTACAAGTTCGACAGTCCCCTATACACAAAGAAGTCCAATAGGTCAGGTATCTTATTGGGATCTGCGGGCCAATATGAGGGTTCACCCGAACTCAGGACATGTATTTTGTTTATATCAAGACTCTTTTTCAGTTCTCTTCCTCGTGGTAATGTCAGTCGAGAGCCCCAGAAAGCATTCTTGGCGTTCCAATCTCCACCACATATAAATCTTTGCCCAAGAGTTCTGAGGAAGGTTGTAAAACTGTCTTCCTTTATGGTATGTTTTGGAGGACAATATATAGCAGTTAGGGTGAGTGAACTCTGCTTATCCTGAACCATTACTGAGGTGGCTTGTATGTAGTCTGTTTTATATTCCTCCAAAACGTCATGTTTGATGTGCTTTTTGATGATAACTGCCGTCCCTGCATGTGCTGTTCCATCTGGGTGAAAGGTTGAGTAAACGCAATAGTTTTTCAAATTAAAAATATGGTTGGATGTAAGGTGTGACTCTGAAACTAAAAGTACATCAATGTCATGTTGTGCCAGGAGTATTTCTACGTCCTGCTTATGTTTGATCAAACCATTAACGTTCCAGGTTGCAACTCTAAGTGTGGCCATTTTATCGTACAAGTTTACTGATGATTGTTGTGAGTAGATTCATCATTGCTGACATCTGGTCTATCAATTTATCTAACTTTACAGTCTGTTGTGTGAGTAGTAATTCTAATTTGGATTCATTTTTTGTGATATCGGCATACGTTGGTTTGTCTTTATTTTTAGGGTAATCATTTTGACGTTTGTTCTCGGGTTTATTTATTTATTTATTTATTTAACTATTTATGTACACACATAGAAATACAAGAAAAGAGGAAGGAAACAGAAAAAATAGTACAAAGGTGATGCTTATTTCTAATGTTGTGGTCTGTCTTCTTTTTTGGTTGAGATTTTAGGTTGGTCTTTAAACAATATATGAGAAGGAAGTCTGTGACTAGTTTTTCTATTTAGGATTTCTTTGTAAACAGCGCAACCCTTATAGTTAGCCGGGTGTGAACCTTCACATAGTGCGCACTTTGCCGGTGTGTTACGATCTTTCTTTGTGTACTCGGAAGTTTTGTGAGCTTCTGCACATTTCACACAGCGATAGGGCATCATGCAATAATTTTTCGAGTGCCCGTATTGTTGACACCGTTGGCATTGTGGAATCGAGGTTTTTCTCTTAGGCTCTTCTATCAAAACTGTTTTATGATATATCGATTTTATATTTTTAACTGAACTGTTATTCTGGTGGGGCACTAGATTGACAAAAAATGTAGAAGTTGGCTTTTTTTCTGGCCCAAACTTTACATTTATTATTTCTCCAAATACTTTGTTTTCAGTTTTTTCTATTTCCTCTATTATGGCACTATGCGGCGTTGAGTGATGTAGATTCTTGATTACAAAGCGGTAACATCTTTGGTCCTTTCTATTGAAGGTGTGTCCGATGAGACCTTTTTCTCGGACAAGAGTTAGAATTTTCTTGTATGCTTCCATATCTAATCAGTTTATTCTCAATTGATTCTTGACGGTAAAAACTTGATGTTTACTACCATTCACCACCATGTAAAACTGTAGGAATTAACATAAATTATCTAGATCAGTCACTCCCAAACTATGAGTCACGATCCGTTGTGGGTCGCAAGCGAACATTGTATGCACTCGGCAAAGTCGATGCCTAAGCTACAAAGACATCATTTACATTGAAATAGAGTTTGTATCTAACTAAGTAGGTACAACTGACTTGGAGAGGTTGTTGTACGGGTCAACCACCTTGCAGTACGTTTACCTGGGTCATCATTATTGCGCCACCCGCTCAGTATGTTTCCATCATTTATATTATTGCACTTACATCACAATAGTTCAGTACGTAATTCTGCGACATACCGTGCGCGTGACTCATAATCCCATATCGTTCACCATCCATCCTAGTATAAATTAATCTTAATCTTATATTTGTGGAAACTGACAATACAGTGAATTTATTAATCTTAAACTGACTTTCATCTCTTATCTCATCCTTTATCTCTATCTTACCCCAACCCTGAACAGTTGTTCTTTCCTTTATTATTTATATAGAAAAAAGGCGCATTTCTTCATGAAGACGTTTATCCCGATTCATAATTTTTTGTTTGGCGGATCACGGTCGCGGCGGAATATTATCTGTAAACCACTGATCTAGACAGTTCAGGTTCCAAATATCACGATTTTTTACCAGATATTGACTGGCAATTAGTTTTATTTGATAACACTTAGTACATAATTTCGGCAGTATCTGGGTAGTTCAAAATTGTCGATATCTAACGATATATTTCTGTAACCAACACATGTCTTATCCCTGGACAAATGACATTTTTCAAATAATTGTCTAAGTACAAAATAAAAATATTTGAAGTTCGTTCTCCTGATTCATGTAGCGCGTCCGTTGTCAATTTTCCAGAACAAAATGGTCCATAACGTATTTTCCTTTTCATGTATCATTATAAATCATAATCATAATCATTTATTTGTTATTAATAATATGGATACCTAATTACATAAATTTATTGAAAATTATAGCACAATTTTGCTAGCACAGACAACTCGTTCCCTTTTAATTTTCTTTTTTTCTGTTGACAGACAACGGAGTCAACAATACGACAAAGGGAAGTCTTAAGTTGGTTTTAAGTGAAACGCATTAGAGAATATAGTGGCTAATATGACACAAAATGATAGTCACTAGAATTAAGAAGTTCCTTCGCCGTAATGTTGGCTCCCCTGTCTGTCTAGAAAAAAAAAGAAGGGAAAAAAAGAGTTGTCTACTCTAGCAACATTTTTGCTCGAAATGCGAAACAAAATCGGTTTTAACGGTAGTCACACCACATTACGGAGAATTATGAGGGGATTGTGATTTTATTTAAAAAAAAAAAACCGGTCTAAAAGGAAGTTGTTTATGGAGAGGTACGATATTAGCGTATACGGTATTTGAACGGTGGCGTAGCGTTTACGGTATTTGAAAGAATTGCATGATAATCGAAATGGAGCTCAGCGTTGTATACCTACTTTATTCAAAAATAGTTTTTACAGTCTCCAAAAGACATAAAATACAAAATTATAATGCAATTGTTAAAAATAACGACATATCAGTAATAATCTCCCTAATATTAAGTAATTTCATTGCCAAAAATATAGCAACACTGTTTTTCCGTATTGCCATCATTACGGCAAAGGAACTTCTTATGTGAAACGCACTATAGGTCTCACCAACTTTAAATTGGAATATCTGGAATATCCAACAAGGTGGACTAGGTCAGGGTGACCAACAGTGCCAAACGGAACCCAGTGCACTTATATAAAGTCCGAAGCTAGTACAGTATTTTGAACTGTTTTCAATTGAAATAGGGTTAAACCAGTAGATTATAATTTAAATGAGGTGGGGCAGCTGTTGTAGCGCATAATCATGGACTGCCTCGTGGGCCATTTGTGCGGAGAGAGATTGAACATAGACGACAACCAGTGTGGGGTTCAGCAGGGGTGCTCTACCATTGACATTATAATGAGTGTGAGAGTCCATCATGTTTTGGTGGTGGAATGGCAGGAGAGCCTCTTGCGTCTTACAGCCGGCCTCGTTACCTTTGAGATGGTCCAATTAATGTTCACCGGCCGAGTATGACACAAGGGAAGAGCCGCGCCGTGCTTTTGGTTACCTATCGATGGCGACCGTGGTTTGTTCCATGATCGGCGGTGCAGAATAGTGGGATGCGGCGATTTCTTTCTTTGAGAATATTATCTCACAATAGGGGGCTGCGGAAAATCGAAGGGAGACCATTTGTGTTCTCCCGTCCCATATCAGGCAAAACAGGTGTCGGAGCCCCCTTAAAAATGTCCATGAACGACACATTCGGGGAATACGAACCAAGAAAGCAGACTGTAGCTCCACGCACGCTTCTCTTAGATGAATAGGGGAGTTAACACCTTGTTCTGCGATATGGAACGAGGCCAGCAGACTAGGCTAGTACTAGTCTGGAGTAGCACAAGTCCCACACACGCGCGCAGCCGGGCTGGTTTTAACCAGTATGAGCGTCACACCCTATGAGAATAATCTAACTGGAAACAAAAAAGAAAAAAGGTAGACCACAGCCCAACCACATCGAACGTCGCGTGTAAGTTTACGTTATTTCATTGAACTTTTCTATAACTAATCCATTCGCAATGCAATAGATGAGTAAGTGAATACATCACATACTCGTCTATTGCAAAATATGGTAACGCCAGCAGACGCTATTGGGAAATGCTTCATGCTCTCTTTCGTGGGTATATTATGATAACTGACTGTTATTTTTTTTTATCAATGTAGGTAAAACAAATGTTAAAATATTTAAGTTGCTCGACAACTTGTTAAAATAAATCAATTAAAAGTATACATATATCGTTTATGTGTACCTTCATAGCGATCGTTCCCAGATAATCGCTCCGTAGATTCTTGCATCATCACGTACGGTTTGTTCTGAAACAAAAAATTAAAGCAGTGTCAGGACTTTCTCAATGTAAAAATGTACTCACGCATTTAAGAGCCGGTTCTAGTCACTGAGTATTTTGAATTCCGCTCGGGTCTACGTCGATAGGGATAATCGTCGGTTGCTACCACGTTCTATTTAAAGGTGTCTAAAGGGTCTCTGCGAATTGGTTCCGACTCCTCGTACGCCTTCCAAACGTTTTTTAGTACTGATTGACGAAAACCTGGTCTGGTTTTCGTCAATCAGTACTAAAAAACGTTAATCATCGTATTAGACGGTAGGTTTTTCTTCAGTCAAAACATTGACTGTGGCAAAATTGACATGTAATGGACGCCTTACGCACTTAGGAATCTTAGGGACGAATTGAATATAGAACAGTTAAAGGCTGTATAAATTATGCGCTGGTCGAGTCTAGGATACGGTATAGCATCATGATGATAGTTACAACTGACAGAAAACTTCCATCCTTCAGAAACGAGACATAAGGAGTCAGAACTTCATAAAGTGTCTCATGCAGAGAAAACTTAAAAAAAATAGCAATATTAATGGTTCCTAGTCTATACGTACTGTTCCTTTTAAGTCATTTTGTCCAGTAAATGCAGGAGTTTGAATCACAAGAGGGACGTGAGATCACTGTGGGATTTGGAGGCAAAAGTACTTGCACACATGCATGATCTGCGCGTGGAGATGCAACGCCGGGGCGAAACTTCACTGCCGCGCCAAGACGCGACATGGTAGACAGAGTTCTGGCGGATCTCATGGTGGAAAGGCGACAGCGTCTGTGTCAACCCAGTGCTAGGCGTGCTATAAATATGGCGGTAAGTCCTATCTTTGAGGAGTGGCTGGAAATACGCATGACGGCATGATGCATGTCCTCATCGGACGTGGTCAGTTTGGGAGATTCCTGCACCGGATTCGTACGGAAGCACACCATTGTGTGGACCGCCCGGAGGACACGGTGGAGTATACGGTAGAAGTGTGCCCCGCCTCGGCAAAGCACCGCCGTGTCCGGTAACTGTCCGGACCGAACACACGTCGTTGATGGCGCGTAGGCTATGGCCCCAGTAGGGTCGAAGCCTGCTGGGGCCATGGGTGACGCGAAAGATATCCCCGGGGCCCTGGAAAAATGGCAAATGAAGGGACAAGAGTGGATTTTTAGTCAGTAAAAGTCCTACACGCCCCCTCGCTCCGCTCAAGGGTGACTATGATGACTTTCCCACCTAAACAAAAAGTGGAACGTGAAATTAGAGATAGCACGTGAAGAAAAATTTGTAAACAACAAATAATAATAATAAATTTGTTTATTTTGCACCACAAAATATTACATTTTCTGCATAAATTTTAGTTGAATATAGGGGTGGACTGGAGCCTAAACTAGGGAAGCCCTGTATTTCAGGTTTCCAGGACACTCACCCGCAAATTAGAATTTACTGTTGCAACGTGTGGTACCTGTACTTAGGTACCACAAGAACTGGTAGAAGGAAAACAAAAATAAAAATAAGGGGGTAAAACAAGAAATAACAAAATAACCGTGAGTGAACGTGTGATGGAGTGAGAGTGCGTGTGCGTTGTGAGTGTATGTGTGTGGGCGTTGTGTGTGTATGTGCGTATGCGTTGGGTGTGTGAGAGATAATGCTACTTTATGATATTTAAGAAGGATTCTGTGTCATCATAGCTTAGATTCAGTAAATAATTTCTAATTGAACTATTTGTTTCATGTAAGTTTTTTGGAAAAATGTTCAGCAATGAGTTAATCTTATTATAATTATAGGGAGCAAGGAAACATGATTGTCGTCTAAAGAAAGCAGTGCGGTGTGAGACCGATTCGCACACCCTGTTTCTTCTGCGTGCAGAATACGTAGTTGATTGGTCATATTTAAGATCTTTATGTTTTCGAAGTGTTGTACGCAGAACAAATAATTGTCGTACTGTTAAGACATTGCATTCTTTGTAAAGATTTGCTGTAGGATAGCGAAAGGGTTTTCTTAGCATTACCTTAAGCAATGATCTTTGTACGCGTTCAACGAGTATAAGTTTAGTTTTGCATGCACCGCCCCAAACTAGTAAACAATAATCAATTACTGATTGAACCAGAGCAAAATAAATTATTTTAAGCAAAGCTGGTTTCAGTATGTTTCTGAGCTTTTTAAAAATCCAAATCATTTTGCGAGTTCGTGCTGATAGGAGATCTAGTTGAGCATTCCAGGATAATGATGCATCAAGTTGAATACCGAGATACCTAATGCTATTCGTTTTTTCAAGTGACAAACAAGAACACGTTATGGAATTTTTGTTGTTACATGAGTGAAGTTGTTGGTATCTGGATGTTTGGGTTTATTGATTGAAAATGTAATGAATTTAGATTTTTTAATATTTAGAGTAAGTAAATTTTTGTTAAACCACTGGAAAGTTTGACGAAGTCCATCTTTAGCAGAATTACGTGCCTGAGCCCAAGTCTCTCCCTGGAATAACAGAGCGGTGTCGTCTGCATAGAACACTTTTCCGTTTATAGGAGTATAATTACAGAGCTCGTTAATGTATATCAGGAAGAGACTTGAGCCAAGCACACTGCCCTGGGGAACAACGCAAGTGATGGGTAAAGGGCAACTGATGTTATCTTCGTAGTTTGATATCTATCAGTTAAGAAATTTTTTAGAAGTTCGAGTGATAGACCGCGTATTCCCATCATTTCTAGCTTATTTAGTAATAGATGAGTAGAGACTGTGTCGAAAGCCTTTGCCAGATCTAGAAAGACGCCTATACATTTCCGTCCACGGTCTAGATCACTTGCAAGGTGATTAGAAAGCTCCACCACTGCATCTTCTGTTGATTTTTTGGGCTAGAAGCCAAACTGTGATTTTGAAAGAAGATTTTCTTTCTCCAAATATATCATCAGGCGTTTATTGATGAGCTTTTCAAGTAATTTAGACATAGCGGTAAGCACTGAAATTGGGCGATAGTTTTCGACACAGTCTCTATTCCCACCTTTATGGATGGGGTGTACTACAGAGCGTTTAAAGCATCTAAAACACCCTTTTTTTTTTTTTTTTTTTTTTTTTTTTTTTTTATTGTTGTTTGGGTCGCGCTTGACCGCTATCTCACCTGATGGAAAGCGACGATGCGGTCGACGATGGAACGCGCTTACCTAAAAGAAACCTATTCACTCTCGACTTAAAGATTCCCGGGTTGTAGCTATCAGGAAACACAGACTCCGGCAAGGAATTCCACTCCCTAGCCGCACGCACAATGAATGTGTTCCCAAAACGTTTTGTGCGTGTTGGTGGGATATCCACCATATACCGGTGGCGCATAGCCGTACGTCTGGTAGTCCGATGATGAAACGGGCTAGGCGGAATTAGGTTATGCAATTCCGACGCACACTCCCCGAAATGCAACCGGTAGAAAACCGACAGGCTAGCAACTCTGCGTCGATGCTCAAGAGTTTGAAGCCTCGACTCGACGAGTGTATCATCGCCAATTATCCTCCTGGCTCGCCTCTCAATTGCCTCAAGTGCATCAAGCTGGTATCGGGCAGATCCGTCCCAAAGATGAGAGCAATACTCCATACACGATCGAACTTGCGCTTGATAAAGTTTGAGCAGCTGTTCCGGCGTAAAGTACTGTCTGACCTTTGCGAGAACTCCCAGCTTTTTTGCAGCCAGTTGAGCCTTTGCTTCGATGTATGGCCCAAAGTTGAGTGTTGATGTCAGCGTAACACCAAGAAGGTCAAGATGGTCGGTTATCGGCACGGTAACACCCCGGAAAGTTGGAGCAGGACTGAATTGGCTCCTTTTAGCGGAAAATAGACACGCCTGGGTTTTTGCAGCGTTGAACCTGACCAAATTGGCATCGCCCCATTCGGAGACTGCCTCCAAGGACAAGCTCAAGCGCTCAACCATAGCCTCTCGAAGAGACTGGATCTGTGACCCACTAGCTCGCGCGCTGGATATGTAACTCTCAGCAACAGTGCTGTCGTCTGCATACCCAAAGGTACCGGGCTTAAACAGATCGTTTATGTGCAGCAAGAATAATGTTGCCGAGAGTACTGACCCCTGAGGGACCCCGGCATTAATAGCCATTTGATCCGACGAGCAGCCATCGATAACCACTCGGATGGACCGGTTATTCAGGAAGTCTGCGATCCAAGCACACAATCCAGCGGGTAAACCGAAAGAAGGAAGCTTACTAATAAGGCCTTCGTGCCAAACCCTATCGAAAGCCTTCGAAATATCGAGGGAAACGGCAAGCGCTTCCCCGTGCTTCTCGATGGCCTCACTCCAGATGTGGATGGCATACGCTAGAAGATCTCCAGTTGACCGATTTCGGCGAAAGCCGTATTGACGGTCACTGAGAATATCATTAGCTTCTAGGTATGCCAGGAGCTTAGTGTTGAGTACACGTTCCATAGTCTTACAGAGAATGGACGTTACTGAGATTGGTCGGTAGTTAGCTGGGTCAGCACGACTCCCTTTCTTGGGCACGGGCTGGACATTAGCTTGCTTCCATGCCATCGGCACTTTTCCAGCATCAAATGAAAGCCTAAATAGGCGTGTCAGAATCGGAGACAGTTCAGGCGCACACGTTCTCAGAACAATTGCTGGTATCCCGTCCGGACCGCTAGCCTTGTTCACGTCAAGGTTACGCAGCACCCTACGGACGTCCTTCTGATGGATGCGAATATCTGACATACTCGCATCGCAAACATCAGGATGAGCAGGGGGCCGCGCGTTACCTGGGTCTAGACGCGAAGATTCCGCAAAGAGTGAAGCAAACAAATTTGCTTTCTCCTCAGCGGTATGTGCCAGCGACCCGTCGGGTTTCAGCAGTGGCGGTAGTGAGGGGCGGCAGAAGTTCGATTCAACCGACTTAGCCAGGGACCAAAACGCCTTACTACCCGCAGGGTATGAAGCTAGTTTGTTCCCGATGCGGCTAATGTGGTCGAACCGAGACCTCCGCATCACCTTCTTGCAAGACTTGGCAGCTCTGTTGAAGGCTCTCTTCTTCTGGCTTACGTCATTCGTCTTGCGCATACGAGCGTCGGCCCATGCCTGATATGCTGCGTGCTTGAGCGCGTTAGCGCGGCCACACTCCGCACCAAACCAAGGGTGAGCCCGGCCAAACATGGTTACGTCGGAGAATGGAATATAGTACTCCATCCCCCGCCGCAAAACATCCGTCACAGCATCTGCGCACGACGATGGATCTCCCGAAGAAAAGCAAGTAGGCTGCCAAGGATAACATGCGAAGAAAGATCGCATGCCATCCCAATCTGCTGACCTGTATCGCCAAACCCGCCTGGTGCCTCTAGGGCTGGGATCGGGCGGAGAGTAGACTGATACAGATTTCACCAGACAGTGGTCGGAACTACCTAACGGTGATGATATTGCCACTGAATAGCGGTCTGGATCTGTTGTCAGCAGAAGGTCTAAGCAATTGGCCGTGTGCGAATCAACGTCCGGCACCCTTGTTGCTCCCTGGACCAGCTGGGTGAGATTTAACGCTAGCGCAAGCTTTCGCGTCTCTCGACCAGCATGGTCTGTGCACTGGTATGGGAAGAGCCACTCCTGATGGTGTGCATTAAAATCCCCCAGTAACACCAATTGTGCAGAAGGGTACCTCTGCTGAGCCGCATCCGCCGCCTCACTAAGGTACTGTATGAGCCCGGTCGTCTCCTGATCGCCACTGTGCGAACGGTAGACACAAGCATAGATAATTTTATCCATGCCTGTGTCCACCAGAGCCCAAAGCGTTGAGAACCTGGAATCTTCAAGGTTGCGGAGACGCCGATAGCAGATGTCGTCCCGGGCGAACAAACACACTCCAGCGTGCGGTTTAAAATTGTGCTCCAGGGTAAACCCTGGGTAAGACAGGTACGACACATCTGACGGTTTTCGTATCTGCGTCTCCGAAAGAAAAAAGAGAGATGGTTTTTCAGTCTCCAGGTGATGATGGACTGATGCGAGATTGGAGTGCAGCCCTCTAATATTGCAGAGGTGCACTTTAAGTGAGAGGGAGTGCAGCCGCTGTTTGACATATCTCTTTTTATTCCTTGTCATATTGAGAGTGAGGTAGGAGAAGAGAAGGAAGTAAAATGGAGTCCCATGCAGCTAGCCTTCAGTCATGTACTGGCAGGACAGCATCATTGGGGTACTAGTCTGGAGACTGCGGGGACGCCCGAGCCCCCCCGGAAATGACCATCGGGCCCTCTCATCTGGTCGCCAACCAGCACGATGGTGCATTCCGGGATTTTTCGCTAGTTGGCGGGGCAGCCTTTCATGTGTGGCTGGCACATTACTTGGGCCCCCAACTAACTGCGGTCGGCCAGCGGTGCACCGTGCCTCGGATCCCGCTACCCTCCACGACTAGTCTCCCGATACGTCAATACCAGCACGAGTCTGGCTGGTCTGCAAGCATTGGAACTGCCACTTTGACCCAACTCCTCTGAATCGGCTACACCGGGCATCGTACCGAAACACGGCTAGGCCGCTTGACGGTACGCCTTTGCCCAGTGGGTGGTCACAAGCCGTCGGTCGAAACCTACCACCAGTTAGTGTCACCTGATTAGCACCACCCGGGGACCACGTGTAGGGCCTAGCAATGGGTATCCTCCTACGGACGCGGGTGACTCAGCCCCCAAAACTCAGCCCGCCCTTGTTGAAACAGAGGTTAAATATGTGTGTTAGTATTGGACTGATGATATTTTTAGTGCGTTTTAGTAATGCAACCCGTGGCAGAGTGATTTTTAAGGTTAGCGATTAGAGCTTCGACTTCAGCACTATCTGTATCAAGCAAGACAAAAGATTTTGAGTGAGAATAACGTTTAATATCGCAAGTTATTTTGGATATGTCAAAAACTTGGGTAATTTTGTTTGCAAGTTTTGGTTCCACTTCAGTAAAGTACTGATTAATCATTTCACCGATGAAATTGGATCATCCGGGCTAAGATTTAAAAGCTCCACAGCTGGGTTATGGTCTTTTGAGGTATTAGTTATTTTACGAATAGCGTTCCATGTATCTTTTGGGTTTTTACATTTATCGATAGTCGAGCTTTCATAATTATCTTTAATTTTAGTTAAAAGATCGTTACAAAAGTTTCTGTATCTGCGGTAGGATATCTTTAATATCTCATCTGATGGCGAAGCTTTAATCTTATTGTGAAGAGCATCACGATGTTTTATACACCTGAGTAAGCCAGGCGTTATCCATGGCTTAATGATATTCTTTCTACTTGAAATTTTACGCATTGTAGTGCTGTTTACTAATACTTCTTTTGAATGTTGGATTAAAGTCTCAGTAGCTTGGTCGGGATCATCAATATCTAAAATGGACGAAAGATCCTTGTCATTTAGTGATGTGAAAGCCTTTTCATAGTCAATAATTTGTTTTAATTTAGGGGTAGCGGATTTTTTTGGAATGGTTAAATTTAATAAAACAGGGAAATGATCGGTTATATATGTTATAATTACAAATGTTTGTGCTTTGCGGTTAGTTTTAAGGTTAATGTGATCCAAACATTTAGATTCACGAGTAGGTAAAGTGTGAGCAGGCAGAAGGCCATTTACAGCCAAAAGATTTAAGTACTCGTTACTTCTACGGTCTTCGTTTAAAGGTTTGATGTCTATGTTGATATCACCGACAACAGCAATTGTTTTGAATTCGCTAATGGATTTCAGAATATTTTCTAGAGAAGTGAGGAAATGGTCAATAATTTTATAGGAGGTGATCTGTATAAACAAACAATGGCAACGTCTGCCATTTTTAATAACAGACAATTTGCATCGTGGAAGACTGGCTCTGACACCACAATGTGATATATCTTTTTGTATATATATAACAACACCATCATTCTGGTTATAACAGACAGAAGTCCGTCTAATGAAAGCGTGACCTGAGAAAAGGAGGTTACAACCAAAAATTTTGAATGTGGTATTATTGAAATAGTAGGAGAAAAAAGTTTTGATACTAGAGTATTTTTTGTATTTATGACAATTGTATACCTAATAGTTGTATAAGAACTTAAATCCTAGTCAAAAACATGTGTGTGGACTTAATTATTTGGTGGGTGTATGGTAAAGATCAATAACACACAAAATTTTAGTTATTATTCCAAATTATTTTATTTTACCTGATCTCCCAAATGTCGCCATATAATATACAAATAATATTCTTTATTTAACATTTGGCCTTCTGGCAAGAATACCAAGTGCACAACACCGCGATAGTCAAATAAAATAGTCAACATGATTTCAACTTCATCACTCCTCGCCAACACTAATAATGTGTTTCAAGTTTGTTGCGTTGGAATCGATTCGTTTTAGCATAGTGAAAATTCAGATCTTTTAGGATTAGTCAAGTGGGAACATGTTTTATACTCCAGTGATTGTTTCAAGAGATACGGATCGACTCGTGAGACACAAAAAGTTCAGCAGCTATCTCTCTCAAACTTGAACTAGGATTTCAGTCACTATTTCCTTCACTTTCGCGATTTTAACTTCAGTTGAAGACTTTGATGCACTACCAGACAGAGTGAGGCAAATCTTTCATTACATCTCAACGACTAACGCATTCTATCACTCACTAGCATGTGTTTTTGATTAAGTCGATTCACCAAATGCCTTCTTTTTTCTATGTTTTTGTCCATTATGAAATTCGCAATATGTCAGATTATCTAAAAATATAAGAAAAAAAATATCATTATGTCCTAAATATAAGCTAATAATATTAGTCGACAAGGATCAAGATTATAACGTCATACTAACTTAAAAATTCAGAAATCGTATATAAACATTGTTGGTTTCCATTGAAAACACTTTCTTTCTCTGCTTGTTTTTATTTTAATTTATTAACCATAGTGTGTAGCAGTTGTTGCACGTTACTGTTTATTGTTTTTCCCATAATTAAGCAATTATTCTTGAAAAATAAATATTTGTTTCCAAAAACTGACAATTGCAACCATAGACTTTGACGTGATTTTTTCGGCAAAACAATGTTGCCAATTTAATTTAAAAAAAAAACTCCAGGTTACGCTTTCAGTAGTTCTAGTAGATTTTGTAATTATCAAGTTGAGGTGGGGGTTTGTGTTCAGATAACCAGCATTCCGTAAATACCAATATATCACATTCAGTGCCAAACTGATTTAAGAAAACTAAAAATTGGTCCAAATTGCGATAGATACTTCATAAGTTAAGCGTAATAATTTTAAGGCTGTTTTTGGTATTATCAAGTTAGTTTATACAGTTGTTAGGCTCAACTGTTGCAGATTCAGAAACCATTGTATTATCCAATTCAATTTGAATATTATTTACAGTGTTATGCGTCATTTTTAAGACGTTCAAAGCCTGATACTATTTTCGGAAACGATGAGAGATTAACAGTCCTTGCACACGCTCATAGTTTTATACCGTTATTTGTTAAGTGAATCTGTTGCAAAAAGGGTTTAGAGGAAAAATAATCTCCTTTTCCTTTGAGAATAAGTATTTTCACCTTTGAAAATAATAAGCTATAAGAAATAGGTAGGCTATGTAGTGTGTTGTTTTTGATGAAATAGTGTTTAGTGTATTTATTGACTTTAGTGTATATAGATATGTTTAAGTGTGTGTGGTTATAGAAAGTGTGTGAATATAACAGTGCATGCAAACCTGTGTACAAAATGCAATTAGTCTTTTCTTAGAAACCAGTTGGTTGAGATCCTCTTCATTGTTCAGCCGAAAAGCTTTCGAGCCCTCTTCCTTCTGTAGATATACAATGCCATGTGTAGTCCAGCAGAATTTGTAGTTGTGCTCTTTTACAAAATTACGAGCTATTGCAAATGTGACTGTTCCAATAAGATCCTAGGCTGATTAAATTTTCATTTTTCTTGAATTTCCCTACATAAAGGTATGAAGGTCGGCTTCCCCCTGAGGGGAAGAGGACGAGCTCCCCCTCCGCTCGTCCTTATAGCTTTCAACCAGAGACCTGGACAGCTCCCACCGACAGTAATGGATTTCCAAGGAATATGTCACCTTATCCCGACTTAGAAAGCTAGGGGATTAGGTGGGGAATTGAGAAAAACAAAGGTAAAATCAAATAGGGTTGGAAATCCAAGGGATAAGGAAGGATAATCTACTTTTCTTTTTAGTTATGAATATTATGAGACTGAGAGGGCTGCAAAAGGGTATATGACACGTGACGCTTGTATTTGCAAGTTAAATTATTTTAGAAACTACTTTAATCCATTTCGCTCGTACGTGTCCTGACCAATCCTACGGCAAAGGGTTGTGAGGCCTCCGCTATTGGATAAGACACACTTCTTCTACATTTGACTCCTTATAACGGCCTACTCACTCTTCACTAAGACAATACAAAACTTAAACAAGCGTGACGCATCGTCAGTCGGGCGCAGAACTATTTACAGTCGCCTTGCTAGACGCCGAAGTGGTTTTCAATAAATCAACACTTCTCACTTCCTTACTTAAACAGTATGAGGACATGAAATCAGCGATCGAACGCTTGCAAAATGAACGATTAACTCAGCGCAAATGCATTGAAAGCTTGGAAAGGAAAATACAAGACTTACACTTAAAAACCCGGTCATCAAGCATCGAAATAAGAAACATTCCTCAGGCTGAAAACGAAACTTGTGAGGACCTCTCCAACGTAGTGTGCAGAATTGGTCAGGCCATTGGCATAACAACGTCAGCTTTAGATCTTCGTAACATCTACCGCTTACCTGGTAAGACTGAATCTGTCCGAACTATTGTTGCCGAGTTTAATCACGTTCAAATGAAACAGAGAACGATTGCCGCCGTTCGGGCTTTTAACAACCGTAAAAACAGTTTTGAATAGAAATTAAACACTGAAATTATTAATATCCCCGGTAAAAGACAAGCGATCTTCGTGAGTGATCACCTGCCTGCAAGCTCCAAGAAACTCTTCCACCTCACCAGGGAATTCGCAAAAAATAACGGCTATAAGTTCTGTTGGTCCTCAAATGGCAACATATTCATACGTAAAGAACAGGGGGAAAAACAAATTCTTATTTCCTCAGAACAATCACTGTTAGATATACGCGGTAGTGCTAAGTGACTATCACTCTTCTTCGCGTCACCAAATTATGTTATTTTATACATTTTCGAGACAACAGACCTTGTAGTCTTAGCCTTAATATACCCGTATTTTGTCGACCGATTTCTGTTAGTAATTAAATCTATGGGAAAAACCAACAATTACTTCAAAATGATCATAGATACAACACATACTCACACACTCAAAATTACACAATAAACACAAAATCTGAATAATACTCAAGCGCCCCATGTATTTCAGTATATGTATACGCTCGCGTTACATCATAGCTTAAGAATACGTTTACGGAATGTGATCCTTAAAGATATGCTCTATTTCCTCAATGGCTAATTCCGACCACATTTTAAATATAAATAACGACCTTGACTCCTGTATTTCCGAAAATTCATACATCTGCTTTCCACAAGAATGTACAAACTACGGTGGTAATTCAAATCGAGAAATAAAAATTCTTCACATAAATATCCGCAGCCTTAACAAAAACTTCGACCAACTCCGTAAGTTAATATCGCTTACAGGTGTTGACTTCGACGTTATCGTTCTCACAGAATGCTGGCTTAGCAAAGTAAATAATTTACCTATCTTGGATGGCTACCTCTCATACCTTACTAAAAATACAAATAACCAAAATGACGGCATAGTTATCTACACAAGTACAAGTTAAAATTGCTCAGTACATGAACCAGTTTTTAAAGGTGCAAATTGTCTGATATGTCGAATAGATGATGTCCTAGAAATAGTCGCGATATACCGATCCCCCTCGCTTAAGACTCGGAATCACTTCGATATCTTCATTGATAGCCTAAATGACGTGTATACTGGATTAAGAACGAAAAATGCTGTTTTAATTGGCGACATGAACGTCGACATCATCACTGAAAACAGAGACTCTAACTCGGAGGAATATTTGACTTTCAATGCAACACACGGATTTTTCCCTAGTCATACCTTTCCCACAAGGCTAAAAGCGTGTCTTGATCACAGCCTAGTGAGATCAAAATTGCCCTCTACTACGTTAGTATTAGCATCACATATAACCGATCATATGCCTATCGCTATGTTCATAGGAAATGCTAATACTAAAAAAAAAAACCGTATTGACTACCCATCGATTAAATTAGAATTGGAAAGCGCAGATTTAACATATATTCTGGGAAAAGAAGTTGCAAATGAGGCTACAAATAAGTTAATATCAGTCATCTCATCAGTCATTAATAAACACACACAAATTGTTCATGTACCAAAAAAACATAATATTCTAAAACCTTGGGTTACGCCGGGCCTCCTACGATGCATTCATAATCGCGATAAGCTACACATCAAGGCAAAGAGGTCCCCGGACAACATGACGATTAAAGTAACTTACTCTCGCTACAGAAATTTTCTAAATCAGCTCATCCGAAAATTAAAAATAGCCCACGAAAAGAGTCAATTAGACAAAGCCGGTAATGACCCCAAAGCCTTATGGAAAGCTATAAAGGAAATTACAAATACTAGGATAATGAAAACCAGCCCATTAGAACTACTCCAAACAGCAAATAATCCAAAAACAGCAGCCAACCAAGTTTGCAAATATTTCACGGATGTGGGCAAGAATCTAGCAAAAAATGCTCAAACCTCGTCTACCAATATCACCTTGACGCAACATCCTGTCCCAAACGGCCTCCCATGCCAACCCAACTCACTTGCCATACTGGAAGTGGACGAAGCAGCCATTGAGTCAATAATACTTCAGCTTCGA
Organism: Mythimna ferrago; assembly: GCA_910589285.2. Taxonomy (NCBI): domain Eukaryota; kingdom Metazoa; phylum Arthropoda; class Insecta; order Lepidoptera; family Noctuidae; genus Mythimna; species Mythimna ferrago. The sequence continues at coordinate 28,289,205 of OU342684.1, forward strand.
CCAGACTGTGCCATTGGATGGGATGGAATTCCATCTTCTATACTCAGAGACTGTAGACACGTTTTGACACCCCTTATCACACATATCTGTAATCGTGCCATCACCACTGGAGTTTTCCCAGACGCTTTAAAAAAAGCAATAGTTCATCCCATTCACAAGAGTGGTGACAGAGACTGTTTTGGCAATTACCGACCTATCTCCGTGCTATCAGCATTATCTAAGATATTGGAAAAAGTTCTCCATAAATCTCTTACAGATTTCTTAAACCAATATAAAATCATAGGAAGTAATCAGTACGGTTTTAGGGCGGGTGTTTCTACAGAAGACGCTGTTTTGGATCTGACGAGATTGGCTATTAATACCCTAGATGAAAAAAATAGATGTCTCTGTATCTTCTTAGACCTATCTAAAGCCTTCGACGCAGTCTCTGTCCCCATTCTTCTGAATAAACTAGAAAGAGTGGGAGTCAGAGGTCTACCTTACAATATATTTAAAGATTATCTCGCCCAGCGTAAACAGCGTGTCAAAATAGGGGACTACCTTAGTGATGATTACTTTATTCCTATGGAGTGCCACAAGGGAGCATCTTGGGTCCTCCCCTGTTCCAAGTGTATGTAAACGACCTCTGCAAAATGGAGCTTCCAAACACAAGGATTTTCACATACGCACCAGTTTTCGTCTGGGGGCAAAACTGGCAGTCTGTCAAGGAGAGAGCCGAGTTTGCTCTGTCAAAAATAATGTCCTGGCTAAAAGAAAACTTATTGACACTGAATCTAAGTAAGACCAACTTCCTACGTTTCTTTATAAGACAAACTACTAAACCCCCACAGGATTACTCCATAAAAGCACATCTCTGTGACGATCAGTTGGGCTGTACTTGCCAGATTATCTCACTGGTGAACACTGTCAAGTATCTGGGAGTGCATATTGATAATGGGCTGAGATGGGATAAGCAGATTGACAATGTTATCTCAAGGACCAGGCGACTAATACATGTTTTTAAAACTCTTAGAGAATCTGCCACGATAGAAAAATTGAGAACTGTCTACCTTGCCTTATGCCAGTCCATTATACAGTACTGCATAACCGTATGGGGAAGCGCGGCCAAGACATATCTGTTGGGTCTGGAAAGGGCACAAAGAGCGGTACTAAAGGTCATGACCAAGAAACCATACAGGTTCCTCACATCAGAACTATTTCAAGAATGTAAAGTCCTATCAGTGCGCCAACTTTATGTGTTAAGGTTCATCCAAAAAATTCAACCATCTGCGCCTCTCCCAGACCCAAACAAACGACGAAAAACTTCCATCTTTCCCGCTGCCCCACGCAGAACTGCTTTTGCTAAGCATCAGTTTGACACCCTAAGCTGTAAGTTGTATAATACTGCAAACAAAAGGCTGGACATAGGTAGACTCACGCGTCTAGAGGCCAAAAAGAAGGTAACACAGTGGCTCCAAACAATGGACTATTACGCCACAGAAGGTCTACTAACCTTCATTGTATAGGGCTGGAAGCCAACAATAATAATTTCATGGTGCGCATTTAAACGTATACACACACAAAATTCACCCACACACACAACATACACTCACATACCTGCAAAATACCACACTACACCTACAAAATACACAAATCTATTACCACTTGTTTTTTCTTGTTTCATGTACAAGAAACTGAATAACTACTACTCTCTCTCTACTTTACCATAATTTTGATTATTATTATAGTATGTCTTCCAGGCCAAAACAATTGCCAATGTAGCGATACACACTAAAAATGTACTTCCTAGCTGAATTTCATGGCTGAACGGTGGACTACCATAATACAGGCCCTCGGCCTAGTTTGGTGGTTATCATCAGATGTACTGTGAAACATTGTACTTGGTAAATGTGGCTCTTTAACCACAATATGTAAATTGTGTCAAATAAACGTTTTTATTTATTTTTTTATTATTACTCTACCCAAAGGTGAGGACATCATAACTTATATGCCTCCGAGCTACGTCTAGCTGCAGGGTTTTCCAGAGATGAGTCCAAATTACGTGTCTCGCTAAATATTATTTTTTTGTATCAGTAAGAGGCCCGATGGCCGGTGTGTTTTAACGAGATACGTTCCCTAGCGTTCCATAGAACGACTATCAATGCAGTTTGGGGTACTTGGTGAAGCCTACCCCCGCTCCCTGGAAGTGTGCGTATAACAAGAGCAATGTAAATCACTCTACTGTCAGTCAGTTCTTAGGGGGAGGTAGCCATCGCTAGCGTTTGGTGGTTTGTGATCTTAGTATATCTTAAACTGGCCTCAACATGTAACGAATATATTATTATATTCGGTTCAACCTTCAATTGGCAGCGTTTAAGTCATGATTGCGCCAGTATGGCGGGAAGTGTCAAGTCCACTCGATGGAAAGTCAATGTCAACTCACTCCAAAGGAAGGCCTTCTCCGAGTCCCTAACACCAACCGCAAGCTCAGGTTACCTTGTCATAGGATGGAATAAGGAAGGATAAAACACACAACACTCACCCATTCAGTCTTCAACACAGCCGCTGAGATTCACTCGCGTACTTACACACTACTCACTAGATCACAATCAACGCCCATCCATTCGTACTCTGACTCACATACATAGATCTGTACTATAAATATTAGACAAGCCTAAACTAGACTCGGTTCATCTATATCTAATACTGTATCACAATACTGGCACTTCTAAGAATTACAACGGGACATAGCCCTACAATATCTACTGAGTCGGCTAGTTTAGCTAGATCCTCCTGGACGTCTGTCCTCTCTCGGGCCCTGACGCTAAGTCTCTGGACGTCTGTCCCCTACCAGGGTCTCACGCGAAGTGTCCTATCCTGCCGAGTCAACCCCGTGCCTCCTCTCGCCTTAAGGCTCAGTATCGCTTGTCAATTACTTATTAGCTTTGTTTTTGTATAGTTTCTAAAAAGGTTTGTGTCGCTTCGTTCTCACGACTTGCTCGCACATGTTGGGTTTTTTTGGTCCTTTCTTTACAATTGTGCTAAAATATTTCCCTTTTTTTGTAATTGTTCCTTTCTCCTTAAAAGGACAATTTATGACGGTCTAAGTGGCCCATGTCGCCAGACGTGGTGTTCAAAGATAAATATAATATTTTGTTATTAATTTGGAATTAGTGACAGACAGTCACACAAAGATTCTTTTGGATTGTACTGTGAGGCTTTCGGATATGAAGATGATTTCAACGGGACCTTCTATGTCGACGTGGGATGTTGAGAGCTTAGTTTTCGAGTCACTTTTGCACTTTTTCACTGAGTTTAGTACAGATTCTTTTTTCGACACCGTTGTAAACTCCACCATTATAGGCATTTTCGACGAGGACTTAGAGCCATAGCGAAAGGTGTTTTTAATATCGCAGTCATTTATGTCAGTCTTAATTTCAGCTCCAATGTTTTTCATCAGTGTTAATAGATTTTCCTTACCCTCTTGACCTTTTCTCGGCACATTTCGAATCTCTATACCTGTTGTTCGAGCGTTGCGTTCTAGTTGTTCGACACGATACTCCAAAGCTTTAATTGTAGGCAAATACTTCAATCTTTCCTTAACACTATTTTCTATTTTCATCTTAAACTCTTCATATTTCGCTGACATAAAATCCATTGCTTTTGTTATTTCATTTTTTTTGCGTGTTTATTTCCTCAATTGCGGAATGCAGAACGGTGAATTTTTGATTTTGAGCATCCAAACCTGACGTCAGCATTTTTTTCATTTCTTCCGTGAAAGATTTAAGCTCTTCCTCTAGTACAACTTCGAGCTTTCGATTTCTTTGTCTTGAACTCATCGAAGTATTATCTCCAGTAGAAGATTGAGTGTTAGAAGGTTTAGAAACAGAACCACTAAGTTCTTTTGGCGGTGTTCTTGATACGGACATTATTATCGTATTTAGTTAAGTAAAATACAATAATTGCAAAACACAAGATTGAGAGTGTTTATCAATATTGGTGGGTTCGAACTACAAAGTACCTAAACTTAACGTAGTAGAACATTGTTCGAAGGATCAAGCTGTAGAAATATTCAATAAGTTGCAGTCTGATTTAAGGACCTTGATTTATAACATCCACTTGTTTAAGGCAAAATTAAAAACTTTTTTATTAAAAAAATGTCTTACATAATATTTGAATTAATGTCTCAGAATAATAAATGAATTGTATTTATTTTTTAATCTTTTGAAAGTATATAATTTTGAATTACATTCCGACATTTAATTTAAATGGTTGTTTTCCCGCGGCAGAACGACTTGCCATAAGGAGTACTTTCGAAACATAGAGTAAAAGTAAAAAAAATAAAAATGTTTTTGTTTTAAAATAATTAAAAAAATATTCAACAACTCGAAAAAGTGAGAAAAAATAGTACAGAAGTCAATCTACATACAAAGCACGCTCGAGCAACGCACACAAAGACACCGCTCACAGACACGATGTCTCGGTCGCGTCTTGGATCACTCGTCGAACAATTCCGGCTCAAACGCTTATTAGTGTGCGTCCACCGAGCGTAGGTATAAAACTGAAGTACATACATGAGATTGTCTTCTGTACCTATCTATTTTGTGGACCTACCCTATACTACACGCGGTAACGAAACCATAGCGACTTCTAAATCGACGCCAACGCCATCTATCGAGTTTGAGAGTACTAATTGCCCATTATTAGTCACTATGATTCCGTTCCCTTTTATTTAATCTGAACATTAATAGGAATGAGAAAATATCGCACCTACGGTACCATTTTCCAAAGTTAGACTCGTTTGTCAAATATTTTTTCGGGTGACCATAACAATAAAATTCTCCTACATATTGGTACCCGAGCGGAAAACAGAGTTTGTTGAAAATGGACTGCTACTATGTATTTAAATCTTAATTGACTATCATGCCGATATGAATTCTGCAAACTTCATGCGACAGATGGAAGAAAAAATAGTGCCCAATCTACAATCAAAATATATACCTAATAGGAATGGAAATGAATTATATCGCTGCATATAAACAAAGATCCCTCTGATAAAAAATAGCTGGATTCTGATGCTATAACTGCTACTAGATATTCAATAAAAGATTAATAAGGTTCTTATGACTTTTTTTTTTTGTAATAATTATGCGAATGAAAATAACCTGTAATTCAATCTATTTGTGTACTTTCCTTTAGGCACCTAAATAAATGTATTACAACTAATCGACGGATCCCAAGAACAAAATCGTACGAGTATATGAAAAATTATTTATATTTGGTATAAGATTTTTAAGTTAAAGGTAGTGTTCGATTACTTATTTTAATAAGTAAAAGAATATTAAACTAAAATAATATTGTGGCATATGGGTGCGTCTCATATAATATAAACTTATGTTAGCGATTCTTATGATAATGTTCAAACACTATGATTATTTTCTGTACTAGCAACATTAAATGTATTTTTTGCACTGATAACTGGAACGAATTGCGACTTGACAGCGCAGCGCTGTCATGTCGTTCTTTACGAATCAGTTTTCGGAGCAAGCAACATCTCAGTAAGTGCTAGTTTATAGTTTATTTGTTCCTACTGTTATTGTTTGATGATATTTGTAATATATGTGTGCTGTCAAGGCAAAAGTACAAAGGGTGTGGTACCCGTTTTGGTCGTTTTATTTAAATAACCTGATAACATATTTTCATTTCAATTACGTTCACAAGATATAATAAACGTGAGATATACAAACGGTTGTTAAAATTTCCTTACATATGTCATTTAAATGTTCTAAAACTTATTCCATGTAATGTTATTAGATATAACGTTTATTTAACCTAAAATCATTAGACATATCGTTTAAAATAAATGTTGATAGTAATTATACTATAATTATAGTTAAACACCCCGATTTGAGGAACCGATCACGTTTCTGACATTTTGGTCACAAATATAAAGACGGTTACTTGGTAGTATTTTCAATATTAAATTAAAATAGTTTCATAAAAGTCAACATGTTGACAGAAACGAATCACAGCAAAACCGACTTTACGTAGTCTTGTCTGCCTTACCCCTAGAGTGTAATTCAAGACCGCGTAGGCGCGGAGGGGTAGGCCAGCCCGCGAGCTGAGGAGCAGATGGCTTGAAGGCCCGCCGCCGCTGAGGCTGCCGAAGCTGCGGCGGCGAGCGTTAATACCATCTGCAACGATAAGCTCGCGTGGGGCCACCCAAACCCCGCAGTGCCAAAGCTGTGACAGAAACAATGCCTGCTTGTATACTGCATGCCTGCTTGTATGCTGCATGGCTGCTTGCATGCTGCATGCCTGCTTGCATACTGCATGCCTGCTTGCATATCTATTCAGGTTACTATGACAAAAATTAAAAAAGAATAACTTTAAATTATGTACACAAAGTGACAAACTGGCAATGATATTTGTCAATCTACCTACATACCACAATTTATATAATTAAACAACATTGTAGTGTGTACATATATGCAATTTTGCTTTGTGTTTTTAACTAGGCGTTTTTCATCATATTAGACTAAATAAGTGTTATATCTTCTGAGTTGTATATCTAACAATTTTATATTTAATGGATGTTATGTTTATAAAAATTTGTTATAATAAAATTATATCAACCGTTTATTATACTGACTGATCGTTATATCAAATAAAGTTATAGATTCAGTTGTTATATCTTGTAAATATTAGAGATTTTGTAATTATATCATTTATTACTTACCCGTGGCATATATAGTTCTTAGTATGTACATTATGAATACGTACCAAAATACATTTCGTTTTTATTTTCGATACGATTTTGTTCTTGGGGATATTTTATACGAAACATTGTTTTTAATTATATGAGGGGAAAATAAATTAGTTGGGCTGACAACATTAAGCTCGCCCCCAGCTACGCGCCAAGTTAACGTGCACTACTTCTAACCGTTAATTCAGAATTGTCAAACATGGCGGTAAGTCCCCTCTTTGAGGCGTGGCTGGAAAGACCTCACGGCGTCCTTACCTTCCGCATGACGCAGGTCCTCACCGGACATGGTTCATTCGGGAGTTTCCTGCACCGGATTCATGCGGAAGTGACGCCTGGGTGTCGCCACTATGCGGAACGCCCGGAGGACACGGTGGAGCACACAGTCGAGGTGTGCCCTGCTTGGGCGGAGCATCGCCGTGCCCTCGTGGGGGCGATCGGCGGCGGAGACCTCTCGCGCCGGGCCTTGGTTGAGGCCATGGTCCGGAGTGAGGAGGAGTGGCAGGCGGACGCCGACTTCTGCGAAGCAGTAATGCTCGCAAAGGAGGAGGCCGAACGCATCAGGCAACGGCGTTATCGCCGCCGCCGCCGCCGCCGGGATTCTGATCCCGATTTCCGGGCACCGTAGGCGCGGGCTTGCGGACAGTGAGCAATGGGTAGCTCACTGTCCGGCCGTCCGGTAACTGTCCGGACCAAGCCCAAGTCGTCGACGGCACGCACTGTTCCCGCGCGCCTCAAGGATTTGTCAGCAACAGCAGGGACCCAGCCGGGTCGAAGCCTACTGGGGCCAGGGTTATCCGAAAGGGCGCTCGAGCCCCGGTATGAAGGCTAGAAGGAACGGGGTGGGTCTTTTAGTCAGTAAGAGTCTGACACTATCTCCCGCTCCGCCCAAGAGCGGGGGATGTCAATGCATGATTTTTTCCCACCATAAAAAAAAAAAATCTGAATTGTACTTATCTTGTTTTTATTTTTTTTCTTTATGTAGGTAATGTCCGACAGGCCTGTTGGTCTAGTGGTTAGTGACCCTGACTGCTATGCCGGAGGTCGTGGGTTCGATTCCCACCCAGTACAAATGTTTGTGTGATGAGCACGATCATTTGTTCTGTGTCTGGGTGTAATTTATCTATAATATGTAAGTATTTAGAAATATATAAGTATGTTTATCAGTTGTCTAGTACCCATAACACAAGCTCTGCTTAGCTTGGGACTAGACGGCGCTGTGTGATAGTTGTGGACTATTATTATAAAAAAAAATGTTTATGTTTGTATATTATTTGCGTGCATATTTGTTCTTGGATTCAACACACTGCAAATTGTTTATGAATAAATGAAATGAAATATCTTGGCCCACATGTTGCACGTTGTACACCAACAGTGAAAAAAAAAATAACGCTTTTTACGGCATTTTGCCAAGCTCTGTACACTGTGCACCTAGTGTGTTCGATATACATAAAGAGCATACAAGCAACGTCCTCAGAGTTTAGTATAATAATGCTTTCAAGATGTTGTTGGGACTCCCACAACGCTGCAATGCATCAGGAAAGTTTTCAATTGATGCTATCAAAAGAATGAAAACAAAAAAGAGAAAAACATCCATGGTGTGCAGAGAGCGTGGCAGCATCCACAGCATTCTGAAGGTCTTTAGTACTAAAGTGTTTCGGTTGGTTCCAACTACCTCTCAATTCTACCATCATGTCCTCATCATCATGAGAAATGTGCGAGTATTGAACTCGCGCCTCATGGCATACCTAGAAGGTAACGATCTCCTCAGTGACCGACAGTACGGGTTTCACTGCAATCGATCTACTGGGGACCTACTAGTGTATGCCACCCACTTATGGGGTGAGGCCCTCGAGAGGAATGGGGAAGCAATTGCTGTCTATTTAGACGTCTCGAAGGCCTTCGACAGGGTAGCGCATGCTAGCCTCTTGAGTAAGCTTCCAGCATACGGCATTTCCCCTGGTCTGATTAACTGGGTAAAAGACTTCCTGAGAAAAGAAAGTGAGAAAAGAAGTAAAATATCTAGGTGTAACGATTGACTCAAATCTGAATTTCCGTAAACATATCGAGTTATTGTGTACGAGAGTGCGCAAATTAATATATGTTTTTAAAAATTTGCGTGACATAGCCGACTACAAATTAATAAAACAGGTTTATTTGGCTTTGTGTCAATCCATTCTTACATATTGCATAACTTCTTGGGGCGGTGCTGCTAAAACCATTTTACTCCCGTTGGAACGTGCTCAAAGAGCAATTCTCAAGGTGGCTACCTTTCGCCCTTTTAGATTTCCTACGCACCAGCTGTACATAGCATGTAAAGTGCTAACAGTGCGGCAATTATTTATTTTAAACACAGTACTACATCAGCATACTGCACTGCCTTTTGTCCCTCCACCTTCGGACAAGAGAAGAAAGGACTTGGTTTGCATAAAGCCTCAAACCAGACATGCCTTTACTAAGCGTTTTTACGTGTTCTTAGGTCCTTTTCTATATAATAGGCTTAACAAAGTATTAAGTTTCTATAGTATAAGTTACAAAACATGTAACAAGATGTTATCAGAATACTTAGTGTCACTTAATTACGCAGACACAGAACAACTTTTAGAAATTTTGTCATAATGGACTCGTTAATGTTTATTTTTGTATAATTTCATAGATATAGTTTTTAGGTATTATTGTACCATTTGCTTAGTTATCGTAGTCATTTATTACAGTAGAACATTTTTTATAATAATTTTACTCTAATTTTAAATTTTGATTGTCGCAATGAAACTGGATTGTAAAGTGATGGCCTGAAACACAGGTTTAAATTAACCTAGATCGGGCGGTCCTCTATCAAATAATGCAATTCCAAACCACTCCTAATTGTACTTTTTTTGATATTTTAGTTTTACAATATTTTTAAGCACTGTAATTGTATCATTATTGTAATAGGAAACCTTGTTACTGTTGCCTAATGTTCATATTTTTGTAAATGTATTTTGAATAAATTATTATTATTATTATTATTATTATTATGAGAGAACGGTCTCTTCGAGTTGTTGTCGATCGATGCCCATCAGAGCCCATGACGACTAATGCCGGAGTTCCTCAGGGGTCAGTTCTCTCTGCAACTCTTTTCCTGCTGCATATTAATGACCTACTGATGCCCGGTATCTATGGGTATGCAGATGATAGCACAGTTGTAGAGAGATACCTACCAGGTGCTCGGGCTAGTAAAGAGCAAATCCGGTCCAAACGAGAGGCTATGGTAGAGCGTACGAATATCTCACTTCAGGCAGTCTCCAAGTGGGGCGAAAAAAATCTGGTGAGATTCAACGTCGCCAAAACACAGGAATGTTTGTTCACCGCCAAAAGGAGCCCGTTCACCTCGGCTCCTACTTTTCAGAATGTATCATTGGATTGTACCGAACGACTTCAGCTCTTGGGTGTCGAAATTTCCTCCGACCTCAATTTCGGGCGGTTCATTGAGTCCAAAGCCAAAGTAGCTGCTAGAAAACCAGGCGTTCTTGCAAAAGTTCGGTGGTACTTCACACCGGGACAGATCTTAATGTTATACAAAGCACAGGTCCGATCGTGTGTGGAGTACTGCAGCCACAATTGGGCTGGTGCTGCAAAGTGCCACCTGGCAGCTTTGGACTCGGTGGAAAGGCGTGCGAAGAGGCTGATTGGTGATCTAGATTTGGTTAGGTCCAATCTTCAAAGCCTTGAGCACAGGCGTAGGGTAGCCAGCCTTTCGGTGTTTTACAGGTTGTATTTTGGAGAGTGTGTGCAGGAATTGCATGACTTGATTCCATATCTCATTTCTACCATCGGACATACCGACACACGGCTAGTATCCACCCTTACGTTGTTGAAACATCTACGGTCCGGACTAAGCGTTTCGCCTCGTCATTTATACCGCGTACATCGAAGGACTGGAACAATTTGCCTGCTGTGGTCTTCCCGTCTGATTATAATATAGGTGTCTTCAAGGCTAGAGTGAATAGGCTCTTAATAAACTAGTGCGCCTCACCATCAACAATTGCATCACTGCTTACCATCAGGCGGGATCGCAGTCAAGTACTAGTTCATGAAAGATTAAAAAAAAATGTATAGAACAGGTTAAGACGAATGCAATAAGTCCAAACTCGATGGTTTTACTAGTTGACATCTAATCTAATGAAGCCAAATTCGATGAGTTTACTAGTAGTCATTCCAGGGTTCCTTCAGCCACCTCCCAGTTCTACCATCAGGTCATCATCATCATGAGAAATGTACAGAACTGGTTAAGATGAATCTAAATGGGTCAAAATGAATGTGTTAACTAATAAGCAATACAGGGTTACGTCTCTTCGTTTGTTCGAGTTCCATCATCAGACCAGCTCAATGGCACTAGCATGTTTTGAATGTTTCAAATATTAGGTTACACATACGTTTGAAAGTAAACAATACTGTGTAAATAAATAAATAAAAATGTGTTTAACATCCCTACCGCAGCTAAGAAACGAGCTGGTGACCTTGAACACTTGGACAGATCTCTATAAATTGTAAGCAAGTACCTAAAAACCATCTTGATCACGCCAGCTTCAATACCGTAGGGCGAGCCACAACTGTTTACTACCAAATGTAGATGTTGATTGTTTCAATCGAGTATAAATCTTATTTAAATTTTCCATCGGAAATCTCCATGTTTTTTTTATATTTTTCCACCAAATATGGGTCTTGTTTTCGAAATAAAAGCAAATACGGTTGTTTGAACAAAATGGCGTTTAAAGTTCTGTAAAAGATTTTGTTGGACTTTTACATCATTATTACGCTCTGTAAGACGGCTTTCCAATAATGTTCAGAGCACCTTAATTAGATAATTTTCAAGCGTTTTTTCAACTTCAATAATTAATTCAAAGCCATTGAAACCCTTGCAGAAAGCTGTCATATTACATGTACTAATATAGTAATTGGGATGCTATTTTGTCGAATGAAAACGTTTACTCTACAATAATGCTGTAAGAATTAAATGTGGCATGATAGTGCTAGAAAAGCTAGATTTATGACAAATTACCAATACGGTTGCTTTCAAAGAGCTGTTATACTATTTACAGTAATACGGTTGTCTGATGGCTATTGAGAGATATCTTTACATGATTATCGAATAAAAGCGATATGACTTCGTTGAGTACACGTTTACAAGACTTATTATAGAACTATAAAGCGTAGAACGCCAAAAACTCAAGAAACTGCTTTTATACAGCTTTTTGGAATAACAAGATCTTTTATAGGAGTGCTTTTTGATCTATAATTGTAAGAGTAATTGCTTATACTATCTCGTTGCTACTTGGGGCGTGATATTCACCTCAGCGATGATTACGGTAAAGGTGCGGTTAATCATGGAGTCTGGCGGCGGCTCGGCGGCAGGCACGTCGCGACGCTGCCAGGACAACCCCGCGCGTGCCGCCCAAAGCCCCACGCGCTCCAGCCGCCCCCCGCGCGTCAGCTCCACCACCTCCAGCTGCACGTCGCGCCGGCTGCCGTCCACCTCCCAGGTGATAGCGCCACCCACCAGCCGCCCAGCACCGTCCTCGCTGTTCCACTCCTCCTGCAACCGTCAAGACACAGAATGTAACACGAGCCCATAGCTGCCATGCATAACGCGCGACTGAACTTACTGAGCGCAGGTAGTTGAGCAGCGTATCGGCATGGAAAGCGCCGGCGCCCATAGCGCAGTCAGCGGGCGCGGCGGCGGGCAGCTGCAGGCGGCGCCAGGCCTCCGCCACCAGCCCAGTGCCCAGGTGTGCCAGCAGCAAAGCAGTGGGGGGCGCCGCCGCTATGTCCGCCACCTCCTCAGGCTCCGGTGGCTCTTCCCTGTCCTGCGCGCTCCCGGCCGCCTTTAGGCGCTCCGTGTACATTTTGCGCCACTGAGTTATCACTTCCACCACCTCGGGAGACTCGGGATCAAACAAGCGAAACGCTGGGGAACACGTGACCGGTTAGTGAGCATAGTATAGTATGTAGTGAGTGTGTGGGAGGGGGGAGGGTGGCGAGGGTGAGCGCGTACCGGTGACGTTAGCGCCGCCGTAGCTGTAGTCGTGCAGCGGCTGCGTGTGCAGGTCCAGCGACAGTACGATGTACGAATGTTTCTCGGCCAGCAGACCCACGCGCTGCGCCGCGTCCAGCACGCGCACCGTGCTCTCCGCCGAGCACCAGACGATGAAGTTCATCAAGCCGGACTTCTTCAGAACCAGCAGTAAGTTTCTGCGAATGCATAAATTTACTAATAACGTCCCAACCAACCATTTAACGTCGTTCAAAAGTTTAGTAAACGTTATCTTAATATATTGATCGTAATACCAAAGTTGCACTAACGATAAAATAACGTTTACTAAACGCGAAAATGGCCCCAGTTATACTACTAACATTGTCGTATAATGGGCATACAAAAGTCACAAGCTGACTTCGTTAACGTCATTCAAAAGTCGTATGAACGTTATGGAATTACCACTTTCGTCACGCAGAAGTCGCATCATAACTTTACGACTCGTTTGTTGTATTGTCGTCATACAGGTGTTTTTGAATGACTTAAACATTTTATTTGAGTCAAGGAACAACACCTGTAAGATTTATTCATTTTTCTTGTTAGTGACATACGTGCTTGTGGTTTTGTTTCGAGATTTGAGTGCAAAATAAATAATTACAAGGAAATAAAAGATGAGTGTTATTTAACTCATTTTTATTTATCTCGCTAATAACTGTATCTGTCTCTCATGCCGTTTAGTTCGACTGGGTATTAAAGTTTTATGATAATATACCTGTGTGTATTTGTTTCAAATTACACATAGTATATTAATTTCTAAAAATGTATTTATTTCTAAAAATGTAGGATATGTTGCTTTTGTCACACACTTATCTCTTTACGACGTTGTAAAGACATAAAGTCGTATTAAGGTTATTTCAAGACCATGCAATACGCCATGACAGCTAGCTATTAGGGTTCCTCATAAATTTAAAACCCTTTTCATATTGGTCACAGTAAAAGTGCAGTGCATATTTCAAAACATTGTAGGTAACATTCAAGTAAATTTTATCTGAAAATGTGATCATTCAATATTTGGATATAGATAAATTTCTAACGAGAGCAGATTTTAGACTTCTTAATAGATTGATTTGGCCATGGAAATGAATGTTGCCATGGGAACGTTCCATAAATATGGCGGCCTAGACGTTTTAAAGTCAAAACCTGACTTAAACGCGACTACAAGTTTGATTAAAGTCAGGGCATGACATTAAACGGAGATCATGTAATATATAGGTTATATTTGAGTATTAAATAAACAACCAAGTCATTTAAGAGTCTCCAATTGACTGCTGTAAAACAGGATAGTGATCGTTATTTTATATAACGATCACTGTGAAAACGTCTATACAACTGCTACATTATATAAATGTCATATAAAGGTTTTTCAAAGACCTAATTTGGTCAGTTCAAAACGTTTAATAGACTATAACGTTAGTATGACTATTGCGTTGTCGTACAAACGTTTTAGCTAAGACTGTAATAAAGAGTCGTTTAATTTGTGTGTGCGGTGTTTTACAGATTGCATTTTGGAGAGTGTGCGCAGGAATTGCATGACTTGATTCCGCCATCTCATTTCTACCATCGGACAAACCGACGCACGGCGAGAGTATCCACCCTTACGTTGTTGAAACATCTACGGTCCGGACTAAGCGTTTCGCCTCGTCATTTATACCGCGTACTTCGAAGGACTGGAACAGTTTGCCGGCTGCGGTCTTTCCGTCTGATTATAATTTGGGTGTCTTCAAGGCTAGAGTGAATAGGCTCTTAATAAACTAGTGCGCCTCACCATCAACGATTGCATCACTGCTTACCATCAGGCGGGATCGCAGTCAAGTACTAGTTTATAACAGATTAAAAAAAAAAAAAATGTAGTCTTACCAACGTTGCTCAGACCAGCCCAGATTTAACTTATTTGTCGTGCAATGAATATGTCATAATAAACATATTCATTGCACGACAATTATGTTAAATTAAAGACGTCTAAAGGACCTAGTAGTCATCTCATTATCATTATAAGACTGCTATCCAAATTTATGTCGTATAAGTCAAGACTTATATGACGTTTTTGTTTGTTGGGGTACTGCTGCTGTAACTTTAATGACTAAACTTTAATGACAACATATTCGTGAGGGTTGTTGATGCGACCTTAGCAGCGCGTCGTCGGCAGCGGGCGGCAGTTGGCGCGCCAGCAGCGCGGGCGCCGCAGAGCTGCCCGTCAACAGTGCAGCGCCGCGAGCGTCGCCCTCGTGCAGCAGCACGGCACGCTGCCAGCCCTTCGCCTCGCACAGCTCTGCACATGCCTGCACGAGACAAACATCAGTACTGTCCATTAAATCGTAATGATTTCTTTATGTATATAGACAGTCTGAACCGGACCTGCGCTAGAACTTGCGGATGCGGGTAGAGCTCGAGCACTTCCCAGGCGGCATCGGCAGGCGCGTGCTCTACCAGCAGCAGCGGCAGAGCGGCGCGAGCCGCGCCCGCCGCTGCTAGCCGCGCCGCGCGTCTGTCGCCGCCGCCCACCGTCGCTACCACCGCAGCCGCGCCCTCATCCGGGCTCACAGCAGCCTCAAACAAATTTTTTTTTTGTAATTGATTAATGCAATACTATACATAGCAAAAAAATAATAATAATACTATTATGTATATATATATGATATAAAACTTAAATAACATATTAACTAATATATTTATGGTGGAATTTCGGGAAGCACTTCCGACGTCTAGGCTCCCAAACTAAACCGAGCTGCTCTCAAGTGGTTCCTGCCGGAGGTTCTACGCAGGAATCATTTAGTCTATGGCCCTGTTTGGAGCGCCAGTGCGGGCGCCGTCGCTACGCGCCCGCACTGGCGTACGACGACGCATGCCAGAGGGTCATGGCAATACGGATGCTGCGGAGATACCACACGGTTTCCCGCGAAGCGGCAAGCCTTCTTGCTGGCCTGCTACCATGGGATCTGGAGGCAACAGTCCTTGCTTGCATGCACGATTTGCGCGTTGCGGAGATGCAACGCCGGGGTGAAACTTTGCTACCGCGGCAGGTCGCGGCAGGTCCGGCGGGATCTCATGGTGAATGGTGACAGCGACTATCACCTGGCAACCTGTTGCTGAGTGCGCCACAATTATGGCAGTAAGTCCCCTCTTTGAGGAGTGGCTGGAAATACCTCACGGCGTCCTCTCCTTCTGTATGTCGCAGGTTCTCACCGAACATGGTAAGTTCGGGAAGTACCTGCACTGGATTCGTGCGGAAGTAACGCCCGGGTGTCTCCACTGTGTGGACCGAAGGACACGGTGGAGCACACGGTAGAGTTGTGCCCCGCTTGGGCAGATCATCGCCGTGCTCCTTGTGGGGGCGATCAGCGGCGGCGATCTCTCGCGCCGGGTCTTGGTACAGGCCATGTTCAGGAGCGAGCGCCCGCCTGCCACTCCTTTGTAGGCGGTCGCCTCCTTCTGCGAAGCAGTAATGCTAGCAAAGGAGGAAGCCGACCGCAAGGCAACGGCGCTCACACCCCAGCCACCGCCGGGATACCGATGTCGATTTCCGACCACCGTAGGCGCGGACGGTGAGCAATGGGTAGCTCGCTGTCCGACCGTCCGGTAACCGTCCGGACCGAGCCCAAGTCGTCGACGGCACGTACTGTTCCCGCGCGCCTCAAGGAGTTGTCTGCAATCGCTTGGCCCCAGCAGGGCCGAAGCCTACTGGGGCCAAGGGTCTGCTTCTGAAAGGAAGGCTCGGAAGGCTGTGGTATGAAAGGCAACGAAGGAACGGGTTGGATTTTTTTAGTCAGTAAAAGTCTGACACTATTTCCCGCTCCGCCCAAGGGCGGGGGATATCATTTGGATGATTTTTACCCACCGAAAAAAAACCCCAACAAATCAAAACTGTAATTATCAATCAATTATGTGTTATCTAGGTATTTGCGTCGTTTGAAGGTCTCAGCAGCCGCAGCGGTAGCGCCAGTACAGCCACCATACTTGGAATATGTGATGGAGCAAGGGTGCCGACACTGGTTGTGTCCCACAGCAAAGGCCTACTCACCTTCCACAACATCAACATCATATCATTTGGTCTCTTCCCATCGTCACGTACGGACGATGTAAAGATCAAATTGTGCAATTCCAACGCACACTCCCCGAGATGGAAACGTATGAAAACCGACAGGCCAGCAACTCGGCGTCGATGACTTTGGAGTTTTGACACAACAAGTGCATCATCACCGATGACCTCCGTGGCTCGCTTCTCAATCGATTCCACGGCATCAAGCTGATATTTGGTGACCCATCCCAAAAATGAGAAAGTACTTTCACGATTGAACTTGTGATTGACAAAGGCCCAACTTTGTCAAGCGCAAGTTCAATCGTGTATTAGCTATATATCATCTATAAGTTGTTCCGGCATGAAGTACCGCGTCTCATCTTAGCTAAGATTCTCAATTTTTTGGCAGCTTGTTGAGCCCCGATGTAAGAGCCGAAATTGAGGGTAGACGACAACGTTACCCCATGAAGCTCAAGGTGGTCGGTTATCGGCACGGTTACACCTCCACCGAAATTGGCTCCGTTTAGCGGAAAAGATCTGCGACCCATTTGCACCTGCATCTGACATGTATCTCTCAGCAACAGTGATAACGTCTGTATACCCAAAGGTACCGGGTATAAGTGGGTCATTTATGTGCAGCAAGAACTATGTTGCTAAGAGTATCGACCCCTGAGGGACATTAATAGAGAGGCATTAATGCCCATTTCACTGGACGAGCAGCCATCAACAACCACTCGGATGGATCGCCTCCTCAAGAAGTCTGCGATCCAGTCACATAGACAAGTGGGTAGACCGAAGGAAGGAAGCTTAGCAATAATTTCCTGCCAAACTGATGTGAACCCCGCCTATCGTTATTTGTGAAGCCGGAGGTGGCATGTTCCAACGGCTATGAAAGTACATGGCCTGGGACTTGCGCAGTGTCACCTCGAGTCCCAACTACTGGATCCTCTCCAACGTGTCGTTAGTTCGGCCGGCGACCTGTGTTTACTGCGAAATCATTTTTTACTTTACGGAAACGGCGAAAGACACTACGCAGGCATAGTCTGGTTGAGAGCTGCGGGTGCAGCGGGCCAGGCAGTAGTACCTGCGCGCAGATAGCGGCGGGCGGCGCCAGCGGCTCGTCGGGCTCGAGCGGCGCCACGGCGGCGGCGCCCGACGCGTTCAGCGCTGCGTCCACAGCCGCCGCCAGCTGCAGCGCGCGCACCGGCTGCTCCACCACGCCTGCCACACACACGATCACTCACATTAATGGCAACTAATACAAAAGGGCGCTTACGTTACTCCAGATTATTTTGTTAGCCCTAGTGACGATCACACAAACAGTAAAATCAACCCTATCAGCTGGTCTGGTATAGTCAGCACTGGCGACTTTGTCACTAGGTACATAGAAGAGAGTATTGACCGACGACAAGGTCCTGTGTAGCGGAGCGCGCCGGCAGTGTCAGCAGCGCCAGCAGCGCCGGCCACATGGCGTCCCGTGGCGTCACACTCGCAGTCGTAGCGCACTCGGAGACGCGCTGCTACTGGCACACGCGGCGCGCGCACGCGCAGAGCGACCCGATTCACCGGCTATTTTCGGATGAGAGACGCTTCACTATTTACGTGACTAAACCATTTGGCGGTAATGTTGTTTATTTGTTATTGTCTGCTCCAGGCTTGGAAGCATGTTAAACTTAGTATGATCAAAAGTTAAAAACGTGAAGTCATGACACCACAAAATCCATTTTTACACTATCAGCTCGATAATGCCCTCTATATGTCATAGAACCAGCTGCCAGCTGGTTACTTTACTCCATCATGAATTTCACAACACTTGTTCCAGGAAATACGTGTTTTTTTTTTAAAAAAAAACCTTAAAAAGTTTTGGACAAAAAATCCGTACTAACTTAATTCAGAATCTTGTTGAATGTGCAAGGTTTCTTATAGAATCACCTTATTGCTCTTTTGTCTATCTGTCTGTCAAAACCCTTTATCTCGGGAACGCGTAGAGGTATCAAGTTGAAATTAAAACCACATATCGGCAGTCCCTTGAAGTTTATAACAAAACCGTACTTCTGAGTTAACCAAAAAAAAAGATACGGCCGTTTATGTCGCCAAAAACGTATATTTCGACACTCTCTAGGGAATCAAAATTCATTGGGGACTTCCAGTTGACCTAGAATCCTGTAATTTGGCATGAAGCAAGGTCTCATAGCACGAGTATAGGAAAAATTCTGAAAACTGACTTTTGTAGTTACGTTACAAACAATTTTTTTTGCAATTTGGTGTGTTAGTACTTAAGGAACCCTCAGTACGCGAGCCCGACTTATACTTTTTAATTTATGAGCACCTACACTATGATGAAGGGCTAAAGTTTACGCAACGTCATTCGTCGTTGGGCTTCGCTAAGAACGGACGTGTGTTATTGCTTGTTTTGGAAATTATTAAATTCTGCTCTTCTAAATTCGTGACTGGTCGGTGGTCAGAACTCGTTGCCTCTCGTTTCTTCCTGAGCAATTGTTACGAGTGGCTCCTCCTGGTGGGCGGTGTGAGTGAGATACCAAATTCAAGACACTCCCTCGAGATTTCCGGCCATCCAAATTTGACGTCTTGTTGGTGAGAGGTGAATTTTCAAATCAATAATTCTGTAACAGAGTTATCCGAACGTCTCAACAATCTGGAGCAACATCTAAGAGAAAGTAAACTGGAAATACAGGGTGTTTCTGAGTTTCATAACGAAAACTTACCTATCCTTCTACAGCAATGTTCTAAAGTGGTTGGTCATAGTCTACAGCAAGACGATGTAATTAAGTGTACCAGAGTTGCTTAACAAAATAAAGAAAGTAAGCTTTCCCGTGCCATAATTGTCAAATTTAAAAATGAAAGGATACGTGATGAATTTTTCTCGGCCGTATACAAATACATTATGACCAACCACAATGAAAAGCTGAACACCTCGTTGCTGGGCATCGCAGGAGATAGGAAGCCGGTATTTGTATAAGAGCACCTGCCAATAAGTCGTTACATGCTGCCGCACGTAAAAATGCTAAAGAGTTGGGATATGATGGACGGGCTGTCCTCTAAATCATAACTATGAAAAATCTAAATCCCTTTTTAACATGTTCCAGTCAACCACTGTTAGTCAGCTCAATCATATAATAAACCAAAATGGTAGAATATTGGATTTGGTCATCACTAATTGCCCAGACCTGTTCACTTTAACACCTTCCATACGTCGTAGTCGTCTTGATATGCATCATCCCCCGTTTGAACTCGTACTCAGTAGCGAATCTGCATCTTCCACATTACACAGCTATGTCGAAAAACTATGTTTTCGTAAAACAGACTACGACAGTTGTAGAAAAGACACAGGTATCACAAATAAATTGGACGCAAAATGCTTTGACTATGAGTTGCGATGACTTTACGCAGTTCTTTTATGATTGCATATATTTAATCATTGAAAAGTATCCAGAGTCGGAACTCAGAAGTAATAAATATCCGGTATGGTTCTCAAAAAGATTAATTAGATTACTTTCATCTAAATCCAAAACTCACTCTAAGTATAAACGTTTTGGGAATCCCAGAGACTACGATACCTTCTCTCTGCTGAGAGCAAGGGCCAAAACCACGGATAAAAACATATTACATTACACATTAAGCGAATCGAAGACGAGCCTTCTGGCGTTACACTAAGAATAAACGTGTAACAAATAGCATCCCTAGCTGTATGCATTATAATGATAGGGTGGGCAATACGGGTAAAGATATAGTTGATTTATTTGCGGGTTACTTCTCATCAGTATACAGCTCTACTAAAACTGTTAACTATACTCCCAATTTCCAGCCATCTAACTACTCCGCTGGCAATTTATGTATATCAAAAGAACAAAGTTACAAAATATCGATCTTTCAAAGAATGGAGGCTTTGACGGTATACCACCTATTTTTATCCGGTTATGTGCTGCCTTGGTGACTCCCCTTCATATTACATTTGATAAATCTCTACAAGAAGGTACATTCCCAAGTTTATGGAAGATAGCAAAAATCACACCTATCTATAAATCTGGAGATAGGAGTGACGTCACCAACTATAGACCAATTTGTATATTGAACTTATTTGCCAAAATATGTGAGGGTTTTGTGTATGAACACATGTATACTCACCATAGGCACATACTAGATACTCGACAACATGGGTTTATCACTGGTAGATCAACTAATTCTAATTTATTGTGCTACACAACATATTTATGTGATTCATTGAATAGTAAGCGTCAGGTAGACTCAATAGACACGGATTTTTCAAAAGCTTTCGATCGGGTTGATCATTTTATATTACTTGCAAAGATGCATCATGTCGGGATTCACGGGAATCTTTATAGATGGCTCTCGTCCTATCTGTTAAATCGTACACAATTAGTTGCGCTAAGCGGATATGATTCTATACATTTTGAAGCAACATCTGGAGTGCCCAAGGTTCCTTGTTATTTTGGTATTCGTTAATGATCTGCTAAGTAAAATTAAAAGCGAATGCCTAGCTTATGAAAAATTAGCATATGATATAAAAAATTTTAGGCATATCTCAAATAATCAAGACTGCGAGGTCCTTCAGTCAGATATTAACACAATTGTTGAATGGTGTGTTGAGAACTCGATGTCACTAAACACCAAAACATGTCAGGTTATAACATTTTCGAAAAATAGTAAAAACATAATTAATTATGACTACACTATCAGGGGAGTAGTAGTAGATAGAGTAAAAATAGTACGTGACCTGGGTGTTATGTTTGATTCGGTTTTGTCATTTAGACCTCACTATGATCACATTTGTAATAAGGCCAACCGTTTGCTCTCTTTCATATTACGAAATGCTAAACCATTTAAAGATCCGCAAACATTCTTAATACTTTACTATTCCCTGGTAAGATCTATATTGGAGTACTGCTCCTCTGTGTGGTCTCCAATATATAACACTCATCATATAGATCGCATAGAATCTGTACAGAGAAGATTTGTTAGAGTTTTAAGTGCGAAATGTGGCCTCAGACGTAAACTCCCCATTTACAATCAGCGACTCACACACTTTCACATGAAGAGTCTTTTTTTTTTTTTCGATGGGAAAAATCATCTTATGACAACCCCCGCTCTTGGGCGGAGCGGGAGATAGTGTCAGACTCTTACTGACTAAAAAACCCATTCCGTTCCTTCAAGCCTTCATACCGGGGCTCGAGCGCCCTTTCGGATTACCCTGGCCCCAGTAGGCTTCGACCCGCCTGGGCCCCTGCTGTTGCTGACAACTCCTTGAGGCGCGCGGGAACAGCGCGCGCCGTCGACGACTTGGGCTTGGTCCGGACAGTTACCGGACGGCCGGACAGCGAGCTACCCATTGCTCACTGTCCGCAAGCCCGCGCCTATGGTGGCTGGAAATCGGGATCGGAATCCCGGCGGCGGCAAGAGCGCCGCTGCCTGATGCGGTCGTCCTCCTCCTTAGCGAGCATTACTGCTTCGCAGAAGTCGGCGACCGCCTGCCACTCCTCCTCGCTCCGGACCATGGCCTCGACCAAGGCCCGGCGCGAGAGGTTTCCGCCACCGATCACCCTCGCGAGGGCACGGCGATGCTCCGCCCAAGCAGGGCACACCGCGATTGTGTGCTCCACCGTGTCCTCCGGGCGTTCCGCACAGTGGCGACCACATGAAGAGTCTTGAGAGAAGGAGATGGGTTAGTAATTTAAGTACATTGCATAAAATTGCTAACGGTTCCTTTGACATTAAATTACTTAGCAAGCTAAACTTTAAGACACTAACTCGATCTCCACAACAACACCACAATTATTTTGTATTTCCTCTAGTAACAATAATGTTTCTGAGAGTAACCAGTTATCCAGAATGTGTAATCAATATAATATAATATGCCCTGAGGTAACTTGTTCTTGAACAGTTTTAAAGAATTCAGAAATTGTTTGTATAAATTGTAATTACATTAGATTCATTTATAATACTTCACCTTTCTGTCACTAATGAAGCACATTAAGCATTGAATGCTATGTATAGTAATAATTGGATTTCAGATTTATGTACTGTATTTTGTATTAACTGTCTAAATTTTCTTAGTCTGTAGTCTGTCACTGTACTTATTAATATAAAATAAAATAAAAATAAAATACATACAATAGGCACTCGCAATTGTGTTCGGCGTACGAAAGCACCACCAGTACTTGTACGGACGACAATTTATATTGCGTAGTGACCATCGACCATTGAGTTATATTTGGGAAGAATAAAGGGATTCCCATGACCGCTGCAACTACAACGTTATGCTGTGCAATTAGCTGCTTACAATTTTAAAATAGAATTTGTAAAATCGGTGCAAAACTGTCATGCAGATGCACTTTCTCGTCTTCCGTTGAATTCTACAAGAAGTAGAATCAGAAGTGAGAACAGCGACAGTAGTTACCTCAATTATGTACAGGAAAATTTTCCGCTTAGTTTTAAAGATACCTATTAAAATTGAGACGGCAAAAGATTCATTACTAAGCAAAATATACGGATACGTTATGTTTGGGTGGCCAACAACCTGTAATAGTGTAACAGAAAAAGCATATTTTAATCGAAAAGAGAATATTTGTGTGGATCAGGGATGCCTTATTTGGGGTTATCGAGTAATAGTTCCAAAATCATTACGAATGACAGTATTAAAGGAAATTCACGATGGCCACCCAGGCATTGTAAAAATGAAGCAAATAGCTCGCAATTACGTTTGGTGGGAGACATTGGACGCAGATATCGAGCGGACAGTGCAGGAGTGCGTCGCATGTCGGTCGCAGCGCGCGGCGCCCGCCCCTGCTCCGCTACACTCGTGGCCGTGGCCCGAGGAACCATGGGCTCGGTTAAATTTAGATTTTTTAGGGCCATTTAATAATAAGTATTATTTATTTATTGTCGATGCCCATACCAAATGGATCGAAGTTGACAAAGTTCCCGGATCTTCCGCTGCGGTGGTTATAAATTGTTTACGTAAAATTTTTGCGCGTTTTGGCTTACCTAAGAGAATACTTAGCGATAATGGACCTCCTTTTTCTTCAGCAGAATTAAAAAAATATTTAGAAATTAATGGCTTTCGTCAAACCTTAGTTGCTCCATATCACCCCTCGAGCAATGGGGCGGCTGAAAATGCCGTAAAACAAGTAAAAAGAGCATTAAAAAAGGCCCAAATCAATAATGAAAACTTAGACACGGCACTCAGTAGATTTCTTTTCTCGTATAGGAACAATGAACAAAGTACCACAGGTCGCGAACCAGCTATGCTTATGTTCGGGCGACGGTTGCGTGGCAGACTCGACTTGCTGCGGCCCGATACGCGTGAGTTGGTGCGACAGTGACAAGAGTCTAGTGAGCAGAAACGGGACACCACTCTGTGGGAGGCCGATCCCCAAGACCCCGTGCTGCTAAGGAACTATTCAAAAAAAGGGGAAAAGTGGATAGAAGGAACTGTGATGCGTCGAGAAAGTCCAGTTACTTATACAGTCAAAACACCGGACGGACGTGTACACAAGAGACATATTGATCAAGTATTGACAACCAAACATCCAAAGTCAAGGTTTTCATTATCAAACGTACAAGAGGAAGCAAGTGAGCAAGCAGTAGAGGAGTCTGTGGTGGCGCCTAACTCTGATCAGGACGAGCAAGTTGCAGAGGATTGGCAACTGGCAGAGGAGTCACCTCCTTCGAAAACTGTAACCGAAAGATGTGATGATCCATTGGCAATACCGAGGAATCGTGTCTATAGGAAGGCAGCGTTACGGTGCATTGACAAATTGAAACTGAAGTAATCAAATTTATATAATCTATATTTTCATTCATCACACTCATCATTGCACTGTTACTTAAGAAATACATATATATATAATAATATACGAGTATATGTGCTGTAGACAATATCTATTGTGATATGGTAGTATTTAGTTCATAATTATGTTTAGGCTGAACATTGATGGTTTGATATTTTTGTGTATGCATCTAAAACATATCTATGCATTGTGTTTGTTTAAGTTTAGATTATTTAAAATATAGAGGGGAAGTGTTATGTCGGTACTCGATTATAAAATGTATGAGAGTAGGTTACAGATTTTAATAAAACAGTCGTTACCGGATCTCTGCCTTTCATTGAAGTAGGTATACATTACAGTAGGGTTCCAACAAAGTCCTAATGTCTTGCTCAATCCTGCTTGATTAAAGCTTTTGCTGTCTTGTTTACAATAATCTTGATCTTCTAGTTTCAGCAGACGACTGTCGTTAGCTGTCCACTTTCTTAAGTTGAAGCCCCCTAATTTCAGTACATTTATCAAATCTTGCTGCAACTGTTGTGCTGCTGATAGGCAGCAAGCTCCATGAACCAGATCATCCATATAGAACGATTCTTCGATGACCTTGGCGGCTTCTGGAAATTTATACCGTTCATCAACCGCTAACTGTCTCAACGTCATCATTGCCAGAAATGGAGCGGCCTTTGTGCCGTATGTCACCGTTGTTTATTGATATTCTTGTATTTTTTGCGACGGATTATCTCTCCACACAATTTTTTGTAAAGGTTGATCTTCTGGGTGTACCCAAATCTGCCTAAACATTTTTTCTATATCAGCCGTGAATGCGTACTGATATTATCTCCATTTAATGATAAGGGGTCATGCTGTAAATTGGGTCCCGTGAACATCAAGTCATTTAAACTTGTATTTGTAGATGTCTTTGCTGAAGCATTGTAAACAACTCTCAATGCAGTCGTTGCACTATCTTCGCGCAATACGCAATGATGCGGAAGTAAACATTCCGGTGTCTGATTCCAAGGTGAAGGTCTCATGTGCCCTAAGTCCATGTATTCGTTGTATGCGTTGAATAAAGAATTATTTTTATGCAATTTCTTCTTTAGATGAATGAATTGAGCCACAGCCTTATTTTTAGACTGGCTCAATTTCTCCTCAAATTGTGGTTTAAGTCGGAGTCTCACTTGGTATTTTCCGTCATCCAACCGTTTTGTTGTTGCTTTGTAGTATTGAATGCACTCTTGATCTTCTGATGATAGTGATTTTTCTTCTGCAACATCTTCCATCTCCCAGAATTGTTGAACTCTATCTAAATCAAATTGCACGGCGTTGCACATTAGTTTAGTTTTGATATTTCCACATAATAACCAACCTAATTGAGTTTCTTGAACAAGTGATTCCCTTAATCTGCACATGCCGGTTAAAATAATATTCGAATATACGTCCAAACCCAATAAAATGTCTATGGGTCGGCTGATGTTATATTCAGGATCTACTAATTCTAAATTATTCAGAAATGTGCATACTATTTTTGGGAATGAGTATGATGGTAAATATTTTGTTAGGTTAGGTTAGGATAAGTTAGGTTATTCATGATGTAAACGTCGATATTAAATTGATTTTGCTTTATTCTTGAGTTTGAAATACAGTTCAGGTTCATAATTCCTCTGCAACTGTTTTCTGTTTGTCCTATGTCTGTGATAATGCCGTCACACCTGGATCGCTTCAATCCTAATTGCTGAGCAGCGTTCTCTGTGATGAGAGACATTTGTGAGCCCTGATCAATAAGAGCCGAAGGATCAGATATGTTCTATCTACTTTCTGAACCTTTAAAAGTGCAGTTGATAGTAAAGTTTCTTGCATCATATTATTTTGTTGTGTCATGTGCGTGTTTCCTTGATTTACACGTTCCTGATTAAAACGGTTGTTGTTTTGCTGTGTAGAAGGCGTCAAATTTCCTCCTTGTTTTGACAATTCCTTAGAATTTGATTCATGAAGCAATGTGTTGTGAAATCCGTTGCATTCATGGCAACGTTTCTTCGATAAGCATTCTTTTCCTTTATGATCATATAAGCAGTTTTGGCAACACATTGTTTTTTCTTCATCGGGGAAAAGTCAGCAAATTGTTTGCAATAAAATATGGCATGTGCGTCATTGCACACTGGACAATTTGGTCGATTGTTTTGCAATTTCCTGTAACTAGGTGATTTCGAAATAGCCTTGTTGCTTGAATATCACTGCTTGAAATGATAATGTTTTGATACTGATGGTTTATTGTTGCTTGAAGAAAAGGGTTTTTGATTATTCATCTCCTGTTTTCTTCTGCTTGCTTTCATGCTCGTGAACTTCCCCTCTAGAAAGGCTAGAAATTCATTCAACTCGAGTAATTCTCGAGGTTGCTTGATTGATAGCTGCGTTATATTCGCTGAATGTGTCTGAATCCAATTTCTGGCACAGGAGGTGCACGATCAATGGACCCCATGACGTCAAGTCTACGCCGAGGTTCTGTATTGCATTCATCGTCTCAAGTGCAGTATCATGGATTCGCTTGATATGATTGATTGACGCTTGCTGTGAAATGGGTATATTCAATAAAATGTTAATATGCGATGTGAATATCATCCTTTTGTTGTCATAACGATGGCTCAAGATGTCCCAACTAATGATGTAGTTATCTGAGCTGATCGGGAGATGCTGTATGAGACGCTCTGCTTCACCTTATACTTTTGATTTGAGAAACTGCATCTTCTGAGCCCCAGACAACGATGGGTTGCTATGAACTGCTTCTGTGAAGAGATCCTTAAAAGATGTCCACTGATGGTAGTTACCGCCGAATGTAGGTATTTCTATTTTTGGCATCGTATGCTCTCTATGTGAAACGGACGACATCTTTTTATTGATTGCTTTGATAGCAGCGTTGTATGTGCTTTCGTGTTTGAGGTACATACGATGATACTCTTGATTTCGGTCTTCCAGCTCACTGTCTAATTCCCAATGCTGAGTGTCAATTTTTTCCCAGCGGGACCTAACCAACCCCAGTAAATGATCGAATTCCCATTTTTCCGCTACAGTATCCATGTCGGTACTTGAAACGGTATGTTCAAAGGCCTTGAAGTTACTCATCTGTTTCCTCATCATCTCATCGGTCTTGCTGTTTGATCCCTGAGACTTCAAAGATTGACCTGAAAGTTGCTGTAAGGTACTTGAGGTAGCTAGAGGAGTAGCAGGCTTTAGAAGCGGTGTTGATGGTCTTTCCTCTGTTGGCGGATGATTCTGAATAACTGCTCTGATATTTTCATATCTTTCTTTCACCGTGTCAAATTGCTGCGAAGTGAAGATAGATAAAGATAAAGATAAAGATATTTTATTTGCTTAAAACATGGTATAAAAGGTGTTATTGAAAATAGATTGATCAAACATGTTTTGCTTAAAACTAAAGCGTGCAAACTTATACACTAAAATATTATGTCAAAATTGAAATTAATTACATTAAAAATTCATTTTAAAAGTCAATACTATAACAATTATTAAAAATTCATTTTCAAAAGTCATTAATACTATAATAATTATTATTATTGAGCCATTTATACAGTTGCATTTTGAATAGCTTACAATTTAATGTTTTAAAAATACTTGGTAATTTATTATAAAGTCGTATACACATAGCCAAACAATTTTTATTATATTTTGCTGATCTAGGTAGGTCTTCCAGCACAAGCCTATATTGGTCACGACGACTTCGAGAGCTTTTAAATAGTTCTTCTGCTGTTCTAAATAACTCTAAGTGCTTTCGAACAAACATACATGCTTCATATATATGAAGGTAACGGTAGCAAACCAAGTTCCTTAAATACTGGTTGACATGATTCGTCCGATGGAATCTCGTATACAGCTCTTAGACATTTCTTTTGGGCAACAAATGCTCTATTGCGGTCAGTACTATTTCCCCACATAATTAGTCCATATCGTAGTGAGGACTCCACATATGCGCGGTATGTCATCACAGCCGTTTTTATATTAGTCACTTTTTTTATTTGTCTCAAAGCATACACAAACTTATTTATTTTATTGCATACAGTATCTACCTGTGCTTTCCAGTCTAAATGTTCGTCAATTACTACTCCTAGAAATTTAGTTTTTGTCACTTGTGTAATTTTCGGAATATCCATTTTAAAATTAAATGTATTATTATAAGATTGATTAAATTGTATATATACTGATTTATTTAGATTAATTGATAAATTATTATTATTTAGCCAGTCAATTAGATTATCTATTGTATTATTTATGTCCGCTTCATGATCTGTAAGTGAGTTATATTTTCTATCGGTAGTAACGATTATGGAAATGTCATCGGCAAAAAGGAAGCATTGATGATTAGTTACATTAACTATGTCATTTATATAGAGTAGAAATAAGATAGGACCCAATATGCTACTCTGGGGGACGCCCCTTTTTATACTTCTATATTCAGACGAATATTCTGTCATGTTCCTACTTTCATTTAGTATAGTAACAGTAACTTTCTGTTGTCTGCTAGTTAAATACGACGATATCCATTGTAGTGGCAGTCCTCTAATACCAATAGCCTCAAGTTTTTTTAATAGTCTTTCATGTGAAACGAGGTCAAATGCCTTAGACAAATCAAAGAATAGCCCTGTTGTTAGCTGTTTGTTGTTGATATTAGTCAATACCGCTTTCAGAAGTGAAAAGATGGCAAGAGATGTGGACTTGTGTTTCTGAAACCCAAATTGTTCTTTTTTTATAATATTGTACTTTCCGCAGTAGTCGACTATTCTTTGATACATGCACTTTTCATAGATTTTTGACATGATGGGTATCAATGTTATGGGGCGATAATTATTCATGTCACATTTTTCTCCCTTTTTAAATATCGGTTTGACAACAGATATCTTCAAAGCGTCAGGAAAGACTCCTTGTGAAAAGGAGAGGTTAATGAGATGGGTCAATACTCCGCTTATTTCACTAACACATGCCTTAACAATTCGGGTACTGAGTTCATCATAACCTACAGAATTGGTATTTTTCAATGATAAAATGTGTTTTCGTACCTCATTTTCGCTTATAGGTGTAAGGAACATAGAGTTAGCAGTTAAGGTATCACTGCGATAACTATTTGTACAATTTTGAGTAGGAATAGAATTTGTAAAATAATCATTGAAGGCAGAAGCTATTTCTACTGGTTTGGTAAGTATAGAATTATCAATTTTAATACATTCAATGTGGTCTTTGGGGTCCGTATTATGTATTTCATTTTTTACGACTGTCCATGCGGCTCTACATTTATTGTCATTATTATCCATAAACTTTATGTTAGCATTTCGTTTAGCCTTGTAGATACACTTTTGTAATAATTTTGAATATGTGATATATCTACTTTTGTTCATTATATTTTTATTTTTGTAATATTGGTATCGTAAGAAACGCTTTGTTTTAGAACTTTGTTTGAGCCCCTTACTTATCCACGTTCGTTTTTTATTGTTTAAATTTATCTTAACCCTAACTTTTGGAAAACAGAGATTAAAAAATAAACATATTAATTCATGGAAAACGCGGAATGCTGTATTTGCATCGCTTTCCATGTAAATATCTGTCCAGGATAGATTTTGTAAGCATTCCCTAAATTTACGCATATTATCTAGACTGTAGTCTCTTTTGTAAATATGGTATAATGCGGTCTTTGCTGTTTGAAGTGTTAAAGGGAAGCTTAGCATTTGTGCTGTGTCGTGGTCAGAGAGATGTAGTGGTAGTACTGTTGGGATTGCATTAGGTATGTTGCTCAATATATGGTCTATACAAGAAAGTTTCCGAGTAGCAACCTCAATATGAATTTCCATATTGTGATTATTTACCAGGTCTTGAAATTCTTGAGTGATTTTACTTCTTTTTAAAGTATTAATATTGAAGTCACCAGTCAAGACTATACGTGTGCTAGATTTGTATTTCTTGTGTAAATCCTGTAAGACTCTATCTAACTTAATTAAAAATTGATTAGGGTCCGATTGAGGTGTTCGATATAAGCAAACAATCACTAATTTTTTATTTTCTATTTCTATACCACATGCTTCGAACGTATTTACCGATGCATATGTTTTTATAAACTCTAATTCTTTGTAGTGTAAACCCTTTCTGACTAGAATGCAAGTGCCACCTCTATTTTTATCCCTGCAAAAATTTGTAGCCATTTCAAAATTTAATAACTTAATATAGTTCTCTTGACCTTTTTTAATGAATGTTTCGGAGAGGCAAATTACATGAGGTTCATTATGTAAGTCACGCATTTCCTGTAATGTTAACTCCAACAGTTCCCGTTTAGATAAAACACTCGCAATATTTTGGTGGAGTATTTTAAAGTTGTGTGATATAGGTGTTACATTTTTAGGTACGAAAAAATGTATCGTTTTTTTTAATGTGGGAAAATAATATGGTATTGTGCCTTTTCTGTGCTCTGCAGAAAGAAGATGAGAGTTGACATTCTTTCCAGTCCCGTTATTTTTGTTAATTCTGAAATAAAAGGGAATAGTTCCTTTTTTGGGTATTGTTTCCAGTTTTCGCAAAGAACTTGATTTGCTACTCGCGAGGTGTTTTCTGACTTCGGCTGGATTTAAATATTTTTGGTTATAATATTCACAATCTATTATGTAATTTATTGTTTTGCAAATGTCAGATACGTTTTTATGAACAGAATTAATAAAATTACAATTTTTATAATGTTTGCAAATATTTTTGATACGATAATTCAATTTTTCGACATCTAGATGGTTACTTTTCACAACATTTAATATTATTATACTATACTTAGAAAATGTCTTTAATATTTTTTTTAATTGAAACAGTACATGTTCCATATTATTGTCATTTTCACCTAAAGATATTACAATTTTGTCACCTGGTTCAAAGTTTATGATATTACAGCTTTTCGTTATATATAATTGACTTTGAAGTAAGTATGCGATCTGGCATATTCGATACCACACAATTTCCTATGATTAGATTGATACTCTTACCAGCAGCAGCTCTTGGCAGTACAAACACCTTCACTGCTAGTTTGTTTGATCTAGTGATATCAAACACTTTACAGAACTTGATTGCTACACTGTAATGTACACACGCGATATCCGGCTCGAAGGAACAAAAATGTACGGGGTAAAGGTACATTTAAATAATAAACTGATTTTAAGTTAAAGGGTGTAGCAGGATAAGGTAGGGCCAGCGGCCCCCACGAGGTTTTGCCAAAATAAATTATGGTATTATATCAGTGACATGTATGTACTGTTGACATGAATTTAGCCAGGGATGTTAGAGAGCTCCATAACCGTAACCGAAACTGTCGGATATCCGATATAAAATAATATCCATAACCGTAACCGAATCCGAAATAAAAGTTTCGGATAATATCGGATAGGGGCGGAGCCTAATTGCGACACATTATGACAGGCTGTTTTGTTAATCGGCCGGGCAGCGGCCGACACACGCGCGCATTGTTTGTTTTCTTCGACGAGGACGACAACACGTCCTCGTCTTATCATACTCGTAGCGTAACTAACTTGTGTTGTGAGCAATTAAACATTCACGAATAGTTCAACAATTAAGTAAAACAAAAGTGTTGTGTTACGGAATTCATTGAATTTTTACAAAATGCGTCCTAAGTCGAGTGTAATTTGGACATTTTTTGGTGAAGAAAGAAATTCCTTAAAAATCTTATATCCGTAACCGAAATTATCCGAAACTAACAGATAATCCGAAATAATTTCACATCCGTATCCGTATCCGGTATAATAATCATTTTTATATCCGTATCCGAAATTTCGTATACATAACATCCCTAAATTTAACCTTCTATCTCACTTCGTTACGGAGATAATTGACTAAAATGTTAATTTTTCAAAATTATTTTTTTCAAAAACCATTATAGCTATACTAATAAAACTAAAACGATTTGTTAGAAAATAAATTGGTTTACATTATATATTTTTGTAGATTTTATTTACCTTATTTTATAATATTTAAAAAAAAAATTCATAGTTCACGAAGAGATACAATCACAGAATGAATATAAAATATAGCTCATTACGTAATATAAGAACCACAAAATATAAAAAAAAAACTTCTCGTGACCATCCTGGCTAGTAAGGAATTTACATTTTATTTTTATTTTTGTTGTGAAATCATCCAATGACATCTCCCGATCGTGCGCGGAGCAAGAGGGGTGTCAAACTTTTACTGAATAAAATCTACTCCTATGTCTTTGGCTTGCGTTCCAGGGAACCAGGTTTTACTTTCAGAAGCGAACCCATGGCCCCGGTAGGCTTCTACCCTGCTGGGTCGCTACGGTTTTGCTGACATCTCTTTGAAGCTCGCATAAAAACTACGTACCATCGACGATCCGGGCTCGGTTCGAACGGTTACCGGACCGAGCTTGAGGACCACCTGGCATTTCTACTCGCTTTGGACCATGGCCTGTACAAGGGCCTGGCGTGAGATGTCGTTGCCGCTGACCACCCTCATGAGGACACGGCGGTGCTCCACCAAAGCGGGGTGGAGCACTCTACCGTAAGCTCCACCGTGCCCTATCCTATGATCCACACAATGGTGACGGGTGTTTCTTTCGCACAAATCAGTTGCAAGAAACTCCCGAACTTACCATGTCCGACCTGCATCATACGAAGGATGATGCATGTGACATCAAGTATTTGTTTATTATTTAATATGTAATCAATAATTTTGACATCATATACAAAAAAAATATGACAAAAAAATCATACATATTTTTTTCTAATATTAAATTTTGTTACGTTTTCATTTTTTATTATTTAATCGCGTGAGATAGATTATAATCTAACGGTATTTACAATTTTACGATGACATATATATTTACAAGAACGTTTATTCAAAAGACAAATGTAAAGTCCTTACTACCCAGGATGATCATGATCAGTTTTAATTTTTTTTGGAAGTGTTGCACCCGTCTGATATTAATGATTTTTTTTTGTGATAATACTAGACGTAGTGATCTATATTATATATTTTTTCTGTGATTGTACCTCTTCGTGAACTATGAAAGAAATTTTTTTTTAAATATTTTTATTTTTTATAAATAGTAATTAAGGTTAATAAAATCTACAAAAAATATAAATGTAGACCAATTTATTTTCTAACAAAATGTTTTAGTTTTATTAGTGTAGCTATAATAGTTTTAAAAAAAAAATTTTGAAATATAATGTTTTAGTCAATTTTCTCCGTAACGAAGTTAGATAGAAGGCTAAAATCACGTCAACAGTAATAATACATGTCACTGATATAATACCATAATATATTTTGCCAAAACCTCATGGGGGCCGCTGGCCCTACCTTATCCCGCTACACCCTTTGTGTATTGCCCGAAAATGATAGATGATCGACTTGCGACGAATGAGTCTTTCATCGATGCTAAGCAACTACTGAAAAGCTTATTTAAATGTGTGTTATTATTCATTCGCTGCGCGTCGATGTCAGCATAAAATTAATACAATTGATATGTACGGGTTTGCTCGTACAATATTAATGTGGATTGCAAGTAATTAATAACTTGATTTTTAACACCGATTTTCTTTATGTCAGTACCATTAGTGTCACCATAAGAAACATCAAGAGAAACAAACTGTCCCAATGACACGTCGGAAGCGACAGTCAATTAAGAAACTTAAATCTAGTCGACCTATTATAAAAAACCTGCAACAGAAAGTGCATAAGATATTTAAAAAAATCACCTGTCTTGAAAAGTGCAATTATTAGTGCCAGTTTCATAAAAATCCGTTCAGTAGTTTTTGAGATGAGTTAAATGTGTAAGTCACTAGAAAACTTGTTGACTCAAGTAATTAGAGTTTGACCATCGAAAGATGACAACGAATTATTTATCAAACGTTGTGTATGGCAGCATTTAAAAAAATTAAGAATTGTCAAAATTGTATTCTTACGTTTCGTAGATAACTCATTGTTTGTTTACATACGTGCATCTTATAATACTCATTTTGCTTAAAATAATGCCGAAAATAATCACTAGTTCGATGGAGAGGCTACTATTTAATATGATGGACAAATTTAAACACTCAAAAAGTGAATTAAGTTAGAAACATTCACAAAAAATGCGTCGTTTGGATACAATAATATCATTTCTAGGTTAGTTTTTTTAATTTCTATAGTTAAAACTTGATACTTTTTGACTATTTAATAATTGCAATATTACTCACACGGTGAATTATACTTTTCAGGAAGTTTCGACAATGAGCAGACGAAAGTCCTAATAATGAAAACAGTAAAAGACATGGAAAGTTGTATATTTCGTATGTGCGCTATCCAGCAAAGTTGCAGTGGACATTTGAACGATATTATAATAATGGGTGTAATTTATCTATAATATGTATGTATTTAGAAATATATAAGTATGTTTATCAGTTGTCTAGTATCCATAACACAAGCTCTGCTTAGCTTGGGACTAGACGGCGTTGTGTGATAGTTGTGGATTATTATTATTATTATTATTATTATTATTATATTCCATCCAAATTAATAAAAAAAATCGTTAACACACAATTTGTTTTTATTCAAATTTAAAGATTCCAGAGAAGTGCTTATTGAAAGACCCACCGCCCACATGTGGCTCTACAAATGATTGGACCTGTGCTTTGTGTAACATTCGATGCTGTCCTTGTGTGAAGCGCCGTCAGTGCCGGATTGAACCGGCGCGGGGTCTGTAGCAAATTCGACCAAGAGGCCCCCTACTACTAATTAATGAATTTAGTTGTAAGATACTAATTAATTTAGTACTTTTGGAAAATCTAGATGATGATTGTTTTTTATATACCCCGAATGATTAGAATTTTGTTTAGAACATTTTAGGTCTTCAGGTAGCCATACCAGAACCTTTCCGCCCCATCGATCATCTGTTCTGAGAGCAATGTCCCCAGCTTACTGCCACTTAAGCTTATCTTCCTCTCCATTGCTCTTTGTGTAACTTAAAACTATCTGATGAGGCACATTGTGAACGACCACGTTTCAGAGCCAAATGTCACTACGCACAGGCAATGTAATATTCACATAGACACACAAAATATGTAATTTCCTAAAAACCTTGTTTAAGCTTATTCTTAGTAGGTAGGGTTATTAAGATTAAGCTTAACCGAGGCTACACGTATTAAAATTAAGTAGTTTTAGCTAGCTGCTTCGCGCGCGGGAAGTTGCTGGCTAAAGTTACCGTAATAAGCTTGAACAAGGCTTTTATACACCAATAACTCCATGGATTTTAAGATACTTGCGTAAAAAGTACGATGATGGGGCAAATTCTAAGAGATCTTCTATTCTTTAGTTTGCTTGCAGGAAAGTTTGAAGTAAAGTGACTATCTCATCACATCCAAAGAAATCAAGTGTATTTAGGTTTCATACAGTACAAATATTTTGACTAGTTTTTTTTAAGTTCAAAAATGCGGGATCCCTGAACACGCGGGGCCACCAAATGGGCGGTCTGTAGCATTTGCTACTCTTGCTACATGGCTAATCCGCCACTGAGTGCCATCTAGGGAATGCAAACCGGTTAACCTGAAAACCGAAAAACCGGTTTTTCGGAATTTTTTCAAATGACACAATTTTTTTTAGCAAACATTGTCAGTCTCGCTCGCGCACCCACACGTATCGGGTGTGTTGTCGGATCGGAGCGTTTATTCGCGTAAAATAACGAATCTAGTGAAGTGTACTAGTTGCAATCTCATCATAGATGAAATAAAAAAGTCCAAGGCGCTGTTATATGAAGCCTTACCAACGGACAAACGAAAAATACTGCGGAAGAATAGAGGCAAGGAGGAGCGTGACCTGGCAGATATTATCAATCTGTTCAAATCCACCGAACCGGACGACATCCCCGTATTTGTTGCGCGACAGTTGGATAAGTTACCTCCAATACTGTGGGATCATTTAGACTGTTCAAAGGTGTTAAAAGACATGTTAATCATGAAAACAGAAATTGAGAAAATAAAGAACGAGTATGCAACCAAAGACAGTGTACAAGATGTAAGGGCTGAAGTTATGCGATTTTTTTTTTTTTAATAATAATGTTTCACAACTATCACACAACACCGTCTAGTCTCAAGCTAAGCAGAGCTTGTGTTATGAGTACTAGACAACTGATAAACATACTTATATATTTCTAAATACATACATATTATAGATAAATTACACCCAGACACTGAACAAATGATCGTGCTCATCACACAAACATTTGTCCTGGGTGGGAATCGAACCCACGACCTCCGGCATAGCAGTCAGGACCACTAACCACCAAACCAACAGGCCTGTCAAAAATTAGAAACGATTCCCTACCACCGACGTCCGCTTTTAAAGTAAACAAAATGCGTGGAACATGTTTAGATAGTGGACCTGTGGGATTGTCGCATGAGTATAACAACAATCGCTCCATAAACGACTTATCGAATAACAATCCTCATCTTTTACAATATAGAGAAATGGGGGTAGATGAAGAAATACGGCGCGATGACGAGTTTGAGCGGCAACGGTCACCGGCTACGGAAAGTGAGCAGGCGAGAGCAGATGTAGCGGGAGGGGAAAGCCCACTGCGTGTGAGTCAGCTGAGCACCGCGCGAGTAGATACAGCGAATATTACGGTGACGTCATCACTACTCAGCTGTGCGGCTACGGGTACGGACGCGCTGCGGGTACCTGATCGGCTGGCGGCTGGTGCGGGCCAATGCGAGTCAGAGCAGTGTAGCCCGCCGACAGCTGTGCCGTGTGATGCGTCGTATATGACGAATAAAAACAATAAAGCCAATAATGATGTCGAGGGATGGCAGCAAGTGTCTCGTCGTCAGAAAAGTCAAAAATATAGATTTCTGGGAAAAGCTGGCGTGGCGAGGGACATAGAATGTTCTTTTAAGGCTGCTGACAGAAAAATACCGATGTTCATCACGAACATACATAGTACGACTAAGGAGTGCGACATAATCCAGTACATACGAAATAGAACAATGGAATTAGTATCATTGGAGGCCATAAACATGCAAGTGCAGCGAGGTTATAAAGCATATAAGTTTTATATATTAGAAACTAATCTGCCTTTATACATGGACGAGAAGCTATGGCCGGCTGGTATCATATTCCGGCGGTTTGCTAATTACAGGCGAAGACATATTATGAATCAGGGAAATATCCCGGCTGACGGCATAAATAACTTAAATAATGGATAGTCGGTCTTATCGTTTAGCAAGCTATAATTGTAAAAATGTGAAGCGAGCTATCCATGACATCAGAGATCTGTGCAGTACGTGTGACGTGATATGCTTGCAGGAAACCTGGTTGCTCCCACATGACATACCTTTTGTTGGCACGATTGATAGCGGTTTTGGTTACACGGCGACGTCGGCTGTGGATACGTCAGCGGGCATTTTACGCGGGCGCCCCCATCGTGGCGTCGCGGTGCTGTGGCGCTACAGTGCCTTCCAGGAAGTGTCGGTGGTTCAGTGTAGTGAGCGTATTTGTGCTATTAAAATAGCGGAAGGCAATAGATCAGTGCTTGTTGTAAGTGTGTATTTGCCAACGAACTCTTAAACAATTTGCCGGATTTTATTGATTGTATGGGTGCAATAAGTGCGATTATTGATGAAAGTAACATCGAGTCAGTTTTTATGTTGGGTGATTTCAATGCGGCGCCGGGTGAGTTATTTTACAATGAACTAATTAGTGTGTGTAATGAAGTGAACTGGTCCTGTATAGATGTAGAAATGTTAGGGATAAATTCCGGTACTTATACCTATATTAGTGACGTACATGGGTCGCCTAGTTGGCTCGACCATTGTGTTGTAACTCACGCGGCGAAGCAATCCATTACAAATGTGCATATAAAATAATTCCTCTCATTGTGGAATGTAATCTCCGTATAGTTACACCAAAAATTGTAACACGTACTGTTTGCAATAACAATAATAGTAATATTCGTTGGGGAGAGAGAAATGAGGAACAGGTCTTGATTTATCGTGAGGAGTGTCATAAGAGATTAAAATCCATTGATTTTCCATCGGAATGTACACAATGTGCGGATTATTTGTGTAGTGATCCTGACCACGCGCGTGTCCTAGATAGACTGTACTCTGACATTGTGACCGCCCTTCAAGGC
This sequence comes from Mythimna ferrago, assembly GCA_910589285.2. Lineage (NCBI taxonomy): Eukaryota > Metazoa > Arthropoda > Insecta > Lepidoptera > Noctuidae > Mythimna > Mythimna ferrago. Next base: position 28,328,013 of record OU342684.1, read on the forward strand.
GCAGCAGTGGTGAGTGGGGAAAGCGCGCGGGAGCGGACGGGGGGACGGTTCGGTTCCGGTTGTGTGTATGAGGAGATGCGTGAGAGTAGGAAGGTCTTTAAGTCCAGGTTAAAGTGGTGCCAGAATAACCAGGACCGGATTAGGATGGACGCCCTAGCTAAGCAACACTCGAAAGGTGACTTCCGTGGCTTCTGGCGGAATACGAGAAAAGTCAACTCTCGGCCTGGCCTTCCCGGTAGCGTCGATGGTCTAAGCGATCCGAAGAGAATTGCGGACGTGTTCAGAGAGCAGTTTTCGGTTCGGTCACCACTGGGGCCGGCGCGTGGGGTGCTGAATGCTGACTTGGACAATAAAATAATAGGAATGACGTTCCTTGCGAAAGATGTTGCGAAAGCCATTGGACAGATTGAGCGGGGAAAGTCTCCTGGCCACGACGCACTTAGCATTGAGCACCTACAACACGCTGGCCCGCACCTGGCGAGAGTTCTGGCAATGTTCTTCTCGCTGTGTGTGTGCCACTCCTACCTGCCAGATGACTTTATGAGGACAGTTGTAGTGCCTGTGGTTAAAAATAAAACAGGCGATTTATCCGATAAAAATAACTACAGGCCTATATCACTTGCAACTGTAGTAGCGAAGGTATTTGACGGTATGCTTAATGCGCAGTTAAATATACATGTATCGCTTCACAGTAACCAGTTTGGGTTTCGACCTAAAATTTCCACAGAGAGTGCAATACTGTGTTTAAAGCATACCGTCAAGTACTACACCACAAGAAAGACTCCGGTATACGCGTGTTTCCTTGATTTATCCAGGGCATTTGACCTTGTCTCATATGATATCCTGTGGGAAAAGTTGGGGAGCACGGGGTTACCTCGGGAACTCATAAGCATACTTCGATATTGGTATGGGCACCAGGTCAATAGCGTCAGATGGGGCGGGGGCGATGTCGGATACTTATAACACCGAGTGCGGCGTTAGGCAGGGCGGCCTGACCTCGCCCACATTGTTTAATCTATACATGTACGAGCTGATCGTCTCGCTCAGCAGTCGGCATGTCGGGTGCTTTGTGGACGGAGCGTGCGTTAACAATGTGAGTTATGCGGACGACATGGTGCTGTTGAGCGCGTCAATCTGTGGATTGAGGAGGCTACTCAGTACATGTACGGATTACGCGCGTGGTCATGGGTTAATATATAATGTGAAAAAGAGCCAATACATGGTCTTTCGGGCCGTCGGTGGGTCGAGTCCTATGAACTTACCAACAGTTCATATTGATGGTGTTCCAATACAGCGAGTGGATCAGTTTAAATATTTAGGGCATCTACTCGCCGAGGACCTTAAGGATCAGGCTGACATGGAGAGGGAGCGGAGGGCACTGTCAGTGCGAGCCAATATGATAGCCCGCCGGTTTGCGCGATGTTCTAGGGCGGTGAAGATCACGCTCTTCAGAGCGTACTGCACATCCCTGTACTCGTCCAGCCTGTGGGTTGACTATACTGAAAGGGCATACAGTGCCCTCCGTGTTCAGTACAATAACGCGTTCCGGGCGGTAGTGGGGCTGCCCCGCTTCTCGCGCATCAGGAATGTTCACGGAGGCGCGTACCGATTGTTTTCACACTACTATACGCAAGCGGTGCGCATCCCTGGTGCGCCGGGTGTGGGCCAGCCCCAATGCCATCCTGGCAATGATCGCTGACCGGCTAGATTGTCCCTATATCCTACATGGCTGTGCCAGACATGTTACTATTCCAATGCCTGTTAGGAAATTGTAGTGGTTTTTTTGGATTAAGGGTATTTTATTTTATTTTAGTAGAATAGTGACATGTAATTGAAATTTAACTTTATACAATTATTTCATTTTATTTTGATTTTTAATGCAATTCTTTTAATATTTGACTGCTTGACTATATAATTGTAAAATGAATTTAATTTAATGATTAATCATCGGATCAATGCAAAATAATGATAATGCAATCTAAATGATAAAATAATCTAATACAATATAAATTAATTTAATTCTGTTATTGACCTTTCAATTTTATGTAATTTTATAATACCTGTGTATACGTATGATTTTGTAACTGAAATGAGTCTTTGGTACTTGAAATAAATAAATAAATAAAAAAAATTGTTTTGAAACGTTGTTGAGGCTTGACATCAGTCGTAGTTCTGTTTATAATATATACCACAGTGATAGCTACACCAACTGTACAGTTCATCTGTTTACGATCATTGAAAATTCAGGTCGGCCGTGTGTTGTGAGAACAGGCAGTGAATGCTGTCAGGGCCAGAATTATAATCTCGTAAGGACACAAAAATTCTTATTAGTAGATGAAATACCCACTGTTGCTACTCATCATAACATCATCACCTTAAACGAGTCGCTTATATAGAAGAGAGTGAATAGATCAAAACCTTTGCTTGTTCATTACACTGAAGAAAAACTCAGGGATATTATTGCTACCGGGTGTAAGGGTTGCATATTAGAAAATCAAAATTTTCCTGAGCAAATTTCAAAAGAACAACGTACAAATCAACAAAGTTTAAAATAACGATGGTCATTTGATCAAAAGTTCAGCTGACCAAAGTCTGGAATATCATTGTTTAAATTATTTATTACACTATTGACCAAATCGTTCATGGGTCAAAATGGATTACTGGATAAATTATTAATTATCAAATGGATTAACTGAAAAAGGTAAAAATCTCGAATGGTCGAAACAACTTGGACGTAGCGTTCGCCGGCTGCTGCCGCGGCACCACTCGCTTCGCTCGCTCGTCTCACACGAGGTTGGTCACAGTTTTTCAATTCAATTCAATTCAATTCTTTATTGCTATAACACATGTGTTACATAAGATCTTAAAAAGTAGTTAAATAAGTGCACATGGACCCTGTCGGGCACAGCAATTTCATATAGAACAATTTTAAGAGAATTATAATTTAAAAAAAGTAAAAAATAATCGGATGTGTAACTCAAATTAAATGAAAAACAAAATTAATAAATGTCATAAGTTCATTAAATGTCAAAATACATTCTTTCAATTGTCAGAGCCGTGTTCATTATTGTAGGGACACAATGTACATGCTAATTCAGCAATATTATTATGACGCACGGCTGTGCCCGTGATGCATAGACAATATAATTGAGTCGCGAATAAACCGTAGTCGCAAATAGTCGTTTCAATTAATCTTCACCCCAACACACCGTAGAACACATTCAGTGGAAGTAAAGTCGAACTCTCAGTGAACCTTGACATTACACACCCATAAACATAATATCCCCCAAATTGGTGACCCCTGTGAACTTTAGTGTTGTTCTTTTTTTTTTCGGTGAGATTAGACTGAGACGGATATGAATCCGCAACAGAGTGTTACACCACGTGCTCAGGACGTGAAAGTGGACAGGTCCGGCGACACCAGCGAAAGGGAGCTGGCGAGCATAACCGTCGCTTCACGAATCCTAGAGTTCTGGGCAGACCAAACGCGACTCTGGTTTGTCCGGTTCGAAGCCGCGGTGGAAAACCAAAAATTGAGCGATGCCGCGAAACAAGATCTGGTGGTAACCAAATTGAGCAAGACGGCTATAGAACAGGTGAGCGATTTATTGCTCGCTCCACCAGAAACTCGGAAATATCAGACGCTGAAGGAAAGGCTGCTGGAGGTTTTCGAGGAATCGGAGTCAAGGAAACTTCAAAAACTAATTAGCGAAATGGACTTGGGAGATCAGCGACCATCGCATTTGCTACGGCGTATGCGTGAGTTGGCCAGGGAGAGAGTGCCTGACAAGACCCTTAAGTTGATGTGGCAATCACACCTGCCGACTTCGGTGCGAGCTGTACTGACGGTGACGGACTCAAAGAGTTTGGATGTGCTCGCTACGATAGCAGACAAGGTGATGGAAACTGCAGGAGAGAGTTCATCATCGGTAGCTGTAGTCAATGCAGAAAAGGCCCAGAAAAAGCCCGCAGGGAAGATGACTGACGTATCATCGGATATAAGCAAAATCCGAGGGGAGTTGGCGAAGATCAACCTGCGGTTGGCAGGACTAGAGCGTAGCAGAGGCAGAGGACGTCGGGACAGCAGCAGCAGCCGTAGAGCCAGGTCAGCATCGGTTGGCGACAGAAAGAGTGATAAGTGGTTATGTTTCTATCACTACCGTTACAGGGAAAAGGCAACAAAATGTGTAAAACCCTGTAATTGGAGCAACGGGGCGGAGAAGTCAGCGGGAAACTAGAATTAGTGCAGCCGACGGCGGGACGTTGCACAATATACAACCGTCTAATAGTGTGTGATTAGAAAACAGGTATGAAATTTTTAATCGATACAGGAGCGAACGTGTCCGTAATTCCTGTAAAGAAACATCGTTCAACTAGTTATTATAATAGGAATAAGTCAAACTTTACTTTGTATGCTGCTAACGGTACAGTTATAAAAACTTATGGTATACAGACATTAACTCTAAACTTAGGATTAAGACGACCGTACATTTGGCATTTCATTGTAGCAGATGTGAATCAGCCTATAATAGGCGCGGATTTTTTATTAAAATATAAGTTACTGGTAGATTTAAGCGGTCGACGTCTTATAGATGAGGTAACTACTTTAAGCTCAATAGGTTCTATTGTAGAGTGGAGAGAGCCATCCTTAACTACGATTGGTAGAACTTGTATTTATGCGGAGATACTAGCAGATTTTCCAGAGATCACTAAACCAGTGTTTTTAGGGAAGAACCCCCACAGACGGTGTTTCATCATATTGAAACACATGGACCTCCCGTATTTGCTCGAGCTAGACCATTAGCCCCCGAGAAATACGTCAAGGTCAAGGAGGAGTTTCGGCGCATGCAGGAAATGGGAATATGTAGGCCGTCGAAAAGTCCATGGGCCAGTCCGCTGCATGTGGTACCCAAAAAGGATGGGCAGGTACGTCCTTGTGGTGATTATAGAGCCTTAAATGCTATTACAATTCCAGACAGGTACCCCATCCCACGGATAAATGACTTTACGTATATTTTAAGCAAAAAGTGCATTTTCTCGCGTTTAGACTTAAATAGAGCGTTTCACAATATTTTAGTTGCACCAGAGGACATAGCGAAAATAGCAATCACTACTCCTTTTGGTCTATACGAGTTTACGCGTATGACTTTTGGCCTAAGGAATGCTGCGCAAACTTTTCAGCGATATATGAATAATTCGGTATTGCATGGTTTAGATGCACAATGCAAAATAGATTCAGAAGGTCAGTCAGACTTGGGCACGCCACAATTATGGCGGTAAGTCCCCTCTTTGAGGCGTGGCTGGAAAGACCTCACGGCGTCCTTACCTTCCGCATGACGCAGGTACTCACCGGACATGGTTCGTTCGGGAGTTTCCTGCACGGGATTCATGCGGAGGTGACGCCCGGGTGTCGCCACTGTGCGGAACGCCCGGAGGACACGGTGGAGCACACAGTCGAGGTGTGCCCTGCTTGGGCGGAGCATCGCCGTGCCCTCGTGGGGGCGATCGGCGGCGGAGACCTCTCGCGCCGGGCCTTGGTTGAGGCCATGGTCCGGAGCGAGGAGGAGTGGCAGGCGGTCGCCGACTTCTGCGAAGCAGTAATGCTCGCAAAGGAGGAGGCCGAACGCATCAGGCAACGGCGTTATCGCCGCCGCCGTCGCCGGGACTCTGATCCCGATTTCCGGCCAACGTAGACGCGGGCTTGCGGACAGTGAGCAATGGGTAGCTCACTGTCCGGCCGTCCGGTAACTGTCCGGACCAAGCCCAAGTCGTCGACGGCGCGCACTGTTCCCGCGCGCCTCAAAGAGTTGTCAGCAACAGCAGGGACCCAGCCGGGTCGAAGCCTACTGGGGCCAGGGTTATCCGAAAGGGCGCTCGAGCCCCGGTATGAAGGCTAGAAGGAACGGGGTGGGTCTTTTAGTCAGTAAGAGTCTGACACTATCTCCCGCTCCGCCCAAGGGCGGGGGATGTCAATGCATGATTTTTTCCCACCATAAAAAAAAAAAAAAAAAAAAAAAAAAAAAAAAAGGTCAGTCAGACTCTAGTTTTTGCTTCTGTTATATAGATGACGTCATCGTAGCCAGTGATTCGTCAGAGCATCATAAATTACATTTAAGGGCGATATTTGAACGATTAAATCAATTCGGTATAACCATAAATATGGCGAAATGTTCTTTTGGAAAGGAAAAGCTAGAATTTTTAGGTTACGAGGTCACAACGTCAGGGATCAAACCATTATCAGACAAGGTGCAGGCAATAATCGATTTCCCAAAATCTAAAACAGTAGATCAATTACGGCAATTTTTGGGCATGATAAATTTTTAGAGGTCTAGCTTGCCTAGGGCAGCTGAATATCAATCTGTGTTAAACAAGTATTTACAGAACAGTAAAAAAAAAGATAAGTCTATCATTAATTGGTCGGCAGAAGCGGACATCGCGTTCGAGAAATGTAAAACTAGCCTTCTGAACACAACGATGTTGTCGTATCCGATAATGAACGCTGAGCTTGCTATATGGGCAGACGCGTCGAATGACTGTGTAGGTGGCGTGTTATAAGTTAAGGTTGACTCACACTGGCGCCCGTTAGGATATTTTTCTAGAAAACTTACAGATGCACAACTGAAATATAGCACGTATGACAGGGAACTGTTAGCCATCTATTTGACGGTAGAGCATTTTCGTTATATGGTTGAAGGCAGGTCTTTTATAATTTATACGCACCATAAACCGTAAGTTTACGCGTTTGTGAAAAAACCAAGCGAGAAAGAGACATCTAGACGTGTTAGACAGCTAATGTATATCAGTGAGTTTACGACAAATATTCAGCACATAAGCGGGAGTGATAATTCTGTAGCGGATGCGCTGTCTCGTGTCGAAACTATCACATGTCCGACAACGCTGGACTTCGATGAATTAGCGTTAGCACAACGGACGGACGACGAGCTGACCGCGCTCTTATCGCAAGAGCACAAAGTAATGCAATTTAAGCGAATCATATTACCCAACGGTAAAGGTGAGGTGACATGCGAAGTATCTACTAAGAATGCAAGGCCATACCTCCCAATAGCTTTTAGAAAAAGGGCATTTCAGGTGGTGCACAATTTATGCCATCCTGGAATTCGTACTACTAGGAAATTAGTAACGTCTAAGTATTTTTGGCCGAACATGAACACAGACGTAGGGAAGTGGGCCAAAACCTGTGTTCAATGTCAAAAGTCGAAGGTCATCCGTCATACTGTGTCGGGACTAGGGAAATACGAAAGCAGTGGTAGATTTGAGCATATACAAGCCGATCTGATTGGGCCGTTGCCTACGTCACCAGATGGGTATAGGTATTGTCTCACAGTGGTAGATAGGGCAACGGGCTGGCCAGAGGCTTTTCCAATCAGAGACATTCATGCTGACACGGTAGCTAAGACGCTGTACGAAGGCTGGATCTCGAGATACGGTTGTCCTGTAAGAGTTACAACAGATCAGGGCAGACAGTTTGAAAGCAGTTTGTTCAATGAATTAATGAAATGTTTAGGAATAAATAGAATAAGGACTACGGCTTATCACCCGCAATCGAATGGTGCTGTTGAGAGATACCATCGAGTGTTAAAAGCAGCACTGATGGCCAGAAGGGATAGTGGCACGTGGGTGGAAGAATTGCAGACAGTTCTGTTAGGGTTACGCGCGACACCGCGGAGCGACACTGGTGTCAGTGCCGCGGAATTGACGTTCGGAAAAACATTACGTTTAACCGGGGACTTTTATGAAGGCCACAGTATAAACATTAGCGATTCAAACGAATATGTTAGTAACATAAGAAAAACTATTGAAAACCTCAGGCCAAGACCGATTAAACAAAGGGACGCGAGGACTATCTTTGTTCATTCAGATTTAAAAACGTGTTCTCATGTGTTTGTGAGAGTAGATCTGGTTAAAAGATCCTTACAGCCTCCTTACGATGGTCCATATCAGGTTTTAGAAAGAAAAGAAAAATATTTCTTATTACAAATAGCGGATAAGCGAGTTAGAGTTTCAATTGATAGGTTAAAACCAGCATACGTAGCTAACGAAGGAACCTCTCCACTAAAACCACAGGATAAAAAGTGTATTGTAACTCAACCTACTGATAAATTGTGTAGAGATAAGACTAGTACTAAGCGTGTAACTTACACCACTCACAGTGGTAGAACAGTTAGAAAGCCGATAAGGTTTACAAAATAAAAATATGTTATGTGACCAATGGTGCAGTGAATCGTTATGCTACAGGTTCGAATCCAATTTTAAATGTATTGTAATATGTATTTAGACACGTAAGAAAAATACTATGTATAAGGTATACATTTGTCAACTAACATGTAAGTGACACTTAAATTGTTTTGCATATAGACAATTTTAAAGCATTTAGTAATCTATAATATAAAAATGAATCGCAAAATGTGTTGGTAAGCGCATAACTCAACAACGCCTGGACCGCTTTCGCTAATTTTTTTTTTGTTGTATTCGTTATTATGAGGAGAAGGTTCTTATGGAAAAAAAAATGAAAATTAGGGTAGTGTAGGGTAGAGTAGGGTGGTGTAGGGTAGTGTAGGGTAGAGTAAGGTAGAGGAGGGTAGAGTAGGGTAGAGTAGGGTAGGGTAGAGTAGGGTAGAGTAGGGTAGAGTAGGGTAGAGTAGGGTAGAGTAAGGTAGAGGAGGGTAGAGTAGGGTAGAGTAGAGTAGGGTAGGGTAGAGTAGGGTAGAGTAGGATAGAGTAGGGTAGAGTAGGGTAGAGTAGGGTAGAGTAGGGTAGAGTAGGGTAGAGTAGGGTAGAGTAGGGTAGGGTAGAGTAGGGTAGAGTAGGGTATAGTAGGGTAGAGTAGGGTATAATAGGGTGGAGTAAGGAAGAGCGGGAGCGAAGCCGCGCGGGCAAAGCTAGTCTATAATATAAAAATGAATCGCAAAATGTGTTGGTAAGCGCATAACTCAACAACGCCTCGACCGATTTCGCTAATTTTTTTTTTGTTGTGTTCGTTATTATGAGGAGAAGGTTCTTATGGAAAAAAATAATGAAAATTAGGGTAGTGTAGGGTAGAGTATGGTAGTGTAGGGTAGGGTAGAATAGAGTAAAGTAGAGTAGGGTAGAGTAAGGTAGAGGAGGGTAGAGTAGGGTAGGGTAGAGTAGGGTAGAGTAGGGTAGAGTAGAGTAGAGTAGGGTAGAGTAAGGTAGAGGAGGGTAGAGTAGGGTAGAGTAGAGTAGGGTAGGGTAGAGTAGGGTAGAGTAGGGTAGAGTAGGGTAGAGTAGGGTAGAGTAGGGTAGAGTAGGGTAGAGTAGGGTAGAGTAGGGTAGAGTAGGGTAGAGTAGGGTAGAGTAGGGTAGAGTAGGGTAGAGTAGGGTAGAGTAGGGTAGAGTAGGGTAGAGTAGGGTAGAGTAGGGTAGAGTAGGGTAGAGTAGGGTAGAGTAGGGTAGAGTAGAGTAGGGTAGGGTAGAGTAGGGTAGAGTAGGGTAGAGTAGAGTAGGGTAGGGTAGAGTAGGGTATAGTAGGGTAGAGTAGGGTATAGTAGGCTGAAGTAGGGAAGAGCGGGAGCGAAGCCGCGCGGGTACAGCTAGTCTATAATATAAAAATGAATCGCAAAATGTGTTGGTAAGCGCATAACTCAACAACGCCTGGACCGATTTCGCTAATTTTTTTTTTGTTGTGTTCGTTATTATGAGGAGAAGGTTCTTATGGAAAAAAAAAATGAAAATTAGGGTAGTGTAGGGTAGTGTAGGGTAGAGTAAGGTAGTGTAGGGTAGAGTAAGGTAGAGGAGGGTAGAGTAGGGTAGAGTAGGGTAGGGTAGAGTAGGGTAGAGTAAGGTAGAGGAGGGTAGAGTAGGGTAGAGTAAGGTAGAGGAGGGTAGAGTAGAGTAGGGTAGGGTAGAGTAGGGTATAGTAGGCTGAAGTAGGGAAGAGCGGGAGCGAAGCCGCGCGGGCAAAAGCTAGTAAGTAATAAAATTATAATGTCTTGTTTGCATTTAAAAAGTTGTTGTTTTAGGTCAACGAAATGAATAACTAGCATAGAGCCTAGCTGATTGTTACTAAATGTAATTTGTTCATTGCGTGAATACGATCATAAGTATCATAGTTATTCAGAACTAAACATCTCTGTAGTTGATTTAGTAAGTGTCATTAAAATGGGCTATAGTCAAAGCAAACCACAACAAAACAATGTCGCCATCGCACAAACAGTGTCAAATGAGATGATTGGACAAAAAGTCAGCTCTTTGGAAATAATAGTAATTGTGTGTGCTGTTTTCATGGGAATATTGACCCTATGGTTCATCAGGAGCCAATGTAAGAAACGGGTGCGGGACTGGTTTCAGAAAGAAGCAGTCGTAGCTGGGTGGAGTCCGCCCGTGGTAAAAGTACAAACAGTGCAGCCACCGACTGTACCCCGTCACTCAGAGGCATATTAGGATTGAGTGTTATGTGTTTCTAGACGTACAGAACTATATGTGTAATTGTTGATTGTACCCATATAATGGAATTGTGTTAAGGAATGATGATGTTGGAAAGGATTTATGTAAAAAAAAAAAAAAATGCGATTAATTAATTTTAATTTTATTTTATTTGATAACATTGTTTAACATTATGTTGTATGTGTATACTCAGTGTAAGTACTTTCTTTTTGGAACGAAGTTCCTTATCGCGCGTTGTGAAAGGGGGCTAGACGGAAAAAATTCTCACGAAAAATTGTACCGACACTTTTACTGTCAAAATGTAAATCCAAGATGGCGGCTGCAAGAAATTATCAACTTTTTCGTCATGGGTGTCGTTTTCATGGTTTTCGAGGGTGTTGAAACCGATGGTACTGTCAAAATATAAATCCAAGATGGCGGCTGCAAGAAATTATCAAATTTTCCGTCATGGGTGTCGTTTTCATGGTTTTCGAGAGTGTTGAAACCGATAGTACTATCAAAATATAAATCCAAGATGGCGGCTGCAAGAAATTATCAAATTTTTCGTCATGGGTGTCGTTTTCATAGTTTTCGAGGGTGTTGAAACCGATAGTACTGTCAAAATGTAAATCCAAGATGGCGGCTGCAAGAAATTATCAACTTTTTCGTCATGGGTGTCGTTTTCATGGTTTTCGAGGGTGTTGAAACCGATGGTACTGTCAAAATATAAATCCAAGATGGCGGCTGCAAGAAATTATCAACTTTTTCGTCATGGGTGTCGTTTTCATGGTTTTCGAGGGTGTTGAAACCGATAGTACTGTCAAAATATAAATCCAAGATGGCGGCTGCAAGAAATTATCAAATTTTTCGTCATGGGTGTCGTTTTCATGGTTTTCGAGGGTGTTGAAACCGATGGTACTGTCAAAATATAAATCCAAGATGGCGGCTGCAAGAAATTATCAAATTTTCCGTCATGGGTGTCGTTTTCATGGTTTTCGAGGGTGTTGAAACCGATAGTACTGTCAAAATATAAATCCAAGATGGCGGCTGCAAGAAATTATCAAATTTTTCGTCATGGGTGTCGTTTTCATGGTTTTCGAGGGTGTTGAAACCGATGGTACTGTCAAAATATAAATCCAAGATGGCGGCTGCAAGAAATTATCAAATTTTCCGTCATGGGTGTCGTTTTCATGGTTTTCGAGAGTGTTGAAACCGATAGTACTATCAAAATATAAATCCAAGATGGCGGCTGCAAGAAATTATCAAATTTTTCGTCATGGGTGTCGTTTTCATAGTTTTCGAGGGTGTTGAAACCGATAGTACTGTCAAAATGTAAATCCAAGATGGCGGCTGCAAGAAATTATCAACTTTTTCGTCATGGGTGTCGTTTTCATGGTTTTCGAGGGTGTTGAAACCGATGGTACTGTCAAAATATAAATCCAAAATGGCGGCTGCAAGAAATTATCAAATTTTTCGTCACGGGTGTCGTTTTCATGGTTTTCGAGGGTGTTGAAGCCGATAGTTCTGTCAAAATGTGAGTCCAAGATGGCGGCTGCAAGAAATTATCAACTTTTTCGATATGGGTGTCGTTTTCATGTTTTTCGAGGGTGTTCAAACCGATAGTACTGTCAAAATATAAATCCAAAATGGCGGCTGCAAGAAATTATCAACTTTTTCGTCATGGGTGTCGTATTCATGGTTTTCGAGGGTGTTGAAACCGATGGTACTGTCAAAATATAAATCCAAAATGGCGGCTGCAAGAAATTATCAAATTTTTCGTCATGGGTGTCGTTTTCATGGTTTTCAAGGATGTTGAAACCGATAGTATTGTCAAAATGTAAATCCAAGATGGCGGCTGCAAGAAATTATCAACTTTTTCGTCATGAGTGTCGTTTTCGTGGTTTTCGAGGGTGTTGAAACCGATTGTACTGTCAAAATGTAAATCCAAGATGGCGGCTGCAAGAAATTATCAAATTTTCCGTCATGGGTGTCGTTTTCATGTTTTTCGAGGGTGTTGAAACCGATAGTAAAGTCGGTGCCCTAAGTGGGCTAACCCACCTCCTTTGATAAGCTATTTTAATCATTATTTTGCTACTATTAAAGATGAAAATTCTTTGTGCCAGCATTTCGATAAATCTTGCTATCCTAGTGTGAGGGTAGATTGATAAAAGAAAATGGCACGTCAGTGACAAAAGTTAACTTAGCTAATTCCGTGAGTCTTATCAACTGCTTGTAAATGATCCATAATCCAGCATTAAAAGTAACGTTGAATTTCAATACTGCCTATAAGAATCCATTTAGTCCAGTGGTAATAACAGCGATTTGACACGCAAGTGAAGCAAGTTCAAACCTCACTTTAAACGTCTAACTTTTTGTTTTCCATCTTTTCTGTTTTAGTTATCTTTTTTTACTTTTATTTAACGACAAAAGTCGAGAAATGGACAGTTTGTATAGAAATGAAACAAAATATTGCAAGTAAATAAAAAGTTTATTATTTCACTATATTTAAAAAATATATATATATAAAGTAAGGAAATGGTCCAAAATAGTCCAAAGTTAAAATATATTTTAATATTATAATCAAACAAACACATTTATAAACATTTATAAAGGGATATAATAATGGCATAAATAACTACTTATTACGCAATTTTGATTCTTACGCTCTTAGACTTAAAGTTTATTTTATTGGTATTTTAAAATGTATTGAATACAAATAGCTTATTTTGGTAGCCGTAATTAAGGTAATATGGCTTAGTGATCTGTGTAAAGACTTTGACGCAGTAAGGCACGAGTTCAATTCTCATACCCTGTGTATTGTTTTGCTTTCCATTTAGAACTTTTTTATTATTTTAAGTAACAATCAACAAACTAAATGTTCTTCAAACATATTTGGAATAATTTCGCCTGACTTGTAATAAGCGGGTAGTCAAGATAAATATGCGTATTCATCATAAAACTGGTATTCAAATGTTACTTAGATTAAGGGTAGAGGAATAAAAAAATGAACCGTTCTAATAAAGCAAAAACCAGTCGACGCTCAATAGCAGTGACATCGTGCAAGCAATTTTTACGTTGCCTTACTAAATTGCGTAAAACAACGTCTTTATTTAGAATATTTTGATATACCTAGTTCTAAAATATAAAATAATCTATTCACATGAGAAGAATGTTGGTTTTCGGAGAGACTGATAGGAGGCGTCTTAATATAGCCGCAGGTAAGTGTCTTTTTTCAATTTTATTTATACTTCTTTTTTAAACTTACACATTTTATGCTGTGACGTAATCAAACATCTTTTTAATTATACTTACACATAAAGTAACTTCTGTTTCGTTTCTTTGTTTCAGAGAAATACAGTCAGATTGTGGTTTAAAACTATAACAAACAATTCAAGTCAGGACGCAAAATTGAAATAACTGCTGGTTATCCGTCAAGTCCATTTTGCCCAAGAATATCTGGATTTCTATCTGAGAAAAAAGACATGTTATTATACTGCCGTATACTCGTAGAACAGACGGGTATAACTCTGGGTTACTTGTGTTGAATGTCTTCTGTGGAACCTGGGTAACTTGTAGAAATTGGTGGCCGATTCAGTAATAAATATTACGTGACGTAATGTCATCAGTGCGTGTAAGCAACAATGGATAATTATTTACTTCTTGTAAGCAGCCACAATACCTTCTTGTGAGTGCATATGTGTAGTGTATTGATTAAATAAATCATAGTAATCTTAATTTGTTAGAAAGTGTTTATATAATAAATTAAATGACCCTTGTTTCTTTCTTAATCAAATTTAAAACTTAAAATTCTATATAAAACCTGTAAAGTAGTTAAAATGACAAAATATTTAGAGCAAGTATGACAGTTAATGTAGTGATGCTATTGTTATGAAATATTATATATTTCTAATCATGTAACATGTTGATTCACTGCATTAAACTCTTCTTTAAAAATAAAATTAGTATTTCATTAGCACTATTGAAATAAATAAACTGTTTTTTTTTTTATGCTCAAAACTGTATTACAAATAATTCTACAATATCAAAAGCAGTTTAATATTGTAACTTCTTTTATATGTTTTACCTTTATATATAGTTATTTAAATTATGTCTATAAGATGAGTAAATATTTTTTTTATGTAAATGAATAAATCGTTACCTATCCTAACCATTTTTGTTTTTTATTCATGTTGCTTTTATGTTTGAATAGTTAATTTAAATTTATTAATTTAACTTAATATAAATTATAATTTGATTTCAAAAAACATAATCCAATATTATAAACACAAAACTACTTAAAGAAGCATGACGGATTTGAACTTACGACCATGTCAATATAAGTCTACTGTTATGACCATTAGACTAAATCGTCTTACGATGAAATGTTGAAATTAACAAGAGTGCATTACGAGACAAAACCGTATTCATAAGTTTTTCGCCATAGAGATCAAATTGACGTAACAGTATTCTATAATATTTGACTACCTGCCTCTTGTTATTTTCGTTTTAACTATTATGCTCCGAATTGATTATCATGTATCTTATGCTAATTGCAGAAGGTTCAAATTCGTCTAACTTTTAGCATGTCTTATATTACCTTCTGCTGTCACGTGGGTCACGTCTCTTGTGCCTTCATGTGTCAAAATATAAATCCAAGATGGCGGCTGCAAAAAATTATTAAATTTTTCGTCATGGGTGTCGTTTTCATGGTTTTTTGACAGTACTATCGGTTTCAACACCCTCGAAAAACATGAAAACGACACCCATGACGGAAAATTTGATAATTTCTTGCAGCCGCCATCTTGGATTTACATTTTGACAGTACAATAAAGAAAGAAAGAAAGAAAGAAAACATGTTTATTTGGCACACAATGAACAAAACAAGTATTGAAACATTAATAAAATATAAAACTTAAAACAAAATAAAAAAAATAAATAAAATAAAAACATACAGCAACATTGTGTCTCACGGTAGTGCCAAATAGGTTCAGTTCAGCATACTGTCGGACAACTGTAGCAGTTGCCCGACGCTGGTTTTCAACTGAACCTTTTAGGGTGAAAATCGTCTTTTAAAATATATAAATGTATGTAAATTTATATGTATATATATATATGTATATTTTTATGTGTACAAAATTGTATGTCGTAAGTGTTCAGTGTTAATTGTTTCAGTAATAATATAATCAATGTCAACAAATTAAATAAAACTTTAAGTAGGTCTAAGCGTACATTCATGTTTAACAAAACCGGTCTTGAGCCACCGCCATCAATACAGCGCACGTTACATAACTTATTATGCTATTAGCAGCTGAGCGCAGTAGAGGAGTTGCAAACTAGTGAAAAAAAGTGTTATAAGAAAAACAAGTCGACTACGGGTATTTGAAAATAAATAAATAATAATCATAATAAAAAACAATCTGTGTATGTGTGTGCAGTCAGTAAAGTGAAACAAAAATTGTGAAAATATAGAAAGATATTGATAGAAGGTAATTATCGCTTATCTACAGTAAAAAATCAAGTAGAAAAAAAATTAGTTCATTACTAAATAAGTATATTATGTATGATTTTTCTTTTTGCAGGAGCGGGTCATAGTGATTCAATCATACCACCAAAAAGAATGTTATTTGCAATAAGGAGGATGAACGGCTAGGCAGGCGCCGACCGCAAGTACCTACTCGTTGCGAGTAGGCCAGGCACATAGGGTATGTTACCATAAGCGACCTACCCGTTTATAAATAACTGAATCAATTAACATATCATATTAATGAAACGTTTAAATTGGTCAGGTCTAGTTTCCTCTGCGCATCAATCAAATATTGCCGTAAACGTCTTCTAAAAGTACTTATCGTATTTATTATTCTAATAGGCGGAGGGATGTTGTTCCACACTTTCGATGCTGAATAACGGAAACTGCCTCTAAATGATGCTGTGCTATGGGGATGTGAAGAGAGTTGCTGTGAACATTGCCTTCTTGCGCATTCTCGCTTGCTCGTGATCCAACTCAGTTTATTGAAGAGGTAGTCTGGTTTCTGAAATTTAATCACACCGAATACAATCGGTTTCAACACCCTCGAAAACCACGAAACCGACACCCATGACGAAAAAGTTGATAATTTCTTGCAGCCGCCATCTTGGATTTACATTTTGACAATACTTTCGGTTTCAACACCCTTGAAAACCATGAAAACGACACCCATGACGAAAAATTTAATATTTTTTTGCAGCCGCTATCTTGGATTTATATTTTGACAGTACTATCGGTTTGAACACCCTCGAAAAACATGAAAACGACACCCATATCGAAAAAGTTGATAATTTCTTGCAGCCGCCATCTTGGACTCACATTTTGACAGAACTATCGGCTTCAACACCCTCGAAAACCATGAAAACGACACCCATGACGAAAAATTTTATAATTTCTTGCAGCCGCCATCTTGGATTTATATTTTAACAGTACCATCGGTTTCAACACCCTCGAAAACCATGAAAACGAAACCGCGCGACTGGTAAAGAAAAGACTACCCCAGGAGGGTACCTGCTTGCAGGAGAATCCCTCCCTGAGCAGAGCTCGGGCTGCCCCACGTATTCTGGGGGGGGCAACCACCGCCTCGGGTCTCCGGACCCTTTACCGTCCTCCGTGGACGCACAGAGCCAGGGTGGCTCACATTTCGGCAGCGCGGAGTCCCTGGGACCAGTTCCCAGTACGTCCGCGACGCCGGTAGAGGCCGGCCGTAGATACGGCCTCAGGGAGGTGAGTGAGGACGCGGCGTCGGACTCTGATGCCGCGTCTTCACTCAACTCAGACGGGAAGGAGGAGGATGTAGTGGAGGTACAGGAGCCTTTCCATTTGATGGAGGTGGAAATATCCGCCTCCAACAGAAGGAGGGCGTTTATGCGCTCCGCATCCGACGACGAGACGGGACCTGCCCGGAAAATCTCGTCCTCGGGGCGGGGCGCAGCCCGAAAAACGGGCAAAGGGAGAGGGCTCCCCACTGAGATCGCCAGTGAGGGACGACAGGCCAGCGCCTCGGTGCCGAAGATTCCGGAAGATTTGCCTGAAGGAATGGATGAGGCGATGGCCAAATTCAGAGCGATCGTGGCAGCCGCTATCACGAGCGTGGCCAATAAAAGGGAGAGGGTGGCCAAAAAGCGATCCATCGAGCTGGCCAACACCTCGATTGAGGAGGCGCTGGGGCTCGTCTTTGAGCCCTACGAGCGCACCCTCAGCGGGAGGTTTGGCCGGCTTGAGGCGGCCGTGGCCGCTCTCCAGGGCTCTCGTCCCGAAGGGAGGAACAGGCAGGTGCAGGGCCGATCTCAGCCTTCGCCCCAGGCGGAAAGCGGGGGAGTTGTGTCCCTGCTGCAGCAGGAGCTGGCTGCCTTCAGGGAGCAGCACCAGCAACAGCAGCAGCAGTTCCAGGGGCACATACAGCGCCAGCTCTCCGTCCTGGAGGGCATCGTCCTGCGCCCCCCTCTCGCGGCCTCCGGTCAGAAGAGTACGGCGTCGTATGCCGCCGTCGCCGCGGCCACGTCTGCAGCACCGAAGGCAGGCCCGTCGGGGCAAGTCAGGCACGTGGTTGCGGCGCCGGAGTCAGCGAGGCTGGCCGCGGCGGCCAAGCAGCAGCAGCGGCAGGGGAAGCCTGCCCCTCCCCCGAAGGGCAGGGTGCCGGCTGCCACCAAGCCGGCGGGGCGTCCCGACGCGGCGGCGACAAGGTCGCGCCTGCCGCCTCCTCTGCCCGAAGACCCCTCGGCTGGCGCCGAGTGGACAGTTGTCGGCGCTAAGAAGAAGGCGAGCAAGGCGGCAAGGGCGGCCAAAAAGCGCAAGCGGCGACAGGAGCGGAAGAAGCGGGCCATGGCCGCCAGACTTCGTGCCCCGACTTCCGCAGCTGTAGTGATTACAATGCAGCCAGCTGCGGAAAAAAAGGGCGTGAACTATGACATAGTCATGGCAAAGGCGAAAGAGGCGGTGGTGGGCCACCTTGATGAATACGGAGCCTCAGAGGGCTTCCGTATGAGGCGCACCGCAACCGGAGCCCGCATCCTAGAGGTGCGAACAGTGGACAAGCCGCTGACGCCCTGGCCGAAAGGATTAGGGCGTCCCTAGACGTCGAGGAGGCCCGAGTGTCCAGGCCCACCAAGTGCATCGACATGCGCATAATGGGTCTGGACGACTCCGTTAGGGTGGAGGAAGTGGTGGCCGCCATCGTCAGGGCGGGTGGGTGCACGACCGATCAGGTCCGGGCGGGCACCATCCGCGCTGACAGCACGGGCATGCGAGCCGTCACGGTGAGCTGCCCCGTGTCGGCGGCCAAGTCAAGATGCTGGAACCCAAACCTCTGCGGTGCTACCGCTGCCACGTGGGGCACCACGTGGGGGCCCACTGCGCCGCGGAGGTGGATCGAAGTGACCGCTGCCACCAGTGCGGACAACCTGGTCACAAGGCCGTCGAATGCCGTGCAAAGCCGCACTGCTACGCATGTGCGGCTGCAGGCAAGCCGGCCGACCACCGGGCTGGGGGCAGGTCCTGCGACCCCCCCGCCAAGGCCAAGGGCAAGGTCAGGCCCATCCACCCTGACGTCCTCACCGCCGCAGCCACCACCTTGGCTGCCGCCGCTGTCGCCGCCGCTCCCGCCGCGGCAGTGCCCTCACAGGGGGCTCAGGAGGAGACTGTAATGGAATGTCAATAACGACACCATTACGTCTCCTCCAGGCGAACATCAACCACTGCGCCCCCGCTCAGGATCTGTTGCTCCAGAGCATGGCGCAGTGGTCGATCAATGTCGCCGTCGTCTCCGAGCCGTACTACCCACCGTATGAGTCCCACCCACCCTTATAGCCCCCCTTGTTGGTTGTAGCAATCAGATATTTTCTGGCTGATAACTAAATGAAATCCACAGATAATAGAACGGTGAGCTGGGAATGGGAGCGTTCGGATACGATTACAATTTTTTATTTTGAACATTTAAACTTTATGTGACGCCCTCAGGTAACATGGAAATATACTACCTTAGTAACTTGCTTCATCATCTTTGGACCAGACAACAACAGGAATAATCTCAATCGAACGGCGCTTACAGGTAAGCTAGTTTGATTGTTCAATTATTTTACACGATTTTGAATTCACTTATTTATTAAAGTACTAGACGTAGTTTTCTGAATTTACACTAACGTGGACTATTGGTAAGATTTTGAAATAGAGTTTTATTGTAATGAAGTATTGTAGGCAAAAAACTGTGTCACTTCTGCGGTATAAAAATCTATATGGATAACATGTCATTACACTGGGTCTACCTTTTATAGCAGAACTTTTTACGTCATAATATTGTTTTGCGTAACAACGGATAGCATAAACTTCATTTCGCAGAAAATCATTTCGCATACACTCAGTTGTCATACATTCAAAACTCATAATTTTGTTAGTCAGAATCATCTTTAGGCATAATGTTTATATCCATAATAATTAAAAAGCAGAACCATCATATCGCAGAAAATTCACAGTCAGAATCGTCTTTTGGCATACATTTTATATCGATAGTCATTAAAAGGCAGAACTGATTTTTTTCGCCACACACATGCGACGATAACGTTAATTGCTACCTCTTTCTGATCAGGCGTTAATGAAATCATTTATTTTTAGTTTTACAGTGGGAGGTAGTTTTTATTAGTTCCTTGTCAAATCGTTTTATTGTGTTGATCAAAACCAAGTTAAAGTATATTAATATTAAATATGGAAAAGTCAGAAGAAAGTCATTTAAAAGTGTTTAAATCAAACAAAGGTGGAATTAAGTTAGAAATGGATGGATTCATTTACGAAAAAACTGGATTTTTGAAGGCAATTGGAGCTAATTTAAGATTAGTTTGACCTAAATTGTCTATATATTTTGTTTTATTTATTATTTAATTATCATTATTCAATAAAACAGTTGATTCTGCATGTATTTACTCAATAAAACAGTTGATTGTGAAAATAAGTTGTTTTTAGTTCCTTGTAAGAAGCATTCAAACATGCAAACAAGAATACACCATGATATTACTACTAATATCAAAACGCTAACCTAAATGCTAATTACAAAAATATTGTCGGCTTGGATGCATGTAGCATGCAAACAGGCATACAACATGTAAGCAGGCATGCAACATGCAGCATGCAACATGCAGCATGCATGCAGCATGCAAGCAGGCATGCAACATGCAGCAGGCATGCAGCATGCAAGCAGGCATGCAACATGCAGCAAGCATTGTTTCTGTCACGGCTCCGGCGCTGCGGGGTTTGGGCGGCGCCACGCGAGATTATCGTCACAGATGGTTTTAACGCTCACCACCGCAGCTTCAAACCACCTGCTCCTCAGCTCGCGGGCCGCCCTACCCCTCCGCGCCTACGCGGGTTTAAATTACACTCTAGGGGTAGGGCAGACAAGACTGCGTAAAGTCGGTTTCGCAGCGATTCGTTTCTGTCACAAAATTTTGCAGCACAACGTATTGACTTTTTATGACACAAATTTAATTTAATATTGAAAATGCTACCAATACATGCTATATTTAGAACATTCTATGTCACTTTTGCAGACCATTCGATTTTAAATACATTGCACGTAGGTTATCTAACAATTCGACAGCATAAATTTACTATATTTAAATTATCAGTTTTATTCCATATATTATAAGTTATAATATATTATAAGTTAATGTTTTGAACACTAATTTTTACAAGAAGATACATCTATTTTAATTTTTGATGTTCAAAAATGCACCCATACCAAATAATCGTATCTCTAAATAATTGTTATGCTAAACAAAATTATGCATAATATTAATTATGGCAAAGGTAATTATGCGAAACAAAATTCTGCCAAGATAAAAGTATGCCATTGTAAATTCGGACACGTAAATATTCTGCCAAACAAAAGTTATGCTAAATAATTTTTATGCCTTAAAAATATTCGATTAAATAAGATTATGCCATGTGAGTTATAAAATAAAATAAATAAAATAAAAATAAAATAAAAAAGCCTTTATTCTACTACTTACATTAATTGAGTTACTTAATTCTACACTTTACATTTAGTTGAATATTTTATAATAATTATTATGCTATATAATATAAAAATCATCCCTAAGTAGTAGTCGCCTCTTCGGCGTAGGCCTCCCCCAATACTTTCCAATGATTCCTGTCCCTAGCCATTGTCATCCACCCAGGTCCAACTCTCTCACGAAAAATGTCTTCCCACCTTTTTCTTGGCCGGCCCCTACTTCTACTTTCTTCTCTGGGTATCCACTCCGTTACTTTTTTGGTCCATCGACCGTTCTCCAATCTGCATAAGTGACCAGCCCAGTTCCATTTAAGTGACCTAATTCTTTTAACGACGTCTGTTAATTTAGTTTTGCTTCTTAGAGTTTTGTTGTCTAGTTTTTCACTTTGTTTTATACCCAACATACTTCGTTCCATTTTTCTTTGGCATATGGCTATTTTGTTTTCGTCCTCTTTGTTTAAAGCCCAGGTCTGGCAACCGTATGTTAAGCATGGGAGTATTGTTACTTCGTAGAGTTTTCTTTTTAAAAATATTTTTATTTCTTTATTTTTCATTATCTCTTTGTAGCTCCAATATCTCTTCCATGCCAAAGATATGCGTCTTTGGATTTCACTACTTGCACTATTATTGTTGAAAGTAACCATTTGCCCTAAGTATATGTACTCTTCTACGTACTCTATGGGGTTTCCTTGTATTAAAATAGTCTTTCTTTGCCCATTTGTTAGGATTTTGGTTTTCCCCGTATTGAGTGTCAGACCTACATATTTGCTTTCGCGTGTAATCTCGTTCAGCATATTTTCCAGGTCAGTACAGTTTTCCGCAAAAACTACAATGTCATCTGCAAAACGTAGGTGACTGAGATATTCCCCATCTATATTTAAGCCTTTTCTCTCCCAAAATCTCTCGCGCCATGTGAGTTATGCCAAATAAAAATCGGAGTATCAAGATTCTGCCAAATAGAAGGAACCCCATTACACTATGTTGAACTAAACGCGTAAGTAGGTACTACGAAATTCATAGCGCTTAAGACGTTTTGGTCGCGAAAAAAGTATCCTCTAAAAGCTATCAGCGCTTTATTAGGGTTCCGTAGCCAATTGGCAAAAAACGGAACCCTTATAGATTCGTCATGTCTGTCTGTCTGTCCGTCCGTATGTCACAGCCACTTTTTTCCGAAACTATAAGAGCTATACTATTGAAACTTAGTAAGTAGATGTATTCTGTGAACCTTGCACAAAAATAGAAAAAAAGCAATAAATTTTGGGGGTCCCCATACTTAGAACTGAACTCAAATTTTTTATTTTCATCAAACCCATACGTGTGGGGTATCTATGGATAGGTCTTCAAAAATAGTATTGAGGTTTCTAATATCATTTTTTTCTAAATTGAATAGTTTACGCGAGAGACACTTCCAAAGTGGTAAAATGTGTGTCCCCCCCCTGTAACTTCTAAAATAAGAGAATGATAAAACTAAAAAAAATATATGATGTACATTACCATATAAACTACCAACGAAAATTGGTTTGAACAAGATCTAGTGAGTAGTTTTTTTTAATACGTCAGAATCTAAAAAAATACACTATTACTAAAACATCGATCAAAGTTACAACGAACTACAAGAACTTTTATATTATGTTACTTGCTGCTACGGAACCCTCCACGGGCGAGTCCGACTCGCACTTGGCCGGTTTATTTTAATAGTTCTGTTAGACGACATAATTATGCCAATGTAGCGCTGCAGCAGATTTTCGTCTTAACTTTTCAATATTTTGACAAATAGTTTCCATGAAAGGGCTTGTCTATCACTAGAATATAAGTCAATGCTAGGGATAGACTTGCTTTAAGTGAGGTTTGTATGACGTATAAAACGACATTATCGAGCAGGTTTTTTTTGTCTGTTATAAACTAGTACTTGACTGCGATCCCACCTGATGGTAAGCGGTAATGCAACCGTTGATGGTGAGGCGCACTAGTTTATAAGAACTATAGTAAAACACACGCAAGTTGGTTAAACACTGGTTTATTTAACAAGTACCCCCAACCTAATACATATAATTAATTCTTAAGTACCTACATATACTACATCCTTCCCCTTTTACATATAAGAAATAAAAATAATTAACTGTTGTAAATTATTATACAAATAACAAGATCAATGACCTTTGTTCATTTACATAGTTAACTTAAACTTTTAACAATAGATAGCTACGCACATGAACTTATTCACGAACATCTGTTGAGTTGATTTATACATACCTACACATACTTAATTCTAAACTAAGATACAAGTTTACAATTGTTAGTCAACTTTTCAACTTCAATGATTATGACAAAAGCAATAGGTACCTAATTTTAATTTACTAATTAATTTATATCTTTAGGTTTTCCAAAAATTAAATTAGATAGCATCGGAGTAGTTCGTTCCTTAGACCTTTCAATTGGAAATTTTGCTGGTGAAGGCGACTTACCTTCATCACTGGCGTATGAGCTGTTAGGCGAGTCTTGTTCTGATTCATTTTCCGGTGGCGATGATGGTATCGGGGCGCTCTCCCGTGATGGTACTAATACACTCACCTGTTGTGAAATAACGCTCACGTTCTGTGATGTAATGCTTACCTCAGCTGACGTCGCACTCTCCTTTGGCGCCGTATCATTTGTCACCTGATCAACTTCAGCATTTGATATAGTTTTGGATCGTTTACGTCTGACTGATACATTTAATGGCATCTTACTATTGACAAACATTTGTGTAGTTCTCTGATAATACGTATTCGTTGTTTGTGATGTTTTCTCCTCTGAATTATGTGACTTCGATGCACGAAATATGAGATGATTGCGCGTATGCCGATACCTATTACCTTGGTCGTCTTCAACTATGTATGACCGAGGATCTGAGGTGCGTTCAACAACAGTAACAAATCTCCTACTCCCATTAGATATTAAAGTTACCCTATCCCCGACTAATAGATCTTGTAGTGACCGTGCTGACATATCATATTTTTGCTTTGTTAACTTCTTTTCCATCATTAAAGTTTGATAATTACGCTCATTGTTTACTGGCTCCATTAATAACTGTTTAGTTATTGGTAATTTAGTTTTTATGCGTCTACCCATAAGCATCTGTGCAGGAGAATCAACATTGTTCCTAGGTGTGGACCTAAAGTTTAATAAACTCATATAAAAATCTTGCCCCGAACCTAAACATTTTTTCAGTAAATTTTTTACTACTTTTTCCATTCGACTGTGGATAGTGCGGGGATGAAGTCACATGACGCACTTCCCACTCATGCATAAATTGTTTGAATTCTTTCGAACTGTACGCCGGCCCGTTATCAGTTACTAGTTCCGCTAGTATTCCATAACGGGCAAACTGATCCTTCATAAACTTTATCACATTTTTACTACCCATACCAGTCAATTCACTCACCTCAACGTAATTAGAAAAGTAATCTACTAGTATAATATATCTTTTTCTCTTGTATTCAAATATATTAGATGCCAGTTTGTGCCACGGCAAATCAGGCATAGAATGTTGCACGAGTGGTTGACGTCTGGGACGCGGCGCGTGCAGCGCGCACGCCTCGCAGCGGCGCACAGCTGTTTCTACGTCATCGATCATACCCGGCCAAAACATTACATCCCTCGCTCGCCGTTTACACCTCTCGATACCTAAATGTCCTTCATGCACTCTACTTATCATATCTGATCTCAGACTCTTTGGAATAAACACGCGTTCTCCTTTTAGTATTAAACCATCTACATAGTGAAGTTCTTGGCGATATGCCCAAAACACCTTCATCCTATCACAAACATCATCTCGCTTTCTAGGCCACCCTTTTTGTATTTTTTCTATTAACATTAAACAATCCCGGTCTCGGTTTACTTCATTCTTTATTAGTTTTATTTTCACATCACTAATCGGTATTTTTTCTAACATAAAACAAGTTTGTATCTCCACTTCCTCTGTAACCTTATCATCTATCATCTCATTCAACGGCGCACGTGACAACGCATCGGCAATATACATATACTTACCTGGCGTATAAACCACTTTTATATCAAATCCTTGCACTCTCATCAT
The DNA here is from genome assembly GCA_910589285.2 of Mythimna ferrago. Lineage (NCBI taxonomy): Eukaryota > Metazoa > Arthropoda > Insecta > Lepidoptera > Noctuidae > Mythimna > Mythimna ferrago. The sequence continues at coordinate 28,353,522 of OU342684.1, forward strand.
CATACGTTGTAACCAACTGGGCACTGAAGCGAGGGGTTTGTGAAACAATGCTTCTAGGGGCTTATGATCTGTTTGTTCTGTGACGTCAGTCCTTCCGTAAATATATTGTCTAAATCGTTCCACTGCAAAAACTATTGCTAACATCTCTTTCTCTATTTGTGCATACCAGGTCTGTGTTTCTATTAAAGTCAGCGAAGCAAATTCCACCGGACGATGGTTCTGCAAAATTACCGCACCTAATGCAACGCTGGTTGCGTCGACAGATAACACAACTGGTAGTTCTGTCGAGTAAAGTGCCAATACTGGTGCACTTGCTATTTTAGCCTTTAACTTGTTCACTGCCTCTATATGATGTACATCCCATGACCATTCTGTATCTTTTTAGGGTTCCGTAGTCAACTAGGAACCCTTATAGTTTCGCCATGTCTGTCTGTCCGTCTGTCTGTCCGTCCTCGCTTAATATCTGTGACCGTTAGCACTACAAAGCTGAAATTTGGTACTAATATGTATATCAATCACGCCGACAAAGTGGTAAAATAAAAATTGGAAAAAAATGTTTTATTAAGGTAGCCCCCCTATATGTAAAGTGGGAAGTGATTTTTTTTTAATTTCAACCCTAACGTGTGATATATTGTTGGATAGGTATTTAAAAATGAATAGGGGTTTACTAAAATCATTTTTTGATAATGTCAATAAATTCGGAAATAATCGCTCCAAAAGTAAAAAACAATGTGTCCCCCCCCTCTAACTTTTGAACCATAAGTTTAGAAAATATGAAAAAAATGTGAAAAGTAGAACTTTATAAGGACTTTCTAGGAAAATTATTTTGAACTTGATGGAAAGAACAGTTTTTGTACAAAAAAGACAAAAAGGTTGTACAAAATAATTTCTGAACTAAGTTTGTAGTATAATCGTATATGCAAGCATTTTTTTAAACTCTCGTTACACTTATTGTGACGGACGGGAAAGTACGGAACCCTACACTGAGCGTGGCCCGACACGCTCTTGGCCGGTTTTTTTTAAGTAAGCATCTTAGTACATTCACACTATCCGAGTAATTTTGTATAAATTTAGACAAATAATTTATCATTCCCAAAAACCTTTCTAATGACTTCCCATCAGTGGGATAAGGCATATTAAAATAGCTTTTACTTTAGACTCATCGGCTCTCATTCCATTCACATCAAACTTATGACCTAGGTAAGTTATTTCTGAAACTCCGAATTTACATTTATCGCGATTAAATTTAATTCCAATGTTATCTGCTCGTTGTAGTAACGCTTCCAGCCTGCGGTCATGTTCTTCTTGAGAGCGTCCCCACACAATGACGTCATCAATGAATGATTCCACACCGTCCAAATCTTCTAAGTGCTGTCTAAGTTTGGCATGGAAAATTTCGGGTGCACAACTTATACCATACGGTAAACGTAAAAATTGATAACGGCCAAAGGGCGTACTGAAGGTACACAGGTCAGCACTTGCGTCATCAATTTGTATCATCCAGAAGCCACATCTGGCGTCTAAAACGCTGAACACGCTGGCTCCACGCAGCTTCACCGCTAACTCCGTTACCGTCGGCAGTGTGTAATGAGCACGCCGCACCGCCCTGTTAAGTGGTCTAGGATCTAAACAAACTCGAATGCTACCGGTTTTCTTTGCTACTAGCACTATAGCGTTGACCCAATCAGTGGGATGAGTAACTTTTCTCACCACTCCTAGACTTTCCATTCGTTTCAGTTCTTTTAACAATTTTTCCTTAAGTCCTAATGGTATTTTCCGTGTAGGAGATATGACCGTTTGGATATTCTTATCGATGACAATTGTGTATTGGGTAGTATTTAAACGAGTGACTGTAAATTAAAATTTTAAGTGACAAAAATAATTATTTTGGGTTATAGAAATAATAAGTGAGCGACTGACTGCGAGTGACGAGAAATCAATAGAACAGCGACTTACAAACTTTAATTTGAGTTACTTAAAATACAAAATGAGAAGCTTCATAATATTTGAGAGACCTAATATTTGTTTGAGTGTCAATGTTTTGTCCTGCATTTTTTTCCAGATTTGGCCAATGATTTATTTATACTGAGCGGCATTTTATCTTAAATGAAGTGTTTCGAATGTCCTAAATATAAATGTACACAGTATCGAATGTCCTAAATACCGATATTTATGTATTATGTATGTCACAAGGTAATTTGATAATCCGGATATTGCGAAAACCCGAATAATTAAAAAATGGTGAAATAAAATCTGCGAGCAACTTGGTCGTAGCGTTCGCCGGCCGCTGCCACGGCACCGCTCGCTTTGCTCACTCGGCTCACGCGCGGTAGGTCACAGTTCTAACCTAACCTAACCTATTTCACCCAGTTCAAATGATGAATCTACCTGCGACTAGATAATTAGACAATGATGAAAACATTTGCTAACGTAAATTCCTTATTTAAAACCTCATTTTTATTTCTAGTCGCTCACTTATTATTTTAGTCGCTCACATACTAATTTAATTGTTTAACTAGGATTTCAATAACCCACTTTTAGTAAGCTCGTTCTGGATTTTATTGTTAATCAATATTTGTTGTTAGTTTAGTTAATGTGTCGCTTACTCAAATTCATACCGCTCAAGTTATTAAAACAGTATCTCATCATCAGTCGCTAAGTTTTTTTTTTAGTCGCTCGTTTTATAATTCCCCTTGTGTATTTACCTGGTAATTTACCCAAACCATCAAACAATGTAGAATATTTATTTATATTTATAAGGTATATTATTGAGGATTTTCGAAATAAACCACAAATTGTTTCTCTGAAAACAAAGATTTGTTTTATTCAACATGCTTTTACAGTATAACAATTATCGTTTAACTAAAATTACACTTTTATCTCACCTGAAAACAAAGAAACGACATTAAAGTTCACTAATATCGCCTCCTCAATTATATCCCTTTAATTATCTCTCTACAAGTTTTTATAACAATAAAATGCACAAAATAATCTAAACATCATCTGTCATTGAATGATACGTCACCCCGTATCCACAGCTTAAAAATTAAAAAAATGAAATGTCATTTCCAAGGAGGTCATTTCATTACATATTTATTGAATTGACACTCTGAATAACACCTATTTTTATGCATCCTCCCAATCCGAGTATATTCTGACAATGAAAATCTGCAATTGCAAACGGTAAAGTAAACTTAGTGTCGAGATAAGAAATATTTAAATCAATTGTGCCAATAATAGCTAACCGGTTTCCTGTGAAAGAATGCACTCGCTTTGTGAAAGGTTGAAGTTGTTCTACGTTAAATTCGATACGCAAATAATCACTTTTAGAGATAATATTTATCATCGACCCTGTATCTATTTTAATTGCTAGTTTTTTATTGTTACACTTAATAATTTCAATCCATTCTTGAGATGACTTACCCAGTTTATTTTTTCCATTGATGGTGTCCACACTAAACATGTCGTCGCTACTATTTTCGGCCGAATCTACGCTCACATTTAACACTCTTTGCATGTTTTTCTTCTTATAACATACCCGTGAAATATGACCTTTTCTATCACACACAAAACACAATGCACCATGAGCTGGACACCGGTCCCCACCGGCGCAGCTTGTGCCGCCGCAGCTCGCGCACGCGCGCCGCTGGGCCGCCGCCGGCGCCGGCACCACGTCCGCCGCTCGACACCGCATCCACTGTGTCACCTGCCGCCCCCGGCTTGCCGTCGATGCACACACTCTCCTCCTTAGATATCTCCGCAGCTTGACATATTTGTATTGCCTTGGTTAACGTCAGCTCCTCCGTGCGAAGTAATCTATCCCTGACCGTATTGTTTACAATTCCACAGACGATCCTGTCCCGAATTAGACTCTCATGCAAGTCTCCAAACTCACAATGATCGCTTAATAACCTCAAAGCGGTTACATACTGGTCAATATTTTCACTGTCTTCCTGATTGCGTGTAAAAAATTTATATCGTCTCACGATGATATTGGATTTTGTTCCGAAATACATGTCGAATTTATTTAGCACGCAAGCGATGTCGTCTTCGTTTTCACCCTCCTGGAACTTGAAGGTGGTGTAGATATCATATCCTGCAGGCCCGATGAGGTTAACCAACAAACTAGCTTGAATTTCCTTGGGCTCTTTTATTACTCCGGATGCTTTTAAAAACACTTGGAAAAGTTTCCGCCATTGACGCCAAGATTCAGACCGCGTGGAAGGGCCGCCTTCCAAAGACAATTCAGCTGGTGGTCGCGCGTGTTCCATATTTAAATTCGTAGTACACGATAAAATAATGGTAATTTATTGTTTTTATACACTTATAGTTCGATTTAGCCTTAAATATTTTTAAAGTTAAAACCCCGCTGTCACCATGTAGTAAAACACACGCAAGTTGGTTAAACACCGGTTTATTTAACAAGTACCCCCAACCTAATACATATAATTAATTCTTAAGTACCTACATATACTACAAGAACCTATTCACTCTAGCTTTGAAGACACGCAAATTATAATCAGACGGTAACGGAGAGGTGGTGTAAAAGCAAATTATATTATCGAGCAGGTGGTGTAAAAAGAGTATTTTAGCTAGTGTGAATATGTCACTCTGTAGGTGTATAAAAAGTTCAGTACCTGCTCCACAAATGTCTTAGAATTAAAGTCCATATAAAAAATACTAATCGCAGGAGGCGAGGCGGTGCGGAGTGGGTGCCGGGTGGCTCTAATGAGCTGTGACCCTCAATGTGAACTTCAACTTTCGGCGTACATATTCGAAGATATCCTTTACCTTTGTAGTGCAATGCTGGCGGGGGATGTGTGTCTAATACTAAGCGTGTCTAAGTGTGTCTTTTATATTGTTTTAAGGTAGATTTCCTTCATATTTTTATTTGTACTTGGGTCGAACAAGCTTTACATGTCTTCATTTCATACAAATTTGACGTTATTTGTAACGATAGTTTGTGCGCAAGTGTAACATAGGAAGTTCTGGTGAGTGTATACGGCATTCTACACCGTGCAACCGTGAGCGGTAGTCGTGTGATGCGCGCTCTGTCTTGTGCTGTAAGCGCTGTGAGCGCGCTGGTGTGGGCGTGCGCTGGGGAGCGTGTGGTGGTGGGAGGTGCGGTGCGATTCGGGGCGCTGTTCGCAGTGCACGGCGCGCCGGCGGCGGCGGGCAGCGGCGCGGCGTGTGGTGCCGTACGCGAACACTACGGCATCCAGCGCGTGGAAGCCACACTGCTGGCACTGGACGCCATCAACACGAACGCCGCTCTGCTGCCGCGCCTGCGCCTGGGCGCCGAGCTCCGTGACTCGTGCTGGGCGCCTCCCACGGCGCTACGCCAGACCATTGACCTGGTGCGCGACGCCATCGCGCCGCCAACCGCGCGCCGTCAGCGTCCGCTGCCCAGAGACGACGCCGAGGCTTGCTCTTCGGTTAGTCTTGAAGTTTATACCTGTACGCGCTCTACTAATGATTCAAGATTATAGATCGTGTCCTGGAATAGTACAAAGGAAACTTTTTATTCCGGAAGTGCATGTTCCCTTGGGACAATTTTCTACTTTCACGCAGGCGAAGCCGGTGGCAGCAGTTAATAATTTATAAGTACCTACCTACTGTAAAAACTCCTTTCAAAGATCGTTAAAATCTGCATGAAGTGTCGGGCATAGGATAGAGGGGTGCGGAGCGCGGAGCTTAGTACACGGCGTACTCGCTGCTTGACGGAGATGACAGCGAGAGCACTCGACCTCGTCGCGGGCCGCGCAACTCTGGCACGAAATTACTTTCGAGTTTGTATTTCGACCCTTACTTGTTGCTGGTTTTGTTCCTAAGTGCTGGGCCAGACTGCAAGGCGAGTGTGGCTTTGTTTAGGTACTCAAACATAGGAACGCCATGTGCGCACGTAGGCGCGGGAAGCAGCGCAGCCTCCTCAACGCGTGTCTATTCAAGCCGCACGATAAACAAGTTCTGTCTGTAATCATACGAGTATATTTAGAAGAACTTCCGTTGCATCTAGATAACAGACATCCCCATATACTAATAGCGGTAGATAAATGATAAAATCAAAGCTGATGATTTTAAATTTTTAATCGAAAGAAATAAATGATATTATTATTAAAAATGATATTTATTTTGAGAAAAAAGGTTTTTTAAAAACACTTTTACACGTCATTTTTTTCGTCAGTTTAAACTAGATGAGGCCGATGTGTCCTAGCTGACTGCCCTGAAAAGAAACACCGAAACAAACTCAGGGGTCAAAATTTCTAGTCATTCCCTATCTCGGAATAGAAGATTATTGATGATTAAACGAATTTACCTGTGCGTGAAGTTCAATCACAATAACTCTCAAGGTTCGTTCTCGATATTAGCATAAACACACATGTAGTTTTACTTACAGACTCGCCATTTCGCACTGATTTTAGGAGAAAAACAAATAATTTAAAACTAAAATATTAATCTAATGTAAGGTAGATTTAAAATTTTGTTCTTGTCAATGACAAATCGCAGACGTAGGTGACTCAGCCGCCAAATTAAAATGGAACTGGGCAGGTCACATCTGCCGCATGTCGCAACAAAATTGGGCGAAAGCAACTACTGATTGGACTTCGAACAGCAGGAGCTGGCGACGCGGTAGGCCCAGAAGGAGATGGCGTGACGATTTGGACTGAGCGGCGTGAGGATTGGCCAGTAGTGGCTAAGGACAGAAAAGAATGGAATAACGGAAGGGAGGCCTTTGCCCTGTAGTGGGACACAAATTAGTTTTCCACATGTTGCAATAGTTTCCCTTCAACCGGGGGTTGTCCTTGGATGCACTAGCTTAGCGCATACAGGGATAATCACCGGTTAGTACCACGTCCCATTAAAACCATCTAAAAGGGCCTCTGCGAGTTGGTTTTGGCTCCTCGTATGCTTTCCAAAGGTCCAGGACCTCAGGGTCCTGAGATAAATAAATATTAAAAAAAAAAAAAAAAAAATTATAATGACATTTTCACCTAGCCAGCTCATTTAGTTTAGAGGTTTGCTGAGCTGTTTTTTATTTCATGAGAAGGGGTTCAGCATGACTGGGAGGGAGGGATGTTATAATATATCAATTACATAGAAGCGTATAGCTTCTACGCTTAGGAAGTTTGAGTGAAGGAAATAAATAAATATCCACGATATTTAATAACTATAGTTAAGTCAACCACGGAACTGAATTGCTTTTCAATCATTACGATAGATGTCTATTTAATACACTTGGGACATGGTCAAGTAGGCATAACATCTAATAATTTTTCAATATAATATCTAGGAGATAAAGTAAAATTTAAACTCGGCAGATTTATTTATGTATAACGTCCAGACTAACGCTTATACTATAAATTTTAGAAGGGGCTGCGCGCCAGATGCTATGAGCAGGGAACAGCGAAATATCATGATACCAATGGTTTGTCACACACTTTTCACTCATTGGTCAAAGTCTGCGACTTTACTGGTCAGGTTGGTTCGAAATCAAATAAATAATGATTGATGGTTTTGACGTATTTGATTGATTCTATCAAGATAAACTTGAAGAATACGAGTAGGGTCTATTTCTGGCCATTGAGAAATGGAAAATAAATTGAATCAGTTGTTTTAATTATATTTAGGAATTCTGGGCCGCAACCAACAAATTCCTCCGTTCTTCATAAATTTATTGATATTGAGTTCAGTAACGATGATAAACTAGATTGCGAGCTATCTAAGACATCATACGAGCTTTGGTATTAAAAAGTTGCGTTAGAAAACACTGCAATTTTCTGGTGAATTGCACGTTCGTTACAACAAATGTCCTAATGAGGTCACGCTCTGACATTAGGATTTGGATGTGAGGAGTCTTTTAAAAGTGTATCGCTAATAATAAACACAATCTTTAAAATAGTCTTTTAAATACGTAAAAGTAAAAAAAAAAATATCCAAGATACAGTGAACGCATTTTTAGGGTTCCGTAGCCAAATGGCAAAAAACGGAACCCTTATAGATTCGTCATGTCTGTCTGTCTGTCTGTCTGTCTGTCTGTCTGTCTGTCTGTCTGTCCGTCCGTATGTCACAGCCACTTTTTTCCGAAACTATAAGAGCTATACTGTTGAAACTTTGTAAGTAGATGTATTCTGTGAACCGCATTAAGATTTTCACACAAAAATAGAAAAAAAGCAATAAATTTTGGGGGTCCCCATACTTAGAACTGAAACTCAAAAATTTTTTTTTCATCAAACGCATACGTGTGGGGTATCTATGGATAGGTCTTCAAAAATGATACTGAGGTTTCTAAGATCATTTTTTTCTAAACTGAATAGTTTGCGCGAGAGACACTTCCAAAGTGGTAAAATGTGTGTCCCCCCCCTCTAACTTCTAAAATAAGAGAATGATAAAACTAAAAAAAATATATGATGTACATTACTATAAAAACTGCCAACGAAAATTGGTTTGAACGAAATCTAGTAAGTAGTTTTTTTTAATGCGTCATAAATCGAAAAAAATACACTATTATTAAAACATCGATTTTGATCGATTTTGAACTTTGGTTACAACACATTAATACAAGAACTTTTATATTATGTTACTTGCTGCTACGGAACCCTTCATGGGCGAGTCCGACTCGCACTTGGCCGGTTTTTTACAGAAGCGTCAGGATCTTTATGCCAATAAACATGAATAACGCACTTTTATGATTTATTCTGCTTGTGAATAAGTCAATACAAAGGAAACACAGAAGTGTTGCGTTATTTTGTCAAAATCAATTTGAGAAATTACATTTCGAAGTGAACTTCTTGTTTCAATGTCTGCAACTATGATATCTGAAATTTGTTATGCGCTTGTATTATAATATAGTTTAAATGGGGAAATTGTATGCCACCAATTCTGCCAATGTACGATAGGTAAAGTCTTTGTATTGTCTTCACGTAACAAAATTCATCAGTTTTTTAAGTCTTGTGTAAACCATACAAACAACTTTGTGTACACTATCATATGATTTATTTTCTAAAATGGAAGGATGAATAATCTGCCTTCTTTCAATTAATATTTTAAAATGCTCAATCATATTAAGGATTTCTTAGTGTTATGAAATATGATATACCTGTCTTTGTGTGAGTTTGGGTACGCTGGTCCTGATACAAATGTAGTGCTATGCGATTTCTATCTACATTCTTCTGATCTGTGAATTTAGCTATCCATTAGTCAAGCTACTAACATCCCTCACGGTGCGCCGCCGCTTGGAGGTTTGGGGTAATTTTTATAGAGGTTGTCTTCCTCGCTGTCCGTTGTCCGTGTGTTAAGCCAAGACTCTCGTCCCCCATCAAAAGTCAGAAACATGACCTTGGACAATCTCTGGGGCTACGAGACTAACGGTGGCAGAAGGACGAGCAAGTCTTCCTCCTGCCTGCCTGGTGGCAGTGTAAGTCCACACCGAGACCGCTCTTACTTCGCCGCTGTGCCCTCTGCTTTAGCAGAGGGATACGCGTTGAAGTGTTCTTTCAGACAGAACATTCGTAGACGGCCATCGAGGTCCCTTAGGTAGGAGTACCCAAGAGGGTCATTGGTCGCCTCCCAGGGGGCACCGTCCCGAAGACTGGTCTTTGTGCCGGACGTATCCGCAAGGGAACTACAGCCTGCGGACACTCGTGGAGGTTTTCTGTCGTGGCACCCCTGGATGGCACCCATATGGATGAGCGAACACCTGAAAGAGAGCGAAAAACATTAACGTTTCTTTCGTATTTTTGAGAAACAAAGTCTGTGTGAGCAATATCTGATAATTTTGTATCTAACCAAACTCCTGAAAATTTAACATTGTTCACCTGAGAGATATGTTCACCGTTAACTTTAATATCAACAGGAGGAACAAACTTTTTTTGTAAACACAACTACGGAGCTCTTAGAAGCTGAAAAGGACAAACTGTGTTTTAGAAGCCAATCAGATAAATATCCAAGGGCGGAATTTAGAAGTTCAGTAGCCTCATCTAGAGATTTTCAGAACAGTATAAAGCTAAATCATCAGCATACTGCAATATTTGACAAAATAAATCAGTAGAAAAATGTAAATCATAAGTATAAAGGCTGAATAAGAGAGGACTTAAAACTGAACCTTGTGATAAGCCTTTCCAGATAGTCTTAGTGGAAAGAGAGATTACAAATAAAACGGACCATTTTTTAGGAACATTCAACTGATGCTGAAGTTTATCCTTGAGCATCGGAAGTAAAACATAATTATCGTAAGCTGAGGCAATATCTAAAAAAACTCCTACTAAAACTGCTTACTTATCAAAGAAATACGAATGTCAGAAATTAATACACTAAGACTGTCTATTGTACTCATACCTTTATGGAATCTAAACTGGGATGCGAGCAACAAATCCCTATTTTCCACCAACCACTCAAGTCTATGCTTCATAATATGCTCTGCAACCTCGCACAGAGTAGACGACAAAGCAACAGGCCTGTAGCTATTAGGTTCTGACGGGTTTTTTCCAGGTTTAATAACCGTGTTTCCACGGTTGAGGAACCAAACCGTAGGTATTTAAAAAAGTTGCTGACAAGATCTAGATAATAGGGCTTTGTACTTCTTGAGCACGTTATTTAACACCAAAATGACTACGGCTTGAAGTCACGCCGTTATCAAAGTGTTTCTTGTTTTTCCAGTTACCTTGTTTATTTCAGTAAGTATCCTGAAAATCTTGTTTAATACTTTTTCAATGTTGTTTTTTTTTTTGTCGTAGTCTGGTTTTAGTTTTTTACTTTTTTTATTTTTTGTTTATTATCTAATTCGAAAATATATTTCCTACGTATTATTATCAATAAATAAAACCAAGCATAATATGTTACGACGGTACCTACTTGACCAAGATTTATATTAGTAGCAACATTAAAAGTTCAATTTAGCCAAAAGCTACAAAATACTAAGCCGTGATTATTTATTTTCGTAAAAAATCTAGTCAATTCAGTTTCCAATTATAAAGATTTTTCTGGACTAGTGCGGAAAATAGTAGTCCATTACGTATCTGTAAGCGGTGGGATAAGAGCTGGTTTCCGAGTAAGTGTATTGAAAAAGTTATTGTTATCTCACTTATATAAAAGGCGAAAGCACAGTATTACAATATTTCCTAGTTTGAGTGTTTGCGTATATTTGTTACTTGTTTACGATTGAACGGCTAAACAGATTCAGAGGAAATTTGTCACAAGGGTAGAGTAGAACATGTATTTAAATAACATAATATCTATTGGATTAACATTACTTTATGTAACGGGAGCATTTTCCCTTAGAATAATTTTCTGATTTTCGTTTTACAAAAAAAAAAAAAACCATATAGAATATTAGTGTAATTATAATGTAGATGAAAGACTGCACGTCTCGACATTATACCGATGTAACAGAGGGTCTCCTGCAGGCCAGCGAGCCGGCGCGCGCGGCTGCGGTGCCGCTAGTGGCTGTGCTGGGCCCGGGCGCCAGCTCCGCCGCCGTGCAGGTGCAGAACTTGCTGCAACTGTTCTCTATCCCGCAGGTCGGTACTCATGGCGACGCCACCCCCTCTCCGCCGCGACCTGCTCAAACTCTTGCTGTGTTTGCAGGTGTCGTACTCGGCCACGTCACGCGAGCTGTCGGACCGCGCGCGCTTCTCGACTTTCTTTCGCGTGGTGCCGTCCGACCGGCACCAGGCGCGCTTGCTGGTGGCGCTGCTGCGTGCGCACAACTGGACATACGTGCACGCGCTGCACACGGACGGTGAGCCTCCTGCCGAGCAACGCGTGTGCCCGTGCGGTACAGGCGAGTGCAGTGTTCGTTTCACAGAGAGCTACGGGCAGAGCGGCATGGCAGCGTTCCGTGAGGAGGCGGCTCGCGGCGGCGTGTGCGTGGCGCGGGAGGTGGCGCTGCGCGCGGCGCCGTCGGGCGCGCAGGTGGCGGCGGCGCTGGCGCGGCTGGCGGGCGGGCCGCGCGTGGCGGTGTGCTGGTGCGAGGGCCGCACGGCGCGCGCGCTGCTGGCGGGGCTGTTGCACGCCCGCCACGTGCCTGCGCTGCGGCTAGTGGCCAGCGACGGCTGGGCAGACCGGCGCGACGTGGTGGAGGGCGTGGAGCGCGCCGCTCACGGCGCGCTTACGCTGCGCATCCGCTCGCCCTACCTGAAGGAGTTTGACGCGCACTACCTCGCGCTCAAGCCACATAACAATTCAAGGAATCCCTGGTTTCAGGTAGGGTTTGTGATTTCTTGGGTTTTTTAATTTCTCGGGGCACGAGAATTCTCGAAGGTAATTTCTCGGATCTTCTGAGATTGTCAAGATATTTAAATTTGCTTTATGTGTAGCAAATGTTTTCAGTTCTAATAATTTATATAAAGTTTAATAATATCGCCTCCTCAATTATATCCCTTTAATTATCTCTCTACAAGTTTTTATAACAATAAAATGCACAAAATAATCTAAACATCATCTGTCATTGAATGATACGTCACCCCGTATCCACAGCTTAAAAATAAAAAAAATGAAATGTCATTTCCAAGGAGGTCATTTCATTACATATATAAGTAACAGTAATAAGATAAAATTTAAAAAATACTTTGCTTTATTAAAAAAATGTGTCAACAAATTTCAATCCATACGCAATTTGAAACACATTGCTAAATCCAAAAACAAAGGTAAAGCTACATGGGACATTGTTAAGCGTTATAACATGGGTAAAACTAAGACATCAGATTATATTGATAAAATTGCTGACAAAGGAACCTCAATTTCTTCCGGATTTGACATAGCTAATTTATTTAATGACTTTTTTATTGACATAATACAGAATAATACCAATAATACAGCAATGAATACGACCAATTATGACATTAATAAATTGAAAACTAATAGAAGAAAGAAAAACAGTTTATTTACGCGTTAAAGACGCAATCTTAAAACTAGGTAACAGAACATAACATAAATTGATAGGAAAGATATGCGTCTCCTCCGCGCAAAACGGCCGAACGCTCAGCATAAAGCTGTGGCCTCACGCATAATGCGTTGAGCTCACAGCGCTGGTTTTCAGCGTGGGCCGGTCGCTGTGTCGACATAAAGACGCTGGAACGGTGCAGTGAATAAAAGGAACTAAAAATAAGTACAGAAAAGTTAAATAAAAATAAAATAAATAGATAAGGTGACAAAACAATTTTATAAAGTTTTATAAAGTGGCAACACCACGACGCGCCCGTAGCTCAATTTGTGCAACTCATTTTTGTAATCTGTGGTAATTTCATACACTATGGCAAAAACACTAATACGTGATTGGACGATTGTACGCGACCGTGATGCTGCTGACGTCAAAAAGGATATGACCGCATGGTGACGACAAGTAAATGGTTTTTGAAATTCATCATAGTTCAAATACTTGTTCTTTACTGCGATGGTTTATGTTTGTGATAATGAATCACATCACTACTTACCATCAGGCGGGATCGCAGTCAAGTACTAGTTTATAAAAGATAAAAAAAAATGACTCTAGAATATTTCTTCAGCCAACAACTCCATATGAAATCTTTCAGATAATTCAGTCGTTAAAACCCACCAAATCTGCCGGCTATGATAACATTAATACAGATCTCTTGAAACGGATTGCACTCTATACTGCAGAACTATTGGCTTATATGATTAACTTATCTTTTGAACAAGATTGCTTTCCTAATAAACTGAAACTGTCAATAATAAAACCTTTACATAAAAAAGGTTCAAAGTTTTTTTTTTTATTTTTTTTTTTTTTTTTTTTACTTTTGCCTGACAAGTCATATCCGACTTGTTAAAGGCAATTGATTTTTGAATAAAAAACATGTTTAATCAAATAAAGGTTTAATTTAATAACGCGTGTTGCCTCCATGGGCATCTACCACAGCTCTCATACGATTAGGCATAGAGTTTATCAACCGCTCTATGAAATTTTGAGGGATCATCTCCCATTCCTCTTCTATGGCAGTTTTCAACTCCTGCATCGTCTGGACAACTTTTTTTTTTATTTTTTTTTTATGGTGGGAAAAAATCATGCATTGACATCCCCCGCCCTTGGGCGGAGCGGGAGATAGTGTCAGACTCTTACTGACTAAAAGACCCACCCCGTTCCTTCTAGCCTTCATACCGGGGCTCGAGCGCCCTTTCGGATAACCCTGGCCCCAGTAGGCTTCGACCCGGCTGGGTCCTTGCTGTTGCTGACAACTCCTTGAGGCGCGCGGGAACAGTGCGCGCCGTCGACGACTTGGGCTTGGTCCGGACAGTTACCGGACGGCCGGACAGTGAGCTACCCATTGCTCACTGTCCGCAAGCCCGCGTCTACGTTGGCCGGAAATCGGGATCAGAATCCCGGCGACGGCGGCGGCGATAACGCCGTTGCCTGATGCGTTCGGCCTCCTCCTTTGCGAGCATTACTGCTTCTCAGAAGTCGGCGACCGCCTGCCACTCCTCCTCGCTCCGGACCATGGCCTCAACCAAGGCCCGGCGCGAGAGGTCTCCGCCGCCGATCGCCCCTACGAGGGCACGGCGATGCTCCGCCCAAGCAGGGCACACCTCGACTGTGTGCTCCACCGTGTCCTCCGGGCGTTCCGCACAGTGGCGACACCCGGGCGTCACTTCCGCATGAATCGAGTGCAGGAAACTCCCGAACGAACCATGTACGGTGGTAAGGACGACGTGAGGTCTTTCCAGCCACGCCTCAAAGAGGGGACTTACCGCCATAATTGTGGCGTGCCCAGCACTGGGTTGCGATAGTCGTTGACGCCATTTCACCATGAGATCCCGCCGGAGCTCTGTCCGCTCGTGACCTGTCGCGGCAGCGGACTTTCACCCCGGCGTTGCATCTCCACGCGCATATCGTGCATGTGTGCAAGGACTGTTGCCTCCAGATCCCACTGTGGTAGGGCAGCCAAAAGGCTCGCCGCTTCGCGGGAGACCGTGCAGTATCCCCGCACCATCCTTATCGCCATGACCCTCTGGCAGGCGTTCAGTATGGCCGCCGGTTGCTTTTTCAGCGACGGCGCCCACACCGGCGCCCCGTAGAGGGCCATGGACCGAACGATCCCCGCGTTGAGCCTCCGGCAGGAGGCGTCTGGACCCCCAAGGTTGGGCAGGAGCCGCTTGAGCGCAGCCCCAGCCCGGTTGAGTTTGGGAGCCAGACGTCGGAAGTGCTCCACGAAATTTCACCGGCTGTCGAGGACGAGTCCCAGGTACTTCATCGTCGACCCGACACCGATGTGAACTCCTCAGGTTCAAAGTCCGATAAAAGTAATTACAACAGCATTAATTTATTATTAATTTGTCCAAAATTTTTAAAAGGGTAATGTACAAAAGACTGCTTGATTTTGTTGAAAAATATGAGATTCTGGCTAAAGAACAGTACGGTTTCAGGAAAAATAAATCTACCCAACTAGCTACCTTTATGTTGGTCAAGTCTATGGTGTCTAGTATTAATTCTAAAATCCCAACGTCTGCCCTCTTTCTGGGCCTCAGCAAAGCATTCGACTTTGTAGGTCATTCCATACTCCTTGAAAAATTTGACAAATACGGTATAAGAAGTCTGGCTTCTCAGTGGTTCCAGTCGTATTTAAGTAACCGGAAACAGTTTACAAGGGTAACTAAATTCAATAAGAAGACTGATTGCATAGAAAACTATGACTCACAGCACCGTACAAATCATTTTGGAGTGCCCCAAGGAAGTATCCTGGGGCCGTTACTATTCCTTATATACATAAATGATCTTCCCCGAGAGATACTGCACAACTGTGTCCTATTTGCAGATGATACGACTGTCATTATTGAACGTAAAAATTCAAATTCTTATGAATCTGAAATAAGTCAAACTCTCCGTTCAATTGTTGAATGGTTGAAAGGTAACAAATTAAAAATAAATATTGACAAGACAAAACTCATATACTTCAAAACGCCTAGCCGAAAAGAGTTTCAGTTTAATATAAGCCTTGACCATGATAAAGTGGAACAAATACAAAGTACTAAATTTCTCGGTATAAATTTAGACGCACATCTCACATGGAAGGATCATATTGACAGTATTTGTAAGAAAATTAATAAATTCATTTTTGCTCTTCGTAAAGTTAAAGATGTAACAACGAGAGAAACATCTCTATTGGTGTATCATGCTTATGTTTGTTCACTCATTCGTTATGGCATTGTAGTCTGGGGTAACTCTTCAGAGGTAAACCGGGTTTTTATAGCGCAGAAAAAATGTATTCGTGCAATTTATGGTATGAAATGGTTTGATTCCTGTAAACCGATTTTTAAATCAAAAAAGTTACTAACTGTCCCTAGTATTTACGTCATCTACGAAGTCGCCAAATTTGTTAAGGGTCATCCATTCCTTTTCGAAGGTAACGGTAATAAAAGTAAGCGGTTGTTAACGCGGTTACCCCTCAAAATGCCGGTCCCTAAATTAGAACTGTTTAGACGTAATTGTGCATATATGGCGCCACTTATTTACAACTCCTTACCCAAACATATTTCAGAATTACCATAATTATAATAAATTCTGTCGTGTTTTTGTTGGTTGATAGAGGAAAGCTTTTATTCAGTAAAAGAGTTTTTGAAGAAAAGTTTATGTTGTTACAATTTTTTTAAGGATGCATAACATTATTTCATGTTTAATTTTTATCTATTTTGACATTGTTATGTAATAAATTTTGTAAACTTCAATTATATGTTAATCAATTTTATTAATTCATGTATCTATAAATTCTATTTTTTAAATATTTGTATAATATGTAACTTAGGTGAAATACGTCTCGGTCTATAACTGTCACTGTAACATTTCCTGTACCATATTTATAGCAAATAAATGATTGATTGATTGATTGAATAAAAAAATTGTCACCAGAAAAATGTAGTATCATCATCAAAAATATTTTTATAAAAATCAACAAATTATACCTTTTTTGTCCTATGATGAGTTCCCTGACAGTTCATTTTTTTCCGTGGCACGCATACTACTTTAGATTACTAAAAAATAAACTGACAAAAAAAATTAAAAATGAAATGATAAAAAAATATTGTCTTTCGTAAATTAATAAGTAAATTATTGTGGTTATAATTACTTGTTAATAAATTAAGTAAATAAAATAAAAAAGTATAGAACTTAAAAATGTGTAATGCGTTAAACGGAACTTCTGCCAATAGAGATTGACACTACTCGACGACACACTAATCGACAAAATCGGAGCGACCATCTTGTAATCGCATGTAACAGCAGAAAATTGGAAAAAAGTAATAGAAAAACCAGCCAAGTTACAACCGTATCGTGTCGAATTCCGTTCTCCAATCGGTAACGCTTCGGTGTCAGCAATTGTAGAAAACGATAAGTGGGTAGCCATGTTGACGCACCTGCGTCGGCCGCTCGATCTACAATGTAGCCTTTGTTTATCAAAGGATGTAGCGTTAAACGTTGTAGAAATTCATTCTATCATTTTGAACGATGTGAACTTGGCTACGAATTTTCTATTCGTTTGTTCCGACCACGCGACTTTACGTTGAGATGACGTCATTCCCATTCGTTTTATCACTTTTCTACAGCGTTAACGATTGCAGAATAACAACTTGGCTAAGCGTGCTGAGGACTGGAATAAATATATCCGGATCGACCGAATTAGGGCCAATAATTAATCATCGCGGTTAGTTGGAAAAGATTCCGATTCCGATATGGATACGAGTTCAAATCAAGAGTCAAGTTCTGACAGTGAATAATAAATAAATTATTATTTTAAACAGACTGCATTTTATTTACCACTAGCCGTCCCCCGCGGTTCCGCCCGCGTTATTTCAGGTTTTTAGTTTTTGTCAGGTTTTTTGGTTTACTGTAAAATTTCTTTAAAATCCGTATAGAGTAAGATCCCAGGACCGCCAGACATCACGTATTTTCTGACGAACGAAATGTGGACGATTGAGTACTATTAGTATGTACTAAGAACGCATGCCTACCTGCTAGCTTTCTTAGACGGCCAATTTTCAGGTATCAGGTAATCAAGGTACATAAAATTATTACTTACCTCACGTAAATTCTCAAAGCTGATTTTTACGTATTTTGTAGGCAATATCTTTAAAATCAAGTCACCAATACTCCCAGACACATTCCGTCGGCTGTATTGTTTAACAGACGCTTTAAAGCTCCAAAAAAAATGATGTAACTTCACGTATTTTCTCAAAGCTGATTTTTACGTATTTTGTAAGCAATATCTTTAAAATCAAGTCGCCAATACTCCCAGACACATTCCGTCGGCCATATTGCTTAACAGACGCTTTAATGATCAAGCATGAGAATTTACGTGAAGTTATGTCATTTTTTTGGGATCTTGGACTAGTAGACTAGTTCTTGCGTGAAAGAGTAACAAACATCTACACACACATACAAACTTTCACATTTATCATCTATAAATCTAAAATCGGTAATCCGATTCCATTTTCTTTGCCAACTGATTCGTTATTGTAAAAAATCGATTAAATTTCGTTAGGTCACATCACTATAATTGTCAGACAAGAACTGTCAGGGAACTCATCATAGGACAAAAAAGGTAT
Source organism: Mythimna ferrago (assembly GCA_910589285.2). Taxonomy (NCBI): domain Eukaryota; kingdom Metazoa; phylum Arthropoda; class Insecta; order Lepidoptera; family Noctuidae; genus Mythimna; species Mythimna ferrago. Next base: position 28,372,068 of record OU342684.1, read on the forward strand.
AATTGATTCCCTCTCTTAAATAAAAGTATCAAAATAACTATAAATGGTTTATTCACAGTCAAAATATAATCAAAAAGAAATTTTTTTTTTTTAGAATCAAAAATAATCAAAATATTTTTTTTGCACATAAACAAAGATTTTATTTGATGTTCAGAAAGAAAATCTTGTAAAAACAAGTCTAGTATATTTTTCATGTAACTATGATAGCGTGTTGTTCCAGAAAAAAAGGAAATATATTATCTATAATCTAATTTAAATTAACTAACAAAAAAGAGGAAGCAATTTCCATAAAATTGTATCTCAATTATATTAGAACACAAAATATTCAAAAATCTTTACAACTTAAACCTAAAATATTACCACATGCTATAGCTATTTCAATAAAAGTATTAAAAATGATTAAAAACGACTCAATATATTTATTTTTCATCTACCTACGTGCTATTACGTTGTGCTTATATTGAGGCGCTAGGCAGTACGTGTATGGATTATTGAGTATTCTACCTAATGAAACACTAGTATAGATCCAAAGTACGTCTGTTTAATATCACGACAAGTACAATACTGAAGTACTGTAGGCACAGTATATCCCCCTTAAAAAAAAAAAAAACTATCATAGGGGTAAAAATACACAATATTTGTAAATAAAAAAAAAAAAATAACCGACTTACTAAAAAAAAACACTAAAACCATCAAAATAACTTTAATTTCGGAAGTCGGTGTTTCTATAATAGTTTTGCCTCTTCGTTATTTAACACCGACTTCCGAAATTAAAGTTATTTTGATGGTTTTAGTGTTTTTTTTAGTAAGTCGGTTATTTTTTTTTTGTAAAAAGTTTTTTATTTCACACTTTTTAGTTGCAATACACTTACAGCCAGAGTACCTTTTTCTCATGACAATTCCAATCAACTCAAACCCTGCTAGGATACATTGTTTTGTTATGAAGTTCCCGTGTCTACCTTCCGGCTCTATCATCATCAACATATCAGTTCGATAGTATCTGATAGCCAAAGTGCATCTCATGACAATTCCAATAAGCCCAAACACGGCTAGGATACATTGATTAATTACGAAGTTCCGGTGCCTATCTTCCGGCTCCATCATCATCATCAGGTCACATCGATGATACCATTTTCAACATACCTATTCAGAACTATTCATTTATTTGTAACTATGTTCATTGAGAGATCTGTGTGAGTATGAACTTCCGTTGGCCATTTCTGGCCTTCTTCACCAGTTCCACTTCGTCAAATGTCATGTTTTGACTATAAATGCTTAAGTCTTTGACGAAAATACCAAAAGAATTATATAGTTGCCTATAATATTTGAGGAGTTCCCTCGGTTTCGCCAAGATTCCATCATCAGATCCCGACTTGGTGACTATGGGACCATTTGGGAAGTATACCCTTTCCAACAAAAAAAGAATTTTTCAAATCGGTTGGCAAGTGACGAAGTTATGCGCGAACATACATAAAAAAAAAAAAAAAATACAAACATCCGAATTGAGAACCTCCTCCTTTTTTAGAAGTCGGTTAAAAATACAAGCGAATACAAACTGATATCACCCGAAAAAATTTTCTAAAATTCGAAATTACGATAGGTACAACATAGAAATACTTATAATTAGTGATTATATTGACTACACATTATTTCATAAATTGATATGGATTACACATTGAGTTTTTACTTTTATTCTTTGTCCGAGTTCACGCACATGTTTGTCATAAGGATATACCAACCTTTAAATTTAAGCGTATTTCTGTGGATATAATTATAAAAACATTCAAAAGTCTTAACATAAAAAACACTGAAGACTTATGGGGTATATCCGTTAAGATTCTTGGAGATATTATTGAAACAATTGCTCCTGTCCTAACAGGAATATTTAATCAGTGTTTAGACAGTGGTACGTTCCCTGATTTAATGAAACACAGTAAAGTAGTACCAATTTTTAAATTAGGTATTATGAGTGATCCCTCTAATTATAGACCAATATCTGTGCTTCCAGCATTGAGTAAAATTTATGAAAAGATCATGCTCGACCAGATGTTGTCTCAAATAGGATTTTGCATAGTCATCAGTTTGGTTTCACGAAAGGAAGGTCAACGACAGATGCAGGAGTGAAACTCATCAGTCACATTTTGGAATCCTGGGAGAAGTCCCAGGATGCTATTGGCATATTCTGTGACCTCTCTAAAGCATTTGACTGTGTTGACCATAATGCTCTGATCTGTAAATTACATCATTACGGAATTCGTGTACGAGCTGCTGATCTTGTTTTTTCCTATTTATCTTACAGGCAGCAAAAAGTATCCATTAATGGGGTGACGTCCTCGGGGTCTTTAGTAAAGATGGGCGTGCCTCAAGGTTCAATTCTAGGCCCTTTCCTTTTTTTAGTTTATATTAATGACCTTCCCTTCATGATGGCTAATTTATCCGATATAATTCTATTTGCTGATGACACCACTCTTATTTTTAAAGTAGACAGAAAAGATGGGGATGTCTTGCATGTCAACGAGAATCTGGCTGTCCTTTCTACTACGTTTTACTTACAAAACAAACTCCGTTCCATGGTTTGCCCGCTAATCGTGCATCGTGCCAATGCACAGAACTGCTGCTTTCAGGGGCTCCTTCAGGTTCGCTTCTACGCATTGCTGGAACGATCTCCCGCCACCTTTAAGATGCCTGAAAACATTGCAGTGTTTCAAGTTTAAATATAAGAAGTTACTTATGTCTCAACAACTGTCATCATAAGTTGTTTGTCACACTGTTCTGTATGTACCTTAGGGGTTTTGGCCATTAAGCACTGGCGGGGATCTCCAGCGGTGCGAGCTGCCTTAACCATCGAGTCTCAAGCCCCTACTAATTTGTTTTGCTAGCTGGTCCGGAATATTAATCACCTCCTTTGACTCTATTTGTCACTTGCCAACTATTTTTTTTTTCAAATATCTGTAATATGTTAAGAGGTTAAGTGTAGGTATGTACATTCTTCTGTCCATTTTATATTTATTCCAATTTATTTATTCTTATTGACTTTAATTAGGTACACAGTTCTAAGTTTGGTTTTTTATCACCCTTACCTTTGTTGATATTCCTCTTTATTATACCTCTTGCTGGTTTGCCAATTTCATCTGACCGTGTCTGTCATCTATGCGCACTCAAACATCTCCTAAATTTCTTTACAACTCACTATACTCAACATTTCAACAACTTAATTCACCCTTTAACACATAATTATATGCAAACAAATCGATTGCGTAAGTTGCGTAGGTCAGGAATCTTATTTTTTGCATAATAATTAAGTAACTTTGCCGTAGTTATCCATCGAACAGCCATCTTTTTTTGTTACCACAGACTCAAAATGTGACTATGGGACTGCGCACTGACAATTTCTATTGATCGATCAAAATAATCGACTAGTTCTTGTTTGTTAGTCAATTTGTGTTCTTTATTGTATAATTAAGGTTACTGTTGGATCTATTATTATTTTAAGTTTTAATTTGTTTATTTTTTCTATTGTTATTTTAAGTTTTAATTTGTTTATTTTTTAATTGATTGCAATCATTGCTGACCGATCGGCGTCTCATCGTCGACGACGGCTGGTGCTGAAAATCAGCGCTGTGGCTCTGTTTTTTTGTGAGCCCCAGCATTTTGCTGAGCGCTGGCCGTTTTGCGCGGATGTGACGCATATCTTACGTGCTACTTTTAGTCGATATTGTTTTTATTTTCTTATGGTATGCGTCATGTTTGACGTGAATAAACACTTTTTCTTTCTTTCTTTCTTTCTTTCTTTCGAAATGGTTTGCAGCTAATAATCTCTTATTAAATGCAAATAAAACTAAATGTATAAAGTTCTCATTGCCAAATGTCCCTCAAGTTGACGTCAATCTAATTCCTGACAGCAAAACATTGGATGTTATTACAGAAACCGTGATTATGGGTATAACTATCGATTCTAAACTGCAGTGGGGTGCTCATATTAGAATTCTCTCGGGAAGACTAAGCTCAGCTGCATATGCAGTAAGAAAAATAAGGCAATTGACAGATGTAGCCACAGCTAGTTTAGTTTACTATGCTTATATTTATTATGTCTTATGGCATTTTACTGTGGGGATCTGCAGCTGATGTAGACTCAATTTTCATATTAAAAAAGAGTGCAATCCAGGCTATTCATAAAATGGGCCCTCGCGAGTCCCTCAGAAATAAATTCAAAGAAATCGATATACTTACTCTGCCTTCTCTTTATATCTTGGAAAGCATTTTGTATGTTCGTAAAAACATAGGACTCTTTAAAATTAGAAGCGATTTTCACAACAAAAATACACGTAGTAAACACGAAATTGTCTTACCCAAATGGAGACTAGCTAAGACTAACAAGTCATTCTTAGTAAACAGCATTCGCTTTTATAATAAGCTGCCAAAGGCGGTAACTGGACTTAGTGAGGGAAAATTCAAATCTCATATCAAGCGTGTCCTAACCGAAAAAGCATATTACAAGGTTAAAGACTATGTCGAAGACACGCATGTTTGGCAATGACTACCTCTGCACATGTGGTCCCCTGGTAAATCATAAATATTTTGTCTATAACTGCGCCACCTTTGTTTTAATAATTATATTTACATTTTTTTTTCTGACACATTGCTTTTGCAATATTTTTTTTATTTATATTTCAACTGTCTTAAAGGGTATGGCAGGATAAGGTAGGGGCAGCGGCCCCCACGATGTTTTGCGAAAATAAATTATGGTATTATATCAGTGACATGTATTATTACTGTTGACGTGAATTTAGCCTTCTATTTCACTTTGTTGCGGAGATAATTGACTATAATGAAAATTTTTCAAAATTATTTTTTTCATAAACTATTATAGCTAGATAAAACTAAAACGATTTGTTAGAGAATAAATTGTTCTACGTTATATATTTTTTGTAGATTTTATTTGGCTTAATTACTATTTAAAAAAAATAAAAATATATATTTTTTAATTTTTTATTCATACTTCACGAAGAGGTACAATCATAGAAAAAATATATAATATAGATCACTATGTCTAGTATTATCACTAAAAATTGCATTAATATCAGATGGGTGCAAAACTTCCAAAAAAAATTAAAACTGATCATGACCATCCTGGCTATTATGGACTTTACATCTGTCTTTTGAATAAACGTTCTAGTAAATATACATATGTCATCGTAAAATTGTAAATACCGTTAGGTTATGATCTATCTCGCGATTTAAACCGTAACATACTGTTTAATTAAAAAATTGATAAAAGTATGTTACGGTTTAAATTTTTCAAAATAATCCTTTTGTATTCAATCTACAAAAAAATACACAATGTGGAGGTATTTTTTAAAATCTGATTTTTTGGTTATCATATAGTGTAAGAGTTATTGATTACCTATTAAATAATAAATAAATACTTGATGTCACAATTCCATTTTTGCATTGCATTTATTTTATTTGACTGACACATGTGTTTTATTACCTACTCTAAGGACACAGAACACACTACTGTATGACTGACAAATCAGGGACAGCCTTCGGACAGTTAAAAATTTAACGCGCGACAGGTAGGGATTTAACAGTTTCACTTCGATAGATTATATAATCTACCAAAAAATAATGCTTTTAATTGAACAGTATGTTACGGTTTAAATTTTTCGATAGTTAACGATCTCGCGAGATAGATCATAATCTAACGGTATTTACAACTTTACGATGACATATATATAAATTTACTAGAACGTTTATTCAAAAGACAGATGTAAAGTCCTTACTAGCCAGGATGGTCATGATCAGTTTTAATTTTTTTTGGAAGTGTTGCACCCATCTGATATTAATGCAATTTTTAGTGATAATACTAAACATAGTGATCTATATTATATATTTTTTCTGTGATTATACCTCTTCGTAAAGTATGAATAATTTTTTTTAAAACAATTTTTATTTTTTTTTAAATAGTAATTAAGGTAAATAAAATTTACAAAAAATATATAATGTAGAGCAATTTATTTTCTAACAAATCGTTTTAGTTTTATTAATATAGCTAGAATAGTTTTTGAAGAAAAAAAAAATTTTAAAAATTTTCATTTTAGTCAATTATCTCCGTAACAAAGTGAGATAGAAGGCTAAATTCACGTCAACAGTAATAATACATGTCACTGATATAATACCATAATTTAGTTTGGCAAAACCTCGTGGGGGCCGCTGCCCCTACCTTATTCTGCTACACCCTTTGTTAATAATTTATTTGGTTAACATTTTATTGATAGTTGTAATTATTATATTATTCTTGATTTCTTTTTTTTTTATATAGCCTCTTTTTGTAATGTGGATGTTAGAACACTGTATCTCCACGAACTCTTTGACTACTTCCTATTACGACTTACTTTGTTTTTTAATAAGATAATTTTTATTGTGCTTTTGTGTACAATATTTGACTGGTCTACACTCTTCTTTCATAATATCTATCAATATTGTAATACCAACCACTTTTTTTTAAAAAGAGTAACCATGGAGTTTCTTGCCGGTTCTTTTCCATAGGAAACGACCAATTTGGAACCGTGCACTAGCTTCTGACATTTTATAAGTATGGGCACTTAGTTACGTAGGCCTATGTGAAATAAAATATTTTTGACTTTGACTTTGACTTTGATAACGCACTTTGATCAAATACGTATGATGAACAATAGATAGAACTCGTATCTACTGTATGTCATTTGCTGTTCAACCTCAGACGCAGTGGCGTTATTACCAGCACCATTCTGGGCAATCACAATGTGTTCCTCCTGGGGTCTACTTTGCTGCTTACCCATTATAGTGTGCTTTTTAACAGTGCAATAATTAAAAGATGTTTATGATACGAACCGAACGACCGGTTCGATAGTGCGTCCGATTGTTCACATTTGCACTTGCCATATTTGTTGTCGTCGTGCATTCTACACTGTTGTCAATTTCTCGTGAATATTGGCTGCTTTAGGTAGGTGACGCCTATAGAAGTTCACCATACCAAGAAAACGACGTAACTCATCCACTGTGTTCGGTCTTTTGAACTCAGATATGACCTCGACTTGCTCATCTAATGGTCGAAGGCCGTCTTTCGATGCCCTGTATCCAAGAAAATTCAGCTCTGATTTCCCGAATATACACTTGGCCATATTTATCGTAATGCCATATCTATTCAGACGACTTAGTACTTCCCGAACATGCGCTCTATGCTCTTTTTCTGATGACGAGCCAATTATGACGTCATCAATATATTAAATATATTATCCATCTTACGTAACACTTCGTCATTGAGGAATCGTTGGAATGTGGCTGCAGCGTTCTTAAAACCGAACCCCCATCTCGAAAATTCGAATAATCCAAAAGGACAGGCTATTGCTGTCTTGGGTATGTCCTTCTCATAGATAGGTATGTTATGGTAAGCTCTTTGCATATCTATTTTAGAAAATATTGTTTTTCCATACAATAGATAGGTACAGTCCTGTATACGAGGTATCGGGTAACGGTCAAGTTTCGTAAACGCGTTAAGCTGCCTGTAGTCGCCACAAGGTCTGAGTTCTCCGTTTTTCTTTATCGCAACCTGCAGTGGACTGACCCAATTGCTTTTGGAGGGCCTGCATATTCCCATCTCTTGCATCTGTTGAAATTCAGCCTTGACCTTGTGGTATTTATCAGGTGGTAAGGGTGGTGGACGCACGTGCACAGCTAGTCCCATAGTCTCGATATGATGTACCGTAGAATCACATGGAGTGTCTTTGAATTTCATAGGCTTTGTAATATCAGGAAATTCCGCTGAAATATATCTATAATCACTTTTGTTGTCGATTGTACTCATTGAAGGATCGTCTTGCACAACCACAGCTGCTATACTCTGTAGATTAGTCACGGAGTCAATAATTTTTCAATTTTTTATGTCTACTAACAACGTATAATGTGACAGAAAATCAGCACTGAGTATAGGTTGCTTGGCCTCTGCTAACACAAATGTCCACCGAAAAGGTCGCCGTAGTCTAAAGTCCAAATTCAAAGTCTTAACTCCATGCGTCCGAATTTCTGTACCATTCGCTGTGTACAGTTTATAATCGTCGCACTTGTCACTATATAACCTAAGTCTAACTATATAAATCTAAGTCCACTATTTTTGTCCGTTATACATAGGCGGTGCATAGGAGTGATGGTGCATGTCCCCGCCTGCGAATACACCTCCGTTAGTTTTACTGTTTCGCCGACTTTTTCCAGGCGCACGGCTCTATACATTTTCTCGCTTTATGACGATATCTGAAATGATACACGCAAAGCTAGTCCGGGCAATTCAGTGTGCGCCGAGTCGTATTACGATTTCGTGATGCTAACCTTGATCGTGATCAAAAATGATTGAAATTTCGGTCCCGCTCCATCTCTCTTATTTTTAGACTCAATTTAGCTACCTCTGCCAAAATAAAGCTTTGATCAGTGCTGGAACTACTGTTATGTATGGATTGTACCTCAGATACTTGTAAGGGTTGCGTCGTCTCCATGACTTTATCTGCAATAGCTGACAGATGTTCTAAGATTTTTACCTCACTGACGGCTAACACGCCGCGTACAGCCGGCGGTAGATGGCCTTGCCACATAATTCTGAGTTTCTCATCAGGCATTTTAACGCGAGCCAAATCCCGTATTAGGCGTAGGAGCTGAGAAAGCTTTTGGTCTCCTAACTCCATCTCGCTAAGCAGCTTTTGAAACTGCCGCATTTCTGAGTCCTCCTATATCTTCAATAAACGTTCATTCAAGCTATCATACTTTTTTACTTCAGGCGGCTTCAAAAGGTTGTCACTGACTTGTTGCACGACATCTTTTCCCAATTTGGTGCCTGCTGCGCCGAAGTCATCTTGCAAAAACTTTTGTCACGTTACACGTGCCGATACAAAGAGGTGTCAGTGTTCTAGTTCGGGGTCACCACAGTGCTTATATTGAGGCGCGTTCTAGGCAGTACGTGTATGGATTATTGAGTATTGTATTTAATGAAACACTAATATAGATCCAAAGTACGTCTGTTTAATATCACGACAAGTACGATACTGAAGTGCTGTAGGCACAACATTCACATAACACGTAAGTATACCTAGTGCTCGAAGTATACAACGACAGCGCATTTGTGTTATTATTGCAATGTGCCGGCTCATTTAGATTTGTTAAAATAACTATCAATACTAAAACTGCCTACAGTTATAGTAGGTTTGTAACGCATAGTCCGGACTTTCTCTTACTATAATGTTAAAACAAAAATGTTGTCTTTTAAAATCTTTTAAACTAAAATATGATTTCTTAAGTTCTCGACTTTTCTCGACCTTCATTTTCCGGGAACATAGCCCAATGATTTCCTGGGAATTCTCGGCTCGAGAGTTCCTGGGAATGAACCCTACTTTCAGGTGATCATTATATTTATATAAATGAGAAAAAAAACTAACAGTACAAGCTTAGTTAAGGGGCCGGCGGAGGATGAATTTCCATACAAACGTAATACCACGCTCATTTGCAGTTGGAGCATATTTCCAACATATTATGATGATATTTGGTTATAGACAATATTTATGTAGGTTCCTACGTCGAGAATATTAGAAATATTGTTATTTTTAATACAAGAAAGTCAGCTAGTTCTTCCTTCATGGTTTGCAGTTGCTGACAATAGATATTTGCCGTAATCGTTTAGAAAGTTGTAGTGAACGACACCGGCGCTAGTCCTCCAAACACTCACAAGTAACTTTTTCTGAGTCAATTTTCGTTAAGATAAGATAAGATAAGTCTTTATTTGCCTTAAACATGGTATAATGGTGTTAGTCTTATTTAAATACAATGTCCACATGTTTAGCTACACAGAATAAGTGTCAATTGCATGCAAAAAATTTTTGGTCAAAAGAACAGTAAATATACCTAGGTACAGTTAATTCAGTTAAATAGATGGATACAATATTACAATTTTATGTCAAAGAAATCATTAATGTCATAGAAATTATGTCCATTCAGCCATTTATACAATTTGTTTTTAAATGAATTTGCATTATTTATACATTTTAATTCTTTAGGGATTTTGTTGTAAATCCGTACACACATCGCAAGGCAGCTTTTAGCATACTTGGCTGATTTAGGAATATCATCTCTTACAAGTCTGTGTGGATCCCTTGGACGAGAGATTACTTCATAAGCTTTCTTGAACAATCCCTTATTACTGTAGACAAAGTTACAGGTTGCGTATATGTAAAGTGCAGGAAGTGGTAATAAACCTAGTTTTTTAAAAAATGACCGACAGGATTCGTCAGGACGAAGTCCGCATATGGCCCTGATGCACTTCTTTTGTGCAATGAATGCTCTGTCTTTATCCGTACTGTTCCCCCAAATAACAAGGCCGTAACTTAAGATCGATTCGACATATGCATGGTATGTAGTAATTGCCGTTTTTACGTTTGTTACGTTCTTTACTTGTCTGAGGGCGTAAGTAAATTTATTAATCCTATTGCATAAATCATCTAAATGTCCTTTCCAGTTCAAATCTTGATGTATGAGCACACCCAAGAATTTGGTTTGTGCTACTTGTTTGAGTCTGTCAACATTAAGTTTAAAATTGTATTTGGCATGCTTTGATTTATTAAATTGAATATAATTTGATTTATCTAAATTGATTTTTAATTTATTATTCTGTAGCCATTGTAAAATTTTGTCAATAGTATTATTAATATCTAATTCATGGTCAGAAATCGATTTTTTATCAGATGTCACAATAATTGAAATGTCATCTGCAAATAATATAATTTTATGATTGGACACCAGTGGTATGTCATTTACATATAATAAAAACAATATGGGACCTAGTACACTTCCTTGAGGGACGCCACATTTATTTATCCTAGAGTCAGAGCAATGGGAAGTTAGTAAGTCTTCATTTACATTGTCTATAACAACGTATTGTTTTCGATCACTTATGTAAGACGAAATCCACTGCAGTGCAACTCCTCTTATTCCCAGGTTTTCCAACTTTTTTAATAATACGTCATGCGCTACAAAATCAAAAGCTTGAGATAGGTCAAAAAACAGACCTGTTGTTAATTTATTATTATTTAAATTACTCAGGATATTGCTCACAAGAGTAAATATTGCTTGTGTGGTTGACTTTTGCTTTTGGAATCCAAATTGTTCGTTTGCTATAATTTTAAATTTGCTACAAAAGTCGACAAGTCTCTTGAGCATACATTTCTCGAAAACCTTTGACAATATGGGAATAAGAGTAATCGGGCGATAATTTTTGACGTCCTTTTTATCTTGTTTTTTGTACAACGGCTTAACGACTGATAATTTCAGGGCATCAGGAAATATACCTGACGAAAACGAGAGATTAATTAAATATGTCAAAATGGGAATCAGTTCAGTACTGCACGCTTTAATTATTTTTGTGTTTATTCCATCATAACCTTCAGAGTTAGTATTGTTTAACTCCATTATTTCCTTTTTGACTTCATCTTCAGTCATAGGGCTAAGAAATATGGAGTTAGGAATTGACTTAAAATTAGTGTCATTATAATAATGTTGATTATTGGATGTCAAAGTATTAGTCGAGTCAATAAAGTAATTATTAAAAGCATTGGCTATGTCAGTAGGGTTTGTCAAAACTTACTTATCTAATTGTATTTCAGAAATATTATTAATACCAGATTTCGCATTCCCAAATTCATGATTAATAACTGACCACGTTGCTCTGCATTTATTTTTGCTATTTTTTATAAAATTGATGTTTGAGTTCATTTTCGATTTAAAAATACACTTTTTCAAAATATTTGAATATTGTTTATATCTTATTTTGTGTGATAAAATTTTGTTCTTGTAATAGTTGTATCGTAAAAATCTTTTAGTTTTGCAACTATTTCTAAGACCTTTACTGATCCATTTATGTTTAAATGCATTAGAATTTTTAATCTTTATTTTTATTTTTGGAAAACATAAGTTATATAACAAACATAAAAAATCGTGAAATTGATTAAACGCCTTATTTGTGTCAGTTTCTAAGTAGACATCTGACCAAGAAATACTTGAGAGGCATTCTTTAAATTTATTTATATTCTCACGGCAGTAATCTTTCTTAAAAATAAAGTATGGTTTGCATTTTGAACTTTGCTCTTTTACCGGAAATTCTAACAGTTGTGCTGTATCATGGTCAGACAAGTGAAGAGGTAAGACTTTAGAAGATGTAGTCTTGATGTTACTTATTATGTGGTCTATGCACGAGTCTTTCCGAGTGGGGACATTAATGTGAAGTTGCAACTTGTACGTATTACATAAATCTGTTAGATAGGTAGTGACTTTCCCTGGTTTGAGAGTATTTATATTAAAGTCACCTGCAATAACTATGTTGACACTTGTTCCATATCTCTTGATTAACTCCCCAATCAATAGGTCAAATTTATCAAGAAATATGTTAGGGTCAGATGTTGGTGTTCTATAAACACATACTATTAATAATTTATGCAATGGAATTTCAATGCCACAGGCCTCGAAAGACTTAAGCGTCGAATATTTTTTAACGCAAGTAAGCTCATTATAAGTAATGCCCCTTTTAACGAGTATACAGGTTCCTCCTCTCTGTTGGTCTCTACTGAACGCACTTGCCAAGGAGTAGTTATTTAATTTCAAAAATTTTTCGCTTCCGGCTCGCATAAAAGTTTCAGAAAAACATAAAATATCGGGTTCATCATGCGCATCTCGTAATTCTAGCAACGTTAGTTCTAAGATTTCTTGTTTTGATAAAATGCTAGCGATATTTTGGTGGAATATTTTAAACATCTGTGACTTACCACTGTTCTTAACGAAAAAGCTTATTTCTGCCTTCAGTCTTAAAATAGTAAGGTATAGTACCTATTTTTGTAGAAGTAGGATTTTCAATGCTGGGTTCATTTGTGGCACCGTGTTCAGACTGTATTTTTGCAAAGTAATATGGGATTGTTCCTTTACGATAGACTTCACATTTATTGACAGATTTTTTGAGATTTTGCTGGTTACGCAATATTAATTTCTTTAGTGCTTTAACATTTAAATATTTTTTCTCATAGTCGTCATAGTCAATAACATAATTAATAAATTTACAGGTAATAAACAAATTATTATTAGAATCAACAAAACTAGATTTTTTGTACTCATTGCAAATATTGCGTACATATAGTTTTGTTTAAGTCATTTACATTTATATACATATTCTTCAGTAGACTCAGAACAATGACATTATTATTAAGGAATTTACTGAGAAGTTGTCGAAGTTGAGAAGACAAAATCTTTATGTCATAGTCATTTTCACCCACACAGATTATGAGCTTGTCATTGCACGATAACTTAATGTTTTGACAGCTCTTAAAGACATCACTGGTAAGCGCGTACGGTTTTGTTTCAGACGTGATAGTATAGTTAACGTAAGGTGTATCCTCTCGTGATCGTATCAATGCTGAAGAAAGTCCAACGCATTGTTGTGTGCCACAAATATATATTTTGTGCACGCGATTTTCCTTCAGAGCATCCAATGAGTTTTCTACCCTATGCTTTTCTTTCATTTCATTTCCCTTTACTTTCTTCTCAAGATTTAAAATTTGGTCCTTAAGGTTTACTATTTCATTTCCGGCTTGTTTTAACTGATCCTCCAGATCTGCGATATCTTTTTGTAAGTGCGAGATATTGCAATAAAGTTGTGATTTTGTGTTGATTTTACTTGAAGCTGCATATCTAGGTGGCGTAGAGAAGGCTAGCATATCTGAGTGCAAGAAAGAGGATGAATGCACATTTCTTGTGTTTACCAAATCTACACTTCTATTTTCTCTCTGTTGTGGTAGGCTCAGGAATCCTTTCAAAGTTGCATTATCTTTAAGTAATTTATCATTTTGTTTACGAAGTTCGTTGTTTTCGAGTATGACATTTTCAAGTTCATTTTGGGAACTGCAAAGTTGCGTCTGAAGTAGATCAATTGTATCTTTAAACTCTTGGGCATTGATATAGTCGATTTCCGTGTAGTCCATACTACGCGACAATGTTTTATCGGAGAACGCACCGTCATCAGACGTATGATCTATAGTGAGTATATGCGAGTCGTATGGTTCAGAGTTCGTACTTTTTGGGGTAGCCCAGGGGGTAGTCTCCTCAGGGGCGTTAGAAGTAGCAGCTATGCATGATTTAGGAGATGATCGCTTTTTTCTTGTTGTCACATTCGATATAACAGAGTTGGGTGTGTTCTGCAGCTTCGCATTCTTGGTGCATGTTTTACATTCCCATTTAAATTTTTTCCTCTCTTCCAAACTTTTTAAGCGGTAGACTTTTTCAGGATAACCAGCACAATCAAATTCAAAGTGGTTTTTACATATGGAGCATAACAAGGTACTTCTGTATTCAACTCGATTTTTGCAATTGTAGCAAGTAACTAACTACTAACGTTTAGAGTAGGATTTGGTTGGGTCTCCAGGTTTCAGCCATTGCAAAGAGCGCTTCTGATTATCGTACAGTGTGGTTTGCTACAGATATAGTGGTAGTATAATAAATTATTTTTGATAAATATTTAAAATGAAAAAACTAATTGACGTTTTGTAGAACTGTAATCAATATTTTTTATTGACGTAAAAATTTATCCGGCCTAAACACTATCCGGCCAGTTTCGGTGTAGCTCCGTAGCTCGTAGGTTGTGCGCTTAGACCGCTACTGCGAGCGGTATCTGATTGGGAAGTGCACCCGACGGCCGGACTTCGTCTTCCTTTCCTGCGGTTCTGCAGTAGCGGGGAGTGGAGCCGTTAGTACAGGAGCTGGCAGTGGAGCTGGCGGTGGATCGTCTGCTTCTTGTGTGAAGTATGCAGGCTTGAGTCTGTCTATGCTCACAGTGACCTCTTTATCGCGTACGTCAAGCCTGTAGTACTTATGATGCCGCTGTATGACTTTGTATGGACCGGTATACGGTGGTTCCAAAGGCCTTCGAACAAAATCCTGCCTCAAGAACACGCGACATAATTCACTGAGACTATTTGGTAAGTAAAATGGGCCTTTTCTGTGACAGGACGCGGGCTTTGGTGTGAGGTTAGCCATGCGACTTCGTAAACGCGTTGCGAGATCGGTGACATCAGCTGATTGGTGGTCATCTGTTGGCGCCATGAATTTTCCTGGAAGACGTAGTTGTTCACCGTAGACCAACTCTGCTGGTGATGCTTCGATGTCCGGCTTCCATGCACTTCGTATCCCTAGAAGTACTAGTGGAAGAACTTCGGTCCATTGCGATGCAGAGTGTACGCAACGCCGACTATTAACTACAGGTCATTGAACTCGCTCAGCTGACGTTTTCTTAAAGAAATTAATTACGTACATGCGTAAATCAATACGAGTTTTGAAAAAAAGGTACTTTATTTTTTAATTTTATCTTTACAAATCGATAGTGTTTCATGTACTGGATCGACCCTTCACGGGATTAAAACGATTAAAATTTAACGGTGTAGAGCGTATGTCCGTTGTGTATTGTGCTATGTAGTCAAAATACCTGTACTGTCTAAGCGAGCAGTTCTCTCTCGGTGTCGAAAAGGTGTACGTGAGCGGGCGATGGTCTGTAAAGACAACGAAGTTTCGTGCTTCTAGCATGTGACGAAAATACCTTATAGCCTCGTACACTGCCAACAACTCACGGTCGTAGGGACTGTATTTTTTCTGTGCTGAGTTCAGCTTCTTGGAAAAGAAACCCAGTGGTTCCCATTGCTCACCATCTCGTTGCTGCAGCACGGCCCCTACTGACACGTTAGAAGCATCTGTTATCAAAGAAAGCTCGGCATTAGAACGCGGATGGACTAAAAGCGTGGCGTTGGAAAGCGCCTTCTTGCATTCGGTAAAAGCATCCAGCTGCGTGTGCGTCATATGTACAGGTTGATTCTTCGTAGTCTTGCCTCCAGCTAGAATAGCGTTAAGCGGTGCCTGAGTCTTAGCTGTGTTAGGAATAAAGTGCCTATAAAAATTCAACATACCCAGGAATCTTCGTAGCTCTTTTACCGTCTGAGGCACTGGAAACTCCTGGATAGTTTGTACCTTAGTATCCAGCGGACGGGTACCAGAAGCAGAAACATAGTAGCCGAGAAAAGTCACGTCCGGCTGTCCCCAGACGCACTTAGCCGAATTCACCAGTACTCCATATTTTCGTAGGCGATCTAGCAGCTGTCGCAGGTGTATTCTGTGCATCTCTGGAGTGGGAGAAAAATAGAGAATGTCATCCAAATACAAAAGCAGAAGTCATCCAGTCCGGCAAGTACCTCATCCATGAACCTTTGAAAAGTCTGCGCCGCATTTAGCAGGCCAAAGGTCATAAAAGGAAATTTAAATAAGCCTAATGGAGTAGTTATCGCTGTCTTCGGTATATGGGGCGCGTGGACAGGTACCTGATTATATGCTTTAACTATATCAATTTTAGAAAAAATTGTGCTGCGAGAGAGCTGATGTGAGAAATCCTGTATGTGCCTTACCGGGTATCTGTCAGGAATAGTGCGAGCGTTGAGTGCGCGGTAGTCACCACACGGTCTCCATCCGTCATCCTTTTTCTTAACTAAATGTAGGGCTGAAGACCATGGACTGTCTGATCGCCTAGCAGTTCCATTTGCCAGCATATCCTCGAACTCCTTTTTCGCTATTTTTAAACGGTCAGGATCGTCGAGGCTTACTTGAAACTGGCGGGCCAGGTGTAGTGTTTACGTAATGCCCTCAGAGATAAATTTAAAGAAATAAATGTAATGACTGTGCCTTCACAGTATATTTACGAGAATATTATGTATGCCCATAAAAATATAGACATGTTTAAAAAATACAGTGATATTCATAATTTTAATACAAGAAACAAACATAAATTTGTAGTTCCTGCAACCAGGCTCAAAAAAATAGGGGGCTCATTTAGATGCCAATGTATACACTTCTATAATAAACTTCCTAATCATATTCAACAACTAAGCCTTAATAAGTTCAAATCATTTGTAAAACGTAAACTTTGTCAAAAGGCTTTTTACACTGTAAAAGACTATATTCAGGACGAAAAGGCTTGGGATTGACCTGCTCCAGTACCTACTACAACTGTTGTCATTTTTATTTTTCTTCTTTTGTATTTTTTAATAATTTTTATTTTCAAATGTGCTTTTTCTTTTTATTTTATTTGTTTTTTACAATTTGACATTGGAAATTATTTTTATTTTACAAAATGACATGTATACATTTTAAGTACTTAAAGTATTTTTTTTTTTTTCTTTGACATAAATATTTACTTTTCTAAATATTTTGTAAATTATCAATTTGCTTATATTATTGTAAATGTGAGGACTATGTTGATTGCTTTTTCTTTTCTTTTCAGTAATTTTAACGTATGTCTGGCAATTTGAGTGTTTTCTGCGGCCTACCCAAATGTCCTTTCTTTGGTATTGTTCGTCAAGTCGTAGAGCTCCTTAGTAGTCCTAAGTTGAGCTTTTCGAATACTGACAAATGCTTACACTGATTGGACAGGTCCACTCAAATCTGTATGGTTCTTTCTTCAAAAGACCATCTCAGACAAATCTGCATGGTTCTCATGTGATTTGACCATTACATATTTACTGTATGGACTTTAAAAGAGACCTTGACCCCTGAGTTTGTTTCGGTGTTTCTTCTCAGGGTGGTCAGATGGGAGACACCGGCCTCATCTAGAATAAAATGACGAAAAAAAAATTGACGTGTAAAAGTGTTTTTTAAACCTATTTACAAAATAAATATCATTTATCATTTATCATTTATCAATGTACCGTATTGTGCTTGACCTCGCGCACTGTACCTGCAGGTCGTGCTACCTCTGGGAACTTGCGCAGCAGCTGGTGAAACTCTGAATCACCGGCGACAGTTTTGACGGACACCACGTCATCTGGTATCCTCTTGTGCGATGCGGGCACTGTGAGGGATGTGGTGCCATCTATCAGCCTATGGTTGCGGCAATTTATAACTGAATTATAAAAGCTTAAAAAATCTATGCTTATTATCGGCTTGAATAAATCTGCGATTGTGAATTTTCATGGAAATATACGGCGTAGTCCGAAGTCCAAGTTCAACTGTATCGGGCCATATGTGCTGATAGCTGACCCATTCGCAGCTGTTAAGCCGTATTTTGTACACGTGCATGGTGTTCTAACTGCTGAACGTGGAAAAACGCATAAATCGGAACCGGTATCTATTAAAACTAACATTTTAGAATGGCGGTTGGGTTCCGCAGTGGTAGGCCGCTACTTCCGACTGCTCATGGAGTTTTCCGACGACCACTGACAAGATTGATGGCATTTCCTTGCTCGCAAGCCATAATTATAATGAAACCAGCAGTCAGGGTGCTTCTCTGGCGGCTGACGCGACTGCGATCTAGACCTATTCCTGGTGTTTCTATGCCGCGATCGTTGGCGGGGGCGTTCATGACGAACATGATTTGCACCTGCTGACTCAGCAAAGCTACCTGTCTGGTCAATTCACTAATTTGTGTTAACATTCCTTCAACGATGGTAGACGTACCCGGGGCCGTTGCACTGGCCACCTGCTGGACACTAGTTGGCGCAATTTCATGAACCTTGTCTGCTAGGTCCAGCATTTTGTTCATAGGAATATCCGTTTGCGATGCCACGATCGTCTAAACGTTGGTCGGCAGGCGGCTAGACCACATCGTTTTTAAAAATTCCTCAGGCACTGCTAGGCCTGTTAAATGCTGCAGGTACCTGAAAAACTGAGACGGTTTCCGAACGCCCAGCTCCTCGTGCATCAGTAGCTGCTTGACCTTTCGCTCTTGTGAGGCCGATAACCGCTTGATTAATTCTGTTTTCAATTTTTCGTATTTATCTATCAAAGGAGGGTTGGTAATAATATCTTTCAGCACCGCGACGTACTGGTGATCCAACATGCCGATAACATGATAAAACTTGGTTGCGTCGGTGGTTATATTGGCGAGCGCAAACTGACCTTCCATCTATGCAAACCACAGTCCGGGTTCTTCGGGCCAAAAAGGAGGTGCGCGAACTCTGACACGCAGGGTCTCAGGGCCGCACCCATGGGCTTTATAATCCATCGTCGAGGTCACCAATTGTGGTTTACTACAGATATAGTGGTAGTATAATTAGTTATTTTTAATAAATATTTAAAATGAAAAACCTAATTGACGTTTTGTAGATCAATAATTTTTAATGACGTAAAAATTTATCCGGCCTAAACACTATCCGGCTAGTTTCAGTGTAGCTCCGTAGCTCGTAGATTGTGCTACAACCACTTTTCATCACAAGTAATGATTAGATTTAAAATCCCTACATTATTGTGTCGGTTGAACAAAGTAACACAGCAGTCAACTCGTGTTTGCAAGTTCGATTTACTCAATTCATGGGGTATCCATCGTTCAAGTTTTTTTACTTTCCCGATTTGCTTCAAGTGGATTAACACAGTTTTATCACTTACCCCGAAGCCTGCAGCTATCTTTGAAGTGCTTTGTGATGGATCCGCTTCCACAATAGCCTTTAATTCTTAATTTTCCACTTTGGTCTCCGGCCGTCCACGGGGTTGGTTCTGAAGGTCGTTTCCAGAACGAAAACGTTGGAACCAAAAACGTACCGCGTATTGAGAAACCTACTTTCACGCGGCCGAAGTGACTGGCACAAGCTAGTTACATAATTATATAAAAGCGAAATATCACTCACTGACTAATCACGAAATCTCTGAAACTACTGACTCCCTTATTATTTATAATTTAGAAGATAAGGGGCTATGCATCACCCATAGTGTAGGGGTATAATGTAGTCACTGCGACCTAAAAGACCTATTGTGACTCGCCACCTTGTTAGAGTAACTCTTTTAGCCCGGAGGCTTCCAAGAAATTTAGAATACTCCTAGCTTTTAGAGTTTTAATCTCCTCCGGGCGAATAATGTGTCGGCCCAGATGGACACTGCGTTTATGGATAAGGGGCCCGCATTCACACAAAAGGTGCATAGGCGTCTCCCTCTCCTGATTGCAGTACCGGCAAACATCAGTGTCACTCAGTTTCATGTGAAATTGGTGCCTCTTTAGTTTGCAGTGCCCGGTTAAGGCGCGGGCTATCGCACAGATGTTCGTCCTGCTAAGCTCAAGAAGCTCGGCAGTTCGTTTTTGTGAGTAGCCACCTATGAGAGATTTGGCGTGTAGCAGACCTGGTTGTACCAACCAGTGCTTTTTTGAATCGCCAAATAAGTTGCCCTTAAGGGTCTGCATGGCATGGTTCTTTGAGATACCACAGAAGGGTTCTGGTC
Organism: Mythimna ferrago; assembly: GCA_910589285.2. Lineage (NCBI taxonomy): Eukaryota > Metazoa > Arthropoda > Insecta > Lepidoptera > Noctuidae > Mythimna > Mythimna ferrago. The sequence goes on from OU342684.1 coordinate 28,392,366, forward strand.
TTATCTGATGACCTTGAGCCCCAGCCCGTGCAATTTCATCGGCTTTTTCGTTGCCATTGATTCCGGAATGACCTGGTACCCATCTCAGAATAACTTTATTCCTTTGCCCCAGGTCATTCAGTTTGTTAACGCAGTCTTTTACCTGTTTCGAATTTAAAGTATTCGAGTTCAGGGCGTTAAGAGCTGCCTGGCTATCTGAGTAAATCAGAATTAATTGATTTATGTAGTTTCGTTGACGGTTGGCCTCCGCACATTCTATAATGGCGTATACCTCCGCTTGGAATATGGTAGCATGTTTACCCAGATTCAAGCTTTTGCTGAATTTCGGGCTAATGCCAAATATTCCACATCCTATATTCTCACCCATTTTGGACCCGTCTGTAAACCAGATCAGGCTTCCAGCCTTGCAAGTGATGAGGTTGTTTGACCAATCCTCACTGCTCGGCAGTTCCACTGTGTAATTCCTTGTGAAATTACACTGTGGAAGCATGACGTCTGTTGTCATAGCTAGTTGATCGTACTGATTCGTGTAGCGATCTCAGTGCTTGAGAGCGCCAGTTTGCTTTGCCAGTGCTGTTTGTTCTGTACATGCTTGCCTTCGCCTCCTTCGCAATGAATAGATGAAGTGGCGGTAGGTTAAGCAGGGCATTTAGAGCAGCTCCTGGGGTTGTAGACATGGCCCCTGTTGATATGAGGCATGCAAGTCTCTGCAAACCATTAAGTTTCTTAATGACTGTCACTTGACTGGTTTTCCTCCACCATATTACGCAGGCATACGTTATTATCGGCCTGACTATGGCGGTGTACAACCACAGGGCGATTTTAGGGTTTAAGCCCCATTTCTTCCCCGCTAAGCGACAGCATATTCCTAAAGCTATTTTAGCCTTTTGGATCACATTGTTAATGTGAGTGTTCCAGGTCAGTCTCTGGTCGATAGTTACGCCCAGGTACTTGACTTCGCTGGAGAATGGTATGAGAGTCCCCTTTACAGTGGGCCTTACAAGTTTGTCCAATTTACGCTTCCTGGTAAAGGGGACTATCGTTGTTTTACTCGGGTTAACCGATAAATTGTTTTCTGTGCACCATGTGTTAATAATGTTCAGAGATCTTTGTAGTATAGATGATACCGTGCTGTGACAGGGGCCGACAACACAAGCCACCACATCGTCAGCATAGCTATGTACATCTAAGTCTCTTTTAGAGGCTTCAACCAGCAATTGGTCAACAACGAGTAGCCATAGATACTGACTCCCTTACTGTGAGGTGTTAGAGAAAAAGGAAGATGCATAGCATTTGGGCTACTATTTTTTTTTATATTTTTAAATGTTTTATTTATTTAATATTGAAATATTTAAAAATGTAATTTATAATATGCAATAGGTACTTATTGATGAATAAAGTAGATAATAATAATTTTTAAACTACCTGACCGCGTACCGTGTTCGGATGCTCTCTTTGTTTCAGGTGCTTGAGCCAGCCGTCCACGTTTCGGCCCAACGACTGCCGGATCAAGTGCGGGTCATCCTGCGTAATCATATGTTGGATGATTCTGTACTTGATCGCTTCCGAACGGAAATGAGTGACCGTGTCATTACCCCTCCGTCGCAGCCTGTGGTACCAGTTGTGGTACCACCGTCCAGCCATATATCTTTCCACACTGACGAGGTGAGTACTGACATGGTCACTAACGTAAGTACCCAGTGCAATAATGAACTAAGGAGTGCTTTGGAGTGTGCGATTCGGGAATATCGCAACATACCACCTGAACTTAGGCTACGCATACCTCGTTTGCCCATGTGTAACAAGAATTGGGCGTTAGTGGCTGCTCTGGAATCGCAGTTGTCAAACTATTTTGATGACTGCGAAGATCTCACCGATACACACACGATCATGTACTGCGAGGCCGTAGCGGCATGTCGTGTAGCTCACGTTAAATTTCCAAACACTGACGTAGCTACACGACAAAAATCAGCTGTGCCGATCTGGCAGTGCAGGATCGAGCGTCGTATTGCTGGGGCCAGAGCCCCAAGAGTGATTCGCTTTGTGAGGCGGGCATTTTTGGGGACTAACATTAGCCCCCGAGACTATATGTCCCGAGTCACAGAGCGCGTCGACTTCCTGAAGCAGAAGCTGTATGCATTGGCAAACCGTATCCGCAGGTATAAGCGGCGGGTTGAACGATACACCCAGAATCGCACATTCCGGAGTAATGAAAGGTGTGACTGACGCGCGCCTCCCGGATGATGACGCCATGTGTTCATTCTGGCGCAGCATCTGGTCGGTGCCTGTCAGTCACACCGAGGGTGAGTGGACTCGGGAGGTCAAGCGAGCGTGCGATCCAATACCACAAATGGGGGCAATTGACATCAGCCCCGAAGATGTAGCTCATGCAGTCCGTCCGTTGCCTAACTGGAAATCTCCAGGGCCGGACGGGCTGCACAATTTCTGGATTAAATGGTTTACAAGGTCGCATGCTCGCTTGGCATACCAGTTTCAGTCTACCTTAGAGTTAGGGTCGCTGCCTCAATTCCTAACAGGAATAACCCACCTGCTCCATAAATCAGGTAGTACTGCGGAGCCTAAAAATTATAGACCAATCACGTGTTTGCTTACGGTCTATAAAGTTCTTACATCCATTCTGAGAGCTAAAATCAATAGTCATATTGAAACAAATTCTATCATGTCTGTCTCTCAGAATGGATGTAGGAACGGGTCCCGCGGTACTAAGGAGCTGCTCCTCATCGATATTGCCATTAGCCAACAGGTTCGACGTTCCCGAAAGGATCTGTCGACATGTTGGATAGATTAAAAGAAGGCATATGACTCCGTTCCTCATACATGGCTCATGAGGGTGCTGGAATTGTATAAAATTGATACAACACTACGTACCTTCCTGATGTCGTGTATGAGGCAATGGAGGACGGTCCTCCGCTATCCAGGATGTCGAAATATCCAGAGGAATAGCGAACCTGTAAGAATCGAGCGAGGTATATTTCAGGGTGATAGTTAGAGTCTGCTTTGGTTTTGTCTAGCCTTGAATTCTCAGCACATTGCTGGAGAATTCAGCTCTATGCTATCGGTTGAAGAGAGGGGGTCAAGTTATATCTCACCTCGTTTATATGGATGACTTGAAGCTTTTTGTCCCCAACAATCTGCAACTGATGGAGCTACTGAAGGTAACTGAAACCTTCAGTAGTGCCATCAGTGCGGTCATGCATGTAAAGCGAGGAGAGGTTGTGGAGTCCGTGGGCGTCCAACTTACGGATTCCATAAACCTGAGAGCCCTCTCTCCAACCGAAACCTATAAGTATTTGGGTATGTCGGAAGCTCTAGGCATCAGTATCACTGACATGAAACAATCGTTGAAGGAGCGTTTCTTTGGACGCCTGACAAAGGTATTTAATAGCCTTCTTTCAGGTGGAAACAAAGTGCGCGCCTTCAACGGTTGGGTCATGCTGGTACTGATGTACTCTTTCGGCGTACTCAAACGAACTCAAACGTAACTTGACGCCCTGGATAGGCGGGTCCGTACACTGCTGACTGCATACCGAATGCAGATCCACCAGACCCACGATCGTCGGTGATGAGACTGTATATCTCGCGGAAATGTGGGGGTCGAGGTTTTTTAAATGCTAAGACCCTACACAACCGCGAGGTATGCAGTCTCAGGGAATATTTCCTAGCTGCCGACTTGGGTATGCATCGAGATGTAGTGGCAGTGGACAAGGGACTCACCCCGCTCTCCTTGGCTAACGAGAACTGGCGCAAACCGATAGTGCTTGACACTAACGATCGCAGGGAAGTATGGCTGGGCAAGGAGCTTCACGGACTCTTTTTCCGGGCCCTTCATGGGCCCGAAGTAGACCAATTGGTATCCGTAACCTGGCTGCGTTTCGGTGACCTCTATGGGGAAGCCGAAGGTTTTGTCTGTGCAATTATGGAAGAAGTTATCATGACGAATAACTACCGGAGATTTATTGTGAAGGACGGCACGGTTGACATCTGTCGGGCATATCACCGTCCGGGAGAATCAATCCGTCACATTATCTCTGGTTGTTTCGTCTAGCTAACGGAGAGTACTTGCATAGGCACAACCTTGTAGCCAGGATTATCCATCAGCAACTTGCTCTGAAATACTCTCTTGTGGAATCGGAAGAGCCATACTATAGGTATGAGCCCAACCCAGTTCTTGAAAACGGTCATATCACTTTGTACTGGGATCGGCCCATCATCACTGACAGGACTATTGTGGCCAATAAGCCTGATATAGTGGTGGTGGACCGAAGCGAGAGGCGTGCAATGATTGTTGACATATCCTTTCCGCATGACGAGAACCTCGTGAAAGCCGGAGAGATAAACAAATCAAGTATATTGACTTGGCTCGCGAGGTGGTCGACATGTGGGAAGTGGATTCAGCGATCATTGTACCGATAGTTGTTTCAGCCAATGGCTTAATAGCCATGAGCCTCGACCAACAACTTAGGTGGCTCTCGTTAGGCGACTGGATCAAGCGCTTGATTCAGAAAGTAGTATTGCCGGACACGGCTCGTGTAGTCAGGAGGTTCCTTTCTCTGGAGCTCTGACCGCCGGTAGCTTGGACCTTGTTCCCGATACCGGTGGGCTACTATTTTTTTTATTTTTAAATGTTTTTTATTGAATATTTAAAAATATAATTTATATGTACATATATTTGAATAAACGAAATAAATATTTATTTATTTTCTACCACAAATTACAGTGAAAGTAATTAAAAGTCTACAAATACAATATCAAAATTAGTTTGTGGAAGACTGGTGCCTGGACTAGATTCTTAACAGAGCCTGTGTGTCAGGTCACAAGGCCCCCTATACTGAAGTCGATTTGATTCACATAAATACAATAGTCACATAAACAATAATTAGTAAATTACATTATTTAATTACAGTTAATTACATAATTCAATTTCATTGTATTGGAAAAAAAAAATTAAAAGAAAATATATTAAAAGTAATTCATTCATGATAGATGCACACTTTGTTAGGCAGAATGTGTGTGATGTGTGTGTAAGTGAAAGTGTGTAATGAGTGATGTGAAGTGAGTGTGTGTGTGATGTGAGGATAACCTGCGCGCGTTGGAAAAGTAACATTTTGTTAGCAAATTGTTTTAAAAAGATCTTCAATTTGAGTTGAGTATAATCTAAAGTACTAATCCAGTCAGTTAGTTTTCTTTTAACAGCTGCTTTATTTAGGGTATGAATAGATAGTAAATCGTTTAGTTTTTTGTTTAAAAATGGGCCAAGAAAAGAAAAGAAGTTACGCACAAATTTGGTTTTAACCGATTTAGGTTGGTATATATTCCTTCTTCTGTTTCACAAGTCAGAATTCTGATAGGTGTTTACAAAAGGAATCAGAGATCGTTGCTTCAAAACAACATGAAGTATAAAAAGCAGCCGAATTGAGAGGAGTTTAGAGGATTTATAAACTTCTACAGTGGGGTGACGGAAAGGAAGGAATAGAGCAACTTTAAGGACTGAAGGTTCCGCCCCAGGAAGTGATGCAATATGACAGGAGCGATTGGCACAAGGCACAATACACAGAAAGCAGTTGCTTGGTGTTAAGGATGGACCGAAGATTTTTAACCACATAGATAAATTTCCGTATTCTGCCAGTATGAGTATTTATATGTGCAGTAAAATTTAAGTAAGAATCCAAAGTGACTTCTAAGTACCTAATGTTTTTTTTTTTTATCAGGAACAATTTACATTGTATTTGATATTTATATTTTATATTAATACAAAAATTCTAAAAAATGACATGCAATTTAAGAAAAACAAAAATTAAATTTAATTAAAACATGAATGCTTAAAACAAAAATAAATACAAACATTTATAAAACAGAAAATTGGAAATAATATTAAATTTATAATTCGTATAAGGAATACAAGTTTTTCTCTAACAGAAATGCTTTGAGCTTTGTCTTAAAAGAGCTAGTGTACAACAAATCTTTTAAATCCGCTGGCAGTTTGTTAAAAAGTACAGCTTGGTAATGAGGACTATGCTTAGCAATGTTAATGTTAGGTACAATTTTATTTTTAAAGTCTTTTCTACGAGTATTTTCCCTGGCTATTCTCTCGTCCTCAGAATCGTATTCATGGACATATTCTTTAAAATTAACTAACAATACGAGTACGTATAGGCTGGGCAATGTCAGGATATTTAAATGCTAAAAATGAGATCGACAACTTTCTCTTCGTGAGATTGTAACAATTGTTCGTATTGCTCTTTTTTGTAGTATGAAGGCTCGCTGAGAATTGTAACTGTAGCTTTCCCCCCAGAATTGGACACTATATCGAAGTTTGGATTCAACAAGAGCATAATATACCATCTTTAACTGGTCCACAATTATTTCATCTCTCAATGTCGTTAACGCAAAACATGCAGATGATATAATGGAGTCTATATGTGCTAGTTCTTTTTCCAGTTCAGCAAATCATCTAGATAGATTCCTAAAAATTTGACATCTCTCACTAATTCTATCTTTTCATTGTTAATAGTAAATCCATATTATCTCTATTGCCTGCCGTGGTTCGAAACAACATGATATTTTTTTTTAATATTTATTATTAATCTATTTACATCGAACCAAAACTGAAATACTGCCAACGTAGTATTGACTACTTCTGTCAGTTTACTAATATTTTTCGCTCCTACTATGGCATTAGTGTCATCAGCATAGACTACAAGATTAATATCTGGAATGATTTTTTTAATATAACTTATCAAATCGTTAGTGAAAATAATAAACAAAATAGGACCCAATATGGAACCCTGCGGCACGCCAGTGGTAATATTAGTCAAAGATGATTGGTATGTTTTCCGTTGTCCATGCTGTTCTACAGTACTAGTTTCTACAAACATTTTCCTGTTTCTTAAATACGATGTAAATAATTGCAAGGCTGTGCCTCTGACACCATAATAATTTAATTTAGCAATTAGGAGATTATGATCAATTGTATCAAATGCGGAAGATAAATCTAGGAAAATCCCTGCTACTTTTAGTTTTTGATTTAATTTGCCCATCACGTCATCTAGAAGTTTATAAATTGCATCTCCTGTGCCAATTCCTTTCTGGTAACCAAACTGTCTGTTATTTAGAACCTTATTAATGGGAAGATGAGTCAAAAGCTGAGATTTCTATATTTTTTCGAATATTTTTGAAACTGTAGGTCGAAGTGAAATTGGCCTATAATTTTTAGGGTCCGTTTTTGAACCTTTTTTGTAAACTGGCATCACCTTTGCGATCTTTAGTTGTTCCGGAAAAATACCCTGCTCAAGGCAGTTATTAAAGAAAGTAGACAGTGGCCCGGCTAATATTTTTATGTGCTCTTTAAGAATAGAAATAGGGATTTCATCATAACCACTAGAGTGCTTGTTTGCCATAGTTTTAATTATTTGGGTTATTTCTTTGGGGGTAGTACGCGTGAGTGACATATCATTTATAACCCTTTCACAACTTTCTTGAAGTAGCCATATAGCTTCCTTCGTGTTTGTTCTAGCTGATACACAATTAAAGTTGAACTGTTCTACTAAAATGTTAGCTACAGCAGTTGGTGAGTCTACGATTTGATCATTAAGTTTTAGTAAAAGTGGTTCCTGTTGTACTTTTTTTAGACTGTTTCTGCGGTTATTAACTACTTTCCACACTTCTTTGCTGACGTTTTTAGAATGATTAATTTTATCAGCGACCGCCATTTTTTTGGCTATGATCATGACTTTTCTATAGATGCGAATATAATTCTTTTTATAATTGATATACTTTCATGAATAAGATTTGTAATATTTGTGCATAAGACTCTTTTCATTTTGCTCGACGTTTTTATTCCTTTAGTTAACCACTTTAACTGTGATCCCCTCTTTAAATTTATTTTTATTTGCCGTTTCTTAAAACTTTCCCGAAAAACGTTATTAAAATTACTCAAAAATGAATTAATGCCCATTTTACCAAATTTTTTATGCAAATATCTGTTCTTAAAAGTTATACTATTTTTACGATTAAATATTCTTTTATTAGCAACTAAATATGGATTATTTTTATTTTTTCTGAGATCTTCTAGCAAAAATTCACCCAATTGTGCTCCATGTCCGTCTCCCAAACCATTATGGTCAATTACACTATTCAATACCTGTTCTTGTAGATTTGTTATTATATTGTCTAAGCAGGAATACGAGTTATTTCGAATAAAAGTGGGACTATCAAAGAGACATCTAAAATTGTAACATGCCAGCAGACTCAAAAACTGAGTACGTTTCTTGTTATCCAGAAGCAAGTTGACATTATAATCTCCGAAACAATACATTTCTTGTTGAATAAAAACTCAAGCAACAGTTCCAATTTTTCCCAAAATATAGAAAAGTTCTTATCATTTAGGATTACGATACACACAACATTGCATTAGTGGATTTTAATTGACGTAATGTATAATATAAATAAGTTTGAATATTCATAGGATTGTTATCATTTGTGCCAGCTAATATTATAATAAAATCAGTTTTACTAAAGTCTTTACACATACTTGCACAGGATTTTAAGACCTGCTCAGTAGTTGCATCTGGATTAATAAATGACGTCACGATGAACTTTGACCCCAGATAGTATTGCAGGATTTTACAAACACCATATCCAGCTTGATCAGCGAAGATCATGACTCGTTGAGCAGCTTCCTTTTGCAAATTAGTTTGTGACATAGAGGTCGACTGCTGGTTTTCAATGGGAGTACATTCAATGTTAGACTCTGTCTTCGATGTGCGAATTCACTCATCAATGTGCTGCGAATCAGGGATTGACTTGACCGGGAATGTGAAAGAGTTACTGATGACATCTATTGGCGACTTTGGCTCCAAGTTTTCCTTAATAATGCGTCCAGATAAAGCTGAATCAAATGAATTGTCGCAGCTATCAATAGCATTCTGTACTAGTGGGACAGTCTTGGGTGGATAATCAGTTACCTCAGGAGATTTATCTTTGTAGGCGTCGAAAAAAAACTCGTTCTCATTAAATTTAATTGGCGTGAAGACTTTGGTGTCATACTTTTTCTCTCCAATACAGTAACTTTCTTATATGTTTCAATCAGTTTTTGATACTGCCCAATATCCATCTTCAGACGAAAGTTTTCGCTATTTAGATTATCAATTTCTTGGTGTGCGCTTTCTAGTTCTAAAGTTAATCTTTTTTTTTTTATAATGGATAGGCTCGCGTTTGACCACAATCTCACCTGATGGTAAGCGATGATGTGGCCGACGATGGAGCACGCTTGCCTAGAAGCAATCTATTCACTCTTGACTTAAAGACCCCTAGGTTATAGCTATCAGGAAACACAAACTCCGGCAGGGAATTCCATCTTTTTATTGTATCTTTTAGATCTATGGTGGTGTCGCTTTCATTCAACGATATGCCCGGCAAACTCATCATTGTGGTATCCAATAATATGGAATTATCATTGACACTGTCTATGAGGTCTACGAAAAGTGATATGTTCCCAATCCATTGCGTACGTAAATACGTTTTCAACAACAAGAAAAAAACACAAAAAGTATCTTTTCGTTGAGTTTCGAACTCGCGACAATGTTTTCGAAATGCCGCGTCCGTCACCACTACGCCACGGCTCTCCGCTTATTAGCAGTCGAAAAACTGATGTGCTTGGCTCAAAACACAGGTTAACTTATAACCATATTTGGTAATGAATCGCCTTTCTGCTAAATCTAAGTCAATAAGTGGCGCAGCTGCAAGCGCCTACACGAATGTGAACAGCATCACCACATCCTTTTATTAGTTACAGCTCAGCAAACTTCAACAGGAACACAATGACGTCTACCAATTAATTTTAGAAGATACCCGATTTTTTAAAATTATGTATTCAATTTTCACCTCACGTATTCTTTTGTGAACTCTGTATCAAAAATTCGTTAAATATACACGTATTACCACAGTTTTTCGGGTTTTATTTACATGAAATAGGACCCTTCTTATGTCTCACAAGCAGACATAAATTGGCGACCGTGACAGGACACGGATTTGAAAAACACACTCTGCGGCACTGCGCCCCATAGTCGGAAGAGGGTGCATCGCCCGAGGTTGAGGATCGTCAGGATCGGCGTCTGGGCTACAAGACGACTCAGTCACGACCACGGCAGCGACTTCGATAGAGATAAGTGTCCCAATCCTTTGTTCCTATTCAGTACTCATACCTAACAACAAATTTCCTATTGATCACCATTGTATTGCCTCCACACTGCATCCAAGGTCACAGGGGGGGGCTATTGTAATCGTTATTCTTCGAGTAGAATCATATTTAACAGTTATTTACGTACAATCAGTTTCTTTCTTTGTGTAAAACGTCAAAGGTTCAAAGGTCATCGAAGTAAAATTCATTCCAAATTTAAAGTAACCTACAACTATTCGTTTAAACATTGCCTAGTTATTACATCCCTCAAAACATTACCGTCCTATTCAAAATCCGTAGTCTGCATAAATAATTATAATATTATCATATTATTGTTTCTTGTTTTTGAACCGTTCTGCCGAAATTTCCAGGACCGGCGCAGGAACACGGTCCGGCCCAGCTCGCAGCTCAATCGAGCAGCTGTACGGAACCGATTTCTTCGCCGCAGATGTCGCCGAGCTGACGGGAGTGAAACAATAGTTACCAGTCTCTCATAGTATACAAAGTGCAGCTAAGTGGACAAGTTTTTATTAGTTTTGTTCTAAATCATAACAATGACTACTGAGTCGAAATATAAGGAATTGAGTTTGAGGCGTAGTTCTATCAAAGGACAAATAACAAAGTTTAAAAATTACATATCAACATTAGAGTTAGTGCAACTGTCTGGCATACAACTTGTCGAGTTATCATTAAAGCTAAGTAAGTTTGAAGGATTATCTACTAAGTTCGACGACCTTCAAACTGAAATAGAAGTATTAAGAGCACGGCGACAGATGAATTTTTCATACAAACGTAATACCACGCTCATTTGCAATTGGAGCATATTTCCAACATATTATGATGTTATTCGGTTATAGACGATATTTATCTAGGTTCCTACATCCTTCTTTTTTAAAAAAACTTGCCTAAAACGAAATTAAAGCGAATTATAATTCGCACTTTTTTACAACGTAAATGGCATGTTTTCATTTGGCTTTTCCTATATTAAAAATAACAATATGTCCAATATTCTCAATGTAGGAACACAGATTATATTATCAATTTACAAATGATAGAAAACAAATTGGAAAAACATTATGTTTTCATTCATCATTTTTGGTATTACGAAATACGTCCAATTTATCGCAAATTTCCAAGAGTTTACTAGTGCTATCGCGGCAAGCGGGATGTCAGTGTCATTGTGTGCGTGCTGTCATTACTTCAGTTGCGTTCATAGGTCGAGTTTTATTGTAATATTTTTGACACTATTGACTTAAATAAAATAGTACGTAAGCATTTAAAGTTTAATAAAAGGAATACACACAGACTTTAGCTGACTAAAAGCGCCGTCAAAAACCCCTTAAAAAAAGAGTAAAAAAAAAGCGCCGTTGACGATTTGGGTTCGGTCCAGATGATTACCGGATGGCTGGACGGCGATTCCAAGCCCAGGGTGGCTAGAAATCTGAGTCGAGATCCTGGCTGCTGGGGCGTCAGGGTATTCCCTCGTCCATGCGGCCGCCTTCTTCGCTAGCATTACTGTTTCGTAAAAAGAGGGCTCGGTGCGAGAGGTCGTTGCCACCGATGGCCCCCACGAGGACGCGGCGGTGTTCCGCCTAAACGGGGCACATATGTACATCTCTACCGTATGCTCCACCGTATCCTTCAGACCGTCCACACAATGGTGATAACCAGGCGTTTCTTCCGCCTAAATCCGACGCAGGTGCTTCCCGTACTTGCCATGTCCGGTGAGGATTTGCGTAACGACAGTCGCTGAGATCCTGCCGGAACTGTCTGCCATACAGCGACTTGTCGTGGCAGCGGAATTTCGCCCCGGGGTTGCATCTCCACGTGTAAATCATGCATATGCGTGCAAAGGACTGTTGCCTCCACATTCCATGGTAGCAGGCCTGCAGGAAACCGTGCGGATATATTGCAGGAAACCGTGCTTTGTCTTTGTACCATTAGGATGGCTGGAACTCCCTGGCATGCGTTCAGCTTGGCAACTGATCACTTTCGCAGCGACGGCGCTCCATAAAGGGCCATGGACCGAACGATGCCTGCGTAGAGCCTCCAGCAGGAGGCGTCTGGACACCCCAGGTTGGACAGGAGCCGCTTGAGTGCTCCAGTCTAATCCAGTTTGAAAGAAAGAAGGAAAGAAAAATAATTTATTCGGTACAGCATAAGGCGCAACACAAAATAAACAATAAGTTACACGTTTGGGAACCAGACGTCGGAAGTGCTCCTCAAAATACCATCGGCTGTCGAGGACGAGTCCCGGATACTTGTAAACTTTTATTGTAATTTGGGAAACCGGCGGTGGCTCGTTCCGAGGGCTATGAAAACACATGCTCTCGGACTTGTGCAGTGCCACCTCGAGTCCCAACTACTGGATCCTCTTCATGACTGTTGCAACTCTGCGTGAAGAGAAGGCGATGGAACTTCATCGATTCCTCCCTGACGTGGCGGTTAGGCTCAAGGCAACTTGGGTCGAGCCGGACTACAAAGTCTCGCAGATCCTGACTGGACATGGATATTTCTGGAAGAAACTGTATGATATGCGGTTATGTGAGGTTAGCGTGTGCTATGTGGTGGCTACGGTGATGAGGACGAAAATTTTGATCACGTTCTGTGGCGATGCCCCCCTTATACATATATATCTTTCGTCGCTGTGACGAACAGCGACGAAAGATATATATGTAGATGATGGACGGGATCAGTTGCTTGGATGAGAGACCGGCTTACTACTGCAATCTCATGGCCTCAAAAGAGTTCGAACACGAATGGCACAGACTAAGGAGTAAGCAGGCAGCGAACCCGTACTGTGTGTTTGTCTTACCCACGTGAGGGGGGACCGTTAGTATGCCGCCCCAGGATGGGGAGAAAGGCAACATGGGGACAAGACGAGGAAATTTGTAAAGGAGTCAAGAAGCGGCTGCGGTGATAGCGCGCTTATATTTATATGGATGGGCTGTGTCCGCAGCCGTCTCATTTCGATTCGGCCCATATGACATGATGTCGGTGGGGCCAAGGCTGGTTGGAGGGTGTTGCAACCCTGCGTTCCGCTAGTTCGACCGCCGCCTGGTACGACTCTCCCTTCGTTAGGATCAGCGTGTCGTCTGTATAATAGACCACGCTGACCCCGTTGAGGAGGTCGCATAGCACATAGTATGCAAATATAGCTACAAAAAACGGTGACATAAAAATATAAACTACACTACAACTAGTGGCGGAGCCATGGGTGGATGAAAATGCTCCCATTTTGACGGGAATAGAGCGTTCATCACACCCTTCATAAACAGGGGCCGGTACTCTGTGTCAGCGGGGGAGCCCAGGTACGGAGCTTGTTACGCACCATTTCGATTTAGTAGGGTCGTCCCCACGGGTCTCTGTTCAGAGTCCCCAGCTACACGTCGCGGGCCTCCAGTTTGGCCAGCCGTATCTCCGCTCTGAGAGTGCGCTTCGCTGTTCTTTATTCCTCGTACGCACCTGGTACGGGTGGAGCCGGATCTTGCGGATGGCCAGTTTGGCTTTTGCAGGGAGCGCTCTAGTTGGACCCCGGTATCACCAGGTACCGGTCTACCTCATTCGTGTGATCGAGGCCAACCTGAAGGACAGGTTCATTATCTGCCTCGCTCACCGTGGAGAATGGAAACGCCGAGAGATGTCGTGCGGTGTTCCCCAGGGATCGGTACCAAGATATGGGCCGGAATGTTTTTGGGACTTGTCCTCGACATCCGTTGGAATTTCGAAGAACACTTCCGACGTCTGGCTCCCAAACTGGACTGGACTGGGGCTGCCCTGAAGCGGCTCCTACCCAACATACAGGTCCTTAGCCCTTTCCCGGAGGCTCCACGCAGCATTGTTTGGTCCATGGCTCATTACGGAGCGCCGGTGTTGGCCCCATTGCTGTGAAAGCGACCGGGGGCAAAGCTGAACGCATCCCAGAGGATCATGGCCATCCAAATGGTGCGGGGATACCGCACGTTCTCCAGCGAAGCGACGAGCCTCCTTGCTAGTCTGCTACCATGGGATCTAGAGGCAACAGTCCTTGCACGCATGCACAATTTGCGCATGGAGTTGCAACGCCGGGGTAAAAAACCACTGACGAAGGCGGTCAGAGTACCGGCGGGATCTCGGGGCAAGCCATAATTATGGCGATAAATCCAATCTTTGAGGAGTGGGTGAATAGACGTGGAAACATCCTCACCTTCCGCATGACGACACCTCACCTCGGGGTAAGTTCGGAAGAAACGCCTGGCTGTCATCATTGTGTAGACCGCCCAGAGGACAGGGTGGAGCATACGGCGATGGTATGCTCCACTCAGGAGGAGCACTGCTGCCGCGCCGTGTCCTCGTGGGAGTGACCCTGGTACAAGCCATGGTCCGGAATGTGGTGGAATGGCAGGTGGTCGGCTCCTTCTACGAAGCAGTTATGCTAGCAAAGGAGACAGTCGTACACGTGAGGGAACATCATTCCTCACGCCCCAGCCACCGGGATCCTGATTCCTTTTTCCAGTCACCGTAGGCGCAGGATTGCGGACGGCGAACAATTTGTATCTCTCCGTCCGGCCGTCCAATAAGCGTCCGTACCGAGCTCGATGTTGCATAGTGTTCCACTCGCGTCTCGAGGACATGTCAGCAAAACCGTAAGGGCCCAGCAGGTTCGAAGTCTACTGAGGCCAAAAGTTGAGCGAAAGAGAACATCGGGGCCTTGAAACGAAAGAACAGTTTTCATTTCCCTAAAAGTCTGACACTAAAAGAGCGGCAGAAGTCATTGAATAATTTCCCACCTATGAAAAAAAAAGCTCTCGCCTCCATAACATTTTCTGATTTGACCACAAGAAGACCACCTTGGGCACGCCACAATTATGACAGTAAGTCCCCTCTTGGAGGCATGGCTGGAAAGACCTCACGGCGCGGGCGTCCTCACCTTCCGCATGACGCAGGTTCTCACCGGACACGTAAGTTCGGTAGGTTCGGGCTGTACCGGATTCGTACGGAAGTGACGCCCGAGTGTCGCCACTGTGCGGAACGCCCGGAGGACACGGTGGAGCACGCAGTGGAGGTGTGCCGCTTAGGCGGAGCATCGCCTTGCCCTCGTGGAGGTGATCGGCGGCGGCGATCTCTCGTGCCAGACTTTGGTACAGGCCATGGTTCGGAGCGAGGAGGATCAGTGGCAGGCAGTCGCCTCCTTCTGCAAAGCAGTAATGCTAGCAAAGGAAGAGGCCGACCGTATCAGGCAACGGTGCTCACAGCCGCTGCCGGGATTCCGATCCCGATTTCCGGCCACCGTAGGCGCGGGCTTGCGGACGGCGAGCAATCGGTAGCTCGCTGTCCGACCGTCCGGTAACTGTCCGGATCGAGCCCAAGTCATCGACTGCGCGAACTGTTCCCGTGCGCCTCAAGGAGTTGTCAGCAACAGAAGGGGTCCAACCGGGTCGAAGCCTACTGGGGCCAGGGTTAGCTCCGAAAGGTAGCTCAGCCCCGGTACGAAAGGCAACGAAGGAACAGGAGTGGGTTTTTAGTCAGTAAAAGTGTGACACTATCTCCCGCTCCACCCAAGAGCGGGGGATGTCATTAGATGATTTTCCCACCGTAAAAAAAGACCACCTTTGTATGACATATCTGCTATTGTTATCATAATATGTTGAGATATTGGCGCGGTAATAAAATTTCCAAAAAACGCATTACTAGTTCGTACATTCACAAACAGTTCCCGAAGTATTCGGCAAAAATAAAGCAAATAATGAATATACCTCATTTTACTAACAATAAATTGTAAGACGCTCACATACACACACAAAGCTACATCAATCCGTCACTTGTTTTTGTCAAACAGAGATAGCTATATTCCGCGAACGAATTTTGAATACGCGTCAACTTGCAGTAGCGAGTGACATTCGCCGGCCTCTTAAATCATAAAAATATAGATTCAGAGCTTGATGAGCGGGATGCCATCGAGCGAGATATTATTTCATGTATTGCAACAGCTAAGAACTTAATTGAAAACGCGAACAATCAATCTGACGTGCGTCGAAAGTCTTCAGTCTTCTCATGCCATCACCCTCATAGCTCTGAACCTACTGGATTTAAGTTGCCGCGGATTGAGATCTCTAAGTTTAACGGAGCATATTTTCGCTGGCTTGAATTTCGAGACACTTTTCAGGCGTTAGTTCATAATAACGAACGCATTTCCGATATTCACAAATTTCACTATTTGATATCATACCTCGAAGGGGATGCGTCACGTATCATTTCGAATCTTGAAGTTTCATCATCAAATTATAAAGAGGCTTGGTCGTTATTATGTGAACGATACGATAACAAGAGATTGCTAATTAATTATCATTTATCTGAATTAATTAATATGAAACCAATAACCAACGAATCCGAGCGATCGTTACGGTTTTTAGCAGACCACGTTACAAAAAACTTACGAGCACTGGCTAACTTGGGTCGACCTACCGATAAGTGGGATGATATAATCATATTTATGATGACGTCCAAGTTAGATAGTAACAGTTTAATGAAGTGGGAAGAATTACAAAATACATTTAATTCAGTAGATGATCTGCCAACCTTAACTCAGTTTCATAGATTCTTAACTGACCGCGCTGGTGTCTTGGAATCAATTAATCGTAATAAATCCGACAATACTAATAAAATGTCAAGGGATATATCCCGTCCTAGCCAGAGTTCTCATAATCAACAGTTACATTCCAATAATAAACAACATAACAATAGTTTCACTAACAAAAATAATAAATCACCTTCCGTCAAATCTTTTATTAGTAATCAACAAACACAGAAAGGAATTAATTGCGTTATTTGTAATGAGTCACATAGATTATACTCATGTCCTACATTTAAAAACAAAACTGTTAGTGAAAGATTAGCTGATGTTCAGAAATATAATCTGTGTCATAATTGTTTGAGAGAGGGACATCAAGCTGCTGACTGTCCGTTGGGACCTTGTATTTTTAAGGAATGCAATGAGCGACACAATTCTCTTTTGCATCAATCGCTCGCTGTATTGTCCACGAACTCCGCTGAAGTACTGTCAACTTTTTCAGAGCCTTGCGCAGATCATGTATTTTTGGCTACTGTCATCATCGAAGTGTCGAACCCGCTGACCAATTCCACGGAGAAAGTACGCGCTCTCTTAGACTGCGGCAGTCAATCTTCACTAATAACCAAAAACCTGAAACATAAATTACAATTAAATACAACTAAAACAAATGAAATAAATATAATAGGTATAGGCAATAACCTATGTCACAAGGTTACAGAATCCTGCAAAATTACACTTACTTCAATGAACAATCCATATAGCGTTACCTTATCCTGTTTAGTGCTTGATGAGTTGACAGGAGAGCTACCTAAGGTTCCTATAAACATAAAAAATATTACACTACCTAACTACATAAAGTTAGCCGACCCTAGCTTTAACGTACCAGCAAAGGCAGACATTATTCTAGGGGCGGATATATTCTGGGATGTTGTAGGCACAGAACAATACTCCCTGGGTCCCAAGAACCCAAAATTAATAAATTCAAAATTTGGCTGGTTTGTAGCTGGCCCGATGTTTTCAAGTTATTCAAAATATATTCAATGCAACCATTCAAGTAGTTCAAATAAATCTCATTCAGATTCAATCACAAGTATTGATGAGAAGCTAACCAGATTTTGGGAAGTCGAAGAACTTCCCCAAAGGTCTAGTTATTCCCCAAGTGAAAGGTTATGCGAAGAACGTTTCATCGCAAATACCACACGATTAAGTTCAGGTAGGTTTTGCGTCAAGCTACCATTACTTGACAATCCTAACACTCTCGGTGATTCATACAATTTAGCCAAAAAACGTTTGCTAAATTTGGAAAAATGATTTCATAAAAATCCAGGACTCAAAGTACAGTACACAGAATTTATTAACGAATATGCCAAGTTAGGCCATTTGTCCGAATCATATATTGCAAAACCTATCCCAAATTATTTCTTGTGTCATCACGCAGTGTTCAAGGAAGAAAGTGAATCCACAAAAATCCGAGTAGTGTTCGACGGCTCGGCCCCCACTTCCTCTGGCCGTTCCCTTAATGATATTCTCATGGTAGGCCCTAATAAGCAAGATTCTCTGTTCTCCATTTTGATCAGGGCTAGACAGTACAAATTTCTTCTCACCGCTGACGTTGAGAAAATGTTCCGCCAGGTGGCGTGTCACAGTGACGATCAAAATCTACAACTGATCTTATGGAGAGAAGATGAGTCGCAGCCAATTAAAACGTACAAGTTAAATACTGTCACTTACGGTACAGCAAGTGCCAGTTATTTAAGTACGCGGTGCCTGTGGCAGGTCGGAGAAGAATGTGGGGACGAACTTATCAAATCTATAATACAAAATGACTTTTATGTTGACGATCTCATCACTGGGTCAAATAATGAAGATGAATTGCGTCACATAAAGGAACAAGTATCAAAGGCTTTAAATTCAGCATGTTTTCCATTACGAAAGTATAAAAGCAATTTAAAAAATATTTTCCATGACAACACTGATGTTCAAAGAGATAAATTAATAACAAGTGAATCGTCGAGCACTCTCGGATTGGGATGGAATCCTTCTAGTGATGAACTTCACTTTCCAATCAAACCTATGACAGTTGATGGAAGGTTAACAAAGCGAATCATAATGTCAAATTCTCTAAAAATATTTGATCCGCTAGGGTTATTAAGTCCGTGCATAATCATACCCAAGATCATGCTACAAAGGCTGTGGCTCCTCCGAGTCGATTGGGACGAGCCTGTTCCTAAAGACATTCAAGAATCTTGGGACGAGTTTCTAAATAATTTACATTATCTAGCCAATTTACAAATTCCTAGAAACGTAATTTGTGAGGATGCAAGGATTATTAAAATACATTCATTCAGCGACGCTTCGCAATGCGCCTACGGTGCTTGTGTTTACGTCAAATCTGTAAATAAAAATAATGATATTAGCATTAAATTGTTATGTTCAAAATCTAAAGTCTCACCCTTAAAACCTGTAACCATTCCTCGTCTGGAACTCTGCGCAGCGCTGCTCGCTGCCAGACTAACCAAAGTAGTTTGTGACGCTATAAAATACAAACCTTCTCGCGTAGTCCATTGGTGTGACAGCAGCGTAGTCCTCGCCTGGATTCACAGCGTACCTAGAAATTTAAAAACCTTTGTAGCAAATCGCATAGGTGAAATTTTAGAACATACACAGCCATCATCATGGCGATACGTACCCACTTCAGAAAACCCAGCTGATTATATCTCGAGGGGTGTTAACCCGAGTCAGCTACCGAAGTTAAACCTGTGGTGGTGCGGGCCACACTTTTTATACAAAACTGAACAAGATTGGTCTTTATTAAATTCTAATATTATAAATAAAGAAAACTTACCTGAGGTTAAAACTAACTTTCACACTGATATTCTTGAACCATTAATCAATTTTGCAAATTACTCTTCATTTACTAAACTCCAACGAGTGATGGCTTTTGTCAAAAGATTTATTATTATTATTATTATTATTATACATCTTTATTGCACACCTTAACTTACTAAAGAATAATATTTAACAAAAAATAAGTGTACAATAGGCGGTCTTATTGCACAGGGCATTTTCTGCCAGACAACCTTTGGATGGACTGAAACGAAAGGAACAAGATTTTGGGCTGAAAGTGTGCAACAACTTATAGAAACAATGTAAAAATAAATAACAAATAAAAAAATATAATACATAAATAAAAAGCTAATTAATAAACTAATAAATGTAAAATATACTTACAATTAGAAAGGAGAAGAAGAACTAAAGTGATAGATAATGCTCCTTCACCATTTTTTTGAACGTTGGTAGCGTTTGGGCTCGCCTCACTTCTATGGGTAATGCATTCCACAAACGAGCTGCTTGTATCGTGAAGGATTTATCAAAGAACGAAGTGGAATGCATATGAATACTAAGTTTTAGATTTATTTACAACTCTAAAAATAATCATAATAAACGTACTGGCTTTTTAACCACCAATGAATTAAATCAATCATTCTATAGCCTCTGCTTCATAGCTCAACAACAAACATTTTTGTTAGAGTACAAACTTTTAAAACAAAACAAGCCTTTACAAAGTAAATCCAAGATTTTACCATTGTCACCATTTGTTGATGACAATGATTTAATTAGAGTTGGTGGCAGAATTCAAGCTTCTGATTTTTCATATGAAAAGAAACATCAAATACTTCTTGACTCTTCTCACATCTTAACTAAATTATTTTTTCGTAACGAACATGTTCGTCAGATGCATGCCGTGCCGCAACTCTTATTAGCTACAGTTCGAGAAACAATTTGGCCTATCAACGGTCGTCATCTGGCTCGTCGCACAGTACACAACTGTGTAACATGTAGACGCTTTCAAGGAAAGACCCTGCAGCCCAAAATGGGCAATCTTCCTGCACAGCGCGTTACCGTCGATTTTCCATTTGTTTCGGTTGGTTTAGATTTCGCTGGCCCGTTCTTTATCGTTAACCGAAGAGGACGAGGAGCAAGAGTGACAAAATGTTACATGTGCTTATTTATTTGCATGCGCTACAAGTGCATACACTTAGAAGCAGTAAGTGGCCTATCCAAGGATGATTTTCTGATGACTTTAAGACGTTTCATCGCTCGACGCGGTAAGCCAGCGGAAATATTCTCCGACAACGGTCGTAATTTTGTCGCAGCGGCTAAGGAACTAGGATCATTTCTTAAAACTCATAATCACTTGTTTTCCGACTTCGCTGCACAAGAAGGTATACGATTTAATTTCATCCCTGCTTACTCCCCTCATTTCGGCGGCATTTGGGAATCAGGCATCAAATCGGCAAAACACCATGTTAAACGCGTTATAGGCAATCTTCACCTGACCTTTGAAGAATTGCAGACTTTATTTGCACAAGTGGAGGCAATACTAAACAGCCGGCCCTTGTGTCCTATGACCTCAAATCCTAACGATTTCCTTCCTCTCTCCCCGGGACACTTTCTTATCGGGAGAGCGCTAACCACGTTTCCATCTCCACTACTAGAAGAGACAGATCCCAATAAGCTGAAGCGATATCATAGATTGGAACAACTCCGACAGCATTTTTGGCGTCGTTGGCAAAATGAGTACATCAGTGAACTGCAGAGGAGACAGAAATGGATGAAGGACTCTCCACAGCTCAAAGTGGATGACCTAGTCCTGATCAAAGAAGAAAATTTACCACCCCTGTGTTGGAGACTTGGAAGAGTGGCAAAACTGTTTCCGGGACCTGATGGCGTGGTACGAGTGGCAGATGTAAGAACTTCAACGAGCTGCCTTCGACGAGCTTTGGTTCGCTTGTGCCCCCTTCCCATTCCAGAAGAAGAGCTTAAGTTGAAAGAGAAGCCTTTCAACGGGGGGAGCATGGCGCAGCTGCAAGCGCCTACACGAATGTGAACAGCATCACCACATCCTTTTATTAGTTACAGCTCAGCAAACTTCAACAGGAACACAATGACGTCTACCAATTAATTTTAGAAGATACCCGATTTTTTTAAATTATGTATTCAATTTTCACCTCGCGTATTCTTTCGTGAACTCTGTATCAAAAATTCGTTAAATATACACGTATTACCACAGTTTTTCGGGTTTTATTTACATGAAATAGGACCCTTCTTATGTCTCACAAGCAGACAATAAGTAAGAAAATTAATAATTCTAACAATAAAATAAAAGCTGTCTGGAAGGTGATAAACAAGGAAACTGGAAAAATAAACCAGCGAGATTGAAATGAATTGACCCTAAAAATTGATAATAAAATCATTTCAGACAGGACTGAAGTGGCTGAGAAGCTAGAAAACTTCTTCACCTACATTCCAATAGAAGTTACGAAATCTCTCCCTTCTTCGTCTTTGTTAGCTGAGTCTTTTTTAAAAGAAAATTTCACAAAGGATATACCAACCTTTGAATTTAAGCGTATCTCTGTTGATATAATTAAAAATACATTCAAAAGTCTTAATATAAAAAACACTGAGGACTTATGGGGTATATCCGTTAAGGTTCTTGGAGATATTATTGATACAATTGCTCCTGTCCTAACAGGCATATTTAATCAATGTCTAGACAGCGGTACATTCCCTGATTTAATGAAACATACTAAAGTAGTACCAATTTTCAAATCAGGTAGTAAGAGTGATCCCTCTAATTATAGACCAATATCTGTGCTTCCAGCATTGAGTAAAATCTATGAAAAAATCATGCTCGACCAGATGTTGTCTCATTTTAATTCAAATAGGATTTTGCATAGTCATCAGTTTGGCTTCACGAAAGGAAGGTCAACGACGGATGCAAGAGTGAAACTCATCAGTCACATTTTAGAATCCTGGGAGAAGTCCCAGGATGCTATTGGCATATTCTGTGACTTCTCAAAAGCATTTGACTGTGTTGACCATAATACTCTGATCTGTAAATTACATCATTACGGAATTCGTGGACGAGCTGCTGATCTTGTTTTTTCCTATTTATCTTACAGGCAGCAAAAAGTATCCATAAATGGGGTGACGTCCTCGGGGTCTTTAGTAAGGATGGGCGTGCCCCAGGGTTCAATTCTTGGCCCTTTCCTTTTTCTAGTTTATATTAATGACCTTCCTTACATGATGGCTAATTTATCAGATATAATTCTATTTGCTGACGACACTTCTCTTATTTTTAAAGTGGATAGAAAAGATGCGGATGTCTTGCGCGTTAACGAAAGTCTGGCTGTTCTTTCGAAATGGTTCGCAGCTAATAATCTTTTACTAAATGCAAATAAAACTAAATGTATAAAGTTTTCATTAACGAATGTCCCTCAAGTTCGTCAATCTAATTCTTGATAGCAAAAAACTTGATGTAATTACAGAAACTGTGTTCTTAGGTATAACTGTCGATTCCAAACTGCAGTGGGGTGCTCATATTAGAACTCTCTCAGGTAGATTAAGCTCAGCGGCATATGCAGTAAGAAAAATAAGGCAGTTGACAGATGTCGCCACAGCTAGGTTAGTTTACTATGCCTATTTCCACAGTATTATGTCTAATGGCATTTTACTGTGGGGATCTGCAGCTGATGTAGACTCGATTTTCGTATTGCAAAAGAGAGCAATCAGGGCTATTTATAAAATGGGTCCTCGCGAGTCCCTCAGAAATAAATTCAAAGAAATCGATATATTGACACTACCTTCTCTTTATATCTTAGAAAGTATTTTGCTTTGATTATATACTTGTCATTTTGTATGTCCGTAAAAACCTAAAATTAGAAGCTATTTCCATAACATAAATACTCGTAGTAAACACGAAATTATATTGCCCAAATGGAGATTAGCCAAGACCAGTAAGTCAGTTTTAGTAAATAGCATACGCTTTTTTAACAAGCTACCAAAAGCGGTGACTGAACTTAGTGAAGGAAAGTTCAAAACCCATATTAAGCGTATCATATCCAAAAAAGCATATTACAAGGTTAAAGACTATGTCGAAGACACGCTTGTGTGGCAATGACTGCCTCTGCACTTGTGGCCCCCTGGTAACTCATAATATTGTGCGAATGTATCTATTAAGTGCTCTATCTTTGTTGTAACGTATGTTTTTTTTCTCTAACACATTGCTTTTGCAATATTTATTTTTTTTAATATTATCTGACTCCAACCACATTAAACTCGTTAGTTTTTCTTTTTTTGGTTGTTAACGTCTCATTTGACAGTTGTAATTATTATTATTTGTTATACCTTTTTATTATATAGCCTCTTTTTATAATGTAAATGGAAGAACACTGTAGACTCCACGAATTCTTAGATTACTTCATATTTTGACTCACTTTTTTTAAATGATTTTTTTTTATTGTGCTTTTGAGTACAATATAGACCGGTTTACACTATTCTTAAATAATACCTTTTAATACTGTTATATGGAAATATTGTAAGTACAACCATTTTTTTTAAAAGAGTAACCATGGAGTTTCTTGCCGGTTCTTCTCCATAGGAAACGACCAATTTCGAACCGTGCATTAGCTTTTGACGTTTTATAAGTGCCCATGTAGGCCTATGCGAAATAAAAAACTTTTGACTTTTGACTTTGACTTTCTACAATTGTTATCGACTTTCTGCAATTTTGGGCAAGAACAATCACCGTTTTGAGGGGATGAACAGTTGTATGCAAGAATGGGGATTGGTTGGAGAGATGATTGTGGGCTGTTTCGTAAACTAAAGGCTATATACTTCGTTTCATCGGAGTTTAAGAAAAGAAAGAAAGAAGAAAAGAAAAGTATTTATTTTGGCGCAAAAAAAAACATTGTAGACAACAAAAACTTAAGACAAACACAAAACAAAAAAATAAAAAATAAATAAAAAGTAACATTGTCTGTCACACGTTTGCGCCAAAAAAGGTCCAGTTCAGCGAAATGCCAGACAACTACGAGGTAGTTTGTCTGACGCTGGTTTTCAACTGAATCTTATTTGGAGTGAACAGATAAAAAGAAATTTACAAATAGCGTCAACACTACATTACATTAAAAACATAATACGTGATAAAACAGTAAATAAGTGAAAATATGTTATATGTTCAGTGTACAAAAAAATAACATAAAACATAACAGAAACCGGTTTGAAGCGATTTAGCCTCAGTCAACACAACACCGTAACTACGCGCAGTGCAGCGACGCATAAGTCCACTACGCCCGGGGGGGCCGAGCGCAACGGACGATTTGCAAACAGCGTAAAAAATTTCAAGGAAAACCTTGAACCAATCTCGGGTACTTCGAAAACAAAAAATAATAATAGAAAACCACCCGATCAAGTAAAGCAAGTATTTTTAAAATAACGTTAATACTGAATACATTTATAGTGTCCTATCAGAAGGAAGTGAAAAAGATAGATTATGTCTATTGGCTGAAAGGTGAGTGTCGCTTGTTTACAGTAATGACTCAAGTAGACAGGTATGCAATTATTTCAAATAAAATACAATTATATTTTTACTTTTTTAGTTGAGGGTTATAATGACCGCCATGTCACCAGAATGAGTGGCAACTCCTGTTCCGTGGTGGCAACAGCGACACCGAAAACGAGTACCGGATGCAATAAGGCCAGACACAAGGGGTAAGTTAACATAAACACAAATTAGTAAATACGGTGATAAAAATTATCATTAAGAATTATCAAGTAATGTGGCCTTCGTCACCCACAGGTCTCCCAAGTACGCGGGAAAGCACTCAGGTGTCGCGTATGACTCACAACACCTCGGACACAACGAAATGAGCTGACAACGACAACGGTACTCGAGGATCCCTCATCACCCACATGTAGTTATGTATACGCTAATATTATATTTTTGTGCAACACGTTCCACACACCACTCACCAATGATACGATTAAAATTAGTAAGCAGTTCATATGAATGAGACGTTAAGAGTGACCATATCCAGTTTCCTTTGCGCATCTATCAGGTACTGCCGTAAACGCATTCTGAAAGTATGGACGCTGCCTAGTGCTCTTAATGGCGGCGGGATGTTATTCCACACCTTGGAAGCAGTGTATCGGAAACTGCCTCTGAAAGCCGCTGTTCTATGAGACTGGGTTGAGAGTTGCTGTGCACAAAGTCTAGGCGCGCATTCCCGTTTACTAGCCATCCAGCTGAGCTTGTCGTATAAGTACCTCGGTTTCTTAGTCTTAACAACGCCAAAAAGAAGACAAGCCAAATGTAACTTTCGCCTTGACTTCATTTTTAGCATAAAATGTTTATTAAGAAAGGGGGTGACATGAGTTCTAGGGGGAATTGAGTAACAGAAACGAGCGCAAGCATTTTGTACTCTCTGTATGAGTCTGTCGGTACGAGCCAGCAAGCGAGGGCCGTAAACCGTATCAGCGTAATTTAGTTTGGAAAGAACAAGGGTTTCGACTAACTGCTCGCGGAGCTTTTCCGACAAGAAAGGTCTCATTTTGTATAATAATTTTAGGCGATAAAAGCAATTTTTAACGGAGTCAGCAATGTGCTTCTCAAACCTAAGGCCACTGTCCATACGCAACCCCAGGTTTCGCGCCTCATCAACTCGCTCAATAGGCACACCCATAAGAGTCAAACTTAGGCTTGCGGGCAGCTTCTTCAACTGCTGCTTTGTACCAAAGAGCATATATTTAGTTTTCACTGGGTTTAACGTAAGACAGTTCTCATCCGCCCAGGTGGAGATTCTTTCTATATCATCGTTTAGATCCCTAATGGCTGATTCGTAGTCCTCGGGTTTAAAAGGTAAATATAATTGGACATCATCGGCATAAATGTGGTACTTGCAATTTTGGAGGCACTTTATTATGTCTGCACAGTAAATAATGAAGATAATTGGACCCAGAATTGATCCCTGGGGAACCCCTCTCTCTATTGCGGAAGGGGCTGAAGTCAAGGTGGTACCGTCCGCCAGCCGTAACTCTACGAGTTGCTTTCTGTCACTGAGATAGCTTTTGAACCACTGGATGGCATTATCGTCAAACCCGTAATATTTCAATTTTGAAATTAGCAATGGAACATTGATACAGTCAAACGCACGCGAAAAATCAAGTAGCACCACCAGTGAACACAGGCCCTTATCTTGAGCTGACAGTATGTTATCGGTAACGTCCAGCAATGCCGTGGAAGTGCTCCTCTGCTTCCTAAAACCAGATTGTAGGTCAGGCAACAACTCGTTATCTTCCAAAAATCGAGTCAATTGCCGGCACACCACTTTCTCCAACACCTTTGAAAGACATGACAAGACACTGATTGGCCTCAAGTCTGTGACCTGTATAGGGTTTGGGCTCTTCGGGATGGGTCTGACTATTGCAGTCTTCCATTGGTAAGGAAACTCAGATGTCCAAATAGAGCAATTAATAATGTCCGCAATAGTTGGTAAAGTGTGAGGTAAGGTAAGGGTAAGCATACTCAGAGTTATCTGGTCACAGCCTTCAGCATTTGACTTAAGGTCAGTGATGATACGTGAGACGTCGCTTTGGTCCACCGGCGCAAGTGTGAATATTGCGTCCCTGTATCTATTGGACTCATAGAAAGATATAAGCGACGGGCTAGCTAATGAGTTGCCTGGAACCTTCAAAAATGTTCTATTTACGAGGTCGGGGTTGTCAAAATGTGGAGGAAGGTCTTGCCTTTGTTTTGAAGGTGCAAGGGTGGACTTAATGTTCTTCCATAGTAATTTCGGATTTTTTATTTCACTATTTATGTTGTGCCTGAAATATGCTACTTTTTCATGATAGAGGGAGCTTTCTACGAGAGACTTTAGCTGCTTATAATATTTTTTTTTGCTCATTTTTGGTTTTCCTGTAGACAGCTAAAGCCTTATCTCGTAGGGTCATCATGAACTTTATAGTGTCCGTAATCCAGGGATGCGAATGTTCCTTAATAGTACAAGTTTTTAGTGGGGCGTGAATATTAAATAAGCTGATTAAACAATTATTAAAATATTCGACCATGTCGGCAATGTTGTCAAATTCAGAAGTCTGTTCTATATTTAACTGCAACAAGTCCGTACAAAAACTATCCCTACAAATGTCTTTTATAGGCCTAAATTTGATTGCAAATGGTGTAGGTTTGTCCCGCTGTATATTAAACTCGCTGACTATAATGGAGTGGCCAGTAATCGAACCGAAAGCTTCCACAGCCGTGTATCTTGCTCTAAGGTCTGTGCACAACAGGTCGATCAGAGTCTCACTCGTTTCCGTGAAATGAGTGGGCTCTGTGATCAGCTGAGCGAGGCTAGTGCAATTTAAAAACTCAAGCACTTTTTTAGTTTTGAGCTCGCTTATGTTGAGCATATTAACGTTAAAATCACCGAGTAATATATGATGATCGCAATTACCTAACGATGAATAAGAACTGGTGATGCCATCAAGGAACTGATCGAGGTCGTACCACGGTGGTCGATATGCCGTACCAATCGCAATTTTCTTACCCCTCAATGTAATTGTTAGCCACATTTGTTCAACGGAATCGAACCTGGGATCAACCGTGCCAGTGACGATACGCGCGCTCAGACCACGGCGCAAATAAAAACCGATTCCCCCACCTCTCCCGCCGCGAACAGCTGTCGGCCGCGGAGTGTGACGTAGTCGGTAGCCGGGCACGAGCGGCGCGCGCGATTCCTCGCCTGCTCGAATCCACGTTTCGTTGATAGCAAAAATATCGAAACCATATTTTTCGATTGCACAAATCAAATCGTCATGACCCGTACCCAGAGAACCTGCGTTAAGGAAGCCAACCTTGAGATATTTCTCCCTTTTAGCCAGCATAGTTATAATATAAAGTGACTCCTATAGTTACTTGAGTCAGTATCTGCATTCCGGTTTTAGTAATAAAATTGATAATATCACTAGACGAACTATGAAATAGAAAAAATGTATAAGGTGAGTATGTTAGATCACAGCCAATCATTTACGGTATTAAACCCAGTTTGAGCATAGTTATATGCCTCTTCCCATGATCCTGCACTGAAAAGAATCATAGTGTCATCTGCAAAGGTAACAATTCGTCCATTTTGAAGAGAGAGGTTGCAAAGGTCGTTAATATAGACCAGAAATAGCGTGGGCTCAAGGATGCTTCCCTGGGGAACTCCAAAATGGACAGGAAGAGTGTCACTAACGTGGTTATCAATTTTAACAAATTGCGTGCGATTAGTTAGGTAATCTTGTTATTAGTGTGGTGCATTGAAATACACTCGAGAGCAAAAAAATCGCACATCATAACTCTTTTTGTTAAGGCAGTTTTTGTCATGAATGTGAATAGTTATTGAAAAAATGTCGTTTCCTTTCTAATGATATGAAATACAGTGTAAAAAAATATCCTTGAAAGGGTTTAGAGCACAAAATCCAACAAATGGGAAAAATTACCAAACTTCACTTAAGAGTTCAGTCACGCCGCGCGCGCGCAAGCGATCGGTTGAATATTGTGCGTGACGGTGTGCATCGGGGATTTAAAAATGTCCTCAGTGGTTAAACGTGCTAACTGCAATGTGGTGATTAACGAAGTTTTAGCCTTCGTCCATAACAAAATATCTGTGATGGACGATGACAGTATAAGCAGAATCTGTACGAGCGCTTTCTCTGAAAGTGATATTGTAACGGCGAAGAAGTTGCTGTTCGAATCCCTACCGACAACGAAACGTAAGATAACGCGGAGGAAGGCGGGGAAAAATGTTCGTGATATTGACGACATCATCTGTCTGATCCGCGATACCGACTCCGAGGAGATCCCAGTCTTCGTGGCACGCGACCTCGAGAAGCTACCCCCTGTTCTGTTCGACCATATCGATGTGACGAGGCTATTGAAAGACATTGTTAAGTTACGGCAAGATCTCGACATGATGAAAGAGGATTATGCTACTGTTAAGCAGGTAGACCAGTTGAAAAGTGAAGTGCAGCATCTTTCATCAGGGTGGTGCAACGTAAACCTCAGAAGAGGTGCATATCCCGCAAGACTCATAAGCTATGAGTGCGATAGTGGTCCCATGGGATTGCCGCTACAGTGCAATGAGCAAACATCCTTAGAATCTACGCTAAAATCCAGTATTCAAAATATCTTGGAGCATCGGATATTAGAGGGTAGTGGTGAATCAGCGCCGCAAAATAAGCAATGCGATCCGACCGTTGAACTTCGAGACGCGGCTGCGATGACTCACGTCGGGGGTCAGCTGATCGAGTCGCTCTCGGCTCTTCCCGTGCAGTCTGCGGCCGCTCCCCCTTCGGTGCGCCGTGCCTCCGACGGGGCTTTGCCACCGACGTCCCACGTGACGACCGGCGACCGTAGTCTCCTGCCCCATGACCAGCTGCCGCTGCTATCTGGTCCGGCCACCTGTACTGCACCGCTACCATCATCACCCGACTCGGCCGTCGTACACACGGTCAACAAAACTGGATCCAGCCCTACGCAGAAATCGTTGGCGGAGATTGTTCGAGAAGGGAAATGGAAGACACAGGCCCCGAGTGACCAATGGATTCGTGTCCAAACCAAAAGAATACGAAATCGTTTTATTGGGAAGCGAGGAAAAGCGATTCCTGGGCCTGGAAGTAATTTTATGGCAGCGGAAACTAAGGTTCCCATGTACATTTATAATGTAGCGAAGAGTGTGTCTGTGTGTGACATTAGTACCTACATAATGATGAAGACTAATATTGATGTTAAAATTGAAAAAATGAACATGAAGTTAGCAAAGGATTACGAGTCATATAAAATATTCTTACCTAAACATTCATTATTAACTTTCCTATGTGATGATTTTTGGCCAAAGGGGGTAGCCTACCGTCGATTTATAAACATCATTAGACGTGATAAGGATAATGTCCGTGTGACGAGCGAGAATATTTGACAGTTCTAAATTATGAATAATATCAACTTGATAAGTTTTAATTGTAAAAACGTTGTGAGATCAGTGGAATGTGTGCGAAATCTTTGTCGCTCGGCTGATATTGTGGCTCTGCAGGAGACGTGGCTACTGCCGCACGACCTCGGGTATCTGGCCGCGATAGACGATGACTTCGCCTGCACGGGTACCTCTGCAGTGGATACCGCAGCGGGGGTCTTACGTGGTAGGCCCCACGGCGGCGTTGGCCTACTGTGGAGAAAAGTCGCGTTTCCGACGGTAACCGTAGTGAAGTGCAATAGTGTGCGTCTCGCCGCGATAAAAATCGAGCTCAGTGATCGTTCCATTTTGATATTTTCTGTGTACATGCCTACCGAGTCCAATGAAAACTTAGTGGAATTCACAGAGTGTCTTAGTGAAATGACAGCCATAATTGACAGTCTCGATGTGGAGTCGGTGTTTATGTTAGGAGACTACAATGCACACCCTGGTGAGTCATTTGCTACTGAACTCTTAACTTTTTGTGCCGATCAATCGTGGTCGTGTGTAGACTTAGAACTGATGCCGTCGGACAGTCATACGTTTGTCAGTGATGCGCACGGCTGTCGGCGCTGGCTCGACCACTGTCTTGTGACTGGTGCTGCGCGGCACTGTGTGTTCGCGGCCTCTGTGTTATATAATACCTATTGGTCTGATCATTACCCTTTGTCTATAATGTGTAATTTTAATTGCGTTAAGCCTAAAATTTCTATACCTACTGTTTGCATAAATAGAATAGTCTGGGGTGAACGTGATGCGACTCAGATAGCTAAATTTAAAAATGTATGTCATTCTAGACTTCGTGACATTGATTTTCCTTCAGAATTAAGATCCTGCTCAGATTCTATGTGTTCCAATAAAAGTCATAAAATCCTGTTAGATAACATGTATGACGAGATTATTTGTGTACTATCGGAGGCTGCAATATGTAGTTATAATGTCACCGAAAAGCGTAGAGGTAATTATATTGCCGGGTGGAACAAGCACGTCCGCGACGCTCACGAGAGGGCTCGGCTATGTTTTCAGGCTTGGTTTTATGGGGGTAAGCCCGTGGCTGGCCGTCTTTATAGTGATATGTGTTCAGGCGCGTTTTTAAATCAAAGTTAAAGTGGTGTCAAAATAATCAACAACAGATAAAAATGGATATTTTAGCTGAACATCACTCAAACAAGAAATTCGGTCAGTTCTCGAAAAACACTAATAAAATGAATCATAAGCCGGGCCTTCCCGTCAGCCTGGCGGGACTGCACGAGCCTAGTGAGATCGCCACTATGTTTTCTCACCATTTCAGGGTGGACTCTCCTCTGGGGCGAGCGCGGCAGAAGCCCGATGCTGAGGAAGGCAGTGAGCGTAGTGTTTGTTTTACAACGAAGGAAGTGAGTGCGGTGACCAGAGGTATGGTGAGGGGTAAATCCCCAGGTCACGACAGCCTCAGCATCGAGCATCTGCAGCACGCAGGTGTACATCTGCCTAGATTTCTTTCTATGTTTTTTACCCTGTGTCTGGTCCACTCCCATCTGCCCGATAAACTAATGCGTACTATAGTTGTACCTATCATCAAAAATAAAACTGGTGATACCTCAGATGTAAACAATTATAGACCGATTTCCCTAGCCACAGTGGTTGCCAAAGTGCTGGACAGTCTGCTTGGTCAGTACCTGAATAAACACGTCTCGCTAAACGACGCGCAGTTCGGCTTCAGGCCCGGCCTTTCCACCGAGAGTGCTATCCTGTGCCTCAAGCGGACTGTTCAGTACTACACTAGGAGAAGGACTCCAGTGTATGCTTGCTACCTTGATTTATCGAAAGCTTTTGATCTTGTATCGTACGATATACTTTGGGGTAAATTAAGGGATGAAACCTGTTTACCTAGAGAGATTGTGCTATTGTTTATGAATTGGTATAACAATCAGAAGAACTGTGTGAGATGGGCAGGCTCTCTCTCGGGGGAGTATGGGTTGGAATGTGGGGTGAGGCAGGGGGGGCTGACCTCTCCTACGCTTTTCAACCTGTACGTCAACCGACTGATCGAGGAGCTCAGCAGCACCGGCATCGGGTGTCATATAGATGGAGTATGCGTCAATAACATCAGCTACGCAGACGATATGGTGTTGCTGAGTCCATCGATTGGTGCCTTACGAAGGCTGCTCAAAATTTGTGAATCCTATGCGGTGGCTCATGGGCTCAAAAAAAGTGAAATAATGATTTTCAGGCCGGACAACAAGCGATACACATTCGTTCCGAATTTCACTTTATGTGGTACAGCTCTAAACAAAGTCGAAAAGTTTAAATATTTGGACCACTGGGTCACCGAGGACCTTAAAGACCGTGTAGATATTGAAAGGGAGCGCAGAGCGCTGTCTGTCCGATGCAATATGTTGGCCCGCAGGTTTTCACGGTGTACGGAGACTGTTAAAGTTGCGCTTTTTAAAGCGTACTGTCAGTCTTTTTACACCTGTAGCCTGTGGGTTGACTATACGCAGCGGACATACAGCGATCTGCGCGTACAATACAATAACGCGTTCCGGGTGCTGATGGGGCTGCCGCGCCACTGCAGCGCCTCCGCGATGTTCGCGGCGGCTGACACAGACGGCTTCGCGGCCATCATGCGCAAACGGTGCGCTTCTATCATGCGCCGCACGCGCGACAGTCCCAACACCATTCTGCGCGCGCTGGCAGACCGGTGGGACTCTCCGATGTTGGCTCGCTGGATACGACTGCACGCAGTCGTATAATGATTTGCCACCATAGTCGGGGAGTCCACCTGGACCTGCCACTTAATGATTGTGTGATTGTCAATTTATTACTAACACTAGTTTATAAGCTTGCAAATGTACTAACACATATGGATGTAGATGAGTCTGAAATAAATTATTATTATTATTAAGAAAGAATGAGAGTCAAACTTAAAATTCTTGGTCATCTTGTTTGTCAATAAAGTGTATTCCCTCCCTTAACCTTATTTACAGCTGTTACTCGATTTTTCATCAGCCGTATTAATTTTACCATTAAATCTTAGGGTATAACGTCCCACTTCTCGTCAACGACAAATTGAAGCTCATGGAGGCGTGGAGAGCCAGGCTTTTTGCACTAAGTCTTCTTTCAAGGTCATTCCAGATATGCTCAATTGGATTAAGACCAGAACTACGAGCTGGCCTCTCTGTCGTAATGATGCCAACGTCTTACATGTAGTCGAAAACTGTTCTAGCGACGTGCGATCTGGTGTTATTCTGCATTAAAGAAAAAAAATCTACCATAAGCCACACAAGTGGCTTCACATATTCTTCGAGCACTTTTTTGATGTATCATAAAACCGTCAATCCTTTCGATATCAGGCCAGTAATGGCCCAGTGAATACAATGTCAGTTTTAGTGTCCAACATTATGCCACCTCAATTCGCCTCCAAAACCCACTTCTTCGCTTATGCAGCATTGTTAAATTGCCCTGATGACCTTCTGTAGACCATACAGCATCCATCATGGTTATCTAAGTCATTCTGCACTTATTAGAAAACACAACAGCCTTCCATTAGGCTTACATCCAATTTAAGTGTTCCGTGGCAAATTATTGCCGGGCTTGTCGGTGAGCTGTGGTCAATTTGGTACCATTTGCTTAGCGATGTGTAGTCAGGCCTGCTTCACCCAGTCTTTACCTAATCGTCCACTGACTTATACTGACATTGCAAACTTCTTCAAACTTTTGTGTCAGTTTAATCGTGTTCAGTAGCCGATTTCTCAAAGTACTTGTTACAGAAAAGCGATAATCACGCCCTGATCCTATGCGCCACCGGCCATGTCCTGGTCGCCGAATATACCCACGGGTCTCTTAAAACCTCTGGTATACCAGACGAATAGGAACGCAGCTAAAATTTAGCTGTCGAGCGACTTCATTTTGATTATGGCCTGCTTTGGGCAAGGCAATAACTTGAACGGCTTCTGCGGGCGTAGTATCCATATTTTTCCAGTAAGTCCGTCTGTTTCTAATAGAGACGTTACCACGTTAACGGAAACTGATTAAAACTCTAAAACAGCACCCTTTTTGTAGCTCCAGGTAAAGGTGTAAGTAGTGAAATGCAAATGGGTGAATTTGGGGAATTGGGTATACCGCTGGTTTTTGTGAGTTAAATGAAGGATCTTAATTTTGTGTTTTTATAAAGCTAACTTTATATGCTTCAATTTTGCTCAATAATTTGTACTCAATATCTTTAGATTTAAGAAAAAAATAGTGTTAAACGAAATTACAAGTCATGTGCGATTTTTTTTGCTCTCAAGTGTATCTAGCATAGCTTGAACTTTGTACTACTATGTTGTCTGTGGCAAATAAACTAGTCTGTGTCAAGCACTTCGCTTGTTTTTACTTTATTAGGTTATGGGCGTGCCTCGTTTCGTTTTCTTATTAGTTATTCGTTTACTTCGTGGACAATTTATTGTATTTCTATCAATATTCCAGAGTACAGTGATAACAGTGATCACAAAAACTATCTTCATAAAACTGAACAACGTATTTGAATAGACAAAATGGCTGGCAGATACATGGTGAATGTGCCAAAACTAAAAGGCAGGGAAAACTATGACGAGTGGGCATTTGCGGCTGAGAATTTCCTGGTACTTGACGGTGTGGACATTAATGAAGAATCTGCAGGTGATGCGGCTTTGGCAGACCAAAAAAAGTCCAAAGCAAATCTCATCATGACCATCGATAGTTCTTTATTTGTTCACATCAAAAACGAAAAGACAGTAAAGGAAGAAAGGAAGTATGGAACCGATTGAACTCTATAGATTATAAGGAAACCTTCTCTCCGGTGCTAAGGTACTCTGTTTTAAAGTTATTATTTGCATTGAGTGTAACATTAGATACGAATGTTACCCATTACGACGTTACAACTGCATTTCTAAATGGCAATTTGGAAGAAACTATATACATGCAGCCGCCTCCAAACCTAGCTCTTAAGGGTAAAGTTTTGAAGCTGAAAAAGGCTATACATATTTGAATTTATTAGTTTATTTCAATGAGTGGTGGCGTTATTAGTGTGCATTGAAATATCTAGCATAAATACTAGTCACTTGAACTTTATGTACTATTTTGTCTGTGGTAATTCAACTAGTCTGTGTCTGTGTGAAGCATTTCCTTTATTTTTACTTTATTAAATCTTTGAAGATTGACAGCTGTTATCCACGTATACCAAGGTTTTCAAGTTTACGTAGCAGAATTGGAACCGACACTGTATCAAAAGCCTAAGCTAAGTCTAAAAAGATAGCCAAAGACTTCTTTTTATCGTCCATGTCAGAAACAATAGAGTTTGTCAGCCACGGCCATGGCCGTCGATTTCCCAGTACTAAAACCAAACTGAAACTGGGACAGCAAGTTATTTGATTCTAAATAATTCACTAGTCTGTTATTAGTAGGTAGTTTATGAAACATTGCTTCTGAAACTCAAGCATTACGGACTAGGCAAAGCAGCGTTAAGCTTATTAAAATCTTATTTGAATGATAGACAGCAATTAGTGCAAATAAACGGTGTCAATTCGTCGGGATTGAATGTAAAAATGGGGGTACCCCAAGGTTAAATTTTAGGTCCTTTTTTATTTTTAGTTTATATTAATGATTTACCCAATTTGTTGCAAAATAAACTTAATATGATGTTGTTTGCTGACGACATTTCTTTGATTTTTAAGATAAATAGAAACACTAATAATCTTGACAACGAAAATAACGCCCTACTGCAGGTTCAAAACTGGTTCACTGCTAATAATCTGGTTCTAAATGGAAAAAAACTAAATGCATAAGATTTTCCTTACCGAATGTCAAAAGTAGTGATTGTGACATTGTATTGAATAATGAAAAACTAGAATTTGTTGATAAAACGATTTTCCTGGGGATTACGTTTGACTCAAGGCCACAATGGGGTCCTCATTTAACATCTCTTGCAGGGCAGCTTAGCTCAGCTGCATATGCTGTTAGAAAAATCCGCCACTTTACGGATGTTGATACCGCTAGACTAGTCTATTTTAGTTATTTTCATAGTGTCATGTCATACGGTATCTTACTATGGGGACGGGCTGCAGACATCGACTCAATCTTTATATTACAGAAAAGAGACATCAGAGCTATTTACAATCTCCGCCGATGCGATTCTCTAAGGGAACTGTTTAAAGATATTAACATAATGACGGTACCTTGTCAATATATCTATGAAAACATCATGGATGTTAGAAAAAATCTTCATCTTTTTTGCAAAAGAGGCGATAGTCATAATTATGTTACAAGAAATAGGGACCAATTAGTTCAACCAGGTTTCAGACTGGCTAAAGTGGCCTCTTCTTTCATGGGGTACTGTTTGAAATGTTATAATAAAATACCTCCCCAAATATTAGAACTCAATGAAACGAAATTTAAATCTTGATTTAAACGCACACTATGCAGGCAAGCATATTATAAGTTGGAGGATTATATTCAAGATAAAAATGCTTGGCTCAATTATATTTATCTACTGTGGCTCAATGCTGGTCCAGCACCACTACCACTAGAGCGTACTAATTAGTTGATTAGTTGGAAACTAATATTATTTTTTTGTAATTTGAAAGACACAATAGCATTGTATAATGTAGAAGCACTTTTTTCAAATTTGTGAATGTGAAGCACCATGGAGCATTTTTATTAAGTTACAACTTATTTATTTTTTGACATTACGAGCATGGCAGTTGAGAGTTTGTCATGCTCACTCAAATGTCTCGCTGTTGGTGGCAGGTGTTATTGGCTCATTCAGTTCCCTTCAAAATGGTTGAGCTGAGTGGGGCTGATGCACGCGTCATGCTCGTGAACGGTTGCCGTCAGATGGGACTGGTCATCTCTTAGCTGCCAGTGGCTTAATTCAGTTTCTATCTTTTAATTATTTTACATTTTTATTTCATTATCGACATTGTTCTCACATGATAGAAGCAACAAGTAACCAAGCATTATATGTAACACATAATATGATTTAAAAGAGTGTCCATGGAGTTTCTTGCACGTTCTTCTCCATAGAGACCTACGCTTTGGAACGTGCAATTTAGCTTCACTTTTCTTGGACTGACCGGCATTTGACTATTCAAAAGTGTCTGCAAATGGTCTATTTGTAATAAATGCTTTGACTTTGACTTTGATTCAATAGCCGTTCCAGAACTTTTGATAGAGCAGGCAGTGTTGCTATTGGTCTATAATTATTTATACAATGTCGGTCCTCACTCTTGTGAATGGGATGGATAAGTGCTGTTTTGATGGCATGTGGAAAAGTGCCAGACTCTATCGCCAAGTTGCAAATATGTGTAATTGGTGGTACTAGAAGATTTTTATGTGCCATGAGAAGGTTTGAGGAAATATTATCGAGCCCACTGCACAGTCGCGTTTGAGAGAGGAAATAATAGTAGTTACCTCGTCCTCATCAGTGGGCAGAATAGCCATGGAATGGGAAAAGACAGAGAGACTAGTATTGGTAGTGGTATAATCACGACTATTCACGACCCTGCCCTTGAGCGGTTATTCTACCAGCTAAAGTTGAGCCAATATTGGCAAAAAAGTGGTTTATTTTATTTAAAGAATGAACTGGTAGATCCTGTGGGCTTATTAACTCAGAAGGTGACGTTTTGGGTCTTGATCTATTCGAGACTTTATTTATTACTTTCCAAAGTTGTCTTTTCCAGCCTTTACTACCTGTTCTCTTTCAAATTCCATTTTTACTTTTTTTTTTTAATTTTGTTGCAGTAGTTTCGATACCTTTTGTATGTTGTCTTTAGAATTAAAATGTCAGGATTTCCTTTTGTTTTCTTATTTAGATTGTCTCTGTTTTTTATACATCTCAACAGACCTGGGGTTGTCCAGGGTTTAATAATTGTTTTCCGCTTGGAGACAGTTGTTATTTTAGTGTTTGACTCTACTATAGTTTTAAGAATGCGCACCAGTTTGTCTGTTGCTACGTTTGCATCAAATGTCTCGAGAACTGCTTGAAAATTTGCTTTATTTAAGTCTGGAAGTAATCCAACTGAATCTATCCGTGAGATCAGGTGTTTAACATGTCTAGACAACATTGATTCAATGATAGAATGACAGTGTAATATGATCGGTGAGGGTTGTTTGAGCTACGTAAACATTTGCTGGCAATTTAGTTTTAAGCATGACGTGATCCAGACAGGTTTTTCCGTGAATTGGAATAACGTGAGCTGGAAGCATACCGTGAAAAGATGTCAGATCGAGATAATATGAAGCATTTCGATCATGATTAGAAGTACTGATATCTATATTTATGTCACCAGTGAGAATAATGTTTCTACAAGAAGAATAGTTCATTAGTGTTTCATTGAGGGATTGTAGGGAGTTAGATATGTTGTTATACGATGGTGGGCGATAAATAGCTAAAACAACGGTGTCATCATTAATTTGAACTGTTAAACAATTTGGGTCTTAAAAGTCAGGTTTGGCAACATTAATAGACCAGGGTAGAAGCCTTTAAAAATAATAAAAAGTGAAAAAAAATAATAGTAGGATGAAACCCATTAGAAAAGGAGGAGAATATTATAAAAATGAAAGGAAAAATAATTTACGGGCGATCTGAGGTCGGGAAGGGGATGGGGGTGAGTTTTTAAGGGCAAAAAACGGTTTTTCTCGATTTCCGGCAAAACTAAAAGTCCTATGGAAAAAAGACAAATTGCAAAGTTGTAGGTAATAAAAAGATCTAAAACTTTTGTCTTCACACTTTTTTCACATAACCTCAAAATTTATGTTAAAAATTCAAAAAACCAAGTTTTTGGTTTTTTATTTTTATCTTTTTAAAACATATTTTTTTTTTTACGAAATTTGGTGAAAACTTACCTTTTTATGTCCCAAATACGCTGTAATTTATTTGATTAGAAATATTTATTTTTTCACCTTATTTTGAATTAATATCGAAAAAGCACCCTAATTTTCAATCGAAAAATCACCCGTCAAAATATCAGCTTTTTTCAAAAAGTTGGTATATTTTCTGTTCGTTGAAATCTCTACTTTCCGATGGTGAAAAAAAATGTATTTGTTACATAGTAAATCTTCTCAGAAAATGCAAAAAATCGAAAAAAACTTGAATTCGAAAAATTTTTTTATTACTATATACAATTTTGAGCTATTTATTAAAATTGTACACTTTAATTACTCGAAAAACGTAAGATTACATATTACATTGATAAAAAAAAAAATTGCAAATCAAAATATACTACTATAATTAACAAACAAATAAGTTAATAAAATTAATATTCAATAAGACATCTACAATATTTGGAGAAAGTAGTCGAATCTTCTTTAAATTATATGCGTAGATGCCTATTTATAAC
Source organism: Mythimna ferrago (assembly GCA_910589285.2). Lineage (NCBI taxonomy): Eukaryota > Metazoa > Arthropoda > Insecta > Lepidoptera > Noctuidae > Mythimna > Mythimna ferrago. The sequence goes on from OU342684.1 coordinate 28,432,287, forward strand.
TATTTTTAGATAACTTATATACCTGAGTGACCTACGAAAAATTTTAGCCCATCAAAAGGTATTTCATAGAGAAGTGGGGAAGGGGCTAGGCGGGTCTGGGTCTTACTACATACATACCTACTATTTCTTAGCAGCTGTAACAACCGTTAGCCTAGCCAGTACCTATTCGAAATACAGTACAGTATACAACATCGTTTATAAAAATACACGTGCATGCTGAGTTTCTTTAATATAATTGTGACAAGTTTACTTAAAAAAAACTAACAAGATTAAAAAATAATAATCTTCTTTATTTTGCACAAACAAATTTAGTTACTCCCATGAAAAAAAAAAAATTCAAAATACACAAAAAATATATTAAAAATGTATAAATAAAATAATAAAAAAATATATATATATATTTATTATACATTTTTAATATATTTTTTGTGTTTTGAATATTTTTTTTTCATGGGAGTAACTAAATTTGTTTATGCAAAATAAAGGAGATTATTATTTTTTAATCTTGTTAGTTTTTTTTAAGTAAACTTGTCACAATTATATTAAAGAAACTCAGCATGCACGTGTATTTTTATAAACGATGTTGTATACTGTACTGTATTTCGAATAGGTACTGGCTAGGCTAACGGTTGTTACAGCTGCTAAGAAATAGTAGGTATGTATGTAGTAAGACCCAGACCCGCCTAGCCCCTTCCCCACTTCTCTATGAAATACCTTTTGATGGGCTAAAATTTTTCGTAGGCCACTCAGGTATATAAGTTATCTAAAAATAGTTATAAATAGGCATCTACGCATATAATTTAAAGAAGATTCGACTACTTTCTCCAAATATTGTAGATGTCTTATTGAATATTAATTTTATTAACTTATTTGTTTGTTAGTTATAGTAGTATATTTTGATTTGCAATTTTTTTTTTATCAATGTAACATGTAATCTTACGTTTTTCGAGTAATTAAAGTGTAAATTTTAATAAATAGCTCAAAATTGTATATAATAATTGAAAAAAAATTTTCGAAATCGAGTTTTTTTCGATTTTTTGCATTTTCTGAGAAGATTTACTATGGTAACATATATATTTTTTTTCACCATCGGAAAGTAGAGATTTCAACGAACAGAAACTATACCAACTTTTTGAAAAAAGCTGATATTTTGACGGGTGATTTTTCGATTGAAAATTAGGGTGCTTTTTCGATATTAATTCAAAATAAGGTGAAAAAATAAATATTTCTAATCAAATAAATTACAGCGTATTTGGGACATAAAAAAGTAAGTTTTCACCAAATTTCGTGAAAAAAAAATTATTTTTTAAAAAGATAAAAATAAAAAACCAAAACCTTGGTTTTTTGAATTTTTAACATAAATTTTGAGGTTATGTGAAAAAAGTGTGAATGCAAAAGTTTTAGATCTTTTTATTACCTACAACTTTGCCATTTGACTTTTTTCCATAGGACTTTTAGTTTTGCCGGAAATCGAGAAAAACCGTTTTTTACCCTTAAAAACTCACCCCCATCCCCTTCCTGACCTCAGATCGCCCGTAAATTATTTTTCCTTTCATTTTTATAATATTCTCCTCCTTTTATAATGGGTTTCATCCTACTATTATTTTTTTTGGTTTTAAAAATTATCGACCCTGGTCTATAACCTGTATACCATTTTTTTATGTAAACAACTACACCTTCGTTTTGTGTTTTATTTTTGTTAGTTCAGTAATGGTTGTAGCCATTTAATACCGGAAGATTCGAAGTATGCGGTAACCAACATTCCGTTAGAATTATTAGGTTCCATGACGTTCTCGACTGTGCTAGTAGAACATTAAAGCCTAATATTATTATTGATGTTGCAATTTATGCTTCTTATGTTTTGAATCATAATTTTGAGATGTTTTCCGTTATTTGGGATGAGATCTAAGCAATCAGCTAGGTCACAAGTAGTAGAGTCAGCTATTAAAAGGTCGTCAATGTCGTTGCTTATTGAATTAAAATGATCGAAGAGTACGATTTGATTAATAGTGGCCGAGTTTAATGTGCATAACTGTACAAATCAATGAGACATCTCTTCTGGGCTGATAAAAGAAATTCAGTAGGCTAAAAGTTGGTTTAAAAAAGAACAATGGTATTATACTTTTCTTGTTTATATCTTGTATCATAAAATTTCCAAAACTGAAGCGAAGAAATTGTGGGATTGTGTGTTAAATTATTTATGTGTGTGTATGTGTGTGCTTGAATGTAAAAGTAAGTGTTCTATTAGAAACAATTAAGTGATAAAAACTAAAGAACATTTTATAATAGCTAGTAAAACACATGCAGAGTTTCAATTTAAACGATATGGAATATTGACCAGATAGTCATTTGTTAATTAATTTAGCAAAATCCATTTTTGAGTTTACAGTGATGCGCTGAGCTCCATCTTCCTTGCGTAAGTAGACTTTGCCGTAGGCTGACCAACAATGTTTATATTTATGTTGGGAGTTAAATTCTCTCGTCAGAATGAATAACTTCCGATTTTTTGCGGAGAGGTTTTCATTTATGTAAACGGGTACCTTTGGGCCAGGAACTCGCAGATGTGTCGTATTCAACTTACAATTTTATTAATTTTATTAAAATTTCTGACTGATTGCAGTAACTTAGTTTTCAGTAAAACTGTGGTGAATTCAACTGTGATGGTGTTATTCATTGAATTGTTTGAGTTAATCCTGTAAACGTCCTTGATGTCCGATACCACAACTGTGGTATCCAGAACGGAACCGACATTAATGATCACATTTATCAGATCCGATTTTGATTCTTTCTCTTTCTTTGGGATGTTTTTTTTTATTTCTACAGTTGTTATTTTTGATTGCTTTTCAAGCTATTCTACCCTATCTTCCAGTTTCTTGATGTAGTCTCGATTTTCTTTCTTCTCAACTTCGTATTTTTCCATTTTGTTTAGCATTTCGTCTTTTTTTTTGCGGTAAAGTCTACAGATTCCTGGAGTTTGCTATACTGGTTTTTTAATTCTAACAATGTCGAATTCAAGTTAGAGTAGAAATCGTTTTGTTCCTTTTTTAACCGACTTCCAAAAAAGGAGGAGGTTCTCAATTCGGATGTTTGTGTTTTTTTTTTTATGTATGTTCGCGCATAACTTCGTCACTTGCCAACCGATTTGAAAAATTCTTTTTTTGTTGGAAAGGGTATACTTCCCAAATGGTCCCATAGTCGCCAAGTCGGGATCTGATGATGGAATCTTGGCGAAATCGAGGGAAATCCTCAAATATTATAGGTAACCATATAGTTCTTTTGATATTTTCATCAAAGACTTAAGCATTTATAGTCAAAACATGACATTTGATGAAGTGGAACTGGTGAACAAGACCAGAAATGGCCAACGGAAGTTCATACTCACACAGATCTCTCAATGAACATAGTTACAAATGATATCATCGATGTGACCTGATGGAGCCGGAAGATAGGCAACGAAACTCCGTAATTAATCAATGTATCCTAGCCATGTTTTTGCTTATTAGAATTGTCATGAGATGCATTTTGGCTATAAGGTACTATCGAACTGATCTGATGATGATGATGGAGCCGGATGATAGGCACCGGAACTTCGTAATTAATCAATGTATCCTAGCCGTGTTTGGGCTTATTAGAATTGTCATAAGATGCACTTTGGCTATCAGGTACTATCGAACTGATCTGATGATGATGATGGAGCCGGAAGGTAGACACGGAAACTTCATAATAAAACAATGTATCCTAGCAGGGTTTGAGTTAATTGGAATTGTCATGAGAAAAAGGTACTCTGGCTGTAAGTGTATTGCAACTAAAAAGTGTGAAATAAAAAACTTTTTAAAAAAAAAAAAAAATAACCGACTTACTAAAAAAAACACTAAAACCAACAAAATAACTTTAATTTCGGAAGTCGGTGTTAAATAACGAAGAGGCAAAACTATTATAGAAACACCGACTTCCGAAATTAAAGTTATTTTGTTGGTTTTAGTGTTTTTTTAGTAAGTCGGTTATTTTTTTTTAAGGTCTTTAATTGCACCAAATATTTCATCTTTGAAGTCATTCATTGGAGATTTGTCTCCGTATTTCCTTTTAATATTACGACTACGAGAGGTAATGTTTTGTGCACCCGCAACATCACTCATTGTGATGGACTAGCCCCTGTTAGGAGGCGGTGACGGTAGCGGGCAGTACCCTTTGGCTACCGAGCCCTCGGGACAGTTCAACCCGATTTTTGGCGTACGTTGCTCGTTGCGCTGGTCTCGTACACCACCACGCACCCCTGAATGCGTACGTTTTCGACTAAGGGGGTAGCGTAGCAGCACCTCACAGCGGGTACCGAAGAGGATGAATGAAACACGTTTTCGACGAAAAGGTCCCTAGGGGTTCGGCTATAAGCTTCTTCCTTGTTCCCTTTTTCTTGTGTTGTTGCCTCTTCGGTGGCTTGTTTTCGACTGACGATCGGACCGAAAAATAGCCCGCCTTTTATACCCCGAAACTTTACGTCCGCGTGAACCATGATTTTGGACTTATTTTACTTTTAGTTTCGCTTTAGCCGAGCCCTTTCGGATGCCATATTTATTTATCCTTTTACATAACATATACAATATGCACATCAAAATACTCGTTACAATGTCTACTTTCACATGAAATAATAATCTTTTGCATAACTCAATACATAAAAAAGTTTCTAGAACAAAAACTGCAAAAGATACAATTTCGGTCATATTTTGAAACACAAATCTTTCGATTTCTCACCCAATATTGTACCAATTGTCAATCTAATGGCTATATTATCATTTTTTAGTTAAGTTTTAACTAAAAATATAGTAATGGTGAGAATTGGACACAAAACAAAAAAGGTAAACATCAGTTTACAATTACGTAATCGGGATCGCGAACATTACAAACTTCGATCATTTCTAAAACTATGCTATCTTGAATTTATCGTTCCTAATAAACTATATTAGACTCAAAAACACTAATTAACCACATAGAACATCTATCAGGTACCGACAACATGGATAAAATCTCTTTCAAAATAGTTAACAAACAAAACATTTTCACTAATAAATTCGCACTTTCTTATTCATTCTTATTGGAATCTTATTAGTTATTCTATCTTGAACCTTACTAAATTAAGAAATCGTTAATTAATGGCAAAACAGAGACTTAAACTAACATAATCTTGCCTATACTTTCGTAAACATAACATAAACAAAACAAAACTTAGAAATATGTTAAATGACGCTATTCTATAGTAAAACTCAGTCTATAACTTACACTAATCTAATAAGACATAAGTTCCTAAGCCTAATAAAATCAAAATAAACATTTAAGAAGTAAAAACATCCTATTCTAAGTTTAAAACATACATAAAAACTACTTGCGTGCTAGGTGGTCCCGACCACTACTTGCGCCCTGGTGCTTGCAAGGGACCTCTGTCGCCGACACTCATATCTGCAGACGTGCCATGTTGGGCTCAGATTGAGTGTAGGCTGGAGGTAACCGACTTGATACAGCAGGTGACACCAGTGGCGAGTGTCTTAATGACATTCTTTCTAACTCAGTATTTCGGAAGTAATATGTTTGAAATAAAATCTAAAACTTCGAAAAATGATATTCGGATCTTAGATTTGAACTTGCGATACTCTGCGCACACACCCGGCGCAAATTTGGTAGGCGCTAACGTCTTGCGCGAACTTGTTATGGCAGGTAGGTGATTAGCGTCCGAGAAGTTACTTTTGTTCACTAATGAGATCAAAGGCCAAAAACGATAAAATTTTAATGATTTGGCAGTCGATTTAGATTTTAATTTTGAAGATGATGCACTTGATATTTCACTATAGTTTTTTCACAGTTTATAACTGGTACACTGGAGTTTAATATTATAGGTTTATATTTTATTAAAAAACACTTTTACATACGACAGATTATGATTTAAATGTTCAGAGTTCTTATAGCACGTCCGTTCACATCTCCATCCCTAAGGGGATAAAACGGGTGTTGAAAGTTTGCATGGAGAGACCTAGTTTCACACGGGCGAATCCGCTGGCAGAAGCTAGCGTTTATAGAAGCTTTATGGAGTGAGTAGGTTGTCTTCCGCAATTATGATCATTGAAGATCTTTTCGCCCTGTGTTGTCGACGAGTCGGGAGTTTTTTTTAGCAATAAAACCACATCACGTACCTACTGAGAACGTAGGCAATGTAGACATTTATTAGTTACTAGGTTTTGCCCGTGACTTACCTACTACGTAGATAAAATATAGCGTATGTCACTCAGGAATAAAGCAGCTTTCTATCGGTGAAAAAATTTTAGCAATCGGACCAGTACTTCCAGAGATTACCTCGTACAAACAAAAAACAAACTTTACCTCTTTATAATATTAATGTAGATTACCAAGGTGCCTTACAAGCACGGATATCACTTACAATCTTCGGTAGTGAAGTCATAACGCGAATTAAAATCAGCCAACGCCATCTATCGAGGCAAGAGGTTACGATAAAATTGTTTTAGCGATAATTTAATGACGTGAACAATTTACTAAACGAATATGACAGTGCACTAATTAGTCGTATTTATTATTTAATAACGAACTAACGATATTTCGTTTGTAACAAATCTACAGGAATTTTGGGAACAGAAGTTTGGCTGCTCACTGTCTGCCAGCGCGGCGGTGGGGGTGGCGGGGACACGCCCTTGTTCAGGTTCATGCAGCTTATCTAAAGCAATTATAGCAGTATTTGCCATAGAAAGGCTAGCTTGGTCTTACAACCGACTCTGATAAAATGTTTTTGTAAAACCGTCGAAAGTTAATGGTGTATATGCAGAAAGAGCATGTTAATAGAGATTATTATTGTGTTTTGTTTCTGTACGGTGAAAGGTTCCGAGTCTCTGGCCGCCAACTACACGCAGGAGCCGAAACTGGCGCTAGTGGTGCGCGGCGTGTACGCGCTGGCGTACGCGCTGCACGCCATGGTGCGCGAGGCGTGCGGCGAGCGCGAGGGGCTGTGCGCCGCCATGCTGCCCTTCAACGTGTCGCACTACCGGCACCACCTCGCGCGCGTCCGCTTCCGCGCGCCCGACGGCGGCCGCGTGGCCTTCGACAACAACGGCGACCCACCGCCCGAGTCAGTACCTGCCGCTAGACTATGAGCTAGACGCTGCTTACGACTACCTACGCACAGGATAGGACAACACAGCCCGCATGTCGTGCGCAACTAAATACCGGAAGTCTCAGTTCCGAAAATATAGAGTCTCGATGATGTTTCCGCATTTTCAAGACTTGAGACTGAACGAGATTTTTGAGACTTGCGTAGATTTAAAAAAATCTACTAAACTAGATACTGCACACTGCACGGTAAGACGCAACACTTAAACACCGTTCTGAATTTTTGCCTTCAGAAATTAGATTTCCAGAAAGGTTCTTTAAGGGGCTCCCTTAGAAAATATGCGTTTTTCAACTAGTATAAAGTACCTTAAAATAGTATTAAAAATAATCTAAAAATATATGTATGCAATAGTTTGATTCATGGTCTTCAATTTTGTACAGCTATTTTTTTCATAAGCTGATACGTGCTTAATGAAATAGCTACAAACGAACGATAGAAACAATATCTATTTGTGTTTTGTTTTTGTTTTGTTGTGTATTGTTTGTACTTATGTTAAATTTTTTACCTAAGCAGTTAGCGTCATGAAATTATTACATATCTATGGATTTAATGATTGTAAATATTGTACAGAAACTTTTTTAACGCTAACTTTTGATTAAGATATTAGCATTTTTTCTATTCTCCGCAGCGAATCTTATAAATCACTAGCTTTTGCCAGCAGCTTCGCCCCCGTACATAAAATATAGCCTATGTCACTCAGGAATAAAGCAACTATCTAACGGTGAAAAAATTTTAGTAATCGGACCAAGATACTTCCAGAGATTACCTCCTACAAAAAAAAAACATAAAATCAAACTTTACCTTTGTATCATATTAGTGTAGATGGACGCGCAGACGTCAAAATGTCAAATCATACGGCTTCGAGCCCTTTGGAAGGATGGATGTTCGTCATTTTTCTCGCCAAAACACTCCGGTATTTACGTAAATTTATCATTCAAAATGTAATAACATTTCTTCCAATCAGTATATCGCAACCAACCATATCATCTTATATAATATCTATATCTTTCAACAACATAGAAACTAAACATTAAGTTAACAGTAACCTTTAAAATCACGTTTTTGTAGTTCTGTTTTGAGAAACCTTGTAATATATCGGGTGAGAGTAGTTCGATATAAGGCAAAGAAAGCTCATTAGCTACGGACTCTAGTATTAATGAGCAACTACTACTCTTGTCAATAAACGCTTCGTGACTACGATTAAATATGTAATAGTAGTTTATGTGACTAGGGGATAAAGCCGTGTCTGGCATGTAAGATAATTAAAAAACAATTTGGTCGACCAAATCATATATTAGATAAATATAAGTAAATTTATAAGTTCATTAAACAAACAAAATTCACTACTTCAAGATTCTAGTTTCAATTTTCTATAACGCTCCCGTCAGTAAGTATGATTCATTCTATTTTCTTTTGTTTTGTTAGTGGCCAGTTTGAATTTCGAGTCAACTTGTGCGTTGCACGTACATTTTAATTCATAATATTCACGATTTTTGGTGTTCCAAATTCAAATCTCATTATTCCCTAGGGATCGGTCATACTGCATTATCTCCCTAGGGATAGAATGACTTGCTATAAGTGAGATTTGTATGACGTTTTGGGGACTGAGTCACCCCCGTCCGTAAGAGTATACCCATTGTAAGTCCCTACACGTGGTCCCTGAGTGGTACGCTAATCAGGTGACACTTACTGGTGGTAGGTTTCGGCGGATGGCTTGCGATCACCCACTGGGCAAAGACATACCGCCAAGCGGCCTAGCCGTGTTCCGGTACGAGGCTCAGTGAAGCCAATTTAGAGGAGTTGGGTCGAAGTGGTGGCGGTTCCATTGCAGGCAGACCGACCGGGCCTACACTGGTGTGGAGGTATCGGGAGACTAGTCATGGAGGGGGTAGCGGGATCCGAGGCACGGTGCGCCGCTGGTCGACCGCAGGTAGTTGGTAGTAATATCCTAGCCACACATGAAAGGCTGCCCCGCCAACTGTCGAAAATTCCCGGGATGCGCCATCGTGCTGGTTGGCGACCAGAAGAGAGGGCCCGATGGACACTCCCGGGGGGCTCGGGCGTCCCCGCAGTCTCCAGACTAGTACACCAATGATGCCGTCCTATCAGTGCTTGCCTGAAGGATAGCAGCGTGAAACCCCAATTCACTTCATTCTCCTCTCCTTAAACTGAAAAAAGAACAGTTAAACAGCGACAACACTCCCTGTCTCTTAAAGTGCACCTCAGTAATATCCTAGGACTGCACTCCAATCTTGTTGCAGTCCACCACCATCTGGAGACTGAAAAACCTGCTCTTTTTTTCCTTTCGGAGACGCAGATCAGTAGTCCGTCAGACGTGTCGTACTTATCTTACCCAGGGTTTACCCTGGAGCACCATTTTAAACCACGTGCGGGTGTATGTATGTACGCCCGGGACGACATCTGCTATCGGCGTACCTACCGGCTTGAGGACTCCAGGTACTCCACGCTTTGGGCTTTGGTGGACACTGGCATGGATCAAATTGTCTATGCTTGTGTCTACCGCTCACACAGCGGTGACCAGAAGACAACCAGGCTCAGACAGCACCTTAGTGAGGCAGCGGATGTGGCTCAGCAGCGGTACCCTTCTGACCAATTGGTGATACTGGGGGACTTCAATGCCCACCATCAAGAGTGGCACTTCTCATACAGTACACAGACCATGCTGGGCGAGAGACGCGAAAGCTAGCGCTAGCGTTAACTCTTACCCAGCTGGTCCAGGGGGCTACAAGGGTGCCGGATGTTGACTCACACATGGCCAATTGCTTGGATCTTCTGCTGACTACTGATCCGGTCCGATACTCAGTGTCGGTATCTTCACCAATAGGTAGTTCCGACCATTGTCTTGTGAAATCTGTATCCGTCTATTCCCCGCCCGATCCCAGCCCAAGAGGCACCCGGTGGGTTTGGAGATACAAGTCAGCAGATTGGGATGGTATGCGATCTTTCTTCGCATGCTATCCTTGGCAGCCTACTTGCTTTTCTTCTGCTGATCCTTCGTTGTGTGCCGACGCAGTGACGGCTGTATTGCGTCAGGGGATGGAATATTACATTCCATTCTCAGATGTAACAATGTCTGACAAAGCTCGACCTTGGTTTGGCGCCGAATGTAATCGCGCTGAAGCGCTAAAACATGCGGCATACCAAGCATGGGTCAAAAGAAGAGAGCCTATAATAGGGCTGCCAAATCCTGCAAGAAGGTGATGCGGAGGTCTCGGTTTGACCACATTAGCCGTATTGGGAACAAACTTGCTTCATACCCAGCAGGTAGTAAAGCGTTTTGGTCCCTGGCTAAATCTGTTGAATCGTACTTCTGCCGTCCCTCACTACCACCACAGCTGAAACCCGATGGGTCGCTGGCCCACACCGCTAAAGAGAAGGCTAATCGCAGCCCCCTGCCTTTCCTGAGCGGTGCGAGACGACTATGACAGACAGACATTCGCATCTATCAGAAGGACGTCCGTAGGGTGCTACGTAACCTTGACGTGAACAAAGCCAGCGATCCTGATGGGATACCGGCAATTGTTTTAAAAACTTGTGCGCCTGAACTGTCTCCGATCTTGACATGCCTATTTCGTTTTTCGTTTGAGGCTGGAAAAGTGCCGATGGCTTGGAAGCAAGCTAATGTGCAACCCGTGCCCAAAAAAGGTAGTAAGAAAAGAAAGAAAGAAAAGAAAGAAAACATGTTTATTTGGCACACAATGAACAAAACAAGTATTGAAACATTAATAATATATAAAACTTAAAACAAAATAAAAAAAATAAATAAAATAAAAACATACAGCAACATTGTGTCTCACGGTAGTGCCAAATAGGTTCAGTTCAGCATACTGTCGGACAACTGTAGCAGTTGCCCGACGCTGGTTTTCAACTGAACCTTTTAGGGTGAGTAACGGATGAAAATCGTCTTTTAAAATATATAAATGTATGTAAATTTATATGTATATTTTTATGTGTACAAAATTGTATGTCGTAAGTGTTCAGTGTTAATTGTTTGAGTAATTATATAATCAATGTCAACAAATTAAATAAAACTTTAAGTAGGTCTAAGCGTACATTCATGTTTAACAAAACCGGTAGTAGGGCTGACCCTGCTAATTACAGACCTATCTCGGTGACGTCCGTTCTCTGTAAGTGTATGGAACGAGTGATCAATAATAAGCTCCTGGCATACCTGGAAGCTAATGACATCCTCAATGATCGTCAATACGGTTTTCGCCGAAATCGGTCAACTGGGGATCTTCTAGCGTATGCCATTCGCATCTGGAGCGAGGCCATCGAGAAGCATGGGGAAGCACTTGCAGTCTCCCTTGATATCTCGAAGGCTTTCGACAGGGTCTGGCATGATAGCCTTATTGCTAAGCTTCCTTCCTTCGGTTTGCCCACTGGTCTGTGTAACTGGATCGCAGACTTCTTGAGGGGGCGATCCATCCGAGTAGTTATTGAAGGCTGCTCGTCCGGTCAAATGGATATTAATGCTGGGGTCCTTCAGGGGTCGGTGCTCTCTGCAACACTGTTTTTGCTGCACATAAACGACCTACTTAAATCCGGTACCTTTGGGTATGCAGACGATAGCACTGTTGCTGAGAGTTATGTGTCCGATGCACGTACTAGTGGTTCACAGATCCAGTCTTTGAGGGAGGCTATGGTTGAGCGCTTGAACTTGTCTTTGGAGGAAGTATCCGAATGGGGCGATGCCAACCTGGTCAGGTTTAATGCTGCTAAATCCCAGGCGTGTCTTTTTTCCGCCAAACGGAGCCAATTTTAACCGGCTCCTATATTCCGGGGTGTGACCGTGCCGATAAGCGACAGCTTCTTGGGCTAACGTTATCATCTACCCTCAATTTCGGCTCTTACATCGAGGCAAAAGTACAACAGGCTGCCAAAAAACTGGGGATCTTAGCTAAAGTGAGGCGGTACTTCACTCCGGAACAGCTGCTCAACCTATACCAAGCGCAAGTCCGATCGTGTATGGAGTACTGCTCTCATCTTTGGGATGGGTCTGCCAAGTATCAGCTTGATGCTCTGGAGTCGATTGAGAGGCGAGCCAAGAGGGTCATCGTGATGATGCGCTTGTTGAGTCAAAGCTCCAAAGCCTTGAGCATCGACGCCGAGTTGCTGGCCTGACGGTTTTCTATCGATTACACTTCGGTGAGTGTGCGTTGGAATTGCACAATTTAATTCCGCCAAGTCCGTTCCATCATCGGACCACTATACGTACGGCGTTGCGCCATCGGTACATGGTGGATATCCCACCCTTTCGTACAAAGCGTTTTGGAAACACATTCATTATGCGTGCAGCTAAAGAGTGGAATTCCCTGCCAGAGTCTGTGTTTCCTGATAGATACAACCTAGGGGTCTTTAAGTCAAGAGTGAATAGGTTACTTCTAGGCAAGCATGCTCCATCGTTGGCCACATCATCACTTACCATCAGGTGAGATAGTGGTCAAACGCGAGCCTATCAATAATAAAAAAAAGAAAAAAACGTATAAAACGACATTATCGAACAGGTGGTGTAAAAATCTTTTTAATAAACTTATTACGTGGGTTTTACTATAGATTTTGTCGCGTTTTTCTTATGATAACAGATCGATTCTGTGTGCCCCCTTTTCCCACAGTAGTCACACTTATTTGTATCGCTATGGCTCTTTTTATACCACTTACTCGATAATGTCGTTTTATACGTCACACAAACCTCACTTAAAGCAAGTCATTCTATCCCTAGGGAGATAATACAGTTGTCACAAAAGATCTTGAGTGGTTTTTTTTTATTGTTGACAGGTTCGCACTTGACCGCTATCTCTCCTGATAGAAAGCGACGATGCGGTCGACGATGGAACGCGCTTACCTAGAAGAATTCACTCTCGACTTAAGGATTCCCGGGTTGTAGCTATCAGGAAACACAGACTCTGGCAAAGAATTTCACTCCCTAGCCGCACGCACAATGAATGTGTTCCCAAAACATTTTGTGCGTGTAGATGGGATATCCACCAGGTTGCGCAGAAGTCAAATATTCGGTCTCTTTAGTGGTGCGAAGTGAGACGCGGAGGCGGGGAGTGTCAGTGATTGGCTCGCCGTGCCATCGCGTCATAGACGTCACTCCTCATTCGTTCCCTGCGTTGCTGAATGTATCTAACAACGAAGACGATTGGCTCGCCAATGTTTGGAATGTGCAAAGCGATCCCCACTCTGACGCCGAGCGCTCAAGATCCGTTGTGCCTACTGTCAATATCTACTGTGCTACTGTACAGTATGGCCGATCCCTAGGAAATAATGAGATTTGAATTTGGAACACCAAAAATCGTCAACATTTTGAATTAAAATGTACGTGCATCGAACAAGTTGACTCGAAATTCAAACTGGCCACTAACAAAACAAAAGAAAATAGAATGAATCATACTTACTGACGGGAGCGTTATAGAAAATTGAAACTATAGAATCTTGGAGTAGTGAATTTTGTTTGTTTGATGAACTTGTAAATAACTTATATTTCTATAAATTATGATCTGGTCGACCAAATTGTCTTTTAATTATCTCACAGATAATAATAATAATATGTGGTCCGGCTGTCAAGGTGAAAGACATCAAATTTTTTTCAATCAATATTTTTATTCAATATATTTACCAAATAAACAACAAAATGTATTTTATCCGCCAAATCACAAAAAAAGAAGAGAAATCACATAAAAATACCAAAAATTATACAGAGAATCAATATTTGACCGACGAAATGGAACTACAATAATGATGTAAAATATTGACAAGAAGCCGGGCACGCTCTCAAATCGCACATCCAACATCTTCGGGTTCGTCGCTCAGCTTCGCCTCGCAGCCGCCGGGACCAGCGCCAGCCGTGAGTCCAGAGATCCCGGTAGCTGCAGTTGCGTCGATTTCGAGCGACGAATACTTCTCGCCGCCGAAGACACCGACCTGCGCGTCGGCGGGGAAGAGGCCGACCTCCGGCCTGCTTGGGACCTCAAGGCCCTCCGGCCTCTGAAAGGGTTCTCGCTGCCGGTGGAAGTTTGCAGCGCATGCGATGGACACAACCCATTAATGAAAATGTCATGCGCTCATACTTTGGGGCTACAGAGGGGGGAACTAACCTGACTGCGTACCGTGGTCGGATGCTCTCTTTGTTTCAGGTGCTTGAGCCAGCTGTCAACGTTTCGGCCCAAAGACTATCAGATCAGGTGCGGGTCATCCAGTGTAACCGTATGTTGGATGACGCCGTACTTGATAGACTGCGCCTAGAATCACGGAATGGCCGTGTCTCACCTATTTCACCACCGGCTGCGGTGCAACGTCAATCCAGTGTTTCACCGCGACCCAACCATGTTGGTTTGAGGAGCGCTTTGGAGGATGCATTCCGGGAGTACCGCTCTATACCACCAGAGCTTAGGCCTCGTCTACCTCGTTTCCCTATGCATAGGAAAAATAGGGCGTTGGTGTGTGCTCTAGATTCGCAGCTATCAAATTGTTTTGATAGCAGCGAAGACCTTACCAATACCCACTCGATCTTGTACTGTGCCGCTGCAACGGCGTGTCTTGTAGCTCACGTCAAAATGCCAAATAATGACAGAGCTACACGACCAGCTAAACCAGCTTGGCAGTGCAGGATCGAGCGTCGTATCGGTGAGGCTAGAATACTCATCGGCAAACTTATCTGTTTCAGGGAGGGCAACACTCGCCCTAGAGTGATACGCTTTGTGAGGCGGGCGTTCTCGGGGACGATATTAGTCCTCGAGATTATCTACCCCGTATCACAGAGCGTATCGACTTCCTGAAGTAGAAAGTCTATGCTTGGGCAAACCGTATTCGACGGTACAAGCGACAAGTGGAGCGGTACACCCAGAATTACACGTTCCAAAGCAACGAAAGGTGGGCTTACAGGGCTTGGGAGCGACCGGACCAAAGTGTGATTGATACGCCCCTACCGGATGATGATGCCATCTATTCATTTTGGCGTAGCATCTGGTCGATGCCTGTCAATCACACTGAGGGTGATTGGACGCGGGAGATCGACGGGAGATCTAGCGAGAGCGCGAACTTATACCAGAAATGGGGGCAATTAACATCAGCCCCCAAGATGTAGCTCGTACAGTCCGTCCGTTGCCAAACTAGAAATCTCCAGGGCCTGACGGGCTGCACAACTTTTTGCTTAAATGGTTTCAAAGTTCACACGCTCTCTTGGCATCCCAATTCCAATCTGCTTTAGAGTCAGGATCGCTGCCCCAGTTCCTGACGACAGGAATAACCCACCTGCTCCATAAATCGGGTAGTACTGCGGAACCCACAAATTATAGACCGATCACGTGTTTGCCGACGGTCTATAAAGTTCTTACATCCATCCTGAGAGCTAAAATTAATAATCATATTGAGACAAATTCCATCATGTCTGCTTCTCAGAATGGATGTAGGAACGGGTCCCGTGGTACTATGGAGCTGCTCCTCATTGATATTGCCATTAGCCAACAGGTTCGTCGTTCTCGAAGAGATCTGTCGACATGTTGGATAGATTACAAGAAGGCCTATGACTCAGTGCCGCATACATGGCTCATGAAGGGGCTGGAGCTGTATAAAGTTGATGCAACTCTTCGCACCTTCCTGATGTCGTGTATGGGGCAGTGGAGGACGGCCCTTCACTATCCAGGATGTCGACAAATCCGGGAGAGTAGCGAACCGATAAGGATTGAGCGTGGCATATTCCAGGGCGACAGTTTGAGTCCACTGTGGTTTTGCCTAGCTTTGAACCCTCTCAGCACACTGCTGGAGGGTTCCGGCTTGGGTTACCGATTGAGAAGAGGTGGTCAGGTTATATCTCTTCTTTACATGGATGATCTGAAACTTTTTGCTTCCAACAACTTGCAACTGATGGAGCTACTGAAGGTAACTGAAACCTTCAATATTGCCATCAGGATGGCATTTGGTTTGGACAAATGTGCAGTCATGCATGTAAAGCAAGGCGAGATTATGGAATACGTGGGAACCCAACTCTCGGATTCCATACACCTTAGATTCCTAAACCGAAATTTATAAGTACTTGGGTATGTCGGGAGCGCTGGGCATCAATGCTGCTGACGTGAAGCAATCGTTGAGGGAGCGTTTTTTTTTTAATTGTTGATAGGTTCGCGCTTGACCGTTATCTCACCTGATGGAGAGCGACGATGCGGTCGACGATGGAACGCGCTTACCTAGAAGAAACCTATTCACTCTCGACTTAAAGATTACCGGGATGTAGCTATCAGGAAACACCGACTCCGGCAAGGAATTCCACTCCCTAGCTGCACGCACAATGAATGTGTTCCTAAAACGTTTTGTGCGTGTAGGTGGGATATCCACCATGTACCGGTCGCGCATAGCCGTACGTCTGGTAGTCCGATGATGGAACGGGCCAAGCAGAATTAGGTTAAGCAATTCCGACGCACACTCTCCGAAATGCAACCGGTAGAAAACCGACAGGCTAGCGACTCTGCGTCGATGCTCAAGACTTTGAAGCCTCGACTCGACGAGTGTATCATCGCCAATTATATCCTTCTGGCTAACCTCTCAATTGCTTCAAGTGCATAAAGCTGGTATCGGGCAAATCCGTCCCAAAGATGAGAGCAATACTCCATACACGATCGAACTTGAGCTTGATAAAGTTTCAGCAGCTGTTCCAGCGTGAAGTACTGTCTGACCTTTGCGAGGATTCCCAGCTTTTTTGCAGCCATTTGAGCCTTTGCTTCGATATATGGCCCAAAGTTGAGTGTTGATGTCAGCATAACACCAAGAAGGTCAAGATGGTTGGTTATCGGCACGGTTACACCCCGGAAAGTTGGAGCGGGGCTGAATTGGCTCCTTTTAGCGGAAAATAGACACACCTGGGCTTTTGCAGCATTGAACTTGACCAAATTGGCATCGCCGCATTCGGAGACTGCCTCCAAGGACAAGTTCAAGCGCTCAAACATAGCCTCTCGAAGAGACTGGATCTGTGACCCACTAGCTCACGCGTTGGATATGTAACTCTCGGCAACAGTGCTGTCATCTGCATACCCAAAGTACCGGGCTTGAGCAGATCGTTTATGTGCAGCAAGAATAATGTTGCCGAGAGTACTGACCCTTGAGGGACCCCGGCATTAATAGCCAGTTGACCGGACGAGCAGTCATCGATAACCACTCGGATGGACCGGTTACTCAGGAAGTCTGCGATTGACACGTTCTCAGAACAATTGCTAGTATCCCGTCTGGACCGCTAGCCTTGTTCACGTCAAGGTTACGTAGCACCCTACGGACGTCCTTCTGATGGATGCGAATATCCGACATACTCGTATCGCAACCATCAGGGTGAACAGGGGGTCGCGCGTTACCTGGATCTAGACGCGAAGATTCCGCGAAAAGTGAGGCAAACAAATTTGGTTTTCCTCAGCGGTATGTGCCAGCGACCCGTCGGGTTTCAGCAGTGGTGGTAGTGAGGGGCGGCAGAAGTTCGATTCAACCGACTTAGTGAGGGACCAAAACGCCTTATTATCCGCAGGGTATGGAGCTAGTTTGTTCCCGATGCGGCTAATGTGGTCGAACCGAGACCTCCGCATCACCTTCTTGCAAGACTTTTCAGCTCTGTTGAAAGCTCTCTTCTTCTGGCTTACGTCATTCGTCTTGT
Source organism: Mythimna ferrago (assembly GCA_910589285.2). Classification (NCBI taxonomy): domain Eukaryota; kingdom Metazoa; phylum Arthropoda; class Insecta; order Lepidoptera; family Noctuidae; genus Mythimna; species Mythimna ferrago. Next base: position 28,450,109 of record OU342684.1, read on the forward strand.
GCATGCCACGTTGAGCACGTTAGCGCGATCACACTCCGCACCAAACCAAGGGCGAGCTCGGCCAGACATGACTACTTCGGAGAACGGAATATAGTACTCCATCCCCCGCTGCAACAATTCCGTCACAGCATCCGCGCACGACGATGGATTCGACGCTTCTTTGGCCACCTGAATAAAGTACTAAATAGTCTTTTATCAGGCGGCGCCTTCAACGGTTGGGTCATGCCGGTTTTGATGTACTCTTTCGGCATACTCAAATGGACTCAGACGGAACTCGATGCCTTGGACAGGAGGGTCCGCACTCTGCTTACCGCAAATCGGATGCATCACCCACTATCATCGGTGATGAGGCTGTATATCGCGCGCAAGTGTGGGGGTCGTGGCTTCTTAAATGCCAAGACCCTGCACAACCGTGAGGTATGCAGTCTCAGGGAATACTTTCTGGAAACCGACGTGGGGATGCACCGAGATGTAGTGGCGGTGGACAAAGGCCTCACCTCGCTGTCCTTGGCCAACGAGAACTGGCGCAAACCTATAGTAATGGATACTAATGAACGCAAGGAAGTATGGAAGGGCAAGGAGCATCACGGGCGCTTTTACCGGGCCTTACATGGGCCCGATGTAGATCTTTTAGCGTCCGTATCCTGGCTGCGCTTTGGTGATCTCTTTGGAGAAACCGAAGGTTTTGTCTTTGCAATTATGGATGAAGTTATGATGACGAACAACTACCGGAAATATATTGTGAAGGACGGTACGGTTGACATCTGTCGGGCATGCCACCGGCCCGGGGAATCAATCCGACGCATTATTTCTGGGTGTTCTCATTTAGCTAACGGGGACTATTTGCACAGACACAACCTTGTAGCCAGGATTATCCATCAGCAACTTGCTCTTAAATACAAACTTGTTGAATCAGAAGTACCGTACTATAGGTATGTGCCCGACCCAGTTCTCGAGAATGGCAGCGTCACATTGTATTGGGATCGATCTATCATTACTAACAGGACTATCGTTGCCAATAAACCTGACATAGTGGTGATAGATCGACTAGAGCGTCGCACAATGATTGTTGATATAGCGGTCCCTCATGACGAGAACCTCGTGAAAGCTGAGAAGGATAAACAAACTAAATATCTTGACATGTGGGAAGTGGATAGAGCAATCATTGTGCCGATAGTCGTGACGACCAATGGTTTAATAGCCAAGAGCCTCGACCAACAACTGCGGAGGCTCTCGTTAGGCAGTTGGATCAAGGGCTTGATCCGGAAGGCAGTACTCCTTGAAACGGCGCGTATTGTCCGGAGGTTCCTCTCTCAGGAGCCCTGACCACCGGTAGCTTGGACCCTGTTCCCGATGCCGGTGGGCTACTATTTTTTATATTTTTCAGTGTTTTTTTTAATATCCTTTTTTATATTTATATAATTAATATGTATGAATATGAAATAAATGAAATAATAACCTTTATTGGCATAAATAGTACATGCATTTTATGAATTCACTAGCTTCTGCGCTAGTGTACACTGTATTACAGGAGCTAGTGTCTTCCCCTTATCATTAGGTTTTGATTATATAATTTATGGCATAAAATAAAAAAAAAACAACAAAACAACAAAAGCGCTTCCGCCCCATTGCAAAAACTAATAAAACAAAAACAGATAATACGAATATTATTATTCCACAAATTCTACAAAGTATTATAATAATAATACTTTGTTTGATAAATTAACGAAAAATTTTTGAATTTGAATTTGAATTTGAAAATCTTACCTTATGAAAAAGAAATACGAAGAGAATCAAAATGTTGTAGTCGTAGTATAATAATGCGTTCACGCACGATACGTGTACGTGTGCTCGATAATCGGGATGTGGGAAAAAATGGTCCTGCTCCTGCGTCGTTGCCCGCTTACGCTTCGTAATTTATTCTAGTTTTGAGTGATTTTAAAAACGAAATTATGTCTAATTATATGAAGGGATTTTAATGAAATTTTGGAATTAGTTTAGACTATAAACATAGTTTATATTTATATAGTTTTTCAAGTGTAATTAGGCTATGATTGAACCAAAAATCGCGCGAAAACAGCGTTATAAAACGTAAAAAAATTTACTTATTGCTTATTTTTTTACTAAAATTATTGTTATTAATAATCGAAATTCTAGTACATTTTGCATAGACAAAATTGTATGTCTGATGCTTTGTGTATTTTTTTTTATTAAATTTATAAATATTAATGGTAGATATTGGAGTCTGAAAATGACTCTGCGCTAATTTTTCAGTAAACTGCTTGTGGGAGATTAATTACCACAAAATTAACAAATGAATTTTTGAAAATGTGTTACGTAAAGTCTCAACACGAAAGACTGGTCTTTCTTTTACATCTATTCAAAAATATTAGAGTATTCCTAACATGGTAAATTAGGCGACTGAAATCTTAGTTACACGCGCAAAAACGTGAAATGGCTCTTAAGGTTCAATATTACATCTACACTAATATAATAATCTACATCTACACTATAATATAATAAAGAGGTAAAGTTTGTTTTTTTGTTTGTAGGATTTTTTTTTTCGATGGGAAAAATCATCCTATGACAACCCCCGCTCTTGGGCGGAGCGGGAGATAGTGTCAGACTCTTACTGACTAAAAAACACATCCTGTTCCTTCAAGCCTTCATACCGGGGCTCGAGCGCCCTTTCGGATAACCCTGGCCCCAGTAAGCTTCGACCCGGCTGGGCCCCTGCTGTTGCTGACAACTCCTTGAGACGCGCGGGAACAGCGCGCGCCGTCGACGACTTGGGCTTGGTCCGGACAGTTACCAGACGGCCGGACAGCGAGCTACCCATTGCTCACTATCCGCAAGCCCGGCGAGAGCGCCGTTGCCTGATGCGGTCGGCCTCCTTAGCGAGCATTACTGCTTCGCTGAATTCGGCGACCGCCTGCCACTCCTCCTCGCTCCGGACCATGGTGTTTTTAGGATAATAACTGCTGCAAGTACTGGTCCGATTGCTAAACTTTTGTCACCGATAGAAAGCTGCTTAATTCCTAAGTGACATAGGCTATAATTATTTTATGCACACGGTGGGCAAAAGCTAGTTAGAAATATAAAAGATAAACCTCTGCGCTTAACTCGCACGTGTGACTTGCAAACAATGTTGAACGTTTTCCTGAATGTAAAATAGCTTTGTAGCAGCGTGGAAGCCCAGACAGCTTTTTCTGACGCAGGTTAATTTTGTAACAAAATAACAGATCCTACCGAAATGCAGTTTTTAATAAAATTCTTTATCATAATCTTGTATTGATTGCCTGCATGCCTACTATTTAAATAGGTATTTATATATTTTTTTTCTTTTTCACCAGTCTCGAAAGTATTGTTCTTTCCGGGAATCACAGGACTGGGCTGAGTCCCAATTTTATAATCCCGGGATTCGAAAATGTATCAAGACAACGGCCGACCTATAAGCTGATATGGAGGTAGCTTAGTAATGAGAAGGACGGTAGGTAATCTGTTCTGTAACGCGAGCAGTCGGCTACGCATTCACCCTTAAAAGAGTTTGTTTAAAATTCCAATACGTGCTTATTGCAATCGATGAATTTCGATGAGATATGCATTATGAACTTTTTTTTTTCTTTCTTTTCTTTCATTCTTTTTCTTTCATTACTCTTTCTCTTGCAACTTTTTCGTGTTACGTTTCTTAGGTCAATCTAAAATAAAGTCAGGGCTCTAAAGGCTAACATCGCTGCAGATCATGGGCGATGTACCATTGGAGTTGTGTTCTGTCACCAGGCTGAGCGAATACGATGTGATGAGCTTCGAGAAGCGCGGTGGCACGTGGCGCTACGAGCGTGTGGGGCGCTGGCGCCGCGGCGGTCTGCTGCTCCGCGGGGGCGCCGACGCTGCGCACCGGTACGGCGCCGAGTCTAGAGCAGCTCCCGCTCCGCCCAAGGGCGAGGGATGTCAATGCATGATTTTTTCCCACCATAAAAAAAAATAAAAAAAAAGAGTCTAGAGCAGCCTTAAGCTGCGCGTGTCGCCTGGTGTTGTACCTATGTGTAGTGTGTGCGCAGGCGCGCGCGCGGCGTGACGGCGGCTTGCGGCGCGCCCTGCGCTGCGGGGCAGTGGGCGCGTGCGGGCGCGGGGCGCGCGCGCTGCTGCTGGTCGTGCGAGACGTGCGCGCCGCTGGCCGTCACAGTACCGCCACCTACGCCCGGCTGCCGCCTCTGTCCGCCGGGTCATCACCCCGATCCAGATCGCATCAGTAAGTTTCACAAATTCTAAGGCCTTCACCATACTCGGCCAATACATGTTATTGCATATATGGCCGAGTATGGTGAAGGCCTTATTTTGACAGGCCTGTTGGTCTAGTGGTTAGTGACCCTGACTGCTATGCCGGAGGTCGTGGGTTCGATTCCCACCCAGGACAAATGTTTGTGTGATGAGCGCGATCATTTGTTCTGTGTCTGGGTGTAATTTATCTATAATATGTATGTATTTAGAAATATTTAAGTATGTTTATCAGTTGTCTATTACCCATAACACAAGCTCTGCTTAGCTTGGGACTAGACGGCGCTGTGTGATAGTTGTGGAATATTATATTATATTATATTATTATTATATAAATTACTAATAACGGACACACTACGCGGAAGATCGGTCGTTCTGTCGCGGTAGTCATTTTGTCATTCGTCGCGGTAGTCATTTTGCGTTCCGACGCGGAAGATTCGCGACGGAATTTCCACCAAGTGTGTCGAAGGCCTTAGGGCACCACGTCCATGCCCCCACTTACACAAGGAGGCAGGGCACCACCTGCCTCATCTCCAAACTTGTAATGCAAATCCTAGATAGATAGGTACCTAATTGTGTATATATATAAGGTATATTATTGAGGATTTTCGAAATAAACCACAAATTGTTTCTCTGAAAACAAAGATTTGTTTTATTCAACATGCTTTTACAGTATAACAATTATCGTTTAACTAAAATTACACTTTTATCTCACCTGAAAACAAAGAAACGACATTTAAAGTTTAATAATATCGCCTCCTCAATTATATCCCTTTAATTATCTCTCTACAAGTTTTTATAACAATAAAATGCACAAAATAATCTAAACATCATCTGTCATTGAATGATACGTCACCCCGTATCCACAGCTTAAAAATTAAAAAAATGAAATGTCATTTCCAAGGAGGTCATTTCATTACATATATTTGCACGCTATGTTTGGGCGGAATATGCTGAACCAAATATTACTGTAACACCTTATGTAGGTGTAGCGACATCTATGGTGCCACATAAGAACTACGAAGAAAAGTACGAAATCTTGCATCGCGCAATCAAAGTTCTCCGCGCGATTTGAACATATACGACAGCCCGAAATCATCTATCGGGCAGTCGCCCACCAGACCATAACTCCTGTCTGGTCGGAGGATCCTCCCTTTTCAATGGAGGCATGTGGGACTTTACTCTCTGTTCCGCATACCTCCAAATAGGTACCATATTCTAGCAAATAAATACTCGTATTTTGAATGATCTGATTTTGATTTGCATCAAAAAATTTCCAGTATACAATATCGAGATCGTAGAATCTCTCAAGATATTATTCTTTGTAGAGAAGTAATATGATGGGACCCAATACCACGCAAATAATCTAATGTCCGAACGATCCTTGTGCTCCTGATTATTTAAAACAATATTTTAATGTGTTGGGCAGTTCTCATAATCTTAACCTTCGTGCATCCAAAAACATGCTTCTTCATATTCCTTCTCACCGTACTGGCTTTATGTCCAATTCTTACGCTGTTTCCACCATAAAACTCTGGAATGTGCTTCCCCTTGACATCAAAAAAGCTGAAAGTAAATTATCCTTCAAACGTAAAATTCGGAACTACTACTTGAAGTCCTCTCAACCTTAGTTCGGTCTTCGTTCAGTATTGTTATTAAGTTCTCATAGTGATTTCATATTTTTCATAGTATTTATTAGTTTATTATTTTAGCATATATATGTATTTTATTATTATAAATAACTTATTTTATATTGTTCCATTTGAACTATTTGTTATTATGTATTTGTTTATTGTGCAAACCTACCACAGTGTTGTCTTTTTTAACCCAAAGGTTGACTGGTAGAGAATGCCTTGTGCCATTAAGTCCGCCTATGTACCACTATTGTACATGAAGTTTAAATAAATAAATAAATAATGTTTAGACTTAGGGTAACATAATATCTCCATTTCCGTCGACTTGGTCACAGCTATGACACACACACTCATGTTTTTCAGATAGGTATGAAGAAATCCATTGATTTGGCAGTACCCTAACTCCAAGAGCTTCTAATTTGATTGTAATAGTTTAGCGTAAAAGTACATATTTGAAAAAAAAAAAATAGTTTTTCATAGGTCTTTACTGGATTAGTTTTATACAAAATGTTTTGATTTCAATAGAAATCTAAATAATATCCATAAGATATAGGTTACAACGTGCCGTTTTGAAACTGCACAATATTTCAGGAGGTAAAAATTTTTATTATAAGACTTAATTAACAAATAATCACTAGGTATATATATACAAACTTAAAATAATAATATGTACAAACGAGTAAAAAAGGGCAGCAAAAAACGGGGAAAACTCAGAGGGCATCAAAAAATTCGTCCACATCGATGTCAGTGGGAAAAGTGCCCAGAACGCTGGCAGCATTGCCACGCTGGATGGCAATGCTGATTCGTTGACTGAAGAACAGTCCAGCCCATTTTGACTCCATCATTGGTTAGCTGTGAGGTGCCGTGCTTGGCCGATGCAGTAAGCGCCTGGAAAATCACTTGCCCGGACAAGGCGTTGCCCGAAAATCCATCTTCCCAGAGACAGTGGGATGAGCCGCTCTGCAGGTTGGTACGGAATAATCTCATTAATACGTCCACCAATACTGCTGAGCGCGCTCGCCTACTGGCTGTGGGTGAATGGGAGTCGGGCCTTTGGCTACAGGCTTTACCGTCACCTAACATAGGTACTTTGCTAAGTGACACAACCTTCCGGATCGCTACATGCCTGCGTCTAGGTGCTCCTAGTGGAGCTCCACATCGATGTCAGTGTGGCGAAGCAGTCGACCGCCTCGGACACCATGGCCTATCTTGCAGCAGAAGCGCTGGTCGGATAGCACGGCATGCCAGTATTAATGACATCATCCGTCGAGCTCTTGTCACCGCCGGGGTGCCAGCTGTTTTAGAACCCAATGGCTTGGCACGTGACGATGGGAAGAGGCCAGATGGGATGACTATAATGCCTTGGAAATTGGGTAGGCCTTTGGTGTGGGATGCAACATGTGTCGACACCCTTGCGCCATCCCATCTTCTGAGTACGGCGGGCTGTGCTGGGGCGGCTGCTGCAGGTGCAGAAAACCTCAAACGGCGTAAATATAATAACCTCATTGGAAGTTATGTGTTTGAGCCGTTTGGGGTTGAAACTCTAGGGCCATGGGGTCCGAGCGCTCATCGAGTTGTCCGAGATATCAGCAAACAGTTGGTCGACTCTTCGCGTGACCAGAGGGCTGGACTGTTCTTCAGTCAACGAATCAGCATTGCCATCCAGCGTGGCAATGCTGCCAGCGTTCTGGGCACTTTTCCCACTGACATCGATGTGGACGAATTTTTTGATGCCCCCTTTCAGGAGGTTGTAATAAAACACATAAATAATCATATAAAAATACGATACCTGGTCAATAATCAGTAAATACTTGTTATTTTTTTTTTTAATTTTAACCGTTTTTCAGAATAACTCTCTAAATAAACTTCTTAAAAAAACAATCACCGTTGCGATTTATCGCACGCCGTGTCACTGTGTGCGTGAGTGCATCAACCTGTACGAGGCTCCGCCCACTTATTCTACGAAATTAATAATTTAACCTTAGATGTAGATCGAATTCGATGATCATAATGTACATTAATGTCTTAAATTTCGCTATTTAATTACTCACTTTTAAGCATCATTACAATGTGAAAAATTTAAAATTCACGTTTACGTCGCGTCGATAGGTACTTACGCATCAACTGATGAATAAAATGTTAGGCCGAGATCAATAAACTTTATGAGGCGTCCGTGCCTCCGTCCGTAGGTATCACGCAGCGCTCGCGCGCAAGATGTAGGTAGGCAATGGTACATGAACATACTTACCAGACGCAGTTGACGCGCTGTGCCTGTAGGTACTATCATTCTCAAGGCCAGTTTTCGTTTTTATTTGTCGATTAAATTGGTGGATGTGAAATTTCCCTTCCTACTTTTGAATGGGCTGAGGACCGACAAAAATACTTCAAGATAATTTGTACTAGTTACGTAGAAAGGGTTTTTAAGTGTCATCTTGCCTGTTAGGTAGGTATTTTTAGCGTTGTTAAAATTTTTAAATCAACAAGGCAAATTTTCCTGCAAGGCGACAGGCAGGCCTTCGTTGCCGCGACCGTCACCATGCCGGGGAACGCTGAATCGTTGAAACTCGCGGAGTCTTTGCGTAGCAGCCAGCATTACCCTTTGAGATGGACGTTACGCTGTTTCCACTGATAGCATACAAGCGGACTATCTCCACCAACTCTACATTGGAGTATTGGTCTGTCATCTTTCATCACTAGATACCGCAACCGTTAACCGAAGGCGCTGAGGGCGAATATTGCAAGCGCGTGTATGCACACGCCGGCGACATCAATTACACTAAAATTGATCGATTGATCGATGGCCGCGGAGGCGTGGCTAGGGTGTGCCGTGCGGGAGATGATTTGTGCTTTATGAAACTATCGTTGCGTGTATGTGTGTGAAAGCGTGGTTTAAATAATGGTGCGTTTGTGTGTGTGAAAGCGCGGTTATAAGGGAGGTATCAGACTGGCTGCGTTTTAAGAAAGGTAGTTCACACGTACACATACCGATTTCCATAAATAAGAAAAAAAATAAAAAAATTACCTACTCATTTTATTATTGATTCGGGTCGAGAATCACTAACATAATTACCTCCTGAAATTTTTTTGCACCTTTAAAACTGCACCTTGTATGTTTCCAAAATATTTAGACAGTAGATGTGTAACAAGATCATAATCACGCAAAAGCGGTTGTATGGGAATGTATCACATGTTGGTCGCTCTAATCGGTAGCGTGCTTGCCGTCGGCTGTGGAGTGGGGTGGCGGGGGGAGTGGGGCGCGCGCGCTGGCGGCCGTGGCGGGCGCGGCTGGGCTGGCGGCCGTGCTCACGTGCGCCGGCACCTTCTGGCGCCACCGCGCCACGCCCGTCGTCAAGTCTGCGTCACGTGAGCTGTGCGCACTGTTGCTGTGCTCGGCAGCCGTGTGTCACGTCGCAGCGCTGGCGGCCGTGGCGCGCCCTGCCACCGGGCCGTGCGCGCTGGTGCAACTGGCAGCACCGGCGCTTGGCGGCGTGTACGCCGCCGTGCTAGCGCGCACTGTGCGCGTGGCGCGGCTGGTTGCGGCCAGCGAGCGCCGGCCTGCTGCGCGTCCGCGCCTTTTGTCATCGCGCGCCCAGGTGTGGACATGGTTAATGCTGAGTGCGCCGGGGGCGAGTGTGGCGGTGTGGAGTGCGGTGCGTTGGCCAGCTATGCCGCGCCTGCAGCACCCGGGGCGCGCGCGCTCCGTGCTGGCGTGCGGCGGCGAGCTCGCTCCGGCGCAACTGGCGCCGCTGGTGCCGGCGCTGGTGCTGCTGGCGACGTGCGTGGTGCTGGCGGTGCGCACCCGGCGGTTGCCACACAACTTCAACGAGACGCGGTTCGTTGGCGCGGCGGCATACGCCACTTGCGTGATTTGGGTGGCGTTCTTCCCCCTGTACGCGGTGAGCGCGGCGCGCACGGCTACGCTGTGCGCTTGTGTGTCTCTGTCGGCAGGCGCGTGCGTGGCGCTGTCGCTGGGCCCACGCGTGTGGGTGTGTGTGTGCCGCCCGACGCGCAACACTCGCGCGCACTTCCTCACGGCCACCTCTATTCGCTGTCACGTCGGTAGATACCGACCGGGGCGGGAAGCGAGCGCAGGCATGAGCCAAGGAACGGAGATAGCGCAGCGCGACGTGGCTTGCCAAACGGCTCGCGCGGCGGCAACGCGATGCGCAGCAGCGGGCGCGTGCGCGCGCGTCGTGCGCACGACGCACGCGGACTCCTCGGACGTGCTCATCGTGCTGCTGCACCACCAGCACGAGCTGCCCGACTCGCTGCCAGCGACAGGCAGCTCTGAGTGACTAGAATCGTTACGCTTATTAGTACTTTATTTATAGTTTTTTGAAATCCGCCCCTAAGACGACCCACTGACCGTTTTTCGGAAAGATTTGGTAGATTTTAAGACCCCCGCTCCGCACTAGCGCATCTTACCCTTTGTATTAGAATGATGCAATAAACAAACAGTGTGCAACGATCTGTCTAGTTTGCTTGACGCGTACGACTTACCCCTTTCCCTTCTACTTACTACTACGTAAAACAGCTGATTTGGTTTAGAGTATCATTTAAGCTATCGCCAATTTAATTAGTTTTGTGTTTCTTAAATATAGAATATCGTTTATTTAATAAAAGTGGCACATTTAAATAAAATACAAAAAACAATTTTAACGCATATATTGCATTTGTGTCCTGAACTAGGTTGGACCGGTATTTCAGGCTAAAAAGTACAAATAACCTTAAGTAATAAATTAACAATTATTAAATTCACTATACTAAATTACATACATTTATTTTAACTAAGAGCAAAACATCTTTTATTTGCATACTATTAGGAGATCTTCTGTCTCTCCGTAAGAGATGCTGAGTAAGTATTGTACAATAATCTTTTTACAGCTATAATAATTTAATTCGTACAAACCTTATTTTCTGTTTAATCTATTGTACAGAAATGGGCCTAAAAATGTGAAAAACCTTTTTACAAAGACATATTTTGAAAAAGGTATTGGAATTGCATACAATATCATTCCTTCTCTTACTAGTAACTTCAGGGTCGTAGGAAAGCATGTTGTGTTGTTTTAATACCAGACGCATGATGAAAAGCTGGCGAACAGTCAGTACGTTGCAGGACTTATATAGCAAATCTGTGGGATAGAGGAATGGATGAAAATTGGCTACTTTTAAAATGGCTCTCTGAGCTCTTTCAAGAGGTAACAAATAAGTTTTTGGTGCTCCACCCCACGTGGATATTACAATATTGAATTACAGATTGTCCGAGTGCCAAATAAACTTGGGTGATCAGTTTTGAGTTTGCAATTGCTCGCAATTTTTAAAAAATAAGGTTAATTTTCGCACTCTTTTAACTTAAGTTTCAATATGTGGTTTAAATGAGAGTGTTTTGTCAATTATAACCGCGAGATATTTAATGTCGCATGTTTTGAGGATAAAAGGACAATTGCATGTACTGACTGAGCGGAATCCACATTTGTGGGCATAAAGATGAGAATTATTAGTGTTAGATTGAAGGTCGTGCATGGAAAAGTGATTATATTTAGTCTTGTCAGCATTTAATGTTAGTAAATTGCTTTGAAGCCAATTAGTCACACTGTTTAAACCTAATTGAGCATATTCGTATAATTCATTGCTCTGTCGTCAGCATAAGAAATAATTTTGCCTTGTTTAATGTTCAAATCACATAAATCATTAATATAAATCAAGAAGAGGGCTGGGCCCAGTATGCTTCCCTGGGGAACACCAAAACTAGTGTTTTTTTGTTCATCGCTCATGATATTGTCAATCCTAACACATTGGTATCGATCGTCTAGTCGACTAAAAATTTTAGCGGTGTTCCCCTAATTCCCATGGCCTCTGACTTGTTTAGGAGTATAGAAAAAGATACAGTATCGAAGGCCTTCGCGAGGTCAAGGAAGACCCCTAGGTTCTGGGTCTGATTTCCTTTAGCAAGTTCCACGGAGACATGATCGGTCAAGTTGTGCACCGCATCGGCTGTGGATAACTTGTCACGAAAACCAAATTGCGAAGATGATAGCAAATTATTTTTCTCTAAATAGTTAACTAGTCTGCTGTTAACAATTTTCTCTAGTATTTTAGATATAGATGGAAGTATCGAAATTGGCCTATAATTATTAACTAAGTCTTTGTTGCCGGATTTAAAGATGGGGACTACAACTGCTTTTTTCAAGCATTTAGGGAAAATACCTTCAGAAAAACAGAGACGAAATATATGCGTTAAGGGAGGTACCAGAATATGCTTAAATTGTTTAAGGATCTTACTGCTAATATTATCCCAGCCCACCGCACAGTCATCCTTGAGAGCACAAATCTTCCGTGTAATTTCGTCTTCGTCAGTGTCTAGCAAGGTTCCCTATCCATTTGCATAAAATAAGACCTAATATACCTTAGCATAATTTTGTTTGGCATAATTATATTTTCGCATAATATAATTATGCATAACAGCTTACGCATAATTTTTTTATGCATAATTTCTTTAACCATAATAATGATTAAGCATAATATTCTAAAGCATAAATTTATTAAGCATAAAGTTCTAAAGCATAACTTTTTTTTCGCTGTAGGAAGCATGAAGCAAGCAAGCATACAGCATGCAAGCAAGCATGCAAGCAAGCATGCAGCAAACAAGCAAGCATGCAGCATTCAAGCGAGCATGCAACATGCAGCAGGCAGGGTTTCTGTCACGGCTCCGGCGTTGCGGGCCTCCAGCGTCCCCGCGCGTGCTAATCGTCGCAGACAGCTTTCGATCACCACCGCAGCTTCGGCTTGTTGGCCGGCTTCGCCGGCCAGCCTCAGCCGCGGCGGCTCGCTCGCAGCCGCCTGCTCCTCAGCCCGCGGGCTGCCTCGCCCCTACGCGCCTACGCGATTTTAAATTACACTCTAGGGGTAGGACAAACAAGACTACGTGGAGACGGTTTTGCAGCAATTCGGTTCTGTCACTAACTTTTGTTGCACAGCATATTAAATTTTTACCAACAATATTATTTAATTGTTACAGAAACTATAGCAAATTGGTTTAATAATAATAGTCATTAGGCCTACTGTATTGGAGTGATGTAGGCAAAATAAAAGAGAACTATTCAATGCGACGATTCGTGTAATAATGTCATAATTTAGTGTGTGCAGTTACAAATATAAGGTTAGGCGAGCTGCACACTAAACCTCCCCTTTTTTTTTTAAAAAAAAAGATATAATTACATTATGTTTTTTTTACATTATGATTAAGTTCTGCACATGTCGGGCACAAGGCTGGGCCTGGTCCAAGAGATCAAGCTGCTAGGTCTCATTATTGACGCCAAACTCACTTTTAATGCACACGTGTCTGCAATCTGTAAAAAGGCTACAGACATCTATAAACAACTCGCATGTGCAGCGAAGGTGACGTGGGGTCTCAATAGAGAGATAATCAGGACGATTTACGTGTCAGTGATAGAGCCCATCGTGATGTATGCAGCGAGTGCGTGGGCCCCGGCGGCTGAGAAACTGATGACACGAAATCAGTTTGATTCGCTACAGCGAGGTTTCGCGCAGAAGATCTGCAAGGCATACCACACGGTGTCTCTGACATCGGCACTGGTTCTGTCAGGCCAACTCCCATTAGATCTCCGTGTGATTGAGGCGGCAACCCTCTACAAGATCAAGAAGGGCCATTCCCGAGAGTTCCTACCACCGGGCCGTGAGCTGGAACGGAATATAAATTATTTAAATCACCCTCATCCAGCGCGACTCACAACAACCGAGTACGCACGCCTAGAAGACTGGAATCCCGAAACCTTAGAGACTCACAAAGTTACCGGCCCCCAAATCTACACTGACGGCAGCAAGATAGAGGGGAAAGTTGGAGCTGCCCTAACTTGGTGGGAAGGAGAAAAGGAGTCCATGTCCAGCACTTTTGGCTTGGAACCTTACAATACTGACTTCCAATCTGAAATGTATGCACTCTTTCGAGCTGTCAGGTTGGCAAGAGAATCTAAAGCGGCCTCCATAAGCATACTGAGTGACTCAAGGTCGTCGCTCGACCTGCTGAGGAGACCGTCTGTTACTCACCACCTGGCACTTCAAATAAAGAGTTTCATTCGAGAAATCAGAGAGGAGGGCAGAAAAGTGAGGCTTTTCTGGCTCAGGGCCCACGTGGGAACTGCCGGGAATGAGCGAGCAGATGAGCTGGCAAAGGAGGCAGCCCTAACAAAGGAGACAGCGGACTATAACAAAGTCCCCGTATCATACGTGAGAAGGAAGATACGGGAGGGGACCGTAAAGAAGTGGCAAGCGAGGTATTAGTCCTCGAGTACAGGAGCGGTAACAAAGGTGTTCTTTCCAGACGTCATAGCGGCGAAAAGAATCCTTAGGGACACAACCCTAACACCGGCCCATACTCAAATCTTGACGGGACACGGAGGTTTTGCAGCTTACCTCCACCGCTTCCACCTCAAGGACAGTCCCTCGTGCGTCTGCGACCAGAGCTGCAGCCTTGAACGAATGGAACTGGAGCGGAAAACAGGGCTTCAGTTAAATCAATCCTCACTCCACAACTTTATGGAGAAGCCAGCTTCGAGGACTCCATTCTTAGCATTCGCGAGTAGAGTTGCCTTAACCGCAGCGGGGCCGAACAAATCAGATGCCCCCGCACGAAGTCGAGTCTGGCTACCATCTACTCGTACCCCCACCACAAACACAAACACAACACCTACACTAAATACACAACATCCACTACCCACAACTACACGGCCAAGTACAAACACAACATCAACAACAATTACTCAAAACCTAACACTTTCAGTTACACATCAAAGCACAAATACACAACCAGCATCAGTGACAGCGCCACCGGTACCAACAACAGGGACAAATCAACAGACGATCCTAACCGACATGCCAGTAACACACTTCCTGGTATGCGGTAGAGACGGAGTCCCCGGTATCAGACTTCGAGGGGTCGCCCTGTTCATGAACAGGGAATCAGAGACGCTGGGCATAAGTTTCTGCATTGGTTCAAGCCGCACTGGAGCCCGAATTACAATTTCACCGGGCCTAGCTGCCCTGATCAACGGGAGCACATTAAAAACGAGCATCAAAGGAAGTAAGTACTCCGCGCTGCAGCAGGTGGAGATAGCCGCTCACAAGTGCCGTTTAGTGCGATTCAAAGGAAAGACAATCGCACTACTCGAGTGGAGAGCGGAGACCCCATTTGCCCAAGCCAGCTCGCTGCTCCAAAAGATTAGGGAAGCAGGTGAAAATACGTGCATAGCACCCCGCACGATCAGCATCGATGCTATGGTGGTCGGTGGAGAAAGAGGAGACATCGCAGACCGTTTCGGCTGTCTTAAAGCCTCAGAACTGCATGAGGTCGTGGTCTATGAGGACAGGGGGGAAACTCTAAGCTTCCTCAAAGCCCCCCGAGACCACACAGGCAGCACGATGAGCTCCACTAAGAACCCGATCGCCCTGAGCGGAGCTGAGAGGGCTCAGCAGAAGTTAACGGCAGAAAAAGAAAAGAGGGACAAAGGCGGAAACTTTAGCCCAGAGGACCGAACCCGGTCCAAAACCCGTCTCAAAGCAATAGGCAACTTCCTCAGCGCACTGCTCCCGAGTACCAGCCGTACATCACCATCAGAGCGGCAAGAGTCAGCGGTCATGAGGTTTTTCAAACCGAAACCAAGAGAAACACCAGCACCAGCTTAGGTTAGGTTTTTTTTTTTTATTTTTTTTTTTTTTTCGTACATATTTTACCGCAGACATGGTAGTCCGCGCAATTGTTAATACATATTTTTCATTTTGTTTACAGATTATTTTTCATTGTCGTGCCCTCATCTTGGACAAATATTTACTTAAAATGTAAGCTTAAAAACTAAGGTTAAAAACTACGCGAGTCCACCTCACTCTTTCTTTTTTTTTTTTTTTTTTTTTGTTTGTTATAAGTATTCTACATATTTTTTTTATTTTTTTTTATTATTCTTTATATTTCGTTTGTTATATTTTGTATTATAATATGTTTCTTAATGGCTAGTTTCACAATTATACAAATCGCTTAAGCTTTATAGTACTAAATTACTATACAAATTAAAAAGTACATTTTACATGTTACACATGACTATACATTTAAGTTTTGTAGGTAGAATTGGGGTATTAGGTTTCTATTTATTTGCTACCTAGAGTCTTCACTAACTCCATCAGGGCTTTTACGACTGCGATGTCTCGATGCTGCATGGCCGTCTTAAGGTTGTATTCGACGACCATTTTAGAAGGCGCATCCATCGCTTTCCGGGCAAAACGGCCCGTGGCATCGTCGGCGTCGTCGGTGTAATACACACAGCTGACTGTGTGTCTCGACACTGCGACAACTGCGTGGGAGATACTGTCATGGATCTGGAGCCTCCTTGACTTGGTGTTAATTATAATAACGCTGTCGCAGGTCAGCCCCTGAGCTGCGTGGATGGTGAGAATGCGCGACCCTTCGCCAGACCCATAGCCTTGGTCAGCAAGAGAGGCTCTCTCTTCCTGCGTATGGACCAAGAATAAGGTGTTGTGGGCGGTTTTCGGTATGCGCGCTCCTGTGAACCTTTCCACTTTCAGAGAGTGGACCTGTGACAGCGACGTCTTGGAGGAGTATATACCGGGGTATATCTCACTCAGGGTCAGGGCTATGTCCATTGGGTTCCGATGCGTACAGAGCAACTCCTGGGTGATGCTAGCCACCAAATTCGGACGGGTGTACCTTAACTCAAATAAGTTCTCCCTGTCCAAAAATGGTAGCTGATTCACGTCTCCGATGAGAACGACGTCGCTCGCTCCAGACAACTTCACTGCCATGACTATGGCCCCAAAATGGTTCATGAGGGCTTCGTCAACCGTAAGGCGACGGCATTTCTCCTCTGGTCTGAACCCGTTGGCTAAAATTGAGGCCATAGTGCGCACCTTTGCCTTAACACGATCTCCTAATCGGTGCGCCAGCTTCTCTCTGAGATCTTTAGCAGCTTCGGTTGTTGTGGTCACTATGATATCGCTCTCCTCGTCAAAGTGGTTCACTATCCAGGTTGTCTTTCCGCACCCTGGGACCCCGTTTACCCACCTGATACTGGGTACCAGTGTGCTTCCGAAGCTGGCGAAACACAGGCCCCCGAAATGGATTGTGCCATTTCGAGGATCCTGTCGTCCAGCATAATTTTGGTACACTTGGCGGTAACCACTATCGGGTCGTCTGCGGCGTGTTCGGAATGTAGCTTTCCCTGAGCGCTCCGTTTCCTCCACGTCCAGGGTCACAAAGCCACTCTTAGCACTATAAGCTGCCATGTACGACCCTGTCATTTCACCAGCAATGACCTGGGATTTGACGTTGTCGTACACGGCTGCTTCTGCTTCCCCGAGCAAAACCCTTAACAGACCCTCATTTTTCCAATGGAAGGTCTGCAGAATCTTTCTACAAGTCGCGAGGTTTACCTCTCTGGTTGCCCTCACGACTGCTATATACTCGAGGAATGCGCTGTGTATGTGGTCCGTGATACCCGAGTTTACAGCGAGGGTCGGTGGGCTGACTTGCCCTTTGTCGGCTCTGGTCGGTCCACACCGACACTGCGGCTCCGACCTTGCCCTCAATCTTGCTGCCGTCTGTAAATATTCGCACCGCATAATCGCGGTGCTCATTGTAATGTTCCTCGTCTACCAGGCATCGCAGTGCAATAGCCCTCTGCTCAGCCGGATGCGGCATCTCTAGTGCCGATACCACCCGCTCGATCTCCCGGTCTCCCAGCGCTGGATGAGGTACCCCTCTCTTGGCCTCGTACAGCGAGGCTGCCTCCTTAATCCGGAGGTCAAGAGGGAGTATCCCAGCCAGCACCAGTGCTGAGTGTAGGGAGACCGTGCGGTAGGCTCGGCACAGCTTTTGCGCGAAGCTCCTCTGGACGGCGTTCAGCTTCTTCTGCAACCCGACTTTGTTTGCGGCCGGCGACCACGCGCTCGCCGCGTACAGGATGATAGGCTCCACTGCAGCCGTATAGATGCAGCGGATTACCTCTGGATGGAGACCCCAGCTGACCCTAGCTGCCCGCGACAGCTGTTTATATATGCCGACGGCTCGGGAACAGACGTTTGCGACGTGAGTGTTAAAAGTCAACTTGTGGTCGATGGTGAGACCTAGCAGTTTGATTTCCTCAGACATGCCAATGTCTACCCCACCCATCCGGAGACATGGGGTGTCATGCTTCAGTTTGCGCGTGACCAGCATTGCTTTGGTCTTATGCGGCGCAAACCGAAGCTTGTTCGAGACACCCCATGCTCGCACGTACTCGAGGGCGACATTGGCATCCCTCTGGATTTCAAGAGCCGTCTCACCATCGAACACAAGGACAATGTCGTCAGCAAACGCCTGGCAATAGACCCCCATTTCCTCCAGAGCTTTTAAAAGTGGATCTAGCACAAGGTTCCAAAATATGGGACCACTGATTGACCCCTGGACGCATCCCTTCTCGGTCCTGGATTCGTACTCCACTCCCGCATATCTGACCTTCACCACCCTCTCGGACAAGTAGCTGTCTATGACCCGCCTCAAGTTTACAGGACACTTTTCCTCAGCCAGTCGGACTCGTATGGCTGGCCACCATGCGCTATCGAAGGCCCCCTCAATATCCAGGGACACAATCGTGACAAGCCTCTTTGCGTTGAGTCCGTCACGAATGTGCCCCATCAGCGTATAGAGGGAGTCTTCGGTGCTTCGCTGGGGCATGAATCCGTACTGGCGAGTACTCATCCTGGGTAGCAGATAAAACTTGAGTCGGGCCACGAGCAGCTT
Organism: Mythimna ferrago; assembly: GCA_910589285.2. Taxonomy (NCBI): domain Eukaryota; kingdom Metazoa; phylum Arthropoda; class Insecta; order Lepidoptera; family Noctuidae; genus Mythimna; species Mythimna ferrago. Next base: position 28,468,826 of record OU342684.1, read on the forward strand.
CTCGAAGACCTTGCCGAGAACAGGCAAAAGCCCAATTGGCCTGTATGATTTTGGGGTGGTGTAGTCGTCTTTAGCGGGCTTGCGGAGCACGACGACAGTTGCCTCTTTCCAGGACCGCGGAAAGTATCCATGCGCCAGGCACTTGTTTACCAAGCGCAGAACTAAGTCTGGGTCTTGACGGATCGTGTGGCCCCATATGTCCGCCGTCAGACCGTCGGAACCGGGGGCTTTTTTGGGGTTGAACGAGGAGACAGCTCGCTCCAGCTCGTCGAGTGTGAAGGGAGGGTCCGAAGGTTCAGCTTCGTACCCCCCGTTCACCTCTCCAGCTCGTTGCCGCACACGTTTGTGCTCCTCGTTATCCCCCTCCGAACGGTCCTCTGGGTAGAACACCTGTGCCAGATACCTCGCCGAGGCCTCTGGGTCTAGAGTCCGGCCGTCCCTTACCATCGGCAAATCCTCCTCTCTCTTCTCCGTCCTACGGATCACCCGGTAAATACCTTCCCACAAGCCTTCCCTGTCCTGCTTCTCGCAGAACCCCTTCCAGCTCTCGATTTTAGCTTGGACTACTGCACGCTCGTACTCTTCCTTCTGTTTCAGGTACTCCTCAACAACCTTTGGTGTACGAACTGGCGCTGCACAGCGGATCCTCCGCTTTTCAGTGACCACTAGCCTCTTCAGACGAGTCGAGTTCATCAGACCACCACGGCACGGTTATCCTCTCTTTGGTCTTCTTTTTGGGTATCACGGATGTACAGGCGTCTTGCACTGCCGTTGTAAGTCCCTCGACTACCAGGTCTATTTTGTCCCTGCTGTCGATTTGATCGAACAGACTTACGGTCAAATTGTTGCTTTGCATAATTTGGCGCAGTTTCTTACGAAACTGCGTCCAATTTGCTTTCTTGGTGTTGTAGATCCTGGTAGTCCGGTTAACCGTGATACCCAAAGACTTCTCGAGGTGTATACTAAACTCAATGCCGTTGTGGTCCGACCCTGTCAAGTCGTCAACGACTCGCCAGCCGTCGGTCACCGTCAGCATATCCGCCGTGCAGGCTGTGACATCGGCGCAGCTCGTGTAACGTCTGTCACCACGAACTACGTCGAAGGTTGGAGTTTCCCCTCTGTTGAGTACCTGCAGTCCAAGCTGGTCGAGAGCTCCCAGCATCTCGTCGCCTCTGCTGTTGGTCTCACTGCTGCCCCACCAGATACTCCAGGCGTTTGCGTCTCCTCCCATGATGAGCCTATGCGGGCCGGTCTCGCTTTCCACCTTTTTGAGGCTGTCCAGGTATGGCCCTAGGGGCTGGTCCGGTTCGAAGTAGAACAAGACCAGAGTTAGTCTCCAGGCACCAGTTTGGATCCCCACCACGACGATGTTGTCCGTGGTGAGTTCTGGGTACTGTCGTACGGTCAGTTTTGGGTCAAAGACGGCTATGGCCGCTTTGACAGTCCCTTCTCCTTGCCTGGTGCTCTGGAAGATTCGGACACCTCTGGTCCCGCTCATCCTCTTCACACTGCCCACGTAGGGTTCCTGGATCAGCGCTGCGGTGGCTTTGCGCTTCTCGGCCTCAAGCATAAGCTCTTGGGTCGCCAACTTCTTCCTTTGGAGATTTGCCTGGAGCATCTTGTACGGCATCGTGTTTGCTGGGACCACCTTAGCAATAGGCCACGGACGCTCGTGCCAGCCTGTCCCACCTGACTCGAACAGGACACTCAGGGTTAAAGGCGTTGTGATCTGTTCTCTCCATCTTCGCCTTGACGCAGTTGGGGCACTTAGGTGTTTCCGCCTTTAGCCACTGGGCACATTCTGCTCGTAGGTGCTGGCCTTCACAGTGGCTGCATGAGTCGGCCGGTTCTTTACAGAGCCGCCGACTATGTCCATAGCCCAAGCACCTAGTGCACTGCACCAGTGCGACTGGTCATCGACGAAGACGGTCTGGAGATCGATGCGCGCTCTTCCCTTCTCGAGCATCCTGTTCCAGACAGCCGGAGACGTGCTGACAACGACGTTGCTGGTTTGGGGGTTCCGCGAGTTCCTCTTGAATTTAACCGTCATTCGATCCTCCCCATTGTCGAGACCGCGAAAGACGTCCCGGTTTTGGTTCCGTAGCGCCTCCAGCAGTTCCTCATCGGAGTGTATGCGGAGGACGCCACGGAACACTAGTAGCGGGTCCTTGTTCTTCACGTCCTCGACAACGAGGTGGTCTCCTGACTTCTCTATCCTTTCCCTAACTCTCTTCCTATCTTCCGCCGACCTACAGCCCATAATAATTTTTCGGTCTTTGGCCTTTCTTACGCTCTCTATTTCGATTCCTCCCTCTTTGGCTTTAACCGCCTCTCTTATTTTCTTTATGACGTCCTCCCCCGAATCCCCCTCGTCTTTTGACGTCACCACTATCGAGTGCAGCGCGGTCCTGCCTGGGGTCTGCCTTTTCGGTGGACCCGCCGCCACACTCGCGTAGGTAGCCGTCTTCTCCAGTAGTTCCCCCTGCCTCTCCATCGCTCGCTGCAGCTTTTCCATCTTCTCGCTGCTCTCCTTCACCAGCGCGCTATGCTCCGCTAGTGAAGCGAGCAGCGAGTTAACTTCTGGAAGGCTCTTGGATGCTTCTGGTGGAAGTGTGGCCTTAGTGGCCTCCTCCCTTGTCAGTTCAGCCCCCATCACTTGTACAGCAGCCGCCGCCCCCTCCTTCACGAGCTGGTACAGCCGTTCCACCGACTGCGTGATACCGGCTTTCAAGTCTGCCCTCAAATTGCGCGAATCGCCAAGGTGCGACTTCGCGCGCAGAAGGCAGTTGCGAGCCTCGGTCACCCGATCGGTGGGTTTGCTCGGTTGCAGCTGGCTGGTCCCCGGTGACGCTCCCTGTGTCTCGGTAGAAGTGCGGCGCGCCACCGCCTTGCCGTCCGGCTGGGAAGCGGCGCGCTTTGTGGCCTTCTGGGAAGCCGTCACCGTCGGGGCAGCTTTCTTTAGTGGGTTCGCGGCGGCTGACGGGAGAGGCTGAGATTCAGCAATTTTCCCGTTTTCCCACTCGCCAATGCTTCGCCTCACACTAGAGGCCTGAGTTGAAGCACTGGGAGGGGAAACCTCCCCCTCGAAGGTGATAGAGAGCGCCGCGTTCGATGGAGAGACTTGGGGACCCTTGGAACCCTTCTTGGCTGGGGTCCGAGAGAGGAACATGGTAAGGGAGTAAAAAATTTAATATTAAAAAATTAAATCCTAAATTTGAAATAAATAAATAATATATACTAATAATTATGGTAAAAGTCTAAAATAATGTACTGATCCCTGTAAAGAGGGGATCAGTAAGTCACGTCAATTATTTGTCCTCAATAAAGGTGTCAATATTAAATAAAATTAATTCCTCAATAAAAGGAGTCAAGAAAATATATTATAGTACCTCAATAAAGGCTACTGTCGAAGACGCAAGTATATATATTTGAAGGCCTTGTTACCCCCGATAACTTAAGGACATAAAAATAATTTGGTAAACCTACACCTTAAAATAAAGGGTGGGTGGGCGTTCGGAAAATTTGAAGTTTTTGCGGTTTTTTACTGTCGGGTATAAAATTTTCCTATGGGATGCAAATTTTTTAGGGTCGGGGCGCACAGGCGACGCGCTGGCCCGTGTTTTGAGACTACTTTGGTCACGATCGGACCACAAAAGCGGGAGTTATTATCAGATAAGTGTCAATTTTTTAATAAAAAAAGTCAATATTTTGCGAAAATCGAAAAATTTTCTTCTAGGAAATGTCTAATCTGATTTTTTTCTTGCAGGAATCCTGTAGGGCGAGCAGAGGCGCGTACGACGGCACCCTCAGAACCGACCTACGTCAACCAGGGATCGAGATATAAAATTTTGAAGAAATGAAAATTTGGAAAAATGGTTTTTCTTGAATAAAAAGTTTCCCTGTGAAAATCTTTGAATTATTTTACCAGGATCGTATAGGTCTCGCAGAGACGCGTCCAAAAACGTATAATAGTACCCTGTAGCTAGTATATATAGGTTACGAATCAGATCTGGTTAGGTTAGGTTAGGTTTTTTTTTTTTTTTTTTTTTTTTTTTTTTTTTTTTTTTTTTTAATTTCGCACACGCCACTCCCTGCCCTGAACAGGGTCGTTATAAAATCATATCATTATTTGTTTTCAACTCTGAAAATTGTATTAAGTTTTATTTTATGAATGTTATTGTTATGTTTCTGATTTTCTTTTTAATTTTTGCCATGTTTTAACTTTGTCTGGTATGTTTTTATTGTTTTTCATTCCTTATGTAAATATTTTCGTTATATTTTATGTTTTAGTTAGTTTTATGTTATATGTTTTATGCTACGTTTAATATTTCATTTATTATTTTATATTTAGATTTATAATATTAGATACTGTAATATATTATATATATTATGTAATTTAAATAGCTGTATATTTATTTGTTCCATTCTTAATTTCTTCTTCCTTTACTCAAGGGTTGCGCAAACGCTTGGATTCTCCCAATATTTTGCGCTTGCTTGGGGCCTTTCTTCAATTTTTAGCTTTCCGTCCATCTTTTTATTAATATATAGTTTATTTTATACGAGTAAGTGTAAATAATATATATGTTGTAAGTCATGTATCATATTTTATCGTGTTTATCTTATTTATTTCTTTTTACTACGACCTCTGCTACTTCCTTTGCATATTTTAGAAATATATTTCGGGTTTTTCTGTCAGCCATAATTCCTTTCAATGTATCTATGCCGATCTTCGTTCCCATTTCCTGCTCACTATCATATCTCGCTCGACTGAAAATCGGGCAGTCGAGCAAGATATGTAGGGCGGATTCCTCGACCCCAGGGGCACAGGCGCACGATGGGTTCTCCTTGCACTTGAATCTGGTCAGATACTCGGAGAACCCACCGTGCCCCGTCAGTATCTGTGTCGTGATACAGTCCAGCGCAATTTTCTTTATAATTCGGTACCCCTCGATGGCGTCCGGAAAGAAGGCTTTAGTCGTCTCGGCAGTCGTCCCTGACTGATACCTCCGGTTCCACTCGCCAAGAGACTCCCGTCTGATTTGTCCCTTGACGAATGAGACCGGGCACTTATCATAGTCAGGGGCGCGTTTTAACGAGAGGGCAGCCATTTTTGCCAGGCAGTCGGCGCGTTCGTTGCCCGCAAGCCCCGCGTGGGCCTTCAACCAGAAAAAGGACACAGTTTTGTTCTGGTCAAAGGCCGTCCGGAGGTTTTTGCGGGCCTCGACAGCCAGGGGGTGCAGGGAGCCATTATTTACAACCGTATCCAGCGCAGACCTAGAGTCGCTGTAAATTGCGAAGCTCTGCTGAGCACCTCGAACAATGTCTCCCGTGGCTCTGCATACGGCCAGGAGTTCCGCCTGATAGACGGTGCCGTAAGATGGCAGCTTAAGCTTGACGGCCTTGGTTTCGGCCGCGCCTTCCCAGTAAGATATTGCGGCCCCCACCTTGCCGTCAATCTTACTGCCATCTGTGTACATTTTGACGGCAAAGTCGCTATTGGCGTTTAGCTCTTCTTCGTCTATCAGGCTCTTGAACTCCAGGTGCATATGCGCAGCCGGGTGTCCATTCTCGGTGTGCCCTGCTCTCCGCTCGACCTCCCTGCCCGCCAAGTCTGGTCGGGGCACTCCCCTCTTTGCTTCGTAAAGGGCAGCTGCCTCAAGAAGCAACGCTGCGTTCAGGGAGACCGTGCGATAGGCTTTGCAGAGCTTCTGTGCGAATCCACGCTGGATGGCGTTAAGTTGTTTCTTAGCTCCCAGTTTCCCCACTGCCGGCGCCCAGGCGCTCGCCGCGTACATAATCACTGGTTCTATGACTGCATTATAAATTATCCTAATGACATCTGCGTTGAGGCCCCAGCTGATCTTGGCCGCCCTCGACAGCTGCCCGTATATACTAACTACTTTCTTGCATACATTATAAATATGCTTGTTAACTGTCAGGCAGCTGTCGATGGTTAGGCCCAAGATTTTTATTTCTTTAGTCATGCCGATACTGACCCCGCCCATGCTCAGGAGCGGTTCGTCGTATTTGAGCTTTCGCGTCACCACCATTGCTTGTGTTTTGTGGGGCGCGAACTTAAGCTTATTTTTAACTCCCCACTCCCCAACATAGGCGAGGGCAGCATTGGCCTGTCCTTGGACCTCCAACGCAGTGTCCCCGTCGATAACCAGGACTATGTCGTCGGCGAACGCCTGGCAATAGATGCCCCTAGCAGTCAGCTCCTTCAGCAGAGGGTCAAGGATGAGGTTCCATAGAATGGGACCTCCTATGGAGCCCTGGACACACCCCTTGGTTGTATTTGTGGAGTGTGTCTCCCCACCGTACCTCACCTCGACCCTCCTATCCTGAAGGTAGCTGCCGATAATTTGCCGTATATTTGCGGGACAACCCTCCTCTCTTAGCCTGACCTTTATGGCCGGCCACCATGCGCTATCGAAGGCTCCCTCTATGTCCAATGAGATCACAGTTATTAGCTTTTTAAGCTTAAGCTTGCCTCTTATGTGTCCCATTAGGTCATAGAGGGAGTCCTCGGTGCTCCTTTGGGGTACGAAACCATACTGGCGGGCGCTCATATTGGGGAGGAGGTGCCATTTTAGCCTCCCCACGATCATTTTTTCGAGCACCTTGCCTAAGACCGGGAGCAGGCCGATTGGCCTGTAGGACTTTGGCTGGAAGTAGTCCTCTTTAGCGGGCTTTCGCAGGACAACGACGGCCGCTTCTTTCCAGGGCCTTGGGAAGTGGCCCAACTGCAAACACTTATTTGTGATGGCCAGGAAAGTCCCTGGGTCCTGCGAGACCACTCGCGCGCAGATGTCTGCCGTGAAACCATCCGCACCCGGGGCCTTTTTTGGGTTAAAGCTTTCCACGGCCACTCTCAGCTCCTGTTCCGTGAACGGGGGGTCATGGTTCTCATCATGTTCCGCGCTCACGGACTCAGCTTGCTGTCGAGTGGCCTGGTGGTAAGCATTGTCCTCACTTTCACGGTCCTCCGGGTAGAATGTTTCAGCGAGCAGTCTCGTCGACTCCTTCAGGCTCAGGAACTTTCCATTACACTTTAAGGGGACGTCTTCGTGCCTTTTCGACGTGCGGCCGATCACCCTGTAAATACCTTCCCAAAGCCCTTCCCTGTCCTGTTTCCCGCAAAACTCTTTCCAGCTTTTAGTCTGGGCCTCCCTAGTCCTAGCAAAGTACTCTGTCTTCGCCTGCAGGTACCTGTCTATCACCCCTGCCTTCCGGGAGGGGGCCGCGCAGCGTATACGTCTCTTCCTGGTGGCAACTTCCTTCTTCAGGGTGGCCAATTCGTCGGACCACCACGGCAAGGTGAGTTTGGTGTGTGTCTTTAAGCGTGGAATATGTTCTGTGCATGCTTTGTGTATATTGTTTGTGAATGTGTTTATTGTGTCTTCGAGTTGTTGAGTGTTGCTGATAGTTGTTACTTCCGACGGGCTGATTTGAAATTCCGCATTTAACTGCGCCAGTTTCCCACAAAACTGACTCCAGTTAGCCTTCTTCGTGTTATACAGCCTCGTCGTCCGTTGTGTGTGTGTGGTCTCACCTTTCTTCAATTTTATATTGAAGGTTATGCCGTTGTGGTCCGAGTTTATCAGACTCTGATCCACCTTCCAGTTGTCCACCAGGTCGAGTAAGTCCGTTGTGCACGTGGTAATATCAACATGACTTGCAAACGTTCTCCCCCCCCGTACGGTTTCGAAGGTAGGGGTGTCACCGACATTAAGCACCTGCATGCTGAAATGATCGAGAGCGCCCACCAGGCTCTCTCCCCTGGGATCTGTTGCCCCACTACCCCACCAGACGCTTTTGGCGTTAGAGTCCCCCCCGATCAGGAGTCTCGTTGAGTTGGCTGTCGCTATTTTCGTAAGCTGCTCCTGGTATGGCTCTATAGGCTTATCTGGCTCGAAGTAGAAGGAGGCCAGCGTGATTTCCCAGGCAGCCGTGCGAATTTTTACGACCACGATGTTATTGGTCGTGTATTCTGGGCACTGTATCACGTCTATGTCACTATTAAAGACGGCGATTGCTGCTTTTACAGTGCCCTGCGCACGGCTGGTGTTCTGGAAAATTCTGGCCCCCCTATACTGCTTGAGCACACCGATGTTGCCTACGTATGGCTCCTGGAGCAGCGCAATCGAAATTTTGCGACTGGCGGCCTCAAGCATGAGCTCGTCCGTAGCCAGTCGCATTCTTTGCAAGTTTGCCTGGACGAACCCATGCCTCTTAACCTCTTCACGGGGGAGTGCTCCAGTAATATTGACCGCGGTGGCGCCCTCAGCAATACGCGACGGTAGACCGTGCTATTGCGTCCCACCGCCTGCGTAACGGGCAGTCCGTGCTAAACCCATTGTGTCCTAAGTTGTCATAACCCGCCCTTTTACAATAACAGCATCTGGGAGGCTCCCCAGCCAGACGCGTTGGGCATTCCGCTCTTAGGTGAGTGTCGCCGCAATGTGAGCACAGGTCATCACTCCCGGTACACTGCTTTCTGCCATGGCCAAAACCAAGGCATTTCGTGCACTGCACAAGGGGGGTTTGATCAAACACCCTCACCCTTTGCAGATCTATGTGTGCACGGCCTGCCCTGGTCAGGATCTGCCATACCCGGGGAGAGACCTGTACCACCACATGACTCTCATGTGGGTTTCGTGCCCGCTTTCGATATTTAACGGCGACCCTCACCTCCTCTTTCTTTAGCTCGCCCAGGAGGTGTTGATTTTGCTTAAGGATCGCCCTGGTGATGTCGTCGTCTGTATTGTATGACAAGACATCCGCTAACATCACCAGAGGATCCCTATTTAAGGCCTCCTCAATTTTGAGTCCGGTCGCGGAGCTCCCCAGTCTGTTCTTTACCAGTTCCAGCTCCTCGCGGGTTTGACAACCCAGGACCACCCTCTGGTCTCTGGCTTTACGGACTTTATCTATGCGAATGCCCGTCTCCTTGGCATCCACCGCGATCCTAATTTTATCTACGACGGCACTACTAGTGTCGTCAGTATTGTCGGAGCTTACAATGATTGAGTGCAGCGGTGGCGGTGGCACATAGTGCTGACTCGCCGCGACACTCGCATAGCTCCGACTATGGGAGGCGGAGAGGGGAGCAGGGGGCATTCCGACTTCTTGCTGATTAATTTTCTCGCAGAGTGTGCGTGTAAAGAGCGCACACTCTGCTATCTGTTTCCTGTTCTCCCTTATTTCTTCCACCACGTCCACCAGTGTTGATAGCCCGACGTGATCCACTGTTGTCTGAGTAAACACCTCTGTTTTTCCAACCTTCCCTCCGCTTTCTCCCGCCAATGGAGATCCCTTGACCAGGGCGATCAGGGTTGCCATTATTTGGATCAATTCCGAGGTATTTTTGGTGATTATGGCTTTTATCTCTCGTTTGAGGTTTCCCGATCTACCCATGGCCTCCTCCATTTCTACACCCATGGCCTTGGCTCGGGTGAGGAGGTTCTCTGCCCGCTCAGTTGGAACCACGCTCGCGGATGGCTGCGGCTGCTGGACTGCCAATTCAGGTGAGTTACGCGCGACAGTATTAACGTCGCCGCTATTGGAAACATCCGCGCCGCGGTCAGGCGAGAAGACGCAGGGTGGCGTATGGAGGGCAGAGGGGGAAGTGTTTTGTTTAAGTTTCCCTGTGAAAATCTTTGAATTATTTTACCAGGATCGTATAGGTCTCGCAGAGACGCGTCCAAAAACGTATAATAGTACCCTGCAGCTAGTATATATAGGTTACGAATCAGATGGTTAGGTTAGGTTTTTTTTTTTTTTTTTTTTTTTTTTTCGTACATATTTTACCGCAGACATGGTAGTCCGCGCAATTGTTTACATTTTTCATTTTGTTTACAGATTATTTTTCATTGTCGTGCCCTCATCTTGGACAAATATTTACTTAAAAACTAAGCTTAAAAACTAAGGTTAAAAACTACGCGAGTCCACCTCAGACTCTTTATTTTTTTTTTTTTTTTTTGTTTTTTTTATTCATTTTTTTTTTTTTTTTTGTTTTAATTTTGTTTTTTTTTATTTTTTTTTTTATTCTTTATATTTCTTTTGTTATATTTTGTATTATAATATGTTTCTTAATGGCTAGTTTCACAATTATACAAATCGCTTAAGCTTTATAGTACTAAATTACTATACAAATTAAAAAGTACATTTTACATGTTACACATGACTATACATTTAAGGTTTGTAGGTAGAATTGGGGTATTAGTTTTCTATTTATTTGCTACCTAGAGTCTTCACTAACTCCATCAGGGCTTTTACGACTGCGATGTCTCGATGCTGCATGGCCGTCTTAAGGTTGTATTCGACGACCATTTTAGAAGGCGCATCCATCGCTTTCCGGGCGAAACGGCCCGTGGCATCGTCGGCGTCGTCGGTGTAATACACACAGCTGACTGTGTGTCTCGACACTGCGACAACTGCGTGGGAGATACTGTCATGGATCTGGAGCCTCCTTGACTTGGTGTTAATTATAATAACGCTGTCGCAGGTCAACCCCTGAGCTGCGTGGATGGTGAGAATGCGCGACCCTTCGCCAGACCCATAGCCTTGGTCAGCAAGAGAGGCTCTCTCTTCCTGCGTATGGACCAAGAATAAGGTGTTGTGGGCGGTTTTCGGTATGCGCGCTCCTGTGAACCTTTCCACTTTCAGAGAGTGGACCTGCGACAGCGACGTCTTGGAGGAGTATATACCGGGGTATATCTCACTCAGGGTCAGGGCTATGTCCATTGGGTTCCGATGCGTACAGAGCAACTCCTGGGCGATGCTAGCCACCAAATTCGGACGGGTGTACCTTAACTCAAATAAGTTCTCCCGGTCCAAAAATGGTAGCTGATTCACGTCTCCGATGAGAACGACGTCGCTCGCTCCAGACAACTTCACTGCCATGACTATGGCCCCAAAATGGTTCATGAGGGCTTCGTCAACCGTAAGGCGACGGCATTTCTCCTCTGGTCTGAACCCGTTGGCTAAAATTGAGGCCATAGTGCGCACCTTTGCCTTAACACGATCTCCTAATCGGTGCGCCAGCTTCTCTCTGAGATCTTTAGCAGCTTCGGTTGTTGTGGTCACTATGATATCGCTCTCCTCGTCAAAGTGGTTCACTATCCAGGTTGTCTTTCCGCACCCTGGGACCCCGTTTACCCACCTGATACTGGGTACCAGTGTGCTTCCGAAGCTGGCGAAACACAGGCCCCCGAAATGGATTGTGCCATTTCGAGGATCCTGTCGTCCAGCATAATTTTGGTACACTTGGCGGTAACCACTATCGGGTCGTCTGCGGGTGTTCGGAATGTAGCTTTCCCTGAGCGCTCCGTTTCCTCCACGTCCAGGGTCACAAAGCCACTCTTAGCACTATAAGCTGCCATGTACGACCCTGTCATTTCACCAGCAATGACCTGGGATTTGACGTTGTCGTACACGGCTGCTTCTGCTTCCCCGAGCAAAACCCTTAACAGACCCTCATTTTTCCAATGGAAGGTCTGCAGAATCTTTCTACAAGTCGCGAGGTTTACCTCTCTGGTTGCCCTCACGACTGCTATATACTCGAGGAATGCGCTGTGTATGTGGTCCGTGATACCCGAGTTTACAGCGAGGGTCGGTGGGCTGACTTGCCCTTTGTCGGCTCTGGTCGGTTTGGGTTTTGGTGCTGGTGTTTCTCTAGGTTTCGGTTTGAAAAACCTCATGACCGCTGACTCTTGCCGCTCTGATGGTGATGTGCGGCTGGTACTCGGGAGCAGTGCGCTGAGGAAGTTGCCTATTGCTTTGAAACGGGTTTTGGACCGAGTTCGGTCTTCTGGGCTAAAGTTTCCGCCTTTGTCCCTCTTTTCTTTTTCTGCCGTTAACTTCTGCTGAGCCCTCTCAGCTCCGCTCAGGGCGATCGGGTTCTTAGTGGAGCTCATCGTGCTACCTGTGTGGTCTCGGGGGGCTTTGAGGAAGCTTAGAATTTCCCCTCTGTCCTCATAGACCACGACCTCATGCTGTTCTGAGGCTTTAAGACAGCCGAAACGGTCTGCGATGTCTCCTCTTTCTCCACCGACCACCATAGCATCGATGCTGATCGTGCGGGGTACTATGCACGTATTTTCACCTGCTTTCCTAATCTTTTGGAGCAGCGAGCTGGCTTGGGCAAATGGGGTCTCCGCTCTCCACTCGAGTAGTGCGATTGTCTTTCCTTTGAATCGCACTAAACGGCACTTGTGAGCGGCTATCTCCACCTGCTGCAGCGCGGAGTACTTACTTCCTTTGATGCTCGTTTTTAATGTGCTCCCGTTGATCAGGGCAGCTAGGCCCGGTGAAATTGTAATTCGGGCTCCAGTGCGGCTTGAACCAATGCAGAAACTTATGCCCAGCGTCTCTGATTCCCTGTTCATGAACAGGGCGACCCCTCGAAGTCTGATACCGGGGACTCCATCTCTACCGCATACCAGGAAGTGTGTTACTGGCATGTCGGTTAGGATCGTCTGTTGGTTTGTCCCTGTTGTTGGTACCGGTGGCGCTGTCACTGATGCTGGTTGTATATTCGTGCTTTGATGTGTAACTGAAAGTGTTAGGTTTTGAGTAATTGTTGTTGATGTTGTGTTTGTAGTTGTGGGTAATGGATGTTCTGTATTTAGTGTAGGTGTTGTGTTTGTGTTTGTAGGAAGGAAAACGTACGGACTTTACAATTTTTACAACAAATTCTATGAAATTCATGTAGTTTTTCCTGTCTTTTATGAGAAGACTGAGATTCTCGTTAGTGATCGATATGCCGACTCTCATTTCTACATCGAGCCTGTGGGAGGAATATACAGGGCACTCCGTCAGCAGGTGGAGGACTGTCTCCTGCTTGTCGGGGTCGCAGGTACACGCTGGGCTCTCCTTGCACTTGAAGCGAGTCAGGTACTCGGAGAACCCACCGTGCCCTGTTAGGGCCTGGGTCAGTTCCTGGGTCATCCCTATCTTACGCACCGTCCTGTACGCCGCGATCGCACACGGGAAGAACAACTTTGTCGTGGCCGCCGTTTCCCCAGTACAATACCTTCGGTTCCATTCGCCTAGCGTCTCCATTCGGATCATACGCTTGACGAATGAAACCGGGCATTTATCGTAATGGGGTTGCCGCTTACACCTCAGGGCAGCCTCCTTTGCAAGCGAGTCGGCTCTCTCGTTACCCTCCAGCCCCGCATGAGCTTTGATCCAGAACAAGGAGACGCTCTTGTTCTGGATATTGCTGCGGCGGATGGCGTCCCTCGTTTCCACTGCGAGGGCGTGGAGGGCTTCGGGGTTCACGACTGTTTGGAGAGCTGCCATGGAGTCGCTGTAGATAGCGAACGCCGTCTCGGTCCTTCGGAGGACTTCTTTCGCGGCCTCACAGAGGGCGAGGAGCTCGGCCTGGTAGACGGTACTGTAAGACGGCAGCGCAAGTTTGAGGGCCTTGACCTCGGTCTGGTCGGTCCACACCGACAGTGCGGCCCCGACCTTGCCCTCAATTTTGCTGCCGTCTGTGAAGATACGCACCGCATAGTCGCGGTGCTCGTTGTATTGGTCCTCGTCTACCAGGCGTCGCAGTGCAATGGCCCTCTGCTCAGCTGGATGCGGCATCTCTAGTGCCGATGCCACTCGCTCGATCTCCCTGTCCCCTAGCGCTGGATGGGGTAAACCCTTCTTGGCTTCATAAAGTGAGGCCGCCTCTCGAATCCGGAGGTCGAGAGGGTGTATCCGAGCCAGCACCAGTGCTGAGTGTAGGGAGACCGTGCGATAGGCTCGGCACAGCTTCTGCGCGAAGCTCCTCTGGACGGCGTTCAGCTTCTTCTGGACTCCAATTTTGGTTGCGGCCGGCGACCACGCGCTCGCCGCGTTTAGGACGATGGGTTCGACTGCAGCTGTGTAGATGCAGCGGATGACCTCAGGATGCAGACCCCAACTGACCCTTGCGGCCCTCGACAGCTGTTTGTAGATACCGATGGCTCGGGAGCAGACGTTTGCGACGTGAGTGTTAAAGGTCAACTTGTGGTCGATGGTGAGACCGAGCAGTTTGATCTCCTCAGACATGCCAATGTCCACCCCGCCCATTCTGAGACATGGAGTGTCATGCTTAAGTTTGCGCGTTACCAGCATTGCTTTGGTCTTATGTGGCGCAAACTTAAGCTTGTTCGAGACACCCCATGTGCGCACGTACTCAAGGGCAACATTGGCATCCCTTTGGATCTCAAGTGCCGTCTCCCCATCGAACACAAGGACGACATCATCCGCAAACGCCTGACAATAGACCCCCATCCTTTCCAACTCCTTAATCAACGGGTCCAGCACCACGTTCCATAATATGGGGCCACTGATTGACCCCTGGACGCATCCCTTCTCGGTCCTGGATTCATGCTCCGCTCCCGCGTACCTGACTTTCACCACTCTCTCGGACAAGTAACTATCATAGACCCTTCTCAAGTTCTCAGGACACTTTTCCTCAGCCAGACGCACTCGTATAGCCGGCCACCAAGCGCTGTCGAAGGCTCCCTCTATATCCAAGGACACAATCGTGACAAGCCTCTTTGCATTGAGTTTGCCACGAATGCGCCCCATGAGTGTATAGAGGGAGTCCTCGGTGCTCTTTTGGGGCATGAAGCCGTACTGGCGAGTACTCATCCTGGGTAACAAATGAAACTTGAGTCGGGCCACGAGCATCTTCTCGTATATCTTGCCGAGTACAGGCAAAAGACCAATCGGCCTGTATGACTTTGGAGTGGTGTAGTCTTCTTTCGCGGGCTTTCGGAGCACAACGACAGTTGCCTCCTTCCAGGACCGTGGAAAATATCCATGCGCCAGGCACTTGTTCATCAAGCGCAGAACTAATTCTGGGTCTTGATGGATCACGTGGCCCCATACGTCCGCCGTCAGACCGTCGGAACCGGGGGCTTTTTTGGGGTTGAACGAGGAAGCAGCTCGGCTTAATTCGTCGGGAGTGAAAGGAGGGTCCCAAGACTCAACTTGGTTTCCCCGGTTCACCCCTTCCGCTCGCCTCCGCACCTCTTTGTGCTCCTCGTTGTCCCCCTCCGGACGGTCTTTCGGGTAAAACGTTTCGGCTAGGAACCTCGCTGAATCTTCGGGGCCTAAAGTCTTCGCATCCCTCACCATCGGTATGTCCTCCTCTCTCTTTTCTGTCCTCCGGATTACCCTGTATATTCCCTCCCACAGGCCTTCTCGGTCTTGTTTCTCACAGAAACCCTTCCAACTCTCGACCTTTGCTTTGGTTACTGCTTGTTCGTACTCTTCTTTCTGTTTCAGGTACTCCTCAACAACCTTTGGTCTACGAACCGGCGCTGCACAACGGATCCTCCGCTTTTTGGTGGCAACCTGTCTCTTCAGGCTGGCGAGTTCGTCAGACCACCACGGCACGGTTAACTTCTCGACCGTCTTCTTCTTGGGCATCACTTTGGCACAGGCGCCTTGGACCGCCGTTGTCAGTTCCTCGACTACCAGGTCTAGCTTGTCCACGCTGTCGATCTGATCGAACAGGCTTACAGTGAGTTGGCTGTTTTGCATAATCTGGGCCAGTTTCTTACGAAACTGGCCCCAATTTGCTTTCTTTGTGTTATAGATCCTGGTAGTCCGGTGTACCGTGATGCCCACAGACTTCTCGAGGTGAATGAAGAACTCTATGCCGTTGTGGTCCGACCCCGTCAGGTCATCGACGACTCGCCAGCCGTCGGTCACCGTCAGCATATCCGCTGTGCAGGCTGTGACGTCGACGCAGCTCGTGTAACGCCTGTTACCACGAACTACGTCGAAGGTTGGAGTTTCCCCTCTGTTGAGTATTTGCAGTCCAAGCTGGTCGAGAGCTCCCAGCATCTCGTCGCCTCTGCCATTGGTCTCACTACTGCCCCACCAAACACTCCAGGCGTTGGTGTCTCCTTCCATTATGAGCTTATGCGGGCCGGTCTCGCTTTCCACCTTCCTAAGGCTGTCCAGGTATGGCCCTAAGGGCTGATCTGGCTCAAAGTAGAACGAGACCAGAGTTACCTTCCAGGCACCAGTTTGGATCCCCACCACGACGATGTTTTCCGTGGTGAGTTCTGGGTACTGTCGAACGGCCAACTTTGGGTCAAAGACGGCTATGGCCGCTTTGACAGTCCCTTCTCCTTGCCTGGTGCTCTGAAAGATTCGGACGCCTCTGGTCCCGCTCATCCTTTTAGCGTTGCCCACGTAGGGCTCCTGGATCAGCGCTGCGGTGGCTTTGCGCTGCTCGGCCTCGATCATAAGCTCATGGGTCGCCAGTCTCTTCCTTTGAAGATTCACCTGGAGTATTCTGTGCGGCAGTGTGTCCACTGGGACCACCTTAGCAGTAGGCGACGGACGCACGTGCTAGCCTATCCCATCTGACTCGAACAGGACACTCGGGGTTGAACGCATTGTGGTCCGTCTTCTCCATCTTCGCCTTGACGCAGTTGTGGCATTTTGGTGTATCCGCCTTTAGCCACTGAGCACACTCTGCACGCAGGTGAGGGCCTCCGCAATGGCTGCATAAGTCGACAGACTCTTTACAGAGTCGCCGACTATGCCCGTAACCTAGGCACCTCGTGCACTGCACCAGTGGCGACTGGTCGTCAACGAAGACGGTCTGAAGATCGATACGCGCTCTTCCCTTATCGAGCATCCTGTTGTAGATAGTCGGGGACGTGCTGACTATTACGTTTTGGGTTTGAGGGTTTCTGGAGTTTTTCTTAAATTTAATGATGAGTCGGTCTTCCTCGTTGTCAAGGCCGCGGAAAACATCGCGGTTCTGACTCCGTAGCGCTCCCAGCATCTCCTCGTCAGAGTGAATGCGGAGAACACCCCGGAAGATCAGCAACGGATCCTTGTTCTTCACGTCCTCGACAACGAGATGATCTCCTGCCCTCTCAATTCTTTGTCTAACCCGATTCCTTTCCTCGACCGACCTACATCCCATAATAACTTTTCTGTCTTTAGCCCTTCGCACGCTTTCTACTTCCACTCCTCCATCCTTGGCCTTAACTGCCTCCCTAATCTTTCTTATAACTTCCTCTCCTGTATCGTCTTCATTCTTAGACGTCACCACTATCGAGTGCAGCGCGGTCCTTCCTGGGGTCTGCCTTTTCGGTGGACCCGCCGCTACACTCGCGTAAGTGGCCGTCTTCTCTAGCAGTTCCCCCTGCCTCTCCATCACCTGCCGCAGACTCTCCATCTTCTCGCTGCTCTCCTTCACCAGCGCGCTATGCTCCGCTAGTGAAGCGAGCAACGAGTTAACCTCCGAGAGGATTTTGGGAGCCTCTGGCGGAGGTATGGCCTTAATGACCTCCTCCCTTGCCAGCTCAGCCCCCTTTAAAAGTGTTGCAGCCGCCGCCTCCTCCTTCACGAGCTGGTACAGCCGCTCCACCGATTGGGTGATACCGGTTTTTAAGTCTGCCCTCAAGTTGCGCGAATCGCCAAGATGCGACTTCGCGCGCAGAAGGCAGTTGCGTGCCTCGGTCACCCGATCGGTGGATTTGTTCGGCTGCAGCTGGCTTACCTCCGATGATCCTCCCAGGGTCTCAGTGGAGGTCCGGCGCGCCACGGCCTTGTTATCCGGCTGGGATGTGGCGCGCTTTGTAGTTTTCTGGGAGGCTGTTACTGTCGGGGCAGCTTTTTTAGATGGATTCGCGGTGGCCGACGGGAGGGGCTGAGACTCTGTTATTCTCCCATTTTCCCACTCGCCAATGCTTCGCCTCACACTAGAGGCCTGAGTTGAAGCACTGGGAGGGGAAAACTCCCCCTCGAAAGTGATGGAGAGTGCCGCGTTCGGTGGAGAGACATGGGGTCCTGTGGAGGCTTTCTTGGCCGGGGTTCTAGAGAGGAACATGGTAGTGGAGGTCAAATATAAATCAATAAATAATCAAATAAAATTTCCTAAAAATACTATTCTGATCCCTGTAAAGGGGGGATCAAAATGTCAATAAACGATTAGTCGGAATAATTCCTCAAAAGAGGTGTCAATGAAACGATTAAAATAAGACAATAATAAATATACTTACAATAAAAATTTAAAAATAATGTACTGATCCCTGTAAAGAGGGGATCAGCAGTCAGATACTTAAAAGCTACTATTATAAAAATAAATACGTAAGAAAACCACAATTATCTGTTAAAACTAATATACTGTACCCTGTAAAGGGGGGTCAGTAAGTCCTTAAAAGTAAAAGGAATTTTTCCTATACAGGCTAGTGTCAATAAAACCTTCAAACTTCCTTATAAGTATGCACACAAATGTATATTCCTGCTCGTCTCGCGACCCCCTATTATTAAAAGCAATAAAAATATTTTGGTTTTCCTAAAGTTGGAAATAAAGGGTGGAAAATTTGAAGTTTTTGCGGTTTTTTACTGTCGGGTGTAAAATTTTCCTATGGGACGCAAATTTTTTAGGGTCGGGGCGCACAGACGGCGCGCTGGCCCGTGTTTTGAGACTACTTTGGTCACGATCGGACCACAAAAAAGGGAGTTATTATCAGATAAGTGTCAATTTTTTAATAAAAAAAAGTCAGTATTTTGCGAAAATCGAAAAATTTTCTTCTAGGAAATGTCTAATCTGATTTGTTTTTTGCAGGAATCCTGTAGGGCGAGCAGAGGCGCGTACGACGGCACCCTCAGAACCGACCTACGTCAACCAGGGATCGAGATATAAAATTTTGAAGAAATGAAAATTTGGAAAAATGGTTTTTCTTGAATAAAAAGTTTCCCTGTGAAAATCTTTGAATTATTTTACCAGGATCGTATAGGTCTCGCAGAGACGCGTCCAAAAACGTATAATAGTACCCTGTAGCTAGTATATATAGATTAGGAATCAGATCGGTTAGGTTAGGTTAGGTTTTTTTTTTTTTTTTTTTTTTTTTTTTTTATTGTGGCAGGAGTGGGAAATCCATCATGGACACCCAGACTACCTTACAGGAAGGCAGTCTGGGTAGTGCCGGACTCCTACCGGCTAAAAACCACTCTTGCCATGCGAAGGGCTCCCCTGCCGTCAAGCTGCGCAGGGTAGTTGTCAAGGGCTGTAGGTCGATTCAATATTCGTATTTAAGTTTTTAATAAATAATAATAAATAATTCATTTTATGTAATTTTGTCATTTGTAGTTTTTGTTCAAATTTTAAGTCAAATATTAATAAAAGGATTTAAAATAATAGATAATAAATAAATGACTTAGTTGACTAGTACATACAAGTCTCGTCAACTATTTGTTCCGCCTGTTGACGGACTTTACAATTTTAACTACAAATTCTATGAAGTTCATATAGTGTTTTCTGTCTTTTATGAGAAGATTGAGATTCTCTTTAGTGACCGATGTACCGACTCTCATTTCTACATCGAACCTGTGGGAGGAATATACAGGGCACTCCGTTAGCAGGTGGAGGACTGTCTCCTGCTTGTCGGGGTCGCAGGCGCACGCTGGGTTCTCCTTGCACTTGAAACGAGTCAGGTATTCGGAGAAACCACCGTGCCCTGTTAGGGCCTGGGTCAGCTCCTGGGCCATCCCTATCTTCCGCACCGTCCTGTACGCCGCGATCGCACATGGGAAGAACAACTTCGTCGTGGCCGCCGTTTCCCCAGTACAATACCTCCGGTTCCATTCGCCCAGCGTTTCCATTCGGATCATACGCTTTACGAATGAAACCGGGCACTTATCGTAGTGGGGTTGCCGCTTACACCTCAGGGCAGCCTCCTTTGCGAGCGAGTCGGCTCTCTCGTTACCCTCCAGCCCCGCATGAGCTTTGATCCAGAACAAGGAGACGCTCTTGTTCTGGATACTACTGCGGCGGATGGCGTCTCTCGTTTCCACTGCGAGGGCATGGAGGGCTTCGGGGTTCACGACTGTTTGGAGAGCTGCCATGGAGTCGCTGTAGATAGCGAACGCCGTCTCGGTCCTTTTGAGGACTTCCTTCGTGGCTTCGCAGAGGGCGAGGAGCTCCGCCTGGTAGACGGTACTATAAGACGGCAGCACAAGTTTGAGGGCCTTGACCTCAGTCTGGCCGGTCCACACCGACAGTGCGGCTCCGACCTTGCCCTCAATCTTGCTGCCGTCTGTAAAGATTCTCACCGCGTAGTCGCGGTGGTTATTATATTGTTCCTCGTCTACCAGGCTTTGCAGTTCAATGGCCCTCTGTTCAGCCGGATGTGGCATCTCTAGTGCCGATGCCACTCGCTCGATCTCCCTGTCTCCTAGCACTGGATGGGGCAAACCCTTCTTGGCCTCATATAGTGAGGCCGCCTCTCGGATTCGGAGGTCGAGAGGGAGTACCCCAGCCAGCACCAGTGCCGAGTGTAGGGAGACCGTGCGATAGGCTCGGCACAGCTTCTGCGCGAAGCTCCTCTGGACGGCGTTCAGCTTCTTTTGGACTCCAATTTTGGTTGCGGCCGGCGACCACGCACTCGCCGCGTACAGGACGATAGGTTCAACTACCGCTGTATAAATACAGCGGATGACCTCAGGATGCAGACCCCAACTGACCCTTGCGGCCCTCGACAGCTGCTTATATATGCCGATGGCTCGGGAGCAGACGTTTGCGACGTGGCTATTGAAAGTCAACTTGTGGTCGATAGTGAGACCCAGCAGTTTGATTTCCTCAGACATGCCAATGTCCACCCCGCCCATTCTGAGACATGGGGTGTCATACTTAAGTTTGCGCGTTACCAGCATTGCTTTGGTCATATGTGGCGCAAACTTAAGCTTGTTCGAGACACCCCATGTGCGTATGTACTCAAGGGCGACATTGGCATCCCTTTGGACCTCAAGGGCCGTCTCCCCATCGAACACAAGAACGACATCGTCCGCAAACGCCTGACAGTAGACCCCCATGCTCTCCAGCTCCTTGATCAGCGGGTCCAGCACCAGGTTCCATAATATGGGACCACTGATAGACCCCTGGACGCATCCTTTCTCGGTCCTGGTTTTGTACTCCGCTCCCGCATACCTGACTCTCACCACTCTCTCGGTCAAGTAACTGTCTCAGGACACTTTTCCTCAGCCAGACGGACTCGTATGATCGGCCACCATGCATTGTCGAAGGCCCCCTCTATGTCTAGGGACACAATCGTGACAAGCCTCTTTGCATTGAGTCTGCCACGAATGTGCCCCATGAGTGTATAGAGGGAGTCCTCAGTGCTTTTCTGGGGCATAAAGCCGTACTGGCGAGTACTCATCCTGGGCAATAAATGGAACTTGAGTCGGGCCACGAGCATTTTCTCGAATATCTTGCCGAGTACAGGCAAAAGCCCAATCGGCCTGTACGATTTCGGAGTGGTGTAGTCCTCCTTAGCGGGTTTGCGGAGGACAACGACTGTTGCCTCTTTCCAGGACCGTGGAAAGTGTCCATGCGCCAGGCACTTGTTCATCAAGCGCAGAGCTAGGTCTGGGTCTATTTGAATCGCGTGGCCCCATATGTCCGCCGTCAGACCGTCGGAGCCGGGGGCCTTTTTAGGGTTAAACGAGGAGACTGCTCGCTTTAGCTCGTCGAGAGTGAACGGAGGGTCCCAGGTCTCAACTTGGTTCTCCCCGTTCACCTCTTCCGCTCTTTGCCGCACCTTTTTGTGCTCCTCGTTATCCCCCTCCGGACGGTCTTCCGGGTAGAACGATTGTGCTAGGAACCTCGCTGACTCTTCGGGGCCTAAAGTCTTTGCATCCCTCACCATCGGTATGTCCTCCTCTCTCTTTTCTGTCCTACGGATTACCCTGTATACTCCCTCCCACAGGCCTTCTCGGTCTTGTTTCTCACAGAAACCCTTCCAACTCTCGACCTTTGCTTTGCTTACTGCTTGTTCGTACTCTTCTTTCTGTTTCAGGTACTCCTCAACAACCTTTGGTCTACGAACCGGCGCTGCACAACGGATCCTCCGCTTTTTAGTGGCAACCTGCCTCTTCAGGCTGGCGAGTTCGTCAGACCACCACGGCACGGTTAACTTCTCCACCGTCTTCTTCCTGGGCATCACTTTGGCACAGGCGCCTTGTACCGCCGTCGTCAGTTCCTCGACTACCAGGTCTAATTGGTGCACGCTGTCGATTTGATCGAACAGGCTTACTGTTAGATTGTTGTTCTGCATAATTTGGGCCAGTTTCTTACGAAACTGGCCCCAATTTGCTTTCTTTGTATTGTAGATCCTGGTAGTCCGGTGTACCGTGATGCCCACAGACTTTTCGAGGTTAATGAAGAACTCTATGCCGTTGTGGTCTGACCCCGTCAGGTCATCGACGACTCGCCAGCCGTCGGTCACCGTCAGCATATCCGCTGTGCAGGCTGTGACGTCGACGCAGCTCGTGTAACGTCTGTTACCACGAACTACGTCGAAGGTTGGAGTTTCCCCTCTGTTGAGTATTTGCAGTCCAAGCTGGTCGAGAGCTCCCAGCATCTCGTCGCCTCTGCTATTAGTCTCACTGCTGCCCCACCAAACACTCCAGGCGTTGGTGTCTCCTCCCATTATGAGCTTATGCGGGCCGGTCTCGCTTTCCACCTTCCTAAGGCTGTCCAGGTATGGCCCTAAGGGCTGATCTGGCTCAAAGTAGAACGAGACCAGAGTTACTTTCCAGGCACCAGTTTGGATCCCCACCACGACGATGTTTTCCGTGGTGAGTTCTGGGTACTGTCGAACGGCCAACTTTGGGTCAAAGACGGCTATGGCCGCTTTGACAGTCCCTTCTCCTTGCCTGGTGCTCTGAAAGATTCGGACGCCTCTGATCCCGGTCATCCTTTTAGCATTGCCCACGTAGGGCTCCTGGATCAGCGCTGCGGTGGCTTTGCGCTGCTCGGCCTCGATCATAAGCTCATGGGTCGCCAGTCTCTTCCTTTGAAGATTCACCTGGAGTATCTTGTGCGGCAGTGTGTCCACTGGGACCACCTTAGCAGTAGGCGACGGACGCGCGTGCCAGCCTATCCCATCTGACTCGAACAGGACACTCGGGGTTGAACGCGTTGTGGTCCGTCTTCTCCATCTTCGCCTTGACGCAGTTATGGCATTTTGGGGTATCCGCCTTTAGCCACTGGGCACACTCTGCACGCAGGTGAGGGCCTCCGCAATGGCTGCATAAGTCGGCGGACTCTTTACAGAGTCGCCGACTATGCCCGTAACCTAGGCACCTCGTGCACTGCACCAGTGGCGACTGATCGTCAACGAAGACGGTCTGAAGATCGATACGCGCTCTCCCCTTATCGAGCATCCTGTTGTAGACAGTCGGGGACGTGCTGACTACCACGTTCTGGGTCTGAGGGTTTCTGGAGTTTCTCTTGTATTTAATGCTGAGTCGGTCTTCCCCGTTGTCGAGGCCGCGGAAAACATCGCGGTTCTGACTCCGTAGCGCTCCCAGCATCTCCTCGTCAGAGTGAATGCGGAGGACGCCCCGAAGGATCAGCAACGGATCCTTGTTCTTCACGTCCTCGACAACGAGATGATCTCCTGCCTTCTCAATTCTTTGTCTAACCCGATTCCTTTCCTCGACCGACCTACATCCCATAATAACTTTTCTGTCTTTAGCCCTTCGCACGCTTTCCACTTCCACTCCTCCATCCTTGGCCTTAACTGCCTCCCTGATCTTTCTTATAACTTCCTCTCCTGTATCGTCTTCATTCTTAGACGTCACCACTATCGAGTGCAGCGCGGTCCTTCCTGGGGTCTGCCTTTTCGGTGGACCCGCCGCTACACTCGCGTAAGTGGCTGTCTTCTCTAGCAGTTCCCCCTGCCTCTCCATCACCTTCCGCAGACTCTCCATCTTCTCGCTGCTCTCCTTCACCAGCGCGCTATGCTCCGCTAGTGAAGCGAGCAACGAGTTAACCTCCGAGAGGATTTTGGGAGCCTCTGGCGGAGGTATGGCCTTAATGACCTCCTCCCTTGCCAGCTCAGCCCCCTTTAAAAGTGTTGCAGCCGCCGCCTCCTCCTTCACGAGCTGGTACAGCCGCTCCACCGATTGGGTGATCCCGGTTTTTAAGTCTGCCCTCAAGTTGCGCGAATCGCCAAGATGCGACTTCGCGCGCAGAAGGCAGTTGCGAGCCTCGGTCACCCGATCGGTGGATTTGTTCGGCTGCAGCTGGCTTACCTCCGATGATCCTCCCAGGGTCTCAGTGGAGGTCCGGCGCGCCACGGCCTTGTTATCCGGCTGGGATGTGGCGCGCTTTGTAGTTTTCTGGGAGGCTGTTACTGTCGGGGCAGCTTTTTTAGATGGATTCGCGGTGGCCGACGGGAGGGGCTGAGACTCTGTTATTCTCCCATTTTCCCACTCGCCAATGCTTCGCCTCACACTAGAGGCCTGAGTTGAAGCACTGGGAGGGGAAAATTCCCCCTCGAAAGTGATGGAGAGTGCCGCGTTCGGTGGAGAGACATGGGGTCCTGTGGAGGCTTTCTTGGCCGGGGTTCTAGAGAGGAACATGGTAGTGGAGGTCAAATATAAATCAATAAATAATCAAATAAAATTTCCTAAAAATACTATTCTGATCCCTGTAAAGGGGGGATCAAAATGTCAATAAACGATTAGTCAGAATAATTCCTCAAAAGAGGTGTCAATGAAACGATTAAAATAAGACAATAATAAATATACTTACAATAAAAATTAAAAATAATGTACTGATCCCTGTAAAGAGGGGATCAGCAGTCAGATACTTAAAAGCTACTATTATAAAAATAAAAACGTAAGAAAACCACAATTATCTGTTAAAACTAATATACTGTACCCTGTAAAGGGGGGTCAGTAAGTCCTTAAAAGTAAAAGGAATTTTTCCTATACAGGCTAGTGTCAATAAAACCTTCAAACTTCCTTATAAGTATGCACACAAATGTATATTCCTGCTCGTCTCGCGACCCCCTATTATTAAAAGCAATAAAAATATTTTGGTTTTCCTACAATTGGAAATAAAGGGTGGGTGGGCGGGCGGAAAATTTGAAGTTTTTGCGGTTTTTTAGTGTCGGGTGTAAAATTTTCCTATGGGACGCAAATTTTTTAGGGTCGGGGCGCACAGGCGACGCGCTGGCCCGTGTTTTGAGACTACTTTGGTCACGATCGGACCACAAAAACGGGAGTTATTATCAGATAAGTGTCAATTTTTTAATAAAAATAGTCAATATTTTGCGAAAATCGAAAAATTTTCTTCTAGGAAATGTCTAATCTGATTTGTTTTTTGCAGGAATCCTGTAGGGCGAGCAGAGGCGCGTACGACGGCACCCTCAGAACCGACCTACGTCAACCAGGGATCGAGATATAAAATTTTGAAGAAATGAAAATTTGGAAAAATGGTTTTTCTTGAATAAAAAGTTTCCCTGTGAAAATCTTTGAATTATTTTACCAGGATCGTATAGGTCTCGCAGAGACGCGTCCGAAAACGTATAATAGTACCCTTTTTTTTTTTTTTTTTTTTTTTTTGTGGCAGGAGTGGGAAATCCATCATGGACACCCAGACTGCCTTGTGGGAAGGCAGTCTGGGTAGTGCCGGACTCCTACCGGCTAAAAACCACTCCTGCCAAGCGAAGGGCCACCCTGCCGTCAAGTTTCGCAGGGTATTAAGGGCTGTAGTCTTCTTTTTTGTTTCCAGTTTTTTATTTATTGCTGGCTTATGATGAATATGATGAATATATATAATAGTTATATATGTAATATTAATATAATAAATTAAGTAAAATTATAAAAATCCATATTGAATTAAATTATCTATTGTTAAAATTTCGTCCTATAATTCATTTATTTCAAATTTCTAAAAATTTATCTGTCAAAATAAATAATGAGTAACAAGTGTCAATTATTTGTTACGTCTATTGGCGGATTTGACGACTTTTATGATGAAGTCTATGAAAGATTTCCTGTTTTTTCCGTCTTTTATTAGGACTCCGAGGTTTTCTTTTATGACTGGAATTTCGACTCTCATTTCTAAATCGTGCCTGTGGGAGGAATATACTGGGCACTCCGTCAACAAGTGGAGGACTGTCTCCTGCTTGTCGGGGTCGCAGGCGCACGCTGGGTTCTCCTTGCACTTGAAACGAGTCAGGTATTCGGAGAACCCACCGTGCCCTGTTAGGGCCTGGGTCAGCTCCTGGGCCATCCCCATCTTCCGCACCGTCCTGTACGCCGCGATCGCACATGGGAAGAACAACTTCGTCGTGGCCGCCGTTTCCCCAGTACAATACCTCCGGTTCCATTCGCCCAGCGTTTCCATTCGGATCATACGCTTTACGAATGAAACCGGGCACTTATCGTAGTGGGGTTGCCGCTTACACCTCAGGGCAGCCTCCTTTGCGAGCGAGTCGGCTCTCTCGTTACCTTCCAGCCCCGCATGAGCTTTGATCCAGAACAAGGAGACGCTCTTGTTCTGGATACTACTGCGGCGGATGGCGTCCCTCGTTTCCACTGCGAGGGCATGGAGGGCTTCGGGGTTCACGACTGTTTGGAGAGCTGCCATGGAGTCGCTGTAGATAGCGAACGCCGTCTCGGTCCTTCTGAGGACTTCCTTCGTGGCTTCGCAGAGGGCGAGGAGCTCCGCCTGGTAGACGGTACTATAAGACGGCAGCACAAGTTTGAGGGCCTTGACCTCAGTCTGGCCGGTCCACACCGACAGTGCGGCTCCGACCTTGCCCTCAATCTTGCTGCCGTCTGTAAAGATTCTCACCGCGTAGTCGCGGTGGTTATTATATTGTTCCTCGTCTACCAGGCTTTGCAGTTCGATGGCCCTCTGTTCAGCCGGATGTGGCATCTCTAGTGCCGATGCCACCCGCTCGATCTCCCTGTCTCCTAGCACTGGATGGGGTAAACCCTTCTTGGCCTCATATAGTGAGGCCGCCTCTCGGATTCGGAGGTCGAGAGGGAGTACCCCAGCCAGCACCAGTGCCGAGTGTAGGGAGACCGTGCGATAGGCTCGGCACAGCTTCTGCGCGAAGCTCCTCTGGACGGCGTTCAGCTTCTTTTGGACTCCAATTTTGGTTGCGGCCGGCGACCATGCACTCGCCGCGTACAGGACGATAGGTTCAACTACCGCTGTATAAATACAGCGGATGACCTCAGGATGCAGACCCCAACTGACCCTTGCGGCCCTAGACAGCTGCTTATATATACCGATGGCTCGGGAGCAGACGTTTGCGACGTGGCTATTGAAAGTCAACTTGTGGTCGATAGTGAGACCCAGCAGTTTGATTTCCTCAGACATGCCAATGTCCACCCCGCCCATTCTGAGACATGGGGTGTCATACTTAAGTTTGCGCGTTACCAGCATTGCTTTGGTCTTATGTGGCGCAAACTTAAGCTTGTTCGTGACACCCCATGTGCGTATGTACTCAAGGGCGACATTGGCATCCCTTTGGACCTCGAGTGCCGTCTCCCCATCGAACACAAGGACGACATCGTCCGCAAACGCCTGACAATAGACCCCCATGCTTTCCAGCTCCTTGATCAGCGGGTCCAGCATCAGGTTCCATAATATGGGACCACTGATAGACCCCTGGACGCATCCCTTCTCGGTCCTGGATTTGTACTCCGCTCCCGCATATCTGACTCTCACCACTCTCTCGGTCAAGTAACTGTCCATGACCCTTCTCAAGTTCTCAGGACACTTTTCCTCAGCCAGACGGACTCGTATGATCGGCCACCATGCATTGTCGAAGGCCCCCTCTATGTCCAGGGACACAATCGTGACAAGCCTCTTTGCATTGAGTCTGCCACGAATGTGCCCCATGAGTGTATAGAGGGAGTCCTCAGTGCTTTTCTGGGGCATAAAGCCGTACTGGCGAGTACTCATCCTGGGCAATAAATGGAACTTGAGTCGGGCCACGAGCATTTTCTCGAATATCTTGCCGAGTACAGGCAAAAGCCCAATCGGCCTGTACGATTTCGGAGTGGTGTATACCTATGGTTAGGTTAGGTTAGGTTAGGTTAGGTTAGGTTAGGTTTTTTTTTTATATGTTAAGATTACACCGCAGACATGATGGTCCGCGCCTTTGTTTGAAAAGTTTAATTATTTGTTAACAATAATATTTTTTATTGCAGTCGTGGTGCCCCCATATCGGATACACATTTTATTATTTATACTTACTTGTTTTTATTTATACTTTTTTTTTTTTCTTATTTCACTATATTGTACTTGCTTAGTCTACTCCTATAATTATTTCTATATAAAATCTAAAAATATTATAAATGCAAACTCTTTATTTTTTTGCTTTTTCTAAAATTTATGAAAAGGAGCGCCTTCACACCAGCGCTCGCCCAACGCAGGCGCCCGACAAACGCACGCGCAGCGTCGCAGGCGTCTAGCCGCTGCAACGCTTCCTCAGGACCGATTGAACGCCACAACAACGCGACGCCAGCGCAGCGCATACGCTCATCGAACGTCCACACCTGACAAACGCTAGCGTGAAGGCGCTCCAATACAAGTAATCTAAATCTTATGCTTAGGTGAGTCCATCTTTTTTCTTTTTAGTCCATTTTTTTTTTTTTTTTTTTTTTCTTATAAATATATTATTTAGGCATTTTTTTGTTTTTCTTTTTTTTGTTTTGATATTTTTTTTTTTGTTTTGATATATATATATATTTTTTTTGTTTTATTATTATTTCACAGGCATTACAATTTTTATCCATTATTTATCATATACTTTATTATACCAAGGCTGTGTATCTCCACCAAACAGCACATATCCATGCACTGCTTAATAGAAACACACAACATTGGTAGCCACTTAAACTATTTAAACTATAAACTAGAACTTCATGGCAGCGCGAGCCGTCCGGTTTCAATCGCTTCGCTCAACTATATCTTAGAGGGCTCTGTGACCAGACGCGCTATGTTTCCCTCGGCAGAACAGTTTGTCAAACTCGCGCTGCCATGAAGTTTTACATTTCTATTTGTGTTTGCAGGGCTTAAGGCAGGGAATCCGAATAAGAGTTGGATGGGGTCTTGTTAGTGGTTGTTATTGGGGTCTTTTGATCAGGGATTTCGCTAGCCCGAGCAGAGCATCTACAACGGCTAAGTCTCGATGCTGCATGGCCGTCTTTAAGTTATAATCAACGACCGCTTTTGTCGTCGCTTCCATCGCTCTTCTTGCAAGGCGACCCGTGGCGTCATCGGTGTCATCGGAGTAATAGACACAGCTAACGGTTAGGTTAGGTTAGGTTAGGTTAGGTTAGGTTAGGTTAGGTTAGGTTAGGTTAGGTTAGGTTAGGTTAGGTTAGGTTAGGTTAGGTTAGGTTAGGTTAGGTTAGGTTAGGTTAGGTTTTTTTTTTTTTTTTTTTTTATATTCTCTACCCCAGACGTTATCAGGGTCTATTTCGTATCTAATTCACTTTCATACAAGTTCTCGCTAGCTTGCCTCTCGCACTTTCATTCCGCATACTTTATCTTTCTGTCATCCTTCCTCACTCAGTCTATTTTATGAGTGGGACTCCCATTTTAATCTATCCATTTATCTGACTACTTTTATTAGCTCTTTATTTCATGACGGACATTTTGGGCATTTTTCATATGTATGTGCCTTTTAGCTTTTGGGTATAATGAGTTACACAGGAGACACTTTTTATTGTTTCTTAGCTTAGGATACACTTTTTCATATTTATAGAATTTTTACATTTTCTTTTCTATATTCTTCTTTTAAAACATTGGTTCTAAATCTTATTTCTACTTATATTATATTATTTAATTATCTACGATTAAACTATACATTTTTGTTATTACAGGCTTATTTGGTTTCGATATTTGTTACGTATATTACTAGGGTTTATAACATAATGCTTACTGTTTTTGTACATTTTGACTTACTTACTAATTTTATATATTTTGACTTACACTATTATGGCTCGTCATTTTCTATTTTTATTTGCTTATTAACAAAATTTTTACACTTCTTAAATTCTTATTGATTCTACTGCTCTACTTTAGTTATAACTTGTCTACTGATTTACAAAATTATGCACAGACTTATATATAATTAATTATATAGTAGTTGCATTCTATCGATCGCTTTTATTCCTTTTTATTACACTTTGCGCAATTTTCAGGCAGTATTCTAAAAACTTCCCCTTATTTCTACTCAACATTATTTCTCCTATATTGTCTACCGTCAGGTTAGTGTCCATTTCCTGTTCTATCTCATTCCTTTCACGGGCATATACAGGGCAACGAAGCAGCAAGTGTGGTACCGACTCTACCTCATTAGGATCACAGATGCACGATGGACTCCCCTTACACTTGAAACGATTCAAGTATTCTGAGAATCCACCGTGCCCCGTAAAGATCTGAGTCAGGTGCCCCTCAATCTGTAGTTTCCTGACA
This sequence comes from Mythimna ferrago, assembly GCA_910589285.2. Lineage (NCBI taxonomy): Eukaryota > Metazoa > Arthropoda > Insecta > Lepidoptera > Noctuidae > Mythimna > Mythimna ferrago. The sequence continues at coordinate 28,499,088 of OU342684.1, forward strand.
ACCCTGTACGCCGCCACTGCGTCCGGGAAAAACAGTTTGGTGACTGAAGCGGTAGTGCCGGCTTTGTATCTATTGTTCCATTCGTCAAGCGTCGCCATACGAATACAGCGCTTGACGAATGAAACAGGACACAAATCGTAGTCCGGCTTCTTTTTACTCGACATGGCGGCCTCTTTTGCCAGCTGATCCACTCTCTCGTTGCCCTCAAAACCTGCGTGAGCTTTGATCCAGAACAAGTGTAACACCTTGTTCTGGAGAGAAACAGCTGTTATGTTTTCTCTTGCTTCAACTGCCAAGGGATGAAGGCAACTGTGGTTTTTCACCGTCATGAGAGCCGCCATTGAGTCGCTATATACACCAAAAGTGGACGCCGTGCTTTTCCGGATCTCCTCTGTTGCCCTGCATATCGCCAGGAGCTCCGCCTGGTAGACCGAGCAGTAGTCCGGTAGCGCCAGCTTGAGGGCGCGTGTTTCGGCCTGGCTATTCCAAAAGGACAACGCAGCACCAACCCGCCCCCCAATTTTGCTTCCGTCGGTGAAAATTTTCACCTCCGGTTTGACACTGGCGTCGACCTGCTCCTGGTCCACCAGGCTTCCGACCTCCAGTTCGATACGCATGGCAGGGTGAGGAGATTTCAACGCGGACATGGGACGCTCCATCTCCCTATCCCTCAATATTGGCAGCGACACTCCTCTCTTGGCCTCGTATAATGAGGCCATCTCACGAACTCTGAGATCTAGGGGAAGTATCCCTGCCAACAAAAGCACCGAGTTCAGGGAGACTGTGCGATATGCTTTGCATATTTTTTGCGCTATTCCGCGCTGCACGACGCCCAATTGCTTTATAATCCCCAGTTTACTGGCCGCTGGAGCCCACACGCTGGCAGCGTACAGGATGATCGGCTCTATTGTGGCTACATAGATTATCCTGACTACTTCGGGATTTAATCCCCAACTGACTTTCGCTGCCCTGCACAACTGCTTATGCACACCAATAGCTTTTTTGCAGACATTCTTGACGTGCGTGTTGAACGTCAACTTGTCGTCGACGGTGACACCCAAGATCTTAATTTCATTTGACATGGTCACATCTACCCTGCCCATGCTCAGTCGTGGGGTATCGTACTTTAACCTTCTTGTTATCGTCATTGCCTTCGTCTTTTGTGGCGCGAACTTAAGTTTGTTGTCGACACCCCACGCCTGAACACGTTCCAGGGCAGCGTTGGCCCTTTGTTCTATTTCGAGTGCTGTGTCACCGTCGAAGACAAGGACCACGTCGTCTGCAAACGCCTGCGTGTAAATACCGCCTTCCGTCAAGGCTTTTATGAGGGGGTCCAGCAGGAGATTCCAAAGGTTGGGGCCTCCAATAGAGCCTTGTACGCAGCCTTTACTCGTCACCTTGGAATATTCTTCACCTGCATACCTAACCCTGACCCTTCTGTCACTCAAGTAGCTGTCGATGACCCTCCTCAAGTTGAGAGGACACTTTTCCTCTGCCAGTCGGACCCTTATGGCTGGCCACCAGGCGCTATCGAAGGCTCCCTCTATGTCTAGCGAGACTAGTACTACTATCCTTTTTAAGTTTAGCTTTCCTTTTATATGTTGCATGAGATCATAGAGGGAGTCTTCGGTGCTTCTTTGGGGCATGAATCCGTACTGGCGAGTACTCATCCTCGGTGCAATATAGAACTTGAGGCGGGCCACCAACATCTTCTCGAATATCTTGCCTAGTACTGGTAAGAGGCCTATGGGCCTATATGATTTTGGGGTGGTGTAGTCTATTTTCCCAGGTTTCTTTAGCACCACCACCGTGGCCTCTTTCCAGCACTTCGGGAAATAACCGTACTTGAGGCACTGATTCAGAAGGGCCAGAAAGGAATCAGATTCCTTTCCAATGACCTGGCTACATATGTCGGCTGTGAGGCCGTCTCCCCCGGGGGCTTTTTTGGGATTAAATGACTCGCAAGCTGTTATGAGCTCAGTCCGTGTGAAGGGTGGATCTTGAGGGCCTCCTTCTTCCTCTCTATTCACTGTTTCGGCTTTATCTCTGATAAAGCCGTGATGGGAGTTATCGGTGCTCGTAGAGTCCTCTGGGTAGAAGGTTTCCGCTATCAGTTTAACGGAGCCCTTTGCATCGAGCACCTCTCCGTCTTTTATCATCTGCAAGTCCACCCCCCTTTGCGTCGTTCTCCCTATAACCCTATAAATCCCCTCCCAGACCCCCTCCCTATCTTGCTTGGTGCAAAACTCTTTCCAGCTTTCGGTTTGAGCTCGGGCTGCTTCTTCCTCATATTCCCTTTTCTTTTTTAGATATTCTTCGACGACCTTTGGTCTCCTAACTGGAGCCGCGCATCGTATTCTCCTCTTGTAGGTGGCAACTTTCTTCTTCATTTCAGCGAGTTTGTCCGACCACCATGGCATAGAGAGCTTCTCCCTGGCTTTTTTAGTAGGCATAGCAGAACGACACGCCTCCTGTATGATTTTTGTGTAGTTTTCTATTGTTTTGTCTATGAGTTCAGTGCTGTTAATTTTGTCTATTACTTCTTTCTCAATTTGGTGGTTTGTCTTTAATTGGTTGAGTTTCTCATGAAACATGGACCAATTAGCTTTATTACTGTTGAAGATACGTGTCGTTCTCTCTACCTGACTTCCTTTAGCCCTCGTTAGCCTGATATTGAATAGTATGCCATTGTGGTCGGAGCTCGTGAGACCTTCGTCGACTCCCCATTGTTCCACCAGCTCAAGGATGTTGTCTGAGCATGCTGTAATGTCGACATGACTGCTAAAGCGCTGACCCCCCCTAATGGTGTCGAATGTTGGGATATCCCCTGTATTAAGAATGTTCAGCCCGAGCTCACCGAGAGTTGCACACAGCTCCTCACCCCTGCGGTCAACCACCATGCTACCCCACCAGGTGCTTTTTGCATTGGCGTCCCCTCCAACGAGAAGTGGTCTTGTGCCGTTGGCAATACTTATTTGCCTTAATTGATTAAGGTAGGCGTCTATTGGCTTGTCCGGCTCAAAATAGAAGGACGCGAGTGCGATCTCCCAGGCACCGGTCTGGATTCCCACCACTACTATGTTTTCTGTGGTGAGTTTTGGGTACTGTATCACTTTGATGTTTTTGTCAAAGACGACAATTGCCGCTTTGACAGTACCCTCTCCGACACCGGTGTCCTGAAAGATTCGCACTCCCCTCTGGGTCCTCATACTTTTTGAGTTGCCAATGTAGGGTTCCTGCACGAGAACCACTGCAATTCCTCGTTTTTCCGCCTCCAGTAACAACTCGTTGGTTGCCAACTTTTTTCGTTGGAGGTTGGCCTGTGCAAATTTGAATGCAATTTTTGCCCCTGGTGTGCCCTTAGCAATATGCGGTGGTTGACCGCGCTATTGCGTCCCACTTGCGGCGGACTGGGCACTCTGTGCTGAAAGCGTTGTGCTCTTTGCTAAACAGATTTGCCCTCTCGCAATTTCTGCACACCGCAGTCCCTCCCGCCATCCAATCTGGGCAATCGGTTTTCAGGTGGGATCCGCCGCAGTGGCTACACTTGTCTTCCTTTTCCATGCAGTGCTTTCGCCCGTGCCCGAAGCCCAGGCAGCGAGTACATTGTATGAGTGGAGTTTGATCTTCAACTCGTATTCTTTGTAAGTCCACGTGGACATGCCCTCTTTTTGTGACTCGCCGCCAAACCTCCGGGGACGTGCTCAGCACTACATGGACCGAGTGAGGATTCCTAGTCTTTCTTCTGTACCTTATCTCTAACCTGTCTTCCCCATCGCAGAGGCCGCGGAAAACGTCCCGGTTTTGGTTTCTCAGGGCTTTCACGACATCTTCGTCCGTGTTTATTGCCAAAACATCCCTGAGTATTACCATAGGGTCCCTATTTTTCACAGCCTCTACGATGAGGTTGATACCATTCCCCTCAAGTCTCTCTTTTACTTTATCTCTCTCACCCTCCGTCTCAAACCCCATGACCACCTTTCTATTTTTAGCCTTTCTAACCCTTTCCACTTTGACCCAGCCCTCTTTTGCCTCTACCGCTTTTCTCACCCTCTCCAGTACCTCATCCCCGGTCTCTGTATCGTCTTTTGATGTGACTACGACCGAGTGCAAGGTGTTGTGCTTGTTATACGCTCCTCCAATGCTTCCGGTCGTAGCCACCTTCGCGTATGAGGGCGTCTCAGTGGGCGCTTTTTGTTCTGCTAATATCAACTTTAGTTCTGCCATTTGCCTACCATTTTCTTCCAATAGTTTGGAATGCACTTCTATCTTTTCTATGAGGAGTGATGTATCCCCTCTCATAGTTTCCTCTGACCTTGCTCCTGTGAACTTTTCCTGGGTCAGTTGCCGTTCCCTTTCTTGATGGTCATGGGTCCGTTTCAAGACTTCCATTTCTGCCGCGGCGTCTTTTATTAGCTTATACATTGACTCGACCGCCAAAGTGATTCCTGCTTTTATCTCCGACTTCAGATTGCGTGATTCTCCAAGTTGAGTTTTCGCTCTCTGAAGCCAGGTCCGGCCTTCTGTCACTCTGTCGGCCGAGGCAATCAGTTTTTGTGACGTGCTTGTGGCCTCCACAGAGCTTCTCCGCTTTGTCTCCTTTCCAGTTTGGGGCAGGGTGACCTTTAGTACAGCCTTCGGAGGAGCTACCGGAATCTGTGCTTGCTTTTTCGGTGACACTGTGAATGTGACCGATGCGGCTGGCTTTGGGTCTCTGCTCCCACTGTTCTCCCATTCGCCAATGCTCCTTCGAACATTGGCCGTGGGTGTCGGTGATTTTGGAGACGGTCCTGCCATCCCTCTGTCAACTGGAGAATTTGTCTCTGAGCCTTTTTGCTTTCGGGGCGTATGTGCGAGAAACATCTTGCTTTGTCACGAGGTAGATCGTTAATGATTTTTTAAAAACTAAAGTATAAAATAAAAATTAAAATATAAAGTCCTAATCACTAGTTGTTGCTCTTCCTCTCCCTGTATATAGGGAAGAGATAAAGTCAAATAATGAGGAAATAGGAAAAAATTACTGAAATATTTTACTATCCCTGTATAGAGGGGATAGTAAATGGTAGAATTTGTGCTTGGTTCCCTTCACGAAGGAATGAACGTCTAGTTCCTAAGGAATAAAAGCAATCAATAAAGCGAACACCGCTCTGTCTTAAGAATTAAATATACCTACACAGTTACAATTGTATTGGAGCACCAGTTTGGGAGATTTTGATGCCGTTTATGCTAAATAACTTGGAGGAAAGTTTGAGGAACGCTTTCAAACGATAAAAAAATTTTTTGACTCTATGTAGAGCAAAACTCTACATCTACTCAGAAAGCCCTCCCCAATTCCATTAAAATGAACCCAAACACGGAAGTCCTAGTCCTAAGGGTTCCGGAGATATAACAGTCCGAAAGGAGAATGCCAATTGTTGGGCCTACACGTTACAGTCAACTATTGTGTTGCAAAATTATCGTCATTTTGTCATAAAACCAATACACGAAACAAAAAAACAATTTATAAATAGAAAACTGAGAAAAATGCATTTTATTGTATTATTTACAACTCTCACTAACAAAGTATGGATATGTGGCTAAAAAGACATTGTGTCACGTTTAAAAATATATGTCATCTATTTTTAAATACAAAAAAAAAAAAAATCAATTGTCAAACATGACCTCAAACGTCAAATCATTCGCTTTGTTGTGCTTGCGCCGGCGAATGTGTAATGCTACGAAATTCGTATTTTCTGTGATCTTACCAACGACTTTGGCTTGTTTCTAGAATCTGACGAATCTTGCTTTCACGGACGAACTCGGCTCAAACACGGACTCTTTATCTGCTACCCTGACTGACCACGGCTTGTTTCCAAGGACTTCGATACTAACAATCAGTATGGATAACTGTATTAATTGCGGTATTAATACGTCTCGTTGCAATATAACGGGCAGACGTCCGTTGAATGAAGAATCCATCTTATCTATTGTACGCGCATGGGTTTCTCCGCAAACAGTAAGTAGTGCTCAAATAGAATTATGTACTCGTTCCTCATGCTAATATTTCGAAGGGTCCCAAGAACAAAATCGTAAGTATATTCAAAATGATCAATTTACGGTAGGTATGGGGTTTGTGTAATATTAAGATAACGTTTGATTGGTTATGTTACTATGTAAAAGGATATTAAACAAAAAAATAGTTCCATATAGTTTTTTGTATATAAGTAATAGGTACATGTATGTGTGAACATGTAATAGAATACATTTCGTCTTATTTTTCCGTAAGATTTTGTTCTTGGGACATGTCGATTTGTTTATTCCTTCGGTTTGAAAATAAATTCTAAACTATTATTTATATTTAAGGTGGATCCCTGCCATCACCTCTGTCAAGCCTGCTGGGATTTGGCAGTTGATACCTTACTGTCAGTTGAGGCAACAGAAGAAACTTCTGTTCCTCGAGGCCATATTAATGTGTGTATCCATTGTGGACGTTCATTAAGGAATGCACGATCCCACCGTCTCCGATCCAATCCTGAACGAGAACAAAGAATACTAAATGTTATATCAGAATGGATTTTACCTCGAACTGTAAGTATTATTTAAATAACTACAGTAGTATATATATATCAGTTGTCTGTCATAAGGTATATAAGAAAAGAAACGAAAGAAAATAATATACCCATTTTGCCTGGGTAGCGAAATGTAACAATTTAATTCCAATTGTATCTGAAACAGATTTGGGGCCATATGTGGAATGTTTTTAGACAGATGATAATTATAATTTCACTAAACAATTAGCTATCATGAAAAACTGGTAATGTTAATCATATTCTATTTATTTTAGGTTGGAGCTCAGAGTGCAGTATGTCATTCTTGCTGGGTGAGGGCAGACAGAGCTGCTCGTCACTTTGTCTCACAGCCATCAACATCAGCATCTGCATCTGACGTGTTAACTTCACCAACTGACATATCCATTTCACAAGAAACCCCTACATCAGAAATGCCAGTGTCTGATATAAGTACTCCAACTGTGGAAACCAATGAACCAGCACATATAGTAAGTCAACAAACAATAATATTACCTGATTATCTGAGGCCTGTTCAAACCGAAAGTAAGTGTTTCATAGAAGGTTGTAATCGTAGAGAAAGAAACAGAATTCCTGCAGCTATGAGGAGAAATCTCTTGAACATGCACAACTATTATGTGCCTCAGAATAACCGACTTTGTGATTACCATTTATATGCAATAGAAAGATTGGATTTATTAATTGGTCTATCAAATAATTCTTTAAATACATTCACGGCTAGTCACATTCAAAATATGCTGGCTTTAAAATCACCCACATCCATAGAACTCAATTTTGAAGATATAGATAGTATTGAAGACAATGTTTTTTACTATTGGGTTGGCTTAACCAAGCAACAGTTTCACCAAGTGCTTGATGAAACACCAGCATTGGCACATATGTCAAGAGGTGTTACAGCTTTAGCTGCATATTTAACGAAACTTCGTACTGGTGATTCTGACGAAAGATTAGCAAGTTTATTAAAGATCCCAAGAGCAACTTTGGAGAGGCTAATGAATAAAGCGATAGAAATGTTATCTATTAATTATGTGCCACAGCATTTAGGCGTTAATCATATCAGTAAAGATGAATTGTGTACAAGAACTCTGACTATTCCTCGAGGATTATTTGGGAATCACAATGGTAGATATAAACCAGTAGTTATTTGTGATGGAACATATACAAGGTGTCGTTTTGAAGCTGCAAAATATTTCAGGAGGTAATTATGTTAGTGATTCTCGACCCGAATCAATAATAAAATAAGTATGTATTTTTTTTTTTTTATAACCGCGCTTTTTTTCACACACACAAATACGGAACAATAAAGGGCGTTTTCACACACACTAACTCGCAACGATAGTTTCATAAATAATGTATCATCCAATCATCATCCCGCACGCCACACCCTAGCCACGCCCCCGCGGCCATCGATCAATCGATTTAGTTTAGTGTAATTAAAAAATTAAATAACAAGTATTAGTGATTATTGACCAGGTATCGTATTTTTACATGATTATTTATGAGTTTTATTACAACCTCCTGAAATATTGTGCAGTTTTAAAACTGCACCTTGTATATACGTACAGAAAAGCACAAATTATATGTACCAAAAGGACACATACAGCCTACATAAGTATAGGAATTTAGTTAAACCATTTTTAATGGTTTGTACTGATGGGTATATAATCGATGTTTTGGGCCCCTATCCAGCTACAACATCAGATGCAGTCATAATGAATCAAGAATTTAAAGATGGAACCGTCATGAGAAATTACTTTGAGGCTGACGATGCTTTCGTACTGGATAGGGGATTTAGGGACGCCTTGCCCTTACTTAATACATGTGGTTATCGTACATATGTACCCGCGTCATTAGAACAGGGTGAAACACAGTTGTCTACAATAGATGCAAATAAGTCTAGGGCAGTCACTATTTGTCGTTGGGTAGTAGAAGTTGTTAATGGAAGATTTAAAAGGGACTTCAAACTTTTACGACAAGATTTTTTTAATCGTGCAAGCAAACATTTAATGGATGATTTCAAAGTGGCTGCCGCACTTATAAACTCATTTCATCCTGTTTTAACTGACCGAGATGATGCTGAGGAAATTCTGGAAATTATTAATCAAAATATGTACATAGAAAATAGATAAGCCAATTATGTTATTCAAAATCATTTAAACAGAAGACGAGCTAATTTTAGTCCGATGATTGTAAATGAAAATATTGTAACAGATTTTCCTCAGCTTACATATAACGAATTAATTTTAATTTCTCTAGGAACGTACCAAATAAAGCAGGCACATTCCTATTATGGGGAACATGTTAGGGCAGATGGCTCCTATGCTATAGAAGTGTGCAGAGAGGTTGATAGTAGTCTAATAAGAGAGTTGTCTACTTCTAATACTACATGTCTATATAGGGGGAAAATCCAATCTAGACATATTAGTAAAAAGATTTATTTTATCTATATTTTAGTAGACAGCTCTCTAACTGGAAGGCAAGCAATCCTACAATATTACTGTAATTGTATTGTTGGCAGACGTACAGTAGGGTGTTGTGCACACGTTATGTCTATAATCTGGTACTTAAGTTGGGCTAGGTATCAAGACCACATATCACCTCCTGCACACTTTCTTGATAGTATATTAATTGTTTATGAAGATGAATAAATGAAATATATAAAAACTGTGTTGCTTTTTATTTTTAATCCCGGTAGGCACCTAAGTGCTGTATATATAATATACATTTACTGTTTAGTATGAACTCTTAGCCAAACTATTTAAAACACAATATCATAAAACTAATTACTTAATAAAAATGTTTGCAGGCAATTAACCTTTGACATTGTTGCACAGTCCCCTGTTATATTGAAAACATAATCTAGGTAGATACATACTATAAAAATATTAGGTTTCGGCAATAAATACACATAAAACAAAATGAAAGTAACTGTAATTGTATAATAAACCAGCTAGATAAGAATGATTTCTGATTTAATTGAATTGTTGCTTGTCACTTAATCCATTTTATAACCTCACCTAGCCATAAATTCAAATTAAAAAATCTCAGAATACCAACTATAAATTTCATTGAAATTAAGTGACATTAAACCAGGTGTGTTATTTTAAAAAATAACATCAATTTCATGACTGTAACATGCAGGCCCTGAGATGTAGGGACGATGGGCTTTTTCCTTTCGGTAACCTATCCAAGATGGCGTCCAAAAAACGGTTAATTATGGTTTTCTCCGGAACCGTCCGTCCGAATGATGCCGTTCTTGGGCTCTTCTCACTCGGCTCAATGAGCTCTATCCTCTTTCGCTGGTTTCAGCAAGAAAAATTTTCAGCGCAGGAATTTCAGGAATATCCCCCCAGGCGGAAAGAGTAGGAGCTGCCGGTGCTGCAGAAGAAAACCCGAGTCTTCTACGACCTCCGGTTCAGGAGCTATCCGAGTCTGAAATTTCGTTTGACAGTTATTGTACTGTCAAAGTCAACTTTCAACCCGGTGTAACTTTTCCTCCAAGGGTCGCAGAACACCCGTGTTTGGACTTGCCAAGTTCGGCTTGACCCGCTCCGCCACGTTAGATGGTTTTCAGGGTCCTGAAAATTTCTGGCTCCAAAACGCCTGAAAGCTAGTCAGTCTAAAAGAGGGCGACTTCCTAGCACCCCTAACGAAAACCGCAGCTCTGCACGACTACCAGGGCCGGAGCTATGTCTAGTCAAAAATTTGAAAAATGGCCGCCGAACTGTCAAACTCTGACTTTAGACAGCCACAACTCCGTAACCAATCGTCGTAAAGAGATGCGGCTTTGGATGGAGTACGTAGCTCAGCGCCGTTTATTCGACGATAGTCGTTTCAGGCCCAAAAATTTTCAGGCCCTGAAAACGCCTGAAAGCCAAAAAATAATAATCTCTACAACGCCCCAGCCCTAAATGTGGAAATCTGGTGCTCCTACGTTGCTCGGTTCAAAAGCTATGGAAGTCCAAAGTTTACACTCACAAAATCAAAATGGCCGAAAACCAACTTTTTTCGCGTAATTTGGCTCCTCTTTGACCTAGGAGAACGAGATTTTGGGTTTTCGAGGTGTCAATGGGGAGTTGAGTACTTCTACAGTAGTAGAAATGTCTAAAAATAATTATTTCTCTATTTTTCGGCTAAAATTCTTTAAAATTCCATATCTCAAGAACGGGTAGACATAAAATTTTTCTAAAATATGGTAAAAATTTGTTAATTCAATCTCTATAAGTGCACAAAATAAAATTTTGGAAATTTTGAAAAATATATGGTTTTTTATATAAAAACTGGTTTTTCAGTTCAAAACGGAATATCTCAGAGTCCTGAAATGGTAAAATTTTAATTTAAATTGATAATTACTGAAATAATTAGCGCGCAACAGACTTAATTTTAAAATTTATATGTTCCCAATCTGGTTTCCGAGACATTACAAGTCAAAGTATAGTTTTTGTAATGCTTATATCTATTTATCTAATAAACTTAAAATTATTTTGACAGTACCAGATGTCTTCTTGTCTTGCAAGGATGGCAGCCGTGAAAAAACGAGAGTCCTGCGATGTCTCCTTCCACCTCCACGTGCACACGTCGTTTGAGGTTTTTTCCGATTTTCTCTTGTATTTTCCAGCGGAAAATTCTGGAAGAGGTCTCAGCCTGCAGGTCTTCAGAGTCCGCACAGCATAGCAAAATAAAATTTAGGGGTCGCCGCTGTAGGTCTTGAGATAATAGCGTTTATTTGGTTTAGCACTTAGAAAAAATAACCTCCAAATGGTTTTTCACTATTTCCCACTTTTTCACCGCAATCCAAGGTTTCCACTATAACTCCGTCGCGTTGCAGAATACTTTCCGCGTCAATTGGTACCAAATTCGCGACAATTGGTCAACTTTTAACCATTTTTTTCGATTTTTCCGTACGGAGCGTTATAAAAATGATGCGTTCTTGAGCGCGGTTGGACTCAGACTGGTTAGGTTAGGTTAGGTTAGGTTAGGTTAGGTTAGGTTAGGTTAGGTTAGGTTTTTTTTTTTTTTTTTAATATTGTGGCAGGAGTGGGAAATCCATCATGGACACCCAGACTGTCTTGTAGGAAGGCAGTCTGGGTAGTGCCGGACTCCTACCGGCTAAAAACCACTCCTGCCATGCGAAAGGCCCCTGCCGTCAAGTTGCGCAGGGATTTATATAGGCTGTAGACATATTTTTAGCAACTTTGTATTTGTAATTTTCATAACAATGTTGTATAATATATTGGATTGTCAAAATGTAATAGTCATTAATTTATAGTTCACTTTTTTAAAATTTCGGTTATTTGCAATTCACATCATCATAATAATCAATAAATAATTTAAATATACATTCACAGATAGTCAATTTATAGTAAAATAATTCATTAATAATTTATGTGTAAAATTTTGGGTATGTGTCAATTTATGTTTCGGTGGACCCGCCGCCACACTCGCGTAGGTAGCCGTCTTCTCCAGTAGTTCCCCCTGCCTCTCCATCACTCGCTGCAGCTTTTCCATCTTCTCGCTGCTCTCCTTCACCAGCGCGCTATGCTCCGCTAGTGAAGCGAGCAGCGAGTTAACCTCCGGGAGGATTTTGGGTGCCTCTGGCGGAAGTGTGGCCGTAATGACCTCCCTCCTTGCCTGCTCAGCCGCCTTTAATTGTGCTGTAGCCACCGCCTCCTCCTTCACGAGCTGGTACAGTCGTTCCACCGATTGGGTGATCCCGGCTTTCAAGTCTGCCCTCAGATTACGCGAGTCGCCGAGATGTGACTTCGCGCGCAGAAGGCAGTTGCGAGCCTCGGTCACCCGATCGGTGGGTTTGCTCGGCTGAATCTGGCTCGTCCCCGGTGACGCTCCCGTCGTCTCAGTGGAAGTTCGGCGCGCCGCGGCCTTGTTGTCCGGCTGGGAAGGGGCGCGCTTTGCAGACTTCTGGGAGGCTGTCACGGTCGGGGAAGCTTTTTTAGATGGCTTCGCGGCGGCTGAATGGAGAGGCTGTGACTCCACTATTTTCCCATTTTCCCACTCACCAATGCTTCGCCTCACACTAGAGGCCTGAGTTGAAGCACTGGGAGGGGAAACCTCCCCCTCGAAGGTGATGTTGAGTGCCGCGTTCGACGGAGAGACATGGGGTCCTGCGGAGATTTTCTTGGCCGGGGTCCTGGAGAGGAACATTGTAGGGAGTGGAGATATTGAATCAATTAATAATAAAGAAAATATGTAATACAACTATTAATTATATATGTTTAAAACAATATACTGATCCCTGTAAAGAGGGGATCGGCAGGTCAATAAAACAGTCAAAATATTTTTCCTCGATAGAGGTGTCAATAAATAATTAAAAATACAAAATAGTAATAAAATAATAAATTTTAAAACTGATGTACTGATCCCTGTAAAGAGGGGATCAGTAGTCTAATACGAGTCACAAAAAATCCTAAACAAAGGTCAATAAGGAGCGTCAAATTCCCTAACACGTTTGCACTGCTCCTGTACAGGGGGATCAGTCAGTCAATAACCCTCAGAACGTGCAACTAATTAACCCACAAATGTATATATTTGCTCGTCTTACCACCCCCTGTTATTTAAAGCAATAAAAATTAATTGCAAAACCTACAAATAAAAATAAAGGGTGGGAAAATTTGAAGTTTTTGCGGTTTTTTACTGTCGGGTGTAAAATTTTCCTATGGGACGCAAATTTTTTAGGGTCGGGGCGCACAGGCGACGCGCTGGCCCGTGTTTTGAGACTACTTTGGTCACGATCGGACTACAAAAACGGGAGTTATTATCAGATAAGTGTCAATTTTTTAATAAAAAAGGTCAATATTTTGCGAAAATCGAAAAATTTTCTTCTAGGAAATGTCTAATCTGATTTGTTTTTTGCAGGAATCCTGTAGGGCGAGCAGAGGCGCGTACGACGGCACCCTCAGAACCGACCTACGTCAACCAGGGATCGAGATATAAAATTTTGAATAAATGAAAATTTGGAAAAATGGTTTTTCTTGAATAAAAAGTTTCCCTGTGAAAATCTTTGAATTATTTTACCAGGATCGTATAGGTCTCGCAGAGACGCGTCCAAAAACGTATAATAGTACCCTGTAGCTAGTATATATAGGTTAGGAATCAGATGGGTTAGGTTAGGTTAGGTTTTTTTTTTTTTTTTTTTTTTTTTTTTTTTTTTTTTTTTTTTTTAAATACCGGTTAGGTTAGGTTAGGTTAGGTTAGGTTAGGTTAGGTTAGGTTAGGTTAGGTTAGGTTAGGTTAGGTTAGGTTAGGTTAGGTTAGGTTCCCCACCGAAGGTGTCTCCACGTTGTCGTCGTGGTGGGGCTTGCGCGTCTCAATGATCTTGGAGCTTCGCCGGTAGAGTTACTCATGCCGGAAAGGTCCAAGTGAGAGACCAGACTAAGAGGGACACACGTGAAGGGCACACCGTTAGGAAACTTGAACCGTTTTAACGGACGGTGTGCGGGGTTGATTTTTCGAGTTTTCGGAGAGTCAACGTGAGGGAAAAAAAAAAAAAAAAAACACGAAACGGGACCACACCCTTCAAAGGAAAACAATATGGAACAGACAGGCGCAAATATATTACCCCAGGGTGGTACCAGCTGCTCCGCAGTCGGAGAATCCACCACGCTTCCTTTGGGAGCGTCAAGCCCCTCGTATTCTGGGGGGGGCAACGACTGTCTTCCGCTTGCCGATGGCAACAAGAGCCGAGGAGGCTCCCGATCTCAGTCTTTTGAAGACATGATCAATTTTAGTTTTAAAACGCCAGACATAGTGTCAGGCGGGCGCGGCGCTGACGCAAACGCTTCCTCTAAATTTTGGAGGAAGCGTACATATGGTGATAAGTCGGATCTGACAAAATCAGTGAGCTTGTCCTCGAGCGAGGAGAATCTTCCAGCCGCGAAAGTGCCAACAGGGAGGAGAGGAAGAGGGCGCCCGAAACTTTCAGGAGCACCCACTTCTTCACGTATCACTCGGGGACGCTTTTTAAAGCACCTTGATACACCGGTAGCCAGCGAAATGAGCGACTCTGACGGGACTGTACAGGTGACGAAGAGTGATACCGAGCACTCCGCTTCACTGATAAGCACAAAAGCAGAGCTTCATGCTGCAAGGCGAGAAGGCCGTAAAGCCATAGCGACGGAGGAGGTCGAGGAAATGTCCCGATTGGCCAGAGAAAGGCGGTCTGAGGCCGCCACTGCCACGGAGGGACTGACGGCGGCTGCTTTGAACCGCCAAGTAATGGATGGTGTGGACGTGGTCATGAAGGTGGCCACCAAGTCTGGCAACTTAAAAGGTACTTTCACGCGTGCTTTGAAGGAGGCAGCGGACGGTATCAAAGAGGCGGTGCAAGTCCTCCTTGATCGTACGACTTCAGAGGAGACGAAGAAGTTACAGGAGGAAAACAGTCGTCTCAAAACCAGGATGGAGGAACTCCGAAAAGAGATCGCTGCCCTAAGAGTGGATTTCTGTCAGCAGCAGGAGGTTTCAGCTAAAGTCGTCCGGCCACCACTCGCAGCGGATAATCGCAAGTCCAATGAAGCTAGGACGTGGCCCTCTCTAGAAGCCAATAATACTTCGGAAAGGCACAGGACGGCAACTGCGAGGGCAAAAATCTCTACAGAAAAGGCCAAAAAGCCCACACAGAGACCAAAGGAGACCGTAGATGGAGCCAAAAAATCGATACAGGGGGACAAGCTGCCAGTGGACCTGAGCTGTGGAACTCCCCACACAGACTTGCAACCTGTTGCGACTGTATCCGGTTCTAACGCTTGGACGACTGTCGTCAGCCGGAATAAGAGACAAAAGAGCCGTAAGAGTAAGACAGCATCAGAACGGAAGGGGCGGGCTCAGAATGGCCAGAAGCCACCTAAAATTCGTGTCCCTCGTTCTGCAGCTGTGGTGGTGACATTGCAGCCTGAAGCTGAGAAACGGGGAGTCACATATAAGACAGTTTTAGGAGAAGCAAAGGAAAAGCTCCAGTTCGCGGATTTTGGCACCCCAGCTGGCTTCCGATTCAAAACGGCAGCAACGGGAGCCAAAATGTACGAGCTATCTGGCGCTACTTGTGACGAGAGGGCGGATGCTCTGGCTGCTAAGCTTCGGGATGTTCTCAATCCAGAGGAAGTCCGAGTATACCGGCCTATAAAAACTGCTGAGGTGCGCGTGGATGGGTTGGACGACTCAGTCACGCGAGAAGAAGTAGTGGCAGCCATTGCCCGTAGTGGCGGATGTCTACCTGAAAACGTCAAGGCTGGGGATATAAGGTTCAGCGCTGGTGGGCTTGGCACGATCTGGCTGCGATGCCCAGTAGCGGCTGCGAAGCAGGTCACGGATGGCAGGCGACTACTGGTAGGATGGGTATCGGCGAGAGTGAGGCTCCTGCCACCTAAGGCTATGCAGTGCTATCGATGCCTGGAGAAAGGGCATGTCCGTGCACAGTGCACTGCTGAAGTTGACCGTAGCGATCTTTGCTATCGCTGCAGTCAACAAGGCCACAAAGCAGCGCAATGTTCCAAAGAACCAAACTGCACTCTTTGTGCAGCTGCAGGAAAACCCGCGGCACACAGGCTCGGTGGGAATTCCTGCGACGCTCCCAGGAAGAGGAGTAAGCGATGGACCAAGACTGCCGGGGAATCCGCACCCCTCGTACAGTCAAATAACCCTTCGGTCGTTTCACAGCCCGGGGAAGGAGGACATATCGAAGAAATGGAGTGTTAGTGATGGCAAAATTACATTTTCTCCAGGCAAATATCAACCACTGTACCAGAGCTCAGGATCTCTTGCTCCAGAGCATGGTAGAGTGGTCGATTCATGTGGCAGTGGTCGCTGAGCCATATTTCATTCCCTCTCGAGATAATTGGGTGGGAGACCTTGATGGTCTAGTGGCCATCATCGGCCAGACACTTGTCGACGTATCCCGAGGTCATGGGTGGGTTGCCGCCCTAGTTAATGGCATAGTCATTATTGGGGCTTATTTCTCACCCAACAAGGGTCTTGCTGACTTTGAGAGTTTCCTTGTTCAGCTAGGAGCCGTCGTGGGCCGGTACCAACCTCGCGCTGCGCTTCTTCTTGGGGATCTTAATGCCAAATCTGCAGCCTGGGGATCTCCTGTCACTGATTCCAGAGGCGAGGTGTTGGAGGATTGGGCCTTAACGACAGGTCTAGACGTCTTAAATCAGGGCTCGGTCTATACGTGTGTGCGGCAGAGGGGTGGGTCAATAGTGGATGTCACGTTCGCTAGCCCCGCTATTGCGCAACGCGTCCGTGGTTGGCATGTTGTAACGGAGGTGGAGACACTATCGGATCACCGATACATACGTTTCGACGTGTCTACCCAGGCTTTGACCGCGAGCAACCCCAGTAGATCAGTTCCACAAAGAAAAGGTCCACGCTGGGCACTTAAACGGCTTGATAGAGAGGCTCTCGAGGAGGCTGCTATTGTGCAGGCCTGGATCCGGGAGTCGGCGACAGTCAGACCTATTGACGTCGAAGGAGAGGCGCAGTGGTTTAGTAATGCGATGTCGCAAATCTGCGATGCGTCCATGCCTCGCGTTCACGCTCAGTTTGCTAGGCATGGAGTTTACTGGTGGACTGTAGAAATTGCAGAGCTGCGCGTCGCATGCGTGGCTGCTAGACGTTCGTACACGCGTTACCGGAGGAGACGTCGACGGGATCCAGAAGAGGAGGCTGCGCTGTACGAGGTCTACCGCGTGGCGCAGAAGGCTTTGTGGTTGGCTATTAGTGAGTCAAAGACGCGATCTAGGGAAGAACTGTTGGCGACCCTTGACGGAAATCCGTGGGGGCGTCCATATCGCATGGTCCGAGGAAAACTGCGGCCCTGGGCTCCCCCACTAACGGAGAGTCTAGAACCGCAGCTACTAGAAGATATCATCTCAGTTCTCTTTCCTATGAGAGCAGAGTATGAGCCACCACTGATGGCTCCACCCACAACTGCAGAGTCAGAAAGAGAGGAGAGTGTAATCGTCCCAGAGGTGACGCAACAAGAGATGAGGGCGGCCGTGATACGGCTCAGAGCTAAAAACACTGCTCCAGGGCCCGATGGCATTCATGGCCGTGCTCTGGTTCTTGCCCTCAAGGAACTAGAGTCCCCACTGAGAGAGCTCTTTTCGGCATGCCTTGAGCAGGGGCAGTTTCCTACACGGTGGAAAATAGGTCGACTGGTTCTGCTCAGGAAGGCAGGGCGCCCGGCTAACTCACCGACTGCGTATCGGCCCATAGTGTTGCTAGACGAGGTGGGAAAGCTGTTCGAGCGGATTATCGCAGACCGCCTCGTCGGCCACTTGTGCAGAGAAGGGCCGAATCTGGACGACAATCAGTTTGGGTTTCGGCACGGACGCTCCACTATTGAC
Source organism: Mythimna ferrago (assembly GCA_910589285.2). Classification (NCBI taxonomy): domain Eukaryota; kingdom Metazoa; phylum Arthropoda; class Insecta; order Lepidoptera; family Noctuidae; genus Mythimna; species Mythimna ferrago. Next base: position 28,517,017 of record OU342684.1, read on the forward strand.
GCCATCATGAAAGTGAGAGTCCTGGCAGAGGAAGCAGTGTCCCGGGGCGAGGTGATGCTGGCGGTGTCTTTGGACATCTCCAACGCATTCAACGCCTTGCCCTGGAGTATCATCAGGGAAGCGTTACGTTACCATCGGGTACCTCCCTACCTCTGCCACATTATTGGGGCATATCTGGAGGGTAGGAGTGTCACCTATACGGGACGCGATGGTAAAGGTCGACACGAGATATCGTGTGGTGTTCCACAGGGTTCTGTTCTGGGTCCACCCCTGTGGAACATCGGATATGATTGGGTATTGAGGGGCGAACTCCTACCGGGGGTAAAACTTACGTGTTATGCGGATGATACACTAGTTACGGCTCGGGGGAGTTCATACAGGGAAGCAGCGTTGCTGGCTACGGCTGCGGCCTCACAGGTTGTGAGTCGCATTCGGCGCTTGGGCCTTGAAGTCGCCCTCAGCAAGTCGGAGGCCATCGCTTTCCATGGTCCCCGACGGGCGCCGCCGCCAGGATTACACATTGTGATTGGAGGGACTACAATTTCTGTCGAGTCAACCATGAAATACCTCGGATTGGTGATCGACAGCCGATGGGACTTTGGTCCCCATTTTCAGCGGCTGTTGCCTAAATTGATGGGTGCGGCAGGAGCACTATCAACACTGCTTCCCAATTCAGGGGGCCCAAACACCGCCTGTAGGGGGCTATACATGGGGATCGTGCGATCGATGGCCATGTACGGAGCCCCGGTGTGGGCCACTGACCTGACGGCCCGTCACATCGCAACACTGCGTAAACCGCAGAGAGCTATGGCTATCAGAGTCATTAGGGGGTATCGCACGATCTCCTACGAGGCGGCTTGCTTACTGGCCGGATCCCCGCCCTGGGACCTAGAGGCAAAAATACTCGCGACTCTTCACCAATGGCGAGAAGAAGCGAAGGCACGGGGTGAGACATTGGTGCAGCGACAGATCACTGTGTATCGTTCGGAGCTCCGTCAGGTCTTGATGGCGGAATGGCGAGAGAGACTTCTGCATCCTACCGCCGGCCTCGTAACAATCGAGGCGGTCCGTCCGGTGCTCGACCTCTGGCTTGTGAGGAAGCACGGCTCCTTAACGTTTCGGGCGACGCAGGTGCTTTCGGAGCACGGCTGCTTCGGAAAGTACCTGTGTCGCATAAACAGGGAACCAGATGCTCGGTGCCATCACTGCGCCCACTGCACTGACGACACGACGTTGCATACACTAGCTGAGTGTATCGCATGGGAAGAGCCGCGCCGCGCTCTCGTTTCTGAAGTGGGCAGTGACCTGTCGCTGCCGTCCGTGGTTCGGTCCATGCTCAAAAGTGTAGAGTCTTGGGACGCAGTAATCACCTTCTGCGAAAATGTAATCACGCAAAAGGAGGCTGCGGAAAGGGAAAGGGAGAAGAGTTCTCTCCCACCTCGTACCAGACGCACCGGGCGTCGAGGAAGGGCTGACAACGCCCTCTTTCAACCCCCCTAAAAAGGTCCAGGGTCGACGGATTAGGGGACATTCGTCGGCCCATCAACCTGGACCCGAGATGGTGGCGCGTAGTGTTCCACGCGCGCCTCTCTTAGGCGTATAGGAAAGCCACACTCTAATACAGAATGAGACCCATGAGGAACGGGTCACCACTAGTCTGGGGCAGCGGAAGTCAAACTGCACCCGCAGCCCCTGACACAAGTGTACGAGGGAACACCGGGGTGTTTTTAGTCAGTAAGAGTCTGACAGACCCCTCCACCTACCCCGAGGCGGAGGACATCCATGAGGATTTCCACCCCGAAAAAAAAAAAAAAAAAAAAAAAAGGTTAGGTTAGGTTAGGTTAGGTTAGGTTAGGTTAGGTTAGGTTAGGTTAGGTTAGGTTAGGTTAGGTTAGGTTAGGTTAGGTTAGGTTAGGTTAGGTTTTTTTTTTTTTTTTTTTTTTTTTTTTTTATAACATTGTCCTCCAACATTGTCAGAGCTCTTTTTCAGCGTTTTAGAAGTATTTTGTACTTTATGTCTGTTACTGAATCATAGGGATAAGTAAACCAGTGTTTAAATAGACCTGAGATAGAGATATCTTCCCTTTCACCGGTGATACATGTCTGATTTTTGCTTCATCCAGGTTTGGATACCGACTACCTTTGTCCGCTTATTTTTTTTTTTTTTTTTTTTTTTTTTTTTTTTTTTTTTTTTTTTTTTTTTTTTTTTTTTTTTTTCCTTTTGTGGTTACTGATACTTAATGTATATACTCACTATATATTTAAGTATCCAACGTTGCTTAAGCTAGCTTATTCCTATTTATGACTATTGATCCTATTTTATTACAGTATGCTATCAATTTATTCATTTTTTTACTTTGCATTATATTTGGTAGATTTTCGGCAACCAATTTTTCATCAAGTTCTTGCTCAGCCTCATACCGCTCTCTAGCTGTAATTGGGCACTCTAGTAGAACGTGTAGGACCGTCTCATCGACTCCAGGCTCACAGGCGCACGATGCGTTCTCCTTACACCTAAAGCGTTTCAGGTATGCAGAGAACCCACCGTGCCCCGTGAGAATTTGTGTTGACATTCCGGTGTGCACCATTTTCCGCACTACACTGTACGCCGCAACCGCATCAGGGAAAAACAGCTTTGTTACAGAAGCTGTTACCCCCGACTTGTATCTCCCGTTCCATTCGTCAAGTGATTTCATACGGATCTGTCGCTTGACGAATGAAACGGGACACAGATCGTAGTCCGGCCTCTTCCTCGACCCCAGGGCGGCCTCTTTAGCAAGTTGATCGGCTCGCTCGTTTCCCTCCAATCCCACGTGGGCTTTTATCCAAAACAAGGACACCCTTTTGTTTTGGAGCTTACAGCGGCGTAGGGTGTCTCTAGTTTTTACTGCCAGGGGATGGGGGGAACTTACATTGACCACCGACTGGAGAGCCGCCATAGAGTCGCTGAAGATGCCGAACGTACCTGCATTGTTTTTGAGCGCTTCACCAGCCGCTCTTTGCAGGGCCAGTAGCTCAGCCTGGTAGACGGTGCAGTAGGACGGCAACGCAAGCTTGAGGGCCTTTACTTCGGTGGAGCCATTCCATAATGATAGCGCCGCTCCGACTCTGCCCTCAATCTTGCTGCCGTCCGTGAAAATACGCACTGCAAAGTTGCTGTGGTTGCTATAATGTTCCTCGTCCACCAGGCTGCCGAAGTCCAGATTGGCTTGTTCTGCAGGGTGTGGAGCCTCTAAAGCTGGAGCCATCCGCTCGATCTCCCTGTCACCTAGCATGGGTTGGGTCACCCCCCTCTTGGCTTCAAATAGTAAGGCCGCTTCACGGATTCGAATATCGAGGGGGAGTATCCCAGCCAATAATAGAGCCGAGTTTAGGGAGACCGTGCGGTAGGCTCTACATAGCTTCTGTGCAAAGCCTCTTTGGACCACGTTTAATTGCTTAATGACCCCTTGCTTTTTCGCGGCTGGTGCCCAAGCACTTGCAGCGTACAGGAGCGTTGGCTCGACTGCTGCGTTATATATGGTGCGGATTACTTCCGGGCTTAGACCCCAGCTAACCCGAGCTGCCCTGGATAACTGCTTGTATAAAGCTATTGCTTTTTTGCAGACAACAGCTATGTGCTTGTTGAATGTCAATTTCGAGTCGATGGTGAGGCCCAGAATTTTTACGTTTTGGGACATTCCAATGTCGATCCCTCCCATGCTCAAGCGCGGCGTATCATACTTGAGCTTTCGCGTCAACACCATCGCACAGGTTTTGTGCGGCGCGAATTTCAGTTTATTTTTGATACCCCACGCTCGAACATGTTCGAGAGCGGCATTGGCTTGTCTCTCAATTTCTTCCGCCGTTTCGCCGCTGAACACCATAACGACGTCGTCCGCGAATGCTTGATTTTAATTGCCCCCAGCCTCCAGCTCTTTTAGGAGTGGGTCCAGCACCAAGTTCCAGAAAGTAGGACCTCCAATAGAACCCTGGACGCACCCTTTGCTGGTCGACTTCTTGACTTCCTCCCCGGCATACCTCACACAAACTGCTCTGTCACTAAGATAGCTGCTGACTACTCGTCTCAAATTCACCGGACACTGTTCCTCAGCCAAGCGTACTTTAATAGCAGGCCACCACGCATTATCGAATGCTCCCTCTATATCCAATGACACAAGCGTCACAACCTTCCGCTGTGCCAGCTGTGTGCGGATGTGCTGCACAAGAGTATAGAGGGAGTCTTCAGTGCTCTTTTGGGGCATAAAGCCGTATTGGCGAGTACTTATCCTTGGAAGTAGGTAGAATTTGAGCCGGGCAACCAGCATCTTCTCGTACACTTTCCCTAGTACTGGCAAAAGCCCAATCGGCCTGTACGATTTTGGTACGGTGTACGAGTCTTTACCTGGCTTTCTGAGAACAACCACTGTTGCCTCCTTCCAGATCTTCGGGAAGTAGTAGTGAGCCAGGCATTGGTTAAGGAGCGCAAGGAAAAATTCGGGGTTGCAATTTACAGCATGCAAGCAGATGTCGGCAGTAAATCCGTCTGCCCCCGGGGCTTTTTTGGGATTAAAAGACTCCATGGCTCTATCCAGCTCGCTTCGAGTAAACGGTGGGTCATGCCGTTCATCATGACTCCATCCATTTACCGTTTTTGCTAGCTCTCTAATTTGGCAATGGCTCGTGTTGTCGTCTTCCTCTTTGTCTTCGGGGTAAAAAGTGTCAGCAAGCAGCTTCACTGAGTCCTTGGCGTCCAGAGTGTTTCCTTCTCTCTCTAAAGGCAAATCTTCCTCTCTTCGTGCGACCCTTCCCATGACTCTGTATATCCCCTCCCAGACCCCCTCCCTATCCTGTTTCGTACAGAATTCCTTCCAGCTCTCTTCTATGGCCTTCTTTACAGCTGACTCATAATTTTCTTTTTCTTTCAGGTACAGCATGACAACCATCGCTCTTCGGACCGGCGCTGCGTTTCTGATCCTACGCCTCCTAGTGTTGACTAGCTTCTTCATCTCGGCGAGCTCCTGGGACCACCACGGCATTGTAAGTATTTCTGTGTTATTTTTAATGGGTATTGTGTCTCTACATGTGTCAGTTATAGCTTGTGTGTATGTTTTTACTATTGTTTCCAATTGATCTTCATTATGTGTATTTGTTAAATTTGTTAAGATTAAGTTTCTATCCAGCATGACTTGGGCTAGTTTCTCATGAAACTTTCCCCAGTCTGCTTTCTTTGTGTTGAACTTCCTTGTTGTGCGTTCTATTTTAATTCCTTTAGATTTAGTGAGATTAATTTCAAATAAAATGCCGTTATGGTCGGAGCTCGTGAGACCCTCTTCAATCCGCCAGCCAGCCACCAGGGGCAGTAAGTCCGCCGAACAGGCCGTTACGTCCACGTGACTGCTGTACCTGATTCCCCCTCTTACGGTGTCAAAGGTGGGGATGTCTCCCGTGTTTAGGATCTGAAGCTCCAATTCCATTAATTCTCCGCACATCTGCTCCCCTCTCGAGTCCTCGCTGCTGCTGCCCCACCAAGCACTTTTAGCATTGGCATCTCCTCCAATTACCAACCTGCAAGATCCCAACTCTCGCTGCACTCGTTTTAGATGCTCCAGGTATGGCTCTATGGGTTTATCGGGTTCAAAGTAGAAGGACACCAGCGTGATCGTCCAGGCTCTGGTTCGAATTCCCACCACAACGATGTTGTTTGTGGTGAGTTGCGGGTACTGTAATACGTTTAAATTTTTGTCGAAGACTACAATTGCCGCCTTTACAGTCCCTTCTCCTCCCTCAGAGCTCTGGAAGACCCTTACGCCCCGGTAGCCCTTCATCCTTCTCACCCTACCCACATAGGGCTCCTGGAGCAATGCTACGGCGAGATTGCGCTTGTCCGCTTCTAACAGCAGCTCATTGGTGGCCAGCTGACTTCGTTGCAGGTTGGCCTGGACCATTTTGTACTCGATGGTTGCGGCAGGAACGCCCTCAGCAATAAGCTACCGACAAACGCGCCAAAGCGTCCCATTTCGCCCTAATCGGACACTCACCGTCGAAGGCGTTATGGTCGGTTTTTGACATCTTAGCCAAAAGGCAGTTTCTGCACGTCGGTGTGTCCGCCGCCAGTCGGGAGGGGCAGTCGGCGCACAAGTGGGGGTCACCACAATGGATGCAGAGGTCGGCAGGTTCCGTGCACAGCTTTCGACTGTGGCCGTAGCGCAGACAGCGAGTGCACTGCACCAGCGGTGACTGATCCAGTACACGCACTCTCTGCAGGTCGATGTGCACTCGACCCGCCGCCGTTAGCCTCTGCCATAGGGTTGGGGACACCTGCAGGATGACGTGGCACATATGGATGTTCCTCGTTCTACGACGGTATTTGACTGTTATCCTCACGTCCCCCGCAGGTATGTCTCCAATCAGGTGCTGGTTTTGGCGCCTCAGAGCTCCAATAACTTCGTCATCCGTGTGGCAGGAGAGAACATCTCTGATGATTATTAACGGGTCTTTGTTTTTAACTTCTTCTACCACCAGATTTCCCGCCTTCTTTATACGCTCTGACACTTTTATCATCTCTTCCCTGGTCTTGAAACCGACAATAACCTTTTGGTCCCTCGCTTTCCGCAGCCGCTCGACCCTAATACCTTCATTTCTGGCATCGACCGCCGTTCTAAGCTTCTCAATAACCCCTTCACCGGTGTCCTGATCATTGAGAGATGATACGACTACCGAGTGAAGGGGCTCTTGGATTTGCTGCCTCGAACTGGCAGCGATTTCAGCAAAAGTTGGCCCGCGGCCCGCGACGTAATGGGGGGTCTGCCTGAGTTGTTCCGACAGAGCTTGTGTGTGCTGTTGGCATTCCTCCAACGCTTGATTGTGTTGTTGGAGATTCTCTATGAGCTGTTTCACTAACTCTGTCGGAACATCCACAGTTTTCGTCGGAATCCCTTGGCTCTCTTCAGTAGGGGGTTGGCACGGCTGATTTGTGCTTAATGCAATCTCGGGTGAGACTGAAAGTTTCCTTCTTTCCGACTCTTTGACGATCTCATACAAACGGTTTATGGCCCCCATAACCTCTGTTTTAATTTCCGTTTTCAAGTTGCGAGAGTTGCCCAAATGAAGCTTTGCTTTACTTAGGCAAGCTCTCGCTTCCGCTGTGAGGTTAGGGTATTTGGATTCGGGCTTATTCAGAGGACTCGCAGCGCCCCCAGAGGCCCGGCGCGTCCCCGAAGCGCTTGGTGGCTTTTGCGTAGTCGGTGGTACAGTATCAGACTTTATATTGGTGGGTGACTTGGGCTTTTGTTCCGCTCTACCGGCCTCCCATTCGCCAATACTCCGTCTCACGCTTGGAAGTGAAGTGCCTACCCTCTCCACAGAACGCGGCGACCTCTCGGGGCCCTGAGAGCCCGAATCTTTCTTTGACGGTGTGCGGAACATTTTGTAGGAAAGAGTGTAAGTCTAAGCTGTCACAAGGACTATAAAACTATAAATCGAAAAAAAATCCCTGTAAAAGGGGGATCTGTAAACAGTACTAAAAGTTAATCAAAATGGATGAACTTATGGGAAATTACATGTGTCAATATAATGATTAGCTGTCCCTCAGCAGTAGGTGTCAGAAAAGACAGAAGACCTCAAAAAAGGCGTCAAAAAGTGTGAAATCCTCAAAGAGGCGTCACTTAAAAACTGTCAAAAGATGCCTCAATAAAGGCAGATAAAAGGGACTTACGTATATATATCGGGTCGTCACGTAATGTCCCGTCGTACTATAGCATAAAAATTTTTCCGAATTCCTCTTACTTAAGATGTGGGTGGGCGGGCGGAAAATTTGAAGTTTTTGCGGTTTTTTACTGTCGGGTGTAAAATTTTCCTATGGGACGCAAATTTTTTAGGGTCGGGGCGCACAGGCGACGCGCTGGCCCGTGTTTTGAGACTACTTTGGTCACGATCGGACCACAAAAACGGGAGTTATTATCAGATAAGTGTCAATTTTTTGAATAAAAAAGTCAATATTTTGCGAAAATTGAAAAATTTTCTTTTAGGAAATGTCTAATCTGATTTGTTTTTTGCAGGAATCCTGTAGGGCGAGCAGAGGCGCGTACGACGGCACCCTCAGAACCGACCTACGTCAACCAGGGATCGAGATATAAAATTTTGAAGAAATGAAAATTTGGAAAAAAGGTTTTTCTTGAATAAAAAGTTTCCCTGTGAAAATCTTTGAATTATTTTACCAGGATCGTATAGGTCTCGCAGAGACGCGTCCAAAAACGTATAATAGTACCCTGTAGCTAGTATATATAGGTTACGAATCAGATGGTTAGGTTAGGTTAGGTTTTTTTTTTTTTTTTTTTTTTTTTTTTTTCGTACATATTTTACCGCAGACATGGTAGTCCGCGCAATTGTTTACATTTTTCATTTTGTTTACAGATTATTTTTCATTGTCGTGCCCTCATCTTGGACAAATATTTACTTAAAAACTAAGCTTAAAAACTAAGGTTAAAAACTACGCGAGTCCACCTCAGACTCTTTATTTTTTTTTTTTTTTTTTTTTTTTAATTTTTTTTTTTTTTTATTCATTTTTTTTTTTTGTGTTATAGTGTACATTTCTTTTTTTTTTTTTTCTTTATATTTCTTTTGTTATATTTTGTATTATAATATGTTTCTTAATGGCTAGTTTCACAATTATACAAATCGCTTAAGCTTTATAGTACTAAATTACTATGCAAATTAAAAAGTACATTTTACATGTTACACGTGACTATACATTTAAGGTTTGTAGGTAGAATTGGGGTATTAGGTTTCTATTTATTTGCTACCTAGAGTCTTCACTAACTCCATCAGGGCTTTTACGACTGCGATGTCTCGATGCTGCATGGCCGTCTTAAGGTTGTATTCGACGACCATTTTAGAAGGCGCATCCATCGCTTTCCGGGCAAAACGGCCCGTGGCATCGTCGGCGTCGTCGGTGTAATACACACAGCTGACTGTGTGTCTCGACACTGCGACAACTGCGTGGGAGATACTGTCATGGATCTGGAGCCTCCTTGACTTGGTGTTAATTATAATAACGCTGTCGCAGGTCAACCCCTGAGCTGCGTGGATGGTGAGAATGCGCGACCCTTCGCCAGACCCATAGCCTTGGTCAGCAAGAGAGGCTCTCTCTTCCTGCGTATGGACCAAGAATAAGGTGTTGTGGGCGGTTTTCGGTATGCGCGCTCCTGTGAACCTTTCCACTTTCAGAGAGTGGACCTGCGACAGCGACGTCTTGGAGGAGTATATACCGGGGTATATCTCACTCAGGGTCAGGGCTATGTCCATTGGGTTCCGATGCGTACAAAGCAACTCCTGGGCGATGCTAGCCACCAAATTCGGACGGGTGTACCTTAACTCAAATAAGTTCTCCCTGTCCAAAAATGGTAGCTGATTCACGTCTCCGATGAGAACGACGTCGCTCGCTCCAGACAACTTCACTGCCATGACTATGGCCCCAAAATGGTTCATGAGGGCTTCGTCAACCGTAAGGCGACGGCATTTCTCCTCTGGTCTGAACCCGTTGGCTAAAATTGAGGCCATAGTGCGCACCTTTGCCTTAACACGATCTCCTAATCGGTGCGCCAGCTTCTCTCTGAGATCTTTAGCAGCTTCGGTTGTTGTGGTCACTATGATATCGCTCTCCTCGTCAAAGTGGTTCACTATCCAGGTTGTCTTTCCGCACCCTGGGACCCCGTTTACCCACCTGATACTGGGTACCGCCCAGTGTGCTTCCGAAGCTGGCGAAACACAGGCCCCCGAAATTGATTGTGCCATTTCGAGGATCCTGTCGTCCAGCATAATTTTGGTACACTTGGCGGTAACCACTATCGGGTCGTCTGCGGGTGTTCGGAATGTAGCTTTCCCTGAGCGCTCCGTTTCCTCCACGTCCAGGGTCACAAAGCCACTCTTAGCACTATAAGCTGCCATGTACGACCCTGTCATTTCACCAGCAATGACCTGGGATTTGACGTTGTCGTACACGGCTGCTTCTGCTTCCCCGAGCAAAACCCTTAACAGACCCTCATTTTTCCAATGGAAGGTCTGCAGAATCTTTCTACAAGTCGCGAGGTTTACCTCTCTGGTTGCCCTCACGACTGCTATATACTCGAGGAATGCGCTGTGTATGTGGTCCGTGATACCCGAGTTTACAGCGAGGATCGGTGGGCTGACTTGCCCTTTGTCGGCTCTGGTCGGTTTGGGTTTTGGTGCTGGTGTTTCTCTAGGTTTCGGTTTGAAAAACCTCATGACCGCTGACTCTTGCCGCTCTGATGGTGATGTGCGGCTGGTACTCGGGAGCAGTGCGCTGAGGAAGTTGCCTATTGCTTTGAGATGGGTTTTGGACCGGGTTCGGTCCTCTGGGCTAAAGTTTCCGCCTTTGTCCCTCTTTTCTTTTTCTGCCGTTAACTTCTGCTGAGCCCTCTCAGCTCCGCTCAGGGCGATCGGGTTCTTAGTGGAGCTCATCGTGCTGCCTGTGTGGTCTCGGGGGGCTTTGAGGAAGCTTAGAGTTTCCCCCCTGTCCTCATAGACCACGACCTCATGCTGTTCTGAGGCTTTAAGACAGCCAAAACGGTCTGCGATGTCTCCTCTTTCTCCACCGACCACCATAGCATCGATGCTGATCGTGCGGGGTGCTATGCACGTATTTTCACCTGCTTTCCTAATCTTTTGGAGCAGCGAGCTGGCTTGGGCAAATGGGGTCTCCGCTCTCCACTCGAGTAGTGCGATTGTCTTTCCTTTGAATCGCACTAAACGGCACTTGTGAGCGGCTATCTCCACCTGCTGCAGCGCGGAGTACTTACTTCCTTTGATGCTCGTTTTTAATGTGCTCCCGTTGATCAGGGCAGCTAGGCCCGGTGAAATTGTAATTCGGGCTCCAGTGCGGCTTGAACCAATACAGAAACTTATGCCCAGCGTCTCTGATTCCCTGTTCATGAACAGGGCGACCCCTCGAAGTCTGATACCGGGGACTCCATCTCTACCGCATACCAGGAAGTGTGTTACTGGCATGTCGGTTAGGATCGTCTGTTGGTTTGTCCCTGTTGTTGGTACCGGTGGCGCTGTCACTGATGCTGGTTGTGTATTTGTGCTTTGATGTGTAACTGAAAGTGTTAGGTTTTGAGTAATTGTTGTTGATGTTGTGTTTGTAGTTGTGGGTAATGGATGTTCTGTATTTAGTGTAGGTGTTGTGTTTGTATTTGTGGTGGGGGTACGAGTAGATGGTAGCCAGACTCGACTTCGTGCGGGGGCATCTGATTTGTTCGGCCCCGCTGCGGTTAAGGCAACTCTACTCGCGAATGCTAAGAATGGAGTCCTCGAAGCTGGCTTCTCCATAAAGTTGTGGAGTGAGGATTGATTTAACTGGAGCCCTGTTTTCCGCTCCAGTTCCATTCGTTCAAGGCAGAACCTTGGGCATTCGAAGAGAAGGTGCCAGACTGTTTCCTCGCAGCTCTGGTCGCAGACGCACGAGGGACTGTCCTTGAGGTGGAAGCGGTGGAGGTAAGCTGCAAAACCTCCGTGTCCCGTCAAGATTTGAGTATGGGCCGGTGTTAGGGTTGTGTCCCTAAGGATTCTTTTCGCCGCTATGACGTCTGGAAAGAACACCTTTGTTACCGCTCCTGTACTCGAGGACTCATACCTCGCTTGCCACTTCTTTACGGTCCCCTCCCGTATCTTCCTTCTCACGTATGATACGGGGACTTTGTCATAGTCCGCTGTCTCCTTTGTTAGGGCTGCCTCCTTTGCCAGCTCATCTGCTCGCTCATTCCCGGCAGTTCCCACGTGGGCCCTGAGCCAGAAAAGCCTCACTTTTCTACCCTCCTCTCTTATTTCTCGAATGAAACTCTTTATTTGAAGTGCCAGGTGGTGAGTAACAGACGGTCTCCTCAGCAGGTCGAGCGACGACCTTGAGTCACTCAGTATGCTTATGGAGGCCGCTTTAGATTCTCTTGCCAACCTGACAGCTAGGGTTAGGTTAGGTTAGGTTAGGTTAGGTTAGGTTAGGTTTTTTTTTTTTTTTTTTTTTTTTTTTATAGTGGCAGGAGTGGGAAATCCATCATGGACACCCAGACTGCCTCGCAGGAAGACAGCCTGGGTAGTGCCGGACTCCTACCGGCTAAAAACCACTCCTACCATGCGAAAGGCCCCTGCCGTACATTGACGCAGGGTCGTTTTTGGACTGTAGGGTTTTAGATTGCCATTTTAGTAGTATTTGCATAGTAATAATAATAAATATAAGAATAAAATAACTAATAAATTAATTGTGATTAAAATAATAAATTATTGATCAATTGTTCATTTTGAATTACCAAATCGTGAATAATAAATAAAGATAAAATTTTTAAAATTTACAACCAACCAACAGACGGAATAACTGATTAGGTAATAATCATTTATTCCGTCTGTTGACACACTGAACAATTTTTACTACATACGCAATCAAATCTTTTCTTGTCTTCCGGTTGCTTATTAAGAGACTGAGATTCTGTTTGTTCAATGGCTGGTCGACTCTCATTTCAAGATCATGCCTGTGGGAGGAATATACAGGGCACTCCGTCAGCAGGTGGAGGACTGTCTCCTGCTTGTCAGGGTCGCAGGTGCACGCTGGGTTCTCCTTGCACTTGAAGCGAGTCAGGTACTCGGAGAACCCACCGTGCCCTGTTAGGGCCTGGGTCAGTTCCTGGGTCATCCCTATCTTCCGCACCGTCCTGTACGCCGCGATCGCGCACGGGAAGAACAACTTCGTCGTGGCCGCCGTTTCCCCAGTACAATACCTCCGGTTCCATTCGTCCAGCGTTTCCATTCGGATCATACGCTTGACGAATGAAACCGGGCATTTATCGTAATGGGGTTGCCGCTTACACCTCAGGGCAGCCTCCTTTGCAAGCGAGTCGGCTCTCTCGTTACCCTCCAGCCCCGCATGAGCTTTGATCCAGAACAAGGAGACGCTCTTGTTCTGGATATTACTGCGGCGGATGGCGTCCCTTGTTTCCACTGCGAGGGCGTGGAGGGCTTCGGGGTTCACGACTGTTTGGAGAGCTGCCATGGAGTCACTGTAGATAGCGAACGCCGTCTCGGTCCTTCTGAGGACTTCCTTAGTGGCTTCGCAGAGGGCGAGGAGCTCCGCCTGGTAGACGGTACTATAAGACGGCAGCGCAAGTTTGAGGGCCTTGACCTCGGTCTGGTCGGTCCACACCGACAATGCGGCCCCGACCTTGCCCTCAATTTTGCTGCCGTCTGTGAAGATACGCACCGCGTAATGGCGGTGCTCGTTGTATTGTTCCTCGTCTACCAGGCGTTGCAGTGCAATTGCCCTCTGTTCAGCCGGATGTGGCATCTCTAGTGCCGATGCCACTCGCTCGATCTCCCGGTCTCCTAGCGCTGGATGGGGTAAACCCTTCTTGGCCTCATAAAGTGAGGCCGCCTCTCGAATTCGGAGGTCGAGAGGGAGTATCCCAGCCAGCACCAGTGCTGAGTGTAGAGAGACCGTGCGATAGGCTCGGCACAGCTTCTGCGCGAAGCTCCTCTGGACGGCGTTCAGCTTCTTTTGGACTCCAATTTTGGTTGCGGCCGGCGACCACGCGCTCGCCGCATACAGGACGATGGGTTCGACTGCAGCTGTATATATGCAGCGGATGACCTCAGGATGCAGACCCCAACTGGCCCTTGCGGCCCTCGACAGTTGCTTATAGATACCGATGGCTCGGGAGCAGACGCTTGCAACGTGTGTATTAAATGTCAACTTGTGGTCGATGGTGAGACCTAGCAGTTTGATTTCCTCAGACATGCCAATGTCCACCCCGCCCATTCTGAGACATGGGGTGTCGTACTTAAGTTTGCGCGTTACCAGCATTGCTTTGGTCTTATGTGGCGCAAACTTAAGCTTGTTCGAGACACCCCATGTGCGCACGTACTCAAGGGCGACATTGGCATCCCTTTGGACCTCAAGTGCCGTCTCCCCATCGAACACAAGGACGACATCGTCCGCAAACGCCTGACAATAGACCCCCATCCTTTCCAATTCCTTGATCAGCGGGTCCAACACCACGTTCCATAATATGGGGCCACTGATTGACCCCTGGACGCATCCCTTCTCGGTCCTGGATTTGTGCTCCGCTCCCGCGTACCTGACTTTCACCACTCTCTCGGACAAGTAACTGTCGTAGACCCTTCTCAAGTTCTCAGGACACTTTTCCTCAGCCAGACGCACTCGTATAGCCGGCCACCAAGCGCTGTCGAAGGCTCCCTCTATATCCAGGGACACAATCGTGACAAGCCTCTTTGCATTGAGTTTGCCACGAATGCGCCCCATGAGTGTATAGAGGGAGTCCTCGGTGCTCTTTTGGGGCATGAAGCCGTACTGGCGAGTACTCATCCTGGGTAGCAAATGAAACTTGAGTCGGGTCACGAGCATCTTCTCGTATATCTTGCCGAGTACAGGCAAAAGACCAATCGGCCTGTATGACTTCGGAGTGGTGTAGTCTTCTTTTGCGGGCTTGCGGAGCACAACGACAGTTGCCTCTTTCCAGGACCGTGGAAAGTATCCATGCGCCAGGCACTTGTTCATCAAGCGCAGAACTAATTCTGGGTCTTGATGGATCACGTGGCCCCATATGTCCGCCGTCAGACCGTCGGACCCGGGGGCTTTTTTGGGATTGAACGAGGAAGCAGCTCGGCTTAATTCGTCGGGAGTGAACGGAGGGTCCCAAGACTCAACTTGGTTTCCCCCGTTCACCCCTTCCGCTCGCCTCCGCACCTCTTTGTGCTCCTCGTTGTCCCCCTCCGGACGGTCTTTCGGGTAAAACGTTTCGGCTAGGAACCGCGCTGACTCTACGGGGTCTAATGTCTTGTCATCCCTCACCATCGGTACGTCCCCCTCTCTTTTTTCTGTTCTTCGGATTACCCTGTATATTCCTTCCCACAGGCCTTCTTTGTCTTGTTTCTCACAGAAACCCTTCCAGCTCTCGACCTGCGCTTTGACCACTGCTTTTTCATACTCCTCTTTCTGTTTCAGGTACTCCTCAACAACCTTTGGCCTACGAACCGGCGCTGCACATCGGATCCTCCGCTTCTTGGTGACCATCTGCCTCTTCAGATTGGCAAGTTCGTCAGACCACCACGGCACGGTTAACTTCTCGATTGTCTTCTTTTTGGGCATCGCTTTGGTACAGGCGCTTTGTACCGCCGTCGTCAGTTCCTCGACTACCAGGTCTAATTGGTGCACGCTGTCGATACTATCGAGCAGGCTTACAGTCATGTTGCTGTTTTGCATAATTTGGGCCAGTTTCTTACGAAATTGGCCCCAATTTGCTTTCTTTGTATTATAGATCCTGGTAGTCCGGTGTACTGTGATGCCCACAGACTTCTCGAGGTTTATGAAGAACTCTATGCCGTTGTGGTCCGACCCCGTCAGGTCATCGACGACTCGCCAGCCGTCGGTCACCGTCAGCATATCCGCTGTGCAGGCTGTGACGTCGACGCAGCTCGTGTAACGCCTGTTACCGCGAACTACGTCGAAGGTTGGAGTTTCCCCTCGGTTGAGTATTTGCAGTCCAAGCTGGTCGAGAGCTCCCAGCATCTCGTCGCCTCTGCTATTGGTCTCACTGCTGCCCCACCAAACACTCCAGGCGTTGGTGTCTCCTCCCATTATGAGCTTATGCGGGCCGGTCTCGCTTTCCACCTTCCTAAGGCTGTCCAGGTATGGCCCCAGGGGCTGATCTGGCTCAAAGTAGAACGAGACCAGAGTTACCCTCCAGGCACCAGTTTGGATTCCCACCACGACGATGTTTTCCGTGGTGAGTTCTGGGTACTGTCTAACGGCCAACTTAGGGTCAAAGACGGCTATGGCCGCTTTGACAGTCCCTTCTCCTTGCCTGGTACTCTGGAAGATTCGGACGCCTCTGGTCCCGCTCATCCTTTTAGCGTTGCCCACGTAGGGCTCCTGGATCAGCGCAACGGTGGCTTTGCGCTGCTCGGCCTCGATCATAAGCTCATGGGTCGCCAGTCTCTTCCTTTGAAGATTCACCTGGAGTATTTTGTGCGGCAGTGTGTCCACTGGGACCACCTTAGCAGTAGGCGACGGACGCACGTGCCAGCCTGTCCCATCTGACTCGAACAGGACACTCAGGGTTGAACGCGTTGTGATCCGTCTTCTCCATCTTCGCCTTGACGCAGTTATGGCATTTAGGAATATCCGCCTTTAGCCACTGGGCACACTCTGCACGCAGGTGAGGGCCCCCGCAATGACTGCATAAGTCGGCGGACTCTTTACAGAGTCGCCGACTATGCCCGTAACCCAGGCACCTCGTGCATTGCACCAGTGGCGACTGGTCGTCAACGAAGACGGTCTGAAGATCGATACGCGCTCTTCCCTTATCGAGCATCCTGTTGTAGACAGTCGGGGACGTGCTGACTATCACGTTTTGGGTTTGAGGGTTTCTGGAGTTTTTCTTATATTTAATGGTGAGTCGGTCTTCCTCGTTGTCGAGGCCGCGGAAAACATCACGGTTCTGACTCCGTAGCGCTCCCAGCATCTCCTCGTCAGAGTGAATGCGGAGAACGCCCCGGAAGATCAGCAACGGATCCTTGTTCCTCACATCCTCGACAACGAGGTGGTCTCCAGCCTTTTCAAGTCTCTCACGCACCCGGTTCCTTTCGTCTTTCGACCTACAGCCCATAACTATCTTCCTATCTTTGGCCCTTCGCACACTTTCGATTTCCACTCCCCCATCCTTAGCTTTTACAGCCTCCCTTATTTTCCTCAATACGTCCTCTCCCGTGTCGTCTTCATTCTTAGACGTCACCACTACGGAGTGCAGCGCGGTCCTTCCTGGGGTCTGCCTTTTCGGTAGACCCGCCGCTACACTCGCGTATGTGGCCGTCTTTTCCAGCAGTTCACCCTGCCTCTCCATCACCTGCCGCAGACTCTCCATCTTCTCACTGCTCTCCTTCACCAGCGCGCTATGCTCCACTAGTGAAGCGAGCAGCGAGTTTATCTCCGGGAGGATTTTGGGTGTCTCCGGCGGAAGTGTGGCCTTAATCACCTCCTCCCTTGCCAGCTCAGCCCCTTTTACCAATGCAGCAGCCGCCGCCTCCTCCTTTACGAGCTGGTACAGCCGTTCCACCGATTGGGTGATCCCGACTTTTAAGTCTGCCCTCAAATTGCGCGAATCGCCAAGATGCGACTTCGCACGCAGAAGGCAGTTTCGAGCCTCGGTCACCCGATCGGTGGGTTTTTTCAGCTGCGGCTGGCTTGCCCCGGGTGACCCTCCCAGAGTCTCAGTAGAGGTTCGGCGCGCCACGACCTTGTTGTCTGGCTGGGATGTAGCGCGCTTTGTAGACGTCTGGGAGGCTGTCACGGTCGGGCCAGCTTTTTTAGATGGGTTCTCGGCGGCCGTCGGAAGAGGCTGAGACTTTGACATTTTCCCATCCTCCCACTCGCCAATGCTTCGCCTCACACTAGAGGCCTGAGTTGAAGCACTGGGAGGGGAGACTTCCCCCTCGAAGGTGATGGAAAGTGCCGCATTCGATGGAGAGGCGCGGGAGCCTGTGGAGGCTTTTTTGGCTGGAGTTCTGGAGAGGAACATGATGGTGGAAGTGAAATTAAAATCAAATGTTGTTTTGATCCCTGTAAAGGGGGGATCAGTTTGTCAATTAAAAGATTGGTTTAGATATTTCCTCAAAAGAGGCGTCAATAAATAATTAAAATAAAACAATTATAATACAATAAATTTAAAACTAATTTACTGATCCCTGTAAAGAGGGGATCAGCAGTCAGATACTTAAAGCTAATATTATAAAAATAAATACGTATGAAAACCACAATTATCCGTTAAAACTAATATACTGTACCCTGTAAAGGGGGGTCATTAATCCTTAAAAGTAAAAGAAATTTTTCCTATACAGGCTAGTGTCAATAAAAGCTTCAAACTTCCTTATACGTATGCACACAAATGTATATTCCTGCTCGTCTCGCCACCCCCTATTATTAAAAGCAATAAAAATATTTTGGATTTCCTACAATTGCAAATAAAGGGTGGGTGGGCGGGCGGAAAATTTGAAGTTTTTGCGGTTTTTTACTGTCGGGTGTAAAATTTTCCTATGGGACGCAAATTTTTTAGGGTCGGGGCGCACAGGCGACGCGCTGGCCCGTGTTTTGAGACTACTTTGGTCACGATCGGACCACAAAAACGGGAGTTATTATCAGATAAGTGTCAATTTTTTGAATAAAAAAGTCAATATTTTGCGAAAATTGAAAAATTTTCTTTTAGGAAATGTCTAATCTGATTTGTTTTTTGCAGGAATCCTGTAGGGCGAGCAGAGGCGCGTACGACGGCACCCTCAGAACCGACCTACGTCAACCAGGGATCGAGATATAAAATTTTGAAGAAATGAAAATTTGGAAAAAAGGTTTTTCTTGAATAAAAAGTTTCCCTGTGAAAATCTTTGAATTATTTTACCAGGATCGTATAGGTCTCGCAGAGACGCGTCCAAAAACGTATAATAGTACCCTGTAGCTAGTATATATAGGTTAGGAATCAGATGGTTAGGTTAGGTTAGGTTAGGTTAGGTTAGGTTAGGTTAGGTTAGGTTAGGTTAGGTTAGGTTAGGTTAGGTTAGGTTAGGTTAGGTTAGGTTAGGTTAGGTTAGGTTAGGTTAGGTTAGGTTAGGTTAGGTTAGGTTAGGTTAGGTTAGGTTTTTTTTTTTTTTTTTTTTTTTTTTTTTTTTTTTTTTTTTTGTGGCAGGAGTGGGAAATCCATCATGGACACCCAGACTGCCTCGTAAGAAGACAGTCTGGGTAGTGCCGGACTCCTACCGGCTAAAAACCACTCCTGCCATGCGAAAGGACCCTGCCGTCAGGTTGCGCAGGGATCTTAAATGAGCTGTAGACATATTCTTAGCAACTTTTTGTTTATGATTTATAGCTATGTTTTATAATGTGATGTATTGTCAAAATGTTATAGTCATTTTAAATATTAAAATTCACGTCATTATTAAAATTAATAAATAAGTTAAAGTATATATATATATTCACAAGTAATCAATTCATAGTAAAATAATTCATTAATAAATAATATGTAAAATTTTGGGTTTGTGTCAATTAATTTGGATGTACAGTTACTTTTTGTTCCTTTTGTTTACTGATACAACAATTTTTGTTATAAATTCTATAAATTCTTTTCTGTATTTGCTGTTTCCAATGAATTCTCGTAGATTTTCTTCAATCATTTTTTCCCCATTTCGTGCCTCAAACTTGTATCTGTGGGAGGCATATACCGGGCAGTCCGTCAGGAGGTGGAGGACTGTCTCCTGCTTGTCGGGGTCGCAGGCACACGCCGGGTTCTCCTTGCACTTGAAGCGAGTCAGGTACTCGGAGAACCCGCCGTGGCCTGTCAGGGCTTGGGTCAGCTCCTTGGTCATCTCCATCCTTCTTATCGTCCTGTACGCGGCGATCGCACAGGGGAAAAACATCTTCGTCGTGGCCGCCGTTTCTCCTGCACAATACCTCCGGTTCCATTCGCCCAGCGTCTCCATTCGGATCATACGCTTGACGAATGAAACCGGGCATTTGTCGTAGTCGGGTTGCCGCTTCGACTTCAGGGCAGCCTCCTTCGCGAGCAAGTCGGCTCTCTCGTTGCCCTCCAGCCCCGCATGAGCTTTCACCCAGAACAGGGAGACGCTCTTGTTCTGGGCGTGAATGCAGCGGATGGCGTCTCTTGTTTCTACTGCGAGGGCATGGAGGGCTTCGGGGTTCACGACTGTCTGGAGGGCTGCCATGGAGTCGCTGTAAATAGCGAACGCCGTCTCGGTCCTTCGGAGGACTTCCTTCACTGCTTTGCAGAGGGCGAGAAGCTCGGCCTGGTAGACGGTAGAGTAAGACGGCAAAGCAAGTTTGAGGGCCTTGACCTCCGCCTGGTCGGTCCACACCGACACTGCGGCTCCGACCTTGCCCTCAATCTTGCTGCCGTCTGTAAATATTCGCACCGCATAATCGCGGTGCTCATTGTAATGTTCCTCGTCTACCAGGCGTCGCAGTGCAATGGCCCTCTGCTCAGCCGGATGCGGCATCTCTAGTGCCGATACCACCCGCTCGATCTCCCGGTCTCCCAGCGCTGGGTGAGGTACCCCTCTCTTGGCCTCGTACAGCGAGGCTGCCTCCTTAATCCGGAGGTCAAGAGGGAGTATCCCAGCCAGCACCAGTGCTGAGTGTAGGGAGACCGTGCGGTAGGCTCGGCACAGCTTTTGCGCGAAGCTCCTCTGGACGGCGTTCAGCTTCCTCTGCAACCCGACTTTGTTGGCGGCCGGCGACCACGCGCTCGCCGCGTACAGGATGATAGGCTCCACTGCAGCCGTATAGATGCAGCGGATTACCTCTGGATGGAGACCCCAGCTGACCCTAGCTGCCCGCGACAGCTGTTTATATATGCCGACGGCTCGGGAACAGACGTTTGCAACGTGAGTGTTAAAAGTCAACTTGTGGTCGATGGTGAGACCTAGCAGTTTGATTTCCTCAGACATGCCAATGTCTACCCCACCCATCCGGAGGCATGGGGTGTCATGCTTCAGTTTGCGCGTGACCAGCATTGCTTTGGTCTTATGCGGCGCAAACCGAAGCTTGTTCGAGACACCCCATGCTCGCACGTACTCGAGGGCGACATTGGCATCCCTCTGGATTTCAAGAGCCGTCTCACCATCGAACACAAGGACAATGTCGTCAGCAAACGCCTGGCAATAGACCCCCATTTCCTCCAGAGCCTTTAAAAGAGGATCCAGCACAAGGTTCCAAAATATGGGACCACCGATTGACCCCTGGACGCATCCCTTCTCGGTCCTGGATTCGTACTCCGCTCCCGCATATCTGACCTTCACCACCCTCTCGGACAAGTAGCTGTCTATGACCCGCCTCAAGTTTACAGGACACTTTTCCTCAGCCAGTCGGACTCGTATGGCTGGCCACCATGCGCTATCGAAGGCCCCCTCAATATCCAGGGACACAATCGTGACAAGCCTCTTTGCGTTGAGTCCGTCACGAATGTGCCCCATCAGCGTATAGAGGGAGTCTTCGGTGCTTCGCTGGGGCATGAATCCGTACTGGCGAGTACTCATCCTGGGTAGCAGATAAAACTTGAGTCGGGCCACGAGCAGCTTCTCGAAGACCTTGCCGAGAACAGGCAAAAGCCCAATTGGCCTGTATGATTTTGGGGTGGTGTAGTCGTCTTTAGCGGGTTTACGGAGCACGACGACAGTTGCCTCTTTCCAGGACCGCGGAAAGTATCCATGCGCCAGGCACTTGTTTACCAAGCGCAGAACTAAATCTGGGTCTTGACGGATCGTGTGGCCCCATATGTCCGCCGTCAGACCGTCGGAACCGGGGGCTTTTTTGGGGTTGAACGAGGAGACCGCTCGCTCCAGCTCGTCGAGTGTGAAGGGAGGGTCCGAAGGTTCAGCTTCGTCCCCCCCGTTCACCTCTTCAGCTCGTTGCCGCATCTGTTTGTGCTCCTCGTTATCCCCCTCCGAACGATCCTCCGGGTAGAACACCTGTGCCAGATACCTCGCCGAGGCCTGTGGGTCTAGGGTCCTGCCGTCCCTCACCATCGGCAAATCCTCCTCTCTCTTTTCCGTCCTACGAATCACCCGGTATATGCCTTCCCATAAGCCTTCCCTATCCTGCTTCTCGCAGAACCCCTTCCAGCTCTCGATTTTAGCTTGGACTACTGCACGCTCATACTCTCCCTTCTGTTTCAGGTACTCCTCAACAACCTTTGGTCTACGAACTGGCGCTGCACAGCGGATCCTCCGCTTTTTAGTGACCACTAGCCTCTTCAGACTGGCGAGTTCATCAGACCACCACGGCACGGTTATCCTCTCTTTGGTCTTCTTTTTGGGTATCACGGATGTGCAGGCATCTTGCACTGCCGTCGTAAGTCCCTCGACTACCAGGTCTATATCGTCCACGCTGTCGATATCATCGAACAGACTTACGGTGAGTTTGTTCTCTTGCATAATTTGGCGCAGTTTCTTGCGAAACTGCACCCAATTTGCTTTCTTAGTATTGTAGATCCTGGTAGTCCGGTTGACCGTGATACCCACAGACTTTTCGAGGTGTACGCTGAACTCTATGCCGTTGTGGTCCGACCCCGTCAGGTCATCGACGACTCGCCAGCCGTCGGTCACCGTCAGCATATCTGCTGTGCAGGCTGTGACGTCGACGCAGCTCGTGTAACGTCTGTCACCACGAACTACGTCGAAGGTTGGAGTTTCCCCTCTGTTGAGTACCTGCAGTCCAAGCTGATCGAGAGCTCCCAGCATTTCGTCGCCTCTGCTGTTTGTCTCATTGCTGCCCCACCAGACACTCCAGGCGTTGGCGTCTCCTCCCATGATGAGCCTATGCGGGCCGGTCTCGCTTTCCACCTTTTTGAGGCTGTCCAGGTATGGCCCTAAGGGCTGGTCTGGTTCGAAGTAGAACGAGACCAGAGTTAGTCTCCAGGCACCGGTTTGGATCCCCACCACGACGATGTTGTCCGTGGTGAGTTCTGGGTACTGTCGTACGGTCAGTTTTGGGTCAAAGACGGCTATTGCCGCTTTGACAGTCCCTTCTCCTTGCCTGGTGCTCTGGAAGATTCGGACACCTCTGGTCCCGCTCATCCTCTTCACACTGCCCACGTAGGGTTCCTGGATCAGCGCTGCGGTGGCTTTGCGCCGCTCGGCCTCAAGCATAAGCTCTTGGGTCGCCAACTTCTTCCTTTGGAGATTCGCCTGGAGTATCTTGTAAGGCATCGTGTTTACTGGGACCACCTTAGCAATAGGCGACGGATGCACGTGCCAGCCGATCCCACCTAACTCGAACAGGACACTCAGGGCTGAATGCATTATGGTCGATCTTCCCCATCTTCGCCAAGACACAATTGTGGCACTTCGGTGTTTCAGCCTTTAGCCACTGGTCACATTGTGCTCGGAGGTGCGAGCCTCCACAGTGGCTACATAAGTCGGCGAGCTCTTTGCAGAGCCGCCGACTATGCCCGTATCCAAGGCACCTCGTGCACTGAACCAGTGGCGACTGGTCATCGACGAAGACGGTCTGGAGATCGATGCGTGCTCTTCCCTTCTCGAGCATCCTGTTCCAGATAGCCGGGGACGTGCTGACGACGACATTGCTGGTTTGGGGGTTCCGCGCGTTCCTTTTAAATTTAACCATCATTCTATCCTCCCCGTTGTCGAGGCCGCGAAAGACATCCCGATTTTGGTTCCGTAGCGCCTCCAGCAGTTCCTCATCGGAGTGTATGCGGAGGACGCCACGGAACACTAGCAGTGGGTCCTTGTTTTTCACGTCTTCGACAACGAGGTGGTCTCCTGACTTCTCTATTCTTTCCCTTACTTTTTTCCTGTCTTCCGCAGACCTACAGCCCATAATAACCTTCCGGTCTTTGGCCTTTCGCACACTCTCTATATCTATTCCTCCCTGTCTGGCTTTGACTACTTGTCTTATTTTATTTATGACGTCCTCTCCCGAATCCCCCTCGTCTTTAGACGTCACCACTATCGAGTGCAGCGCGGTCCTTCCTGGGGTCTGCCTTTTCGGTGGACCCGCCGCTACACTCGCATAAGTGGCCGTCTTCTCCAGTAGCTCCCCCTGACTCTCCATCGCCCGCCGCAGCTTTTCCATCTTCTCGTTGCTCTCCTTCACCAGCGCGCTATGCTCCGCTAGTGAAGCGAGCAACGAGTTAACCTCCGGGAGGCTCTTGGGCACTTCTGGCGGGAGTGTGGCTTTAGTGGCCTCCCCCCTTGCCAGCTCAGCCCCCATCTCTTGTGCGGCAGCCACCGCCCCCTCCTTCACAAGCTGGTACAGCCGTTCCACCGATTGGGTGATCCCGGCTTTCAAGTCTGCCCTCAAGTTGCGCGAGTCGCCAAGGTGCGACTTCGCGCGCAGAAGGCAGTTGCGTGCCTCGGTCACTCGATCGGTGGGTTTGCTCGACTGCAGCTGGCTTGTCCCCGGTGACGCTCCCTGTGTCTCGGTAGAGGTTCGGCGCGCCAGAGCCTTGCCGTCTGGCTGGGAAGTGGCGCGCTTTGTAGCCTTCTGGGAAGTCGTCACGGTCAGGGCAGCTTTCTTCGATGGGTTCGCGGCGGCTGACGGGAGAGACTGAGAATCAGTTATTTTCCCGTTTTCCCACTCGCCAATGCTTCGCCTCACACTAGAGGCCTGAGTTGAAGCACTGGGAGGGGAAACCTCCCCCTCGAAGGTGATGTTGAGTGCCGCGTTCGACGGAGAGACATGGGGTCCTGCGGAGACTTTCTTGGCCGGGGTCCTGGAGAGGAACATTGCAGGGAGTGGAGATATAGAATCAATAAGTAATACAGAAAATATATAATACAATTAATTAATTAAATATGTTTCAAACAATACACTGATCCCTGTAAAGAGGGGATCGGTAGGTCAATAAAAAATAGTCAGAATGTTTTTCCTCGATAGAGGTGTCAATCAATAATTAAAAATACAAAATAATAATAAAATAATAAATTTTAAAACTGATGTACTGATCCCTGTAAAGAGGGGATCAGTAGTCTAATACTAGTCACAGAAATTCCTAAAAAGAGGGGTCAATAAGGAGCGTCAAATTCCCTAAAGCGTTTGCACTGCTCCTGTACAGGGGGATCTGTCAGTAAATAACCCTCAGAACGTGCCAGAAATTAACCCACAAATGTATATATTTGCTCTTCTTACCACCCCCTATTATTTAGAGCAATAAAAATATTTTGCTATATCTACTACACTACTACTATATATATACTATAAGGGTGGGTGGGCGGGCCTGAAAATTTGAAATTTTTGCAGTTTTTTGCAGTCGGGTGTAAAATTTTCCTATGGGACGCAAATTTTTTAGGGTCGGGGCGCACAGGCGACGCGCTGGCCCGTGTTTTGAGACTACTTTGGTCACGATCGGACCACAAAAACGGGAGTTATTATCAGATAAGTGTCAATTTTTTAATAAAAAAGTCAATATTTTGCGAAAATCGAAAAATTTTCTTCTAGGAAATGTCTAATCTGATTTGTTTTTTGCAGGAATCCTGTAGGGCGGTTAGGTTAGGTTAGGTTAGGTTTTTTTTTTTTTTTTTTTTTTTTTTTTTTTTTTTTTTTATGTGGCAGGAGTGGGAAATCCGTCATGGACACCCAGACTGCCTTGCTGAAAGCCAGTCTGGGTAGTGCCGGACTCCTACCGGCTAAAAACCACTCCTGCCAAGCGAAGGGCCCCTGCCGTCAAGTTACGCAGGGTATTAGGGGCTGTAGTCTTCATTTTTTGTTTCCAATATTTGTTTATTGCTGGCTTATGATAAATATATATATATATAATATAATAAACTAAGTAAAATTAGAAAAATCCAGATTGAATTTAATAATCCATTGTTAAAATTTCGTCCTAAGATTTATTATTAAGTTCAAAATGCGTCACGATTATATATAGCTTCCACAAAATAATATATAGTTGTAATAATAAATTATATAGATAAATAGCTTGTAAGATGATATTGATGTGAATTTTTAAAATTTGTCAATTATTAGTTTAAATTTCTGATTAATAAATAATAAATAGATTTATTGTAGATTAGTTTATTAAATATATTTTTAAAATTAAATTGCTAAAAAAATTTGATTTGTCAAATGTTAATAAATAATAAATAAATAAAAAGTGTCAATTATTTGTTTCGTCTATTGACGGATTTGACGACTTTTATAATGAAATCTATGAAAGATTTCCTGTGTTTTCCGTCTTTTATTAGGACTCCGAGGTTTTCTTTTATGACTGGAATTTCGACTCTAATTTCTAAATCGTGCCTGTGGGAGGAATATACCGGGCACTCCGTCAGCAAGTGGAGGACTGTCTCCTGCTTGTCGGGGTCGCAGGCGCACGCTGGGTTCTCCTTGCACTTGAAGCGAGTCAGGTATTCGGAGAACCCACCGTGCCCTGTTAGGGCCTGGGTCAGCTCCTGGGCCATCCCTATCTTCCGCACCGTCCTGTACGCTGCGATCGCACATGGGAAGAACAACTTCGTCGTGGCCGCCGTTTCCCCAGTACAATACCTCCGGTTCCATTCGCCCAGCGTTTCCATTCGGATCATACGCTTTACGAATGAAACCGGGCACTTATCGTAGTGGGGTTGCCGCTTACACCTCAGGGCAGCCTCCTTTGCGAGCGAGTCGGCTCTCTCGTTACCCTCCAGCCCCGCATGAGCTTTGATCCAGAACAAGGAGACGCTCTTGTTCTGGATACTACTGCGGCGGATGGCGTCCCTCGTTTCCACTGCGAGGGCATGGAGGGCTTCGGGGTTCACGACTGTTTGGAGAGCTGCCATGGAGTCGCTGTAGATAGCGAACGCCGTCTCGGTCCTTCTGAGGACTTCCTTCGTGGCTTCGCAGAGGGCGAGGAGCTCCGCCTGGTAGACGGTACTATAAGACGGCAGCACAAGTTTGAGTGTCTTGACCTCAGTCTGGCCGGTCCACACCGACAGTGCGGCCCCGACCTTGCCCTCAATCTTGCTGCCGTCTGTAAAGATTCTCACCGCGTAGTCGCGGTGGTTATTATATTGTTCCTCGTCTACCAGGCTTTGCAGTTCAATGGCCCTCTGTTCAGCCGGATGTGGCATCTCTAGTGCCGATGCCACTCGCTCGATCTCCCTGTCTCCTAGCACTGGATGGGGTAAACCCTTCTTGGCCTCATATAGTGAGGCCGCCTCTCGGATTCGGAGGTCGAGAGGGAGTACCCCAGCCAGCACCAGTGCCGAGTGTAGGGAGACCGTGCGATAGGCTCGGCACAGCTTCTGCGCGAAGCTCCTCTGGACGGCGTTCCGCTTCTTTTGGACTCCAATTTTGGTTGCGGCCGGCGACCACGCACTCGCCGCGTACAGGACGATAGGTTCGACTACCGCTGTATAAATACAGCGGATGACCTCAGGATGCAGACCCCAACTGACCCTTGCGGCCCTCGACAGCTGCTTATATATACCGATGGCTCGGGAGCAGACGTTTGCGACGTGGCTATTGAAAGTCAACTTGTGGTCGATAGTGAGACCCAGCAGTTTGATTTCCTCAGACATGCCAATGTCCACCCCGCCCATTCTGAGACATGGGGTGTCATACTTAAGTTTGCGCGTTACCAGCATTGCTTTGGTCTTATGTGGCGCAAACTTAAGCTTGTTCGTGACACCCCATGTACGTATGTACTCAAGGGCGACACTGGCATCCCTTTGGACCTCAAGTGCCGTCTCCCCATCGAACACAAGAACGACATCGTCCGCAAACGCCTGACAGTAGACCCCCATGCTCTCCAGCTCCTTGATCAGCGGGTCCAGCACCAGGTTCCATAATATGGGACCACTGATAGACCCCTGGACGCATCCCTTCTCGGTCCTGGTTTTGTACTCCGCTCCCGCATACCTGACTCTCACCACTCTCTCGGTCAAGTAACTGTCCATGACCCTTCTCAAGTTCTCAGGACACTTTTCCTCAGCCAGACGGACTCGTATGATCGGCCACCATGCATTGTCGAAGGCTCCCTCTATGTCCAGGGACACAATCGTGACAAGCCTCTTAGCATTGAGTCTGCCACGAATGTGCCCCATGAGTGTATAGAGGGAGTCCTCAGTGCTTTTCTGGGGCATAAAGCCGTACTGGCGAGTACTCATCCTGGGCAACAAATGGAACTTGAGTCGGGCCACGAGCATTTTTTCGTAGATCTTGCCGAGTACAGGCAAAAGCCCAATCGGCCTGTACGATTTCGGAGTGGTGTAGTCGTCCTTTGCGGGTTTGCGGAGGATAACGACTGTTGCCTCTTTCCAGGACCGCGGAAAGTGTCCATGCGCCAGGCACTTGTTCATCAAGCGCAGAACTAGGTCTGGGTCTAACTGGATCGCGTGGCCCCATATGTCCGCCGTCAGACCGTCGGAACCGGGGGCTTTTTTGGGGTTAAACGAGGAGACTGCTCGCCTCAGCTCGTCGATAGTAAACGGAGGATCCCAGGTCTCAACTTGGTTTCCACCGTTCACCTCTTCCGCCCTTTGCCGCACCTTTTTGTGCTCCTCGTTGTCCCCCTCCGGACGGTCTTCCGGGTAGAACAGGTTAGGTTAGGTTAGGTTAGGTTAGGTTAGGTTAGGTTAGGTTAGGTTAGGTTAGGTTAGGTTAGGTTAGGTTAGGTTAGGTTAGGTTAGGTTAGGTTAGGTTAGGTTAGGTTAGGTTAGGTTAGGTTAGGTTAGGTTAGGTTAGGTTAGGTTAGGTTTTTTTTTTTTTTTTTATGTTAAGATTACACCGCAGACATGATGGTCCGCGCCTTTGTTTGAAAAGTTTGATTATTTGCTAACAATAATATTTTTCATTGCAGTCGTGGTGCTCCCATATCGGATACACATTTTATTATTTATACTTACTTGTTTTTATTTATACTTTTTTTTTTTCTTATTTCACTATATTGTACTTGCTTAGTCTACTCCTATAATTATTTCTATATAAAATCTAAAAATATTATAAGTGCAAAATCTTTATTTTTTTGCTTTTTCTATAATTTATGAAAAGGAGCGCCTTCACACCAGCGCTCGCCCAACGCAGGCGCCCGACAAACGCACGCGCAGCGTCGCAGGCGTCTAGCCGCTGCAACGCTTCCTCAGGACCGATTGAACGCCACAACAACGCGACGCCAGCGCAGCGCATACGCTCATCGAACGCCCACACCTGACAAACGCTAGCGTGAAGGCGCTCCAATACAAGTAATCTAAATCTTATGCTTAGGTGAGTCCATCTTTTTTTTTTTTTTTTTTTTTTTTTTTCTTATAAATATATTATTTAGGCATTTTTTTTGTTTTTCTTTTTTTTGTTTTGATATATATATAATTTTTTTTTTTTTTTTTTTTTTTATTATTATTTCACAGGCATTACAATTTTTATCCATTATTTATCATATACTTTATTATACCAAGGCTGTGTATCTCCACCAAACAGCATATATCCATGCACTGCTTAATAGAAACACACAACATTGGTAGCCACTTAAACTATTTAAACTATAAACTAGAACTTCATGGCAGCGCGAGCCGGCCGGTTTCAATCGCTTCGCTCAACTATATCTTAGAGAGCTCTGTGACCAGACGCGCTATGTTTCCCTCGGCAGAACCGTTTGTCAAACTCGCGCTGCCATGAAGTTTTACATTTCTATTTGTGTTTGCAGGGCTTAAGGCAAGGAATCCGAATAAGAGTTGGATGGGGTCTTGTTAGTGGTTGTTATTGGGGTCTTTTGATCAGGGATTTCGCTAGTCCGATTAGAGCATCTACAACGGCTGAGTCTCGATGCTGCATGGCCGTCTTTAAGTTATAATCAACGACCGCTTTTGTCGTCGCTTCCATCGCTCTTCTTGCAAGGCGACCCGTGGCGTCATCGGTGTCATCGGAGTAATAGACACAGCTAACAGTATGTCTCGATACCGCCACCACCGCGTGGGAGATACTGTCGTGGATTTGGAGCCTCCTGGATTTTGTATTAATGATGATAACACTGTCGTAGGTCAGCCCCTGAGCTTCGTGTATGGTTAAAATTTGCGACCCTTCACCGGACCCATATCCCTGGCTCATAAGAGAAGTTTTCTCTTCTTGCGTATGAACCAGGAACAGAGTGTTTCGGGTAGTGCCCGAAATTTGCGCTCCTGTATAACCCTTCACTTGCAGGGAGTGGACCCACGACAGCGACGACTTGGAGGAGTATATACCTGAGTATATCTCACTCAGTGTAAACGCCACATCCATTGGGTTGCGATGTGTGCAAAGTAGCTCCTGGGTGATGCCAGCCACCAGGTTTGGACGGCTATACCTTAGTTCGAATAGGTTTTCTCTGTCCAAAAATGGAAGCTGGTTTATGTCTCCGACGAGGACAAGCTCGCTTGCTCCAGACAACTTTACTGCCATAACTATGGCCCCAAAGTGGTTCATAAGAGCCTCATCTACCGTTAAACGATAGCATTTCTGGTGGCTCCTGAACCCGTTGACTAAGATTGAGGCCATAGTGCGCACCTTTGACTTTACTCGGTCTCCCAAGCGGCGCACAAGCTTTTCTCTTAGATCTCTGGCAGCTTCAGCTGTCGTGGTGGCAACGACGTCCTTCTCCTCGTCGAAGTGCTTTACCACCCAGGTTGTTTTGCCACAACCCGGTACTCCATTTATCCACTTGATAGTGGGTATCGCCCAACATTCCTGCGATGCTAACGTATCCGAAGTTCCTGCGATGGACTGTGCCATTTCAAGAATCTTATCGTCTAGCATGATTTTGGTACATTTGGCGGTAACCACTATCGGGTCATCTTCCGGTGTTTTAAATTTTATTTTGCCTGAGCGCTCCGTTTCCTCCACATCCAAGGCAACAAAACCGCACTTTGCACTGTATGCTGCCATGTACGACCCCATCATTTCCCCTTTGATGACTTGAGAATTGGTGTTGTCATACACCGCTGCCTCTGCCTCCTCGAGCAGTACCTTCAGTAAGCCCTCTGTTTCTCTTTGGAAGGTCAGATGGATCTTTTTGCATGTCATGAGATTAACTTCTCTGGTCGCTCTCACAATTGCAACGTACTCGAGGAAGGCACTCTTAATGTGATCTGTGGTGCCCGAGTTAACTGCGAGGATCGGTGGGCTGACGTGCCCTTTATCGGCTCTTGTTGGTGAAGGCTTCTGTGGAGTTGGTTCTTTTTCCTTTCTTCTGAAGAACCTCTCCACTGCTGTTTCCTGTTTTTGCGACGGCGATGCGCGGCTTGTGCTTGGGAGCATTGCACTGAGAAAAGCGCTGAAGGCTTTTAGGCGACTCCTCGATTTGGCCCGATCCTCCGGGCTAGTTATTGTGTTCTGCTTCTTTGCGGCTTTTTCAGCGGCCGCCTTCAGCTGAACCCTTTCTGATCCACTTTGGATGGTCGGGCTTGTTACGAGGGTTGTTGCAGTGGCTGCTGGGCATCTTGGAGCCTTAAGGAAACTTAGAGTTTCCCCTCTGTCCTCATAGATGACCAGCTCATGATGTTCTGATGCTTTTAGACATCCATAGCGGTCTGCGACGTTTCCTATCTCCCCTCCAACCACCATCGCATCAACACTTATGGTACGGGCCGTGATTGTCGCGTATTCTCCTGCCTCCTTGATCTTTTGAAGCAGCGCGCTCGCCTGAGCGAATGGCGTCTCCTCTCGCCACTCTAATAGTGCGATCGTCTTTTTTTTCAATCGCATTAGACGGCATCGGTGCGTGGCCACTTCTATTTCAGGCAGGGCAGCATATTTGCTGCCTTTTAAGGTTGTTTTGGAGGTGCTTCCGTTGATCAAGGCGGCAAGACCCGGTGATATGGGAATACGGGCTTTAGGTCGGCTTGAGCCTATGCAGAAACTTATGCCCAACTTTTCCTCTTCCCTGTTCATAAACAGAGCGACGCCTCGCAGTCTGACGCCAGGCAAGCCGTCTCCTCCACATGCCAGAAGCTGTGATATGAGCATGGAACTAGGGGCTAGTTGCAAGCCGCTGTCTTCTGTTACTGTCGGTACTGGTTGTTGGTTTATGTGTGTGACCTGTGTTGTATGTGTGAGTGCTGTGTGTGTTGTGTTTTGAATGTTTGCTGATTGTGTGGTAGTTGCAGTGTTTGTTTGTGTGGTGGTTGCAGTGGTTGTTTGTGTAACTGTTCGAGTAGATGGTGGTCGGTTTTGACTTCGGAAGGTTGCGTCCGTTTTGTTTGCCCCTGCCGCGACGATAGCGACTTTACTCGCGAATGCCAAGAATGGTGTCCTAGTGACCGGTTTCCCCATAATGATGTGGACCGTGGACTGGCTTAGCTGAATTTGGATCTTTACTTCCAGCTCCATTCTGTCATGACTGAACCTCGGGCATTCGAAAAGCAGATGCCACACCGTTTCCTCGCAACTAGGGTCACAGACGCACGAGGGACTTTCTTTGAGATGAAAGCGATGGAGGTACGCTGAGAACCCTCCATGTCCAGTTAGGATTTGTACATGGACCGGTAAGAGAACTACGTCTCTGAGTATCCTTTTTGCCGCAAGGACGTCTGGGAAAAACACTTTTGTGACCGCTCCTGTACTTGAGGATTCATAACGCGCTTGCCACCTCTTTATAGTCCTCTCCCGTATCATTTTTCTCACGAACGATACGGGTACCTTGTTGTAGTCTGGAGATTGTTTGGTTAAAGCTGCTTCCTTGGCCAGCTCGTCCGCTCTTTCATTCCCCACGGTTCCCACGTGGGCCTTAAGCCAAAAGAATCTCACATCTCTGCCCTCCTCTCTGATCTCGCTGATGTATCTTTTAATTTGGAGTGCCAAGTGGTGAGTGACAGACGGGTTTCGCAGCAAATCAAGTGACGATCTTGAGTCACTTAAGATGCTTACAGAGACCGCCGTAGATTCTCTTGCCATCTTGACAGCTCGAAAGAGAGCGTACATTTCTGATTGGAAGACCGTGTTGTGAGACTCAAGGCCAAAAGTTCTAAAATAGGACTCTTTTCCTTTTTCCCACCAAGTTAGGGCAGCTCCAACTTTTCCCTCTATCTTGCTGCCATCGGTGTATATTTGGGGACCAATTATTTGATGAGTTTCTAGAGTTTCAGGAGTCCAATCTTCTAGACGTGCGTACTCTGTTGTTGTGAGTAGCGCTGGGTGGGGGTTTTGGGAGTGATTTACTTTGCACTCTAGGTCACGACCTGGCGGTATGAATTCTTGGGAATATCCCTTTCTGACCTTGAAGAGAGTGGCTGCCTCGACCACCCGCAAATCCAGGGGGAGTTGGCCCGACAGGATAAGTGCCGAAGTCAGAGACACCGTGCGGTATGCTTTGCAGATCTTCTGGGCAAAACCTCTCTGCAGTGAATCAAACTGATTTCTGGTCATCAGTTTTTCAGCTGCGGGAGCCCATGCACTCGCTGCATACATCACGATAGGCTCTATCACCGACACATATATTGTCCTTATGATCTCTCTGTTGAGACCCCAAGTCACCTTTGCCGCGCATGCAAGTTGTTTATAAATGTCTACTGCCTTTTTACAGGTAGCAGACACGTGCGCGTTGAAGGTTAGCTTAGAGTCTATCGTGAGGCCTAGTATCTTGACCTCCTGGACTAGGTTCAGCGGCGTGCCCGACATATGTAGTACTGGATCATCGTATTTAAGCTTTTTCGTTAACACCATTGCATTGGTTTTATGCGCGGCGAAACGTAGCTTATTTTTGACGCCCCATTCCGATACTATACGTAGTGTGTCGTTGGCTGATTGCTGCAGAGGACCGGTTGTGAAGTCTGAGAAAACAAGGACAACATCGTCCGCGAAGGCTTGGCAATATACCCCCATACCAGCCATCTCGTTTAGGAGCGGGTCCAGGACTATGTTCCAAAAGGTCGGTCCGGTAATGGATCCCTGGACGCATCCTTTTGTGGTACCCTTCTCGCTAATTGCTCTAGCATAGTTGACCCTGACATTGCGGTCCTCCAAATATGAGGTGACGAGAGTGTAAAGATTTTTGGGGCATTTCCTATCCACCAACTGTTTTTTGAGTGCTGGCCACCACGCGTTGTCAAAAGCCCCCTCTATGTCCAATGATATCAAAAGCACGATCTTTTTGGCTTTGATTTCAGTTCTTAAGTGTTCCACCAGAGCATAGAGGGCGTCCTCGGTCCCGCGCTGAGGCATGAAACCGTACTGGTTTGTGTTTAGTGTTGGGAGGAGGTGCCACTGGAGTCTCCCTGCAAGGAGTTTCTCGACGATTTTCCCCAGGACCGAGAGTAAGCCTATTGGCCTGTATGACTTTGGGTTGGTATAGTCATCTTTTCCAGGCTTGCGGAGGATGCACACGTGAGCGACCTTCCACTGTTTTGGAAAGTGTGACAGCGACAGACATCGGTTGGCTATCGCTAAAAACACTTCCCTGTCACAGTTTATTGCCGCTGTGCAGATGTCCGCTGTTAGTCCATCGGGACCGGGTGCTTTTTTCGGATTCTGATTTTGGAGAACCAATTCCAGCTCTGCGATCGTGAAAAGAGGATCGTCAGCGGACAGTCCTTGAGGGTTTCTTTCTTCCGCTAGCCTCCTCAAATTTGTGTGATAAGGTTGTTCAGCTTCTGTTGAGTCATCTGGGTAGAAAGTTTTTGCCAGAAGATCCGCGGATTGCTCCGGGCTGAGTGTTTCACCCGCAGTATTTCTCAAAAGCGCATCATCCTGTCTTCTAGCGGTCTTCCTTAGTACCCTATAGATACCGTCCCACATACTCTCTCGGTCCTGTTTCGAGCAGAACTCCTTCCAATTGGCTGTAGCTGCTTCCGACGCTGCTGTAGTGTACGTATTTTTAGCCAACACATACTCTTGGATGACAAAGTGCCTCCGGCTTGGAGCTGCATTTCGAATCCTTCTTTTCTTTGTCATTGCCTCTTTTTTAAGCTTGTCCAAAGAAGGAGTCCACCATGGGGGCTTGCCATTGTGTTTCGGCAACCCGAGTTTCGGGATCGCTTTCTCACACGCGTGGTGAATGTGGTTCACGTATTCTGTAATAAGCGCCTCCAGATCCTCCATGGTCAAAACATTCGAGACTCTGACCGGTGTGATGTCGCCGTTTGCTAAGCTGGTCTTGAAGTGCGCTATGAAGTCGGACCACCTAGCCTTCCTTGTATTGTAGATGCGCGTCGAGATTGGCTTTAACTGTTCTAAGGTCTTTTCTAAGCGTATCGAGAAGGTAATTGCGTTGTGGTCAGAAGTTGTGAGATTCCTTTCCACCCGCCACTCCTCGACCATACCCAGCAGCGACGAGCTACATACTGTCACATCGACCATACTTGTATACCACCGGTCTCCTCTATACGTCTCAAACGTCGGCGTTTGGCCCGTGTTAAGGATGTGGAGATCCCGCTCGTTGAGGAATGAATTATATGTTGCCCCACGATGGTTTTCAGAGACACTTCCCCACCATTGGCTCCAGGCGTTTATGTCTCCTCCCACTATGATGTTGTTAGTGTGTAGTTTGTGTATTATGTTGTGTGTATCGGAAAGATAGGGTTCAATTTCTTGGTCACCCTCAAAATAGACCGACAACACCCCAAAACTGAGTTGGCCAACCTTTAGTAAGACGACGGCGACGTTTTCGGTTACAAGTTGGGGATCGTGGATGACTTCCAGATTGTTCCCGAAAACAACGATCGCCGCTTTTACTGGTTTTTGGCGATTGAGAGTGCACTGGATGACTTGCGTGCCAGGGTTTTGTTTCATCACTCCTGTTCCTCCCACATATGGCTCTTGAACAAGTGCTACTGAAACTCCCTTTGCCCGAGCTACCATAAGAAGTTCCTCCGTAGCCAGTTTGGAGCGCTGAAGATTTGCCTGGATAAACTGCAATTTTGCTGTCGGTCTTGTTGTGTTTTGGGGAATGACCTGTTGGTTAACTTGATCTTGGTCACCCTTAGCAGTAGGCAACGCGCGACCTAGCTATACCATCCCATTTTTGGCGTTCCTGGCAGTCTTCGCTGAACGCTGTGTGTGCCAGGTCGGTGCCAGTCCTAAGTGCTGTCTTGCAGTTTATGCAAGTGGGCTGTTTACCATCGGCTCGAGTCGAGCAGTCTCTTATGTTGTGTGCTCCACTGCAGAAACCGCAAACTGCTTTTGCAGCCTTGCATATGGACTTATTGTGTCCATACCCAAAGCAATTTGTGCACTGGACTAGTGGGGACTGATCTTCAATTAAGCATCGCTTGATGCCCACATGGACCTTTTGTGCCGCCGTGTAGCATTTCCAGAGTGTTGGGGATAGCTCCAGAACAGGATGGCATTCATGAGGGTTCCTTGCGCGTTTCCTGTAGCGCACCCTTATTGTCTGTCCATCTACAGCAACATTTTGCAAAAGATGTTTATTCTGCGCTTTTAGGAGATCGACAATCTCCTCGTCGCTGTAGCTGGACAACACTCCCCTAATGCAGACGAGCGGGTTCTGAGGTTTCGGCTCCTGGACTTTGAGGCCTTGCTTTGACTGGACTTGGTCCTTTATTATTTTCAAGTCCGACTTACTTGTGCACCTGAGAACCACTTTTTGGTTACGTGCTTTACGAACCGCGTCGATTCGGGCTCCGCTGGTTTTAAGGTCCAGGGCGGTCCTGATTCTCTCAATGACGTTATCCCCAGTGTGCTTCGGGTCCGTCGATGAGACAATCAGGGTATGGTTGGTTTGTGTGGGTGGTTTGGGGGGCTTGGGCGTACTGGCGACCTGGGCAAAGGTTTTGGGGCCTTGCTGATGTTGTTGTGGTTTATCTGCTTTGGCCAAGTCTGCCACCCCTTTCTCTATATTCTGGAGCCTTTTTTTCATCTCCCCGACTGCCAGTTCCGCTTCTAGATTTAGCGCAGGAGGCGCCTGGATCTGCGGTTCTTTGTCGCGCAAGACGCGAAGATCCGCTGAAACGATCTCAAGCTTTTCCGATATAGGTTTGAGTTGGTGAGTGATGTTAATTGGTGGGTGTGGTGGTGGTGGTGGTTGTGGTACGATGGGAGAAGCAAGCCTGTTGGCAACGGCCTGCAAAACGTTCTGCAGTTTCTCCATTTCCTCCTCGAATCTACCGGTCGTGAGCAGGTCTGTCTCTCGGCTACTCGGATCCGCTTCGGTGTTTAATGGTCGGTTGAGATCCTCCTTGAGTCTCTCCAGGGCCTTTCGGAGCACGTCCAGCTGGTTAGAAATGCTGGTGACATTGTTGTTTAGGTGAGAAAAGCTGGCCCCCATTGTATCCCACTTTGGATCACCTGGAGCTCTTACGCTTTCCTGTCTGGTTTTCTCGTGCTCTTTGAGGTTCCTGCAGCTTGCCGTTTTGACCTCATCTTTTAACTCTTTGATTCCGTTGAAGGCCTCAAGAGTTTCATGGCCGAGCCATTCGCGGATCCCTTTCGCCTCTTTTTTTGTCTCTGAGACATCAGAGCGCATGAGAGAGAGTTCTACCTTGAACGCCATCAGTTCTCGAGTGTGAGCTCTTTCGACCCGCACTAGCTCTTGCGCATGTCGAGAGCGCTCCTTCTCGAGGTTGTATTTATGACGTGCTCGCGAGTCTGCTAATGACAGGGCCGTCTCGTACAGACCCTGTAAGCACTCATGGGCCGTGACCTTGCACTCTTTCTTCATGTTTCCGGCAGACTCGAGGGCGTCCTTGCCCTTCTGGAGAAGTTCGTTAGCCTCTCTAGTAGCCAGGTCCATTTCTACCCCTGTGCCCCTTCTTGGTGTTCTGTATAGAAGGCTCACTCGCCCACTCTCGGGACGGTCGGCCTGGCTTACTGTGGAGCCCACCGAGCTTTCATCGTCCGAGATGATCTGGCGTGGGGGGGAGACGCCACATTGTTCCCAGTTGATCACAGTTTCGGATATTCTCCGGCGATCTTCTGAGGTTTGTGACTCAGGCGCTGATGGTGGTGGTGGTGATGGCCGCCTGCTCGCTACATCCGACTCCGACGCCGCTCTTGACACATGTGGTGTCTGCGATGGACGCGCCGACTTTTCCGAGACAATCGACTTCGCTGTGTTGTTTTTCAGAATTTTTTCTCTGAGAGATTTAGGGGCTTTTGCGGCTTCCATGATCATTTTGCGGGAGGTGGTGGAAGTCTTGGAAGACATGACTATCTAGTTTTTTTTTTTTTTTTTTTGGTAAACTTATTAATACAACTTATTTATACTACACTACTAGCACTATTGCTTACAACGATAATACTTATAAATTACTATTTTCTTCTTTTTTTTTGTTATATGATTTTGCCTGTGTGAATATATATATATATATTTTTTTTTTTTTTAATATAATTTAAGATGGACTCACGGATGCTCAGCTGGTGGTCTGCGCTTGCTGTCCGATGAGGAGCCCGACGACTGCTAGAGCTCGATGTTCTGAGCTCTGAGTGCGGTTATCAGTGCGGTTGTTAGTGTGGTTATCTCCAATGAAATCCTGAAGTGTGCTGAATCACTGCGTATATGGGTCACGAGTTTTGGGATTCTGTTGGGGCCAAATTGAAGAGCTTTTTGAGCTCTTTCAAATGAGCCCAAACTCGGCTATCCTAGCTCCAACGGGAACGAAGTTAGATCGCGGGGGGGTGAGGTCGCCCTGAGGGGGGTTGGGGGGGGAGTCTCGCGGGGAGTTTATTGAGGGGGTTTAGTTGAGGGGGAGGGGGAGGTTTGCGAGGTGGGGTGGGGGATGAGAAATAGATCCCTGTGGAAAAGTCCTGGAGTTCCAAGTCAGACAAGTCCAAACTCGGGGAGGATAGGACCAGTCGTTAAGGAGTTCCCTCGGGCTGACCTTATGATGAGCCGCGGAGTCGCCACACTGATGACTGGTCGGCAGGCAGATTCCTCGTCCGGCAACGGAGTCTTCAGTGAGGGCTTGTTGGCTGTTTCGACGTCACGCCTCGTGTCGCGAACAACACGTGGGCCAAAGTGAGGTTAATTTGGCAAAAAATCCACGTGTTTTGACGATTTTTATATGCCAATAGCTCCCAAGCCCGTGCTCCGATTTTGCTGTTCTTGGTGTCTCCAGATAGGTCTCTGCCGCGTCTCTCAGGAATGATGTTTA
Source organism: Mythimna ferrago (assembly GCA_910589285.2). NCBI lineage: Eukaryota > Metazoa > Arthropoda > Insecta > Lepidoptera > Noctuidae > Mythimna > Mythimna ferrago. The sequence continues at coordinate 28,555,594 of OU342684.1, forward strand.
CACAATAATGGCACTGACCTTAGCCGAGATATTCCCCACAGAAGTTCCAGGCGTACCGCTCCGCAACCAGAAGAGCCAGACACTTGCCCACACGAATCCTGGTAATTCAACACTCCACAATTCCACTGTAAACTTTTTAGCGCACGTAACTCAACGCGTTAAATTGAAATGAATTTTTAACGCGGAGGCGATGGTACTGTTGCGACGTGTTATCGGTTACTGGGTTAGGTTAGGTTAGGTTAGGTTAGGTTAGGTTAGGTTAGGTTAGGTTAGGTTAGGTTAGGTTAGGTTAGGTTAGGTTAGGTTAGGTTAGGTTAGGTTAGGTTAGGTTAGGTTAGGTTAGGTTAGGTTAGGTTAGGTTAGGTTAGGTTAGGTTAGGTTAGGTTAGGTTAGGTTAGGTTAGGTTAGGTTAGGTTAGGTTAGGTTAGGTTAGGTTAGGTTAGGTTAGGTTAGGTTAGGTTAGGTTAGGTTAGGTTAGGTTAGGTTAGGTTAGGTTAGGTTAGGTTAGGTTAGGTTAGGTTAGGTTAGGTTAGGTTAGGTTAGGTTAGGTTAGGTTAGGTTAGGTTAGGTTAGGTTAGGTTAGGTTAGGTTAGGTTAAGTTAGGTTAGGTTTTTTTTTTTTTTTTTTTTTTTCTTGGTGGCAGGAGTGGGAAATCCATCATGGACACCCAGACTGCCTTGTAGGAAGGCAGCCTGGGTAGTGCCGGACTCCTACCGGCTAAAAACCACTCCTGCCATGCGAAGAGCTCCCCTGCCATCAAGCTGCGCAGGGTAGTTGTCAAGGGCTGTAGATTGATTCAATTATTGTATTTATTTACATTTTAATACATAATAATAATAATAAATAATAATAATAAATAATTCATTTTGATATAGTTTAGTCAATTGCAGTTTTTGTTCTAATGTTTATTGTCAAAAATAAAAACATATAAAATAAAATAAAAAATAGTAATAAAATGATTAAGATGACTAGTATAATTATATAAGTCTCGTCAGCTATTTGTTCCGCCTGTTGACGGACTTTACAATTTTGACTACAAATTCAATAAATTTCATTTTGTTTGTTCTGTCTTTTATGAGAAGGCTGAGATTTTCTTTAGTTACAGATCTGCCGACTCTCATCTCGAGATCATGCCTGTGGGAGGAATATACAGGGCACTCCGTCAGCAGGTGGAGGACTGTCTCCTGCTTGTCGGGGTCGCAGGCGCACGCTGGGCTCTCCCTGCACTTGAAGCGAGTCAGGTACTCGGAGAACCCACCGTGCCCTGTTAGGGCCTGGGTCAGTTCCTGGGTCATCCCTATCTTTCGCACCGTCCTGTACGCCGCGATCGCACACGGGAAGAACAACTTCGTCGTGGCCGCCGTTTCCCCAGTACAATACCTCCGGTTCCATTCGTCCAGCGTTTCCATTCGGATCATACGCTTGACGAATGAAACCGGGCACTTATCATAGTGGGGTTGCCGCTTACACCTTAGGGCAGCCTCCTTTGCGAGCGAGTCGGCTCTCTCGTTACCCTCCAGCCCCGCATGAGCTTTGATCCAGAACAAGGAGACGCTCTTGTTCTGGATAGTGCTGTAGCGAATGGCGTCCCTTGTTTCTACTGCAAGGGCATGGAGGGCTGCGGGGTTCGCGACTGTTTGGAGAGCTGCCATGGAGTCACTGTAGATGGCGAACGCCGTCTCGGTCCTTCGGAGGACTTCCTTCGTGGCTTCGCAGAGGGCGAGGAGCTCCGCCTGGTAGACGGTACTATAAGACGGCAGCGCAAATTTGAGGGCCTTGACCTCGGTCTGGTCGGTCCACACCGACAGTGCGGCCCCGACCTTGCCCTCAATCTTGCTGCCGTCTGTAAAGATTCTCACCGCGTAGTCGCGGTGGTTATTATATTGTTCCTCGTCTACCAGACGTTGCAGTTCAATGGTCCTCTGCTCAGCCGGATGTGGCATCTCTAGTGCCGATGCCACACGCTCGATCTCTCTGTCTCCTAGCGCTGGATGGGGTAAACCCTTCTTGGCCTCATAAAGTGAGGCCGCCTCTCGGATCCGGAGGTCGAGAGGGAGTATCCCAGCCAGCACCAGTGCTGAGTGTAGGGAGACCGTGCGATAGGCTCGGCACAACTTCTGCGCGAAGCTCCTCTGGACGGCGTTCAGCTTTTTCTGGACTCCAACTTTGGTTGCGGCCGGCGACCATGCACTCGCCGCGTACAGGACGATGGGTTCGACTGCTGCTGTATAAATACAACGGATGACCTCAGGATGCAGACCCCAGCTGGCCCTTGCGGCCCTCGACAGCTGCTTATAGATACCGATGGCTCGGGAGCAGACGCTTGCGACGTGGGTGTTAAAGGTCAACTTGTGGTCGATGGTGAGACCGAGCAGTTTGATCTCCTCAGACATGCCAATGTCCACCCCACCCATTCTGAGACATGGGGTGTCATACTTAAGTTTGCGCGTTACCAGCATTGCTTTGGTCTTATGTGGCGCAAACTTAAGCTTGTTCGTGACACCCCATGTGCGTATATACTCAAGGGCGACATTGGCATCCCTCTGGATCTCAAGTGCCGTCTCCCCATCGAACACAAGAACGACATCGTCCGCAAACGCCTGACAGTAGACCCCCATGCTCTCCAGCTCCTTGATCAGCGGGTCGAGCACTAGGTTCCATAATATGGGACCACTGATAGACCCCTGGACGCATCCCTTCTCGGTCCTGGTTTTGTACTCCGCTCCCGCATACCTGACTCTCACCACTCTCTCGGTCAAGTAACTGTCCATGACCTTTCTCAAGTTCTCAGGACACTTTTCCTCTGCCAGACGGACTCGTATGATCGGCCACCATGCATTGTCAAAGGCTCCCTCTATATCCAAGGACACAATCGTGACAAGCCTCTTTGCATTGAGTCTGTCACGAATGTGCCCCATGAGTGTATAGAGGGAGTCCTCAGTGCTTTTCTGGGGCATAAAGCCGTACTGGCGAGTACTCATCCTGGGCAACAAATGGAACTTGAGTCGGGCCACGAGCAGTTTTTCGTATACCTTGCCGAGTACAGGCAAAAGCCCAATCGGCCTGTACGATTTCGGAGTGGTGTAGTCTTCCTTAGCGGGTTTGCGGAGGACAACGACTGTTGCCTCTTTCCAGGACCGTGGAAAGTGTCCATGCGCCAGGCACTTGTTCATCAAGCGCAGAACTAGGTCTGGGTCTATTTGAATCGCGTGGCCCCATATGTCCGCCGTCAGACCGTCGGAGCCGGGGGCCTTTTTAGGGTTAAACGAGGAGACTGCTCGCTTTAGCTCGTCGAGAGTGAACGGAGGGTCCCAGGTCTCAACTTGGTTCTCCCCGTTCACCTCTTCCGCTCTTTGCCGCACCTTTTTGTGCTCCTCGTTATCTCCCTCCGGACGGTCTTCCGGGTAGAACGATTGTGCTAGAAACCTCGCTGACTCTTCGGGGCCTAAAGTCTTTGCATCCCTCACCATCGGTATGTCCTCCTCTCTCTTTTCTGTCCTCCGGATTACCCTGTATATTCCCTCCCACAGGCCTTCTCGGTCTTGTTTCTCACAGAAACCCTTCCAACTCTCGACCTTTGCTTTGGTTACTGCTTGTTCGTACTCTTCTTTCTGTTTCAGGTACTCCTCAACAACCTTTGGTCTACGAACCGGCGCTGCACAACGGATCCTCCGCTTTTTGGTGGCAACCTGTCTCTTCAGGCTGGCGAGTTCGTCAGACCACCACGGCACGGTTAACTTCTCGACCGTCTTCTTCCTGGGCATCACTTTGGCACAGGCGCCTTGTACCGCCGTCGTCAGTTCCTCGACTACCAGGTCTAATTGGTGCACGCTGTCGATTTGATCGAACAGGCTTACTGTTAGATTGTTGTTCTGCATAATTTGGGCCAGTTTCTTACGAAACTGGCCCCAATTTGCTTTCTTTGTATTGTAGATCCTGGTAGTCCGGTGTACCGTGATGCCCACAGACTTTTCGAGGTTAATGAAGAACTCTATGCCGTTGTGGTCTGACCCCGTCAGGTCATCGACGACTCGCCAGCCGTCGGTCACCGTCAGCATATCCGCTGTGCAGGCTGTGACGTCGACGCAGCTCGTGTAACGTCTGTTACCACGAACTACGTCGAAGGTTGGAGTTTCCCCTCTGTTGAGTATTTGCAGTCCAAGCTGGTCGAGAGCTCCCAGCATCTCGTCGCCTCTGCTATTAGTCTCACTGCTGCCCCACCAAACACTCCAGGCGTTGGCGTCTCCTCCCATTATGAGCTTATGCGGGCCGGTCTCGCTTTCCACCTTCCTAAGGCTGTCCAGGTATGGCCCTAAGGGCTGATCTGGCTCAAAGTAGAACGAGACCAGAGTTACTTTCCAGGCACCAGTTTGGATCCCCACCACGACGATGTTTTCCGTGGTGAGTTCTGGGTACTGTCGAACGGCCAACTTTGGGTCAAAGACGGCTATGGCCGCTTTGACAGTCCCTTCTCCTTGCCTGGTGCTCTGGAAGATTCGGACGCCTCTGATCCCGGTCATCCTTTTAGCATTGCCCACGTAGGGCTCCTGGATCAGCGCTGCGGTGGCTTTGCGCTGCTCGGCCTCGATCATAAGCTCATGGGTCGCCAGTCTCTTCCTTTGAAGATTCACCTGGAGTATCTTGTGCGGCAGTGTGTCCACTGGGACCACCTTAGCAGTAGGCGACGGACGCGCGTGCCAGCCTATCCCATCTGACTCGAACAGGACACTCGGGGTTGAACGCGTTGTGGTCCGTCTTCTCCATCTTCGCCTTGACGCAGTTATGGCATTTTGGGGTATCCGCCTTTAGCCACTGGGCACACTCTGCACGCAGGTGAGGGCCTCCGCAATGGCTGCATAAGTCGGCGGACTCTTTACAGAGTCGCCGACTATGCCCGTAACCTAGGCACCTCGTGCACTGCACCAGTGGCGACTGATCGTCAACGAAGACGGTCTGAAGATCGATACGCGCTCTCCCCTTATCGAGCATCCTGTTGTAGACAGTCGGGGACGTGCTGACTACCACGTTCTGGGTCTGAGGGTTTCTGGAGTTTCTCTTGTATTTAATGCTGAGTCGGTCTTCCCCGTTGTCGAGGCCGCGGAAAACATCGCGGTTCTGACTCCGTAGCGCTCCCAGCATCTCCTCGTCAGAGTGAATGCGGAGGACGCCCCGAAGGATCAGCAACGGATCCTTGTTCTTCACGTCCTCGACAACGAGATGATCTCCTGCCTTCTCAATTCTTTGTCGGTTAGGTTAGGTTAGGTTAGGTTAGGTTAGGTTAGGTTAGGTTAGGTTAGGTTAGGTTAGGTTAGGTTAGGTTAGGTTAGGTTAGGTTAGGTTAGGTTAGGTTAGGTTAGGTTAGGTTAGGTTAGGTTAGGTTAGGTTAGGTTAGGTTAGGTTAGGTTAGGTTAGGTTAGGTTAGGTTAGGTTAGGTTAGGTTAGGTTAGGTTAGGTTAGGTTAGGTTAGGTTAGGTTAGGTTAGGTTAGGTTAGGTTAGGTTAGGTTAGGTTAGGTTAGGTTAGGTTAGGTTAGGTTAGGTTAGGTTAGGTTAGGTTAGGTTAGGTTAGGTTAGGTTAGGTTAGGTTAGGTTAGGTTAGGTTAGGTTAGGTTAGGTTAGGTTAGGTTAGGTTAGGTTAGGTTAGGTTAGGTTAGGTTAGGTTAGGTTAGGTTAGGTTAGGTTAGGTTAGGTTAGGTTAGGTTAGGTTAGGTTAGGTTAGGTTAGGTTAGGTTAGGTTAGGTTAGGTTAGGTTAGGTTAGGTTAGGTTAGGTTAGGTTAGGTTAGGTTAGGTTAGGTTAGGTTAGGTTAGGTTAGGTTAGGTTAGGTTAGGTTAGGTTAGGTTAGGTTAGGTTAGGTTAGGTTAGGTTAGGTTAGGTTAGGTTAGGTTAGGTTAGGTTAGGTTAGGTTAGGTTAGGTTAGGTTAGGTTAGGTTAGGTTAGGTTAGGTTAGGTTAGGTTAGGTTAGGTTAGGTTAGGTTAGGTTAGGTTAGGTTAGGTTAGGTTAGGTTAGGTTAGGTTAGGTTAGGTTAGGTTAGGTTAGGTTAGGTTTGGTTAGGTTAGGTTAGGTTAGGTTAGGTTAGGTTAGGTTAGGTTAGGTTAGGTTAGGTTAGGTTAGGTTAGGTTAGGTTAGGTTAGGTTAGGTTAGGTTAGGTTAGGTTAGGTTAGGTTAGGTTAGGTTAGGTTAGGTTAGGTTAGGTTTTTTTTTTTTTTTTTTTTTTTTTTTTTTTTTTTTTACATACTTCTACCTCCAACTTTCGTCGGAGTCCATGCTGGCTATTTGAGTTCTCAGTCATTCCAGTTCTCGCTTGTATGCCTCTCGCACTTTCATTCTTCATACATGATCTTTCTGTCATTCATCCTCTTTTGCTCCTTCAATGGGTGGGATTCCCAACTACTTCTGTATTCTAATCTATTCTTACTAACTACATTTTTATGTTTACTTTATTCACAAATAGGGTTTACGGGCTTGTTAAATAATTGAGGAGACAGTGTTTTTATTTTTACAATTTCATACATACATTACTTTAGTTGTTGTTCCAAAATTTTCTTTTACAGTTTTTATTAAAGTTTTTACAGGCACAATCAGGGGAGACAGTTTTCCATTATAGTTATACAATTTATCTTAGCTTAATTTCTAGTATAATCTTGTTACAGACCATAATCTTATTTTACAGAGACGGGAAACTTACATATATTTTTATCTATTTTAAGCTTATTCTAATTTACATACTTATTATTAATTTCCTATTTTACATATCTTATTACTATGCTAGCTTATAATATAATATACTATATTATGTTAGCATATTTGCTTATGCGGTTTTATTTCGATCTATTACTATTTGCGCTACGTATTTACTATACTCTAGGAATATTTCATTCTTCTTGCTTTTCATAATATCTTTCAGGTTATTACGTGTTATTTTAGTATCCAGGGCATGCTCGACGTTAAATCGATGTCTGTCGAATTGAGGGCAATCGAATAATATGTGCGGTACAGTTTCGCTTTCATCTGGGTCACAGATGCACGATGGACTCTCCTTGAGCTTGAAACGGTTCAAGTACTCGGAGAATCCACCGTGCCCCGTCATTATCTGCGTGATAAGGCTGTTGTGATCTATCTTCCGGATTATCTTGTAGGCTGTCCGGACATCCGCGAAAAACAGTTTCGTCACAGAGGCCGTATCTCCAAGTCCGTATCTTAGGTTCCATTCGTCAAGCGATGCCATACGTATGCTTCGCTTGACGAATGAGACCGGACACTGATCGTAATCGGGCTTTCTTTTGGAGTTTTCAGCGGCCTCTTTTGCTAGCTGGTCGGCTCTTTCATTCCCCTGCAGACCCTCATGGGCTTTAATCCAGAACAAGTTTATAACCTTGTTCTGGCGGGATGCAGATCGTATATTATCCCTAGCTTCTACCGCAAGAGGGTGGCGTGATCCGGGATTTGCCAATGTTTGAAGAGCCGCCATTGAGTCGCTGAATACTCCAAAAGAAGACGCCTTGAGCTTGGTTACCTCCTTAGTTGCCCTTGCAATTGCCAAGAGTTCGGCCTGGTAAACCGTGCAGTGTTTTGATAGAGCAAGTTTGAGGGCTCTGGTCTCGGTCTCACCATTCCATATGGACACAGAAGCGCCGACCCCTCCTCCGATCTTGCTCCCGTCCGTGAAAATGCGGACATCAAAGTTGCACCTGTCCAGCTG